>CM060913.1:312542455-317342455 GCA_030737875.1 Allium sativum
ATATTATATTAATTGTTTAATATTATGAATATTTTATTAATTTGATTCATTTATTATTAAATCTATTTAATAATTGTTAAATATAATTTATACACTATTAAGAACTAACCGTGATAAATTAGTAAAATATTAATTCAAATTAATTATTTATTATTACTTAAATACTTATTATATTATAACTAAATATTACTTATTACTTCGTACTTTTTAGTAACTATGCTTACCAAATGCTAATTACCAGTTAATTAGTAATTATTATTTAATTATCAGTTATAAATATCACTTTATTTTACTTAAAATGTATTATTAATTAAGAATTATTAGATATAATCTTAATTATTATATAATTACTAGTAGTTAACCATTCAATAGTAACTATTTAAAATTAATTAGTAAAAGTTAATCAATAAAAGCTGATGCTAATTTTTAATAGCATGTTTTTTGCAACTGGCTTTACCAGTTGTAAAAAAATACAGTTATTGCAACAGGAGAAAACAGTTGCTAAAGATATTTATACGCAACTGGCTTGAAAGCCCAGCTGCAAATAATATGTTTGTTGCAACTGTTATGTAAGCACAGTTGCTAAAAATATGTTTTTGCAACAGGATGAGAAGCGCAGTTGCTAAAAATATGCTTTTCGCAACAGGAAAAAAAGGCATGTTGCTAAATCTCACCTATTGCAACTGCTATAATAGGTCTGTTGCTAAATATTATTTACTGCAACTGTCATTTATTGCCTGTTGCAAATAGCTAGTTGCAATAGGGTATTTTTCTTGTAGTGATCGTAAGTGTCCTTCCAAGAACGACAGTGTCCTTTCCTCCTTAAAACAAAACCTGTATGCATGTAGATTCATCCTTAAAACAAAAGCTCTGTGTGTGTGTTTTTATGTATGTACGTATATGTATATATAGATCGGGTACACCAAGTCTCTAGTACATCTCTACTTCCCTTGATTTCAACCGCATTTTGATTCATATAATTATTAAATCGGAAAGTAACGTTGAAATCAGAGGAAGTTGAGATGTAGCAGAAATGAGTAACCGATACGTCAATATATATATATATATATATATATATATATATATATATATAGGGGTTCCATGGCACCACAAATTTTATGCACCCCAAATGCCGCTCATCCTAGACCACCCATTTATATTTAAATAAGTTAGTGGGGGGAGAGAGAGTTAGTGGGAAGAGAGAGAAACGGGAATGTGTGGTGGAAATCAGGGGGCTAAAGGGGTGCTGCACTATTTGATGTGCTCTTGATCCTATCTCATATACATATATATATATATATATATATATATATATATATATATATATATATATATATACATGTAACGACCCGGGGAAAAGATCGACGCTCGAGTCTTCGACAACAATACATAAACCCGTATCTCTTGCCAAAAACCCAAGTATCGAAACCCCAGACTGTCATGAGAAAGAATTTAGAGGGTGAGAAAAGGAAGAAAGAAGTATTAGAATAGAAGAAAGAAGAAGAACACATCAGAATCTCACAGCGGAACAAATAAAATATAATATCAAATCCTTTATACTAAGGAACTTTGTATACATACCAATCATCAGAGTACACATATATTAGTCACAGCGGAAATAACTTTATAACTAGCGGTGAACCCGCCTGCTTCCAGCACCTGAACTCCAAGCGAAACCTAACCTGGAACATACTCGGTCTAACCCGAGCACATTTGATTTAAAACAAAGTACGCCGGGTCAGTCTGGAATACTATCAGTGATAAATTCACAGAACACACACAACTTGTTTAACTTTGGAAATCCTTTTCGAAACAAAAGGATAATAGTAAGACCAGTCCACACATAAACACGGACGATTTTTACCTTACTATAACCCAAACCAGTTTTGAAATCATACTTTGATCTGATATTATCATAATGTCTAAATACAAATAAATATCAATCTAGAGGAACACTTGCATCTCACGCTCCCCATATATAGTATACAAACCAAAACCGCGGGCGCTTATTGGATTCCAACTATGACAAGGTATGGGACCACCTTCCACACGTGTATCTCTAGAGGCGAATACACTGGGTTCAACAAGAACGTCTTGCAACCCGACCCACACATGACCGACCACTCATTTCGCTTGAGTGTATCGAATGTATATCACCGACGGTTGGGCTCAAACCACTGTCTCCCGAAACGGGACAGCATCGAATATAGATTAAAGAAGCAAATGGAATTTCTCTAGATAGGTGATTATACACCCTAATGGGAGCGACCCACATAGCCATGCTGCCTGCCCGATTTTTGTCATTTCCCGGTTGATGAGACTTGAGGCTAGAATTCATCTCTTCGAACATCTGGCCATCATTCACTTTGAATGCCACATCGTCAGATCCGCCAGATCACACTTGATTAACGTCCACAAAAATACTCTAGTTTATTTGGCTAGAGAATAACCATTTCTCCGCCATCAACTATGGTACATTTGGAGAAATCAACGCATGTAATTCCTTTGGAAATACTCTGTCAGACATCCGTCCATACAAGTCATCCAGGAACAGTATGAACCGAAGGCACCCTCCTACCGCATCCTTATAGGAATCACCCCATGGATCAGTAGCGAGTAGTCCTTGCAACCTGTGGATTTCAACCACGACAGAATCACAAATCAAAATAACTCTGGTTGCAGGCCAGAGAAATTCGACAGGTAGTCCTTCCGCTTATGAAGATCCACGGCCTTCACTTGCTCCGTCTTCAATCGACGTCTTCACGTATTTGCTGGTCGGAATGGTTTTCGAATATAATTCGATCCCGGTCTTTCCGTACCAACAATCGTATTGGTCTGGTTTGATAGTCGGTGTTTTAACTATCAAAATCAATAGTGTGAACACAATGAGTTTTATGATTCAGTACTTGGCATGACTTGGCCTATTAAAATATATTTAACAAAATCGTTAATCAACTCTAATATTCGACTTAACTCTATTCGCTTGACTCTAGATCGCAGCGATCACAATGGTTACGCCTGATTCCCTCAGGAAACATCCGACCGCCGTAGGCTATCTGCAGCCCTGCGAATTACGCTAGCAGTCGTACATAATGGTAATTCTTCCTGAATAACTATGTTTGACTAACTCTACCTCAAATACTGTATTTGATCCACTCTAATTGAATAAACAAATATTCAATATAATTTGAAAACAATATTCTTATTTCTTTTGAAACTAATATTACGATATTATTTATTTCCCAAAAAAACCTTGCATTAGAGCCTCGTATAAGATAAAACCAATTTCAATACCTTCACTCACTCCAAACTAATACCATTCCTCGATAATAGTGAAGCCAACCAAGTTGGGGTATTTTAGTTACCTCTCAGACCTTGATCGACCCGTTCTTACCTCAGAATAATATCAGCTCGCCACTTACCCATCGATATTCAAATCTCGTTAACACCTTGTTTCAAATCTGGTTTTATTACCCTTTTCTTACATTGGAAATCTCTTCGATAAATCTCTTTATTTAATTTGACAATTTGGTAAAAATCTTATTTAGATCTCACCATTCACTTACCAACTCTATTTGTACATCTCGTTTGGATGACTTAGATTTCAAATCCCTTTATACACTCTTTTCCCTCGGGAGTCTTTATTCTGTTCAAATTCACCTTACTTATTTAATAATTAAGTAAGAATCCTATTTAAATCCTTTGTACTCTTATTTCCTTTTATGTTAATTAAATAACTTAATTAACTTTAAAGCACTATTTAATTGTTCAAAAACAATTATTCTAGTTTACCAACCTGTACGAAAAAATGCCTTGGGTTTCTGCTTTTAACTAGCATAGACCATTAACATAATTCCTTTTATAAATTCGATTAAAATATTTATTTATAAATTTCTATTTCTATTTCTAATATAAAATAGCCAACAAACTTCATTTCAGTTATAAAATATTTTATAACTTTAAAACTGCGTCGTTTCACCGAACGGTCGAACGACGTTAAAAACAACACATTTTAGACCATCCACTGCCAATTACCAAATCAACACTGTCGGTTGATTTTAAACACAACACGGGTGGATATTTGTTCAGCCATCACACTCAAACAGGTTTTTCAACCTTATGGTGTTCAATCAGTTCAAATATTAACAATTTGAAACAAACAACATATATAATATTTGAGGAATCCGGTCGGATCCCTCCAACCTGTCCTGCCCTGCATCAAAGCTCGTTATACATTTCATAACAATATATGAAATAAATTTCAATCATCTAATATGATAAATAACCGTAACCAATAAACAACCAATAACAATCAATCAACCAATTTTTACTTTTAACAGTAAATTATATTTTAATATGAATTTACCACATCGCAGGATTCCAGAAGGTGTGAGAATTAACTCACCAGTTTTATTCTGTCGACGGTTGATGCGTTTGTTCCTTCTAATCTTGAACGGACGTTCAAAATTAGCTGAATTTTCAATAGTCTCAGATCAGTGCCTAGTCAGTGCCATCGCCTAGGCCTCGTCCCTGCGGTCCCAACGGATCCAGTTTCGTTAAATTTCGTTAAAGTATGAAGAAGTTACGCTATATTTAAGTTTTGAATATATATATACGATTTTTACTAACTAATTAATATATAAATTAAATAAATAATTACCTTTATTCATTACCTTAATTAACCACTCTAACACGTCATTAGCCAAAACACATCCACGTCATCAGCGTACCAAGGAAATCGCGTCTTCTCCCTTTCTCTCATGCTCAAACCCGATGACCCCTGTTTCCTGAAACCGAAGCTCAGTCCCTTCCCTTCCCTGCCGCTGACAACCGGCGCCACCTGGGACCTCATCGTTGACTCCACCAGAACTGCCTTGACCCCACGCCTCTTCACCATCAACGCCGGCCACCAATTCCGCCTCCTCCGCCTAAAATTTCCATTAACCCCAATCCCGTTCATGTCCGTTTTCCGATCGCCAGAAGCCACCATCAGGAGCCGAACCACCACCATTGTGACCGACACTCGACCCTCTTCCATAGCCCTTCAGCTCCTGCCACCAGAAATGGCCGACGACGCCGGAATTTGGCCAAACCCCTCCATAACTTTCGAAAATAACCCAGAAAACCACATCTCTGATCATCCCTCGATTTCTCCGACCACAGACCACTAGAGCACTCGAGACCACCACCAAAATAAAGCCCTTTCTTCACTCTACAAAACCCCTAATGTCCCATTCCCTCAAATCGACCCAATCGCCTTAATTTCTGCTAAAAACGAAAAGTGTTTCTCGTGGTTCTTCGCGAATTCCGGCCACCACAGTCGTCGATACCTCCCCAACTTTTTACTGAAGGTAGATATGAACCCGATCTACACTTTTGCTTCAGATTGCCCTATCAAAATCGTCACGGATTGGAAGATATAATGGATTTTGTGATGAGGGACTTTATTGCAAAAATACATGAAGATTTCTGATGATGGAGGCTAGGGTTTCATCCTTAGGACCTTATGTAGTGTGGAAAAATATTTATTTAAGTTGATTTGACGAACGACAATGACTAACGATATTTTATTTCGTGTCTATCGCGTTTTCGAACATCGTTTATTCGTTGCTGCGCTCACATACGAACCCCGTTCGAGACGCAAATGGACGGCATAGTATAATTCGATGATACGGTCCTAATGAAACTTGTTTC
Organism: Allium sativum; assembly: GCA_030737875.1. NCBI lineage: Eukaryota > Viridiplantae > Streptophyta > Magnoliopsida > Asparagales > Amaryllidaceae > Allium > Allium sativum. The sequence goes on from CM060913.1 coordinate 312,548,150, forward strand.
GTCGAATTCCGAGTTCGTTTGCTCGAATGGCCCTCGTTCACGTTCAAATGGTCGTTTTTATTTGCATTTTATTTTGCCACGCTCACAAATTAACCCCGATTGATGCGCCACTTGAAATCTAGCAATAATTTGCCGCTGCGGTCCCAATAAAATTTATTTCGTCGAAAACTGATGTCGTTTGAATAAAGGCCCTTTTATAACTGGCCAATTCGAATAAAATAAACCAATTTAAAAATACCTCAATATAATAATAATAAAATATTGAAATTGGCCATATACGACCAGAATATCGTACACTACCACGATAAAATAGTTCGGGTTGAGTTTGATGCCAAATCGATATTATAAATATTTAAAAACCCCTTTATTTAATATAAATAACGTTATAATATATAACGAAATTCCACAACGACCTTTTCAAATTTTGATTTAGCCATAAAATAAAATCTACAACACGAAAACTCGATTTTTCTCTTTCATTGGAAAGATATCGTCAAATCGGTCCCGACGTTTCTTGTTTCGAGAAAATCCGACTTATTTTGAACCCGGTACGACCGATTGAAGTTCAAAATGCCAAATCGCGAACTGTCGCGCCGCTGCAGCTCGTTATTTAATTAAATTATAAACTAAACGTTATAACGTCGTTTTCTAAACGAAATCTCCACGATATTTTAATATAAACCATATCGAACCATTTTAAAATCGGCCATTCACGTTATACGGCAAAATCGACATTTTCCCAATATGCCGAAATTAAAATATTATTATATTATCAATATAATTTAAATATTCAAATTAAAATAGTCGGAATCGATTATTTGAACTCAACTTAATATTTTAAATAAATGAAATATTTCAATAAAGTGGCCAGAAAATACGGGATATTACATTCCTTCCCCCTTAAAATAATTTCATCCTCGAAATTGCTAAGGTAGAAAGAACGTCACAATCCATTATCTTTATAATAATATTAAAATTTAAAACTCGATTTTATTTTCAAAACAATTCTAATTGGTTTTAAAACCAATTTATTTCAAATAAGAGAATTTTCCAAAAATTTCAAAAAATTTCTAACACCTTAAATTCTGGAAAATTTTTGGCAGAGTCTCCCCTGTACGGAGGACATCTGCAATATCGCAGGTTCAAGAAATATACATCGACTCTCATGTCGGAAAAATTCAAAATTCAAGCTCAAAACCCCAAATAAAAACCAAAATTTCATATTTGCGTAGGCGTACCTTTTTGCGAGTGTTATTACGCGATAAACGATATATCATACTCGAGCTTGCTTAATTAAAATGCAGCTCTATTCTCAAATTGGATTCAATTACTCCAGAATTGCTCTTGGATAATTTTTTAAAGCGGAACTGGCACTTCTGCACCTGTTTCTCAACTCAAACAAATTCATTAGTATCCAAAGCAAATGTCAATTACGTTTAAAACATCCATATCGTTCACATCAACCCATTATACACACAATTCAATCCATACGAGATTATAATTATTTATAATCAGTTCATTTATTCTTTAATTATCCATTCGGATTCTATTTATCTGAATTGATTATTCGAATTATTATTTCATATTGGTTTTAATCCAAATCGATTCATGTTCAGGTTCACCCATGAAATCGAGCACACCATTCAAACATATCACACCATCAACATTAACAAACCCAAATAATTTGCCTATACTATAATAATTTGAAAATCATTACTTTTATCAAAATAAATTGGGCAAAAATAGTTTCAAAAATAACTTTATATCAAATCACAAATACGCGCTCTCGTCTATATACACAAACTCAATCTAGGGTATTACTAACCCCATCTCTATCGAGTCACACCACAGAGCTAAGGTTATCTCTAAACCAATAGCTCTGATACCACTGTAACGACCAGGGGCAGTGGGCTAACCTCCCACCGTGGCTTACAGAGATACCTCAGAACTGCTTTTACGGCCAGCCTCTCGATTCGACCAACCCACATTGTCGGGAGATGTAGGGGTAAGACTCTCCCGTTCGCCACCAAACGCGAAGCGAGAACCCCCTATCGTCCGTACCAATTAAGCAACCAGCTCTGATACCATTGTAACGACCCGGGGAAAAGATCGACGCTCGAGTCTTCGACAACAATACATAAACCCGTATCGCTTGCCAAAAACCCAAGTATCGAAACCCCAGACTGTCATGAGAAAGAATTTAGAGGGTGAGAAAAGGAAGAAAGAAGTATTAGAATAGAAGAAAGAAGAAGAACACATCATAATCTCACAGCGGAACAAATAAAATATATTATCAAATCCTTTATACTAAGGAACTTTGTATACATACCTATCATAAGAGTACACATATATTAGTCACAGCGGAAATAACTTTATAACTAGCGGTGAAGCCGCCTGCTTCCAGCACCTGAACTCCAAGCGAAACCTAACCTGGAACATACTCGGTCTAACCCGAGCACATTTGATTTAAAACAAAGTACGCCGGGTCAGTCTGGAATACTATCAGTGATAAATTCACAGAACACACACAACTTGTTTAACTTTGGAAATCCTTTTCGAAACAAAAGGATAATAGTAAGACCAGTCCACACATAAACACGGACGGTTTTTACCTTACTATAACCCAAACCAGTTTTGAAATCATACTTTGATCTGATATTATCATAATGTCTAAATACAAATAAATATCAATCTAGAGGAACGCTTGCATCTCACGCTCCCCATATATAGTATACAAACCAAAACCGCGGGCGCTTATTGGATATTGGATTCCAACTATGAAAAGGTAAGGGACCACCTTCTGCACGTGTATCTCTAGAGGCGAATACACTGGGTTCAACAAGAACATCTTGCAACCCAACCCACACATGACTGAACACTCATTTCGCTTGAGTGTATCGAATGTATATCACCGACGGTTGGGCTCAAACCACCGTCTCCCGAAACGGGACAGCATCAAATATAGATTAAAGAAGCAATTGGAATTTCTCTAGATAGGTGATTATACACCCTAATGGGAGCGACCCACAAAGCCATGCTGCCTGCCCGATTTTTGTCATTTCCCGGTTAATGAGACTTGAGGCTAGAATTCATCTCTTCGAACATCTGGCCATCATTCACTTTGAATGCCACATCGTCAGATCCGCCAGATCACACTTGATTGACGTCCACAAAAATACTCTAGTTTATTTGGCTAGAGAGTAACCATTTCTCCGCCATCAACTATGGTACATTTGGAGAAATCAACGCATGTAATTCCTTTGGAAATACTCTGTCAGACATCCGTCCATACAAGTCATGTAACACCCCACGCCCGCTATGGTCACTCACTAAGGGAATGCCATAGCATCGGTGGAGTATTTTAGTGAATATAGAACAGAAAAATTACAACAAGACAGATATAAATAGTACTTGAAATTTTAAAACAACATCTCATAACAGCGGAAATAAACATGTCTGGTTACATCATAAAACCACGATAAAAGTCAAGTACAATATCCATCAAAATAAAGAAGTACATAATCCCACTCTGTCATACAATAGCCAGAACAAAAGAAAAGATAACTGGATAACTGGAGCTTTACATCTATCCAAGCTCCTAAAGACTGGAACAGAAATCCGATCAAGTTCCACTACTGCCAGGATCCACCGTAGGACCTGAGGGTTGGGAAAAAGATAAAAACAACGGGGTCAGACATAAGTCTGAGTGAGTCCTATAACTTTAACAATACAATCATTAAAGTAACCAGAGAAGACATAAACTTGACCTACGGTAATATCTGGGGATGAATGGCTACACTAAGCAGCTTGGTAGACTTAGGATAAACTAAGATAACCGTAAGGACGCATCTACCCACCAATGGATAATTACTAACTGCACCACACCAGTCATTCCTACTTAAAGGTTGATCCCTCCCAAGGACTTAGAAAATTTTCCCAGTAGTTCCTTGTACTCCTAGCCACTACATAGGTGCCGTCTGCCCCTATCTCCACTAGGTGTACTTAGTAATTTTACCCAGTAGTTTCGTGTACCCCTACATAGGTGCCGTCTGCCCCTATCTTTATTAGGTGTACCCACTACTCCCCATCGATCGGCTCCCTACCGTAGATACCCGTGCTGGTCCCACAGTGGGGTGTATCACTCCCCTAAAGTGGCAACCCAATACTATCAACGGTGCACGGCTTTATATCTACACGATGCAACAACGGCTTATCTACCAGCCCGGGCCCACACACGCATATGAAACCCGTTGGACTTGCGTTGCCACCGCTAACCCGTTTTGGCCTCTTATAATCAAGCCCAATATGCGTGTCCCGTCACTCGACATGGGTCGAGCCCACAAAGATACGTTTGGGATATTGGTTGAAATGGGCCCCCACAAGCTACCCACCTAAGCTTGTCACTTATCTAGTGTATCCCACTTAACCCTTTAATCATGTTTAATTACATGTTTTCACTTGGTTAAGTATTCTAATCGTATTTTCTATTGCCACCCAAGGCAACCCACTAGATTCCACATGCCACCCAAGGCAACCACTAAATTTCCACATGCCACCCAAGGCACCCACTTAACCCCTCATGTCCCACTACATGCTAATATGGTTAAGTGTTTCTTAATTAATTAAGACCGTGATCTCCCATAAAGACCTCCCACATTAGACTGGCTGTTATGACCGCCTGGTTAAGCCGGTAGGGTCCGGGCAGTCTTACGTCATAACAGAGTCTAACCTCGTGTCTTTACCTTAATCACGTATTTAATTTATGGCTAAGACCTCTCACATTGGGCTGACATTTGTAGCGACTGGTTAAGCCGGTTGGGTCCGGGCAGTTTTACACCACAAATGAGTCCAACCTCGTGTCTTAGTCGATTAATTACACCTAATTAATCACCCCCATATTAATTATCCCTAATTAATATCAAGTTTTCCATAACATGGGTAGACCTAACTCAATAGGTAAATTCCCATGGGGTAGACCTAACTCAATAGGTAAATTCCCACTTATGGTAATTTATTTTTATGGTATGCTTAATCATACCCAATCATGCATTTATTAACATATTTACCAACCCCATCGTTCCCCACGTAAATCGTTCTCATTTCATGACATAATAAAGGGGAAGATCCATCACAAATATCATGGGCTTAGCATATAACTTTGTCAGGGGTTAAGAGGATGTCAACTTGCATATATGAACATATATTAACCCAACTACATTTAACCCAAACTTGCATATTATCATACACATATCTTGCATAACATGTTGAACTTGCATATAAGCATTCTCATAACTTGCATAACATGTTAAACATGCATTTAAGCATACACATAACTTGCATAAGCATCCACATACTTGCATAAGCATTCACATACTTGCATAAGCATTCACATACTTGCATAAGCATGCATAACTTGCATAAGCATGCATAGCTTGCATATCATGTCATTTAAGCATATACATATCTTGCATAAGCATTCATATACTCGCATAAGCATGCATAACTTGCATATCATGTTAAACTTGCATTTAAACATATACTTAACTTGCATATGAACTTGCATAACTCACTTTGTTAAACATGCATAATTCCACTCATTAAATATGCATAAACCCACTTGTTAAACATGCATAAACCAACTTATTAAGCATGCATAAACCAACTTATCAAACATGCATAAAGCCACTTATTAATTATGCATAATCATAGTAAAACATAGAGTAGCATATCATTACAAATGATTCAAACTCACTAATCCGCATTTAAGACCATAAGTCTCATTATACCCAATCTACTTACTTTAACAATTGATGTTAAAGTGATAGAAACTCACCAAACCCAAGATTAGCAAACTTATGAAGTGGAATTAGTTGCTAAATATGAAGAAGATAATGATTAGAGATTGATTAGAGAGGGATTAGCTTGCAACTTCCTTCATAAATTGGTGGAGGCTCCTTCTAAGATTTAATTTGGCGGCATGAGGCCATCATTTCTATTTTTAGTATGGATTAGGGTAGGTTTAGGGTGTATTTATAGATTAGGAGAGTGTTTTAGGCCCTTAGATTAACCCTAAATTAGATTAGGTCCGTTAGATTTAGGAAATCTCTAGAACCCAGCCCAGCCCTAGCCAGAAAACCAGATCTGGTGCACCCAAGCACCCTGGTTCGACACGCCGTGTCGACAGGCAAGTCGACACCCCCTGTCGACAGGCAAGTCGACACCCCCTGTCGACAGGCCTGTCGACAGCCCTGTCGACATGGTCAAGGCGGGAATTCTCCCGCCTGGCCCCGCTGGTTCCAATTTGAAATCTGAATTTAAATTTCTAAACCTGTTTTTAACTTTGAATTTTCTGCAAACTTCTTTGGGCCATAACCGGGCCATACGGACTCCGATTCTCGAAAACTCGGACTCTATTTCGCGTATTTTTCCGAGACGAACGCAATGACGCAGCCAGTTACCCCCAATTCCCACATCTGAGATTATTTATCCTGTAATTAGTGAATTTTAGTATTAACTAAAATTCGGGGTGTTACAAGTCATCCAGGAACAGGATGAACCGAAGGCACCCTCCTACCGCATCCTTATAGGAATCACCCCATGGATCAGTAGCGAGCAGTCCTTGCAACCCGTGGATTTCAACCACGACAGAATCACAAATCAAAATAACTCTAGTTGCAGGCCAGAGAAATTCGATAGGTAGTCCTTACGCTTATGAAGATCCATGGCCTTCACTTGCTCCGTCTTCAATCGACGTCTTCACGTATTTGCTGGTCGGAATGGTTTTCGAATATAATTCGATCCCGGTCTTTCCGTACCAACAATCGTATTGGTCTGGTTTGATAGTCGGTGTTTTAACTATCAAAATCAATAGTGTGAACACAATGAGTTTTATGATTCAGTACTTGGCATGACTTGGCCTCTTAAAATATATTTAACAAAATCGTTAATCAACTCTAATATTCGACTTAACTCTATTCGCTTGACTCTAGATCGTAGCGATCACAATGGTTACGCCTGATTCCCTCAGGAAACATCCGACCGTCGTAGGCTATCTGCAGCCCTGCGAATTACGCTAGCAGTCGTACACAATGGCAATTCTTCCTGAATAACTATGTTTGACTAACTCTACCTCAAATACTGTATTTGATCCACTCTAATTGAATAAACAAATATTCAATATAATTTGAAAACAATATTCTTATTTCTTTTGAAACTAATATTACGATATTATTTATTTCCCAAAAAACCTTGCATTAGAGTTCGATATCCCTCGTATAAGATAAAACCAATTTCAATACCTTCACTCACACCAAACTAATACCATTCCTCGATAATAGTGAAGCCAACCAAGTTGGGGTATTTTAGTTACCTCTCAGACCTTGATCGACCTGTTCTTACCTCAGAATAATATCAGTTCACCACTTACCCACCGATATTCAAATCTCGTGTAACACCTTGTTTCAAATCTGGTTTTATAACCCTTTTCTTACATTGGAAATCTCTTTATTTAATTTGACAATTTGGTAAAAATCTTATTTAGATCTCACCATTCACTTACCAACTCTATTTTAATTTGAATTTACCACATCGCAGGATTCCAGAAGGTGTGAGAATTAACTCACCAGTTTTATTCTGTCGACGGTTGATGTGTTTGTTCCTTCTAATCTTGAATGGACATTCAAAGTTAGCTAAATTTTCAACAGTCTCAAATCAGTGCCTAGTCAGTGCCATCGCCTAGGCCTCGTCCCAGCGATCCCAACGGATCCAGTTTCGTTAAATTTCGTTAAAGTATGAAGAAGTTACGCTATATTTAAGTTTTGAATATATATATACGATTTTTTACTAACTAATTAATATATAAATTAAATAAATAATTACCTTTATTCGTTACCTTAATTAACCACTCTAACACGTCATTAGCCAAAACACATCCACGTCATCAGCATACCAAGGAAATCGCGTCTTCTCCCTTTCTCTCATGCTCAAAACCGATGACCCCTATTTCCTGAAACCGAAGCTCGGTCCCTTCCCTTCCCTGCCGCTGACAATCGGCGCCTCCTGGGACCTCATGGTTGACTCCACCAGAACTGCCTTGACCCCACGCCTCTTCACCATCAACGTCGGCCACCAATTCCGCCTCCTCCGCCTGAAATTGCCATTAACCCCAATCCCGTTCATGTCCGTTTTCCGATCGCCAGAAGCCACCATCAGGAGCCAGACCAGCACCATTGTGACCGACACTCGACCATCTTCCATCGCCCTTTAGCCCCTGCCACCATAAATGGTCGACGATGCCGGAATTTGGCCAACCCCCTCCATGACTTTCGAAAATAACCCAGAAAACCACATCTCTGATCATCCCTCGATTTCTCCGACCACAGACTACTAGAGCACTCGAGACCACCACCAAAATAAAGCCCTTTCTTCCCTCTACAAAACCCCTAAGGTCCCGTTCCCTCAAATCGACCCAATCGCCTTAATTTCTGCTAAAAACGAAAAGTGTTTCTCGCGGTTCTTCGCGAATTCCGGCCACCACAGTCGTCGATACCTCCCCAACTTTTTACTGAAGGTAGATATGAACCTGATCTACACTTTTGCTTCAGGTTGCCCTATCAAAATCGTCACGGATTGGAAGATATAATGGATTTTGTGATGAGGGACTTTATTGCAAAAATACATGAAGATTTCTGATGATGGAGGCTAGGGTTTCATCCTTAGGACCTTATATAGTGTGGAAAAATATTTATTTTAGTTGATTTGACAAACGACAATGACTAACGATATTTTATTTCGTGTCTATCGCGTTTTCGAACATCGTTTATTCGTTGTTGCGCTCACATACGAACCCCGTTCGAGACGCAAATGGACGACATAGTATAATTCGATGATACAGTCCTAATGAAACTTGTTTCGTTGAATTCCGAGTTCGTTTGCTCGAATGGCCCTCGTTCACGTTCAAATGGTCGTTTTTATTTGCATTTTGTTTTGCCATGCTCACAAATTAATCCCGATTGACGCGCCACTTGAAATCTAGCAAACATTTGCCGCTGCGATCCCAATAAAATTTATTTCGTCGAAAACTGATGTCGTTTGAATAAAGGCCCTTTTATAACTGGCCAATTCAAATAAAATAAACCAATTTAAAAATACCTCAATATAATAATAATAAAATATTGAAATTGGCCATATACGACCAGAATATCGTACATTACCACGATAAAATAGCTCGGGTTGAGTTTGAAGCCAAATCGATATTATAAATATTTAAAAAACCCTTTATTTAATATAAATAACGTTATAATATATAACGAAATTCCACAACGACCTTTTCAAATTTTGATTTATCCATAAAATAAAATCTACAACACGAAAACTCGATTTTTCTCTTTCATTGGAAAGATATCGTCAAACCGGTCCCGACGTTTCTTGTTTCGAGAAAATCCGACTTATTTTGAACCCGGTACGACCGATTGAAGTTCAAAACGCCAAATCGCGAACTGTCGCGCCGCTGCAGCTCGTTATTTAATTAAATTATAAACTAAACGTTATAACGTCGTTTTCTAAACGAAATCTCCACGATATTTTAATATAAACCATATCGAACCATTTTAAAATCGGCCATTCACGTTATACGGCAAAATCGACATTTTCCCAATATGCCGAAATTAAAATATTATTATATTATCAATATAATTTAAATATTCAAATTAAAATAGTCGGAATCGATTATTTAAACTCAACTTAATATTTTAAATAAATGAAATATTTCAATAAAGTGGCAAGAAAATACGGGATATTACAATACATACATATATATATATATATATATATATATATATATATATATATATATATGGGACACTCTAAAGAGACACAAAATTTTGGCACAATTGGTAACACAATTGATTTGGACCATTGGATCACCCCATGAATTACACCTCTCCATATAAAGACAAAAAGATCCAACGGTTGAGGCTCTGTTTCTCTCTCTTTGTGTTTAATTTTGTGTTCAAATAGCCGACCCATATATATATATATATATATATATTACACACACACAATATATATACACATATACATACATACATACATACATAATATGTGTGTGCATGTGAGGGGGAGGGAGAGGGGATGCACACACATAACACAATACATCGACCAATGGCATCTTTGTATGATTGTATCGCTTAAGCTTTATTAGGCAAGTAGCCACCTTGCGTTGGCATGGATTTTTCACATTTAGAGCCATGTCTCTGTACTTTCCAGATAACTGGAACATGAAATCATCTCCCGTATATGCTATCTCTGATAAAAACATAAATGTATACAACCACACATACTCACGCACATATATATTTATAAACAAAATGAAAGTGAATAAGAAACCATCAGGAGGATTTAGTCTAGAACCATTCCATGTTTGTGCATAGCCTCTTCAAATTTTTACTCCTTGAAGTAGTTATCACCCTCCGGCTGTCTTCCGTCGTCAGCTTTCCTCTGCATTCATGTCACTTCTAGTCTTCTTCCCCTACGTAGGTAAAAATAAAAATTATTTTGAATCAAATGTGAAGAAAATGAAATAAAATCAGATACATTAAGAATATGGCTTACTTCTTTGATATCATCAAAACTAGTAGCTCAACTTCATATATCAAGTCTGCAGCCGAAGGCATGTTTGGAAAGGGTAACTTGCCTTCTTCCACGTATCCTAATTCCATTCCAACATGGAACAACGTACGCTCTCCATTTCATGCTTGCAACTCGAACGACAACCCCCATCATTTTATTTTATTTTTGTTAATGGCGATTGACACAAGCTGTTAACATATCATTCGTGTATTAGCACTAATGTAGTTGCGGTTTCCTAGAAATTAGTGCATAACCCATGTGTTTCACATGACAATATTATCAAAAATAATATGTAACGACCCGCCATTTCGACCGTTTCATGCCAGTAATAAAATCTAACTTGAACTATTCGAAATGACAGATTATTATTGTTATGCGGTTTAATAAATCGAATCATAGACACAAAAGCAGAATATCTCACAGCGGAATAAATAAAATACAATAGTAGTTCATGAAGCTACTAAATAAAATTTCAAAACTTATACATAATATCAAAGTTATAGAATCAAATACAGTGAAAGCCTAAATACAAGAATATATGATACAAAGAAGAAATAACGAGAACCAATAGATAGAGGTGATGTCTTCAATAGTCTCCAGCTTCGAAAATGAAATCTTAATACTGCAATACTCAATCTATCATTTTGAAAGTTTCGAGCTGGTTTCATTACCGATGCAAAGCGATCGAAAAAAACGTCATTACAGTGGGTATCAGAGCTTTGGTTTAATAAAACTTTAGCTTCTGGGGTTGAAAACTCATTAGAAATGGGGTAATGATATATTAGAACGAGTAAGAATCAATTGCAAAATCATTCTTGAGAGAGCGTAGTTTGAAAAGTATAAAGAGTTTTGAAAATGGTTTTAAAATATTTTGATATAAAAATTGATTTTAAATTTTTTACCTTTTCTTAGAGTTCCTTCCTTTTAAATCTAGTTTCTTTGATATGTCTTTCTTTGATTAGGATTTCCTAAATTAAATCTCGATCCTTGTTCTGAATCTATCCTAGAAATTTATGATAGATGGTTTCCAAAATCTTAAATATTCTTTGATTTGATCTAATTAGGGTATCCATCCTTTGTAGACTCATGTTGGTTAGGTTCTTTCATTTTTTGGTCCTTAGTTTAGGTTTGAACTTATTTTGCCTTCAATTGATGAATGGTGAAAAAGTGATTTTAAGTATACCCATGTTAAGAGTTAACGTAAACATAATGTGTTAATAATTTGGACAAAGGAATTATTTACTTTATTAACTGGAATAATAGAGATTTTGAGAAATATTATATGAATTTAAAGTTGTATTTGGAAATATATAAGATGATTTATAGTAAATAAAAGTAGTATACTGGATAATATGAATTGATTTCGAAAAAGAAATTATATGATTTGTGATATTAATACTTATATTAGTTTACTTCTTAAACATGATTCGTTGAAATGTTAGCCTTGATAAATATAAATATTGATTTGACTCAAGTAAATGAAGTAATAATGGTGAATTTAAAATTGATAATGTAAGTCAGACTTGTTAAGGGTTGAATGGACCATAAATGTGATTTTGAGCAAACTCTGATTTAATGTGTAAAGTTTATAAACTTGTATTAGTTTAAGCCTAGTCATTAAGTAAGGGTTCGATTTGGAAAGGCTGGAATTGATCTAAACATGCTTATATTAAGGCTAGTAGAATAATATTGATATGAAATTGATTTAATAAAATTGAATTAGATATAAACTGAAATTGTGTATGATAGAATTTTAGTTAGTATTTTAATGATGATAAGATTTAAAACTAAAGTAAGTTGAAATGTGATGCAAACTTCAATATTGAAAATGAAAATGAATTTGTGTACTAAAAAAAAGTAACTTAAAATTAATGTATTTTAATACAATATATTATTTCGAGATATGTTTTGAAATATTATATGATTTACATTATAAACTTTAAGATTAATTATATTTATTAAAGATTGAAGTTGAATTTAAATAAATAAATGAGCGAGGGAGATATAATTTCCCAACTTAAAAAAAAATCTTAATAACTAAATGAATTGAAATATATTATTTATAATATATGGTTGGAAAATTTGGTATCTTTTCTGTTTAAAAAGAGAAAGATGTTTTGAGTATTTACGTGACGTTAAAGTTAGCCTATCGAATACGTAGTGATTTGGAGTGTACGTCTGATCAACATATGTGTTAAATCATATATGTACGAGATTGACATGGTATCACACTTTAGTCGCTTGGGGATAATTCTATTGATAACCGCGGCATCATTAGTATTTATTTTCGAGTTTCGAAAGTGGGATGTGAGAAGGATATATAATGCCAATTGAGACGTTGAGTGAATACATGAAACTGTTGTGAAATATGTAAGAAATGTCTTAACTTTTGATTTATATATATATATATATGTATGATAGATTAACAATTAAGTTTTCAAATATACTAAAATTGCTTAATTACTATTTTCCTACCTCATTCCTTTTCAAAGACGAAAAGGTTTGAGTGGAGGGATTGTAACAACCTGAATTTTTAACAGATTTCACATTAATGATTTGACTGAAATTTAAAATTTTAATATTTAAGCATTAATTTATTATGAATGGAATGAGATAAATGAATTGATTTTTGTAAATGAACAATAATAAATACCTTTTAAATTGTGAGATGCAACAACGGTCTAATTTGAATTTAATTAAACTTATAAAATCTTAAATTTAAACAATGAAACTGGATTGATGAATATTTTAATCTACCAAATTTATTAAATGTAAAATTTTCTGAAAAGGTCAGTTCTGGTCAAATTTGATTAAAATTTGAATTCAAACTATAATTAAAAAATTGTCAAAATTAGAATTTATTTTATATGAATCTATTCTGAATTCTGAACTCCGCCTGTGTAGTTTTCTATGCAACCTGTCCTAAGCCAGGGTAAAGACGGAGGGTTGTGATAGGCTTGGCGAGCCAACGTAAAAACTTAGCCTATCTTATGGATATGGAATCTTATGATATTTCGTTGGGGCGTAACCCTCTTAGCGATTGTAACGACCCGGGGAATTTGCGACCTTGGTAATCGACATAAATTCAATGTCGACTATTCAAGCATCGAAAATACCGGGTGGTTAATAGAAAGAAGTTAGAGGGTGAGAATAGATAAGATAGAAAAATTAGAATAGAAGAAGAAGAAGAACATAACAACATCAGAGTAACACGAATCTCACAGCGGAACGAATAAAATATGCTATATAACTTAACTTTGAAATACAAATCTACACTTGAATATACATACCATTATCAAAGTACATCACTTACAACACAGTGGAAATAAACAATCACCATATAATCCTGAAGCCTCCTGCTCCAAGCTCACAGTATCTGTAAAATCCCGACTACTTGACTGCCCGTACAAAATTGGGCACCCAAGGGTTTAGGGAAAACAAAACAAAATAAACTCCGGGTCAGTCATGGAACTGGTATGAGTAAAACCATTTAAAACGGTTTAAGCAATTAATTGATATCTCATAAGACCACGCCGTATAACGGAATGGGTTTTTCCCTTATGAGAATCCAAAACACTTAGTCCAACATTCAAAAACCTTTTGAAAGGAACTATAATCTTTATAACAAACTTATTTGATATTATAATAATGTTTATCAACCACAATATAATAATCATCTAGCAGAACGCTTTCATCTCACGTTCCACATACATAATATATAATCAAAAAACCGCGGGCGCTTATTGGGTAATGAATTCCAACTGGCAAGGTATAGGACCTCCTTCCGACAGTGTATCTCTAGAGAGGAATACACCGAGTTCAATAAGAACATCTTGCAACCCAGGTTAAACATGGTCGGTCACTCATTTCGCTTGAGTGTACCGAATGTATTATCGCCAACAGTTGGGATTAGCAACCGTTTCCCGAAAGGGACAACATTGAAATAGAATATAGAAGTAAAAATGGAATTTCTCTAGATCAGGTGACAATACACCTAATTGGCAGCTAACCACTTAGCCATGCGACTTACTAGATTTTATACCATTCCGATTCTTGAGGCTTGAGGCCAAAACGTACAGGTCACACCTTTATTTACTTTGAATGTCACATCGTCATACCCGCCAAATCACAAATTGATTTCCTAAAAAATACAACGGGTATACAGCTAAGAGAAATGAATTCCTCTGCCACCAAACGTAAGTATGTTTGAAGAGATCAACTTACGCGATATATTAAATATACTCTGTTAGACATTCTTCCATACAGGTCGTTCTGGGACTGGACAGACCGAAGATACTACTCTGTAAATCCGTCTTAGGCAATTTCTACCTAGGATTTACTAAACAGCCCTTGCATAAGTCCGTCTTCAATTATCTTCATCATATTTGATTCACAACGCTAATGCCATACAGAGTGGTTTTCAGATAATATATATGATCCCGATCTCTCTGTATTGAAAACAGAAATGGTCAAAATCTTTGATAGTCGGTGATTTAACTATCAAAGGAAAACATGTGTACAAACAACGGTCGTATTCCCAAATGTAAATCTTACCGATCAATCATCATTTCATTTCCCAATTTTCCATTTATCGTTTCCATATATTCATAAATTCCTTATTTCCTAAAATTAGAAAAATATACGTTATTAACTTTGGAAAACATTTCCATTTCTGATTCACGCATAAATATCTTTCCACTTCTATCAGTCTCTAACTGTAAACTAGTAAGAGAACAACTTCCCAAATATAAACCCCGAAGGCCGAAACCAACATCAGATCGATACCCAGAAAGCCATTCAACTCAACTAATTTCCAGTCAGTTTCTAATTTCAGTAATTCCATTTAAATTCCTAATTCAAGCCCCAAATTCCTTTATAATATTATTTGCAAAATGTTTACTTTAATCTATTTTTCACATAGAATGTGAATAGTATTTCTTTATATAATCAAAACAGTTTGATTTCGTATTTAAAAACAATATCTCAAACCAAAATTCTATTTATATTTTTATTTGTAGAATTATTCATACAAATCTCCTTTTTATTTCTAACTCTTAAATCTCATTTACAATTCCCTTTATATAATTCTATTTATTTTATATAAATCCTTTTATATAATTCTTTTTATTTTATATAAATCCTTTTATATAATTCTATTTATTTCCCAAATATTTCCTTAATTATATTTTCCAATATTTGTTTTCCAAATATTACCTTTTTCCAATATCCTATTTATTTCATATATAAATATTTCATTTTCAATATTCACTTTGAAATTTTCCTTTTTACATTCCAGTAATTTATATGGTATTTAAAATACCTAATAACATGACCAGTGTCATCATAATCAATCACAGATTTTATCATATATCACAATATATGAAAACAAACAGTATTACATTATTGAGGAATCCAGTTGGATCCCTCCAACCTGTCTCGCTACATTCACAGAACAATATAATTAACCTCAATTTCATTTCTATATGAAATATTCTGATAAACAGAATCAATATACAATTAACGATTGTATATATATATAGCTTTATCTATAATTTCAGCCAATTTATTAACAATTCAACCAACAATCAACACAAAGCAATCAATTATCATTTATCAATTCTAAAAATATGGAGTTGGTGAGTTTTACTTACATTGGACGATCATCGTTAAATAACGATAATTGTCAGTTGATTCAGAAAGACAATTTATATAAATTGTCACGAGCTCCAATTCACTCCCAGTCAGCTCCATGGTGTAGCCCTCGTCTATACGATCTCAATGGATCTGACCGTTCGAAATTCTAATTTAGTATGCAGAAGTTACGATATTAAGAAGTTAATATGCATTTTAATTTAAAATTAAACTAACTTTTGAATAAAACTAATTGGGATTAACTTATTTAATTCCTCCGACCCATTAAAACAAATACCGACCCAACCCGTATCCAACTCTTCTTCCCCGATTTATGCAAAAACTCGTTGCTCCTCCCTCCTAATACACAGCGTGCAAGATTACAGTGATACGACAAACCAAACAACGATTCCAAAATCCAACTACATCGTCGCGTTGCTCGTCTCAAACTGCACTTTCTCGTCACCATCCCTTCACCTCCGGCATACCCAGGCTATTTCCGACCTGGTAACTGTACTTTGCCTCCCCAATGAACAGCGACAACTTTTTCGCACGCCCTTCCACCAAACTCCATTACCTCCCCCCTTAATCACATAAATAACTTGTTGTCCTCCCACCCTTCCTAGATAAATCTGTGAGTTCCTGTGCCTTCACCATTCCCTGATTTCAAGCTGTACGCCCTGCTCCCTTGATTCGAAATTGATCGAACACAACATACCATAATACTCCACATTAAATTCTCCATCGCCTCATATCATTTTCACTCAACTCGATCATTCATAGCTAATTTGCGTTCTAACACGCACTTGGAAGCAGCGACAACTGATGACACCGAACCCTTCCGAAATCCCACACAAGGTGCGCCTCACCCTCCTAAAGCCAGCTCCACCCACAATTCCTCCTCCTACCGTCTGTAATCTCCCCAACAGAAAATCCTAGTTGCTACGTTCGAGAAGCAGCAACCAAAAATGATCTCGCATTCTTCAAAACATAGATCGAAATGAAGGAAATAACATCCGGAACTCCAATATACAAGTTAGGTGATTTTTGGGAATTTTCTTGAATTAGTTAAATTTTTCAAAGAGGATTTGCTGTAGAAATAAAATTAGAACTGGAAGCTTGAATTTTGTTTGACTGTGGAGAGTGAAGAATTAGGTTTAAAGAGGGTATTTATAAGGATACTTAGCTTAGAAGTTAAGCTACTTATTTTTATATTAGTTTATATTAAATTTTCAACTATATTTATCATTAAAAAAATTCCGGTGATCATATACAATATCCAAAAATCATGAAAATGGACAAACAACTAGAGTTTGACATTACGGACCCAACGAAACTTGTTTCGTCAAATTCCGAATCTGTTTGCTCACACAACATATTTTTAAAGGTCAAATTATCGACTGTTTTTCACATTAAAATTCCATACAGCCACATATTGATTCCAAAAATCATGAAAATTGAAATCTAACAATAATTGAATATTCCGGATCCAACAAAATTAGTTTCATTGAAAACAGAGGTCGTTTGCAAAACTAGCTATTTTTAAAGCTCTAAATAAACCCATTTAAATATTAATATATATAAAAATAATTAAGTTTACTATTAATAAATTAATATTATCGTATATATTCACATACAATATCCATATAATTTCAAAATAAACATATCAGGATATATAACTCGATATTTCAAAATTTCCAGTTATATCGATATTCGATTTATATTAAAAACCCTTTTATAATATAAATAAATCGTTATAAATTATAAAGGAAATCCATAGCGATATTTTAAAATTTGATTTGGACATAACTCAAAATCTACACGACGAAATCCTGATTTTTCTCTTCCATTAGAAAAATATACTTTACCGGCTCCAAACGTTTCTTGTTTCACAGAAATCCGGCTTAAAACGGATTCTGTATATTCGTTTAAAGTTCGAATTGCCAAATTACAAACTGCCGCGCCATTTCGAGCTCGATTATAATTATATATAAATTATACATTCAACTAACATTTATAAATAAATTCGTTAATATAATTCAATTCTAAACTGAATTATATATTTTAAATTGTCCAATTCACGCAATCTTGTAAATTCTGTTATTTCTGATTATTTTGGAAATAAATATATTATTTTATTATTTATATTAATAAAATATTCAATATTATTTAATTCTGGTCATTTTAAATTACCAAACCATTATTTAAATAATTAAATAAATTATTTATTATCCGTTAAAAATACGGGTCATTACGGCGATGCTTATATCGAGGCTCGGATATAGTGTTAAATATGCAAGGGCTGGGCCGCCGTTCTCTTACCGACGCCCAACACCGACGCCCCAGTGTAGTGATAAGTGAGCAACGGTCCTCGTATTTTTCTCTGCGGATGTGAGGGGCAAGGAAGCTAGTCGACAATAGTAGGGTTCTATTAGGTAGTTGGAATGCAGAGTCCTTAACAGGAAAATTAAGAGAGATAGTGGATACTATGATTAGGAGATGGGTTAACATCTTGTGCGTTCAAGACACTAAATGGGTAGGTCAAAAGGCGAAGGAGGTGGAGAACATTGACTTCAAATTGTGGTACACGGAAGAAGTGCGTAACAAGAACAGGGTCGGCATATTGATTGACCAGAACCTTCAGAACAAAGTGGTCGACGTCAGAAGACGAGGGGATAGGATCATCCTAGTTAAGCTAGTAGTTGGTGAGGCAGTTTTGAATGTCATTAGTGCATATGCCACACAGGTAGGTCTAAGTGAAGAAGCCAAGAGGAAATTCTGGGAAGACTTGGATGTCATGGTTAGAAATGTGCATAGTAGCGAGAAAATTTTTATAGGAGGGGACTTCAATGGCCATGTTGGCTCATCTAGCAGGGGTTTTGAGCGAGTGCATGGTGGTTTTGGCTTTGGCAGTATGAACCAAGAGGGTGAAGATATATTGAATTTTGCTCTCTCTTTTGATCTCATGATTTCTAATACCTTCTTTAGAAAGAGGAAATCACATCTGAGCACCTTCAGTAGTGGCCAACAGGCTAGCCAGATTGACTTTGTCCTAACTAGAAGAGACAGTAATCGAAATTGTGTTGATTGCAAGGTTATACCTGGAGAATGTGTCGTCTCACAACACCAGCTCTTGGTATGCGTGTTTCATCTTTGGATGGTGAAGGATAAGAGAGCGAGGATCAACAAAAAGAAATGGTGGAAACTCAAAGGAGATGCTTCACGAGTACTTAAAGATGAGTGATGGAAGAAGGGCTTGGAATGTAGAAGGAGAAGCAAATGTCATGTGGAATGCGATGGCAACTTGCACTCGGAGAGTCACTACTGAGGTATTTGGGATAACAAGAGGAAGCAAGTGAGAACCCAAGGATTCGTGGTGGTGGAATGACGAGGTGCAAAAGGCTATCAAAGAGAAGGAATGCTACAAATGCATGCACCATCACAGAAGCGAAGAGAACATGCACATGTACAAAGTGGCAAAGAAGACTACAAAGAGAGAAGTGAGTGAAGTAAGGGGACGAGCGTACGAATATTTATATCAAAGGCTAAGTACAAAGAAGGGTGAAAAAGATGTTTATAGAATAGCTAGGCTACGCGAGAGGAGGACAAGGGACTTCAATCAGGTTAAATGCATTAAGGACGAGAGTGATAGACTTTTGGTAAAGGACGATGAGGTAAAGAATAGGTGGAGAGAATACTTTGATAAGCTTTTCAACGAAGAAAGTGATAGCTCTTCGATCGAGTTGGAAGACTTTGCCGATAGCACAAATAGACATTTTGTGCGGAGATTTCAAGAAATTGAGGTAAAGGGGGCGTTAACCGGATGAAATCAGGCAAGTCGGTAGGGCCTGATGACATTCCTATTGAGGTGTGGAAATGCTTTGGAGATGCAGGGATAACATGGCTAACTAAGTTGTTTAGTAATATTTTCAAATCAAACAGAATGCCAGATGAGTGGAGGAGAAGCATTTTAGTTCCAATCTTCAAGAATAAAGGAGATTTTCAAAGTTGCACAAAATATAGAGGAATTAAGTTTATGAGTCATACAATGAAGCTCTGGGAGAGAGTTTGCGAGCAGCATTTGAGGAGGTTGACAAGTGTCTCTAGGAATCAATTTGATTTTATGCCTAGAAGGTCAACCACTGAGGTGATTTTCTTGGTTAGGCAACTTATGGAGAGATACAGGGAGCAGAAGAAAGATCCCCACATGGTTTTTATTGGCTTGGAGAAAGCTTATGACAGAGTGCCGAGGAGGGTTATGTGGTGGGCGCTAGAAAGGAAGAGAGTGCCATCAAAGTATATTACCCTTATCAAGGATATGTAAGTGGGGGTTGTGACTTGCGTTAGAGCATGCGATGATGAAACCAGAGACTTTCCAATTAACATAGGGTTACATCAAGGTTCGGCTTTAAGCCCCTATTTTTTGCATTAGTGATGGATGAAATCACAAAAGATACGCAAAGGGAGATTCCTTGGTTTATGCTCTTTGCCGATGACGTTGTGCTGATTGATGAAAGTAGAACAGGGGTTAATCGACAACTGGAGTTATGGAGGGAGACCTTGGAATCAAAGGGTTTCAGGCTTAGCAGAACTAAAACAGAGTATATGAAGTGCGAGTTTAGCGGTGTCAGCTTAGATGACAGAGAGGTCACCCTGGCCGGTAGAGTAGTACCCAGAAAGGAATCATTTCGATACTTAGGGTCTATGTTGTAGTTTGATTGGGAGATTGATAAGGATGTTAGTTTTAGAATTCAAGCAGGATGGGTGAAATGACGACTAGCATCTAACATTCTCTGTGATAGGAAGATTCCTCAGAAGCTTAAAGGAATATTCTATAGGACATCAATCAGGCCTGCAATGTTATATGGTGCAGAATGTTGGCCTACTAAAAGGCAACACGTCCAGAAGATAAGTGTAGCAGAGATGCGGATGCTGCGCTGGAGCTGTGGGCACACCAGACGAGATCGGATTAGAAATGAGGATATTCGGGAAAAACTTGGAGTTGCACCTATTGAAGAGAAGTTAGTAAGTGTTATAGCTTGTTTCCAATACTCAACAACTTGATCGAACCACGCCTCCGCAATTTCAGAATCACTCTGTAGAATGGCTTGTTCTCTGCCAACACTGCTTGAGATGGTTTGGACATATCTAACGTAGAGCATACTATGCACCTGTGTGCGTTGGAATTATAGTCCGCGCCGAAGGACCAAAGAGAGGTAGAGGTCGACCTAAAATGACATGGGAGGAGATAATAAAGAGAGATTTAAGTAATTGGAGTATATCTGAAGAGCTGGTAGTGGATAGGAGTGCATGGAAGTTGGCAATCCATGTACTAGAACCTTAGGTTTTTTTCCTTTTTAGTACTATTTTAGACTTTATTTCGCTTTTACTGGATCTTTTTGCTTTCTTTTTTAAAAAAAAAACCTTTATCAGACGATTTTTTACCTATTTGGTTATTTTAAATCCTTTTTTTATATATATTATTATAATTATTATTTATTTTGTTTTAATTTTGGGTTCCATATCTAGCCAACCCCAACTTGTTTGGGATATATGGCTTTGTTGTTGTTGAAATTAAATTTATTTGTCTGGAATTCGCGTTTGTAATTGCGAAAACACGCAAAATGGATGATGTGGTTATTGGTATATATTTGTTTATAATTAATCTATATATTCCTTTACATTCGCATTAGTATTAATATTGGTTTGAATTTGAAAGGGTGAAAATTAATTTGCGGGGACACATTTATTAAATTGACATTATGTATTTGGTAAGTTTCTTCTCGTGCAAATAAAAATCACGTATATCTCTCTCCACCTAATTCACTTATTTTTTGAAACTCTTCATTCTCTTTTCTCTTACATGTCTAGATCCAAACCTACATCTCACATTAAAAAAAAACCACAAATTAAATTGAATTGGAAAAGAGCAGGGCGGCCTAATGCATTTGGGTTCCCTAAACAAAACCTAAGAGGAGAAAAAAAATTAATGCCCCAGGAAAAACCAAGGAGGGCAAAGAAAAAATAATAATATAACGATTCAACTGAAGCAGCTGGGATTTGAACCCACATCAACATGCAACTTCCCATGTACCTTAACCACTGTACCATCAATGTTACTAATAATAGAATGCCCTACGTACTTTATATGCGATATTTTAAAAGAGCATGACCCATTTTGTTGCCCCTCTCCACATCTTGCGGTGCTGCCCTACGCGACCGCCTCGCCTGTCTACCCTTTGGGCCAGACCTGGAAGAGACTTAATGAAAATGAATTGCAAGCAAAAAAATCAAAATCAAAACAAATCAACATGGAATTGTAAAACTCCTTTTCTCTCTTTCTTCCTTCCTCGTTGACCTTTCTTCCAATCTAACATTTCTTCCTTTCACAATTCAGTCCCAGGTAAATTCTAATTATTTTAAAGATTCTTAGTCTCTATCTATATTATCTAATCCATTTAATTTCATAATTCAGTTGATTTGGGAATTGTGAAAATTTTGATCTAGAAATGCAAACAACCATCTTTCTTTCCAATCAAGACCTTGTTATCCATCATCCTCTTGGCCACCATCTTCACCACTGATCTAACCGCACCTATCTGACCTTCCTCCACCTCTAGTAAGTGGACCCCACCTGAAAACCCTAGCCATGACCACTTTTCCCTTTGAAATCAAAGACCCTTTTATTTTTATTTTTTCTAGATTTTTGATCTATGTTGCAGTGGTCATAAATTTCTATTAGAAAGTCGAAATTCACTTCTTCTTTTAAGTTGCGTAGAATTGAAATAGCTACAAATTTTATGTTGAACACTTTTCAGATTTTGAATATATTTAGGTTGAAACTGCCAATCTTTCAGATGCATTTTTGTACCCAGATTTCTGACTTAAAAAATTTGGTTGTCGTTGATTTGGTCATATCTCCTTCAATTTTTATCGAAAACCGGTTTTCTTTTCTTAATTTTTAATTGAAGAGAAGAATTTACAGCTTCCCTGTTTACGACTTTTTCAGATTCCAATGTTTACTAGTCCAAAAGTTTATTTTAAGATAACTAAAATTTGTTTGCTTTTTATAAAAAAATTGTAAATATCAAAATCTATCTTCCTAAGCCAAAACCATTATACTCCCTTCATTTAAATTGCTTGGGGCATTGATCTGTGAATTGTTCAAACGACGGTATTAAAGAGAGCATAATTGTGCATGTAATTGGAATCATTCATCACGCTTTTCATATCCGTGCTCATATCAAACTGCATCATCTTCCTTTTATACGCCATGAAAGGTGAGTTTATCTCACACTTGACTTACATTTTTATAGAAGTTGAATTCAGTACATTTGAAATGCTATGAAATACATATGATTGTTTTATAAAATTTTATATATGTTGTACACAAATGACATATTTATGACATGACTGATATATATGATATGAATGTGCACATGTGACATGTATTACTTCATGTATATGTTTAATTTGTTGAATTCATTTTGTTCTCATATTGAAAGTTCTCTATGGGGTGAACTAATACATATCTGAATCGCTATATAGAATTAGAAAATGAATTGAATCGATTTGGGATGCGGATTGAAATGATATACACCCGAAATTCGGAATTTTTAATCTTGAATTGAAATGATATATATCCATATTACTTGGTCTAGGTAGGAAATTATATACTGACACCGTTGGTCTATTTTGAAAATGTTTCTAAATTTAAATATATTTTAATTATAATATTATTATTTTTAAATTTAAATTATGTTATAAGTAATTTAATAAATCTTTTATTATAATTTAATATTACTTAAATTTTAAATCTTATATATAAATATAGATTTTATAAAAATATAAATATAGTTTTTTCTTAATACTTTACATTTGTAACAACCCGAAAATCTGGGCCAGTTTAAAATTTTTATTTTGGCGATTTTAGCGAATTTTGAATATTTAAAATGAATTATTTTAAATAAAATCGACGTGAAATTTAGTTTGAATATAATTAGAACGTATATATTATATACGTCGTCGTTAGAATATAAATATTTATTTTAAATTATAAATGGAATTGAAAATGGCGCGGTAGTTCGATAATTCGATTTCAAACTTCAATTGAACATACCGGGTGCAAAACAATCCGGATTTTAGTGAAACCAAAAATAGCGGAATCTAATTGATAATATCTTTCCAACGAATCCGACAAATCAAGATTTCATATCGGGAATCAAAAGATATGTCCAGTTGAAAATTCTGAATAGTCGCTATGGAATTCAGGCCCTTAAAAATTGACATTTTTCAAACGACCTCGGATTTCGACGAAACCACTTTTGTTGGGTCCGCAGTGTCAAATTATTGCTAGGTTTCAAATTTCATAATTTTTCGAATCAATATGTGAGCGTGGCAAAGGAAAACGTGTTTTGACCATTTCAGTTGATTTTAATCGACTGGAATTTGGCCGTTTTTCAAACGGTCTCAGAATTCAACGAAACTAGTTTTGTTAGGACCGTATCGTCAATACGAAGCTAGAAAATATTTTTCTGCAATTTATAGAGTTAATATGTGACCCCGGTAATTTGAAATGTACGTTAAAGTTCAATATAGTGATTTAAATGTAAATTTAATGGAAACTGATTGTAGCAGCCGAATCAGCCTACGATACATATCCCATTGTGTTCGGAATGGGGGTGAAACGTTATGGACGGCAGGTGGTGGGCCTCGTTTCGAGGTCGTATGTGAAAGTCAACTCTTTAGGATAAATTAAATTAATTAATTATTAAAATAAATATCTCTCTCCCCTCTATAACTCATCTGGCCCCCCCTTTTCTGAAATTCATTTCGAAAAAAAAAAAAACGATGGGAGCTCGTCGTCGCCCACCTCCAGACCGCGCCCCCCATCGCCGCCTCCTCCGTCGATCTCCCCCCCACCCCACCACTGCCCTCCTTCTCTCCCCTCACTCCGTCGAAGACCCTCAGCCACCCACGAAACCACGAACCCCCAAATCGAACGGAAACCGCACCCCACCACTCCACCGCAACCACCACCACATCGATGACCCTCTCCTCTCGCGCTCCCTCTTATCCTCCGACCACGACCCCTCCAGCACCGCGAGGACCCGTAAGTTTTTAAAAAATACTGATTTCGTTTAGATTAAAAATACTGATTTCGTTTAGATTAAAAATACTGATTTTATAAAATTTTAAAAACTGATTTTATAAGATTTTAAAAACTGATTTTTTTTAAAAGTAAAAAAAAAAAACTGTTTTTTTAAAAAGGGTATTGAAAACTGATATTTTTAAAAGAAGAAAAACTGAAATTTTTAGAAGTATAAAACTGATTTTTAAAAGAAATGAAAACTGAATTTTTAAAAAGGAATTTTAAAACTGATTTTATTTTTAGATTTTAAATAAGAAAAGATTTAAACTTTAGAATAGAAAAAGGTTTGATTTTGCGTATAGAAAAAGGTTTGAAAGTAGAAATCAGATTTTTATATATTGAAAGTCGAAGTAAAAATCAGATTTTTATATATTGAAAGTCGAAGTAAAAATCAGATTTTTATATATTGAAAGTCGAAGTAAAAATCAGATTTTTATATATTGAAAGTCGAAGTAAAAATCATATTTTTATATATTGAATAGCATCGTAAAAATTCGATTTTTACATATGTAGAGAATACGGGCGAAAGCGACAAAAAGGCGAGGTCGACGAAGAATTCTGCAAAAGAAGAGTCAAGATGATTGGATAGCTATAAGTGAGAATTTCTCACCTTTCAATTTCTTTTTCTAGTTTTATATATACTAGGATGCAGACAGTGCTTAGTAGCACCCGACACAATCGTCCACAGACCATGGACTTGTTTGTTTGACTGTTTGGTGATTGATTGCGATATTGGTTTGAATGTGGTTTGTGGTGTGAAAAATCGAATCGATAAATTGGTTAGGATTAGACGTGCGCCGTTATAAGGCGAAGGAGTAAGGCTAGGTTAGACTCTTACTCCAAATTTTGTGGTTTGCATAACGAATTGATTTGATTGATGTGTGAATGGCGTGGGCCTTCACTAGACCGGGGATAAGGCTAGGCCTCGTCCCGTTTCTAGTATCGTGCCGTTATGCCGCCGAAATTTTCTAAAATATGTTAGAAAATAAAAATATCATTTTATTGTGTAAATGAATTGAATAGAAATTCATAGGTTGAAATAAAATGTTTTATCGTTAAAAATATAATTTTTAACGTGAAGTGAATAAAATATTCATTTATAAACCGGACGGTTTGTTTATGCACACCTATTTGAATGACATTGATTGGGACGATAAATTTTACACATCGCCCAACTGCACGAATAAAATATTTGTTTGATTGTTTGAAACCCCACACGGGTGTTGGGATGAAATTTGATGTTCACTCATCCTGATTGATTAAATATGTCGATCGATTGATTGACAGGCTGTTATAAGCGTTGAATATCTATATTTGATGCTTTTACAGTGTAGTGCACTTTGGTTGATGGTTGATTATTTTCAATGTTATTATATACATGTGTTGTATGAAAATCCATATAATTAACTTTATATGGTAATTGATTGGGCCTCATTCCAATCGTGAAAATAAAGAATATTTTGATAATAGGAAATATTTGAAATAGAATATTTGAAAATAGAAATATGTGAAGCCGTGATGATTAGATTGACGCCATTTTGACGTGAACGATATTTATATCGATTTTATAACGATTTCGAAATGAATTGAATTGAAAACGATTTCGAAATGAATTGAATTGAAAACGATTTCGAAATGAATTGAATTGAAAATGATTTCGAAATGAATTGAAAACGAATTCAAATTGAATTGAAATGAATTCAAATTGAATTGAAATTTGAATTGAATAGAAATGAATTTTGAAACGAATTTATAAAGAAGAATTCAATTTTGATTTGAATTGAAAAGGAAGTTGAAATTGCTTTTGAAACGAATTTAAAACTATTTATATAATTCGTTTTAAATAGAAATCGACGAAGTATATATTATATATATTATATATATAATATAATGGCCTGAATAGAACGCGCCGCGCCGCGGCAGTTCGTGAATTTCGACCGTTTATTTCAAACGGACATTGCGGGAGATCCGACCGTCGGATTCTCCTAAAACCGGAACCGTTGGGTTCGTATCGAAAAGAGCTTTCTAATGAATGTTAGAAATTTGAAATCTAACGGTTGGATTTGGAGATACGTCCAAATCAAATTCAAAAAAGGTCGCTGTAAGTGCAGTTCGATGGCCGTTGTTGGAAATCGACTGTACGGGCCTTGATAAAATGATTAAAAATAGTAATAATTTGTGTAAAATCATAAGAAATGATTTAGAAAGGATTGGGATGAAAAACTCCATATTTGAAAGGATAAAAATAGATTTTTATCGAAATGAACTAGTTTTGAACTAGAAAGATAATTCTATTTATTTTTAAATAAATAAATTGAATTTGAAATGGTTTTAAAAATAACCAGAATTTCCAATGATTGCATTGGAGTGGAATTGAATCGAAATTGTCTTCGGAATATTTCGATGTTGGAATTCGTGATTATACAGGTGTTGTTATGGAAATTTGAAAGATATATTTATATCGTTATTTCCAATACGACATTTGTTAGTCGTAGAATTTGATATTGAATATAAGCCGATATATTTTCTATTCAGAGCCTTGTATTGAATATCAAATGTGATTTGGGGTTTGTCGTGAATGGTGTCTTCACTAACACTGTTCTTGAACCCAGTTGAGAAAAGATTAAATCTTTTTATTTAGATTTAATGAAGTGTACCAATTAAATAATATTTAATTGGAATTGAATTGATATTGATTTTTGGGTTTATCGTGAACAGTGTTTTAAATAACACTCGTTCTTTAACCCGATAATTAATGAAGGTGGTTTTGGGTTTATTGTGAACAGTGTTTTTAAATGACACGGATTCTTTAACCCAGTTAACGATTAAAACTAAGTTGAGTTTTAATGAATCTTTAATTAGATTGAAAAGATCGAAAATGGAGTATCACCAGTTTTGCTCCAGGCGATAGTTAAATCTTTAATTAGATTTGAACGTGAAATGGTAATTGAATTTACCGATAACACTGTGGTGTTAGATATGAAGTATTACCAGTTTTACTTCATGGGATGAATAGGTTGGGATTGGGAAATTAAAACAAATGATTACTTCGGTAAGGTTCGCTAATCCCGACTAGTTTGAATTGATATTCAAAAATGGATTAAAGAATAAATTCAAGGAGTTTATCTTTGATGAAATTAATGGGAATCTTTCCCTATGAATGTGAAATTTAGAAACTAACTGTCGGTTAGCCAAGCAGAATGGTTTTCTGGATATTGATCTGATGTTGGTTTCGGCCTTCGGGGTTAATATTTGGGAAATTATTCTCTTGATTAATTTACGGTTAGTGACTAATGAATTGGAATGAGGCGTATGTTGTGTTTGTGTAACACTTATTTAAAATATACGCGAGTTATTCGGAAAGACCGGGTTTATCCCATTCTGAATAACTGATACGACGATAAGTCGAAGATGAAGACGATGGTCGAAGACCGGAGGTCTTCACGTCGTTTGGGTGATAACTGATGATCTTGATTGGGCTGTACACCCAAGAAGATGGAAACAGTTAGTGATCGTCCAGACGTACTTGGAGATCGATGGATATGCGGGGTACTAGGTGCCTCCGGTTTCGTTCAGACCCAGAACGGACTTGTAAATGGACTGTGTGTCTGACATTGGATTTTAGTCCGTGTGATTGATCTCTATTAAATATATATCTGTTTGGCAGCGGAGAATTTATTCTCTTGTTTAACGCCCTTCTCTGAGACGTACGAGCTCAGGGGTTATATACTGATGGATATCAAACACATAGAGTGAATTGCCTGTGTGGCATGCCTAAGTGGCAATTGATCGAGGCTTCTGTTGAAAAGCAAAGTCTTGTGGTGATGATCAAAGCACGGCCTTTGTGGCGTAGCTTTGTGTAACGTTTACCTCGCGTGTTTCACACCCGGTATGAACCAAAAACGGGAGACGGACCTCAGGGAGGGCATGCGTTTCTTTCTAGCTAGAAGTGGCGTCAGTGGTTTTACACGCCCTGACGAGTTTGACTTATGTGGTTGTTGCTGTTGCGAGGCGCCTCGGATTGATCGGTCGTTCTCGAACCGATGGAGTCATTTGTTGGCTCGTTTACGCCCCATAGGGCGGAGAGACGTATTGTTCAGGCATAATAATCCACATCGGTGGACCGGCCCTGACGATCTAAAGGGTTGATGCGTTCTGATCCTGAGACATGGGCTAGATTGTCTCGAATCGGTTGAGGACTATCTTTTGCCTCGGTTCATAGACGGAAACCCAATTTCCAAATACGTGACATTTGCGGTTTTATTTGTAGAGCCTAGTATGGCGACATAGTGGGATGGGGCGCTCATGCCGCCTATGATTGATACTTATGATTTGAAGTTGTTTTATACACTATGCACTTACAATAGTATCAAACGATTTGTTTTAAACGTATCAAGCATTCTTTGGCTGTTATAAGGGAAAACCCTATCCTCGGCTGCGTTGCATTGTGTGATGGGACCTGGGTCTTATAACAGCTTCATCTTTCTTTATTTAGCATTGCGCTGTTGTTTCATGCACTGGTATTCTTGGGAGGAAACCCGTTCCGTGTCATACGGCGTGGTCCTTTGATTTACCTAACTTTTAAAACAAAGATTAATAACTGTTTTAGTTCTCACACCAGTCCCATGACTGACCTGGAGTTTATTGTTTTAACCTAAACTCTGGGTGCCCTTATTTTCGACACGGGCAGCTAGTAGTTTTGGTTTTGCAGATTTATATTCACAGGATCCTGGTTTACAGCTGGAACGATATCCGGAAAGCTTTGTATCCGTATATCTCCTTCTAGTTGTGTATTGTATTATTTTCCGCTGCGATGTATTTAAATGTAATTTAAATCTCTGATATTTCTGTGTAATTTATTCATTTATACTCTGTATATTCTTGTAATCTGATGCATTGTTGTAATATACAATGAAACGTTCTTCTGTATGCGTTCTGTTTTGTCCTGTTCTCAAACGATAGGGCGTTTCGAGCGGTCTGGGTCGGTTTAGCGACTGGTTCGGGCCGAGCGAAATTCCTTGCCGTCACAGTTGGTATCAGAGCTTTGGTTTACAAAGCTAGAGAACAAGACACATTAGAACCATACGAAAGAATTCATCAGATACTGGATTAGTAATATCCAACGGGAATGACTCGTTAGAGATGGGATCAGTAGTATCCTAGAACGAGTGTGAAGAGTATATTTTTGAAAATGAAAACAATTTTGTTTTAAAAAAATTTAAATCGTTTTAAACGTATTTGAATATTTATTTACTTTGAATGTGGACAATCCAGTATATATAGATTTTGCGTATACGTCTGATCCGCGTGTATTTGAAATTTTAATATACTGGATAGATATAGAATCACACTCTAGTCGCCCGGAGATAATTTTGGTAATGCGGCCGCATTATCAATATTTATATTCGCGTTTCGAAGGTGTGATATCTATATATTTCCATTAGACTGGTGTGAGAACCAAAATTAGATAAGGCCTATTGTTGTGATTTGGCATCAAAAATTTGATTTTTGTATATGTATCAAAATTATGAATTTGATAATCTAATTCACTAATTGATTGATGTTTGTGTTGTTTGTTTAATTGTTTGATAATTATGAACCATTATGCCTAATCGAATCAAATATTGAATTGTATTGAAAATTGGTCGCATTTGCTTGCATATACATATACTTACATTGAACAGGTCATAGCAAGGAGGCTAGAGCAGAGAATAAAATTTGTTTGCCCGACAAATAGGTACATGTTTACTACATAATTTACTGAATTGTTTGGGTGATGATGATTTTATGAGCCTATTGGCTAGCCGCTTGGCTTTTTCTTTTTCTTTTTGAGATCTGAAGGACCGGGGAAGCTATTTGAAATTCCCCGATGCTCCCGGTGCAGGGGAGGTTATGGCGAAATTTTTCGAAAATTTAGGGTGTTAGCCAAATTTTTGAAATTTTAGAAAATTCTCAGAAACTGAAAAGTTGGAGAATGGAAGCCAGACCGAGCGTAGAGCTGAATAATCAAACCACTTTCGACTTTGTTCCTTTTCGGGGACGAAAAGTTTTAAGTGGGGGGGATTGTAACAACCCGAAAATCTGGGCCAGTTTAAAATTTTTATTTTGGTGATTTTAGCGAATTTTGAATATTTAAAATGAATTATTTTAAATAAAATCGACGTGAAATTTATTTTGAATATAATTAGAACGTATATATTATATACGTCGTCGTTAGAATATAAATATTTATTTTAAATTATAAATGGAATTGAAAATGGCGCGGTAGTTCGATAATTCGATTTCAAACTTCAATTGAACATACCGGGTGCAAAACAATCCGGATTTTAGTGAAACCAAAAATAGCAGAATCTAATTGATAATATCTTTCCAACGAATCCGACAAATCAAGATTTCATATCGGGAATCAAAAGATATGTCCAGTTGAAAATTCTGAATAGTCGCTATGGAATTCAGGCCCTTAAAAATTGACATTTTGCAAACGACCTCGGATTTCGACGAAACCACTTTTGTTGGGTCCGCAGTGTCAAATTATTGCTAGGTTTCAAATTTCATAATTTTTCGAATCAATATGTGAGCGTGGCAAAGGAAAACGTGTTTTGATCATTTCAGTTGATTTTAATCGACTGGAACTTGGCCGTTTTTCAAACGGTCTCAGAATTCAACGAAACTAGTTTTGTTAGGACCGTATCGTCAATACGAAGCTAGAAAATATTTTTCTGCAATTTATAGAGTTAATATGTGACCCCGGTAATTTGAAATGTACGTTAAAGTTCAATATAGTGATTTAAATGTAAATTTAACGGAAACTGATTGTAGCAGCCGAATCAGCCTACGATACATATCCCATTGTGTTCGAAATGAGGGTGAAACGTTATGGACGGCAGGCGGTGGGCCTCGTTTCGAGGTCGTATGTGAAAGTCAACTCTTTAGGATAAAATAAATTAATTAATTATTAAAAAAAATATATCTCTCTCCCCTCTTTAACTCATCTGGCCCCCCCTTTTCTAAAATTCATTTCGAAATAAAAAAAAAAACGATGGGAGCTCGTCGTCGCCCACCTCCAGACCGCGCCCCCCATCGCCGCCTCCTCCGTCGATCTCCCCCCCCCACCCCACCACTGCCCTCCTTCTCTCCCCTCACTCCGTCGAAGACCCTCAGCCACCCACGAAACCACGAACCCCCAAATCGAACGGAAACCGCACCCCACCACTCCACCGCAACCACCACCACATCGATGACCCTCTCCTCTCGCGCTCCCTCTTATCCTCCGACCACGACCCCTCCAGCACCGCGAGGACCCGTAAGTTTTTAAAAAATACTGATTTCGTTTAGATTAAAAATACTGATTTCGTTTAGATTAAAAATACTGATTTTATAAAATTTTAAAAACTGATTTTATAAGATTTTAAAAACTGATTTTTTTTAAAAGTAAAAAAAAAACTGTTTTTTTAAAAAAAAGGGTATTGAAAACTGATATTTTTAAAAGAAGAAAAACTGAAATTTTTAGAAGTATAAAACTGATTTTTAAAAGAAATGAAAACTGAATTTTTAAAAAGGAATTTTAAAACTGATTTTATTTTTAGATTTTAAATAAGAAAAGATTTAAACTTTAGAATAGAAAAAGGTTTGATTTTGCGTATAGAAAAAGGTTTGAAAGTAGAAATCAGATTTTTATATATTGAAAGTCGAAGTAAAAATCAGATTTTTATATATTGAAAGTCGAAGTAAAAATCAGATTTTTATATATTGAAAGTCGAAGTAAAAATCAGATTTTTATATATTGAAAGTCGAAGTAAAAATCATATTTTTATATATTGAATAGCATCGTAAAAATTCGATTTATACATATGTAGAGAATACGGGCGAAAGCGACAAAAAGGCGAGGTCGACGAAGAATTCTGCAAAAGAAGAGTCAAGATGATTGGATAGCTATAAGTGAGAATTTCTCACCTTTCAATTTCTTTTTCTAGTTTTATATATACTAGGATGCAGACGGTGCTTAGTAGCACCCGACACAATCGTCCACAGACCATGGACTTGTTTGTTTGACTGTTTGGTGATTGATTGCGATATTGGTTTGAATGTGGTTTGTGGTGTGAAAAATCGAATCGATAAATTGGTTAGGATTAGACGTGCGCCGTTATAAGGCGAAGGAGTAAGGCTAGGTTAGACTCTTACTCCAAATTTTGTGGTTTGCATAACGAATTGATTTGATTGATGTGTGAATGGCGTGGGCCTTCACTAGACCGGGGATAAGGCTAGGCCTCGTCCCGTTTCTAGTATCGTGCCGTTATGCCGCCGAAATTTTCTAAAATATGTTAGAAAATAAAAATATCATTTTATTGTGTAAATGAATTGAATAGAAATTCATAGGTTGAAATAAAATGTTTTATCGTTAAAAATATAATTTTTAACGTGAAGTGAATAAAATATTCATTTATAAACCGGACGGTTTGTTTATGCACACCTATTTGAATGACATTGATTGGGACGATAAATTTTACACATCGCCCAACTGCACGAATAAAATATTTGTTTGTTTGTTTGAAACCCCACACGGGTGTTGGGATGAAATTTGATGTTCACTCATCCTGATTGATTAAATATGTCGATCGATTGATTGACAGGCTGTTATAAGCGTTGAATATCTATATTTGATGCTTTTACAGTGTAGTGCACTTTGGTTGATGGTTGATTATTTTCAATGTTATTATATACATGTGTTGTATGAAAATCCATATAATTAACTTTATATGGTAATTGATTGGGCCTCATTCCAATCGTGAAAATAAAGAATATTTTGATAATAGGAAATATTTGAAATAGAATATTTGAAAATAGAAATATGTGAAGCCGTGATGATTAGATTGACGCCATTTTGACGTGAACGATATTTATATCGATTTTATAACGATTTCGAAATGAATTGAATTGAAAACGATTTCGAAATGAATTGAATTGAAAACGATTTCGAAATGAATTGAATTGAAAATGATTTCGAAATGAATTGAAAACGAATTCAAATTGAATTGAAATGAATTCAAATTGAATTGAAATTTGAATTGAATAGAAATGAATTTTGAAACGAATTTATAAAGAAGAATTCAATTTTGATTTGAATTGAAAAGGAAGTTGAAATTGCTTTTGAAACGAATTTAAAACTATTTATATAATTCGTTTTAAATAGAAATCGACGAAGTATATATTATATATATTATATATATAATATAATGGCCTGAATAGAACGCGCCGCGCCGCGGCAGTTCGTGAATTTCGACCATTTATTTCAAACGGACATTGCGGGAGATCCGACCGTCGGATTCTCCTAAAACCGGAACCGTTGGGTTCGTATCGAAAAGAGCTTTCTAATGAATGTTAGAAATTTGAAATCTAACGGTTGGATTTGGAGATACGTCCAAATCAAATTCGAAAAAGGTCGCTGTAAGTGCAGTTCGATGGCCGTTGTTGGAAATCGACTGTACGGGCCTTGATAAAATTATTAAAAATAGTAATAATTTGTGTAAAATCATAAGAAATGATTTAGAAAGGATTGGGATGAAAAACTCCATATTTGAAAGGATAAAAATAGATTTTTATCGAAATGAACTAGTTTTGAACTAGAAAGATAATTCTATTTATTTTTAAATAAATAAATTGAATTTGAAATAGTTTTAAAAATAACCAGAATTTCCAATGATTGCATTGGAGTGGAATTGAATCGAAATTGTCTTCGGAATATTTCGATGTTGGAATTCGTGATTATACAGGTGTTGTTATGGAAATTTGAAAGATATATTTATACCGTTATTTCCAATACGACATTTGTTAGTCGTAGAATTTGATATTGAATATAAGCCGATATATTTTCTATTCAGAGCCTTGTATTGAATATCAAATGTGATTTGGGGTTTGTCGTGAATGGTGTCTTCACTAACACTGTTCTTGAACCCAGTTGAGAAAAGATTAAATCTTTTTATTTAGATTTAATGAAGTGTACCAATTAAATAATATTTAATTGGAATTGAATTGATATTGATTTTTGGGTTTATCGTGAACAGTGTTTTAAATAACACTCGTTCTTTAACCCGATAATTAATGAAGGTGGTTTTGGGTTTATTGTGAACAGTGTTTTTAAATGACACGGATTCTTTAACCCAGTTAACGATTAAAACTAAGTTGAGTTTTAATGAATCTTTAATTAGATTGAAAAGATCGAAAATGGAGTATCACCAGTTTTGCTCCAGGCGATAGTTAAATCTTTAATTAGATTTGAACGTGAAATGGTAATTGAATTTACCGATAACACTGTGGTGTTAGATATGAAGTATTACCAGTTTTACTTCATGGGATGAATAGGTTGGGATTGGGAAATTAAAACAAATGATTACTTCGGTAAGGTTCGCTAATCCCGACTAGTTTGAATTGATATTCAAAAATGGATTAAAGAATAAATTCAAGGAGTTTATCTTTGATGAAATTAATGGGAATCTTTCCCTATGAATGTGAAATTTAGAAACTAACTGTCGGTTAGCCAAGCAGAATGGTTTTCTGGATATTGATCTGATGTTGGTTTCGGCCTTCGGGGTTAATATTTGGGAAATTATTCTCTTGATTAATTTACGGTTAGTGACTAATGAATTGGAATGAGGCGTATGTTGTGTTTGTGTAACACTTATTTAAAATATACGCGAGTTATTCGGAAAGACCGGGTTTATCCCATTCTGAATAACTGATACGACGATAAGTCGAAGATGAAGACGATGGTCGAAGACCGGAGGTCTTCACGTCGTTTGGGTGATAACTGATGATCTTGATTGGGCTGTACACCCAAGAAGATGGAAACAGTTAGTGATCGTCCAGACGTACTTGGAGATCGATGGATATGCGGGGTACTAGGTGCCTCCGGTTTCGTTCAGACCCAGAACGGACTTGTAAATGGACTGTGTGTCTGACATTGGATTTTAGTCCGTGTGATTGATCTCTATTAAATATATATCTGTTTGGCGGCGGAGAATTTATTCTCTTGCTTAACGCCCTTCTCTGAGACGTACGAGCTCAGGGGTTATATACTGATGGATATCAAACACATAGAGTGAATTGCCTGTGTGGCATGCCTAAGTGGCAATTGATCGAGGCTTCTGTTGAAAAGCAAAGTCTTGTGGTGATGATCAAAGCACGGCCTTTGTGGCGTAGCTTTGTGTAACGTTTACCTCGCGTGTTTCACACCCGGTATGAACCAAAAACGGGAGACGGACCTCAGGGAGGGCATGCGTTTCTTTCTAGCTAGAAGTGGCGTCAGTGGTTTTACACGCCCTGACGAGTTTGACTTATGTGGTTGTTGCTGTTGCGAGGCGCCTCGGATTGATCGGTCGTTCTCGAACCGATGGAGTCATTTGTTGGCTCGTTTACGCCCCATAGGGCGGAGAGACGTATTGTTCAGGCATAATAATCCACATCGGTGGACCGGCCCTGACGATCTAAAGGGTTGATGCGTTCTGATCCTGAGACATGGGCTAGATTGTCTCGAATCGGTTGAGGACTATCTTTTGCCTCGGTTCATAGACGGAAACCCAATTTCCAAATACGTGACATTTGCGGTTTTATTTGTAGAGCCTAGTATGGCGACATAGTGGGATGGGGCGCTCATGCCGCCTATGATTGATACTTATGATTTGAAGTTGTTTTATACACTATGCACTTACAATAGTATCAAACGATTTGTTTTAAACGTATCAAGCATTCTTTGGCTGTTATAAGGGAAAACCCTATCCTCGGCTGCGTTGCATTGTGTGATGGGACCTGGGTCTTATAACAGCTTCATCTTTCTTTATTTAGCATTGCGCTGTTGTTTCATGCACTGGTATTCTTGGGAGGAAACCCGTTCCGTGTCATACGGCGTGGTTCTTTGATTTACCTAACTTTTAAAACAAAGATTAATAACTGTTTTAGTTCTCACACCAGTCCCATGACTGACCTGGAGTTTATTGTTTTAACCTAAACTCTGGGTGCCCTTATTTTCGACACGGGCAGCTAGTAGTTTTGGTTTTGCAGATTTATATTCATAGGATCCTGGTTTACAGCTGGAACGATATCCGGAAAGCTTTGTATCCGTATATCTCCTTCTAGTTGTGTATTGTATTATTTTCCGCTGCGATGTATTTAAATGTAATTTAAATCTCTGATATTTCTGTGTAATTTATTCATTTATACTCTGTATATTCTTGTAATCTGATGCATTGTTGTAATATACAATGAAACGTTCTTCTGTATGCGTTCTGTTTTGTCCTGTTCTCAAACGATAGGGCGTTTCGAGCGGTCTGGGTCGGTTTAGCGACTGGTTCGGGCCGAGCGAAATTCCTTGCCGTCACAACATTAAAAAAAGTTTAAAGAAAGATATGGAATATAATGTAACTTAATGTGTTTAATGACTAAATTGAAATGTAATTCGAATTTTAGCTGGTTAAAAAATTGTGAAATGAGTTTTATATGAAATTGGTTAAGATAAAGAAACTTAATACTGTATACTTGTGTCATTTTCTAAATAACATTTTTTTTCCAGCTAAAATTTGAATTCCATTTCAATTTGGTCATTAAACACATTAAGTTACAATTATATTCATCTTTCTTTTAACCTTTCTTAATGTAAAGTATTAAGAAAAACCTATATTTATATTTTTTATAAAATCTATATTTATATTTAAGATTTAAAATACAAATAATATTAAATTACTTATAAAATAATTTAAGTTATTGAAATTTATAAAAAAATATAATTAAAATATATTTAGATTTAGAAACTTTTCAAAATAGACCAACGGTGCCCGTATATAAATTTCTACCTAAGCTAATACAGATATATATCATTTCAATCCGAGATTTAAAATATCGAATCCTGAGTATATACCATATCAACCAGCATCCCAAATCGACTCAATTCATTTTCTAAATCTATGTAGTGATTCAGATATGTATTATTTCAACCCATAGGGAACTTTTAGTATGAGAACAAATAAACAATATCAATGAATTCAACAAATCAAACATATCAAACGTATACATGAAGTAAACTCAACAAATCAAACATATACATATAAAGTAATACATGTCACATGTGCACATTAATATCATATATATCAGTCGTGTCAAAAATGTGTGTCATTTGTGTACAACATACAATAAAATTTTCTAAACCAATCTTATACATTTCATAGCATTTCAAATGTACTGAATTCCACTTCTATAAAAATATAAGTCAAGTGTGAGATAAACTCACCTTTCATGACATATAAAAGGAAGATGATGCAGTTTGATGCGAACATGGATACGAAAAGAATGATGCACCATTCCAATTACAAGCACAATTACGCTCTCTTTAATACCATGGTATAAACATAATACATATTCACAAATCAATGCCCCAAGTAATTTAAATAAAGGGAGTAGAAAGGTTTTGACTTAGAAAGATGGATTTTGATTTTTACAAAAATTTTATAAAAAGTGAACAAATATTAGTCATCTTAAAATAAAATTTTGGATCGGTAAACATTGGAATCTGAAAAAGTCGTAAACAGAAAAGTCATTGCAAACTTTTTTTTCTTCAATTAAAAAAAAAATGGTTTTTGACAAAAATCAAACGAGAAATGACAAAAACAGCGATAATCAAATTTTAAGTTAGAAATCTGGTACAAAAATGCATCTGAAAGATTGACAATTTGGACCTAAATATATTCAAGATCTGAAAAAGTGTTCAACATAAAAGTTGTAGCTATTTCAATTCTACACATTTAGTTATAAAAAGAAGAAGTGAATTTCGACTTTTAAACAGAAAGTTATGACCACTGCAACACAGATCAAAAATTTGGAAAAACGAAAAATGGTCATGACTAGGGTTTTTCAAGTGGGGTCCGCTTAATGGAGGTGGAGGAAGGTCAGCTAGGTGTGGTTAGGTCAGTGGTGAAGGTGGTGGCCAAAAGGATAATGGGTAGTAAGGTCTTGATTGGAAAGAAAGATGGTTGTTTGCAATTCAAGATCTAAATTTTCACAATTCCAAAATCAACTGAAATTTGAAATTAAAATGGATTAGATAATATAGATAGTGACTAGGAATAATTAAAATAATTAGAATTTACCTGGGGACATATTTGTTAATGGAAGAAATGTTAGATTAGAAGAAAGGCTAACGAGGAAGAAGGAAGAAAGAGAAAAAGAATGAGTTTTGCAATTCCATGTTGATTTGTTTTGATTTTGATCTTCTTTTTGCTTGCAATTGATTTTCATCAAATCTCTTTTCCATTGCAATTCGATTTGTAGGATTTTTTTTATGAGATGTAGATTTGGATCTAGACAGGGAAGAGCAAAGAGAATGAAGAGTTTTAAAAAATAAGTGAAATAGGTGAAAAGAGATATATGTGATTTTTATTTGCACGATAAGGAAGTTACCAAATACATAAAGTCAATTTAATAAATGCGTCCCCACAAATTAATTTTCACCCATTCAAATTCAAACCAGTATTAATACTAATGAAAATGTAAAGGAAAATATAGATTAATTATAAACAAATATATACACATAACAACATCGTCCATTTTGCACGTTTTCACAATTACAAACACGAATTCCAGACAAATGAAATTAAATTTCAATGAACCAAAAAATGCTACGTGCTCAGAATTCAGAATAGATTCATATAAAAAAATTGAATTCTAATTTTGACAACTTTTTAATTTTAGTTTGAATTCAAATTTTAATCAAATTTGACCGGAACCGACCTTTTCAAAAAAAAAACATTTTAATAAGTTTGATAAATTAAAATATTCATTAATTAAATTTCATTATTTAAATTTAAGTTTTTATAAGTTTACTTAAATTCAAATAAGACAAATTAATCCAGTTAACAATTAAATTCAAATTAGACCGTTGTTGCATCTCACAATTCAAAAGGTATTTATTGTTGTTCATTTACAAAAATCAATACATTTATCTCATTCCATTCATAATAAATTAATGCTTAAATATTAAAATTTTAAATTTCAGTCGAGTCATTAATTTGAAATCTATTAAAAATTCAGGTTGTTACATAATATTTATAAGAACTTTGTTAAACAATCTATTATATTCTTTCCTCTAAATCCTTTCAGTTCCACTTTTGTCCGAGTAAACACGATTGTGCCATTTGTTTTCAGAAGAAAATCATTTGGCCTCGATTTCCCGTCGAGTCCCTCGTGTTTCCTCTTAACATTTACATCAACAATCCCTTCTCCTCCCCTTTTCACAATTCCAAAATCCTACCAAATCGACCCCAACATCGTCCTCAACCTGATTCCTTGCCCATAGCTTGCGTCGTGCCACCGGTTTCAGTCCTCCCCTTCCGCCCTCTGCACCGACGTCGAAGTGTCCCATTAGGTCAAGATCAGCGCTATTCCTCCTCATAGGAATTATATTTGCTGGATCAGTTTTCTTTTACCTGCATTAGGTCAAGATCTCAATATCCATCGATGGATATCTACCTATTGATTTTACTACTGAAAGGGAAATTAATTGTACGAGGTAACTCATTTATCGATTCATTTTTCTGCAAAGCCCCTCTATTACGCGATCTTCCATTTTCCATTAGCTTTACTACCATTTTATATTTTAGTTCATTTGGCTAAAATTTCGTTTATACTGTGTTCGTACGTAGTGATGATGATTACATTGGTCAATTATAGCAATGTTTTCATAACATGCACTGGCATTTCTTGAATAACAACAAGATCCTTAACTATGGTGATGTACTGGATGAAGTTTATGGATTTGTTTTTGTTCTCATCGTAAAATTAGGGTTTGTGTGTTTTTCAATTTTGATGGGATATAGCCTATAACTAGAAGGTAATATCAGTGTTAGAAGGTAATATCAGTGTTAGCCTATAACTAGAAGGTAATATCTGCAAATATAAAGCTATTTATGCTAGATGAACCAACAATTAAGTGTTAGAAGATATAAACCTACCTGAAGTACTAATTACACATTTTGCGGGCAACAGGGAATATGTGAGCTATAAGAATTTGATTTGGGGCGCTTCTGTTTAATTATCCAGGTTGAGGACCTATTTTCCTACAATAAAGTTGTTTTCATTGAAGTTACAAAAAAATATACTTCAATATGTATAGATTGCACTTATTCATTTTCTTACTATTTCCATGGAAAATTCTATTTAAATTTCTTCGGTTTTAAGTTTTCTATTTATTTTAGAACAAGTCAACGATGTAATTTAATGGAGCATAGGACATTTAACTTTATAGCCAACGGTTTTCAAAAAATTGTAATTTTTTAACGTGTTATCCTAAAATTTTGCGACATTTTTTCACCACTTCAGCATCCTTCATTTTAAAAATATATTTGCAGGCTCTATTTTCATAAAATATTCAATCTTTCATCATTTGAATCTTGGTCTGTAAATATCTGGTTGGTAAATACGCTCCTTTGAATTTATGGCTAATAGAACAATTTTTTATTGGTGTATTTTGGATTGATTTTTAAAGACCAAATTTGTAGCATGGAACGAAAATGGTTCTTTTGATCTCTTAATTTAATATTAGGGATGCGTTCAAAAAAGGGGTATTTAATTCTAAGGACACGTTTCAAAGAAAAATTAGATCAAATGACAACTAAGTTCAATAATTAAATTAAGGACAAAGGCCAAATTCTATTATGCAATACGAAATTCACTTTAATTCTCATCATTAATGATTTAATTTATAAAATAAAAAACAAACCTCAAAATTGAAAAAAAAATGATTTTGAAATTATTTTAGTCAATTTATGTTATTATAAACATATAAAAATATAGCTTTATATTGTATTACCCAAATACATAATCAAGTCATTTTTAAACTAATCTCATTTTCACCATAAAAAAGTTATACCTTAAATAACGAAGCTATATGCATTTAGCTTTCCATCCTGAATTTTCTTATATTGATTTTTCTTTCATATTTACAAAAAAACATTTTATAATTAATTTTTAATCTCATAATCATAGGAAAATATTTTTGTATTAATTTTTATTATTTGTGAAATGTCAACACATGTCTTTAGTTTAAAATATTTGGACTTTTTCCAATTAAAACAAGAAAGTAGTCCTTGATTTACATAGCAAAAGTCGCTTGTACTTAGATCTAATTTTTTTCTAAAATTTTTCCTTGAAACAAATATCCACTACAAAAAACTTCTATCTAAAAAAGATTATTTGAGAAATTAAAACCTTTTTACATCCCCTCCATAGTTATTCCTTCTTTGCCTTCGTCCATTTACTATACTTTACATAGTGTTTAAAAAATATTTCTAGAGAGCCTGTGCTTGACGGAGAAAGGGCATCAAATGTTGCTAAGTCCGCCATTAGAAAACTTCTAGGAAATGATACTTCTTGAATGGACCTAAAAAGGAAGCTTCTTATACATCCCTTGACGAGTCAAATGAAGATAGTCATAAATATGAACACCCAACTGATTCAAAGAGTTCAGTCTACAGTGCAATTGATTCGACGGACTATGATTTAGATAACTACTTTGTTAATGATTTGTCGAAGACTAAAGATGTACGAAAGAGTGAAAGCGAAGATGTAGTGAGATAGAGTTTGGGGAAACAACTTACAATCAATTACGATGTCCAAGTTGACGTACACAATAGAATATCAAAGACTATGTAAAAAAGGAGCATG
This sequence comes from Allium sativum, assembly GCA_030737875.1. Classification (NCBI taxonomy): domain Eukaryota; kingdom Viridiplantae; phylum Streptophyta; class Magnoliopsida; order Asparagales; family Amaryllidaceae; genus Allium; species Allium sativum. The sequence continues at coordinate 312,591,264 of CM060913.1, forward strand.
CTACAAATTCATATAGTAGTTCAAATCGTATTTTAGATGAGCAGGAAATTTATACCAAAAAATAAAATTGTTCCTAAATAGTTTGTTGAAACTTTGGAAGATAATCCAGTTGTTGCTAAAGAGTTGGTTAAAAAATTGAACATAAACTGATGCTAACCGCTAACATATAAAAAAAGATGATAGAGGAACCACTAAATTTTAAATAAATAAGAAAGGCATTAAAGGAAGAAAGGGATATTGTTATAAGAAGTAACACGCATTCCTCATGTTTATATTCAATTACCGATTCACATATTTTCGCTTTTTGTTAACAAAGAATAAAAGAAAATTTTCCATCAGGTCTGATTATGCAAAATAACATACTTTTTCGGTGAAACAACTAAAAAGCAGCAAACTTAACATCATCTTATAAGCCTCGAAGCTATTACAGTGTTATTACTAAATAAATTAAGATGGAATAATTAAAGGAAAATAAGATGGAAAACTGAAAAATGAAGTTAGTGTACGATTAAAAAAATGAGGTAAGCATAAGCTCATTTATCTTTTAAAGAGCATATATTTTGATTTCCTATCTGCTTCTACAATATAAAATGTTTTTCCTTCCTTTTTGCAGTTAAGCAGTTACTTTCTTCCTTATATGTACAATGGATAAAAATTATTTCTTATTGCATTCATGTCAATCAGTTATAACTTTTTCCCTGGATGAGTAATATATGTATAGATTTTGTTTCAGCATTGGTAATCAGGGATAAGAATGGTCCTAAGAATGTAATGATGTGGCGTAAAAATACTGGTAGTGGACAGTTATTGGAGAAGCCATATTGTTTCTATGTAGCAATAATGCACACATGACACATCATATTAAGGCACAAAAAAAGTATACATTAAAATTTATCATACTTAGTGATGATGCAAACCATACCCAAGTCAAATGACAATGACAATCCAGCAACTGGCATCATACATAGTATTCTATAAGATATATGGAAATGAACATTTACTAAATTAGTAAATTAGGCATGGTATTTGGCCATGAAAATGAACATGATGATTTATTTCACGCTCAACTATTATTCATTTATCCCTTTTCATTATACAATACACATGATTATATAATTGTACGCTCTGAATTGAATTAAAAAATTTCCATTTGTAAGGGATCAGCATGACATATTTAGAGTTTAGTGAAGCTTTTTTTCTTTTAATGAGTAGTCCTCATGTCATGTGAGCACTCAAACTTTACTAAACATAAATATAATCCTTCAAAAGTTTGATGGTGTATGTAGTACAACTATTTAAGATCATCACTACGATGATCACAAATATCAGAAAATGATAATTATACAATATTTTTTACAATTTGTTATAATTGACATTACTTGATAAATTAAGTTAGATGTAATAAAGGTAAGAATTTTTTTGACAAGCATGAGTTCAAAGTTGCTGCTAAAGTTTAAAGTCAATAGTTGTTAATGTTGCAAGGTAGCAGATAAGAAGGGGCTGCTGCAAACGGACAAGCCATAGTGCGTCCGACAAAATCCTGAAAACCGACATTGTTTGAATTGAAACCAGTATGGATCAACTTTTGAACAAGGTAATTTGTTGGTTAGATAATACTAGTTATTACTTCTATTTTAGAGAAACAAATTATATTTTTTTTCTCGAAATTACATTTGTCCAGTCTGAAGTGACAGTGTTAAATTGTTAATTCATCTTTATTTGAGAAAAGGGAACATGCAGAAAAATTGTATTGACCTACAAATATTCTCCGTAACAAGTAAGATGTACACCCTAACCATTTATTTTTGTATCATTATAATGGATTAAATTAATTTTTTTTTCATGGACCAACATTTCTAAGGTAGGTACTTTGCTAATCAGCTAATAATAATTATTAATTCTGTTCTAGAGAAACAAATTCGTTTTGTTCTCTTTGGAGATTACATTCGTCCAGCCCAAAAGTGACAATGTGAATTCATCTTTATTTGAGAAAAAGTGAACATACAGAAAAAATGCATCGCACTAGAAATATTTTTGGCACAGTCCAAGAAAGATGCAGATGCTAAGATTTAATTATTTATATCAATATAAATGATAACCATTTCTACTTGAATTAACTCAAGAGGGTGAATGTGACTTTGAGTGGAGTGCAAGCCAGCTGCTTATCAGAAGAGCAGATATGTTATAGCAAGGCAATGGAGTGCAGCATGGCTGGAAGGTACCGCGGGATCCATGCAGAGGTCAGTTTGGGTGCATGATACAATTTTCGTACCATGTTGAATCAGCAATTTTATATGCGGCTGCATTGGGAATGTAATAACCCGGAAAATCTGGGCCAGTTAAAATTTTTTATTTTGGCAATTTTAATGAATTTTGAATGTTTAAAATATATTATTTTAAATAATATCGACGAGAAATTTATTTTGAATATAATTCGAACGTATATATTTATATGCGTCGTCGTCAGAATATAATTAATTATATATAATTATAAATAGAATTGAAAATGGCGCGGTAGTTCGAAAATTCGATTTCAAACTTCAATTGAACGTACCGGGTGCAAAACAAACCGGATTTTTGTGAAACCAAAAATAATAGGATCTATTTGTGAATATCTTTCCAACGAATCCGAAAAATCGAAATTTCATAGTGGGAGTCAAAAGATATGTCCAGTTAAAAATTCTGAATAGTCGCTATGGAATTCAGGCCCTTAAAAATGGGAATTTTGCAAACGACCTCGGATTTCGACGAAACCACTTTTGTTGGATCCGTGATGTCAAATTATTGCTAGGTTTCAAATTTCATAATTTTTCGAATCAATATGTGAGCGTGGCAAAGGAAAACGCGTTTGACCAGTTTCAGTTGATTTTAATCGACTGGAAAATGGCCATTTTTCAAACGGTCTCAGAATTCGACGAAACTAGTTTTGTTAGGACCGTATCGTCAATACGAAGCTAGAAAATATTTTTCTGGAATTTTTCAAGTTAGTATGTGGCCCCGGTAAATTGAAATGCGCATTCAAATTCGATATATAGAGTTATATGTTGATTTTGACTAAAACTGATCGAAATGATCGAATCGGATTACGATATATATCCCATTGTGTTCGGAATGGGGGTAATTAGCTATGGACGACAGGCGGTGGGCCTCGTTTAGAGGTCGTATGTAAAAGTTAACTTTTTGAAATTAAAATAATAAAATAAAAAAACCTTTTCTCTTTCCTCTCCTATACCCTCTGCCCCCCCCCCCCCCCCCGCGTTCGAATTCATTTCAGAAAAGAAAATAGAAGAAAAAAAAATACGATCGACGGAAAGCGGAGAGGAGGCCACCGCCCAGCCTCCTGGCGCCGCCCCTCCCTGGGTGCGCAGCACCACCATCCCCTCCCTCCTCCTCGTTCGAACCCTGAAGCCCCAATTCCCCAACCGTAAAACCGACGTCGCCCCTCCCTCGATCGAAGCCACCGCCGCCTCAGACCCCGTACCTACCTCCGACGTGGCAGCAACCCCCCTCCCTTGCGACTGATGCACGCCATCTCCACCCCATTATCCACCGTAAGCTTTCTTCTTTATTTCATTTATTTTATTTAATTATAATACACTTTTATTTTCTGATTTTTATTTATATAATTTACTTATATAAAGATAGCGATTTTATATATATATATATATATATATAATACATTAGTTTCAATTGAACAAAGATATGAAATTTTATATGTAAAGATTCAGTTTTTCTATGAAGTTAGCGAAGGGAAAGATTTGATTTTTACTTCATAAAGATTCGATTTTTACTTCATAAAGATTTGATTTTTATAAATACGGGTTTAGTAAAAATTCGATTTTTATATATTGAATAGCAAAGTAAAAATTCGATTTGTATATATTGAATAACAAAGTAAAAATTCGATTTTTATATATTGAATAGCAAAGTAGAAATTCGATTTTTATATATTGAATAGCAAAGTAAAAATTCAATTTTTATATATTGAATAGCAAAGTAAAAATTCGATTTTTATATATTGAATAGCGAAATAAAAATGTGATTTATATATATGTAGTGACTACGGGCAACGAAGGTGACAAAAAGGCGAAAACGACGAAGATTTCTATAAATGAAGTGTCGTGAAGTTGGAATAGCTATCGGTGAGAACTTCTCACTCTAAATTTCTTTTTCTAGTTATATATATATACTAGGATGCAGACGGTGCTTAGTAGCACCCGACACCCGTCGTCCACAGACCATGGACGGTTTGTTTGTTTGATTGTTGTGTTATGAAAATTGATTGTATTGTGGAATGATGGAATAATAAAATATTCTTGTGTTGAAAGAAAATAAAATATTTATATAGTTAAAAATATTTTATCGTTAAAAATATAATTTTTAATGTGAATATGAATCAATAAATATTTATAAACAAATCGGCCGATTTGTTTATATACACTGATTTGACTGATATTGATTGAGTCGATAAATTTTACACATCGCCCAACTGCACAAATAAAATCTGTGTTTGATTGTTTGAAACCCCATACGGGTATTGGGACGAAATACGATATACACTAATCCCAATAATTAGTTGTATGTCGATCGATGGATCGACAGGCTGTTATAAGCGTTAGATATCTATATTTGATGCTTATACAGTGTAGTGCACTTTGGATGACGGTTGATTATTTATCGTTGCTATTATATACATGTGTTGTATGGAATCCATATAATTAACTTTGTATGGTGATTGATTGGGCCTCATTCCAATTTAGAAGATAAAGAATATTATAAAATAAAGGTTCATGTGTTGACTGTACTCATCCGTTGAGATTAGTCATGTGTTGAACGGAATATTTTAACAATAAAATTTACATCTTTATCATATATAAAATTAGAAACTAATTGGAAAATAGATAAGATGGGTGGTCTCCTGGATATTGATCTGATGTTGGTTTCGGCCTTCGGGGTTAATATTCAAGGAATCGTTCTCTTACTAATTTGCGATTAGAGTCTAATTTGAAATCAAACGATAGATACCATAATTTTTATAAAATATATTAAATAACAAAGATTGTCACACGTGGACAGTACTCATTCGTTGAGATTAGTCGTGTGTTGACAAAAATATAGAATCATATACTGAAAGAAATATAAATTCATTTGTTGAATGGAATAACGAAGTTAGTGAAAAATATAAAGCCGTGTTGATTAGAGATGCGCCTTTTTGACGCGAACGATATTTATATCGATTATATTCGTTTTTAAATAAGAATTTGATTTGATTAGAAAACGAATTGAATTTGATTTGATTAGAAAACGAATTGAATTTGATTTGAATAGAAAACGAATTTGATTTGGTTAGAAAACGAATATGAATTTGATTTGAATAGAAAACGAATTTGATTTGATTAGAAAACGAATTGAATTTGATCTGAATAGAAAACGAATTTGATTTGATTAGAAAACGAATTGAATTTGATTTGAATATAAAACGAATTTGATTTGATTAGAAAACGAATTGAATTTGATTTGAATAGAAAACGAATTTGATTTGATTAGAAAACGAAAACGAATTTGATTTGAATAGAAAACGAATTTGATTTGATTAGAAAACGAATTGAATTTGATCTGAATAGAAAACGAATTTGATTTGATTAGAAAACGAATTGAATTTCATTTGAATAGAAAACGAATTTGATTTGATTAGAAAACGAATTGAATTTGATTTGAATAGAAAACGAATTTGATTTGATTAGAAAATGAATATGAATTTGATTTGGATAGAAAACGAATTTGATTTGATTAGAAAACAAATTGAATTTGATCTGAATAGAAAACGAATTTGATTTGATTAGAAAACGAATTGAATTTGATTTGAATAGAAAACGAATTTGATTTGATTAGAAAACGAATTGAATTTGATTTGAATAGAAAACGAATTTGATTTGATTAGTAAACGAATTGAATTTGATTTGAATAGAAAACGAATTTGATCTGAATAGAAAACGAATTTGATTTGAATAGAAAACGAATTTGATTTGATTAGAAAACGAATTGAATTTGATTTGAATAGAAAACGAATTTGATTTGATTAGAAAACGAATTGAATTTGATTTGGATAGAAAACGAATTTGATTTGATTAGTAAACGAATTGAATTTGATTTGAATAGAAAACGAATTTGATTTGATTAGAAAACGAATTGAATTTGATTTGAATAGAAAACGAATTTGATTTGATTAGAAAACGAATTGAATTTGATTTGAATAGAAAATGAATTTGATTTGAATTGAAAATAAAACGAATTTGAATCGAATTGAATTGAAAAGAAAATGAATTCGAATCGAATTAAAATCGATTTGAATTGAAATCAAATAGAAATGAAAGTAAAAAGGATTTATAATAGAAAATTCAATTTTGATTTGAATTTGAAATAAAGGTTGAAATTGTTTTTGAAACGAATTTAAACTATTTATAAAATTCGTTTTAAAACAGAAATCGACGAAATATATATTATATATAATATAATGGCCTGAATAGAACGCGCCGCGCCGCGGCAGTTCGTAAATTTCGACCATTAACTTCGAACTGACATTACGGGAGATCCGACCGTCGGATTCTCCTAAAACCGGAACCGTTGGGTTCGTATCGAAAAGAGCTTTCAAACGAATATTAGAAATTTGAAATCTAACGGTTGGATTTGGAGATACGTCCAAATCAAATTTGGAAAAGGTCGTAGTAAGTGCAGTTCGATGGCCGTTGATGGAAATCGAATGTACGGGCCCTGATAAAATTATTAAAAATAGTAATAATTTGTGTAAAATCATAGGAAATGATTTGGGAAAAATTGGGATGAAAAAACTCCATGTTTGAAAAGATAAAAATAGATTTTTATCGAAATGAACTGGTTTGAACTAAAATTAAAACCCATTTATTTTTAAATAAATAAATTGGATTTGAAGTGGGTTTTAAATAGAATTGATCTGTGGGTTTGTCGTGAACTGTGTTTTAAATGACATTAGTTCTTTAACCCAGTAAAAGGAGATTTAATGAATCTGCAATTAGATTGAAATGTGAATTGATAATTTAAATTATCAAATTTAGAAAGTGAGCGAGGATGGAGTATCACCAGTTTTGCTCCAAAGCGATAGTTAAATCTTTAATCAGATTTGAACGTGAAATGGTAATTAACTTTACCGATAACACTGTGATATTAGATATGGAGTATTACCAGTTTTGCTTCATGGGATAAATAGATTGGGATTGGGAAATAAAATAAATAATTACTCCGATGTGGTTCGCTAATCCCGACTAGTTTGGAAAACCATAATTTGGTTTGAAATGACATCCAAAGGAAGATTAAAGGATAAATTTTAAAGAATTTATCTTGGATAAAATTAATGGGAACCTTTCCCTAAGAATTGAAATTTAGAAACTAGCTGAAGGTTAATTAAGAAGAATGGTTTCCTAGGTATTGATCCGATGTTGGTTTCGGCCTTCGGGGTTAATATTAGGGGGATTGCTCTCTTACTGATTTACGGTTAGTGACTAATGAATTGGAATGAGGCGTATGTTGTGTTTGTGTAACATTTGTTTTTAATATACGCGGGTTGTTTGGAAAGGCCGGGTTTACACCCATTCTGAATAACCGATTCGACGATAAGTCGAAGATGAAGACGGTGGTTGAAGACCGGAAGTCTTCACATCGTTTGGATAATTACTGACGATCCTGATTGGGCTGTACACCCAAGAGGATGGAAATAGTTGGTGGTCGTCCAGACGTACTTGGAGATCGATGGATATGCGAGGAAAGTGCCTCCGGTCTCGTTCAGACCCAGAACGAACTTGTAAATGGATTGTGTGTCTGACATTGGATTTTATTCTATGTTGATTGATTTCTATTAAATATATATATCTGTTTGGCGGCGGAGAATTTATTCTCTTGCTTAACGCCCTTCTCTGAGACGTACGAGCTTAGAGGTTATATATCGATAGATATCAATCGCATGGCATGAATTGCCTGTGTGGCATGCTGAGTTGCATGGATCAAGGCTTCTGTTGAAAAGCAAAGTCTTGTGGTTGATGATCAAAGCACGGCCTACGTGGCAGCTTTGTGTATAACGTGGATTCGCGAGCCTCACACCTCGGTATGAGTTAAAAACGGGATACGGACCGTTGGGAGAACACGACGTTTCTTTCTAGCTTTGGTGGTGTAAGTGACTTACCAGCCCTGACATTTATATACTTTTCACCTATGTGGTTGTTGGAATGAGGCGCCTCGATTTTAGGTCTGTAAGGACCGGGAAACGTGTGTTCAGGCATAATTAATCCTCAAACGTAAGAAAGGACCGGCCCAACCGATCCAAGTGGCTGCCCAGAGTGCGTAGTCCTGAGAATTTGCTAGAGTGTCTCGAAAGCGGAGAGGAGCTTGCCCCTTGCCTCGACTCATGACGGAAATCCAATTTCCAATACGAGATATTTCGGCTTTATTTGTAGAGCCTAGTATGGCGACATAGTAGCATGGGATGCTATGCCGTCTATGATTTATATTTATGATTGAAATTGTTTTGACACTATACACTTATTATAGTATCAAATGATTTGTTTTAAACGTACCAAGCATGTTTGGCTATTATAAGGGAAAACCCTATCCTCCGGCTTGTGTTGCATTGTGTGATGGTACCTGGGTCTTATAATAGCTTCATTTTTCGAAAAAGCATTACGTTGTTTATTTTATGCACTGGTATTCTTGGGAGGAAACCCGTTCCGTGTTATACGGCGTGGTCCCTTGAATTACTCTCTTTTAAAGTAAAGTTCTAAATAACTGTTTTAGTTCTCACACCAGTCACATGACTGACCTGGAGTTTATTGTTTTAACCTAAACTCTGGGTGCCCTTATTTTCGACACGGGCAGCTAGTAGTTTTGGTTTTGCAGATTTATATTCACAGGATCCTGGTTTACAGCTGGAATGATATCCGGAAAGCTCTGTATCCGTATATCACCTTCAGTTGTGCTTTGTATTATTTTTCCGCTGCTATGTAATTTATGGTAATCTCTGATATTTATTCGAATGTATAATATTCATTTATACTCTGTATATTCTTGTATCTGATGGAATTGTTGTAATAACAATGAAATGTTCTTCCGTCTGCGTTCATTTGTGTGTTGTTCTCAAAGTATCGGCTCTTTCCTTCATGGGGAAGTTGCGGGTTCTCACAGGGAATATTTGTACCTGAATAATTGTCTAATCCTATATGATACCATGCTGGATAAAATTGTGTGTACATGCTTGGTCTGTAAATTAAATTGAAAATACTATTTCCAGATCAATGTATGTGTCTGCTTACTACCACTTGCATTGTATTGTTTCCACCATGCGCTTATTATATTCTACAACTGTATGAGTTTACATAGTAAACTATTCATATGTCCAGGTATAATTATGTGACCCTATTTAGTTAATATGATTTTCATCCGCACTTTGCCCATACTCTGTAAAAACGTTCATTTATGCTATACAATTTTGAACATGTATTTCACTACTACAGATTTGAGGCTAACATCAATAAATTTGCATTTTGTATTAAACCAGAATATTCTTAGTTTTAACAGTATGGATTTTTTTCAATATTATACAGTGAATTTAAGTTAAAACAAATCATTGCAAGGGTCAAGTAACCAAGTACCAAATAATATTTTCAGCGCAACCTTATAACAACAATCTGTGTGTGTAGCGCGGGTTCGCACTAGTATAAAATAAATTTTGATGTGAAATACATAAACTATTAATTAAAATTGCAATTATCGTTTGTGTGTAATTTATGCTCTATAGCTTACAATAACAATATGTACGTATGTGTATTTGAAAATTTTTAAATTATTTTTATTAATATAAATATGCATGTTGAAACTAATATATGTGTAACAACCCGGAAAATCAGAACCAATTTAAAAATTTTATTTTGACAATTTTAATCAATTTTGAATATTTAAAATGATTTATTTTAAATAATAACGACTAGAAATTTATTTTGAATAGAATTAGAATGTATATATTTATTTAAATAAAAGTTAGAATATAAATATTTATTTTAATTATAAAAGGAATTGGAAATGGCGCGGTAGTTTGAAAATTTGATTTCAAATTTCAAATGAATGTACAGGATTCAAAATGAACCGGATTTTAGTGAAACCAGAAATATTTGAATCTGTCTGAAAATATCTTTCCAAAGGATCCGAACAATTGAAATTTCATAGCGGGAATAAAAAGTTATGCCCAGCTGAAAATTCAGAATAGTTGTTATGGAAACACAGCCCTTAAAAATAGCGATTTTGAAAACGACCCTTGTTTTCGATGAGACCACTTTTGTTGGATCCGAAATGTCAAATTATTGCTGAATTCCAATTTTCATAATTTTTGAAACCAATATGTGAGCGTGGCGAATTTAAACGCATTTGGCAATTTGAATTTGAATTTAATCGACTGGAAAATGACTGTTTTTCAAACGGTCTCCAAATTCGATGAAATTAATTTTTTTAGGACCATATGTTCAAAACATAGTCATATTTATTTTTCTGGAATTTTTTGGAGTCCGTATGTGGCTCCGGTAAATTAAAATGTGCATTCAAGTTCAATATATATTGATTTATATTTTGAATTTGATAAAAACTGATCGAAACAGCAGAATTGGCTAATGAACCATATCCCATTGTGTTCGGAATTGGGGTAATTAGCTAGGAGCGATAGTCGTTGGGTTCGATTCGGAGTCCGAACGAAAGTTGCACTTTATACGATTAAATATAAATATTTAAATGAATTGGGCGAGGCCCTTTTCCCTTACATAACCGGTCAAAACCCCCTCCCTTATCTTCTAAAGTCAAACCATAGGTTTTTAAAAAAAACAAAAAAATGCACAAACGAAGAAATCCTGATGCCCTAGCTTCCAGGCCGTCGCGCCATCGACGGAGGCGCACCTCCTCGCGCCGGAGCCCCTTTTCCGCCGCCGCTACGCCTCCCACGCCGCCCCTCTCCGTTCAACCTCCCCCTCACACCCAATTCCAGCCCAAAACCGCCGAGTACCCCTTAGCCTCACCACCGCCCTCCCTTCACAGTTCGACATCCAAACAATTCCGGTGAGTTTTTATTTATTTAATTTAGTTTAACTAATTTATAAAGTATTATTTAAAATCAGTTTTTCTATTTATAAGGTATATAAATAGATTTAATTTTTATCATTAAAAAATTTTGATTTTTATCGTTAAAAAGGTTTAATTTTTATCGTTAAATAGGTTTGATTTTTATCATTAAAAAGGTTTGATTTTTATCGTTAAAAAGATTTGAATTTTAGTTAGAAGAAAGGAAGTAATTTTTTTTGTGGATAACATAAAATAAAAATGAGATTTTGATTTATATAATTAGCAAATAAAAACGACATTTTTATACATAGAGTAGCATATTAAAAATTCGATTTTTGTATATGAAACAACAATGTAAAGATTCGGTTTTTATATATGAAATAGCGAGATAAAAATGGGATTTTTTTATAAATGGCATGAAAATAAAAATATGATTGTTATTTAGATAACTTCGCATAGAAAATATGATTTTATTTCTAGAACTTAGAATTAAATAAAATGACACTGTTTTAAAATATATAATAGCATTGTTTTTAAAATGTTTAAAAATATGATCTTTGTATGAATAACATTAGAATAAAAACATGATTTTTATATATTATATATCGTTATAAAAATATGACTTTTAGATAAGTAGTGATATGAAAAATGTGATTTTTAATATAAACATCATATTAAAAATATGATTTTTACCACGAACAACAGGAAAAGATTGCGTTGGAATTTTGAATAGAATCTGAATCGTTCAGAAATAAAGAACGGCGGAGTGAAAACCCAAGATGAGAACTTCTCACTAAAATTATTTCTGTATAGTTATTTATTTTATAACTGCTTTTATAATCTGCTCCTCGTCGTCCACAAACCATAGACGACTTGTTTTGATTGTAATGTGTTGTGAAAATTGATTGTGACTGTGATGTGGAATGGAAAAATAAAACAAAATATTCATGTGTTGAATAAAGTGTTAGAACAATAAAAATATCATTTTTATTGTATAAATGAATGAAATAAAATATTTACTGAAATAAAATAAATATTTATTTACACATCGGACGATTTGTTTGTGTACACCCATTTGATTGATATTGATTGGGACGACAAATTTTACACATCGCCCAACTGCATGAAAAAAAATCTGTATTTGTTGGTTGTGTAGGATCTAAATTAACCCTAGAGGGGGGTGAATAGGATGTATTGCAGATTTTCGCAGAGTAATTAATAAATAACAGTACAGATAATAATCAGAATAAATGCAGAAAATAAATAATACACAGATATACCCAGCTTCGGCAAAACCCTGTCTACTGTTGCATTCCCCAAGGTTTCTTCTAGGAGTTAAAACAATCTCTACGCTTACAATCCCCTGTAAACTCGTGACACTCGCTCCCAACTGTTCTTAACCCTACGCTCAAAACCCTGCACTGGTTTTCATCCCCAAAACCAGATTTCCCCGAATTACAAATCCCGTAATTCATCTCTCTAGTTTTATAGACAAACTAGAAAAACTATAAACTCGATTAAAAATTGAAAAGAAAGACAAATAAAATAATAATTAAAAACACTTGGAAATTCAAAACCCTATTTTATAATAAACTCCTTAAATCCCATAGCCTTTTAAAACAAACTGGGTCGGCCCTTCATGCTTCATTCATTTGTTAAATCTGATCCCTTTGTCTCCGAAAAAATGGAGGCTTTGAAAAAAACTAGGGTTTTTCTTCAATCCCTAAATCAAGATGCTTGGTTGATAAAAATCAGTTCTCTACTGCTCGATTCTTCTTGGCTTCAATCTCTGGCAGCTTGTATCTTCTTCGATTGAATTTATGGACTCTGATTTGGGTCCAGATTTTCTCTTTTTCTGGTATGATTTTGCTATTTGATTTTATGCTTTAATTGTGCTTGAATTTGGATGATCAATGACCTGTGATGATTGGTGTTTATATAAGATTTTAATCCGATATATATATGCTATGATTTCTTATTAGACTTGGTCGTGATATATACAAAATTTTAGGCTTGAATTCTTCATGATATTCTGGATATTTCTTTGAATAAAAAAACTGCCGTGTATATTCATACTTCTGAAAAAATATCTCGAGATTACTGAATTTTCCCTCTTTCGAAAAGTAAATATATTGATACTTGGAATTCTGGAACTTTATGTTAATACTTCGACACCATTAAAAATGATTTCATTTTTTTTAAATCTGTCTCATACTTGACTTTAATATGCTGCTCCAATGATATTTCTTACGAACTGATAGTACTCTTGGAGTGCCTCGACCTTGGATTGATGCTTTGACTTGATAAGAATTGATATAATGCTTGATCATGCCTTTCGATTCTGATACTTCATTTATTTGTCTCGACAAATTTGTGCCTTAAAATTTAACAGCTACTATACACTTTTCCAAGTCATTATTGCACTGATTTCTCCATCCTTGTTACTGTTTCATGCACTTTGCTATTTCATTGTTGCACTGATTTCTCAATCCTTATTACTGCTTCGTGCACTTTGCTATTTCATTGTTGCACTGATTACTCCATCCTTGTAACTGCTTCATGCACTTTGCTATTTCATTGTTATTTGCCAAAATTATGTTTGAATTCCAAAAAGATTCTTTACTGTTTATTTTTGGAAACATGCATCTGTGATTTATTCCTCAAAAAGATCTATTCCATTTAAACAGTTGAATTTCTGAACATTTTGCCAATTTTAGAAATGGTAGATATGTTTGACATCTAGCTCGCATGTGTTCATACTTTAGCATCTTCACTAAATTTTTGGAAATCATTTAAACCCAGGTTTGCATTGTGATTTATTGTTTGCCAAAAATAAAAGTTTTACCCAAAACTGGAAACATATTTAAAGTGATTTCTTGCTCGTTTAACTCATGCCAAGTTTATCATGCACCCAAAACTGGCAAAATCTGAAATTGAATTTGTATTTAAATCAAACCATTTGTAGCCTTGACCAACCATGCACTTGAAACACTTTTGAACCTTCCTTGAGTTGCACCATACATTTGAGTGTGCACATGATGTTCTGGGCTGAACCATAAACTCCAATTTACTTGTATTGATGCATTGGCCATCATTTGAGCGTGTGTTGATCTGCCATATTGTGTACATATGCAATTGCTGTGTAAATATTTTTCTCTTTGCCCTCTCGACTAATTATGTAGTTCACCATTTAACTCACTTGATCACTTGTAGCTGTTATGATCCATGTAGTTGATGTAAAGATGCTGAGTACGCATACAAACTGATCCTATACATAAACTAGCGCCATCATTTGACATTTGACTTGCGCACATTTGTGCTGAACCATATTCATGCTTATACACATCCACCAGATGTGTAGTACTCGACCACTCTGTTTCACTTGTGTCGTGTTATGCCTGCATGTATTTGAAGTTGCATACTTGTATATTTGCTGAATTATGTTCATTTCTCGTGACATTGTTTTTCTGACTTGCATTTTCATCTCTGTACTGACTTGAGCTTAGCTCCATGCACAACCATATACACTTGCTTTGATATGAAACTTGTTGTTGGTTATATTTATTCATGAATTCACTTGCCGCTTTGAATCATGTGAACTGTTTCAACCATTTTTGTTTTTTTTAATTTTTATTTGCACTTCTGGCTCGACCATTTGCACACTAATTTGCACTGAGTCGAGAAGGTCCACGTGGCTACTCTTCAGTTGCACACGGCTGTATTTTGATTGGCGAGGCAGTGCACACGTGTATATTTATACACGTGTGTATATGCATCCATCAGAATGATCTTCCTGTCTTTGTAAATCAGACTGAATCAGAAAAATGATGAGAAACCACCATAATTCTGAGACAAATAAAATTTAAAAATAAATTTCTGTTTGCTTGTATTTAATTTTATTTTTGTTCTAGTTTACTGCGTGCGTGTTTTTGTGACAGATATGTAGATGAATGGACTGGATTGGAGAGCAGTGAAGACAGAAGACTGAAGATGATGATGTTCATATGTGTTAGTGCATATGAGTGGACTGTATACTGAGTGTAGTGTATATGAAAATGTACTGAGCGATGAATGAACTGTAGTGAGGAGCTTTGAGAGAATTGTACTGATATAAGCAAATTTGATTGAAATAAAATATTATTTTATTGTTTTCAAACAAACTTGTCTATCATATTTAGTTTATTTACAAGTACAGTCTCATGTGAATTGAATAAATAGTGAGTTATAAATAGTTGTACTGTTTGAATGTTTGAAATATAATATTCAATTTAAATAAAATATTGTATGAATATATGAATGTTTGTACAGTCGTATTCTATTTAAATATAAATATTATATTTCTGTCTGTGATGTGTGTATACATATTTATATAAAACAGTACAATAACAAATACATTAAAATAATATTTATTTGGTAGTTATCATCAAACAAAAATCATATAATCGTGTATACAACTATGTCATATACAACAATCTCCCCCTTTTGATGATCACAAACGAATAAAAGATTTTGAGCACAATAAATGTGTTTGGCAGTGAATATTGAACTCCCCCTATTTGTATGCTCCACCTACAACTATACTCCCCCTGTATATGTGGAAAATATAAATAAAGAAATTCAATTGACCATTCTTCCTATGGATATTTAATTTCCAATCTTAAAATATTTTTGAATTAAATACTCATCAATCAAAATCTTGACCATTCTGCCCCTTTTGTTATCATCAAAAGGATAATAAAGATCGAAACAGTGATGAATTTAGACCATAAATATAAATTCAAATTTGGAGAGAGAATATATATCGCAAATCCCATATATTTAAACAAAAATCACAATAATCTTTAAATCAAAAGCAAATTTCACTTTCAGAGTGAATGAATTTACGATGGATTTTATAGAATGAGGAGAGTTCAATTAAATTGAATATTTGAATATGAATTTTAAAGATTTTAAATAAGCTCAAACTGTGTTAAGCACTTGCTAACCACACATAGCCCAAAGGTCTTTTAAATGGGGTTAGTGGTAACTTAAATTTATCCTCTCTAACGAGTTCCATCCATGCACAACCCAAAGTCTTTTAAGTGAGAATGGAAGCACATAGAGATTAAGGTAATTCACCCATGCATAACCGCGAGGACTTTTAAATGGGAGTGAATACCAAGGATAAATTATATATATATATATATTTCTTTTTTTTATTTTTATTTCCAAGAATAATTAGAACTCCCCAAATTAAATAAAACCATGATGAATGACAGAAATATGGTAGATATAGAAGATGGTCGTGAAATAAGCTCTAATTCAAAGATATTATAAAATCTGTCCAATCATCATAAGATTTAAAATAACATCTCCTCTACTTATGAATTATACCATAGTCACAACTCATCACAAATTCATAAATCTATTACTAATTTTGATGAGTCACAAAACGGTCCAAATCAATCAATAATTTCAATTTTTGAATAAATAATCAAAAATAATTTTAAAATTGAAAATATCAATTTCAAGAGGAGTTTTTGAAAAATATCAATGCAAGTTTGAAAATCAGTTTCAAAAATCAATCAGTAGAATATGAAATTATCTAATATCTCTAATGCTGATTGTTCCTAGATAAATTTAAAACAACATATATATTTAATTCAAATTGTCTATGGAATTTAAAGATATTTAATTACTGATTTTTCTACTCATCGTCTAGTCACCAAGATTTTCAAACCCATCCTCCAATAAACCAAATCAATTTCCTTATCAGAGCAGCACAAGATCATTTTCAAAGAAAGAATCACAAGTGAGTTTTTCAGAGAATTTTTTGACAAGTACAAGAAACATTCAACGATCAAATCTGAAGATAATTATTTGAAATCACTTGAGAAAAAAATCAAATTTTTTATAATCCAAGAAATTCAACAATAAAAAATGAATGATTTCAGAATCAAGCAAGTAAAAAAAATTGAAATTTTCACAATTAATCAATCATGGCTTTCAAGTAGTTCGCTGTATTGAGTTCAGTTTTTCAATAATTTCAAAAATGAATAAGAAGAAACTCAAAACAACAAAACTGTGTGAAATTTCATTAGTCATTCGGGAACATCACAAATTTTAAAAATTCTAATTAATAGTGTCCAAAAAAAATGCTCAAAATATTATTGCCCAATCAATATAAATTAGCATAAAAAATAAAGGAAATAAAAAACTAAAAAGGGAAATAAACTAAAAAGGAAATAAAATAAAATAAAATAAAAATACGAGTTTAGAGATCATACCTGACTTACCATAATCGATGTGATCCAATGAATCTCCAACTCTGAATCTATGGCTAAAGAACTTCAACCAATTCAATAAAATGGAACAGTTTGAATTTTTATCTCTTAAACACAATTGTTCCTTAGCCTTTCCCCGGTACCAAAATGTTTATAGAATCGAGTGGTCTAACAAAAATTGTTTTACCACTCCTATCATCATTTACACGTTTTGGTATCCAAACCTGTTAATATACCAATCCATTACTATCCACTAGCGTACCCTTTGGAACCCAAAATCGTTTAAACTTATTCAAATTCATTTTGTTATTTTTTGGAATCAAAAATCGTTTAATTGAATTGTTTCTAAACGAGTTTTCATATTGTTCATGATTTGAAAACCCTTTGAAATTATTACAGTTCAAATTTTCAATTTGATCAATTTCAAAGCCATTTAGAGGATTTTTAAAATCATTAGGATTTTGTTTTTCAACTGGATCAAATCCAAAACCAAGTCCCGTTTTATTCTGAACAAAAAAATTGATTTTTTAACAACATATTCACGAATTCTCTCCTTTAGAAAATTTAGTCAAAGCTGACTCAAGTCGTTGAATTTCAAAATTTAAGATCTCTATTTTCTTTCATTAAATTTGAACAACGATTAATAGCGATTTTCCTCTTTTCAGCATCAGTTTGTTTTAAAACCAAATTTTCGTTTTCAAGTGCTTTGATTTTAACACTGGACTTAGAAATTTCAAATTGTTTTCGCTTTTCAAAATCAAGTTTTTCAGATTCTCTAAGCTTTTCAATCTCCTTCTCAAAATCATGATTTTCGTTTTTCAAATTCACGTTTTCACTTTTAAGTAATTCAAAATCAGTTTTGAATTTCAAAGGATTATTAGTCAGAAATTGACATTTTTCGCATTCTGAAAACGGTGAATTCTTAACTTTTTCAATTTTTCTTTCTAAATTGTTATTTTCTTGAACTAGTTTTGACCTACCAGATTTCAATTTTTTAACTTTTATTTCAAGAGAATCAATGGTTTTTGTGAGATCGTGACACATTAAAATTAAATCTTTATAAGTAAAATTCGATACCTTGCTTGAATCTTCTTCACTACTTTCCGAATCAGATTGAGCCATAAGATACAAGTTAGCTTTCTCTTCATCACTTTCAGAAACTTCTTCTCCTTCCTCGTCATTCCATGTAGCAGCAAAAGCCTTCTTCTTCCTTCAGAACTTCTTCTTCTTTTCATTTTTAAGCTGTGGGCAATTTGTTTTGATATGTCCGAGTTTCTTGCGATTGTAGCAAAACACTTCATCATCTGGACTTTATGAACTTTCGGACTTGTCAGTTTCTGAACTCTTCTTTTGTGGTTAGTAATTTCCATTGGCCCACTTTCTCAAAACCATGGCTAGCTCTTCAGCGGGATCATCATCATTACTTTCAACATAATTATTTAGAGCGATCGTCTTTTTCTTTGATTCAGAATCCTTTCGTACTTCTCTTGCTTTTAACTCCATCTCGTAAGTAATAAGATTTCCAATCAACTCTTCCATGCTTACTTTATTCAGATCTTTTGATTTTTGAATCGCCGTCACCTTAGCTTCAAAATTCATTGGTGGCACTCTCAATATTTTTTTGATCAATTTCACTTCGGTATAAGTTTTTCCAAGAGCTTTTGCATTGTAGACTTGTGATGAGAAACGTCCATACATCTCTTTTATATCTTCGTCTCTTTGCATAGAGAAATTTTCGTATTCGTTGCTGAGTAGAGTGAGGCGAGATTCCTTCACTTGAGATGTTCCTTCGCGTATGACCTCTAACGTATGCCATATTTCCCACGCAGTCTCACAATTAGAAATTCGATTAAATTCTATTTTATGAAGAGCACAGATTGAGCATTCATCGCTTTGACATTAGTTGAAAATAATTTTTTATCATTAGCACCCACCTGTCCTTTGATTTTGGATCTTCAATACCATTAACAATAACAGTGGGAGTCCTATAATCCGTTTCGATAATATCCCACACATCATAATCGAATGAACTCAAATAAATTTTCATCCTAGCTTTCCAATAAGCATAATCAGTTCCATTAAATATTGGTGGCCTAGCTATGGACTGACCCTCAGAAAAAGCGTTATTAGACAGATTCATGACTCTAGAGTTAAAACAAAATAAAAAATACCTGCTCTGATACCACTTGTAGGATCTAAATTAACCCTAGAGGAGATGAATAGGGTTTATTGCAGATTTTTGCAGAGTAATTAAATAATAACAGCACAGATAATAATCAGAATAAATGCATAAAATAAATAACACACATATATACCAAGCTTCGGCAAAACCCTAGCTACTGTTGCATTACCAAAGGTTTCTACTAGGAGTTAAAACAATCTCTACGCTTATAATCCCCTGTAAACTCGCGACACTCGCTCCCAACTGTTCTTAACCCTACACTCAAAACCCTACACTGGTTTTTATCCCCAAAACCAGATTTCCCCGAATTACAAATCCCGTAATTCGTCTCTCTAGTTTTATAGACAAACTAGAAAAACTATAAACCCAATTACAAATTGAAAAGAAAGACAGATAAAAAAATAATTAAAAACACTTGGAAATTCAAAACCCTAGTCTATAATAAACTCCTTAAATCCCATAGCCTTTTAAAACAAACTTGACCGGCCCTTCATGCTTCATTCGTTTATTAGATCTAATCCCTTTGTCTTCGGAAAAATGGCGACTTTAAAAAAAACTAGGGTTTTTCTTCAATCCCTAAATCGA
This sequence comes from Allium sativum, assembly GCA_030737875.1. Taxonomy (NCBI): domain Eukaryota; kingdom Viridiplantae; phylum Streptophyta; class Magnoliopsida; order Asparagales; family Amaryllidaceae; genus Allium; species Allium sativum. Next base: position 312,611,418 of record CM060913.1, read on the forward strand.
GATGCTTGGTTGATGAAAATCAGTTATCTGCTGCTTGATTCTTCTTGGTTTCAATCTCTGGCGGCTTGTATCTTCTTCGATTGAATTTATGGACTCTGATTTGGATCCAAGCTTTCTCTTTTTCTGGTATGATTTTGCTATTCAATTTTATGCTTTAATTGTGCTTGAACTTGGATGATCAATGGCCTGTGATGATTGGTGTTTATATAGGTTTTAATCCGATATATATATATATATATATATATATATATATATATATATATATATATATATGCTCTGATTTCTTATTAGACTCGATCATGATATATGCAAAATTTTGGGCTTGAATTCTTCAAGATATTCTGGATATTTCTTTGAATAAAAAAACCGCCGTGTATATTCATACTTATGAAAAAATATCTCGAGATTTCTGAGTTTGTCCTCTTTCGAAAAGTAAATATATTGATCCTTGGATTTCTGGAACTTTATGTTAATACCTTCGACACCATTAAAAATGATTTCTTTTTTTAAAAAAAAAAAAATCTGTTTCGTACTTGACTTTAATCTACTGCTCCAATGATATTGCTTATGAACTGATAGTACTCTTGGATTGCCTCGACCTTGGATTGATGCTTTGACTTGATAAGAACTGATATAATGCTTGGTCATGACTTTAGATTATGATACTTCACTTATTTGTCTCGACAAATTTATGCTTTAAAATTTAACAGCTACTATACACTTTGCCAAGTCATTGTTGCACTGATTTCTCCGTTCTTGTTACTGCTTCATGCACTTTGCTATTTCATTGTTGCACTGATTTCTCCATCCTTGTTACTGCTTCATGCACTTTGCTATTTCATTGTTGCACTGATTTCTCCATCCTTGTTACTGCTTCATGCACTTTGCTATTTCATTGTTATTTGCCAAAACTATGTTTGAATTCCAAAAAGATTCTTTACTGTTTATTTCTGGAAACATGCATTTGTGATTTATTCCTCAAAAAGATTTATTCCATTTAAACAGTTGAATTTCTGAACATTTTTCCAATTCTGGAAATGGTAGATATGTTTGACATCTAGCTCGCATGTGTTCATACTTTAGCATCTTCACAAAATTTTTGGAAATCATTTAAACCCAGATTTGCATTGTGATTTATTGTTTGCCAAAAACAAAAGTTTTATCCAAAACTGGAAACATATTTAAAGTGATTTCTTGCTCCTTTAACTCACGCCAAGTTTATTATGTACCCAAAACTGGCAAAATCTGAAATTGCATTTGTATTTAAATCAAACCATTTATAGCCTCGACCAACCATGCACTTGAAACACTTTTGAACCTGTATTGAGTTGCACCATACATTTGAGTGCGCACATGCTATTTTGGGCTGAACCATAAACTCCAATTTACTTGTATTTGATGCATTGGCCATCATTTAAGCTTGTGTTGATCTACCATATTGTGTACATATGCAATTGCTGTGTAAACAGTTTTTGCTTTGCCATCTCGACTAATTATGTAGTTCACCATTTAACTCACTTGATCACTTGTAGCTGTTACGATCCATGTAGTTGATGTAAAGATGATGTGTACACATTCATACTGATCCTATACATAAATTAGCGCCATCATTTGACACTTGACTTGTGCACATTTGTGCTGAACCATATTCATGCTTGTACACATCCACCAGATATGTAGTACTCGACCGCTCTGTTTCATTTGTGCCTTGTTATGCCTGCTTGTATTTGAAGTTGCGTACTTGTATATTTGCTGAATTATGTTCATTTCTCGTGACACTACGCCATAGATGGTCTACGCCAACCCCAGAAAAATGACGCAGTAGGTGCCAAATAATGTTGCTGCAGGCAAAAAATGATCTGTAGCAACACTTTTTTGGGGTTGCCTTTTGCCGCGTTGCCTTAGAGTCAAAGACAACACGTTTTCGATCCTAAGGCAACATCAGCACAGGTGTTGTCGCATGTACTAAATTTACAAAAATGTGGGACCCACTATAATCTGTAACCCGGGTTTACGGAATCGCCACTGAAATCTGTAGCCCGGGTTCACGGAATCCAGTTGTGGGGCCACATGCATAAATCTATAGCAACAATTTTACCATCCAATGGCAACACTATATCATAGTTAGGAAACATTTAACATCACATACTGCAACATTATATCATATATATGGCAACGTTACATAACATAACATCAAACTGAAATTAACAAAGAACTTTTTATTTCAAATTAACCAGCAAACACAAGTAGTACTTAGACAACTACAAAATAACAGAACATAGCTACTAAATTCAATTTTACAAACATTTCAAAAACAAACACAACAAGTCCTAAATTCATGTTTACATAAAACAAAAACAGTTTCAAAATATAGCGCAAGCCTTCAATGCGTTCAATGTCTCTACTGCATCGTGTACGTCTAGTGCCTTCATTAACAAGTTCTTGAAAATCCTCATCACTGCCTCCTTCACCTGCATACATCAGTTACATTTTAGCACAAAATAAGAGGTATGCATGCCTCAATTGCATTTCAGCACAAATTATGGTCATAGTATAACTGAGTTTCCTTTCAGCACAAATTGAGTTTTATAACTGAATTCCATTTGCATCAGTATAACATAGTATACTGATCTAAACAATGTGTATAAAAGTGTACTAATCTAAACAATGTGTGAGTTACATAACTGATCTAAACAATGTGTATACAAGTGTATACTGATCTAAACATAACCGAGCTTCATTTGCATTTGCGTTTCATTTACATAATTGGGTTACATAACAGAGGCACAATGTGGATACAAGTGTACTGATCTAAACATAACTGAGTTACATAACTGATCTAAACAACGTGTATACAAGTGTATACTGATCTAAACAATGTGTATACAAGTGTATACTGATCTGCAATATGGCAAAAAATATCATTAATCTACAATGTGACAAAACGTAAAATTATACCTGAAAAACTGCACATGCATGCTATTTCATGTTACTTCACTGCTCTACATTGCCATAACAACACACAAAAGAACTCCAAACACGATCCAAAACATAGCTAAAGCTTTTGCAAAGAATTTTTCTCCAGTTTCGTGTTTTCCACATTCAATGCGCATTAAGGCCAACTCTTCCTTCAAATCCGCCACAAATTCATCGGCTTTTGACCTCTTTTGTTTTTGCTTCAGCAGCTTTTCTTCAATTGTCTTCTTTTCCACAAGCAATTGCAATATAGTCTTTTCTTTTTCCATCAATTTAACAGTAGTATCATCCAATTCAGAATTGTTGTTGATTTCATACACTTCGTCATGCCACATAAAATACCCGCAATCGCCAATCTGCACAATTCTCAAGTAATACATCAATGAAAGATATGATAATCGACATGGAGCAACCAAAAAAACCTAATTTATAATTACCGGCCACATGGAGCAACCAAAAAACTTCTTCCTAGCATTCGAACCTACCTTCACAGTCCTCATCTTCGCTGGGGTATTGTGGTGGCAGTTCTTTCTCGCAGCCGCTATTGACGAATTTGAAGTAGAAATTGATGTCCGCATCATGCAATATTCAGTGATGTCCGCAGTTCGAGACTTAAATCATGGTTTTCCTCCCAAAACCTATTAGCGGACATTCTTCATGAGTTTTTATCTCCAAAAATCAACATAAAACAAATTTGTGACAATGTGTACTCTTATAAATACCAACAAAGATTCCATAATATTTATATCGAATAAACATAAACTATAGGATGAAACATCAATTACATTCCTGAAATTTGCATAAATGTGGATATAATAAATGCAGTGGGTACTATATGACATCTAACAAGGCTAAATAAACACACACTTACTGCACCGAAAGAGATCTCACTGGTTGAGAACTAAAGGTAGAAACCCCAAAAAAGAATAAGGGCGTTAAGCTCAGCTTTAAAGAGCAATGATTATAATTCTGATCCGATCAAAACAAGGCTTCCTCGATCACCTAAATTTTGCTTTGCATCCTGCCCGAGCGAAAAAATTCACTTCTATATGGGCCTTGGAAGCGAAAGTGCCTCTCTAAATTTGGCATTGTCACATACTACCTAGTGGAACATTATCCAGAGAACTTTTGTACTCACAAGCATTGCCACATTCTACCTCCATTCTTCGGATAACGTCCCACCAGGCACTATGGTGGACAACAAAATCTACCACCCAAAGAATTACGATTTCTACTTGTGCTCACAAGCTGGAATGATAGGCACAACCCAAAGAAGTACTTTTGTGAAACAACATATTTAACGATGTAGGTTTGAGGAAAAAAGACCTAAATGGCTAGGGAATACCTTCATGTTAAGCCTAAAACAGATCAGCCTAAAAAATGAATGTACAGACTGACGAAGTACAACACTATGGATCATCGAAAAAAAGGTAATTTGAGATCAAAAAATTCATTTACGGTACCTTAGGGTAATGAAAGCAGATCAGCAACGAAGCAATTTCGTGCAAAATCGGATCTTTATTTGGTAGCGAGCAATGTAATTAGTGGTTGCCTCGTCGAATTTTGCTGCAGTGAGAATTAAAATGATAGGAGAAGAAAGAAGAGGTTTTTTTTGAGAGGAAGGAGAATTTAGGGAAGAAGAAGGGCAACAAGAATTGGAATTCCCTGCGATAAGAATTGGGATTTTAGTTTAGGGTTCGAACGATTTAGGGTTGAAAGTGGAAAAGTGAAAACAACGAGAATTATTTTATTATTTTTCAGCGATAAAATGAAAATTTAAGGAAAAGAAAGTCGGTCATAATTTTCTCAAGTGAAAACAACAAGAATTATTTTTTAGCAGGAAAATGAAAATTTGGGTAAAAGATCGCTGCGGTGTTGAAGGAAATCAGATTGACACGGATCACTAATCTGGACCATTGGATCGTGTTGATGCGGATTGCTAATTTTATTCACGCGGCTACTGCAACACATATTGATATCTATGCTAACACGTTGAAGCATGTGTTGCAATAGACAAAACATATCATAGCAATGACAGCACTATAGCTAGCAACACCATGGGTTTTCGTTGCAATAGGCCATCTATGGCGTAGTGTGACATTATTGTTCTGACTTGCATTTTCATCTCTGTAGCTTAGCTCCGTGCACAACCATATACACTTGCTTTGATCTGAAACTTGTTGTTGGTTATATTTATTCATGAATTCACTTGCTGCTTTGAATCATGTGAACTATTTCGATCATTTTTTTTGTATTTTTTTTTTGCACTTTTGGCTCGACCATTTGCACACTGGTCCACGTGGCCACTCCTCAGTTGCACACTGCTGTATTTTGATTGGCGAGGCAGTGCACACGTGTATATTTATACATGTGTGTATATGCATCCATCAGAATGATCTTCCTGTCTTTGTATATCAGTCTGAATCAGAAAAACGATGAGAAACACACCGTAATTCCGAGGCAAATAAAATTTAAAAATAAATTTTTATTTGCTTGTATTTAATTTTATTTTTTTCCAGTTTACTGCGTGTGTGTTTTTGTGACAGATATGGAGATGACTGGACTGGATTGGAGAGCAGTGAAGACAGAAGACTGAAGATGATGTTCATATGTGTCAGTGTATATGAGTGAGCTGTATACTGAGTGTAGTGTATATGAAAATGTACTGAGTGATGAATGAACTGTAGTGAGGAGCTGTGAGAGAATTGTACTGATATAACCAAATTTGATTGAAATAAAATATTATTTTATTGTTGTCAAACAAACTTGTCTATCGTATTTAGTTTATTTACAAGTACAGTCTCATGTGAATTGAATAAATAGTGGAGTTATAAATAGTTGTACAGTTTGAATGTTTGAAATATAATATTCAATTTAAATGAAATACTATATGAATATATGAATGTCTATACAGTCATATTCTATTTAAATATAAATATTATATTTCTGTCTGTGATGTGTGTGTGTGTGTGTGTGTATATATATATATAACAGTACAATAACAAACACATTAAAATAATATTTATTTGGTTGTTATCATCAAACAAAAATCATATAATCGTGTATACAACTACGTCATGCACAACAGGTTAAAACCTCACACGGGTATTGGGATGATATTTGACATACACTAATGCCAATTGTTTAGTTGTATGTCAATCGATTGGTTAACAGACTGTTGTAAGCGTTAAATATTTATATTAAATGCTTATGCAGTGTAGAATGCACTCTGGATGATGGTTTATCATTGTTGTTCTATACATGTGTTGTATGAAATATGTATAAATAACATTATATGGTAATTGACTGTGTCTGATTCCAGTATCGGAAAGAATGAATATTTTAAAATAACAATATTTCAAAATAACGAATATTTTAAAGTGATATTCAGTAATGGATCAAAATATGATTTTGATGTCCGATTTGGGATGGTCACAAAAATATTGAAAAATATAAAGCCGTGTTGATTAGATTAACGCCATTTTGACGTGAACGATATTTAAATCAAATTTATTCATTTCTATAACAAATATTGAAAAGGAAATTATTTCAAAATCTGATATTTTGAAAATATTATCATTTATATATTAATAATATGGAATATTCAATTTTGATTTAAAATTGAATATGAAGTTGAAATCATTTTGAAAACGAATTTTAAAGCGATTTATAAAATGCGTTTTAAGTGGAAATCGATGAAATATATATAATATATATTATGTATATTTAATGGCCCGAATATAACGCGTCGTGCCGCTGTAGTTCGCGAATTTCAACCATTGACTTTGAATGGACATTACGGGAGATCCGACCGTCGGATTCTCCTAAAACCAGAATCGTTGGGTTCATATCGAAAAGAGATTTCTAACAAATACAAGAAATTTGAAATCTAACGGTTGGATTTGGAATTATGTCCAAATCAAATTTGGAAAAAGTCGCTATAAGGGCTGTTCGATGGTCGTTTATGGAAATCGACTGTACGGACCTTGATAAAATTATTAAAAATATTAATAATTGGTGTAAAATCATACTAAATGATTTAGAAAGAATTGAGATGAAAAATTCCATATTTGGAAAGGTAAAAATATTTTTTTATCGAAATGAACTAGTTATTCACTAGAATTATAATCTAATGTTTTTAAATAAATTATTTGGATTTGAAATGGTTTTAAAATAACCAGAATTTTATAAATAAATAAATTGGAATGGTTTGGAATGGAAATAATCTTCAGAATATTTCAGTATTGGATTTCGTGATTATACGGATATGGTTATGGAAATTTGAAAGATATATTTTATATCGTTGCTTCCAGTACGATATTTGTTGGTTTCAGAATTTGATATTGAATATAAGCCAATGTATTTTCTATTCAGAGCCTTGAATTTAATATTAAATGGGATTTTGGTTTGTCGTGAACGGTGTCTTACTATTCTTAAACCCCATGCGAAAAGAATAAATCTTTTAATTAAGATTTAAAGAACAATTACCAATTAATTAACATTTAGTTAGAATTGAAAATGGAATGTGAATTGGGTTTATTGTAAACTGTGTTTTTAACGACATTCGTTCTTTAACCCGATTAACTGAGAAATGTGATTTGAAATTTATAAATTTTTTTATTAAGATTTAATGGAAATTTTCCAAAATAAAGTTTTCCAGTTTAACATATTGGAATTGAATGGAATTCGATTTGGTAATAATCAAAGTGAACTTCTGTAGAGGAAGACTGTTAATATATATGGAATTTAAAAGGCTTTGCCTTATTCCATTCATATTATTAGTTGGATAAGGAAATTTATATCGATTATATATTGATTTGTTTTCCGTGAAAATTCCATAGTTAATGGAATGTGATTTTGGGTTTATTGTGAATTGTATTTTTAACGACATTCGTTCTTTAACCCAATTAACAGAGAAATGTGGTTTGGAATTTATAAATATTTTATTAAGTTTAATGGAAATTTTCCAAAGTAAAGTTTTCCAATTTAACATATTGGAATTGAATGGAATTCGATTTGGTAATAATCGAAGTGAACTTCTGTGGAGGAAGACTGTTAATATATATGGAATTTAAAAGGGTTTGCTGTTATTTCATTTATATTATTAGCCTGATACAGAAATTGATATCGATTATATATAGTTTAGTTTTCCGTGAAAATTCTATAATTAATGGAATGTGATTTTGGGTTTATTGTGAACCATGTTTTAAATGACATTGGTTCTTTAACCCAGTTAAAGATAAGATATGATTTCCCAAAGTTAAATAATCATTAATATTGATTTTTGGGGAGATTAAAACTAGGTGGGTTTTCAATGAATCTTTAGTTAGATTGAATGAGAATTTGATAATTTAAATTGTAAAATTTGAGAAACGATCAAGAATGAAGTATCACCAGTGTTGCTCCAAGCGATAGTCATATCTTTAATTAGATTTGAACATGAAATGGTAATCAATATTTACCGATAACAACGTGGTGTTAGATATGAAGTATTACCAGTTTTGCTCTATGGGATGAATAGGTTGGGATTGGAAAATAAAACAAATGATTACTTCGGTAAGGTACGTTAATCCCGACTAGTTTTGGATAAACCTTGATATGGTTTGAATTGATATCCAAAGTAAGATTAAAGAATAAATTTAAAAGAATTTATCTCTGATAAAATTAATGGGAACCTATTACCTAATGTTGTGAATATTTGAATAAAATAATATTCTGAATTGGAATGAGGCGTATGTTGTGTTTGTGTAACACTTATTTATTATATGCGCGGGTTATTCAGAAAGACTGGGTTTATCCCATTCTAAATAATTGATACGGCGATTAGTCGAAAATGAAGACGGTGGTTGAAGACCGGAGGTCTTCACATCGTTTGGATGATTACTGATGTCTTGATTGGGCTGTACACCCAAGATAAGGTAATAAGTGGTGATCGTACAGACGTACTTGGAGATTGACTGGATACGCGATGACCTCTCTCCTGTATTGGACATATAGGACGAGGAATAAGGTGCCTTTGGTTTCGTTCAGACCCAGAACGAACTTGTAAATGGACTACGTGTCTGACATTGGATTTTATTTTGTGTTGATTGATTTCTATTAAATATACATATGTATGGTGAAGGAGAATTTATTCTGTTACTTCACCCTTCTCTGAGACATACGAGCTTAGAGGTTGTATATCGATAGACATCAGTTGTATGGCTTGAATTGCCTGTGTGGCATGCCTGAGTGGCAAATGATCAAGGCTTCTGTTGAAAAGCAGAGTCTTGTGGTTGATGATCAAAGCATAGCTTTAATATAGCGCCACTTTGTGTATAACATGCCCTGGCATTTATATATTTTTACCTATGTGTTTGTTGGAATGCGAGGCGCCTCAGATATATCGGCACTGCGGGGCAAATGGATGACATGGTCGACATACTGACCAGGTTTACGCCCATAGGGCGGGAAGACGTATTTTTCAGGCATTTTAATCCACTCCGTGTGGACCGACCCTGTGGCTCCTAAGGGCTGAGACGACCCCAAACCCCGTATTGACGGTGGCAAGGGTAATCCTTGGAATATAACACAGAAACAGATAATAGCAGAACAGAAATAAATAAATACATCAGATAATGCACAATAGAATATACTAGATAAACGTAATCATCAGAGTTACACAGTATACAGGATCATACTTAGTACAAATACAGTTCAACTATACATATATGCCAACAGCGGAAAACAAACATAATGTACAATAGGAGCTGAACAACATAAAAAGAGATAAATAATAGAATTCATCTTCAGCTCCAGCTATCCAGAAAGAGCCAGCTAAACCTGAATACATGGCTGCCCGTGTAGAAAAAGGGGCACCCGAGTTTGAAAGTGAAACAAACTACGAGTCAGTCATGGGACTGGTATGAGAAATCCACTCAACACATTTAAAATATGGCTAATCACAGGACCACGCCACTTTCGTGGAACGGGTTTACTCCATTGGATTGCCAGTGCTTTAAAAACAAATCTTTCTTTTAAACATCGCAATGCTTTTTATAAAAATGAAACCATTATAAGACTCAGTTCCCATCACACAATGCAACGCAAACCGGAGGATAGAGTTTTACCATATAATGGCCAAAATATGCTTGATACGAATAAAACAAAAGCATTTAATATTACTACTAGTGTTTATATGTTTCAAAAACAATTTCAAATCATAACTATCAATCATAGACGACATGAGCATCTCATGCCACTATGTCGCCAAATATAGGTATACAATCAAAACCGCAAAGTCACGTATTTGAAAATTGGATTTCCGTCATGAACCAAAGCAAAAGATAGTCCTTACCGACTTCGCGACTCTCTAGCCCGAGCCACAGGATCGGAGCTCGAGTGACCCTAGGATCGTTAGGGCCGGTCCACCGATGTGGATTAAAATTCCTAAACAATACGTTTCCCCGCCCTTTGGGGCGTAAACGAGCCAACGAATGACTCCATCGGACCCGGATCGTCCGATCTAACCGAGGCGCCTCGCAACAGTAACAACCACAAAAGTCAAACTCGTCAGGGCGTGTAAAACCACTGACGCCACTTCTAACTAGAAAGAAACGCAGGCCCTCCCTGATGTCCTCTCCCGTTTCTGGTTCATACCGGGGTGTGAGGCTCACGATTTCACGTTATACACAAAGCTACGCCACACAGGCGATGCTTTGATCATCACCACAAGACTTTGCTTTTCAACAGAAGTTCTGATCATTGCATCTTAGCATGCCACACAGGCAATTCACACCGTGCAACTGATGGCTATCAATCACACAGAATAAATTCCAATGTCAGACACACTGTCCATTTGCAAGTCCGTTCTGGGTCTGAACGAAACCGGAGGCACTATATCTGATTTTATTCGGGCCATAACGCAACCGTGGCGCTGTTTTTCTTCAGATTTGATTTACACATATCTGAAAATCTAACCGTTGGATCTTCGCAAAATTTACATCATTAGAAAGATTTTTCAAAACGAATCCAACGGTTCCAGTTTCGGGAAAATCCGACGGTCGGATCTCCCGGTATAACCATTTAAAGTTTCGATTTCAAAATACGAACTGCAGCGTCGTTATTCGATTAAATATAATTATATTTATATATATATACATATATATATATATATATATAATCGTTTCTGGCGCTGTTTTTCTTCAGATTTGAATTAAACATTCCAGACAATCCAACCGTTGGATTTTTACAAAGTTGGTGACGTTGGAAAGATATTTTGAAAGCGAACCCAACGGTTGCGATTTCAGGAAAATCCGATGGTCGGATCTCCCGTACTAATCATTTGAAATCACGATTTCAAAATACGAACTGCAGCGTCGTTATTCGATTTATTTCAATTCTATTTATATATTTATATCGATTCTTCGATTTCAAACTATATGATTTTCATACTTTTGATAAAAATGATTTTTTTTATCAAATTGTCTTCTATTTCAACACTTCACTATTTTTAACAATTCATGTATATATAAAAATGTGATTTTTAATGTAAAATAATTTATTTCAAAACCCGACTATTTTATACAGTTAATATAGGTGATAAAAATAGAATTTTTATTATAAAACAATTTATTTCAAAACAAGATTATTTTATACATTTCATATTGATGTTAAAAATGGGATTTTTATTATAAAACAATTTCTTTCAAAATACGAATACCATTCAACACATGAAGGTTTTCTATTCAACAGACGAATATAATTTCAACACAGGAAAATAATTCTAACACATGAATATTATTCAAAATTTCGGCAACATAAAGGCAGGGTAGTTAAAACCGGGACCGTCCCTAGTACGGCTTCTCGCTCTACCCTAAAACCTCGCGGTTTTTGACAATGGGGAATCATGCATCTAGTTCGCACGCAGACGGCATGTATATTTATTTCATTTCCACAAACTAATCCTATGTGGTTTCAACCAAATATTTCTCAACCACAATCAATCAATTTCAACCACAAACAATTCCAATCAACCATTTGCTATCAATCAATTTTCACACTAATCACAACCAATAAATATCGTCCATTGTTTGTGGACGAGGGGCGTATATATATATATATATATATATATATATATATATATATATATATATATAGCAATTCACTTCTATTTCAACACATATATAATTTTTACAACGCATATACAACTTATACATCGAACATACAACTTATACAACGCTTATACAAAAGGTGTACAACGCTTATATAACTCATACATCGACTATATAATTCATACATCGTCGTTTTCCATATCGTTCATAAACTAGAAATCTCACATTGGGTTCCACTCCACCAAAAATAACAGAAGGCTAAGAAAAATATGCGGTCTCTTCTAGAAGGTAGAAGACGTCCACACGAGTCCACTGTCTCTTGTTTCACTGAATTTCGTCAATACACGAAAAAGATATGATTTTTCAAAGTTTGCAACGGTTTAAAGGTGTTAAAACTGTTGAAAATAAATATGGCCGTACCTCAGCTGTTTCGTTCAAAACTAGGTTTGGATTTTTCTTCGAATCCGTGTAGCTATTCGTCGATCAGCCTTCGCAGCGTTGAAGGGGGAGGAGAGGCGCACATGCGCAGAGGGGTGCGGCGGCGCTCAGTGGTCGGAGGGAGCGGCGGCGGCGGTTTCAATACCCGAACTTCTCGGGCTCGATTTTCCCAAACCACTCAATGAAAAAATCCAAACTTTATATGGATTTGAAGATCTCGAGATCTTCAAAAAGTTCAACTGTGGCACGAGCTAATTCGGCGTGGATTGATCGGAAAATGAAGGGAAAGGTTTGAACGTGTTTCCGCCTTCAGTCGACGTCGGGGAGAGAGAAAATTCCCTTTTTTTTTTATTAAATTCTGATTGGCCGGGAGATATTTATAATTTTTAAAAAAGGGTTTTCTAACACGACCTCCAATCCAAACCCAACGACTGTCGTCCCTAGCGTTTTACCTCCATTCCGAACACAATGGGATATGTTTCGTAGGCCAATTCGACTGTTTCAGTCAGTTTTCATTCAAATTAAAATATAAAACATTCAATATTTAATTTGAACGTACATTTCAATTTGCCGAGGCCACAAACTGATTCTAAAAATTCTCGAAAAATAAATCTAGCTATGTTTTGACAATACGGTTTCTGAGACCGTTTGAAAAATGGCTCATTTCTGGTCGATCCAATTTAACTGTAATTGACCAAAACACGTTTTCCTTTGCCATGCTCACATACTAGCTTCAAAAATTATGAAATTTGAAACTTAGCATAACTTCACATCCCAGATCCAACAAAAGTGGTTTCGTCGAATTTCGAGGTTGTTTGAAAAATGACCAATTTCACGGACTATATAAATTCCATAGCGATCTTTCTGAAAATTCATTTGACCATAACTTTTGCTTCCCGCTATGAAACTTCGATTTTTCAGATTCGTTAGAAAGGTATTCACTAACAAATTTAAATATTTTTGGTTTTATTAAAATCCGTTTTGTTTTGCACCCGGTACAGTCAGCCAAAGTTTGAATTCAAATTTTGAAACTACCGCGCCATTTCAGGCTTTGTTTATAATTAGAATTAATTATATTCATTTTCAAACGTCGATTCAAACTCACTTTTCATTGCTATTATTTAAAATATTTACTTTAAATATTTTAAATCCACTAGTTTAGCCAATTTAAAAAAAATTAAATTGGTTTAGATTTTCCGGGTCGTTACAAGGGCTCACCTGTGTCTGGGTCCTGAGGCTCGGGCTAGAGAGTCTCGATTCTCGAAGCGGTAAGGACGATCCCTTGCCTTGGTTCATGATGAAAATCCAACTTCTAATACGTGACATTTCGATTTTAGTTGTAATCCTATTTATGGCGACATAGTGGGATAGAGCGCTTATGTCTTCTATGATTGATACATTTATATTTGAAGTTGATTTCTTCACTTATAGTAATAATAAAAGATTAAATTTCGCGTATCAAGCATTATTTGGTTATTATAAGATAAAACCCTATCCTTCGACTTGCGTTGCATTGTATGATGGGACCTGGGTCTTATAATAGATTCATTGTTCTTTATTTAGCTTTGCGTTGTTTGTTTTATGCACTGGTATTCTTGAGAGGAAACCCGCTCCGTGTTAATCGGCGAGTTCCCTTGATTTACCTAACTTTAAAATAAAGATTAATAACTGTTTTAGTTCTCACACCAGTCACATGACTGACCTGTGGTTTATTGTTTTAACCTAAACTCTGGGTACCCCTATTTTTCGCACGAGCAGCTAACAGTTTTGGTTTTACAGATTTATATTTATAGGATCCTGGTTTACAGCTGGAATGATATTCAGAAAACTCTGTATCTGTATATTCTTTTCAATTGTGTTTTGTATTATTTTCCGCTGCATTGTAACTTGTAAATCTATGATATTTATCAAATGTGTATTATTTGTTCATACCCTGTATATTTTGTAATCTGATGTAAATTGTTGTAACAAGCAATGAAATGTTCTTCTGTTTGTGTTCTGATTTGTCGTGTTCTCAGACAATCCGTTCTTTCTCTTCTCATCGGAGACGGGGGAAGTTCGGGTCGTTACAATATGTTAGTAATTTATGTGTTAAATTATTAAATATTATTTAATAGAATTTGTTTAATAATTTAATTGAAAATTTATGAAGTTACTTTAACTCTATAGCATAGCAGGAAGATCTAAAAAGAAATAAAAATATTGTGGAGTTGTTGATGTTAAAAAAAAATTATGATACAATATATGGTAAATTCTTAATATAAATGAATCACAACTAATTTACAAATTAACCTTGTCATTATTGTTGATATACATAGTTCATGTAATATGATTTACACATCTTTATAGTTACATGAAAAACTACATTTTTCTAATATGAATATATATAGTAAAATTGACGTATATTTTCAAGAACTATTAGAAAAATGAACTAAACATTCTTCAAGATTATTTAAATAATTAAAATTTATGATTTCATAAGTAATTTAAACATATGGATTGAAATATAAAAACATCACGAAAGAATTGAAGAAGTCCAACAAATAATTGTAGAAATGTTAAAATACAAGCATTTAAAGCGAATTTTTTTCTTCAATTTAGTGATAAATTTATTGAGATAAGTATATAATATATTATTATTTTTATTATCGTTTAGATATATTATTTAAACTGTGTGACTTATTAAACTTTATATTTGTAAGAAAAACTAATTTTGCTATTTTTGTTGATATGAACATGATGTCCATTTTAAAACATCATACTTGGTGTTAATCAGATGAATTAACAACAATTTATTGATTGAATTCATTTGCTAAATTCAAAATAACATAACTAATTTAAACATAGACTTAAATGTATAATATTAAGTGATTTTGTGCAGCATTTTGTAAATAACTAAATAAATTTTAAAATGTAGATGTTTTACATTAATATTGCAATGCATACACGATGAATATATTGACATGAATGAGTTCAACTATGAACTTATGATAGTTATTTATGAATATAATTTATATTATGTGATTGACATGCTTATATATTTGATATTTCTTTTATTTTTGTTAAATTAATATGCTTAATCTTAATGTGATTCTGTAGGAAAATCAACAAATAATAGTTTGTAAAGTGTTTCAATATTATGTAATTAATTATAAAATATAGTACTAAATGTAAAATATTAAACAAGAATTGAGAGAGACTTAAATAATTATTAAAAAAATGAAAAATGTAAGTATTTGGACCACAAGAAAAATTAATTTTGTCATTTTTTGTATTTAAATGAAATATTAGTTAATTAAATTTATTTAAATTACTTAAATTTTGAGTTTTGTAATTAATTTAAATATATGAACTTAAATATGAAATGTTAGGTGTTAACTGTTAATAAATAATTGTATAAACTTTAAAATGTCTGTCAAAATATAAAATAACGAAAAATGTAAAATAATGTGATAGAAATAGTAAATAAATGTAAAACGATAGACTAATTTAAAAATAAAATATCCGAAGAAAACTAAGGAGAAATGAGAAAACTTCTAGAATTAAAAGAGATTTCAAAAGTTATGTTTTACTATTATTTAATAGATTTGAGTAAATCATCATAGCTATACTAAAAAATTCAAGTAAATAACACGCATAATAGTGAATATACATGTATAACAACTTTATAGAGTGTTTCAAATATGTATATGATTTTTTTTTCAAATCTGTCAATAGTACCATTTTCTAAACCTGAGTTTTAACACTAAATAGTTATGATCCACCCGAATAATAAAATTAAACAAACGTTATAATGTGGACATATTTTTTAAAGCCGTACTTATTATTTGGTAGTAGCAACTAATAATCTTAAGATTTAGTAGTTTATTTGCATTTATGTGGCATTGTATAACTGTTTTGTACTTCCAAAAAGTATGAGATGGGCAAATGGACTAAATACTACTATGAACTAGTATGACGACAAAAAGGTAAATGCGGAAAAATCATTTTTGAAAGAACTGGAATTTGAACTCTTCTTTCTCTTATTACATTGAACACGGGTTATGCAAAACAAAATTTAAAGATGTTTTTTTTGCTGAAAATTGGTGAATCACAACAGCACTACTTTTACTATTCAAGTGTAACGATTTGAAGCACTAGCACAACTCACCAGTTTATCAAGAAATCGAAGACTACTTAGTTTTTCTAGACACGATTACAGTATTTACAAGATAACCAAACATATTACGAAATTGTCTTGATTTCAAAACTTATTTTCTTTACAAGAATAGACAAGTAAGTTAGGCACGTCATATTCGTAGATTTAAAGAGAATACTATTGTTTTATTTTAGGACGAAGAAAGATTTTAATTTAATTATTTTCCCTACCATGGTCGGATTTTTGTGTTGTTTTCAGTCCCTTTTATTTTTCAAAAATTATGATTTATGATATGGAGAGTTAAAAGTGCAATGTTAAAGATGGTGACTGAAGCTTTCAACATTCTACGTATTTAATGCACCTTTTCCTAAAGCAAGTTTGAAAGGTAATTGTTCTAGCCATGTATCTTCAAATTTGTGCAAAGTTCTCTTGACCCATCCTTTGTAATGTACTGCCAAAACTAGAGGGTAGCTTAGAAAAAAATTATATCAAACCCTTCCAAGATGATTCTGTGTGCGCGCACATGCAGGCATAACAATATAGAGCAAAACAATGTTGTAGAACCCCAACGATACAAAAAAGATCTGTGTTGCAAGATACCAATGCATATGCACGTATGTGTGTTCAGATCTGCGCTAGGTCGCATACGATGGTCTCCATAAAGGACATCAGTGTATGTTGTACGCTATGCGATCCTTAATAAGGCAAAGACAGGAGTGGGTTTAGGTACCCATTATCCGCATCCAGATTTCCTAGTATTCAGTTTGCCACACCTCAAATTCACTTAAGGAGTTACCTACAGAACCACCACTCTGGTGATGTTCTTAAATTAACAGTAAACCATGCGTGCCTCTTCTATTTCATTCTGCAACATTGATATACTCATTTCAGATACACTAGTGCTGATCCAATGCATTTTGGTGGCCATGAGACAAAGCTATACCTACAGAAGCATGTTGCTTACAAAAACCATGAAAACAATTAGTTCAAAAATGCAAAGCAACTTCTGTAGAAACTTGCACATGGGCAGACTAAACCAGCAAGATTACAACAAACTTTATTGCTAACTTGAACAAAAATTAAGAATATAATTAGTAGTTCATCTTACAGTAAACAGTACAATGAGAAAATATATAATTAAGCATTAAAATTTATGTTTCAGGACCTCAAATGCCAATAATTTTTGTTATTATTTCTACATGCATAATTTAATCATCCATATTACTACATTTTTGTAATTCATAAAATGCAGATAGTTGGGAATTAATAGGGTTAGTGTGGTAGAACCCTTTTTGGTGTGTATGGGCATGGATTAAGATAGTCAGTTGCTCCAATGGCCATGCAGGAAAATATATGATGAAAAATAAGCAGTGCCATTCAAGAGTGGATAGAAAAGGAACACATCAAGCCATAATACTCCCATTTCTATCGAACATGCAGATCGAAAATTTATAGATCGAAGATAGTTTTTTAATGAATACAGGCCAAAATTATGACATCTTAGTTCTGCCAGTGCTGGGATCTTTATTTCAAAATCTAGAGATGCGTAAATTATACAAAAGTACCTATTGGGATGGATGAATTAACATTAGATGTCAGTTAATCCACTAATTAATCAATGATATATGCATCTAAGTAACCTTAATATTCATTTCACTTTACATATGTGGCATACTGGCATGTACATCTTCTATTAACCAACAATTCATTATTAATAAATTTAGCAAATTTCTGACGATATAAAGTCAAATCATAGTTTAAGTACTGCAATGGACATCTAGGACTAACGCTATCACTGATACAATGAATTTAAAATATATGATCGTGCATCAAAGTTTATATAAAACAACTTTGAGGTACATGATATGATATTTACTTCCGTTCTAGTTTATTTTATCCATTTCAGTTTTTCCACATTATCAAATTCAGACTATGAATTGGGGTTACTTTGTTTAGCATTATATGATATTTAGTATTAGTATACATAAGCTTATTTAAAAATTAGTTAATTATAATATTAGTTAATTATAATATCGCTTGAAATTAGGATCTTCCACATTATCAAATTGAAACTTCCCTCAATAAATATTAGTTAATTATAATATCGCTTGAAATTAGGATCTAACACATAAGCTTATTTAAAAAATCATTTTTATTTGGCTTCAGAGAAATTGATTTTGGACAAGTGACAGTAAGCAAACCTCCATAACGGTCGGTTTGATTAATTTATAGTTAATTAATTTATTATTCATTTTTAATAAATAATATGAATCAATAATTTACACAAATAAATAAATCAATTAAAAAATTATAAAATACTCTGATTCAGTTCAAACTAACTCCATTACGTAAAGCACTTCGATACGGTTGCAAAGTAAAAAACCGCGTCTCAAACGGATCTCATTTGCACAAGTTATTAGTTTTTGAAATTTATACAAATATAAATTTATAAATTAAATAAATTAATAATATATGACTTATCATAAAGGTCAAATTGGGTTGTTGGGCATCGACGGTCGATGCCCAACAGCTTAATTTTGAGTTGTTCGGCAAACGGGCCAAAATGACCCGTTGAGTTTCACACGCATTCAGTTTCGGACGCTTCCGACGCGTCGAACGCATGTGAAACTCAACGGGTCATTTTCGCTCCTCGAACTCACCCTTAGGGTTTGAAACTAAATCAACCTAAACAAGATGGAAAGCAATGCATTTGTACTTAGCGGGAATAAAATGGGCAAGTGGACTTCGGACCAGGCCCATTGGTAGCTGTTTACTATAAACTGTAAGAGCATCTCCAACAGTTCGAAGTGTGGATTTTCGATTTTCCGCACCCCGAATTGTTGAAATCGAAGATTTTCGAATAGTTTTAAACAAATGTCTGGGCATCAGACATTTGTTGAACAAACGCTCCATTTTTAAAAGTGCGGGCATTTGTTGAACAAGCACCTACATTTTTAAAAGTGCGGACGTTTGATCAACAATTGTCTGATATTCAGGCGTTTATTGAACAAACGCCTAGAATTTACGTCTATATTATGAGCTTTTGGTCGATTTTTTCATTTTATACGTTTAAAAGATTTTGTTTTAATTTTTTATTATAAAATAATATGTCGTTGCTACGTCTAGTGAAAATGGGTAGACGGATCATTTGATATTCAACAGACGTCAATATCAGACCAGGTCATGCTCCACCTGAATTTGTAGATGTTCAATTGACATATATATAATCATCTATCCAAAGTTTGAGGTCGTTCTGGCATTCGTAACATTTTCAAAATCTTAGTTCAATTATTCATCGTTCAGACACTTATTCAAACCGTTAAATTTAAACATCAAATATATTATTCTACGAATGTCGAAACTAACTCAAATTTTGGATAAATAATAATATATTTGTAGATTGAACATCTAAAATTCTTGTTGGATTTGGATTGGTGTAGCTCACGAATCGGCAAGGGTGCTAAATGGGTGCTACAAATCAAGAGTGCCCCAGAACGTTTCTCTCTCATATATATATATATATATATATATATATATATATATATATATATATATATATATATATATATATAACGATGTTGCTTTTTCATTTTTTTTCCTTTCTTTATTTCTTCCTTTTTCTGTTGTTGATGCAAGCACACATATTTTAGTTAAGATCAATCGAATTGATGTGCATATATAACTTTGAGTGAAAAATAAGATATCAACATACGATATTTTGATCAATCCATAATTAAACAATTTGTAACTTCAAATTAAGATTGTATAAGATGGTAAATTCCATAAACGACACTAGAAAAAGATGCAGTTTAAAAAAATAACGTGCATTTCTTTTAGTAAACTGAATAAATTAATAAAAATGAATTTGTAGTCGGATGAGTACGGAAATGTGAGAATAAATTTTCTGTTATTAGACTGGACCCATGATTTCACAAACAACTTCATTAAGCTATCCAAACAGCCCAATTAGTGTTTTAGCCACCACCGTTTTAGTGCCTCTGCTGACTCCTCTTGTTTCTTTTTTGTCACCTAACATGGACCCAACAATTCTGAAATCTCCATGGAACCCTAGTTTCCTATACTTTGTTTTTCCTCTCTAAAACCTAAATTCCCTATCCCACTAAAACCCCCTTTCACCAAACGATCCCTCAGTTCCCTAACCCTTACTTCTAAAATTCGCTCTAATGGAAACCCGAATCATATACAGACCGTATTAACCACAGTCCTTAAACCTGCTTCCATCGCCATCGCAGTCGTCTTTTTATCATGCCATCCTCCCTCCGCCGTTGCTGCTTCTCCAGTAGCCACCCAATCCAAATCGATTTCCAGTGACATGAGGATCTGGGGTCCAGAATCCTATACAGTGGGCCAACCCGCACCAAGAAATACGACCATGAGGGTCCAGAATCGATAACAGATCTCCCATTCGTAATCTTTATCTATAACTTTAAGTTGTAAATCCTAATTTCTAAATCAAATTAGAGAAAAAAAACTCTGTAGCTTCTGTAGTTATCAATAAAGAGATTCAGTTAGACAATTGAGCTAATAAAATGGTAAATTCTTAATCATTATATTATTATTCTCTTATAAGTTTGCAGGTATGACATAGAAACTGTTTGAAAGACCATAGATCAGCAGAAACACCTTCTAGAAGATCCAGAAGGTCTTAAGTATTGGAATAAATTAACTGCATCTACTTTGAGAATGGAATATTCGAAACCATATAAACTTAGCTAAATGATGATTTCTTAAGAAGAATCGAACTAGTGAAAACTCCGAGCCTCTTTTGGAAGATCCGAAAGGCCCTTCATCAACCCAACTTAAACTACCTTAAAATGACATACTTGGTAATTTATCACAAGAAATGTTAAGAATCTCGAAACCCCACATAAGAGACTTATAGTTTGACCGAAAGAATAACTTCAAAACCAATAAGAAATCATCTATAGAATCTTACATATCAAAGAACAGAGGCTTCTTTCAGATGGCCTTTCGACCCTTGTTCTACATCTGATCATTATATCTTGTTTCCTACAGGAACCTACTTTCGAAAGTCATCAGAAATACTCAGCATGAACTTTATAACTGAAACAATATATTAACCTAAGCTAACTCTTTCATAAGTAAATGAATCTATAGGAAAACACCATTTTGGGGGTGTTAACCATATTTTTGGCTAACATTATGAAAATTAAAGATTAAGGACAAATCTCAAATGGAGGCAAACTTCTATCATCGTCGCCAGATAAAGATCAAGATTTAGATTTCATTCCAAAGACCAGTGCCTCTCTGGTAAACTCAATACGCAAACCAAGCTTGTTCGCGGGAACCTTGTTGGCACTATTGCTACTTTTAGGTGTGCTTGTTTAATAATACATCATGTATTTGCTTTGACTAGAACTATTCTTGTCTTACTGAACTGTTGTATTGCATTAAATGTCATGGGATTGGGTTTTGTTAATGTGTTCTATAAGGGCACACTTAAGGATTGTAGTTATTAGGAAGCAAAAAAAAAAAAAAAAAAAACTATTTCAAATACATACTTTTTCCTTGTAGAACTAAAAAATGGGAATTCAAAGAGGGTATATTAGTTAATTACCAAACATAATATATTCCCTTGGGGTACAAGTTAACATTTTTCAAATGTTATATTCTATGCGTGAAAACTGGTACATTTTGCCATGTTTTAATTCTTAGACTGTACACTGTAGTTTTTGTATTATTTGGCTTAGTTTATGCGGTTTTTGAACTGTTTTTTTGGTAATCAGGTGTATTTTTTTTACTTTCCTGTTACATTTAGCCAAATAAATTTATGGTTTTTTTTATTCCAATTATTATGTTTGAGCCATGGACTTCATTATATTTGAAGCAAAATTTGCGGTTCTTACATTATTCAGACTAAGGTTGTCAATGAATACCCGAAAAATCCGAAATCCTTCCGCATTTGCATCCGAAAAGCGGATAAATATCTAATATTCGGAAAAACAGATGCAGACGCGGATATATACATATCAACATTCAAAAATTATCCGTCCACTTTTTTGTGTGATTATAGCTTAAATTATCTGTATTTTAATGCAATTAAACATACTAATTTATTATTTTTTAAAGTTGAAAGTCTATTAAATGTATGCTAATTGCTCAAAATTGCATATTATCATAATAATTATTTATTTTTAGCAATTTAGTTATCAACTAGGTTGAAAAAGCTTAATAATAAGCTAAAAAAAATCATTTATGTTCGCTGATTTATAGATTGTTGGCGGAGCGGATAATTATCCGATATCCATCCGTATCTGCGGATGTGGATATCTGATATCCGAAAATGATTTCGGATGCGATGCAGGTATGACATTATCCGCATCTGAAATTATCCGTTGACAGCCCTAATTCAGCCTTCTACATTTCCGGGTTTTTGTTTTTTCTTTCTTTCAAAAATGAGTCAAATGATTTGGATTGGATTTACCCGTTAAACTAACGATTAGGTTGGATTAATCCATTTAATAAATGGGTTCAATAGATTGAGTCGGTTTTTCGTTTAAATGAATCAGGTCCATTTCCATCCAATTCATTTACAACCGAACCTAGCTCGTCTAACATTTCTACGGGTGAAGTATTTGATCAAATCCAACCAAACTCGTACTTTGTGTAGTCCTAATATTTTCATGTTGTAAATAGCTAATATTATGTCACTTGAGCATGTTAGACGAGTTATTTTGGTTTGCAAATAAAGAGGTTGGCGGTGAGCTTGAAAACTTTACTATTTATGTATTTATTTGTGTTTCCACTATCTTCTTGACGTGGATTATATAATTAATCGATAACTATGCAACTTCTTCATACTTTGGCACATCACCTCAATTCATATTTTATTACAGTTTAATGTTGTGTAGGAAATGATTTGAGTTAACATTGTTTATGTAGGTGAATGTATAAAGTCATTCATCGACTCTTTTTACTTATGATGTAGAAAAAGTGTACCTCTTTTTTTTTCACTAAAAAATACGTTGATGATCAAGTGTCATCGGCATTTAATTTTGGATCCGGGAATGATACATTATTCAACAATGGTTCAATTTAATAAACATGGTTAACATGGTTGAAGAACAATCATTGGAACCATATGCAACTAAAGTGGGCTTTAAGGACTTGCTAAACTTTCACACAATCATCTTTTTATGTACATTTCCATGAAGCATTATCCGATCTTTTTAGGAAATTAGTAAACCGCAGTGGCATTATAAAAAACATGATTTAAGTTTGAAACCTTAGGGTGCGTTTGGCTAGTGTTTTCAATTTCCAGTTTTGTGTTTTTTTAGTCATTTTCTATTTTGACAATTTTCATTTTTTTGAAAACGCGTTTTGGTAATGGAGTATTCTAAAAACATATTTTCAAAATTGCAAACTAAAAAATGCGTTTGGTTTGAAGTATGTTTTCATATTTTGAAGTTTTGAATTTTTCTTTTCATAATTCAAACAATATTTACATTTAAACCATAAACCATAATATACATTATTCACTATCCATATTCATTTGAACACATAAAAGTAAAAGAAATAGCCAAATAAAAAGAGTCAAATATATCAAAGTTAAATGCAAAATATTACATTATATCAAGTAACCAGTTAACACAATAGTTAAGATTTAACATAATAATTAAGAATTAACATAATAGTTAATGAAAATACAACAAGTCTTAACCATAATAGTTAATAAAAATACAACAAGTCCTAAACATAATAGTTAAAAATTAAAGAGAGCACAATATATTAAATAACTACATGAGACCAATTTGCGTAAGGAATAAAATTACATCAAAAGGTTCATAACAAGATTTTTAGACATGTAGCATAAGAGATACACCAAATAAAGAGAAAATAGCAAACAACTAAAGCATCGTTCATAATAATATATAGATATGTCAACGATCACAATATCTGCAAGAAACACAATGTTGAAGCCTCCCAAATCATATATGCATAAAATTTTCAAAATTAAGATATAAAAGCAAGATTAAGTATTAATCTAAAACAACACATCTTACTCCTTTTTTTTGTAATGGACTGGCTACTAACGTTAGAAGACACAAAAGAAGGCTCATGCGAGGAATATAAAAAAGGGAAGAAAGAGAGTGTATCGTGCTCATAATAAATTTTGAAATCGATAGAATAAATTTTGGATTTGAACTAAAAACAAAATTGTACCTAAACTACAAATGGTGAGTTGACACCACTAAACCAGAACCATATCACTTACACTTCTCCCAGCATTAACAACACCACTTATGATGAAACTTCACCACATCTACAAATCCACTTATCACCACATCTCCATCCAATACAAGCCTTGCCCACACCAAACAAGATAACCAATATACCACCATTTCTGCAGGCTCCAAACAACCAAAGTGATATTCCAAAGCAAAGATCAAAAAAGAAGAAAAACCATAATGAAGGTGATGAAACATGATAGTTTAACAAACTCCCAACTAACGAGGCTTAGAAAGCTCTACTACCGAGTCCGGCTCTATGTCTCACCAAACATGAATCTTTACATTGATCAAACTTTGAAGAACATACCGCACGAGGCACAAACCGCAACAAATAACTGTTTAGTCAATGCCGAAGTGTCAACACAGCTATCTATATGATAGAAGCACAAACCATAAGAGGAACATCATTCACAACCACAACTAAGCCAACAAATAATTATTTAGCCATTAGAACCATTAATAATATTATTGTGTTACAAAGAATCAGCAACCAAGGAAGAATAACTAGCTACTTCTAAAAACACAGAACCATTTTCGTCTTTTACTTCAAATTATAAATCATATATTTTTACCTTCAAATTACAAATCTTATAGGCTTTATTCATTGCAAAAAATGGTGTGTTACAGCTATGCAACTAAATTTAACCTTTTATCTTTATTTATCTATTTATAAAAAAGGAAATAAAATGTTGCCTGCAGTTTTTAGATTTCACGCATCATGAGTATGGATTGAATTTGGTTTGTAACTTTAAATAGTCCCTAGCAGTTGACAGCCCAAGAAAGAGGGAATAAATCAATTCAAAATGTACAGAGGATTGCATGCATATAAATACTCACTGCATCCAAACTCTAGAGATCTTACCTCTTTACAGGGCATGAGAAATTGGTACATATAACTTGTGCTGGCAAGGATGTAGAACTCAATATCAGGCACGGAGGATTGAATGTGAATAAGTTAAAATAACCAACTTAAAAATCTAGGAGTTATGCCAACACCTGAAATTCAAAGCAATCAAAAAATCAGTGAAAAGGAAGCTCCCAAGCGGAGCCTAAGCTTACTGATCAGAAAAGATCTATCCAGAATCCTACTGCCTGTGCAAACTGATCAACTTAGAGACAGAAATTTCAATTTCTACATGGTAATCACATTTTACAAATAACAAGAACCACACTGAATCGCATAATTCCTTATCATAGAAATACAAATCATGAACAATATACTAAAAAGGGTGTTCAACATTATAATAAAAGAACGCTAACACCCATAATCACTGC
This sequence comes from Allium sativum, assembly GCA_030737875.1. Classification (NCBI taxonomy): domain Eukaryota; kingdom Viridiplantae; phylum Streptophyta; class Magnoliopsida; order Asparagales; family Amaryllidaceae; genus Allium; species Allium sativum. The sequence goes on from CM060913.1 coordinate 312,637,610, forward strand.
CATAATCACACTAATCAACCTCATTATCATATCCGAAAATCACTAAAAACAAGTAAAATCAAAAGGTATACCAGTCAGTGATGAGTATTAAATGAAACATCCATCCGACCAATCCACCGTCTAATCTGTTACCAAACGCTCTTGCCACCGTCAACAGTCATAAATCTAACTCCCCAGTATTAAAGCATATCTATAATTTGCCTGTTTCTTTTTCTTCCCTTTCCCTAGTATTTCTCCTCCTCTTAATCCTCATGAATTTGTCCAACTAGGCCAGAGAAAGAAATACAATTTACAAAGCTTCAGCAAATCAACAGAAATCGAAATTTACAAAATCTTGTTGCATTCTATTTTTCATTTGATCTCCATAATTTTCATAGAAATAATTAACAAATTTTGTTGCATTCTATTTTTTCTTTTCTTCATGACAACTAATCGGATAAACAGTCAACAATGCATGCTATCTCTACAAAATGGTGGCAAACAATCTTTACTGATTTCCTCAGAGCCATACACTACTTCTTTAATAATAAAATTATGTTGTGGTATCAATTCAACTTACATTGCCCTTGTTCCAAAATCCGAGCAACCGAGGAAAGCCTACGACTATAGATCGATAAGCTGCAGTAGTGTAATATATAAGCGCATTACAAAAAGCCTATCAGCCAAAATAAAGTCTGTCCTAGACAGAATTAAATCTCCATATCAAGCAGCTTTTCTAAACTCTACCCAACTACAACGCAACAATTTACCTTATAATTCAAGAATAGAAATATACGACCAACCTATAATGTAATAAATCAAAAGAATTTACCTTAGAACAGGATTGAATCAGAAGCAACTCGAACAAAAAAGAAAACCCTAATATATATCGGAGACAAGAAACCAAACGAAGTATGAAGGGAAAAAAAAAATTACCTTAGCAAAATCTTGATGATCTAACCAAATTGAATCAAAGAAAGCATGAATGAAATAAAAATCGCGATTTTACTTCATTTTGTTGACGATAGGCGAAATGAAGAGAAGTGGATTCATGCGGCCAGAAAATAGAAGTAAAATTTTAAACACATTTGGGTAGAATTGAGATTTTGTGTTGTGAATTTTAAGTGGGCCTCAAAATAGTAAAAACAAAATAATATTGTTTTCAGTTTTCTTTATTAAGCCCATTTTCAAAAATAAGAATTTTTCAAAAGGAGTTTTTCAAAATGTTAGAAGGAACAAGTTTTCATAATTTTTCAACACTCAAAACTGAAAATGGTTTAAAATAAAAAACCAAACGCTAGAATTTCATATCATTTTTGTAATTTAATATAGATGAATTTGTAGTCGGCTGAGTCCATAAATGTGAGAATAAATTTTCTGTTGCTGGACTCGGCCCATGATTTTACAAACAACTTCATCAAGCAATCCAAACCGCCCAATTAGGGTTTAGCCACCACCGTTTTAATGCCTCTCCTCTTGTTTCTTTTTCGTCAACTAACATGGATCCAACAGTTCTAAAATCTCCATGGAACCCTAGTATCCCTTTCTCCGTACTCTCCTCTCTAAAACCTGAATTCCCCATCCCACTAAAACCCCCTTTCACCAAACGATCCCTCAGGCCCCTTACCCTTGCTTCAAAAATTCGTTCTAATGGAAACCCGAATCCTATACAGACCGTATTAACCACAGTCCTTAAACCCGCTTCCGTCGCAGCTATCGCCGCCGCAGCCCTATTTTTATCGCGCCATCCTGCCGCCGCTGTTGCTGAGCCTCCAGTAGCCACCCAATCCAAATCCATTTCCGGTGACATCGATGAAGAATCTGTAAAATCCCAGCTTCGCGCTAATCCCGATGACATTTCTGCACTCCGATCACTAGTTGAATTGAAAGTCAAGTCTAAGCAACTTCCAGAAGCAATTAGAACCGTCGATAGGCTGATTGAGCTTGAGCCAGGTGAGCTCGACTTACCCCTTTTGAAATCTCATCTTTTGACCTATAGCGGTGACTTAGACTCTGCAAAGTTGGGTTTTGAGGAAATTCTGAAGAAAAACCCATTTATAGTAGAAGCTTATCATGGGCTTGTACAGTTGGCCTCTCAAAGTGGGGATGATTCAAATTTGAGTGAGATTATAAAAAGAGTTGAGAGTATGATGGTGGTTTGCAAAAAAGAGGGTAAGAAGGAAGAGTTGAAGGATTTTAAGTTGCTGGTTGCACAAGTAAGGGTTATCAACGGCAAGTATGTTGAGGCATTGAAGATCTACAAGGAGTTGGTGAAGGAAGAACCGCGAGATTTTAGGCCATACTTATGTCAAGGGATAATTTACACCTTAATGAAGAAGAAGGATGAAGCTGAGAAGCATTTTGACAAGTATAGGAAGTTGGTTCCAAAAGGACATCCTTATGCAGAGTTTTTCGATCATAATATGAATGCAATGAAAAGGTTTTCTACAATGGAGTAGAAATTTGCTGGTTGTCTTCTGGATTTTTGTACCAATGAGACATAGTTAGAACCTGTCAGCTTACCCTTCCAGCTTAAGTAAACATAGTTATGTTTCTGGATTTCAGCTTGCTCACTTGTTTTGCTGCAGCTTTGACATATATAGTTTTATATCATTTTATACGTTGTATATGGATATGCACTGATGAGGCAAGTTGCTTTCATGCATTTGTGGGTAGTTTGCGTTTTGATTTACGTTTGCATATGTTTTTGTTCTAGTTTGGGTTCTTCATCGCATGGAACGATTGCATCCTATTTTCTGCACTCTACATCATAGATTCATAGCACATCTCCATTTTCGTTTTTCATGGCAAATTATAAGCTAGTCTCCCGTATAAAACTATTTTATGGTGTAACAAAGTTTGTGGATGTAGGGTGCCTAACAGAAATAAGTATTTAAATGATGTATTTAAAGGAGGTGCTTAAATGGAGTTGGAAGTGAAACTAGGGTTCCGTTTGTTTTTTGTTAAATGTTCTGAATGCTTGTTCTGAATTATAAATCAGAACTTTTTAAATTGTTTGTTTTTTGTTAAAGTTCTGAATAAAACCATCAATTCAGAAAAAATAATTCAGAACATTTATAGTGCTTAATTTTTGATCTGAATGCCGAATATTGTTTTTTTGTTCTGAATGTTGAATGCAAACAAACATAAAAGTAATTATTCAGAATTTAGCATTAAGCAATCAACATTCATAAATCAGAGTTCAGCAATCAGAATTCAGAATTCATCATTTTAAACAAACGAAGCCTAGGTTTAAGTTTGCGACTTCAAACGAGATATTCAAATAGAGTATTTTGATTTATGATTTTTAAATGTTGTATTTTATTAATTGTTTGTTTTGTTATGTGATATGTTGAAAGATTTTTTAAAATTTGTCAAATGTTATTCCCTAAAAATGAGGCTTTGGGAGTGGTAGCCCCTAAGTAGGAATGCAGGAGGAATGCCACGGCGATCAGTCTAACTGATTAGGTTATGGACTTTAGGGGTTAGCGCTCTTAACTGAGTGCGAGATATTGTTCCATCCGAAACGGTAAGTCTTATTGACAGCTGAATAAAAATTTAAGTTCAGACGATAACTAGGGGTGGCAATTAGACCCGACCCGATGGACCCGGACCCGACCCGGCGGGTCTCGGTTCTAGGCGGGTCGGGTTTTGTCGGGTCTAAACTATACATTTCAAAAATCTGGACCCGACCCGACCCGAGCTTCGGTTCGGGTCGGGTCGGGTTAAAGTTCGGGTCGGGTCAGGTCGGTTCGGGTTCGATTGAATAATAATACTAAAAATACATATATTTCAGTGTTTTTAGGTCGGGTCTTTCGGGTTCGGGTCTATGCGGGTCGGGTTTGATCGGGTCTTGATGGTATTTTTCATCACCTAGACCCGACCCGAGACCCATCGGGTTCGGTTCGGGTCTTTTCGGGTCGGTTCGGTTCGGGTTTTCGGTTCTCGGTTCTAATTGCCAGCCCTAACGACAACAGTAAAAATCTGTTAGCGAACACTATGGTTGTTTGAAAAATCAAAATAAGCATCACCACATAGCAATTCGTGGAAGATAACGATTAATTCTTGCATTGAAGTAATTAATATATTTACCTGAGAACATGACGAGTTTGGTTGGGTTAAGTCGGGTATTTAGATGATAGAAAAGTATCATGACAAAGATGTACAATAGCATCTAACCCATGACCTCTTCGGTTTTGCTCATGTACTCTTACCAACCGAGACAAGGATGTTTGTCCACACTCTTCTTAATGCCAAAGATTTCAAGGGACTACTAATATATTATTTTGGTTTTTTCCATATCGTACACAGTTGTTGACCAACACTATATTCCTCGACGATCAACCACTGAACAATAGTTGTTCGGTTGTTCATGGCCGTGGAAGACCGTGCTGCTCGGCAATTGTCTGTCGTGCAAACTGATTTTACACGTTGCTTATGAAATGTCATGGCATTAAGAAGTATATATAAGATTTATTATGTCTATTATTTTTATTTATGGTGTTAGGATGACAAAACATTGGTGTCCTTAGCAACACACTATGTGTACATATAAAAATTTGTTTCATAACAATTAACATAGAAGACGGGGATGGCTATGAATTGCTCTCTCTTAGGCTCAACCTTAGCCTAAGAGGAGAGGAGTTAGGTGGTTGTTTGTGTCAAATGTGGCGAGCCACCTCAGTTGGAGATCTGATAAAGGTAGAACACTGAAGGTGATCTTAAAGTTAGCTCTCAGGTGGGTCTGAATCTTTAGTTAGTGGAAAAGACGTTCTAACGCTTTTACATTATATCAGAACAATAGACAATGTGTATTAGACCAGAAATCATATGCAGCTGATACTCATGCAAAATTTTACCAAACAGTGCAATGACAATGTAGAAATATAAGCAGTAATTTTTTTTGTTTGTTTACTTTTTGTTTATGATTCAACAATATCTGCTCTACTTTTACTTGAGTTCTTTATTCCTGTTGTTCCTTTTTTCCAGTTTGCTTAAAGGGCTTTCAGACAATAAATTACAGTGAGATCGGTTGAATATTTTGTTTGACAGGTTTTGAAGCCATCCTGATCTACAGCCCTTTCAAGTTGGATCCTACCGGATATATACAGATGTTACAACCAAGTTTTCCAGGGACTGAAAATAGATTAAAACTGATGGATTGGAGGCAATCATGGAACGAAGATCGACAAGATTTCAGAAAATTTGGGGTTGATTGCATTAATGAAATGAGATCGGTATCGACTTTAATGGAGGCAGTGATGATTACCTTTCTTATAGATTCATAGCTTATATAGTGATCGTTAGTGGTTGGTGGCTAAAGCGATCATCTTGCAGTCCGTGTAGGAGTGTAAATCAGTCAGATCACCTATAGGGTGTTTGAGTTTCCATCCAAAATAAAATTGGATAAGACACGGATCGAATGATATATATAGTTGCACAAATTTTATTGTCATATATTGTGTCCTAAATGAAATCAAACGGACATAGACGTACGTTTTCCGAGTACAAACACATACGGAATTTAATATTTATATCAAAATTTATGTTTTTTAACAAAATTGCCAACACTTATATTATTTTTTATCAATATGCACAGATGTATCGAAATTCTGTGGATATTTACTCAATTAGTAAAATAAATAGTTCTCATCGATATTTTTAAAGAACACCGTGGATATACTAGATTATAGGAAATTCAAACAAATATGGACAAGGCGAGTTTTCTTTGACATGTAAATTTTGTTGTTCTAGCTCGTGTCCTAGATGAAAATAGAACGGACTCGGACGGGCGTATTTCGGTCACGAACGCGAACATATATCACACTCGCGCAAAATTAATAGCGCTAGATCCATTTTTGAAGGAACAATCGGACCACTCCAAAAATCTCAACAGAAAAGGACAAGTACTAGATGCGTTGGAACTTCTTGCCAACAATACGATTTCTAGGAAAAAATTGTTTGAAAGTTGATGAATCAAAATTAAAAGACGAAATAGAGGAATAATGGAAGATTTACAGTTAGCAGATCAGATTGACACCGATTTGATTCTTATCGATACCGATATGATTTTTTACTGCACGAGACTTCTTTTCTCTTACTATATTGGATTTAGAGTTTAACATAATATTTTTTGATGAAGCAACATTATTAGGGGATTCTCCTATCCATAACAACTTGGGGGTTATTCTGGCTTGGCTTTTTTCTTTTTAGGTTTACCTCCGTCTTTCCAAAATCTTCTGAATTCGACATCTGTTGAATTATGTTTAGATTTGAATTGAATTCTTTGTATTTTAGAGAGAAAACAAAAGATAACAGGATTGAAATAGATGTGGGTTGGAGAATTTGTCAAACTACTATAGAAAGTTCTTATTTGTTCGTGTTTTCCATTACTCGTCATATCTATACCTACTTGATGTTAGGGTATTATGTTTGATTGAGTTAGGAGTATGCCATATAAGTAATTACATAATTTGGCACACATATCTAGCTCGTTGATCAAATTTGTCTAAAATAAAAGACATTTTCATTTGATAATATAGTTGATATAATGTGTTATATTAATTAATTAATTTAATTAGAAGTATGTTTAATAAAAAATTCTTAAATGAAATATTTTATGGTAGTAGTTACAAAGCGTTATAACTATGAGTGATATATCATAATGAATACAAAAGTATCATTTTAAATGTTCCTAGTCAAGTTAGATCGAGATTGGATATCAATGTATTTGTTGAGATTAGAGCACATAATGCTCCTCGAATGTTGGATAGTGTATTACTCATGATTGTTTAGATACGCTCAGAGGTTACATATTGATTGTTATTTGATCGCCCTGGAACGATTCGCTCGATAGTTTATATTAGTTAATTTAACTAAGGTCAAACAGAAAATATTGATGTAACTAATTCATACATTTCTCTCACTTGAGAATATCATGGATCTTCAATATGAAAGCTCCGTTTTGATTCCAAATCATGATATCTCGTCCATCAAGTGACTATAGTTGGGATGAATGGAAGTAGTGGAAGTGAAACACCATTCAAGAAAGGATTTGTCTTCTTAGTTATATGAGGTTAGTATCACGATCAACTCAAAGTCAAAACTTCTGACCGGAGCATTTCGATTAATAATAATTGTTATTATTTAATCAAGGATTTTTTGTTAGGACTATAGAGCTAAATATGGACGATATAGGAATTTTGACAATTACTAAATTGCATAAGTCCAAAATGTAGACGAAGAGAATTAGTATAAATAATTGTCATAACCGGGTAATGCTTGGTAATAACATAGGTGTAAATGATAGTTAGGTCAAATGTTACATCACCTGCTAACTGAGGTGTGAATGTCAACAATCGAATAGTTTGTTGTCAATTGCTGAACCAAATTTACATCCAAGAGTCGCACAACTGAAACAATGAGTTCCTTATGACCAAATAGTTTCATTAGTTTATAATTGTTATAAATTAATTTATATTTATGAAATATTAGTTATGAAAGATTTTAAATACGATTTGAGAAGAAAATATAATGTTGCATATCTTTATATTGTTATAATTATATCGATCGATACAAGATATCGATAGCAAGATAATTAAATATAATTATATATTTAACTTGGAAAAAATTAGTATTTGATTATGGTGACTAGAGATCAATTTATGGCTGCTACAAATGGACAAAAGGGGTGGCTAAACATGTTGCATGATGCATGAGATAGATGGTTGTGATCAAGTGATAATGGGTAATCTTCGTTTAATTCTTTTTTACCACCTATCTTGTAACACCCCAAAAATTAATAATGGTAAGATTAATTAAGAAATAAATTAAATAAAAAATAAACTTCGTGAAAATGTTCAAAATTGGCTATGAAAGTTTCATCATTTGAATCTGTGGTGATTTTCTGAATAAGTTTCATATATATAACTTATTTTAATATGAGCTAAGACAAAAGAGTTATGAGAGAAAACAGAATTCATAAGTTTTTAAACCTAAGTTACAAAATAAAAACAATTTAGCGACCTGGGCCGATCGTCCCAGGGTAGGTCGACCATGGACGCGAACTAGGAGGTTGGTACCTAACTATAGTACTGGCCAACTATGCAACAGAGAAATTGGATCTGAAACTTGAGAATTTAGGCCACAATTGTTTTTTCAAACTTAGATCAGACCTAAAATTTATCTAAGTCTAGATTTGAACCTGGTAGTAAATCTAAAGGTTAGGATTTAGTCTATGACATGGTTGCCCCAGATTTTGATCTAATTGAATCAGTTGGCTAATAATCCTCAACTAAACTTAGGTACCTAGACCTAACCTTTACTTCAATCCAAACACTCTCTTCTCCTTCATGTACCAAGTTTCTCTCATACTTTAAAAGGTTGTAAAAAAAATATTTTCATTAGGAAGAAGATAATAGTTAAAAAATTATTAGAAGACCCTAATGAAGGAGGATCGGTGAAGGCCAAGGGACTACAACTTATGAACTCCGGTGATTGGAAAGTATTACAGATTTTAGAATTAGGAAGATTAAAGATTACGTCTTAAAAGTACTTCTAGTTTACGTTTTTAGTTATAGTTTAGTATAGTTTATTTATAGTTTTACATTTAATTAATATTTTCCTTACATGTATCAAGAAGTTCATCTATCTGCAATTTTTAAAAAGATAATTCTAGATTCCACATAATTTAGGTGAAAATAGTAGAAAAAGAGAGAAATTTCATGTAAGTACGGATTAATAAAAGATGCAGATTAATTAGAAAAGGTTAGTTAATTCTTAAAGATACATGTAATCAATGTAAATTTGAAAGAAGAAAAGTAACTACTATAAAAAGTTATAATAAAAACGAAACACGTTTTATACTTGAAAGTTGGATTATAACATTTTTACAATAATCAGAGCAGCGTTATACAATAAGTGTTTCATCATAGATTGATAGATTTTACAAAAAGTGATTATCTTGAAAAATTATAGAATCTAAAAGAATGAAAATATTATAATGATTGTATAACAACATAGTTGGGTCGTTTCTAACGACGAACTAGATATTTATCAGCGTTGGAAATAATTGACCCATATTAGTGGTTATACCTAGCACAATTGGAGTCTATCCTAATGACGAAATAGATATTCGTCAAATTGGGAGATAGGAGATCAATAGTTTAGAAACTTAGTTATGAGGGTCATTAGCCATAAATGGTTAACACCCAAGAATGATTTTGAAAGAACACATGTCGAAAGCATCTGCTTTCGGACTGGTTTCATTTCAACTAGACTTTCCCCAAAAGAGACGTGCTTTGAATTTCGATGTTACCGAAGGATTTTATTTACGTTGAGTAAGTATTTTGGCCTTTGGACAGTTGAAAGCATATAGGTCGAAGCGCCTGTCTTCTTTCGAAAGACTAATAATCCTCAAGGAAGATTATGTTTCAGAAATGAATAATTAAAGAATTTAATGCTACAAAGCTCAACGAGAAGCAGGGGAGTTGTATCCTCTTTAGATAGTCAGGTTCCATTAGAGGTAACTCTTCTTACACCCTTCGTGTAAGGATTAACCACTTTCAGAACTTGCTAAGTTATTTATCCTTGTTTGTTCTACAACATGGCATCAGATAAAGATAAGAAGTTAGAAGTTAGAATCATGTGCAGTCGACTATTAAACAAGTTAATTGCCAAAAATGATTATGACCTCTTCTCTTAAAATTGAACTCCGTGAGTTTAGATCCTTAATTCTTCTTTTGGTTACAAATTGCCAAATAAGATTACAAGAAAGAAGAATTCCCAATTTGATTTGAACATTAGGGTTACACTCTGCAATTTCAAGCTTCCAATGTTGGAATGAATGTGATCGCCCCGATTCTAGGCCTCTAGGGTCGTATTTATAGATGCAGGTTGGCTTTTCCTCCAACGCGGGGGCTTCGTCCTAGCTTTCTGGCAGAAGTATGTATAGTGACTTCCTGAGTTTGTTTTATATTATTGTTTTAAAGGAAAACTATAGCGGTGTCAAGGGAACTTCTGTAAGGGGCCTTCCGAAAGTTGAAGTCATGGCAGGAGGTTTTAGGAGTGGTGTAATAACCCAAAAATCTGGGCTAGTTTAAAATTTTTATTTTGGCAATTTTAGCGAATTTTGAACATTTAAAATAGATTATTTTAAATAATATCGACGAGAAATTTATTTTGAATATAATTCGAACGTATATATTATATACGTCGTCGTTAGAATATAAATATTTATATATAATTATAAATAGAATTGAAAATGGCGCGGTAGTTCGATAATTCGATTTCAAACTTCAATTGAACATACCGGGTGCAAAACAAACCGGATTTTAGCGAAACTGAAAATAATAGGATCTATTTGGGAATATCTTTCCAACGAATCCTAAAAATCAAGATTTCATAGCGGGAATCAAAAGATATGTCCAGTTGAAAATTCTGAATAGTCGCTATGGAATTCAGGCCCTTAAAAATAGACATTTTGCAAACGACCTCAGATTTCGACGAAACCACTTTTGTTGGGTCCGTAATGTCAAATTATTGCTAGGTTTCAAATTTCATAATTTTTCGAATCAATATGTGAGCGTGGCAAAGGAAAACGCGTTTGACCAGTTTCAGTTGATTTTAATCGACTGGAAAATGGCCATTTTTCAAACGGTCTCAAAATTGGATGAAACTAGTTTTGTTAGGACCGTATCGTCAATACGAAGCTAGAAAATATTTTGCAGGAATTTTTAGAGTTAGTATGTGACCCCGGTAAATTGAAATGCGCGTTCAAATTCAATATATAGAGTTATATGTTGATTTTGACGAAAACGGATCGAAACTGTCGAATCAGCTTACGATACATATCCCATTGTGTTCGGAATGGGGGTAAAACGCTATGGACGACAGGCGGTGGGCCTCGTTTAGAGGTCGTATGTAAAAGTCAACCTTTTGGGATTAAATAATTAAATAAATAAATAAATATAACATTACCTCTCTCCTCTCCTTATCCTTCCACTTCAGGCCCCCATTCAAATTCATTTTCAAATTGAAAAAAAAAAGACGATGAAGAGGAGGGAGGAGCGCCGTCGCTCCTCCCATCGGAGGGCCACCGCTGCCGCTCAGGGCGGGGCGCCACCGCCCCCTCCATCGACCTCCTCCTCCCCGTCCTCCTCTTCTTCCCTTCTTCTTCCTCCCTCGCCCTCGCGATGCACACCACCTCCCTCTTCTCTTCTTCCTCCTATTCTATTGAACACCGCGAGCCCCTCTTCCACCTCCCTTCCCCTACCGATCCCCTCCACCGAGCCTCGCACCCCTCCTTACGCCACCACCTACTTCCGCACCTCGCACCCCCCCTCTTCCACTGAAATCAGTAAGCATTTCTATTTATTTTAAAATCATTGTTTTAAATGTTTATACTTTTTATGAAATAGTAAATTGAAAATCTGATTTTTAGTGGTTTGATAAGGTCAAGATTTTTAAATAGACAAAGCATAGATTTTTAGTAATGGAAGATTAGATTTATTGGTATTTAAAAGATGTGATTTTTCATTATATAAAAATATAATTTTCATATAATGTGAAGAATAAAAATTCAATCTTTATATTAGGAGTAGAAATTTAAAAGGCGAAATCTTTAAATTGAAAAGGCGAAATCTTTATATAGAATAACGAAGTAAAAATTCGATTTTTATATATTGAATAGCGAAGTAAAAAATCGATTTTTATATATTGAATAGCGAAGTAAAAATTCGATTTTTATATATTGAATAGCGAAGTAAAAATTCGATTTTTATATATTGAATAGCGAAATAAAAATTTGATTTTTATATATTGAATAGCGAAGTAAAAATTCGATTTTTATATATTGAATAGCGAAGTAAAAATTCGATTTTTATATATTGAATAGCGAAGTAAAAATTCGATTTTTATATATTGGATAGCAAAGTAAAAATTCGATTTTTACATATGTAGAGGATACGGGCAACGAAGATGACAAAAAGGCGAGAACGACGAAGGTTTCTACAAAAGAAGAGCCGTGGAGTTAGGATAGCTTTGGTGAGAATTTCTCACTCTTCAATTTCTTTTTCTAGTTATATATATATATACTAGGATGCAGACGGTGTTTAGTAGCACCCGACACCCGTCATCCACAGACCATGGATGGCTTGTTTGTTAAATTGTTTGGTTGTGTAGTTGGTTAGATTATTTTGTTTGAATTGAATTGTTTGGTGAAATGGAATGGATTTGATTGATGTGTGAATGGCGTGGGCCTTCACTAGACCGGGGATAAGGCTAGGCCTTGTCCCGTTTCTAGTATCGTGCCGTTATGCCGCCAAAATTTTCTAAAATAAGTTAGAAAAATAAAAATATCATTTTATTTAAAGAATGAACTGAATAGAAATTCATATGTTAAAATAAAATGTTTTATCGTTAAAAATATAATTTTTAACGTGAATATGAATATAGTGAATGTGAATAAATAAATATTCATTTACAAACCGGACAGTTTGTTTATGTACACTGATTTGACTGACATTGATTGGGACGATAAATTTTACACATCGCCCAACTGCACAAATAAAAATCTATGTTTGATTGTTTGAAACCCCACACGGGTATTGGGATAAAATACGGTATACACTAATCCCAATAATTAGTTGTATGTCGATCGATTGATTGACAGACTGTTATAAGCGTTAGATATCTATATTTGATGCTTATACAGTGTAGTGCACTTTGGATGATGGTTGATTATTTATCGTTGCTATTATATACATTTGTTGTATGGAATCCATATAATTAACTTTATATGGTAATTGATTGGGCCTCATTCCAATCGGAAAAATAAAGAATATTATAAAACAAAGGTTCATGTGTTGACCGTACTCATCCGTTGAGATTAGTCATGTGTTGAACGAAATATTTTAATAATAAAATTTACATCTTTATCAATATAAAATAAAGGTTCATGTGTTGACCGTACTCATCCATTGAGATTAGTCATGTGTTGAACGAAATATTTTAATAATAAAATTTACATCTTTATCAATATAAAATAAAGGTTCATGTGTTGACCGTACTCATCCGTTGAGATTAGTCATGTGTTGAACGAAATATTTTAATAATAAAATTTACATCTTTATCAATATAAAATAAAGGTTCACGTGTTGACAGTACTCATCCGTTGAGATTAGTCATGTGTTGAACGAAATATTTTGAAATAGAAATATTTGAAATAGAAATATTTTGAAATAGAAATATTTGAAATAGAAATATTTGAAATAGAATATTTGAAAATAGAAATATATGAAGCCGTGTTGATTAGATTGACGCCATTTTTACGTGAACGATATTTATATTGATTTTATTCATTTTAAAATGAATATTGAAAAGTGATTTCGAAATCGAATATTTTGAAATGAAATTTGAATCGAATTGAATCGAAAACGAATTTGAATTGAATCAAATAGAAAACGAATTCGAATTGAATTGAAAAGAAAATGAATTTGAATTGAATCGAATAGAAAACGAATTCGAATTAAATTGAAAAGAAAACGAATTTGAATTGAATTGAAAAGAAAACGAATTCGAATTGAACTGAAAAGAAAACGAATTTGAATTGAATTGAATAGAAAACGAATTCGAATTGAATTGAAAAGAAAACGAATTTGAATTGAATCGAATAGAAAACGAATTTGATTTCAATTGAATATATAACGAATTTGATTTGAATTGAATAGAAACGAATTGAATTCGAATTGAATAGAAAACGAATTGAATTCGAATTGAATAGAAAACGAATTTGAATTGAATTAAAAAGAAAACGAATTCGAATCGAATTGAATTGAAAATGAATTCGAATCGAATTAAAATCGATTTGAATTGAAAACAAATAGAAATGAAAATGAAAAGGATTTATAATAGGAAATTCGATTTTGATTTGAATTTGAAATAAAGGTTGTAATTGTTTTTGAAATGAATTCAAAACTATTTATAAAATTCGTTTTAAAAGGAAATCGACGAAATATATATTATATATATTATATATATATATATATATATATATAATGGCCTGAATAGAACGCGCCGCGCCGCGGCACTTCGTGAATTTCGACCATTTATTTCAGATGGACATTACGGGAGATCCGACCGTCGGATTCTCCTAAAACCAGAACCGTTGGGTTCGTATCGAAAAGAGCTTTCTAACGAATATTAGAAATTTGAAATCTAACGGTTGGAATTGGAGATACGTCCAAATCAAATTTGGAAAAAGTCGTTGTAAGTGCAGTTCGATGGCCGTTGATGGAAATCGACTGTACGGGCCTTGATAAAATTATTAAAAATAGAAATAATTTGTGTAAAATCATAAGAAATGAGTTTGGAAAAATTGGGATGAAAAACCCCATATTTGAAAGGATAAAAATAGATTTTTATCGAAATGAACTAATTTTGAACTAAAATTAAAACCCAACTATTTTTAAATAAATAAATTGGATTTAAAAAGGGGTTTTAAATAATCGGAATTTCTAATATATTTGATTGAAATTAAATTAGAAGTGATTGGTGGGTTTATCGTGAACAGTGTTTTAAATAACACTTGTTCTTTAACCCGATAATAAATACAATGTAATTTGGGTTTGTCGTGAACTGTGTTTTAAATGACACTAGTTCTTTAACCCAGTAAAAGGAGTTTTAATGAATCTGCAACTAGATTGAAATGTGAATTGATAATCTAAATTATCAAATTTAGAAAATGAGCGAGAATGGAGTACTGCCAGTTTTGCTCCAAAGTGATAGTTAAATCTTTAATTAGATTTGAACGTGAAATGGTAATTAATTTTACCGATAACACCGTGGTGTTAGATATGGAGTATTACCAGTTTTGCTTCATGGGATGAATAGGTTAGGATTGGGAAATAAAATAAATAATTATTTCGGTGTGGTTCGCTAATCTCGACTAGTTGGAAAAACCATAATCTGGTTTGAAATAACATCCAAAGGAAGATTAAAGGATAAATTTTAAAGAATTTATCTTGGATAAAATTAATGGGAACCTTTCCCTAAGAATATGAAATTTAGAAACTAGCTGTAGGTTAGCTAAGAAGAATGGTTTCCTGGGTATTGATCCGATGTTGGTTTCGGCCTTCGGGGTTAATGTTTGGGAAATTGTTCTCTTGTTGATTTACGGTTAGTGACTAATGAATTGGAATGAGGCGTATGTTGTGTTTGTGTAACATTTGTTTTTAATATACGCGGGTTGTTCGGAAAGACCGGGTTTATACCCATTCTGAATAACCGATTCGACGATATTTCGAAGATGAAGACGGTGGTTGAAGACCGGAAGTCTTCACATCGTTTGGGTGATTACTGATGATCTTGATTGGGTTGTACACCCAAGATGAGGGAATCAGTTAGTGGTCGTCCAGACGTACTTGGAGACGGATGGATATGCGAGGAAAGTGCCTTCGGTTTCGTTCAGACCCAGAACGAACTTGTAAATGGATTGTGTGTCGGACATTGGATTTTATTCTGTGTTGATTGATTTATGTTAAATATATATCTGTTTGGCAGCGGAGAATTTATTCTCTTGCTTAACGCCCTTCTCTGAGACGTACGAGCTTAGAGGTTATATATCGATAGATATCAATCGCATGGCATGAATTGCCTGTGTGGCATGCTGAGTTGCATGGATCAAGGCTTCTGTTGAAAGCAAAGTCTTGTGGTTGATGATCAAAGCACGTCCTATGTGGCAGCTTTGTGTATAACGTGAATTCGCGAGCCTCACACCTCGGTATGAGTTAAAAACGGGATACGGACCGCTGGGAGAACACGACGTTTCTTTCTAGCTTTGGTGGTGTCAGTGACTTACCATCCCTGACATTTATATACTTTTCACCTTTGTGGTTGTTGGAATGAGGCGCCTCGATATTAGGTCTGTAAGGACCGAGAAACGTGTGTTCAGGAATTGCCAATCCTCTAACGTAAGTGAGGACCGGCCCAGCCGATCCAGGATTGCCCAGAGTGTGTAGTCCTGAGACATTTGCTAGAGTGTCTCGAACGCAGAGAGGAGCTTGCCCCTTGCCTCGACTCATGACGGAAATCCAATTTCCAATACGTGATATTGCGGTTTTAATTGTAGAACTAGTATGGCGACATGATATATGGTACCCATGCCGTCTATGATTTATATTTATGATTGAAATTGTTTTGACACTATACACTTATTATAGTATCAAATGATTTGTTTTAAACATACCAAGCATGTTTGGCTATTATAAGGGAAAACCCTATCCTCCGGCTTGCGTTGCATTGTGTGATGGGACCTGGGTCTTATAATAGCTTCATTTTTCGAAAAAGCATTGCGCTGTTTATTGATATGCACTGGTATTCTTGGGAGGAAACCCGTTCCGTGTTATACGGCGTGGTCCCTTGAATTACTCTCTTTTAAAGTAAAGTTTTTAATAACTTTTTTAGTTCTCACACTAGTCACATGACTGACCTGGAGTTTATTGTTTTAACCTAAACTCTGGGTGCCCTCATTTTCCGCACGGGTAGCTAGTAGTTTTGGTTTTGCAGATTTATATTCACAGGATCCTCGTTTACAGCTGGAATGATATCCGGAAAGCTATGTATCCGTATATCACCTTCAGTTGTGCTTTGTATTATTTTCCGCTGCTATGTAATTTATTGTAATCTCTGATATTTATCGAATGTAATTTATTCATTTATACTCTGTATATTCTTGTATCTGATGGAATTGTTGTAATAACAATGAAATGTTCTTCCGTCTGCGTTCTATTTTGTCCTGTTCTCAAAACGATCAGGGGTTTCGAACGGTCTAGATCGGTTTAACGACTGATTCGGATCGAGCGAAATTCCCGCCCGTCACAAGTGGACTTGCTGGAGTTTTGACTTTCGGTGCTGCCTAGGCTTTCCTTTTCATTCTATGCAATGCTTTGCTTATGGTGCTTAGTTGGTGGAGGCTCAAGCTTTCCTATATTCTCATTTCAGGTAAACCAAAAGGTATACTATGCTTAGCTCTTCAAGCCTAGTGATGACAAGTCAGAAACTATCTTTCTTCGAGTAATGTTGGTAGGGGCTTTCTTGAAGAGATCTATTTGCCTCCTCACCTTTGATCCCAAAAGTGTATATTGGTGATTTGGTTTTACCTCTTCTAGGGGGTTGGTAGTCCTTATACCCCCTTCATCTAGGCTTTAGTTTTTAGTTTTTCCTTGGTTGTTTTGGTGTTAATGGCATTCTTTTGAAAGATGTTCCCATTGATCTTATCGGAAGATTGTTTTCTTTTGCTGCGCCAGAAGCTTATTTTTAATATGTTGCTTCGCTCACTAATGTAATCCCTTAGACCACTGCATTGGGCTTTTTCTTTCTCTTCGAACCTTTGCTCTGGTTGACTTTTAAGGCATAGAGATTTTTCCTTGATTTTTCCAAAGGCCTGCTCTTCTATGTTATCCTTCTTTCATCCTAGCTATTTGGGGGAATGAATTTTGGCTAACATTTAGACCCCAAGTGTGAAATTAGCTCTTGTTCTTTAGGACAAAAACCATGAACATCTTTGCTTTATTTTATTTTTTCAAGCTTATTCACGTTAGAATACAAGTACGTGTGTATAAATATATTTGTTCATAATTAGTTAGGAATTTAGATGGACTGAAACCCCTGAGCAGGTTTTATTGGAGCTTGCTACGACTTTGACTAAATATCAACTTTTTTGTTTGAAGAAGGAAATCTGAAATTCTTTTCCAGTAATAGGTTGGTTTAGTCGAAGTTATGATAACCTGCAATGACTTAATTTGAATAATAGTGAATTTTAGAGAATTTCTTTTAAGAAATTACGGTCATGGAGTTGTTTTTGGGTTTATTGATGGATTCGAAGCTCATATTAAGAAGAGGATGGTTGTTCATTGGTATGCATAAGTCTCGGAGTCCACATTTAGGGAATAACAGAGTATTAGATGTTTGGAGTCTTTACTTTCGGGGATAATACATAGGAAGTTATCCCTTCTTTATTAGAAAATATGAATCTTAGATTTGGGTAATTGTGACACGCCATGTCCGTTAATGTCACTCATAAGAGAATGCATTAAGTTTCATGAAGCGCAATAGGTAAACAGTAACAGAAATTCACAAGATAGATATAAGTAAGCAACGGAAATTTCAACTTTTATTTAAGTAAAATATTGTTTCAAATCAGGTTACATCATCGAACCACTTACATCAAAAACCAAGAACCTCAATTAATCCATTTGTCTTATAATGCAAAATATCAGACTGCAATAATACAAAACCATATCCCTCATAGCAAGTCATAATGGAGTAGAAAGTAAATCAAAGCGGTAATCTGAGAAAGGCCAGATCCAAATTGAAAGAGAAAGTCCTAATCACTGAGGAGTACTACTACTTTGAGGACCTAAAGGGGGAAAGGAAGAGAAAGAAGAGAAACGAAATAGGTCAGGCATGAAGCCTGGTGAGTTCCAGTGATTTTCAATATATGCATAAAATAGAGGTATCAAGACAGATAAACAAGACTGGATGAGAATGTACAGTAGCATATAAGGCAATATGTAAACAAGATAAACAGGGCAGCAAGATAAAATAGTGATCGAGTAAAGCTTCTCATTAATATCCCTAAAAACAGGTTTTCTCTGCATCAATACTAGTATAACAGGATTAGGTATTACCCTAATTACATAACAGCCAGAACGTGATTAGGTGTTAGCATAATTACATAACAACAGGATTAGGTGTACCCTAATTACAATACTGGATTAGGTGTTAACCTAATTAAATAACCGTAGGATTAAGTGTACCCTAATTACATAACAGGGTTTGGTTTTAACCTAATTACATAACAGTAAGATTAGGTGTACCCTAATAACTATCCAAGCGATCAGCTACCAACTACGTAAATACCCTGTGCCATCCCCGGTAGTAGGGTGTATCAATCCTTAACCCAACAACTTATATAACATAGACCTATTCACTGGTGTTACAATGGCTTAGTTTCTCTAAACGAATCTATGAACGCTCATGACTCCGCTAGAACGCACCTATACCCACCTTCCTCTTTTTGAACCTCTTATTATCCTGTTCAGCAAAGTGTACCCTGACCCCTACCTTGTGCGAGGCCCCTAACAAGATACCAACAGGGATACTGACTGATATGGGTTCCACACAGCAAGATTAACCCAAGCCATACCCCCTAAGATTGTGCCCCCAAGTAACTAGAATTTAAGAGTCCCTAAAGCCCGACGACAGCAGAATAAGGGACCTCTTACCTTATTAATAACCAGGTTTGACTTAGTAGGTTAAGTTTTATTAATAAGCATTATGTTTATTATGTGTGCACAACCCTTACCCAAAACAAGCACCTGGCTAGATGTATATAATTACTATATTAATTCAGTTTACCTTACCTACATTTGGTACTTACATTATTTTAACATGTCATTTACTTAATGTCTGTATTAAGTTAAATCTAACATGTTTACACATATGCGTACTATTCCTTTCAATTATATCCCCAGAATACAACATGCATAATTTATTGTATATTATCCCTTTTTATTATATTCCCAAATTACAGTTAAACAGTCCTCAATTTAATAGTATGCCAAAATTCCCTTTTTTCATTGTCATTTCATATTATCCCAAATTTAATTATACACAATCTTAAATTGGACATGGCCCAGGCTTAGCGTAAATAAAAGGGCAAAATAGAAGAAGGAGAATAGAATCAAATCAAATTGTATAAAATGGGCATATAAACAAGATACTGGAAATAAATTAAACAGCAGAATAGGGAAAGGGAAGATATGTATGCATGAACATAACTAATTAATCAACTGACAGGAAAAGAACATATATTACTGTAACAACGACATAGATGAATAACAGTAAAAGAACAGGTATAGAAAACAACTTATAATATGTTCTAGATCCACTTTTATTTACTGTCATGATATATTTCTAGGTATCAGATCTGAAAATAACATAAAGCTAATGGGTCTTGGTGAAGAAGGGATTATCTCTTTATATATATATCATTGGAAAGTCCACTCCTATATTTTTGTTGTTGTAGAGCAGTCTAAATTGTCCTTGCTATTTTATATTTAGGCAGCACCTCAGTAGTTCTATATATATATATATTAATCTCAGAAAATGGTTTAGAGGAAGAAGGAGGAAGAATGATTTTGTGTGTGTAGAACAAATGAGGTTGCATGCCTTTATATAGACTACTTAGGACAATTCACCATTTCTAGATATTAGGTATTCAATCTTAGCTATATACGTAAGACTCAGTGAACAAACCTAGAATTCAAAATAGTCCAGGTTCAAAACTCAGAATCTTCCCTTCATCTCATTGGGTCGACCCACCGACCAACTGTGTTGACCCATGGGTCGACCCATAGGTTGACCCAGGCCCGTTATGGGTCGTCCCATGCTTGATACTTTTCCGCGTTAATCTCGGTTTGGATTAATTTGAATATATATATTTATAACCTCCTTATATATATGTAATCTTCTTATTTTATCCGCTTTATGCAAACTTGGCGCCTATTTAAACCAAAATTCTGAGACGAACACAATGGTAAAGTCGATTTTACTTAATTCTGAATATTTAATTACATAATATTTATTGTCTTTACATAATATTCATTTTATTTGTTCGATCCATTCTTCACATCGGTAAGGGACTTGGTGACTCTGGTATGTAATGAAGAGTTTGTTGGAAGTGTTGTATACGCATGAGTATTGATGATGAAAGATTCATTGTTATGGAAGTGTGGATGGCTTTACTGTTGGTTTCAGATTCTTTAATGTTTTGCAGAAGTTCTTGTCCAAGTTTTAAGGCATGCAAGGATGGTTGTAGCAAGGAGCTTATACAATTTTATATTTCTTTGTTATAATATTGACAGTTCTCAAGTAATTATTGGAGTTTTTATGAGTTTGAGTTTAGAGAATTTGTGCTTTTAAAGAGAGTGTTCGATTTGTAAGGCATAACATAGTCGTATATGCATGAGTATGTATTATAAATATCTTGATGATTAATAAAATTTTGCGCTTAACTTTCAAAATTATAGGGTGTTACATTCTCCCCTACTTAAAAGATTTTGTCCCCTAAATCTCTAACTTAAGAAGAAATTTTATAATTTTACCAACCACCTACAACCATCTACTAAACCATCATCCACTGTCCTTAAAAAATTCTAATGCTTGTATGATCATATGCAAAAAGTGTTGTGTGTTTTATGTACTTACACTAATGCGAAAATCAGGAGGTCGAGCGATTCAGTTCACCTCCATAATGCAATATATGTTTGTGCCATGTATCCAATATGTATGCAAAAAGAGTCCTAGTATAACATATAAGATTTATATGTGTGCACAATCATTCACCAAAATGCAACATTCATATGATGATTCATCCATTTCCATCCACTAAAAATTAAAATGCACATACGTACATGTGCAATATGTAAGTGTTTGAGCCGATCTAGTGCCTAATGTGTGTATATGCATCACAGGCAACCACTTGCAAACACTTGCATCCATTTGCAATCATCAATCATAACATGTCTCAAACACATGTTTCCAATCATTGGCTTCTACCTATGGATCGAAGATTCGAACGATATGATAAACATATTTGAATGATAGAAGAAAATGTGAACTTAAAAAGCTTGATAAAAGAAATCAAGAATGTACTCTAAAAAGAAACGGATAAGAAGCGTGAATCTTGTCTTCGTATTCACACGTTGCATCTTCGCGGTCTTCTCCCCACTATACCTTCACCAATTTGATTCCTTTGTTGCGTAGTTTCTTAACCTCTGATCCAAGAATATGTGTGTGAACTCTTCTCACCGATGCTTCCTTCTCAACTTCCACATCTTCAAGTGTGCTCGGCTCCACTACCTCTGTTGTATCATATAGACATTCCCTCAAATGGGAAACATGGAACACATCGTGTAAGCCTGCCAGCCTCTCTGGCAATCTGACCTATCCTCTCCACTATGGGAAATGTCCCTACAAATCTTGGTGCTAACTTCCCCATCGAGCCAAAGAAAACTACATTCCTTAGTGGTGATACTTTAATGAAGACCATATCCCCTACTTTGAATTCCAAATCGGTCCTCCTTTTATAATCATACGATTTCTGTCTATCCTAAGATGCTTTCATTCTTCGGCGGATAAGATCAATCTTCTTAGAAATCTCTCGAATCATCTCAAGTCCAAGTAGAAGTTTGTCCGTAGACTCCCACCAACAAGCCGGTGATCTACAAGGTCGTCCATATAATGCTTCAAAGTTTGCCATGCTTATGCTTGACGATAACTGTTGTTGTAGGCAAACTCAACCGATGGGAGATGCTCCTCCCAAGTCCCTCCATAATCTAGGATACACAATCTCAGAAGATTCTCAGGATCCCTATCCACCCTCTTAGTCTATCCATCGATATGAGGGTGATATGACGTGCTCAATATAGTTGTGTACTTAATGCCTCTTGTAAGCTCTTCAAAAACTCACTAGTGAAGATGGGGTCATGGTCGCTTACTATACTAGAAGGTACCCTATGAAGTTGGACTATCTCTCAAAGATATACTGATGCTAGCCAAGTTGTCGTCCTCTTTCTCTTGACAGGAACAAAGTGAGCGCTCATCGTAAGTCTGTTTACTATCATCTGAATGCTCGTATTGCACTTCCTTGATTGGAGCAATCCATCAATGAAATCCATAGAGACACTCTCCCACTTCCTTTTTGTGGGAAATCCAAGGGCTGAAGCAATCCGCCAGAGTTGCTCTGTTCGGCCTTTACTCGCTGGCAACTCAAACATCGGGTCCACAAACTCCACCAAGTCCTTCTTCATACTAGTCCAAAATAAGAATCTCTTTATGTCTCAATACCTCTTGTCTCTGCTCGGATGGATAGTCATCCGAGAATGATGAGCCTCCCCAAGGACTGCCCTCAACAAATCTTTATCTCGGGGAACGCAGAGCCTTCCATCTCGTCGTAGCCACCCTTTATCATCCATGGAGTATCTACTTAGGTGACTAGAGGTCTCTCCTCTACTAAAACTGTCCATGATGTCTGTTGTCTACGGGTCCTCTCGCTGCATAAATCCAATAAGCTCCATGAGAGTAGGTTGCACCTCCAATGATGCTAATAATCCAAGTGTGAAATATGTAGACGGATTAAAATCAAAAGTCGATATAAACTCCAAGCTTCACCTCTCTACGAATAGAGGACTCAAAGTCATCCTCTTCCTACTCAACGCGTCCGCCACTACATTACCCTTGCCTGGGGTATAAGCTATGTAACGACCCGCATTCTACGTAACGGAGGATCGTAGAATATTTATTTTATTCACCTACGATGTCGTATGGTTGTGTAACTTTGGGGAACGACTATTGGGGACATTTCCCATGTTCACGATTTTTGCCGAATTTTAAATGACCATTTTACCCTTGGCGAATCTTGTTTTGCCTATAACTTTTGATTGGTCAAGAGTTTTGACCTGAAACCACTTCCATTTGATTCAAATTATAGTTTACCTTTCCATAGAGTGGTCACATTAATCAAACGGACTTACCATTTGGGAGATATGGCTAAAATAAGGTTTGGAAGATGAAAAACAGCATAATTGGGCTTAACCGGGTGAGTAGCAGCTAAGCCCATAACCTATTTCAGGATTAGGGTTATGGCCTCCACCTTCTAAATTCATCCCTGATCACTTTCTAATCACATATTAAGCAAATCTACATAAAATCAAGGCGGATTAGCATCAAAATTGAGATAGAGCTGCTGGAACACATAGGAATTCGACCCAAATCAGTGGAGCTTTCAGGTCTATAATTTATTTATAGCTAAGGTGAGTGATTTGCGCTTTTATTCACTAATTACGGCTAATTAGGGGTGATTAGTGATAATTCACGAAATTATGCATCATAAAAATCTATAAAAATATGTAGAAATTCTTAAATATTTTTTTATGTCTTTGGTAAAATTTTTGGGTTAATTTGGATTAAGTTTGCTAATCCAATTATTAAAACATGGTTAAGGGGATTAAGGGAAAAATCATGGTTTTGGGCATGTTTGATCTAAAATAACCTATATGCTTGATGTTTTGATCTTTTTGATTGAACCATATGTTGTTACTGTTGTTTGTGATGTTTTATGATTGTTTAGTAAAGTTGGAGTAGTTGAAAACGCCGCCGTATGGCGAGAATGGACGAAATAAGTTTGCTGGAAATGCTGCAGAGATCCGGATCGGATCAGATAAGGGGGATCAGATCGGATAACCGAACCGAACCGGAGTGGTCACATCTTCAGCAGCGCACAAAGGCAAGGGCAATAAGGAAGGTCAACCGGATAGGATTGGAGCAAGGGATTGTATCGGATAAGCCGACCCGAGCCTAGGACCCCGAACCGAACCCCATCACTGACCTGCTTGTGCTCCATCTACCACGAGCTGAACCGCTTGTATCAAACCCAAAAATTCACGAACCGACCCGATCTTCTGGAGGAGGCATCACGAACCGACCCCGACCCGAAGAGCGTGACCCGAACCGGTGAAGGAGCTCGACCCGACCCGGATGTTCATCATGAACTGATCCGATGCACCACGAACCGCGAGCCGTTGCCAGGGGAGCCAGGAGCCGACCTTCGAGCCTGGACAGCGAACGAAACGACGACGATCGTGAACTCTTTTGAAGACCAATTCCAATTCGACCAAAACCCGAGATGCAAAGGAAGTCCAAATGGGAAGTTATCACTCAGGATCTAGATGGGAACCAACGAGTTGGATTCTAGAGTTGGACTTTGCTGCGGGACGTGTGCAAAGGGGTTATCGATATCTATAACTTTGATTCACCGTTGATAGAGAGGGCATGTAGATGAACCAGACCCATGGAAGTGTGGACTGGTAAGTCCGTTAGGATTATTGACTATGGACCAGTGCAGTGAGGTCATAGTAATAGTTGTACGGAGTTGCCGTCATGGCCCTAAAGGGCAAAGTGGTCGTAGCAATAGTTGTACGGAGTTGCCGTCATGGCCCCAATAGGATTGGTGATCAGAGCGGTGGATATCGTATGCTTTACGCACTGAGTGAGAGACATGATGATGATTATTATGTTTGATGTTTGCTATCACCATGACACGCACACTTCCATTTTTGCACTTTATGTTAGTGTTACCTTACAGTACTGTACATCTTGTTGTGCTAATTCTTTGGTTGCAGGTCCAGGTTCAGGTATGATTATCTATACATGCTACTACTTTATTTTGTTGCTATCGCTCATACCGGAATTTTGTCTGACCTAGAGTTTTATGTCTTTTCTTATTACTCTGGATGCTCCTAAACGAGCAGACTAGAGACAGGTTAGGTAGTTATGCACGAGTAGCTATCCGAAGACGAGCAGGAGGCTTCCACGTACTATTTACATATATTCTCCCTGTATTGTTGCTAGTCACTACTTTGGGCGTTAGTAGTGTACCTTTTCTATTTTGCTTTAGAGACAGTATTTTGAAGTTGTAATAATGATGGTTTGGATCATAAGCTGTATTTTGGATTCCGCTGCTATGATGGTTTAGTTTTCAGCTTATGCATTGTCTCGCCTGTTTTATGTCAAGTTATGTTATTATTATATTTTATTCCATGCGATATGTGATATACTACAGGTTCTTGATAATTTCACTGTCTCGTTTCTTTTCCTTTGACGACTGTTCCGTGCTGGTCGGGCATTGGCAGCGCATTTCGAGGGAAATGTCGGCCGGTTCGGGGAGGGCCATCATAAGCTATCTCAAGCCATAGGACGCTAGGAACTATATCCACCGTTGCAGCATTAGGTTAAGATCCTTCTGTGAGAACAAATATTTGAGCGACTTATGATCCCTAAATAGCTCAAATATCTCTCCAAGTAAATAATGTTGCCAAGACTTCAATGCAAACACAATAGCAGCCAACTCTACATCATTAGCAGGGTAGTTCTTCTCTTGAACTCTCAACTTCCTGCTACCACAACATACTACCCTTCTTTCTTACATCAAAACGAGACCAAGTCCTGTGCCATAAGCATCTATGTAAACTGTAAACAACTTGCTTCCATCAGGGAGAGTCAGGACTGAGGCTGATGTTAGAGCCCTCTTCAATCTCAGAAAGGCATCCTCGCAATCAATGCTCCATGAAAAAGCTAAGTTCTTTTTCTTCAATCGGGTGAGTGGGCTGATATCCTTACAAAGTCCTTGATAAACTTTCTATAATAGCCCGCTAACCCTAGAAAACTTCTTACTTCTGTCGCATTCTTCAGAGTCTTCCAATCTTGAACTGTGACGACTTTAGCGGGGTCCACTGATATCCCGTCCTTGGGGACTACATGTCCTAGGAGCCTTACTTCCTTCCTCCAATAGTGACACTTAGAAATTTTTGCCTTAAGCTGATGCAGTCTGAGAGTGCGTAGAACCTGTCCTAAGTGTAAGGCATGATCCTCCTCATTCTTTGAGAAGATCAAAATATCATCCAGAAAGACCACCACAAACTTGTTTAGAAACTCACTAAACACTTTACTCATCAAGTCCACGAAATATGTGGGTGCATTGGTTAGAGCAAAAGGCATAACCATCCACTCAAAAAATTTGTCTAGACTTCTAAAATCAGTCTAATCAATACTATCCTTTGCCACCCTCAACTGATGAAATCCTGTGGCCAAATCCATCTACAAGAAAACTGATGCGCCTACTAGCTGATCAAACAGTCGTCAATCCTCGGAAGTGGATGCCTATTCTTCTTGGTGAGCTTATTCAGCTCTCTATAGTCCACGCATGCACGAAGTGAGCTATCCACCTTAGTTGCAAAGACAACTGAAGCTCCTCACTCTGATATGCTCTGTCTAATAAATCCTTTCTCGAATAGCTCCCTTACTTTCTTGCTAAGCTCCCTCCTTTCGCTAGGAGCCATGTGGTGCACTGGTAAAGCAACTGGCTATGCAGTCTCTACCAAGTAAAACCGGAAGTCTATCTTAAGCCTTAGCGGTAATCTCCTAACCTCATCAAACATGTCCAGATAATCGCTGACTATATGTATAGATCGCAAATTGTCAACAGAAGCATCTAGTGAGTCTAAGAAACTGAGCATCACTGACCTTCGTGGGTTACAAGAAATTTTGAGAGTTCAATCATGGCAAGTAAGAAGTCTAACAACTCTCCTTTCACGGTATGGAATGACACCATAAATGGCTAGCAAATCCATTCCTAGAATTAATGCATAGCCCATAAAGCCCAGAACATATGCATCGCATTCAAACTCGATGCCAAGGATAGAAATTCTCAAACCCCAACATATCATGGACAAGTGAGCCGTACCTCTTATGGGGTTTCAAACTACTACAGGATCAAAGATTATACTAGTATTAAGGTATAGACTATCTACTACAACTGGAAATAAATGAATGAGAAGCGCTAGAATCAAAGAAGGTTCTAACTGGATGGTCAAAAAGGGAAATCAAACCTTCGACAATGACTTTCCTACCTTGATCAGGTCCACTAGCCTCAAGAGCATGTACTTGTCCAGAAGATCATGCCTCTTGTTCTTTCTTGCTAGGGCATTGCTTAGTGAAGTGTCCAAAACAGGCTTTTTTTTGTCTTTTACAGTCCTTCACAAAATGACCCAAAGCCCCACAATCATGACACTTGGCATCTTTCTCGATTTGAACCTTTTCAGGCTTCTCTCCTTTCTTTTGTGCTCCCTTCTTGGACCACCACTTCTTTTTCTCACCCATAGCCTGTATTTCCTCAGCCTTGTTGTCATTCTTCTCATTCTTGCCATCTTCGTGCATTAGAGCCATGTCAACCAGCCTCTCAAATGTCGCCCCATCAATATATGAGATAATGCAAGTCCTTAAAGAGGTTGATTCAACCTTATCGCAAAGCTAAGATCCTTCTTATAGGGTGTATTTACCAAGTCTAGACCAAATCTCACCAGCTGATTAAACTTATTGACACATTCCTTAACAGACATGTCCTCTTGTTTCAAAGCCAAGAATCTTTCCATCTGTAATCCTTCTTTCGCTTGAGATAAAAAATTCATCTCAAATCTCCATCTGAAATCATCCCAAGTAGTTATTGGTTGTCCTGCCTATGTACCTCCCACCAGTACGAAGCTCCGTCTTTCAATTGCCATGAGGCCAACTGTATTTTCCTCCTATCGTCGAGCTTGAAAAGACTAAACATGTTCTCCATTTCTTTAAGCCAATTTCGCACCGTGACACCCCGAATTTTCTGTTAAATGTATATTAAAAAATTAAAGTATAATTAATTCTAAATGAAATAATTAAAGGAAATGGGTTATGCCATTGCGTTCTTCTCGGAATTCTGCCTGAGATAGAGTCCAAGTTTACGTGAATCGGACTCCGTATGAAGGAGTTATGACCTCCGGAAGTTTCAAAATTCAAATAAAAATTCAAACGGTTCAAACGAAGTTAGAAATTCAAAAATCAGACCCAAATTGGGTTGGGCGGGAAAATTCCCGCCCAGGAACCAAGTCGACCAGAGGGTTGACCTGGGGGTCGACCTGGGTGACCAGGTCGACCAAGGGGACGACCTGCCCAGTCGACCTGGTTTGGCCCTGGCTAGCCTAGTCGGATTTCTGGTCGATTTTGGGGCTTGGCTGTGTCACTAGGGCTTACATGTCGCTTTCTGATTGGCTTCTCTTGAGATGGATGGCCCTGATTAACTATAGCTTCATCGACGGCTCTAATTAATTTGAAATTCTATAAATACAACTTTAGTCTAAACCTAAATTCACACAAATAAATTGGAGATAGAGCCGTCATGCTGCTGGAAGGAAGCCAAGGGTAGCCTCCACTTGTAGGAAGCTTAGAGACGAGCCAAATCTAAAGTAAAACACGATTCAAACAACACTAGTCTACCCAAAGGAAAGCATTTCAAATTCAGAACTCAGAATCCAGAATTCAAGTTCGTCGTTTGTTGTAAGTATAGTGATTTTTCCGATGTGAATAAAATTAAGACTTGATTCGATGTAAAATGGGAATGCAATTGTGCTATTATATAACGACGATGTTAATTCATATTTATGTATTGAAATGATTGTGTTGTGAATGGAATTGGGATGTTTGTGGTAAAATTGAGTCGATGTTGATCCTATTGTACATTTAGAATGAAAACAACATCGCATGCAAGTTGTATAGTTCATGTTGTAATCTACACCTATATGTTTATGTGATTATATAGGTTATATGTATATTTTATGCTAAGAACCCCTATTCCTAAATGATTATGTTCATATACATGCTCCTATGTTTATACAAATGTTGCAAGTTCCTAATTGGATCCATGCCAAGATCCACTTTAATACATGTTTCATGTTGTAATTAGACATATGATTAGATCTAGTTTACACCCTTGCGACGAAATTATACATACGTTATGGACATGTCATACGCTAGTTATGTTCAATGTTATGCTAAAATCTAAACATGTTTGGGCTTATGTTGTCTAAATCATATGCTAATTTATGTGACACATATTTGGTTAGATCCCTATTTCAATGCAAGTTCACATATATGAAAGTTGATTTAGGCTATGTTGCAAATTCACATATATGTTGATTTAGTCTATGTTGCAAGTTCACACCTATGACATTCATGTTGACTATTTTGCAAGTTCACACCTATGATATTCATATTTACTATGCCAAAAATGCCAAGTTTACACCTATGTCATGTTTATGATTATGAATCTCTTATGCCAATTTTGTGTACGCTAAATTAGGCTAAGTTTTTAGCCTAATATTATATGTTAAAAATCACACGAACGAAAGTTAGGCTTAGATTGTTAGCCTAATACTTAGACGGGGTAACGTTGGGATAAATTGGTAATTATAGGAAAACTTGACATAAAAATATATGAAATTAGCATGTTTGTCACAAGCCAAAATTGGTGGCATTTAAACGGTATAAATTCTTATACCAAAAATGTTAAACTTGGAATACGGGCCATAACATTTAATTGTTGAAAAATTTACATATAACAAGTAACAAAGACAAATATGTAAATTTAGAAAATACGAGTATGCTTAACACGAGGTTGGATTGAGTTGTGATGTAAACCTGCCCGGACCCGCCCGGCTGTCCAGTAGTCACAACAATAACTATCCAATGTGGTGGTTAAGCATGGAGCCCAATAAGGACCCGAGGTTAGACTGAGTTACAGTGTAAATCTGCCCGGAACTGACCGGCACATCCAGTAACCGTAGCAATACATGTCTAATGTGAGTGGTCGGTGCTTGAAAAAGCTGAGGACAGACAAGTCAGGATGGTAGGGTTAAGTTAACCAAAACACTTAACCAATTCAACATGTTAACTAAACTGATGGGTGGGGTTAGGTTAATACAGACACTTAACCACTTAACATGTTTGACTAGAAAACCCTAGTAACGAGGGACCCGTTTCAGCAGTAACCCAAATTAGGTATCATTGTACCCTGAAACTAGGCAGGGTGGGGCACGATTACTGGGCTGATTGTAAGCGCTTAAAGCGACGACGATGGGTGCAACAGTGTGGGTTCTAACGGAGTGTGGGCGTGCACACACTTCGGAGCAGACAAACTGTAATAACCCGAAAATCTGGGCCAGTTTAAAATTTTTATTTTGGCAATTTTGGCGAATTTTGAATATTTAAAATGAATTATTTTAAATAATATCGACGAGAAATTTATTTTGAATATAATTAGAACGTATATATTATATACGTCGTCGTTAGAATATATAATAATTATATATAATTATAAAAGGAATTGAAAATGGCGCGGTAGTTCGAAAATTCGATTTCTAATTTCAAATGAATATACAGAATTCAATATAAGTCAGAATTGAACGAAACAAGAAATATTTGAATCTGTATAACTATATCTTTGTAACGAAGTTAACAAACTGAGATTTCATCTTAGAAATGATAAGATATGTCCAGTTTAAAATTAGAAATAGTCGCCGTGGAATTTATATATATATTTATATATATAAGGCCCTTAAAAATAGCAATTTTGCAAACGACCTCGGATTTCGACGAAACCAGTTTTGTTGGGTCCGTGATGTTAAGTTATTGCTAGGTTTCAAATTTCATAATTTTTCGAATCAATATGTGAGCGTGGCAAAGGAAAACGCGTTTGACCAGTTTCAGTTGATTTTAATCGACTGGAAATTGGCCATTTTTCCAACGGTCTCAGAATTCGACGAAACTAGTTTTGTTAGGACCATATCGTCAATACGAAGCTAGAAAATATTTTTCGAGAATTTTTAGAGTTAGTATGTGACCCCGGTAATTTGAAATGTACGTTTAAAATTCAATATAGTGATTTAAATGTAAATTCAACGGAAACTGATCAAAACGATCGAATCAGCTTACGATACATATCCCATTATGTTCGGAATGAGGGTAATTAGCTATGGACGACAGTAGTTGGGTTTGATTTGAAGTTCATATCGGTAAACATGTAATTTGAAAATTAAAAAGAATTAAATTAAATATTAATTATAAATGCCCCCATCCCTTTCAAAACCCTAAATTCTGTTTGCCTCGGTCAACGCCCTTTACAGCAGCACCCCCATCACGATCGACGTCTGAAATCACCCAATCTTCCCTCCTCAAAATCTTCGAATCCAACACGAATTAAATAATGATTCTTCAGCCTAAATTATAGATCTCCTCAAGCTCTGTAAAATCATACGGGTTTGGTAGTTTATCGTGGAGGGATGGAGGAGTTTCTGGCACTCAAAGGCGCACTGTTCGAGGTCAATTTCTGGCCGACGGGGAAGACCGAGGTGGCCGCCGTTCCTGGCAGTGGTGGGGGTTGTCACGGACTTCGATGGGGTGCACATGGATCGAGTTCAGGTTGCTTGAGGGTGGCGGCGTAGGCGATTGAAGGAGCGACAGTGTATTTTCAAAAGAAGAAAGGTAATAACAGTTTTTTTAAAATCAGTTTTAAATTTTAAAAACAGTTTTTTTTAAAATCAGTTTTAAATTTTAAAAACAGTTTTAAGCAATTTTTAAAATTCAGTTAAAATTCAGTTTAAATTCAGTTTAAAATTTGTTTTGAAAATAGAAAAATAAATTTGTTTTGAAAATAGAAAAATATAATTTGTTTTGAAAATATAAAGATAATTTGTTTTGAAAATATAAAGATACTTTGTTTAAAATATAAAGATACTTTGTTGAAAATATAAAGATAATTTGTTTTGAAAATATAAAGATACTTTGTTTAAAATATAAAGATACTTTGTTGAAAATATAAAGATACTTTGTTTAAAATATAAAGATACTTTGTTTAAAATATAAAGATACTTTGTTTAAAATATAAAGACACTTTGTTGAAAATATAAAGATACTTTGTTTAAAATATAAAGATACTTTGTTTAAAATATAAAGATACTTTGTTTTGAAAATATAAAGATACTTTGTTTTGAAAATGTGATTTTTTATATATAGAATATCGAAATAAAAATAAGATTTTTATATATTGAACTTCGAAATAAAAATATGATTTTTATATATTGAATAGCATAGTAAAAATTCGATTTTTGAATATATGAAGTGATTATAAAAATATGATTTTTAAATTGAAAGTGAATAGATAAAAATGTGATTTTTATTTTAAAGACATCAAAATATAAAAATGTGTGATCTTTATATATGTAGTGGCTACGAGCAACGAAGATGACAAAAGGGCGAAAGCAACGAAGAATTCTATCAATGAAGTGCCGTGGAGCTAGGAAAGCTATAAGCGAGAATTTCTCACCTTTCAATTTCTTTTCTAGTTATATATATATACTAGGATGCAGACGGTGCTTAGTAGCACCCGACACAATCGTCCACAGACCATGGACTTGTTTGTTTGGTTGCATAGATTAGTTGAATTATTTGTTTGAAATGAATTGAATTGTTTGGTGAGATGAAATTGATTTGATTGATGTGTGAATGGCGTGGGCCTTCACTAGACCGGGGATAAGGCTAGGCCTCGTCCCGTTTCTAGTATCGTGCCGTTATGCCGCCGAAATTTTCTAAAATAAGTTAGAAAAATAAAGATATCATTTTATTGAGTAAATGAATTGAATAGAAATTCATAGGTTGAAATAAAATGTTTTATCGTTAAAAATATAATTTTTAACGAGAATGTGAATAAATAAAATATTCATTTACAAACCGAACGGTTTGTTTATGTACACCTATTTGAAGGACATTGATTGGGTCGATAAATTCTACACATCGCCCAACTGCACAACTGAAATCTGTGTTTGATTGTTTGAAAACCCCACACGGGTGTTAGGATGAAATATGAAGTTCACTCATCCTGATTGATTAAATATGTCGATCGATTGATTGACATGCTGTTATAAGCATTAGATATCTATATTTGATGCTTATACAGTGTAGTGCACTTTGGTTGATGGTTGATTATTTTTCAATGCTATTATATACATGTATGTATGAAAATCCATATAATTAACATTATATGGTAATTGATTGGGCCTCATTCCAATTTGAAAAACTAAGATCAATATAAAATGAAAGTTCATGTGTTGACAGTACTCATTCATTGAGATTGGTCATGTGTTGAACGAAATATTTTGATAATAACAACTATTTTGAAAAAGAAATATTTGAAATAGAATATTTGAAGATAGAAATTTATAAAGCCGTGTTGATTAGATTGACGCCATTTTGACGTAAACGATATTTATATCGATTTTATCGATTTCGAAATGAATTGAATTGAAAACGAATTCAAATTGAATTGAAAACGATTTCGAAATGAAATGAATTGAAAACGAATTCAAATTGAATTGAAAATGAATTGAAAACGATTTCGAAATGAAATGAATTGAAAACGATTTCGAAATGAATTGAATTGAAAACGATTTCGAAATGAATTGAATTGAAAACGATTTCGAAATGAATTGAATTGAAAACGATTTCGAAATGAATTGAATTGAAAACGAATTCAAATTGAATTGAAAGCGAATTGAAATGAATTCAAATTGAATTGAAATTTGAATTGAATAGAGATGAATTTTAAAACGAATTTATAAAGAAGAATTCAATTTTGATTTGAATTGAAATGGAAGTTGAAATTTCTTTTGAAACGAATTTTAAAAAAACTATTTATATAATTCTTTTTAAATAGAAATCGACGAAATATATATTATATATATTATATATATATAATATAATGGCCTGAAAAGAACGCGCCGCGCCGCGGCAGTTCGTGAATTTCGACCATTTATTTCAAACGGACATTACGGGAGATCCGACCGTCGGATTCTCCTAACACCGGAACCGTTGGGTTCGTATCGAAAAGAGCTTTCTAACGAATATTAGAAATTATAAATCTAATGGTTGGATTTGGAGATACGTCCAAATCAAATTCGAAAAAGGTCGTTGTAAGTGCAGTTCGATGGCCGTTGATGGAAATCGACTGTACGGGCCTTGATAAAATTATTAAAAATAGTAATAATTTGTGTAAAATCATAAGAAATGATTTGAGATCAATTGGGATGAAAAACTCCATATTTGAAAAGATAAAAATAGATTTTTATCGAAATGAACTAGTTTTGAACTAGAAATATAATTCTATTTATTTTTAAATAAATAACTTGAATTTGAAAAAGGGTTTTAAAAATAACCAAAATTTCCAATGATTGCATTGGAGTGGATTTGAATCGAAATTGTCTTCGGAATATTTCGATGTTGGAATTTGTGATTATACAGATGTTGTTATGGAAATTTGAAAGATATATATTTATATCGTTATTTCCAATACGACATTTTTTAATCGTAGAATTTGATATTGAATATAAGCCGATATATTTTCTATTCAGAGCCTTATATTGAATATCAAATGTGATTTGGGTTTGTCGTGAATGGGGTATTCACTAACACTGTTCTTGAACCCAGTTGAGAAAAGATTAAATCTTTTTATTTAGATTTAATGAAGTGTACCAATTAAATGATATTTAATTGGAATTGAATTGATATTGATTTTTGGGTTTATCGTGAACAGTGTTTTTAAATAGCACTCGTTCTTTAACCCGATAATTAATGAATGGGATTTTGGGTTTATCGTGAACCGTGTTTTAAATGACACTGATTCTTTAACCCAGTTAACGATTAAAACTAAGTGGAGTTTTAATGAATCTTTAATTAGATTGAAATAATCGAGAATGGAGTATCACCAGTTTTGCTCCAGGCGATAGTTAAATCTTTAATTAGATTTGAACGTGAAATGGTAATTGAATTTACCGATAACACTGCGGTGTTAGATATGAAGTATTACCAGTTTTACTTCATGGGATAAATAGGTTGGGATTGGGAAATTAAAACAAATGATTACTTCGGTAAGTTTCGTTAATCCCGGCTAGTTGAATCGAAATTCAAAAGAATAGAATAAAGAATAAATTCAAGGAATTTATCTTGGATAAAATTAATGGGAACCTTTCCCTATGAATGTGAAATTTAGGAACTAACTGTCGGTTAGCCAAGCAGAATGGTTTTCTGAATATTGATCTGATGTTGGTTTCGGCCTTCGGGGTTAATATTTGGGGAATTATTCTCTTGATTAATTTACGGTTAGTGACTGATGAATTGAAATGAGGCGTATGTTGTGTTTGTGTAACACTTATTTAAATATACGTGAGTTATTCGGAAAGACCGGGTTTATCCCATTCTGAATAACTGATACGACGATAAGTCGAAGATGAAGACGATGGTCGAAGACCGGAGGTCTTCACGTCGTTTGGGTAATTACTGATGATCTTGATTGGGCTGTACACCCAAGAAGATGGAAACAGTTAGTGATCGTCCAGACGTACTTGGAGATCGATGGATATGCGGGGTACTAGGTGCCTCCGGTTTCGTTCAGACCCAGAACGGACTTGTAAATGGACTGTGTGTCTAACATTGGATTTTAGTCCGTGTGATTGATCTCTATTAAATATATATCTGTTTGGCGGCGGAGAATTTATTCTCTTGCTTAACGCCCTTCTCTGAGACGTACGAGCTCAGGGGTTATATATTGATGGGTATCAATCGCATGGAGTGAATTGCCTGTGTGGCATGCCTAAGTGGCAAATGATCAAGGCTTCTGTTGAAAAGCAAAGTCTTGTGGTTGATGATCGAAGCACGGCCTTTGTGGCGTAGCTTTGTGTAACGTTGATTCGCGAGTATCACACCCGGTATGAATCAAAAACGGGAGACGGACCTCAGGGAGGGCATGCGTTTCTTTCTAGTTATGAGTGGCGTCAGTGCTTGAACTGGCTGACGAGTTTGACTCATGTGGATGTTACTTATTATTACTTGCTGAAAAGCGAGGCGCCTCGTGATATCGGTTTCGGCCGATGCTTCTGGTCGGCTGACGGGCCAGATTTACGCCCCAAAGGGCGGAGAAACGTAGTGTTCAGGCATAATAATCCACATCGGTGGACCGGCCCTGACGATCCAAGGGGCAGTTGCGGCTGTTCCGGAGACATGGGCTAGATTGTCTCGAATCGGTTGAGGATCTTGCCCCTAGCCTCGGTTCATACCATAAATGATAACCCAACTTCCAATACGTCGTCTTGTGGTTTTGATTGTAAACTTATATATGGCGACATAGTGTTATGGGCCATTCATGCCGCCTATGATTGATACTTATGATTTGAAGTTGTTTTATACACTATGCACTTATTACAGTATCAAATGATTTGTTTTAAACGTATCAAGCATTCTTTGGCTGTTATAAGGGAAAACCCTATCCCCCGGCTTGCGTTGCATTATGTGATAGGACCTGGGTCTTATAACAGCTTCATTTTTCTTCATTTAGCATTGCGCTGTTTGTTTTATGCACTGGTATTCTTGGGAGGAAACCCGTTCCGTGTTTTACGGCGTGGTCCCTTGATTTACCTAACTTTAAAATAAAGAATTAATAACTGTTTTAGTTCTCACACCAGTCCCATGACTGACCTGGAGTTTATTGTTTTAACCTAAACTCTGGGTGCCCCTATTTTGACACGGGCAGCTAGTAGTTTTGGGTTTTGCAGATTTATATTCACAGGATCCTGGTTTACAGCTGGAACGATATCCGGAAAGCTTTGTATCCGTATATCTTTTCTAGTTGTGTATTGTATTATTTTCCGCTGCTATGTATTTAAATGTAATTTAAATTTCTGATATTTCTGTGTAATATTCATTTATAATCTGTATATTCTTGTAATCTGGTGCATTGTTGTAATATACAATGAAATGTTCTTTTATATGTGTTCTGTTGTGGCTTGTTCTCGAACTATCCGACGCTTTCCTTTACGGGGAAGTCACGGGTCGTTTCATTTGGTATCAGAGCTTTGGTTTACAAAGCAGAGAACAAGGCACATTAGAACCATACGAAAGAATTCATCAGATATTGGATTAGTAATATCCAATGGGAATGACTCGTTAGAGATGGGGTCAGTAGTATCCTAGAACGAGTGTGAAGAGTATATTTTTAAAATGAAAACAATTTTTGTTTTGAAAATTTAAATCAATTATTCGTATTTGGTTATTTATTTATATTGATGTGGACAATCCAGTATATATAGATTTTGCATATACGTCTGATCCGCGTGTATTCAAAGTTTTAATATATTGGATAGATATAGAATTACACTCTAGTCGCCCGGAGATGATATTGATGATAGCGATCGCATCATCAATATTGATGTTCGTGTTTCGAAGGTGTGGTTTTCTATATATTTCCATTAGACTGGTGTGAGAACCAAAATTAATATAGTTAGAACACATTGTTGTGAATTGGCATCAAAAACATGATTTTTGACTATATATCAAATTTATCAATTTGAAACTCTAATTCACTAATGGATTGATGTTTGGGTTGTTTGTTTGTTTGTTTGATAATTTTTAAACCAATAGGCCTAATTGCATCAAATATTGAATTGTATTGAAGATTGGTCGCGTTTGCTTGCATATACTTGTACTTACATTGAACAGGTCATAGAAAGGAGGCTAGAGCCGAAGAATAAAATTTGTTTGCCCGACAAATAGGTACATGTTTACTACATGATTTACTGTTTTGTTTGGGTGATGATGATTTTGTGAGCCTATTGGCTAGCCGCTTGGCTTTTTCTTTTTCTTTTTGAGATCTGAAGGACCGGGGAAGCTATTTGAAATTCCCCGATGCTCCCGGTGCAGGGGAGGTTATGGCGAAATTTTTCAAAAAATTAGGGTGTTAGCCAAATTTTTGAAGTTTTACAAAAATTCTCAGAAACTAAAGAGTTGGAGAATGGAAGCCAGATCGAACGTAGAGTTGATTAATCAAACCACTTTCGACTTTGTTCCTTTTCGGGGACGAAAAGTTTTAAGTGGGGGAGATTGTAATAACCCGAAAATCTGGGCCAGTTTAAAATTTTTATTTTGGCAATTTTGGCGAATTTTGAATATTTAAAATGAATTATTTTAAATAATATCGACGAGAAATTTATTTTGAATATAATTAGAACGTATATATTATATACGTCGTCGTTAGAATATATAATAATTATATATAATTATAAAAGGAATTGAAAATGGCGCGGTAGTTCGAAAATTCGATTTCTAATTTCAAATGAATATACAGAATTCAATATAAGTCAGAATTGAACGAAACAAGAAATATTTGAATCTGTATAACTATATCTTTGTAACGAAGTTAACAAACTGAGATTTCATCTTAGAAATGATAAGATATGTCCAGTTTAAAATTAGAAATAGTCGTCGTGGAATTTATATATATTTTTATATATATATATAAGGCCCTTAAAAATAGCAATTTTGCAAACGACCTCGGATTTCGACGAAACCAGTTTTGTTGGGTCCGTGATGTTAAGTTATTGCTAGGTTTCAAATTTCATAATTTTTCGAATCAATATGTGAGCGTGGCAAAGGAAAACGCGTTTGACCAGTTTCAGTTGATTTTAATCGACTGGAAATTGGCCATTTTTCCAACGGTCTCAGAATTCGACGAAACTAGTTTTGTTAGGACAGTATCGTCAATACGAAGCTAGAAAATATTTTTCGAGAATTTTTAGAGTTAGTATGTGACCCCAGTAATTTGAAATGTACGTTTAAAATTCAATACAGTGATTTAAATGTAAATTCAACGGAAACTGATCAAAATGATCGAATCAGCTTACGATACATATCCCATTATGTTCGGAATGGGGGTAATTAGCTATGGACGACAGTAGTTGGGTTTGATTTGAAGTTCATATCGGTAAACATGTAATTTGAAAATTAAAAAGAATTAAATTAAATATTAATTATAAATGCCCCCATCCCTTTCAAAACCCTAAATTCTGTTTGCCTCGGTCAACGCCCTTTACAGCAGCACCCCCATCACGATCGACGTCTGAAATCACCCAATCTTCCCTCCTCAAAATCTTCGAATCCAACACGAATTAAATAATGATTCTTCAGCCTAAATTATAGATCTCCTCAAGCTCTGTAAAATCATACGGGTTTGGTAGTTTATCGTGGAGGGATGGAGGAGTTTCTGGCACTCAAAGGCGCACTATTCGAGGTCAATTTCTGGCCGACGGGGAAGACCGAGGTGGCCGCCGTTCCTGGCAGTGGTGGGGGTTGTCACGGACTTCGATGGGGTGCACATGGATCGAGTTCAGGTTGCTTGAGGGTGGCGGCGTAGGCGATTGAAGGAGCGACAGTGTATTTTCAAAAGAAGAAAGGTAATAACAGTTTTTTTAAAATCAGTTTTAAATTTTAAAAACAGTTTTTTTTAAAATCAGTTTTAAATTTTAAAAACAGTTTTAAGCAGTTTTTAAAATTCAGTTAAAATTCAGTTAAAATTCAGTTTAAATTCAGTTTAAAATTTGTTTTGAAAATAGAAAAATAAATTTGTTTTGAAAATAGAAAAATATAATTTGTTTTGAAAATATAAAGATAATTTGTTTTGAAAATATAAAGATACTTTGTTTAAAATATAAAGATACTTTGTTGAAAATATAAAGATAATTTGTTTTGAAAATATAAAGATACTTTGTTTAAAATATAAAGATACTTTGTTGAAAATATAAAGATACTTTGTTGAAAATAAAAAGATACTTTGTTTAAAATATAAAGATACTTTGTTTAAAATATAAAGATACTTTGTTTAAAATATAAAGATACTTTGTTGAAAATATAAAGATACTTTGTTTAAAATATAAAGATACTTTGTTGAAAATATAAAGATACTTTGTTTAAAATATAAAGATACTTTGTTTAAAATATAAAGATACTTTGTTTTGAAAATATAAAGATACTTTGTTTTGAAAATGTGATTTTTTATATATAGAATATCGAAATAAAAATAAGATTTTTATATATTGAACTTCGAAATAAAAATATGATTTTTATATATTGAATAGCATAGTAAAAATTCGATTTTTGAATATATGAAGTGATTATAAAAATATGATTTTTAAATTGAAAGTGAATAAATAAAAATGTGATTTTTATTTTAAAGACATCAAAATATAAAAATGTGTGATCTTTATATATGTAGTGGCTACGAGCAACGAAGATGACAAAAGGGCGAAAGCAACGAAGAATTCTATCAATGAAGTGCCGTGGAGCTAGGATAGCTATAGGTGAGAATTTCTCACCTTTCAATTTCTTTTCTAGTTATATAT
This sequence comes from Allium sativum, assembly GCA_030737875.1. Taxonomy (NCBI): domain Eukaryota; kingdom Viridiplantae; phylum Streptophyta; class Magnoliopsida; order Asparagales; family Amaryllidaceae; genus Allium; species Allium sativum. The sequence continues at coordinate 312,678,292 of CM060913.1, forward strand.
ATATATATATATATATATATATATATATACTAGGATGCAGACGGTGCTTAGTAGCACCCGACACAATCGTCCACAGACCATGGACTTGTTTGTTTGGTTGCATAGATTAGTTGAATTATTTGTTTGAAATGAATTGAATTGTTTGGTGAGATGAAATTGATTTGATTGATGTGTGAATGGCGTGGGCCTTCACTTGACCGGGGATAAGGCTAGGCCTCGTCCCGTTTCTAGTATCGTGCCGTTATGCCGCCGAAATTTTCTAAAATAAGTTAGAAAAATAAAGATATCATTTTATTGAGTAAATGAATTGAATAGAAATTCATAGGTTGAAATAAAATGTTTTATCGTTAAAAATATAATTTTTAACGGGAATGTGAATAAATAAAATATTCATTTACAAACCGAACGGTTTGTTTATGTACACCTATTTGAAGGACATTGATTGGGTCGATAAATTCTACACATCGCCCAACTGCACAACTGAAATCTGTGTTTGATTGTTTGAAAACCCCACACGGGTGTTAGGATGAAATATGAAGTTCACTCATCCTGATTGATTAAATATGTCGATCGATTGATTGACATGCTGTTATAAGCATTAGATATCTATATTTGATGCTTATACAGTGTAGTGCACTTTGGTTGATGGTTGATTATTTTTCAATGCTATTATATACATGTGTGTATGAAAATCCATATAATTAACATTATATGGTAATTGATTGGGCCTCATTCCAATTTGAAAAACTAAGATCAATATAAAATGAAAGTTCATGTGTTGACAGTACTCATTCATTGAGATTGGTCATGTGTTGAACGAAATATTTTGATAATAACAACTATTTTGAAAAAGAAATATTTGAAATAGAATATTTGAAGATAGAAATTTATAAAGCCGTGTTGATTAGATTGACGCCATTTTGACGTAAACGATATTTATATCGATTTTATCGATTTCGAAATGAATTGAATTGAAAACGAATTCAAATTGAATTGAAAACGATTTCGAAATGAAATGTATTGAAAACGAATTCAAATTGAATTGAAAATGAATTGAAAACGATTTCGAAATGAAATGAATTGAAAACGATTTCGAAATGAATTGAATTGAAAACGATTTCGAAATGAATTGAATTGAAAACGATTTCGAAATGAATTGAATTGAAAACGATTTCGAAATGAATTGAATTGAAAACGAATTCAAATTGAATTGAAAGCGAATTGAAATGAATTCAAATTGAATTGAAATTTGAATTGAATAGAGATGAATTTTAAAACGAATTTATAAAGAAGAATTCAATTTTGATTTGAATTGAAATGGAAGTTGAAATTTCTTTTGAAACGAATTTTAAAAAAACTATTTATATAATTCGTTTTAAATAGAAATCGAAGAAATATATATTATATATATTATATATATAATATAATGGCCTGAATAGAACGCGCCGCGCCGCGGCAGTTCGTGAATTTCGACCATTTATTTCAAACGGACATTACGGGAGATCCGACCGTCGGATTCTCCTAAAACCGGAACCGTTGGGTTCGTATCGAAAAGAGCTTTCTAACGAATATTAGAAATTAGAAATATAACGGTTGGATTTGGAGATACGTCCAAATCAAATTCGAAAAAGGTCGCTGTAAGTGCAGTTCGATGGCCGTTGATGGAAATCGACTGTACGGGCCTTGATAAAATTATTAAAAATAGTAATAATTTGTGTAAAATCATAAGAAATGATTTGAGATCAATTGGGATGAAAAACTCCATATTTGAAAAGATAAAAATAGATTTTTATCGAAATGAACTAGTTTTGAACTAGAAATATAATTCTATTTATTTTTAAATAAATAAATTGAATTTGAAAAAGGGTTTTAAAAATAACCAAAATTTCCAATGATTGCATTGGAGTGGATTTGAATCGAAATTGTCTTCGGAATATTTCGATGTTGGAATTCGTGATTATACAGATGTTGTTATGGAAATTTGAAAGTTATATATTTATATCGTTATTTCCAATACGACATTTGTTAATCGTAGAATTTGATATTGAATATAAGCCGATATATTTTCTATTCAGAGCCTTATATTGAATATCAAATGTGATTTGGGTTTGTCGTGAATGGGGTATTCACTAACACTGTTCTTGAACCCAGTTGAGAAAAGATTAAATCTTTTTATTTAGATTTAATGAAGTGTACCAATTAAATGATATTTAATTGGAATTGAATTGATATTGATTTTTGGGTTTATCGTGAACAGTGTTTTTAAATAGCACTCGTTCTTTAACCCGATAATTAATGAATGGGATTTTGGGTTTATCGTGAACCGTGTTTTAAATGACACTGATTCTTTAACCCAGTTAACGATTAAAACTAAGTGGAGTTTTAATGAATCTTTAATTAGATTGAAATAATCGAGAATGGAGTATCACCAGTTTTGCTCCAGGCGATAGTTAAATCTTTAATTAGATTTGAACGTGAAATGGTAATTGAATTTACCGATAACACTGCGGTGTTAGATATGAAGTATTACCAGTTTTACTTCATGGGATAAATAGGTTGGGATTGGGAAATTAAAACAAATGATTACTTCGGTAAGTTTCGTTAATCCCGGCTAGTTGAATCGAAATTCAAAAGAATAGAATAAAGAATAAATTCAAGGAATTTATCTTGGATAAAATTAATGGGAACCTTTCCCTATGAATGTGAAATTTAGGAACTAACTGTCGGTTAGCCAAGCAGAATGGTTTTCTGAATATTGATCTGATGTTGGTTTCGGCCTTCGGGGTTAATATTTGGGGAATTATTCTCTTGATTAATTTACGGTTAGTGACTGATGAATTGGAATGAGGCGTATGTTGTGTTTGTGTAACACTTATTTAAATATACGTGAGTTATTCGGAAAGACCGGGTTTATCCCATTCTGAATAACTGATACGACGATAAGTCGAAGATGAAGACGATGGTCGAAGACCGGAGGTCTTCACGTCGTTTGGGTAATTACTGATGATCTTGATTGGGCTGTACACCCAAGAAGATGGAAACAGTTAGTGATCGTCCAGACGTACTTGGAGATCGATGGATATGCGGGGTACTAGGTGCCTCCAGTTTCGTTCAGACCCAGAACGGACTTGTAAATGGACTGTGTGTCTGACATTGGATTTTAGTCCGTGTGATTGATCTCTATTAAATATATATCTGTTTGGCGGCGGAGAATTTATTCTCTTGCTTAACGCCCTTCTCTGAGACGTACGAGCTCAGGGGTTATATATTGATGGGTATCAATCGCATGGAGTGAATTGCCTGTGTGGCATGCCTAAGTGGCAAATGATCAAGGCTTCTGTTGAAAAGCAAAGTCTTGTGGTTGATGATCGAAGCACGGCCTTTGTGGCGTAGCTTTGTGTAACGTTGATTCGCGAGTATCACACCCGGTATGAATCAAAAACGGGAGACAGACCTCAGGGAGGGCATGCGTTTCTTTCTAGTTATGAGTGGCGTCAGTGCTTGAACTGGCTGACGAGTTTGACTCATGTGGATGTTACTTATTATTACTTGCTGAAAAGCGAGGCGCCTCGTGATATCGGTTTCGGCCGATGCTTCTGGTCGGCTGACGGGCCAGATTTACGCCCCAAAGGGCGGAGAAACGTAGTGTTCAGGCATAATAATCCACATCGGTGGACCGGCCCTGACGATCCAAGGGGCAGTTGCGGCTGTTCCGGAGACATGGGCTAGATTGTCTCGAATCGGTTGAGGATCTTGCCCCTAGCCTCGGTTCATACCATAAATGATAACCCAACTTCCAATACGTCGTCTTGCGGTTTTGATTGTAAACTTATATATGGCGACATAGTGTTATGGGCCATTCATGCCGCCTATGATTGATACTTATGATTTGAAGTTGTTTTATACACTATGCACTTATTACAGTATCAAATGATTTGTTTTAAACGTATCAAGCATTCTTTGGCTGTTATAAGGGAAAACCCTATCCCCCGGCTTGCGTTGCATTGTGTGATAGGACCTGGGTCTTATAACAGCTTCATTTTTCTTCATTTAGCATTGCGCTGTTTGTTTTATGCACTGGTATTCTTGGGAGGAAACCCGTTCCGTGTTTTACGGCGTGGTCCCTTGATTTACCTAACTTTAAAATAAAGAATTAATAACTGTTTTAGTTCTCACACCAGTCCCATGACTGACCTGGAGTTTATTGTTTTAACCTAAACTCTGGGTGCCCCTATTTTGACACGGGCAGCTAGTAGTTTTGGGTTTTGCAGATTTATATTCACAGGATCCTGGTTTACAGCTGGAACGATATCCGGAAAGCTTTGTATCCGTATATCTTTTCTAGTTGTGTATTGTATTATTTTCCGCTGCTATGTATTTAAATGTAATTTAAATTTATGATATTTCTGTGTAATATTCATTTATACTCTGTATATTCTTGTAATCTGGTGCATTGTTGTAATATACAATGAAATGTTCTTTTATATGTGTTCTGTTGTGGCTTGTTCTCGAACTATCCGACACTTTCCTTTACGGGGAAGTCACGGGTCGTTTCACAAACAGGGCACTGGGGGCACCAGTAGTATAACCTATGTATTCTAGAATTGTGTCGGGCCGCCACCATGGGTCTTGATACACCCCATGGTGGGACTAGCATAGGTATCTACAAATCTTTTGGGGGCTGTATGACACATATGTTTATGCGAGTAGGAGACGATCTTTAGTAAGGGGATCACTTCACCCTCAGCATGGGGTGCCAGTCGGAATAAACACAAGTAGGTGCAGAGATATAGTGTGGGGTGCGATAGTATATTCGGTTCTAAACTACTTTATCTTAGTTTATGGTATTTTACTATTTCCAGTTTATACCTATCATGCCCTTATTCTTATTCTCATACTGAAGAGTCACTAGACTTACCAGGCTTTAAGTCTGACCCTATTTTTCTTTCGTCCCCCCCAGGTCCACAGGGAGGAAACAACTCAGCTTAGTCAGATTCTTTGCAAGCTTCAAGATAGTAGAAGTATGGTTTGGACTCTCTTTCCTTGGCTATGGCTTTTGGACATGTTCTATGGGGATTTATGCAGCTTTTATCATGTTTTATGCTTCTTTATTCAATATCAAGACAGAAATGATGATGTAATGTTTTTGGAAGTTATTATGAGATAATTATGGAAATGTTTTGTATGAACACGTATTTATGAAATAAAAGTCTGTTTGTTTTCCACTGCTTATATATATGTGTTTATATATCTGTCTTGAGTTTATCTGTGACTTTTACTTATAAATCTCCACCAAAGTTAAGACATTCCCTTTATGAGTGACCCTAATGGAGGTGTGGTATTTCACGCACCTCAATAAAGCTCTCGGTACCATGAAATGGTTTTTCTCCCATAGCACAAAATCCTTACAAATCTAAGAAAAGTTATCTACTCATGGAGGTGGAGCTATTGCGGCTGCAACTAGGGGTGGGGGCATCTCCATGAACTCCGGTAGGTGCCGTAGCCTCTAGAAACCTACGGAATCATGTCTATAGTAGAGTTCCCTCAGGAAGGTTGGGTCCCCAGACATGCGGAAAAGAGAAGTAACAATGGTTCAACAAGAGATCGAGGGAATATTGAATATGTCTTGAGGGGATATGTTTTTCAAAAGCATGTTTTTATTTGAAAATGCTTTTCTTTTGAAAACAATTTTTCAAAACTTTTCCTTTGATCTTGTAACCTTCGGCTCTAATACCAAATGTGACACCCCACATCCATTAGTGTCACTCATAAAAGAATGCATTAAGTTTTGTGAAACTCAATAGGTAAACAGTAACAGAAATTCACAGGACATATATAAGTAATCAATGGAAATTTCAACTTTTATTTAAAGTAAAATATTGGTTCAAATCAGGTTACATCAAAAACCAAGAACCTCAATTAATCCATCTGTCTCATAATGCAAAATATCAGAGTGCAATAATACAAAACCATATCCCTTATAGCAAGCCATAACATAGTAGAAAGTAAATCAAAGCGGTAAATTTGAGAAAGTCCAGACCCAAGTTAAAAGAGAAAGTCCTAATCACCGAGGAGTACTACCACTCAGAGGACCTGAAGGGGGAAGGAAGAGAAAGAAGCGAAACAAAATAGGTCCGACATAAAGCCTAGCGAGTTCCAGTGATTTTTAGTATGTGTAAAATAGAGGTATCAAGACAGGTAAACAAGACTGGATGAGAAAGTACAGTAGCATATAAGGCAATATGTAAACAAGATAAACAGGGCAGCAAGATAAAACAGTGATCGAGTAAATCTTCTCATTAATATCTCTAAAAACATGTTTTCTCTGCACCAATACTAGTATAAAAGGATTAGGTATTACCCTAATTACATAACAGTAGGAACATGATTAGGTGTTAGCCTAATTACATAACAGCAGGATTAGGTATGCCCTAATTACATAATAGGATTAGGTGTTAACCTAATTACATAACAGTAGGTTTAGGTGTACCCTAATTACATAACATGATTAGGTGTTAATCTAATTACATAACAACAGGATTAGGTATACCCTAATTACTACCCAAGCTATCGGCTTTCTACTAAGTAAATACCCTGTGTCAACCCTAACAGTACGGTGTATCACTCCCTAACCCAGCAACTTATATAACACAGACCTATTTACTAGTGTTACAGCGGCTTATTTCCCTAATCGGACCCATGCACTCCCATGACTTCATCCGATTGCGCTCGTACCCACCTTTCTATTTTTGAACCTCTTACTATCCCGTTTAGTAAAGCGTGCCCTGACCCCTACCTAGTGCGAGACCCCCCTAACAAGATACCAACAGGGATACTAACTGATATGGGTTCCACGCAGTAATACTGACACAAGTCAAACCCCCTAAGCTTTGTGCCCCCAAGTATATAGGATTTAAGAGTCCCTAAAACCCGATACGACAGCAGAACGAGGGACCACTTAGCTTATTAATAATTAGGCTTTACTTAGCAGGTTTAAGTTTTATTTATAAGCATGGTTGTAATGTTTATTATGTGTGAACAAGCCTTATCCAAAACAAGCACCTACCAGATGTATATAATTACTATAGTAATTCAGTTTACCTAACTTACATCTGGTACTTACATTATTTTAACATGTCCTTTACTTATTGTCTATAGTCAAACAATTCCCAGTTTAACAATATTCCCAAATTCCCCTTTTTCATTATTATTTAATATTATCTTAAATGTAACTATATGCAATCTTGAATCAGACATGGTCTAGGCTTAGCGTAAATTAAAGGGAAAAATAGGAGGAGAATAAAATCAAATTAAACTGTATAAAATGGGTATATAAACAATACTGGAAATAAATTAAACAACAAAATAGGGAAAAGAAAATAGGTATGTACAAACATGACTAATTAATCAACTGACAACAAAAGAACATGTATTACTATAACAACAACATAGATGGGTTACGATAAAAGAACAGGTATAGAAAACAACTTATAAGTACTATATGTTCTACATCCACTTTTATTTACTGTCATGATAATTTTTTGGGTATCAGATCAGAAAATAACATGAAACTCACAGCGGGTCTTAGTGAAGTAGAGATTATCTCTTTATATATATACACCGTTGTAGAAAAATCCCCTCTTATCTTTCTGTTGTTGTAGAGAAGTCCAAATTGTCCCTGTTGTTTTATATTTGGGCAGCACCTCAGTAGTTTTATGTATATGTTAATCTCATAAAAAGGTTTAGAGGAAGTAGAAGAAAGAATGATTTTGTATGTGTAGAACAAATAAGGTTGCATGCCTTTATATAGACTGCCTAGGACAATCCACCACCGTTAGATATTAGGTTTTCATTCTTAGCCATACACTTAATGTTGAGTCAGCGAACAAATAAGGTTGCATGCCTTTATATAGCAGTCTAATTCTCTCTCTCTCTCTCTTTTTATATATATATATATATAAAAAAAAATTTGAAGCCTCCTGCTCCAAGCTTCTTCAAGTATCTGTACAATCCCTACTACTTGACTTCCCATACAAATTTGGACACCTAAGAGTTTAGGGTAAAAATGAAACAAAATAAACTATGGTTCAGTCATGGGACTGGTGTGAATAAACTCCAACCACTTGATTTAACTTTTAGAAATCCTTTTCAAAAGAAATGATAATCGTAAGATCGATCCACACATAAACATGGATGGGTTTTACCTTACGATAACCCAAAACATTCCTTTAAAATAGTATTATTCTAATATTATAATAGTGTCTAACACAAGTAAATAACATTCTAGCAGAACGCTTGCAACTCATGCTCTACATATGTAGTATACAATCAAAAACCATGGGATCTTATTGGGTAATGGATTTCCAACTATGAAAAGGTATGGAACCACCTTCCGATCAGTGTACTCTAGAGGGAATACACTGGAATTCAACAAGAACACCTTGTAACTCAGCCACACATGATCGGCCATTCATTTCGCTTGAATGTTTAGAATATATTGCCACCGTACGTTTGGTATACCAACATAGCCATTCCCGGGAAATACAGAAGCGAAAGAAGAACAAAAAATGAATATTCTCTAGATGAAGACAATATACCCTGATTGGGAGCGACCCACTTAGCCATTCGACCTACCCGATTTTTGTCATTTCCCAGTTGATGAGGCTTGAGGTCATAACGTATCTTTTGGAACATTTGACCACCATTCACTTTGAACGCCACAACGTCAAACCCGCTAAGTCACAAATTGATTTCCCCAAAAATACCACGGGTATAAAGCTAAGAGAAATGAATTCCTCCGCAACGTAAATACATTTGAAGAGATCAACTTACGCGATCTATTAGATATACTCTGTCAGACATCCGTCCATTCAAGTTGTCCTGGGACTGGACAAACCGAAGGCACTATTATGTAAATCCATCTTAGGCAATTTTTACCTAGGATCGCCAGAACAATCTTTACATAAACTCCATCTTCAATCATCTTTATCAAATTTGATTTGCAATGTTAATGCTCGTATGGAGTGATTTTCAAATAATAAATCTTATTCCGACCTCTACGCATTGACAACGGAAAAATGGTCAAAAACATTGATAGTCAGTAATTTAAATATCAAAGAAAAACATATATATAAACAACGGTCGTATTTACGAATGGAAATCTTACAGATCAATCATCAATCAACACTAAGCCCCTTTAAATAGATTTGTCAATAATCATTTCATTTCCCAGCTTCTCTTAAATATCTTTACCCGAATATTTCTCCAACTCGCTGCTCTCATGATTTCTAGGAAAACGTTTTCGTATATTCACAACTCCTTATTTCCCATATTTCGAAAATATACGTTATTAACATTGAAAAACATTTCCATATCTTATTCACGCATCACTAACCTTCCACATCCATTAGTCTCTAACCATAAACTAGTAAGAGGACAAATCCCTAATTATCAACCCTGAAGGCCGAAACCAACATTAGATCGACACTCAGAAAGACATTCAACTTAACTAGTCTCCGGTCAGTTTCTAATTTCATTAATTCCATTTCTTAATTTCATATCATATCATTGCCTATGCAACTCTCGGATTCAGTTTATGAATCCACTTCTTTTACGAAAAATATTGATTATAACGATATCATTATATTTCCTATTTCCAAAATATTTAACTTTAAAATATAACTTTGATTCGTTACTTTGAATAATTAATTAATTAAATAATTAATCTTTATTTGAAAACAGAAAGTAAGTAGTGCTTTACTAAATTCGACGTCTAACTCTCCTTCGAATAATTTCTATTTTATTACGTTCCGAACTTCGGAATAATTTACCGTTTCAGACTAACTAAATTTCTAAATTCACTTTTAAATTTATCACTTCCCAAACATCACCAATTTCCTTTATAACCATTACAATTTACAAACATTTGCTATTAAACCATTATTCACTTTAAAATGTGAATATCTTTCCTTTACGGAAGTCTAGACTTATTTTATCAAAGCAATCTTTATTTGTATTTAAAATTACCATTACACGTTAAAATCCATTTATCAAGTTATTTTTTTAATTCATATTCCACTACATAACTCTGTTTGCAAGTCAACTTCTTGTTAATTATATACCAAATTTATAATTAAATCTCGATTACACATTTGATCATAAATTACTGGTTTCAAGTCAAATATTAACTCTCTTATCAATTTCTAAATTATATAATATATAATTTCTATAAATAAACATATTTTTATAATATTTGACACAGTCGAATTCTAATTATAAATCCTTATGGATTTATTTCAATTCTATTTACATTTCGAACATCGAAATGAGTTCATCATTTATTTTTTAATCATTTTCAATTTATTTAATAATTATTATTTCATATTATTTAGAAATATCGTTTATAAATCAAATCACTTGTTTTAATATGATTAAAATAAGTTATTATATTTTAGCCCAATCGAAATTCCATTTTTATTTCAAACATAGATTTTTCCTTTTTAAAACTCGAATTCCTATCCCATATATTTTTCTTTCTTCTTCAGTATTTACATACCAATTATTTTAGGGTCAATGTTATTTAAACAGCCCAAACACACAATAATCAAACACAGATTCTTTGTCACATCATATAATACAATATATGAAAACGATAATATAATTGTTGAGAAATCTAGTTGGATTTCTCCAACCTGTTTCCCCGCATTCACAGATGTTAATCAACATAAATAAACTAATTTCATATCAATATAAGATATTAAAATAAAAAGAATTGGTATTCAATCAACGATTTATATATATATAGCTATATATATATTATTTTAACCAATTAATTTGCAATTCATTCAAACAACCATCACACAACATCCAATTATTATTTATCAATATTAATTAATATTATAAAACTGAACAGAGTTAGTGAGTTTACTCACCTTGCTCGTTAATCGTTGAAAAACAATTAACGTCGGTTGATCGAATAAGGTGTTTTATTCCTCCATAAATCATAACGACCTTCAAATCGTTTCAGATTAGTTCCATTGTGTAGCCTATGATCATACGATCCCAACGGATCCAAATTTGCAAATTTTTGATAACATGTGAATAAGATGTGATCATTATAAGTTAACACACTTATTAAATTTTAAATTAAACTTATATTTATTTTCACTTCGGCCCTTACCATTATATTTCTCGGCCTATCCCCATACTTAAAGCCCACCCGACCGTTTGCTGTGTCAAAAACCCGGTTCCTCCCCAAGCCATACTCGCGCAACTTCTTCCCTTTTTATAATATTAAAAAAAACTGGGCTTCACCTTTATTCTTCGGCTCACGTCCAACTATAAACCCAAACTCGTGAAAGACTTCTTCCCCATATACAAAAGCTTATACTGCTCCTCAATACACTCCATTTTCGAAAACTTCATCCACCCTTTCTCACTTTAAGACTCCGCTGAAATTCATGAAACTAACTCCACTCTTCTTCCCTACACTAGCTCTACACACCTTCATCATCCTACTCGAATTCAAGCTCCCCTGTAAACCGTGTCTTCCTATTGTTAACCCTTTGCATACACGCAGTGCCATGGCCAAGCTTTACTTCCCCATTGTCGCTGCTTTTCTATCACAATGAAACTTCTCCTAGAGCCTATCACATCCACCATGTCGACTCGCACTTCCCCTTCCATCCGTGTTGAACAGTACCCTAAACTCGAACGTTGCCTAGAGGTTGCCACAACAGTTCTTCCGCGTTGCTATGGCACCAGTCACAAATGGATTTTTAAGTGGTTCGGCGTTGAAAACTTCCTGAAGGAAGAATAACAGATTCATTCGGCAGTACATACGGGAAAAAATCAAGATAAGAACAACGTCCTGTCTGTAGTTGTGCGTTGGTTCAGTGTAGATCGGTTGCTCTATGTTTTAAAACTTCGGCATGAAGAGATCAGAGGAGGTTGGCTACATTGTATATGCTATTGTATAGTCTTGTACGTTTTATTAAATGGCTAGCTGATAGGTATGCATACTATTTAAACATAGGTCTGCATTTACTTGGGCATGAAGTATTTAGGGGAAGATAAGTCTGTGCTTTCTTCGTTTAGGCCTGCATGAAAAACAGTCTACGTTGGAATGTTTTAGGGTAGGTTGGCCTCAGTGTGCATGCGACGTAGAGTTACGGTGGTTTGGTTCTTATATTTTCTTTTCTATCTATATCTTTTAATTCGCTACCCTATATATGTTAACTGCATACTTATATGATTTAGAGTGAGGGTGCGTGTATTTCCTATGGTCTTCTTATTTCAGAAAATTGCATCCCTTATTTTTTAGTAATTTTCAGTGAGAGGATTGGAGATATGGTATTATGATATTTCATTTAATTTCAATTGATTTTTGGTTGTTGTCCAGTAAATAGATCTTGAATTATAGAGATATCCCATTTTATTACTGCTACTACTCTAAATTTACCCTGTGTTTGTAGTTTGATCTAGTCCAAGAGTAAATTGAAAACTTGATCATGGCGAAACAATTCATGTTACTATCACATATTAAATTAGCCAAGTTTTGATATTTATTTAGAAAAAAATGGTGCCTTATTACATAAAATTCCATTCACGTACAAAATCGCTATCGACAAAAATAAAAATACGATCGTTTCGAGGAATGTGCCATAATGCCAAAACCATAATGAAATAGACAAGATAACTTATTTTGTGAAATTCCAAAAACGCTGATATATGGTGTAAATTACGTTAAATGAAAAGTTGCTTATTTTCCAAATTAAAATTTACATAAAAAAAATCAATAAATCAAATTATAAATACGTCTTAGAAATCTCGTCCAAATTTGAAACCAATATTTAATTATATTAAATAATCATTATGGTTTATAAACGATTCCATAACGACTATCTGAAAATTTGATTTGGACATAACTTGCAACTTATAAGACGAAATCTCGATTTTTCACTTCCATTAGAAAGATATAGCTCAATAGATTCCAACGCTTCTTGTTTCACAGAGTTCCGACTTAAAATGGATTCTGTATATTCAATTGAAGTTCAAAACTCAATATTACGAACTACCACGACGTTACGAGCTCGATTATAATTATATTATAATTAGTACGTTCAAACGTGGTTAAATTAATATATTCCTTATTATAAAACAATTATAAACTCAATTAAATTTCTTAAATAATCCGATTCACACAACTCTACCAATTCAACTATTTCCGACCATTTCAGAAATTAAATTTATTATTCCACTATTTATATTAATTTAAATATTCAAAATATTTTACTTTAAACCATTTAAATTGCCAACCCAATATTCAAATAATTAAATAAATAAATTATTAAATCGTTAAAAATCTGGGATATTACAACAATCTTCTTATGTTCATAACTTCCTCATACGTTATCCGATTTATGCAAACTTAGGGTCTACCTAAACCAGAGTTCTGAGATGAACGCAATAGTAAAGTCGGTTTTACTTAATTATGAACATTTGATTATATAATATTCATTATATTGTCTTTACAGTATGGTTATGGTGTATTAAATTTTGATGTGTTACAGTAATGATAGAGATTCATAGGTCTAGGGATTCTCACTCAGCAATATATACTAAGCCTCCTTTGGCATATTAGGATATTTGGAACCTAGATTGAGGTAATAGACAACTCAGAGAACCAGACTTTTTGCTTCTGAAAATAGAATTTATTTATCATCTTTCAACTTACTAGAGGCCTAAAAAAACATATTTATGTAATTTAAAATTTAGAATTTCCAATTCTAGAAAGAATATATTCAAAGTCTTCTTTGAATCCGAGATTCGAGTAATAAGAAAATTGAAAATCCATAAATCCCAATTCTGGAAATAATACATATGAATCCTCCTTTAGCTTACTAGAAGTCCCAAAACCCAGATTCGATAATAAGAAAATTAGAAATCCAAAAATCTTAACTTTGGAAATAATTATACAAAGCCTCCTTAGGCTTATTAGGAGTCCTAAAGCGCAGTTCCGAGTAATAAGAAAATTAGAAATCCAAAAATCTCAACTCTGAAAATAATATATACGAAGCCTACTTTGGCTTATTAGAAGTCCTGAAACCCAGATTCAGGTATTAAGAAAATTAGAAATCCATAAATCTAAACTATGAAATAATATATACGAAGCCTCTTCCTTCGGCTTATTAGGGATCCCGAAACCCAAATTCGAGTACTTAAAATAAAAGATGTCTAGAATGTCCTCTTCTGATTTTTATGGTTATAAGGCCATCTTTGTCACTGGTAGACTCCCAGAATGTCATCATCCAATTTTTAAGGTATGAAAATGCTTTCGGTTTTCATTTTTCTTTTGCCATTTTCAGGGGTTTCCCAAAGTAGAGGCTTAACATGCTTTAGGTTCCCCTTTTGAGCCTTTGTCTCTTCTATATGCCAGAAAATAAGCAGAGGCTTGGCATGCTTATGCTTTATTTGGAACCGATATGCACCGAGAATATATTACTCATCCCCCCTTCAGAGGGTGCCTTAACTACGTCAAGGACTTTGATGACCAGAATCGCATGTCCTGGTTTTACCATGGGGCTAGGATCGTATGTCCTAGGATTACCCCCTCCCTCTTTGGGCAGAACCTAGGCATACCTAGGATTTAGTCGGGTGATGGATGTTTGACACTTACGCCTCCTTCTTTCGGGAAGATCCCCAATAACGTCGAGAGCTTTTTAAGTTAGTACATTTATGAAGGGTATTTCACGCCCAACCAAGTAGAATCTTTTGTCTTTCCTTTTTATTCGGGAGCCATTTATCCAATGTTATCCTTATGGACGAATTTGACACAACTTATTTGAGCCTTAGTCTCCTTCTTCTTTCACTTAGGGCTAATTTTCCTTTGCCCTTTCTGAGAATGTTTCCCTTGGTGAACTTACTTCATTCTCTTATCGAGGGGAATTATGGCTTCAAGTGTTCCACGTCCATGTTCTCGATATCGTATTACTGTCAGTGTGGCATAGACGATAAGTCCCTAAAGGTGTTACCCTATGGATAATTAGGGATCCTTCCCAATTTGGTCTAAGTGGCCCATCTGTCGAATTTTTGGTATTGGCCATTACCCTTCAGAGTACTAGGTCTCCTTCCCTAAACACCTTTTTCCCTACTTTTGTGTTATAATATCGGGTCATCCTTATTTGATATTCCATTGTTCGAATAGTGGCTTCATCCTAGAGACCAGGAATTAAGTATAGAGATTCTTTCGTAACTTTTGATTAAAATAGGGAGCAAGGCTACCCTTTGGTGGGAGGGAATTTCTATTTCCACTGGAAGCATAACTTCGCATCTAAAAGTCAGAGAATAAGTTGTATGGCCCGTTGTCGTCGTAGTGGATATCCGGTAAGTCCATAGTACTAAGGATAATTCTTCTACTCAATTTCCTTTTGCTCTATTCAAATGTTTCTTCAATATGGTTTTGATAGTTTTATTAGCAGCCTCTACAGCAACATTTTTCTTTGGGTGTGCTACAGAAGAAGAACTTTTGATGATACCATTACTAAAGCAGAATCGCAAGTACTCCTCGATTTCAAATTGTATTCCATTATCGAAAATAATCTTAGGAGGTATCCCAAATCTGGTGACTATGTTTCAGATGACAAGCCTCAAGACTTTCCTCATAGTCATCTTCGGAAGCGGCTTCACTTCCACTCATTTGGTAAAATAGTCGATGGCTACCTCAACATATTTTGCACCTCCTTTTGAGATTGGTAATGGGTCAATTAGGTGTATTCACCATACATTGAATGACCATGGGCTTGTTACAGGAGTCGTATTATTTGGGTTGGCAAGGAATTTTTGAATATTTCTAGCACTTGTCACGCCTTTTAACTTAGTCGGTTGCTTGTTTTGTCATTTGTGTCCAGAGGAATACTTGTCTCACTATTCGCTTGGCTAGTTTTATTCCATTGGAGTGGTCTCCACAAAATTCTTCATATGCTTCCTTAAGCAATTTTAACTCATCCTATAGATTCCCACATCTTTAGTACAGCGTTAAATAGCCTTTCTTATAAAGAATTCCATCGAGAGTAATAAAAAGTTGAGGCCTGCCACTTAATTTTCCTAGCTTCTGTTATATCCGTAAGCAATATATTATCATTTAAATACTGAAGGACTTGTGTCTTCCAATCAATTCTTTTTTGCTTTCGGAAGGGTTCTCTATTTCAGTTGGAATTTTTTGTCTTATTTTGGTATTAGTATCCGTTTTTTTTTTTTTTTTTTTTTTTTTTTTTTTTTTTTTGCCTAAGACCTGGTTAACACCAACGATTCTTTTCCTTTCTAAATTTCTTTTTCTTCGGTACTGGGTATCTCCTGGTATCCTATAGGGATTATTCAATTTTTCGGAGCCTCTTTCGAACTGGCTAATTTGGCCGAGGAGTCTGCTTGAGAATTTTCTCCCTTTGGGATTCAATGTATTGTAAAGTCTTCGAAGGATACTTGCATTTCCAATATATATTTAACATATTGAGACAACTTAGAATCCTTTGTTTGATATGTTTGTTCATGTTGGTTCACAATTAGCTGAGAATCACTGAAGATCTGTACCCCGGTATTTTAAGCTTTCTTGCATAGGTTAACCATGCAACCATTATTCATACTTCACAACATTGTTTGTTGTAAGAAAGATCAATTTCATGGCGTAATGTAATTGGTGGCCATATGGTGTTATAATACTATATCCTACCCCTGCAACTTGCTCCTTAGATGCTCCATTGATAAAAAATTGCCATTTTAGCTCTAAATCCTTTTCCCTTTCGGATTGTAGCTCGCTGAATCAAGTGCATTCGTTCACGAAATCTGCAAGGGCTTGGCCTTTGATCGCAGTTTAAGGCTTATACTCAATATCATACTGACTTAGCTCAATCTCCCATTTTACCTTTTGGAAATTTCTGGCTTATTGAAAACTTGCTAAAGGGGAAAGTTAGTTAGAACCTTAATAGGACGTGCTTGGAAGTATGACCATAGTTCTGAGTAGTTAAGATTAATACATAAGTCAGTTTCTTAATAACTAGATAATGAGTTTCGACATCTTTTAGCATTCTACTTACATAATAAAGAGGAAGTTAGGTTCCGTCTTTTTCTCATATTAATACCGAGCTAATGGCATGCTACGACACAATCATATATAGGTATAAGGTTTCACCATCTTTTGGGCTAGACATTTCACTTTAGCTAAATTACCCTTCTTTTATTGTTCGCCAACCTTTTTTGGTTAGTAATTTAATAATTAAGTATTTAGAGTAGACGAAAGTGTCCACTTTGTCCAAAGTTGGTCATCCAAATAATGCAATATAAAAAGATGGCTGATCAATGACCATAAATAGAGCTTCGAAAGTCTGGCAGTAAGGAGGGAGGCCCAACTATACTTTTAGCCTTACTTGGTTGATAGGTGAGGAACCTTTATTATTGAATCTGAAGATTAGCTCTGGGTGTGGCTTAAGCTTGGCATCCGAGATGTTCATCAGAACATAAGCATGTTTACCGATGACGTTGTCGGTGCTCCCAGTGTCCACCAAAATATTAGCAACCGTGGATTGCCCTATTTAGACAATGATCATCAGTGAGTCATTATGAGGGTGGTATATACATTTCTGCAGCTCTTACGAGGTTATCACTTACGTATGCATGTGGATTGCTCTCGGGGGTTGATCCTACATATCTTCTTGAATTGAAAAGATCCTGTCTCTAGCTTCTTTTATGTAATGATTCTTTGACTTCTAGCCGATCCCAGCAATATGTGGGCCACCATGGATTACAATGATATGGTTGACTGGTGAAGCCATTTCTAAAACATCCTCCTCCTCAATAGCGTTTATCATATTCCCTTTGGAGGGCTTCTGATATCCTTTATTGTCATGGGAGGAATTTTGTGCATTTTGAATGAATTCTTATAGTTGCCCTTCTCATATGAGCTTCTAGATGATCCCAGCTAGTACTTTGCATTCATTAGTCTTCTGGCCGTTTGCTTTATGGTAGGTAGAATAAGTATCACGTTTTTAACTTTTAGATTTGTTTGAGCTTTAAGTGGGATAGGGAAATTCACTTTTCGTTTCATCCTAGAATAAATAAAAGAAATTGGTTTATTCAGTGCTACTGAGTTGCTATATATATCTCCCTATCGGATTCACTTGGAGCTTAGGTTATAGTTAGGTTTAGTTGTAATGTCCCGGATTTTCTTGACCAACGTTATAATCTAAATCTTAGATTGTGCTGATAATTGAATTTGATTAAATAATATTTAATTTGAAAATTTAGATAAATTTGAATAATCCTTTGTTTATAATTTTGTGTAGTGTTTTATAGGCAAAGGTTATTTTAACATTTTCTTTTGCATTCAAAACTTATATTTTTATTTATATAAAAATATGATTTGCTTAAGTAAAATGACTTTTAATATTTGAAAAGATTTGAAATAATTCTTTTTATAAAATCTTAGAATACACATATTCTTATGACCATTAGCATATATGTATGTATACAATGAAATATATATATATATATATATATATATATAAGTCAAGGCAGTAACTTTTGTTTTGAACTTAGGTAGATATTTTATTTGTGTACATATAAGATTGTATGACAACTAGTGAATAAAGAACATGTCATGCAATAGATTTCAATGAAAGCAAATCATATCAAAATGAGGAGCACATATTTATTTACATTGAATTGCAACTATGGATTCAAGCAAGTAACCTAGCTCATTGTATAGGCAAATCAAGTCTTATTTCTTAAAGACGAAGTATGTCCATAGGTAATGCTGGCCTAGTAATCTATAATATAAAAATTTAATGAAAATATGTGCTTGTACAAGAATTGCAAAGTCATAACCGTGAATATAGGAGAGTATTAATGGTTTCAAATACTTAATAGCCAAGTAAGCCACTTGAAAACACATCCAAGAACAGACTGCACATGTAATTGTATCCCAAGATTTGATATAGCCGTGCCTTCCTTTTGTGAGAAGCCTTGTCAACATTCCTTGTCAATCAATCTAATGTGCATCAGAACGTAGCCTATAAATTCCTGCATTTTTGCACATGGATGAACACCAAAATTTACACACCAAATTACCTGGCCATACTCTGTTAGGAGGTATCACATAGGATCAGCCTAGCATAACCTCTTTTCCATCAATTATAGTTGCAAAGAAAAAATGTATGTACATAGATATACAGCTATGTATAGTCTCCCTTCAAAACAGCAAATTCACAACTATATGCATAGTTGTTCTCCTCCATCGACAAGGCAACTTCATGCCTCTTTTCAATCAATCAAGACAGCCTGTAGACCCTGCCAAAACTTTAAACCCTACACAGTTTTCACCTATAAATACCCTGAGATATTAGTGCAAGTTCATAGCTTTGAAGCAGCCGAAATATTTTAGACTAGAAGGTGAAATAATGGCCGAAACAATATAAAACGGAGGGGAAAACCTGGAATGGCCGAGCCAAACTTGAACAGAGAAGCAAAACTTGAAATAAGAGAGCAAATTAAGGTGAGTAAATAAACCCTTTTGTTTTCTGTTTTACACATTACTTTATTTATGGTTAGCGTAAGACTATATATAGATTCCCATACACATTCATATTAAGTAAGCATGGCTGGTTGTTAAAGAATAATGATTGAAAATTTTGTCAAATTATGTACATTGTTTGAAACCGTAGAACAGTGGATAATTTGTATAAGCCTCTCTTACATTTCCAATTTTGAAATATGATGCTTATTAGTAATCACACGTATGCCTATATAACTTGTTGCATGATTTTAATGTTGGAAGAAAATTAAATGTAAACCATGGAACAATGATAGTATATTTGTGAGGAAACTATACCCAATCTATTTCGGATATTTGCTCCTCCTCGTCGCTCCGCCTCAACGTCTCGATTTCCGACTTGTCAAAGAAGGTCTATAATTGTTCTCAGGCTTTTCATGGTATAAATTAGTACATAGTTGCTCATTGGATTAAGTATATTTCGAACCTAATAACCTCCGAGCTGGTTTTGGGTTATGCATGTTTATGTCCTGAGGTGTATATAATCACATGAGTGGAAAGCTAATGTATATCTTACATAGGTTGAAATCTCCAAAATACATGAAATTACATAAGTTTTGATCTGATTTATAGGCTATGGTTATATGTTTTGGTTACACAAAATTTGATGATTTTATACAAGATTTAGAATGGGACAGTATATAGTTATATATAGGCTATGTGTACGTACATACTCGCATGCTGTGAGTATATTGAAATGAAGACTTGATTCGCATCTGTATGTGAACATAGATAAATGAAACTAGAAAGAATTTATAGGGCTGGTAAAACAAATGCTCTGTTTACATAATACCATTTTGACAATGCTGCTCACTGCTCACGTATGCATTCCATGAATGCTAACTGTTGGTTCTGCAGCACCAATACTTTTGGGTTAATAATTTGCGTTGTACCATAGTTTAGGATCAGCGGCTATCACCCTTAGCAACAGGAAAACCATTGCAAACTTGATAAGATTTTTGGTGTGTTCATTTGAGCTTTTTGGTATCTTTTCAAAAAAAAATTAAAAAAAATGGAAGTCCTTTTTCTTGGATCTGGGTTTTGTTTGGAAGCTCGGTCGGACAGTGGAAATACTGAAGGGTTGATCGAAGGGGCTTTGAGTTTGGGTATGAAATCAGTAAGTGGCGGGTGGTGTGTGTGAATGGTCGAAACAGTGTAGTGTTTAGTATGGTGATTGTGCATGTGCACAAGTAGCTGTGCACTGATATATTCCAAATAGATGCTAGAAAAAAAGTGTTAAAGGTCTGGTCAATTGGTATACATCTTACTGATGCATACGTGAACTGGTTATTTAACCCATAAGTCTGTATAATCATGTTTTTTTGAAAGACGAAATGAAAATCTAGTGCATGGTCCTCAAACACCTGTTGGATACAAAGAGTTCTTGCGTTCAATGGTGTACTTACATCTCTAAGTGCAACTCCGAAGGGAGTTCTTGTGTGAAAGGAGGGCTGAGATTAATGGTGTGCTGATCAGTTAAGTTATGTGCCAAAAAAAATAAAAAGAAAAAGAATAGAACAAAACAACAGTGGAAGATTAAAAGAAAAGGGAGTACCAAGCATCGGGAAAGAATGGGAGAGGAGAGTACATGCGGGTTCAAGCAAAAGCGAGGAAATGGGCGTAACTTAGGGATGTTGGGACTTTTTTGGGCCAAGAGAAATAGAAAAAAAGAATGAAAAGGGAATGGGCCGAACTACGGGCTGATAGGAATAAAATAAAATAAAATAAATGAAAGAAGGGAGAATTGGGCTGAGATGATGGATTGCGTTTTGTGGGCTGTTGAAATCATAATAGTAATGAAAGAAAATTAAAAAGATGGTAGAAAGGAAATGGAAAAGAAGTAAAAAAAGGGAAAGAAAATAAAAAAAGAAATGGTAAAATAGAAAAGAATATTGAAGGATAGAAGTTTAATTCTAGAAAAAAGAGTAGAGTTCAAAACAATAATCAAAGATTTTTAAAATGTAAATGTATTATTTAGTGTGTGTGTGTGTGTATATATATATATATATATAAGTATAAATATATATTATCTAAATAAGGTAAAGATAACTTCCTCCAAAAATTATTTTTTTCTTCCTCCAAAAATAAGGTAAAGAGAAAAAGTGATAAGGATGATAATCTGGAAAGCAGATAGTAGATGATTGGGCAGAGATCATTATAAGTAGAGTCGAACTTCGCCAAGGGATAAACAGAGTTATTTTTAAATTTATATTCTTTGGAGTAATTGAAATAAAAATAAATACAAATTCTCTTAGATCGAAAATTCGTTAATTTGCTCAAGTCAGATAAATTGAACTGAAATTGACGTTATGATGTTGAACGTTAGTAATATTGTTGAGATAAACTCAATCGTAGGAATAAACATTGAAATGTAGTAAATCTGTAAATATATTTTAAACCAAGAAATGATTTAAAAAGTTAAATTAACAACATTTAAACTAAATGTTGATATCTATGTAAATGTGAATTTGTATAACAACTAGTTGTATTAACCTTGTACTAATATTTAGCGAGATGAGTTAAACAAGAACCAAAGGAATGGCGTTCCCATTCCAAAGTGAATAACAGTGGAAACAGATGCTTTGCAAGAAAAGAATATCGGTGGGAGATATTAATAAGGAAAATTTGTTTAACTTATAACGTTGAAGTTATTCTGAAGTTCAGAAAATAAATGGGATATAGAAATGAATCGAAAAGGGGTCCTGAATTGATAATCGATTAAGGAAAGTATCGTTTACTTTCCATTTTTATAAATATTTAAATACATTTTACACAGTGAGTTAATTATTCATCTAAGGAATAAAATAGTAATTATATTTATAAGTCATATAAATATTGATGTATGATAACAATATGGTTATGATTAATAGATGAGATTCTTAAATGAAATTAAAATCTTAGATATGTATATTGTTTATTTGAATTGTTGAATCGTGATAGGCAGATTTGTTGTGATAATTTATTGGTTTATTTGATTAATGGTAATGTTGTGACCTGACACAATTAACTTGTTTAATCACATCTCGTTAATATTGACTTATTCAAACTACTGTTGAAATATGGAATCTCACATATTAAATATTTTCGATAGATAAATCTTAATAATCAAATAAGGATATAAAAACACATGTGAAATATATTGATCTGATTACTTTAAGTATCACTTGGCCCTTAAAAGATATTAACGTTCATCGATTCAAAGAGACCGGGATTGGTTTTCTAAATGAAATCCAAATACCACTTTGTTTTCGACCTAGGCGTTGATTAATTTGAAATCAAGTTGAAGACCATTGAAGACGGTGTTTATGCAAGGGCTGTTCTGTCGATCCTAGGTAGAAATTGCTTAAGATGGATTTACAGAGTAGTGCCTTCGGTTTGTCCAGTCCGAGGAGAACTTGTATGGACAAATGTCTGACAGAGTATACCTAACAGATCGCATAAGTTGATCTTTCCAAAACTATGTTTTGTGGTGGAGGAATTTGTTTCTCTTAGCTTTATACCCGTAATTTTGGGGAAATCAATTTGTGATTTGAAGGGTTTGACGATGTGACATTCAAAGTAGATAAAGATGTATTGTTCTAAATGGTAAGTTATGACCTCAAGCCTTACAACCGGGAAATGACAAAAATCGGGCAGGCAGCATGACTATGTAGGTCGCTCCTGTTAGGGTGTATTTTCACCATCTAGAGAATATTCATTTTGTTACTTCTTTCACTTCTGTATCTCCCAGGAATGGTTATGTTGCTAGCAACTGTAAGGTGATAATATATTCGATACACTTAAGAGAAATGAGTAGTCGATCATGTTTGGCCGGGTTGCAAGACGTTCTTGTCGAACCCAGTGTATTTCCCTCTAGAGATACACTATCGGCAGGTGGTTCTATATCTTGTCGTAGTCGGAATCCAATCTCCTATAAGAACCGACGATTTTGTTTGTGTACTATATATATGGAGCGTGAGATGCAAGCGTTCCACTAGATTCTAGTTTATTTATGGAAACCCTAGACATTATTATAATATCATAATAAATATGATTTCAAAATGTTTTGTGTTTTCTTAAGGTAAAAAAACCATCCGTGTTTATGTGTGGATCGGTCTTATGATTATCTTTTCTTTCAAAAGAAATTTTCCAAGTTAAGTAACCTGTTTAAAATCGTTTACTCACACCAGTCCCATGACTGACCCAAAGTTTATTTTTCTGTGTTCTCCCTAAACTCTTGGGTGCCCAAATTTGTACGGGTCGTCAAGTAGTTCAGGATTTTACAGATGATCTGGAAGGAGCTTGGAGCAGGTGGCTTCAGCGTTAGATATATATAGAGTTATTTGTTATTTCCGCTGTGATGTATATATGATGTACTCTGATGTTGTATGTAAGTTCAGATATAGTTTTGTATTTTTCCAAAGCTTACATCTATATTATATTTTATTCCACTGCGATGGTGAGATTCCATGTTATTCAGATCTTTCTTGTATCTTAATTCTTGTATTCTAATTTTTCATCTTTTCTATTTCTCATCCTCTAACTTCTTTCTATTAATGGTTCGTATTTTCATGCAATTTGGGTCGGACTTGAATTGTATTTAGTCAACTCAAAGGGTTCGAATTTGCGGGTCATTACACTCGGTATCAAAGCGAAAGGTTGAGAATAACCTTGGCTCTGTGGCGTGACTCGATAGAGATAGGGTTAGTAATACCCTAGATTGAGTTTGAGTGTTTATATATGAGCACGTATTTGTGAATTGATATAAAAACTGTTTTATATTGTGTTGATTGGTTTGTTGAGTGGTTTATGAATTCTGGTCGACTAATGGGACGCCATGACATCGATGGGAATGTCTAAACACTTGAACGAAGAAATTCGACATAGTATTGTTTTAAAAGCTGGGTAAACGGTATAATTTTACCCAAAATGATATATTTTTTTATAAAAAGGATAAATTTCTGAAATTATTATAAATAGTTGTGTTGATTGCTATTATAATCTGGAATAGGGTTATAAATTGAGATGGTTACATAAAACCAAGTCGGATTTGCATCAAAATGGAATGTACAGATAAGATAAAAAAAAGAAATGGAATTTGTAATCATGGGAATGTTTTCTGATGATAGTTCTGGATATACAAATGGATATGTTTGGATTGATGGATGTTTATGGATGAAAGTGCATGAGATTCTGACAGAAGATACAAATTAGTATTTTAATTTAATTTGATAAGTTTATTTGAAAAACCAGTTGATATTGTGGATTCTCTAATGATTAGGGAAGGTATAAAGAGACAAATTTTGGAGTTGTACGATGGAGCCATGCAAGAGGGACACAATCGAATTTCTTGAAAATATAAGAATTTAATTCCTAAAGAGTATTTTGACAACTATAAATTGATTTACTGAGAACCAGAGAAATTAAAAGTGTTAATAACTCGATTTAGGATCAATTTGGATAAATAAGGATTTCATCAATAATTTGTCGATAACGAAGAAGTTTTGAGATGAGAGGCCGAAGATAGTATATGAGGAGTCTATCCGAAGTTTTGTTGATTGCTAATTTCTGATGTATTGAATGCTTTGGTTGTTGTGAAATGTTTGATAATTAACTGGTATGTTTTGGATGCTTTGTTTATTGTGATTCTAGGGGATGACCCATGTATGTGTGTTGATATAAGTCTATAATTTTAATTACAACTAGAAATTTCCTGTTACTCTTTAATTTCGGGGACAAATTCTTTTAAGGGGGGTAGATTGTAATGTCCTGGATTTTCTTGACCAACGTTAAAATCTAAATCTTAGATTGTGCTGATAATTCAATTTGATTAAATAATATTTAATTTGAAAATTTATATAAATTTGAATAATCCTTTGTTTATAATTTTGTGTTGTGTTTTATAGGCAAATGTTATTTTAACATTTTCTTTTGCATTCAAAACTTATATTTTTATTTATATAAAAATATGATTTGCTTAAGTAAAATGACTTTTAATATTTGAAAAGATTTGAAATAATTCTTTTTATAAAATCTTAGAATACACATATTCTTATGACCATTAGCATATATGTATGTATATAACGAAATATATATATATATATATATATATATATAAGTCGAGGCAGTAACTTTTGTTTTGAACTTAAGTAGATATTTATTTGTGTATATATAAGATTGTATGACAACTAATGAATAAAGAACATGTCATGCAATAGACTTCAATGAAAGCAAATCATATTAAAATAAGGAGCACATATTTATTTACATTGAATTGCAACTATGGATTCAAGCAAGTAACCTAGCTCATTATATATGCAAATCAAGTCTTATCTCACTACGCCATAGATGACATATCGCAACGAAAATGCATGATGTTGCTAGCTACAGTGTTGCCATTGCTATGATGTTATTTATCTATTGCAACGCACGCTTCAAAGTGTTAGCATAAATATCAACATGTGTTGCAGTAGCCGCATGAATAAAATTAGCAATCCACGTCAACACGATCCAACGGTCTAGATTAGTAATCCGCATCAATCTGATTTCCTTCAACATCGCAGAGTTCTTTTACCCAAATTTTCATTTTCCCGCATCAATCTGTTTTCACTTTTCCACTTTCAAACCCTAAATCGTTCGAACCCTAAACTAAAATCCCAATTCTTATCGCAGGGAATCCCAATTCTTGCTGCCCTTTTTCTTCCCTAAATTCTCCTTCCTCTCAACAAAAACCTCTTCTTCCTTCTCCTATCATTTTAATTCTCACTGCAGCAAAATTCGACGAGGCAACCACTAATTACGTTGTTCGCTACCAAATAAAGATCCGATTTTGCATGAAATTGCTTCGCTGCTGATCTGTTTCATTACCCTAAGATACTGTAAACGAATTTTTTGATCTCAACTTACCTTTTTCCGATGATCCATAGTGTTGTACTTCGTCAGTCTGTACATTCATTTTTTAGGCAAATCTGTTTTAGGCTTAACATAAAGGTATTCCCTAGCCATTTAAGTCTTTTTTTCATCAAACCTACATTGTTAAATATGTTGTTTCACAAAAGTACTTCTTTGGTTGTGCCTATCATTCCAGCTTGTGAGCACAAGTAGAAATTGTAATTCTTCGGGTGGTAGATTTTGTTGTGCACCATAGTGCCTGGTGGGACATTATCTGGAGAATGGAGGTAGAAGGTGGCAATTCTTGTGCCTGGATAATGTTCCACTAGGCAGTATGTGACAATGCCAAATTCAGAGAGGCACTTTCGCTTCCAAGGCCCATATAGAAGTGAATTTTTTCGCTCGGGCAGGATGCAAAGCAAAATTTTGGTGATCTAGGAAGCCTTTTTTTGATCGGATCAGAATCATAATCATTGCTCTTTAAAGCCGAGCTCAACGCCCTTATTATTTTTTGGGGTTTCTACCTTTAGTTCTCAACCAGTGAGATCTCCTTCGATGTAGTAAGTGTGTGTTTATTTTGCCTTGTTAGATGTTATATAGTACACATTGCATTTATCATATCCACATTTATGCAAATTTCAGGAATGTAATTGATGTTTCATCCAATAGTTTATGTTTATTCGACATAAATATTATGGAATCTTTGTTGGTACTTATAAGAGTATACATTGTCACATATTTCTATGACTTAAGTCTCGGACTGCGGATATCACTGAATATTGCATGATGCGAACATCAATTTCTACTTCAAATTCATCAACAGAGGCTGCGAGAAAGAACTGCCACCACAATATCCCAGTGAAGATGAGGACTGTGAAGGTGGGGTCGAATGCGGGGAAGAAGTTTTTTGGTTGCTCCATGTGGCCGGTAAGTATAAATTAGGTTTTTTTTTGGTTGCTCCATGTCAATTATCATATCTTTCGTTGGTGTTTTACTCGAGAATTTAATGTATGTGCAGATTGGCGATTGCGGGTATTTTATGTGGCATGACGAAGTGTATGAAATCAACAACAATTCTGAATTGGATGATACTAGTGTTAAATTGATGGAAAAAGAAAAGACTATATTGCAATTGCTCGTGGAAAAGAAGATAATTGAAGAAAAGTTGCTGAAGCAAAAGCAAAAGAGGGCAAAAGCCGATGAATTTGTGGCAGATTTGAAGGAAGAGTTGGCCCTAATGCGCATTAAATGTGGAAAACACGAGACAGGAGAAAAATTCTCTGCAAAAGCTTTAGCTATGTCTTGGATCATGTTTGGAGTTCTTTTGTGTGTTGTTATGGCAATGTAGAGCAGTGAAGTAACATGAAATAGCATGCATGTGCAGTTTTTCAGGTATAATCTTAAGTTTTATCACATAGTGGATTAGTGATAATTTTTGCCACATTGCAGATCAGTATACACTTGTATACACATTGTTTATATCAGTATACACTTGTATATACACATTGTTTAGATCAGTATACACTTGTATATACACATTGTTTAGATCAGTATACACTTGTATATACACATTGTTTAGATCAGTTATGTCACTCAGTTATGTTTAGATTAGTACACTTGTATCCACATTGTGCCTCTGTTATGTAACGCAGTTATGTAAATGAAACGCAAATGCAAATGAAACTCAGTTATGTGATCAGTATACACTTGTATACACATTGTTTAGATCAGTATACACTTGTATGTAGACATTGTTTAGATCAGTTATGTTTAGATCGGTACACTTGTATCCACATTGTGCCTCTGTTATGTAACTCAGTTATGTAAATGAAACGCAAATCCAAATGAAACTCGGTTATGTGATCAGTATACACTTGTATACACATTGTTTAGACCAGTATTCACTTGTATATACACATTGTTTAGATCAGTTATGTCACTCAGTTATGTTTAGATCAGTACACTTGTATCCACATTGTGCCTCTGTTATGTAACTCAGTTATGTAAATGAAACGCAAATGCAAATGAAACTCGGTTATGTGATCAGTATACACTTGTATACACATTGTTTAGATCAGTTATGTAACTCACACATTGTTTAGATCAGTACACTTTTATAAACATTGGTTAGATCAGTATACTATGTTATACTGATGCAAATGGAATTCAGTTATGAAACTCAGTTTGTGCTGAAAGGAAACTCTGTTATACTATGACCATAGTTTGTGCTGAAATTCAATTGAGGCATGCATACCTCTTATTTTGTGTTGAAATGCAACTGATGTATGCAGGTGAAGGAGGCAGTGATGAGGATTTTCAAGAACTTGTTAATGAAGGCACAAGAGGTACGTGATGCCGTAGAGGCATTGAACGCATTGAAGGCTTGCGCAATATTTTGAAACTGTTTTAGTTTATGTAAACATGAATTTAGGACTTGCTGTGTTTGTTTTTGAAATGTTTGTAAAATTGAATTTAGTGGCTACGTTTTGTTATTTTGTAGTTGACTAAGTACTACTTATGTTCGCTGGTTAATTTGAAATAATTAAAACTTCTTTGTTAATTTCAGTTTGATTTTATGTTATGTAATGTTGCCATATATACGATATAATGTTGCAGTATGTGATGTTAAATGTTACCATAGCTATGATATAGTGTTGCCATTGGGTGGTAAAATTGTTGCCATAGATTTATGCATGTAGGTCCCACAACTGGATTCCGTGAACCCGGGCTACAGATTTCAGTGGGTCCCACATTTTTGTAAATTTAGTACATGCGGCAACACCTGTGCTAATGTTGCCTTAGGATCGAAAATGTGTTGCCTTTGACTCTAAGGCAACGAGTAAAAGGCAACCCCAAAAAAGTGTTGCCACAGATCATTTTTTGCTTGCAGCAACACTATTTGGCACCTACTGCGTCATTTCTCTGGGGTTGGCGTAGGCCATCTATGGCGTAGTGTCTCTTCAATATGAAGTATGTACATAGGTAATGCTAGCCTAGTAACCTATAATATAAAAATTTAATGAAAACATGTGCTTGTACATGAATTGCAAAGTCATAACAGTGAATATAAGAGAGTATTAATGGTTTAAAATACTTAATAGCCAAGTAAGCCAGTTGAAAACACATTCAAGAACAGACTGCACATGTAATTGTACCCCAAGTTATGATATAGTCGTGCCTTCCTTTTGCGAGAAGCCTTGTCAACATTCTTTGTCAATCAATCTAATGTGGATCAGAACCTAGCCTATAAACTCCTGCATTTTTGCACATGGATGAACACCAAAATTTGCACACCAAATTACCTGGCCATACTCTGTTAGGAGGTAGCACATAGGATCAGCTATAGCATAACCTCTTTTCCATCAATCATAGTTGCAAAGAAAATCTATATGCACATAGATATACTATGTGTAGTCTCCTTTCAAAACAGCAAATTCACAGCTATATGCATGTTCTCCTCCATCGACAAGGCAACTTTAGGCCTCTTTTCAATCAATCAAGACGGCCTATAGACCCTGCCAAACCTTTAAACCCTGCACAGTTTTCATCTATAAATACCCTGAGATATCAGTGCAAGTTCATAGCTTTGAAGCAACTGAAACATTTTAGACTAGAAGGTGAAATAATGGACGAAACAATATAAAACAGACGGAAAGCCTGGAATGGCCAAGCCAAACTTGAACAGAGAAGCTAAACTAGAAATAAGAGAGCAAATTACGGTGAGTAAACAAAACTTTTTGTTTTCTATTTTACACATTACTTTATTTAGGGTTAGCCTAAGACTATATATGTATTCCCATACACATTCATATTAAGTAAGCATGGCTGGTTGTTAAAGAGTAATGATTGAATTTTTTTTCGAATGATGCACATTGTTTGAAACCATAGAACAGTGGATAATTTGTATAAGCCTCTCTTACATTTCTAATTTTGAAATATGATGCTTATCAGTAATCACACATATGCCTATATAACTTGTTGCATGATTTTAATATTGGAAGAAAATTAAATGTAAACCATGGAACAATGATAGTATATTTGTGAGGAAACTATACCCAATCTATTTCGGATATTTGCTCCTCCTCGTTGCTCCGCCTCAGCGTCTCGATTTCTGACTTGTCAAAGAAGGTGTATAATTATTCTCAGGCTTTTCATGGTATAAATTAGTACATAGTTGCTCCTTGGATTAAGTATATTTCGAACCTGATAACCTCCAAGCTGGTTTTGGGTTATGCATGTTTATGTCCTGAGGTGTATATAATCACATGAGTGGAAAGCTAATGTATATCATACATAGGTTGAAATCTCCAAAATACATGAAATTACATAAGTATAGATCTGATGTACAGGCTATGGTTATATGTTTTGGTTACACAAAATTTGATGATTTTATACAAGATTTTAGAATGGGACAGTATATAGTTATATATAGGCTACGTGTATATACATACTCGCATGCTGAGAGTATATTGAAATGAATACTTTATTCGCATCTGTATGTGAACATATATAAATGAAACTGGAAAGAATTTATAGGGCCGGTAAAACAAATGCTCTGTTTACATAATACCATTTTGACATTGCTGCTCACTTCTCACTGCTCACGTATGCATTCCATGAATGCTAATTGTTGGTTCTGCAGCACCAATACTTTGGGTTAATAATTTGCGTTGTACCATAGTTTAGGATCTGCGGCTATCCCCCTTAGCAACAGGAAAACCATTGCAAACTTGATAAGGTTTTTGGTGTGTTCATTTGAGTTGTTTGGTATCTTTTCACAAAATAAAAATAAAAATAAATGGAATTCCTTTTTCTCGGATAGGGGTTTTGCTTGCAAAGCCCCATTGGATAGTGAAAATACTGAAGGGTTGATCGAAGGGGGCTTTGAGTTTGGGAATGAAATCAGTAAGTGGCAGGTGGTATGTGTGAATGGTCGAAACAGTGTAGTGTTTAGTGTGTGATTGTGCATAAGTAGCTGTGCACTGATATATTCCAAATAGATGCTAGAAAAAAAGGGTTAAAGGTCCGATCAATTGGTATACGTCTTACTGATGCATACGTGAACTGGTTATTTAACCCATAAGTCTGTATAATCATGTTTTTTTTTTCTGAAAGACAAAAGGAAAATCTAGGCATGGTCCTCAAAAACCTGTTGGATACAAAGAGTTCTTGCGTTCATATTCAAGGGTGTACTTACATCTCTAGGTGCAACTCTGAAGGGAGTTCTTGCGTGAAAGGAGGGCTGAGATTAATGGTGTGCTGATCAATTTGGTTATGCGCCGAAAAAAAAAGAACAGAACAAAACAGCAATGGATGATTGAAAGGAGAGGGAGTGCCAAGCATCAGGAAAGAGTGGGAGAGGAGAGTACATGTGGGTTCAAGAAAAAGTGAGGAAATGGGCATGACTTAGGGATATTGGGCCTTGTTTGGGCCAAGAGAAACATAAAAAAAGATTGAAAAGGGAATAGGCCGAACTATGGGCTGATAGGAATAAAATAAAATAAAAGAAATGAAAGAAGGAGAATTGGGCTGAGATGATGGACTGCGTTTTGTGGGATGCTGAAATCATAATAGTAATGTAAAAAAATTAAAAAGATGGTAGAAAGGAAATGGAAAGGAAGTAAAAAGGGGAAAGAAAATAAAAAAAGTAATGGTAAAATAGAAAAGAATATTGAAGGGTAGAAGTTTAATTCTAGAAAAAAGAGTAGTGTAAAGACCCGTAAATTCCCGCTCTTTGGATCGACCATAAACCACACAAGTCTGACCCAAAGGTTGGAAATCCACGAATACTTTAACTTTGGGAATACAACAACATCAGAACAATAACAGCAGACTTTTATAACATCTTAATAAATGTTACATCAGAGTACATAATATATATCAGAGTACATTAAATAAATTTACAGCGGAAGATAATTTTACATTACTTTACTACAGTGCAGCGGAAATGAAATAACTAAGACAGTGGAAGACTTTTCTTTGCTCTGGACACAGCTTTGAGCTTCAATCCAGGATCCTGCTAAAGAGATAAATATCTGCAAAAAAGCTACTCGACTGCCCGTGTGGAAAAGAGGGCACCCGAGTTTGCAAAAGTGGAAACAAACAACGGGTCAGTCGTGGGACTGGTGTGAGAATTCTTAACTAATATAACTAATAGTAATAAGGCAAATCCAAGGACCACGCCGCTAAAGCGGAACGGGTTTTATTCCAATGGATTGCCGTGCATAAATTAAGTAAATCGTCAAAACAACGCAATGCTTTGTAGAAAAATGAAACCATCATAAGACCCAAGTCCCATCACACAATGCAACGCAAACCGGAGGATAGGGTTTTACCTTATAATGGTCAAACATGCTTGATACGATAAAAACGATATTATTATTAGTGTGTATATGTTTTAAAACATTTCAAAGTAAATGTATCAATCCTAGGAAGCATAGGTACCATATGCTATGCCTCCATACTAGTAATACAATCAAAACCGCAAGGGTCGTATTTGGAATTTGGATTTCCATCTGAGTCAAGGCTAGGGAGGAGCTCCTTACCGATTCGAGACACTCTAGCTAATGCCTCAGGATTACCCGCAGTTAACCCTTGGAAATGGCAGGGCCGGTCCTCAAATACAGCTTAGAGGATTGGCAATTCCTAAGCACACGTTCCCCGATCCTATAGGACCTATCCGAGGCGCCTCATTCCATCATCCACATAAGTAAAATGTTAGGGCTGGTAGGTCACTGACACCACTCTAGCTAGAAAGAAACGTGCTGCTCTCCCTGCGTTCCCTTCTCCCGTTTTAGACTCCGCCGGTGTGTGAGGCTCATGAAGTCACGCGATACACAAAGCTATGCCTAAACAGGCTATGCTTTGATCATCCCACAAGGCCTGCTTTTCAACAAAGCCTTGATCATATGCATCTTAGCATGCCACATCGTCAATCCATACCATACCATTGATTTCTAACAACATATAACCTCTGAGCTCATACGTCTCAGAGAAGGGTGTAAAACACCAAACAGATATATGTTTAGCAGAGATCAACGAATACAGTATAAAGGAATACAATGTCAGACATACAATCCATTTACGCGCTTATGCTCTGGGTTTGAGCGAAAGCCAAACCCGTGCAATCAACACTACGTCCGGACGGCTACTACTGTCGCCCCTTCAAGGTAGCTACTCCCATCATGGGTTTCAATAGCAACACACCCATTCGATGTGAAGATCGTCGGTCTTCAATCACCGTCTTCAACTCTTCGAACGTCGTATCATTATTTGGAATGAGAGTAAACTCGGACTTTCCAAATAATTCTCGCATATATAAATTTGAAAGCAATTTCATATCGTTAAAATTAATTTATAACGATAAAACTTTATTTTTAATTAAATTCTATTTAACGACGTCTCATGTCAACAGGCGACTTTGACGCTATTTTCACCCAAATTTGTTTTACACGTTTCTCTAAATCTAACCGTTGGATTTTTAATATACATCATATCATTAGAAAGATCTTCCCAAGGCGAACCTACCAGTTTCAGTTTTGGGAAAATCCGTCGGTCGGATCATACGGTATAATCAATTAAAAATACGATTCTAAAATGTGAACTACCATGCTCGATTCAAGTACTTTTAATTTATATATATATATATATATATAATTTATATAAATATAATTCCTCGTCCATTTCATTTTACTATATTTTGCTAATAACAAATCTTCTTATTTATATCCAATATTGATATATATATCATCACACGCAACAATGTTTTCTTTTATTTTTCAATTTCCAAAAATATACTATACACAAAATGTATGTTTTGTGTATCATTCCAATTACAACCAAAAATAAGTATTTTTGTGTTTCATTTCCATTACAACAACCATGCATATTTTGGTGTCCACTTCATTTCTATACAAATGAATATATTTTGTTTGCTTAATTTCAATATAACAAAAATAATAACTTTGATATTCTTTTAAATGCCAAACAAAAATAATAATCTTTCTTATCTCTTTCAATGCAAAACCAAAAAAAAAAATGATTTCAGCTATTTTATATTGGTAATGCAAATTTCCCTCTTGGTGACGTCATGCAAATATAATTTTTAATATAAAATATAATATCATACCTTAATTACATAATAAGAATGTAATTCTAATTTACAGTGCAAATCCTCATTTATAGTTACATATATAAAAGTGTAAATTTTATTCGCTTACCACATTTCATATCATAGTTTCAAATAAAAGTGTAATTTTAATTAATAAAATGTCCTTCTTATCCTAAATAACCTCTTTTAAACAAAAGGGACATGTTTATCTAGTTTGACACTTCTAATATAAGTGACATTCCAATCATATAATTACATAAAAAAAAATGTAATTCTCATTTCTTTTTATTTTGATCACATGAAATGTAATTTCCTTTAACAAAACTTGTCAGTACAAAACAATGTCAACTTAATTTTTAACAAATGGATATTTTGTCATCCTTTTTCGTTTGATCAAAATGCATATTTCTTACTCTTGACAAATGAGTATCTTGTCATCCTTATATTTTCTATCTTTCTTTTATATTTGACAAAATGAATGTTTTGCCATTCTTTTTATCTATTTTTATAAAAAATGAATCTTTCTTTTATTCTATCCATATAAAAATAATCTCTCTTTTTCCAATGACATATACAACTATGAATGTACATGTTAACAAACCTTCCATTACAATTGACATATAAACTGAATGTATATGTAAACAAATTTTACTTCATTTCTCTCATTACATATAAAAGTGAATTAATATATACGCAAGCTTATTTCATCTCTCTCTTTACATATAAAAAGGAATTTGTCGCTATTCTTTACCTTAACAAAAATTGAAGTTGTCATACTCTTTACATTAACCAAAATAAATATATTTCATTTCATATGCAATGTTATGCAACGTTAACAAAATAAATATATATCATTCATATGCAATGCTATGCAACGTTAACAAAATAAATATATATCATTCATATGCAATGCTATGTCATTAACAAAATAAATATATATCATTCATATGCAATGCTATGTCATCAACAAAATAAATATATATCATTCATATGCAATGCTATGCAACGTTAACAAAATAAATATATATCATTCATATGCAATGCTATGTCATTAACAAAATAAATATATATCATTCATATGCAATGCTATGTCATTAACAAAATAAATATATATCCTTCATATGCAATGCTATGTCATTAACAAAATAAATGTATTTTCTTTTATTACATTAAATAAAAATGAAATTTCTATTGTCATTCTTCTTCAATTGTCAAAATGAATCTTTTGTTATTTTAATCTTCCTTCTACATTTACAAAAATATGATTTTTATCGCTACTTCAATATATTGACAAAAGTGATTTCATCGCTACTTCAATTATATTGACAAAAGTGAATTCATCGCTACTTAATTATATTGACAAAAGTGATTTTATCGCTACTTAATTATATTGACAAAAGTGTCTGTTTTAATCTAATATTAACATTCCTTATGAAAATGGCATGTGTAATTTACTAAATAAATGACATGTTTATTTTGTCAATTTTATATACAACATAAATGACACATCCATTTTGTTCATTTTAATACAATGACAGTTTTTATATTAACATAACATTATTAACACAAGCGATGTTCTTATGTTAGCATAACGTTATTAACCAAATGAACATACTTATGTTGACGGTTCTAATTCAACATAACATAAAAATGAATATTTTATGTGAGTAATTCATAAAATGAAAATTCCAACATGATAAACAAAGAATACTTTTTTTTTCTTCACAATATATAAATTCCCTTTCTAACATGTAACATCTCCGTTATATATATACACAATATAAATATATGATTTTTATGGTTTGCACAAATTTTTCTTTTACAAACATGAATATTATACATTTTATATATTAACTAAAATGTTTGTCTTCGTCGTGCACACAAAATCATGTCAACATAAATACGCACAATCATCACAAACAATCAACATGGAAATAATCATACATGCAGCAACAACATGAATTTCATATGATATGAATATAGATTTTGCAGTGAATTAAATAAATAAATAATTTTATTTTAAAAATAGAATTCTCACTTTGATTTTTGCTGAAAATTTGACTGTCTCGGATTCAGCTCTGGTCTGCGCCATCGCGAAGAGCTCGGAAAGACGAGTCCAACGCAATTTACGGTTCGTCAATCGGACCTCGTACGAGAGAGTTATGATTTATTAAAGTTGGACATAATTAAATAATTAATTAATATTCGTGAAAATACCTAAAAATTTCACTGTCTCAGAATTGGACAAAATTAATGTCCACGCATCCATCTCGTCGCCACGATCCCAACGCACCTGAAATCGTCGAATTTCGACTTCGTATGAGTGAGTTATGCAATTTTAAAGTTCTGGAAATTAATTAAATAATTTAAAAAATAAAATAGAAAATACCCTCAGCCCATTGACCGCGGAACACTGTTCACCGCAGAACTTTGACCGTAATTTGCCGCTGCTTCAGGCCACCTGACGCCACGGGACCACCGCCAACGTCTTCGTCTTGGCGAGACGCACCACCACAAGAAAGAGCCGCCCCTAAAGCTTCTCCGATCATCGGGAAATCGCCTACGAACGATTTCGCCTCGCGGGTCCCACAGGCCGCCTCGCACCTCCACCTCACGTAGACGAAGAACTTCCGTGTTCGTGACTTCGTCTAATTCTTCCTCGATTCACGGGAATTTCTTGATTTACGTTTTGAGCTTCTGAATTTCGAAAACAGCGAGCTTTAAGACGAGATTCCGGCGAATCCGAGCGCTGTTTGACGAAACCGACGACACCATTAGCTTCGTATCGTCGAGACCTTCGAGTGGACATATAATTTGCTATGTTTTGAAGAGATTTTATTTTCGATAAATTTTTGATTGAGGAAGAAGACAGCCATTGACAAGAGGAGGAAGGAAGGGAAAAAGATGCTGCTGTACAATTTCGAATTTCAGCCTAAATTCTGAGGAAAAAGATAATATATACTATGGGTCTAATTTTGGTTTGGGCCCAAATATCATTACGTGTCCAATTACTAAATTTTCAACTGTTTTCTTCAATCCAAAAATTCTTATAAATACATGCTGATTTCAAAATTAATAAAATTTTAAACATAGTTATTTCAGGTCATTACGAATCCAACGAACCTGATTTCGTAATTTTCCGAGTCCGTATGAATTTATTATGAATTTCCGAAGTCTGAAAATATGCTATTTTTCACTGTAAAAATTATACCGGCCACAAAATAATTCCAAAAATTATAAATTTTAGAATTTAACCTTATTTTAATATTCCAAATCCATAGAAACTGGTCTCGTCGAATTCGGAGTTCGTTTGCAAAAATTCCATTTTTCAGGCGTATATTTTTAATATTTAAAAATACCAAAAATAGTGGAATTTTTCCGAAACTCAAAAATATAAGTTCTTATAGTCATTTTTATATGTAAACAACATTCTGAAACCAATGGAGATGGTTTCGGGTCCTAATTCCTTATTCTGCAAAAATTTTACGTTTCGGGCCTTATATATAATATATACGAATTCTATAGCGTTTTTCTGAAAATTTAATTTTCTCATAACTTACAATTTATAAACTGGAATCTTAATTTTCTGAAACTCTTTGGAAAGATATTTTAAATACGGTCCTAGCGTTTCTTGTTTCGTCCAATTCTGATTTATATTTTATTTTATATAATTTTTCAAAGTTGGAATTTCAAATCTGAAATTACCGC
This sequence comes from Allium sativum, assembly GCA_030737875.1. NCBI lineage: Eukaryota > Viridiplantae > Streptophyta > Magnoliopsida > Asparagales > Amaryllidaceae > Allium > Allium sativum. Next base: position 312,716,580 of record CM060913.1, read on the forward strand.
GCCGTTTTCAGGCTCGGAATGGATTTAATATAAATTTCAAGTTCGCGCTCGAAATAAAATAAGTTTTTCATCATTATTATTTAAAATAAATAATTTTAAATATATTCATTCATTAAAATTTCTTAAAATAAAATTTTAAAATTAACCCAAAAAATCAGGGCTGTTACAAGTAGAGTTCAAAATAATAATCAAAGATTTTTAAAATGTAAATGTATTATTTAGTGTGTGTGTGTGTGTGTATATATATATATATACAAGTATAAATATATATTGTCTAAATAAGGTAAAGAGAAAAAGTGATAAGGATGATAATCTGGAAAGCAGATAGTAGATGATCGGGCAGGGATCATTATAAGTAGAGCCGAACTTCGTCAAGGGATAAACAGAGTTATTTTTAAATTTATATTCTTTGGAGTAATTGAAATAGAAATAAATACGGAATCACTTAGATCTAATATTCGTTAATTAGCTCAAGTCAGATAAACTGAACTTAAATTGACGTTATGATGTTGAACGTTAGTAATATTGTTGAGATAAACTCAATCGTTGGAATAAACATTGAAATGTAGTAAATCTGTAAATATATTTTAAACCAAGAAATGATTTAAAAAGTTAAATTAACAACATTTAAACTAAACGTTGATAGATATGTAAATGTGAATTTATATAACAACTAGATAACTGTATAAACCTTGTACTAATATTTAGTGAGATGAGCTAAATAAGGACCAAAGGAATGACGTTCACATTCCAAAGTGAATAACAGTGGAAACAGATGCTTTGCAAGAAAAGAATATCGGTGGGAGATATTAATAAGGAAAATTTGTTTAACTTATAACGTTGAAGTTATTCTGAAGTTCAGAAAATAAATGGGATAAAGAAATGAATCGATAAAGGGTCCTGAATTGATAATCGATTAAGGAAAGTATCGTTTACTTTCGGCTTTTATAAATAATTAAACACATTTTACACAGTGAGTTAATTATTCATGTAAGGAATAAAATAGTAAGCATATTTATAAGTCGTATATATATTGATGTATGATAAGAATACAGTTATGATTAATAGATGAGATTCTTAAACGAAATTAAAATCTTAGATATGTATATTGTTTATTTGAATTGTTGAATCGTGATAGGCAGATTTGTTGTAATAATTTATTGGTTGATTTGATTAATGGTAATGTTGTGGCCTGACCCAAATAACTTGTATAATCAGATCTCGTTAATATTGACTTATTCAAACTACTGTTGGAATATGGAATCTCACATGTTAAATATTTTCGATAGATAAATCTTAATAATCAGATAAGGATATAAAAACACATGTGAAATATATTGATTTGATTACTTTAAGTATCACTTGGCCCCTAAAAGATATTAACGTTCATCGGTTCAAAGAGACCGGGATCGGTTTTCTAAATGTAATCCAAATACCACTTTGTTTTCGACCTAGGCGTTGATTAATTTGAAATCAAGTTGAAGACCATTGAAGACGGTGTTTATGCAAGGGTTGTTCTATCGATCCTTGGTAGAAATTGCCTAAGATGGATTTACAGAATAGTGCCTTCAGTTTGTCTAGTCCCATGACAACTTGTATGGGCGAATGTTTGACAGAGTATTCCTAACAGATCGCGTAAGTTGATCTTTTCAAAACTATGTTTGGTGGTGGAGGAATTCGTTTCTCTTAGCTTTATACCCGTAATTTTGGGGAAATCAATTTGTGATTTGAAGGGTTTGACGATGTGACATTCATAGTGGATGAAGATGTATTGTTCTAAATGGTAAGTTATGACCTCAAGCCTCACAACCGGGAAATGAAAAAAATCGGGCAGGCAACATGGCTATGTAGGGCACTCCCATTAGGGTGTATTGTCACTGTCTAGAGAATATTCCTTCTGTTACTTCTTTCGCTTCTGTATCTCCCGGGAACGGTTATGTTGCTAGCAACCGTAAGGTGATAATATATTCGATACACTCAAGAGAAATAAGTGGTCGGTCATGTGTGGCCGGGTTGCAAGACGTTCTTGTTGAACCCAGTGTATTCCCCTCTAGAGATACACTATCGGCATGTGGTTCCATACCTTATCATAGTCGGAATCCAATCTCTAATAAGCACCCGCGGTTTTGTTTGTATACTATATATGTGGAGCATGAGATGCAAGCGTTCCGCTAGATTCTAATTTATTTGTGGAAACCCTAGACATTATTATAATATCAGAATAATTATGATTTCAAAATGTTTTGGGTTATCGTAAGGTTAAAAAAACCATCCGTGTTTATGTGTGGATCGGTCTTACGATTATCTTTTCTTTCAAAAGAAATTTTCCAAGTTAAGTAAGCTGTTTAAAATCGTTTACTCACGCCAGTCCCATAACTAAACCAGAGTTTATTTTTCTGTGTTCTTCCTAAACTCTTGGGTGCCCAAATTTGTACGGGCAGTCAAGCAGTTCAGGATTTTACAGATGATCTGGAAGGAGCTTGGAGCAGGAGGCTTCAGCGTTAGATATATATAGAGTTATTTCCGTTGTGATGTATATATGATGTACTCTGATGTTGTATGTAAGTTCAGATACAGTTTTGTATTTTTCCAAAGCTTACATCTATATTATATTTTATTCCACTGCGATTGTGAGATTCAATGTTATTCAGATCTTTCTTCTATCTTAATTTTCTATTCTAATTTTCCATCATTTCTATTTCTTATCCTCTAACTTCTTTCTATTAATAAACTTCTTTCTATTAATGGTTCGTATTTTCGTGCAATTTGGGTCAGATTGTATTGTATTTAGTCGACTCAAGAGGTTCGAATTTACGGGTCATTACATTAGTTCTCTCTCTATGAACAGATGTTCTTTTTGGCATGATAGATCTTGTACATTCAGATAAATTTATCGATGAGAAAGTGAAACTCTAGCAAATTCTCATCTTCATTTATCATAATGTCTTTCTAGAACGATTTTTTCCCTAAATTCCCGCATATACAGCTACGAAATTGTCCCTGTCATTCATTCCCTTTGCCCTTACAGCTTCATAATTGAATCATTTTAGGTGTTCTCTTAAGGGTTCTCCTGACTGCATCTTGATGTTAGCGACCATTATGTAATGAATAGTGGGATCCTTTCAGACACAACATAGGGTATTGAATTCATATAAAACCGCTTCCAAGAATATATGGTCTTTTCTTTGTACTACAAATACCATTTAGCGGCGGCACCTAGAAGCGTCACAGGGAACAATTTACAGCGGATTACTCTAGATGATTGTATAAGTCCGTCTGGCTATCAAAAACCACTAAGAGATCGTCAGGGTTTGTGATTCCCTAATATTTGATTGTTGGTATTTTACTTGCAAAGGGATAGTAGTGGATATAATCTCTTCGGTAAATGGAGCAACCCTTTCGTTTCCATTTACCTGAGCATCAAGGGTTCTTCTTCCCTTGAAATTGAATGAGTCTTTAATAGCTTTTGCTATTAGGTCCTTGAAATAAACATCATTATCAAGATAGTTTATTCTGTGGGGTTTGTACCCATTGGTGGTAGAGCTCCCACATTGCTCCTCCTTATTCTATAGATTGAAACGATCTCCAAATCTCTCCAGATTATATCCATCGTGTAGCCTGCGACCATACAATTCCAACATGACTGACTGTTCGCAATTCTAATATCGTATGTACAGAGTATTAAATTTACAAGTTATACGCATATAAATTTAAAACTTAAACTATATTATTTATTTCTTTATTTTAATAACTGGGCCTCACCTTTTATGCATCGGCCCACGTCCCAAGTGTTTAACCCATCTTCAATGGTGCTTTCTCTCCCAAAAAGAATACGCTGCAGTTTCTTCAAGCCATTCAATTTCACGCAAGCACCAAACCATACTGTCACGTACCAAACCTTCACCATTCTTCAAACTGGGTTCCCATGCATGAGATCTTATATTAACAAGTAAATACTCAGTTTAAATAAAACAAAAACTTAATTTTTTTAATGGTTGGGCTTACCGAATCTAACAGCCCATTTAGATCCACGTTGCCCAGCACATAACTTAACTATCTACTTCCCCATATTTTTATTTTGCTCCAGTATATTTTTTCTCCGTCATTCCAAAAATCCCAACTCCGAACAGTATGTCTCCCTCCACGCAAATACCAAAAAGCTGCCCACGTCACTTTGCACGGCATATTATCTTCCCCATAATAATCTTCCTCCAAACCAAATTCAAACTCACGTTCCTTCCAATTCCGCCCCTTCTGTCGTTCTCCTTTCTCTTCACGAACTCCAAAACACTCAACACCGCTTGCTTCCCCACCTCGAGAGCTTCAGCCTCCACCTGTACACGTCGTCTCTGCGCTGCCCATCGCGTCATCACCCTTTAACACGGCTCCTAATTGCAAACCCAATATGCATACCACGCTCCGGTAACCTTTGAATAAAAATGAAACCGCCACTTCTAAACCCGCCGCTAACCACCATTGTTAACCACTAACCATCATAGCGACCTCCGCCATCCACCTCCAGCTCGCCTTCTCTTTTCAACAACCCTTCTCAAGATCAGTCTGATCTCCTTTCTTTTCACCGTGGAAATGCCAGCCCTAGTGCTGTAATAATTTTCGAGTTCTGGAAAAACCATTGAGTTCAGAAAAACCCCAGGTCGAGTTGCACGAACCTTACGCGAGACGGAAGAGATATTTTATGGGTTGTAAATGTATGAGCGTCGTGATTTTTTTGAGGCCAATTCTGTTTGTTTTGATTTAATTTTTTCCATGGTAATTAAAAGCTTTCGTATATTTTTCTGCTGAGAAGAATGAATGGCTAATGGCTTTGTAAAGAAGGAGAGGGGAAGGTCGCTTACCCTTTGTACAGAGTTGGTGTTGTATATTTCTATCGTAGCCATGTGATTTTGTACGTGATGGGTTGGCAAAGAAATCAAATGCCAGGTTCTGCATTTATTCAATTTGCATGTACGTTAGTTTGCATGATTTGAAAATGTTGGTGCAAGAGAACTTAGGTATGTGCAAAAAAAAAAACTAGGGTGACAGATTTTTTTATGAATTGTCCCAGCTTAGCATGTGAGTACCTAGCAGACGGTAACATGTGACGTGCAGAAAATATGGTAGAGAAGGGTTAGCAGATGGTAACATGCGTAGGCATGTACAAGTTTCAATCTACAGCTGGGCTAGATGATATGTATTTATATAGGTAAAACTACTTTGTTGCTAAGTAACAGGAAACGAATAAAAATATTAGTGTCTAGCTGTGTATACAGATAGGTCGGCTAGGAGTTTGATGTTTGTTGCTGAGAGTACTAGACATGAAAAGAAATTGGATAGCTAAGAGTACCTTATTACATTAATGAGAACATCGTGGAATAGGAGTGTTTACTTCATGTTGAAGAAAATGTAACAGAAGAAACGAGCGTACCTGTTACTTAAAACTCTGTTCGTTTACGGACCGCTATCGACATAATATGAATACCGTTGTAACCAGCAATGTGCTACGATCCCAAAAATATAATAAAATGGACAAGTTAACTTATTCTGTGAAATCCCAAAAATGCTATTATAGGGTGTAAAATACGTTAAAGTAATAATTAAGTAATCAAAATTATTTAAATTCGAATCATTTGAATTACCAAATCAACATTTAATAATTTAATAATTTAATTACCTAACCGCTAAAAATCTAGGATGTTACGATTGAGATTTGGTTTTACCTCTTATGGGGGTTGCTGGTCTACTGCACGAGGCTTTTTCTTTCTCGATGAACCTTTTCTCTGGATAACTTTTATGTTATCAAGCTTTTCTTTGGTTTTTTCGAAGGCCTTCTCTTCTATTTTAGCCTTCTTTCACCCAACTTTCTAGGTGAATGAATTTTGGATAATAAGGGCTAAGCAGGGTACACAACTAGATTATCGTTTAAAGGCTCATCCTAATGACAAATATATATATGCAGGTAAGCATAGGAAATAAATGGCCTAGTTGAGACGAGAATTGGAGGACGCACGTCTTAATGATGTATGGACGTGTAGACATCGGTGTTGTAAACAATTTTCTTTGGGTTCTTAAGCGTTAGTAGATAAGAGTCCATTTAAATAGTTATGCAAATTGTTTCAGTACTAGTAATAATCAACCATAATATAGGGTGATCTATCCTAACGATCGTTATTCAAGCGCTTTCCGGTTAGTATAAGAGGCATTTGACTACTATGTAGAAGCGTGGTAAAAGAGTAGTAAAAGGACAAAAGTTCGACATGTCAATCATCGGGTAGAATAAAGGATAATTACTTAAGCTAAATTCTAAAGTAAAAACGTAGTACAAATAGTCATCCTAAGAAATCACCCTAAAACATGAACATTAAACCTCTATAACCCTAGGAATAACACTACAAGAAAAACAGCATATAGAAGCGGCAATATCCGCTTCTAATCCGACGCTAAATTGAACTTAGCAATGGATTTCCTGCATAACTCGGTGGTCGGTTAAAACCATGACGGTAACTGTGTCAGAATTTGCGACGGAATTTAGCATGAGTTTTCTGACAGTTTTCCATCATTTTACTAATTTTATAATAAATATAACATTTTATTTATTATTTTTATTTTTATTTATATACGGACTAATTACCGACGGATAATTAATTTATAATAAAATATTATTTACAAAAGGAGTGGGTAAACCCTTACTAATTGCAAAGGGATTAGCGACAAAATATTTTTTAGATCAAACATTTCTGTAGGTGATTCGTCGCTATTCTCTTTCTATTCTGCCAATAAACATTCTTTCATGTTTTCTGCTTACAGCTATACCGAATACTATCGTTCAACTGTCAATGGTAAAATAAATAACATAACCCAACAAAAAAAATAAACAACAAATATATAAATTAACGTATATTATTTCATACATATCATTCAAACAACTTAGCATTTCATATATATTGTTTTATCAACTTTTCCTTGTCCACACATAATACGACATACATTTTTACATCAACAAATTTACATACAAAATAGAAAAATGATAGATTTAGTCTAGCTCTACTTCTGATATTTTCTCCTTAACATCAACAACGATGGTCCTGTTAATTTCATATAAACATTCAAAACATTAGTATAATATAAATACTTAGCATACATTCACAAGCAAAAATAATGCCTCTATTGGTAAAAATAGATGCAGATTTCCTAAAAATCAGAACAATTAATAATAGTACATTTTTCTAAACCAAATGAAACAATTATAACAGAACCTTTTAAAAACAAATGAGCAACAAAACATTTTTCCTAAAAATAGTATAACAAATGAAAGAATAACACAATTTTTGTACAAATTAAAAGATATATACTACAAATTGCATAGAACTAAATGCAGAAGAAAAAACAGTGAACACATTCACTATCCATATATATGTTCATCCCATTTTTACCCATTTGATATTTTGCTTTTATATAAACGTTTTATTACCCTCTGGCTATTGCGCACATATAATAACCAGTTTCTCATTGAGGTAAGCCAATGAAATAGTGTATACAGATTTTCAGCTCAACGGTGGTCCCTAAGCGTGTAAGATATATAAATATTGATATCGTGATAATGATAATGAAGACTGTAAATATATACACGACCATTATGTAAATGAAGTTGTCAATGTATAAAGAAATAGTAACAACTCACAGAAGATACAGAAAAGTGGCCATAACTAGATACATCAGCTTTCCTACATGCCAACCTCTTAATTTCACATGGAGGCAACTTAAAGTACTTTGCTTTTAAGATGGGATTTTCAAATATTTTGGAATACATGTGTTTTTCCTTTGTACATATATAAGTTAACTTAAAATTTCCTACATCTTAGTTTCTAGTTTTATAAACGGTAAATTTTTATTAGTAACATATACCTTTATTTGGTGTATTGGAGATAGATGGATATATAATCATGGCAATGACTGTCGAGACATAAAATAAAATATATTTATTTGTTACTCTAACGGATGCTAGTCGTTCGAAGTTAACAGATGCTAATCATTCGAGTTGAAACGTCACAACGTTGAAATAATTTATTTTTAAAAGCTAACTATTTATAGATATCAAATGTTGTCGACATGTAAACAAGATACAGTAAATTAGGTTGACAAAATGAACTTGACTCACTAAGTATATCGAAAAGTTTCCATCACATTATTTCAACATCATTAATGAGAATTTGGAAATTGGAAGAAGTCCATTGTTAACAAACCCAACATATATCATTTTTAATTAATATCCTAGAATTAAGTAGTTAAGAATTGGTCTTATGTGAACTGGGTTTAAACTGGCACCGGTTAAAAAAAATCCAATAATATATGCCGAAAATAATGATGTTTCTCCTATATCAATCTTACTTCTTAAAAATATACTGCCATTTAAGTGAAACCATATGCAACCTTGACTATAAACCATGATTCCAAATTTCCAATCAAGTACATTCACAATTGCTGTAAAGAATATTCAAATGCAATGGAAACGGTAAATACAGACTGCAGACTTTTACCTCTTGTGAGCTCTTTTCAATGGTGATCTTCTTCTGAACTCTTTAATTACAAACATCAGTGAATGTTCTGCACCATCTCGCCAAAAGATCTTCTTTGATTACATCATAATGTTTTCTAGAAGATTTTCAGACATCAGTACATTTACAGTTTCTAATAACAGTAAATGAAAATTAGGAAACATAAATCTTCATTTTTCATTATATAATGTATTTGTTTGCAGCATATTCAATATGAATGCGGATTTAAAGCTACAACAATAAACCAAATAAATAGTATATCACCTAAGTGTAGTGTTGCCAAATTTCAAAACAGGGACGAGAAATTGAAAAGCAGGAATCAAATAAAGTAGCAAACACAGATGCAAGTATTACTAAATTTCAGAACAGTGATGAGAAATTGAAAAGCAGGAATCAAATAAAGTACCGAACACAGATGCAAGTAACCGAACAATCAAAGACGTCGACCATGCCCTAGTTGTGCCGAAGGAGGTTACAGCGAAGCCTGACAGTACCCGTCCTCACACTTGAGCCATCATCGAAGATCAAACCGTCAATTGGAGTCGTCGTTGTCATCTATTCACCATCTAATTTGGAGTCGCTATTTGCTGTGGATGGAGATCCTATTTTTTTTCATTTGCCATTGATTGATTTGAGAATCTTAATTTTGTTGCTGCGCGATTTTTGAAGATGGGTCTCGTGAGTTTTAGTTGGGGCGATGGTGTTAGAGGCCAGTGGAGATCGTAACAGCCAGGTTTTTTTGAGGCGGTCATTAAAGAACTCGAGACTGGTTAGGGTTTCCTTTTGAGTTGGGGGTCTCGTGATTTAACTGGAGTCGTTAGATTAGGTTGGGTCTCGAGGGTATGTAGAGGGAAGATGAAAATTTCGGGAAATATTAAGAGCGCGACGGGAGAGGGTAACGAAAATTTCAATGTATTAGATACATCTCTTTTATTTTGCTTCATTAAACTGATTATTATTTATAACTAAAAGCAATTTTTTACATTAAACAACCAATAAAAGCTTAAATGTAGACATATCAAGAAATAATTTTGGATACACAAATAGTTTCATATTTGAATACCGGATATTCATATTCACTTAATTTTCGAATACGAACGAATGTTTGTTTACACATAAAAACAGTGAAGTTAAAGATGAAATATCAACCCAAAATTAGAAATATATAAAAAAAAATAGCAACATTTATTCTTACATGGAAACCTATCATGTTATTAAAGTAAACTTTTTTCCACATATTTCTTATGTCATAACATGATCAACGGTTTACTAATAAATATTTGCCAACTAAATTAAATACGTACCATTTCCATGAAGAGCAAATAATCGTTAAATTGACAAAAAGTGAATCAGGAAATAATTCAAATACTTGTTATAAAGTTAAAACAATTCAAACAAATATAATGGGTAAAACATGAAACCACTTCTACTGTCATAAAATGAGTAACCATTTATAAATTAGTACTAAATAGATTTTATTCTATCAAATCCATGAGCAACAAAAAATTATAACTAACAACAATAAATCAGGTAATAATCAAGCTTTTTTTTTAATTTATTTTTTATGAACAAATATATAATTTTCACATTAATAAACTTGAATAAAAAATAATTTTATAATCGCTTATAATTAATAAATTAAAAAATAACCTTGAATCAGTATAAAACCATTTTAGTACTTAAGCTTATAAATAGTCAAGAAATTAAAAATATGATGATATAAATAGTTTTATACAAACAATATTCTTTTTTTGGCAAGGTCTTTATAGAAACAATATTCATTTATACACAAAGTGGATGAATTAGATTCTTCTATTTATTTATAAATTTATTACTGTTAATATTTAGTATTATTCTACAATTTATTTTTAGTATTTATTTAATTATTATTTATTAATAAATTATTTTCAATTATTAATTACTAGTATTTAATAGTGAATTATTTGTAAATGATTAATTAATATTTATTAATTTACTTATTATTAACTATCAATTATTACTTACTAATTAATTATTAATTAATTGCTAATTATTTATTTATTTATGGTTCCATTTCGACGATGGAAGCAAGATCTGGAACAGAGGCAGCTTCTTCTTCGATCAAGAGTGGCGCCAGCGCTGATATGTTTAGAATTTAAGATTAGGTTTGAGAATGAGATTAAACTTTTTAGATATAGGAATAAATAAATATAAATCAACGACGGTTTATGAAACTTGAATGAAACCCGAACGATGGAGCCAAAAGCTTCACAACTTGGAGCCAAAATTTCACCTATAAAGCCAACGTTTAAAAAATTTGTACTTTATCTTAGTCGGAATTTATAGAAAATTTTAAAATTAGAATATGAAGTATTATACAATTTAAATTAAACTATTAAATAAACTTTTTCAATATTTTAAAGTTTAGAAATTTTGGTAATTTCATGTCAAACAATAATTGGTTTTATAAACTTTATGATTTATTTCAAATTTATTCAAGACGATTTCAATCTTTTTAATTTTTTGAAATATAAAATATAATTATCAACTATAATTATAAAATATAAGTATCAAATATAATTATCAACTATAATTATTAAATACAATTATTTAAAATTAATTATTAAATACTAGATATCATTTCATAAGTATTAAAAATAATTATTAATTATTAAATAATTATTATAATAAACTGATATTTTCATCTCTTGCAGATCTATTGGAATTTTGCTGCAAAAAAGCTTCGATAAATATTCGTCGGTATTCTGCCTGGATTTGCAGCAGAAAATAGCGGTAGAAATTTTATATCGGTAATTTGACGCAATTTGCAACGACTTAGTAAGGGATGACAAAAGACGACGGTAATAAATAAAAGAGAAAGAAGTTGGAAAAACAAAAAACTACCCCTTGCGGATCACATGGAAATCCGTCGCAAATTAGCGACGGAAATTTCCGCTTCTAAATATTTGACGCTAAAACAGTGTTTTCTTGCAGTGTAACTTATGAGACTGTTATCTCTTATTCTTTTTATTTCTTGTATTTACTTTTCATTCACTAGACTTTACATATAGTTGGTAAAGGAAATATCACAAGATTTTAGGCCACACTTATGTTAAGAGATAAGTTATACCTTAATGAAGAAGAAAGATGAAGCTGAGAAGCATTTTGAGAAGTATAGGAAGTTGGCTCAAAAAGGACATTCAATGTAGAGTTTTTCAATCATAACATGAAAGCAATGAAAAGGTTTTCATCAACGAAGTAGAAATTTGATGAATTTGCTAGTTATATTCTGGATTTTTGTAGTAATGAAACGTAGTCAAAACTTGTCAACTTGCCCAATTCCAATTTATGTAAGCAGCACAAGTGAGGTGACAATGTTATTAGAATATTGTAACGCCAAAATACTACACTTGGTTTTCCTTAATAATAAAAGGTAATATTAGCATTATATTTTTAATATTATGTAAATTATGCTTATGTTCTGTTAGTATAATAATTCTTTATTAAGCGACTTCCCACAGCTTTTGTGATTGCAGCTTTAACAATTTTTTATATCATTTTTGACCTATGCAGTTAATGTCCCACTATTACCTCACCTTATCCCCGCTATATCGTGTAGCAGATTTCTACCACTATGCTATTTTCAAATAGCCATTGAAATAGTCTTTTCGTTTTAAGCCCTGCCATATTCCGATATTCTCGATGTATCCCATTATTTCTGTTATATTATGCTATTTAAAAATAGAAAATACTATAATATTCTATTAAATTTAATCAATCTAAATAAAAGTAAAACTTTACATTTATTTACATTTTTTATATGTGCTTTTATTTAAAATTATGAATGTACTAACCTAAATTGAATGTTAATTTTCTATTTATTTATCATTTTTACTATCATTAGTCTTTAAGGTGAATTGTCCACCACTATCGATTTTTAGGGTGGTCCGTCCACTAAAAATGTACTAGTTTACAGAACAGGATCTAGTCAAAATTACTAGACTACTCAATAAAAAATATTTCACACTCCATGCAGGTAGAAAATAACATTTGCATACAAAATCCTAAATATATGACATAGTATCGATTTCCTTGCTATGACAACAACCAGCAAAAGTAACACAAGCCTAAACCCCTATCAAAACATAGCCAATAGAGAGCATCTACACTGTATTAAAAGGAGAACCAAAATTGAGTAACAGTAGAAACACCTATCCTTGAAATTACTTTGGTTGAAATCAATTCACCACAGAACAATTAACATCACTGAACGAACCAAAAGAAGGCCAGCACAGTGAACCTCATGATACATTATATCTCAACGAACAAAGTTTACTTCCGGACACAGAAAACATGGCGAAGGGAATACAATAATGTAGAAAAAATAGATTTGAGTAGCAGGAACGTACTAAACCCCTAGTAATCGCTGACCATCTCCATTGCCGAGACAATCCTCGAGGCCGTAAACGAGGACAGATACATTGCAAAACCCAAACATGATAGACCGGCTACATACTACATTAGCCACAACACAAACTGTGCCAAAGTCACCAAGGGAACTCACAACCAAAAAAATGATGTCCTCACAAGCTCATTACTTAGCCACGAAGAGCAAACACAATGACATAGATCTATAGCTTAGGACCCAGAAAACTTGAACACCACTAGCAACCATAAAAATTATCCAACACCAAATAACCAAGGACAAAGAGAAGAAACTAACGACGCAATGACTGATCAGTCGTGCCAGAGCAAACACCCAACAACGAAGAACAAACAACCACCAAGAGCAAGACACTAACCATGCAAAGAGAAAATTGTTCTATTCCTAAATCAGAACTCAAAGAGCAGACTTAGGAGCTGCGTAAAGGAAGCACTTACTGCGTTAGCTGCCAACGCATCATCATTAAATTATGCTTCGTCGGTGGAGTAATGGACCGGGAGCCGACACATGGGCTAATAAATGAGCGAATGAGCTTGCTGTCCAAACGAATCTGGAGAGGAAGTTTAGTTCTTATGGAAACAAATAACTGTAGCTCCGACCTACTGACAAGCTGAACCAGCTAACCTGATAACGTGGATCAAGAGCGTCAGTTGATGAAGCAGAAGCTGTGGAGACTTCAGATCTGAAAATGAATAATCGGATAATGGAGAGATCGATTGGAGACGATCTTGATTCTATGGATATGGGAGAAAGATAGGGAAAGGGAAAGAAGGCGGAATGAAATTGAAAGAGGTGAAGAAGAAAACGAATGAGGAAGTGACGGATGAAAATTAGAGGTGGCTGAAGAAAGGACAAAGCACCCTAGTCGCCATGGCCGATAAAATAAAAGCTCGATCAAATTTTTATATCTTATTTATGTATTTGCAGAAAAGTTAAATATGAGTTTTATATGCTATTTTAGACTCATCTGTTATATCCCGTTATTTCCTCGCTTTATCCTCGCTATAACTATTTTCACCTCCACCACATTGGATCCACGGATCACTTTAGATACACAGTTTTTATACATTGTGCATGAGGAACCCATTAACAAGGCGAGTTGCTTTTAAGAGACTTCCTACAACTTTTATGGCTTGTTGTGTTCTCATTTACAATTCATATGTTTTGTTCTAGTTTGGGTTCTTCATTGCAAGGAACGTTGCATTATGCTTTCTGCACTCTACATCATAGCATAACCCATCTTTGTCTTTTGTATCAAATTATAAACTCGTCTTTCATATCAAATTATTTTGTGATGGAATAAAAGTTAGTGTGTATAGTCTATTTTCTATGGAGGTCAGTTACATAATATTTTATACCTTGGATTGTCGTGAGATTTTTAACTAATGCAAATCACAATCCAATACGTAATATCTGATACGTGTCGACCATCAATTCAAGATGCAGTTTTAAGATTTTGAATTTTCTAAATGAACCAAATTTGTATATAGTTGATCTTGATAGTGAATATATTTGTATATAAAATTTTATTTCACAACAATTGGCATAGAAGATGAAGAGAGGATTACAAACTTGTTATATGAATCCCATTTCTTAAGATCAACCTTAACCTAAAAGTTCTTAGATGGTTGTTTGCACCAAAATTGGAAAGCCACCTTGATTGGAGATTCAATAAAGCATATGTAACATCCCACATTCTTATAATTATTAATTACTATGAATTTAATTAATAAAATTTTGATACTAGTGTCTGATTCACACATGATATTCATTAACATCGTACACTTCATTTAAAAAAAATCATTTCGATTATTAACCTTAAGTATATTACTAATGATGACAAGCACAAATTTAAAAAATTCAAAGTAAATATATTTTTCTAGACTAACAACATATTTATTTAGTATTAAATTATAAAAATACATGATTATAATATACTTAACTTATTATATAATTACTTTTTTTAGAGCCAAGATTTTTAATTTGTAATAATTACTCAAATACTTAAAATATACTTATAAAATACAAATATGCTCTCTTAATACACTTAACTCATTTTAGGGTATTATTGATCCCATCTCTAATGAGTTTATCCCGAACAGGCTTTAGTATTCACAGAACCAAAGCCCTAATACCAACTTTGGCGACCCACCTTTTAGAATATTGTAATCGGCAATAAACCACGCATGCTCAACTCAAACTATTCAAAAAGATATATTATCAATGAGTTTGTTCTAAAGCAATAACATGAAGAAGAACACACAGATTCTCGCAGCAAAAGGACAAAATATAATAATTACATAAATGGTTCATGAAGTTATTTACAAGAAATCAGAATTTACATTTTACACGATAATCAGATGTATACATTAACAGGCATGATAAACTAATACCATGGAATAGTAATAATAAGGTCTTTGACTTGAACTTTGTCTTTAGGAATAATTGTCTTCGATATACTGAAATATTCGGTCTGACCCGAGCATAAGTAAAACAAAACACTCGAGTCAGGACTAATATTCTTATGCAATTATATCAACTCAAATTAAATGTTTAAGGAAAATGTATAAGTAACACAATAAGTGAAATATCAAGTTTAAATAAACATCGTATTCCATGCCATAATTTGGTTTAGTTCAAATACCTTAACAATCAATTAAAAAATAATATTTGCAAATTCAAAATCTTTCCACATGTCTATTTTGACAAATCAATTAAACCTTTAAAGTTTAGTTCAATAATATCAAATCATCATATTAATTTAATCTTTAAATTAAATCAAGTCTTTACATTAGTTTAAATCAGTTGATCAACTCAAATTGAATCTTTAGAATAAATTAATTATTTTCCTTAAATCCATCAAACTAAAATCAAACAACAAATATTGTCCTAAGATTAAATTAAATTCTTTAGTCCATAATTTGTTGTTTAAATATATAAATTAAATCTTAATTTAAACTTAAAAATCTCTAACTAAATCTTACTTTATTGCTTTGGTGGATTAACATTAGTGACTGTGCATTTCTTGTGGTTATGGAGGGTGTTTCTTGTGGAGATGGATGTGTCAGCTCTGTTTTAGGCAAGTGGTGCTGTTTTTTCCGCGAGGCAACCTTTAGTAAAGGTGATTTTTGGATGATAATGGTGTTGGCTGCAGTTAGGTGATTGACATCCTGAGTGCTTGGTGAGCTTTGTTGTGTGCTTGGTGCAGCTACGAGTTGGTGGTGAATTCTGGCAATGTGATAGCTCTTGCTACTTGTGATAGTTAACAGTTGGGTTTCTTAGGACTGTTTCAACCTATCGATGCAATATTATTGTACCAAGTTTTGTATACTCTTATGAACGTGTGACTACCAAGGCAGCTTGTATCATTAGGGTTTTTTCTACTTTCTAGCTTGTCGTCCACTCTGCATGGTGATCTTTTTCTTGACTAGAAATGTATTTTGCAGTTTGGCAATCCGTCAATCTCCAGTTATCTTTTGTAATTTTTATTTGCTATAATGAAAAAGTTGCACAGTCCACTCTAAAAATCTGGTTGGCTTTGCCAAAAAAACTCTAATTAAATTTCTAATTCAATTAATTTAATACAATTGTAAAATTTTGGAAAAGTAACTTATTTGGCCAATAGTGTTCGTATGCCATTTTCTATCCTACAACCAAGTGATTCGGTTATGTATCATTTCAATCCATAGTGATTTAAAATATGGTATGTATCATTTCAACCTGTATCCAAATTCAATGTCATAATGAGTTCATATATAGTATAGGGTATCGGGAACTTGCAATGTGGTAACAAAGATGGTGCTAAAAAAATAAATTTAATAATCTAAACAACAAACATGGAACAATCATACAATTACGATACACAAGTCAATCAAATCAATATTATTTCATGCAAACAAAAAATATTATTTTATGTGACTAGCGATCATTATTTCATGTAAATCAATTATTATTTCATGAAATTAACAACTATAAATTCAAGTAATTGACAACTAACAGTTCATATGATTATCAACTAATGTTCCATACGATTATCAACCAATTGTTCATGCACAAAAGTTGGCATAACACCCAAGGATCCTCGAGTTAACAGGAATAAAGTTTTGTGTAAGGAAAAAGTGCAGAACAATAAAAAAACACAATATTTTACAGTGGTTCAGTCCAGGTTGAACCTATGTCCACTTTGAAGCGTTTGCCGATTTTATTCACTATTGAATGAGTACAATATTGGACATCATCATTACAATTGTTTACAATGATTAAATAAGTTTTATTAACCCTTGTTCTCGGGAGTTGTCATTGTTCGAAAGTCGAAAAACTTAAGGAAGGAAGTGCTTCTTCCCCATAGCTCCAAGGTACTTTAATTGTGTCCAAGCTCTAGAAAACCTTCACAATATGTCAAATCATGTAAATTTCAGCCCATTTCCCAAGGGAGAGTTGAGGGTATTGATAAGTAGTGGCGTAGGTTGGAGCAAGTGAGAAAACAGGCTGACATGGCATTTTTTATATCTTAGGGTCAGATCTGATCCGTGGATCGGAACGATTCCCGGGTATTTAGCCAAATTCACACATAATTCCTAGAATTTCCAATCCTTGGTTTGCCTAATTTCGTATCTCCCTTCGCCTTGCTTCAAAACGGTTGTGAGTTGTGCACTTCGTGTCTACCTCGAATGGTTCCATTTCGTATCCATCTCAGTTAGTTTCGTATCGGGTTACTTTCCACATCTGAGATGGGATCCAAATTACACGGGATATGAAATACGATGGCTATTGTGGAGGTGAGATACGAAGTAGGGTACCAAGGCGGAAGGAGGGGTTTGTGGATAAAAATGTGGAGGCATATAATGGGATACAAAGTCGGTGAGTGGAGCGTTCAATACAAAATCCTGTGTTCTTCGGCTATTTGAGCAGTATGACGGATTGTGACGACCACACTTGTACGACTTCATCTTAGGCTCAAATCATGAGTATCATGGAGACACTTTAGGCTATTGAACCACACGATGGGCTGGGTCGAGTGAGCCTATATTGCTTTTGCGAACCGGTCGGTGTGGGAAAGATCCGTTTCAGGACAAGGTCGCCGATGTTGAAGTGCTTTAGGCCAACTTTGAAGTGGAAGTATTAGGCACTCACTGGTATGAGAGGTTGATCTGTGTTCAGCTTCATTTCTTTTCTCTTCAAGTAAGTTAAGTAATTCTAAGAGAAGGTCTAAGTTGGTCTTTGGGTCATAATATGTGACTCGATGAGATTGGAGCTTAAGCTCAATGGGAATGATAGCTTCAGATCCATATGAGAGAGCGAATGGGATATGACTAGTCACTGACTTATGAGTAGTCCGGTAAGCCCAAATGGCTAGAGGGACTTTATTTACCCATAAGCCTCAAGCCTTTTCCAAACGCTTCTTGATGATGGACTTGATCACCTTGCTGATAGCCTCGACTTGTCCATTGGCTTGAGGGTGAGCTATTGTCAAGAATCTTTTTTCAATGTTATGTCGGCAACCTAAGGTCTTAAACTTAGAATTCTTGAATTGGATCCCATTATCTGAAATGATAGACTTGGGAACTCAAAATGACAGATAATGTTGCACACGATGAAGCTGATTTCTTTTTTAGTAGTGATTGTAGTGAGGGGCTCGACTTAGCCTCATTTGTTAAAGTAATCAACTGCGACGATAGCATAGTGTCCACCTCCTTTGGCCTTCGCAAGAGTTCCGATGATATTGGTTCCCCACATTGCAAACAACCATGAATTGACCATCTACATAAGATCGATAGGCGGGGATCTTGGATTCTTTTAGAACCTCTGGCATTTGTCGCATTTGCGGGTGTAGTCTTCTGCATCCCACTCGAGAGTTGGCCAAAAGTATCAGTATCAGAGAATCAACTTTGCTAGAGTTTCCCCCCGAGTATGGTCGCTGCAATTGCCTTCGTGCACATCCAGTATACACGGTTGGCGTCGTTGTGGGCTACACACTAGTGGAGTGGAATAAAGAATCCTCTTCTATAGAGCACTCCATCTTGAATGATGTAGCGTGATGATTTGCAAGTGAGTGCTCACTTTTCATTTCGTTTGTCAAGGAGGATTCCGTGTTACAAGTAATTGCTGATTGGGTCATCCAAGACTCGGGTTCAGGCTCAATTTCCATCATTGATATTGAATCAGTTTGTTTTTGATTGATACTTAGAGAATTGATCACTGCAACTGGGATGAGTCCCAAGAGTTGTGCATCCCTAGAACTTTCTAGCTTGACTAATGAATCGGCCTTCTTGTTCTGTTTTCAAGAGATGTGGGTAATGATGTAGTGGTTGAAGTGAGTAAGCAGTTCACGAACCCGAGCGACGTAGGGAGAAAGTCGCGCCCCTTGGCCTAATACTCTCCCTGCACCTGACGTATGATGAGTTATGAGTCAAGAGTATATTTGGAGAGCCTTGATGTTGAGTTCAGTAGCAATTTTCAGTCCAGTGGACATAGATTTGTATTCTACATTGTTGTTGGTGGCAAAGAAGTTAAGCTTCAGAGCGAAACAAATAAAGCATTCCTCAGGAATAATAATTACGACTCCAACGTCGAAACACTAATTGTTGGACGAACCATCCATGGATAGTTTCCACTGAATGTTGGGAGGCTCACTTTCCTCTAATGGATCTCAGAGAATAGTGAACTCCATGATGAAGTCCAATCAGGATTGTCCGAGGATGGCTTGACGAGGGACGAAGGTGAGATCGAACTTACTGAGTTCGATGTTCCATTTCTAAAGTCGCCTAAACGCCCTAGGTCATTGAAGGACCTATCATGGTGGCTTGTTAGTGTAGGCCTTGATTAGATGAGTCTGGAAGTAGAGTCGAAGCTTTCGGGAAGAGATCAATAGGCAGTAAGAAAGCTTCTCGAGCTTTAGATAATTCTTTTCTAATCTTGTCCATCTCCTGCTGTTATAGTAAACGGGCCGTTAGACACGATCTTCTTTGTGCACTAGCGCCAAGGTAACTGTCTACACAGAAATAGCCAAATAGATAAATAAGTATTCGTGGTCCATGGGTTTTGATAGGATGGGTGGGCGTTCTAATGATTTAGGAGGTCCTGGAATATAACGGTGCACTCTGGTGTCCATGCGAAGTTGTGCTTCCCTTCCTGAGCAGGTCGAAGAAAGGAATGCACTTGTCGGTTGCTTTAGATATGAATCGACTTAGGGCGACCACTTTCTCATTTAGGCTTTGAATATCCTTAATGCTATGAGTTG
Organism: Allium sativum; assembly: GCA_030737875.1. Taxonomy (NCBI): domain Eukaryota; kingdom Viridiplantae; phylum Streptophyta; class Magnoliopsida; order Asparagales; family Amaryllidaceae; genus Allium; species Allium sativum. The sequence goes on from CM060913.1 coordinate 312,736,795, forward strand.
CTTGAATATCCCGGATAGCCTGAATCTTTTTTGGATTTGCCTCGATTCCCCGTGAATTGACAATGAAACCCAAGAATTTTCCCGGTTCAACGTGGAAAGAGCATTTCAAGGGATTAAGATTCATGCTATATTTATGGAGGACATTAAACATTTCCGCGAGGTAATTGACATGGTCATTCGACATCCTCGATTTTACGAGCATGTCACCCATGTAGACCCTCGTGGATATTCTGATCCGGTCCTTGAACATGCGGTTGACCAGTCGTTGATAGGCGGCTCCAGCATTCTTGAGACTGAAGGGTATGACAACATAGCAACAAAGCCCAAGGTCGGTGATGAAGGAAGTGTGCTCCTGATCTGAAAGGTACAATGGAATTTGATTGTAGCCTGAGTACATGTCCATGAAGGAAAGAAACTGGTAGCTTGCAGTTGAATCAATGAATTAGTCGATCTTTGGGAGCGGGAAGCTGTCTTTTGGGTATGCATTGTTTGAATCTGATTAGTCGACACATGTCCGCCACTTCCAATTCTATTTTCTGACCTAGATCGATTTGGAGACCAACACGGGTAGAAGGAGTTATAGATAAAGCTGCTGTCGAGTAGCATTTCCACCTCCTCTTTTAGTGCCACTAATCTTTCTATTCCTTGGAAGATGCTTTAGGTTGATACTGAGCATGTGACAAGCGATTCCTAGGTTGATGCCATACATACAGGAATGGGCCCAGGCGAATACATCAAGGTTGGCCCTTCAAAAGTCCATAAGTTCTTCCTTTATCAATGGGTGGAGTTGTGATCCAATCTTTTAAACCCGAATCGGGTCGGCGGGGTTGATTGGAGCGTTGATGGTTGGATCCACCAAAGTAGCCATTTTGGAATGGGTTATTCGTATTCCTTTAGATTATGTTCTTTGGAAAGATGACAATTACGTCTGAGCCAAGACTCAGACTCTAGTAGCTGTTATGCATTGGCATTTTTGGCATAGTGGATTGGCTGTACTCCCTTTCCCTTCTCTTTGTTAATGACACCTTTCCGTTCTGTGAGATAGTAGGCTCTCATGGTGCCATGATCTCCCTTGATGTTTTTGATTCCATTCTCTATCCGAAATTTCATGAAAAGGGACCATGGTGTCATGTAGCCTTGGAATTCTGTAAGAAAAGGACGTCCGAGGAAGATGTTGTAGGGAGAAGAGACATAGATGTCCACGAAGGTGAGGATACAGACTCGGCTTTGATCCCCATCTCCAAGCTTGACCAACATTTCTACCAAACCAACAGGATGAATGGAGGAGCCGCTGAAGTTGTGGACGGTGGCGTGGCGACGCTTTAAGTCATTGGCCCCAAGTTTCATTCGTTCATAGTTCGACTTAAAGATAATATTAACAGAGCTCCCTGAGTCGATGAGAACTCTTCAGACATAGGACGAGCCTATTATAGCAGATATGATGAGAGGATCTATGGTTGGAATGTCTATTTCGGTAGCATCTCTCTCGCGGAAAACTATGTCTCCGGCATAGTCTTCAGAAGCTTGGCCAGGACAGATTCATCCTGGGCGGATCATGCTTCCAAGCCGACACACTTGATTGAATTGGCATATTCCTCCATACACCGGAATCTTCCATTTGCGGGGTGAGGTCCACCGCATATGGTGTTGATCACGATACCCCCGTGAGGAGGTCTCGGATTGGACGACCTGGGGGCCTCTTAGAGTTGAGGAGGTGCGGGCGTAGAAAGGCCCGAGGCTGCTTCTTAGGGAGCAGGATTCAAACATACTGCTTTAGGCATTTCCCTTGGATGGGTTTCTCAATGGAATCCTTGAGTTAATGGAATTCGTTTGTATTCTGGCCAAAAATATCATGGAATATGCAATATTTGTCATCTCAAAATTGAGTGGAGTGTAGACCTTGTAAGTCAGGAAGAAATCACGCTTCTTTGAATCTCCAGCCCTTTGAAAGTTACGACTACCTGGTTTTCCGTTGTTAGGCTTAGGCTTGAATTGAGTTGTCCCTTTACCCTTGTTAGAAGATTCTCCGATGTGTTTATCCTTAATGCTGTCTTGGATAGTGCTCTGGTGTGGGTTATTGGGATGGCCGGTCTGAGTTGCCCTATTTCTGCATGCTTCTTCTTGTCACAAAAATTGGTTACCCTTTTCATAGAAAGCCTTCAAAGTCTTAGGTTTCTTTCTGTCGATCCAAGCACCGAATTCAGAGCCGAGCAAAATGCCCTTAGCAAGCTAGACTAAGATGGTGCGCGACTCTGGATCTTCGACTTCTGCTAAGGCTTTGTTGAAGCGTTCGAGGTAACTCTTAAGAGTTTCCCCTATGTCTGATAGAGATTTGAGAGAGTCAAGGAGCCTTCGGCCTTGCATGCATCTTGAATTTTTTCACCAGCTCGGAAGCAAGCTGGTTGAAAGTATAGATAGAACTCAGCGGGAGCCGAGAAAACCGGAGTAGAGCGACACCTTCAAGGAATATTGGGAAGCACTTGCATTTGATGGCATTGGTATTGCAATTAGAGTCCACATGCCACTCGTAGTAGTTAAAAAGTTATAAGGATACATCTACCCTGAGTAAGTCGTTAGTTGGGTAATACTGAAACATCAAGGCCATTCAGCAACATGCATGGCCCGGGTGAAGGGGTTATACCTCGTATTTGTTTTCCAAACGTCAGTGGCATGCCTCCTCTTTTCTCTCATGATCCTTCGGACTATGTCGGTGAGAACACAGGCTGGACCTCCTCTGGATTCCAATGGTCGTGGTCTAGTTCGGGAGTTCGCGGCCGTGGGCGCCTTTGGTGGTGGACATCGGCATCCATTTCAAGTGAGTCATCAACCTCAACTGCCTAATTCTGTTGAGGTTGGCTGAGAGAAACTTGGGCCTGGTATGCTGCTGGACGTATAGGCGCCAAGTTATAAGTTGTGACACGAAGGTTTTGTCGTGGAAAGGATTGGGTACTAGGTCCTACTTCGTCATTAGGACCCAAACGGGAATGATCTCATTGATGAATTCTCTCACTGAAGGTGATGGTAGTTCTGTTACCGTTGTTGTTTCCATTGGCTTTAGTTCTCCTTTTTTGACTTTGGTTCCCATGGCGAGTGTCGGAAGAAGAGTCTTCTGAGACATTCGGTAGGGACAGGTGTTTCTATTGACCTCGAGGCAAGCGACATCGTGTCGAGCATTTTCTTGGAGTCTTCGCATTAGCTCGATATTTGTCTTCATTTGATCATTAATTTCTCTTGTTCTCTATTACAATTTCTTGTTATGCTCGAAGAATTGGGCTTGGGTTACCATAGCGTCGGGATTGTAGGAGGCAGTGAGTTCAATGTTGACCGGAAGTTCCAAAGGTTAAAATTGAGGAGAAGTTTTCATGTCAGAGGTAGTGGAAGTTCCAATCACAATATTCTTTCCTTTTTAACCATTGTAAGCAGGATTAGGAGGAAGGTCTAAGGGACCTCAATAGTGCTTCTATTTCGAAATGGAAGTTGGTCGAAAAGAGTCTAAAGTCTCGAGTTCTCGAGCATTCTTAGTGATAACACAAAAATGTTTGCGTGCAAAATTTGGTGTAACAACCAAGGATCCCCGAGTTAACGGGAATAAAGTTTCATGTAAGGAAAAAGTGTGGAAACTAAAGAATACGATATTAGTACTGTGGTTCGGACCGGGTTGGACCTACGTACACTTTGAAGCCTTTGCCAATTTTATTCACTATTGAAGGAGTACAATATTGGACATTATCATTACAAGTGCTTATAATGATTAATTAAGTTCTATTAATCCTTGTTCTTGGGAGTTCTCGCTGTTTGAAAGTCCAAATACTTAAGGACTGTGGTACTTCTTCCCCAAAGCTCCAAGGTACTTTAATAGTGTCCAAGTTCTAGAAAACCTTCATAATATGTTAAGCCAGCCAAATGTCGGTCTTTACCCGAGGGATAGTGAGGGTTATGTATAGGTAGTGGAGTAGATGGGAGTAGGTGAGACAACAGGCCGATCTGGCATTTTTTGTATCTCGAGGATGGTTCCGATGCAGGGATCGGAACGACTCCCGAGTACTTAGACGTATTCACACTCTATTTCCCAGAAACTCCAGTCCTTGGTTTGCCTAATTCTGTATCCTCCTTAGCCTTGCTTCATAGTGTTGTGAATTATGGAACTTCATGTCTACCTTGAAAGGTTCCATTCATATCCATCTCCATTAGTTTCATATCCGGGGATAGGATTCTAAATACATGAGATACAAAATACGATGGTGATTGTGGATGTGGGATACAAAGTAGAGTACCGAGGCTGATATGAAGGAGGAGCTTGTGGATGCGAAATGTTGAGGCATATAGCGGCATATGAAGTCGGTGAGTGAAGCATGGGATATGAAATCCTGTGTTCTTGGAATTTTGAGCAGTCTGATGGGTTGTGATGATCACACTTGTACAACTTCATCTTAGGACCGAATCTCGAGTATCATGGCAACACTTCGGGCAGCTGAACCATGCGATGGGCTGACTCGAGTGGGCATGTATTTCTTTTGGGAACTGGACCAAAAGGCCAGTTAACACCAATATTTCATGTAAATATTCAACTAACTTCATGTGAAAATCAACATACATTTCAGATAATTACCTATTTAACTTGAAATTAAATATCAGTCATAAATAAAAATTCACCTTTTATGGTTTATCGAGATGACGAATAAGAATACGAACACGAATGCTGACGTTAAACACCTTGATGTTTCGACCTAAAGTTTAGGCAGAAGAACGTTTTTGAAAGTCCAATTATTCAAATTTTAAGCAACTTTGTTTGGGTTTTCAGACTGTTGTCCACCCTTGTTCAATCTAAGCGTTTGATGGAAGGGAGCTAGACCAGTGAGTTGAAAAGGAGAGTGGACGGTGTACTGTTTGGTCAAAGGTTGCGAAGGAGAGGTCACTACAAAGTGGACGAGCGAGTAGAGTGGACAGTAGAGGCACTAGCTAGGGATGGCTCTTGGGTGCTACTAGGTTAGTGAAGGAAGAGGTCTGCGCTGTCCTGAGCGGATCGAGGTGAGGTGATGGGCCAAGGAAGATTGAGTCAGGATTTGTAGAGGTTAAAGGGAAAGGCTAGCTAACATGGTATTGAGGTAAGACTCGCTTAGAGGGTGGCACAGAGAGAGGAAGCTTGAGGGCATTGGGAAAGCCTAAAGGTGATGCATCAAGGCATGTGTGGCTGCATGTGGAGGCCAGCAGGTGGAAGGTGATGGTTCGTGGGTGGGTGACTAGGAAGGGAGGCTCAGTTATGAAGGAGAGTGGATAGGTTGATGCCTAAGTGTTTGTGCAGGCTAGCAGAAAATGGAAATATAAGAGGTAGGAAAGAGAGATGAGTAGCAGAATGTGTTTAGGCTGTTATATATATATATATATATATATATATATATATATATATATATATAGGACACATTCTTTTAGAAGAAAGGGAAACAACAAAATGAAAATGAGGAGAGGAAACAATGTGTTTCATGCTTTCAACCGAAAAGGTGGAGGAATACATGAATGGACGTGAATGAACCAATGTCAAAAGAGGAGGAAGCATATAGACAGACTGGAATATGAATAGGTGAAGTGGTGTCCATTCCTAAAACATAGAATTTCATATTTGTAGAATTTTAAAGGCTGATATACATATATTTTAGAACAAAAGGGTACCTATACTTGTCGATTTTGTGCAGTTTTATATATAAAATCAAATATATGAAGCTACGAACGTTCAAATTTTACAAAACAAAATATGACATTTTTATCAGAATAAGTTCTAGTATTAAAAAAAGAAATATTTTAATTTTGAAGATATTTTGCTATGCTTAAACTTAAAACGAACATGCATAATTTATTTTTCTCAACCTATTATTTTAATTTTATTGAAACACTAATTCAACTCAACATAAAACGTAAGATATTATTAACACCCTTTCTTTTAATTGGAACGTTAGAATCAATTTACTTTCGGTTTATTTAAGAATACTAGCTTATCAGTTACAATATAAAAAAATATTTTTCAAAATTTCATGAAATTAATATTTTAAAATTGGTTGAAATTACGGTTCCCTGTAGATTATGAGTTAGAAGAATTTCCATAAGTTGTTGAATTATTGTTATCCTCATCCATGATATGATAATAGTGATGCAAAAATTACATAAAAGGGATAAAGATTTCAAAAATCAAGCTTGCAATTTCAAGATGAAAAATCTAAAGAAAGAAAGAAGAGATGTTGCTAGGCCAATGAATGATTAGCCGGGGCTTCTTAACGTGTAACAATTTATCTTTGCAACTGAAACATGTTCTTCTTGATTTTTATACTTGAATTTCTAAATTCTTTTCTCTGATCGAATTCACTTAATTATAGAAGAATCTCGATGCGACCAAGAATTTAAATATTCTTTGGCACAGTACTTGATTTCTCAGGTGAATTTGATTCAAACCCAAGTGATTTACTGAGTTTGATGGAAAATCTAAATATCAGAAGATAAGGTTTGAAATTATGATTATTCAGATTTGAATTAATCTTAATTTCAATAACAAGTAATTTTCTTTAATGAGTTTTGCTGTGAAGCTTTTGAAACTCTCAGATTTGAGTTGCACTTGATTACTTCAATGTCTTTAGCTATGAGGCTTTATATGCTCTGATACCATGTTAAATTCGAATGTAGATTTTATATCTGATCAAAGAGATGATTTGCAATGAAGAAAATGATAACTCAGAAATTATTGAATATAAAGTTTTGTTATTACGATTAAATTTTCATGGAATTGTGTATCAGACAAATCGGAAATGATTGTAGAAGAAGATTATATGAAGAACAAATTATAAATGGTGGATGCGAAATATTATTTTTGAATAATACTTCTCTATATAACGTTGCATCTATTTATAATGTTTCGATGCAGCTTATTAACGTAGTGGGCTAAAATAGGCCCAACACTTATAAATGGGCAATATATATACAAAAGATATATCGATTCACTCATAACATCACTTCAGCTGTTTCTTATTTCCCCCTCTCAAACCTAGGATCAGGTGACAAAAACCCTAGATTTGCTTCGATAATGAAAACTGGAGAAGTATATGTTGAAAAAGGCATTCCTCTCCTCTTGTAGACTTTAATTGAAGCAGATTTTGGTTTGGCAGCTTTTTGATTTTTCTATTGATTATTTGAAAACTATTTTCCGTCCGAGTTGAGGCTTCAGTTTAGGTAATAGAGGAGAGAAAGCCAGATCTGGGTAGCTTGGTTTACTTTAAAGTGAGTCTCACACAATGAAAAGATAAAATAATACCTCAAAATAGATGTACCATAGATAAAATCATCATAAATGTCATGATACAACGAGTCTCAAATAAAAGGTACTTCAATAATACAACTATCCTGATGAAATTCGTCTCGTAGCCTGATGAAATTCCTTCTTGATAGTGCCTTGGTAAGGATATCAGCTTTTTGATGGTAAGAAGGTATGTAATTGACTAGTAGTTTCCCTTCTTGGACTAGCTCTCGAACAGAGTAAATGTATATTTCGATGTGGACGCTGGATTGGATTGATTGTATATTTAAATGTAGATATATTAGATAGCTTTAGCTCTTTTAAGATTGATTATAGCCATGTGATTTCAGCTGAGGCACTTGATATGCTTCTATATTCGGCCTCGGCACTGGACTTTGATATTGGCGACTGCTTTTTAGAGCTCCATGATATTCGAATTTTTCTAATGAAAATGCAGCATACAATGACAGATTTTTTTATCACCTGGGACTGTATCCCAATCTGAATCACTATAACTTGTGATGTTTAGGTTCTTTGCTCCTTATAGTTGTAGTCCAAAGTTGATTATGCACCTTAGGTATCTTAGGATCCTCTTCATAGCCTTCTAATGCTCCTCCTTAGGTTCCTATAAAAATTGAGATGCTTAGTTAACACTGTAAGAGATGTCAGGACTGGTTATGGTTGTGTACTCATTGACGTGGGGAATTGGCTATTCGTGCACGCTAACATTTTTGTGCGCCAGGTAGGGGGCACAGCTTTAACTTCAGTCTCGGCTCTCGACTTTAGTTTTCAGCTTTAGCTCTTAACTTTAGTCTTTGGATTTTGGAGTTCTACTCTAACCTTGTTTCGAAATCTCACTCGCTTTTCGCCATGGTTAGATGAAAACAGTTAGCTCACTCGAAAGGAGAGGGTGCGGAGGAAGAACAAGAATTCTCCTCGATCGGATACCCGTCAAATTACGTTACTTAAGATGATATCGACAGAGTCGTCAAAGATTTAACTAAAGATCATACTTCTCGCTTAGAACAATAGGAAGAACATTTTCGTCTACAAGTGTAAAAACCCAAAATTTGACAGACTGAATTGTTTTTCAAAATTCCAATCTATCGAATCTCGAGTTGGCTTGTCTGAGCAGAAAAGACAGATAAATATATATATATATATATCAGAGCTCAATAAAACATCCCACAACGGAAAGGATAAAATATAATAATCAAATATAGCCTTACCAAAATAATAACAGTGTCTAACAAGTGTCTAATGGCTACCAAATCTTTGCACAAAATCTAACATGTGAGTATGTTATAAGGAGGGGGTCAGAACACAAAGTTCTGGTGAATGGATGAATTATAAATTCTGAAATAACCCTGTATATACAGTTCATTTATGTTTTCTTAATTATTAGGTTATTTGTGTTAACAACACTCAAGACTCTATATTCACGTCGTACCCATCTACTCCCCGTATATTAAACATAATATAGTATATATGTAGCTTAACCCAACATCTCAAGGCATTCCGCATAGTACCCTCCTCATATGGTCTCCGCTGTCATGCCACAGAAGCGTATGCAAACTTCATCCTACATCGAACAACATATAAAAATCTATCTCCTTACACCACCTAATCTCACAGAACTATACAACTAATCAAATTCAAAGGTTTGGCATCCGTAGGGGCTGCCCTTTTATCTCTTCTTTACCATTCGCTGATGACATTATCATTTTTATGAATGGCAGTCGTTGCTCCATCCGCCGCCTTGTTGACTATATTCGGTAGTATGAGAGGTGTTCGGGCCAACTCGTTAATTCATCTAAAAGCTTCTTCGTCTCCGCGAAAGACTTAACTCCGGTTAGGTCTTCATGGACCGAAACCTTCACCGATTTCAAGGTAGCCTCCCTTCCTTTGCCTTACCTCGATATAGTTCTATACCGAGGTCGAAAGCTCAACAGGATTTTTGATCCACTAACACAGATAAAGCCAAGGGAAAGATTATTCATTGGAATGCGATACTTCTTTCGCAAGCAGGAAGATAGTTCTCAAAAAATCGATATTGGACTCTATAGGATTGAATGTCTTTGTTACTATGACTCCCATCTCTTTTTTCTTTTGCTTTTATCATTCTTCGGCTTCGTCCTTTTTCTAGCATGAAAAGGACACCATTTATCATCATCATTGGATTTCGTGGGACATCATTTGTCGTCTTAAAATGAGGAAGGATTAGGCCTTCAAAATCCAAAGGATATCTATACTGCTTTTGCTTGCAAGCTGTTGGCTTGGTTCGGAGCGAACGATTCCTTTTGGACGTTGTTACTCCACGCTAAGTACCACACGCTTATGGGAGAAAATTACACTGGTTTCCCGTCTTACACTAGTGAGACGTGGAAACAGATGCAATCTGTGAAGTCCTTTTCAGATTTACATGGTGGTGGAACTGGATGGGACGGCGGTCGCTTCTCGATTAAGGCAGTGTGGAGTTCAGCAAGGACAGTATCTCCATGACTCCACCTTTTCTCTTTCATCTGGGATGTTCGATTACCTCCGCAAGTCTCTATATTTATGTCAAGAACCCTACATGAGGGATTACCAATAGACGATAACCTCCAGAGGACAGTCATCCCAATCGTGTCCCATTGCAGGTGCTACGGATCTGGTGACGTTGAATCCATTGCTCGCTTGTTTTTTCACGGCTCTACTACCAGAGCCGTCGCGAACTAAGGTAATGCCTCTTCTCTTGTTAATTTACTGATATAGTGGTGGGCCGACATCTCAGGTAAATCGATTTACTTGATCCTTTTTCATATGTTTCCTTGTCTTATCTGCTGGCATATTTGCTGCCTGTGGAACAAGGAAATTTATGACGAAGTGCCTATGGATCCTCCAACAATCATCTGAAAGGTAAGGAACAATGTTTTCCTTGTGCTTCGCGGTAGGCCATTCAAAAGAGCTATCGTCTCCTGCTTGAGGAGGTTGGCAAGTGCTTTTGCTGCTACCATGGTACCGCTTACCGCTCAAGCGGGGGTTGGCTGAACCCTTCTTTGCTAAGAGAACGGACTTCTTCCCACTCTTTTATACACCTTTAACCCCCCCCCCCGGCTTGTTCTCACGCTATTTGTTAGTACTGCAGGTCCTGATTTTTAGGTATGGTTGGGTCCTAGCCTGTTTGGGTCTTTTTATGATGTGACTGCAGCTTCAGAGTTGGAGCATAGAGATGGAGAGGGTGGTTGGCTTCTGCATTCTGCGCTAGGCCATCCACTTTCTAGTGTGTCCGCTCAGATCGAAGGAGCTTTTGTCCTTTTGGTGGTCAGCTTTGTTTCAGGCGTGAGGCTTTCCAGTCTGCCTTTTTGCTTGTTGTGTGCTTTTGATGTTTTTTCCTACTGGCTTGGAGAGATCACTATTGTTTTGCGGTTTATCTTTTTTTTTTTTATGTTTTTTCCTACTGGCTTGGAGAGATCACTATTTTTTTGCGGTTTATCTTTTTTTTCTTTTTGCATTTTGTGTGTGCACAGATTTCGTAGCCATTCTACAAGTATGTTTTTGTGAGCCTTTGGAGAATGGCTAGATTCTCCTTTTCCTTATATATGTTCTCTTTTTTTAAAAAAATCTCATAGAACTGCTATCTCTATGCCACACAAGCGTACGGATCATCGTATCCGAAATCATTGGTCGAATCACATCACCCAGTGTGTGTAGCTAGACCCTTACACGAATGTACTGTCTACTATAACCCGAGTCCCATAATAGGGCTGCATCCAATGCACGAAACTCGGTCAAGAGCTTTCAATATCTATAAAGGACCGCCTCATTAGGCCTACATTACAGATATTCAAGTATGGTCTGTCTTTTCACGGTGGCTATTGCCCTACCCTGGCCCCTACATGAACTAATGAAAGACTACACCAAGAGCTAAGTGACATGCCCCTATCAATCAATTTAACAACCAATTCGGGGTGTCCCGCAACCAATGTCTCGATAGTGAAAGATCGAAGGTCTATAGGTTTAGCTCTAGTCTTTCCGCATCACACTGACTGCCGATGACATGTACCCGACGATTACTATCCTTAATTTGGTCCTAGCCTACCTCTCCCGAGGCAAACCGCTGAATCACCCAAAGCCATCTGCTACAACCTTCGGACGGTCAGACTACAGTTACAGTCAAGGTATACTCACCAGGTGATATCGTACATGTCAAACCCCTGCGAGTACATCCTGATCATGTACCTCACAGAGGACGATTACTATCCTTAATTTGGTCCTAGCCCACCTCTCCCGAGGAAAACCGCTGAATCATCCAAAGCCATCTGCTACAGCCTTCGGACTGCCAGGCTACAGTTACAGTCAAGGTATACTCATCGGGCGATACCAAACATGTCAAACCTCTGCGAGTATATCCTGATCATGTACCTTACAGAGGACCACCACGGAGTACCCTCCATGTCCTGCAGAACTGACGTGCTTCCCTCTGTCCCGCAAAATAGTCAGTTGGGCGTGTTCCTCTTGTGTCTCCAGACACCATGATGATCTACCCCGTTGGGTTCCTCGCCTTCATACATACGGAATGGTCCAAGCGCACTATGCCATCATGTTATTAGATTCTACGTCTAATCTTTTAATCACATGCTTTCTTTATATCATCTCGTTGCTAATTAACTTGACTATCCACATATTCACTTTTTACTCAAGTTACAAGGTTTATTAGCTCATAGTTGGTTGCTTACTTTCTTTATTCAGCCCTATGCCGTTGGAGCGGACTTTTTTCAATTATAAGTGTAACACCCCACCTCCGCCAGAGTCACTCTTGCAAGTACACTAGCTTTGGAAGGGTGTTGGACAAGGTAAACATGCATGAAGATATCACAAGACAAAACATATGAGTAAAACAGAGTAAATAAAGCAGCGGATAAAATTACTATTTCAAAACCATAGTCAAGTTACATCAAAGTACTTAGTCATCATTTTTCCAGCTACTACAAGTCTAGAAAACATAAACTGAAAAATACATAAGTAAATTATTCCCCAAAGATAACAGTGGTGTAGCCATAGCAAAGCTCAAGTCCAAACCGTACATGAGCTGTCAGAAAAGTAAGCCAAAGATCCAAGCTAGGTGCTAGTGTTCCCACCCTGAGAACCTGGGGGGGGGGGGGGACGGAAGAAAAGAGGCGAAAGGAAAACAGGTCAGTCATAAAGACTGGTAAGTCCTACCTACTATTAGTATAAAAACTAATAAAGTTAACTGGACATGTAAAACAGAGATGAAACATAGGATGATAACTGGCATGGTGAAAAGTTAACAAGAGTGACATCGCATATACAAGGTTAAGTTGCACCAAGTGTACTAGTATTCTAATCCATGTCAAGCATAAACAAGAAATGATCCCTTAGCCCAATATTGGCCCAAACTCATGAGATGACCTAAATCAAGGTCCAACTACTCGGTCTAGTCGATCGGCTCCCTATAAGCCTAACTCGTAGTGTATCGGTGTCATACGGCTTAATCATGGAATGTAGTTAACTGTGCAAGGTCCACCCTAGGGTGTATCCAGTCCTAGGGTGTAAACCATAGACACAAAACAAGCACGCACAGTCTAAACCTACCGGTGCCCATGTTCAACTCCGGACTTAATGTGCACGACCATGGTCCGCCTGAACTTAACTGGTGCACTATTCAGCCGTCTCTTTTGGTCTCTTACAATCAGCCCAGTAATCGTGCCCCACCCTAGCCTAGTCCTAGGGTATCCATGATACTATAGGTTACTGCTGAAAAGGACCATGTAACTAGGATTTTCAAACGGGTTAAGTGTGGTTAACCCTATCCTAACCATGTATTGAGTTGGTCAAGTGTATCCAAGCAGTTCATGACTTAACCCTATCAATACATCGTGTTCAACTGGTTAAGTATTCAAGTAGTCCATGACTTAACCCTACCAATCCATCGTGTTTAATTAGTTAAGTATTCAAGTAGTCCATGACTTAACCCTATCATGTGGCATTTATTAACTTAATGCACCCCAACCTCTCACATTAGACCTTGTTGTGGTTACTAGTTAAGCCGGGCGGGTCCGGGTAGCTTTACACCACAACCTAGTCTAACCTCGGGTTTTAAGCGCGACATGACCAACTACTCACATTGGGTCCTATTGTTTGTAGCTACTAGTTAAGCCGGTCGGTTCCGGGTAGATTTATGCTACAAACTCAACCCAACCTCGAGTTGGCCACTTTCATGTTTTCTACATGTCATGTCCACGTTCATGTTTTCAAGCATAATCACATGTCATATTTCCAAGTCATGTTTCATGTCATTTAAGTTTACCCATAACGTAACCCCATCGCACGTAAGTTCGCATCAACACAAATAGATCAAAAGGGGGAACATAATGATATGATAAGTTGGGCATAAAGTGGCCAAGTCTATCACAAGTTTAACATGGTGATATATGAGGCAAAGGTGCTCATCATAACTTGCTTATAGCATATTGGCCTCAAAACATGTATGATAGCATAAAGGTGATTTGGCCTCAAACATGTCAATAGTATAAAGGTGATTTGGCCACAAACATGTATGATAGCATAATTAGCAAATAGGGTGGTAACATGGTAATAGTTGACATAGGGTGACAATCCTAACTTGTGCATAGCAAATAGGTTCAATATCATCATATGCATGTTAAGGAACATGAGGGGTTAAGGTTTGTTAACATGCATAAGCCATAATCCATTTCATAGCATTTTTCCCAAAGGTCAACATGAACGGTACTAGGTTCATGATAGGTCCACAATCATAGATCAAAAGGGGCATGAATAGATCTATGCATACAATGATAGGTTCAAGGCAATTATTGCACTTAGGTCCAATTCCAATCTACACATGTATGGCATTAAACTTAGCAAATAGGGTGATAAACTTGTGATTAGCATATAGGTCCATCATGGCAAGTTAATATCAAGGTCATGAGGGGTTCTATGTTGCATTTATGCACAATCACCACATAAAGCTCATAGCTTTCCACCCAAAAGTCAACATAAATGGTACTAGATTCATGATAGGTAAACATTAGGTCCACAAACATATATCAAAAGGGTCATGAATGAATCTATGCATGAAATCCAAGGCAAGCATAACACAAAAGTCTCATTTCAACTTGCTACATGTCATATTAAGTTCATAATTTAGATCTAAGAGTAGAGGAGGGCTTACAAAGCGTGGCTATGAGAACTAGAACACAATAGAACAAGATAGAGACGTTGTAGAAGCTCTAGGAATGATGTAGCAACGCAAATAGCCTTGAGAATAAGTAGCTCCTTTGATAGAAGAAGAAAGATGGCTCCTTTTTGCCTTAGAGGCTCTCAAGATGAAGATGGAGGCCATGATTAGGAAGCATTTTGGCAGCACTTAGTTGTAGGATTGATTTGTGTGGGTTTAGGCTAGGTCTTAGGGTCTTTTTATAGAAGTTTAGGTTAGTTTAGGCCATAGGATTAACCCTAGTTTAGATATGAGCCATCAAATCTCGTCACAGGCCTCAAAACATGACTCAAAGGGGACAACAGGTGCACCAGGCCAAACTGGCCCGACCACCCAGGTCGACAGGGGTGTCGACTGGGCAGTCGACACCATCTGGGGCAAGTCGACTCCCAAGTCGACTCCCCAGTCGACTTGGGGCTGGGCGGGAAATTTTCCCGCCCAGTCTGTTTGGCTCCATATTTGATTTTCGAACTGTTTTTAAACTCTGGATTTTCTGAAAACTTCGACGGGCCATAACTGGGTCATACGGACTCCGATTTTCGAAAACTCGGACTCTATTTCACGTATTTTTCCGAGACGAACGCAATGGCACAACCCGTTTCCCTTGATTCAGATTTTAACATTTAATTCTGCCTTGATTAATGTTATAACATGTTATTCAAAATACGGGTTGTTACATTCTCCCCACCTTAAAGGATTTCGTCCCCGAAATCTTCAAGTTAGGAAGAACGTATCCTACCATCCATCATCCATCTACTCAAAACATCATCCAAGAGAAGTCATTGTCCTTAAAAGATTCTAAATGCTGTATGATCATATGCGAAAGGTGTGTGTATATGTACTTATCTAATGCGAAAATCAGGCGGTTACTGATTCAGTAAACCTCCTTAATGCAAAGTATGTTAGTGAAATGAGTCCATATGTTTGCAAATTCCTAACATAATTCATAATCTCTACATGAGTGCACATAACATTCATCCATATGCAACATCCACGTGATAGCATAACAAGTTTCAGCCATGAATAAGTATAAGCACTCATGCATATGCAATATGAAAGTGTGTGAGCCGATCTTAGTGCCTAATGTGTATCATGCATCCACGAGTATCCACTTGCAAACACTTGCAACCACTTGCAAACATCAAGCATAACATGTTTCAAATACATGTTTCATCCAGAGGCTTTCTACCTAAGGTTCTCATGACAGGATTAACGAAGTAACCAGATAAACATGGATAGCAAAAGATAGATATGCTAGCTTATAAGAAAAGAGATTGAGAATGTACCCTCAAAAAGAAATGGGTGAAGCGCGCGCATCTTCTCCTCGGTTTCCCAAGTTGCGTCCTCTTCGGCTTCACTCTACTGAACCTTTACTAACTTGACTTCTTGATTCCTTAAATTCTTGATCTCCGTTCCCAAGCTACGAATCGGAGCTCGCCTCAGGGTTGCCTCTTTCTCTACCTCCTGTCTTCAAGAATGCTAGGCTCAACTACCTCGGCTGACTCATGTGGACACTTTCGGAGATGTGAGTCATGGAAAACATTGTGCACTCCGGCCAGCTTCTCGGGCAATTCCACCTTATAAGCCATCTTCCCAATCCTCTCTATGATAGGGAAGGGTCCTACGAACCTTGGTGCCAGCTTCCCAACTGCTCCAAAACGAACCACACTACGCAAGGGAAAAACTTTTACAAAGACCATGTCTCTAACTTCAAATTCCAAATCTGTCCTTCGCTTGTCAGCATAGGATTTCTGTCTATCTTGGGCCGTTTTCATCCGTCTTCGAATCAACTCTACCTTCTCGGATGTGCCCCTTATCATGTCGGGCCCAAGTATAAGCTCATCCGTCGTCTCCCACCAACATGTTGGTGACTTGCACGACCTCCCATATAAAGCTTCGAATGGTGCCATCCCTGTGCTTGCTTGGTAGCTGTTATTATAAGCAAACTCTACGAGAGGAAGGTGGTCTTCCCAAGTGCCACCAAAGTCAAGAATGCATAGCCTCAACAGATCTTCTAGTACCCTATTCACCGTTTCGGTCTGGCCATCCGTCTGTGGGTGATAGGTCGTACTTAGATTCAATCGCGTACCCATCGCTTCTTGCAAACTATTCGAGAACTGGCTAGTGAAGATTAGGTCACGATTGCTAACTATGCTAGAAGGAACTCCATGCAATCGCGCTATCTCTCGAAGATAAACAGATGCTAGCCATGATGAGGTCCTCTTGCTCTTCACCGGAACAAAGTGAGCACTCTTCGTAAGTCTATCAACTATGATCCATATCCCATAAAGCCCAAGTAGTTTGGTCAACTTAATGGACATCTTCACCCTAACTATATATCACAAACATGCGAGTCATACTCCTTATGGGGTTTGCAACAGAACTAAGATTGAGAATAGGACCGAGAGGATATACTTAAAAGATAGCATGCGAGTAAGCTCTACAGAATAATAGGGATCAAGGATATACTCTTAGAAAGAGATATAATGCGCGTATCTAGTCTTCAATCTTCTAAGTCGCATTTTCTTGAGCTTAATCCTATCGTGCCTTGACCGTCTTTTAACTTCACAATTTCGTAGTTTCAAAATATGAGTTGGAACTCGTTTCACCGTTGCCTCTCGTTCCACTTCCACTTATTCTTTTCCTAAAAATACTTGGCTATAACTGCATGCTCATGGTTTTCATGCAAGCTTTCCAAAATTCGTTAGTGAATCCTGGATCTCGTTTTCATACTATACGGTATTCCACGCAGAAAAACTATCTCTTGAAAACAAATGCCAATCCATGTTGCCAAATGTACTTACTAGGGTGATTTCTATAACCCATGCTTAAGCGAAATGGACTATCCGCCTTAGTGGTGAACACTACTCGATTGGATTACAAATTTCCAATAAAGGTGCTAAGGGATTCTAGGTAACTAATCATGACGGAACCCTAAAGGTCACACGAGATTTCGAGGGTATTACCAAGGCGAGTCATGAGCCTCGCAACCCTATGTTCAAAATCAAGAATGTCTCCATAACTGGACAACCAATCCATTCCCAAAATCAACCTGTATCCCATAAACCGAGAACACAAGCATTACACATGAATTCTACGGTCAAAATAGAAATCTTCAAATCCACACAAATCATAGATAAATGGGCGGAACCCCCAAATTGGATTTGAAACTCTTAACGGGATCCTCAACTAGACTAGTACTTAGGTGCAAACTTTCAACAAGATCGGAAGAAATAAAACTATGCGATGCGCCAAAATCAAATAAGGTACGAACAGGTAAAGTCAGAAATGTAAACAAGGCTTTCTACAGAATTACTACCTCGATCAAGAGCTGGAAGAGCGTTGAGAGCCTGTAGTTGTCCTCCAGGAGGTCCTACTCGCTGAATTTGCCTTTTCCCTTGTCCCTGCTTTTTCGGGCAATCCTTGCTATAGTGTCTAGACTCTCCACAATGAAAGCATTCGTCCAACTTTCTCTTCTTCTTCCTACAGTCTTTGGCTATGTGCCCAGTGATCTCACAGAAGTTGCACTTCCTTGTCTCCCTGGTCTTGTTGTCATTGCGGTTGTTGTTGTCCTTGCCTCCTTTCTCGGAATCTACCTTCTTGCCTTGAGACTCATTCTACTTGACTTCCTTCTTACCACTCTTATCTTCCTCTTGAAGCAGGGCCATATTTACTAAACTCTCGAAGGTCGCCCCCATGGGTATGTGAGACATGGCCAAACCGTGCAATGGCTCGTTCAATCCTAGAGCAAAGTGTAGGGCCTTCTTCTGAGCTGTGTTAACCAAGTCTAAACCGAACTGAGCAAGCTGATTAAACTTATCCACGTATTCCCTAACGGTCATGTCCCCTTGCTTTAGTGATAGGAACCTCTCCATCTGAAGGTTCTCTTCTGTCGATGATAGAAACCTCAGTCCAAACCTTCTCTTAAAGTCGTCCCAAGTCTGAATTGGCCCAGTAGTGGTGGTGGCTACCCACCAATATGCAGCTTCCCCTTTCAACAGCCATACCGCTAACAGAACATTCCTACGGTCTTCTATATCAAAGATAGCAAAGAGGTCTTTAGTTTCCTTTAACCAGTTTCTTGCCTCAACAAAAGTCTCCGTCCCAATAAAATTCTTGCCACCCATCTCCTTAAAGTCCTTGCAAATCTTCGCGAAATCCGCTTGTGGATGCTGAGGAGGAGGAGGGACCTCAGCTACGGGAGGAGGAGGAATGTTAGCCATGGGGGAAGGAGGAGGAATGTCCGCGGGGCCGGCTTCATTCGCCCTTGCCTCCATGTACCTTCTAAACCAAATAGGTACCGATATGCCCTCCAGAATGGCAAAATTATCGGCCATACTGAAATGAAGAAAAAGATAGACTCAGAACGAGGAAACAAAGGATAGTGCTAATGGATTTTGGGGAATAGCCTTTTAAAATAAACTAGACTTTTCTTGGAAAAAATAATTCTTTATAATCGGTTTTGAAAATAGTTTTTCAAAAGGTAAGTTTTTAAAACCTTTTGCGTAAACCTTATTTTCTGATACCAAATGTAACACCCCACCTCCGCCAGGGTCACTCTTGCAAGTACACTAGCTTTGGAGGGGTGTTGGACAAGGTAAACATACATGAAGATATCACAAGACAGAACATATGAGTAAAACAGAGTAAATAAAGCAGCGGATAAAATTACTATTTCAAAACCATAGTCAAGTTACATCAAAGTACTTAGTCATCATTTTTCCAGCTGCTACAAGTCTAGAAAACATAAACTGAAAAATACATAAGTAAATTATTCCCTAAAGATAACAGTGGTGTAGCCATAGCAAAGCTCAAGTCCAAACCGTACATGACCTGTCAGAAAAGTAAGCCAAAGATCCAAGCTAGGTGCTAGTGTTCCCACCCTGAGAACCTGGGGGGGGGGGGGGGAACGGAAGAAAAGAGACAAAAGGAAAACAGGTCAGTCATAAAGACTGGTAAGTCCTACCTACTATTAGTATAAAAACTAATAAAGTTAACTGGACATGTAAAACAGAGATGAAACATAGGATGATAACTGGCACGGTGAAAAGTTAACAAGAGTGACATCGCATATACAAGGTTAAGTTGCACCAAGTGTACTAGTATTCTAATCCATGTCAAGTATAAACAAGAAATGATCCCTTAGCCCAATATTGGCCCAAACTCATGAGATGACCTAAATCAAGGTCCAACTACTCGGTCTAGTCGATCGGCTCCCTATAAGCCTAACTTGTCGTGTATCAGTGTCATACGGCTTAATCATGGAATGTAGTTAACTATGCAAGGTCCACCCTAGGGTGTATCCAGTCCTAGGGTGTAAACCACAGACACAAAACAAGCACGCACAGTCTAAACCTACCGGTGCCCATGTTCAACTCCGGACTTAATGTGCACGACCATGGTCCGCCTGAACTTAACTGGTGCACTATTCAGCCGTCTCTTTTGGTCTCTTACAATCAGCCCAGTAATCGTGCCCTACCCTAGCCTAGTCCTAGGGTATCCATGATTCTATAGGTTACTGCTGAAAAGGACCACGTAACTAGGATTTTCAAACGGGTTAAGTGTGGTTAACCCTATCCTAACCATGTATTGAGTTGGTCAAGTGTATCCAAGCAGTTCATGACTTAACCCTATCAATACATCGTGTTCAACTGGTTAAGTATTCAAGTAGTCCATGACTTAACCCTACCAATCCATCGTGTTTAATTGGTTAAGTATTCAAGTAGTCCATGACTTAACCCTATCATGTGGCATTAATTAACTTAGTGCACCCCAACCTCTCACATTAGACCTTGTTGTGGTTACTAGTTAAGCCGGGCGGGTCCGGGTAGCTTTACACCACAACCTAGTCTAACCTCGGGTTTTAAGCGCGACATAACCAACTACTCACATTGGGTCCTATTGTTTGTAGCTACTAGTTAAGCCGGTCGGTTCTGGGTAGATTTATGCTACAAACTCAACCCAACCTCGAGTTGGCCACTTTCATGTTTTCTACATGTCATGTCCACGTTCATGTTTTCAAGCATAATCACATGTCATATTTCCAAGTCATGTTTCATTTCATTTAAGTTTACCCATAACGTAACCACATCGCACGTAAGTTCGCATCAACACAAATAGATCAAAAGGGGGAACATAATGATATGATAAGTTGGGCATAAAGTGGCCAAGTCTATCACAAGTTTAACATGGTGATATATGAGGCAAAAGTGCTCATCATAACTTGCTTATAGCATATTGGCCTCAAAACATGTATGATAGCATAAAGGTGATTTGGCCTCAAACATGTCAATAGTATAAAGGTGATTTGGCCACAAACATGTATGATAGCATAATTAGCAAATAAGGTGGTAACATTGTAATAGTTGACATAGGGTGACAATCCTAACTTGTGCATAGCAAAAAGGTTCAATATCATCATATGCATGTTAAGGAACATGAGGGGTTAAGGTTTGTTAACATGCATAAGCCATAATCCATTTCATAGCATTTTTCCCAAAGGTCAACATGAACGGTACTAGGTTCATGATAGGTCCACAATCATAGATCAAAAGGGGCATGAATAGATCTATGCATACAATGATAGGTTCAAGGCAAATATTGCACTTAGGTCCAATTCCAATCTACACATGTATGGCATTAAACTTAGCAAATAGGGTGATAAACTTGTGATTAGCATATAGGTCCATCATCGCAAGTTAATATCAAGGTCATGAGGGGTTCTATGTTGCATTTATGCACAATCGCCACATAAAGCTCATAGCTTTCCACCCAAAAGTCAACATAAATGTTACTAGATTCATGATAGGTAAACATTAGGTCCACAAACATAGATCAAAAGGGTCATGAATGAATCTATGCATGAAATCCAAGGCAAGCATAACACAAAAGTCTCATTTCAACTTGCTACATGTCATATTAAGTTCATAGTTTAGATCTAAGAGTAGAGGAGGGCTTACAAAGCGTGGCTATGAGAACTAGAACACAATAGAACAAGATAGAGACGTTGTAGAAGCTCTAGGAATGATGTAGCAACACAAATAGCCTTGATAATAAGTAGCTCCTTTGATAGAAAGAAGAAAGATGGCTCCTTTTTGCCTTAGAGGCTCTCAAGATGAAGATGGAGGCCATGATTAGGAAGCATTTTGGCAGCACTTAATTGTAGGATTGATTTGTGTGGGTTTAGGCTAGGTCTTAGGGTCTTTTTATAGAAGTTTAGGTTAGTTTAGGCCATAGGATTAACCCTAGTTTAGATATGAGCCATCAAATCTCGTCACAGGCCTCAAAACATGACTCAAAGGGGACAGCAGGTGCACCAGGCCAAACTGGCCCGACCACCCAGGTCGACAGGGGTGTCGACTGGGCAGTCGACACCACCTGGGGCAAGTCGACTCCCAAGTCGACTCGCCAGTCGACTTGGGGCTGGGCGGGAAATTTTCCCGCCCAGTCTGTTTGGCTCCAGATTTGATTTTCGAACTGTTTTTAAACTCTGGATTTTCTGAAAACTTCGACGGACCATAACTGGGTCATACGGACTCCGATTTTCGAAAACTCGGACTCTATTTCGCGTATTTTTCCGAGACGAACGCAATGGCACAGCCTGTTTCCCTTGATTCAGATTTTAACATTTAATTCTACCTTGATTAATGTTATAACATGTTATTCAAAATACGGGTTGTTACAATAAGTCTACCAATAGTAAGTCTACTTTATTCTTTCTATTTAATCATATCCTTCTCTTACACTGTTATCACAACCTGTTGTTGTTAACTTATTAACTTAGTTCTCTTAACTAAGGTTTATTAATGAGTTTTCTTTTCTAAATTATAACCTATGTTATAATTTCTCTTGTTCTTAAGACAAGCCTACCTATTATATTTCATCCTCATTCATATAATTAATAGTAATAGGTTATATTCCCCATTCATTACAATTCTTTTTAGGTTCCTTAACATTAACCAAACTTTTACTGTTGTAACGTTTCTTTGATTACTGTCATATACATTCTTATTATTTCAAGGAAAATATTTCACATATCTTACTGGATTGATTAGCGCGATGATGTAAAGATCTATTTCCATAACGTACATCGATTATGATCCGTAGTTGCAAGCTATGCTTTTTATTTTCAATGTGGACATACATACATATTTTATTTGATTGGTGTGCTATACGATAAAAGAATCCCTATTTCACACTAATCCGTTTTTCTTTTTTTTCTTGCAACAACGTTCTTAGTAATTTTTTCATTATGGAAATGTATCCATTCTTCCCTAAATCCAATTAACTCGGTCCACTTCAAATTTCCCCTTTTTAATCTCTGAATTAGACATTAAATTAATATTTTCATGTACCTTTTTACAATTACTGTAAATTTTCCATACAAAATTAGGCATACCAATTCTTTTTCCATTATTCCTAATTTCACTGTAATTATATTTACAATATATCCAAGTTGTCATTAAATAACTATCTTAAGAACATATTTATATTTATTGAAAATTCCACATATTCAGCATTACAGTAATTTTTAATCAAGACAGAAGATTAATGGAATAGATTTATATAACAACAATATTCTTAACGGACTTAAAAATAGATTATATCGCAATTACCATGAATTCCAATTGTTTATCACGTTAAGAATTACAGGGAATGTAAGTGATAAATATACTGTTATCCAAAAGGTATAATTTTAAATTCACTCACCTAACTGCTTTCTAATCCATGAATCTGATTCAGATATGATATTCCATGGTCTATCTAACTTAATCTAATATTAAGATAACCATGGATTTACAAGTCTAATGCTAAAAGAAGAAGGAAAGAAAAACCTAAATAATTCGAAGAAAGAAAGAAACCTAAATAATTCAGATTCATAGGATTTACATCACGTTAACAAGAAACCTGAACACCTATATTGTAGATCTAAAATTTTTGTCTTCAAATCTTAAATCAGAATTCCTAAAAAATAATAATATAATTTCTGAAAGATTTGGAGAAGTAAATAAATGGCAGAGCATTGGCGCCGTCTTAGAAAATAAAAGTTGGAGGTTAGGAACTACTAGTCTATTTATAGGTATACAGGAAATTCTGGTCTGTCGGATTTAATAATATAAAATCTAAATCGTACAAGCTAAGGAGTACATGTCAGAGAATCTAGTTTTGGCCCTGGTGGGTCGACCCATGTGTCGACACACCTTCATGGTGTGTCGTCTCTATGGTCGACCCATGGGTCGACCCTTGTAAGGCCTTGGTCGACCAATGACCTAGGTCTTTGACATTGATTTTTTCGATTTTTAATTCTTGCTTAACGTTGGTGTTTACGTTCGTATTATTTCCTAATATCTCTTATGTAAATTATTTTCTTTTGTTAGTGACATATATCTGATTTCAAAATTCACACTTATATGCATATATATGCATATAACTCTTCAAATCTTTGTTCGCTAATAGCTGCTCAATTAATATCACAATTAACGCCATCCACTCATTGATTTCTTCCTTTTAATATATATTCTAATTTCAAATGCGTCTATCCTCTTACTTGTTTTTCTTTCATTATACATTTACTTTCTGCACTTAAAACTACATTTTAGTTTCAACATTTGAATTTATGCATATATATTTATGCACAATCTTCATTTCTTTTTAAATTCAGATGGTGTTATGCAGTCATTTATTTCTTACTCAATTTGATTGATTGCAAGTTACTTTTTGAATTTCTTATTCATATATATATATATATATATATATATATACACACACACATACTCATATATACAGATATACATGTATACATATATATTTATACTCATATATATATATATATATATATTCTCTTAGAATATGCATTTCTTTAGCTGTCCCTATAAAATTAAAAATATGATGTTAGCGGGACTCGAACTTGTACCACTCACATGTGGGGGACATGCCACCAACCCACCTACTTAGTCTTTTGTTAACAAGACTAAAAACATTGGTATTTATTATTCTTATTAGTGTTCTTATATATTATCTTTTTCACGTTTGTTCTAATACTTCATTTGAAGATATATTTTTCATTTTAAATGCATTTTCTGCAAACCATTGGTCTAAATTGATCAGAAAATAGCTACGGATGCAATAACGCTAATTTTATGGACAAATTACGAAAACTTTTCAAAATTTTATTGTATTATCTAATTAAAATGTGGGTTATTACAATTAGAAGCCACTCTTCTTGCCCGAATCGAAGGATTTACGAGGTGGTCGATCCAAAGCAACGTGAATTAAACAAGTGCTAGTGTTCTGCAAGGATTGGCTTGATGCTTGAGGGAAATTTTCGTAGAGCGATCCCGTGTTGACAGCAATCCCCAGATAGCTACCAGCATGGCTAGGCTTGGGGGCAACACTCCCAATCCCATTCAAGGTTCAACCCGGGTTGTGATTAATCAGGTTTCAGGATCAGGCTTTGATAATGCTACCCAAGCGCCAGTGCGCGTAGCTTTGGATACAGGAACTCCCGCAGTTTTGAATGTCAAATTCGAACACATCGAGGCACCTCAAATCATGTTCGAGAAAGATACTCTGTTTAGCGCTCGACCTTTCACTAATTTTTGACTTAACGCTAGGGGCACCGACATCAACTTACATAACTTGAATCAATTTCTCGGCATAGGTAGTGAAAGTCAAGTCGCCGATGTTATTTGACGTTATGCTTGAGGCGGGGTACCCCATGCAATCTTGGACTGTGCTACATGTAACCTCTTTTATCAAGATATCCGGAATTCTCAGAACCCACCAGACTTCAAGTTGCCGGTATTAGAAGCTTTCGATGTTTAGAAGGATCCTATAGTGCATCTTATGCGCTATGTGCGCTATATGGAAGTACATTCAGCTTTAGACAATGTTATGGAGAAGTGCTTCATGCTTTATCTTATAAACATTGCTGCTTTATGGTTTAGAAAGTTGGAACCAGAATTTATTAACAGCTGGAATATCTTGGTTGGGAAGTTCATTGAGCAACTCAGAGTTCGTGTCGCCCAACCATGGAACGTCAAGAATTTGACAGCAGTTAAGCAGAGATCAGGCGAGACTCTGCATTAATTTCTTGAAAAATTCAATGCCGCGGTGGCCTCGGTCGATAGGCTAGATCCGTCCATGGTCCTAATGGTTGTCGTATCCAGCATTTTTGACAAAACAGGCTTTAAGATTTCATTGCAATAGGACCCGCTGAGGGATCTCGCCAAATTTTACTTTAAAGATAAATGATTTCTTAGGGAGGAAGACTCCCGTGACGAGAAACCTGTACTTCAAATCAACTCTGTAGCAGACACAGGGCCATCTGCGCTCGACAAATGAAAGGGTAAATCTTGGGACAATCGGAACTCACGGCCTCACTTCGAGCCAAAGTTCTTGGCATACACTGAACTCAATCAAGGCTTGGAAAGGATTTATCTCGACATCCATGAAACTGCACCCTTCCAAAAACCTACCAAGAGGGACCTGACTCCAAATCAAGCAAGTTTTGACAAGTACATCCTCTTCCATGAATTGCCAGGTCATGACAAAGATCATTGCAGGCAGTTTCGTGATCTCGCCGATGCGCACGTCAAGTGTGGCTAACTACCATTGTACGTCAAGAATCCTACAGCAACAACACCGCCTTCTCAATATTCCACTACATCTTAGGATAATGCAGGACTGGATTCCCCAAGGCGTTATCATCAACTAATTCGGTCATATGGATTCTTCAGGCTTTCCCAGACCCAGATCCGACACTTATGTTCGTTCTTGTTGTTCGCGACTTCTCGCCTTTCGTTTTCTGCATATAATCAAAACAGTAACGTCAGCCTAAACACACACGGAACCGACTTGTGGTCTCTAGTCATGCTATAGGCTGGACTATCAACCGTTGTGCTCCCGTAGTATCCCGTAGTATTTATAAGGACCGCCAAGAACGAAGGTTCCTTATCATAGCCGTCTTAACATGGGATTCATAACAACCTAGACCGTTGAGTGCATAATATCATGTAACTTCGTCCGCCAAATACAAAATCCTTTTTTACAGGTACATACTTTCTCTGGCAATGTCTAGCGAGCCCACGACTTCTTATTTTCTAGATCTCGAGCATCCCAGACTCAAAACTCTATCCTAATACGATCCCAGTGATCATCAGAGTCTCATTCTAAATATGATCCTAGTGATCATCGGAGTCTCATTCTGAATACGATCCTGGTGATCACTAGAGCCCTATCCTAATACGATCCCAGCAATCATCGGATTTCCATTCTAATTCAATCTCAGCACTCGTCAAAGTTTTGCTTTATTTTGATCCTAGTGGTCATCGGTTTTCTACTCAAATACAACCTTAGTGGCCGTTGAATATCTCTTCTGGCTTTCCTTAATCGTCTTACCCCGACAAGGCCCTTTTGGACTATTCCGGCTATTCTTGGTCGTCTCGCCTCGACAAGGCTGCCTCGTACTCATCTGGTTATTGGATACTCTAGATTTATGAATTTTGGGTTTTCCTGGTTTCCTGGCTTTGGATATTCTGATTATTCAGGTTTTTCGGACTTTTGCAATCCTTGGGCTATTTCTAGCTATTTGGATATTCTGGCTCTCTCTTAAGTAACGATCCAAAGCGATCGTCGGCTCTCTTTGAATTTGAGGGTTTTTGGTTTTCTTGTTATATGGTTAATACGATCTGGTGCGATCGTGGATTTTTTTGCTTTTTCGTTTGATTTCCTGGTTAATACGATCCAACGCTATCGTGACTCTTCGGTTTTATGGTTATAGAAGTCCACTTCAGACTTCTCCTGCCTTTAATTTTCGGATTTCTAGATTTTTGGTTTTCGTAAAAACACATCTTCCTCCAATCAAGAAAGGCATTTTGGAGGGGTAAAGTGTTCACCAGCTTTTTGCCAAAGCAGTCACACGTCAAGATTTTGGTTAGCAACGTGCTCAAATTTCGAGAATGTCGTATGAAATCACAAAATGATTAGTCGAAGTTGCGACGTATTCGGAAAAGGTTAGAAATAGCATCGATTAGTGAAATCGTTTTTAACAAACTTGGAGAAACCATCATGGTAAAAATACATGATCGACTCGGTCTGATCAACTCAAAATCATTGAGCGTGTCGGTCCAATCACGTGGTAAAACTCGTCGTGGAAAAATATATCGATTTCGGTAAACTCTAGTTTCGTGCACTAAAAAAATAGCCGATCGGCATGATGTGACCATGGAAAATGGCTTGTGCTACTCACCACATCAAAATCTGGAACTTGGCAAACTTCTGGTCTGGTACGTCCAAAAATAGCTGATTGGCACATGAAAAACATTGAAACTTGAGTGTTTGTGCTTGGATGATCTCCTTTAGAGAATAGGATGATCGTTGGATTTGGCACCTCAAAAAGTTTGGATCAACACAGGAAAATCAACCAAAACCACAACCGTGCATCGGGCTAGCACCTCAGGATTTTGGCTTGGAAAATCTGGGAAATTCATATCCCCATCTTTTTTCATCACTAAGGATGCGAAAAGTATTTGGATCTCATCGGCCCAATCATTCATTCTCTCGAGTGCGTATCGGGATGTGAAAAGTTGATCTGGCATGGAGCATCTTGGCAAAGCCAGGATTTGATGTCTGGCATCTCAAAAATCCATGAATCAACATGGCTTGGTATGCGAAATCCCAGAGTTCACATCATGGGATTCAAATGCAAAAACATGGCAAGGCGGGATTCAAATTTTTGTGATGCGAAATCGAGATGTGGGCTCAAGTTGATCCGATTTTTTTAAGTGTGCGCATCAAGTTTTCATGGTTCGAAATCTCGGATTGGCCTGGGATACGAAAAGTTGGCAAATGCCAGGACTTTGGCAAAACTGTTTTATACGTGCGGTTCACATTTTTCATGCTGATCTGCACGTGTTGCTCAACCAATTTTGGGATATGAAATTTCAACACTTCGAGATGCATTGTTTTTGCAACGACTTGGTTCTTTTGGCTATGTTTTTGGGATGCGAATTTCGCATCAGCTAAGAATACAAAATTTGGGCCGATGACCCCAAAAACTCATCTATAAATATCCCCATGCTTGCATTCAAAGGGGTTAGTTTTCATTTGGTATTTTTGGACTTCTAAGAGCTCTCAAGCATAATTAATGACTGCTGTTATCATCTCCATGATTATCGGACATAGCTTATACCTTAAAATGTTACATAAACGTTTCCCTACAACTTTTCGACATTCAGTTCGACTTTTGGCATGCTTTTGAACATACTTTCACACTTTTGGACATTGGAGCTATTTCTTAGACATTCTTCTTCACTTTGACTCAATGAAGAAGTGGAAGGGTATTTTGGTCAAAATTTAGAATTAACAAGTTATTCGTTGTTCTATTATACAACTTTCTATACATAAATTGTCCAAACTAGTACAAACATTGCAATCAACAATTATATGATGAATGATTACTATGAAGTGGACATGGGAATTAGTGTCCAGCCACTATGTAAAGCCGTATTCTCCCTTTTGATTCACTACTCTCGGATATTTAGATAATCGTTTTGCTATAAAACATACACACGGGCGTTGGCATGCAGGAGTGGCCAATTCCACATGTCGACGGTACTACGTTGCACCTACAATACCCCTATATTGTTTAATATTATTAATAGCTTCCTCCTATTTTTAGAATAATGCTGATTTGAGATTAATGGAGTTGGCTAAGGCTTTGCTTCATTCATGTTTGTTATGAGCAGTAACTCTGTTATATATTTTGTTTGACATAACATTAGTTCTGAGCTGGATTTTCTTAGCACTTCTATTCCTATGAAGTATGATACATCTCCTAGGTCCTTGATGGAAAATTCTCTATTAAGTAATCTGTCAGCTCTTTTATTTCTACTTCATTGTTGCCTGTCACAATCAGGTCAACATATACCAGAATATATATGGTAGAGCATTGGTTAATCTTAGTAAATAAAGAATTATCAAATTTTGTGTATTGATATCTATGCTGATTTTAGTCTTTCAAACCACACTCTTGGTGATTGTTTTAGACCATATATTTCCTTCTTTAGTTTGCACACATGATCTGCATTCTGCTCATATCCCTCTGGCTGCATCATATATATTTCCTCCTGCAAAACTTCATTTAGAAAGGCATTATTCACATCTAAGTGTTTCATTTTCCAATTATTGTTCAATGCAATGGTAATGATAAATCTGATAGTTGCTGGTTTAACTACTGATGAGAAGGTCTCATTGTAGTCAAAATCATATTCTAGGGTATAGCCTTTGGCAACAAGTCTAGCGTTGTGTCTGCTTATTGAACCATCTGAGTTCCTTTTTACATTATAAGTCCATTTACGTCCAATAATATTCTTATTTACTTGTAACCTAACAAGGTCCCATGTTTTATTTTTAATGATTGCATCATACTCTTCATTTATTGTTGTTCTTCAATGCTTGAACTTGGCAGCTTGTTCATATATACGAGGTTCATCATTGATAATTGTAACTTTATAAGTCTTTGGCTTAAATATGCCACTCTTTGCCCTGGTTATCATGTGATGTCCTAGGGTTGTGTTGGCATATTGGTTGAATGATTGGTTGGACTTGTGCTACTTTCACTCACTAGTACCATACTCACAGAATTATCTGGTCAGTTCTCACTATGAATATCACTTTCATTGTTAACTCTTTCTTCTTCACATGTTGTAGCTAGTGGGCTGGCGAGGCTGGGTGTCTCACAAGCATCATTGTTGTGAAGAACATTACAAGTGAGGCTTATTGATGGAGCACCAACAGCCTTTCCTATATCAATAGGTAGTAGCAGATCGGTGTAGTTTGGGATTTCAGGTATAACTGTCTTACCGATAACAACTTTGTTAGTTGTTTGGATATTAGGCCTGCTATATGTGAATATCTTTCCATTGAACACAACATGTCTTTTGATATGTATTCTACCATTCTAATCTATGCACATATAACCTTTTTGTCAAGAAGCATGCCCAATAAATGTGTTGGTTTAGATCTAAAATTTAACTTATTTGAGTTGTAGGGTCTGAGATATGGATAACATAAACATCCAAATGTTTTCATATTGTGATGGTCTAGTTTAATGTTATATCGCTTTTCTAGAGGGCTTATGTCTTTTAACGCTTTAATTTTCATCCTATTGATTAAATATAAAACAGTGTTAAAAGGTTCTGACCAAAATTTCAATTGTAAAGATGCATGAGCTAATAAGGTTAAACTGGACACAACTATATGTCGATGTTTTCTTCACACTATTTCATTTTGCTCAGAGGTATAAGGGCATGATGTTCTATGTATTGTACCCTTGTCCTTAAAGTAATTTTTTAAACTTTTATACTCAGACCCTCCATCAGGCTGTATGACCTTAACTGTAACACCCTATATTTTTAGTGTAAGATAATAAAATAAGAATAATTTAATTAAATATTCAGAATTTAGTAAAATGGACTATGCCGTTCGTCCGTCTCGAAATTCTGGTCAAAATCGACACCTGGTTTGCGTAAATCGGACACCGTATGAAGAAGTTATGAGCATTGGTAGTTTGTATACATATAAGGAGCTTATATGTATATATACATATATATATATTAAATAAATATATCTAGAAAATTCAAAAAAATCAGTTCAAAAATCAAAATCGCGGGTGGGAAAGTTCGAAGGGAAAATGTACCGTTGGGGTCGACCTAGTGGTCGACCCACCCGCGAATCTGGAACCTTCTTTACTGACATGGACGATTCTGTTGTTTTAGATTTTAATGTGATGGTCCTGGTTCCTCTGCTACTCCTATAAATAAGACCCTATACCTAACCTTAAACGTCATATTTTGGCGGCTACGTTGGAGCTCTTCCATGGCTCTCTCTCTCTATCTTCTCAAATCTATTCCAAAATTAAAAAGTTAGCCTAGGAGAATTATGGATTCGGATCTGGAAGAGGGAATAAACGTTAATAAAAGGAATATTTAATCGTGAAAGCAAGGTAAACTTATTAATCCAATCTATTCAATTCTTCCTATTTTCTTTCCCTTCTCTTTTAATGAAAATAGTCGATCCATGTTATTAGGTTTCAAATCAAATTAAAGGGGAAAGGAAAACCATGGATGATAGAACGGATCAGATCCAAAATTTGGGAAAAGCATGAAAGGTGAGTGGGCTTAAAATATACGTTTTTAATAATAGTACCTCTATCGTTTGGCATTCCCTATAATGAACATATTGGAAGGTTTAATTTGATGAAATGCATTACTGCGCTAAAATGGATAATATGATCAATTAGTTAATATGTTGAAACAAACATTTACTTGAATGTTTAAGAATAACAAATATCGTTGTATAGATCCACTTTATGAACCTATGAATGGGGTAAATGATACACTATTGGAGAACCACATGTTAT
This sequence comes from Allium sativum, assembly GCA_030737875.1. Lineage (NCBI taxonomy): Eukaryota > Viridiplantae > Streptophyta > Magnoliopsida > Asparagales > Amaryllidaceae > Allium > Allium sativum. The sequence goes on from CM060913.1 coordinate 312,768,733, forward strand.
TTTAATAAAGTTAATTACATGTAGAAAGACATGAAACATATATTGGGATGTGGGGCATAATTTGAAGTGGGATTTTGGAACATAACATATATTATGTTTTGAGACTTTAATTTGGAGGCGCAATCTGATATGAACATAAACGGTTGAAAATTCATACATAAGAGTAGTTGAAATGTTTATATGTTATAGACTTGTTAAAAATATTGGCACTGACTACAACTGTTCATATCACATATTGATTTGTTCCATTTATATACCAATACCCTTACCTGTGTGAATTAGAATATTGTATGATTATATACATAGAGTTGAATAAATGAAGATGAATGCCTAGGATTACAATTAGAAATTGTAATTGCACTTATGACACGAGGTTAGGTTGCATTAGTGGTGGAAGTCTACCCGGACCCGACTGGCATATTCAACAGCCACTAATGTTGAACCTAATGTGAGAGGTCTAAGTGCGCAAATACGAGAAGGGCTATGACACGAGGTTAGGCCCAACTTGTGGAAGAAGTCTTCCCGGATCCGACCGGCATATCCAGGGTCCATAAGTTGTAGGCCTAATGTGGGAGGTCCAACCCATTATAAACCATAAATGGACATGGTAATGAATTGGACTACTTAACCTAATCTACTCCATAGGGATTATATGAATATGAAATAAAGTTAGGATTACGTAAAAATTGGTTGGACAGTGGGTGGGCTAGGCAAATCTAATGGTTGGGTAATATTTACATATAGGCCCGCAAACTTAGCCCGATAAGGTTATGTAATTAAAGACACCTAGTGGTATACATAACCGGTAGAAATAATAAAGTTTTGTAATTAAAGACACCTTTTAGGGTAAGCATAACTTTTAGAAATGATAATCACCTATTATAAACAACTAACATTAATGAAAATGTTGTATAATAGGTAGACTTGTCCTAGGGACAAGTGAATATTATAACTTAGATTGTAATAAACTAATAAGGAAATGAGATAACTGGTGAAATGAGATAAGGGACACTTAATTATAAATTAAGTAATCAATAAATGGGTGAAGCCAGAAACCAATTGAGAAAAAGGGGGAAATATATGGAATATAAGAAGTTGTACTTAATTATATATTAAGTAACCTGTAAGCTTAGAAGTCTGAAACCTGTTGATAAGAATGGTTAGGCTTGACCTAGGGACAAGAGGAAATTATAACATAGGTTATAATAAATGGGTAGAGAAACTTATTAATGGGTCTTAGTTAATATAACTAAGTTAATAAGTAAACAACGATAAGTTGTATTAACAATGTAAATTGGAATTATGATTAAATGAGAAAGGATGAGGAAAACTTATGGGATGAAATAAGTTATATTTAATCATAAATGGTAAGTGACATGTTAATTAGAAAACATGTGAGTTGGATATACTTAATTACATATTAAGCAAAACATGTTATTGTAATGATGAAATCAACAAGAATATAAAGGGGATTGTGGATTCTAGACCTTGGACCACAATCTAGAAAATAACATGTGGTGGGCTTATTAATAAACTTAAATGGATTAAGTTGGATGACTGAAATTAATAAGCGAGAGAAACTTGGTAATTGGAATAAGAATTCAATATGAATTGGAATAACCAAGTTAACTGGAAACCTGATGAGGTGAGACAAGCGCGTAAAAGAATGTTTAGACATAGGGTCTAACAATATGCTAAAGTAAGGCACTTGGATCAGTCTGTGCGGTTGGGGGTGAATAACCCAACGGGGTATATCATCGAGGTGTTATAAGGCACGAGGAGGAGCGCACATTCATCTGATTGTTATGATGGCTCCGTAGAACTGGAAGGGGAATTACATGGCTTCTTAAGGTACGTAAGGTGCTCCTAGTAGTCCTCTGTGTGGAGGCAAATGTCTTAGGCTATGTCCGCAGAGGTTGGGTCTGCACGTAACTACTAGGTGGGTGGGCCTTGACTGCAGATGTAACTATGCAGTCAGAATGCTGTGACGAGGTGACACCAGAGTGGTTCAGCGGTTGCCTCATGAGGATGCAGAGGGAGGCAGAGGGTCACGACCAACAAGGATAGTAGACCGTCGGATACCCGTGATCGGCAGCCAGTGGGATGCGAAAAGACTCGAGCTAAACCCAAGATACCATTTCACCCGTCACTATCGAGGTACGGGATTGAGGGGAGACGCCACATGGATGTTTAGATTATTTGCGTAGAGGCAGTCGCTTAGCTCTGGTAGTCTTTTCTAGTTGAGGGAGGGGCCGAGGTGGGGCCATAGCCACCACGAAAACAGACCCTAGGTATATATGTATATAGAGGCTCTTTAAAGACGGGCCTGTACAGATATGGAAAAACTCCCGACCGAGTTCCGTGCTTCTTGTATCGCCCTACCACGGAACTCGGTGCACATTAGTGGAAGTGCGATTGAGGCATCGAGCTACAGTTGAAGGTACGTATGGTGGACTGTCTAGATACATGCATGTCGGCTCTGGGTGGTGTATCGTAGACTTGTGGGCATTACTCCGGTATGAATTCTGATTCGAACAAAGGCAGTAGTCTATATGTTTGCGTAGCATAGTAATGACAGATATATGCGAAACGTAGTATTGTTACCCGTATGTCACTACGGTGTAGGGTGAGAGACTGCGTATATTTCGATGGTGTTACGGTGGAGACCGTGCGAGTGGGGTACCATGGGGTGTACCTCGATATTGGGGGTAGCTACATATATACTATATTAGGTAAATCCACTGGGAAGTAATTGGGTACGACATTTGTAAGCCTTGAGTGCTGTTAACCCAAGTAACCTAATAAATAAGAAAATATGATTGAACGTTATATGTAGGATTATCCAAAGTGTATAGTTTAAATCTAGTCACCAGAACTTGTGCTTTGACCCCCTCCTCATAACATACTCGCAAGTTAGATTTGTGGCAGAGACATGAGATATTATAGCTTTGGATACTGGCTAGGCAGTATTATTACTACGGTAAAGTTATACTTTGATTTATATTATATTTTATTCATTCCGCTATGAGATATTTTTTGAGCTTTGACATATTTTATGTCTCTGTCTTTTCTACAGGATACCAGAGCAAACCAATCCGAGTTTCGATAGATTGGAATTTTGAAAAAAATTCGGTCTGTCGAAATTGGGGTTGTCACATTTAGTATCAGAGCTTAGGTTTAGGATTCCTATATAAATAGTGATTGAACATATTTGTATTTTAATAAATATTAATATATTATATATATACCTGGATCCATAGAGGAACCCACTAAATTAAAAGAGTATAAATGGGATGTTGTTTTGTACACTAAAGGAATGAATACAGAAATATGAGACCCTTAGGTAATTTGGGTGGAAAGTGTACAATATACTTTATAGGTAAGAACAAGTCATAAACCTGATTGAGAAATAGTTTTCCGTACCTACTCTAGTTTTGTGATTTGAAAAAAAATGATTTACATTTTTTAAGATGAAATGTTTTTATGGTTTGGCAAAAGAAAGTTTTTATGAGGAAAATAAAGCTTTGATATTTTTAAATTTTTAGAAGGAAATTTAAATGAAAAGGCCAAGCTGTGTTTTAAAAAGTATGGAGTAGGTAAGGATTAGTGCCTAGGGAAGACGGGAAAAGTTTTGAGGCTATAAAGTAAATAGCGAGAATTATCTTGGAATAATAGTGAGTTCCCGTAGAATGCGTAAACATTGAAAGCCTAGGATGTTACTTGATATAATTATTGGTACACAGCTAGGACTAGTAGTTACTACTAGATAGTAAAGGGTAAGTAAGTGTTTAGATCATGTTGCTAATTTCCATGTTAGGGGTAAAACCCATTACTACACTCTTGTTGGTATCTTTACATTATTTTGTTCTTGTTAGGTAATTAGGGTAACACCTAAACCTTTCGTGGATCCCATAGTTCGGACTTTTCTGGAGAGGGCATAGTCCCGAGATTCTTGGCCCTTAGTAGTTGCTGTGTAGGGTGTCTGTTCTCCTGTTTTAGTTGGAAGGCTTGAGGCTTATTTAAATTTAAACAAAGATTAGATAATTAAATAAGCAATGAAAAGAGAAAATGTACAACTGAAAAAGGAAACAGAAAATTCAGTAAAGCAACAAAAATGGAAAATTATGAGAAAAGATGGATATGAATAAAAATTTCCAAGATAAGATAATCAGTAGCAAAGAAAAATTTCTTGTACAGGCTATGCTTGGATAGGAAAATAAGGAATCTTTATAAATAGTTACATAAAAATCCAAGTATGGTTATAAAAAGGTTGAAAAAGAAAAGCGGGAGATGCGGAGTTTTCCGTTTTCCACCTTTTTGTAACATAAGAAATCGAATTTAGAAAATTAGATTTTTCTGAAATTCGAAAAAATAAAGATCGTTGGTAGGATTATGGATGCAACAATTGGATGAACTATGATCTTACTCGGTAAGAGTGTGGGAAAATTTGGATGAAAAAGGCATTTTGATTTTCAAAATATTACATTCATATAGAACTGCCAATATATTTAGGATGTGAACATCATATTCTAAAAGGATTTTTTTTGAAAAATTTGCATATACATAGGAGGTACCGCTTAGGAATACATGCATTATTATGTTTTACATCACTTTGCACAAGTGCACAATGTTTGTAAAAATTGGATGCATACATGATGGATGTATATTATGCGAGGGGATAATTTATTTTACCCTTATCAAATTTCGGGGACGAAATTTCCTAAGGATAGGAGAATGTAAAACCCCGTATTTTTAGTGTAAGATAATAAAATAAGAATAACTTAATTAAATATTCAGAATTTAGTAGAACGGACTACGCCATTGCGTCCATCTCGAAATTCTGGTCAAAATTGACACCCGGTTTATGTAAATCGGACACCGTATGAAGAAGTTATGAGCATTAGAAGTTTGTATACATATAAGGAGCTTATATGTATACATATATTAAAAAAAATATCCAGAAAATTCGAAAAAATCAGTTCAAAAAACAAAATCGCGGGCGGGAAAGTTCGGAGGGAAAATGGACCGTTGGGGGTCAACCTAGGGGTCGACCCCACCAAGTGGGGTCGACCCACCCGCGAATCTGGAACCTTCTTTTCTGACGTGGATGATTCTGGTGTTTTAGATTTTAATCTGAGGGTCTTGGTTCCTCCGCTACTCCTATAAATAAGACCCTAGACCTAACCCTAAACGTCATAATTTGGCGGCTATGCTGGAGCTCTGCCATGGCTCTCTCTCTCTTCTCAAATCTATTCTAAAATTAAAATGTTAGCCTAGGAGAATTATGGATTCAGAACTAGAAGAGGGAATCAACGTTAATAAAAATATTATTTAATCGTGAAAGAAAGGTAAACTTCTTGATCCAATCTATTCAATTCTTCCTATTTTCTTTCCCTTCTCTTTTAATGAAAATAGTCGATCCACGTTATTAGGTTTCAAATCAAATTAAAGGGGAAAGGAAAACCATGGATGATGGAACAGACCAGATCCAAATTTGGGAAAAGAATGAAAGGTGAGTGGGTTTAAAATATACTTTTGAATAATAGTACCTCTATCGTTTGGCATTCCCCATAATGAACATATTGGAAGGTTTAATTTGATGAAATGCATTACTGCGCTAAAATGGATTATATGTTCAATTAGTTAATATGTTGAAATGAGCATTTACTTGAATGTTTAAGAAAAACAAATACCGATGTATAGATCCATTTTATGAAACTATGAGTGGGGTACATGATACACTATTGGAGAACTACATGTTATTTTAAATAAAGTTAATTACATGTAGAAAGACATGCAATGTATATTGGGATGTGGGGCATAATTTGAAGTCGGATTTTGGAACATAACATATACTATGTTTTGAGACTTTAGTTTGGAGGCGCAATCTGATATGAACATAAATGGTTGAAAATTCATACATAAGATTAGTTGAAATGCTGGAAATGTTTATATGTTATAGACTTGTTAAAAATATTTGCAGTAACTGCCACTGTTCATATCACATATTGACTTGTTCCATTTATATACCAGAACTCATACATGTGAGAATTAGAATATTGTATGATTATATACATAGAGTTGAATAAATGAAGATGAATGCCTAGGATTACAATTAGAAATTGTATTTGCATTTATGACACGAGGTTAGGTTGCATTAGTGGTGGAAGTCTGCCCGGACCCGACCGCCGTATCCAGCAGCCACTAATGTTGAACCTAATGTGAGAGGTCTAAGTGCACAAATACGAGAAGACACGAGGTTAGGCCCAACTTGTGGAAGAAGTCTTCCCGAATCCAACTGGCATATCCAGCATCCACAAGTTGTAGGCCTAATGTGGGAGGTCTAGCTCATTATAAACCATAAGTGGACTTGGTAATGAATTAACGTACTTAACCTAATCTAATCCATAGGGATTGTATGAATATGAACTAAAGTTAGGGTTAAGTAAAAATTGGTTGGACAGTGGATGGGATATGCTAATCTAAGAGGGTGGGTAATATTTACATACAGGCCCGCAAACTTAGACCAATAAGGTTATGTAATTAAAGACACCTAGTGGTATACATAATCGGTAGAAATAATAAAGTTATGTAATTAAAGACACCTTTTAGGGTAAGCATAACTTGTAGAAATGATAATTACCTATTATAAACAACTAACATTAATGAAAATGTTATATAATGGGTAGACTTGTCCTAGGGACAAGTGAATATTATAACTTAGGTTATAATAAACTAATAAGGAAATGGGATAACTGGTGAAATGAGATAAGGGACACTTAATTATAAATTAATTAATCAATAAATAGGGGAAGCCGGAAACCAATTGAGAAAAGGGGGGAAATACATGGAACATAAGAAGTTGTACTTAATTATAAATTAACCTATAAGCTTGAAAGTCTTAAACCCGTTGATAAGAATGGTTAGGCTTGTCCTAGGTACAAGAGGAAATTATAACATAGGTTATAATAAACGGGCAGAGAAACTTATTAATAGGCCTTAGTTAATAGAACTAAGTTAATATGTAAACAGCGATAAGTTGTATTGACAATGTAAAATGGAATTATGATTAAATGAGAAGGGATGAGGAAAACTTATGGGATGAAATAAGTTATATTTAATCATAAATGGTAAGTGACATGTTAATTAGAAAACACGTGAATTGGATATACTTAATTACATATTAAGTAAAACATGTTATTGTAATGATGAAGGGATTGTGGATTACAGACCTTGGACCACAATCCAGAAAATAACATGTGGTGGGCTTATTAATAAACTTAAATGGATTAAGTTGTATGATTGAAATTAATAAGCAAGAAAAACTTGGTAATTGGAATAAGAATTCAATATGAATTGGAATAACCAAGTTAACTAGAAACCTGATGAGGTGAGACAAGCGCATAAATGAATGTTTAGACATAAGGTCTGACAACATGCTAAAGTAAGGCGCTTGGACCAGTTCATGCGGTTGAGGGTGAATAACCCAACGGTGTAGATCATCGAGGTGTTATAAGGCATGAAGGGGAGCGCACGTTCATCTGATTGTTCTGACGGCTCCGAAGGACTGGAAGGGGAAGCACACGGCTCTCTGAGGAACGTAAGGTGCTGCTAGTAGTCCTCCATGTGGCGGCAGATGTCTTAGGCTGTGTTCGCAGAGGTTGGGTCTGCGCGTAACTACTAGGTAGGTGGGCCTTGACTGCAGATGTAGCTATGCAGTCAAAATGCTGTGACGAGGTGACACTAAGGTGGTTCGGCGGTTGCCTCACATGGAGGTAGAGGGAGGCAGAGGGTCACGACTAACAAGGATAGTAGAACGTCGGATACCCGTCATCGGCAGCTAGTGAGATGCAGAAAGACTCGAGCTAAACCCAAGATACCATTTCACCCTTCACTATCGGGGTAGGGAATTGAGGGGAGACGCCACATGGATTTTTAGATTGTTTGCGTAGGGGCAGAAGCTTAGCTCCAGTAGTCTTTACTAGTTAAGGCAGGGGCCAAGGGGGGGCCATAGCCACCACGAAAACAGACCCTAGGTATATCGGTATATAGATGCTCTTTAAAGATGGGCCTGTATAGGTATGGAAAAGCTCCCGACCGAGTTCCGTGCTTCTTGTATCGCCCTATCACGAAACTCGGTGCACATTAGAGGACGTGCGATTGAGGCAACGTGCTACAATTGAAGGTACATATGGTGGACTGTCTAGATACATGCATGTCGGCTCTGGGTGGTGTATCATAGACTTGTGGGCATTACTCCGGTATGAATTCTGATTCGAATAAAGGTGGTAGTCCGTACGTTTGCGTAGCATAGTAATGACAGTTATATGTGAAACGTAATATTGTTACCGTTATGTCACTACGGTGTAGGGTGAGGGACTTCGTATATTTCGATGGTGTTACGGTGGAGACTGTGCGAGTGGGGTACCATGGGGTGTACCTCGATATTGGGGGTAGTTACATATTTACTGTATTAGGTTAATCCACTGCGAAGTAAATGGGTACGACATGTGTGTAATCCTTGAGTGTTGTTAACCCAAGCAACCTAATAAATAAGAAAATATGATTGAACGTTATATGTAGGATTATCCAAAGTGTATAGTTTAAATCCATTCACCAGAACTTGTGTTCTAGCCCCCTCCTCATAACATATTCGTAGGTTAGATTTGTGGCAGAGACATGAGACATTATAGCTTTGGATACTGGTTAGGAAGTATTATTACTATGGTAAGGCTATACTTTGATTTATATGATATTTTATTCATTCCGCTGTGAGATATTTTCTGAGCTCTGACATATTTTATGTCTCTGACTTTTCTGTAGGATGCCAGAGCAAACCAATCCAAGTTTCGATAGATTGGAATTTTGAAAAAAATTGGTCTATCGAAATTAGGGTTGTCACATCTTGTATCAGAGCTTAGGTTTAGGATTCCTATTTAAATAGTGAGTGAATGTATTTGTATTTTAAAAAATATAAATATTATATATATATATATATATCTGGATCCATAGAGGAACCCACTAAATAAAAAGAGTATAAATGGGATGTTGTTTTGTACACTAAAGGATTGAATATGGAAATATGAGACCCTTACGTAATTTGGGTGGAAAGTGTACAATATACTTTGTATGGAAGGAAAGTTAATCCCATATGATTAGTATTTTGGGTTAGTCGGCTTAAAAACCTTATATACTGGAAAAGGTTAAAAAAGGAGAAAAATTAAATGGATTAGGAATATATATAGTTAAGAGAATTGACCTTGGGGAGTGTCTAAGAAAGCCTAGAAGAATTGGAAACCCTCTTTGAGTCTAACTCCATTATTAAATTTTAAGAACTTGAAATTATAAAAGTTTTGGGAAAATGATTTAGAGTGTTTTCAAGTTTTAATCTTAAAAGTTATAGTTTTAAATATGTAAAGTATACATATTGAGTTTTAAAGTAAAATGGGGGTATATTTTGTAAATAGTGATTTCTTGTAGGCTTTATCTAAAGTAAAATTCTCTCAGAAAAAGGTGCATATTATAGAGCATGTATAGCTCGCTAGTTTTCTTGTTATATTTCATAACAAGAAGTTTTATAAAAAAAAAAGATTTGAAATTTGTATTCTTATGATAAATCCTTTTTGATATATTATTTTAACAAGAGGATTTTGTTGGGTGGACAAAATAAGTCGTAGAAATTAAGAGAAGAGTAGATGTTTGCACCTTGTAGCAAGAGACTGAACCGACCTTATAGGTAAGAACAAGTCATAAACCTGATTGAGAAATAGTTGTCCGTACCTACTCTAGTTTTGTGATATGAAAAAAAAAATGATTTACATTTTTTAAGATGACATGTTTTTATGGTTTGACAAAAGAAAGTTTCTATGAGGAAAATAAAGCTTCGACATTTTTAAATTTTTGGAAGGAAATTTAAATGAAATGGCCAAGCCGTGTTTTAAAAAGTATGGAGTAGGTAAGTATTAGTGCCTAGGGAAGACGGGAAAAGTTTTGAGGCTATAAAGTAAATAGCGAGAATTATCTTGGAATAATAGTGAGTTCCCGTAGAATGCGTAAGCACTGAAAGCCTAGGATGTTGCTTGAAATAATTATCGGTACACAGCTAGGCCTAGTAGTGACTACTAGATAGTAAAGTGCAAGTAAGTGTTTAGATCATGTTGCTAATTTCCATGTTAGGGGTAAAACCCATTACTACACTCTTATTGGGACCATTACATTATTTTGTTCTTGTTAGGTAGTTAGGGTAACACCTAAACCTGTCGTGGATCCCATAGTTCGGACTTTTCTGGAGAGGGCATAGTCCCGAGATTCTTGGCCCTTAGTAGTAGCTGTGTAAGGTGTCTGTTCTCCTGTTTTAGTTGGAAGACTAGAGGCTTATTTAAATTTAAATTAAGATTAGATAATTAAATAAGCTAAGAAAAGAGAAAATGTACAACTGAAAAGGAAACAGAAAATTCAGTAAAGGAACAAAAATGGAAATTATGAGAAAAGATGGATAAGAATAAAAAATTTCAAGATAAGATAATCAGTAACAATTTTTTTTTTCTTATGTGGGTTGTACTTGGATAGGAAATAAGGGAATCTTTATAAATAGTTACATAAAAATCCAAGTATGGTTTGAAAAAGGTTGAAAAAGAAAAGCGGGAGATGTGGAGCTTTCCGTTTTCCACCATTTTGTAACATAAGAAATCGAATTTAGAAAATTAGTTTTTTCTGAAATTCGAAAAAATAAAGTTGGTTGGTAGGATTGTGGATGCAACAATTGGATAAACTATGCTCTTACTCAGTAAGAGTGTAGGAAAATTTGGATGAAAAACGCATTTTGATTTCCAAAATATTGCATTCATATAGAACTGCCGGTATATTTAGGATGTGAGCACCATATTTTAAAAGGATTTTTTTTTTGAAAAATTTGCATATACATAGGAGGTACCGCTTAGAAATACATGCATTATTATGTTGTACATCACTTTGCACAAGTGCACAATGTTTGCAAAAATTGGATGCACACATGATGGATGTATATTATGCGAGGGGTTAATTTATTTTACCTTTATCAAATTTCGGGGACGAAATTTCCTAAGGAAGGGAGATTGTAACACCCCGTACATTTAGTGTAAGATAATAAAATAAGAATAACTTAATTAAATATTCAGAATTTAGTAAAATGGACTGCGCCATTGCGTCCGTCTCGAAATTCTGGTCAAAATCGACACATGGTTTGTGTAAATAGGACACCGTATGAAGAAGTTATGAGCGTTAGAAGTTTGTATACATATAAGGAGCTTATATGTATACATATATTAAATAAATATATCCAGAAAATTCAAAAAAATCAGTTCAAAAACCAAAATCGCGGGCGGGAAAGTTCGGAGGGAAAATGGACCGTTGGGGGTCGACCAACCAACAGGGGGGTCGACCTAGGGGTCGACCCACCCAAAGAGGGGTCGACCAACCCGTGAATCTGGAACCTTCTTTTCTAACGTGGACAATTCTAGTGTTTTAGATTTTAATATGAGGGTCTTGGTTCCTCCGCTACTCCTATAAATAAGACCCTAGACCTAACCCTAAACGCCATAATTTGGTGGCTACGCTGGAGCTCTGCCATGGCTCTCTCTCTCTCTTCTCAAATCTATTCTGAAATTAAAATATTATCCTAGGAGAATTACGGATTCAGATCTGGAAGAGGGAATCAATGTTAATAAAAAGACTATTTAATCGTGGAAGCAAGGTAAACTTTTTGAACCAATATATTCAATTCTTCCTATTTTCTTTCCCTTCTCTTTTAATGAAAATAGTCGATCCACGTTATTAGGTTTCAAATCAAATTAAAGGGGAAAGGAAAACCGTGGATGATAGAACGGATCAAATCCAAATTTGGGAAAAGCATAAAAGGTGAGTGGGTTTAAAATATACTTTTTGAATAATAGTACCTCTATTGTTTGGCATTCCCCATAATGAACATATTGGAAGGTTTAATTTGATGAAATGCATTACTACGCTAATATGTTCAATTAGTTAATATGTTGAAATGAACATTTACTTGAATGTTTAAGAAAAACGAATACCGTTGTATAGATCCATTTTATGAACCTATGAATGGGGTAAATGATACACTATTGGAGAACTACATGTTATTTTAAATAAAGTTAATTACATGTAGAAAGACATGCGACATATATTGGGATGTGGGGCATAATTTGAAGTGGGATTTTGGAACATAATATATATTATGTTTTAAGACTTTAATTTGGAGGCGCAATCTGATATGAACATAAATGGTTGAAAATTAATACATAAGATTAGTTGAAATGTTGGAAATGTTTATATGTTATAGACTTGTTAAAAATATTGGCAGTAACTACCGCTATTCATATCACATATTGATTTGTTCCATTTATATACCAGAACCATTACCTGTGTGAATTAGAATATTGTATGATTATATACATAGAGTTGAATAAATGAAGATGAATGCCTAGGATTACAATTAGAAATTGTAATTGCACTTATGACACGAGGTTAGGTTGCATTAGTGGTGGAAGTCTGCTCGGACCCGACCGGCATATCCAGCAGCCACTAATGTTGAACCTAATGTGAGAGGTCTAAGTGCGCAAATACGAGAAGGGATATGACACGAGGTTAGGCCCAACTTGTGGAAGAAGTCCTCCCGGATCCAACTGGCATATCCAGCATCCACAAGTTGTAGGTCTAATGTGGGAGGTCTAGCCCATTATAAACCATAAATGGACATGGTAATGAATTGGACTACTTAACCTAATTTAATCCATAGGGATTGTATGAATATGAACTAAAGTTAGGGTTAAATAAAAATTGGTTGGTCAGTGGGTGGGCTAGGATAATCTAAGGGGGTGGGTTATATTTACATATAGGCCAGCAAACTTAGCCTGAAAAAGTTATGTAATTAAAGACACCTAGTGGTACACATAACCGGTAGAAATAATAAAGTTATGTAATTAAAGACACCTTTTAGGGTAAGCATAATGTAATGACCCGGGTTTTTGGCGATCTTGGTTATCCGATATACAACACATATCGAACATCCAATACCGGTCATAAATGAAAGAAATTAGAGGGTGAGGAAAGATAAGATAGAAACTTAGAATAGAAGAAGAAGAACACAAGATCAGAGTAACACGAACCTCACAGCGGAACGAATAACATATAATATATATAACATAACTTGAAATATACATCTGTACTTGAATATACATCATTATCAAAGTACAACACTTACAACACAGCGGAAATAAACTATAGCTATATGATCCCGAAGCCTCCTGCTCCAGCTCTTCAGGTATATCTGTAAATCCCGACTACTTGACTGCCCGTACAAATTTAGGCACCCAAGAGTTTAGGGAAAACAAAACAAAATAAACTCCGGGTCAGTCATGGGACTGGTATGAGTAAAACAGTTTAAAACAGTTTGAGCCATTAAACGATATCTCATAAGACCACACCGTATAACGGAACGGGTTTTTCCCTTATGAGAATCAAAAATATCTTTATATCAAAAACCTTTTGATATTATAATAATGTCTATCAACCACGATATAAAAATCATCTAGCAGAAATGCTTCCATCTCACATTCTATATATATAGTATACAATCAAAACCGTTAGCACGTATTGGGTAATGGATTTCCAACTATGACAAGGTATGGAACCACTTTTCGCTAGTGTACCTCTAGAAAGGAATACACTGGATTCAACAAGAACAACTTGCAACCCGACCACACATGACCGACCACTCATTTCGCTTGAGTGTATCGAATGTATATCACCAACGGTTGGGATCAGCAACCGTTCCCGAATGGGACAGTATCGACAATAGATTTTTAGAAATAAATGAAACTCTAGATCAGGTGATTATACACCCTACTTCGGAGCGACCGACTTAGCCATGTTGCTTGCCCGATTTCTGTCATTTACCAGTTGATGAGGCTAGAAGCTACGCTTTATCATCACATCCAGTATTCACTTTGAATGTCACATCGTCAAATCCATCAAATCACTGATTGACATCCTCAACAATACATTATGTGTTAGCTAAAAGAAGTTTCCTTCTCCGCTTCCACTCTTGGTATGGTCGGAGAAATCAATATACGTGATCGTCTGGAAATACTCTGTCAGACATCCGTCCATACAAGTCATCCAGGAACAGGATGAACCGAAGGTACTATTCAGTATATCCATCTTAGGCACTGTTATCTAAGGTTTATACAATAGCCCTTGCGTTTTACTCCGTTTTCAATTATGTTTGGCATATATGATTCACAACGCTTATGCCAATACAGAGTGGTTCTTTGGATAATAATCCAACCGGTCTCTCCATATTAACAACGTAAATTGGTCAAAACTTCGATAGTCGGTGAGTTAACTATCAAAGAAAACAGGTGTGCAAACAACGATATTATTTCCAAATGGAAATTCTATCAATCAATCATCAATCATATATATATATATATATCCTTATTTTCTATGTTTAGAAAATATACGTTATTAACACTGGAAACATTTCCATTGTTTATTTACATATTACTATCATTTCACAACTATCAATCCCTGACTGTAACTAGTAGGAGAACAATTCTCTAAGTATAAACCCCGAAGGCCGAAACCAACATCAGATCGACACTTAGAAAACTATTTAACTTAACTAATCTCTAGTCAGTTTCCAATTTTGTTTAACTCTATTTCGATTAACTCTATTTGTTTAACTCTTATTCGAATAACTAATATTCGATTTAACTCCATTCGCTTAACTCTAGATCGCATCGATCACAATGGTTACGTCTGATTCCCTTAGGAAACATCCGACTGCCGTAGGCGATCTGCAGCCCTGCGAATTACGCTAGCAGTCGTGCAAAATGACAACTTATCATGAATAACTATGTTTGACTAACTCTATTCGACTAACCATATTCGATTAACTAAATTCGATTAACTCTTTTATATCTCGTCAACTTCTTTTTTTATATATCCTATTTATTTCCTAAATAAATATTCCTTTATTAATTCTATTTACTTTCTAAATAAATATCCCATTATTCTATTTATTTTCTAAATAAATATCTCATTTATAACATTCTATTTAATTTATCAACATTTCTCCCTTTTATTTACTTTCGAAATATTTCCTTTTATAAAATCTGTTGATTTTATAAAATCCTTTTATTTCAATATACATTGAAATAATTCTTTTTACATCCCAGGGTCTTTTTATGATATTTATAAATATCGTATAACAATGATCAGTATCATTCAAACATATAAAGTCATCAACAGATTATATCTCACATCATATATCAAAATATATGAAAAACAGTAAAAATAAATGTTGAGGAATCCAGTCGGATTCCTCCAACCTGTTTCGCTGCATCACAGATGTTAAACAATATAATAACATCGATTTCACTTCAATATGAAATATTCTGCTAAACAAAATCAATATAGAAATTCAACTAATACATACACAATTCAACCAAACAGTCAGCACACAGCAATCAGTCATCATTTATCAGTTCTAAATATACGTTATAAAAATAGAACTGTTCAGAGTTGGTGGGTTTTACTCACATTGGCAGTTCATCGTTAAAGAACGATAAACTGTTTGTTTGATTTGAATCAAACAATTTATTTTTCCATAAATTCAAACGAGCTCCAATCCACTTCCAGCTAGTTCCATTTGTGGAGCTCTCGTCCATACGATCCCATCGGACCTTGTTTCGTCAGATTCTGGTATCGTATGACGAAATAATTAATTTTACAAGTTTTAAAATATATAAATGATTATTAACCTTTAAATATTCATTAAGTAATTAGTCTTGGCCATGTCATTACCTTTCTTCCCTGATCGAAGAAACCAATCCCGCTCCTCCTTTTACTTTTCACCATAGCTGACCGTCTAACGCCTTCCACCACCCAAATTACTTCACGAAGATTAAATTAAACATCACCTAAATTCATCACTACTCAATCTCAGTCAACCCATACCATCGTTACCCAACTCAATACCTCCTGTGCCATTTCGTTTTCCAGACTTCAGCGCCTTCTGTATGCAGCAAAGCCAGCACCAACATCCACTTCCTGTTATATGTATATCACCATTTAGATTTCCTTTCTTTTTTGTATTTCCGATGCAACCTGCTTCACTAGTCCATCTAGATGCTTGAAAACCCACGTCCCCTCCTATGTAGTTCCACTCTCTTCTTCCAGCGTTTATGAAAACAGCTGCTCCCGTACAGTAGTTGTTTTCTCCAATGATACACATGCCTCCACTCCTGTAAACCTACATACATCAGCAACGTGTTGCCACAATGAACACCCCCTTGCACCCTATTTAAACACGCGCCATGTATCCTTTCCTCCTTCCTGCTACAAAGCAACGCACCCAAGCAGTCGGGCTCATTCCACCTTCCATCTATACTCACATAAAAACACCACCGTTACTTTCCTCATCACACTCACCTCCTTCCCTTACCCACTCACGTTTCTTCATTTGAACTCGCCTCATCCCTTGCGTCCCATTTCATCACGTATTTACCCCAAAGTTTGCCTACGTGTTCGCTTTGATGGTCTGAACCATATGGTGCCGCGTTTCATAAATGTTCTATATACATATAAATAACAAAAAGGACGTTTGGCTAGGAAGAAAACATATGCATCGCTTCATAGGAGTGGACGTGTATGCCCAGAAAGTCTTTGCGTGTAATCTTTAGCATCTATCATTCGAGCTCGAATAATGGTTCATCTATTTGTTAACATTTTACTCTTTGTTTAAAATAAGTGATATGTCCTTAACTTCTTACTCTTTAAGGTCACTTAATTCCGCATGAAATTCTCAATTATCACTTAGGATGTGGCTTCCAAAGTGTTTCACAAGTTTCCTTTTGTACATAAGATTGATTTTATTTTATTTTTGAATTAAAATGTTTTGTGTACCTCGTTATGTAAAATCCTGTATATTTACGGATAGTTACGGACAAAAATAAAAATGTTGTTGAAACGAGCAAGGTGTCAGGATCCCAAAAATATAATAATATAGGTCCGTTAACTTATTCTGTGAAACCCCGAAATACTGATTTAGGGTGTAAACACTCCAAATAAAAGGTCGCGTATTTAATTAATTAAAAATTTCAGTAAAATTTTAAAAATTAAATTATCGTTATGTCCCAAAAGAACCTTGTCTAAATTCAAACCCGATATTCAAATATTTTTAAATAACCGTTATGGCCACGAACGAATATACCGCTGTTTTTCTGAATATTTGATTTGGACATAAATCAGAATCTACACGACGAAATCCCGATTTTTCTCTTCCACTAGAAAGATATACTCCACCAGC
The DNA here is from genome assembly GCA_030737875.1 of Allium sativum. NCBI lineage: Eukaryota > Viridiplantae > Streptophyta > Magnoliopsida > Asparagales > Amaryllidaceae > Allium > Allium sativum. Next base: position 312,786,101 of record CM060913.1, read on the forward strand.
TCTGTACGTTTCTTGTTTCATAGAAATTCGATTTAAAATGGCTTCTGTATATTCGGTTGAAGTTCGAATCGCCAATTTACGAACTGCAGCGCCATTTCAAGCTCGATTTTAATTATAATATAATTATACGTTCAAACTGCCGTTCAAATAATATATTCGTTATTCTAATTCAATTCTAAACTGAATTAAATATCATAGATGATCCAGTTCACACCATATCGCCATTTCAGCCAATTCTGATTATTTCAGAATTAAATATATTATTTAATTTATTATTTTAATTAAATATTCACCATTATTTAACTCCACGACCATTAAATCCTTTTAATCACTCTTTAAATAATTAAATAAATTAATTATTATACCGTTGAGGATGCGGGTCATTACATTCTTCCCCACTTAAAATAATTTCGTCCTCGAAATTGCTAAAGCTAGAAGACGACCCTATTTACTGGTTATAACTTATTTGTTCACTTCTCAACTCCGGTTTCACTAAACCAATTTAATTTCAATTAAATATTAATTAATTCTTATCAAAGAAAATTTTCAAAAATCCTGAAAATTTTCTAACGCCTTAACTTTTCGAAAAATTTCGCCAGCACCTCCTTTGTACTGGTCAATAGGTCAAACTCCAACTCGCCTCTCTGGGCCGTCTCCATCCCAAAAGAAAAATCAAACAGCCAAGCGGCTTACCAATTCAGCTTATCAAAATCTCATGCCATATGAAATATAAACTTGTACCTTTTTGTCGGCGTATCAACTCTATCACTTCCATATGCTATCAACTCAGCATATACCAACGTTATCCCAATCAAATTCCAATCTGCTTTTATCCACAACACCACCATTCGCTTATACCTAAGTCGAATTCAATTCAAAACTCAAATTTCAATCTCAATTCAAAATTCTTACTCAACACTTCAACTTACTCGATATCCTTTATATTCTAATCCAATTCAATTTTCACATAATTGATTTCGATTTAATTCCAATTGCTTTTCCAACTTTCAATTCAAATTGGTTTTAATTCAACAATCTTTTCCTGGGAATTTTAAACAGCCTCACTTTTCAAAAACCAAATATCCCTTTTTGGATTTCAAACCACTTGCTTTTCTAAACAATTTCAAAAACAATCTCCTTGGTAGTAATCCGTCACTTACAACTCGAAAATGAATACTGATGATGCAGCTGTCATCATCAGAATCTATTTTCCAGCGATCGAAGTGAGTTCAATACTATAAAACCATTTCCACTTTGAAATTCATTTCCAAATATAATTCACACTGCTTGTAAAACAATTTAAAATCTCCCAAGATCTTAAGTTTTCCTTATTTTTAATCCAAATCCATTTACAAACACTTATTCAATTTTCCAGAATTTTTAATTCAATTTCTGGTTTAAATTCAGATTTAATTCATTTCGATTTCATATAATTCACTTATATGAATTCTGATCGATTATTTACATAACCATTTTACTTATAATCTTACTCGATTATAATCACAACCAATATATCCAATATATTATAATTCCAATATAAATTCTTTATATCAAAAAAAATATAATTTGGGTAAAATTATTTCGTTTACCCTCTTTTCAAAACATATCGTGTCGACCCATCGCATTCAAGTGTTTAGTAACTCCTACAGATACAGTGGATCAAACTGATCGACCAAAATCCATAAACAACTCACTCAATAAATCTCCACAATATAAAATTATTTTTTTATATCAAATAACAAATACGTTCACTCGTATATATACACTCAACTCAATCTAGGGTATTGCTAATCCTATCTCTACCGAGTCACGCCACAGAGCCAAGGTAATTCTTAACTTAAGCTCTGATACCAACTGTAATGACCCGGGTTTTTGGCGATCTTGGTTATCCGATATACAAGACATATCAAACATCCAAGGATCGAAAATACCGGTCATAAATGAATGAAATTAGAGGGTGAGGAAAGATAAGATAGAAACTTAGAATAGAAGAAGAAGAACACAACATCAGAGTAACACGAACCTCACAGCGGAACGAATGACATATAATATATATAACATAACCTGAAATACACATCTGTACTTGAATATACATCATTATCAAAGTACAACACTTGCAACACAGCGGAAATAAACTATAGCTATATGATCCTGAAGCCTCCTGCTCCTGCTCTTCAGGTATATCTGTAAATCTCGACTACTTGACTGCCCGTACAAATTTAGGCACCCAAGAGTTTAGGGAAAACAAAACAAAATAAACTCCGGGTTAGTCATGGAACCGGTATGAGTAAAATAGTTTAAAACAGTTTGAGCCATTAAACGATATCTCATAAGACCACGCCGTATAATGGAACGGGTTTTTCCCTTATGAGAATCCAAAATATCTTTATATCAAAATCCTTTTGATATTATAATAATGTCTATCAACCACAATATAATAATCATCTAGTAGAAACGCTTCCATCTCACGTTCTACATATATAGTATACAATCAAAACCGTCAGCACGTATTGGGTAATGGATTTCCAACTATGACAAGGTATGGAACCACCTTTCGCTAGTGTACCTCTAGAAAGGAATACACTGGATTCAACAAGAACATCTTGCAACCCGGCCACACTTGACCGACCACTCATTTCGCTTGAGTGTATCGAATGTATATCACCAACGGTTGGGATCAGCAACCGTTTCCCGAATGGGACAGTATCGATAATAGATTTTTAGAAATAAATGAAACTCTAGATCAGGTGATTATACACCCTACTTCGGAGCGACCGACTTAGCCATGCTGCCTGCCCGATTTCTGTCATTTACCGGTTGATGAGGCTAGAAGCTACGCTTTATCATCACATCCAGTATTCACTTCGAATGTCACATCGTCAAATCCATCAAATCACCGATTGACGTCCTCAACAATACATTATGTGTTAGCTAAAAGAAGTTTCCTTCTCCGCTTCCACTCTTGGTACGGTTGGAGAAATCAATATACGTGATCGTCTGGAAATACTCTGCCAGACATCCGTCCATACAAGTCATCCAGGAACAGGATGAATCGAAGGTACTATTCAGTATATCCATCTTAGGCACTGTTATCTAAGATTTATACAATAGCCGTTGCGCTTTACTCCGTCTTCAATTATCTTTGGCATATATGATTCGCAACGCTTATGCCAACACAAAGTGGTTCTTTGGATAATAATCCAACCGGTCTCTCCATATTAACAACATAAATTGGTCAAAACATCGATAGTCGGTGAGTTAACTATCAAAGAAAACAAGTGTGCAAACAATGATATTATTTCCAAATGGAAATTCTATCAATCAACCATCAATCATATATATATATATATATATATATATTTCCTTATTTTCTATGTTTAGAAAATATACGTTATTAACACTGGAAACATTTCCATTGTTTATTTACATATTACTATCATTTCACAACTATCAGTCCCTGACAGTAACTAGTAGGAGAACAATTCTCTAAGTATAAACCTCGAAGGTTGAAACCAACATCAGATCGACACTTAGAAAACTATTTAACTTAACTAATCTCTAGTCAGTTTCTAATTTTGTTTAACTCTATTTCGTTTAACTCTAATTGAATAACTCTAGTTGTTTAACTCTTATTCGAATAACTAATATTCGATTTAACTCCATTCGCTTAACTCTAGATCGCAGCGATCACAATGGTTACGCCTGATTCCCTCAGGAAACATCCGACCGCCGTAGGCTATCTGCAGCCCTGCGAATTACGCTAGCAGTCGTGCAAAATGGCAACTTATCCTGAATAACTATGTTTGACTAACTCTATTCGACTAACCATATTCGATTAACTAAATTCGATTAACTCTTTTATATCTCGTCAACTTCTTTTTTTATATATCCTATTTATTTCCTAAATAAATATTCCTTTATTAATTCTATTTACTTTCAAAATAAATATACCTTTATTCTATTTATTTTCTAAATAAATATCTCATTTATAACATTCTATTTACTTTATCAACATTTCTCCCATTTATTTACTTTCGAAATATTTCCTTTTATAAAATCTGTTGATTTTATAAAATCCTTTTATTTCAATATACATTGAAATAATTCTTTTTACATCCCAGGGTCTTTTTATGATATTTATAAATATCGTATAACAATGATCAGTATCATTCAAACATATAAAATCATCAACAGATTATATATCACATCATATATCAAAATATATGAAAAACAGTAAAAATAAATGTTGAGGAATCCAGTCAGATTCCTCTAACCTGTTTCGCTGCATCATAGATGTTAAACAATATAATAACATTGATTTCACTTCAATATGAAATATTCTTCTAGACAGAATCAATATAGAAATTCAACTAATACATACATAATTCAACCAACAGTCAGCACAAAGCAATCAGTTATCATTTATCAGTTCTAAATATACGTTATAAAAATAGAATTGTTCAGAGTTGGTGGGTTTTACTCACATTGGCAGTTCATCGTTAAAGAATGATAAACTGCTTGTTTGATTTGAATCAAACAATTTATTTTGCCATAAGTCAAACGAGCTCCAATCCACTTCCAGCTAGTTCCATTTGTGGAGCTCTCATCCATACGATCCCATCGGACCTTGTTTCGTCAGATTCTGGTATCGTATGACGAAATAATTAATTTTACAAGTTTTATAATATATAAATGATTATTAACCTTTAAATATTCATTAAGTAATTAGTCTTGGCCACGTCATTACCTTTCTTCCCTGATCGAAGAAACCAATCCCGCTACTCCTTTTACTCTTCACCATAGCTGACTGTCTAACGCCTTCCACCACCCAAATTACTTCGCGAAGATTAAATTAAACATCACCTAAATTCATCACTACTCAATCTCAGTCAACCCATACCATCGTTACCCAACTTAATAGCTCCTGTGCCATTTCATTTTCCAGACTTCAGTGCCTGCTGTATGCAGCAAAGCCAGCACCAACATCCACTTCCTGTTATATGTATATCACCATTTCGATTTCCTTTCTTTTTTGTATTCCCGACGCAACCTGCTTCATTGGTCCATCTCGATGCTTGAAAACCCACGTCCCTTCCTCTGTAGTTTCGCTCTCTTCTTCCAGCGTTTATGAAAACAACTGCTCCTGTACAGTAGTTGTTTTCTCCAATGATACACACGCCTCCACTCCTATAAACCTACATACATCAGCAACGTGTTGTCACAATGAACACCCCCCTGCACCGTATTTAAACACGCGCCATGTATCCTTTCCTCCTTCCTGCTACAAAGCAACGCACCCAAGCAGTCAGACTCGTTCCACCTTCCATCTATACTCACATAAAAACACCGTCGTTACTTTCCTCATCACACTCACCTCCTTCCCTTACCCACTCACGTTTCTTCATTTGAACTCGCCTCATCCCTTGCGTCCCATTTCATTATGTATTTACCCCAAGTTTTCCTACGTGTTCGCTTTGATGGTCTGAACCATATGGTGCCGCGTTTCATAAATGTTCTATATACATATAAATAACAAAAAGGACGCTTGGCTAGGAAGAAAACACATGCATCGCTTCATAGGAGTGGACGTGTATGCCCAGAAAGTCTTTGCGTGTAATCTTTGGCATCTATCATTCGAGCTCGAATAATGGTTCATCTATTTGTTAACATTTTACTCTTTGTTTAAAATAAGTGATATGTCCTTAACTTCTTACTCTTTAAGGTCACTTAATTCCGCATGAAATTCTCAATTATCACTTAGGATGTGGCTTCCAAAGTGTTTCACAAGTTTCCTTTTGTACATAAGAATGATTTTATTTTATTTTTGAATTAAAATGTTTTGTGTACCTCGTTATGTAAAATCCTGAATATTTACAGATGGTTACGGACAAAATAAAAATGCTATTGTAACGAGCAAGGTGTCAGGATCCCAAAAATATAATAATATAGGTCCGTTAACTTATTCTGTGAAACCCCGAAATACTGATTTAGGGTGTAAAACACTCCAAATAAAAAGTCGCGTATTTAATTAATTAAAAATTTCAGTAAAATTATAAAAATTAAATTATCGTTATGTCCCAAAAGAACCTTGTCTAAATTCAAACCCGATATTCAAATATTTTTAAATAACTGTTATGGCCACGAACGAATATACCGTTGTTTTTCTGAATATTTGATTTGGACATAAATCAAAATATACATGACGAAATCCCGATTTTCTCTTCCACTAGAAAGATATACTACACCAGCTCCGTTCGTTTCTTGTTTCACAGAAATCCGATTTAAAATGGCTTATGTATATTCGGTTGAAGTTCGAATCGCCAATTTACGAACTACAGCGCCATTTCAAGCTCGATTTTAATTATAATATAATTATACGTTCAAACTGTCGTTCAAATAATTCATTCGTTATTCTAATTCAATTCTAAACTGAATTAAATATCATAGATGATCCAGTTCACACCATATCGCCATTTCACCCAATTCTGATTATTTCAGAATTAAATATATTATTTAATTTATTATTTTAATTAAATATTCACCATTACTTAATTCCACGACCATTAAATCCTTTTAATCACCCTTTAAATAATTAAATAAATTAATTATTATACCGCTGAGGATGCGGGTCATTACACATAACTTGTAGAAATGATAATCACCTATTATAAACAACTAACATTAATGAAAATGTTGTATAATAGGTAGACTTGTCCTAGGGACAAGTGAATATTATAACTTAGGTTATAATAAACTAATAAGGAAATAGGATAACTGGTGAAATGAGATAAGGGACACTTAATTATAAATTAAGTAATCAATAAATGGGGGAAGTCGGAAACCAATTGAGAAAAGGGGGAAAATATATGGAATATAATAAGTTGTACTTAATTATAAATTAAGTAACTTGTAAGCTTGGAAGTCTTAAAGCCGTTGATAAGAATGGTTAGGCTTGTCCTAGGGACAAGAGGAAATTATAACATAGGTTATAATAAACGAGTAGAGAAACTTATTAATGGGCCTTAGTTAATTGAACTAAGTGAATAAGTAAACAACGATAAGTTGTACTGACAATGTAAAATGGAATTATGATTAAATGAGAAAGGATGAGGAAAACTAATGGGATGAAATAAGTTATATTTAATCATAAATGGTAAGTGACATGTTAATTAGAAAACATGTGAATTGGATATACTTAATTACATATTAAGTAAAACATGTTATTGTAATGATGAAATCTACAAGAATATAAAAGGGTTTGTGGATTACAGACCTTGGACCACAATCCAGAAAATAACATGTGGTGGGCTTATTAATAAACTCAAATGGATTAAGTTGTATGACTGAAATTAATAAGCAAGAGAAACTTGGTAATTGGAATAAGAATTCAATATGAATTGGAATAACCAAGTTAACCGGAAACCTGATGAGGTGAGACAAGTGCGTAAAAGAATGTTAAGACATAGGGTCTAACAACTTGCAAAAGTAAGGTGCTTGGACCAGTCCGTGCGGCTGAGGGTGAATAACCTAACGGGGTAGATCATCAAGGTGTTATAAGGCACGAGGGGGAGCACACATTCATTTGATTGTTCTAACGGCTCCGAAGGACTGGAAGGGGAAGCACGCGGCTTCTTGAGGTACATAAGGTGCTCCTAGTAGTCCTCTGTGTGGCGGCAGATGTCTTAGGCTGTGTTCGCAGAGGTTGGGTCTGCGCGTAACTACTAGGCGAATGGGCCTTGACTGCAGATGTAGCTATGCAGTCAGAATGCTATGACGAGGTGACACCAGGGTGGTTCGGCGGTTGCCTCACAAGGAGGCAGAGGGTTGTTCGCTAAATGATATTTCTATTGAATTAGAAAATCGTCACGAATATTGAAATAACCACAAGTGCACGGCGTACTATTGTAATACGTAGTGAGCGCGAGTCGATCCACAGGGAAAGAAGTAATTTCAATTTTATTCACTCAAATTAAACCAAACTTTGAATTGTTCTAACTAATAAAAACTAATGAAAACTAGAAACTAAGTTGAGAGCTAAATATGAAATTAGAGAGTAATTTAGAGGTAAATCCACTCTCACATTTATGTAAGTTATCAAACATACAATTTATGATCTCAATAAGTGATATAAATGCAACATTTAAACCACTTATGATTCTCATGAAAATGAAACTAAAGCAAAACTATTCTAAATATGGTCTATGAACTATTGGTTAGAACTATAGATCATCAAATTTTGTTCATACTTTCATTTCAAAATCAATATTTACTTAGCAAATATTGATGTAACTTGTGTTTATATTGAATAAGAATAGCTCATTTGCAAATGCAACACAAGCTATCAAACCCATATGTATAAACTTACATCAATATTCACTAACATGAAGCACATATTAAAGATCACAAATCATACACAAAGTTATATGAACATGAAAGTAAATCTAACCTATGAACATGAATGTAAATTTAAGCTATGAACATGAAAGTAAAGAGCATAGAAATTAAATTGCATTAAAGCAAAGAAGTTACATGAAAGAAAATGGATAAGTAGCCATTAAAATAAAAGAGAGCTATGATCTAAACTAAACTAACTAAAGAGGATAAAAGAGAGGAGAAAGATAAAAAAGAGAATAGATAAATGAACATAAAGGGGGTATATATACAAGATCACAAACCCTAAAACCCTAATCACTCATAATGGGAAATCCCCAAAATGGCCCTTCATGAAACTTCTAATCCTCTCTTAGCCAATAATGAGCCATGTAGGATGCACGAGGCCTTTTGTCTCATTCAATTAGTCTTTAATAAGAAGCTTAAGAGAAAGAGGTTAATTTGAGAGGTGGGGTCCTCCATGATCATGTATGAGAATTATTTCCTCTTCATTCCTTTATATGCATGCATTCGTGCTCCAAATCTTCATGTGTATGCATTATTTGTGATCCAAAATTCCTATTAGAGACAATAACAAAGAACAAGTAAATGCAATCACAAAATAAAACATGCATAAGTGATCAATTTTTCCCAAAATGAGTGATGATTTCGAAAATATTTAAAATATGGTTTGATCGTATAAAACACCAAAAAATGTTCATTTTTTTAATTAACAAGAATAAATATGTGAATATAAATGTGCATTTTTATGTACACATCAAGGGTCACGACCAACAAGGATGGTAGACCATCGGATACCCGTCATCATCAACCAGTGGGATGCGGAAAGACTCGAACTAAACCCAAGATACCATTTCACCCTTCACTATCGGGGTAAGGGGTTGAGGGGAGACGCCACTTGGATGCTTAGATTGTTTGCGTAGGGGCAGTCGCTTAGCTCTGGTAGTCTTGTATCGCTCTGCCACGGAACTCGGTGCATATTAGAGGATGTGCGATTGAGACATCGAGCTACAATTGAAGGTATGGTGGACAGTCTAGATACATGCATGTCGGCTCTGGGTGGTGTATGGTAGACTTGTGGGCATTACTCCAGTATGAATTCCGATTCGAACAAAGGTGGTAGTCCATACGTTGTAGCATAGTAATGATAGATATATGTGAAACGTAATATTGTTACATGTATGTCACTACGGTGTAGGGTGAGGGACTGCGTATATTTCGATGGTGTTATGGTGGAGACCGTGCGAGTGGGGTACCATGGGGTGTACCTCAATATTGGGGATAGCTACATATATATTGTATTAGGTTAATCCACTAGGAAGTAAATGTAAGACGTGTGTGTAAGCCTTGAGTGCTATTAACCCAAGTAACCTAATAAATAAGAAAATATGATTGAATGGTATATGTAGGATTATCCAAAGTGTACAGTTTAAATCCAGTCACCAGAACTTGTGTTCTGACCCCCTCCTCATAACATACTCGCAGGTTAGATTTATGGCAGAGACATGAGACGTTATAGCTTTAGATACTGGTTAGGCAGTATTATTACTACGGTAAGGGTATACTTTGATTTATATTATATTTTATTCATTCCACTGTGGGATATTTTCTGAGCTCTGACATATTTTATGTCTCTGTCTTTTTTGCAGGATACCAGAGTAAACCAATCCGAGTTTCAATAGATTGGAATTTTGAAAAAGTATCGGTCTGTCGAAATTGGGGTTGTCACGTCAACTTTAGTGTTGAACTGATTCTCAATCATGTTCAAGAAGCTCATGACAACGTCATGGGCTTCGATTGTGGCTTTCATAAAGTATATCCAAGTATATCTAGTAAATACATCAACAAATGAGATATAATATTTGTATCCATAGTCTGAATATATGGGAGCAGGGCCCCAGAGGTCAGTGACAACTAATTCAAAGGGTTTAGCATAAATAGTTAGTGATTTGCTAAAGGTGATTTATGTTGTTTACCTATTTGAGTAAGTAAAAATATAACGAAATGCAACATTGCCATAAGAGATTTTTTTTACCATGAATGTTTTTAACAAATTTTGCACTAGGATGTCCCAATTTAAAATGCCATACATCAAAGTTACTTTTATTGGCATTTTCTTGATGTGTCACAGAGTTGTAGTGGGAATTGTCTTTAGATATGTTGATGCTATCACCATGTGTCTGGATTGATATAGACCATTAACTGCCTCACCCTATAATAGAATATCACTAGTTAGAATGTCTTTAACTAAGCAATACTTAGGATAAAATTCAAAGTATACATTATTATCCTTTGCAAACTATGATACGCTTATCAAATTTTCCTTAATATTGGGAAATATCATTAAGTTATGTAGGAAAAGTTGTTTCTTCCCTTTTAAAACTCCATTTCCAGTATGAGAAACTTTAATACACCTACAATCTCCCATGCTTATTGACTGTTTACCTCTATACTCCTTGTTTTCTAAATTGAGATTGTCTAAATTGTTGTAATATGATTATTTTCCCCTTAGTCTGGGTATCAATTGTCATCTTGTATGTGGTATGCTCTTGCACTTTCATTCTGACTGTATCCAGTGTTATCTGATTGGGTGTTTGTGTCATTCTAATTCTAAACGAAGTCAGCATTAAGTTTAGATCCCCTCTGGCTATTGTCATTCTGATTTGGGGTATAATTCGAATTATATCTGAAGTAACATTTATATGTTGTGTGTAGTCTATTGTTGTTATTCCATCTACCCCTTTCTCTACCTCTGTTCGGATAGCCTCCTCTCTGATTTAATGAATTGCCTCTATTGCTTTGATCTCTTCCTCTATTACTGGCAGCAAAATTTAGAGAATGCTCATTTTCTAATGGTCTTTTGATGCCAATTCTTGTTTTATGTGCAAGAAGAATGGAATGAACATCATGAAGTGGTGGTGTCATCTTTTGAGATGTTATCACTGCTACTACAACCTCGTATCATTCATTGCCAAGACCATTGAAAAAAGGTAGGACTTGTTCTGACTCATCTATATTTCTTCCTGTAGCTTGTAGCATATCACATAAATTTTTAACCTTGGCAATATATTCTCTCATGCTTGCATTTTCCTTTCTTTAGTTTTGTAGTTTTCTTTTATAATGTAATGAATATGCAGCGGATTGAGAATTAAAGTTTTTGTCTACCGTGGTCTAAATCTCATTTGCAGTTTTGCACCCAATTACTTGGGTAACAGATTGAGGCTGATAGGGGATAATAGCCAAGCACTTATTAGCCTTTCTTGCCTTTAGTATTATGTATATTCATTATTGCTAACTACATTGTTTTGATTGTCAGTTATGAACCTGGGAGGAGTGGGCAGAGTTCCTAGAATATAGCCATTAAGCCTGTATCCATGGATTGCTATTTATGCTCGCAATTTCCAAAGAAGATAGTTGTTCTCATCAAGACGAACAATTATAAGTTGGCTTTGCGGAATTATAACCGTTTTTATGAGCTTTTCGGTAGCTTGAGTCCCTTTAGGTCTTCTTGATGATGCAACAAGGTTGTTATCTGATATAGAAGGATCAACCATGATGAATTCTGATAAATAGGAGGTAAGCCTCTAACTCTGTAACTTTGAATTGAGATGATTCGAGGGCTTTGTTGCAGTCAGTATGGTCTCAGATGAAGATATGTTGAACTGTCTTGATTTTGATATGAATACCTGAGAGACTATCTGTATTGTGATGAGTTCTTGAGCTTCTTGACTGGTTGCATAGAAATTCAGGGTACTTCTATTGATTCAGTGTTGAAATCTGGTGATGCAGCCAACAATAGTTGGCAAGGAACAACAGAGGCACTGGATCTTGATCTCAAATGATAAGGTAAAATTCCAATGAGATGTGGATGCCAAATGATGATACTTTTCTGATAGTTCCAAAACAAGAAACCTACAAAACTGATCTCTGAATTTGATGAAGAGCTGTTGTTAAGCTAGATGCTATGATACTGTAAAGACCCGAAAATTCCCGCTCTTTGAATCGACCATAAGCCACACAGGTCTGATCCAAAGGTTATAAATCCTTGAATACTTTAATTTTGGGAATACAAAACATCAGAACAAACACAGTAGACTTTTATTACATCATGATAATATAACATCAGAGTACAGAATATATCAGAGTACAATGAAATGAAGTTACAGCGGAAGATAATAATTACATTAAATTTAATACATTGCAGCGGAAGACTTTCCTAAGCTATGGACACAGCTTTAAGCTTCGATCCAGGATCCTGCTAAAGAGATAAATATCTGCAAAACAAGCTACTCTACTGCCCGTGTGGAAAAAGAGGCCACCCGAGTTTGCCAGTGAAACAAACTGCAGGTCAGTCATGGGACTGGTATGAGAAATCTAACTTAACTAATCTAATAATAAGGCTAATCACAGGACCACGCTGCTAACGCGGAACGGGTTTACTCCAATGGATTGCCAGTGCATAAAACAAAGTAAATCGTTAAACAACGCAATGCTCTTTAGAAAAAATAAAACCATTATAAGATCCAAGTCCCATCACACAATGCAACGCAAACCGGAGGATAGAGTTTTACCTTATAATGGTCAAAAGATGCTTGATACGATAAAATGGATTTGATATTATTATTAGTGTATATATGTTTCAAAAACATTTCAATCATAATGTATCAATCATAGACGGCATAGTACCCCATCCTACTATGTCACCATACTAGTTCTACAATCAAAACCGCAAGGTGTCGTATTGGAAATTGGGTTTCCATCATGAAATCAAGGCTAGGGATCGTCCTCTCCGATTCGAGACACTCTAGCAAATGCCTCAGGATTCCCCGCAGTGAACCCTTGGAGCGGTAGGGTCGGTCCCCACCTAACGGTAGTGGATTGGCAATTCCTGAACACACGTTCCCCGGTTCCTTTGAACCTATAGTCTGACCACTTCCGGCTTATAAAACCCGAGGTACCTCAATCCATCATCCACATAAGTAAAATGCCAGCCAGTTTAAGCACCGACACTACTCCTAGCTAGAAAGAAACGTGTGCACTCCCTACGGTCCATATCCCTTTTTGACTCATACCGGGGTGTGAGGCCCGCGAAGTCACGATATACTCAAAGCTATGCCTAAACAGGCTATGCTTTGATCATCAACCACAAGGCTCTGCTTTTCAACAAAAGCCTTGATCCATGCATCTTAGCATGCCACATTGTCAATCCATACCATACCATTGATTCCTACCAATATATAACCTCTAAGCTCGTACGTCTCAGAGAAGGGTATTAAACACCAAACAGATATATATTTAGCTGAGATCAACAGATATCGTATAAAGGAATACAACGTCAGACATACGATCCATTTACAAGTCCGTTCTGGGTCTGAACGAAACCGGAGGCACCTTATTCCTCGCATATCCGAACAATCGACAATACGTCCGGATGGCTACCCCTGACTCCCCTTCAAGGTAGCTACTCCAATCATAGGCCTCAGTAGTAACACATCCATTCGATGTGAAGATCGTCGGTCTTCAATCACCGTCTTCAGCTCTTCAACTTAAATCGTCGTATAATTATTTGAAACGAGTTAAACTCGGTCTTTTCAAATAATTCTCGAATAATTATCATTTAAATCATTTCATATCGTTCATATTTATTTGTAATGGTTTATCGCTATTTTATTTATTTAATATAGCTCAATTATAATTAAACGACGCTTCGGGTTAATGGCGGCCCTGGCACTGTTTTTATCCAAATTTGATTTACATATTTATCGAAATTTAACCGTTGGATTTTAACAAAATTTATATCGTTGGAAAGATCTTCCCAAAGCGGTCCTAACGGTTCCAGCCTTGGGAAAATCCGACGGTTGGATCTTTCAGTATCATCTTTTAAAGTTACGATTTCATATCGCGAACTGCAGCAGCGCGATTTGTTTATTTAATTTATATTTACACACACATATATATGTATATATATATATATATATTATATAAATCGTTTGGCGATTTCAACTATTATAATTTATTCTTTTTATCGCATCTAAAATGACAATAAATATGCTTCTTTTAATCCTAATCTTTTTATTGAATAAAATATCAATAAAAATGTCGCTTTACATTTATTCTTTTTGTTTACACTTAAAAATGTAAATAAAGATATCACTTTACATTTATTATTTACATTTGTATCAAAAGGTAAATAAAAATATAACCTTTTAATTCTAATCTTTTTATTGTCTCTATTCTGATAATAAAAATATTACATTAAATCCTATCTTCATCTAAAATGTAAATCTAAAATGTCACTTTTATTTCAATGTTTTTATTTACATCTAAAATGTAAATAAAAATACACTTTTTCAATTCATATTTTTATTCTCACCTACAATGTAAATAAAAATGTACTTTTCATATCCATGTTTTTATTTACATCTACAATGTAAATAAAAATGCACTTTTTAATTCAAGTTTTTATTCACATCTAGAATGTGAGTAAAAATGTACATATTTTCATGTTTTTAATTATATCTAAAATATAAATAATTTTTTTTTTCAATTCATGCTTTTATTTGTATCTAAAATATAAATAAAAATGTTAACTTTTATAATCATGTTTTTATTTACAACTAAATTGCAAATGAAAAATGTACTTTATATCTTCATATATTCATGTTTCTTTTTATTTGCAATAAATTTGCAAATAAAAATGTACTTCCTTTTCTATGGTTTTTATTTGCATATAAAAAAGCAAATAAAAATATTCTTCTTTTTCTCTAATCGTGTTCACACATACGAAATGTGTTTTTCCCTATTCATGTTTTTATTTGCAAGTAATTTGCAAATAAAAAATATAATCCTCTTCTCGATATTTCCCATATTACATAAAAATGTGTTTTTAATGTAAAACGTGATTCAATTATAAAACATGAATCTTTTGTCCGTTCTAACATTACATTGAAAATATGATCTTTTATTCTCAAAGGAGAATAATGCTAAAATTGTCCCTTTTTCATATTATGTTTTTATTTACATCTAATATGTAAATAAAAATATACTTTTCTATAATCATGGGTTTTATTTACAACAAGAATGTAAATAAATAAAAAAGTGCTTTCTAATTCTAAATTTTTATTCACATCTATAATGTGAATAAAAATGTACTTTTTCATGACAACAATGTATATTCTTCTCTTAAACCTTTTTGATAAACAAAAATGTCTATTTTGGTTTAATCCTTCTTAATGAACAAAAATGTTTATCTTGGTTTAATCCTATTCAACGACAAAAAAATGTGTATTTTTAGTTTCACTTTTTTTTAATTGACAAAAAGGTTCATTTTGTCACATTCTTTCTAATTGGCCAAAAATGTATATTTTGGTTTCACTAATATAACACATTTATTTCCTTACATTTTCTTATGTATCCAAATAACATATAAAAGTCAATTTTATATATGTTCACATTTTTCTATGAACTCTTATGCCATATAAAAGTATATTATGTATATTCACGTTTTTCTATGAACTCTAATGCCATATAAATGGTCATATATTGGTAATCAATTTTCTATGTTATTCATATAACATAATATCTTATATGTAAAACATTTTCTTTTCTAGTGATTCACATTACAATAAAAATGTAATTCTTATTGTCATCTCTTTTCTAATGTTATAAAAAATGTAATACTTATTGTCTTCACTTTTCTAATGGCAGATAAATGAATATTTATTTGTAAACAGTTTTATATATTATACAAATGACAAATAAATGATTATTTTATTCGCTAACCATATCCTATGACAAATAAATGGTTATTTATTCGCTGACAAATCCTATGTTATAAAAGTGACAAATAAATGATTATTTATTTGCTAACAAAATCCTATGTTATAAAGTGACAAATAAATGATTATTTATTTGCTAACAAAACGGTGTTTTTATTCTTATATCACATTTTACGTAAAAATGTAATTTCTACTTTCTTATCTTTTCTAATGTTTCGTATCACAAACGTAATATTTATTGTCTATTCTCCCTAATGTTTCACACTACAATAAAAATACAATTTTTTATTGTCTATTCTTTTCTAATAGTAAAAATGAAAATTTTATTTTAATTCTAGTATCACATAAAATAATTTTTTATATGTAAAACATTTCTACGAATTCTAATGTCATATAAAAATGATATTTTATATGTTAACAATTTTCCATGAATTCTAATGACATATAAAAAAGGTATTCACATAATTTGTTCTTTTTATTTACATAAGAGAATGTAAATAAAGGTGTTTACATAATTTGGTTCTTTTTACCAAACTTACCATCTTATAACAAAAATGATATTTTCATCTAATTTAACATTCTATAACCAAAATGGTATATTTATCAATTTAACATTCTATAACTAAAATGGTGTTATAATTCTAATGTGACATTTCTTATCAAAGTGACATTATAATTCTTTAAGAGGCAATAAAAGACAATCCTTTTATTTTGATCTTTTATTTATAATCTTTTTATTCTAATTTTTTAATTCTAAACTTTTTGACCTAAATGTTAAATTGGTTTCAATAACATGTTTTGACAAGGAGGTTATTTTATTTCTAATAACATGTTATGATGAAAATGAATATTTTTAGCTCAACAAACATGTTTCTAATGTCAAATAAGAATGTGTTTTTATTAACGAGACAGGTTCTCCAATTCTTATGTCTAAATAATAAAAAAAAAAATTTGTTCACATAACATATTTTAATGTTTAACATGGCAAATAGAAGAACACTTTATTTGCATACATTATTCTATGTTTAACATAACAAATAAAAAGTAAATTTTTTTATTTGCATACACATTCTAAGTTTCTAATGACAAATGAAAAGTAAATTTCCATTTGTATAACAAATTCTACATTTCTGATGACAAATAAAAAGTGATTTTTTCTGTTAACCTTTTTATTATGTTCTAATAACATATAAAAGAATATCTTAATATTTTATAACTAACATGTTATTTTTCTTTATCTTAACATTTTATCACCAAAATGTTATATTTTTTTTTCAATTAACATTTTATAAATAAATTGTTATTTTTCTTAATCTTAACAATCATGAAATATTTGTTTTCAACGAAACAAACATAATATATTTTCAACTATTTTATACAAACATGATACAAGGATTTGTTTCACTATTTTCCTAATTAACATAATTGTTAATTTACATCAACAAATCTAATTAACACAAAATGATCATTTGGTTTAATCTCATTCTCTAATTTACACAAATGTTAATTAATTTTAATTTTTTTTATTCACACCAATCCAATGATAATGTTATATATTTAACATAACATAATTCTAATCTAACAAAATGACAATTTTATATCCACATGAATATGATTCAACAAATCACCACAAACACAATCCATCAGTCAAACTAGATTTTATACACAGCATATATGTGTATCATGTAGCGAATTTACATCTCAATCACGGTTAACTAAATATAAGATATATATATATATATATATATATATATATAATAGAGAAATCTCATAAACAAAACTATATTAGCACATCCCATACAAATTAATCACTTAGCCAGCATATACTGTGAATCAGTGATTTATTCTAATTATTTTAAAATAAATAAAAATAAAAATAAATTAGGATTTTTCACATCGATTTTTACTCCAATCTGGTCTGCTCCAAATCACAGCTCCGTGGGTTCCATGTCGTAGATCAGGAAATTAAGATTTCAATGCATTTCGTTTCATTTGATTTCGTTGCTTCCTCTACATCGGTTATTTGTACATATACGAACCCATCGTTCAAATCTGAACATCGTCTACCGCCGTCGATCGGGACTGTTGAATTAGTAATTCGTGAGAAGCTCTTCGATTCTGTATTTGGAGATTTGAATTTTGTTATGTGGATTGGAAGAAAAAAGAGGAGGGAGATTATTGTTCTTCAGCCATTGAAACAAAAGAAGGGGCGATGGCCATCTTTTGGTAAATAGGGTTTTAGGATGTTATATAGTAGGAGAAAATAATAATTTTTTTTATTGGATTATATATATATATATATTTATTCCTTACTTGTCTCTCTCTTCATATGATGTAAGTTACAAAGGAAATAAATTGGCTGAGGTGGCGTATTTATTTCTCATTTATGTTTCCTTACATCCTCTTTTATTACATGCTACAATTACACATTTTCTTTTTCTTTTTTACGAGCGTCACGGCACGCGCTTCGCGCGTGATCATGGCACACACTTTGCGTAAGGATTATTGTTCCTTAAGTACTGCGTATTTTACATATGCAAAAAAATATTTGTATTAATATTTGGTTTATTATTCTCATTAAACGTGCTTTATCTGTTGAGGACAAAACATATTCTTATTTCCTTTACCTTCCTAACTTCTTTCAGACAACATTCACTTTTATTTACACATATACTAAGACATTCACTTTTATTTGAACATATACTGAGACATTCACTTCTCACGTTCATGGTCTCATGCAAGCAACAGGGGACAATGCTCCCATTTACTTTACTATTTAAAAGGAACATAAAACATTATTTTTCATACAAATCACGAAGAAAAACCTTAGAAGCAAAGTACATAGGTTGAGGGCAAAGAACGTTGGTTAAACTTAAATGTGGTGTAATCTTATTTATGCGTTTACCTGGGAAAAAAATCACCTTTTGAATGAGTTGAAGCTTCAAAAATTTAAATCCAATAAATAAAAAAGTAAATTTGTTATGCAGTGTATTCAATTTTATGAGGCAGTGAGTATTGGGAAGATAGGTATGAAAGAGGAGAGAATTTCAAGCAAAGCGTAGAGGAAATGAGGAAAGAAGCGTGAAAATTAATTGGATGGTGTGCCATATTTGAAGGTGAATGGCTGTTTCTAGAATAGCGCATTTGCAGGGGAGACTGACCTTTCAAATGCACGTAAGATGATGTCAGATTTGAATAAAAATCATTAAGATTTTATTTATTTGACTTTATCACGTTCTACTATTTATTAATTGCTAATTTATATCGTAATACGCAATAATAAATGTTGTTATTCAAATTGTCGTTGGATATGGAAAGAGTAATCTAATTATATTAATTGCCTATTTATAAACGTTACAACACTTATTTTATAAACACATATTTTTTTTAAATAATTTCAATTAAAGGGTAATAGGTGGCAGTGAATAATACAGGTAATGTTAATATAAAAATTCAAGGTTTTATACTTATAGCTAATAGAATAAGCAGTGAAACATTCAATGCAAAATTTATATTAATTGCCTATTTATTAATTTCATATTCATAAACGTTACAACACTTATTTATAAATGCATTTTTTTTAAAATAATTTTAATTAGAGGGTAATAAATGGCAGTGAATAATATTGGTAATGTTATATAAAACGTCAAGGTTTTAAATTTATGGCTAACAGAATAAGCAGTGAAACATTCAATGAAAAAATTATATTAATTGGCTATTTATTAATTGCCTATTTATAAACGTTAAACACTTATTTATAAACACATACTTTTTTTAAAATAATTTTAATTAGAAGGTAATAGATGACAGTGAATAATATTGGTAATGTTAATATTATGTTAAATGCGTAAAGGATTTAAAGTCTGATAATAGTGCATAAAGCAAACAAATTCTAGTATGGTGGTTATGGTATTCTTGAATAAGATGGAGTAATTATTGCCGATGCAATATTATGTTAAATTGACCTATTATGTCTCTGATGCAATATATTACGAAGTCAATATGATTTTTTTCCAAATATTTTAAGGGGCATTTTCGGTAGTTTGCGCGTACACAAAAAAAGTGTGACACCAAACCTATTCCAACTATTATTAAAGAAGATTATTTGAATTTCAAAAGTAGATAACAATGAAAGGGAGAGAGAGAGAGGATAAAATGGAAAGAATAATGCTATTTGTTTATGAACATGTAGTCTAAGTTTGGAATTTCTAAAAGTTATATTTGAATTGACAAGGGAAATATTTAAGAGGACAACCAAAGATATGTACATATATATATATATATATATATATATATATATATATGTATATGTATTGTCAAAGTTTATTTCATTTATAACCTACACTTTATTTTCAATCAATAAATGTCATTAAAGTTCCTATGTGACGTTAAAAGAATAAAGTTCTAATGTAAAACATTTCATGTTTCTACATGACATTAAAAGATTAATTTTTAATGTTAACCAAATTCATGTTCTTACATGACATTGAAAAGTTAAGTTTTTTTTTTATTGTAAATTAAATTCATGTTTTACATGACATTAAAAAGGTAGACTTTTAGCACTAATCAAAATATGTACATTCACATTAAAAGAATAACTTTTTAATGTAAATCATTTTTATATTCACAGATACCATGTTAAATTTTCATGTAATTGTATTTCAGACGAATCAGAATTGATTGTAGAAGAAGATTAAATGAAGAACAAATTGTTAATGGTGGATGCGATACATTATATCCAAATAGTACTTCGTCGTACAACCTCAGCTTGGACGAAAGTGGACCCAATTTGTTGCACCCATTTATAATGTTTGGGTGCAACTTATTAAAGTATTAGGCTAAAACAGGCCCAATACTTACAAACGGGTAATATATATACAAAAAGTATATTGGTTCACTCATAACATCACCAGGGTTGTTTCTTGTTTGCTACACTTGAGAGAATGATGGGGTTTTCGAATAATATACAAAAGTTTCTATACAAGCGGTTTATATATAATATAATTGCCTTATGGGCTAATAAAGATTTGAGGCTGAAACAATGTTACTCACATCCACTTTATATGGAGAGTATATCTTCAGATAGTTTGACCAAGTCAGGTAAGTATGCTTTCATTTCTTTCAATAAAAATATGCAGCATGAAAAATTAAAGAGAAATAGTAATCTATGCATGATATTAAATCCTTTTCCAAATGAATTAATGAAATTAAAATGACATCTCATGGTGACGTTTAGATACATTATAGGAATATGCAATAATGCATGAAGTGAAAACCGACCCAAACGTCAAAATAGACAATTCATTAATTATGCAAGTTAAACAATTGATATAACATTTACCTATTCTTCATTAAATGCATGTTATGATGATACTGTTAAGTTTGGAATAATGAAGGTGAAATGCATTTCATTCTACGTCATGGCCGCATTACCATATATTCTAGGGTTACACATAACTCATATTCAACCCGATCCATCCCATATAAACGACTCATCCTCGTTTGGATCAGATATGGATAACAATTTGTAAACTCATACTATGTATGCCTATATGGGTCATGTGTGTTATTTTGTTCCACCCAATTTTATGTTTACACAAACCAACCCTACATAAACTAGTTTCATATCAACCCATTTAATATTATAACAGTTAAATCCTAGAATAATGTTTATGTATTCTGGGGTAAATATAAAAAAAAAAGACATATTTCATTTCCGTCCAAACAAATTTAATTTAACTAAGATATCTTTAAGAGCTATTTGATGTATCTAGCAATGAAAATCTTACTCTAATAACCGTGCGATGTATTTTATAATGAAATCCTAAAATTATATGTGTTGAAGTGAATCAATTATATTGATGCATTATGCTAACTAAAATACGATATTTTAGGCCCGATTTTTTAATATTATATTCTTTTTTCATTATATTGTAATTTTTTTATTAGAATCATATAACTCAACTCAATCCTACTAAACCCAATTCAACTCAAATCCAACCTCATATAGGGTCGAATACATGTTAAACTGTTTTTAATCGCTATTTATATGGGTCGGGTGAAGTATTTGGTCTAACACGACCCAAACCATACTTTGTACATGCATAATATATTTATTTTTTAAATGCACTAATGTTATCAACTGTCTTGTCAACTATTTATTATTATTTTCCTTGTAAATTCAAGGGTGCTTACTTGAGCATGTTGATTTTATGCTCCGTCGATTAAACAACAAAGAGGTTGGTAGCAAGGCTGAAGACTTTACTATTTATTTATTTATTTTCATTTCTGCTATCTGTTTAACATGAACTATACAACTAGTTAGTAACTATGTGACATCATCATATTTTATCACATCATCTCTATTTATATTTTGTTACAGTTTACGTTGTGTAGAAAATGACTTGAGTTAATGTTGTTAGAAACTTGTTGGTGAATGTAGTAAGTTTTTACCGACTTTTCTTACTTATGTTGCAAGAAAGTATACCAATCTTCGTTGACGATGATGTGTCACTGGCATTTATTTCTAGATTTGGGAATGTTACATTATTCAACAAAGGTGCACTTTGAGAAACATGGTTAACACGGTTGAAGAACAAGTATTATGTAGTACAATCATTGGATCCATATGCTACTATGGTTGTTATGGTAATGGTAAATTTACCATTACCACTACATTGGTAATCATTTTTATTTGAAATCGGTATACCAGTTAAAACGACATGATAATATTAAATTTATCATTTTTAACGGTAAATTATCAGTAATATTTCTTTATTACCAGCGGTAACGGTAATTTTACCAGTCAATTTAAAACATATGCATATTCATCTGATATGCTTTATTAATTACATGCATTTAAAACCAAATAAATTAAAATTTTGTTCAGAAATAAGTTGAAAAATAATTTCAAATATACTTATTTCTTTTCCTCATTTATGTTTTTTTTAATCAAATGCACTACATATAGAATAATGAAGATGTACTATGTTCAAAAAACATGTCAAGACAAAACCTTTAATGAACAAATGATAATTTACCATTATTAGTGTGATGGTTTCCAGATTATTAGTAAACCAGTCAATCGATAACGATAAGCAATTATGACTTACGAGTAAAAATAGCATAATAACAGTATTTGTCAAATGGTAACGATAACCATCACCTTAACAATACCATACGCTGCTATTAGAAATGAAATGGGCTTTAAGAACTGGCTAAATTTCACACAATTATCATTTTATGTACATTACTATGAAGGATTATCCTATGTTTTCAAGAAATTAATTAACCGCAGTCGCATTATTATAGACATGATTTGATTTTTGTATGAAAGCTCAAAATTTCATATCAATTTTGTAATCTAATATAAATGAATTTTCTGTTACTGGACCGGGCCCTTGATTTTACAAACAGCTTCATTAACCTATCCAAATTGTCCAAGTAGGGTTTTAGCCAGCACCGTTTTAGTGCCTCTCCTACTCCTATTTCTCCTTCGTCAACTGTCATGGACCCAACAATTCTGAAATCCCCATGGAACCCGAGTTTCCCTTTCTCTGTGCGCTCCTCTCTGAAACCTAAGTTCCCTATCCCAGTACAACTCCCTTTCACCAAACGATCCCTCAGGCAACTAACCCTTACTTCAAAAATTCGCTCTAATGGAAACCCGAATCCTATGCAGACCGTATTAACCACAGTCCTTTAACCCGCTTCCATCGCCGCTATCGCCGCCGTAGCCGCCTTTTTATCACGCCATCCTGCCGCCGCTGTTGCTGCGCCTCCAGTAGACACCCAATCCAAATCCATTTCCAGTGACATCGATGAAGAATCTGTAAGATCCCAGCTTCGGGCTAATCCAGATGACATTTCTGCCCTTCGATCACTAATTGAATTGAAAGTCAAGTCTAAGCAACTTAAGCAACTTCCAGAAGCAAGTAGAATCGTCGATAAGCTGATTGAGCTTGAGCCAGGTGAGCACGACGACTTACTCCGTCTGAAATCTCTTCTTTTGAGCTATTATGGTGACTCAGAGGCTGCAAAGTTGGGTTTTGAGGAAATTCTGAAGAAAAACCCTTGTATAGTAGAAGCTTATCATGGGCTTGTACAGTTGGCCTATAAAAGTTTGGCCTACCAAAGGGGGGATGATTCAGATGTGGGTGAGATTATCAAAAGAGTTGAGAGTATGATGGTTGTTTGCAAAAAGGAGGGTAAGAAGGAAGAGTTGAAGGAGTTTAAGTTGTTGGCTGCACAAGTAAGGGTTCTCAACGGCAAGTATGTTGAGGCATTGAAGATTTACAAGGAGTTGGTGAAGGAAGAACCACGAGATTTTAGGCCATACTTATGTCAAGGGATCATTCACACCTTCATGAAGAATGAAGATGAAGCTGAGAAGCATTTTGAGAAGTATACGAAGTTGGTTCCCAGAGGACATTTTCCTTATGGAGAGTTTTGGGAGCATTGGGATATCGCTTTTCTTGGGATGGGTTGTTGCAATTAAACATAGGTAGAACTTGGTAACTTATCTTCCCAGCTTATGTAAACAGTATAAGCGGGGATTGTTGGAATATCGTTTTTCTTTGAATTAATAATAATAGGCAATGGTAGCATTATTGTTGTTTATCCATGGCAAGTGTGTTGAGGCATTGAAGATTTACAAGGAGTTGGCGAAGGAAGAACCACGAGATTTTAGGCCGTGCATACGTCAAGGGGCCATTGTTACCTTAATGAAGATGAAGGATGAAGCTAGGAAGCTATTTGCGAGAGATGATATATCTGCTTTCCTTCTTGGTTTGTGCAGTAATGGATATTTGCAAGATGTAAACGCTGAAGGCGTAATAATTCACACAAATTATGCTTAGGTTCTGTCAGCATAAGAATTCATTGTTTCTGCTGAGTGCTGTTTAGATGGAAAAAAGGAAAAACTCATGGACTCTGGTTACTCGCTTGTTTGGCTGCAGCTTTGCCATATATATATTGTTGGGAAACAATGGCTGAGTCGCGGACCAGGTCGCTTTCTTGAAGACGATTCGGCGATCTGGTCGGTGGTGCAAAACCAGTTCGTACTCTCGCCGCCGCCTCTAGGATAAAACAACCTCTGAAAATAATAACTGATTTGCTTTGCACGAACAAATCAGTGCAGATTTGCACTTTTGAAAATAACATGCTACTCGGAAATTTCTGGAAGAAGTTTTAATGGCAGAGGTAAAAAAAAAAAATATTTTTTTCTGTTGTCTAATTTTCGTCTACAGCTGAAGATAATATATAGATAAGAATTGTGCAGTGGGAGAAAATCGGATCTGCTAAAATACCGGGTCAAGAGTTTACCGATTCATGGGAAAGTCGGCTCAAAAAAAATCTCCCGTTTTAAAATTCAGTTCGAAAAAAAAAAAACATTTTTTTTCTGGTTCAAAAATATAAGTGTCTACACCACATAGCCAAGGCCCAAGCCCAATCCCGAACCGGGTCGGGCCTGGTCGGGTGGTCGCTCGCGCGTGTGTGGTGGTCATGATGCATGATCTCCCTCCTCACAACAAAGCATGCATTGGGAGCCCAAGGCCCCAACATGACTTCTTAGAAACAAGTATAAATACTTGCATCTTTCTTATAATCTCATGATGTGGGACTATTCACATATAGAAGCCATCATACACTTATTTCTATATTTTAAATAATTCACATAAATTTCCAATAATCCCCCACTTGAATTTTTTAAAATATTATCGAGCAGTTTCTAAAAACATAAGACTGTGCATAAACAAATGTGTCATCCGACTTGAACCTTTGCATAGTGAGTAAGATTCAGTTTTTACTAGAGTGACACGTAGTCTTGAACTCTATTCTTGACTGCAAAGCACACACAACCTTTTCTATAGTGCAATCAAATAAGCTCGTGCGTTTATGGCCATGCACGTCTATCCCAGTTTAGTGAACGCTCTAGAAGTTCTGCCCAAAACTCCATAGGAAACAGCCACATTTCCACATTCACACAGGTGAGTCTATCAAGAGTACTCCTGAAGGTAGGTACTCCACTCCAAATAGAGTATAGATCTCATTAAGAGTTTCTATTAACTCATCCTCTAATCACTTCAGGAATACATGCTTCTTAGTTTATTAAATAGCATGTTCTACTTCTATCACTACACAACTTGTTTTTACCCATTGAACCTATTTCTTGGGATCTCCAGTCATTTAGGTCGGGTTACCATTGTGCGTGATTCCACAATCTCAGGGCAATAGTCCCATTCTTTTAGAATTATTAAGGACTTTCTTTCTGGTCAGTCCTTTCGTCAAAGGATCTGCCAAATTATCATCACTTCATATGTGATGTCCTCTAACAATACTGTGCATACGACTGTTATTTCTTACCGTTGTATTATCGGTTCTGTTTTTCTTTCAATAGTCGTCAAATCTTTCATCACTATATATGTGATGTTCTTTTACAGTATTGTGCTTACGATGTCGTTTTCTACTGTTGTTATAACGGTTTTATACTTTTTGTAATAGCCGCGGAACTATCACAATCGATTACACCACTGGTGTCTATCTTTCCCGTATAGGGATCTCAACTAGCAGATTTCTTTAGTTCTCTGCTTCTTCACTAGCTGTGGCTAGTGCTCTTATCTCAGTCACTATAGTATACTGAGTCAAGATATTCTGTTTCTTAGATTTCCAAGAAACAGTTCTTCCAGTAATGCTAAATATATAGCCACTGGTCGCAATAGAATCATCAGATAAAATATTCCAGTCAGCATCCGAATATCCTTCAAGTACAGTTTGATTTTTTTTTTCATAATGTAATCCAAGGTTCATGGTTAGTTTAAGGTATCTCATGACCCTTTCAATAGCATGTCAGTGCTCTATACTGAGTCTACTGGTAAATCTGCATAATAATACCACGACATAGTCAATGTCGGGTCTAGTACATTCAGTGGCATACCGAAGGCTACCAATGATGCTCGCAAAATCAGACTGTCTTACACCTTCATCAGTGTTCTTAAATAACTTTACACTGAGACCATATGGTGTATATGCAGGTTTGCAGTCAAAATAATTGTATTTCTTTAGAGTATTCTTATTTTAATGAGATTGATCCAAAGAAAATCCCCTTTTTACCCAGTAATCTTAATACCAAGGATTACACTCACCTCACCTAGATCTTTCATATCAAATATTGGCATTTAATAAGGATTTGACTGAGTTTATGGCATGAATGTTTGACCCAAAGATGAGTAGGTCATCTACATAAAGGCATATAATAGTGCAAATGTCATTCTCAGATTTGTAATAAATGCATTTGTCACTTTCATTAACTTTAAAACCGTGTGAAATGATTAAAGTTATCAATTTTTTATGTCATTGTTATGTGCTTGTTTTAAACCATATAATGGTTTATCTAATTTGCATACTTTATGTTCTTGACTATGTACTGCGAATCCTTCAGGCTGATCCATATGAATTTCTTCTTCTAATTCACCGTTCAAAAATGCGGTTTTAACATCCATTTGGTGTATTAATAAATTGTGAATGAAAGCAAGTGAGATTAATACCCGGATGGATGTTATTCTAGTTATAGGTGAAAAAGTGTCGAAGAAATCTATATTTTCTTTTTCTCTAAAACCTTTAGCTACTAGTCGTGCTTTGTATTTATCAATAGTACCATCAGGTTTTAGCTTTCTTTTTTAAGTACTCATTTACAGCCTATAGATTTACAACCAGAGGGTAAATATGTCAAATGCCAAGTCTTATTGGATTTCAAAGAATCCATCTCATTATGTATAGCCTCTCGCCAAAAATCGACATCTATAGAAGATAAGGCCTCTTGGAGGTTTAAGGGATCCTCCTCTATAGTAAAAGCACAAAAATATGAACCAAAATCTTTTACTTCTTCTAGGTTCAACTTCAGAACTTTTATTAAGTTCTGTTCTAATAGGCGTACTTGATGTGCCCCCACTATTCCTTAATTTAAAAAAAAAATTCGTTTCATAAAAATTGGCATCATTTGATTCAAATTATATTATGTGTATTTAGGTCATATATTCTGTATGCTTTGCTATTAACAGCATAGCTTATAAATACACATTCGTATGATTTACTTGCCAATTTTATTCTCTTAGGGTCTGGAATGCGAACATATGCTAAGCAACACCAAGTTCTAAAGTATGACATATTGGATTTATATTTCTCTAAAATTTCATAAGACGGAATTTTATTCTTAGATTTGGGGATTCTATTCAGAACATAACATACAGTCTATAAAATATCCCCCCACTAATGCTTTGCTGCACCAAAATTTAATAAAAATAACAATTATTAATTCGGTAAAGATCCTGATTTTCTTTCAACTTTACCGTTCATTTCAAGTGTATAAGGTGCAGTTCTATCATGTACAATATCATGTCATTTATAAAAAATCATAATAAACTGGATTCATATTCTGTTTCTCTATCACTATAAATCCTCTTAATTTTCCTATTTGCTTGATTTCAATTTTTAATGTTTCAAACATATCAAATGCATCACATCTTTAAGAATCAATGTCTTTCCAATCATATGCTTTATTTCCATATTACCAGTCTCTACAGCTTAAGTGGTGCGAAGATCTCACAACACACTTTCTGATCGTCAGCAACCGTGTATATTGTGAATATATCACGATCATAGCAAACATGGCGAGAAACACCAATGTCTACCCACCAACCCTCTGATCCACCAACAAGGTGAATCTCAGTAATTATAACCATTAGAGGCTCCTCAGTCAGGTTTGCCTGCGGTGCATGGCTTAGCCTGTTCAAATACATTCGTGTCATATGATCTGGTTTTCTACAGTTGTAACATAGAAACAACTGTCCAGAATCATTCTTTTTAGTTGGTTGTTGCTGTCATTTATGGTTTCCTTGCGGATTTCATTCTGTTATTTACTGGCCGGTTGTGGATGCTTACTATTTTGAATGTCAATATGTTTGAAAAAATTATATTTTTCTTATAGAAAAATATATCCAATCTCATAGACTAACATAAGTTATTCACATGTATGCAACAAAAAATGTTTTATATTCTATCTTTTCACTTGTATGCATATAAACTATGTCAATTTATTTGATGCAAAAAACTTATTCATCCAATTAATGTCTATTCTTACATTATCAAATAACATACTCATTCTATTAATGTCAAATTTTTAGTGACATTTCCCAATATTATATGTGTTCTATTAATGTCAATTTTAATGACATTTCCATATAATCATATGCATTTCACTAATGCCAAAATTTTAATGACATTTTCCAAATAAGTATGCACTTAATTATTGTCAATTTATAATAAAGACATTTTCAAAAGTTTGCATTCGAATTGTACCTACACATCACAGACCTACTAAGTT
Source organism: Allium sativum (assembly GCA_030737875.1). Lineage (NCBI taxonomy): Eukaryota > Viridiplantae > Streptophyta > Magnoliopsida > Asparagales > Amaryllidaceae > Allium > Allium sativum. Next base: position 312,815,651 of record CM060913.1, read on the forward strand.
CTTAAAACGCATAAAACTGGATTCACCAGTTTGACTTACATTAAGCTTAGATCGCTTGCTCTTCAAGGCTTTGAGGTATAACATTTTTAGGTCATTCAAAGTTCCAAATTTTACACATATAAGCTATCAGTGATTATTTCAAAAAATTCTACTGCTAACAAATTCAGTAAAAGCGACCTCAACCTCATCAATATATATATTAATACCACTATTCGGCATATCTAGCTTGGAAGAAATAAGCAAGCATTCAAAAAATACACATGTTACTGTGAGGTCTGAGGTTCTATGCACAAAAATTAATATCCTATTTCTGCGAGATTAGAATCAATAATCAAAAGAAAAATACTTATCTTTGCGTTTGTTATAGAGCCGTCCTTTGCCTCATTTTTTCAATCGACTCATTGCCTTTGGATCTACCAGCGTCCAATCAAGGCTGCGCAAGATCTGATTTGATCTGCCATTATTCCATCGATTTATGGCAAGTTTGGAATTGTCCTTTGGAATCGATTGATTGTGAAAGAGGGGATGGTTCATCTAGGGTTGCATAAGCCATTGCTTCGAATCGTCTTCAAATTGTTGGGAAACAATGCCTGAGTCGCGGACCAGGTCGCTTTCTTGAAGACGATTCGGCGATCTGGTCGGTGGTGCAAAACCAGTTCGTACTCTCGCTGCCGCCTCTAGGATAAAACAGCCTCTGAAAATAATAACTGATTTGCTTTGCACGAACAAATCAGTGCAAATTTGCACTTTCGAAAATAACATACTACTCGAAAATTTCTGGAAGAAGTTTTAATGGCAGAGGTAAAAAAAAAGATATTTTTTTCTGTTGTCTAATTTTCGTCTACAGCTGTAGATAATATATAGATAAGAATTGTGCAGTGGGAGAAAATCGGATCTGCTAAAATACCGGGTCAAGAGTTTACCGCTTCATGGGAAAGTCGGCTCAGAAAAAATATCCCGTTTTAAAATTCAGTTCGAAAAAAAAAACATTTTTTTTCTGGTTCAAAAATATAAGTGTCTACACCACATAGCCAAGGCCCAAGCCCAATCCCGAACCGGGCCGGGTCGGGCGGTCGTGCGCGCGTGTGTGGTGGTCATGATGCATGATCTCCCTCCTCACAACAAAGCATGCATTGGGAGCCCAAGGCCCCAACATGACTTCTTAGAAACAAGTATAAATACTTGCATCTTTCTTATAATCACATGATGTGAGACTATTCACATATAGGAGCCATCATACACTTATTTCTATATTTTAAATAATTCACATAAATTTCCAACATATATATATATATATAATTTTACACATTGTATGTGGATGTACATTGACGAGGCGAGCTTCCTTTAAGCTACTTCCCATAGCATTCTTGGCTTGTTTTGAGTTTGGATTTACATTTGCATATGTTTTTGTTCTAGTTGGGGTTCTCCATCGCAAGGAATGTTGCATTGTATTTTCTGCACTGTATACATCGTAGCATCGCCCCATTTTCATCTTTTATAAAATTATTTTTTGATGTAATAAAGTTTGTGGATGTTGGATGCGTAACGGTACGGGTATTTACATGGTATATTTAGATGGGATACTTAAATGGAGTTGATGGTGAAACTAGGTTTGCGTTTGGGAATTCAAACAAACCATTTGGGCATACTATTTTAATTTGTGACTTTTAAATCAGTTAATGTTATAGTTAACTAGTGAGCAGTGCTAGGCGCATGTACAATGTGAAGTGAAGAACATGACAGTTGTATTGGTTGATTAAGTTAATTAATTAAATGGTAATTTTTATTCTAATCCACAGTATTAGTAAGTTAATCCACCCTGTCTTCTTCTCAGTCTTCTTCTCAGTGTTTTCCATCGTCTTCTTATTTGTGGAATCCTAGCATCTAAATCAAAGCTTAAGCGAAGCAATTCAACGTAATAACAGTAAGTAATTTGTTTAATTTTTTTCAAAGTTGATTAATTATATAGAAAATTGTATTTTTTTTAAAATCACCATTATCACATATAATTGTAGTTAGTTATTTTCTGAAATCTTGAAAAAAATGTATATTAGTAGAATAACATTTTATTCAAATATTGTAATAGGAGTATAGGTTGTTTGGATAACATTCACTATCTAAACCCCCTAAGTAGTTATACTCTCAAACAATTATAATATACAATTTTCTCTTTGATTGATTTGTTAGTATTGTTTAATTACTTACTATTTGTCTAATATGTAGATCTTGAATTTGAATTTAGTTCTTATTTACTGTTGTTGCCCGGTGCAGTTGGTGATGTATCTTCAAAATATTAAGCTATTCGAAAACATTTGATGCGAACTCATCTAAGGGAATCTTAATCTTAGTTTTTATTTTCATAATCGTCTACTACCATATCATGTCTGATTAGGTTAAGAGATAATTAATGAACTAATTGTATTTAATCGATTGCTTCTTTGCTAAATTCAAGTACTGTTAACTCTATTTTTAACACATATTTATTTGTTATTACTTTATCAAATGGAAGGGACAATTCAACACAAATAATTGTGAAATAACGTAGAATTGTGAAAGAAGATGCACAAAATCGATTATTAGCTATATAATAGGGTGTAATCTTTTAGTGAATCCACTCATGGATTAACTTAATAGTTGTGGGTAAACTTATTAAAGTAAAATGGTGGATTAACTTATTAAAACCGTGGATTAGAATAAAAATTACCAAATTAAATATCTATTGGTATGCTTTTGTTTTTGTATTAATCTGTGTGAATTAACAGTCAGTTGAAATGTTTTCATGAAGGTAAAAGGATATGGATATTATATAGACGGAGACTGAGATTATAAATCCCTCAGTATCAATTTTTGTGACATTATTCCAATAATTAACTGTTGCAAGCAATTTTATAGTTCAAATAATTGTTCTTCACATCTAGGATCGCCCTCCACGAACTAATAATTAAATTGCATAAAATTATGTCAATTTTTTTTTTGTATTTAACTGCAGAAAATTTTATGGTATATTTGAATAAATTATTCAAGGATAACATAAATTCTACCTATTAAATGTTAAAGGAACCATCTTTTCAGTGGAAGTAATTTCCCTTTTCTTTAAGGGTCCGTTTGATTTTGAACGAGAAGGGTTATTTGGAAGGGGTATTTGAAGGGTAATTGTTGCGAACGGGGAATGCGTTTTTTTTATGAAAGGGGCATATTTATTATTTTATTGTTTTTGTATATATATTATTTTTAATTGTTTGTGTTTGTGTGTATTTATTGTTGAACAGAATAGAACGCATGAGGTAATTGCAGAATACAAATTGCAGAATTACAATCTCAGAATTAAAATTACATAATACAGACGTGTGGGATACAAACTACATAGATACAAAATACATAAAATAGGCTACTATTGTGGATATTGAGATGGATACTAGGGAGCATACTGAGGTGGATATGGGGGGAAGTCATCTGAAACTGTCTGTACCGTAGTACTTGCTTGCGCACCTCGATTTCAAAACGCAACCAGTTGCATGCTTCGTCACCAAGAAGAACCATGAACGTATCTTGATTTTCTTTAGCTGTAAGAATTGATATTGCGTGGAGCATGTCAATACCATCAAATGTTCTTGCTAACATTTATAGATGCATGTAAATTCGGATTGTCGAAGTTAGAACGAGATTTCTTGCTCAATTGCCTGGAGTGTATCATATCAACAATTTCTTCCACCTTAGAAGAAGTTTCAGTTCTTCCTCTTCTGCCAGAACGAGGTCTAGATGAAGAACCTGTACCCCGTGGTTGGTTAGGAGGCTCACGAACCGTTTGTTGAGTCTGAATGTCTTCTAGTGGCACTTGATAATCCTCGAAGAATGTAGGTTGTACAAACTCGGTGGAGGAGAATGTGGCTCTGGTTGTACATTCTGACTTGTAGAGCCTGGAGTGTAAGCGCCAGAACCTGTTGCAACACTGTTGCCGAAAATTTGCTCTAGTTCGGTCAAATTTTCGATTGGGCCCGTCTTGTACTTTAACACCATAGGGCCGTACTCCTAAATAGACGTTTAAACTGTAAACTTTTAGCTTAAATACAGTACTGAACATGTAAATTGCAACTGCATAGTTAAATAGATGTTTTACTATCACTTTATCACTCCACTAACTTCCACTGACTGTTCCGTATTTAGGATCCCATCCGGTACCCGTCTTCTCATTCAAATTGCACCATACAGTCCATTTCTTCCTATAAGCGTCGTATTTAGCCGTTACTTGTTTAGCAGAGACTGGTATCTCGGTCGGTGATGTAACTAAAGACTCGTTCATAGTAGCTGCAATCCTCTTATGTATCCCTTTTTTGTTCTTTCCAGCAGCTTGGTAAGCTTCAGCAGCTATACAGAGAAACTCTGAGGTTGCAAATGAAGACTATACTTTCGGAGGGCTACGAAATGTTGCTTTCGGTCGATTTACTTCAGCCACTGTCGCTTGAAAATTATAGTTTTTGAGTTATAGATTGTTGAAGGAAATGGTGTGGATTGTTGAAGGGAAGAGGTTGGGTTTATAAGTTGGGAAAAAAGAGCCGTTTGCAAATTTTTCTGTTGTCGTCCGACGCCGCGTCAGACGTGTCAAAGGCGTCTGACGCTAAAGCTTGATTTTCAACCGTTAAGCTCAATTGGCTATTCTGGTGGATCCCATGCCCCTTCCAAAAATCAAACGCTACCTAAGGCTACGTCAGGCACTATGGACAATATAAATACTGTGATTCTATTAATTTAAGAAAGCAGTGACAGGCAATGATCATTTCCTGGCACAGTATTATACCCGAAATAAGTTATTTAAAAAGCGCTTGCTTTCAAAACCAATTAAGCACAATTATTTGTCCATATTTGACTTTGGTAAACCTATTTTAACATTCATACCTCAGAAAATACTACAAGATAAATTTAATTTTTAAACTATGCTACTCTTCAGCTCTCTCTCTCATTATATATATATATATATATATATGTATGTATGTATTCTTTATAACAATACAAATACTTTGGTGTGGTGAAGCTTTTTTGGATTTTCAAAAAAGCCTTTGCTCTCTTACCCACTCTTACCACATACACCATTTTAACGCAAGACAAGATGGTAACAGAACATAGCAAAAAGACTGAGGGTATATAGGTCACGACGTAGCCCGTTTCCCTCTTCCCCACGTTCTCAACACTTCGACATTCGCTTTGTTTAATCCTTGCCAAATCGTTCCTCTTCTCAGATAATATTTCATTAATGTTCGATTAAAAAAAATAACGACTTTCATCGATCTCCTCTTCTTTAGATGGAAACGGAAGGTGGGTAATTGGTTTCCTGTATATATATACCATAAGGTCGTGTTTCCTATTACTAATTGGTTTTAGGAACACTTATTTTGTTCTCTAGTATTCTACATGGTATCAGAGTTTGGTTTCGGTTCATGTGGCTTGGGCACGTCTCGACGTGCATGGGTAGTGTTAGTCTTGTCCCACATCGAGCAATTTTTATCATATTTCCTGTATATATACTATGAGATTGTTGTTCTCATTACCAATTGGTTTTAAGAACACTTGTTTAGTTCTCTAGTATTCTACAGGTACAACCACAATGCCTAGTTGTCATGACAAAAAGAAAATAAAACATATCCAATTTGTACCCTGTAAACTAATAATTGAAACAAGACCCTAAGAGAAGCAAATCCTATAGTTGAAGTTTAAAAGGAAACGCAAGTTTTTGAAAATTGTATGCCTGATACATTTAGAAGCAAACAAGCAATCCATGCACCATCTTCATTTTGGGGTGGAACATTTCCATGAGAGTCTGATGCTTGAATATTTCCAAGTTGACCATGAACGGATTGATCTTGTGTTATTGGTCCCAATAGTTGCATGAAAGATCCAACTTGTTCCGAAATGTATTCAAAAGTTGATTGAAGAGGTGAGTGCATCAGTAGATATTGTTCAAGTGGTTGTTGACAAGGGATTGATGGTTGTGCTCTATCAACCAGATGAGAAGACTAACCGGATGGCTGTGACATCTTATGAGGAATTTGTAGAAACGGTTGACCATATGATTGTGAGGCTTGGTGTAGAGGCTACGAGAGAATACTTGAAGGTTGTACGAATGGTTGTGTAGGAGGTTGAAACACTTGACTTGGTGGTTGTGGAAATGGCTGAGTTTGTGCTAGTGGAAATGGTTGAATAGGCTGTGGTGAGATTTGAGTTGGTGCTTATGCAAAAAACTGACTCGAGGGTTATGGTACTTGACTAGGTGGTTGAGCGAATGTCCAAGGCTGTTGGTTTGTGCTTTGGAGACTAGTCGGATTAAATGAACTTAGCATGGTGCTTACTTTCAATTGCACTTCCCTTTCTAATTAACGATTTGAGCTCCGATGTTAATAACATGTCGGCGGACGTAGTATAATGTTTTTTATTTGCAGATCCGCTTCCAAGCTAGATTGAGAATTTTTATGTAATATAGCACTTGTTTCAACATAAGGTTCTCCATAAACTCGTCCTCTTGCAAGACCTTCGGATGCCTCAATCCAAAGATGCGAGTTCCATACGTTTTCTTCATTTAGATCATCTTTTTTCCTGACTTAGGTCTCCTTATAATGTTAAAGTATCACATATAATATAGATTTATTCGATAGAAACAATTATGCAGCAAATTTAGACATACATATCCATAATGAGATAAATTAAATTGTGTGGAAACGAAAGTGATAAACATAAAATAAGAGAGGTTATAAATTCCTATCCATATTCTAAAATGAAATACACATCTCAGAACAGTATGTGAGTAAGGGAAGTTCACAATTTAGGTTTAACAATGCAGTCTACGAGCTTGAAACTTGCTAATGCACATTCCATTCAATAGTTATCTGGTGAAGAGAATAGATTATTAGCAGGCCTACTTTTTTACTTGAATTATGATTTATGAAAGCGTTGCTACGTGGCCAAAAAAAGATTACTTTGGTGAAAGATATATCGACAAAAATACAATATACTATCATTTGAATTTGAAAGCTAAGTAGTAGAAATATAACATCATATGCATTGAAGATATTAGTATGGCCTCTCAACATTCTGCTGACAATATTGCACTGGCTTTTGTGTAAGGGTCCGTTCGATTTTGAATAGGAAGAGTTATTTGGAAGGGGAATTTGAAAGGGGTATTTGAAGGGGAATTGTTGCGAACGAGGAATGTGTTTTTTTTACGAAAGGGGAATTTTGGAAGGGGTAGAGGTATTATTTTATTGTTTGTGTATATATTATTTTTAATTGTTTGTGTTTATGTGTGTTTATTGCTGAACAGAATAGTAGATTGCAGAATACAAATTGCAGAATTTAAATTGCAGAAAATTACATAATTACGAAATACGAATTGCAGAATTTAAAATGCTAATATAAAATACATAATACAATGAAACTTTTTAATGCATTCCCGCGGCAACTAGTTCGTTTCGTATATTGTCTCGTACAACCGCTATGGTGGATGTTGTTCTGGTTCTTTGAACGGGGTCTCGATCTCTGTTTCCGGGATTCGATATACTGTAATATTCTTCGAGATATTCATCTGGCACTAAATCATGGTCGTCATCGTACGGCATAAAATCTGGATCGCCAGCGCTGTATTTTCTGATATAGTTGTGAATAGCCATTGTAGCAGTAAAAATTTGTACTTGAACATGGTATGGATCGATACGTCTGCATGTTACGTAAGATGGCAATTTTTTTCTTCCAAATACCAAATGTTCTTTCAATTGCCATACGCAAACTAGAGTGATAGTAGTTGAAAATTTCATTTTTTGACTTCGGTTCATTCTGTGTGTCATTAAAGTCTGGTATATGATATCTCACGGATCGGTAAGGAGTTATATATCCTTCCAATAGTGGATATCCTGAATCCACTAAATAATACTGGCCAGCAGGAGGATGAGGAAATTAAGATCTGGATTATTTATAGCTTCCCGAAATACTTTAGCATCGTGCGTAGTTCCTTCCCATCCCACTCTTAAAAACGTAAAAGTTAAATCAAATGCACAAATAGCCATAATATTTTGTGTAGCAGATCCTTTCCGCCCTACAAAACGTTGCACGTGTTCTTGACCCACGTGAGCCATCACACTGTCCCATCAATAGCCCCAATACAATTTTAAAAGAAAGGATAACATCGGTTTGAACAACGAATTTGTTCTGGGATTCGGTTAAATTGAGTATCGGCCTGTCTAATAATATCGACTGCCAATAAGAGAACTGAATCCAAAACTTTATGAAAAATGGCATTAATCGTACTATTTGTTCGTTGAAACCGCTCAATAACCTGCCTTGTAGGGAGGGCCAATGCAATAGTATATAGGAATACAACCACCATTTCTTTGACTATTATGTGCATTGAGACTTTCAATCCGTAATTTGCTGACCGTTCACACAAGGATCTAAAACATAATCGCTTCATTCGAAAATTGCTATGACAACGATCTGCGTGTCCGAATAGTATTTCATGAACTAAAGCAAGACCAGAACTTACAGAATTATGTATTCTGATCCTTTCTCGTGTTTGATTAGCCATAAGTTCTTGAACATCTAACAAATCTTGCAAATCATCCAAATCTTCACAATCAGATTCATCATTAGCTGCCATAATTTGTTAAAGAATAGAAGGAAAATGAAGAGTGGATATGGTGATGTAGCGTTGAAATGGGTGGAATATATATAGGGAGAGGGAAAAAAGAAGGGCAAAAAAATATCTGCCGCGTCGGACGCGTCCGAAACGTTAGACGCGAATGCTAACTTTTGAGCCGTTCAACTTGAAGGGGCAAATACGTGGGTCCCACTGTTGACGCGTCAGACACGTCCGACGCAGACGCGAACATTAACTGCCCAGTTAGAAAATCAAACGGTACCTAAGAGCTTACCTTTATGCTTTTTCTAAGCAAATAAACATATCATATCAAAAAGAAGAAAAAACTATTTTTCCGATGGCTCACAAAAACGCTATTCCACTAAACTTGAAAACGCACGGCCTATGGACCAAAAAAAACCTGATTCGTTGATTTCAATGAGACCCACCTGAAATCAGGAGGTCATATGCTTTTGTGCCAAGGGAGATGTACTAGGGACTCAAATCAAGCCAAGAAATGCCTTTATTCTTACTAGTACAAACATTTCTTAAATAGACTGTCGAAAGCTGAACTATATGGAATCACATTATCTTACCTATGAATAAAAAAATTCCCAAATAGTTGTGTTGATATCATTACCCATATATTGCAAACATTAAAACAATTTTAAATAATGGAACAATGGTGGATCTAGCACTAAGAATAAGTTTGTATATATTAGGGGAAAACAATTCAATATAGCTTCAGATGCCATTAAACTATGTAGTGACAAGGTATAAAAACAATTTGATAATCTTGGAACTTGTAAACTATGGTCACATAGTAAAAATAAACAAAAAACAAAAAATAAATGGCCACGTGAAGGGGGACCAGTTTCAAAATTCTTCTACTCAAGCATGTCAACCAACAAAACGAGAGAAAAATAAAGCAATTACTGGATGCTAGTGGAAATTGCATCTACGCATTGACAGAATATTCTAACACTGCAATGAAATACTTCATAGAACCGTGTAATGTTGAGCATATGTTGGAGAATTTTTCTAGTGCAGCTAGTATAAGAGTTTACCTTTATTCTTACTTGATTTAAGTCAGTAAAATGAGTTCTAAAACCCAGTTTCCAATTGAGTGTTTCACTCGATTTTCAATTGAAACCGAGTTTTTTAACACAGTATAAAACTGACTCTAAATTGAGTGTATGAATAGAGGTTTTACACAATTTTCAACTGAGGTTTTGAACTGGCACCGATTTAATTGAAAATAAGGTTATCCTGAGTGACATTAAGTATGTCTTTTAGATGGAAATAATGTCTCGGGTTGAGCAACACAATGTATGACTTATACTATCATCATAAACACAATGATATATAATGTCTTGTTAAACAATAAAGCCAAGACTTTGTACTGCCAGATTGGGCATATATGTGTTGTATTATCATTTTAAGTCCAAAAAATAATAATAACTTTTTCATATTTCAACCTAAAAAGAACATAACAAGATTATTAAAGTATAAAATAGCTCACATGTACTTTTCTAGATTTGTTGTTAATGAATTCGTATGTTAATGCCAAAGCATACTTTATTTTTCCCTTTTCCTCTGTTTTTTTCTTTTTTAGTATGCTAAGCCACAAAACTTTCTTCGAAACTCATTGGTTCACCTATCTTAAGTTCTTATAAATGATAGTGTATATACTATATTAGTATAAATATTGAAGAATGCAGCCAATGCTTATCCTAAGAACAAAAAACAATGTACATATACGGATAGATTATTTGATTCATTAGCTAGCCTTAGTCTATATGAGAGAACTAAATGATAATAAGACAGGTGGTGGTATTTGATTTATTTTAACATTTAAGGCAATGGATCACTATTATAATAGATAAAATTTCCATTCTCTTAATTTTGAACTCCATATTTGAACTTAAAGTGGGATTTTATGTCTCGTTGCTTCAAACTAGAAAACTTATAACATTATAAGGAGTGCTAATTTGGTGGAGTGATGTTATTACAGTAATCAATAAATCATTTTTATCAGGTAAAAGCAAACTTCTTATAAGAGATGATTGGAATTATTGTTATTTTGGAACCACCATTATATATTTCAGACAACCAGTTTTACGCATGCATTAGGATGTGGCTTAACACTTAGGATAAATTTCAGGCTTAGCCTCTTTTTTAAGTTTAATAACATGTTTGTACTAGTTTTGGAAGTAATTACAAGAATAGATCTGTTTTGGAAATACGAAAGTAAAGTTTCGGAATTCGCTCATTGGTGAGTTTTCAAAATTCGCCAATGCAAGTTGCTACTAAATTCCATGGCGACCTTCTGAAAATTTGATTTGAACATAACTCAAAATCTATAATATGATATCTTCATTTTTCTAATCCATTATAAAAATATAGTTCAATAGATTCGAACGTTTCTTGTTTCAAGGAAATCTGACTTATAACGAATCATGTATATTCAATTGAACTTCAAAACTTAAAACAATGAACTACCGCGACGTTACGAGCTCGATTTTAACTATATTATAAATTATACACGCAAATATCATTCAAAACCTAACCAAACAACATAAACCAAACAACAAATTTAATTATCTGAAAATTAGAGAGATACAAAGTTCGATGCACGATGGAAAACATACATTCAAAGCCTAACCACACAACATAAACCAAACAATATACATACATCTTCATTTTAAGCTACCGAAGTACACCACTTTCTGTTATGGCCCTGCGATCCACATTTATTGCACTTGTTTGTTTTTGGCGTTTGATGCTTGTCCATAACATTTTTGATTCTCGTAGATTTAGGTCATCCGGGTTGTCTTTTTACAGGCAGTGCCAATATACGTGGATTGTGGTACGGTGCTCGGTATTTTTTATCACGTACAGGATGAAATTCTGGCTTGTAGGAAGCTTTATAACTTTGGACAGAGTACCACTCAGAAGCAAAATCGTGATGTGCTCTATTTATACCAAAACCCTGTGTTGAACAAGCCATCATCACATGAGCACATGATATCTCTTCTACAGGAGTAGGATGCTGCATGTACAGGATCAATGAGAACCTTCGATCTCAACATCATATTCATCTCCATAATAATGAATCACTTGCCATTTAGATCGACTAAATCGAACAAGCCTACAACGTCGTGCTTCAATAGTACGAGCTTCAATTTTAGCTTCCCATTTTGGAGTATGTTTTGCCTTCAGAGCCTCGCCGTTTTCCCACATCTTATAGAAATATTCCACTGATCAAGAGAACGTCCTTGCAACCAACGCCTTTATAGGCATTGATCTGGCGCCATTTAGGACACCATTAAAAATTTCAGATACGTTGGTTGTCATAATATGGAAGCAGCCACCGTCATCTCCGCAAAGAGCTCGGTTTTCTTCAGAATTCCCTAGGCTTCGTTCAATCCAGTCATGCGCCCACGGATTAGTTGCCTTGATTTCTTTTCTAATTTTAGTGTACTCTACTACTTCAGAAGCACATGCAGCAGTGTAAAACAAGCATGTTAGTCACTTCTCTCAATGACCTACAGCTTGAATATTGGCAGCTTTAAGATATCTTGCACAGAACCTATGTTTGTGCAGTTCTTGCCATCATTCCTGCAAAGCGTTTGGGATCTTCCGTGTTTGGAAAGTCATAGTCCAGCGGTTCATTGTTAACTTCCATCCAACATATATCATCAACAGTTGTCGTGGAAACCACCATGCTATCAATATGGTCATTTACTTCAATACCTATGTCTTTATTTAGAGCATTTGTCTGTTGTGAAGGTCCTGCATCCCAGTCTAATTCAAATTCTTTAGTCAATCTGTTAATAAATACATTTCAGTCACATCTTACATTTCAATGAGTAGTTAGCAAACAAAATTAATGTGTAACACATACCTTTGGCTCATATCATACAGTTCATACTGAAAAGTTTGTTATTGTTGCTCATGAACATTTGGTTGAATAATGTTGTTGCTGATGTTGCTCGTCCACATTTAGATGAAAATACAGACTGGTAAACATAGTAGAACTAAGGATGAGTGAAGGATCATGAGTTTGCAACATTTCTATGAATACCCTAATCTGGTACTCACGATGGGAGGTGTGATGATTTCTTCCACGACTTCTTCTGCGATTGCTTTTGCCGTTTTACCAACAAATAACTCAACCGATTTCTTAACAGTAAAGAACATTAGTTGTACATCTTCATTGTATGAAAGTGATACTACTCTCGACCTCAATCAGCAGGTCAGTTAACTGACAACTTAATATCATATTCGAGAGGGTTAATTTTGGTTGCTTTGAAGATTGATTCTTTCAAAGCATCAAGTGTGCAACCCTTTTGAACTCTCCCTACTTTGCAAAATCCTCCCACACAATTTCCATTTTGGTGGTCATCCACGACCAATTCACCGTCATAGTATCAAAGTGTAGGAATAAAATTGAATGCCATTTTTGAGTGAGTATATTAGATTTGAAGTTATTCGAGAAATAATGTGTTTTTGAAATGAGAAGTAATGTGTTGAAAGAGATTTGAAATAGGCAAAGCATCTCTGCAATGCCATTGTCAAATCATCTTTAATCATCTCAGCAATGTCGTTGTCAAGTTAGATTTGGCAGAGCTTTAATCTCCTCGTTTTTTTGAAATAAAGCATCATCATTGTCCTTTGTCCAGCTTTATCACAAAGGACAAGCTTGGTTCAGATTTGGAGAGTCTTGTCAACTCATATGTTTCAAAATAATGACTCAGCTAGCCAAAGAGGACAATTTTGGACCATCTTTATCATTGTCTAGTCAAATCACCTGATTTGCGGTAGACCGTACTGTTAAGAAAAGCTTTGGCGCAGCTTTACTTTATGGTAGTGAGTTATTGCTTCATCCTTATGTCAAGGTGTATTATACGAACCAGCTTTAGTCAGTGTGATTTAATATACCGTTCAAGACCAGCTTTATTCAGTGTATTATGACTGATACTATTTGAAAGCACTTTAGTCTTAGAATAAAACAAACATACAATAATAATTCAAACAAATATTTGAAATACTACTAGGACAACAGATAATAGGAACACTAGTGGTTACAGTTAAATTGCAAGTCTTCTAGGAGTTGTTTGGGACGTCTAATTTCTTGTTCCAGCTCGTTCGCATATGCTATGCCCCCTTGGACCTGTGCAGTTAAAGTGTAGCTGTTCCATAGCGCTGAAGGTGCAAAAAGGTGTAGCAGGAATAAAGCGGGGAAATAGCGGGGATACAGCGGAGACACAAAAAGGTTGATCAGATGTAAAATCAAATATTTGAAAATTAATTAATCTTCTTTCTCACGTTATATGTGTTCGACAAACTAATATTAATTAATCTTATATAACAAAATCAAGGAATATCATAGTTATGCATGCCAAATTTGATGAGTTGACTGATTGTTACAATATATTAGGCATGTATGCCTTCACTTTAGCCCTTTACGCTAACTTCACTAAATTTTTTAAAAAGAGAACTAGTCAAATCAATCTTTATATATTAATATTGCTAAAGAGAATGCTAAAAATCGTTGACTTAGCGGATGTAGCGGAAAATAGCGGGGATAGAAGTGGATCTACTGTTTATCAGCGCTAAATTGAAATAGCATAGCGGTTGATGAGTGCTACGGGATACAACGGGGATATTACGGGGCTTTAGCAGCACTTTAACCGCATGGCCTTGGACACAACTGTTCGTCAATCCATTTTGAAAAATTGCACCCATGGGGATAATTAGAACAAAGAAGAATTCAACGACCAATGTCTTCACCATCAGCTGTTACAACAACTTCAGCCATATATCCATAGTGGCAACAAACTGAGTACGAGTTAACTTCTTATGGTGTTGATTTATTAGTACGTGCTCAACCTCTTGTTCTACAATGGGTTGATAAACTGGATGTTCATCCACTCGTGCGACATACACAAGTTCATGCGGTCCCGGTTGAAGTGTGAGTAGGTCAAGATTCAGGTATTCACGATCAAGATCCTCATAATGTTGTTCTTGATAGTTTATATTCCAATTGATATCAGTGTGATCACTAGACGATGGAACGAAGTAGCCTGGGAAATCAGAGTCCATAGATGAGGGCTATGAAGACATGTTGAAGAGAAATAGAGTTGATAAGATATAGTTAAGTATAGATCAGAATTATGAGAGAGTAGGTGGGAATATATAGATTTTGGAAATGCGCCATAAAAAATACACTGGTGAACTTTTGAGAATTCGCATGAAGGCAAGTTTTGAAAATTCGCCCAGTTCTCTCTCCGTATAAAAAAGGTCAATATTTGTAAAGATTCCCAAAACATGGCTAAACATGTTATACTTTCTGTAAACATGCCTAAACCTGTTAATTTTCCTAACACTTACACACCAACTCATGATTAATGCATAAATCGAAAGACTCAACATCATAACATAAATTCTATTTTATTTTTATTTTTATTTTATTTTTTTAACTGTCTAATGATACCTACCATACGAAAAAGGCAATGGTGAACCCAGTAATTGTTAGATGAAAATATGAAAACAAGTGGCCAATTGAGTAGGCAACAACAAAACCAAAATATAACCATAAACCAGGAGTACTAGATTTTTTTTGGCTAGCCATATACGAACTTAAAAGCAGTTTTCAGTTCTATGTTGCTTAATTTTCGCATGATACTTGTTCAGATCAACATCAAGTTCAGAGACAGACGGAGGAATTGCACTGACAGAACCCTTGCTTTTTTTATGACCTCCTCCACTCCTTCCTTGCCAAACACCACCTCCTAAAAGAAAGCTCCATATCTGCCTAATGTAATGTCATTTTCAAGCTTTCGTAGAAGCACTGCATCAGCATTGAATTTTGCTATATTATTGAAAGGTCCTACTTTAAACTGGTGGAGGAATGCTTACTATCAATACTCTCGTAGGCATGACATCAAGCTACATATTATTATAATTGTTTACAGCTTGAAGAGCATCTTATCTGTTTCCATAAATGACCTCAGCAGTTCCCTTGACCTTCCACTTCCATAGCAATGCACGTAATTTTTTTTGCACCAACATCTGAAAAGAGATCCTTACAATAAAAATGAAATAAATTTTAATTATTCCCTCCTTTCTCTAGCTTTGGCACATTATAGCTTCAACACTAATGTCACTATAATGGGAAAACTTACTCATAATGCCTGAAATTTAAATGTTGGAACAAAATATTGTTATGATTTGTGATATTCAATCATATGCGGAGATGATGATGTGTGAACTGAAGTTTGAAGAGAGACTGTGTAGCAGTTCAAGGGGGCATCATAGCTTCAGCTCAAACGTCTGAGCTCCTTGTCTCAGATGTCTGAGTTGTCAGGGATTTTTGTCTTGAGAGCTTGCACAGACATCTGATCATTCAGGTCAGACGTCTGAGGTGGAATTTATGGATTTGCTGACTGAGTTTTATGGCAATATTTATTTTGAGCAAGTTTTGGGGAGGATTTATTTTTGAGATATTTTAGGACCCAATTAGGGTATTGACCTAGTCTTTTCTATTTGCCTATATAAACATATCATTAGAGATAGATTTACTTGTACTTTGAAGGGAGAAACCCTTGTTTTTGTTTTTGGGATTCATATATTCTCTCAATTTTAGGTCTCTTTGTAATCAATTGGTGGAATAATAATGGTTTGTTTGGAGGAATTTGTTTGTTATTGTTTTCTTCTTCCCTCTTTTAAAATCTAATTGCGTAGAGATCCCGGGAAAACTCTAACAATTGGTATTAGTGCCTTCTACACAAAATTTTTAAAGATGGTTTGAATATGGATAAAATAATTATTGAAAAGCTTAATGGAATAAATTGGGGATTATGGAGGGCAAAGATGGAAGATTTCCTTTTTCTCAATGATCTTCATCAGCCACTAGAGAATAATGGGGAAAAAACCTAGCAATTTATCTGAAGCAAATGGAAGACTTCGGATAAGAAGGATGTTCCGTATATTTGATGTTTTTTTTGGATAATTCAATGTTTCATATCGTTGCTAATGAAACATCTACTTATGCAATATGGAACAAATTGGAAGGGGTTTGGGAAGATTGGTGAATCTAGCTAAATCTTAAAGAAGGTGGATCAATTGGAGAGCATCTTAATGATTTTCAGGAAATTATGAACCAATTGGGTGCCGTGAATTTCAAGGTGGATGATGAAACATAAGACTTAATGATGAGTTCATTACCGGAGAGTTGGGAAACACTTGTGGTTGCATTGAATAACTCAAATTCAGATGGCGTTGTTCCAATGGGGTTAGTGGTTAGTAGCTTGCTTAATGAAGAGATGCGAAGAACGAGTTTTATGGAACGAAAAGATAAGAAGGCAACGAAAATTGCAATTGAAAAAACTAATATTGCAAGGAGGGTTAATCAACGAAATATGGAAAGACAATCGAATAGACCAGACATAAAATAGGAATACATTTGTTTTTACTGTGACAAACTCGTTCATCAACTGAGATTTTGTCATAAGCTTAAAAGGAATAAGAAAAAGATAAAGACATTAGGAAAAGAGTCGGATGAACAAAATAATAACGGTAATGAGGTGAATTTTGTTGAGGATCTTGAAGGCAATGTCTTATGTGTCGATGAAGGCAAAAGCAAAGATTGGATACTTGATTCAGGAGCCTGTTTTCAAGTATGTCACCAAAAGGAAGTATTTATTGATCATGAAGAACAAAATGCTAAAGTGGAATCTGCCGATGGTCGAGATTTGCATGTTAAAAGCATAGGTTCGGTTTGAAGATGAATGATGGAAAGCCGGTGAAGCTAACAAGAGTTAGGTACATCCCAGAAATTAAGAAGAATCTTGCTTCAATAGTACATAGAACAAAAAGGCTGCAATCTTTCGACTAGAGTTGGAGCCATAAGGGTTTGGAGGAGTAATAAAGAGCTTCTGCACGCAAAATGGGGAAATGATAACATATCTAAATTGCTTGGAAAAACGGTGGAGAATGTTATGAGCTCTCAAACTAGGTTAGGATAGGCAAGTTCATCTAAATCGAAGTGGAGTCAGCAACGTAAAGTCACAAAGCATACATGGAGGCCATTGTGGTATTACAAACAATTTTGAGATTGTTTTTGAGCGGTGTGGGAGATGCATCAACTATAGGTGGTTTTTGGTTAGTGGTTTTGTTTTGAGATCGATGATTGTTCGAGGAATTTCATATCAAGGGCGAATGTTATGATTTGTGATATTCATTCAATCATATGTGGAGAAGATGGTGTGTGAACCGAAGTTTGAAGAGAGACCGTGTAGCAGTTCAAGGGGGGCATCAGAGCTTCGGCTCAGACGTCTGAGCTCCTTGTTTTAGACGTCTAAGTTATCAAGGATTTTTATCCCGAGAGCTTGCACAGACGTCTGATCATTCAGGTCAGACGTCTGAGGAGGAATTTATGGATCTGATGATCGAGTTTTATAGAAATATTTATTTTGAGCAAGTTTTGTAGAGGATTATTTTTGAGATATTTTAGGGCCCAATTAAGGTATTGACCTAGTCTTTTCTATTTGCCTATATAAACATCTCATTAGAGATAGATTTACTTGTACTTTGAAGACAAAAAACTTGTTTTTGTTTTCAGGGATTGAGATATACTCTCAATTTTAGGTCTTTCTTTGTAATCAATTGATGGAATAATAAATGTTTGTTTGGAGGAATTTGTTTGTTACTGTTTTCTTCTTCCCTCTTTTAAAATCTAATTGTGTATAGATCCCGGAGAAACCCTAACAAATATAAGGTTGGAGAGAATGAAAAATGAAAACTATATTCATTTGCCTTTCTATGCTCAACTTTCATGTTATATCAGAGGATACAAATAAGATAAACAGTTTTTCTGAATATACAAAAGTAGAAGAGGAAAAATTATTACAATGATGTCTCATATGCTCCTTATTTTTTGTTGCTTTTCCTAACAATTCTAATACCACAAAAATATAATTTTTTGTTCATAATATGTTTGAATGTATAAATTCAACTGATTTTACTTGTTTTCACAATTTTAATTCCCTATATTTCTCAAAGATATGAACTTTAAATTTAGAAAAGCTTAATCACAGTGTTTTATTTTGATATCATGATTAATAGGTATGATCATATTTGAAGAATGAATAATTTAAAATTTGTAGCTTCCAGCCTAAATAAGACCATACATGGACTGTTACATGGAATCCTATGTTGAAACAACATGATAACTTTCATTTCATCATGTTTCCCTCTAATTAATATTCTGTTGGTGAAATAAAACTAAATTTCAGTCTCATTAGTCGCTATATTTTTCAATTAACTAAAACACTCAAAGATGAACCAAAATTCAAAGATGATAAAAGATTTTACAACCAATGAGAGTGTAAAAAAAATTTGGAGTCAAGTAAAAATGGAAGGTATAAAATTGAGACTTTGGTAATAGGCCTAGCTAATCTTATAAAGTACATTTTCTAGGCTATCTTTAGGAAAAATTAACTTTGAGCTGACTAAATTTAAATAATATACCTAAAATATGAAACGATAAAATTCATCACATTTCATATACTAGTAGTTTCACTTGTTTTCAAATTACAAGCTGATTGCTTCAATAGTGCACAATGACATAGTTCATTTTGTACAACAACTAGATGTTTCAAAAATTTAATTATCGATTGCTAGAACTATGAAGCTTTGTGACACTTTTCCAAGAGATTATTACGAATGATACATGGTTTCCTTATATGTCACCAAAAGTATATTAAAATATTTGTAAGCTAGCAATCTTGAATGAACCAAGAAACGTAACAAGTAACCTAGAAGTGGAAATCAAATTTGATGTCACTTAACTGCCCCATATAGTTTAATCACTATACAACCAAAATTATACAAGTCAGGTCTCATTTTTAAAATATAAATCTGTTTTGTTAGTGAATATTCCTATGATATCACTCAAGAAATATCATGTGTTATGCACCTTAAGACTTGCAAAGTTTCATTCCTGTATCCTAGCCTCGAATTTCATTCAGGTAAAAATGCTCTGTCCTATTAGTTTTTGAAAAAAAAATTAAGTGTCAAATTTGGGTCAGTTTTGGCTTAAGCTAAATTTCAATGATACATGTTTGATTTGTTGAGAGCTTATGCCTCTATGTCCAACGGGACAGACCATCTGCTTTCGTTTTGACATGATATTTTTGATAGGGTTGTTGAAACTGTAAGATTATTTATTTATCTGATGAAATGTGAAGTTCAAACACAAATTTTTATCTGATAAAAAGCCAAGTTCAAACACTGATTTTATATGTTAAGCTGATAAATGAACCTGAACATTAGAAAAAGGAGCAATTCCCACTTGCCTGGATAACACTCATTATCTAAGCACCGTAAAAATACTCTGTAATGGAAAAAGAGAAAAAAAAATAGCCAAAGAAGATTAAGACCCAAAAGGATGTGCACTTGAACAACCTCTAGAATGACAGAGGATAAGACTCAGACATGCACACACTAAAGTGTGTATAGGATTTTGAGAGAAGTATTGCGAGTGTTATAAAAGTGTGCGCTATAGCGACAAATAGCACATAGCATGCGCTATCAGACTTATAACAACGTAGGATCCCCAACAGTGAAAAAATTGCATGATATTTTATCAAAGTGCGAAATAGCACATAACTCTATATAGCATGCTATAATTTTACCAAAGGTTTGGACAATGATTACATCCCATTTAAAGTTGAATAATCATGCAGTAAATCAAGAAAAAAATCTCCATGCACCATGTTTGTATCATAAGCTTTTACCAGTTATTTATATGTACGTATGCAGTTTATGCCCCGCTATTGCCCCGATACTACCCTGCTATATCCTGTAGCGTATTACCACCGCTGCACTTTTTCCAAATAGCCTCTGATATAGTCTCTCCACTTTAATCCCTGCTATATTCCGCTATTTCCGATATATCCAGTTATTTCCGCTATATTGCCCTATTCTAGCTATATCTTTGATGAAAGAAACAAACTGAAAAATGACATCTATGCATTATAAAATTTACGAAGTTGGGGTTTTTAATTGATTTTTTAATACATATTTTTAGAAACAAAATTACTCTATATTCTATAAAATTTAATTAAGTTAAATATCAATTTATTTTTATTTACAAATATTTACACATGTTTTTGTTTAAAATTAGGAATGTACTAATTCTAGTTAAACTGAGTGCTATTTTTTGATTTAATTATCATTTTTAGATTCATTAAAACATTACGAACATTCTATGGTCCATTCGCAGCATTATTTTGCCACGCTCTGTTTGGTTTTCGCGTCCAACACGTTTGACGCCAACAAAACTTTCCCCGTCCAATAGGAGCGTTTGCTCGCTGCTGAAAAAGGTCTCGTTGGCGTCGGACGAGTCGGACGCGTCCGACGCAAGACCATTAATTTGTATGATCACACTTAGTAATGAAAGTTTACATAGTTTGGTTGGTAAATGCACATTGCTTGTTGGAGAGGGACCAGGGATCAAGTCCTACCTTCAACCTATTTTTTAGTATTTTGCTCTACACTGTTTATTAATGTTATTATAATGTATTTGCATCGATTATATTGTTTTTTAAAATGGTTTTAACACATTCGCTAATTAGATTTAACGGTACAATTAAAAATTAGTATTTAATTAAATCATAACAATTAATTTAACAATTAAATATCACGCTCAAATACCCCGTTCGTAGCTAAAAATACATTCCTCGTTCGCTACAGTACCACGCTCAAATACCCCGCTCCGTTCGCCAAGAACGCACCCTATATGTGTTATTTTATAGTCATCCGCTATATCCTGCTATTTCCACACTTTATCCCCGCTATGACTTTTTGAACCTCCGCCGCATTGGATCTGCTAAGCGCTTTAGCTGCACATATATTTACCATTGTTCCAAATCATAAAAGGCACTGACCATTATCAACATACGTGGAAAACCATTTCTTGATTGTAAATATTAATATGACTGATTCTGATAAGGTTCTAAAGGAAAACATGCTTTCATTTTTAGTTATTAACTATTGTTTATGATAAAAATTATTTTTAAGGAACTTTATGCAGTGCTTGGCCTGCTATAAGCATAGGCATTGCAAAGATTATTCCAAAATAACACTAAAAACCCACCACTCATCTACTGGTACTTTGGAAGTCCAAAATTGTTCCTTAATATTGTGAGCATTTGCTAATAAATGCTACATATTCTTTTAGCATAAAACGAATTCATCGAACGAAACATGCCTTTCAATTTTCATTATTTTTTATCTCAAGAAAAGTGAAGTTTTTTATAATCAACATCATAATGCATAATATTTAGATTAACGATTAAGGGCATATTATATAATGGGAACACAAAGTTACATTTTACATGTACATTTAATGTTCAATAGCTTCGACTATGTTGCAATTAGCATTTTAGTTCAATTTCTAAAATATCACGATTCTTGAATTATCAAATATTATTATTTTCTATTTCTGGAGTACTTTTCAGAATTAGTACTAATTGACATCAAAAGTTGGTCTTGTGATGATCAACCCCAAACGTGTGCGGAGTACACAAGAAAAACAATCACAGTGATGCAAGAAAAAGTAAATAAATAAGGGAGACACAATATTTTATAGTGGTTCGTCTTATATTGGCGCCTATTCCCCTTTATAATCTTTGTTTATACTATCGGTTATAGGTTATAGTAGTTTTTCAGTGGAAGAAAGTAGAGAAAATAATGATTTAAACATACAATCCTTGTGTTTAATCTAGAGTACACGACATGCTATTTTTAGTAAGCTGAGCAAGAGGTTCTTTGGAGAATTCAGAATGCCTTTCCACTTCGGGAGATAGTTGTATTTATAGGCGAGCTCGTGGACTAGATTTGTATGCGATGTGGCATACATTTTTTGGGGCTTTTACACGTGGAGCTCGATCTGGCTGAATAGTTGTAAGCGGCGGGATGCAGTACTGCTCATGAATAGTTCTTCCTCGAAATTGGCTGGCTTGCGTGGCATAAAGTATATGGTATGTAAAAAGAAGAGCTAGTCAAAGTTATCCATTACTTCAGGCCTTGGGAATAAAACTCTGTTTTATAGCGTATAACTTGTAATCTGACTCTATAGGAGATAACTTTACTTAGACGCTTCTGCTCTGATATTCCAGCCTGATCCGATCTTTTAGGAACATGTCAGTCGACCTAAGGCAACAGTCACCCTTAAGGTCTGGAATGGGTCGACTTCTGGTTGTAGGCTTCAACTATTGGTTGGATCGGCTTTTTGCCAAAAAGCTGGTCAACACTTTGCCCTCTAGAACACATTTCCTTGAGGAAAAGAGATGGTCAACACTTTGCCCTCTAGAACACATTTCCTTGAGAAAAAGAGATGGTCAACACTTTGCCCTCTAGAACACATTTACTTGAGGAAAAGAGACGCATTCTAGATCTTTTGAAGAATGTTGAATAACAGAAATTCAGGAAACCATGGTTACGCCGAACCATATTAAGGCTAGAAAACCAACGATCGATAATGGTTGTATTAAGGCCAAAAGTCCAATGTCCATTAATGATCGTATTTAGGCCATAAAACCGACAACCATCGAAGATCGTATTAAGGCCAGAAACTTGTGAATGCCAGAATATAAGTCGACCATTCTAAATAGGTATTTATAGGAACAAAAGAACCGGGATCCCACCTATTAAATGATACGTGTAAAGAGATGGGGCATGAGCATAAACCAAGCCCGGTTTTGGAAAATGGGGTATAAGCCATATCGGTGGACGAGTATAAACGATACCCGGTTTGGCCTGGTGAGACAGTGTAGTCTGTTGTTCCAGGGTTTTTTAAGGTCGGACATTGACCATGTTTAGCAAGTTTGAGTGTAAACCACACTTTTGAGTTGATAGTTCTTACTTGCCAAATCTTGATAAAGTTTTGTGAAGTTTGACGAGTATCAACAATACTCAGCTTAAAGAATTGGTGAGTATCGACCATATTCGGTTTAAAGAGTTTGCGAACATTAACCATACTCGTCTTTATAGAGTTGGCGAGTATTGACCATACTCGGCTTAAAGAGTTGGCGGGTATTAACCATATTCGTCTTAAAAAGTTGGCGAGTATTAACCATAATCGACTTAAAGAGTTAGCGAGTATTAACCATACTCGGCTTATGAAGTTAGCGAGTATTAACCCTATTCGACTTATGGAATTGTTTTTGATATGGTGGCATGCGTCGACCATGCTTACTTCAGAGATGGTGGCTAGCGCTGACCATATTTGGGTTGGCGAGCATTAATTATGCTCGACTTGAATCGTTCAAACATAATCCTTGTTCGAAAAAGAAAGTTTATTGTTACTAAGGAGCTATTACAGAAAAATGAAAACAAATTCTAAGAGAGTGATAGTTGAATCCAGAGCATGCCTAGGAGCTAAATCCTAACCACGTACGTGTGTACTTCAACATAACCACATTATTGAAAAAAAGTACATTTCTTATATCTTAGGTAATGGGTAAAAATCCATGATGATTTAAGTTTGATTAATTAATGATGATGTCGCGATTGCTGGGATCAGGGTCCTTTCTGTTCGAGGAGCTCGAGGACCGGCCTGAGGAGCTTGGGCGAAAGGTTGTGGCGGCATGGCTAATGCAGGTTTCTTGACATACTCGGGTTTTTCTCCCCTCTAACCCTATCCTCGATGAGACCGCACAAATGTCTGCATTCACAGGTGCTGCGGCCTACCATGTTGTGATACATGCAGTGCTTTCCAGAGTTGACTTCCTTTTGGGTCAGCTCCCTTCAAGGAGGTTTAGGGAAGGGTAGAGAGCCTCGCACGTTACGGTAGATGTTGAGAAAGGATGAGTTGAGTTGGTGTATTAACCATACTTGTTCTCTCTCTGGAGTCGTACATTCCGATCATTCTTTTCCGAGACTTTTCCTTTTCCTTTGTTCTGGCCATTGGTGTTGGATGGACCTTCATCCTTGGTAGCAAGCACCTTGAGTATTTCCATCTCAATGCTAGCATCCTCTTGCCGGAGGAATCTATAGGCTTTGGCATATAAATCTTTATTGTCCTTAAGGGGGGTCTTTGGTTAAAGAGATCCTGAATTCTGATCGGTTCTGAACACCAGCTATGGCGTCCATAAGAACCATCGATGGCTCAGGTCGATCGACTGATGCTATGGCCGCGTTGAATCTTTCTAAGAAGGATCGGAGGGTCTCGCCGGACCGTTTCTTAATGGAGGTAAGGAACATGACGCTCTTTGGTCTAGAGATGTGAACTCTAAACTGTTCGATGAAGTGGGTGACCAACATATTCTTGTTGTTAATCGACTCAGTTGTTAGCTGTCGGAACCATATGCCAGCTATGTCTTTGAGGAATAGAAGGAAGCACTTGGCCATGACATTGGTCGATGCAGGAATAACTTCCATGTGATGCATGTATTGCATGAGATAGATGGTCGGGTCGGTCCTGCGGTTGCAGGGTTCAAGGATCAGAAGCTTGAAGTATGGAGGATCTCGGGAATTCCTGATTTCCCGTGTGAACAAACTGCGATGGATATCATCCACATCCTGTTGAGAAGATGTGCCTCAAGTGAAGCGTTTGATGATGCTTGCAAGATGGATTCCATATCCAAGGAGTCGTTGCCATGAATCCAATTCTGCATTGGGGACGTGGGTGAGAATCCCAGTACTATGATCTGGCAAAAGCATTCTCGGAAGTCAAAAGGTCGAATGGGTTTGACCTTCGAGAGTTAAGTGAAGGTGAGGGTGTATCCTAGCCTTGGGACCTGGTTCAGACACCCTAGCCTCGGGTCCTAGTTCAGACGCAGCTAAAGGGGCTTGGTTATTGTTCGACCTAACTATGTCCGCTCATGTTGGAAATGATGGGCTCAGGTGAGTGGTACCCATCTGGGGCTCGCATTGCTCCCACCCGAAACGATTTTAGAGTGGTTTGCAGTAGTGCTTCCCTCCGTCACGTTAGAGACCGATATAGTAGAGTGGTCTTGGTGACACGGAGGGTTGTAGTCCCTAGCTCTTTGTTGAAGGGGAGGCTGCATAAGATAGGTTTACAGTAAGACGTTAGGTCGAACCGAATGTAACAACGTTCCCGGTTCTGGCTGATCCACAGGTTGCACTGGTTCCGAAGCTGCTTGTCCAGGGAGTTGAGTCATTCCCTAAACTGGTGGAAGACAGGTCGACTGGTACTGAACTTGGCTAGGGTCGACCTGAGAATTTTCATCTACTAAAGCTCCGTTTAATATTGGAGTGATGCTCCTGGCAGTGGTCAATCGAGAAGTGAAGTTGAGCAAAGAGGAAGCAAAGGTGTGGACCAATCTGGGGCTTGGTTCTCTGCAGACCGAAGATCAGTTGTTTCCCCATCCTCACCCGGTGCAGGAAATGATACTGGAATGTGAGATCTTTTTTTCCATCCGAGTGAGGAGGTTGTTCATCACTTCCTGCTGATGTTTGAGAAGTTCACGCTAAGATGCCATCTGATTTCTGAATTCAGCCAAACCTTTATCCATGTCATCCCTGGTGAGGTATTGGGACGATTCTTCATAGGAGGAAGCCTCATGGATTGCCTCCATTGTTGCTTCTCCTATTGCGTCAGCAGGTCGAGATCAAGAGTGAGAAGATCCTATGTCCTTTTTCCGCTTTGGCATTGCTTTCTTAAGAGTTGCCGAAGGTCGTACGATATATCCACGTGCCCCTACCTGGCGCGCCAAAGTGTTGACGTCAAAAGTTGGTCTTGTGACGATCAACCTCCAACGTGTGTTAAGTACACATGAAAAACAATCATAGAGATGCAAGAATAAGTAAATGAATAAGGGAGACACAATATTTTGT
Source organism: Allium sativum (assembly GCA_030737875.1). Lineage (NCBI taxonomy): Eukaryota > Viridiplantae > Streptophyta > Magnoliopsida > Asparagales > Amaryllidaceae > Allium > Allium sativum. The sequence goes on from CM060913.1 coordinate 312,842,139, forward strand.
GGTGGTTCGGCTTATATTGGTGCCTACGTCCACTTATAATCTTTATTTATACTGTCGATTACAGGTCACAATAGTTTTTCAGTGGAAGAAAGTAGAGAAAAGAATGATTTAAACACAAAATCCTTGTGTATAATCTAGGGAACACAAAATGCTATTTTTAGTAAGTCGAGTAAGAGGTTTTTCGGAGATTTCAGAATGCCTTTCCACTTCGAGAGATAATTGTACTTATAGGCGAGCTCTTGGGACAGATTTGTATGCGACGTGGCATACATTTTTTTGGGGCTTTTACACGTGGAGCTTGATACAGCTGAATAGTTGTAAGCGGAGGGACCCGGTACTGCTCATGAATAGTTCTTACCTGAAATTGGTTGGATTGTGTGGCATCAAGTATATAACATGTAAAAAGAAGAGATGGTCAAACTTATCCACTACTTCAGGCCTTGGGAATAGGACTCCATTTTATAGTGTATAACTTGTTCTGATCCGAATCTGTAGCAGATAATTTTACTCAGAAGCTTCTGCTTTGATATTCTAGCCCGATCCGGTCTTTAAGGAACAGGTCGGTTGACAGTTGGTCGACCTAAGGCAACAGTCACCCCTTAAGGTCTAGAATGGGTCGATTTCTAGTTGTAGGTTTCGACTATGCGTTGGATTGGCTTTTTGCCAAAAAGCTGGTCAATAGTACCTTTAAGTTGGACTATGGAATATGCATCAATATAGTCAGATTTCTTTAATGTTTATAAACCTAAAGTCAGTCATCATGTCAACTATTGCAATACTAGACTTCGGTTCCAGTATATCAACTGATACAAGTATTGTTTCTTTGAATACTATCTTATTTTTTATAATAAAAAAGAAAGCTTTTGTAGATGGATATGGTAAATTTTAAGTTTCAAAGTGGCAAATGTAATTTAAATTCAAATAGGAGATCGAGTAAATGCATACCACTTGAACCTCAGGTGAATCAATAGACACAGAACCAACAGTGTGACATGTATGTGTTCCCTTTTTTTGGTGTCAAATGCTTAGCTCCCACCTTCTTACATTTGTTATCATACATGCTTTTATACCATTCAATATCAATCATTTTATTCCATACATTTTCTTGGATCCATGCTGGAGGGGTGCCTCAGCAGTCGGCCATTTTTGTGGTTTGATTTAATCTTTTGGCTCTCTGCCATGCATGATTTAGTTTTTTTTTCAAGATATATGTTGCTTTCTTTTGCCACATATCATAAACTTTATGTTCGTAACTATTGTCGTAATTGTACGCCCTAAAAAAATGCAAGGTGTTTAAAAGTACATTTATAAACTATATGGTTGGCTATAGAACTTTTGGACTATGGAACATGCATCGCTATAAACAAATAAGTTTTCGTTACAAATAGAACTTTACTAAAATATTTTAGAAAATCGGATACAACTATAAAGTAGAAACAAACACAGAGATACTCCATCTCCGAGAAGAAGACTAAATTATGTAGGGAAATGTTACACATTATAGTTAATCAACTCAAACAAAAATAAAATATTAAGATACCTAAAATTCATGAAATGACAGTACTATTTTCTTTGGGAAAACTTTTAAAAATGCAAACCATGGTTCCGTAAATCGCATATCCCAAATAGATCCAATAAGACATGCAACGGATTTATTCTTAAATCTTTAACAATCAAAACAAATATGAAATATTCAGTATGTATTATTTTGTAATGCAAATGTGAACATATGCAAAACTTATGGAGTTCCTTTCCACTCAAGAGGTGTTTTTTTGTGTAATTGGATCAATTGACTGAAATGTACTCCATTTTATTAGCTATATTTTATGCCCCTACTTTATCCAGCTCTGGGTTCTTCAATTCCTAATGCATCGTTTCCCTCTTGGACATCTATTTCTGCTTCATAATCTTGCTTCCCTTCAACTTCCATAATATCTGCTACTCTATACTCACAAGTAGATGAGTGTGATATTTCTTCTCTTTCAATGCATCACTCCCCCAGTTTCCATTATAGATTCTAATTCATCCTTATATGTGTTTGTTTGATTTTTATCGATGCCAAATCTATCATTTCGTCCTGTTTTTCCAAAAATATATACACGTCCTATGCTAGTTAAGGCCCCGAAATTTTGAACCTGCTATTAAACCTTTACAAAATAACATAAGACATATCTATTAATAATTACACTACTAATAACTAATACGTATAAAGTCAAAATGCACAATGTATACATAATGGAGCTATACATTTGTTTCGAAAGTAGTGAAAATCATGTTGCCACAACAAGTTTTATAATTTATTCTAGACAAAAAAATTGTAACAACAAATAATCGCTATTGCATGGCCCGAAAAAATTGTATTTGCATTCATATTCTAGTATGGCATCTAAAGAAACACTTGAATATTTAAAATTTCACCTTTTTCTATAACTTTGTTACTGCAGGCTTTGATGATGAAAGTTAACATCGAACGCAATTTAAGGCCAATAACTAAGCTCCAAGCCAAAAATTTACGTTATTTTTTTAGTCATAGTGTCACTCTCTTTGTTATAGTTATCATGACGGTAAATTTTATTTGCATCCACAGTATTAGTCCGTTCATCCACCCTACTTTTAAGCATGATTTTCCTTTTGCATTAACTATAAAATTATTCAGTTTATCCACGGTATTGTTTTTGTTTTGTTAATCATTTGTATAAGCTACTTATTAACTAGGAAATACTAATGACCATACTCAACACAACCACCTTTTTACAACAAATTCACAATTTACGTTATGCACTCATCGAATCTCTAATTATATCAAACTATCAACAACATCAATTTCTGCTTAATGTTGTTCTTTCGATATGATTGAGCATCATATTGCTCAATTGTATTACAAATAATTAGGGAATTATTTTGGTATTTGATATGAAGAGTTGGTTTTAACTTTTGAGAATCATCCTGATCTTTTCTGAATTATGAAGCTGCATCGTAGAATTGGGCATCACCTTTTTTCTTTTTTCTTGCAAAAATACTAATCTAGTAATCCGTGAAATAAATGGGCATTCAAAAATTTAATATGCAAAGATGAGAGAGTGTGGAAGTAGTTTCGATGCATTGAGAAGAAAGTATCAATCAAAAGAAATAACAAGAGTAAATAATTCTGATTTAAGGTTTTGTATGAGATATTTTCGCTAAAAACTGTTCTTTCGGGGACATGATAATCAATATAAGTAAATAATAGTATCCAATGGATCATTTGGTCTTCTGATTTGTTTCTCTCAGTAATGTATTAAGTATTAATAATATTCTTTTTGATCCAAGAAAGTTGTGTTTGTCAATGAAATAGAAAATAAAAAATGGCATTTAGCTGATTGATCATTTAATCCAGATGTGGATCAACTAATCATTATTATGTGGATTAACTTAGATGTGGGTTAACTGATCAAAGTATGGATAGATATATAAATTACCTTATCATGACACTGTGACTTTTACCATGTTAATTTCTGCAAATTTTATTATTATGCATGCATAGTGTGCCTTGATCAGAAAATACTTTATTGCAAATACATAGTATCTTACTAAAAGTTTCCTTTGCTGATTTCCAAATTTCATTCGCCTCCAAATTATATGCTGTTATTCATATCAATGTGGATGTTTTTAATGTGGCAATAAAGAAATTCAACTTGAGTAACTCTACTTTACTGAACATAATTAATTTCAAGGGTTACAATAATTAAGGAAACACTAAACTTCCTATACCTTTTGAGATAAACACAACATGCTGCTACACACTTGCATATCATATATGACAAAAACACAAATACATACACCACGTCCATTTCATATTTGAGGAGGTGGTATAAATTCTGTAATAAAATAACTATTTAAGGAGTGAACTCAAAAGGGAACAAGCAATTGTTGTATCATATGATAATCTACTTTCAAAAAGAGCCGAAACAATTGCATATCAGACCATTTGGTGATGTACAATGGATTCCCTCATTATATTTTTGCAAATATGTTAAATGCTTAAGTGGCGGAATTAACTTGAAACAATGCATGTTAACAAATAAGAGAATGAATCGATGCCGCACCGCTTTTCACTTAAGATAATATATAGCCTTGGGCTGTTCATGGGCTCAGCCCACTTAGCTTCTTTTGTAATTACTTTCAGTCCATTATCTTTGCATATAAGTATACTTATATACTCTGTACATTCATTATCAATGATACAATTTTCCTGTTCATTCACAAATACACTTCTATCTGAAACTTCAACACAAGAAATTCTAAAAATCGAATTTGGTATCAGAGCCATTTTCAAATCTGCATTTCAAAACAACATAAGAAATTTTGTTGGCAGATTCATCAGTTAGATTTCATCATCTGAATCTGACTCATCAAAGATCTTCCCTCGATCTTATAATTTGAGATTTTCGGCTCCTGAATTGATCAATCCACTGTGCCACGCTCAGATTTAACTGGCTGCATCAGTGATTCAATCATCAAGAGTGAGGAAAACAAATCTGAATCATTCCCTACCGATCAAACTACTTCAAGAAGCATTCAAAATCAAGAAAAAGAGCATCAAGAAAGCAATCAGAAACATTTTCAACTGAAAACTCAGTGTGAAAAACAGGCATCATCACTTAAAACCTTTCTGTGCCCAAGATCTTGATCACAAAGCAACTTCTTGAGCAATTCAATTCGAGGCAAAGAAGTTCAGTTTGGTTACCTCTGTTCTGTGTCATTTATCCTTACTGTAATTCTCAAGATGACAAACAGCAATGTCGAATCCAGCAATACTTCAGGGGCATCACAGCCTGCAAATCCACCTGCAAATCCTCCCAAAAATGTGATCAGTCTAAAAAGTCAACTAATCACCATTCCTCTTGACCAAAACAACTATCTTCTTTGGAAATTACAGGTGGAAACCTCTCTTCAAGGATATGGTCTGGAAGGTTACATTCATGGCACCGTACCAATCCCACTAAGGTTTGTCACTGATGCATCAAATACAATAATAAGCAATGATGATTATACATCACACTATAGGCAAGAAAGATTAATTAGTGCATGGTTATTATCATCCATCGGTGCTGCTCTACTTCCACAAGTTATAGGGTGTAAGACAGCTAATGAAATTTGGATCACCTGTGAAAAAATCTTTAATTCACAGTCTGCAGCCAAGTCCTTATTCTATAAAAGGCAACTTCAAAATTGCAAGAAAGACAATATGAGTATGAGTGAATATTTAGCAAAAGTTAAAAACATTTGTGATATGTTGAAAGCCTCAGGAACCAATGTTGAGGAATCAGATCAGGTTCTGTCCCTGGTTAATGGACTTGGAGATGAATATGAAGCCGTAGTGGCTATTATTACATCACAAAAGGTTACCCCCCATTAGATGATGTGCACTCTATGTTACTTTTTCATGAGGCAAGAATCTCTCACAAGAAACTCAATGATTCAGACTACTCACTCAATTATGCTGCTAATAATAGAGGTAGGGGGCAAGGAAATTACAGAAACAACTCTAATCAGAGAGGAGGCTACCCTTCTCGAGGAAGAGGAAGAGGCAGATGGTCAAACAACAATAAACCTAAATGTCAAATATGTGAGAGGGTTGGCCACACTGCACTCAAATGTTATTTCAGATTTAACTCAAACTACACTGGAAATCAAGGAAATAACAGTAATAGTGACAACAACCTCAATGCTAATATGGCACAGACACAACCTGAATCATCAAATCAAGCACAGTGCAATCAAGCGGATACAAACAAGTCAGACTCTATATTGGATGATAACTGGTTTCCAGACTTAGGTGCTACAAATCATATGACCAACAATCTTGACAATCTCAATCTTGGAAATAAGGAGTACAGAGGTAATCAGTTAATAACCATGGGTGATGGTAAGTGCATAAGTATTTCTCATATTGGTAATGCTCTATTAAAAGGTAAGAAACAATTATTCTTGCACAAACTATTAAGGGTACCCAAAATTAGGAAAAACCTAATGAGTGTGTCACAATTTACAAAGGACAACAATGTTTATTTTGAATTCTACCCTAATCATTGTGTAGTTAAAGACATGATTACACATGAAATCTTATTGCAGGGTGATGAAGCACATGGTCTGTACAAATTCAAGTTTGGAAATCAACTGCCCACAGCAAAAGAAAAACAATGTCTTGCTTCTACTATTGAAAGTCAAAACAGTAACAGCCATAATGTCTTTGATCTGTGGCATCATAAATTGGGTCACCCAAGTGTTAAAATTGTCAAGAATGTTCTGAATAATAGTAAAATTCCTTACTGTGATATAAAATTACCATATGTCTGCACATATTGCCAAATGGGTAAAAATCACAAATTACCATTTGAAGACTCATCCACTCTCTATTTTAATCCCTTTGATTTAATAGCTACCGATTTATGGGGCCCAGCCTCTATATCATCTGACTTTGGATATAAATACTACATTTCTTTTATTGATGCTTATTCCAGATATACATGGATTTATTTCTTAAAGTCCAAATCTGATGCTTATGATGTGGTTATAAAATTCCTGAATATGATAGAAAATCAGTTTAAAACTAGAGTGAAAGTATTTCAGACTGATGGTGGTACTGAATATAAAACTCTTAGTAAATATTTTGATGAAAAAGGGATAATCCACAGACTCACATGCCCATACACATCTGAGCAAGATGGTTTAGCTGAAAGAAAGCACAAACACATTGTAGAAAGTGGCTTAACTCTACTAGCACAAGCTTCACTACCTCTGAAATTCTGGTCTGAATCATTTAACACTGCAGTATATCTAATTAATAGAATGCCAATCAAAGTGTTAAATGATATCAGCCCACTTGAAGCATTGTATAAAGTTAAACCAAATTATCATGATTTAAAGGCCTTTGGATGTCAGTGCTTTCATTATCTCAGACCTTACAACACTAACAAACTCAATTTTAGATCAAAATCTTGCACCTTTTTGGGCTATGCTGTTAAACAAAAGGGGTACAGATACATTGATGAAAATGGCAGAATCTATATAAGCAGGCATGTCATATTCAATGAGAGTGTCTATCCTTATGCTCAATCCAATATCAAAACCACAAATAAGGTAATCAATAAAGAGGTAAATATACCTGATATTCCAGTATACCCTGAATTACCATCAGTAGCAAATGAAAGGATGGATGCTGATCAAGTCATACATATCACTGAGAATAATCAACCCAGCAACAGTGAGCCTGTCAGCCTCGCCACTCCAGCACCTGCTCACAACAACAATGAATAATCAGAAACTCAAAATCAATCAGTCTCTACTGAAGAAAACAATGAAGACTCACCTGCCACTGATGACAATACAAGGCAGCCTGAACAGCACACTGGTCCTCCTCTCACCACCACTGGCCATCATATGCAGACCAGATCCAAAAGTGGTATATTCAAACCAAAGGCATACTTGATCACAGAAAGCAAGGATGAACTAACAAACTACACTCAAGCCATCAAGCATAATGAATGGAAAATAGCAATGGATGAAGAATTCAGTGCACTAATCAGAAATAAAACCTGGACCCTTGTCCCTCAACCACTCAACAAGAATATAATAGGCTGCAAGTGGACTTATAGGGTTAAGAGAAATCCTGATGGCACCATCAATAGATACAAAGCTAGACTGGTTGCAAAAGGCTTTACTCAAGAGTATGGATTTGACTACAGAGAGACATTCTCACCTGTAGTCAAGCCCACTACAATCAGATTAGTGTTTACTATAGCACTCAAAAATCATTGGAATATTCAACACCTAGATGTCAACAATGCCTTCCTTAATGGAAAACTGGAAGAGGAAATATATATGGAACAACCAGAAGGATATATTCAAGACTCAAGACTTGTGTGCAAACTTAGCAAAGCAATCTATGGATTGAAACAGGCACCCAGAGTATGGTTTGATAAACTCAAATCAACTCTAAGCTCTCTGGGATACAGGCCCACTAAATCTGACTCATCTCTATTCACAAAAATCACACAATCACTTACTATATACATACTAATTTATGTTGATGATTTAATTGTTACAGGGAACAGTGACACTGAAATAACAATTCTTATCAAGTACCTGAACAAAGAGTTTTCTATCAAAAACTTGGGTGACATCAACTATTTCTTAGGCATTGAAGCCAAAAGGATTTCAAAATCAGAGGTGCTACTAAATCAAAGAAAATATATCACTGAATTGTTAGTTAGAACAAACATGCTTGAAGCCAAATCTCAACCAACCCCTATGATTTCTAGTCAAAATTACTCTAAAAACAGGGGAGAAGCTATAAACAATATCAAGCAATACAGGAGTGTTGTGGGGGCACTACAATATGCCACCATAACAAGGCCTGACATATCCTTCAGTGTTAACAAAGTATCTCAATTCTTGTAGGAACCCAATGATGAGCACTGGAAAGCTGTGAAAAGGATCCTAAGATACTTAAAAGGCACTCTGGACTATGGACTTACACTAAAAGGCAGTAAAGACCTAAACATCATTGGATTTACAGACTCGGACTGGGCTGCAGATCCAGATGATAGAAGATCTACCACTGGATACTGTATATACTTGGGAGACATTCTAATATCATGGAGTTCTAAAAAACAATCTACCATATCGAAATCAAGTGCAGAGGCAGAATATAGAAGTATTGCGTGTGCTACAGCTGAAATCATGTGGATACAATCTATACTAAAGGAACTGAAACTAAGCAACTCATCAAAAGCTACAATCTGGTGTGATAATCAGAGTTCAATTTATATGTCAGCTAATCCAATTCAGCATGCTCGAACAAAACACATAGAAATAGACATCTATTTTGTTCGAGAACGAATTAAAGAAGGAAAATTGCAGATTAACTACGTACCTTCGTTCCATCAAAAAGCCGACATACTTACCAAAGCACTCTCAGCTAAGAACTTCACTAGACTTCGTGAAGATCTGAAAGTAAAGAAAAGCACCTCTCTGAACACGACAACAAAGCAAGGGACAAACTCTGAAAGCTCATCACCCTCGATTAAAGACAATTACAATTATAAAGCCTCAGATCTGAAGACCAGTTACTTAACAAAGCTAAAGTCAGATCCAGAAGCCTTAAAAGCTCAACTTAGCTCATGGAATCCCAGAATTGAAAGCAACAAACTGAAGACAGACATGGAAGACTCAAAAGAGATCCAGATGAGGGCATCGATTCACTCAAGAAATCAAATTTAGGGTTTCAGTAACCCTAGATTTAAAGGGGGCAAATAAGAGAATGAATCGATGCCGCACCGCTTTTCACTTAAGATAATATATAGCCTTGGGCTGTTCATGGGCTCAGCCCACTTAGCTTCTTTTGTAATTACTTTCCGTCCGTTATCTTTGCATATAAGTATACTTGTATACTCTGTACATTCATTATCAATAATACAATTTTCCTGTTCATTCACAAATACACTTCTATCTGAAACTTCAACACAAGAAATTCTAAAAATCAAATTTTAACATAACTTCTAAGAGATTCACTCATTTGTTAAAAATTATTTATATTTTACTGGTCCATAAAAATGAAAAATACAAATAAAACCGCTGATTGAATAATAAAAGCATTAACTCCAATCCAAACATCCTAATATAAAAGCATTGTATGTACTTGTTTTTTTCTGGTAGGCTCCTATGGTACAAAAAGAAAGCAAAAAATATACCCTGTTATAATTTTTCGCTGACTTGGTTATGAAACCATTCCATGTCTCAGTGATTATTTTTTTCCTCTAGGAGCAAAAAAGCAAAAATTAGTGATTGGAAAAAAAAAATCAAATTACAAGCTTTGAGAGATCTGCCATTATCTTGAAAAGGAGAAATATCACCGTTCAAAATAGAAAAGGCACAATTAGGTGCAATTAAGGCTCGCTACCATTCTTATACAGATCCAACAATTTATGCTTTCAAACCAACATTATGTAAATAGGTTTTGTTAGACCGTAAGATCTATAGAAATCATTTATGCAAAAAAACATAACACGGCGTATGTTAAACAATGAACACTCCTTATATATATATATATATATATATATATATAATTAACCTCTTTCAACGGGGGTTGGAAGACAGCTAGTGCAGGCACGCACAAGCGCTAGGCCAGGTGAGAGCGTGGACAAGTGCACTAGCATCCACATGTGCAGGCATGCATCTAATGGAATGCAGTATGCGTGCAAGTGCATGTATGTGTGTGTCATTTGCATTTCATGCTTTTAAAAATGAGTATTTTAAGGTTAGAAGCCTATACAGCCTACGCGTTCTATATCGAACGTGTGGGTGGCGAGCGCGCTGGGCGCACATGTAAGAAAGCAGCCATGTGTGGGTGTGCGTGTGCTTGTATGTGCATACGTGTGAGGGTGCAGTGTGCACCAATTGTTCAGTTCTCATTTCCACCGTCCCTCCGTGTCCCATCCAATCACAACCCCTTAATTTTCATTTTTTGTAGTTAAATCCCTAAATTGTTGGAGGACTTAAATGAAAAAAGCGAAAATGGAGAGATTTGAGTGGAGGGACACGGAGGAACAGAGAAAATAGGGATAGAAGAATTGGTCTTGATCGGTGCAGTGCTTGTGTCGGTTGAGTAACATAATTGCTTATAAAAAGATTATTTCAAGGTTAGAAAACTATACTATATATCTAGTATCTACACAAAGTTAACATACTGGTGAACACATGCAAGTATTTATTAGCATATGCATTAATATTGCATTAAATACATTCCAAATCATCATAAATCCAACATGTATGATTTGCATATGCATGCTATCTAGACTAGAAGAATAACATTCAGCAATTTAGAAAAAAAAATCAACTACCAATATATCATGTTTCAAAACAATGAATTATAACTACAAAATTATTCGTTACAAAACAATAACCCTAACATCATATAATAATAGTTTAATGCCACTAGGAAGAATATTCATCCTCAATAGTTATCTCATCATCACTTTCATTAGCATTATCTTCATCACTATCAACTTCTGATCCTCCTCAGACTCATCACTGCTATTACCGATTGTTTCCAATTAATAAATTAGAAAATTCCTAGCAGCTAGCGTAGGTTCGAGTGGGGAATTAGCTTTTAGAGCGGTAACTTCTCCCACTGTTTCAGTGGGTGGGGAGACGCTGTAATAATTATTTTTTTAAATAAAAATAACCTTAAACGGTTTTCTGAAAACCATTTAAGGCCTAAACCGTTTTCAGAAAACCGTTTAAGGCTAAACAATACTTTTTATCTATTAAAATACTTTAAAGGGTTTTCAAGAAACCATTTAAGACTTAAACGGTTTTCTGAAAACCATTTAGAATCCCTACTCTTCATTTGCAAATGGCGAACTTTCCCGTTTCTCTTTGCTCCCCACACTTGAATCTACGCTGATGTAGCATGGGTTCCTCTATTTCTTTCTGTTTGTGCTCCTTTCTCCCACTACTGGGAGTGCTCTTAGCTCTTCACTATTGATGATGCCGTAATGCTCAATTATTAATGGTTGATCAAGACTGTCATCACAAATAACAGTTGGGGGTTGACATTGTTAAGTTTCGGCATTCCTTATGTACCGTACGCGCTGATAAAGATTGACATATTTTATGTCAATCCCTGCATATGATACGCCATAATTTGAGGAATAAATATCATTAATCATATGTCATAATAAGAGAGAATAAGATAAATATCATTAATGATATTAATTTCATACTTGCAACAATACTTATAAATGGTATGCTATAATATGAGGAATAAATATCATTAACGATATTAATTCCATAATTATATGAATGCATGTATCTTGTAATTATAAATTTGTGATTGCTGAATGGAAAAGAACAATTCCTCTCTTCAATTCTTTATCATGGTATCAGAGCTCTGATCAAAATTAGTTCAGCTTCCACTTCTAAAATGTCTCTCACTAATCAAACTTTATCATATCAAATTCTTAATGGCAGTGATCTCACAAAGCCAAATAAATTAACACCAAAACCTCAAGCAAACATCGCAAATCCCTCTGCCTCTTCATCCTCTTCAACATGGCTTCTCGACAGTGGTGCTTCCCACCACGTCACGACAGATTTGAACAATCTATCCCTCCATTCTCCTTTTGATGGACCGAAGAATTGATCGTCAGTGATGGCAAAGGCCTAATAATCACTCATGTCGGTTCTTGTTCTTTATCATCACTCAAACTAAATAATTTCTTGGTTGTTCCTGCCATGTCAAAAAATATAATTTCTGTTTCTCAACTTTGTCATGATAACAATATCTCAAGTCTTTTTTTCCACCTCTTTCCAAATAAAGGATCTCAAAATGGGGGAATCTCTATTCCAAGGGCTGGTTACAGCAGGCATTTATCAGCTCAAATCCACAACCCCTACAGTATATGCAAGCACAACTAGCTCACTTGATTGGCATCATCGTTTGGGGCATCCATCCCATAATGTATTTAGGCAAATTTGTTTCCAAAAATAAACTTCATGTTCCTAGTATCTCCACTTTAGATTGCAATTCATGTGCTTGCAATAAAAGTCATAAGCTTCCTTTTTCTACTTCCTCTATTATGTCTACTGCCCCACTTGAGTATGTCTATTCTGATCTTTGGACATCGCCAATTTACTCTCATGATGGCTTTAAATATTATCTTATTTTCGTTGATCATTTTTCTAAATACATTTGGTTGTATAATTTGAAATGAAAATCAGATGCAAAACATGCATTCATTCTCTATAAAGCTCTAACTGAAAAATACTTTCAACTACCTCTCAGAACTCTTTACTTGGACAACGGTGGTGAATATGAAAGCCTACGTAACTACCTGTCCATCGATGGAATTTCGCATCTCACAACTCTACCCCACGCCCCTTAACATAATGGATATTCGGAGCAACGACATCGGCACATTGTTGAGACATTTCTATCACTCTTAACTCATGCTAAAATGCCCCTTGAATATTGGACAAATGCTTGCTTAACAGCTGTTTACTTGATTAATCGACTTCCCACGCCAACTCTAAACAATGTGTCACCCTACTTTAAATTATTTGGCCAACATCCTAATTATTCCAAGCTTCGAAGTTTTGATTGTCTTTGCTACCCATGGCTTAAACCCTACAATTCTCACAAACTTGAGCTCAAATCTCAACCATGTATTTTTGTTGGTTATTCACCTACTCAAAGTGCATATTATTATCTTGAATTAAACACTAATCGTGTTTATGTTTCTCGTCATGTTCATTTCAAAGAAAGCGTGTTTCCTTTTTCTGAACTTAATAATCAACTACCTCCTTATTTGACCTAGTGGAACAATGGGCACCTCTCACATTATCTATATTATCAAATACTCAATCTTCCTCTTCTCATCCATTGCAAACTAACTCACCTTCCAACACACCTCCTACCTTATTCCCCACTTCACCCCTTTCATCTCCTATATCCACAACAAAATCATCTCAACCTCATAATACCACCGTTGAGCTTTCCTCTACTTCATCTCAATCAAACCTTGATATATCTACATCTACAAATTCAATACCCAACAATCTTGTACATTCTCCTCAAATGACCACAAGACTACAACATGGCATTAGGAAACCAATCAGTAAACTGAATTTAAATGCTGAGGTCCATGAAATGGAGATCCCAAAAAATATCACCCAAGCATTAAAAAGTCCCATTTCGCGTAAAGCTATGGATGAAGAGATCAATGCATTGGTGAAAAATAGAACTTGGGATCTTGTACCTTCATCTTTGTCACAAAATGTAGTGGGATGCAAATGGATTTTCCAAATTAAAAGAAATAAGGATGGTAACATTATTTAGTACAAGGCTCGCTATGTGGCAAGAGGTTTTAATCAGAGAGCTGGCATAGACTACGGTGAAACTTTTGGCCCCGTAGTTAAACCCGCCACGGTTCGACTTGTGCTCTCACTTGCGGTTAGTCAAGGTTGGTCACAACGCCAACTTGACATAAACAATGCTTTTCAACAGGGCACACTCACTGATGATGTATATACCATACAACTCCCTGGCGACACAGATCCTATACATCCAACACATGTATGCAAATTAAACAAGGCATTATATGGGTTAAAACAAGCTCTAAGAGCTTGGTATAAATAATTGAGTTGGGCTTCAAGAATACGGTCTCTGATTCATCCTTGTTCACATTGCACAAAAATGGTGACATCATTTATCTTGGTTTATGTGGATGATATTATTGTTACAAGTAATGCAACTCATGCTTTGGAAGCTTTTATAAAAAATTTGGCAGCACGTTTCTCACTTAAAGACCTTGGAGAATTATCTTACTTTCTGGGAGTGGAAGTAGTGCCTCATCCAAAAGGTATTTTCTTGAGTCAAAAGAGGTATATTGCTAATATTTTGTGCAAAGCTAATATGGATGATGCAAAACCAGTTGCAACACCATTAGCAACTCATCCTCCATTAACTATACATGGAAATTTTCTCAAGGATCCTACTGCGTATCGTACTCTGATAGGTAGTTTACAATATTTAAGTCTCACAAGGCCTGATGTGGCATTCGCAGTGAACAAGTTAGCTTAATACATGCAGCGTCCAACTGAGGAACACATGCAATCTCTACATCATCTTCTTCGATATCTAAGTGGAACATCTAATACGGGTTTAATTATACACAAGGATTCACCTCTCACTCTCCATGCTTACTCTGATGCGGATTGGGCTCGTGACAAAGATGACTACATTTCTACAACAGCATATATAGTCTATTTGGGCAAGAATCCTATCTCTTGGACATCAAAGAAACATTGTACAAGAGCTAGATCATCTACCGAGGCCAAGTATAGGGCAGTGGCAAATGCTACTGCTAAAATTCTTTGCGTAGGAAATTTATTCAAGGAGCTTGGTCATAACCTCACTCTCGCGCCAGTCATCTATTGTGATAATGCTGGAGCTACATATGTGAGTGCTGATCCGGTTTTTCATTCTAAAATGAAGCATCTGGGATTGGATTACCATTTTGTCAGAGAGAATCTACAAAATGGAAACTTGAGGGTCTCTTACATATTCACTAATGACCAGCTTGCGGATGCCCTCACCAAGCCACTACCACATACCTCCTTCACAACATTGGTTAGCAAAATCGGTCTCTCCTCTTGGCCGTCCGTTTTGAGGGGGCATGATAAAGATTGACATATTTTATGTCAATCTCTGCATATGATACGCCATAATTTGAGGAATAAATATCATTAATGATATGTCATAATAAGAGAGAATAAGATAAATATCATTAATGATATTAATTCCATACTTGCAGCAATACTTATAAATGGTATGCTATAATATGAGGAATAAATATCATTAATGATATTAATTCCATAATTATATGAATGCATGTATCTTGTAATTATAAATTTGTGGTTGTTGAATGGAAAAGAACAATTCCTCTCTTCAACTCTTTATCACGCACTTCACCGTGTTTAGTTGAGTCATCGGTCGAAGTCTTCTATGCCGGCGTCCCGTTTGAACATCCCCATCGCCACCCATCGAGAAAATAATTTGGTATTGAAAAGCACTTGATGTAACAAAATCAATCCTCAATATTGCGTACTATCAATATCGTGTGTGTGTGTGTGTGTATATATATATATATATATCACGATCTTTTCTAATCTTCTGCGAAGTGGGACTATTCGTCCATTCAATGCACGTATCCACTCCATTTCAATGCAAGCCACACCTAATAGACATATCTTATCTACTTGATCCACGTCCATGTTCTCTTTTGAGTTGAATACTTTACATGAAAACTGACTTCTTGCAATTGTAATTAGGATTAACCATTCAGTCGATCTACTTCCAGGCTGAGATGTGAAGGACACTTTTTGACACTGGTGTGCAATCACAAACACATCCTTTGTTTGAAGTCGATAAGTACTTGTTACTTTAATCAATCCATTTGTATTGTGTACTCTTGTACTGTCTCTTGATATAAAACCAATCACAATTGAACATAAAAATTTCGTTCTTCTCACCAAGATATGCCATTTTAATAACTTCTTTAATCGTCCCATAATAATCACTTTCTTGATCATCATAACAACTTTCTTCCACACATACGCCACTATTCATTGCTTTTTTGTTTTTTCCATATTGCGTTGTATGAAGCTTGTAACCATTTATAAAGTAACCATTGTAGCACTCCACTAAATTACTTGGTCCTTGTGCAAGCAAATATAATTGATGCATAATACCATCAAGTTGAAATGAAATCTATAAAAAAAGCTTGTGATAAGTAGACAAATCATACATCCAAAATCATGAAATATATTAGCTTTACATCAAGTCAGAAAATTACACTTAATTTTAACTACTCAAAAAATATTGATTCCAACTTCATATCAATGAAATTTTTGTCCTCTTGTGAATATTTTCCTCATGATTCATCTTTGCATTTCCTATGCATAAAATGAATTTCTATTGGTGATGTTATATTTCGGTACATTCAATTATAATGAAATTCAAGATAACTTAAATCATTGAATCTTTCGATTTAGGACAATTGAAGAGTACGTGTTTATGCATATCAAGTTGTTCTGTTGGGACCAACCTTCTCTTGAAGAATACATTTAATAGTACCCTATCCGAATGAAAAAAAAATAGGCAGTCGTTCACTGGGTATAATCTCTCCTCCATCATCGTTTCTTGGAGCTTGATTCCATATTGTTTCCACAATTGGACCAAAATAACATGATGTAAAGTTAGATACTTCATCAATAAGATAAGCTTCAGCTACAGATCCTTCAGTGTGTGCTTTATTACCCATCTTTTTTTCAAATAGTATAAATACGTAGACTGTACATGAAAACTAGAAAACAATCTCATAAAATTACCTAAAAAGAATAATGAACATACCATTTAAAAGGATACATCCATCGATAATGTGATAAAAAGCCAGAATATAGAACAGAACACTCTTACAAAACTCCCTCCCATAATTTTATTTATCGGAAAAAATAGGTTACAAGTTGTATATCTTTGCTTAGTGCATAACCTTCTTAAAGAAAAGGTAAAGACTGAATAAAGGAAAGTAATAAACTAGAATATATCCTTCCATTAGAAAAGAAGTAACCTGTAATCTTGCATATATCTTTCCTATTATTTATATATCTTTCCTGTAATTAGACTACCTAATATAGCCTGTGCTATTACATATATCTTTCATGTTATTACATATATCTTTCCTGTTATTAGACTATCTAATAAGGTAGAAAATAAACTAGTTGTCGGCCTCAAGCTTTTACCCTTAATTGGATGTCAATATATTGAATTGGACCACCTACTTTTGCTTCATATGAAATATGAATGGACAAATGCTCCATAGAATCGAAAAAGGAAGGAGGAAATATTTTCTTAAGCTTACATATTATTTCAACAACATATTTTTCCGACAACCTCATTATTCAGCACTTAGGTTTTTCACACAAATATCGTGAAAGAATTTACTAAGTTCAACTAATGTTTCCCACATTTTTTTTGGGTACATATGGGCGAAAAATAGTAGGAAGAAGTATTTTCATAAATACATGACCATCATGACTTTTAAACTCGTTATTTTAGTTTTAGACTCATTGACACATCTTGAAATATTAGAAGCATATCCATTTTGAAAGCATACGCATTTAACCCATTTATAAACACTTTTTTGTTCTTTTTTCTAAAGACAAAAAGGATCCTTTGGCATCACTACACCAGAAAAGACCTATAGCAGCGTTTGAAAAACGCTTCCAAAACCTTTTGGTAGTGTTTTAAAGAAGGCTACTTTAGGTCTCGCAACTAAAAGTCTTGTTTTTTTGGTTGAGTTTTGATAAACGCTACCAAATCTTCTATACAGTTGCATTTTTCAAACGCTACTGAAGGTTTGTACATGTGACAATTTTTTCTTTTCTGCAGCATTTATTTTGTGTTACTAAAAACTTTTTGTTGCATTTATTTTATTCTACTAAAAATTCAGATGGTGTGTTACTGTAGCCTTTCTTAAACTCTACAAAATCGTGTTGATTATTTTGTAGCATATTTAAAATTCTACTATATACTGTTAACAGATTATATTATTTCCAACAACCAGTTATATAATAATCATAATAAAATCAGCAACAATCGTATAAAAAAATGTTTTAAATCAACAATAAATCATATAATCTTCATATGCTAATAATTGTGAACACATTAGTCTCATTAGTATTTTCCATAACTATTTAGGCAGTACATTTAAGTACTGACAAATATCATAATACGTATAATGACTAAAGTCATGTCCAATGTTGCTAATGGTCTTCACTCTAGAAAAGCTAATTACATGTAAACAAAGTTGTTAATCAACAATAAGAATTTGCCATGCTAGTTTAATGTGTTTCCAGTTACCATAGTTGGTAACTAAAGTATATAAAAACATATATTTTGTTTAGCTAGATAATAATTTAGTTTAGTTAGATATAACAATATAGTATACAACTGAGTGCAAGTTCAACTGCAATGCAGCTAGAGATAGTGCTCAATTGACATGTTATGTGATGTGCAATGTAACTTAGCACTTTCCTGTTGCATGTCATTGGGGAATAACTATGTCTAAGAGTAGCTAGTTTTTAAGAGATAAGGATGATTGGTGTTAGTAAATTTATATTAGCATCTTTATTGCTATTTTCTATTTGCCAATGCAAACTAGTACTCAAAAATATATTATAACTTCTTGCAAATTTAGCATTAATGGCAACTTCATCTACAAGTTCTTTTGTTTCATTTATCATGCTTTCAAATCTTTGTCCTCTAAAATTTTGAAACAATGCAGCTACTTCTTGTACCGATAGGATTTTTATCTATATACATAACATGACATCCACAAAAAATAAAAAATGTTTCAGAATTTTTATCTGGATGGCTTTTCTGGACACCTTAATTTTTTTATATATGTCAAGCTTTTCCAATCAATTTACTTAGATATATGTATCGCAGTCTAAGGATATGTAGCATAATTTTAGGAATAGTACTAATATATAGCCATGTAGTTAATTTTTTATATATGTCATGCTTTTCCAGTGAACTTAGTTAGATATACATATTGCAATCTAAGGATATGTATCATAAATTATACCATATTGTAGTCAGCCAGATGTTGTATCGTACACTTCCAACAGCTGAGCTTCTTTTTCTAGCAACCAAGCGTCCTTTACCACAAGTATGTTCATCTCCCTTCAATATATACGAAATATATCTAAAATTTTCATAGCATCAATATATGTGTGTGTTCATCTCCCTACGTTGTCTAAAACAAAATTAGAAGTATGTAAAAACTTACATAACCTCGATAACTTTGGAAGAACCACCCCTCTCATGTTCAGTAGGAGAAATAACTAGACAAGTCAAACAGGTAGTGCCAAAAGTTAGCATAAACTAAATACATACCGCTTACAATGCAAAAGCTTATACGCAAGTCAAAATGTTGTGTATTTGTATTAGTGAAGATAAAAAAAGTATACCTCGAACTGTATTGAAAAGTTTTCCTCCATGCTTTTCGATATTCTCCCTCCAGTATTGCTACACAATAATCAATCATAAATCGGTTATTCAAACTAAAACAATCTGCAAGGGAAAAAATGATAACTAGGACCATGATATGATAGGAATAAACATTATTATATTTCTTATATATAAATTTCATAGGTTAAACTTGCACTAAAACATAGTCACACGAGTTCGCGCGAGACGTCCAGAAAGAGAAATGATCATGCCGGCTAAAGGCTTATCCGATGTAGTGAATGGTCATTCAGGGTATGGTTTTGATTCATGATCCTTAAACCACTGCCAAATTAACATGCATTTCGTTTAACAATGCTTCATATCGCAACTATCACTTGGAATGAGTTAACGCATAAAGTAGAGTGAGTTGACCACTAATGTTTTGCTCCATGAAATAATTATGAATAAATAAATGCAAATAAATGAAATGGGTTAACACATAAAGTAGAGTGAGTTGACCACATAACATTTTCCTACATGAAATAAAGTGGAGTGAGTTAACTCATAAACTTTGCCTTTTTTTACAATGCAATCTTTGAATTATTTTTCGAATCATAAATATACAGTTATCATATGTTATTAGAGCAGCATCCATAATAAATCAAAATTCATATATTCGATGTTGTTATATACTTATGCTGAGTCATGTGATTTTTTCAATTGTATTCCATGTATTTCCCTCCACTGCAACTAATGCTGAGTCAACTAATGTTGAATGATGAGAAATGTAGTAGTGTATGCAGTTCACAGAAGCACTACATAGTCAAGTCTGACATGATTCAACCGGATTGGCCCTAGAATGTTCTTAGGCAACCCGTTCTCTTCCTTGCCTTCAATCAGGATTGCAAGGTCAACAACAATAATGGTAACATATCCAGGGACTAAACCAACAATACTTCTCGCAATAGAGGATGGTTCTACATCAACATCAATCTCAAGAAAGTTATTTTGATGAAGGTATTTGCACGTAAATGTTTTTCATAAAAGACATGCTTGAGAATCAACAACATGTTTTACCATCCAATGTCCCTCAACTATTTATATTTTTGAATCCAATCCAATCCATATCAGAAAACATGGTCAGCTCACATGAAACACTCAACAAAATTAAAGTCGTTCCATCCTTCAGCAAAGCAATGATGAAACGTGGATGAACGCTGCAAGCCGTGCATACATGGGAACTTGGTTGAACACCCACCACAATATAATAAGGACCAATATCTATACTAACAGTCTCATCTAACAAGCGCTCATCCAAATAACTAATCATGTCACCTTTATCATGCCTAATAATTGGATAACCTTTGTGCATTTTAAATTCTAGAGGATCTATGAAACAATCAGTACATTGCTAGAATTCCCCATCCAAACAACATATAGCAACCTTACCCTCCATAAAATGATTATCAGTGCCTTTTGTTGAACACAATAATATGTACCCAAGTAGGTCAATGAAAATGGAGAAGCATGCAACTCAGCAATATGCTTGGGTACTTATTATTGAGGAGAATACGTACTGAATTTTGTCATTTTGGATATTTCTCCTCTTAACCCACTAACTAGTGGACTTAATTAAGTCGAATTAGGCCATTAGAGAATAGATTAGGCTTGTGTGAGTTAAGTAACACTTATGAATCTTATTCCTGGCCATTATTCACTAATTTGCCTTGTTTAGACCAAAGCCTTGCAATTTAATTACTAGAATTGTTGAAATTAATTTGTTTTGGCTTAAAATAAATGTATAAATGCATTAACGTTTATCTTTTACCCACAAAAGATTATTTTACAAATAATTTGTAAGTTTTTACCTTTTATTTATGCTCCATTAAATTTAGAAACACTTTTTTACATCAAAACCCAACAATTGGTTATAAATCCGACATGTATTGCAATAAATCATATATAAACATTATCAACACATATTTCATCCCAATTCCATTTAACAAAGTTTTTACAATTTTCTATTTTCACATTTAAATCTTGTTTGTTGAAATTGGAATTTGAAATTTAATTCTCCCTCAATATCATAACAATTTATAATATTATAACAATTTATTTATGGGTGCCTAATGCATCTAGCATTTTGACAATGGTATACATGTGATTTGAGTGAGAATGTATGAATTTCAAATAAAGAAATTAGTTAGGATACTGAGAAACATGTATATGTGACTTTCACATTTCCAATCCCTGTCACTTTCGCTAATTGGACTTCGACATCGACGATTTTCGTGGTCTAATTAAACAAAAGTTTCAATGCCAATGCTTGATGACATTCAACACAAGCTATTTTCTCAGGGATGGAAGAGAAAACTGACATTTTCATCAATATCCATAGACTGATCAACATCCTCATTTTCTTCCTCTACTTTAAAATCATCTTTCAAAGCACTTCCTCTAGTTCAAATGCCCTAATGGCTTTCTAATGTCCACCTATCATCAAGATGAAAATTAGGCTCACATCGAGCAGTTTAAAATTCCTATTTATAGCTTCTAAAAAGCCTTTAGTGTTGATTTTGATTTCTCAATTACATACACTAGTTTACAACGACTTATATTTGATTTGCTCTTGGAAACCAAGAAGCAAAATTTAGTATAGTTGTAATTGTATTAAGAAGAATGACCGTAATTGTACTAAGAAGAATGACCCTCAAGATTTCAATTTCTATTACTTAGAATGGAATTTGAATAATAGCAGTCTTTTTCTTTAAGTGACAAATCACACATGCAATATCAGACCGATCAAAGACACACAATTATGCATACATAATAAAAGGTAATTGCTTCTGACTGTGGCTTATCCAAAAGGCCACCAATAATAAAATCTTTATATATAAAAAAAAATGATTTTAACCAAAAACGACAAACTTCTTAAACAGAAAAATCATGCTTTGAAATTAACCTGCTGGTACAACTTCCAGGATTTAAGGGCACAATCCTCATACTTCTTCACAACCTGCTCACATTTCCAAAAATTATGAGAATTCTCCTTATAGCACGCATTGCAAACCTTGCTTTCAGCTTTGCAAGGCACTACGTATTGATAAGGAAGCTTGAATTCCTTCTCTTTAAGCTCCTTGGCGCTCTAATTCAATTCTTTGTCCATGTTTGCCTCCTTCAACTCCAATTTCTTCAATATGCTTTCACTTTCTTGAAGCATCGCTATTAGATAAAAGATCACTATCAGATATTGAAGAGCAGTTTCAATATGCTCCAGTTCCAGTTTATTGAAGCATCACTATCAGATCCGTCAAAATTGTATCAAGTTGGATAGGGTGTTAAAATTGAAAAGCTTCAAACCCCTAACTTTTGATAAGAAAAGCAATTCATAAAAAAGGACCAGAGTTCCAGAAAATCCAACCCAAGTAGAAACTATGATCTTCAATAGATAAATGATTCGACATGAGATGAAAAACTTTCGAACTCAAAAACTTGGAGAAACCTAGAATCTCATACGAATAGATTACATCAAAATGGTACAATATTTTATCAAACAAATAAAATCTCTTCTCCTTTTCTAAAGTGAAACAACCCCTAAAAATATATTTAAGATTAAAAATTTCAAATTGATAACAAAAATATGCGTTTGAAAGAGGGCAAGATCCGAACTTGGAGAAATATGAACTGATTTTTCTACAAACGAAGGAGAAGGAGGGGACAAGAGAGGAGGAAAGTAATTAGGGGAAGACGAGGAGGAAAATAATTTAGGTTTAGGTGAAAAAATTGATATACAGGTGGGAAGTGAAACGTAGTGGGAGGAAAGTGTTAAATGTGACCACTATTTTAGTCAATTGTTAAATAAATATAACTAGAACCCCAAAATACAAAACTAAAAATCACGTTGGTTGCATTTACATATCAAATGCAACCAATGAAGCAACCATATGTATGTTTTCTTGTAGTGCTTGTAATAATTACTGTTAGAATGCTGAATTAAGCTCATCCATTGTTGTTTGCTACAAAATTTTTCAAGATCAATTCTACTCTTCAAATTGCCTTTTGTTTTGTCTGTGTCCATTAGTGTATTGAATATACTATCAAAAAAGATTTTTCCAGTTTGCATCACATCCAAATTATGATGGATTAAGTTTGATTCCTAAAAAGGAAGATCCCAAAATATGCTTCTACATACCCAATTATGTGATTCACCAAAGCCTATTATTTTTTGATTACTTGATTGGAATCTGTAACGACCCAGCGGTTTTCGGCCTCGAAAATCGACATAAATACCTGTACTGTGTCTCATGCCGACCTTTTAAACATCGAGAACACCGGAATGTCAATGAAAGAATTTAGAGGGTGAGATAAGAAAGAAAGAAATATAAGAATAGAAGAAGAAGAAGAACACAACACAGAGTCTCACATCGCAGCGGAACAAAATATAATATAGAAATAAATCTGTATTTAGAGCTTTGAATAAACTTACAACATCAGAGTACATCAACATCACTGGACAGTTATAATAATCTGCCCTTATATACAACACAACGGAATAATATCATACGGTCTGAACACTTCTAGCCCGTCTCTTCACAGCTTTCGAACCTGAACCTGTACCCTCCGGGCTAACCCGAGCATTTACAAAACACCGGGTCAGTCTGGTGAACCAGAGTGAGATAAACTCGCACAGTATTTAGGGTAAATCATCCAATCATGATTTTAAAGTTAAAAATCATTTCAAAAGTAAAAGATAATCGTAAGACCAAATCCACACATACACACGGACGGTTTTTACCTTACAATAACCCAAATCAGCTTTCGAAATCAATATCTATTCTGATATTATAATAATGTCTAAATACAAATAATTAGCAAATCTAGGGGAACGCTTGCATCTCACGCTCCCCGTATATAGTATACAATCGAAAACCGTGGGCACTTATTGGATATTGGATTTCCAACTTGACAAGGTATGGGACCACCTTCCGCACGTGTATCTCTAGAGGCGAATACACAGGGTTCAACAAGAACGTCTTGCAACCCGGCCCTCACATGACCAACCACTCATTTCTCTTGAGTGTGTCGAATGTATATCACCAACGGATGGACTCAAACCACCGTTCCCGAATGGGCAGAATCGATAGAGTAAGAAACAAAAGGAATTTCTCTAGATAGGTGATTATACACCCTAATGGGAGCGACCCACATAGCCATGCTGCCTGCCCGATTTTTGTCATCTCCCGGTTGATGAGGCTTGAGGCTAGAGCTTCTGGGCACCATTCACTTTGAATGCCACATTGTCAGATCCTCTGGATATCACTAATTGACGTCCACAAAAATACTCTAGTCATTTGGCTAGAGAAAACCATTTCTCCGCCATCAACTATGGTACGTTTGAAGAAATCAACGTACGTAATCTCCTTTGGAAATACTCTGTCAGACACTCGTCCATACAAGTCATCCAAGAACAGGATGAACCGAAGGCACCCACCTACTGCATCCAATACAGGAATCACCCCATGGATCAGTAGCGAGAAGTCCTTGCAATCCGTGATTTCAAATCACGACAGAATCACTGTTGAAATATCTCCGGCCGCTAAACCAGAGAAACCAATCAGTAGTTCCTCCGCTCATGAAGATCAACGGTCTTCCATTGCTCCATCTTCAATACTCTTTTTCCACGTATTCGCTGGTCGGAATGGTTTTCGAATATATATATTCGATCCCGGTCTTTCCGTACCAACGATCGTATGGGTAAGGTTTGATAGTCGGTGATTTAACTATCAAATAAATAATTGTGTGAATGACATGAGTTTACCAGTTCAGCACCAACACCACATGGCCTCTTTAATTCAAAACGGTTAACGATAGTTAATCTATAACCCTTAAACATTTCAAATATACTTATTTGAAGTAAGGTTCTTATCTTAACCATCTCATTTTCATGTTTATGGAAATATTCTATAATCATATTCAATCCTTTCTTCGGCTATCATTTCAAACCCATTTACTTTTTATTTACCACATTGGGAAAACGACTTACCTTACTTCAAGTGAAAACAACGTTATAACATCTTCTTTATTTCATCACTTGAAAATAACCAACTATTATTCTCTTAGTATAAAATATTCTCAAAAAGTTTACTTCTTCAATTTCCTTTAACCTTAGAAATATCAATTTAACTTTCCCATTACACACTAATATCATCCTCAGATAATCCCGAGGTTTGTTCGAGTTGGGGTATTTATTTACCTCTCAAACCTTGATTAACAACGGTCTTACCTTTAGATAAACATCAGTTGTAACTCAAAACAGATATTTATTTTAATATCGAATACACCTCATTTAGCTATCTTATCGATATAACTTCTTATCTTTAGAAACTCCCGTTTCGAGTATAACCAAAATTCTTAATTCATTAATTAAGAAAAATATCACGTTTCTCTTTACCTTTCTAAACGATACTTGGATTTTTATTAAAACCATATTACTTGACACATTCACTTTTAAGCCTTTCGCTTAAAGTCTCATTTCATAAATTTCACTTAATCCCTTTATTAAGTAACATTCATTAATCCTTTACACCTCATTCCTTTTTATAATAAATTTCGATTATAACACATGGTTCTATATAACCCTTCTTTTATCACTTCCCTTTATAAAATCATTTATAAACCAATTATAAACTCAATTAATAAATAATAAATAATTATTTTCTTTTTACAAACTTTAATTCAAATAATAGTTTTAAAAAAAATCTATTTTCAATTATAAAAATAAATTTTATAACTTTAACTCGCCGATTTACCTGACGGTAGATCGATATTTATAAAAACGGTTAATTCATAGGCCATGTACTGCCAATCACTCAACCAATAGTACCCATTTGTTTAAACCAACCAAATGATGCATCATCAGGTCGATATTCAACCATCAAATCAAAATAATCCAATAATGGTCTCATAACAGTTTATAACGACAATCTAATATCAATCACCACAATCAATCAACCAATTCATTAATTAAAACACGTTTATTTAATAAACGTGACCAATAAGGTAACTTACCTTAACTGGGACCAAAAATAACGATTCGTTTTTACTGAAATTAAACGACGTTTAATTCCATCAATTCAACAATAACCGAATATATATCAGCAATCAGTCAATCACGAGCAACCATAGCACGCAAAAATAAAAACTCAACTTATAAAATATAAGCGGGAAAGAACTGAGTGAGTTTAACTCACCTTTATTTTGATTTCGTCGATAAATCAGCCTGTTTTCAGTTGAATTAAACGACGTTTCATTTTTTTTCCTGGAAAATCCAGCTACTGCCTGCCCTGCTCAGTTCCCTTCCATCACGTAGTACCCATCTACACAGTCCCAACGTTTTTTTTGTTTCGTCGAAATCTGACCACGAGAGTTCTCGAAATTAATATTTAAAGTTTTATAAATTATTCAACTAATTAAGCTTTAAAAATAATAATTATATTGGGCCTTACTTTTAAAGCCGTCCAGCCCAAACCGATTGAGCCCAAACCCGCACCCCTCTTCTACCATAAAACCCTAAATCACTTAATCCATTCATTCCACTTTCCATTATCACATCGGCCGCCACCAAAAATTGAACGAAAGAAAACCCTAGAGGAAACGAAAATGGTACCCTCCCCGTCGCCACCGGATCTCTGAAGCTCCTCGCTGCTTTGCCACCCCCAGACACCTCGACAAACGTCGCGCCACCCCCAACTCCCACGACCGAAGCTTCCCCCTCCCACAAGCTACGTAATTTTCCCAATTATTTTCTGATTTTGTTTTGATTTTTCTTTTTCCCGTATTTACTTCAGTGTTTGTTTGTGGTATCGAATTCGGTTTTACTTCCAACCGTGTTGATCTTGCACCCTGTATTTATAGTAGAAAGTGTTACAGTGATTCACGTATTGTTACATCCTAGTTTAGATTTAGCTGTATTTAGATCCTAGGTGATTTCCCTATTCATTTCTGCCATGAGTAGTCGAACTGTTTGTGATTGATACTTGGTTTCGGTGTGATATTTATCAGTGAGGTTACGAATTTTTTGTGGGTTTTACGTGTTGTCTTTGGTCAGAATCGAATTTATGGTTATTGACAAGTCGATGGTTGTGGTTTACTTAGCAGATTTTGTGTTCGATCTTCCCATGTGCAAATACTCAGATCTGAACATGGATCGAATTGCCCCTGGTAGATTAGATTCAGCTATACTTTGTCTATTCACATGGTCAGTTAAATTTATATAATTTCTGCGCAAGCTGTTATCTGCTAAATTTCAGATTGTAATTGTGATATATATATATATATAGGTAAGATTTTCTTTCATAAGATTTTGTGGCATGTGATCTCTGTTGAATTTTCATGTACTTATTGAATTGTTTATACCATGTGCACAAACTATAGGATGAACTGTTCATACAGAAGCTATGACCCTATTGAATTGTCCATTCGATTTCAGATTTCAGATTTAGAATTGATGTAAATTTATGGCCGATAGGATGTGGTATACAAGATTTTCTGAATACATATATATATATATATCAATATATATGTATGTAGAATTTGATTGGGTTTTCTACTGTTGATTCACTGTCTCTATATTTTTCTTCTTTTACTTTTCTTTTTCTTTCTTTATCATACATATACCTATACATTATTTTACTAGCTACTTATAGCTGTTCTTCTTTTCAGGTTTATCTTTGGTGATGACAGTGGTGCTTTGATAGGAGACACAACCCTGTAAGGAGATTCTGTTTCAGATCTATGAAGATCTTGGTTGCTGTTTCTTCGACGCAAGACTTGATATGAATTGTCTTCTTTTCTTTGCTCTACCTTTGTATCAAAATAAATATATGTATACTGTTTTTTTTTTCTTTTTTTCCTCTCTTTCTTCTTTCTTTCATATTTGGTTGTACAAAACTGGTTATACAATGTACTGTTATAGAGATGTATATTAAACGGTTTGTACATTCTACTATGTGTGGAAAATTTGAACTTTTCTGTTGTGGTGAGGAAGGTTGGTATGATTCCTGATTTGAAGTTACACAATGTTGTTTCAATTCAACGTTGACTGAGCGAGACTTAAGGGAAAAGAATGGTAAAAGATTTCGACAAATATGTTTAGTCACCATTTCAAGATTACTAATGGATTTGGTTTTTAATTCATTCAATATTATAAATCCAAACAGGTTTTCTGTTTCGTTTCAATCCAATTAAATAATTAAAATTATAAACATTCGAATGGAAATATCGTATGGCTTCCCATATGAATAGTATGGATTTTTCAATCCAATATTATCAATCTTCGAGGTAAACCCTATCAAAATTATATAATAATTTCTATTTAATATTTAAATATTCAATCTAAACCAAATCCCCCTATTTGAACTCAAATAAATATTTTAAATAAACAAAATATTTCAAATAAATGGTCAGAAAATACGGGATAATACATTCTTCCCCCCTTAAAATAATTTCGTCCTCGAAATTGCTAAGGTAAGAAAAATGTTGTAAATTCTAGTAACTTTTTAAATATATTTAAATAACACTTCAATAATTTTTTTTCTTCTTCGGGTTTCGGTTTATTTAATTCTTTAATAAACCATGGATGAATTTTATATTCAACCCATCTAATAAGCACACAAAATCCAATCAACAATCAAGGCACACCAAACTCAATCAAATCAACTGAATACACATTCAATATTACTATTTTAATTCAACATATTTGAATATCAACCAATTTATATTCGATTGATCTCTATTTAATTTAAATTCCCAAATTCAAATAATTTAATTTAATTACAACATTATTTCCTTAATTAATTCCAATATAATTATTAATGTTTTAATTCGATTTCACTTAACCCAGTTAAGTTTCAAATTCAAAATTTTAATCAAACTTTTGAAGTCCATTCAAATTAGTCAACACACCAAATCTAACTAATTTGAGAAAATTATTTCTTTTCTATACAAAAATATAATTTGGGTAAAAATATTTCATTTACCCTCTTTATAAAACAATATTGTATCTATTACCAGTTCAACGCTTTTCAACACTTGAACCTGATCAACAATATAATACAAAACATTTGTATATAAAATTTACAAATACGCTCTCATATATATACACTCAAACTCAATCTAGGGTATTACTAACCCCATCTCTATCGAGTTACGCCACAGAGCCAAGGTTATCACTGAACCAATAGCTCTGATACCACTGTAACGACCCAACGGATTCGAGTAGGCTTTTCAACCATCCTCACCTCCCCCCGGCAGAGGGCTAACCTCCCCCCGTGGCTTACAGAGATACCTCAGAACTGCTTTTACGGCCAGCCTCTCGACTCGACCAACCCACATTGTCGGGAGATATAGGGGTAAGAGTCTCCCGTTCACCACCAAACGCGAAGCGAGAACCCCCTATCATCCGTACCAATTAAGCAACCAGCTCTGATACCACTGTAACGACCCAGCGGTTTTCGGCCTCGAAAATCGACATAAATACCTGTACTGTGTCTCATGCCGACCTTTTAAACACCGAGAACACCGGAATGTCAATGAAAGAATTTAGAGGGTGAGATAAGAAAGAAAGAAATATAAGAATAGAAGAAGAAGAAGAACACAACACAGAGTCTCACATCGCAGCGGAACAAAATATAATATAGAAATAAATCTGTATTTAGAGCTTTGAATAAACTTACAACATCAGAGTACATCAACATCACTGGACAGTTATAATAATCTGCCCTTATATACAACACAACGGAATAATATCATACGGTCTGAACACTTCTAGCCCGTCTCTTCACAGCTTTCGAACCTGAACCTGTACCCTCCGGGCTAACCCGAGCATTTACAAAACACCGGGTCAGTCTGGTGAACCAGAGTGAGATAAACTCGCACAGTATTTAGGGTAAATCATCCAATCATGATTTTAAAGTTAAAAATCATTTCAAAAGTAAAAGATAATCGTAAGACCAAATCCACACATACACACGGACGGTTTTTACCTTACGATAACCCAAATCAGCTTTCGAAATCAATATCTATTCTGATATTATAATAATGTCTAAATACAAATAATTAGCAAATCTAGGGGAACGCTTGCATCACACGCTCCCCGTATATAGTATACAATCGAAAACCACGGGCGCTTATTGGATATTGGATTTCCAACTTGACAAGGTATGGGACCACCTTCCGCACGTGTATCTCTAGAGGCGAATACACAAGGTTCAACAAGAACGTCTTGCAACCCGGCCCTCACATGACCAACCACTCATTTCTCTTGAGTGTATCGAATGTATATCACCAACGGATGGACTCAAACCACCGTTCCCGAATGGGCAGAATCGATAGAGTAAGAAACAAAAGGAATTTCTCTAGATAGGTGATTATACACCCTAATGGGAGCGACCCACATAGCCATGCTGCCTGCCCGATTTTTGTCATCTCCCGGTTGATGAGGCTTGAGGCTAGAGCTTCTAGGCACCATTCACTTTGAATGCCACATTGTCAGATCCTCTGGATATCACTAATTGACGTCCACAAAAATACTCTAGTCATTTGGCTAGAGAAAACCATTTCTCCGCCATCAACTATGGTACGTTTGAAGAAATCAACGTACGTAATCTCCTTTGGAAATACTCTGTCAGACACTCGTCCATACAAGTCATCCAGGAACAGGATGAACCGAAGGCACCCTCCTACTGCATCCAATACAGGAATTACCCCATGGATCAATAGCGAGAAGTCCTTGCAATCCGTGATTTCAAATCACGACAGAATCACTGTTGAAATATCTCCGGCCGCTAAACCAGAGAAACCCAATCAGTAGTTCCTCCGCTCATGAAGATCAACGGTCTTCCATTGGTCCATCTTCAATACTCTTTTTTCACGTATTCACTGGTCGGAATGGTTTTCGAATATATATATTCGATCCCGGTCTTTCCGTACCAACGATCGTATGGGTAAGGTTTGATAGTCGGTGATTTAACTATCAAATAAATAATTGTGTGAATGACATGAGTTTACCAGTTCAGCACCAACACCACATGGCCTCTTTAATTCAAAACGGTTAACGATAGTTAATCTCTAACCCTTAAACATTTCAAATATACTTATTTGAAGTAAGGTTCTTATCTTAACCATCTCATTTTCATGTTTATGGAAATATTCTATAATCATATTCAATCCTTTCTTCGGCTATCGTTTCAAACCCATTTACTTTTTATTTACCACATTGGGAAAACGACTTACCTTACTTCAAGTGAAAACAACGTTATAACATCTTCTTTATTTCATCACTTGAAAATAACCAACTATTATTCTCTTAGTATAAAATATTCTCAAAAAGTTTACTTCTTCAATTTCCTTTAACCTTAGAAATATCAATTTAACTTTCCCATTACACACTAATATCATCCTCAGATAATCCCGAGGTTTGTTCGAGTTGGGGTATTTATTTACCTCTCAAACCTTGATTAACAACGGTCTTACCTTTAGATAAACATCAGTTGTAAGTCAAAACAGATATTTATTTTAATATCGAATACACCTCATTTAGCTATCTTATCGATATAACTTCTTATCTTTAGAAACTCCCGTTTCGAGTATAACCAAAATTCTTAATTCATTAATTAAGAAAAATATCACGTTCCTCTTTACCTTTCTAAACGATACTTGGATTTTTATTAAAACCATATTACTTGACACATTCACTTTTAAGCCTTTCGCTTAAAGTCTCATTTCACTTAATCCCTTTATTAAGTAACATTCATTAATCCTTTACACCTCATTCCTTTTTATTATAAATTTCGATTATAACACATGGTTCTATATAACCCTTCTTTTATCACTTCCCTTTATAAAATCATTTAAAAACCAATTATAAACTCAATTAATAAATAATAAATATTTATTTTCTTTTTACAAACTTTAATTCAAATAATAGTTTAAAAAAAATCTATTTTCAGTTATAAAAATAAATTTTATAACTTTAACTCGCCGATTTACCTGACGGTAGATCGATATTTATAAAAACGGTTAATTCATAGGCCATGTACTGCCAATCACTCAACCAATAGTACCCATTTGTTTAAACCAACCAAATGATGCATCATCAGGTCGATATTCAACCATCAAATCAAAATAATCCAATAATGGTCTCATAACAGTTTATAACGACAATCTAATATCAATCACCATAATCAATCAACCAATTCATTTATTAAAACACGTTTATTTAATAAACGTGACCAATAAGGTAACTTACCTTAACTGGGACCAAAAATAACGATTCGGTTTTACTGAAATTAAACGACGTTTAATTCCGTCAATTCAACAATAACTGAATATATATCAGCAATCAGTCAATCACGAGCAACCATAGCACGCAAAAATAAAAACTCAACTTATAAAATATAAGCGGGAAAGAACTGATTGAGTTTAACTCACCTTTGTTTTGATTTCGTCGATAAATCAGCCTGTTTTCAGTTGAATTAAACGACGTTTCATTTATTTTTTCTGGAAAATCCAGCTACTGCTTGCCCTGCTCAGTTCCCTTCCATCACGTAGTTCCCATCTTCACGGTCCCAACTTTTTTTTGTTTCGTCGAAATCTGACAACGAGAGTTCTCGAAATTAATATTTGAAGTTTTATAAATTATTCAACTAATTAAGCTTTAAAAATAATAATTATATTGGGCCTTACTTTTAAAGCCGTCCAGCCCAAACCGATTGAGCCCAAACCCGCACCCCTCTTCTACCATAAAACCCTAAATCACTTAATCCATTCGATCCACTTTCCATTATCACATCGGCCGCCACCAAAAATTGAACGAAAGAAAACCCTAGAGGAAACGAAAATGGCACCCTCCCCATTGCCACCGGATCTTTGACGCTCCTTGCTGCTTCGCCACCCCCAGACACCTCGACAAACGTCGCGCCACCCCCAACTCCCACGACCGAAGCTTCCCCCTCCCACAAGCTAAGTAATTTTCCTAATTATTTTCTGATTTGGTTTTGATTTTTCTTTTTCCCGTATTTACTTCTGTGTTTGTTTGTGGTATCGAATTCGGTTTTACTTCCAACCGTGTTGATCTTGCCCCCTGTATTTATAGTAGAAAGTGTTACAGTGATTCACGTATTGTTACATCCTAGTTTAGATTTAGCTGTATTTAGATCATAGGTGATTTCCCTATTCATTTCTGCCATGAGTAGTCGAACTGTTTGTGATTGATACTTGGTTTCGGTGTGATATTTATCAGTGAGGTTACGGATTTTTTGTGGGTTTTACGTGTTGTCTTTGGTCAGAATCGAATTTATGGTGATTGACAAGTCGATGGTTGTGGTTTACTTAACAGATTTTCTGTTCAATCTTCCTATGTGCAAATACTCAGATCTGAACATGGATCGAATTGCCCCTGGTAGATTAGATTCAGCTATACTTTGTCTATTCACATGGTCAGTTAAATTTATATAATTTCTGCGCAAGCTGTTATCTGCTAAATTTCAGATTTTAATTGTGATATATATATATATAGGTAAGATTTTCTTTCATAAGATTTTGTGGCATGTGATCTCTGTTGAATTTTCATGTACTTATTGAATTGTTTATACCATGTGCACAAACTATAGGATGAACTGTTCATACAGAAGCTATGACCCTATTGAATTGTCCATTCGATTTCAGATTTCAGATTTAGAATTGATGTAAATTTATGGCCGACAGGATTTGGTATACAAGATTTTCTGAATACATATATATATATATATATCAATATATATGTATGTAGATTTTGATTGGGTTTTCTACTGTTGATTCACTGTCTCTATATTTTTCTTCTTTTACTTTTCTTTTTCTTTCTTTATCATACATATACCTATACATTATTTTACTAGCTACTTATAGCTGTTCTTCTTTTCAGGTTTGTCTTTGGTGATGACAGTGGTGCTTTGATAGGAGACACAACCCTGTAAGGAGATTCTGTTTCAGATCTATGAAGATCTTGGTTGTTGTTTCTTCGACGCAAGACTTGATATGAATTGTCTTCTTTTCTTTGCTCTACCTTTGTATCAAAATAAATATATGTATACTGTTTTTTTTTTGTTTTTTTTCCTCTCTTTCTTCTTTCTTTCATATTTGGTTGTACAAAACTGGTTATACAATGTACTGTTATAGAGATGTATACTAAACGGTTTGTACATTCTACTATGTGTGGAAAATTTGAACTTTTCTGTTGTGGTGAGGAAGGTTGGTATAGTTCCTGATTTGAAGTTACACAATGTTGTTTCAATTCAACGTTGACTGAGCGAGACTTAAGGGAAAAGAATGGTAAAAGATTTCGACAAATATGTTTAGTCACCATTTCAAGATTACTAATGGATTTGGTTTTTAATTCATTCAATATTATAAATCCAAACAGGTTTTCTGTTTCGTTTCAATCCAATTAAATAATTAAAATTATAAACATTCGAATGGAAATATCGTATGGCTTCCCATATGAATAGTATGGATTTTTCAATCCAATATTATCAATCTTCGAGGTAAACCCTATCAAAATTATATAAGAATTTCTATTTAATATTTAAATATTCAATCTAAACCAAATCCCCCTATTTGAACTCAAATAAATATTTTAAATAAACAAAATATTTCAAATAAATGGTCAGAAAATACAGGATATTACAGAATCCGAACACAATGTCATGCAAACTCAGTACAATCTTCCTCAACTCAACACTAGAATATTGAAGAGGTGGCATATCTTGTTTAATGGTATTAGTTATGAACTTATCAATTTGCCTTCTGAATGGATGATTCTTTGGGCAAGATGGCAATTGAAAAAAAAAACAAGATTCTCCTCCCTGTTCAAGAGTAAATGACTTTATTTTCTCCATACAATAAGGACATGACAATCTTCCATGTGTACTCAAATCGAAAAACATACCATATGCTAGAAATTCACTAGTTGTGCACATCAAAGCTGCTCTTAAAAAAGTTTTCTTTTTTGTGCACATCATAAACAAGAACACCTTCCCATAACTCTAATAGTTCATCAACCAAAAGTCGTAAGAAAACATCTAAATTATTTCCCATGCTTTTAGGCTCTAGTATGACCATGTTTAGGAATAGAAACGGTTGTTTCATGCATTTTCTAGGTGGCAAATTGTAAACTGTCAAAATCACAAACAACCTTCATATCATTTTCTTTGTAATAAAATATGCAAAAATTCTATCAAACATCAATTTTGTCATAACCAAGCCCAATATGTTTCAACATTTTTTTAGCTTCACAAATTTTTTGAATTAACTTATGCCCGTCAGGCAACATGTTGTCAATTAGCGCACCTATATTCTTAAATCAGGCCTCTGTCATACCCCGTCGCAATTTAAGAGCCATCAACTTGGCACATGCAAATAATTTTGTTTCTTTTTTGCAACCTTCCCAGAGCAGCTCGTCAGCAGCTTTTAAGATGTTTAAGAATTTCTAAGCTTCGAGATTTGGTGTTGCTCTTCCACATCAGAATCAACACACATCGGATCCAATATCATATCACTATATGGGTTATCATCATTTGAATTGCTTGTGTCTATCTGTAACAAACCGAAAATTTAGCGATCTTGATCATTAACCCAAAACACCAAGTCAACTAACCAAGCATCAAAAATTACCAGACCATTAATAGAAAGAAGTTAGAGGGTGAGAAATAGAAATAAAAGTTAGAACAGGAGAAACGAAGAACCTAAATCTCACAACAGAATGAAAAAATATATATTAGATAACATCACTTTTGAAATACAAATCAACTTTGTATACACATATCACCATCAGAGTACAATACATACAAGATCACAACGGAAATAAATACTAGTTATATAATGCTGAAGCCCCCTGCTCCTAGCTCTTCCAGGTATATCTAAAAAATCTCGACTACTTGACTGCTCGTACAAATTTGGACACCCAAACGTTTAGGGTAAAACAACAAAATAAACTCTGGGTTAGTCATGGGATGGTGTAAGTAAACTCCAACCAATTGGTTTAACTTTTAAAATCCTTTTAAAAAGAAATGATAATCATAAGACCGATCCATTCATAAACACAGATGGTTTTTAACTTATGAAAACCCAAAATATTCTATGTATCAAAACTATTATGATATTATACTAGTGTCTAAATCAACTAAATAGCAATCTATTGGAACGCTTGCATCTCACGCTCCACGTACATAGTATATAATCAAAAAACGCAGGGCGCTTATTGGAGAATGGATTTCCAACTATGATAAGACATAGGACCACCTTCTGATAGTGTATCTTTAGAGAGGAATACACTGGGTTCAACAAGAATATATTGTAACACAGCCACACATGACCGACCACTCACTCAACTTGAGTGAATCAAATGTATATCACCAACGGTTGTGATCAGCATCCGTTACCGAAAGCACACAACAACGATAGAATAAGAAGCAATTGAATTTTCTCTAGATCAGGTGATAATACATTCTAATGGGTATGACTTACATAGCCATGTTGCCTTCCCGATTTTTGTCATTTCCCGTTGATGAGGCCTGAGGCTACGTCTTACCTTAGAACATCATTCACTTCGAATGCCACATTGTCAGATCCATCAAATCACTAATTGACATCCCCAAAAATACACCGGTTGTTAAGCTAAGAGAAGTTTCCTTCTCCGCCACCAACTATGGTACATTTAAAAAAAATCAATGTATGCGACAATCTAGAAATACTCTTTCCTGGGACTGGACAAACCGATGGCACCATCCTATCAATCAATCTTAGGCAATTTCTATCTTGGATTAACAGAACAGTCCTTGCACTTTACTCCATCTTCAATTATCTTCAACATAATTTGCTTCGCAACGCTTATGCCCATACGGAGTGTTTTCCAGATAATAACCTTGATCCCAGTCTCTCCATATTGACAACGGAATATAAAACGGGCCAAAACTTTGATAGTTGGTTATTTAACTATCAAAGAAACATCCATACAATCAATAACCCTATTTCCAAATGGAAATTCTACCGATCAATCATCAAACAACATTGGTATAAGGACCCAACGAAATCCGGTAGGCTTTGCAACCATCCCTTCATCCTCCAGTACAGCAGGTAAAACCTACCGTGGTTCACACTGGTCCCCCAGTCACTTGTTTTACGGCGACCCTCTTGAGCCTCCCGGCCACAGCCTAACCAACCCCCGCAAGGGACATGTAGGGGTAAGAGCCCACTGTTCACCACCAAACTACATGGTGAGAACCCCCCATCATGACTGCAACAAGGACTGGTATGAGAACTAAAACAGTTATTAATCTTTATTTTAAAGTTCAGTAAATCAAGGGACCACGCCGTATAACACGGAACAGGTTTCCTCCCAAGAATACCAGTACATAAAACAACAACGCAATGCTAAATAAAGAACAATGAAGCTATTATAAGACCCAGGTCCCATCACACAATGCAACACAAGCCGGAGGATAGGGTTTTACCTTATGATAGCCAAAGAATGCTTGATACGCTAAATTTCATCTTTTATTACTATAAGTGTATAGTGTCAAAATAATTTCAATCATAAGTATCAATCATAGACGGCATGGGTACCATATATCATGTCGCCATACTAGTTCTACAATTAAAACCGCAAAATCACGTATTGGAAATTGTATTTCCATCTGCGAACCGAGGCAAGGGATCGTCCTCTAATGATTTGAGACTGTCTAGCCCGAGCCTCAGGAACAGCTGCAACTGCCCCATGGATCGTCAGGGCCGGTCCACCGATGTGGATTAAACTTAAATCCTGAACACTGCGTTTCCCCGCCCTTTGGGGCGTAAATGAGCCAAATGACTCCATCGGCTCCACTCAGTCACCGATATATCCGAGGCGCCTCGCAACAACAACAACCACACAGGTGAAAATAATATAAATGTCAGGGCTGGTAGGTCACTGACACCACCCTAGCTAGAAGGAAACGCAAGCCCTCCCTGAGGTCCTCTCCTGTTTCTGGTTCACAACCGGGGTGTGAGGCCCGTGAATCAACGCTACACAAAGCTATGCCACACAGGCCGTGCTTTGATCATCAACCACAACACTTTGCTTTTCAATAGAAGCCTTGATCATTTGCATCTTAGCATGCCACACAGGCAAACCACTCCATGCAACTGATATTCATCAATCACACAGAATGATTTCCAATGTCGGACACACAGTCCATTTACAAGTCCGTTCTGGGTCTGAACGAAACCGAAGGCACCTTGTACCTCGCATATCCATGGATCTCCAAGTACGTCTGGACGATCACCAACTGATTCCCTCCTCTTGGGTGCACTACCCAATCAAGATCATCGGTAATCACCCAAACGATGTGAAGACCTCCGGTCTTCGACCACCATCTTCATCCTCGACACCACATCGAATCAGTTATTCAAAATGGGAAAAACCCGGTCTTTCTGAATAACTCGTGTACATAATAAATAAGTGTTACACAAACACATCATATGCCTCATTCCAATTTAGAATATACTTTTATTCAAATATTCTTACACTTTGGGAAAGGTTCCCATTAATTTTATCAAAGATAAATTCTTTAAATTTATTCTTTAATCTTCTTTTGAATATCAATTCAAACTAGTCGGAATTAGTGAACCACACCGAAGTAATCATTTATTTTATTTTTCCAATTCCAACCTATTCATCCCATGAAGTAAAACTGGTAATACTTCATATCAAACACCACGGTGTTATCGGTAAATTCAATTACCATTTCACGTTCAAATCTAATTAAAGATTTAACTATCGCCTGGAGCAAAACTGGTGATAGTCCATTCTCGACCATTTTAATCTAATTAAAGATTCATTAAAATTCCACTTGGTTTTAATCTTCCTAAAAATCAATATCAATGATTATTTAACTTGGGAAATCACATCCTGTCCTTAACTGGGTTAAAGAACCAGTGTCATTTAAAACACGGTTCACTATAAACCCAAAATCACATTCCATTAATTATCGGGTTAAAGAACAAGTGTTATTTAAAACACCGTTCATGACAAACCCAAAAATCAATTCAAATTCAATTCCAATTAAATACCATTTAATTGGTACACTTCATTAAATCTAAATAAATTTTTTTAATATTTTTCTCAATTGGGTTTAAGAACAGTGTTAATGAAGACACCATTCACGACAAACCCAAATCCCATTTGATATTAAATACAAGGCTCTGAATAGAAAATATATCGGCTTATATTCAATATCAAATTCTACGACCAACAAATATCGTATTGGAAATAACGATATATATATCTTTCAAATTTCCATAACAATATCTGTATCATCACGGAATCCAACATCGAAATATTTCAAAGACAATTTCGATTCAATTCCATTCCAATTCAATTATTGGAAATTCTGGTTACTTTTAAAACCCTTTCAAATCCAATTTATTTATTTCAAAAATAAATGAATTATAATTCTAGTTCAAAATTAGTTCATTTCGATAAAAATCTATTTTTGTCTTTTCAAATATGGAAATTTTCATCCCAATTCTTTCCAAATCATTTCTTATGATTTTACACAAATTATTACTATTTTTAATAATTTTATCAAGGCCCGTACAGTCGATTTCCATCAAAGGTCATCGAACTGCACTTACATCGACCTTCTCCAAATTTGATTTGGACATAATTCCAAATCCAACCATTATATTTCTAATTTCTAATATTTTTTAGAAAGCTCTTTTCGATACGAACCCAACGGTTCCGGTTTTAGGAGAATCCGATGGCCGGATTTCCCGTAATATCCGTTCGAAGTCAATGGTAGAAATTCGCGAACTGCCGCAGCACAGCGCGTTCTATTCAGGCCATTATATAATATATATAATATATACTTCGTCGATTTCCTTTTTAAAACGTATTTTATAAATCGTTTTAAATTCGTTTTCGAAACGATTTCAACTTCATATTCAATTTCGAATCAAAATTGAATATTCCACGTCATCGATATACAAATGATAATAATTTCAAAACGTTATATTTTGAAATCACTTCATTTTCTATAATCATTATAAAAACGAATATAATCGATATAAATATCGCTCGCGTCCAAATGGCGCATATCTAATCAACACAGCTTTATATATTTCAATAACTTCGTTATTCTATTCAACAAATGAATATTTTCTTCAACACATGAATATATATTTTTATCCAACACATGAATTTTTATTCTATTCAACGCATGAATTTTTCTTTCTATTCAACACATGAATTTTCTTTCTATTCAACACATGAATTTTCTTTCTATTCAACACATGAATTTTCTTTTATAATATTTCTTATTTTCCAAATTGGAATGAGGCCCAATTAATTACCATATAATTTATTTATATGGATTACATCCAACACATGTATATAAAAGCCACGATAAATAATCAACCATCATCCAGAGTGCATTCTACACTGTATAAGCATCAAATATAAATATTCAACGCTTATTACAGCCTGTCAATCAATCGATCGACATACAGCTAATTATTGGGAATAGTGTATGTCCAATTTCATCCCAACACCCGTGTGGGGTTTCAAACAATCAAACACAGATTTTATTTGTGCAGTTGGGCGATGTGTAAAATTTATCGTCCCAATCAATATCAGTCAAATCGGTGTACATAAACAAATCATTCGATTTGTAAATGAATATATATTTTATTTCAACACATGAATTTATATTTTATTTCAACACATGAAATTATTTTATTTCAACACATGAAATTATTTTATTTCAACACATGAAATTATTTTTCTTTCAACACATGAATATATACTTTTCACATCACAATCAACAGTCAAATTTCACAACACAAACAATCACACAAGTCGTCCATGGTCTGTGGACAACGGCTATCGGGTGCTGCTAAGCACCGTCTGCATCCTAGTATATATTTCTAACTAGAAAACAAGAATTAAAAGTGAGATGTTCTCACCGAGGGTTCCACTCTGCCATTCTATATTTCTGAGCGGTTCAGATTCACTTTTGTTTTCCACCAGTTCCGTCACACAATGTTTCGCGCTGTTCATAATAAAAACACATTTTATCTCACTATATATATAATAAAAATCAGATTTTTATTTCGCTACATATATAAAAATTATATTTTTATAGTCTCTATTATATAAAAATCATATTTTTATCTTCATAAAAATATTTCAAATATATGATAAAAATCTTGTCTTAACCAATTCGCTTTCATTATAAAGATTCTATTTGTATTCTTCTAAAAATAATTTCATATCATACCCTAGTTAAAAATCGTATTTTTAACTTGCCAAATATTTCCTTCCTACGATAAAATTATATCTTTATATAATTAAAAAAAATCCGATCTTTTCTAAATTAAAAATCCGATCTTTTCTAAATTAATGAAAATCAAACCTTTGTAAACAAATAAAACTCAAACTCTTGTTTTTAAATATGAAATCAGTTCATTCTTTAAAATAAAAATCTTAACTTAGAACAATAAAAATTCTACCTTTATAAATAAAAATCATGTTTTTAACTCTTAAAAATCATATTTTTACTTTGCTAAAATATATATAAAAATCATATCATTATATTTACGAAAATCAGATCTTTGTTTAATTAAAACTAAAAATAAAAATCCAATCCGAATTCATGTTAAAACTGAAATCAAAATCTATATATGAATAAAAACAAAAATCTCACAGTTTTCTTTCGGTTAGAAGAGAGGTGCTACGCGCTAGAGATGGAGGAGGAGGGGTGTACTGCGGCTCGCGGTTACGGCAGGAGGTGGCGCCGGAGTTTGACAGGGGGGTCTTAGGTCGGTTTT
The DNA here is from genome assembly GCA_030737875.1 of Allium sativum. Lineage (NCBI taxonomy): Eukaryota > Viridiplantae > Streptophyta > Magnoliopsida > Asparagales > Amaryllidaceae > Allium > Allium sativum. Next base: position 312,884,596 of record CM060913.1, read on the forward strand.
TTTGACAGAAGAGGGGAGGAAGGAGGCACAATGGGGAGCTTTGCGGTGGAGTCAATGGGGATGGAGGGTTTGCGGTCTTCGAGGTGGGCGGTTTCGTGGGGGAGTAGGAACGGATGGGGGGGGAGGACGAGCGGAGGCGACGGGGTGGAGTTCGCCGTTGGCGATGATGCGGAGGAGGGGGGCGTGCTCGATCCTCGATCGATTTGGGGATTCTCGGGTTTTTTTTATTACTTAAATGATCGTTGACTAAAGGGGAAAGAGAAGGGGGATGTAGGGGGTTATATAATAATTTATATATTTATTTAATTTCTAAATCCAAAAAGCAACTTTTTATTTCAACCTCGAAATCGAACCCACCGACTGTCGTCCCTAGCTAATTACCCCTATTCTAAACGCAATGGGATACGCCCTGTAGGCCAATTCAACTGTTACGATCAGCTTTCGTTTAAATTAAAATGTAAATCACCATATATTCAATTTAAACACATATTTTAATTTACTGGGGTCCCATACGGACTCTAAAAATTCCAGAAAAATATTTTCTAACTTCGTATTGACGATACGGTCCTAAAAAAACTAATTTCATCGAATTCTGGGACCGTTTGAAAAATGGCCATTTTCCAGTTGATTAAAATCAACTGAAACTGGTCAAACGCGTTTTCCTTTGCCACGCTCACATATTGATTCAGAAAATTCCGAATTTTGAAACCTAGCAATAAATTGACATCACGGATCCAACAAAAGTGGTTTCGTCGAAAACGAAGGTCGTTTGCAAAATTTTCATTTTTAAGGGCCAAAATTCCATAACGATTATTCTGAATTTTCAACTAGGCATATCTTTTGATTCCCGCTATGAAATTTCAATTTTTCGGATTCATTGGAAAGATATTATCAAATAGACTCTAATATTTTTGGTTTCGCTAAAATCCGGTTTATTTCAAATCCTGTACATTCATTTGAACTTTGAAATTGAATTATCGAACTACTGCGCCATTTTCAATTCCTTTTATATTTAAAATAAATATTTATATTCTAATGACGATTCAAATATAATATATACGTTCGAATTCTATTCAAAATAAATTTCTCGTCGTTATTATTTAAAATAATTCATTTTAAATATTCAAAATTCACTAAAATTGCCAAAATAAAAATTTTAAATTGGCTCGGATTTTCCGGGTTGTTACAATCTCGCCCACTTAAAACTTTTCGTCCCCGAAAAGGAATGAAGCTGAAAGTTGTTTTAACTCAACTTCCAATATTTTCATTACGGCCTAAGTTCTTCAACTTTTCAGTTTCTAAGAACTTTTCAAATTTTTCAAAAATTTGGCTAACAGCCTAAATTTTCGAAAAATTTCGCCATAACATCCCCTGCACCGGGGACTTCGGGATTTTTCATATAGCCTTCCATGGCCTTCTTCAATCCAAAAGAAAAAGAAAAAGCCAAGTGGCTAGCCAATCGGCTCATAAAATCATCCAAAACCCAAGAAATACAATAAACATGTACCTATTTGTCGGGCAAACAATTTTATTCCTCTTCTCTAGCCTCCTTGCTATGTTCTGTTCAATGTAAGTACATGTATATGCATGCAAATGCGACAAATTTTCAATACAATTCACTATTTGGTTCAATTTGGCTAAAGGTTCAACATTTAATTAATCAAACAATAACCAAACAACACAACCAGCAATCAATTAGTCGATTAACGTTTCAAACTCATAATTTTGGTACATAGTCAAAAAATCACATTTTTGGTGCCAAATCACAATAATAAGCCCTATCTAGCTTTGGTTCTCACACCAGTCAATTGGAATCATATAGATATCCCACCTTCGAAACTCGAACACAGACACTGATGATGAGGCCTCATCATCAGAATCATCTCCGGGCGACTAGAGTGCGATTCTATATCTACCCAATATATGAAAACTTCGAATACACGTGGATCAGACGTATACGCAAAATCTTTATATACTGGACTATCCAAATCCATACATATAAATAATCAAATATGAATAATTGATTTAAATTTTCAAAACAAAAATTGTTTTCAATTTAAAAATATACTCTTCACACTCGTTCTAGGATACTACTGATCCCATCTCTAACGAGTCATTCTCATTGGATATTACTAATCCAATCTCTGATGAATTCTTTCATATAGCTCTAACGTGTCTTGTTCTCGAGCTTTGTAAACCAAAGCTCTGATACCAAACTATAAGGACCCGAACTTCCCCGGTAAGGAAAGAGCGGATACTTTGAAGACAAGACGAATCAGAATACAAACAGAAGAACATTTCATTGTTAATTACAACAATTCCATCAGAATACAAGAATATACAGAGTATAAATCAATTACACATTCATTAAATATCAGAGATTACAATACATTACATAGCAGCAGAAAAATAATTCAAAACACAACTAAAGGAGATATATGGATACAAAGCTTTCCGGATATCATTCCAACTGTAAACCAGGATCCCGTGAATAAAAATCTGCAAAGCCAAAACTACTAGCTGCCCGTGTCGAAAATAAGGGCACCCAGAGTTTAGGTTAAAACAATAAACTCCAGGCCAGTCATGTGACTGGTGTGAGAACTAAAACAGTTATTAATCTTTATTTTAAAGTTCGGTAAATCAAGGGACAACGCCGTATAACACGGAACGGGTTTCCTCCCAAGAATACCAGTGCATATAACAACAGCACAATGCTAAATAAAGAACAATGAAGCTATTATAAGACCCAGGTCCTATCACACAATGCAACACAAGCCGTAGGATATGGTTTTACCTTATAATAGCCAAAGAATGCTTGATACGCTAAATTTCATCTTTTATTACTATAAGTGTATAGTGTCAAAACAATTTCAATCATAAGTATCAATCATAAACTGCAAGGGTACCATATATCATGTCGCAATACTAGTTCTATAATTAAAACCGCAAAATCACGTATTGGAAATTGGATTTCCATCTGCGAACCGAGGCAAGGGATCGTCCCCTACCGATTCGAGACTGTCTAGCCCGAGCCTCAGGAACAACCGCAACTGCCCCATGGATCGGTCCACCGATGTAGATTAAACTTAAATCCTGAACACTGTGTTTCCCCGCCCTTTAGGGCGTAAATGAGCCAAATGACTCCATCGGCTCCACTCAGTCACCGATATATCCGAGGCGCCTCGCAACAGCAACAACCACACATGTGAAAATAATATAAATGTCAGGGCTGGTAGGTCATTGACACCACCCTAGCTAGAAGGAAACGCATGCCCTCCCTGAGGTCCTCCCCCGTTTCTGGTTCACAACCGGGGCGTGAGGCTCGCGAATCAACGCTACACAAAGCTATGCCACACAGGCCGTGCTTTGATCATCAACCACAAGACTTTGATTTTCAACAGAAGCCTTGATCATTTGCATCTTAGCATGCCACACAGGCAAACCAATCCATGCAACCGATATTCATCAATCACACAGAATGATTTCCAATGTCGGACGCACAGTCCATTTACAAGTCCGTTCTGGGTTTGAACGAAACCGGAGGCACCTTGTAGCTCGCATATCCATCGATCTCCAAGTACGTCTGGACGATCACCAACTGATTCCCTCCTCTTGGGTGTACAGTCCAATCAAGATCATCAGTAATCACCCAAACGATGTGAAGACCTCCGGTCTTCAACCACCGTCTTCATCCTCGACACCACGTCGAATCAGTTATTCAGAATGTGATAAAACCGGTCTCTCTGAATAACTCGCGTATATAATAAATAATGTTACACAAACACATCATACACCTCATTCCAATTCAGAATATTCTTTTATTCAAATATACTAACACTTTGGGAAATGTTACCATTAATTTTATCAAAGATAAATTCTTTAAATTTATTCTTTAATCTTCTTTTGAATATCAATTCAAACTAGTCGGAATTAGCAAACCACACCGAAGTAATCATTTATTTTATTTTCTCAATCCCAACCTATTCATCCCATGAAGTAAAACTGGTAATACTTCATATCTAACACCACGGTTGTAACAACCCGTATTTTGATAACGTGTTATAACCATAAATCTAGTTAGAATTAAATTTTAAAATAAGAACCAAGGGTAACGGGTTGCGCCATTGCGTTCATCTTTGAATTCTGCATGAAATCGAGTCCGAGTTTTCGAAAATCGGAGTCCGTATGACCAAGTTATGGCTCCCCAAAGTTTCAGAAATTTTCAGAGTTCAAAACAGTTCGAATTCGAGTTCAAATTCGAATTTCAAAACCCAGACAGACTGGGCGGGAAATTTCCCACCCAGCACCCCAGTTCGACTGGGGAGTCGACTGGGCAGTCGACACCCCCAGGACCAGGTCGACTGTGCAGTCGACTTGGGTGTCGACCTGGTCCCCGAATCTGGTTTGGGCCTGGTTGCTCCTGCTTGACCCTGTTGGCTTGTTTGAGGGCTTGTGACGATTTTTGGCGGTTCAGATCGATTCTAGGGTTTATCATATGGCCTAAACTAGTTGTTGCAACTATAAAAACACCCTAAGACCTAGGCTAATCCACAACAAATCTTTCTAACACCATTATGCTGCTAAGTCTCCTCTTGAACCATGGCCGCCGCCTCCAACTTGAAGCTTAAACATTCAAACTAGATCCAAATCGAAGGCCAACGTTTCTACAACAATTCAAGGGAATAGATCAACATCTCAACAACGATCCTACGACAATTTCTGTTCTTATTTCTCAAAAACCACGATCTGTAAGCCCCAGTTACTCTTAGATCTAAACTCTAAACTTAATATGGACATGTGTAAATTGAACATAAACATGATAACTACTTGAGACCTACTCTTGTATATCTTTGATCTATAACTATTCCTTTTTGATCTATTATTTTAGATCTACTCTTGTTCACCCTAGATCTATTCACCTTGAACCTAGTACCGTTCATATTTAACCTTGATTTGTGGAATACTGATAAGAACTTGATTTAGGGGCATGTTCATGTCATAACCTAAACCCTATCATTATTTTAACATGCCTGTGATGTTGTGATGTTGAAACTATCGCTAGTCACAAGTTTAGGATTATCATCTTATGTCATTTATTGCTATGTTTATCACCCTATTTCATATGCCAGTGATGTTATGATCATATCTCAAGTTACACCATGCTTGCCTTGAAATCACCTTTGCCACTTTATACCCATCCTTGTTATGTCATTCCATAGTTACATCTATTGCCTTGATTCGAATTCACGAGCGTTGGGGATGCGATTTGGGTAGTTTAGGAAAACCTGAATTTAGTATGAACTTGAAAACATGAATATCGTTATAACTTGAGCTTGTATAGGAACATGAACTTGACATGAAATTATACTTGAAAATATGAATTTGGGACATGACACTTAGATAACTTAAACGTGGCCAACTCGAGGTTGGGTTGAGTTTGCAGTATAAATCTGCCCGGAACCGCCCGGCGAATCCAGTAACTGCAAACAATAGGACCCAATGTGAGTAGTTGGTCATATCGCACTCGAAACCCGAGGTTAGACTAGGTTATGGTGTAAAACAGCCCGGACCCGCCCGGTACATCCAGTAACCATAACCAAGTCTAATGTGAGAGGTTAGGGGTGCATTAAGTAAATTAGTGCCACTGGATAGGGTTAAGTCATGAACCACTTGAATATACTTAACCAATTTGACACGTTGATTTGATAGGGTTAAGTCATGAACCGCTTGAACACACTTAACCAACCTGACACATGATTCGTAAGACTAAGTCTTGAACTAAAACGACACACTTAGTCAATTTGACATGACACGTAAATGGGGTTAAGTCTCAATTTTAAATGACAACTTAACCTGCTGAACGAAACTCTAGTTACGCGGTCCTTTTCAGCAGTAACCCACTAGATGTATCACGGTACCCTGGGACTAGGCAGGGTGGGGCACGATTGCTGGGCCGATTGTAAGCGACCAGAACGACGGCTGAGTTGGTGCGCCATTGTAGGTTCAGGTGGACCAGGGTCGTGCACTTAGTCCGGAGTTGAAAAAGCAGGCATTGGGCATCAGTAGGATTATCTGTGCATTCTTGATTCGTGTCGGTGGTTGGCACCCTAGGGCTTGATACACCCTATGGTGGACCTAGCACAGGTGACTACATTCGTGATAGGGCCGTATGACACAAACACACGACGAGCTAGACTTGTAGGGAGCCGATCGATTAGATCATACCGTTGGACCCCGAATTGGGTCACTTCACGATATTGGGCCAAGAGATTATTTCTTGATTTATAGTTGACACGGGATTAGTATACCAGTATAGTTGGTATGGCGAACCTTGAATACGCAATGTTAGACTTGAGTTATCTTGTTAGCTTAGTTATCGTGTCAGACTTATCATCATTCCTATGTTTAATTCCAGTTTATTCATGTCTTGTTAACTTTACTAGTTTCTATGCTGATAGTCACTAGGGCTTACCAGTCTTTTTGACTGACCCGTTTTCTTTCGCCTCTTTGTCTTTCGTCCCCCCCCCAGGTTCTCAGGGAGGAAACTCTAGCTCTTAGCTTGGACTTTGCTTGCTTTCTGACAGCTCATGTACGGTTTAGTCTTGAGCTATGCTATGGCTGCACTCATGCACTTTTTGGGGAATAATATATTACTTATGTTGTTTTAAGTACTTTGCTTCTTTAGAACTTGATGTAATGAAATAATGACTTGGCATTTTGATGTAAGAGGTTTTGACTCTATTTTTCAGTAATGAGATTTGGTTTTAAAGTCTATATCCGCTGCTTTATATACTCTATTTTATCTATGTTCTGTCTTGTGTTATCTCTGTGCCTGTTTACTAGATAATACCCCTCCAAAACTAGGGCATTCCCTCTGTGAGTGACCCTTGTGGAGGTAGGGTGTTACATTTGGTATCAGAGCAGAAGGTTACCAGACTGGGCAAAAGTTTTAAAAACCTTCTAAAACTATTTTTAAAACCGTTTATAAAGAAGAATTTTTCAAGAAAAGTTTTATTTTTAAGAAAAGGCTATTCCCCAAAAGCCATTAGCACTTTCCTTTGTTTCCTCGTTTGATTCTTTTTCCTTTTCGCTTTTCAACATGTCTGATCTTAACCTTCCTATGGGAGTACCCATACCTGGTTGGTTCCGAAGATACTTGGAAGCTAGGGACAACGGCGTGGGCCCGGCAGATATCCCTCCTCCTCCTCCCCCGGTGGCCACGGTTCCTCCTCCTCCTCCGGGTACCGCCTTCGCCAAAATATGCAAGGACTTTATAGGAATGGGCGGCAAGAACTTCGTTGGAACTGAAACCTTCATTGAGGCGCGAAATTGGCTAAAAGAGACTAAAGACTTGTTTGTTATTTTCGATATGGAGGATCATAGGAAAGTTCAGTTGGCAGCATGGTTGTTGAAAGAGGAAGCTACATTTTGGTGGGAAGTCACCAACGCTACCAGGCCAATTGAGACTTGGGCAGATTTTAGAGAGAGGTTTGGGCTTAAGTTTTTATCATCCGCAGAAGCGAGCCTTCAGATGGAGAGGTTCCTAGCACTCAAGCAAGGGGACATGTCAGTTAGGGAATACATGAATAAGTTTAATCAGCTTGCTCGGTTTGGTTTGGACTTAGTCAACACGGCTGAGAAGAAGGCTCTACGCTTTGCTCGAGGATTGAGCGAGCCACTCCACACTATGGCCATGACTCATGTACCCATGGGGGCGACCTTTGAAAGCTTGGTGAATATGGCCCTACTTCATGAAGAAGACGAGAATGGCAAGAAGAAGGTCAAGGCGAATGAGTCTCAAGACAAGAAGGTAGACTCCGAGAAAGGAGGAAAGAACAGCAACAACAAGAATGACAAGTCACGTGAGAAAAGAAAATGCAACTTCTGTGGTATTGACGGGCATATAGTCCAGGACTGTAGGAAGAAGAAGATGAAGATAGGAGCATGTTTTCAATGCGGTGAAACTGGACACATCAGCAAGAACCGCCCTAAGAAGCAAGGGCAAGCCCCGCAAGAAGGACCTTCTAGGGGTACATCTTTAACTTCTTTTCCCTAGATACTCTGTTTTATCTTGTATATCCTTTCGATCCTGTCTTGAGAACCTTAGGTAGAATCCTATGAATGTAAACATGTATTTGAAACATGTTATGCTTGATGTTTGCGAATGGTTGCAAGTGGTTGCAAGTGATTGCTCGTGGTTGCATAACACATTAGGCACTAGATCGGCTCAGACACATTTTCATATTGCATATGCATGAGTGTTTATACTTATTTATGGATGAAATTGAATGTGTTATCATATGAATGTTGCATATGGATGAATGTTTGTGCACACATATAGTGCTTATGTGACTAGGATTTGTTTGCATACATGTTGGATTCATGACACTAAACATATTTTGCATTAGAAAGATCAATCAGGCCTGATCATTTGCATTAGATAAGGAACATATACACACACTTTTTGCATATGTTCATACAGCATTAGAAATCTCTTAAGGACAATGTTTGCTTGTGGATGATGTTTTGAGTAGATGGATGATGGATGGTAGGATACGTTCTTCCTAACTTAGAGATTTCGGGGACGAAATCCTTTAAGGAGGGGAGAATGTAACAACCCGTATTTTGATAACATGTTATAATCATAAATCTAGGCAGAATTAAATTTTAAAATAAGAACCAAGGGAAACGGGTTACGCCATTGCGTTCGTCTCAGAATTATGCATGAAATCGAGTCCGAGTTTTCGAAAATCGGAGTCCGTATGACCAAGTTATGGCTCCCCAAAGTTTCAGAAAATTTCAGAGTTCAAAACAGTTCGATTTCGAGTTCAAATTCGAATTTCAAAACATAGACAGACTGGGCGGGAAATTTCCCGCCCAGCACCCCAGGTCGACTGAGGAGTCGACTGGGCAGTCGACACCCCAAGGATCAGGTCGACTGCGCAGTCGACTTGGGTGTCGACCTGGTCCCCGAACCTGGTTTGGGCCTGGTTGCTCCTGTTTGACCCTGTTGGCTTGTTTGAGGGCTTGTGACGATTTTTGGCGGTTCAGATCGATTCTAGGGTTTATCCTATGGCCTAAACTAGTTGTTGCAACTATAAAAACACCCTAAGACCTAGGCTAATCCACAACAAATCTTTCTAACACCATTATGCTGCTAAGTCTCCTCTTGAACCATGGCCGCCGCCTCCAACTTGAAGCTTAAACATTCAAACTAGATCCAAATCGAAGGCCATCGTTTTTACAACAATTCAAGGGAATAGATCAACATCTCAACAACGATCCTACAACAATTTCTATTCTTAGTTCTCAAAACCCACGATCTGTAAGCCCCAGTTACTCTTAAATCTAAACTCTAAACTTAATATGGACATGTGTAAATTGAAGTTGAATATAAACATGATAACTACTTGAGACCTACTCTTGTATATCTTTGATATATGACTATTCCTTTTTGATCTATTATTTTAGATCCACTCTTGTTCACCCTAGATCTATTCACCTTGAACCTAGTACCATTCATATTGAACCTTGATTTGTGGAATACTGATAAGAACTTGATTTAGGGGCATGTTCATGTCATAACCTAAACCCTATCATTATTTTAACATGCCTGTGATGTTGTGATGTTGAAACTATCGCTAGTCACAAGTTTAGGATTATCATCTATGTCATTTATTGCTATGTTTATCACCCTATTTCATATGCCAGTGATGTTATGATCATATCTCAAGTTACACCATGCTTGCCTTGAAATCACCTTTGCCACTTTATACCCATCCTTGTTATGTCATTCCATAGTTACATCTATTGCCTTGATTAGAATTCACGAGCGTTGGGGATGCGATTTGGGTAGTTTAGGAAAACCTGAATTTAGTATGAACTTGAAAACATGAATATCGTTATAACTTGAGCTTGTATAGGAACATGAACTTGACATGAAATTATACTTGAAAATATGAATTTGGGACATGACACTTAGATAACTTGAACGTGGCCAACTCGAGGTTGGGTTGAGTTTGCAGTATAAATCTGCCCGTAACCGCCCGGCGAATCCAGTAACTGCAAACAATAGGACCCAATGTGAGTAGTTGGTCATATCGCACTCGAAACCCGAGGTTAGACTAGGTTATGGTGTAAAACAGCCCGGACCCGCCCGACACATCCAGTAACCATAACCAAGTCTAATGTGAGAGGTTAGGGGTGCATTAAGTAAATTAATGCCACTGGATAGGGTTAAGTCATGAACCACTTGAATATACTTAACCAATTTGACACGTTGATTTGATAGGGTTAAGTCATGAACCACTTGAACACACTTAACCAACCTGACACATGATTCGTAGGACTAAGCCTTGAACTAGAACGACACACGTAGTCAATTTGACATGACACGTAGATGGGGTTAAGTCTCAATTTTAAATGACAATTTAACATGCTGAACGAAACCCTAGTTACGCGGTCCTTTTCAGCAGTAACCCACTAGATGTATCACGGTACCCTGGGACTAGGCAGGGTGGGGCACGATTGCTGGGCCGATTGTAAGTGACCAGAACGACGGCTGAGTTGGTGCGACATTGTAGGTTCAGGCGGACTAGGGTCGTGCACTTAGTCCGGAGTTGAAAAAGCAGGCATTGGGCATCAGTAGGATTATCTGTGCATTCTTGATTCGTGCCGGTGGTTGGCACCCTAGGGCTTGATACACCCTATGGTGGACCTAGCACAGGTGATTACATTCGTGATAGGGTCGTATGACACAGACACACGACGAGCTAGACTTGTAGGGAGCCGATCGATTAGATCATACCGTTGGACCCCGAATTGGGTCACTTCACGATATTGGGCCAAGAGATTATTTCTTGATTTATAGTTGACACGGGATTAGTATACCAGTATAGTTGGTATGGCGAACCTTGAATACGCAATGTTAGACTTGAGTTATCTTGTTAGCTTAGTTATCATGTCAGACTTATCATCATTCCTATGTTTAATTCCAGTTTATTCATGTCTTGTTAAATTTACTAGTTTCTATGCTGATAGTCACTAGGGCTTACCAGTCTTTTTGACTGACCCGTTTTCTTTCGCCTCTTTGTCTTTCGTCCCCCCCCCCCCCCCCCAGGTTCTCAGGGAGGAAACTCTAGCTCTTAGCTTGGACTTTGCTTGCTTTCTGACAGCTCATGTACGGTTTAGTCTTGAGCTATGCTATGGCTGCACTCATGCACTTTTTGGGGAATAATATTTTACTTATGTTGTTTTAAGTACTTTGCTTCTTTAGAACTTGATGTAATGAAATAATGACTTGGCATTTTGATGTAAGAGGTTTTGACTCTATTTTTCAGTAATGATATTTGGTTTTAAAGTCTATATCCGCTGCTTTATACACTTTATTTTATCTATGTTCTATCTTGTGTTATCTCTGTGCCTGTTTACTAGATAATACCCCTCCAAAACTAGGGCATTCCCTCTGTGAGTGACCCTAGTGGAGGTGGGGTGTTGCAACGGTGTTATCAGTAAATTCAATTACCATTTCACGTTCAAATCTAATCAAAAATTTAACTATCGCCTGGTGCAAAACTGGTGATACTCCATTCTCGACCATTTCAATCTAATTAAAGATTCATTAAAACTCCACTTGGTTTTAATCTTCCCAAAAATCAATATCAATGATTATTTAACTTGGGAAATCACATCCTGTCCTTAACTGGGTTAAAGAACCAATGTCATTTAAAACACGGTTCACTATAAACCCAAAATCACATTCCATTAATTATCGGGTTAAAGAATAAGTGTTATTTAAAACACCGTCCATAATAAACCCAAAAATCAATTCAAATTCAGTTCCAATTAAATACCATTTAATTAGTACACTTCATTAAATCTAAATAAAATGGTTTAATCTTTTTCTCAACTGGGTTTAAGAACAGTGTTAATGAAGACACCATTCACGACAAACCCAAATCCCATTTGATATTAAATACCAGGCTCTGAATAGAAAATATATCGGCTTATATTCAATATCAAATTCTACGACCAACAAATATCGTATTGGAAATAACGATATATATCTTTCAAATTTCCATAACAATATCTGTATCATCACGAAATCCAACATCGAAATATTCCAAAGACAATTTCGATTTAATTCCATTCCAATTCAATTATTGAAAATTCTGGTTACTTTTAAAACCCTTTCAAATCTAATTTATTTATTTCAAAAATAAATGAATTATAATTCTAGTTCAAAACTAGTTCATTTCGATAAAAATCTAATTTTTTCTTTTCAAATATGGAAATTTTCATCCCAATTCTTTCCAAATCATTTCTTATGATTTTACCTAAATTATTAATATTTTTAATAATTTTATCAAGGCCCGTACAGTCGATTTCCATCAACGGCCATCGAACTGCACTTACAACAACCTTTTCCAAATTTGATTTGGACATAATTCCAAATCCAACCGTTAGATTTCTAATTTCTCATATTCGTAAGAAAGCTCTTTTCGATACGAAACCAACGGTTCCGTTTTTAGGAGAATCCGACGGTTGGATCTCCCGTAATATCCGTTCGAAGTCAATGGTCGAAATTCGCGAACTGCCGCAGCGCGACGCGTTCTATTCAGGCCATTATATTATATATATAATATATACTTCGTCGATTTCTGTAATAACCCGGAAAATCTGAGCCAGTTTAAAATTTTTATTTTGGCAATTTCAGCGAATTTTGAATATTTAAAATAGATTATTTTAAATAGAATCGACGAGAAATTTATTTTGAATATAATTCGAACGTATATATTATATACGTCGTCGTTAGAATATAAATTTTTATATATAATTATAAATAGAATTGAAAATGGCACGGTAGTTCGATAATTTGATTTCAAACTTCAATTTAATGTACCGGGTGCAAAACAATCCGGATTTTAGTGAAACCAAAAACATTAGGATCGATTTGATGATATCTTTCCAACGAATCCGAAAAATCGAAATTTCATAGCGGGAATCAAAAGATATGTCCAGTTGAAATTTCTGAATAGTCGCTATGGAATTCAGGCCCTTAAAAATGGGAATTTTGCAAACGACCTCGGATTTTGACGAAACCACTTTTGTTGGATCCGTGATGTCAGGTTAATGCTAGGTTTCAAATTTCATAATTTTTCGAATCAATATGTGAGCGTGGCAAATGAAAACGCATTTTGACCATTTCAGTTGAATATAATCGACTGGAAATTGGCCATTTTTCCAACGGTCTCAGAATTCGACGAAACTAGTTTTGATAGGACCGTATCGTCAATACGAAGCTAGAAAATATTTTTCGGGAATTTTCCGAGTTAGTACGTGACCCCAGTAAATTGAAATGCGCGTTCAAATTCAATATATAGAGTTATATTTTGATTTTAACGAAAACTGGTCGAAACGATCGAATCAGCTTACGATACATATCCCATTGTGTTCGAAATGGGGGTAATTAACTAGGAACGATAGTCGATGAGTTTGATTTCGAGTTCAAAATAAAAAGGTACTTTTTGAAATTAAAAATAATAAAAAAATATTATATAATAACCACTCCTTTCCCTTAAAACCCCCTTCCCTCTTCATTATCGGTCAACGCCCAAATTGAATAAAAAAAATCCACGATCTAAATCCCGTCGCACCCCATCGTGAGCCACCGCACCGGAGCTCCGCCCAGGTCGGCCTCCACCACAGCGTCGCCCCTCCGTTCATCTCGCACCCCCTCTCCTCGTGAAACCCTAGAACCGCCCACGTCTCCGGCCACCAACGGTTTACTGAATCAATCCAACCCCCAAACCTCCACCCAAATCCGCGCCGCAGGCCCACAGCACAGCCTCCGAACCCCTCTTGCTCCGCCTGACCCCCAATACCCCCTCCGACCATCAGCTCCAGTTCGATGCAGCAGAAATCGATTAAAGGTGAGTTTATATATATATATATTTATTTATATATATATATATATGTTGTAATTAGTTTAATTTTTCAATGTAAAGATTTTATTTCTCCATATATGAAGAGCTTTGATTTTTAAATATATGAAAGGTGTGGTTTTGATTAACATGAAGTTGCGATTTTTATTTCAGTTTTAGAAACATAAAGGTCGAATTTTTGTGTATGTAAAGGTGAGATCTTTTATTGTATAAAAATAAGATTTTTATATTGAAAACAAAGATATAAAAATATAATCTTTTATATGTAAAGAGCCGATAATGATAGGATTTCTATCATGAAATTAGAGGAGAAAAATATGATTTTTATATTATATAGATAATAAAAATTCGATCTTTATTATGTAGGAGAAATAAAAATATAATTTTTATTATGTAGAAGAAGTAAAAATATAATTTTTATATACGTATGAAGAATAAAAATATGATTTTTATATTTTTAAAGTAGTAAAAATATAATCTTTACTGTGTAGATGATGTAAAAATATGATTTTTGTTTATGTAGAGAATTAAAAATATAATTTTTACATGATAGGAATATTAAAAATAGCATCTTTATATGTGTAGCAAAATAAAGATTGATATTTGAAAAGATGAAATCTATATTTTTATAAAGATGAAATCTATATTTTTATAAAGGCGAAATCTATATTTTATTTTTATAAAGGCGAAATCTTTATTTTAGAAAAGGCGAAAACTTTATATGGAAAATAGCGTGATAAAAATATAATTTTTATCTATATAACATAGAAGTTAAAATTCGATTTTTATATATTGAATAACAAAGTAAAAAATCGATTTTTATATATTGAATAACGGAATAAAAATTCGATTTTTAAATATAGGAAGCGATTATAAAAATATGATTTTTATTTTAAAGACATCAGCAAATATAAAAATGTGTGATTTTTATATATGTAGTGGCTACGGGCAACGAAGATGACGAAGATGCGATAACGAGGAAGACTTCTACATTTGGAGTGCCGTGGAGCTAGGATAGCTTTTTGTGAGAATTTCTCACCTTTCAATTTCTTTTCTAGTTATATATATATACTAGGATGCAGACGGTGTTTAGTAGCACCCGACACAATCGTCCACAGACCATGGACTTGTTTGTTTGATTGCAAAAATTAGTTAGATTATTTGATTGAAATTTGATTATTGGGTGAAATGAATGGATTTAATTGATGTGTGACTGGCGTGGGCCTTCACTAGATCGGGGATAAGGCTAGGCCTTGTCCCGTTTCTAGTATCGTGCCGTTATGCCGCCGAAATTTTCTAAAATAAGTTAGAAAAATAAAAATATCATTTTATTTAAAGAATGAACTGAATAGAAATTCATATGTTGGAATAAAATGTTTTATCGTTAAAAATATAATTTTTAACGTGAATGTGAATTTATAAATATTCATTTACAAACCAGACGGTTTGTTTATGTACACCTATTTGAAGGACATTGATTGGGTCGATAAATTTTACACATCGCCCAACTGCACAAATAAAATATGCGTTTGATTGTTTGAAACCCCACACGGATGTTGGGATGAAATTTGGAGTTCATTCATCCTGATGGATTAAATATGTCGATCGATTGACAGGCTATTATAAGCGTTAGATATCTATATTTGATGCTTATACAGTGTAGTGCACTTTGGTTGATGGTTGATTATTTTTCAATTCTATTATATACATGTGTTGTATGAAAATCCATATAATTAATGTTATATGGTGATTGATTGGGCCTCATTCCAATTTAGAAAATAAAGAGCAATATAAAGTAAATGTTCATGTGTTGACTGTACTCATCCGTTGAGATTAGTCATGTGTTGAATGAAATATTTTTATAATAAAATTTACTTCTTTATCAATGTAAATGTTCATGTGTTGACTGTACTCATCCGTTGAGATTAGTCATGTGTTGAACGAAATATTTTTATAATAAAATTTACTTCTTTATCAATGTAAATGTTCATGTGTTGACTGTACTCATCCGTTGAGATTAGTCATGTGTTGAACGAAATATTTTTATAATAAAAATTACATCTTTATCAATATAATATAAAGGTTCATGTGTTGACCGTACTCATCCGTTGAGATTAGTCATGTGTTGAACGAAATATTTTAACAATAAAATCTACATCTTTATCATATATAAAATTAGAAACTGACTGGAAAATAGATAAGATGAGTGGTCTCCTGGATATTAATCTGATGTTGGTTTTGGCCTTCGGGGTTAATATTCAGGGAATCGTTCTCTTACTAATTTACGGTTGGAGTCTGATTTAATATCAAACGATAGATACCTTAATTTTCATAAAATATGTTAAATAACAAAATAGTCACACGTGGACGGTACTCATTCGTTGAGATTAGTCGTGTGTTGACAAAGAGATAGAGTCGTGTATTGAATAAAAATATTTTGAAATAGAATATTTGAAAATAGAAATATATGAAGCCGTGTTGATTAGATTGACGCCATTTTGACGTGAATGATATTTATATCGATCTTAATCATTTTAAAATGATGTTGAAAAGTAATTTCGAAATCGAATATTTTGAAATGAAATTTGAATCAAATTGAATAGAAAACGAATTCGAATTGAATATATAAGGAATTGAATTCGAATTGAATATAAAACGAATTTGATTTCAACTGAATATATAATAAATTTGATTCAAATAGAAAACGAAATGAATTGAATATGTAACGATTTCGAAATGAATTGAATATATAACGATTTCGAAATGAATTGAATATATAACGATTTCGAAATGAATTGAATATATAACGATTTCGAAATGAATTGAATATATAGCGATTTCGAAATGAATTGAATATACAAAGATTTAGAAATGAATTTGAATCGAATAGAAAACCAATTTGAATTGAATCGAATTGAAAACGAATTCAAATTGAATAGAAAGCGAATTGAAACGAATTCAAATTGAATTGAAATTTGAATTAAATAGAAATGAATTTTAAAACGAATTTTTAAAGAAGAATTCAATTTTGCTTTGGATTGAAATAGAAATTGAAATGGTTCTTGAAACGAATTTAAAACTATTTATATAATTCGTTTTAAATAGAAATCGAAGAAATATATATTATATATATAATATAATGGCCTGAATAGAACGCGCCGCGCCGCGGCAGTTCGTGAATTTCGACCATTAATTTCAAACGGACATTACGGGAGATCCGACCGTCGGATTCTCCTAAAACTGGAACCGTTGGGTTCGTATCGAAAAGAGCTTTCTAACGAATATTAGAAATTTGAAATCTAACGGTTGGATTTGGAGATACGTCCAAATCAAATTCGAAAAAGGTCGCTATAGGTGCAGTTCGATGGCCGTTGTTGGAAATCGACTGTACGGGCCTTGATAAAATTATTAAAAATAGTAATAATTTATGTAAAATCATAAGAAATGATTTGGGAAGAATTGGGATGAAAAACTCCATATTTGAAAAGATAAAAATAGATTTTTATCGAAATGAACTAGTTTTGAACTAAATTTAAAACCCAATTATTTTTAAATAAATAAATTAGATTTAAAAGTGGTTTTAAATAATCGGGATTTCTAATATATTTGATTTGATTTGAAATGGGTTTATCGTGAACTGTGTTTTAAATAACACTAGTTCTTTAACCCGATAATAAATAGAATGTGATTTGGGTTTATCGTGAACTGTGTTTTAAATAACACCTAGTTCTTTAACCCAGTAAAAGGAGTTTAACGAATCTGCAATTAGATTGAAATGCGAATGGATAATCTAAATTATCAAATTTAGAAAATGAGCGAGAATGGAGTATTACCAGTTTTGCTCCAAAGCGATAGTTAAATCTTTAATTAGATTTGAACGTGAAATGGTAATTAATTTTACCGATAACACCGTGGTGTTAGATATGGAGTATTACCAGTTTTGCTTCATGAGATGAATAGGTTGGGATTGGGAAATAAAATAAATAATTACTTCGGTGTGGTTCGCTAATCTCGACTAGTTTAGAAAAACCATAATTTGGTTTGAAACGACATCCAAAGGAAGATTACAGGACAAATTTTAAAGAATTTATCTTGGATAAAATTAATGGGAACCTTTCCCTAAGAATGTGAAATTTAGAAACTAGTTGTAGGTTGGCTAAGAAGAATGGTTTCCTGGGTATTGATCTGATGTTGATTTCGGCCTTCGGGGTTAATGTTTAGGAAATTGTTCTCTTGCTAATTTGCGGTTAGTGACTAATGAATTGGAATGAGGCGTATGTTGTGTTTGTGTAACATTTGTTTTTAATATACGCGGGTTGTTCGGAAAGGCCGGGTTTATACCCATTCTGAATAACCGATTCGACGATATGTCGAAGATGAAGACGGTGGTCGAAGACCGGAAGTCTTCACATCGTTTGGATAATTACCGACGATCCTGATTGGGCTGTACACCCAAGAGGACGGAAATAGTTGGTGGTCGTCCAGACGTACTTGAAGATGGATGGATATGCGAGGAAAGTGCCTCCGGTTTCGTTCAGACCCAGAACGGACTTGTAAATGGATTGTGTGTCTGACACTGGATTTTGTTCTATGTTGATTGATTTCTATTAAATATACATCTGTTTGGCGGCGGAGAATTTATTCTTTTGCTTAACGCCCTTCTCTGAGACGTACGAGCTCAGAGGTTGTATATCGATGGACATCAGTCGCATGGCATGAATTGCCTGTGTGGCATGCTAAGATGCAATGATCAAGGCTTTTGTTGAAAAGCAGAGTCTTGTGGTTGATGATCAAAGCACGGGCTCCGTGGCGTAGCTTTGTGTATAACGTGAATTCGCGAGCCTCACACCTCGGTATGAGTTAAAAACGGGATACGGGCCGTTGGGAGAGCACGACGTTTCTTTCTAGCTTTGGTGGTGTCAGTGACTTACCAGCCCTGACATTTATATACTTTTCACCTTTGTGGTTGTTGGAATGAGGCGCCTCGATATAGGTCTGTAAGGACCGGGAAACGTGTGTTCAGGAATTGCCAATCCTCTAACGTAAGTGAGGACCGGCCCAACCGATCCAAGTGGCTGCCCAGAGTGTGTAGTCCTGAGCATTTGCTAGAGTGTCTCGAACGCGGAGAGGAGCTTGCCCCTTGCCTCGACTCATGACGGAAATCCAATTTCCAATACGTGTATTGCGGTTTTAATTGTAGAACTAGTATGGCGACATGATATATGGTACCCATGCCGCCTATGATTGATATTTATGATTGAAATTGTTTTGACACTATACACTTATTATAGTATCAAATGATTTGTTTTAAACGTACCAAGCATGTTTGGCTATTATAAGGGAAAACCCTATCCTCCGGCTTGCGTTGCATTGTGTGATGGGACCTGGGTCTTATAATAGCTTCATTTTTCGAAAAAGCATTGCGTTGTTTATTCTATGCACTGGTATTCTTGGGAGGAAACCCGTTCCGTGTTATACGGCGTGGTCCCTTGAATTACTATCTTTAAAAATGAAGTTTTAATAACTGTTTTAGTTCTCACACCAGTCACATGACTGACCTGGAGTTTATTGTTTTAACCTAAACTCTGGGTGCCCCTATTTTCCGCACGGGCAGCTAGTAGTTTTGGTTTTGCAGATTTATATTCACAGGATCCTGGTTTACAGCTGGGATGATATCTGGAAAGCTCTGTATCCGTATATCACCTTCAGTTGTGCTTTGTAGTATTTTCCGCTGCTATGTAATTTATTGTAATCTCTGATATTTATTGAATGTAATTTATTCATTTATACTCTGTATATTCTTGTATCTGATGGGATTGTTGTAATAGCAATGAAATGTTCTTCCGTCTGCGTTCTGATTTGTCTAGTTCTCAAACGATCAGGGGTTTCGAACGGTCTAGATCGGTTTAACGACTGATTCGGATCGAGCGAAATCGATGGCCGTCACATTTGGTATCAGAGCTTTGGTTTACAGAGCTCGAGAACAAGACACATTAGAACCTTACGAAAGAATTCATCAGATATTGGATTAGTAATATCCAATTAGAATGACTCGTTAGAGATAGGATCAGTAGTATCCTAGAACGAGTGTGAAGAGTATATTTTTCAAATGAAAACAATTTTGTTTTGAAAATTTAATCATTTTATATGTATTTGATTATTTATTTATTTTGAATATGGACCATCGAGTATATAAAGATTTTGCATATACGCGTCATGAACGTATATTCGAAGTTTTAATATACTGGATAGATATAGAATCATACTCTAGTGGCCCGAAGATGATTCTGATGATTGACTAGTCGTCATTAGTATTCTTGTTCGAGTAACGAAGGTGTGATATCTATATATTTCCATTAGACTGGTGTGAGAACCAAAACTAATATAGTTAGAACACATTGTTGTGAATTGGCATCAAAAACATGATTTTCTTTATATATAGATATCAAAATTATAAATTTGAAACTCTAATTCACTAATTGATTGATGTTTGTGTTGTTTGTTCATTTGTTTGATAATTTTGAACCATTTAGCCTAATTGAACCAAATATTGAATTGTATTGATAATTGGTCGCATTTGCTTGCATATACATATACTTACATTGAACAGGTCATAGCAAGGAGGCTAGAGCAGAGAATAAAATTTGTTTGCCCGACAAATAGGTACATGTTTACTACATAATTTACTGTTTTGTTTGGGTGATGATGATTTTATGAGCCTATTGGCTAGCCGCTTGGCTTTTTCTTTTTCTTTTTGAGATTAGAAGGACCGGGGAAGCTATTTGAAATTCCCCGATGCTCCCGGTGCAGGGGAGGTTATGGCGAAATTTTTCGAAAATTTAGGGTGTTAGCCAAATTTTTGAAAATTTGAAAATTCTCAGAAACTGAAAAGTTGGAGAATGCAAGCCAGATCGAACGTAGGGTTGATTAATCAAACCACTTTCGACTTTGTTCCTTTTCGGGGACGAAAAGTTTTAAGTGGGGGAGATTGTAATAACCCGGAAAATCTGAGCCAGTTTAAAATTTTTATTTTGGCAATTTCAGCGAATTTTGAATATTTAAAATAGATTATTTTAAATAGAATCGACGAGAAATTTATTTTGAATATAATTCGAACGTATATATTATATACGTCGTCGTTAGAATATAAATATTTATATATAATTATAAATAGAATTGAAAATGGCGCGGTAGTTCGATAATTTGATTTCAAACTTCAATTTAATGTACCGGGTGCAAAACAATGCGGATTTTAGTGAAACCAAAAACATTAGGATCGATTTGATGATATCTTTCCAACGAATCCGAAAAATCGAAATTTCATAGCGGGAATCAAAAGATATGTCCAGTTGAAATTTCTGAATAGTCGCTATGGAATTCAGGCCCTTAAAAATGGGAATTTTGCAAACGACCTCGGATTTCGACGAAACCACTTTTGTTGGATCCGTGATGTCATGTTAATGCTAGGTTTCAAATTTCATAATTTTTCGAATCAATATGTGAGCGTGGCAAAGGAAAACGCGTTTTGACCATTTCAGTTGATTATAATCGACTGGAAATTGGCCATTTTTCCAACGGTCTCAGAATTCGACGAAACTAGTTTTGATAGGACCGTATCGTCAATACGAAGCTAGAAAATATTTTTCGGGAATTTTCCGAGTTAGTACGTGATACCAGTAAATTGAAATGCGCATTCAAATTCAATATATAGAGTTATATTTTGATTTTGACGAAAACTGGTCGAAACGATCGAATCAGCTTACGATACATATCCCATTGTGTTCGAAATGGGGGTAATTAACTAGGAACGACAGTCGATGAGTTTGATTTCGAGTTCAAAATAAAAAGGTACTTTTTGAAATTAAAAATAATAAAAAAAAATTATATAATAACCTCTCCTTTCCCTTAAAACCCCCTTCCCTCTTCATTATCGGTCAACGCCCAAATTGAATAAAAAAAAATCCACGATCTAAATCCCGTCGCACCCCATCGTGAGCCACCGCACCGGAGCTCCGCCCAGGCCGGCTTCCACCACGGCGTCGCCCCTCCGTTCATCTCGCACCCCTTCTCCTCGTGAAACCCTAGAACCGCCCACGTCTCCGGCCACCAACGGTTTACTGAATCAATCCAACCCCCAAACCTCCACCCAAATCCGCGCCGCAGGCCCACAGCACAGCCTCCGAACCCCTCTTGCTCCGCCTGACCCCCAATACCCCCTCCGACCATCAGCTCCAGTTCGATGCAGCAGAAATCGATTAAAGGTGAGTTTATATATATATATGTTGTAATTAGTTTAATTTTTCAATGTAAAGATTTTATTTCTCCACATATGAAGAGCTTTGATTTTTAAATATATGAAAGGTGTGGTTTTGATTAACATGAAGTTGTGATTTTTATTTCAGTTTTAGAAACATAAAGGTCGAATTTTTGTGTATGTAAAGGTGAGATCTTTTATTGTATAAAAATAAGATTTTTATATTGAAAGCAAAGATATAAAAATATAATCTTTTATATGTAAAGAGCCGATAATGATAGGATTTCTATCATGAAATTAGAGGAGAAAAATATGATTTTTATATTATATAGATAATAAAAATTCGATCTTTATTATGTAGGAGAAATAAAAATATAATTTTTATTATGTAGAAAAAGTAAAAATATAATTTTTATATACGTATGAAGAATAAAAATATGATTTTTATATTTTTAAAGTAGTAAAAATATAATCTTTACTATGTAGATGATGTAAAAATATGATTTTTGTTTATGTAGAGAATTAAAAATATAATTTTTACATGATAGGAATATTAAAAATAGCATCTTTATATGTGTAGCAAAATAAAGATTGATATTTGAAAAGATGAAATCTATATTTTTATAAAGATGAAATCTATATTTTTATAAAGGCGAAATCTATATTTTATTTTTATAAAGGCGAAATCTTTATTTTAGAAAAGGCGAAAACTTTATATGGAAAATAGCGTGATAAAAATATAATTTTTATCTATATAACATAGAAGTAAAAATTCGATTTTTATATATTGAATAACAAAGTAAAAATTCGATTTTTATATATTGAATAACGGAATAAAAATTCGATTTTTAAATATAGGAAGCGATTATAAAAATATGATTTTTATTTTAAAGACATCAGCAAATATAAAAATGTGTGATTTTTATATATGTAGTGGCTATGGGCAACGAAGATGACGAAGATGCGATAACGAGGAAGACTTCTACATTTGGAGTGCCGTGGAGCTAGGATAGCTTTTTGTGAGAATTTCTCACCTTTCAATTTCTTTTCTAGTTATATATATATATACTAGGATGCAGACGGTGTTTAGTAGCACCCGACACAATCGTCCACAGACCATGGACTTGTTTGTTTGATTGCAAAAATTAGTTAGATTATTTGATTGAAATTTGATTGTTGGGTGAAATGAATGGATTTAATTGATGTGTGAATGGCGTGGGCCTTCACTAGACCGGGGATAAGGCTAGGCCTTGTCCCGTTTCTAGTATCGTGCTGTTATGCCGCCGAAATTTTCTAAAATAAGTTAGAAAAATAAAAATATCATTTTATTTAAAGAATGAACCGAATAGAAATTCATATGTTGGAATAAAATGTTTTATCGTTAAAAATATAATTTTTAACGTGAATGTGAATAAATAAATATTCATTTACAAACCAGACGGTTTGTTTATGTACACCTATTTGAAGGACATTGATTGGGTCGATAAATTTTACACATCGCCCAACTGCACAAATAAAATATGTGTTTGATTGTTTGAAACCCCACACGGGTGTTGGGATGAAATTTGGAGTTCACTCATCCTGATTGATTAAATATGTCGATCGATTGATTGACAGGCTGTTATAAGCGTTAGATATCTATATTTGATGCTTATACAGTGTAGTGCACTTTGGTTGATGGTTGATTATTTTTCAATGCTATTATATACATGTGTTGTATGAAAATCCATATAATTAATGTTATATGGTGATTGATTGGGACTCATTCCAATTTAGAAAATAAAGAGCAATATAAAGTAAATGTTCATGTGTTGACTGTACTCATCCGTTGAGATTAGTCATGTGTTGAACGAAATATTTTTATAATAAAATTTACTTCTTTATCAATGTAAATGTTCATGTGTTGACTGTACTCATCCGTTGAGATTAGTCATGTGTTGAACGAAATATTTTTATAATAAAATTTACTTCTTTATCAATGTAAATGTTCATGTGTTGACTGTACTCATCCGTTGAGATTAGTCATGTGTTGAGCGAAATATTTTTATAATAAAAATTACATCTTTATCAATATAATATAAAGGTTCATGTGTTGACCGTACTCATCCGTTGAGATTAGTCATGTGTTGAACGAAATATTTTAACAATAAAATCTACATCTTTATCATATATAAAATTAGAAACTGACTGGAAAATAGATAAGATGAGTGGTCTCCTGGATATTAATCTGATGTTGGTTTCGGCGTTCGGGGTTAATATTCAGGGAATCGTTCTCTTACTAATTTACGGTTGGAGTCTGATTTAATATCAAACGATAGATACCTTAATTTTCATAAAATATGTTAAATAACAAAATAGTCACACGTGGACGGTACTCATTCGTTAAGATTAGTCGTGTGTTGACAAAGAGATAGAGTCGTGTATTGAATAAAAATATTTTGAAATAGAATATTTGAAAATAGAAATATATGAAGCCGTGTTGATTAGATTGACGCCATTTTGACGTGAACGATATTTTTATCGATCTTAATCATTTTAAAATGATGTTGAAAAGTAATTTCGAAATCGAATATTTTGAAATGAAATTTGAATCAAATTGAATAGAAAACGAATTCGAATTGAATATATAAGGAATTGAATTCGAATTGAATATAAAACGAATTTGATTTCAACTGAATATATAATGAATTTGATTCAAATAGAAAACGAAATGAACTGAATATATAACGATTTCGAAATGAATTGAATATATAACGATTTCGAAATGAATTGAATATATAACGATTTCGAAATGAATTGAATATATAACGATTTCGAAATGAATTGAATATATAGCGATTTCGAAATGAATTGAATATACAAAGATTTAGAAATGAATTTGAATCGAATAGAAAACCAATTTGAATTGAATCGAATTGAAAACGAATTCAAATTGAATTGAAAGCGAATTGAAACGAATTCAAATTGAATTGAAATTTGAATTAAATAGAAATGAATTTTAAAACGAATTTTTAAAGAAGAATTCAATTTTGCTTTGGATTGAAATAGAAATTGAAATGGTTCTTGAAACGAATTTAAAACTATTTATATAATTCGTTTTAAATAGAAATCGAAGAAATATATATTATATATATAATATAATGGCCTGAATAGAACGCGCCGCGCCGCGGTAGTTCGTGAATTTCGACCATTAATTTCAAACGGACATTACGGGAGATCCGACCGTCGGATTCTCCTAAAACCGGAAACGTTGGGTTCGTATCGAAAAGAGCTTTCTAACGAATATTAGAAATTTGAAATCTAACGGTTGGATTTGGAGATACGTCCAAATCAAATTCGAAAAAGGTCGCTATAGGTGCAGTTCGATGGCCGTTGTTGGAAATCGAATGTACGGGCCTTGATAAAATTATTAAAAATAGTAATAATTTATGTAAAATCATAAGAAATGATTTGGGAAGAATTGGGATGAAAAACTCCATATTTGAAAAGATAAAAATAGATTTTTATCGAAATGAACTAGTTTTGAACTAAATTTAAATCCCAATTATTTTTAAATAAATAAATTAGATTTAAAAGGGGTTTTAAATAATCGGGATTTCTAATATATTTGATTTGATTTGAAATGGGTTTATCGTGAACTGTGTTTTAAATAACACTAGTTCTTTAACCCGATAATAAATAGAATGTGATTTGGGTTTATCGTGAACTGTGTTTTAAATAACACCTAGTTCTTTAACCCAGTAAAAGGAGTTTAACGAATCTGCAATTAGATTGAAATGCGAATGGATAATCTAAATTATCAAATTTAGAAAATGAGCGAGAATGGAGTATTACCAGTTTTGCTCCAAAGCGATAGTTAAATCTTTAATTAGATTTGAACGTGAAATGGTAATTAATTTTACCGATAACACCGTGGTGTTAGATATGGAGTATTACCAGTTTTGCTTCATGAGATGAATAGGTTGGGATTGGGAAATAAAATAAATAATTACTTCGGTGTGGTTCGCTAATCTCGACTAGTTTAGAAAAACCATAATTTGGTTTGAAACGACATCCAAAGGAAGATTACAGGATAAATTTTAAAGAATTTATCTTGGATAAAATTAATGGGAACCTTTCCCTAAGAATGTGAAATTTAGAAACTAGCTGTAGGTTGGCTAAGAAGAATGGTTTCCTGGGTATTGATCTGATGTTGGTTTCGGCCTTCGGGGTTAATGTTTAGGAAATTGTTCTCTTGCTAATTTGCGGTTAGTGACTAATGAATTGGAATGAGGCGTATGTTGTGTTTTTGTAACATTTGTTTTTAATATACGCGGGTTGTTCGGAAAGGCCGGGTTTATACCCATTCTGAATAACCGATTCGACGATATGTCGAAGATGAAGACGGTGGTCGAAGACCGGAAGTCTTCACATCGTTTGGATAATTACTGACGATCCTGATTGGGCTGTACACCCAAGAGGATGGAAATAGTTGGGGGTCGTCCAGACGTACTTGGAGATGGATGGATATGCGAGGAAAGTGCCTCCGGTTTCGTTCAGACCCAGAACGGACTTGTAAATGGATTGTGTGTCTGACACTGGATTTTATTCTGTGTTTATTGATTTCTATTAAATATACATCTGTTTGGCGGCGGAGAATTTATTCTTTTGCTTAACGCCCTTCTCTGAGACGTACGAGCTCAGAGGTTGTATATCGATGGACATCAGTCGCATGGCATGAATTGCCTGTGTGGCATGCTAAGATGCAATGATCAAGGCTTTTGTTGAAAAGCAGAGTCTTGTGGTTGATGATCAAAGCACGGCCTCCGTGGCATAGCTTTGTGTATAACGTGAATTCGCGAGCCTCACACCTCGGTATGAGTTAAAAACGGGATACAGGCCGTTGGGAGAGCACGACGTTTCTTTCTAGCTTTGGTGGTGTCAGTGACTTACCAGCCCTGACATTTATATACTTTTCACCTTTGTAGTTGTTGGAATGAGGCGCCTCGATATAGGTCTGTAAGGACCGGGAAACGTGTGTTCAGGAATTGCCAATCCTCTAACGTAAGTGAGGACCGGCCCAACCGATCCAAGTGGCTGCCCAGAGTGTGTAGTCCTGAGCATTTGCTAGAGTGTCTCGAACGCGGAGAGGAGCTTGCCCCTTGCCTCGACTCATGACGGAAATCCAATTTCCAATACGTGTATTGCAGTTTTAATTGTAGAACTAGTATGGCGACATGATATATGGTACCCATGCTGTAACACCCCGAATTTTAGTTAATACTAAAATCCACTAATTACAGGATAAATAATCTCAGATGTGGGAATTGGGGGCAACGGGCTGCGTCATTACGTTCGTCTCGGAAAAATACGCGAAATAGAGTCCGAGTTTTCGAGAATCGGAGTCCGTATGGCCCGGTTATGGCCCAAAGAAGTTTGCAGAAAAATTAAAGCTTAAAACAGATTTAGAAATTTAAATTAGGATTTCAAATTAGAACCAGCGGGGCCAGGCGGGAAAATTCCCGCCCTGACCATGTCGACAGGCCTGTCGACAGGGGGAGTCGACTTGCCTGTCGACTTGCTTGTCGACTTGCCTGTCGACACGGCGTCTCGAGCCAGAAGGTTGGGTGCACCAGATTTGGTTTTCTGGCTAGGGCTGGGCTGTGTTCTAGAGATTTCCTAAATCTAACGGACCTAATCTAACCTAGGGTTAATCTAAGGGCTTAAAACACTTCCTAATCCTATAAATAAGACCCCAACCCTACCCTAATTCATTCATAATTAGATCTTGTAACTAAACTATGGCAAAATGAAACTTGATCATGGCCTCCACAAATCAATGAAGAGAGTTGCAAGCTAATCAACATCTTCTTCAACTAAAGCTACTAGTTCTACTACATAAGTTTGCTAATCTTGGTTTTGGTGAGTTCCTATGGCTTTAATAATCAATTGTTAAATTGATTATGGTAGGATGTGATAAGACATGGCTATGTTTGTGGATAAATGTGTTTATGCAAGTTTGTATGATATGTGATTTGCAAGTTTTATGTTATATGCAAGGTTAATGCCATGTTTTATGATGCAAAACACCATGTTGAACATTTATGCATATGTAACATGTTATGCAAACTATATGTGAGAGTATATGCAAGTTATATGTAACATGATATGCAAGTTATGCATGTGATTTTATACATGCTAAGTATTTGGTGTTATGCATGCTAAGTATTTGATTTTATGCATGCTAAGTATTGGATTGTATGCATGCTAAGTGTTTGGATTTATGCAAGTTAAGTGGTGTGTTTATGCATAATAAGTAATTGATTCTATGCATGCTAAATAAGCGGTTTTATGCATGCTAAGTGTTTGGTATTATGCATAAATCATGACATATAAGTTTACCCTTTTAAATGTGATGCATACATATGCAAGATGACACCTTTATATGCTATGCATGTTTACCCTCCTTTAAGATGCAAGTCATATATGCAAATTCAACATGTTATGCAAGTTATGTGTATGATTATATGCAAGCTCAACATGTTATGCAAGTTATGTGCATGATGTTATGTAAGTTATGTGCATGTTGTTATGAAAGATCATATGCAAGTTATGTGTATGAGGGTATGCAAGTTATGTGCATGGTGTTATGCAAGTTAAGTTTAGGAGATTATGCAAGTTATGTGCATGATGTTATGCAAGTTATGTATATACTTAAAGGCAAGTTTAATGTGATATGCAAGTATGTGAATGCTTATGCAAGTATGTGAATGCTTATGCAAGTATGTGAATGCTTATGCAAGTATGTGAATGCTTATGCAAGTTATGTGTATGCTTAAATGCATGTTTAACATGTTATGCAAGTTATGAGAATGCTTATATGCAAGTTCAACATGTTATGCAAGATATGTGTATGATAATATGCAAGCTCATATGCAACATGTTATGAAAATCATGTGTATGATAATGTGCAAGTTTGGGTTAAATGTAGTTGGGTTAATATATGCTCATATATGCAAGTTGACATCCTCTTAACCCATGACAAAGTTATATGCTAAACCCATGATATTTGTGATGGATCTTTCCCTTTATTATGTCGTGAAATGAGAACGATTCACGTGGGGAACGATGGGGTAATAAATATGTTAATAAAAGTATGATTGGGTATGATTAAGCATACCATAAAAATAAATTAACATAGGTGGGAATTTACCTATTGAGTTAGGTCTACCCCATGGGAATTTACCTATTGAGTTAGGTCTACCCATGTTATGAAAAATGTGTAATTAATTAGGGATAATTAATTGTGGGGGTGATTAATTAGGTGTAATTAATCAACTAAGACACGAGGTTGGACCCTTTTGTAGCGGAAGTCTGCCCGGAACCGACCGGCCATCCAGCGGCTACAAATGATTGGCCCAATGTGAGAGGTCTTAGTCATAAATTAAAAACATGATTAAAGTAAAGACACGAGGTTAGACCCTTTTGATGACAGAAGTCTGCCCGGAACCAACCGGCATATCCAGCAGTCATAAAAGACGGTCTAATGTGAGAGGTCTTTATGAGGTCATGATCTTAATTAATGAATTAAGAAACACTTAACCATATTAGCATGTAGAGGGGCATGTGGGGTTAAGTGGGTGCCTTGGGTGGCATGTAGTAACTAATGGGGGTGCCTTGGGTGGCATGAGGAAACTAGTGGGTTGCCCTGGGTGGCAATAGAAAATACGATTAGAATACTTAACCAAAGTGGAACATGTAATTAAACATGATTAAAGGGTTAAGTAAGTGCCTTGGGTGGCATGTGGGAATCAAGTAAGTGCCTTGGGTGGCATGTGGGAATCAAGTAAGTGCCTTGGGTGGCATGTGGGAATCAAGTAAGTGCCTTGGGTGGCATGCGGAAATCTAGTGGGTGCCTTAAGTGGCAATTGAAATATAATTAGATGACTTAACCAAACCTTAACATGTAAGGGGGCATGATTATAAGAAGGGGTTAAGTGGGATGCACTAGATAAAATGACAAGCTTAAGTAGTAGCTTGTGGGGGCCCATTTCAACCAATATCCCAAACGTATCTTTGTGGGCTCGACCCAAATCGAGTGACGGGACACGCATATTGGGTTTGACTATAAGAGGCCAAAACGGGGTAGCGGTGACAACGCAAGTCCAACGGGCTTCATATGCGTGTGTGGGCCCGGGCTGGTAGATAAGCCGTTGTTGCACCGTGTAGATATAAGCCGTGCACCGTTGATAGAATTGGTTGCCACTTTAGGGGAGTGATACACCCCACTGTGGGGCCAGCACGGGTATCTACGGTAGGGAGCCGATCGCTTGGGAGTAGTGGGGTACACCTAGTGGAGGTAGGGGCAGACGACACCTACGTGGTCAGATAGAAGTACCAGAAACTACTAGTTATATTTTCTAAGTCTTTAGGTGGGATCAACCTTTAAGTAGGAATTACTCTTGGTGGGTAGAACTGGTGTGGTGCAGTGTAGGAATTACCCTTGGGTGGGTAGATCTGGGGTGGTGTAAGCTAGTAATTATCCTTGGGTGGATAAATACGTCGTTTCGGTTATCGTAGTACATCCTGTGTTTTGTTGGCTACTTAGTGTAGTCATTATCCCCAGAGGTACCGTATCTTGTTTATATCATACCCTAATTACTTTAATGGTTGTATTGTTAGGGTTATAGGACTCACTCAGACTTATGTCTGACCCCGTTGTTGTTTATCTTTTTTTTTCCCCACCCTCAGGTTATCAGAGTGGACCTAGCACTAGTGGGCTTGGACCAGACCGCTATATCTATCTTTTGGGGCTTGGACCGTAGAAGTAAAGCTCGGTTTATCTTTTGGCTATTATCTATGTAATGGGATTATGTACTTCTATTTTATCAGGATGGATATTATGTACTTGACTCTTGTTATGGTTTTGTGATGTAACCAAACATGTTTTGTTATTGAAATGATGTTTTAAATTTTCAAGTATTACTTATATCTGTCCTGTTGTAATTTTTCTGTTCTATACTCACTAAAAATACTCCACCAAAACTAAGGCATTCCCTTTGTGAGTGACCTTAGCGGGTGTGGGGTGTTACACGTGGTATCAGAGCTTAAGGTTACCGGAACAGATAAAATTTTTAGAATAACTATTTTCTAGGAATATTTTTGAAAGGAGTATTTTCAAAAAAACATGTCTTTTAAGAGGAAAGTTTTTGAAAGAAAAGCATAATCCCCAATAGCCATATCTATATCTTTCGAATTCTCCATTTTGAATCTCTTCCTCTCTCTCATTTTGAGTTTCCCCTCCACGTATAAATGATCTTTCTAAGATAGATAAGGATGGAAAACCACTTCAAGGGACTTAGACGTTAATCAGATTAGAAGTTGGTTCAAGAAGGAGGAGGACTGGTAGGTACCTATTAGATAGACGATGGGAGAAAGGCTCAAATAGTTGATGTTTAATGAAGGACGAAACCTCATTTTGATGGGAGGAGAATGGGAAGAAGGGGGTTAGTTGTTACCCTTTTGGGAGGAATAGGACGCCTTATTAGGATTGTCCAAAGAAGCAAGGGCGAGATATGGAATCTCCTGGAGGGTGGTTGTATTCCCTCACGACTAAGGTACCAGATGGGGATAGGACCGTCTAGGTCGGAACTTGGATTTCTTTATTATCCGATTCGAACTTGTTTGATTCTGACGCATCGAATTCGTTTATCTCATCATTGTTAGTTGAGTCACTGCACTTAGACACCAGTTTGGTAGATGATCCCTTAGTTGCTTCAAACCCAATTAGGGCTCCATGATGTGTTTGGGTTTGGAGGTTGCTATACTTAGCGTTGAGTTTAAGATGTGATGCTTTGGGGCTTCACGGGCTATGGGTTAGCTTTGGGCATGGACTGGTTATCCAGTAGGGGTGCCGTTCTTCATTTTGAAGGGAGAGTTGTTAGGCTTATGGGCCGCCTGGGTAACACTCTCGAGATCTCTTGTAATCCCATAGAATCTGTTATGCTAAGTTATCTAGAATCGCTTGAAACGTCGGTCTAGAGTTTGCGATCTGTTAGAGCGGTCCGGGAATACCCGGATGTGTGTGTGAGGAGGTGAAGGGCTTACCTCCGAAGCGGGAGATTGACTCCTGAATATATCTGGTGGATAATGCTAAACCAGTATCTTGGCCAGTGTGCCACATGGCTCCTCGTGAGAGGAGGGAACTCCATAAGTAAGTAGGCGATTTGCTTGAGAAGGGGTTCATAAGACGAAGTATATCGGAGTGGGGCGCTCCAGTAGTTTTTGTCATAAAGGCGGATGGGTCCCTCAGACTTTGTGTAGGCTAAAGAGAACTAAATAAACTCACAAAGAAGAATAGACACCCATTGCCGAGGATAGATGGTCTCTTTGACCAGTTGGCTGGCGCCTCAGTATTTTTGTAGTAGGACTTAGCCACGGGATTTCAGCAATTGAGAGTGGCTGAGGATGGGATAGAGAAGACTGCCTTTAGGACTCCGGATGATTTTTTTTTATGAGTGGCTGGTGATGCCATTTGGTTTGACGAACGCCCCCGCATACTTTGTTGATTTGATGAAAAGGGTGTTCAGGGAGTACCTGAATAAGTTTGTGATGGTCTTTGTGGATGACATCTTGGTCTTTTCTAGGAGCGAAATAAGTTTTCGTATGTGCTCAATAGGCTGAGCAGAGCCAGTATGGGATAAACGACGGTTTTGGAGCGAGACTGGCGAGAACATCCAGAATTGGACAAGGGGCTTAATTATTTAGCCGTTTTTACTAGTATCATCTCACGTAGGTCATCTGAATTCGAAGGAGGTATCCCTTGGGTGTTTGTCTGATATTGGTTTAGGCCTTTGGGGCTTGCATTTGGGGGATGCCGAGTTCGACTAGCGTGGTCTGCGTGAGAGATGAACAGTTGTGATGATTTTGGATGATATCCTGGTGGGGAAGAGCATGCCCTACATCTTAGGGAAGTGTTGGAGACTCTTCGAGCGCATAGTCTTAGGACAGCAAAAGTGGATGGGATCCTTAGCATCCTATGAGTAAGGGTAACATGGTAGCGGACGCCTTAAGTAGAAAAGGTTGTCCTCGAGTTTGTGGTTCGTTGAACGACGGGGCTTAGAGTTTATTTCTATGTTTGACTTTAGACCTTCCGTTGACTTTGTACCCGGTTTGCTAGCCTCCTTGGAGGTTAGGGCTACTCTTTTGGGGCGGATTGGTGAAGCACAGAGGGACGACCCACAGTTGGTTGAGTTGGTAGAGAAGCTCATAAGGGGGGGGGAGTCGTCCAGCCATTTGAGTAGGTACACCCTAGACGATAGGGGGTGCTTGCGTAGAGACGGTAGACTTTGTGTACCGCAAGACGAGGGTTTGAGGAAGGTTATTCTGGATGATGCACACCGTTCTAGGATGACCATTCATCCCGGTGGGGACAAGATGTACCAAGACATGAAGAGGGTTTTCTTCTGGGCCGGTATGAAGAAAGATGTGGCCGAGTATGTCGCTCGATGCTTGGTGTGCCAACAAGTGAAGGCGGAGCAAAAGAAACCAGGTGGGTTGCTTCACCCATTGGAAGTTCCGCAATGGAAGTGGGATATCGTCTCGATGGATTTTATTGACGGGTTACCCAGATCAAGAAAGGGTAATACGGGAATTTGGGTGGTGGTAGACAGACTTACTAAGAGCGCCCATTTCATACCCGTGAAGAGCAAGAGGACCGCTCCATGGCTAGCTTCTGTATATCTTCGAGAGATAGTTCGATTGCATGGGGTACCCTCTAGCATAGTGAGTGATCGAGATCCTATCTTCACTAGAGAGTTTTGGAAGAGTTTGCAAGAGGCGGTAGGGACTCAGTTGTGTTTAAGTACCGCATATCATCCTCAGACGGACGGCCAGACCGAGAGGGTGAATCATGTTTTAGAAGACCTTTTGAGGCTATGTATCTTGGATTTTTGAGGTACATGGGAGGAGCATCTTCCATTGGTGGAGTTGCCCGACAGACTTAATGGTGTACATGATGTATCCATGGGAGGAAGTGCCTACATGAGACTGCAGAGGTGGTAGGGCCGAGTTTGCTTAGAGAAGTGGAAGTAGAGCGTGATGCGACGATTCGACGAGCTCCTACTTGCATCCTTGGGTCAGAGATTTGGAAGATGAGAAACAGAGAGGTTCAACTAGTCAAAGTACAAAAGGGAGATGAAGAGAGCAACGCTACCTGGGAGACGGAAGCGAAGATGCGTTCGAGGTACCCTTTTTCTTTCAGAGGGTATGACCTCTTGCTTCTCCTTCATCGCATATCTTGTACTTATCTTATCCTTAGTATGTCCTCTCGATAGTACCTTTGACCTTCAGATAGGATAGTCCTATGGTTGAAACATGTGTTTGAGACATGTTATGTATGATGGATGCAAGTGGATGCAAGTGTTTGCTAGTGGTTGCTCGTGGATGCATATACACACACTCTAGGCACTAGATCGGCTCAGTCACTTCATATTGCGTATTGCATAAAATTGTGTGTAGGAAGCTATATCTATGGATGTATAATGATTGTGTTATCATATGGATGATGCATTTTGGTGAATGATTGTGCACTCATGTAGATATTGTATGTGTCGATAGGGTTCTCTCGCATACATAATGGATGCATGGCACTATCATGGTTTGCATATGTTCATACATTAGATAGGGAACATATACACACACTTTTTGCATATGCTCATACATCATTAGAAACTGTTTAAGGACAATGGATGCCCGTGTTTGATGGATTGAGTAGATGGTTGTTTGGATGGTAGGATATGCATTCTCCTTAGCTTGGAGATTTCGGGGACGAAATCCTTTAAGGAGGGGAGAATGTAACACCCCGAATTTTAGTTAATACTAAAATCCACTAATTACAGGATAAATAATCTCAGATGTGGGAATTGGGGGTAACGGGCTGCGTCATTACGTTCGTCTCGGAAAAATACGCGAAATAGAGTCCGAGTTTTCGAGAATCGGAGTCTGTATGGCCCGGTTATGGCCCAAAGAAGTTTGCAGAAAAATTAAAGCTTAAAACAGATTTAGAAATTTAAATTAGGATTTCAAATTAGAACCAGCTGGGCCAGGCGGGAAAATTCCCGCCCTGACCATGTCGACAGGGCTGTCGACAGGCGGAGTCGACTTGCCTGTCGACTTGCCTGTCGACACGGCGTCTCGAGCCAGAAGGTTGGGTGCACCAGATTTGGTTTTCTGGCTAGGGCTGGGCTGTGTTCTAGAGATTTCCTAAATCTAACGGACCTAATCTAACCTAGGGTTAATCTAAGGGCTTAAAACACTTCCTAATCCTATAAATAAGACCCCAACCCTACCCTAATTCATTCATAATTAGATCTTGTAACTAAACTATGGCAAAATGAAACTTGATCATGGCCTCCACAAATCAATGAAGAGAGTTGCAAGCTAATCAACATCTTCTTCAACTAAAGCTACTAGTTCTACTACATAAGTTTGCTAATCTTGGTTTTGGTGAGTTCCTATGGCTTTAATAATCAATTGTTAAATTGATTATGGTAGGATGTGATAAGACATGGCTATGTTTGTGGATAAATGTGTTTATGCAAGTTTGTATGATATGTGATTTGCAAGTTTTATGTTATATGCAAGGTTAATGCCATGTTTTATGATGCAAAACACCATGTTGAACATTTATGCATATGTAACATGTTATGCAAACTATATGTGAGAGTATATGCAAGTTATATGTAACATGATATGCAAGTTATGCATGTGATTTTATACATGCTAAGTATTTGGTGTTATGCATGCTAAGTATTTGATTTTATGCATGCTAAGTATTGGATTGTATCCATGCTAAGTGTTTGGGTTTATGCAAGTTAAGTGGTGTGTTTATGCATAATAAGTAATTGATTCTATGCATGCTAAATAAGTGGTTTTATGCATGCTAAGTGTTTGGTATTATGCATAAATCATGACATATAAGTTTACCCTTTTAAATGTGATGCATACATATGCAAGATGACACCTTTATATGCTATGCATGTTTACCCTCCTTTAAGATGCAAGTCATATATGCAAATTCAACATGTTATGCAAGTTATGTGTATGATTATATGCAAGCTCAACATGTTATGCAAGTTATGTGCATGATGTTATGTAAGTTATGTGCATGTTGTTATGCAAGATCATATGCAAGTTATGTGTATGAGGGTATGCAAGTTATGTGCATGGTGTTATGCAAGTTAAGTTTAGGAGATTATGCAAGTTATGTGCATGATGTTATGCAAGTTATGTATATACTTAAAGGCAAGTTTAATGTGATATGCAAGTATGTGAATGCTTATGCAAGTATGTGAATGCTTATGCAAGTTATGTGTATGCTTAAATGCATGTTTAACGTGTTATGCAAGTTATGAGAATGCTTATATGCAAGTTCAACATGTTATGCAAGATATGTGTATGATAATATGCAAGCTCATATGCAACATGTTATGCAAATCATGTGTATGATAATGTGCAAGTTTGGGTTAAATGTAGTTGGGTTAATATATGCTCATATATGCAAGTTGACATCCTCTTAACCCATGACAAAGTTATATGCTAAACCCATGATATTTGTGATGGATCTTTCCCTTTATTATGTCGTGAAATGAGAACGATTCACGTGGGGAACGATGGGGTAATAAATATGTTAATAAAAGTATGATTGGGTATGATTAAGCATACCATAAAAATAAATTAACATAGGTGGGAATTTACCTATTGAGTTAGGTCTACCCCATGGGAATTTACCTATTGAGTTAGGTCTACCCATGTTATGAAAAATGTGTAATTAATTAGGGATAATTAATTGTGGGGGTGATTAATTAGGTGTAATTAATCAACTAAGACACGAGGTTGGACCCTTTTGTAGCGGAAGTCTGCCCGGAACCGACCGGCCATCCAGCGGCTACAAATGATTGGCCCAATGTGAGAGGTCTTAGTCATAAATTAAAAACATGATTAAAGTAAAGACACGAGGTTAGACCCTTTTGATGACAGAAGTCTGCCCGGAACCAACCGGCATATCCAGCAGTCATAAAAGACGGTCTAATGTGAGAGGTCTTTATGAGGTCATGATCTTAATTAATGAATTAAGAAACACTTAACCATATTAGCATGTAGAGGGGCATGTGGGGTTAAGTGGGTGCCTTGGGTGGCATGTAGTAACTAATGGGGGTGCCTTGGGTGGCATGAGGAAACTAGTGGGTTGCCCTGGGTGGCAATAGAAAATACGAGTAGAATACTTAACCAAAGTGGAACATGTAATTAAACATGATTAAAGGGTTAAGTAAGTGCCTTGGGTGGCATGTGGGAATCAAGTAAGTGCCTTGGGTGGCATGTGGGAATCAAGTAAGTGCCTTGGGTGGCATGTGGGAATCAAGTAAGTGCCTTGGGTGGCATGCGGAAATCTAGTGGGTGCCTTAAGTGGCAATTGAAATATAATTAGATGACTTAACCAAACCTTAACATGTAAGGGGGCATGATTATAAGAAGGGGTTAAGTGGGATGCACTAGATAAAATGACAAGCTTAAGTAGTAGCTTGTGGGGGCCCATTTCAACCAATATCCCAAACGTATCTTTGTGGGCTCGACCCATGTCGAGTGACGGGACACGCATATTGGGTTTGACTATAAGAGGCCAAAACGGGGTAGCGGTGACAACGCAAGTCCAACGGGCTTCATATGCGTGTGTGGGCCCGGGCTGGTAGATAAGCCGTTGTTGCACCGTGTAGATATAAGCCGTGCACCGTTGATAGAATTGGTTGCCACTTTAGGGGAGTGATACACCCCACTGTGGGGCCAGCACGGGTATCTACGGTAGGGAGCCGATCGCTTGGGAGTAGTGGGGTACACCTAGTGGAGGTAGGGGCAGACGGCACCTACGTGGTCAGATAGAAGTACCAGAAACTACTAGTTATATTTTCTAAGTCTTTAGGTGGGATCAACCTTTAAGTAGGAATTACTCTTGGTGGGTAGAACTGGTGTGGTGCAGTGTAGGAATTAACCTTGGGTGGGTAGATCTGGGGTGGTGTAAGCTAGTAATTATCCTTGGGTGGATAAATACGTCGTTTCGGTTATCGTAGTACATCCTGTGTTTTGTTGGCTACTTAGTGTAGTCATTATCCCCAGAGGTACCGTATCTTGTTTATATCATACCCTAATTACTTTAATGGTTGTATTGTTAGGGTTATAGGACTCACTCAGACTTATGTCTGACCCCGTTGTTGTTTATCTTTTTTTTTCCCCACCCTCAGGTTATCAGAGTGGACCTAGCACTAGTGGGCTTGGACCAGACCGCTATATCTATCTTTTGGGGCTTGGACCGTAGAAGTAAAGCTCGGTTTATCTTTTGGCTATTATCTATGTAATGGGATTATGTACTTCTATTTTATCAGGATGGATATTATGTACTTGACTCTTGTTATGGTTTTGTGATGTAACCAAACATGTTTTGTTATTGAAATGATGTTTTAAATTTTCAAGTATTACTTATATCTGTCCTGTTGTAATTTTTCTGTTCTATACTCACTAAAAATACTCCACCAAAACTAAGGCATTCCCTTTGTGAGTGACCTTAGCGGGTGTGGGGTGTTACACATGCCGCCTATGATTGATATTTATGATTGAAATTGTTTTGACACTATACACTTATTCTAGTATCAAATGATTTGTTTTAAACGTACCAAGCATGTTTGGCTATTATAAGGGAAAACTCTATCCTCCGGCTTGCGTTGCATTGTGTGATGGGACCTGGGTCTTATAATAGCTTCATTTTTCGAAAAAGCATTGCGTTGTTTATTCTATGCACTGGTATTCTTGGGAGGAAACCCGTTCCGTGTTATACGGCGTGGTCCCTTGAATTACTATCTTTAAAAATGAAGTTTTAATAACTGTTTTAGTTCTCACACCAGTCACATGACCGACCTGGAGTTTATTGTTTTAACCTAAACTCTGGGTGCCCCTATTTTCCGCACGGGCAGCTAGTAGTTTTGGTTTTGCAGATTTATATTCACAGGATCCTGGTTTACAGCTGAGATGATATCTGGAAAGCTCTGTATCCGTATATCACCTTCAGTTGTGCTTTGTAGTATTTTCCGCTGCTATGTAATTTATTGTAATCTCTGATATTTATTGAATGTAATTTATTCATTTATACTCTGTATATTCTTGTATCTGATGGGATTGTTGTAATAGCAATGAAATGTTCTTCCGTCTGCGTTCTGATTTGTCTAGTTCTCAAACGATCAGGGGTTTCGAACGGTCTAGATCGGTTTAACGACTGATTCAGATCGAGCGAAATCGATGG
Organism: Allium sativum; assembly: GCA_030737875.1. Classification (NCBI taxonomy): domain Eukaryota; kingdom Viridiplantae; phylum Streptophyta; class Magnoliopsida; order Asparagales; family Amaryllidaceae; genus Allium; species Allium sativum. Next base: position 312,924,119 of record CM060913.1, read on the forward strand.
CCGTCACAATTTCCTTTTTAAAACGTATTTTATAAATCATTTTAAATTCGTTTTCGAAATGATTTCAACTTCATATTCAATTTCGAATCAAAATTGAATATTCCACATCATCGATATACAAATGATAATATTTTCAAAACGTTATATTTTGAAATCATTTCATTTTCTATAATCATTATAAAAACGAATATAATCGATATAAATATCGCTCGCGTCCAAATGGCGCATATCTAATCAACACGGCTTTATATATTTCATAACTTCGTTATTCTATTCAACAAATGAATATTTTCTTCAACACATGAATATATATTTTTATCCAACACATGAATTTTTATTCTATTCAACGCATGAATTTTTCTTTCTATTCAACATATGAATTTTCTTTCTATTCAACACATGAATTTTCTTTTATAATATTCCTTATTTTCCAAATTGGAATGAGGCCCAATCAATTACCATATAATATTATTTATATGGATTCCATCCAACACATGTATATAATAGCCACGATAAATAATCAACCATCATCTAGAGTGCATTCTACACTGTATAAGCATCAAATATAAATATTCAACGCTTATAACAGCCTGTCAATCAATCGATCGACATACAGCTAATTATTGGGAATAATGTATGTCCAATCTCATCCCAACACCCGTGTGGGGTTTCAAACAATCAAACACAGATTTTATTTGTGCAGTTGGGCGATGTGTAAAATTTATCGTCCCAATCAATATCAGTCAAATCGGTGTACATAAACAAATCGTTCGATTTGTAAATGAATATATATTTTATTTCAACACATGAATTTATATTTTATTTCAACACATGAAATTATTTTATTTCAACACATGAAATTATTTTATTTCTACACATGAAATTATTTTTCTTTCAACACATGAATATATACTTTTCACATCACAATCAACAGTCAAATTTCACGACACAAACAATCACACAAGTTGTCCATGGTCTGTTGACAACGGGTGTTGGGTACTGCTAAGCACCGTCTGCATCCTAGTATATATATTCTAACTAGAAAACAAGAATTAAAAGTGAGAAGTTCTCACCGAGGGTTCCACTCCGCCATTCTATATTTCTGAGCGGTTCAGATTCACTTTTGTTTTCCACCAGTTCCATCACACAATGTTTCGCGCTGTTCATAATAAAAATCACATTTTTATCTCACTATATATATAATAAAAATAAGATTTTTATTTCGCTACATGTATAAAAATTATATTTTTATAGTCTCTATTATATAAAAATCATATTTTTATCTTCATAAAAATATTTCAAATATACGATAAAAATCTTGTCTTAACCAATTCGCTTTCATTATAAAGATTCTATTTGTATTCTTCTAAAAATAATTTCATATTATACCCTAGTTAAAAATCGTATTTTAACTTGCCAAATATTTCCTTCCTACGATAAAATTATATCTTTATATAATTAAAAAAATCCGATCTTTTCTAAATTAAAAATCCGATCTTTTCTAAATTAAAAATCCGATCTTTTCTAAATTAATGAAAACCAAACCTTTGTAAACAAATAAAAATCAAACTCTTGTTTTTAAATATGAAATCGGTTCTTTCTTTAAAATAAAAATCTTAACTTAGAACAATAAAAATTCTACCTTTATAAATAAAAATCAAGTTTTTAACTCTTAAAAATCGTATTTTTACTTTGCTAAAATATATATAAAAATCATATCATTATATTTACGAAAATCAGATCTTTGTTTAATAAAAACTAAAAATAAAAATCCAATCCAAATTCATGTTAAAACTGAAATCAAAATCTATATATGAATAAAAACAAAAAGCTCACTGTTTTCTTTCGATTAGAAGAGAGGTGCTGCGTGCTAGAGGTGGAGGAGGAGGGGTGTACTGCGGCTCGCGGTTTTGGCGGGAGGTGGCGCTGGAGTTTGATAGGGGGTCTTGGGTCGGTTTCTTTTGATAGAGGAGGGGAGGAAGGAGGCGCAAGGGGGGCTTCGCGATGGAGGGTTCGCGGTCTTCGAGGTGGGCGGTTTCGTGGGGGAGCAGGAATGGAGGGGGGGGGGGGGAAGGACGCAGCGGAGGCGACGGGGTGGAGTTCGCCGTTGGCGATGATGCGGAGGATGGGGGCCGCGCTCGATCCTCGATCGATTTGGGGATTCTCGGGTTTTTATTTTATTTTATTACTTAAATGACCGTTGACTAAAGGGGAAAGAGAAGGGGGGATATAGGGGGTTATATAATAATTTATATATTTATTTTATTTCTAAATCCAAAAAGCAACTTTTTATTTCAGCCTCGAAATCGAACCCACTGACTGTTGTCCCTAGCTAATTACCCCTATTCCAAACGCAATGGAATACGCCCTGTAGGCTAATTCGACTGTTACGATCAGCTTTCGTTTAAATTAAAATGTAAATCACTATATATTCAATTTAAATGCACATTTTAATTTACTGGGGTCCCATACGGACTCTAAAAATTCCAGAAAAATATTTTCTAACTTCGTATTGACGATATGGTCCTAAAAAAACTAATTTCATCGAATTCTAAGACCGTTTGAGAAATGACCATTTTCCAATCGATTAAAATCAACTGAAACTGGTCAAACGCGTTTTCCTTTGCCACGCTCACATATTGATTCAGAAAATTCCGAATTTTGAAACCTAGCAATAACTTGACATCACGGATCCAACAAAAGTGGTTTCGTCGAAAACGAAGGTCGTTTGCAAAATTTCCATTTCTAAGGGCCAGAATTCCATAGCGACTATTCTGAATTTTCAACTGGGCATATCTTTTGATTTCCGCTATGAAATTTCAATTTTTCGGATTCATTAGAAAGATATTCTCAAATAGACTCTAATGTTTTTGGTTTCGCTAAAATCCGGTTTATTTCGAATCATGTACATTCATTTGAACTTTGAAATCGAATTATCGAACTACCACGCCATTTTCAATTCCTTTTATATTTAAAATAAATATTTATATTCTAACGATGATTCAAATTTAATATATACGTTCGAATTATATTCAAAATAAATTTCTCGTCGTTATTATTTAAAATAATTCATTTTAAATATTCAAAATTCACTAAATTTGCCAAAATAAAAATTTTAAATTGACTCGGATTTTCCGGGTTGTTACAATTGGGCCCTTTTTTTAATTAATTTCTTATTAACTTATCATTTCCCATATCCTTTTAATATCTCTATCCAGATATTCTTCAACACCCGTTTAGTCCTTCACAACTCTTGGAAAACATTTCCAAACATTATAAAATTATATTTTTCCATATTTCGGAAAATATACGTTATTAATGTCGGAAAAAATTTCCATCTCTTCACATTTCTTATTCTCTATATTTAGAAAATATACGTTATTAAGATTGGAAAACATTTCCAATTTCCATTTTTTTAACTTCTCCTTAACCACAACATTTCATTTTCTACACTTGGAAAACATTTCTGATTTTATTTGGAAAATGTTTCCAAATTCCATTTATATGGATTTGAATGAACATTGTATAAAATATCATTATGACAACTCAATCGACTAATCATTCATTAACAAAAGTATCTCTAATCAATCTTCACCATTGAACCTTAACCATCCCTTAGTCAATCATAAAGTCAATCAAGTTGGGTTATAATTACCTCTCAGTCCTTAACCGAACAACAATCTTAACTTCGAAATGGTCAAAGTTCATAACTTCGAATACTAAAAAAACATTGCTTACGCAACTCTTGGATTCAATTCAAGAGTCCACTTTTTTTTACAGAAAAACATTGATTATAAAGATATCATTATAATCCCTACTTCCAAAATACTTAATATTAAAATATAACTTTTATTCATTAAATTGAATAAATAAATAAATAAATAAATAGATAAACAAATAATTAAATAATTAAATCTTCATTAAATTTGAAAGTAAATAGTACTTTCCTTAAATTCGATATAGTTGAATTCCATTAAATAACTCTCTTCCGAATAATCTATATTCGATTAATATTCCGAACTTCAGAATAAATCTACCATTTCAGGTTAACTCAAATAGCCTTATAATTATTTCCATTCACAAAACATTTGCTTTCAAATCGTTATTCACTTTCAAATATGAATATCATTCCTTAATTGGAATCTAGACTCATTTACCAAATCAACTTGATTTTTATTAGTAAATATAATTATAGATTCAAATCGAGACTCTTTATAAACCCACATCATATTTACTAACACCTCTGTGTTTATATCAATCAATTCAAATTTCCCTTTTAAACGTATTTACAAGCTATACATTAGATAACTTATGAAATCAACTTTATTTGATTTCTACAATTCCCTTCTTGTTTGATAACTCTAACATAAAATAATATTAAATAATTTCGAAACATAGAAATTTATTTACATAGCTATAAATATTGAAATATTAGCTTCTTAACATATTTCATTTAAATTATGGTTTCATACTAAATAGAATTTAAATATCCTTTCTAAAATAAACCATTATAATAAAATTCGATATAGTTGAATTCTAATTATAAATCCCTTGGATTTATGTCCATTTAATTTATATTTTGAACTTTGGAATAAAACTCATCGTTTTCTTTTAAAAACGATTTCCCATTACCTTTCGCATACAAATTTCCATTTGAATTCATATTTCCAACCCAAATTTCCTTTGTGGATGTTTTCATTTGCAAAATATTTGCTTTAAACAATCATTCACTTCAATCGTGAATAATATTCCTTTTATATAATCAAACCTATTTGATTTCATACCTTTATTTAATGTCTCAAATCCAAATTCCATTTACTAATTTCTATTGGTAGAATTATTCAGGTAAAATCTCATATTTTTTTCATCCATTTGTAATCACGTTTATAATTTCCTTTGTAATCACTAAGTTCAAACCCAATACAATTATCGGTTTCAAATCCGATTTCCACTTTTCTATATAAATTCAACTTGAATTTATATTTCAAACTATCCAATGATAAATTGTTTTACTGAATTTATAAACGTCATTTATAATCAACTTTTTGTTTTATCCATTTAAACAAGCTTCTATTTTTCAAGTCCATTTGAAATTATATTCCTATTTTTGAAACTAAATTTTCCTTTTTAAATCTCATATTCATTTTATACATTCGAAAATATTTTACATTTTTTAAATATCATAATTCTTGGGCCAGTATAATTCGAACACAAAATAATTAATTACATCTTATATATCAAATCATATAACACAATAAATGATAAACAATAATATAAATGTTGAAGAATCCAGTTGTATCCCTCCAACCTGTTTCCTTGCATCCACATATGTTAATCAACATAAATAACATCATTTTCATTTCAACATGAGATATCATGGTAAATAGAATCAGTATTCAACCAATGATTTATATTTATAACTATATTAATAATTTCAACCAATTTATTAACCATTCATCCAAACAACTATCACACACTACAAGAAAAGTAGTTATCTACAATTGCAAAAGACAACGTTTTCTTCTCCATGTTGTAAAAATCAAACATTTGTACGTTGGTTTTAGGTTAAAACGCTAAGATAAATCAAGGGACAATTAACGACAAGGACAAAATTAAGGGCTTTTTTATTCATAAGGATAGCCCATTAAAAATTTAACCAAAAGGACATTACACTAATTATATTTTAATTCCCTAAATCACATGCGCTGTTTCTTCTTCGTCGCTCCTATCTCACGTGATTTTTTTTCTCGTTCAATTTTTCTCCAGCGCGATTTTTTTCTCCATGATTTGATCTTCAAACATCTCTCTCGTTCGATCATCTTCATAATCGTTCAAGCTCCTCAATTTATTCGATTTGCCTAATTTTATCGTTTCAATCGGCTTTGTCGATTCATGAAAGTGCCATGGATTTTGATTCGGTAGGCAGTAAAGATGATTTCGTGATTTTTGATTTCGTGAATTCGTCATAGAAAATCGAACGAGAGAGATGAATGACAGAGTTGAGCGATGGAAAATACTTTTTGTGATTGTGAATTTAGCAGCAATTTTTAGGTATTAGTTTACTATTTTTTAAAGTATCAGTTTTCCTGAATTAATAGTGTTATGCTTTTGTCTTTATAATTTTGGTGCTATATCAGTTTTGCACTTGTACTATTGCATTAGATTTGCAACTCAATCGAAATTATGTCATTTTAATCAATTAAAGTGGGATGTAAATATTTTTTGTATTAGTTTTTCTTTAAAATATCATAGCAGTTTTTAGGTATCAGTTCTATATTTGTTTGGGTATCAGTTTTATATTTTCTTGTTGAATTTAAATCATAGCGGTTTTTAGGTATCAGTTTTATATTTTCTAGTTGAATTTACATCATAGCAGTTTTTAGGTATCAATTTTATATTTTTTTAGGTATCAATTTTATATTTTCTAGTTGAATTTAAATCATAGCAGTTTTTAGGTATCAGTTCTATATTTGTTTAGGTATCCGTTTTATATTTTCTAGTTGAATTTAAATCATAGCAGTTTTTAGGTATCAGTTTTATATTTTCTAGTTTGGTTGATTATAATGAAATAAGTTCGACTGTAATACGTAGATAATGCAACAATACAACTACAAAATAGATACAATATTAAAAACCCAACAAGCGAATATAAAAATTGTGAAATAAACAAAAATGATACCTAAAAAAATATATAACTGATACACAACTGCTGAATAGCTGATCATTAAAATTGGAGAGCCAAAAAAAAACCATGAATCACCTTACGAAATAAAAAAAACCTAATCGGCAGAAATGAACATTAAATTACAATGATTATAGCAACAAAAAATTTTAGTCGAGGTTGATTTTTGAGATCGATTTCATGCCGAATTTTGCTGTTTCGATTGATTTTCGACGTTCGACTGTAGGAGATGCCGCGGATTTGTTTTCATTCGATTTCCAGTTAATATTTCGTTGTATGAATCGCAAGAGAGGAATGAGCGACTGAAATTTTTAGGGTTATGTCCTTTTGGATAAATTTTTAAGCGCGTGTCCTTATGGATAAATTATTAAGGCCAATTGTCCTTGTCATTAGTTTCCTGATAAATCAAAGCGGGAATTTTTTTTTCCACTTCCCTCCACCCCTACCAAATTAGGCCGCGCATCCAAATAAAATTCCCCAAAATTTTAATTACTCAATTACAAATTTTCCTTCGAATTTTCGTCGTTTGCCTGGTCTCCGTCTCATTCACGAATCTCCATTCAATTCAAACTGTTGCTCTGGTCTACGGCTCGGTTGCCATAATGGAAGCGAATCGGTTCCAGTGGAAGAATTCCCATTCAATTCGCACCCATAGATTCGGTTCAGTTCTTGTCGTCCTCAAGTTAACGTTAGCATTGCCTTGATTATTTTATCTTTTTTCATTGATTAGCCAATCTTCAGTTTTTTTTAACATTTGTTGTGCCTACTGAAAATGTTGACTGTGCTATTAGCAATTTATACGTTGTTGTGTCTCATTTAGTATCACTATTTTATTTAAGTAGTTATGTTAATTTGCTTGTAAACAATCAACTATTACTTCAAATTTTAGAAATTTGCTTGCTTATGTATTAGATGATGATGGATAAAAATTGGGTGCATCTACATAGATAACTACATAATTCTCAACATAAATGTAATTTGCAAATCAAATCATATATTTTGATGAATGCTAAAAGATAAAAAAATTCAAAGAACTAGTAGTGAGTGTCAGCAAGGAGCTCGGAAGTTTGTGCATACTGCTATGAAAAATTCTAGAAATGTAGAAAAAATTCTTTGTCCTTGCTTAGATTGTCGAAATCTTAGTCATCAGTATAAGAAGGTTGTAGTTGAGCATCTGATTATAAGAGGAATGGATCGCGCATATAAGACAAGTAGGTGGTATTGTCACAGTGAGCACATAAATATAAGCACAGATGTTAAGTTCGATGACATATATGATTTATTTGAAGCTATCGATTATGGAAAAGAAGATTTCATCAATTATACTTTTTTCGATGATGATAAAGATGAAGATAGCGCACAAAAACGAGAGGATGATTTGATAAGGAACTTGGAAGAAGTAAATGTGCAACAATTATTATTGCCTTGTATAATCTTAAATGTGAGACTGGATTGTCTGATACTACCTTCGATAAACTTCTAAATGTGCAACAATTATTATTGCCAAAAAATAATGTACTTCCAAAAACATTATATAAGGTAAAAAAAAGTTCTCAAAATATTCGATTATCTGTCATCCTTGCCTTGTATAATCTTAAATGTGAGACTGGATTGTCTGATACTGCCTTCGATAAACTTCTAAATGTGCAACAATTATTATTGCCAAAAAATAATGTACTTCCAAAAACATTATATAAGGTAAAAAAAAGTTCTCAAAATATTCGATATGGGTTTTGAAAAAATTCATGCTTGTCAAAATGATTGTTGCCTTTCTAAAAGAGAGTACAAAGATTTGGAAAGTTGTCCTAAATGTGGTGTATCAAGATGGAAGAAGAATGAACATACGAATGAAATTATGCATGGCATTCCAATTAAAGTTTTGAGATATTTTCCAATCATTCCAAGATTTAGAAGAACAATTAGATCTAAAGAGGCGGCAGAAGATTTAAGATGGCATTTTAGTAACAAAAGCAATGATGAGAAAATGCGTCATCCTGTGGATTCAATAACATAGAATGTAGTAGATGAGAAATGAGAATCGTTTGCAACTGATTCACATAATACAAGACTTGGTCTTGCTACCGATGGTGTTAATCCTTTTATGACAATGAGTTCCAAATATAGTTGTTGGCCTATGATGCTTGTGACATACAACCTCTCGCCAATGTTATGCATGAAAAAAGAAAATATCATCTTAACATTGTTGATTCCTAGTCCAAAGCAACCAGGAAATGATATTGACGTATATTTGGAGCCATTAATTCAAGACTTGCAACAGTTGTGGAGTAAAGGAGTTCAAACTTATGATGCCTTTAGTAGATCGCTTTTTAACATGAGAGCGATTTTACTATGGACGATAAATGACTTTCCAGCGTATGGAAATCTTGGTGGATGTTGTGTGAAAGATAAAAATGGTTGTCCATTATGCGGTATCAATACTCACCATCGATGGTTGCAACATAGTCGAAAGAGCGGTTATATGGGTCATAGGAGATTTTTATCCCCTTCAGATTCAATGAGAAACAAAAAACCTGGTTTGATAATATTGTAGAAAATGGTCGTAGACCTAGAGTTTTGACTAGAAAAAACATCTCTGCTATTTTGAAAAACTTTCCAAATAATTTTGGGAAAGAAATCAAAGATGAAAACAATAATAGCAAGAAGGGGAAGGGTAAGAAAAAAAAAAAAAGGAGAGCAGAAAGAGAAAAATACTAATAATAAAAAAAATAGAGGTGAAGATGGTAATTTAGTGAATATAGAGCTATTTGTGCGCCAAATGGCTTTTAGAGAGAGGAGGGTGCTTAGCAAGCAAGCAAGTAAGGGAACTATTCGAGAAAGGTATTATTAGGCGAATCATATTAGAGTTGGGAGCTCCATTCGTCTTTGCAACAAAGGCAAACAACTCACTTCGTCTATGTGTGAATTATAGGGAGCTAAATAAGCTCACCAAGAAGAATAGGCACTCACTACCGAGAATTGACGACCTATTTTATCAGCTAGTAGGCGCATCGGTTTTCTTGTAGATGGATTTGACCACGGGATTTCATCAGCTGAGGGTGAAAGAGGACAACATTGATAAGACTGCATTCAAAACTCCAGATGGTTTCTTTGAGTGGTTGGTTTTGCCTTTTGGGCTAACGAATGCACCCTCATATTTCGTGGACTTGATGAGTACGGTGGTTAGCGAGTTTTTGAACAAGTTTGTGGTGGTCTTTGTGGATGACATTCTGATCTTCTCAAAAAATGAGGAGGAGCATTCCCAACACTTAGGAGAATATCTACACACTCTCAAATTGCATCAGCTCAAGGCAAAATTTTCTTAGTGTCACTTTTCGAGAAAGCAAGTAAGGTTCCTAGGGCGTGTGGTCTTCAAGGACGGGATAGCAGTTCAAGATCGGAGGGCTCCAAAGAATGCAATGGAGGTGAGAAGTTTTCTAGGGTTGGTGAGCTATTATAGAAAATTTATTAAGGACTTTGCAAGGGTATTGGCCCTTCTTACCTGATTGACGAAGAAGAACTTGGTTTTTTTCATGTAGCATTGATTGTGAGGATGCCTTTCGAAGATTGAAAAGGGATCTGACAATAGCCCCAGTTCTGACTCTCCCAGATGGAAGCAAAATGTTCACGATCTACACAAATACTTGTAGCACAGGGCTTGGTGTCGTTCTAATGTAAGAGGGAAGGGTAATATGCTATGGCATCAGACAGTTGAGGGTTCATGAGAATAATTACCTATCCCATGATCTAGAGTTGGTTGCAATAGTGTAACAACCCGATCTTTAGGGATGCTAATTTTGGGAATCAATCAACTAATCAGTGTAATTTTAGCAAAATTAATTGGAAATTTGAAGAAAAAATTAGGAAAAAGAAATTGTTTTTACAAATAAAATGTATGTATAACGCATATAGTAATAGGTACAATTTTAAAGAAGGGTCTAGAATATGTGTATATATGAATAAATATAGGAAGAAATTATAAGTAAGGGGAGTTTATATTGGTAAATAAAAGAAAATAATAAAGAAAGAGAGATATTTTGGATGAAGCTTATAGATTAGGGACTTTTACATAAAAATACCGTCTCACCTCTCACCTTTAGGGGGAGGGCACGTGAAAATATTTGGGAGCAGAAAGAAAGAAACCGATAACTTATATCTCCACTGAAGTTTTCAAAAGAATAACAAAATCTCTCTCTTTTTCTACAAATTAAATCACTGATTTGATTCCCAAATGGGGCAATTGAAGACGGAAGCACAAACAATTGGAAAGCTAGCTGATTTAGGGCTTGTAAGATTGCTTTTGAAGTTTTTGGTCAATAAAGATTTAATTTTTTGTTCCATTTTATAGTTTGAGATTCTTGCCTTAGGCCTAAAGATGAAATCCTTAGGTATGTTTGATTGGTATCTTCCTTCCCCTATGTCATTTTGCTTTGTTAGAATATTCGTAATTAGAATTAAATGGAAATTATAAATTTACTTTGGTGAAAATAATTTTATGATCAGTAAATGGAAGAGTGAATTGATTTTTCTAATGCAATTGAAATGCATGTTTCATGTACGTTGAATTGTCTCAAAGTGGGGACATGAAAATAAAGATTTTCAGTCATGTGCTGAAAATACTTGTCAAAGAACATACGATCCGTACCAACTGGGAAGGTCTCTAGCTTTGAAATTTTGTACACATAAACTTCATTCATGTTCAAAGATACTGCAAAATTTTTGAATTAAAATGATTAAATTTCGATTTTTTACGATTTTATGAAGTGGGTATATGAAAACTAAGTTGTTTAAACCTGACCAGAAAATGGATTGTGAAGAATATGAGATCTGTACCAATTGGTAAGGTGTCTAGCTTTGGAATTTTGTACATACAAACTTCATTCAAATTCAAATCTACTGTAGAAATTTTAAATGAAAATGTTTTATTTTCGAATTTATATGATTTTCTTAAATGGAGTGTATGCAAAATGAGATTTATAAAGATGAGCTGAAGTGGTTGATGAAGAATATTAAATCTGAACCAAAGGTTAACGAATTTGATTACGAAATTTTTATTGAATAATATATACTATTATATTAAGATACTGTAGAAATTTTGAGTGAAAATGTTTTGTTTTCGAATTTATATGATTTTCTTAACTTGAGTATGTAAAAACTGAGATTTATAAAGTTGAGCTGAAGTGGTTGATGAAGAATATTAATTCTCTACCCATTGGTAATGAAATTGATTATGAAATTTTTGCTAAAGAATGTTAACTAGAATATAAAGATACTGTAAAAAATTTGAGTTAAAAATATTAAATTTCGAATTTCTATGATTTTTGCAATTTGGGTATATGAAAATTGAGATTTTTAGAATACAATAGAAAATGGGTTGTGAAGAATATGAAATCTGTACCAAATGGTTTTGAGTTTGGTTCTCAAATTTGGTACATACAAACTAGACTGATATTCAAAGGTACTGAAAATAATTTAGCTTTAAAAGGTTAAATGTTGATTTTATATGATTTTAAAAATATTAGTATATGTAAATTGATATTTTCAGGCCTAAACACAAATTGTTTTAGGTATAACTTTTTGGTTCCTTATAAGATTTTGATATGTCTTGAAGTTTTGGAAAGCTTAGAAAATGTGTTACGACTTTTATGTTTTAAGATTTGTATAAATTTAATGTCTAGATTGTCAAAAACTTAATTCTTTGCAGCTGGTCTGTCAATAAAGATAGAATGAATTTTAAGACATGACTTATGAACCAAATTTAATATTTAGGATTTTGAGACAATAGTTGATCTACATAAGTGGACTTCAAATACGATTTATAACATTATAACTTTGTGGAGTAGTTATTTGTGTGTATTTTCAATAAGTGGAATTTACTCTTATTTAGTAAATATTAAAATAATGTAGTGTGGTATGGGACGCAAGTGCATTAATTAAGTAGTTACTATTTGGAAGTATATGGCACTTTTTGAGTTGATGTGGTTTTAGTTCTTCATTAAGTGGGCATACTTATATGCCATTCTTATGATGATATCTTTTTCTCTATCGCAACTATTTTGATTTGATTTATTTTGTCATATTGTTTTATATATGATACTTATTATGAGTATCATATTGACTTATATATGATACTCTGACTTGATTTATTTCATCATATTGTTTTTATATATGATAAAGTTGAATATCAGCTTTGTTTTGTTTAATTCGGGTTGTGTTTATTATTTTGTTTTGCATATGATGGTATATTTTCAAAACATGATTAAGTTTACAAAGTGTTTTGACGTCATAAACACTTTGAACTTCATGGCATATTTGTTATAAAATAATGTTTATAAAAATACTTTTGATTTTGGGATTGTGATAGAATGGACTCTGTTGTACCAATGGACCAAAACTCCATCTTGGTCGACCTGATTTAGGATCGCTACCTGAATCGGTGGTTTTAAATTTCGCCCATCTACCACCAAAGGTCAACGGTCTGCTACATTGGGCAATTTTGTTGTTTCGATCGTGATTCCCGATCGGCGGGTCACGGACTACAATAGATGGAGGCGTGGGGGTCCCACGTGTAGTGCCATGAACAGTAGCTTACGACCTTCGCCTTAGACCGTCTTGGTTATCCTGGGTTAATCGCCAGGTGTGTTATGGCGCTATGAGTGGATTACGGTGCTGATGTGAAACACCCCACCTCCGTTAAGGTCACTCACAAAGGGAATGCCTTAACTTTGGTGGAGGTTTATAAGTAAAAGTCACAGATAAACACAAGACAGATATAAATACACATATTTTAAACAGCGGAAAACAAACAGGCTTTTATTTCATCAATACGTGTTCAAACAAAACATTTCCACAATTATCTCAAAATACTTCCAACGTTACAACCTCATTACTGCCTTGATTATTAAAGAAGCATAAAACATAAATAAAGTAACAAAAATCCCCATAGTGATATCCAAAGCCATAGTCCGAGAAAAAGAGATCCAAATCATACATCAACAGTCTTGAAGCTTGCAAAGAGTCTGGCTAAGCTGGGTTGTTTCCTCCCTACGGACCGGGGGGGGGGAACGAAAGAAAAGAAGACGAAAAGAAAGTAGAGTCAGACATAAAGCCTAAGTAATTCTAGTGACTCTTCATTATGTGAATAAGAAAAAGGGCATGATAGATATAAACTAAAAACAGTAAAGTATCACAAGCTAAGGAAGTGTAGTTTAGAATCGAATGTACTATCGCACCCACACTATATCTCTACACCTACTTGAGCCTATTCTAACTGGCACCCCATGCAGAGGGTGAAGTGATCCCCATTTTCTAAAGATCGGCTCCTATTCGCATAAACATATGTGTCATACGGCCCCCAAGAATTGTAGACACCTACGCTGGTCCCACCATGGGGTGTATCAAGACCCATGGTGGCGGCTCGACACAAACCTTAGAATGCATAGGTTATACTACTGGTGCCCCAGTGCCCTGTTTGTCTGGTCCGGAGTGTGTGCACGTCCGCACCCCATTAGAACCTACACTGTGCACCCACCGCCGTCGTTTTGACCGCTTATAATCAGCCCAGTAATCGTGCCTCACCCTGCCTAGTTTCAGGGTACTATGATACCTAACTTGGGTTACTGCTGAAAGGGGTCCCTCGTTACTAGGGTTTTCTAGTCAAACTTGTTAAGTGGTTAAGTGTTTGTATTTACCTAACCTCACCCATCAATTCTTGTTAACATGTTGAATTTGGTTAAATGTTTTCAGTTGACTTAACCCTACCATCTGTCCTTAGCCTATTAAAGCACCGACCACTCACATTAGACAGATATCGCTACGGTTACTTGATGTACCGGTTAGTTCCGGGCAGGTTTACACTGTAGCTCAGTCTAACCTCGGGTCCTTATTGGGCTCAATGCTTAACCACCCACATTGGATAGGTATTGTTGTGACTACTGGACAGCCGGGCAGGTCCGGGAAGATTTACATCACAACTCAATCCAACCTCGGGTTAAGCATATCGTGTTTTCTAAATTTACATATTTTATCACTTCTCAATTTTATATGTAAATGTCATGTCCTTTATTCTTGGGTATAACAATTCATACCGCTTAAATGTCATTGTCGTTAGCATGTGTCAAACATGCTAACATATATTTTTATGTTTTACACCCAACGTTATTACCCCCGTTTGTACGTTCGCAACATTATAACAAATGTTGGGCTCGACACAATTCAGCCCAACTTTATAAACGTGAGAAAAGGGAAATCAATGACATGTAATATTTTACAATACATAAAGGTGTGTGGCGCATGAACTTGCAATTTAGTGATTCAACTAACATAAATTATGGGTCATGTGAACTTGCATTCAAATCAGAGTATAACTAGGTAGGTGAATATGAAATGGCATAGTTTAGGCTTATACAAACTTGGGTCTAAACATGTTTAACTTGGCATAATGTCAACAACAAAACTAACATGTTGTATATTCACCAAAATCTCCAATTTTAACATCTAATCATATAGCCTATTTCAACATGAACTTGCATAGTTTATGTAACCCAAACGGTACTTAACATAGATCCAATTATACTTGCAAATAAACATAAGAATGTGTTCATAGGTTTTTGGGTCATGTAGGCATAAAAGATCTCAAATCTAGAACATGTTTACAAAAGCCTTAATTTAGACTTAGAGAATGTATATAGTCCACGCCATAGACATAAACATAAAGGGATCAAATTCTAGTTTTTGCCACAACTTGCAAGTGCCATTATTTTCATATACAATTGTTCAATAGGCTTGCATCAATCAATTTAGGCCACAAATATCAATACACAAGTCATGACAGAATCATTACAATACACGGAATTTATATCATTATTATACAATAACACAATTCTATTTTCATTTACATCGAATCACGTCACAGTTTTATTCATATTCTGAAAGATCACTATACTTACAACGAATGCAGAATCTTGAATTCTGGATTCTGAATTCTGAAATTGAGATGCGTTCATTTGGGTAGATTAACGTTGCATTGATTAATTTGATTAAGCTTTAGTCTTCTTCTTAATTTAATTCGTCTCTAAGCTCCTCTCTCTTGACGGCTACACTCAATTCCTTCCTGGCAGCATGACGACTCCAATCTTATTTTTTTGTGTGAATTTTAGTTGAGACTTAAGGTGTATATATATAGATTTTTAGATTGTTTTGAGCCGTCAGATGAAGACATGAGGAATCTAGACCATACAAAGTCCAAAGAGCCAACCAAGAGGTGACATGTCAGCCCTAATGCCACACCGAGCCACAGAAATTCGAGCCAGACCCAGCCAGCCAGGTCGACCAGGTAGCTCAACTGGCAGGTCGACACCCAGGTCGACACTATGGTCGACCTGGGGTGACCAGGTCGACACCATGGTTGACCCTATGGTCGACCTGGTCCCTGGGCGGGAATTTTCCCGCCCAGCCCATTTTGAACCTGTTTTTCGAATTTCGAACTTGAAACCGAGCTATTTGAATTTTAAATTTTACTCTAAAACTTCCGAAGGTCATAACTCCTTCATAAGGGGTCTGATTCACGCAAACTCGGACTCTATCTCAAGCAGAATTCCGAGACGAATGCAATGGTGTAACCCATTTCTCTTAATTCTTTCATTTAGAATTAATTACACTTTAATTTGTGAAGTTTAATGTTATAGAATTCACGGGGTGTTACATTCTCCCCCCTTAAAAGGATTTCGTCCCCGAAATCTTCAAGTTAGGAAGAATGTATATCCTACCATCCAACCGTCCATCTACTCAACCAACAAACACAGGCGTCCACTGTCCTTAAAAGACTTCTAATGATTCATGATCATATGCATAGTGTGTGTACATGTCCTTATCTAATGCAGAAATCAGGCAGTCTACTGATTCAGTTAACCTCCTTAATGCGAATCATGTAAGTGTCATGAATCCATTATGTATGCAAATTTTTCCTACTCATAATTTTACATGAGTGCACAACCATTCATACAAATGCGACAGCCATATGACAGCATATCAAGTTTCAACCATATACAAATGAGAATACATATATGCATATGCAATATGAAGTGACTGAGCCGATCTAAAACCTAGGGTGTGTGTGTATATGCATCCACGAGCAACCACTAGCAATCACTAGCAACCATTTGCAGCCATCATCCATAACATGTTTTCAAATACATGTTTGCATCCATTTGTTTTCTACCTAAGGAGTTAGGAAAAGGACCAAGGAGATATACCTAAAAAGATAGATAAAGCATAACTTAAGGAAAAAGAGAGATCAAAGATGTACCCTAAAAAAGAAAAGGGTAGGCAGCGCGTATTCTGTCCTCCGTTTCCCAAGTCGCGTCTTCCTCGGCGTCGCTCCACTGAACTTTAACGAGTTTGACTTCGCGGTTGCGTAGCTTTTTCACTTCAGTTCCTAAGATGCGGGTTGGAACTCTCCTCACAGTTGCTTCACGTTCCACTTCGGCTTCTTCTAGAATGCTAGGTTCCACCACTTCCGCAGACTCATGCAAACACTTCCGGAGGTGAGAAACATGAAAGACGTTGTGAACACCGATCAGTCTCTCGGGTAGCTCTAATCTATAGGCCATCTTCCCAACCTTCTCGATGATAGGAAACGGCCCTAAAAATCTTGGTGCTAATTTTCCTGTGGATCCAAAGCGAACGACGTTCCTTAAAGGAGATACCTTAAGGAAAACCCTGTCCCCAACCTCAAACTCAAGGTCGGTCCTTTTTTTGTCGGCGTAGGATTTTTGTCTGTCTTGGGCTGTCTTCTTCCTTCTCCGTATCAAGTCCACTTTCTCTGAAGTCTCACGAATCATGTCTGGCCCAAGTATAAGTTTATCTGTAGACTCCCACTAACAAGTTGGTGATCTGCACGGTCTTCCATACAGAGCTTCGAAGGGCGCCATACCGATGGTGGCTTGGTAGCTGTTGTTGTAGGCGAATTCTACCAAAGGAAGATGATCCTCCCATATCCCACCAAAGTCAAGAACACAAAGTCTCAAAAGACCCTCTAAAACTCTATTCACCCTTTCCGTCTGGCCATCGGTTTGGGGGTAATAGGCAGTGCTCAAAACATAACTGTGTGCCCACAGCTTCTTGCAGACTCCGCCAAAACTCGCTTGTGAAGATAGGGTCTCGGTCACTAACAATGCTGGAGGGTATCCCATGGAGTCGAACTATTTCCTTGAGATAAGGAGATGCTAGAGATGAGGCAGTCCTTCTACTTTTAACGGGTATAAAGTGGGCGCTTTTAGTAAGCTTATCCACTATTACCCAAATGCTAGTATTGCCTCTTCTTGACCTAGGCAGTCCATCAATGAAGTCCATTGAAATGCTATCCCACTTCCACTGTGGGACCTCTAAATGATGAAGTAGTCCTCCAGGCTTTTTTTGTTCCGCCTTGACCTGTTGGCAGGTCATGCACTTAGAAACAAAATCTGCCACATCCTTCTTCATGCCGTTCCAAAAGAAAGTTCTTTTTATATCCTTGTACATCTTATCACCGCCAGGGTGTATAGTCATATTGGAATGATGCACTTCCTCGAGAACCTTCTTTGTCAACTCCCTTGCTTGTGGGACGCATAATCTTCCATCTCGCCTCAGCCAACCCTTATCATCGATGGTGTATCTATTGAGGTGACTAGAAGTCTCACCCCTGATAAGTTTATCAATCACATCAACAAGCTGAGTGTCTTCACGTTGTGCAGCCCCTATTGAGTCCACGAGAGTAGGGCGTACTTCGAGAGATGCTAACAAACCCGATACAAAATCAGAGCAAGGCCTAAAGTTAAAACTGGCTATATACTCCAAGCTTTGCCTTTCTACAAAGAGCTTGCTTAGGGTCAGTTTCTTTTGGCTCAACGCATCTGCTACTACGTTGCCCTTTCCAGGAGTATAGGAAATTTCAAAATCATATGAGGCAAGAAACTCCATCCACCTTTGCTGCCTCAAGATAAGATCCTTCTACGAGAAGAGATACTTCAATGATTTATGGTCAGTGTATAATTCGAACTTCTCACCTAGGAGATAATGGCGCCAAGACTTAAGTGCAAAGATGATGGCGGCCAACTCAAGATCGTGGGTTGGGTAGTTCTTTTCATGAACTTTCAATTGTCTTCCACCATAAGTTACTACCCTTCTTTCTTGCATTAGAACAGTGCCTAATCCCGTTTCACATGCATCTGTGTATACTGTGAACAATTTGCTTCCATCAGGCAGAGTTAGAACTGGAGCTGTTGTAAGAGCCCTTTTTAGGCGTTGGAAAGCAATGTCACAGTCCAAATCCCAAGCAAATGCTAGATTCTTCTTTGTTAGCCTTGTGAGTGGGGCTGAGATTTTCGCGAAATCCCTAATGAATTTTCGGTAAAAACCGGCTAGCCCAAGAAAGCTTCGGACTTCGGTTGCATTTCTTGGTGTCTTCCAATCTTGCACTGCCACCAATTTCGCGGGGTCCACCGCCAACCCTTCTTTGGACACTATATGTCCAAGAAATCTTACTTCTTTTCTCCAAAAGTGGCACTTGGAGAATTTGGCTTTTAGCTGATGAAGTCGAAGAGTTTCCATGATTTCTTTCAGATGCTGAGCATGTTCTTCCTCATTCTTTGAGAAGATCAAGATATCATCTGCGAAGACCACCACGAATTTATTGAGGAATTCTCTGAATACCCTGCTTATTAGGACTACGAAATAAGCTGGTGCATTTGTCAAGCCGAAAGGCATGACAAGACACTCGAAGAAACCGTCTGGGGTTCTGAACGCCGTTTTATCAATGTTGTCTTCAGCTACTCTTAGCCGATGGAACCCAGTTGCCAGATCAAGTTGGGAGAAGACTGACGCACCTACAAGCTGATCAAACAAATCGTCGATTTGGGGAAGAGGGTGCCTATTTTTCTTGGTCAATTTGTTTAACTCCCTATAGTCGATGCAAAGGCGAAGCGAACCGTCCGCTTTGGTTGCGAACACCACTGGAGCACCCCATTCCGAAATGCTCCGTCTAATGAACCCCTTTTCGAGAAGGTCTTTCACCTGCTTACTGAGCTCCTTTCTCTCCTTTGGAGCCATGTGTCTAACAGGTAAAACTACAGGCTTTGCATTATCCACAATATATATGCGGAAGTCTATTTCCCACCTCGGAGGTAAGCCCTTCACCTCCTCAAAGACATCCGGATATTCTCGGACTACTCTAACTGACTGCAAATTCTCATCAGAAGCATCAAGCGACTCTAGATAACTAAGCATAACAGCATTCAAGGGATTACAAGAAATTTCTAGAGTGTTACCAAGCCGAGTCAAGAGCTTAACTACTCTTTTATCACAATCAAGAATGGCACCATTACTGGATAACCAGTCCATGCCTAAGATCAAACCATATCCCGAGAAGCCCAAAACAAAGGCATTACAACTAAACTCAACGTTGAGAATAGAGATTTTCAACCCAAACAAACCATTGACAAATAAGCGGAGCCTCCAATTGGATTTGAAACTACTAAGGGATCCTCTACCATACTAGTGTCTAGATGCAGAGATTCTACTAAGGCAGATGAAATAAAGGAGTGTGATGCGCCAGAGTCAAAAAGTGTGCGAACTGGATGATCATAAAGATAGAATACACTTTCTATAGAAATATTACTACCTTGTTCCTGTGGAGGTGCCACCAGTGCATGAACTTGACCTCCAGAGGTGGATCCAGTCCTCTGCCCCTGCCCCTGCTTCTTTGGGCAGTCCTTAGCCAAGTGCCCAGTCTCTCCACAACTGAATCAACCACCATTCATTTTTTCCTTCTTCTTCCTACAGTCTTTTGCTATATGTCCCATAATGCCACAGAAAT
The DNA here is from genome assembly GCA_030737875.1 of Allium sativum. NCBI lineage: Eukaryota > Viridiplantae > Streptophyta > Magnoliopsida > Asparagales > Amaryllidaceae > Allium > Allium sativum. Next base: position 312,944,650 of record CM060913.1, read on the forward strand.
TGCACTTTCTCTTTTCACGGGTCTTGTTGTTCTTCCCTCCTTTCTTGAAGTCTGTTTTCTTAGCTTGTAAACCCTCTTTCTTTTCTTCCACCTTAGTTTCTTTCTTGCCGTTGTCTTCCTCGTGTAGCAACGCCATGTCCACCAAGCTTTCATAAGTCGCTCCCATGGATACATGGGTCATAGCAAGGCTGTGTAGAGGCTCATTCAAACCTTTGATGAAGTGAAGCGCCTTCTTGTGCTGGGTGTTTACTAAGTCCGGCCCAAATCTGGCCAGTTGATTAAACTGATTAACGTACTCCTTAATTGTCATACTTCCCTGTTTCAGAGTTAGGAACTTCTCCATTTGCTGGCTTCTTTCAGCTTGGGAGAGGAATTTCAACTCAAATCTTGTCCTGAAATCTTCCCATGTTTCCACTGCCCTCTGAGCATTGGTAATCTCCCACCAATAGGAAGCTTCATCTTTAAGCAACCACACTGCTAGCTGTATCTTTTGCCTGTCATCAACTCCGAAGATGACAAACAGATCCTCGGTCTCCTTTAGCCAGTTTCTTGCTCCTACAAAGGACTCTGTCCCATAAAAGTCTTTTCCACCCATAGCCTTGAAGTCTCTACATGTTTTTGCGAAGGCATTCCCACGAGGATGAGGAGGAGGAACCGCGGCCACTGGAGGAGGAATGTCTGCTGGGCCCGCGCCATTGGCCCTTGCTTCTAAGTACCTCCTAAACCAGCCGGTATCGGCACTCCTTATGGAAGGTTAAGGTCTCCAGACATGCTGAAACAGAAAGGAAAGATTCAAAACGAAGGATAGAGAGAGATAGTGCACATGGCTTTGGGGGATTATGCCTTTTTAAAAATATAACACTTTTTCTTGAAAAATGCTTCTTTAAACTTTCTTTTGAAAACAGTTTCAAAAACTTTTATCTTATCTGGCAAACCTATGCTCTGATAACAAGTAAAACACCCCACCTCCGTTAAGGTCACTCACAAAGGGAATGCCTTAACTTTGGTAAAGGTTTATAAGTAAAAGTCACATATAAACACAAGACAGATATAAATACACATATTTTAAACAGCGGAAAACAAACAGGCTTTTATTTCATCAATACGTGTTCAAACAAAACATTTCCACAATTGTCTCAAAATACTTCCAACATTACAACCTCATTACTGCCTTGATTATTAAAGAAGCATAAAACATAAATAAAGTAACAAAAATCCCCATAGTGATATCCAAAGCCATAGTCCGAGCAAAAGAGATCCAAACCATACATCAACAGTCTTGAAGCTTGTAAAGAGTCTGGCTAAGCTGGGTTGTTTCCTCCCTGTGGACCTTGGGGGGAAACGATAGAAAAGAAGACGAAAAGAAAGTAGAGTCAGACATAAAGCCTGAGTAAATCTAGTGACTCTTCAATATGTGAATAAGAAAAAGGGCATGATAGATATAAACTGAAAACAGTAAAGTATCACAAGCTAAGGAAGTGTAGTTTAGAATCGAATGTACTATCGCACCCACACTATATCTCTGCACCTACTTGAGCTTACTCTAACTGGCACCCATGCTGAGGGTGAAGTGATCCCCATTTTCTAAAGATCAGCTCCTACTCGCATAAACATATGTGTCATACGACCCCCAAGAATTGTAGACACCTATGCTGGTCCCACCATGGGGTGTATCAAGACCCATGGTGGCGGCCCGACACAAACCTTAGAATGCATAGGTTATACTACTAGTGCCCCAGTGCTCTGTTTGTCTGCTCCGGAGTGTGTGCACACCCGCACCCCGTTAGAACCTACACTGTGCACCTACCGCCGTCGTTTTGACCGCTTACAATCAGCCCAGCAATCGTGCCCCACCCTGCCTAGTTTCAGGGTACCATGATACCTAACTTTGGTTACTGCTGAAACGGGTCCCTCGTTACTAGGGTTTTCTAGTCAAACATGTTAAGTGGTTAAGTGTCTGTATTTACCTAACCTCACCCATCAATTCTTGTTAACATGTTGAATTTGGTTAAGTGTTTTAAGTTGACTTAACCCTACCATCTGTCCTTAGCCTCTTAAAGCACCGACCACTCACATTAGACAAATATCGCTACGGTTACTGGATGTGCCGGTTGGTTTCGGGCAGGTTTACACCGTAGCTCAGTCTAACCTCGGGTCCTTAGTGGGCTCAATGCTTAACCACCCACATTGGATATGTATTGTTGTGACTACTGGACAGCCGGGCGGGTCCGGGCAAATTTACGTCACAACTCAATCCGACCTCGGGTTAAGCGTATCGTGTTTTCTAAATTTACATATTTTATCACTTCTCAATTTTATATGTAAATGTCATGTCCTTTATTCTTGGGTATAACAATTCATACCGCTTAAATGTCATTGTCGTTGGCATGTGCCAAACATGCCAACATATATTTTCATGTTTTACACCCAACGTTATTACCCCCGTTTGTACGTTCGCAACATTATAACAAATGTTGGGCTCGACACAATTCAGCCCAACTTTATAAACGTGAGAAAAGGGAAATCAATGACATGTAATATTTTACAATACATAAAGGTGTGTGGCGCATGAACTTGCAATTTAGTGATTCAACTAACATAAATTATGGGTCATGTGAACTTGCATTCAAATCAGAGTATAACTAGGTAGGTGAATATGAAATGGCATAGTTTAGGCTTATACAAACTTGGGTCTAAACATGTTTAACTTGGCATAATGTCAACAACAAAACTAACATGTTGTATATTCACCAAAATCTCCAATTTTAACATCTAATCATATAGCCTATTTCAACATGAACTTGCATAGTTTATGTAACCCAAACGGTACTTAACATAGATCCAATTATACTTGCAAATAAACATAAGAATGTGTTCATAGGTTTTTGGGTCATGTAGGCATAAAAGATCTCAAATCTAGAACATGTTTACAAAAGCCTTAATTTAGACTTAGAGAATGTATATAGTCCACGCCATAGACATAAACATAAAGGGATCAAATTCTAGTTTTTGCCACAACTTGCAAGTGCCATTATTTTCATATACAATTGTTCAATAGGCTTGCATCAATCAATTTAGGCCACAAATATCAATACATAAGTCATGACAGAATCATTACAATACACGGAATTTATATCATTATTATACAATAACACAATTCTATTTTCATTTACATCGAATCACGTCACAGTTTTATTCATATTCTGAAAGGTCACTATACTTACAACGAATGCAGAATCTTGAATTCTGAAATTGAGATGCGTTCCTTTGGGTAGATTAACGTTGCGTTGATTAATTTGATTAAGATTTAGTCTTCTTCTTAATTTAATTCATCTCTAAGATCCTCTCTCTTGACGGCTACGCTCAATTCCTTCCTGGCAGCATGACGACTCCAATCTTAATTTTTTGTGTGAATTTTAGTTGAGACTTAGGGTGTATATATATAGAATTTTAGATTGTTTTGAACTGTCAGATGAAGATAAGAGGAATCTAGACCATAAAAAGTCCAAAGAGCCCATCAAGAGGTGACATGTCAGCCCTAATGACACACCGAGCCACAGAAATTCGAGCCAGAGCCAGACCCAGCCAGCCAGGTCGACCAGGTAGGTCGACTGGCAGGCCGACACCCAGGTCGACATTATGGTCGACCTGGGGTGACCAGGTCGACACCATGGTCGACACGTGGGAATTTTTCCGCCCAGCCCAGTTCGAACCTGTTTTTCGAATTTCGAACTTGAAACCGAGCTGTTTGAATTTTAAATTTTACTCTGAAACTTCCGAAGGTCATAACTCCTTCATACGGAGTCCGATTCACACAAACTCAGACTCTATCTCAAGTAGAATTCCGAGACAAACGCAATGGCGTAACCCATTTCTCTTAATTCTTTCATTTAGAATTAATTACACTTTAATTTGTGAAGCTTAATGTTATAGAATTCACGGGGTGTTACATGGTGCCTCGATGCGCGCTCGAGCTCTACGACTGTGATTTTACAATACTAGCGTCTGCTAATTTGGTATTTATGAGTCAAGTTACATTTATCCCATAATCCCTTAATATTATATTACATTACTATAATTGATCAATTTTATTATCATATTGATTTATATATGATAATTGTTATGAGTACCATATTGATCTATATATGATACTCTGATTTGATTTATATTATCATATTGATTTATATATGATAATTGTTATGAGTATCGTATTGATTTATATATGATACTTTGATTTGATTTATATTATCATGTTGATTTATATATGATAATTGTTATGAGTATCGCATTGATTTATATATGATACTCTGTTTTGATTTATTTTATCATAATCATTTATATATGATAATTGTTATGAGTATCATATTGATTTATATATGATACTCTGATTTGATTGATTTATATATGATAATTGTTATAAGTATCGTATTGATTTATATATGGTACTCTGATTTGATTTATATAAACATATTGATTTATATATGATAATTGTTGTGAGTATCACATTGATTTATATATGATACTCTAATTTGATTTATTTTATCATATTGATTAATATATGATAATTGTTATGAGTACCATATTGATTTACTTATGATACTCTAATTTGATTGATTTATATGTGATACTCTGATTTGATTGATTTATATATGATACTCTGATTTGATTTACAAACGATAAATGCCATAAAGATTTTATTGACTTGATTAATTATCATAAAATATTTATTATATGTATCTTATTGTTTTGTATATATATTTGTTATGAATATCGTATTGATTTATATATGGTACTTTGTTTTGAGTTATTTTATCATATTGTTTTTATATATGATAAATGTCATGTGGATTTCATTAGTTCATGATACTCTGACTTAATTATTATGAGTACCCTATTAATTTATATATTATTTGTTGAGAGCTTCACATCGATTTATATGCGATACTCCGTTTGATTTAATTTATCATATTGAATTATATATGATATTTGTTAAGAACATTGCATATATTTTTATGTGATACTTTAACTTGATGAGTATCATATTATTCTATATATACTATTTTGTATTATATTGGTTTATATGTGGTACTCTAACTCGATTTATTTTATCATTTTATTTACATATGATAATTGATGTTGGTATTGTATTAAGTTACATACAATACACATGTTTGGAATTATGGATTTTTTAAATGAGATGATTGTGCTAAAATTTTCGTATATATAGTAACATTCATATGCCTCTCGTTGGCTTATACATGTGGCATCATTTATCTTTTGTTGTCAAATTTTGATCTCCATAGATTCTTACTTCACTCACACTAGACATAGTCTGACCCGCGTGATTTATTTGTTTTCTAAAACGATATCAGGGTCAGATTGAGGTTGTTTGCAGGTTAGGTTGCATGGACTTTAGCAACATTCTTATCCTTTTCCATGTTTCGAGGTTTTGGATATGTAGCTTTGGACTATCATGGTATGTATGTTATTATGTGCTTTGGAAGTGATATTATGTATTATGGACATTAATATTATGATATGTATTATGTATTCTGCTGTTGTCATTATGATGCGATTGATTCTATTGTATTTTGTACTACGCAACTTGGGAAATTTTCTTATATCATTGCTTTGAACCTAGACTGAGCACAAATGGTAAGTTGAAAGGTTTTAAAATTTCCGTGCCAGTGTTCGTTCAATGGAATGAGTATAGCATTTAGCCCTATCAAGTTCCATTCTCCGTGCTTTCCGACAGTAATACTTAGTATTGCTCTTGGTTAGCATGGGTATAGGGGCCGGGTGTGACAAATAGTGTTCGCACTAAAGTCTTGGCAATACTATCTACTTGGAGAAAGGTTTGAGCTATACACGGATCATATGTCAGTCAAATACCTGCTCTCATAGAAGGATCTCAACCTAAAGCATCAACAGTGGATGGAGTTTCTAGCATCCTATGACTTTGAGATAGCTTATACCCATGACAAGGGTAATGTAGTGGCGGACGCATTGAGTATGCAGAGGATGACTTTGAGTTCTCTATTCGTAGAAAGGCAGAACTTAAAATACATCTCGACCTTTAATTTCACGCCATCTATGGATTTCACATTAGGATTGTCAGCATCATTGGAGGTGCAACTTACTCTATTGGAACGACGCTACTACAAAACAGGTCAGTTGCTTCAGTTATTTACCCCATGTTGCTTTTGTTCTAGAACCGAAGCAACTGCAGACGACGCAACAGACCAAAATTTGTTGCTTCAGACAAACAACCGAGGCAAATAATATTTTTTTGCTTCGGTTGTTTATCCCGTGTTGGTTTAGTTCAATAACCAAAGCAAATGCAGAAGATGCAACAGGTCTACACCTGTTGCTTCCGTTCTATGTAGGAAGCAAATGGCCAATATTTTGCTTCAGTTGCTCCAAACAATCGAAGCAAAAAAGTGACTGAAGTAGCAAAAAGCTTCAGATTCTAATTAAAACCTAAAACAACATCAAATTGCATTTAAAGTCAGAATAGTAAGCGTCACAATATCACTAAACCTGACTCCAATATCAATATAAAACATTGAAATAAAACTAAATATCAATACTATATCTACATATAATATTGAATTGTAACTAAATGTCAATGTTACACAACGAAACAAAACTAAATAGTATAAAAAAGTGAAATAAGACTAACTGTAGTATCAGATTCAGCCAATACACAACACATATCACATTGTTATTTGCTAAAAATAGAAAATTAAATTCAGGGTATAAGCATGTGAAAGTCAAGAGCATTGTATGTTCCATGAATGCAAATAAAACAATTATGAGCTTAATGCAGTGAATATAAATGTAAGATGAATACAAATGCAACTGAAAAAAAATAGACAATTTTTTTAAAAGGGAATCATTTTGCAACTATATTTATTTCTGAGATAACATATTTGAGATATTTAGAATTTAAGAACAATCAGAATGTACTTGATTACTCTATACAAATAAGGAACACTCTCATATACATCGACAACTCGCTTACTCAAGCTTGGTGCATGTTCCAAAACCAAATGCGCCTTCAGCATAAAACAAATTAAAAAGAATGAATTATTATTTTATCACATATTTACTCTTGTAAATATGCAACAAGATATTTAATGGCACCAATTCACAATGCAGCTTCTTTTTTGTAGGCAACAAGACAGACAAACAATGTTTGTTACATAGGTGAAACTAATAAAATAAAATAAAATCTATTTGGCAGCATGTACATCATTCCATGTGTGTGAATATCATTGTAAAATATGCATCAAACTTTGAACAGTAGTGTCATCTATTAAATTGCTTATTGATACAAAATTACTTATGTCATAGCATAAACATCATCAACCGCCTAAAGGCCAAAAGAGAAATGACGATAACAATTGTCAATGGAAAATTCCCTCAAAATAGAAATAAGTGTACAGGTTAATATAGATGGATAGTGCTCAATCATATGAAATAGTAACTGATGTATACCAGGGACACCAGCATAAAAGCAGCCATTCTACACTGGATTGCTCAGATCAAACTCAACAGTGCTTATTAAGCAGTGGCGGTAATGTGTAGGTCATGAGCCTTTGATTTATTATGGATAACTCACTATAAATAGAGTAATCTTTGATTTGCTGAAATGATAATTATCTGGGGAAAGAGCTCTAAGGACTCTGTACGGCAAGAAAAAAAACAAATAATATAAAACGCTACTGACTTGATACTAATATATATACAAAAATAGTAATTGAAAAATACCAAGTTTTCCATCATGTTGTTCAGGCAATCGGTCTTTCGGCAAATCGCTTGTAGCTAGTTCGATTGTTTTCTTTGATAATTCCATTCTTCCAGTTTGTATGCCGGTTGCAGCTTGTATGTAGGTTCCAGTTTGATATTTCTATTCTTCTAGTTCGATTATTTTTGTTTATATTTCTGTTCTTCTAGTTTGTATGCAGGTTCCGATTATCTTCCAGTTTGTATGCAGGTTGCACCTATGCATTCCAAACTGAAAAATGAAATGCAAAAGGAAGCATCTATACATTCCAAATACTGTTCGAAATGTGAGAAAAAGGTATTTCGAAACTTGCAAATACATTTCAAAATGTATTTGATAAGCCCTGAAACAAGTGGAATTTCATACTCAAAAATTAATAGATCCAAAATCCATTTATATGCAAAGCTATACATCATGGAAAACTTTGTTTAAATACATAAATTTGCTTTTACATTTGAGTTAAAAATTAAAATTTATACACACACTAAACATAGATAATGGAAGAAAATAAACATACCAATCGAAGCTTTTATCTCCAATCGACGGCGAAGGCTGCACTAATGTCACCATCATAAGTAAACGAAACGTGAGAGGCTGCATATGGCACTGTTCTTTACACCGTCAAGAGCAAATAAAACTTGAGAACCTTCCGATCTAGGCTGCTTCAGATCGATATTACAAGATAAGGCTGATAAAATTAACACCAAATCGCGGTACAATACAGAATTATTCTGAATAATCAATCTCAAAGCAAGAAAAAAATGAAGAACAGGGAAAGAAGGAGGCAACGGATGAAAACTGCGAAAACCTAAAGGTAGAATCACGTGATTATAACAACCGGTAAACTAATTTGCGAAGCGGGTGGAGTACTATGAGGACCATATAGGCTTTGAGGCTTGCATCTAGAAGCCCAAGACAACGCCCGTTCTCAAATTATAACGTTCAGACTAGTTGACGATACCAACCTACCACTTACAAATTAATAACAAATAGAAATTAATTAGTAAATATTACATCTTAATACTTAATACTACTTATTGATTAAATATTAAATCTTAAACGTTAATATTAGATATAGTTTATTAATTATTAAATGTAATTAATAAATATTAATTGTTTCTTACACTAATTATTAACAATTATATTAATAGTTTTCTAATAATTATTAAGTATTAATTATTATTACTTTTAAGTATTAGTCTTAATTATTACGTAATTTTAAAAATATTTATTTTATATTAATTATTAAATATCACTTGTTAATTATTAAATATTAAACATTAATTATTAAACATTGATGATTACATATTCAATATTAAATGTAATAAATTCAGTATTAACTATAATATACTAATTATTAATAATTAACCATAATAAATTATTACATAAATTAATCTTTATTAATTATCTATAATATTTATTAATTTTGAATTATTTATATATGATTATTAATTATAGTAAATATTGCTTCTTGATTATTTTGTAATTTATTAATTATTAACATTGGTTTTTACAATTTACTAGTTATAAACCATTTATGATTACAAATGATAAATTATAAACAATTAAATAGAAATTATTATCAGGTAATTTTAATTTTTTAAAATATTGAATATGGTTTTTAATTATAATTATAATTATTATGATAAATTTTATTTCCTAATTATTAACATTTCTTATTAATTACAAATAGCTAAATATTTTTTCATTTGTTGATTATTTATAAATTACTAATATTTTAATAGTCATTATTAACTAATAATTCTTTCAAATTAATTATTATACTAAATATCATTTCATAAATACAAATTTTAATCACAAATTATTAAATACTTATCTTACTTAGTATACAATTATTAATAATTAATTGTTTAATAACAATTGTTATAGGCTAATTATTAAATGTTGAGTATTATTTATTAATTTTAAACTTACTATTTAAATATTAAATGTTAAACATTAGTTATTGTATATTATTTTTAATTATATAACATCAATTATTAATTTATTTATTACTTATTAAATATAATTATTAGATATTAATTATAATTTACTAGTTGATGGTTAATTATCAAAAACTAATTATTAGATATTAAATATTACATCTTAATTATTAAATATTGCTTATTAATTAAATATAGATGTTAAATATTATTAATTATTTAGTATCATTTATTAATTATTGAATGTAATTGATAAATACAAACTATACTAATTATTAATAATTAACTATAATAAATTATTTAATATAAAAAATTATTATTGATTATTTATAACAATTAGTAATTATAAAATTATTTACTTATAATCATTAACAATAACTAACTACAAATAATGTTACATGCAAGTTTTTGTTCATACGAACGTTTGCTATAACTGAATTAATTTGCAATTGCATCGGTGCATTTGCTTCGGTTCTTATGAAACCGTTGCATATAATATTACTTGGCTTTGTGCATTTACTCCGGTTCTTAAGAACCGATGCATATAATGCTATTTGCTTTGATTCATTTGCTTCTGTTGTTAAGCCAACCGAAGTAGATGACATTATCTGCTTCGGTTGCGAGCACAACAGAAGCAAATAACACTATTCGCTTCGATCATTTGCTTTGGTTGATAATATAACAGAAGCAAATGATACTATTTGCTTCGGTTGTAAGCATAACAGAAGCAAATGAGGCGATGCAATAGACATATTTTGGACTAATGTTGGGTCTATGCAACAGAAGGACCCGCAGATATTAGATATCTTGGACAAGATTGGTCAAGGAGAGACTTCTAGTCACCTTGCTAGATATACCGTGGACGAGAAAGGGTGGCTAAGACGAGATGGAAGGCTGTGTCCTTAGGATTGGGGAACTGCTAAAGGCAGTGCTTGAGGAAGCTCATCATTCTCGGATGACTATCCATCTGGGTGGTGACTAAATATACCGAAACATGAAAATAGTTTTCTTTTGGACTGTCATGAAGAAGGATGTGGTGGAATTCGTAGCTTGATGCTTGACGCACTAGTGAGTTAATGCTGAACAAAAGAAACCTGGCGGATTACTTCAGCCCTTAGATATCTCATAATGGAAGTGGAAGAGCATCTCTATGGACTTCAACAATGGATTTCCCTGATCAAGGAAAGGAAATACGAGCATTTGGGTGATAGTAGATAGACTAACGAAGAGCGCTCACTTTATTCCTGTCAAGAGTAAGAGGACAGCGGCTTGGCTAGCATCAGTATATCTTCGAGAGATAGTCGATTACATGGGTTACCTTCCAGTATAGTAAGCGACCGCGACCCCATCTTTACTAGTTAGTTTTGGAAGAACTTACAAGAGGCATTTGGCACACAGCTACATTAGAGCACGACATATCACCCTCAAACAGATGGACAGACTGAGAAGGTGAATAGAGTTCTTGAGGATCTCCTAAGACTGTGCATCCTAGATTTCGGAGGGACTTGGGAGGAGCATCTCCCATTGGTTGAGTTCGCGTACAACAACAGTTACCAATCTAGCATAGGCATGGCACCCTTCGAAGCACTACATGTACGACCTTGTAGATCACCGACTTGTTAGTGGGAGTCTATGGACATACTTCTACTTAGACCCGAGATGATTCGAGATTCTTCCAAGAAGATTGATCTTATCCGCCGAAGATTGAAAGCAGCTCTAGACAGACATAAATCATATACTGATAAAAGGAGGACCAATTTTGAATTCAAGGTGGGAGATATGGTCTTCATTAAAATATCACCGCTAAGGAATGTAGTTCGCTTTGGCTCAGTAGGGAAGTTGGCGCTAAGATTTGTAGGGCCATTCCCTATAGTGGAGAGGATAGGTCAGATGGCCTATAGGATCAAGCTACCGGACAAAGTGGAAGGCGTACATGATGTGTTTCATTTTTCCCATTTGAGGAAATGTCTACATGATTCAGCAAAGATAGTGGAGCAGAGCATACCTAAAGGCGTGGAAGTTTAGAAGGACGCATCAGTGAGGAGAGTTCCCTACTCATATCCTTGGATCCGAAATCAAGAAGCTACGCAACAAGAAAATCAAACTGGTGAATGTACAATGTGGAGAAGACTGCGAAGATGCAACGTGGGAACCCAAAGATATGATTCACGCTTCTTATCCTTCTCCTTTTGAAAGTACGTTCTTGACTTCTTTTCCAAGCTTTTACTATGCATTTACTTCTATCATTCAAGTATATTTATTCTACCATTCGAACCTTTGATCCTTAGGTAGAATCCAATGGTTGGAAACTTGTACTTGAAATATGTTATGATTGATGGTTGCTAGTGGGTGCAATTGTTTGCTAGTGGTTGATCGTGGATGCATATAAAAACATTAGGCACTAGATCAGCTCAATCACCTGCATATTGCATATAGATGTGTGTGCATTTTGATTTTCTATGGATGGAAATGGGTGAATTATCATATGGATGTTGCATTATGGTGAATGGTTGTGCATACATATAGTGTTTTACGTGTTGTATCAGGATTATTTACATACATTTTGGATTCATGGCACGAGCATACATTGCATTAAGGTGGTCAACTGAATCAGTCGACCGCCTTATTTTTTGCATTAGTGTAGGGACATATACACACTACACCTTTGCATATGTTCATACAAGCATCAGAATTTATTAAGGACATTGGATGCCTACGGATGATGGATGAGTAGATGTTTGAAGGTGGTTGTCAGGATAGTGGCATTCTTCTTAACTTGGAGATTTTGGGGACGAAATCCTTTAAGTAGGGAAGAATGTAACACCCCAAAAATCAGCACACTATACCATACTTAAAGATAACAAATTCGGAATAACTTAATTAAAATATTTAGAATTAGGTGAAATCGGCATTACCGTTGTGTTATTCTCGGAATTCTGGTTCAGACAGACCCCAAGTTTGCGTAAAGCGGATAACATATGAAGAAGTAGTAGGAAATCAAAGTTTGTATACATATAAGAGGCTTAAATATAAATATATAATTCAAAAATTTTCAGAATTTTCAAATGAGATGAAGTGGGAAAACGAGCGGGAAACTAGACCGTTGTGGGACGACCCACTTCTGGCTTGGGTCGACCTGTAGGTCGATGCATGCATGGCTAGGTCGACCCAACCAGGTCCTGGGAAGGTTCAGAATTGTGAATTTGGATTGTTTTGTGGCTAAATTAGTGCTGACTCAGCGCTACATGTACGGTTTGGATTAAAACCCTAGAATCTAAAGGCTGAGGTTGACTCTATGAATCTATAAATAAGTGGCTACTCCCATTCCAATACACACCATTTCTTCATATTTGTTGCCTCTATGAATCTATTATATATATATATATATATATGCAATTGGGGAATGTTGCGGAAGCCTAGACCTACAGAGACAACATTCAGGACTTACATACATACAACAACTAAAGGGATTGGATTGGACTTTTCCACGACATATAGTTATATATATAAGGGATTTAATCTATTTTTCACCAAGACCTATTGTGAATTTCCTGTCATTTTCAGATCTGATTTCATAGACTATAACATGACAGTTAAATAAAATTGGGTTAGGATATACAGTGTTTACAGGAGATTGCTATACATGATTTTCACTGTTAATCACCTATGTCGTTGTGATAAGTAAAACACATGCCTTTTCCCTATTTCTATATTCTAGTTTGTTTCCAGTCTTGTCTATATGCCTATGTGATTTGATTCTATTCTCCTTCCTCTGTTTTTACCTTTTTATTTACGCTAACCCTAGGCCTTTGGAAGCCTAGGCTATATCCGATTAGAGTGTGCGTATAATTGGGGCAATAATGAATGACATAAAAAGAGGAATTTAGGCATGATGTTAAATAGAGGATTGTTTAACTATAATTTGGGAAAGTGATAATATGCACATGTTTAGACTTACTGTAAATTGATAAAAAGGGTAATGTGCATATACTTGCTGTAAATTGATAAAAATGGATAATACGCATAAACCAATACATGTAATTCGGGAACATAGTTTGATGAATAGTATGCATACATATTAAACATGTTAGATTTGACTTAATACTGACATTAAGTAAATGACATGTTAGAATATTATAAGTATTAGATGTAGGTTAATAAACTGAACCGCAGTAGAAATTATATGCATTTCGGCAGGTGTTTTGGGAAAGGGTTGTATGCACATAATGACATTTAATATTACAACCATGCTTATTAGTAAACCTAGACCTGCTAGGTTAAATGTGATTATTAATAAGCTAAGAAGTCCCTCGTTCTACTGTTGTATCGGGTTTTGGGGACTCTTAAATCCTAGTTATTTGGGGGCACAAGCTTAGGGGGTTTGGCTTCTGTCAATCTTCTGTTTGGAATCCATATTAGTCAGTATCCCTGTTGGTATTTTGTTAGAGGGCCTCACACTATGTAGGGGCTAGGGCACGCTTTATTGAATTGGATAGTAAGAGGTTTACATGGGGAAGCTGGGTACGGGGATGTTCTGGCGGAGTCATGAGCGTGCATGAGTCCGATTAGGGAAACTAAGTTGTTGTAACACCAGTAAAAAGGTCTGTGTTATATAGTTGCTGGGTTATGGTGTGATACGCCCTACTGCCGGGGCTGACACAGGGTATTTACGTAGTAGGGAGCCGATCACATGGGTAGTAGTTACAGCACACCTAATCCTGTTGGTATATAATTAGGGTAACACCTAATCTTGTTATGTAATTAGGGTACGCCTTTTCTTGCTGTTAATTCTACTATTATGTAATTAGGTTAAACACCTAATCCTGTTAATCATGTTATACTAGTATTGGTGTAGACATAACCTGTTTAGGATATAAATGTGAAGCATTACTCGATCATAGTTTATTCCTGTTATTTATTGTTCTGTTTAGTTTAGTTTTACGTTATATGATATTGTACCTTTTTCATTCTGTCTTATTTAATTGTCTTGGAATTTATATTGTATTCATATTTGAAAATCATTGGAACTCGCCAGACTTTATGTCTAACCCTTTTGTTTTCGCTTCTTTCTCCCCTCAAGGTTCTCAGAGTGGAAGTGCTCACCAGTGACTAGGACTTTCTCTTATAGCTTGGACTTGGATTTCCTTAGATGTATCGTTTTGACTTGCTCTCTATTCCATTATGGCTTATGGCGAGGGATATGAATTTGTGATACTACACTCTGATGTTTTGTTTTATGAGACAGATTTGATGTAACTGGTTTTTTTGTAACTTGTTTGAGACTACTTTAGTTTTTAATAATGAAGTTGAAAATTTCCACTGCTTATTTTATATATGTCATATGAATTTATGTACTGCTTACCTATTGCGCTCCACGAAACTTAATACACTCTTATGAGTGACATTAACGGATGTGGGGTGTCACACTGTGAAGAGAAATAAAATTACATGCCTGACACAAAGGTACATATTTACTGTATTGATTAGATTTGATGATTCTATAAGCCGTTTGGCTTTTGGATTTTCTTTTGGGTTAATGAGGACCCTGAAAGGCAAGTTGTAGTTGTACCATATTGACCGTACAATGGAGGTTATGGCAATTTTTTTTGAAAATTTAAGGCATTAGCCAAATTTTGAGATATTGGGAAGTTCTTAAAAACTGAAAAGTTAAAGAACTTAAGATTGAAAGAAGGATGAGCTCGTTGAGTAAATGACCTTCAGTTCCGTCTTTGATTCTGAGGATTAAGTCCTTTTAAGTCGGGGAAAATGCAACGACCCAAAATTTATTAAGAAATATTTAATGTAAATTTAAATTTTAAATTGATTTATTTTGAGAATTAATGACTTAGAATTTATTTAAAACGAAGTTTGAACGTATAAGTTTATATTAATTATAAAACAAACTCGTAACGTCCCAGTAGTTTAAAATATTTAGTTTTGAGTTTCAATTGGATGTACAGAATTCGATATAAGTCGGACTTCAATAAAACAAGAAATGTTAGGATCTATTGAATTATAATTTCTAATGAAATTGAGAAAATGAGATTTCGTGTTATAAATTGCAAGTTATGTCCAAATCAAAATTTCAAATAGTCCCTATGAAATCGTTTATAAAGTATAATGATTTATAAAATAAAATAAAAGGATTTTTTATTAAACTGGATATCGATTTGACTTGAATTTTGAAAACATTGAGTTATGAACCCTAGTATGTTTGTTTTGGAGTTATATGATGTTTTATTTGGATATATACAATAACATTAATTTATTATTATTAAATTGAGCTGTTTTCGAATTTATTTATATTTATTGGTTTTATTTAAGCCTTAAAAGTAGTCATTTTCCAAATGACCTCCATTTTCGATGAAACCAATTTTATCATATCTGGAACGTTAAATTATTGTTAATTTTAAATTTTCAAGTCAAGTGGAGTTCGTATGTAAGCATAAAAAATTTAGATGCATATTGGAATTCAGTTAGAAAAAGGTAGTAATAAGGCTGTTTTCCAAACAGTCTCCAAATTCGATGAAACCGGGGTCCTTAGAACCGTATTTGTGAAATCTAGCGAAATTTTAAATTTTGTAATTTTTGAAATCAGTATGTAGTCATGGAAAATTAAAACGCGTAACTGAAATTCAATATTTAACGTTATTTTGATATATATATATTAATTCTAAGAAAAAAACTGACTGAAACGATCGAATTAGCTTCCGAAACCTATTCATTATGTCCCAAATAGTGGTATTTTGCTTGGGACGTTAGTCATTGGGGTTCGTTTAGAGTTCGGAGCGTTAGACTTCATAACGAAGTAAATAGTGTAAATACCCATTTTAACCCTTAAACCCTAGCCCCTTAACACGCAGCCATCGACCCTAGGTTTAATGGCCAAGAACGTTCGAAACTTCTCCCTTTAATCACATACGATTCACAAAGAATTAATTAAAACTCTCAACCGATAAATCAAGAGCTAAGTGAGGGATTCGATTTTGGATGTGTTCGAATTTGGTGGAGTATTTTGCTCGATTTTCTTGTCCAAAGGGGATACGTTCGCATGTATTCTGAGGCGAAATGGGGTTTTGCGGGGGAAGTTATTCATGACGGTGGGAGAGTAGTCGAAGAGCTTTGATGTGGTGGTGTTGGATTGTTGCCTGGTGAAGGAAATGGTGGTGTGATTTGCCAAGGAGAAGGCGTGTTTTGGTTCTTCGTGACTCTGTAACAAATGATGGGGAAGAAGATAATTAAGGAAAGGTTAATTAATATTTTAATTATCTTAATTATGTAATTGACGTGTAAAACATTATAACTTTTCATACGACAACAGAATTGTGTGAAACCAGTTCTGATTAAACCGTAACGATGAGAGCTTCACAGTGAAGCCTATTTGAACAAGATTTGAAGCAATTCAAATTTTTGGTTAAATTAAACGTCTATTTAATTTAATTAAAATAATCGGTTTATAACGATTTCAGACCGATCAATGTAAGAACTCTCACTCAACTATTTTGTTATGTTATTATAATCATATTTAAATATGTATTGATTGCCTGTGATTGCAATGTTTGTTTTGTGGTTGATGGGTGATTTCTACTACTACTACTACTATTATTATTATTAAATTGTGAATATAAGCGTTGACAATGGAAACACTTATATTATAATGATTGGTTGATTAATGCTAGTTTATATGGATGTTATTAGTTTACAATAACTATTATTGGATGTTAATGATGTGTGAAATCCATATAAATTGAATTATATGGTAATTGGTTGAATCTCATTCCAATTTGAAATTAATGTGAATATTTTACTAAATAAATATTTTATGAAAAATGAAATTTTGAATTTAAATTCAAATTGGTTTGGAAAGACAATTAAATGATTACAAATAAATTTCATTAAAGTTAGAATTTGATTTGAATTGTAACACCCCGTATTTTCTGTGAACATAAGAGTAACAAAATGAAGTATAATTAATTTTAAATTTGAGAACTAAGGAAAAAGTTATGCCATTACGTTCGTCTCTGAATTCTTCTTGAGATAGAGTCTGAGTTTGCGTAAATCGGACTCCGTATGAAGAAGTTATGGCCTTCAGAAGTTTTAGAAATTAAATAAGTTAAAAACAGCTCGAAACTGAATTCGAAATTTAAATCAGAACCTAGAAGCGGGCTGGGCGGGAAATTTCCCGCCCAGGACCCAGGTCGACCTGGGGGTCGACCTGGGTACACAGGTCGACCAGGGGGTCGAGCTGGGGGTCGACCTCCCACCACAGGTCGACCTGTTTTGGCCCAGATCCGATTTTCTTTGGCATATGACGTGATTTTGGCTGTTCTGATGGTCTGGATTGGTTCTAGGTTAATATCTAAGGCCCTGGACACTTCTATTCTCCTATAAATACATCCCTAAGCCAAAACCTAAATCTCCTACAGTATTCTCTAGCCTCCATTGCTCTCTCCTTCTCTAAAAATAAATCAATGGCGTCGCTACTCTGTTGAAACTTAAGCTAGAACTAGTACTTCTTCTTCCAATCTGAATAGGATTAAAAGAACAATTAGTCTACATCAAAGGAGAGCTATTCTGTTTCAGAATACAGATCCTAGAAATAAAGATTTTCCTTTTTGATTGTGAGTACAGTTATTTTCAGAGATGAACTTTAATTATGATCTTGGCATGGTTATAAATCTGAATATGAGGTTATGCATATTCTTATATGTCAGATCTGTCTTTCTGTGACTATTCTGTATCTCTTTCTTCTTTTTGTTCTATAGCCAGGCAACTACAAGCCTGCGCCAAATCTCATAAGAGATTAACACACGAACGCTAAATTTTGGGACAAATAATGGATAATGCATAATTGGACATGACTGATCTTTGACTAATTTGAGAAATGGACATATGTTGTAAATTAGATCTAGATCTGTGCATACTCTGTGATTTGGAAGAAGAGGAATCATTGAATGATAACATATGACTTGAAACTTGGGGACATAATGCATATAAAAATTAAGATCTGATTTTGAGAGGATATAATTTAAAGATCCAGATTTTTGGGTATATTTTATATAACAATTCATGACTTGAAAAAGGAATATGAAACTTAGGCGTAAACACCTATATTAAAATAGGATAACCATTAATGCGAATACGCCTAAAAGTGGATTTTTGGATATTTGGCATAATTCATAGCATGACTTGGGGGCTTTTAGAGAATGTTCTATACTTTGCAAAGTTTAAACTAAAATTTGGGGGCATATATTGTATTATGAATTATGACCATGATTTAGGCATGTAAGTTTAGGCTTAATTTATGATTAGGTAAGATATGTAAATAGAATTTTAAGAAACGTTTAATCTACTAGATCTGTTATCTGTTGAATTGCCTAATCTATTGAAAGCTGAATAATTGTAATTTGGGTAAGAAAATCCGTAGGCTCGATCTAAGATTGAATAAAACATGTTAATGGAAATTTGATTAATCTGTTGAAACCTGTAAAGAAGTTTAATATATTAAATGGACATAATTAGTCTGATATCTGTATAATCTGTATTGGAATAAGAATGCTAAGACACGAGGTTAGACTCATGTTTGCGATAGAAGCCTGCCCAGAACCAACCGGCTTAACCAGCAATCGCAAAATGCCAGTCTAATGTGAGAGGTCGTAGGCATAATCAAAAGATGCTTAGACCCGAGGTTAGGTCTAGCTTGTGGCAGAAGTCTGCCCGGAACCGCCCGGCACATCCAGCGGCCACAAGCTAGCGACCTAATGTGAGAGGTCTGTACATTAATAATTAATTAGTGCAAATCTAAGATAAATATGATGTCTAAAACGTGTTGGGTGGATAGGGTTAAACCAACTGGACTGATGAATCAAATAAACCCGTTACGTGAATCTGTAGGCCCAATACAAAGTTAGACAATCTGTAAGTCTGTTAAATTCGCACATCTGATCTGCTAGTCTGAAAACTTGTTAACTTGATTGTCTGATCTTTGAACTCGTTAATCTGAACTTTGTACATCTGAAATCTCTAAACAAGTTAATCTGAAATCTGGTAGTCTGAGGACACAAGGTTAGGAGGGGTAATTACTTGTGTCATCTGTTGTTTGGGACCCATATTAGTCAGTAACCCTTTCTGGTATCAAAACTATGACTCAACACTAAGAGGGGTCCGGGAACGCTTACTGAACTAATTGTAAGAGGTTCACTCTGATAATGGCGAGGGGTGTTGATGGCGCATTCCAACCGGGTCATGTGCGTGCATGGATCCGGTCTGCTCTGAGGATGTAAGACACCGTGACATCTGTAAATAGGTCTGTGTCTATAGGTTGTCACTTTAGGGAGTGATACACCCTTCTATGGGGCTGGCACAGGGTATTTATGTATTAGGGAGCCGATCGCTTAGGGTAGAATTTAGGGTACACTTAGTTCTGTTTGTTTCTGTTAGGGTACCGTCTGTTTCTGTTGGGATGGTAACACCTGCCTGTTTCTGTGTGGTACCATCTGTTGGGGTGGTAAAGGCCCATTACTAGTGTACACTTAATTCTAATATTATGTTTCCATAGAAATTATTCTGTTTCCGTCTCTGATTCCATTTCTGCTTCTGTTTCTGTAACCTTCTATCTCTGTTCGGGTGGTAAAGGCCCATTACTAGCATTTTGTTTCTGTACATCTGTCTCTGTTAGGGTGGTAAAGGCCCATTATTACCATCATATTTCTGAAAAGATCGTTCTGTTTTCTGTTTAGATATTAGGACAACACCTAATTCTGTTATACTAGTATTAGTGCAAAGAAGTGAAAACTAAGTAAGAAGCTTAGCTCAGCCTATATCATTTTGTTTCTTCTGTTAACTTGCTATTCCTCTTATGGTTATCTCTCATCCAGTTTTGTTTACATGTCACGATACTATTATCTGTTTATATGCTGAAAGTCACTGGACTCACCAGACTTATGTCTGACCTAGTTTGCTTCGCCTCTTTTCTTTCCGTTCCCCCCCCTAGTGCCCAGAGTGGAAACGTAGGAGCTTGATTCAGATTCTCCCTATTTGAAGTGTTCGTAATATTTCTTGCCTTTGACTCTATCTTTCCATGGCAATTTATGTTGGGGATTATGGCTTTAAAACTATGCATTCTGAAGGCTTTTGTACAAGACCGATATTTATGTACCTGAATTCCGATATTGTGGTTTTGAAAGATGTAACCAAACTTATTTCTATTTCTACTGTAATAAAGATATAATTTTTTTCAAGTACCACTTTACATATCTATCTTGTAAATTTATGTTCTGTTTACTTATAACGTTCCACCGAAGTTAAGGCATTCCCTTTGTGAGTGACCTTAACGGAAGTGGAGTGTTACACTTGGTATCAAAGCTGAAGGTTACCAGATTTGATAAACGTTTTTGAAAACTATTTTAAAAAAATGGTTTTAAAAAGGAAGTATTTTCAAAAGTAGAGTTTATTTTGAAAAACATAATCCCCAAGAGCCATATATCTTTCTTTCGATTCTCCGTTTTGAATCTCTTCCCTTTTTCTTTTCAGCATGTTTAGGGTACCCAAGATACCCGAGGGCATACCGATACCAACTTGGTTCTGAAGGTATCTGGAGGTAAGGGCCACCGCCGCAGGCCCAGCAGACGTTCCTCCTCCTCCTCCCCTTCCCCGCGTTGATACTTTTTTGAAGATATGCTCTGACGACCCGTTCCGTGCTAACTGGACATGTGTACAGCGCACTTTTGGAGTAAATGTCGGAGAAGGAAATGAACTAACAAAGAACCTGTAGAATGTCTCACAGCGCATAGAATAAAATATAATAATAACATACTTGACATAAAACAGGTGAGACAGTGCATAAGCTGAAAACCAGAACTAAACATCATAGCAGCGGAAATCCAAAATACAACTTATTACAACTTTTCAAACTGTCTCAAAGCAGAAGTAAGATAAAGGAGGTACACTACTAATTCCCAAGTAGCGACCACCAACGACACATGGAGAATATATATATCATACGTGGAAGCCTCCTGCCCGCCTCTGAATCAGCTACTCGCGCATCACCAGCTAACCTGTCTCTAGTCTGCTCGTGTGAGCACCCAGAGTAATAAGAGGAGACATAAAACTCTGGGTCAGACATAAAGCCTGGTATGAGCGATAAGCATCTAAAGTGAACAATAACAGGTAGATAAAACATACCTGAACCTGGACCTGCAACCAAAGAGTTAGCACTACATACTGTACAACACTCTAAGGTGCCATATCAAACGGTGTAAAGATACGGAGGTGGGTGAGGTGTGCATGTCATAGTGATGGCAAGCAATCAAACATAGCATCCATCCTCACATCTCTCACTCAGTGCGTAAAGCATACGATATTCACCACTTCGATCTCCCACCCTTGCTAAGATCACTTTGCCCCATGAAGTCATAAATGGCTTCACTGCACTGATAACGTAGCCACTAATCCTTCTCTATGTCCACTTGCCCCATGGAGTTACTCACCCCATCTGCGCTGGCTCATAGCCTTACCAATCCTTACTATGTCCACTTGCCCCATGGAGTTATTCACCCCATCTGCGCTGGCTCATAGTCTTACCAATCCTTACTATGTCCACTTGCCCCATGGAGTTATTCACCCCATCTGCGCTGGCTCATAGTCTTACCAATCCTTACTATGTCCACTTGCCCCATGGAGTTATTCACCCCATCTGCGCTGGCTCATAGTCTTACTACGCATCACCTTGCCCCTCAAGTCATAATGACTCTACTGCCCTGATAACATAGTCTTGCTACCATCACCTTGCCCCTCGAGTCGCAATGATTCTACTGCACTGATAAGTAGCCCATCATTCATTTTTAGTGGTGAATCGAAGTTATGAACTTCGACAACTCCTTAGCACACGTCCCGCAGCAAAGCCCAACCATGAAGTGAACTCATCGGTTTCCAACTGGATCATGAGCTCTAACTTCCCATATTGGACTACCTTTGCATCTCGGGTTATTGGTCAATACTGGGTCGGGTCGGGTTCCCTTCAAGCCATCGGTTCGGGTCGGGTGTCCTCCTTCGGGTCGGGTCGGGTCTTCTTCTGGTACGGTTCGGGTCGGGTGTCCTCCGTCGTGTCGGTTCGGGTCGGGTGTCCCACTTCGGGTCGGGTCGGGTGCCACCTCCCATTCAGTTCGTGCTTCTGCTCCGATCCGCTCCCTTGTTCTTCATGTGCTCCGATCCGATCCCTCCTTCTCTATCCGATCCGAGCCTAGTTCAGTTAGCATGGCCTTCCTTTTTGCCAATTTTCTCAAGTGTCAGGTTCCGATCCGATCGAATCCCTTGCCCAGTTCAACTTATCCGATCCGAGCCCCATATCACTTCTGATCCGAAACCTGCACTGTTTCCTGAAGCTTTTCCAGCAAGTGTTTACGCCATTCGACGACGTTTTCGACCATTTTAACTATTGAAATCAATCACAAAGCACATCATACAGTCATAGCAACATGCATAATCAACCACAAACATCAAAACATAAATATGATAGGTTAAAATGGATCAAACATACCCAAAATCCCATATTTCCCCTTAAGCATGTTTAGGTGAAACTAATGATGGGATTAGCAAAACTTAACCAAATTAACCCAAATTCATATCAGAGGTCTAAAACATCATTTAAGGTTTTATGAACATTTTTTCCGAATTTTATCATGTTTAAATTCGCTAATTAACACTAATTACCCTTAATTAGCCATAATTAGTGCAAAACTATGCAAATCACTCACCTTAGCCACAAATAAACTAAGATCTGAAATAAATCTCTGATTTGATGCAAATCCCAATGCTAAACAGCAGCTCCAATGTTGATTTGGTGTAGATCTCCTTTGATTACAGGTTGCTAAGCTTAATCCTAGACCAAAAGATGATTTGGAGGTGATTTAGAGGTTGGATGCCATTTTTAGGGTTCCTTGGAGATAAGTGGAGGCTAGAAAACTGAAATGGAATGATTCTCTACTTCATTTCAGCCTCCCCATAACCCTAATCCCGAAATGGGTTATGGGCCTACTCACTAATCACCCTATTTGGCCCGGTTAAGTAGTTTTTCACCCCCCCAAACCTTATTTCAGCCATATCTCCCAAACGGTAAGTCCGTTTGGCTATTATGACCACTCTACGGAAAGGTAAACCATCAAACAAATCTAATGGAAATGGTTTCAGGTCAAAATTCCTTTCCAATCAAAAGTTATGGCCGAACAAGATCAACTAGGGGCAAAACGGTCATTTAAAAATCGACAAAAATCATCAACATGGGAAATGACTCTAATGGATGTTTCCCAAAGTTACATTACCATACGACTTCAATGGGAAAGAAATAAATATTCTACGATCCTATGATGTGTAGAATACGGGTCGTTACATATGCAAAGACTTTCGGGCGATGGGCGGGAACCTTTTACGGGTCAGAGACGTTTGTTGAAACTCGAAATTGGCTTAAGGAGGTGGAAGATTTGTTTGGCATCTTCGAGGTAGAAGATAAAAGGAAGGTCCAGCTAGCTGCTTGGTTAATGAAGGACGAAGCCTCGTTTTGGTGGGAGGCCACGAATGGAGAGCGTCCAATGGAGACATGGAGGGATTTCAGGCATAGGTTCGAGATGAAATTTCTCTCACGAGCAGAAGAGAATTTATACATGGAGAGGTTCTTAGCATTGAAGCAAGGGAATTTATCGGTAAAGGAGTACGTCAACAAGTTCAACCAGTTGGCGAGATTTGGCTTAGACTTGGTGAACACACCTGAAAAGAAGGCCCTGAGATTCGTTAAAGGTTTGAATGAGCCTCTACACGGGTTGGTTATGACCCACATTCCTATGGGAGCTACCTTCGAGAAATTGGTTGACATGGCGTTAATGCATGAAGAGGAAGCCAAAAGTGAGAAGAAAGAGGAAAAGCTCGAAGGACCACATAACAAGAAGGCATGGCCTAAAAAGGAAACACAAAAGAAGGATGAAAAGTCTGAAGATAAGAAGGAGAAAAAGTGTTTTACTTGTGGAAGCTTGACTCATCAGAACAAGGATTGCAGAAAGAGGAAGGGCGCTTGCTTCAACTGTGGAGAAATGGGACACTTCACTAGGGACTGCCCGAAGAAACGCGGGCAAGGGCAGAACTTACTTCTGGATGGCGGGCGAATGCTCTCGTGACTGATGGATAGGATAAAGATAGGAAAATTTCCGTAGAAGGATTAATTTCCATATCTGATTATTGAGTTAAAACTCTCTTTGATTCTGGCATTTTGATTCTGTAATTGAGACTCTACACTTTAAATACTAGTCTTGTTTCTGATCCCGCTATAGTCTCTAACCCCATAAGGGTTACGACCCATCTGTTTGTGGTAAGTTGGGGTTTGAAGGTATCTATGTTAAGCGTTAAGTTGACTATGATGCATACATTCTGGTTTTTGTGGGATATGGTGGGGTTTTATCATGCTTAGTTTCTTAAGAATCATTTGATAATCTGATTTGTACCAGTAGTCTGTAAGTATCTGAACATTTCTGAAAAGGATATGGGTTTTTACTCAAAGCGTAAAGTAGATTTCCAGTTAGACATTTGTTTAATGGGAGTAATTCTCTGAGTGTCAATCTGATGTTGATTTCGGTCTTCGGGGTTGATACTTAGGGGGTTATTCTCTTAAACCGATGTCGAATGGGAACAAAGCTTTTGTTTTAACTGTACTTGCTTCTATCACTTGGCTGTATCCTATCGATTGAGTCTTCGACCTTTAGGTAGAAACTAATGGGTGTAAACATGTGTTTGAGACATGTTATGTTTTATGGTTGCAAGTGGATGCAAGTGGTTGCTAGTGGTTGCTCATGGATGCATATTCACACACTAGGCCCTAGATCGGCTCAAAAACACTCTCATATTGCATATGGATATGTGTGCATTTTTCAGTTTTTGTGGATGCAAAATGATTGTCTCATCACATGGATGTTGCATTTGGATGAATGGTTATGCACTCATATAGAAATGGTGTGTATCAAATAGGATTTCTTGCATACATAATGGACTCATGGCACTAACATAATTCGCATTAAGGGGGTCAACTGAATCAGTAAACCACCTGATCTTTGCATTAGATAAGAGACATATACACACACTTTTGCATATGTCCATACAACATTAGAAGTTTTCTAAGGACAATGGATGCTTGTGGGTGATGTTTGAGTAGATGGGTGATTGGATGGTAGGACACATTCTTCTTAACTTGAAGATTTCGCGGACAAAATCCTTTAACGAAGGGAGAATGTAACACCCCGTATTTTCTATGAACATAAGAGTGACAAAATGAAGTATAATTAATTTTAAATGTTAGAATTAAGGAAAACGGGTTACGCCATTGCGTTCTTCTCTGAATTCTTCTTGAGATAGAATCCGAGTTTGCGTAAATCGGACTCCGTATGAAGAAGTTATGGCCTTCAGAAGTTTTAGAATTTAAATAAATTAAAAACAGCTCGAAACTGGATTCGAAATTTAAATCAGAATGTAGAAGCAGGCTGGGCGGGAAATTTCCCGCCCAGGACCCAGGTCGACCAGGGGGTCGACCTGGGTATACAGGTCGACCAGGGGGTCGACCTCCCCCCTACAGGTCGACCTGTTTTGGCCCAGATCCGATTTTCTTTGGCTTATGACGTGGTTTTGGCTGTTCTGATGGTCTGGATTGGTTCTAGGTTAATATCTAAGGCCCTGGACACTTCTATTCTCCTATAAATACATCCCTAAGCCAAAGCCTAAATCTCCTACACTATTCTCTAGCCTCCATTGCTCTCTCCTTCTCTAAAAATAAATCAATGGCGTCGCTACTTTGCTGAAACTTAAGCTAGAACTAGTACTTCTTCTTCCAATCTGAATAAGATTAAAAGAACAATTAGTCTACATCAAAGGAGAGCTATTCAGTTTCAGAATACAGATCCTAGAAATCATGATTTTCCTTTTTGATTGTGAGTACAGTTATTTTCAGATATGAACTTTAATTATGATCTTGGCATGGTTATAAATCTGAATCTGAGGTTATGCATATTCTTATATGTCA
Source organism: Allium sativum (assembly GCA_030737875.1). Classification (NCBI taxonomy): domain Eukaryota; kingdom Viridiplantae; phylum Streptophyta; class Magnoliopsida; order Asparagales; family Amaryllidaceae; genus Allium; species Allium sativum. The sequence continues at coordinate 312,971,435 of CM060913.1, forward strand.
GATCTGTTTTTCTATGACTATTCTGTATCTCTTTCTTCTTTCTGTTCTATAGCCAGGCTACTACGAGCCTGCGCCAAATCTCATAAGAGATTAACGCACAAACGCTAAATTTTGGGACAAATAATGGATAATGCATAATTGGACATGACTGATCTTTGACTAATTTGAGAAATGGGCATATGTTGTAAATTAGATCTAGATCTGTGCATACTCTGTGATTTGGAAGAAGAGGAATCATTGAATGATAACATATGACTTGAAACTTGGGGACATAATGCATATAAAAATTAAGATCTGATTTTGAGAGGATATAATTTAAAGATCCAGATTTTTGGGTATATTTTATATAACGAGTCATGACTTGAAAAAGGAATATGAAGCTTAGGCGTAAACACCTATATTAAAATAGGATAACCATTAATGCGAATACACCTAATAGTGGATTTTTGGATATTTGGCATTAAAGGCTATAATTTGGCATAATTCATAGCATGACTTGGGGGCTTTTAGAGAATGTTTTGCACTTTGCAAAGTTTAAACTAAAATTTGGGGGCATATATTGTATTATGAATTATGACCATGATTTAGGCATGTAAGTTTAGGCTTAATTTATGATTAGGCAAGATATGTAAATAGAATTTTAAGAAATGTTTAATCTGCTAGATCTGTTATCTGTTTAATCTGTTGAATTGCCTAATCTGTTGAAAGCTGAATAATTGTAATTTGGGTAAGAAAATTCGTAGGCTCGATCTAAGATTGAGTAAAACATGTTAATGGAAATTTGATTAATCTGTTGAAACCTGTAAAGAAGTTTAATCTATTAAATGGACATAATTAGTCTGATATCTGTATAATCTGTATTGGAATAAGAATGCTAAGACACGAGGTTAGACTCATGTTTGCGGTAGAAGCATGCCCGGAATCAACCGGCTTAACCAGCAACCACAAACTGCCAGTCTAATGTGAGAGGTCGTAGGCATAATCAAAAGATGCTTAGACACGAGGTTAGGTCTAGCTTGTGGCAGAAGTCTGCCCGGAACCGCCCGGCACATCCAGCGGCCACAAGCTAGCGACCTAATATGAGAGGTCTGTACATTAATAATTAATTAATGCAAATCTAAGATAAATATGATGTCTAAAACATGTTGGGTGGATAGGGTTAAACCAACTAGACTGTTGAATCTAATAAACCCGTTACGTGAATCTGTAGGCCCAATACAAAGTTAGACAATCTGTAAGTCTATTAAGTCCGCACATCTGAACCGTTAGTCTGAAAACTTGTTAACTTGATTGTTTGATCTATGAACTAGTTAATCTGAACTTTGTACATCTGAAATCTGTAAACAAGTTAATCTGAAATCTGTTAGTCTGGGGACACAAGTTTAGGAGGGGTAATTACTTGTGTCATCTGTTTTTTGGGACCCATATTAGTCAGTAACCCTTTCTGGTATCAAAACTATGACCCAACACTAAGAGGGGTCCGGGCTTGCTTATTGAACTAATTGTAAGAGGTTCACTCTGATAACAGCGAGGTGTGTTGATGGCGCATTCCAACCGGGTCATATGCGTGCATGGATCCGGTCTGCTCTGAGGATGTAAGACACCGTGACATCTGTAAATAGGACTGTGTCTATAGGTTGCCACTTTAGGGAGTGATACACCCTTCTGTGGGGCCGACACATGGTACTTATGTATTAAGGAGTCGATCGCTTGGGGTAGAATTTAGGGTACACTTAGTTCTGTTTGTTTCTGTTAGGGTACCGTCTGTTTCTGTTGGGGTGGTAACACCTGCCTGTTTCTGTGTGGTACCATCTGTTGGGGTGGTAAAGGCCCATTGCTAGTGTACATATAATTCTAATATTCTGTTTCCGTAGGAATTATTCTGTTTCCGTCTCTGATTCCGTTTCTGCTTCTGTTTCTGTAACCTTCTATCTCTATTCGGGTGGTAAAGGCCCATTACTAGCATTCTGTTTCTGTACATATGTCTCTGTTAGGGTGGTAAAGGCCCATTATTATCATCATATTTCTGAAAAGATCGTTCTGTTTTCTGTTTAGATATTAGGACAACACATAATTCTGTTATACTAGTATTAGTGCAGAGAAGTGAAAACTAAGTAAGTAGCTTAGCTCAGCCTATATCATTCTGTTTCTTCTGTTAACCTGCTATTCCTGTTATAGTTATCTCTCATCCAGTTTTATTTACATGTCACGATACTGTTATCTGTTTATATGCTGAAAGTCACTGGACTCACCAGACTTATGTCTGACCTAGTTTGCTTCGCCTATTTTCTTTCCGTTCCCCCCCGGTGCCCAGGGTGGAAATGTAGGAGCTTGATTCAGATTCTTACGTCTTGAAGTGTTCGAAGTATTGCTTGGCTTTGACTCTATCTTTCCATGGCAATTTATGTTGGGGATTATGGCTTTAAAAACTATGCATTCTGAAGGCTTTTGTACAAGACCGATATTTATGTACCAGAATTCCGATATTGTGGTTTTGAAAGATGTAACCAAACTTGTTTCTGCTGTAATAAAGATATAATTTTTTTCAAGTACAACTTTACATATCTATCTTGTAAATTTCTGTTCTGTTTACTTATAACGTTCCACCGAAGTTAAGGCATTCCCTTTGTGAGTGACCTTAACGGAAGTGGGGTGTTACATGAATTAATTTTCAATTTATAAAGGCATGTTTTCAGATTTATTTTGAAACGAATAGTAATTTCAAAATGCGAATTCTAGTTAGGTATATAAACGATGTTTTTAACTCGAACATATTTCTCCATTGACCTTATTTATTTTTAAAATGGAAGTCAGAAAAATATGGATTTCAAAGTATTATATTTTGAAAAATATTATTATTTTAATATTATAATAATATGGAATATTCAAATTTGGTTTAAAATTGAATTGGAGGGTTGAATCGTTTTTAAACAAGTTTATAAAATACGTTTAAATTAAACCGGTGGATTTCATTATAAATAATAAAATGGTTTGAATAAGACGAGTCGCGCAGCGACTGTTTGCGAATTTCGACCATTAACTTCAAAAGGACGTAACGGGAGATCCGACCGTCAGATTCTCTCGAAACGGAAAATGTTTGGTTTGGAATAAAAAGAGCTTTCCAATGATATGTTAAGTTTTAAATCTAACGGTTAGATTCTGAGATAAATTCAAATCAAAATTAAATAATGTAACGACCCGGATTTTTAACTGTTAATTTTAAAATATTTAAATTGGTTTTAGAGATTGTATTGGTAATATAAAAGATATTCATATGGAAATTATTAATTAAAAACGAAGTTGAACGTATAATTTATAATATAATTTAAATCAAATTTGTAACATCACGGTAGTTCGTAATTTAATGTTTTGAACTTCGATTGAATATACAGAATTCATTATAAGTCGTATTTCTTTGAAACAAAAAATGTTTGAATCTATTAAACTGTATCTTTCTAACGGAAGTGAAAAACTGAGGTTTCGTTTTATAAATAGTAAGTTATGTCCAAAACAAATTTTCAGAAAGTCGCTGTGGAGTCGTGTATAAGCCATAACAGTTTATTTCATATAATTGAATATTGGTTTCGAATTTGGGCAAGATTTTTCAGGCATAGTTATAATTTCATTTATATATTTTTTTTCTGTAATTTTTATTTTGAAATATAAGCAACTTTTTATTTGTAGTATTTTATACCTTATACCAGCATTTTGGGATATCACAATTTAAGTTAACTAGTCAATTTTATTATATTTCTGGGATCGCAGCACATTGCTAATCACAATGGTATTTTTAACTTCGTCATTTGAGTTTTGGGTTTAAATAAAGTAGGGGATAACGGGGTACCGTTAAGCTTCATTTTAAAAGGTTATGTTTCCGTGATGGACCACAATCAATCACTTTATTTATGTTGAGATCAATGGCAGGTATTTAGTTTAGAGAAAATTATAGTTTTAAACAAGATGGACTTTTACTTTATTTATTTAGGTCCTAAAGGATTAGTGTCTCAGTTCATGAAAAATGAGTTTCTACATTTCGAAGTCCTCACAAGCGTCCCTCAACCTCTTTTCCTTGCAAAACAATACAAAACAAAAAAATATACTCATAGGCTATCATCTCATGTTGCTCCATATAATATCATCAAAAGAAATTCATGCGAACTACATCAGAAACCCATATATATATATATATATATATATATATATATAAGATGCCTATAGCCATATTGGAACCTTCCAAATGTGTACAATATTATATGGATATATTTTATGCCATACACCATCAACGTGCCAAAACCCGAAAATGTGAGAATGCAGCTGAAATTTGAATACCGTAAAATCATGTGAAAACTGATGCATGCGCAGATAAGAAAAATTAAAATATAGGCCAATACGATATATTTATATTAAATTACTCACGTATACACTGTACCAAAAGTCTAGAACGCTATATTGAAGTAAATATCATCAAACCTTATTCTGTCAAATATTTAAATCCTGCACATGCTATATGACATATTTTCTTCAAACATTGCGGCTTAACTATTGGAGCCTCTATTCACACTATCACCAAACTTGTTTCGTTCATTATAAAAAGCCCCAACGCCTTTGTTTACTTTGATTCTTTATCCAAAAACAGTGAAAGCCACTTCTCCAGTTTGTTTCAAAAATCCAAACAAAGTTACTACAAAACGAAATCACAAATAATGAATTCGATGAACTCACGTAGTTAAGCACTTCCTTCTGGTACCGCTCGTTGTTAGTTCAAACAGTTTTCATGTCAAATTAATTTAACACAATGTGTTCGATGCTGTGTAGTGGAGTAGGAGGAGAGGCACAGGACCATGGGGGTGAGCTCCAGTTGAGGATTTGGCATTTGCATGTAGTTTTGGTGAGGCTCGGTTGGAGAGGAGGAGCGGCAAGTTAAATAGGGATGGCGTTGGGTTGAACGGTGATGAGGGAAATTAAGGAGGAGAGGGAAAGTACGGTTTGGGTCAGTCTGAAGTGGTAGTACCCTTTTTTGTCTTGGATGTAGAAGTAGAAGTTTTTTGAGATGGTTTGTAAGGTGCTGCTCGAGTAGGAAAGGTGTGAATGGGAAGGGGATGTTGTGGCTCAAGCTGATAAAGATAGTGTAAAGATAAGGAGTCCATGTCTATGAGCAAGTGGAGCTAGGAGTGTGGTTGTTGTGGTCTGTAGGGGTTTTAAGGGCATTAAGGTTGTAGGGGCGTCATGGGTGAAGTAGTGGAGCACATTGTTTGTGTTTTATCAGTGAAGAGATCGAGATTTTTCTTCTGGATAGATGATGACCTTTGAATTAGTTTTAATACTCAAATAATTTTGGAGCTAATGAAGTAACTAAAGTGTTTAGTAGAAGTCGTTAGTTGATTTTGTGCAAAGATATGAGGGAGGAGAAGGCATGTGAATTCACGATTATGGGTAAAGAAGCAGTGTAACGCCCGGCCCCTAGACCCATGATAACCAAGAGCAACACTAAGTGTTACTGTCGGAAAGCACGGAGAATGGGACTCGATAGGGCTAAAAGTTGTTCTCATTCCTTTGAACGAACACTGGCATGAGAATTTAAAACTTCTCAACTTACCATTTGTGCTCAGTATAAGTTCAAAGTAATGATACAAGAAAATTTAACAGGTACATAGTGCAAAATATAATAGAATCAAGCACAGCACAATAAAAACAGCAGAATACATAGTACATATCATAATGGAGGTGTCCAACATACATGGTCCATCATACATAATGTCACATCCCAAAATACATAATAGCATACATACCATAATACTACACGCTACTGATAATTTGAAGCTGCATAGTCTAAAACCCCAAAACGTGGAAAAAGATAAGAACGCTGCTACAGTCCACGCAACCTAACCTGCAAACAATCCTCAACCTGACCCGAGGATTGTTTTAACAAAACAAATCACACGGGTCAGACTATGTCTAGTGTGAGTGAAGTAAGTATCTATGGACATTAAATAATTTAACAAATAAGGGTGCCACTTGTATAAGTCAACATGGGGCGTATGAATGTTACAAAAATGTGAACAATTTAGCATAATTAACACATTAACATGCCATAATCGCAGGTATCGGTATTGTATATAACTCAATACAATACCAAAACAATTATCATATGTAAAGCAATATGATAATATAAAAAGTAAAGTTAAAGGGGCATAGGTATTGTATGTAAAGCAATACAATACCAAAATAATTATCATATGTAAATCAATATGATAATGTAATAATTATGATTAAGAAGGCACATGTATTGTATGTAAAGCAATACAATACCGAACAATTATCATATGTAAAGCAATATGATAATGTAATAAGTGAAGTTAAAAGGGCACAAGTATTGTATGTAAAGCAATACAATACCACAACAATTATCATATGTAATGCAATATGATAATATAAAAATTGGGATAAAAAGGCACAGTATTGTATGTAAAGCAATACACTACCAAAACAATTATCATATATAAAGCAATATGATAATATAATCAAATGTTGGTTAAAATACTGGGTTTCCAAATTATCTTGGGTAATATCCCATTATTATTCAAACAAATTAGAAGTTAATAAAGAATTATGGGAATTACGGGATAAATATAATATGACTCATAACAGATACCAAATAAACAGACGCTAGTATTGTAAAATCACAGTGGTACAGCTCTTGCGCGCGCGGAGACATCAGCACCGTAACCTACTCATAACGCCATAACGACACCTGGCGATCAACCCGGGATAACCAAGATGGTCTAAGGCGAAGGCCGTATGCTACCCGTTCACGGCACTACACGTGGCACACCCACGTCTCCATCTGATGTAGTCCATGACCCGCCGATCGGGAATCCCGATCAAAACAACAAAATTGCCCAATGTAGCAGACCGTTTGACCTTTGGTGGTAAGTGGGCGAAATTTATAACTACCGTGATTCAGGTAGCGAACCTGAATCAGGTCGACCAAGATGGAGTTTTGGTCCATTGGTACAACAGAGTCCAATCTATCCCAATCCCAAAATTAAAGTATTTTGAAATATTAATTTGTAAATTCATACTTTGAAAACTCATAGTGTTTATAACATCAAAACACTATATAAAACCATTCAGGCAACATTCATAAAAGTAAGTTTTTTACAAAACCCAGTATACTTTACAAAAAGGTTAACATCACATGTCCATAGATGGTTACACTTCCGTTTCGCTCTAATACACAAGCACCCCATAATACTTATGTATTATAACGAAACTTAATCATTGTTTAACATGTTTAATTTATTTGGAACTAATAAAATTATTTGGCCATTTAATTTGTACATGATACTGTTATTTTTGCATGTAGGAAGAATTTATTCTCAAATATTAAAGAAAACAATAATTTTTTTAATATAAAATTGCATAATTATTTTTAAAGAAAGTTTAGAAAAAAATAATAATTTTTTTTTTAAGCTAGGGCCGGCCCAACTGGGCGGCTAGGCCGGCCCAGGCTGGTAGACCAGCCAGCCTATTCTGGGCTGGCTGGGCAGCTACCTTGGGCTGCCAGGCCCGCCCGGGCTGCCAAGGTGGCCCAGGCCGGGCCGCCTGGGCAGCCCGCCTGGGCTGCCAGGCCGGACCGCCTGGGCTACCAGGCCGGCCCAAGCCGGGCCACCTGGGCAGCCCGCCTGGGCTGCCAGGCCGGGCCGCCTGGGCAGCCCGTTTGGGCTTCCAGGCTGGCCCAGGCCGGGCCGCCTGGGCAGCCCACCTGGGCTGCACTTGCAGCCCTTCAGGGGCTGCACGTCGTAGTCCATCTGGGTTGCACCCGCAGCCCTTTTTGGGCTGCACCCGCAGCCCACCTGGGCTGCACCTGCAGCCCACCTGGGCAGCTAGTGCAGCCCACCTGGGCTGCACCTGCAGCCCCACCAGGGCTGCACAACGCAGTCCAGCATGGGCTGCACTGTGGTGCAGCCACTAGCACTATGGCTGCAGCTCCATGAGCTACAGCCGCTCCTTCCCCTCTCAAAACTGAAAAAAATTCAGTTTTTTTTTGTTAAAAAAAACTGAAAGTTATTCAAGGCATAAAAATTTGCAATATTCTCCTTTTTGAAGCAATTAAACAAGCATTTTGCATGCATCAATTTATATGCATACAATAGCCTTCATTACATAACCTTTCTACAACAAATTGCGACAAATTTGTGTAATCATTTGGACAAAGAATAACCACAAAGAGGGGAAGAGGCCAACTATACAAAGATTTAACCTTTATTCCAACATGCATGAACAAATCAAAGCAAAAATGGAAGAAAGGTTAATACTTCACTCACCTTCAACGCCAAAATGCAATCTTGAAGCTCTAAAACCGCTAGCTTTTGATTGCAATTCCTTTTACTTTTCAATACAAACAAAAATCAAAAACCCCTAAATAACAATTCATAAAAAAACAAAAGGAAAGGATATGGAGGAACTGATTTAGGGATACTTACTTGAAGAATTGGGAATCTACTTCACTCTTAGATTGCAAATTTCTAATTTTTACTTTGATTGGATGAGAAGATTTGATCTCTCTTTTTTTTTTCCTTACGGTGGGTGAAGTTTCTGGTTGAGGAAGGGAGAAATATGTACGGTGAGAAATGAGAAATGAGGTAGGAAGGATTTTTATTCTTAGGCCCTCCTCTAGATCCTTCTTATCCAATATCTCCACTTTATTTTATTACTTTTTTTGTTTTAACCCCTTCTTTTCTTATGCACCTAATGATTATCCTTTGTCATGTTATGAATATTTTTGCTTTGGTCCCTTTTTAAATTAAGTATATAGAGTATTCCTACAAATGAAAATAAAATTTGTTATTAATTTTATTTATTTATTTTTTCTTTTTATAATCTTTCTTTTTATTTTCTTTTTATGAAAAATGTACATAAAATTCTCTTTTTACCTTACATTACACACATTTTCAACATTATGTGAACTTCTCTTTTTTTTCATAATTTAAAAACAACAAGAAAACATTATTTTATACATTATTTAAAATAACACATGACAATGAACACATTTTATGAAATCAATCAAATTTTCCCATTAAAATTTGCATTTTTTCCATTGCATTGAAATTTGTCCTTTTTATTATATGCAAAAGACTTGTGCACGACTTTCACTAACTTATAAATACACTTTTTTTTCCATTAACGGAAAAAACATTTTTTTTTTCAAAAGTACATTTGCTGAAATAAATTACATTATGCAACAAAAATGGTGAAATTCTTCATATTAACTACACACAACCGATTTATTAATCGTCAACAATTTTTCCTCTCATCCATTTTAATATTTTATTGCCATTTATTTAATTTTCAAACAATATTTAATATAATTATTACCAATTCATTATTGGATTCCCAATCCAGTATCCCTAAAAAAAGGGTTTGTTACAGACTTCCCCCCTTACAAAAATTGCGTCCTCGCAATTTCTTCATAAGGGATATATCTGTAATAAACTTATAGATTCAACTCAAAACAAAAGGACATACCTTACTCAAGCGCCGAACAATTTAGGATAATGCCTCTGCATCGACTCTTTTGTTTCCCAAGTGCAGTCCTTTGGATTACATGACCACTGCACCTTGACTAAAGGAACCACTTTGCTACGAAGCTTCTTCGTCTCAGAGGCAATAATACGAATAGGCTCTCGAGTAAAAGTCATGTTGGGAGCGATCTCAAGCTGCTGCAACTGCTTCGGCTCTATGACCTCTTCGGAATCCCTTAAACACTTCCTCAAGTGAGACACATGAAAGACGTTGTGCACACTCGATAAGTGTTCGGGTAAGGCAACCCTGTAGGCAAGTTTTCCAATTCGCTCCACAATAGGATAAGGGCCAACAAATCTCGGAGCAAGCTTACCAGTCTTACTGAACCTCATTACTCCTTTTAATGGAGTAACCTTCACGAATACCTGATCTCCAACACTGAACTCCAAGTCCTTTCTTCGACGATCTGCATAGGACTTTTGTCTATCCTGCGCCTCTTTCATCCTTCTTCTAATTAGGTCCACCTTCTCAGAAGCTTCACGCACAGTGTCGGGACCAAGCACCAACCTATCCCCAGTCTCAAGCCAGCACGAAGGAGATCTACAGGGTCTTCCATATAATGCTTCAAAAGGAGCCATGCCTATACTGGATTGAAAGCTATTGTTATATGCAAACTCGACCAAGTATAGGTGGTCCTCCCAAGACCCGCCAAAATCAAGAATACAAGAGCGCAAAAAATCCTCTAATATCTTGTTAACCCGCTCAGTTTGCCCATCGGACTGAGGATGATATGCTGAACTGATATTCAACTTCGTCCCCAAAGCAGACTGCAAGCTTCTCCAAAACCCACTAGTAAATAGTGGATCCCTATCACAAACTATAGCACTAGGTACACCATGGAGACGTACAACTTCCTTCACATATAGCTTTGCCAAATAAGGAGCGGTTCTTTTTGACTTGACTGGGATAAAATGAGCAGATTTAGTCAAATGATCCACTACTACCCATATGCTATCATGCCCTTGCTTTGATCTCGGCAATCCATCAATGAAGTCCATGGATACCTAAACAAAGCATATATATTTACAGCATTACGCCGAAGGATCTAAGTATAAATAAACAATTTAGAATTTTAATTCACTTATACCTGATCCCATTTCCATAGCGGAATCTCTAATGGCTGAAGAAGACCGCTAGGCTTTTGGTGCTCGCACTTCACCAATTGGCAGGTAATACACTTCTTCACATACTCGCCTATGTCGCGCTTCATTCCTTCCCAGTAATATAGACGTTTCATGTCCATATACATCTTACTACCACCTGGGTGAATGGTATATCGCGAACAATGGCAATCACTCATCACCTCATGCCTAAGACCTGCAACATTAAGTACAAAGATCCTGCCCTTCCTCCTTAAACAACCTTGAGCATCTAACTCAAATCCTTTCAAATCATCAGCATTATCTCCATTCTTCAGCCGGTGAATATGCTCCAAAGCAATAGGATCTTCCATCTGAGCATGAGAAATCCTATCCATTAGGCTTGGTCTCATAACCATATTGGCCAACATCCTTCCAGAGCTATGAGTGCGCATATTACAATAGATTCCACTAGAAGCCAACACCTCCAAGTCTCGCCATTCAGCTATCATCATCGATACAACCGCTTGGTGTTTACGACTAAGAGCATCAGCTACACGATTACCTTTCCCAGGTGTATACTGAATATCAAAATCGTATGCAGCCAAAAACTCCAACCATCTCTGCTGGCGCATATTCAGCTCCTTCTGAGTAAAGAGGTATTTCAAGGACTTATGGTCGGTATAAAGGACAAACCTCTCACCCATAAGATAATGACGCCACAGCTTCAAAGCAAAAACTACAGCTGCCAGCTCCAAATCATGTACAACATATCTAACCTCATTGGGTCTTAATTGTCTAGATGCATAAGCCACGACTTGTCCTTTCTGCATAAGCACAGCACCCAGTCCAGACCCACAAGCATCAGTATAGACCACAAGATCCTGATTGCCTTCTGGAATCACCAAAACTAGTGCATTAGTGAGCATCTCCTTCAACTTAGAGAAAGCTTCTTCACACTTATCTGTCCACTCAAATCTTATACCCTTCTTCGTCAGCCTTGTCAAAGGAGTGACAATCTTCGAAAAATCCTTAACAAAGCGATGATAGTATCCTGCTAGACCGAGGAAGCTTCGAATCTCCGTAACAGTCTCGGGCCTTTTCCAATTATGTATTGCTTCTATCTTAGAAGGATCCACAGCTAGACCGGCTTCGGATATAATATGGCCCAAGAACTTTACCTCCTTCTGCCAAAAGTGGCACTTGGAAAACTTTGCTTTTAGCTTATGTTCCCTCAAAGTCTCCAAAACAATCCTCAAATGACCTTCATGCTCTTGCTCAGACTTGGAATAAACTAATATATCATCAATGAAAACCAAGACGAATCTATCAAGATAGCTTCTGAACACTCTATTCATCAGGTCTACAAAGTATGCAGGGGCATTCGTAAGCCCAAACGGCATCACCAGCCATTCATAAGAGCCATATCGAGTGTGAAAGGCAGTGAGAGGGATGCTGTCTTCCGCTACTCGCAACTTATGGAATCCAGTGGCTAAGTCGAGCTGGGAAAAGACTTTTGGACCACTTAACTGGTAAAAAAGATCATCTATACGAGGGAGTGGATACTTATTCTTTACGGTCAGCTCATTAAGCTTCCTATAATCAATGCACAAGCGGAGAGAGCCATCAGCCTTCTTTACAAAGACTGCACTTGATCAGATGAACTGCTTCCCTTCCAATCCAGTCAACTGCTTCTGAAGCTCCTCCATCTCAACTCGAGGCATACGGTTAGGTGATCTACTGACCGGTTGGGCTCTAGGGATAAGGTCTATGCGAAACTCCATAGCCCTCTTAGGCGGTAGGCCGGTAATAGGCTCAAACACATCACCAAAATCCCTAACAACAGGAACTCTGGCTATCTCATCATCTTCTCGTGACTCAATGGAATAAAGAGAACCATGAGCATTTGGGCCTTTCATATCAAGCGTTATATTAACGAGCCCTTTGAAAGATGGATGTCTCAAGGTAACAACTCTGTCTAAACAAGAAAGATGAGCCCCATATCGTTCCAACCAATCCATCCCCAAGATAATATCAAAGCCAAGATACTCAAACACATGCAAGTCACATGAGAAAGGGAGTCCACCTAAGAAGATCTCAAGGTTCTTGCACAACATTCCAAGTGTTGCGGACCCACCAATGGGATTCGCAACCCTTAGAGATGTGACAAGATAAACTACTTCCAAATCATATCTATCAACTAAATCTACGAGTAAGGATGGCCTTCTCTGCCTCTGGAACGAATCTCCACTCAAAACGTTCCCTAATTCTTTCAGATGTGTCCAAAAACACGCTCAGGTATTAAGCTAGGCCTGAACTTCAACAACGCCTTCTTTCCTAAGGAAAGGCTTCCCTCCAAGGCTCGTAAAATCCTTGCGCATACGAGCGAAATCAGCTCTAGGAGCAGCATTAGGAGCGGGTGCGGGCATGTTCCGCATAAACTCCAACCACTGCTCCATCGTCAAACGGGGAGGTCTTCCAGCCATCTTTCTCACTACTCTACATATAGTGAGAAAGATCATTATGCTGGAATTAAAACAATACTCACACTAGAACATTTAAAGGTTGGGGTTTTGGTTCAGGTATGTACAACTATTATTATATAATGGGAGTGATACTGTAAAATAAACAGACATGTACGATGTTTCTACTGTCTTGTGCAAATCCATATTCTAAATATATTTTGTACTATGTCAAACCTGGGCTCTGATACCAACAATGTAACGCCCGGCCCCTAGACCCATGATAACCAAGAGCAACACTAAGTGTTACTGTCGGAAAGCACGGAGAATGGGACTCGATAGGGCTAAAAGTTGTTCTCATTCCTTTGAACGAACACTGGCATGAGAATTTAAAACTTCTCAACTTACCATTTGTGCTCAGTATAAGTTCAAAGTAATGATACAAGAAAATTTCCCAGGTACATAGTGCAAAATATAATAGAATCAAGCACAGCACAATAAAAACAGCAGAATACATAGTACATATCATAATGGAGGTGTCCAACATACATGGTCCATCATACATAATGTCACATCCCAAAATACATAAAAGCATACATACCATAATACTACACGCTACTGATAATTTGAAGCTGCATAGTCTAAAACCCCAAAACGTGGAAAAAGATAAGAACGCTGCTACAGTCCACGCAATCTAACCTGCAAACAATCCTCAACCTGACCCGAGGATTGTTTTAACAAAACAAATCACACGGGTCAGACTATATCTAGTGTGAGTGAAGTAAGTATCTATGGACATTAAATAATTTAACAAATAAGGGTGCCACATGTATAAGTCAACATGGGGTGTATGAATGTTACAAAAATGTGAACAATTTAGCATAATTAACACATTAACATGCCATAATCGCAGGTATCGGTATTGTATATAACTCAATACAATACCAAAACAATTATCATATGTAAAGCAATATGATAATATAAAAAGTAAAGTTAAAGGGGCACAGGTATTGTATGTAAAGCAATACAATACCAAAATAATTATCATATGTAAATCAATATGATAATGTAATAATTATGATTAAGAAGGCACATGTATTGTATGTAAAGCAATACAATACCGAACAATTATCATATGTAAAGCAATATGATAATGTAATAAGTGAAGTTAAAAGGGCACAAGTATTGTATGTAAAGCAATACAATAACACAACAATTATCATATGTAATGCAATATGATAATATAAAAATTGGGATAAAAAGGCACAGTATTGTATGTAAAGCAATACACTACCAAAACAATTATCATATATAAAGCAATATGATAATATAATCAAACGTTGGTTAAAATACTGGGTTTCCAAATTATCTTGGGTAATATCCCATTATTATTCAAACAAATTAGAAGTTAATAAAGAATTATGGGAATTACGGGATAAATATAATATGACTCATAACAGATACCAAATAAACAGGCGCTAGTATTGTAAAATCACAGTGGTAGAGCTCTTGCGCGCGCGCGGAGACATCAGCACCGTAACCTACTCATAACGCCATAACGACACCTGGTGATCAACCCAGGATAACCAAGACGGTCTAAGGCGAAGGCCGTATGCTACCCGTTCACGGCACTACACGTGGCACACCCACGTCTCCATCTGATGTAGTCCGTGACCCGCCGATCGGGAATCCCGATCAAAACAACAAAATTGCCCAATGTAGTAGACCGTTTGACCTTTGGTGGTAAGTGGGCGAAATTTATAACCACCGTGATTCAGGTAGCGAACCTGAATCAGGACGACCAAGATGGAGTTTTGGCCCATTGGTACAACAGAGTCCAATCTATCCCAATCCCAAAATTAAAGTATTTTGAAATATTAATTTGTAAATTCATACTTTGAAAACTCATAGTGTTTATAACATCAAAACACTATATAAAACCATTCAGGCAACATTCATAAAAGTAAGTTTTTTACAAAACCCAGTATACTTTACAAAAAGGTTAACATCACATGTCCATAGATGGTTACACTTCCGTTTCGCTCTAATACACAAGCACCCCATAATACTTATGTATTATAATGAAACTTAATCATTGTTTAACATGTTTAATTTATTTGGAACTAATAAAATTATTTGGCCATCTAATTTGTACATGATACTGTTATTTTTGCAAGTAGGAAGAATTTATTCTCAAATATTAAAGAAAGCAATAATTTTTCTAATATAAAATTGCATAATTATTTTTAAAGAAAGTTTAGAAAAAAATAATAATTTTTTTTAAAGCTAGGGCCGGCCCAATTGGGCGGCTAGGCCGGCCCAGGCTGGTAGACCAGCCAGCCCAGGCTGGTAGACCAGCCAGCCCAGTCTGGGCTGGCTGGGCAGCTACCTTGGGCTGCCAGGCCCGCCCGGGCTGCCAAGGTGGCCCAGGCCGGGCCGCCTGGGCTGCCAGGCCGGACCGCCTGGGCTGCCAGGCCGGACCGCCTGGGCAGCCCGTTTGGGCTGCCAGGCCGGCCCAGGCCGAGCCGCTTGGGCAGCCCACCTGGGCTGCACTTGCAGCCCTTCAGGGGCTGCATGTCGCAGCCTATCTGGGTTGCACCCGCAGCCCTTTTTGGGCTGCACCCGCAGCCCACCTGGGCTGCTAAGGCAGCCGCGGGCTGCACCTGCAGCCCACCTGGGCAGCTAGTGCAGCCCACCTGGGCTGCACCTGCAGCCCCACCAGGGCTGCACAACGCAGTCCAGCATGGGCTGCACTGTGGTGCATCCACTAGCACTATGGCTGCAGCTCCATGAGCTGCAGCCGCTCCTTCCCCTCTCAAAACTGAAAAAAAAATTCAGTTTTTTTTTTAAACTGAAAGTTATTCAAGGCATTAAAATTTGCAATATTCTCCTTTTTGAAGCAATTAAACAAGCATTTTGCATGCATCAATTTATATGCATACAATAGCCTTCATTACATAACCTTTCTACAACAAATTGCGACAAATTTGTGTAATCAATTGGACAAAGAATAACCACAAAGAGGGGAAGAGGCCAACTATACAAAGATTTAACCTTTATTCCAACATGCATGAACAAATCAAAGCAAAAATGGAAGAAAGGTTAATACTTCACTCACCTTCAACGCCAAAATGCAATCTTGAAGCTCTAAAACCGCTAGCTTTTGATTGCAATTCCTTTTACTTTTCAATACAAACAAAAATCAAAAACCCCTAAATAACAATTCATAAAAAAACAAAAGGAAAGGATATAGAGGAACCGATTTAGGGATACTTACTTGAAGAATTGGGAATCTACTTCACTCTTAGATTGCAAATTTCTAATTTTTACTTTGATTGGATGAGAAGATTTGATCTCTTTTTTTTTTTTCCTTACGGTGGGTGAAGTTTCTGGTTGAGGAAGGGAGAAATATGTACGGTGAGAAATGAGAAATGAGGTAGGAAGGATTTTTATTCTTAGGCCCTCCTCTAGATCCTTCTTATCCAATATCTCCACTTTATTTTATTACTTTTTTTGTTTTAACCCCTTCTTTTCTTATGCACCTAATGATTATCCTTTGTCATGTTATGAATATTTTTGCTTTGGTCCCTTTTTAAATTAAGTATCTAGAGTATTCCTACAAATGAAAATAAATTTTGTTATTAATTTTATTTTATTTTTTTTCTTTTTATAATCTTTCTTTTTATTTTCTTTTTATGAAAAATGTACATAAAATTCTCTTTTTACCTTACATTACACACATTTTCAACATTATGTGAACTTCTCTTTTTTTTCATAATTTAAAAACAACAAGAAAACATTATTTTATACATTATTTAAAATAACACTTGACAATGAACACATTTTATGAAATCAATCAAATTTTCCCATTAAAATTTGCATTTTTTCCATTGCATTGAAATTTGTCCTTTTTATTATATGCAAAAGACTTGTGCACGACTTTCACTAACTTACAAATACACTTTTTTTTTCCATTAACGGAAAAAACATTTTTTTTTTCAAAAGTACATTTGCTGAAATAAATTACATTATGCAACAAAAATGGTGAAATTTTTCATATTAACTACACACAACCGATTTATTGATCGTCAACAATTTTTCCTCTCATCCATTTTAATATTTTATTGCCATTTATTTAATTTTCAAACAATATTTAATATAATTATTACCAATTCATTATTGGATTCCCAATCCAGTATCCCTAAAAAAAGGGTTTGTTACAAGCAGCAAGCTCAACGTCATTGGTAAAGAAAAATTTAACACGTTTAATATGGGTAGTTAAGGTTCCTAATTAAAAACTTAGTTAAATTATATTTAATTTAATTTGTATATAATCTTGTAATCATCGCATATTATTCATTTATATACAGAATTGCATGAAAACAAGCGATATCGGGATCATACGAACGAACTCGACATGTACGAATTGGAACAGAATCATTCAAAGACAGCTGAAATTTTATGTAGTTTCAAGCGCTTGTTTGAAACTATATAAGACGACCAAAGTCACTATTCAAAACGACAGGTGAGTAAACTCGCTAACTCTGACTCGTTTATATTTTTATATAAACGAGATTTAAATTTATATATAGTAATTTTATACTGCGTGATGGTTGTTTGGTTGAATAGTTGATAAAATTCGTTGAATTGGTTGATATAGTTATATCGTTGATCGATTATTAGTTTTGTCTACTATGATATCTCATATTTATGTGAAATTAATATTGATTAACATCCATGGATGCAAGGAAACAAGTTGGAGGGATTCAACTGGATCCCTCAACATTTATATTATTGTTTGTTATTTACTGTGATATATACTGTGATTGATTATGCTGTGTTGAATTACCCTGGTCCTAGAATTTTGGTATTTAAATACCACAAAATATTTTCGAATATAGAAAATGAAATTTGGGTTTTAAAAAGGAAATTTATTTCCAAAATTTGAAATGTAATTTCGAATAGGGTTAAAATTAAAAACATGATAATGGAGAAAACAAGAATTTGTTTAGAAACAAGAGTATAAATTAAGTGAATTATTTATCATTGGATAAACTGAAATATAAATTCAAATTTGAATTCATTTAAAAAAGTGGAAATTAGTTTTGAAACCAATATTTGAAATGAGATTTGAACTTAGCAAATTATAATGGAAATTATAGAACAAGATTTTAAATAATTTCAATACAAATGAGATTGGTATGGAAAAATCTGAATAGAAGTTATAATTAGAATTTGTGTTTAAGATATTATTTATAAGTACGAAATCAAACTGATTTGATTGTATATAAAAGAAATATATTCACGATTAAAGTAAATAATGGTTTAAAGGAAATATCTTGCAAATAAAACATCTCTGAAGGAAATTTAGATTTGAAATATGAATCTAGAATGGAAATTGAATGAAAAGGGAAATGGTAATCATTTTAAAAGAAAACGATGAGTTTTAGGTCAAAAATTGGAATATAAAATAAAGTGTGATAACGTTTTATAGACTGGAATGGTTATAAAGGAATTTGGTAATGATTTGGAAATGATAAATTCAAAAGTGAATTTGGAATTTGAATTAACCTGAAATGGTAGATAAATTCCGAAGGTCAGAATATAATTCGAATATAGATTATTCAAGAGAGAGTTATTTATTGGAATTCGATTAATCGAATTTAGTGAAGTAGTTATTTTTACTTTCCATTTTGAATCAAATTTTATTATTTATTTATTTACTTATTAATTGAAATTAATAAGTACAAGTTATACTTTTAAATATCCAATATTTAGAAATAGTGATTGTAATGCTACCGTTATAATAAATGTTTTATAAATCTAAACAGCGATTTTAATGCTACTGTTATAATAAATGTTTTATAAATCTAAACAACGACTATAATGCTATCATAAATGTTTTATAAATCAAATATTTGGAAACATCGATTATAACGCTACCGTTATAATCAATGTTTTTCCATAAAAGAAGTGTATTCTTAGGTTGAATCTGAGAGTCACATAAGTGATGTTTTGTTCGAAGTTATGAGGTTTGACTATTTTAAAGTTGACAATGTCGTTCAATTAAGGTCTGATAGGTAATTATACCCCAACTTGATTGACATCATGATTGATGGAGGAATGGTTAAGGTTCGATAGGGAAGATTGGTTAGCAATATGGTAAGTTAATAAATGATTAATGGTTTGAGTTATAATAACAATGTTTTATAACATCGCGTTAATCTAAAGGATTTTGAAATCTTTCCCCAAATAAAATGAGAGATATTTTCTTCGTATAGAAAATGAAATGAATTGGTCAATGAGGAATTAAGAAATGGAATATGGAAATATTTTCCGATGTTAATAAGGTATATTTTCTGAATATAGAAAATAAGGATTCGTGAATATTTAGAGATGTTTTCTAACCGGAATAAGAGATATTTTCTCGAATAAAGAAATTAGGATTTTGGAAATGATTTTTCCAAGTATCGCGAGAGAAAATAGAGCTCTGAAA
Organism: Allium sativum; assembly: GCA_030737875.1. NCBI lineage: Eukaryota > Viridiplantae > Streptophyta > Magnoliopsida > Asparagales > Amaryllidaceae > Allium > Allium sativum. Next base: position 312,991,057 of record CM060913.1, read on the forward strand.
GGATACAAAAGATGGGAAATAGGAATTGGAAATGATAATATAATAAGGAATTGATTTAAAAAGGGGCCAGTGTTGATTGATGGTTGATCGATCAAATTTCCATTTGGAAATAGGATCGTTGGTTGTATGGATGCTTTCTTTGATAGTTAAACCATCGACTATCAAAGTTTTAATTTATTTTATACCTTGGAGAGACCGGGATCAGGTTTATTATCTGAAATCAACTTTGTATTGGCATAATCGTTACAAATCAACTTATGCTGAAGATAATTAAAGACGGAGTAAAGTACGAGGACTGTTCTGATAATCTTAGATAGAAATTCACAAGATGGAATAATAGAATGGTTCCTTCGGTTTGTCCAATCCCAGGACAACATACATAGACGAATGTTTGATGATGTGACATTTAAAGTAAATGGTGACAAGATGTTCAAAAAGGGTAATCGAGACCTCAAGCCTCATCAACCGGGAAATGACAGAAATCGGGCAGGCAGCATGACCAAGTGGGTCGATCCCATTAGGGGTATTATCATCTGATCTGGAGAAATTTCATTTTTTGCTTCTTAGTCTATTCATTGCTGTATGCTCTCGGTAATGGTTGCTGATCACAACCGTTGGTGATAATATGCTTGGTACACTCAAGTTAAATGAGTGGCCAACCATGTGTGGTCGGATTGCAAGATGTTTTTGTTGAACCCTAGTGTATCCCCTCTAGAGTACACTGGTCGAAAGGTGGTTCCATAACTTGTCATGTCGGAAATTCGATCCCCAATAAGCGCTCTGCGGTTTTTGATTTTATATTATATATGGAGCGTGAGATGCAAGCGTTCCGCTAGATTGCTATTTATTTGATTTAGACACTATTATAATATCATTGGATTTAATATCAAAAATATTTTGGTTATCATAAGGTAGAAACCATTCGTGTTTATGTGTGAATCGGTCTTACGATTATCATTACTTTCAAAAGGATTTTGAAAGTTAAATCAAATGGTTGGAGCTTACTACACCTGTCCCATGACTGACCCAGAGTTTATTTTGTTTTATTTTTCCTAAATTCTTGGGTGCCCAATTTTGTACGGGTAGTCAAGTAGTCGGAATTTTACAGATTTACTTGGAAGAGCTTGAAGCAGGAAGCTTCGTCAGTTAGCTATAGACTATCACATTTTCCGTTGTGTACTATGTTTGTATCTGGAAACGGGTGTTTATAACTGTTCCAAGAATAGTTTTTGCGCTCTGATGATGTTATGTATAAAAAATTACTGATTTGTATTTCAAAACATATGTTATTTAATATATTTTATTCGTTCCGCTGTGATATTTGTGTTCTTCGTTTTCTTCTATTCAAATTTCACTTTCTTTCTATTTTTCATCCTCTATCATTTTTCTATTAATGATTCGTATTTCTGTGCAGTTTGGTTTGGACGTGTGGTGCAATTAGTCGACTCAAAGGGTATGGAAATTCGGGCCATTTCATTTGGTATCAGAGCTGAAGGTTGAGTAGTAACCTTGGCTCTGTGGGGTAACCCAATAGAGATGGGGTTAGTATTACCTAGATTGAGTTTGAGTGTATATGTATGAGCGTGTATTTGTAGATTCGATATAAAATTGTTTGATATTGTGTTGACTAGTTTGTTGAGTGTCTTAAGAATTCTGGTCGATACATAATGTACAACTACGTCGGTAGGTGCTTCGAAACTCTCGAACAAAGCAATTTTACACAGTATTGTTTTAAAATGGATAAATGAAATAATTTTGCCTAAAATTATTTTGTTATAAAATGATAATTTCTAAATTGTTATAGTATTTGGATGTATTAACTGTTATTTTAATCTAGTGGAATTATAAAATATTGCAATGGTTATATAAAGCCAAATTGAATTTTTATAATAATGGAATATACAAATAAGCTAGATTACAATTGGATTCAGGCCATAATTTGGAATTTAGATCCCGAATGTTTGGTAAAAAAAATTAAAGTATTATAAAGTAATATAGCATTACTTGAAGGTATTTTTGAATAAGAATGCTTTTAAATGGGTTTTAAAAGCGATTAAGCATTGAAATCGCTTCAGTGGCGAGAAAATACTTCTGATAATGGGTCGCGACGTTATCGGTATTCATTTTCAAGTTTCACAGTGACAGATTGCTACCTTTATGATTTGTTAATGGAAGTCTGTTTGAAAAAGAATAAGTGGTTTTTAGAAATTCAAATGTTTTGAATTTGAAGATGATTATAAGTTTATGTGTATAATTATATGATTCCAAAATCAATTTGTAAATGAAAGCCGAGAATTTGAATTTTGAAATTAAAATTTAACTTGTAAAGTAAATATATTGAAATGGTAGAAGTGAATCAAATGAATTAAAATTTAACTTAAGTTAAATGAAATTGGACTAGATTAGAGATAATCCAGAATGAACTTAAACAAAGAGAAATGCTTGAAATTGGAATTAATAAAGTGAATTCAACTTATGTATAAACAAGTTGAATACATATTGGATGTTGTTGTTTGGAATTAAACTGTGATGGAATTGAACTCAAGCAGAATACGAGGGTTGATTTTTGAAAATAGAACTCAGTTTGGATTAGTGAATAGAAGTGAACTAACCAGAAAGTTAAAGACCAAAGGTTGGATTGATTTGGAATCGATTGGAAATATATATATATATATGTAAGTTGAGCAGGAATTGTATGGAAGCAAGTGCAAGAGATAGAATTTAGTCTGACAAAAAGGTACATGTTTACAGTATTACTTGAGTTTGATGGTTTTATGAGCCGATACGGCAGGCCGCTTGGCTTTTTGATTTTCTTTTGGATTGGAGAAGGCCTATAAAGGCCAGTTGTGGTTGTACCGATTGAGCTGCACAAAGGATATGCTGATGAATTTTTTCGAAAATTTAAAGAGTTAGAAAATTTTCAAGAAAATTTTCACAATTTAAAATCGAGTTGTTAATTGTGATTGAAATAAGAAAACCAGAATTGGTTGATAAAATTTCAAGTGGAATAATGATATTGCTAAATGTATTTAAAATCAATTGGAATAAGTGTGGATATGCAGAAGAGCATATGGATTGAAGACGAGAAAGTGATGATGGATTGTCCAAAAATGGTGGACATATCATTTGGAAAGAATTACGAATGGTCGAGTATTGGAATGAGAATTCGAAGGTCGGGTAAGAACCGGGTTATGAAGATATGGAATATAAGATTTCAACTAAGTAGGTTATGAGGAGTTAGAGTTATAGCATTACTGCTTAGCAATTTCGAGGACGAAATTATTTTAAGGGGGAAGGAATGTAACGACTCGGATTTTTAACTGTTAATTTCAAAATATTTAAATTGGTTTTAGAGATTGTATTGGTAATATAAAAGATATTCATAAGAAAATTATTAATTAAAAACGAAGTTGAAAGTATAATTTATAATATAAATTAAATCGAGCTCGTAATGTCGTGATAGTTCGTAATTTAATGTTTTGAACTTCGATTGAATATACAGAATTCATATAAGTCGGATTTCTTTGAAATAAGAAATGTTTGAATCTATTAAACTGTATCTTTCTAATGGAAGTGAAAAACCGAGATTTCGTTTTATAAATAGTAAGTTATGTCCAAATCAAATTTTCAGAATGTCGGTGTGGAGTCGTGTATAAGCCATAACGGTTTATTTAATATAATTAAATATTGGTTTCGAATTTTGATAAGATTTTTGAGACGTAGTTATAATTTAATTTATAGAATTTTTCTGTAATTCTTATTTTGAAAAATAAGCAACTTTTTATTTGAAGTATTTTACACCCTATGCCAACATTTTGGGATATCACAATTTAAGTTAACTAGTCTATTTTATTATATTTCTGTGATCGAAGCACATTCCTCATCACAACGGTATTTTAACTTTGTCATTTGAGTTTTGGGTTTAAATAAAGTAGTGGATAACGGGGTACCGTTAAGCTTTATTTTAAAAGATTATGTTTCTGTTATGGACCACAATCAATCACTTTATTTATGCTGAGATCAATGGAAGGTATTTAGTTTAGAGAAAATTATAGTTTTAAACATGATGGACTTTTACTTTATTTATTTAGGTCCTTAAGGATAAGTGTCTCAGTTCATGAAAAATAAGTTTCTACATTTCGAAGTCCTCACAAGCATCCCTCGACCTCTTTTCCTTGCAAAACAATACAAAACAAAAAAATATACTCATAGGCTATCATCTCATGTTGCTCCATATAATATCATCAAAATAAATTCATATGAACTACATTAGAAACCCGTATATATTAGATGCCTATAGCCATACTGGAACCTTCCAAATGTGCACAACATTATATGGATATATTTTATGCCATGCACCATCAACGTGTCAAAACCCGAAAATGTGAGAATGCAGCTGAAATTTGAATACCGTAAAATCATGTGAAAACTGATGCATGCGCAGAAAAGAAAAATTAAAACACAGACCTATACGATATATTTATACTAAATTACTCACATCTACTGTCACACCCCACCTCCGCTAGGGTCACTCACAAAGGGAATGCCCTAGTTTTGGAGGGGTATTATCTAGTAAACAGGCACAGAGATAACACAAGACAGAACATAGATAAAACAGAGTGTATAAAGCAGTGGATATAAATTTAAAAACCAAATCTCATTACTGAAAAATAGAGTCAAAACCTCTTACATCAAAATGCCAAGTCATTATTTCATTACATCAAGTTCTAAAGAAGCAAAGTACTTAAACAACATAAGTAAAATATTATTCCCCAAAAAAGTGCATGAGTGCAGCCATAGCATAGCTCAAGACCAAACCGTACATGAGCTGTCAGAAAGCAAGCAAAGTCCAAGCTAAGAGCTAGAGTTTCCTCCCTAAGAACCTGGGGGGAGGGGGGAAACGGAAGAAAAAGAGGCGAAACAAAACGGGTCAGTCATAAAGACTGAGTAAGTCCTAGTGACTTTCAGCATAAAAACAGGTAAAGATAACATGGCATGAATAAACTGAAAGTAAACATAAGCATGATGACAAGATAAGCTACAGGAAAGATAACTAAGAATAACCTCATATGGTTTTTGTCAAGTATAACATCGCCAGGTTTCCATTCAAGATAAACTAAGTATAATTTCGCAAGATTTCTATCAAGAATCGCAAGATTTCTCTGCTTTACCATTAAAATATTTCTATGATATCTATTTGCTCTGCACCAACCGTACTAGTATCCCAACCCGTGTCATGTGTTGACTATAAAATGATCCCTTGCCTAATGTCATGAAATGATCCATTACTTGGTCTCACGAAACGATCTATTAATCGATCGGCTCCCTACAAGTCCTATCTCATTCATGTGTCTGTGTCATACGGCCCTATCACGAATGTAGTCACCTGTGCTAGGTCCACCATATAGTGTATCAAGCCCTAGAGTTCCAACCAACGACACGAATCAAGCACGCACAGTGTAAACCTACTGGTGCCCAATGCCTGCTTTTTCAACTCCGGACTACGTGCACGACCATAGTCCGCCTGAACCTACAATGGCGCACCAACTCAGCCGTCGTTCTGGTCGCTTACAATCAGCCCAGTAATCGTGCCCCACCCTGCCTAGTTCCAGGGTACCATGATACATATAGTGGGTTACTGCTGAAAAGGACCGCGTAACTAGGGTTTCCGTCCAGCAGGTTAAGTGTTGTCATTTAAATTCGAGACTTAACCCCATCAATCTAGCATGTCAAGTTGGTTAAGTGTTGTCATTCAAGTTCGTGACTTAACCCGTCTACGTGTCATGTCAAATTGGCTAAGTGTTGTCGTTTAAGTTCATGACTTAGCCCTACGAATCATGTGTCAAGTTGGTTAAGTATGTTCAAGCGGTTCATGACTTAACCCTACCAAATCATCGTGTCAAATTGGTTAAGTACATTCAAGCGGTTCATGACTTAACCCTACCAAATCATCGTGTCAAATTGGTTAAGTATATTGAAGCGATTCATGACTTAACCCTATCAAATCATCGTGTCAAATTGGTTAAGTATATTCAAGCGATTTATGACTTAACCCTCTCAGTCTAGCATGTCAAGTTTGGTTAAGTATGGTCGTTCAAGTTCGTGGCTTAACCCACCTACTTATCATGTTGTGTCGGTTAAGTGTTATCCTCTGTTGTTACTTAACCTTACCCCGCATCACGTTAGATTAGTTAAGTGCATGTTAACTTAACCCCATCCACTAGTCATATTAAAATAGTTAAGTGTTACTAGTCCAGTCATATTACTTAACCCACCCATTCATGTCATATCGGTTAAGTGTTATTAGTCTAATCATATTACTTAACCTTATCATGTGGCATTAATTTACTTAATGCACCCCAACCTCTCACATTAGACTTGGTTGTGGTTACTGGTTACGCTGGGGTGGTCCGGGAAGGTTTATACCACAACCTAGTCTAACCTCGAGTTTTAAGCGCGGTATGACCAACTACTCACATTGGGTCCTATTGTTTGCAGTTATTGGATTCGCCGGGCGGTTCCGGGCAGGTTTATACTGCAAACTCAACCCAACCTCGAGTTGGCCACTTTCAAGTTATCTAAGTGTCATGTCCATGTTCAAGTTATAACAATGTTCAAATTTCTAAGCAAGTTTCATGTCAAGTTTCTAGTTTTCAACTTATGCCTATTATCAAGTTCATAACTCACGTTTTTGCCCCAAAACGTGTTCCCAAAGTATTATTAAAATTTGCTATAAAGTTATGCCAAGTTATAGCCTTTTTATTTACAATACAAGCCAACTACACAAAACCCAACTTTACATATTAATATATATGCCCAAGTTCTAACTTTTCATGTCGATATACATATGCCCAATTCTAGCCAATTTACATATGTTCAAGTTCCACATCAAACTACATGTATTCCATGTTTACACCAATTTACCTATAACAAGTTCTAGCTTTTTACATATGTCACGATCCACGTCAAAATTACATATATCAATTTATATGTGTCCAATCCTAGCCAATTTAGATATATACCAAGTTTTCATGCCTTTTTACATAGGTCCTATTAATGCCAAGTTCCATGTATATATTATTTATGCAAATTTCCCCATAACAAGATTATACCAAAATTTACAGGTCAAGCCCCAAACTTGCAGATAAGGTGATAATTTCCAATTTCATGTTGCCAATAATTCCAACATATTCATATAGGGAATAATCCCATAATTCCCCCGTATACATCTCGTATGAAAATCGCGATTTTAGGCCAAGGTCCGAAATTGACCAAGGTTCATCAAAAGAAAATAAATAGGGGAAAGGTAGAATTCGTAGTAAAAGCAAGATCAGAGGGAAAAACATCATCACAGGCATGAAGATTACAATTTGATAATAATATTAACATGAATCGAGAAAACTAATTTACAACAGGCTGAATAGATTATGAACTTGTCATGAGAATAAAGATAGACAAGTCAAAAACTCAAGATTCAAGAAACAACAGAAATAGATCTGGATCGATAAACATACCTAGATCCAATTTCACTTTAATTCAATGCCATATTATAATCAAATTTTTAAATCGGAAAATAACTAGAACTTACAGAGCATGGCTAGTGTAACGACCCGCGTTCTACGCATCATAGGATCGTAGGATATTTATTTCTTTCACATACGAAGTCGTATGGTCATGTAACTTTGGGAGACGACTATTGGGGTCATTTCCCATGTTCGTGATTTTTCCCGATTTTTAAATGACCATTTTACCCCTAGTTGGCACTGTTTTGGCCATAACTTTTGACTGGATAGGAGTTTTGACCTGAAACCACTTCCATTGGCTCCGGATGATGGTTTCTCTTTCCGTAGAGTGGTCACATTAGCCAAACGGACTCACCGTTTGGGAGATATGGCTGAAACAAGTTTCAGATGGTGAAAGACAGCTTAATTGGGCTTAACCGGGTGATTAGCAGCTAGGCCCAAGGGGAATTTCGGGTTTAGAGGTATAGGAGGTCTGATTAGGGTTAGGTTATCACTTTCATTTCAGTTTTGAGCCGCCACAAACCTCCTTGAGACCTTAGTAATGGCTTCCTACATCTAAAACACCCCAAATCACTCTCTAATTGAAGATTAGGCTTAGCAACACCAAATTAAGGAGAAAAAGCACCAAAGCAAGGTTAGAGCCGCTGTTAGACATCAGTATTCGCCCCAAATCAGAGGAGTTTCAGTTCTGAGAATTTCATTTGTGGCCAAGGTGAGTGATAGCATCATTTTGACACTAATTACGGTTGATTAAGGGTAATTAGTGAAGATTAGCGAATTTATACGTAAATAAATTCTGGAAAAAAATTCTTAAAATTCTAAAATAATGTTTTAAGGCTCTGTTAGAAATTTGAGATAATTTCGATGTGTTTTGTTAATTGTATGTCTAAACATGATTAAGAGTGCTTAAGGGAAAATATGAAGTTTTAGCTACTTTTGATCCATTTTGATTCATTTGAATTGTTGGTTGTTGTTTGTGGTTGCTATTACATGTTGCTATGACTCTGTGGTATGTTTCATGATTGATTAGAATAGTTAAATTGCTCGAAAACGTCGTCGAATGGCGTAGAAAGCTCGCTGGAAAGTTGCAGAAGTGTGCAGGTTCCGAACCGGTTCGGATCGGAGAAAAGGGGTCGGATCGAACTAGGGAACTGACCAAGGGAATCCGAACTGGATGAGGACTTGCCACTGGAAGAAGTTAGGCAGGAAGGAAGGCCATTGCTTAGAGTTGGAGTTGGACAGAAGATCGGATCGGAGCGATGGAGCAGACCGGATCGGAGGAAGAGAACAGGACGGATCGGAGTAGGCAAACAAGTCAAACAGGAAGAATCAGATCGGATGAACTACCTCCGAACCGAACTCAAGTAGAGGCACCCGAACCGAACCGATATCTGAAGGGGGAGAATCACTGAACCGACCCGACCCGGAGGGAGACACCGACCCGACCCGAAGTGGACTACCGACCCGAAGTGGACTACCGACCCGACCCGATGATGGTGATGACTACCGAACCGAATTTTAGAGCTGCTACTGCACGACAACTTTTCTGAAGACCCACTCCAATTCAACCAAACCCGAGATGCAAAGGAAGTCCAAATGAGAAGTTAGAGCTTAAGATTCAGATGGGAATCAACGAGTTCACTTCATGATTAGGCTTTGCTGCGGGACGCGTGCCAAGGAGTTATCGACGTCTATAGCTTTGGACCACTATGGTAGGAGGTACGAAGGCGGATTCAGGGCCATTATGGCATCGGTAGAACCAAGGGCTACGACCAATGAAGTGGGTCATTGAAATGTTTGGTCATGACTCCAAGTGTTTGGCTTGGTCACAGCAGGGTTTCTACAAGTCGGGATTCGTCGTTACCTCAGTTTGTCTAGTGTTCCAAAGTGGTAGATGTCGTACGCTTTAGGCACTGAGTGAGAGATGTGAGGATGGTTGCTATGGATGATTTGTTTGCTATCATTGTGACATGCACACCCCACCCCCGTATTCTTACACTATTTATTATGGCACCTTGGAGTATTGTACGGTATGTGGTACTAACTCTTTGGTTGCAGGTCCAGGTTCAGGTATGGTTTAGTATACCTGTTATTTCCCTGTTTAGATGCTTATCGCTCATACCAGGCTTTATGTCTGACCCAGAGTTTTATGTCTCTTCTTATTACTCTGGGTGCTCACACGAGCAGACTAGAGACAGGTCAGATGGTGATGCACGGGTAGATGATCCGGAGACGAGCAGGAGGCTTCCACGTACTATATACATAATATTCTCCCTGTGTTGTTGAAGATCACTGCTTGGGCATTGTTGGTGTATCTTCTATTTTAGCTTTCTTTTGTTTAGAGACAGTAAATTTGGAAAGTTGTAATAAGCTGTATTTGGATTTCCGCTGCTTTGATGTTGACATTGATTATTAGTTATCAGCTTATGCACTGTCTCGCCTGTTTTATGTCAAGTATGTTATTATTATATTTTATCCCATGCGCTGTGAGACATTCTACAGGTTCTCTGATTAGTTCATTCCCTTCTTTCCTTTCTTCTGACGACCGTCTTGTGCTAGTCGGGCATGTGTACAGCGCACTCTTGGAGGAAATGCAGGCTGGTGCGAGACGGGCCGTCACACTTGGTATCAGAGCTCTAGGTTGCGTAGTTAACCTAGGGAAGTTATCAGGGAGAGATAAGATACGTATACGAGAGAGCGTATTTGTGATTACTTTGGTTTTTAAAAGCTATATATATATATACTATTAGTAGTATAAGGATGAAGTCGTACTGCACTAGCACCACTATGGAATCGTTAATCATTTCCTTTTTCAGATTGACGATGAGCCGAGATACTAGAGGTGCTGGTAGGGGAACCAATAATGGGAATGCTGCTGACATGAGGACGATGTTTACTGACCTCATGAGAGAGATGCTTAGAGATGTTCAGAGGGCAGCTCCCAATGGTGGAAATGGTGGTGGTCCAGTAGTGCAGGCTCCAAGAGTCGACTTCGCCAAGCTGAATAAGGATTATACTAGCCTTGGTGGGAAGCCGTTCCACGGAACGGAGTCGGCTACAGATGTTCAAGATTGGTTGGATAGTTGCGAACGTATCTTCGAGGATTTGGGTATCGAGGATGCGATGAAGAGAAAGCTAGCGTCCCGTCAGCTGCAAGGGCGGGCAATGAATTGGTGGAATGCTATAAAGGCAGCTACCCCCGAAGACCAGATTACTTGGGGGCAGTTTAAGGCTCGCTTTAGCGAGAAGTTCATTCCAGCTGCCCAGAAGTCAGTATTGTTCAAGAGGTTCTTGGAACTCAAGCAGAATGGAAGGGCAGTTTCTGATTATATTGCTGAGTTCGACACTTTGTCGAAGTATGGACTGTCTCTCATTGATACTGCCGAGAAAAAGAATGAGAAATTCATAACTGGTTTGGATCAATACTTGGGGGAAAAACTTATTAACCACATCGATGAGACGTTTGAATCAATTGTGGGGAAAGCGTTAAGGTCAGAAAGTCTCTACCCTAAGCCGAAGACTGAGGTTGCATCCGCAGATGAGCCAAAGCCACAAGCTAGTGGTGGAGGCAAAGGTGGTTCTCAGAATAAGAGAAAGCAGAATCAGGCTAAGGATGGCCAGAAGAAAAAGAATAAGCAAGATGTGGAGTGCTTCAGCTGTGGTAAGAAGGGCCATTATGCTAGTAATTGTCGGGCCAAGCCAGCAGATAGGAAGTGCTTCAACTGTGGCCAAATGGGACATCACAAGGACAAGTGTCCACAGCCCCCTAAGGAAAAGCAAATGGTGAAAGCATATGCTCTTAATGCCATTCCTTCTTCGTCGAATGCCCCAACTGCGGCGGAGAAGGGAAAGAGTGTCGTCATTCAAGGTATGCTTTCTATTTATGATGTTCCTGTTAGAGTTTTGTTTGATACCGGAGCTTCCAGTTCTTTCATATCTAGTGACCTGGTAGATAGGTTGGGATTGGAGCCCGAGATTGTCGATAGACCTTTAGTAGTGACGAACCCGATTGGTGGTTCGACTAGTCTTAGCATGATTTGTCGCAATGTGGTCTTATCGAGTCATGGATGCATGTTTGTTTGTGATTGTTTTGTTTTGGGCTTTACTGGGTTTGGCATTATTTTGGGAGTAGATTGGCTCCAAAGATACGGGGTGGTGGTAGACTGTGAGGGCTTTTTGGTGACAGCTAGAGCGGATGATGGGCGGAGGATAGTGTTAGGTGGTCTACCCAGTAAGGGGGTATTGGCTAGTTTTCTAAACTCCCTCGACATTCCGCATAGTGAGTTGTCAGGTTTGCCCGTGGTTGGCCAGTATCCGGATGTTTTCGAAGAAGTGACCGGACTTCCACCACACCGAGAGATTGAGTTTCGTATTGATTTGGTAAAGGATGCCAGACCTATAGTGATGCCACTTCGCCGTATGGCACCTAGAGAGCAGCGAGAGCTCGAGGTGCAAGTCAGCGATCTTTTGAAGAAGGGATTTATCAGAAGGAGTGTTTCTGAATGGGGAGCACCAGTTGTGTTTGCTACCAAGGCGGATGGTTCCCTTCGTTTGTGTGTAGACTACCGCGAGTTGAATAAAGTGACGAGGAAGAACAAGTATCCTCTACCGCGGATAGATGATTTGTTTGATCAGTTGAGTGGCGCGAGAGTATTTTCTCAGTTGGATCTCGCGACAGGTTTTCATCAGCTTAGAGTGGAAGCTGAGAGTATAGCTAAAACGGCATTTCGGACGCCGTCTGGGTTTTATGAATGGTTGGTTATGCCATTCGGACTGACTAATGCCCCGGCATATTTTGTGGACCTTATGAATAGGGTATTCAGAGACCAGCTGAATAAGTCTGTCCTTGTGTTCGTTGATGATATTTTGGTCTATTCGAGGACAGAGGAGGAACACAAGGAACATTTAAGAGTAGCGATGGAGGTGTTGAGAAAACACCAATTGAAAGCAAAGTTTTCTAAGTGTCACTTCTGGAAGAGGGAAGTGAGGTTCTTGGGCCATGTTGTATCAGAGAGTGGTATTGCCGTGGACCCAGCGAAGGTGGCCACGGTACAGGATTGGCCTACGCCCAAGAATGCAACAGATGTAAGGAGTTTCTTGGGGTTAGCGGGATATTATCGTAAGTTTATCCAAGGTTTCTCCAAGATAGCAGCACCATTGACCCAGTTGACCAAGAAGAATCAAGCTTTTATTTGGGAAGAAAGGTGCGAGAATGCATTTAAAAGCCTAAAGGACAAGTTGACAAGCGCACCAGTGTTAGTCATTCCTAAGGGGGATGAAGAGATGACGGTATACACGGATGCCTGTGGTACCGGACTGGGTGCTGTATTGATGCAAGGCGGTAGGGTTGTAGCTTATGCAAGTCGGCAATTGAAACTGCACGAGAGAAGATACCCCACCCATGATTTAGAATTGGCTGCGATCGTGTTCGCGTTAAAGATGTGGAGACACTATCTCTTGGGAGAAAGGTTTGAGCTATTTACGGATCATAAGTCGTTAAAGTATCTATTCTCCCAGAAGGATTTAAATCTCCGTCAGCAGAGATGGTTAGAGTTCTTAGCTTCCTATGATTTTGACATCGCATACACATCGGGAAAGGGCAATGCGGTGGCCGATGCATTGAGTAGAAGACATGCCAGCTTAGGGGCCATGTTTCTTGAATGGAAGCAACTGGAGTATATCGCGGGGTTTGATTTCAGACCGAAGTGCGAATTGGATCCAGAAATGTTAGCGAGTTTGACGATCAGACCCACTTTGATTGAGCGGATCGGCTCTAGTCAGAGGGACGATCCTAACCTATTGGAAATCATCTCCAAGTTAGAGATGGGAATCGATGAGGAGATGAACAAGTATGGGCTTGATCGAGATAGATGGCTTAGAAAGAATGGAAAGCTTGTTGTACCCAATGTCAGTGGATTGAGGGATGAAGTGCTTAGAGAATGTCATCACTCAAAGCTGACTATACACCCCGGTGGTAACAAGATGTATCGAAATATGAAGCAGACTTACTACTGGGAAGGGATGAAAAGAGACGTTGGGAAGTTTATATCCAAGTGCATGAATTGCCAGCTAGTTAAAGCCGAGCAAAAGAAGCCTAGTGGGTTGTTACAGCCCTTAGAAATTCCCGAATGGAAATGGGAACAAGTCTCGATGGATTTCATCGATGGTTTACCAAGGACTAGATCGGGATATGACAGCATTTGGGTAATTGTAGACCGACTGACTAAAAGTGCAAGGTTTATACCAGTCAAATCGACAAGAACGGCAGCTAAGTTAGCAGAATTGTATATGAAGTGGGTAGTGAGATTTCATGGAGTACCTAAAGGCATTGTGAGCGACCGAGACCCGTTGTTTACTAGTGGGTTTTGGAAGAGCTTACAAGAGGCTCTAGGGTCAGAGTTACATCTCAGTACCGCATATCATCCTCAGACCGACGGTCAGACGGAGAGGGTGAACCGTATTTTGGAAGATCTCTTGAGAGCATGTATATTAGATTTTGGTGGATCATGGGATGACCATTTGCATCTAGTAGAGTTTGCATATAATAATAGCTACCAATCCAGTATCGGTATGGCTCCATTTGAAGCTTTGTATGGAAGACCGTGCAACTCACCATCATGTTGGATAGAGACTGGCGAGAAGTTTATGCTTGGACCAGATGTGGTGAGGGAAACTTCAGATAAAATCAAGACCATTCAACAACGAATGAAGGTTGCCCAAGATAGACAGAAGAGTTATGCTGATAAGAGGCGAAGGGACTTAAAATTCTCCGTTGGCGACTTGGTGTTTGTCAAGATTTCTCCGTTGAAGAGCGTAATACGATTTGGCAGGAGGGGCAAGTTGGCACCAAGGTTTGTTGGCCCATTTCCTGTTCTTGAATTAGTCGGGAATTTGGCATATAGAATTGACTTACCAGAGAAGATGGCGGGAGTTCATAACGTATTTCATGTTTCCCAACTAAGGAAGTTCGTTCACGACTCAGATATGACTATTTCACCTGATCAGTTAGAGGACTTCGAAGTAGAACCCGAGGCGGTTGGGAACCGCAAGCCGGCCCGTATTGTCGAGTACGACATGAAGCAACTTCGAAGGAAGGCGGTGAAGCTAGTCAAGGTACAGTGGAGCGAGGACGAGAGTGATTGTACTTGGGAAACAGAGGAGGACGTAAGGAAGAAGTATCTAGAACTCTTTGTCTGGTAAGATTTTGACTTCGATTTAGTTTTTCCGCATGCTAGGATAGGCTTGTTTGCTTGTTTTGCATATTTGATTTGTTGTATATGGTTGTTAGGCATGCGGGATCCTTTGTATGTTTTGGGTTAAGGAATTTCGGGGGCGAAATTTCTTAAGGGGGGAAGAGTGTAACGACCCGCGTTCTACGCATCATAGGATCGTAGGATATTTATTTCTTTCACATACGAAGTCGTATGGTCATGTAACTTTGGGAGACGACTATTGGGGTCATTTCCCATGTTCGTGATTTTTCCCGATTTTTAAATGACCATTTTACCCCTAGTTGGCACTGTTTTGGCCATAACTTTTGACTGGATAGGAGTTTTGACCTGAAACCACTTCCATTGGCTCCGGATGATGGTTTCTCTTTCCGTAGAGTGGTCACATTAGCCAAACGGACTCACCGTTTGGGAGATATGGCTGAAACAAGTTTCAGATGGTGAAAGACAGCTTAATTGGGCTTAACCGGGTGATTAGCAGCTAGGCCCAAGGGGAATTTCGGGTTTAGAGGTATAGGAGGTCTGATTAGGGTTAGGTTATCACTTTCATTTCAGTTTTGAGCCGCCACAAACCTCCTTGAGACCTTAGTAATGGCTTCCTACATCTAAAACACCCCAAATCACTCTCTAATTGAAGATTAGGCTTAGCAACACCAAATTAAGGAGAAAAAGCACCAAAGCAAGGTTAGAGCCGCTGTTAGACATCAGTATTCGCCCCAAATCAGAGGAGTTTCAGTTCTGAGAATTTCATTTGTGGCCAAGGTGAGTGATAGCATCATTTTGACACTAATTACGGTTGATTAAGGGTAATTAGTGAAGATTAGCGAATTTATACGTAAATAAATTCTGGAAAAAAATTCTTAAAATTCTAAAATAATGTTTTAAGGCTCTGTTAGAAATTTGAGATAATTTCGATGTGTTTTGTTAATTGTATGTCTAAACATGATTAAGAGTGCTTAAGGGAAAATATGAAGTTTTAGCTACTTTTGATCCATTTTGATTCATTTGAATTGTTGGTTGTTGTTTGTGGTTGCTATTACATGTTGCTATGACTCTGTGGTATGTTTCATGATTGATTAGAATAGTTAAATTGCTCGAAAACGTCGTCGAATGGCGTAGAAAGCTCGCTGGAAAGTTGCAGAAGTGTGCAGGTTCCGAACCGGTTCGGATCGGAGAAAAGGGGTCGGATCGGACTAGGGAACTGACCAAGGGAATCCGAACTGGATGAGGACTTGCCACTGGAAGAAGTTTGGCAGGAAGGAAGGCCATTGCTTAGAGTTGGAGTTGGACAGAAGATCGGATCGGAGCGATGGAGCAGACCGGATCGGAGGAAGAGAACAGGACGGATCGGAGTAGGCAAACAAGTCAAACAGGAAGAATCAGATCGGATGAACTACCTCCGAACCGAACTCAAGTAGAGGCACCCGAACCGAACCGATATCTGAAGGGGGAGAATCACTGAACCGACCCAACCCGGAGGGAGACACCGACCCGACCCGAAGTGGACTACCGACCCGAAGTGGACTACCGACCCGACCCGATGATGGTGATGACTACCGAACCGAATTTTAGAGCTGCTACTGCACGACAACTTTTCTGAAGACCCACTCCAATTCAACCAAACCCGAGATGCAAAGGAAGTCCAAATGAGAAGTTAGAGCTTAAGATTCAGATGGGAATCAACGAGTTCACTTCATGATTGGGCTTTGCTGCGGGACGCGTGCCAAGGAGTTATCGACGTCTATAGCTTTGGACCACTATGGTAGGAGGTACGAAGGCGGATTCAGGGCCATTATGGCATCGGTAGAACCAAGGGCTACGACCAATGAAGTGGGTCATTGAAATGTTTGGTCATGACTCCAAGTGTTTGGCTTGGTCACAGCAGGGTTTCTACAAGTCGGGATTCGTCGTTACCTCAGTTTGTCTAGTGTTCCAAAGTGGTAGATGTCGTACGCTTTAGGCACTGAGTGAGAGATGTGAGGATGGTTGCTATGGATGATTTGTTTGCTATCATTGTGACATGCACACCCCACCCCCGTATTCTTACACTATTTATTATGGCACCTTGGAGTATTGTACGGTATGTGGTACTAACTCTTTGGTTGCAGGTCCAGGTTCAGGTATGGTTTAGTATACCTGTTATTTCCCTGTTTAGATGCTTATCGCTCATACCAGGCTTTATGTCTGACCCAGAGTTTTATGTCTCTTCTTATTACTCTGGGTGCTCACACGAGCAGACTAGAGACAGGTCAGATGGTGATGCACGGGTAGATGATCCGGAGACGAGCAGGAGGCTTCCACGTACTATATACATAATATTCTCCCTGTGTTGTTGAAGATCACTGCTTGGGCATTGTTGGTGTATCTTCTATTTTAGCTTTCTTTTGTTTAGAGACAGTAAATTTGGAAAGTTGTAATAAGCTGTATTTGGATTTCCGCTGCTTTGATGTTGACATTGATTATTAGTTATCAGCTTATGCACTGTCTCGCCTGTTTTATGTCAAGTATGTTATTATTATATTTTATCCCATGCGCTGTGAGACATTCTACAGGTTCTCTGATTAGTTCATTCCCTTCTTTCCTTTCTTCTGACGACCGTCTTGTGCTAGTCGGGCATGTGTACAGCGCACTCTTGGAGGAAATGCAGGCTGGTGCGAGACGGGCCGTCACAGCTAGCGAATTAAGAAGTGAATTTGTCGTAGAAAGTTGCAGAAGCTTCAATCTCTAGTTTGAATTGAGTTGCTTAGGTTGATGTTGATTAGCTTCTAGTTTTGACTCCAGCAGAGTAGCGACGCCATTTTATTTTTATTTAGAACAGAGGCAGAGTAGAAGCAGAATAGAACTGTGTGTAGAGAAGGCTAGGTTTGGGGCTGTTTAAATAGGTTTAGGCAGATGAATCTGGACAGAAATCGGACTAGATACATCAGAACGAACACTGGCCCAAAAATGGGCTCGGGGACCAGGTCGACACCCAAGTCGAGTGCGCAGTCGACCTGGTCCTGGGGGTGTCGACTGCCCAGTCGACTCCCCAGTCGACCTGGGGGGGGGGTGTCGACTGCCCAGTCGACTCCCCAGTCGACCTGGGGTGCTGGGCGGGAAATTTCCCGCCCAGTCTGTCTGGGTTTTGAAATTCGAATTTGAACTCGAACTGTTTTGAATTCTGAAACTTTGGGGAGCCATAACTTGGTCATACGGACTCCGATTTTCTAAAACTCGGACTCGATTTCATGCAGAATTCCGAGACGAACGCAATGGCGCAACCCGTTTCCCTTGGTTCTTATTTTAAAATTTAATTCTGCCTAGATTTATGGTTATAACACGTTATCAAAATACGGGTTGTTACATTCTCCCCTTCTTAAAGGATTTCGTCCCCGAAATCTCTAAGTTAGGAAGAACGTATCCTACCATCCATCATCCATCTACTCAAAACATCATCCACAAGAAAACATTGTCCTTAAGAGATTTCTATTGCTATATGAACATATGCAAAAAGTGTGTGTATATGTTCCTTATCTAATGCAAATGATCAGGCCTGATTGATCTTCTTAATGCAAAATACGTCTACTGCCATGAGTCCAACATGTATGCAAATAGTCCTAGTCACAATAACACTACATGTGTGTACAAACATACACCCATATGCAACATCCACATGATAAAACATTCAAATTCATCCATAAACAAGTATAAACACTCATGCATATGCAATATGAAAGGTGACTGAGCCGATCTAGTGCCTAATGTGTAAATGCATCCACGAGCAACCACTAGCAACCACTTGCAGCCACTTGCAACCATCAATCATAACATGTCTCAAACACATGTTTACACCCAATTGTTCTTACCTAAAGGTATAACCGAATGATAGAAGCAAGTAATAGCTCTGTACCCATTAGGCAATGTCAGAACTGGAAATCTACCTCACATATATACTGGTTAGGAGAAGAACTTCCTAAGCACCAGCCCCGAAGACCATAATCAACATCAGACTGACACCCAAAGAATTTCTCAACCCAACCAATATATATGTTTCTAGGAAACTAAGCATGATGGACTCCTTTTAGGTCACAAGGGAATCCCTTCCTAAAACCAACCCGTATCCTATAAAACCCAAAGAGTTTAGTCAACCCAACGGATACCTTCAAGCCCCAAATGTATTACTAATAGACGAGTCATGCTCCCTATGAGGTTTCTAACAGAAATGGGATTGAGAATAGGACCGATAGGATATACTTGAAAGATAGCATGCAAATAAGCTCTACAGGAAAAGAGGGATCAAGGCTATACTCTTAAAAAGAGATATGATACGTGTATCTAGTCTTAAATCTTCTAAGTCGCATTTCCTTGAGCTTAACTCCATTGTGCTTTGACCGTTTTTAACTTCACAATTCCGTAGCTTCTTAATTCTTGTTTCCAAAATATGAGTTGGAACTCATTCCACTGTTGCCTCTCGTTCCACTTTTACTTATTCTCCTTCTAGTATATTCGGCTTAATCATAACTGCGTACTCATGGTTTCATGCAAGCTCTCCAAAATTCACTAGTGAATATTGGATCTCGTTCACTTACTAGGAGGTATTTCACACAGATGAATTATCTCTTGAAAATAACAAATATCAACCATGTTGCCAAAAGTACTTACTAAGGCGCTTTTCTATAACTCATGCATAAGCGAAATGAACCATCCGCCTTAGTGGCGAACACTACTCGAGCGGATCAATAAATTACCAATAAATGTGTCAAGAGATTCTAGGTAACAAATCCTGATAGAACCCTAAAGGTTACACGCGACTTCGAGGGTATTACCGAGGCAAGTCAAGGGTCTAACTACCCTCCTTTCAAAACCGAGAATGACACTCTTACTGGGTAACCACTCCGTCCTTAGAATCAACCCATAGCCCGAAAACATAAGCATTACTCCATAGACATTCTCAAATCCAAACAAGTCATGAATAAATGAGCCGATTTCCCTACAGGATTTGAGACAAAAGAAAAATGGGACCCTTTACTAGTACTAAGGTGCAGAGACTCAACTATCGAAGTAGAATTAAAAGGATGCAATGTTCAAAAACAGAGTCCTAACGGGATGATAGAAAAGAAAAACTAAACCTTTAACAGCAACGTTACCACCCCTCTTAGGTATGCTAGTAGCGAGAGCATACAATTGCCCTCTCGATGATCTTGTCCTTTGCCCTTGTGCTTGTCCTATAACACTTAACTACATGTCCCTTTTTACTATACTAACGATACTCTTTCTTGTCATGGGTTTTATTATTCTTTCACTTTGGCCTCTTTCCTTTCACCTTTCTCCTCCTTCGTGGATTAAGCCATTTCAACAAGTTTCTCATTCTTAGGCTTGTGTTCTTTATGTTCCTACTATCCTTGTATAGCTTGTTGACAAGTCTCTCGAAAGCTACCTCCATCGCACGGCAACCCTACAAAGCTTGAAATAAGATTAGACGCAGATGGAACTACTGCGGCTACAGATGGAGGTTGGGCACTTCTTTGCCCTCCGACATATGTTGGATGCCTAGAAACTATGGTGAAAAGAGAGAGAAGAGATTTCAAGAGAGAATCAAAAGATAGTGCATATGGCTTTGGGGAATATGTCTTTTAATCAAAATAAATTTTTCTTGAAAATTTGCTTCTTTGTAAACGTTTTGAAAATAATTTCAGAAGGTTTTTAAAAGCTTTTGCCCAATATGGTAACCTTCTGCTCTGATACCAAATGTCACACCCCACCTCCGCTAGGGTCACTCACAATTGGAATGCCCTAGTTTTTGAGGGGTATTATCTAGTAAACAGGCACAGAGATAACACAAGACAGAACATAGATAAAACAGAGTGTATAAAGCAGCGGATATAAATTTAAAAATCAAATCTCATTACTGAAAAATAGAGTCAAAACCTCTTACATCAAAATGCCAAGTCATTATTTCATTACATCAAGTTCTAAAGAGGCAAAGTACTTAAACAACATAAGTAAAATATTAATCCCAAAAAAAGTGCATGAGTGCATCCATAGCATAGCTCAAGACCAAACCGTACATGAGCTGTCAGAAAGCAAGCAAAGTCCAAGCTAAGAGCTAGAGTTTCCTCCCTGAGAACCTTGGGGGGGGGGAACGGAAGAAAAAGAGGCGAAACAAAACGGGTCAGTCATAAAGACTGAGTAAGTCCTAGTGACTTTCAGCATAAAAACAGGTAAAGATAACATGGCATGAATAAACCGAAAGTAAACATAAGCATGATGACAAGATAAGCTACAGGAAAGATAACTAAGAATAACATCATATGGTTTTTGTCAAGTATAACATCGCCAGGTTTCCATTCAAGATAAACTAAATGTAATTTCGCAAGATTTCTATCAAACATCGCAAGATTTCTCTGCTTTACCATTAAAATATTTCTATGATATCTATTTGCTCTGCACCAACCATACTAGTATCCCAACCCGTGTCATGTGTTGACTATAAAATGATCCCTTGCCCAATGTGATGAAATGATCCATTACTTGGTCTCACGAAACGATCTATTAATCGATCGGCTCCCTACAAGTCCTATCTCGTTCATGTGTCTGTGTCATACGGCCCTATCACGAATGTAGTCACCTGTGCTAGGTCCACAATAGGGTGTATCAAGCCCTAGAGTGCCAACCACCGACACGAATCAAGCACGCACAATGTAAACCTACTGGTGCCCAATGCCTGCTTTTTCAACTCCGGACTACGTGCACGACCATAGTCCGCCTGAACCTACAATGGCGCACCAACTCAGCCGTCGTTCTGGTCGCTTACAATCAGCCCAGTAATCGTGCACCACCCTGCCTAGTTCCAGGGTACCATGAGACATCTAGTGGGTTACTGCTGAAAAGGACCGCGTAACTAGGGATTCCGTCCAGCAGGTTAAGTGTTGTCATTTAAATTCGAGACTTAACCCCATCAGTCTAGCATGTCAAGTTGGTTAAGTGTGGCCATTCAAGTTCGTGACTTAACCCGTCTACGTGTCATGTCAAATTGGCTAAGTGTTGTCGTTTAAGTTCATGACTTAGCCCTACGAATAATGTGTCAAGTTGGTAAAGTATGTTCAAGCGGTTCATGACTTAACCCTACCAAATCATCGTGTCAAATTGGTTAAGTATATTCAAGCGGTTCATGACTTAACCCTACCAAATCATCGTGTCAAATTGGTTAAGTATATTCAAGCGATTCATGACTTAACCATATCAAATCATCGTGTCAAATTGGTTAAGTATATTCAAGCGATTCATGACTTAACCCTCTCAGTCTAGCATGTCAAGTTTGGTTAAGTATGGTCGTTCAAGTTCGTGGCTTAACCCACCTACTTATCATGTTGTGTCGGTTAAGTGTTATCCTCTGTTGTTACTCAACCTTACCCCGCATCACGTTAGATTAGTTAAGTGCATGTTAACTTAACCCCATCCACTAGTCATATTAAAATGGTTAAGTGTTACTAGTCCAGTAATATTACTTAACTCACCCATTCATGTCATATCGGTTAAGTGTTATTAGTCTAATCATATTACTTAACCTTATCATGTGGCATTAATTTACTTAATGCACCCCAACCTCTCACATTAGACTTGGTTGTGGTTACTGGTTACGCCGGGCGGGTCCGGGCAGGTTTATACCACAACCTAGTCTAACCTCGGGTTTTAAGCGCGGTATGACCAACCACTCACATTGGGTCCTATTGTTTGCAGTTACTGGATTCGCCGGGCGGTTCCGGGCAGGTTTATACTGCAAACTCAACCCAACCTCGAGTTGGCCACTTTCAAGTTATCTAAGTGTCATGTCCATGTTCAAGTTATAACAATGTTCAAATTTCTAAGCAAGTTTCATGTCAAGTTTCTAGTTTTCAACTTATGCCTATTATCAAGTACATAACTCACGTTTTTGCCCCAAAACGTGTTCCCAAAGTATTATTAAAATTTGCTATAAAGTTATGCCAAGTTATAGCCTTTTTATTTACAATACAAGCCAACTACCCAAAACCCAACTTTACATATTAATATATATGCCCAAGTTCTAACTTTTCATGTTGATATACATATGCCCAATTCTAGCCAATTTACATATGTTCAAGTTCCACATCAAACTACATGTATTCCATGTTTACACCAATTTACCTATAACAAGTTCTAGCTTTTTACATATGTCACGATCCACGTCAAAATTACATATATCAATTTATATGTGTCCAACCTAGCCAATTTAGATATATACCAAGTTTTCATGCCTTTTTACATAGGTCCTATTAATGCCAAATTCCATGTACATATTATTTATGCAAATTTCCCCATAACAAGATTATACCAAAATTTACAGATCAAGCCCCAAACTTGCAGATAAGGTGATAATTTCCAATTTCATGTTGCCAATAATTCCAACATATTCATATAGGCAATAATCCCATAATTCCCCCGTATACATCTCGTATGCAAATCGCGATTTTCGGCCAAGGTCCGAAATTGACCAAGGTTCATCAAAAGAAAATAAATAGGGGAAAGGTAGAATTCGTAGTAAAAGCAAGATCAGGGGGAAAACATCATCACAGGCATGAAGATTACAATTTGATAATAATATTAACATGAATCGAGAAAACTAATTTACAACAGGCTGAATAGATTATGAACTTGTCATGAGAATAAAGATAGACAAGTCAAAAACTCAAGATTCAAGAAACAACAGAAATAGATCTGGATCGATAAACATACCTAGATCCAATTTCACTTTAATTCAATGCCATATTATAATCAACTATTTAAATCGGAAAATAACTAGAACTTACAGAGCATGGCTAGCGAATTAAGAAGTGAATTTGTCGTAGAAAGTTGCAGAAGCTTCAATCTCTAGTTTGAATTGAGTTGCTTAGGTTGATGTTGATTAGCTTCTAGTTTTGACTCCAGCAGAGTAGCGACGCCATTTTATTTTTATTTAGAACAGAGGCAGAGTAGAAGCAGAATAGAATTGTGTGTAGAGAAGGCTAGGTTTGGGGCTGTTTAAATAGGTTTAGGCAGATGAATCTGGACAGAAATCGGACTAGATACATCAGAACGAACACTGGCCCAAAAATGGGCTCGGGGACCAGGTCGACACCCAAGTCGACTACGCAGTCGACCTGGTCCTGGGGGTGTCGACTGCCCAATCGACCTGGGGGGGGGGGGTTGTCGACTCCCAAGTCGACCTGGGGTGCTGGGCGGGAAATTTCCCGCCCAGTCTGTCTGGGTTTTGAAATTCAAATTTGAACTCGAATTCGAACTGTTTTGAACTCTGAAAATTTCTGAAACTTTGGGGAGCCCTAACTTGGTCATACGGACTCCGATTTTCAAAAACTCGGACTCAATTTCATGCAGAATTCCGAGACGAACGCAATGGCGCAACCTGTTTCCCTTGGTTCTTATTTTAAAATTTAATTCTTCCTAGATTTATGGTTATAACACGTTATCAAAATACGGGTTGTTACATCTACACTGTGCCAAAAATCTAAAACAATGTATTGAAGTAATGTAACAACCCGTATTTTCAATAACCTGTAATAATGTAAATTGAGGCAGAATTTAATTCTAAAATCTGAATCAAGGGAAACGGGCTATGCCATTGCGTTCGTCTCGGAAAAATACGCGAAATAGAGTCCGAGTTTTCGAAAATCGGAGTCCGTATGACCCAGTTAAGGCCCATGGAAGTTTTCAGAAATTTCCATAATTAAAACAGATTTAAATCTAAATTAAAAACTAGGATTTGGGCCAGCTGGGCCAAGGCGGGAAAAATCCCGCCAGGACCCGCATGTCGACAGGCCTGTCGACAGGGTCCTGGGCATGTCGACTGCCCTGTCGACAGCCCTGTCGACAGGGGGTGCCCGGGCTGCTTAGCCTGGTGCACCATTTCTGATTGGGGTTGGGTCTTGTGGCTTGTTTCTAGAGAGTTCCGGGATCTGAAGGGCCAAAACTATCCTAGGGTTAATCCTAGGGCTAAAAAACACTCTAATCTTCTATAAATAAGCCTCTAATCCTACCCTAAAACCCCATTAATCATTCTTGCAACCAAACTATGCCAAAATCCATCCTCTCATGGCCTCCACCTAAAACCCTAGCCTCCAATCTCTTCATTAATAATTCCTAAGTAATTTTCCATGCATACAAGCATATTTAGGCTTGTATGATCCTCCTTAGCTTGCATTAAAGGCTTGTTTTTCAATTGGCATCATAAAGGAGGAGTCTTGATCAAGTTTGCTTGCATTTGGGGGCTTTAATTAGTTGCATAAGGGGTTCTCTACATTTGCTATAGTTATTTGAGTCCGCATAAGCATTGTAAGCCCTCTTACCCTCACTTTACAAACTCTAAAGTTATCATGTGGTGATTATTGAGATTTGTACATGTTTTATGGATTATGCATGTTATGCAAGATTGCTAAGCCTTGATTTGCAAGTTAAATGAGTTATGCATGTTTATGCAAGTTTGCTAAGCCTTGATTTACAAGTTAAATGAGTTATGCATGTTTATGCAAGTTTGCTAAGTCATGATTTGTATGATTATTGAGATTTGTACATGTTTTATGGATTATGCATGTTTATGCAAGATTGCTAAGCCTTGATTTGCAAGTTAAATGAGTTATGCATGTTTATGCATGTTTGCTAAGCCATGATTTACAAGTTAAATGAGTTATGCATGTTTATGCATGTTTGCTAAGTCATGATTTACAAGATAATTGAGTTATGCATGTTTATGCATGTTTGTTAAGTCATGATTTACAAGTTAATTGGGTCATGCATGTTTATGCAAGTTTACTAAGCCATGATTTGCAAGTTCATTTAGTTATGCATACTTATGCAAGTTTAAAAGGACAAGTTGTGCATGTTTTGACAAGTTGTGCATGTTTTGACAAGTTGTGCATGTTTGACAAGTTATGCATACTTATGCAAGTTTAAAAAGACAAGTTGGGCATGTTTGACAAGTTATGCATACTTATGCAAGTTTAAGATGACAAGTTATGCATGATTGTTGTGCAAGTTTATCATATATGTTGTGCCAAGTTCCCTCTCCCTATCCTTTATGCGTTACTACGAATATGTAAGCGATAGAATGACGATGGGGGTTTTGGGGTAAACTTAAAAGACATAAAAATATAAGATTGGGAATTTACCTATTAAGTTAGGTCTACCCCTTGGGAATTTACCTATTAAGTTAGGTCTACCCAAGTAATTGTTTGACTTGTGATTATGTTTTGAAATAAAGTGGACATGACACTTAGAAAACATAAGTGTGGCCAACTCGAGGTTGGGTTGAGTTTGTAGCGTAATTCTACCCGGAACCGACCGGCTTAACTAGTGGCTACAAACAATAGGACCCAATGTGAGAAGTTGGTCATGGGGTGCCAAGACCCGAGGTTAGACCAAGTTGTGGTGTAAAGCTACCCGGACCCGCCCGGCCTAACTAGTAACCACAACAAGGTCTAATGTGAGAGGTTGAGGTGCATTAAATTAATTAATGCCTCATGATTAGGGTTAAGTCAGGGTCCACTAATACTTAACCAATTTGGGGATTCGAGGGATTAGAATGTGGTTAAGTCGTGAACCATTGGTTACACTTAACTAGTTTAATCCATTTGGGAGCTCAAGGGATTAGAATGGGGTTAAGCCACACTTAACCAGTTTAATCCAGGATTGGTGAAGGGTTAAATCACACTTAACCCTCTTGGGAAACCCTAGCAACGTGGTCTGTTCTAACAGTAATCCCAGTTTGGTATCATACACAACCCTAGAAGCTAGGCTAGGGCGGGGCACGATTACTGGCAGATGTAAGCGACCAAAGGGCGATGGCCGAGTGGTACAGCGGTGCGGGTTCGGCGGGCTACGGACGTGCACGTAGTCCGATATTGGACAAACTCGAGGCACGGGTACCAGTAGATTAGAGCTGTGCATTATTGCTTAAGTGTCTGGGGTTGACATCTGAGGGCTTGATACACCCAAAAGGGGGACCCAGCACAGTCTAACTACATCCATACGTGGGCCATATGGACACCAACACTTGACGTGTTAGGTTTATAGGGAGCCGATCGACTAGACCGTGGGCTGGACCTTTTATTAAGGTCACTTCATGTTATTGGGCCAAAGTTTGGGCTAAGGGATCAATACCTGTTATGTTGGTTTGCTAGTACACCGTGGTGCAAAAACTCAACCTTGTTTTATGCGATGATTCCTCTATATATCTTGTAGGTAATTTACCATGCCAGTATGTTGTTATCTATGATCATCTCAGTTTCCATCATGATGTTAACTTTATTAGTTTATAGACTGATCGTAGCAGGGCTTACTCAGTCTTTTTGACTGACCCGTTTTGTTTCGCCTCTTTTCTTCCGTTCCCCCCCCCCCCCCCCCCCAGGTTCTCAGGGAGGGAATACAGGAGCCTAGCTTGGATTTTAGCCGCTTCCTTGGATAGCTCAAGTATGCTTTGGACTTGAGCCGCTATGGTTTATCACTCTTCTTTGGGGATAGTACTTATGTATTTTCAGTTTATCAGATGATGTATTTATCTAGACTTGTAATTTTGGGAAATTGACATTTTGATGTACCAGACTTGTGTTTTGAAATGGTTTAAAAATCTTCCGCTGTTTTATTTACTTACTCTGTTTATTTACATATATATATATATGTCATGTCCTGCCTTGCTATATCATTATGCATGTTTACCAATAACGCCCCTCCAAAGCTAGTGCATTCCTTTGCGAGTGACCCTGGCGGAGGTGGGGTGTTACCTTTGGTATCAGAGCCTGGTTTACGAGAAGGGATAAAAAGGGTTTTAAAAACTTTTGAAGAACTATTTTCAAAACCAAGTATTAAGTATTTTCCAAAGAAAAGTCTAGTTGTTTTTAAAGGCTATTCCCCAAAAGCCATTAGCACTATCCTTTGACTCCTCGTTTGAACTCTTTTCTTTTCGTTTCCAGCATGCCTGATAATCTCGTCTTGCCCAAAGGAGTAACGATACCCGATTGGTTTCGTCGGTACTTGGAAGTCACGGCACCGGTCCCGGATGTCCCTAATGTTGTTCCCCCAGTCGAGGCCGCTGTTCCTCCTCCTCCTCCCGTAGTTGATGTTCCTCTTCCTCCTTCCCCTCAGCATCCTCAAATTGACTTCGCCGAGATTTGCCGAGATTTTAAGGCGATGGGTTGCAAGAATTTCTTTGGAGCCGAGACTTTTGTAGAGGCAAGGAATTGGTTGAAAGAGACCGAAGATCTTTTAGCCACCTTTGATATAGGTGACCGCAGGAAGGTTTTATTGGCAGTATGGTTGCTAAAGGAAGAAGCTGCACGTTGGTGGGTAGTCACTACTGCTACTAGACCAATTGAGACTTGGGATGACTTTAGAGGAAGGTTTGGACTGAGATTCTTATCACTGAAGCAAGGGGACATGGCTATTAGGGAATACATAGATAAGTTTAATCAACTGGCTCAGGACGATTTAGATTTGGCTAATACAGCTCAGAAGAAGGCCCTACACTTTGCTCTAGGATTAAACGAGCCATTACGTGATTTGGCCCTGTCTCATATACCCTTGGGGGCGACTTTCGAGAGTTTAGTAAATTTGGCCCTACTTCAAGAAGAAGGTAGCAAGGACAAGAAAGAGGTCAAGACGAATGAGTCTCAAGGCAAGAGAGTAGATTCCGGGAAACGGGGCAAGAATAACCACAACCGCAAGGACAAGCCAAGAGGGAATAGGAAATACAACTTCTGTGGTGAAGTTGGACATGTAGCCAGGGAATGTAGGAAGAAGAAGAGAAAGCGGGGCGAATGCTTTGATTGTGGTGAGTTTGGACATTTCAGCAAGGATTGCCCGAGGAAACAAGGGCAAGGTCAGACTCAGTGTGCAGGACTATCTGGAGGGCGAATTCATCCCCTCAACCCCGTCCTTCCAGCTCATGATAGAGGTAGTGTTCCTGTTGAAAATCTTGTTTACATTTTCTGATTTTCCCTGTTCGAACTTTGTTTGATTCTGGCACATCGCATAGTTTTATTTCATCTAATCTAGTTGAAAGTTTTGCACCTAAGTACTAGTGTAGTTGATGATCCCGTATGTGTTTCAAATCCAATTGGGGGTTCAGCCCGTTTGTCTGTGGTCTGAGTGGATTTGAAAATTTCTGTCTTGAGTACAGAATTCTCGTGGGATGTTTATATCCTCGGTTTCAGGGGATATGGGTTGGCTTTGGGCATGGAATGGTTGTCCTATTTTGGAGCCATTCTGGGTTTTTGTATATAGGGTTGTGAGGCTCATGACTCGCCTCAGCCGTACCCTTAGAAATTACTAGCAACCCTAGGGGTCCCGTCAGGTTATGTTATCTTGAATCCCTCAACTCGTCTATCAATAGTTTGCAATCTGTGAGGGTGGTCCGAGAATATCTTGATATCTTGGGAAAAGTAAAGGGGTTACCCCTAGACGTGGGATAGATTTCCGCATTATCTGGTTGGTAATACCAGGCCAGTTTCGTGGCCGGTTAGGCACATGACCTCACGAGATGAGAGTTAAGAAAGTAAGTCAAGGAGTTGCTTGAGAAGAACTTCCTGAGACGAAGCATTTTCGAGTAGGGTGCTCCAGTAGTATTCGTTACTGATGTGGACGGTTTGCTTCACTTGTGTGTTGATCTTCGTGAGAAGAATAGATAACCGTTACCAAGGATCAATGATTTGTTTGATCAGCTTGTAGGAGCATCTGTTTTCTTTTGATCTAGCTACCGGATTCCATCAGCTTAGGATGGCTGAGGATGGAATTGACAAGACTGCGTTTAGGACTCTAGATGGGTTTTAGAATGGCTAGTCATGCTATTTGGTTTGACTAATTCACCCGCATATTACGTGATTTAAATGGGTAAGGTGTCTAGGGGGTCCTTGAACAAGTTTGTCAGGGTCGTCGTGGACGATATTTGATCTCCTCAAAAGAACGAGGAAGAGCATGTTAGACATCTCAAGAAGGAGATGGATACGCTCAGAGCCACCAGTGGAAGGTCAAGTCCTCCAAACGTCACTTTGGAGGAAAGAAGTTGGATTTCTTGGGCACATAGTTCCCAAGTAAGGCTTAGCGGTGGATTCCGCTAAAGTGGTTGCGGTTTAAGACCGGAAACCTCTGAGGAGGGCAAATGAAGTAAGAAGCTTTCTCCGTTTGGCTAGTTAGCTAGCATTCCCGGAGCTTAGACTTACTCTTCTGGATCAAGAAGGGGTTTCGCAGGAAGAAGATCCGCAGTTGGTCAAGAACATGGACCAGTCGGTTCGAGGCGAGATGTTAAGTCACCTCACTAGATATATTATAGATGACAAAGGATGACTAAGGCGCGACAAGAGATTATGTGTTCCTCGAGTGAAAGACTTGGTAAAGAAGGTTCTTGAAGATGCGCATCACTCGAGGAGGTGGCCGAGTTGGTTTCGGAATACATGTGGTGCCACCAGGTTAAGGCCAAGTCATAGAAGCCCAGTGGGCCATTACCTCCATTGGAAGTTTTGCAAGGGGAGTGTGAAAACATCTCGATAGATTAAGTGGATAAATTACCTAGATCAAAGAAAGGGAATACGGGTAGGTGGGTCATAATAGGTAGACTCACGAAAAGTGCTCATTTTAGAGCGAGAGAACTGCATCATGGTTGACAGCGGTTTACCCTCAAGAAGTTGGCCAGTTTTGAAATAACCTACAGAAAGCCATAGGTAGGCAACTGAATCTAGGTACGGCCTATAGGCGGATGGTTCATGTCGATTAAGCCTGAGTTATAGAAAATCACGTTTATAAGGGCAATTGGCAACGTGGAGTGGTATTTCCAAGAAAAGTTCTGCTGCATGGAATACCTTATGGTAAGAAGACGAAATCCAGGATTCACTAGTGAATTTTGGAGAGCTTGCATGAAATCATGAGGTTATAGTATGTTTAAGCCAAGTATACAGAAAGAAGAATAAGTGGGGAAGAAAGACGAGAGGCGATAATGAAATGAGTTCCAACTCGAATTTGGGAAATAAGAGTTAGGAAGCCAAGGAATCATGAAGTGAAAGATAGTCAAAACACAGTGGAGCTAAACTCAAGGAAACGTGACTAAAAGGAGTGAAGACTAGATACGCGCATCATATCTCTTTTTAAGAGTGCACCCTTGATCCTTGTTTTCCAGTGGAACTTGCTTGCAAGTTATCTTTTGTATATATCCTCTCGGTCTCATTCTCGATCTTATTTCTGTTGTAAGCTCCATAAGGGGGTTAAGACTCATCGGTTAGTACTATATGTCAAAGCTTGAGTGGATTTCTTGTAAATCCAAAAAGGAGTTTATCTAGTTATCTAGTTTATCGTGTCTATCTTGTCATGAGAACCTTAGGTAGAAACCCTTTGGATGAAACATGTATTTGAAACATGTTATGCTTGATGGTTGCAAGTGGTTGCAAGTGTTTGCAAGTGGTTGCTCGTGGATGCATTATACACGATTAGGCACTAGATCGGCTCACACACTCCTCATATTGCATGTGCATGAGTGTTTATGCTTATTCTGGGATGAAATTCGTATGCTATCACATGAATGTTGCATATGGACGTATGATTGAGCACGCATGTAGATATTATACATTATGTTAGGAATTTGCATACATATGGATTCATTTCACTGACATACATATGCATTAAGGAGGTTTACTGTATCAGTAACCGCCTGATTTTTGCATTAGGTAAGTACATATACACACACTTTTGCATATGTTCATCCAGCATTTAGAATCTTGTAAGGACGATGATTGCTCGTGGATGATGCTTTGAGTAGATGGATGATTGGATGGTAGGGTACGTTCTTCCTAACTTGAAGATTTCGGGGACGAAATCCTTTAAGGAGGGGAGAATGTAACAACCCGTATTTTCAATAACCTGTAATAATGTAAATTGAGGCAGAATTTAATTCTAAAATCTGAATCAAGGGAAACGGGCTATGCCATTGCGTTCGTCTCGGAAAAATACGCGAAATAGAGTCCGAGTTTTCGAAAATCGGAGTCCGTATGACCCAGTTAAGGCCCATGGAAGTTTTCAGAAATTTCCATAATTAAAACAGATTTAAATCTAAATTAAAAACTAGGATTTGGGCCAGCTGGGCCAAGGCGGGAAAAATCCCGCCAGGACCCGCATGTCGACAGGCCTGTCGACAGGGTCCTGGGCATGTCGACTGCCCTGTCGACAGCCCTGTCGACAGGGGGTGCCCGGGCTGCTTAGCCTGGTGCACCATTTCTGATTGGGGTTGGGTCTTATGGCTTGTTTCTAGAGAGTTCCGGGATCTGACGGGCCAAAACTATCCTAGGGTTAATCCTAGGGCTAAAAAACACTCTAATCTTCTATAAATAAGCCTCTAATCCTACCCTAAAACCCCATTAATCATTCTTGCAACCAAACTATGCCAAAATCCATCCTCTCATGGCCTCCACCTAAAACCCTAGCCTCCAATCTCTTCATTAATAATTCCTAAGTAATTTTCCATGCATACAAGCATATTTAGGCTTGTATGATCCTCCTTAGCTTGCATTAAAGGCTTGTTTTTCAATTGGCATCATAAAGGAGGAGTCTTGATCAAGTTTGCTTGCATTTGGGGGCTTTAATTAGTTGCATAAGGGGTTCTCTACATTTGCTATAGTTATTTGAGTCCGCATAAGCATTGTAAGCCCTCTTACCCTCACTTTACAAACTCTAAAGTTATCATGTGGTGATTATTGAGATTTGTACATGTTTTATGGATTATGCATGTTATGCAAGATTGCTAAGCCTTGATTTGCAAGTTAAATGAGTTATGCATGTTTATGCAAGTTTGCTAAGCCTTGATTTACAAGTTAAATGAGTTATGCATGTTTATGCAAGTTTGCTAAGTCATGATTTGTATGATTATTGAGATTTGTACATGTTTTATGGATTATGCATGTTTATGCAAGATTGCTAAGCCTTGATTTGCAAGTTAAATGAGTTATGCATGTTTATGCATGTTTGCTAAGCCATGATTTACAAGTTAAATGAGTTATGCATGTTTATGCATGTTTGCTAAGTCATGATTTACAAGATAATTGAGTTATGCATGTTTATGCATGTTTGTTAAGTCATGATTTACAAGTTAATTGGGTCATGCATGTTTATGCAAGTTTACTAAGCCATGATTTGCAAGTTCATTTAGTTATGCATACTTATGCAAGTTTAAAAGGACAAGTTGTGCATGTTTTGACAAGTTGTGCATGTTTTGACAAGTTGTGCATGTTTGACAAGTTATGCATACTTATGCAAGTTTAAAAAGACAAGTTGGGCATGTTTGACAAGTTATGCATACTTATGCAAGTTTAAGATGACAAGTTATGCATGATTGTTGTGCAAGTTTATCATATATGTTGTGCCAAGTTCCCTCTCCCTATCCTTTATGCGTTACTACGAATATGTAAGCGATAGAATGACGATGGGGGTTTTGGGGTAAACTTAAAAGACATAAAAATATAAGATTGGGAATTTACCTATTAAGTTAGGTCTACCCCTTGGGAATTTACCTATTAAGTTAGGTCTACCCAAGTAATTGTTTGACTTGTGATTATGTTTTGAAATAAAGTGGACATGACACTTAGAAAACATAAGTGTGGCCAACTCGAGGTTGGGTTGAGTTTGTAGCGTAATTCTACCCGGAACCGACCGGCTTAACTAGTGGCTACAAACAATAGGACCCAATGTGAGAAGTTGGTCATGGGGTGCCAAGACCCGAGGTTAGACCAAGTTGTGGTGTAAAGCTACCCGGACCCGCCCGGCCTAACTAGTAACCACAACAAGGTCTAATGTGAGAGGTTGAGGTGCATTAAATTAATTAATGCCTCATGATTAGGGTTAAGTCAGGGTCCACTAATACTTAACCAATTTGGGGATTCGAGGGATTAGAATGTGGTTAAGTCGTGAACCATTGGTTACACTTAACTAGTTTAATCCATTTGGGAGCTCAAGGGATTAGAATGGGGTTAAGCCACACTTAACCAGTTTAATCCAGGATTGGTGAAGGGTTAAATCACACTTAACCCTCTTGGGAAACCCTAGCAACGTGGTCTGTTCTAACAGTAATCCCAGTTTGGTATCATACACAACCCTAGAAGCTAGGCTAGGGCGGGGCACGATTACTGGCAGATGTAAGCGACCAAAGGGCGATGGCCGAGTGGTACAGCGGTGCGGGTTCGGCGGGCTACGGACGTGCACGTAGTCCGATATTGGACAAACTCGAGGCACGGGTACCAGTATATTAGAGCTGTGCATTATTGCTTAAGTGTCTGGGGTTGACATCTGAGGGCTTGATACACCCAAAAGGGGGACCCAGCACAGTCTAACTACATCCATACGTGGGCCATATGGACACCAACACTTGACGTGTTAGGTTTATAGGGAGCCGATCGACTAGACCGTGGGCTGGACCTTTTATTAAGGTCACTTCATGTTATTGGGCCAAAGTTTGGGCTAAGGGATCAATACCTGTTATGTTGGTTTGCTAGTACACCGTGGTGCAAAAACTCAACCTTGTTTTATGCGATGATTCCTCTATATATCTTGTAGGTAATTTACCATGCCAGTATGTTGTTATCTATGATCATCTCAGTTTCCATCATGATGTTAACTTTATTAGTTTATAGACTGATCGTAGCAGGGCTTACTCAGTCTTTTTGACTGACCCGTTTTGTTTCGCCTCTTTTCTTCCGTTTCCCCCCCCCCCCCAGGTTCTCAGGGAGGGAATACAGGAGCCTAGCTTGGATTTTAGCCGCTTCCTTGGATAGCTCAAGTATGCTTTGGACTTGAGCCGCTATGGTTTATCACTCTTCTTTGGGGATAGTACTTATGTATTTTTAGTTTATCAGATGATGTATTTATCTAGACTTGTAATTTTGGGAAATTGACATTTTGATGTACCAGACTTGTGTTTTGAAATGGTTTAAAAATCTTCCGCTGTTTTATTTACTTACTCTGTTTATTTACATATATATATATGTCATGTCCTGCCTTGCTATATCATTATGCATGTTTACCAATAACGCCCCTCCAAAGCTAGTGCATTCCTTTGCGAGTGACCCTGGCGGAGGTGGGGTGTTACCATATCTTCAGACCTTATTCTATCAAATATTTAAATACTGCACAAGCTATAGGACACATTCTCTTTAAACATTGCGGCTTGACTATTGGAGCATCTGTTCACACTATCACCCAGCTTCATTTATTCATTATAAAAAGCCCCAACACCTTTGTTTATTTTGTTTCTTTATCCAAAAATAGTGGAAGCCACTTCTCTAGTTTATTAAGAAAATCCAAACAAAGTTAATACAAAACGAAATCACAAAATATGAATCCGATGAACTCTGTTAAGCACATCCTTCTAGTACCGTTCGTTGTTAGTTTGAACAGTTTTCATGTCAAATTAATTTAACATAGTGGGTTCGATGCTGCGTAGTGGAGTAGGAGGAGAGGCACAGGACCATGGGGGTGAGCTCCGGTTGAGGATTTGGCATTTGCAAGTAGTTTTGTGAGGCCCGGTTGGAGAGGAGGAGCTGCATGTTAAATAGGGATGGAGTTGGGTTGAACGGTGATGAGGGAAATTAACGAGGAGAGGGAAAGTACGGTTTTGGGTCAGTCTGAAGTGGTAGTACCCTTTCTTGTCTTGGATGTAGAAGTAGAAACTTTTTGAGATGGTTTGTAAGGTGCTTCTCGAGTAGGAAAGGTGTGAATGGGAAGGGGATGTTGCGACTCAAGCTGATAAAGAAATTGTAAAGATAAGGAGTTCATGTCTATGAGAAAGTGTAGCTAGGAGTGTGGTTGTTATGGTCTGTAGTGGTTTCAAGGCCGTTAAGTTTGTGGGGGCATCATGGGTGAAGTAGTGGAGCACATTGTTTGTGTTTTATCGGTGAAGAGATCGAGATTTTTCTTTTGGATAGATGACGACGTTTGAATTAGTTTTAATACTCAAATAATTAATGAAGTAACTAAAGGGTGTAGTTGAAGTCGTTAGTTGATTTTGTGCAAAGATGTGAGGGAGGAGAAGGAATGTGAATTCACGATTATTGTAACACCCCGCAAATTCTCTAACTGTGAAATTTACAAATTAAAGTATAATTAATTTTAAATCAAAGAATTAAGGGAAACGGGATACGCCATTGCGTTCGTCTCGGAAAAATACGCGAAATAGAGTCCGAGTTTTCGAAAAACGGATATCGTATGAAGAAGATATGGACGAACGAAGTTGGGCGAAAAACCGGAGAAGGGTCAGAATGCACTGGCGCACTTGGGAAGTGCGCCAGAACAAAAATGAACTGGCGCACTTGTGAAGTGCGCCAGTACATTTTTGACCTGGCGCACCTGCCAAGTGCGCCCAGGTCAAAAATGACCTGCTGGCCAGGTCTGGTTTAGCCCTGGCTGGCCAGGTCTGTGTTTGGCCGATTTTCAGAAGCTTGCTTTGTCATTAGGGCTAGGTGGCAGGCTCTAATTGGTTTCTCTTTCGAATGAATGGCTACGATCAATCCAAGCAACATCAATGGTCCTAATCAGTTCATTACCACTATAAAAACAACCCTAGACTAACCCTAATCTATTCATTCAAAAATAAGAACAAAGCCGCCATGTTGCTGAGGAACGACTAAGAGTAGCCACCAATTGGAGAGAGAGGATTAGGAGGAAAATTCTAAAGCCTAAAGCAATTCAAACAAAGCAAATCAACGCCTACGTCATAAGGAGTCGCATCTCTAAATTCCTAAATTAGAGAATTCGCCGCAACGATTGTAAGTAGAGTATTACTTTGGTATGAACAAATAATTGTGTTGGTTTGTAGGCTTGAATTGTGGCAATAAAGTAATTCATATTTGTGCGTTCTTATCAATTTGAAATATTATATACGTTTGGATATTCTTGAATTATGTTATTCAATTATAAAGAACTACATGCGGTAGTTCTATGCAAGTATACGTTTGGAATATTTCGCAAATTATGTAATCCATGTTGAAGCTACATGTATGTAGTTGATTTAAAATTCATGCAAGTTTGGGGCTTTGCTATTATGCCATCCTAATGTGTATTTTTATACAAACATCATTTTTGTGAAGTAATTGGAATAAGTTTGGGTTATCATAATCCATATGAAATTATGTTGAAAATTTGGCATCATGTATTAAGCCATGCTTTTGTACTAGAAAACCTATTTGCAAACTTATGGATATGACTAGGCTATGATTGATATTTTGCATAATTGAAATCCATATTGTTAACAAGAATTTTATGATGACATATGTGGTACATAGCTAGGTTAGATTCCAAAAATCCCTTTTTTGCAAGTTTACATGACTAAAGTAAGAATCATGATTTCATGTTAGAAATATTTATGCCATGGTTATGTGAACAAATTTAACTATACTTATGCCATGCTTATGTTTGACATTATGCCATGCTTATGTTTGACATTATGCCATGCTTATGTTAGAAATATTTATGCCATGCTTATGTTTGACATTATGCCTAAATAAAAATATAGGTTCATGTTGTAGTTATGACTATGTGTCAATAATGATACCCAATTTAGATTCTTATCTCAACTACAAGTTCACATGCTTTGATTCATGTCACCTATGCTTTATGACCAAAGTATATGTCACTACTATGCAAGTACACCAGTTTCTATTTTGTATTTCCAACGTCATATTGCAAGTTCATGCGCTCACCTTCCCCTTTTTATGTATGTAATCACGCTTTAAGCCTCCCCTTTTCGCACGGCTAAATTGGGCTTTAAAAGGCTAAGCCCAATATATATGTAATAAACGGACGTGTAAAACGGGGGAAAATAACGTTGGGTTAAAATTACAAATGAATGAAAATATAAAATAAAAGGGCCCAAATTCAAGCATGGGTTGGGCCCATGATTGGTGTAACCTTTACACCATTAACTTAATAATTGGCCGCAAATATTTACATATAAGAAAATAAAGAAGAAAGACAAAATATGTAGATGTAGAACATACGATGTGTTTAACCCGAGGTTGGATTGAGTTGTGATGTAAACCTGCCCGGAACTGCCCGGCTGTCCAGTAGTCACAACAATACCTATTCAATGTGGGAGGTTAAACATGGAGCCCAATAAGGACCCGAGGTTAGACTGAGTTGTGGCGTAAGACTGCCCGGAACCAACCGGCAACAGGCAGCCACAACAATACCTGTCTAATGTGAGAGGTCAGGGCCTTAATAAAATAATTAAGGCTGAGTCAGGATTGTTAGGATTAAGTGAACTAAAGACTTAATCAAAAATGGAACATGCTAAACTAAACGGACTGGTGGGGGTTAGGTTAGAAAACACTTAACCAACTTAGCATGTTGGCTAGAGATAGAAAACCTAGTAACGGGGGACCCTTTTCAGCAGTAACCCTAGAAGGTGTATCAGGATACCCTGAAACTAGGCAGGGTGGGGCACGATTACTGGGCTGATTGTAAGAGGTCAAATCGACGACGGTGGTGTAGCAGTGTAGGTTCTAACGGGGTGCGGGCGTGCACACACTCCGGCGCAGAAAAATAAGGCACTGGACACCAGTAGCATACCTGTGCACTCTAGGATTGTGTCGGGCCGCCACAATGGGACTTGATACACCCCATGGTGGGACCAGCATAGGTAACTACAACATCGGGGGCCGTAAGACACATGTAACTATGCGAGTAGGAGCCGATCATCATAGAATGGATCACTTCACCCTGATTATGGGGTGCCAGTTGGAAACTAGTTTATATGGGTTCAGAGATTTACATGGGGTACGATAGTATATTCGACCCTAGACAACTTAACCAAGTTTATAGTGCTTGCCCACTTCTTGTTATACTTATCATACCCAGTTCTTTATTCATAGACAAAATAGTACTAGACTTACTCAGGCTTTATGTCTGACTCTACTTTTCTTTTGTCTTCTTTTCTTCCGTTCCCCCCCCCCCCCAGGTCCACAGGGAGGGAACACAGCAGCTTGACCATCCTTAACATCCAGCTTGAAGAAGAGAAATGTATTGCTTGGACTTTCCTGTTTTGAACTATGGCTTTGGACAATCCACTATGCGGACTTTTGCAGTTTATCTATGTTTTATTTATGCTTCTTTAAATAATGTAATCAAGACAGATTATGAAAGTGTTATGTTATGTTTTGGAAAAAGTGTAAGACTATTATGGTGTTGTTGTTGTAACACGTATTTGCTTTTATGAAATAAAAGTTTGTTGATTTTCCGCTGCTTACAAATATGTGTTCTTATATCTGTCTTGTATATCTGTGACTTGTACTTATAAACCTCCACCAAAATTAGGGCATTCCCTTTGAGAGTGACCCTAACGGAGGTGGGGTGTTTCAATTATGGGTAAAGGAGCAGCAGGCTCAACGTCATTGGCAAAGAAGAATTTAACACGTTTAATAAGGGTAGTTTACGTGCCTAATTATAAACTTAGTTAAATTATATTTAATTTAATTTGTATATAATATTGTAATCATCGCATATTATTCATTTGTATATAGAATTGCACGAAACAAGCTATATTGGGATCATACAAACGAACTCGACATGTACGAATTAGAACAGAATCATTCAAAGGCAGGTGAAATTTTATGTAGTTTCAAGCGCTTGACAGAAACTATATAAGACGACCAAAGTCATTAATCAAAATGACAGGTGAGTAAACTCGCTAACTCTGACTCGTTTATATTTTTATATAAATGAGATTTAAATTTATATATAGTAATTTTATACTGTCTGATAGTTGTTTGGTTGAATAGTTGATAAAATTCGTTGAATTGGTTGATATAGTTATATCGTTGATCGATTATTAGTCTTGTCTACTATGATATCTCATATTTATGTGAAATTAATATTGATTAACATCCGTGGATGCAAGGAAACAAGTTGGAGGGATCCAACTGGATCCCTCAACATTTATATTATTGTTTGTTATGTACTATGATATATACTGTGATTGATTATTGAAACGACCCGAACTTCCCCGGCCTCCGAAGAGAAGAGAAAGAACGAATTGTTTTGAGAACACGACAAAACAGAACGCATACAAAAGAACATTTCATTGTATATTACAACAATGCATCAGATTACAGGAATATACAGAGTATAAATGAATAAATATTACACAGAAATATCAGAGATTTTAAATTACATTTAAATACATCGCAGCGGAAAATAATACAATACACAACTAGAAGAGATATACGGATACAAAGCTTTCCGGATATCGTTCCAGCTGTAACCCAGGATCCTGTGAATATAAATCTGCAAAACCAAAACTACTAGCTGCCCGTGTCAAAATAGGGGCACCCAGAGTTTAGGTTAAAACAATAAACTCCAGGTCAGTCATGGGACTGGTGTGAGAACTAAAACAGTTAATCTTTATTTTTAAAGTTAGGTAAATCAAGGGACCACGCCGTATAACATGGAACGGGTTTCCTCCCAAGAATACCAGTGCATAAAACAAACAACACAATGCTAAATAAAGAAAAATGAAGCTGTTATAAGACCCAGGTCCTATCACACAATGCAACGCAAGCCGGGGGATAGGGTTTTCCCTTATAACTGCCAAAGAATGCTTGATACGTTTAAAACAAATCATTTGATACCATTATAAGTGCATAGTGTATAAAACAACTTCAAATCATAAGTATCAATCATAGGCGGCATGGGTACCATATATCATGTCGCCATATATAGGTTTACAAATAAAACCGCAAATGTCACGTATTTGGAAATTGGATTTCCGTCTGTGAACCGAGGCCAGGGATCGTCCTCTACCGATTCGAGACTGTCTAGCCCGAGTCTCAGGGACAGAACGCATCGACCCTTGGAGCGACAGGGCCGGTCCACCGATGTGGATTAAACTTAAATCCTGAACACTGCATTTCTCCGCCCTTTGGGGCGTAAATGAGCCAACGAATGACTCCATCGGACCCGGATCGTCCGATCAAACCGAGGCGCCTCGCAACAGCAACAACCACACAGGTGAAAAGTATATAAATGTCAGGGCTGGTAGGTCACTGACACCACCCTAGCTAGAAAGAAACGCATGCCCTCCCTGAGGTCCTCTCCCGTTTTTGGTTCACAACCGGGGTGCGAAACTCGCGAAGTAAACGTTACACAAAGCTACGCCACAAAGGCCGTGCTTTGATCATCACCACAAGACTTTGCTTTTCAACAGAAGCCTCGATCAATTGCCACTTAGGCATGCCACACAGGCAATTTACTCCATGCGTTTGATATCCATCAGTATATAACCCTTGAGCTCGTACGTCTGAGAGAAGGGCGTTAAGAAAGAGAATAAATTCTCCGCCGCCAAACAGATATATATTTAATAGAGATCAATCACACGGACTAAAATCCAATGTCAGACACACAGTCCATTTACAAGTCCGTTCTGGGTCTGAACGAAACCGGAGGCACCTAGTACCCCGCATATCCATCGATCTCCAAGTACGTCTGGACGATCACCAACTGTTTCCATCTTCTTGGGTGTACAGCCCAATCAAGATCATCAGTAATCACCCAAACGACGTGAAGACTTCCGGTCTTCAACCACCGTCTTCATCTTCGACTTATCGTCGTATCAGTTATTCAGAATGGGATAAACCCGGTCTTCCCAAATAACTCGCATATATTTTGAATAAGTGTTACACAAACACAACATACGCCTCATTCCAATTCATCAGTCACTAACCGTAAATTAATCAAGAGAATAATTCCCCAAATATTAACCTCGAAGGCCGAAACCAACATCAGATCAATATCCAGAAAACCATTCTGCTTAGCTAACCGACAGTTAGTTTCTAAATTTCACATTCATAGGGAAAGGTTCCCATTAATTTTATCCAAGATAAATTCCTTGAATTTATTCTTTAATCTTCTTTTGAATTTCGATTCAACTAGTCGGGATTAACGAACCTTACCGAAGTAATCATTTGTTTTAATTTCCCAATCCCAACCTATTCATCCCATGAAGTAAAACTGGTAATACTTCATATCTAACACCACGGTGTTATCGGTAAATTCAATTACCATTTCACGTTCAAATCTAATTAAAGATTTAACTATCGCCTGGAGTAAAACTGGTGATACTCCATTCTCGATTATTTCAATCTAATTAAAGATTCATTAAAACTCCACTTAGTTTTAATCTTTAACTGGGTTAAAGAATCAGTGTCATTTAAACACAGTTCACGATAAACCCAAAATCACATTCCATTAATTATCGGGTTAAAGAACGAGTGTTATTTAAAACACTGTCCACGATAAACCCAAAAATCAATATCAATTCAATTCCAATTAAATATTATTTAATTGGTACACTTCATTAAATCTAAATAAAAAGATTTAATCTTTTCTCAACTGGGTTCAAGAACAGTGTTAGTGAAGACACCATTCACGACCAACCCAAATCACATTTGATATTCAATACAAGGCTCTGAATAGAAAATATATCGGCTTATATTCAATATCAAATTCTACAATTAACAAATGTCGTATTGGAAATAATGATATAAATATATATCTTTCAAATTTCCATAACAACATCTGTATAATCACGAATTCCAACATCGAAATATTCCGAAGACAATTTCGATTCAAACCCATTCCAATGCAATCATTGGAAATTCTGGTTATTTACAAAACCATTTCAAATTCGATTTATTTATTTAAAAATAAATAGAATTATAATTCTAGTTCAAAACCAGTTCATTTCGATAAAAATCTATTTTTATCTTTTCAAATATGGAGTTTTTCATCCCAATTCTTTCTAAATCATTTCTTATGATTTTACACAAATTATTACTATTTTTAATAATTTTATCAAGGCCCGTACAGTTGATTTCCATCAACGGCTATCGAACTGCACTTACAGCGACCTTTTTCAAATTTGATTTG
Organism: Allium sativum; assembly: GCA_030737875.1. Taxonomy (NCBI): domain Eukaryota; kingdom Viridiplantae; phylum Streptophyta; class Magnoliopsida; order Asparagales; family Amaryllidaceae; genus Allium; species Allium sativum. The sequence goes on from CM060913.1 coordinate 313,033,742, forward strand.
GACATAATTCCAAATCCAACCGTTAGATTTCTAATTTCTAATATTCGTTAGAAAGATCTTTTCGATACGAACCCAACGATTCCGGTTTCAGGAGAATCCGATGGTCGGATCTCCCGTAATATCCGTTCGAAGTCAATGGTCGAAATTCGTGAACTACCGCGGCGCGTCGCGTTCTATTCAGGCCATTATATTATATATATAATATATATAATATATACTTCGTCGATTTTAATTCAAAATGTGCTTTATAAATCGTTTTAAATTCGTTTTCCAAAACGGTTTCAACTTCATATTCAATTTCAAATCAAAATTGAATATTCCAATTTAAATTCATTTTAAATTCATTTCAAATTGATTTCAATTCAAATTGATTTCCAATTCAATTTTAGTTCGATTTCAATTCAATTCAATTTTAATTCGAATTCGTTTATATTCAATTCTTTTCAAAATATCAGATTTTGAAATCACTTTCGATATTCATTATAAAATGAATAAAATCGATATAAATATTGTTCACTTCAAAATGGCGTCAATCTAATAAATACGGCTTCGTATATTCCTATTTTCAAATATTCTATTTCAAATATTTCTTTTTCAAATATTTCTATTTTCAAATATTTCTATTTTGAAACTGGAATGAGGCCCAATCAATTACCATATAATGTTAATTATATGGATTTTCTACAATACATGTATATATCAACAACGATGAATAATCAACCATCATCCAAAGTGCATTCTACACTGTATAAGCATCAAATATAAATATTCAACGCTTATAACAGCCTGTCAATCAATCAATCGACATACAACTAAACAATCGGGATTAGTGCACGTCAAATATCATCCCAATACCCGTGTGGGGTTTCAAGCAATCAAACACAGATTTTTATTTGTGCAGTTGGGCGATGTGTAAAATTTATCGTCCCAATCAATGTCCTTCAAATAGGTGTACATAAACAAACCGTCCGGTTTGTAAATGAATATTTATTTATTCACATTCACGTTAAAAATTATAGTTTTAACGATCAAACTATTTTATTCAACCTATGAATTTTCTATTCGGTTCATTTATTAATTAGAATGTTATCTTTATTTTTCTAACTTATTTTTAGAAAATTTCGGCGGCATAACGACACGATACTAGAAACGGGACAAGGCCTAGCCTTATCCCCGGTCTAGTGAAGGCCCACGCCATTCACACATCAATCAAACCAATTTAATTTCACCAAACAATTCAACTAATCTATGCAACCAAACAAACAAGTCCATGGTCTGTGGACGATTGTGTCGGGTGCTACTAAGCACCGTCTGCATCCTAGTATATATATATATATATATAACTAGAAAAGAAATTGAAAGGTGAGAAATTCTCACAGATAGCTATCCAATATCTTGACTCTTCTTTGATAGAAATCTTCATCGCTATCGCATCTTTGCATCTTCGTTTGCTCGTAGCCACTACATATATAAAAATCACTCATTTTTATATTTTGATGTTTTTAAAATAAAAATCACATTTTTATTTGTTCACTTTCAACTCAAAAATCATATTTTTATAATCGCTTCATACATTTAAAAATCGAATTTTCACTTCGCTATTCAATATATAAAAATCGAATTTTTATTATGCTATTCAATATATAAAAATCGAATTTTTATTCCGCTACTATATAAAAAGATTTCGCCTTTTCAAAAATATAGATTTCATCATTATAAAAATCATCACTTTATTTCAACGTATATAAAATAAAAATCAGATTTTTATTTTGCTACATATACAAAGATGATATTTTTAATATTCCTATCATGTAAAAAATTATATTTTCAATACTTTAAAAATATAAAAATCATATTTTTACTACTTCTATATAGTAAAGATCATATTTTTATCTTTCTACAATATAAAAGATTATATTTTTACTACTTTAAAAATATAATAATCATATTTTTAATATCCTACTTACATAAAAATTAAAATTTTCATTTATTTCAAAATCAAATCTTTATTCTTGCATCATTAGTTTTAATTACTATATAAAATTAGTTTTTATAATCCCTAAAAATCGATTTTAATATATAAAAAACAGGTATATATAAACAAAAATAATAAAATAATAAAGAAGAGGACTTACAACGGATGGAGGAGAAGAGGGATCGGAGGGCTGGAGTTCGCCGGTGGTGGCGGCGGAGCAGGCGAGGGGGGGCTCGGTTGCGTCTGTGGATGGAGGGGGGGGGGGGGGTTGCGGGTTCGGTTCTCGGTGGGGTTCGGGCGTCGCAGGCGAAGGGGGGGGGGGGGAGGAGGAAGAAGGAGGGGTGTGCGTCGCGGCGTCGCCGCTTGAGGGGGGGGGGGGCGCGTCGATCGCCTGGCGCGATCTTTTTTTTCTTTCCGTTTTTCTTATTTTAGTTTTTAACGGGGGGGGGGGGTGCCTGATATAAGGGAAAAAGGGTTTTCTTTTTTTATTTATTTAATTAATTAATTTTCAAAAAGTTGACTTTTACATACGACCCCGAAACTAGGCCCACCGCCTGTCGTCCATAGCGTTTTACCCCCATTCCGAACACAATGGGATATGTATCGTAGGCTGATTCGATAGTTACAATCAGTTTCCGTCAAAATCAACATATAACTCTATATATTGAATTTGAACGCACATTTCAATTTACCGGGGTCACATACTAACTAGAAAAATTCCAGAAAAATATTTTCTAGCTTCGTATTGACGATACGGTCCTAACAAAACTAGTTTCGTCTAATTCTGAGACCGTTTGAAAAATGGTCATTTTCTAGTCGATTAAATTCAACTGAAATGGTCAAAACACGTTTTCCTTTACCACGCTCACATATTGATTCGAAAAATTATGAAATTTGAAACCTAGCAATAACTTGACATCCCGGACCCAACAAAACTGGTTTCATCGAAATCCGAGGTCGTTTGCAAAATCTCCATTTTTAAGGGCCTGAATTCCATAGCGACTATTCAGAATTTTCAACCGGACATATCTTTTGATTCCCGCAATGAAATTTTGATTTGCCGGATTCGTTGGAAAGGTAGTCACAATTAGATCCTATCGTTTTTGGTTTCACTAAAATCCGGTTTGTTTTGCACCCGGTACATTCAATTGAAGTTTGAAATCGAATTATCGAACTACCGCGCCATTTTCAATTCCTATTTATAATTATATATAAATATTTATATTCTAACGACGACGCGTATAAATATATACATTCGAATTCTATTGAAAATAAATTTCTCGTCCATATCATTTAAAATAATTCATTTTAAATAATCCCAATTCGCTAAAATTGCCAAAATAAAAATTTTAAACTGGCCTAGATTTTTGGGTTGTTACAATCTCCCCCACTTAAAACTTTTCGTCCCCGAAAAGGAACAAAGTCGAAAGTGGTTTGATCAATCAACTCTACGTTTGATCTGGCTTCCATTCTCCAACCTTTCAGTTTCTGAGAATTTTCAAATTCTTCAAAAAATTTGGCTAACACCCTAAATTTTCGAAAAATTTCGCCATAACCTCCCCTGCACCGGGAGCCACGGGAAAATCCCGAAATTGCCATATAGGCCTTCTGATCTCAAAAAGAAAAAGAAAAAGCCAAGCGGCTAGCCAATAGGCTCATAAAATCATCATCACCCAAACAAAACAGTAAATTATGTAGTAAACATGTACCTATTTGTCGGGCAAACAAATTTTATTCTCTGCTCTATCCTCCTTGCTATGACCTGTTCAATGTAAGCACATGTATATGCAAGCAAATGCGACCAATTTTCAATATAATTCAATATGTGATTCAATTAGGCATAATGGTTCAAAATTATCAAACAATTAAACAAACAACACAAACATCAATCAATTAGTGAATTAGAGTTTCAAATTCATAATTTTGATACATATACAAAAATCATGTTTTTGATGCCAAATCACAACAATAAGCTCTATCTAATTTTGGTTCTCACACCAGTCAATAGGAAATATATAGAAAGTCCACTTTCGTCACTCGAACATAAATTCGGATGATGATCGATCAATCATCAGAATCACCCCCGGGCGACTAGAGTGTAATTCTATATCTATCCAGTATATTAAAACTTCAAATACACGTTTGCAAGGCGTATATGCAAAATCTTTATATACTGGACTGTCCTAATCAACATAAAATAAATATGCAAATACGTATACAACGATTTAAATTTTCAAAATAAAAATTGTTTTCATTTTAAAAATATACTCTTCCCACTCGTTCTAGGATACTACTGATCCCATCTCTAACGAGTCATTCTCATTGGATTTTACTAATCCAATATCTGATGAATTCTTTCGTATGGTTCTAATGTGTCTCGTTCTTTGAGCTTTGTAAACCAAAGCTCTGATACCACGATGAAACGACCCGAACTTCCCCGGCCTCGAAGAGAAGAGAAAAAACGAATTGTTTTGGGAACACGACAAAACAGAACGCATACAAAAGAACATTTCATTGTATATTACAATAATGCATCAGATTACAGGAATATACAGAGTATAAATGAATAAATATTACACAGAAATATCATAGATTTTAAATTACAATTAAATACATCGCAGCGGAAAATAATACAATACACAACTAGAAGAGATATACAGATACAAAGCTTTCCGGATATCGTTCCAGTTGTAACCCAGGATCCTGTGAATATAAATCTGCAAAACCAAAACTACTAGCTGCCCATGTCAAAATAGGGGCACCCAGAGTTTAGGTTAAAACAATAAACTCCAGGTCAGTCATGGGACTGGTGTGAGAACTAAAACAGTTAATCTTTATTTTTAAAGTTAGGTAAATCAAGGGACCACGCCGTATAACACGGAACGGGTTTCCTCCCAAGAATACCAGTGCATAAAACAAACAACGCAATGCTAAATAAAGAAAAATGAAGCTGTTATAAGACCCAGGTCCTATCACACAATGCAACGCAAGCCAGGGGATAGGGTTTTCCCTTATAACTGCCAAAGAATGCTTGATACGTTTAAAACAAATCATTTGATACCATTATAAGTGCATAGTGTATAAAACAACTTCAAATCATAAGTATCAATCATAGGCGGCATGGGTACCATATATCATGTCGCCATATATAGGTTTACAAATAAAACCGCAAATGTCACGTATTTGGAAATTGGATTTCCGTCTGTGAACCGAGGCCAGGGATCGTCCTCTACCGATTCGAGACTGTCTAGCCCGAGTCTCAGGGACAGAACGCATCGACCCTTGGAGCGACAGGGCCGGTCCACCGATGTGGATTAAACTTAAATCCTGAACACTGCATTTCTCCGCCCTTTGGGGCGTAAATGAGCCAACGAATGACTCCATCGGACCCGGATCGTCCGATCAAACCGAGGCGCCTCGCAACAGCAACAACCACACAGGTGAAAAGTATATAAATGTCAGGGCTGGTAGGTCACTGACACCACCCTAGCTAGAAAGAAACGCATGCCCTCCCTGAGGTCCTCTCCCGTTTTTGGTTCACAACCGGGGTGCGAAACTCGCGAAGTAAACGTTACACAAAGCTACGCCACAAAGGCCGTGCTTTGATCATCACCACAAGACTTTGCTTTTCAACAGAAGCCTCGATCAATTGCCACTTAGGCATGCCACACAGGCAATTTACTCCATGCGTTTGATATCCATCAGTATTTAACCCCTGAGCTCGTACGTCTGAGAGAAGGGCGTTAAGAAAGAGAATAAATTCTTCGCCGCCAAACAGATATATGTTTAATAGAGATCAATCACACGGACTAAAATCCAATGTCAGACACACAGTCCATTTACAAGTCCGTTCTGGGTCTGAACGAAACCGGAGGCACCTAGTACCCCGCATATCCATCGATCTCCAAGTACGTCTGGACGATCACCAACTGTTTCCATCTTCTTGGGTGTACAGCCCAATCAAGATCATCAGTAATCACCCAAACAACGTGAAGACTTCCGGTCTTCAACCACCGTATTCATCTTCGACTTATCGTCGTATCAGTTATTCAGAATGGGGTAAACCCGGTCTTCCCGAATAACTCGCGTATATTTTGAATAAGTGTTACACAAACACAACATACGCCTCATTCCAATTCATCAGTCACTAACCGTAAATTAATCAAGAGAATAATTCCCCAAATATTAACCCCGAAGGCCGAAACCAACATCAGATCAATATCCAGAAAACCATTCTGCTTAGCTAACCGACAGTTAGTTTCTAAATTTCACATTCATAGGGAAAGGTTCCCATTAATTTTATCCAAGATAAATTCCTTGAATTTATTCTTTAATCTTCTTTTGAATTTCGATTCAACTAGTCGGGATTAACGAACCTTATCGAAGTAATCATTTGTTTTAATTTCCCAATCCCAACCTATTCATCCCATGAAGTAAAACTGGTAATACTTCATATCTAACACCGCGGTGTTATCGGTAAATTCAATTACCATTTCACGTTCAAATCTAATTAAAGATTTAACTATCGCCTGGAGTAAAACTGGTGATACTCCATTCTCGATTATTTCAATCTAATTAAAGATTCATTAAAACTCCACTTAGTTTTAATCTTTAACTGGGTTAAAGAATCAGTGTCATTTAAACACAGTTCACGATAAACCCAAAATCACATTCCATTAATTATCGGGTTAAAGAACGAGTGTTATTTAAAACACTGTCCACGATAAACCCAAAAATCAATATCAGTTCAATTCCAATTAAATATTATTTAATTGGTACACTTCATTAAATCTAAATAAAAAGATTTAATCTTTTCTCAACTGGGTTCAAGAACAGTGTTAGTGAAGACACCATTCACGACCAACCCAAATCACATTTGATATTCAATACAAGGCTCTGAAGAGAAAATATATAGGCTTATATTCAATATCAAATTCTACGATTAACAAATGTCGTATTGGAAATAATGATATAAATATATATCTTTCAAATTTCCGTAACAACATCTGTATAATCACGAATTCCAACATCGAAATATTCCGAAGACAATTTCGATTCAAACCCATTCCAATGCAATCATTGGAAATTCTGGTTATTTACAAAACCATTTCAAATTCGATTTATTTATTTAAAAATAAATAGAATTATAATTCTAGTTCAAAACCAGTTCATTTCGATAAAAATATATTTTTATCTTTTCAAATATGGAGTTTTACATCCCAATTCTTTCTAAATCATTTCTTATGATTTTACACAAATTATTACTATTTTTAATAATTTTATCAAGGCCCGTACATTCGATTTCCATCAACGGCTATCGAACTGCACTTACAGCGACCTTTTTCAAATTTGATTTGGACATAATTCCAAATCCAACCGTTAGATTTCTAATTTCTAATATTTGTTAGAAAGATCTTTTCGATACGAACCCAACGGTTCCGGTTTCAGGAGAATCCGATGGTCGGATCTCCCATAATATCCGTTCAAAGTCAATGGTCGAAATTCGTGAACTGCCGCGGCGCGGCGCGTTCTATTCAGGCATTATATTATATATATATAATATATATAATATATACTTCGTCGATTTTAATTCAAAATGTGCTTTATAAATCGTTTTAAATTCGTTTTCCAAAACGGTTTCAACTTCATATTCAATTTCAAATCAAAATTGAATATTCCAATTTAAATTCATTTTAAATTCTTTTTCAAAATGGTTTCAACTTCATATTCAATTTCAAATCAAAATTGAATATTCCAATTTAAATTCATTTTAAATTCATTTCAAATTGATTTCAATTCAAATTGATTTCCAATTCAATTTTAGTTCGATTTCAATTCAATTCAATTTCAATTCGAATTCGTTTATATTCAATTCTTTTCAAAATATCAGATTTTGAAATCACTTTCGATATTCATTATAAAATGAATAAAATCGATATAAATATTGTTCACTTCAAAATGGCGTCAATCTAATAAATACGACTTCATATATTCCTATTTTCAAATATTCTATTTCAAATATTTCTTTTTCAAATATTTCTATTTTCAAATGTTTCTATTTTGAAATTGGAATGAGGCCCAATCAATTACCATATAATGTTAATTATATGGATTTTCTACAACACATGTATATATCAACAACGATGAATAATCAACCATCATCCGAAGTGAATTCTACACTGTATAAGCATCAAATATAAATATTCAACGCTTATAACAGCCTGTCAATCAATCGATCGACATACAACTAAACAATTGGGATTAGTGCACGTCAAATATTATCCCAATACCCGTGTGGGGTTTCAAGCAATCAAACACAGATTTTTATTTGTGCAGTTGGGCGATGTGTAAAATTTATCGTCCCAATCAATATCCTTCGAATAGGTGTACGTAAACAAACCGTCCGGTTTGTAAACGAATATTTATTTATTCACATTCACGTTAAAAATTATAGTTTTAACGATCAAACTATTTTATTCAACCTATGAATTTTCTATTCGGTTCATTTATTAATTAGAATGTTATATTTATTTTTCTAACTTATTTTTAGAAAATTTCGGCGGCATAACGGCACGATACTAGAAACGGGACAAGGCCTAGCCTTATCCCCGGTCTAGTGAAGGCCCACGCCATTCACACATCAATCAAACCAATTTAATTTCACCAAACAATTCAACTAATCTATGCAACCAAACAAACAAGTCCATGGTCTGTGGACGATTGTGTCGGGTGCTACTAAGCACCGTCTGCATTCTAGTATATATATATATAACTAGAAAAGAAATTGAAAGGTGAGAAATTCTCATAGATAGCTATCCAATATCTTGACTCTTCTTTGATAGAAATCTTCATCGCTATCGCATCTTTGCATCTTCGTTTGCTCGTAGCCACTACATATATAAAAATCACTCATTTTTATATTTTGATGTTTTTAAAATAAAAATCACATTTTTATTTGTTCACTTTCAGTTCAAAAATCATATTTTTATAATCGCTTCATACATTTAAAAATCGAATTTTCACTTCGCTATTCAATATATAAAAATCGAATTTTTATTATGCTATTCAATATATAAAAATCGAATTTTTATTCCGCTACTATATAAAAAGATTTCGCCTTTTCAAAAATATAGATTTCATCATTATAAAAATCATCACTTTATTTCAACGTATATAAAATAAAAATCAGATTTTTATTTTGCTACATATACAAAGATGATATTTTTAATATTCCTATCATGTAAAAAATTATATTTTTAATACTTTAAAAATATAAAAATCATATTTTTACTACTTCTATATAGTAAAGATCATATTTTTATCTTTCTACAATATAAAAGATTATATTTTTACTACTTTAAAAATATAATAATCATATTTTTAATATCCTACTTACATAAAAATTATAATTTTCATTTATTTCAAAATCAAATCTTTATTCTTGCATCATTAGTTTTAATTACTATATAAAATTAGTTTTTATAATCCCTAAAAATCGATTTTAATATATAAAAAACAGGTATATATAAACAAAAATAATAAAATAATAAAGAAGAGGACTTACAACGGATGGAGGAGAAGAGGGATCGGAGGGCTGGAGTTCGCCGGTGGTGGCGGCGGAGCAGGCGAGGGGGGGCTCGGTTGCGTTTGTGGATGGAGGGGGGGGTTGCGGGTTCGGTTCTCGGTGGGGTTCGGGCGTCGCAGGCGAAGGGGGGGGGGAGGAGGAAGAAGGAGGGGTGTGCGTCGCGACGTCGCCGCTTGAGGGGGGGGGGCGTCGATCGCCTGGCGCGATCTTCTTTTTTTTTTTTTTTTCTGATTTTAGTTTTTAACGTGGGGGGGGGGGGTGCCTGATATAAGGGAAAAAGGGTTTTCTTTTTTTATTTATTTAATTAATTAATTTTCAAAAAGTTGACTTTTACATACGACCCCGAAACTAGGCCCACCGCCTGTCGTCCATAGCGTTTTACCCCCATTCCGAACACAATGGGATATGTATCGTAGGCCGATTCGATAGTTACAATCAGTTTCAGTCAAAATCAACATATAACTCTATATATTGAATTTGAACGCACATTTCAATTTACCGGGGTCACATACTAACTAGAAAAATTCCAGAAAAATATTTTCTAGCTTCGTATTGACGATAGGTCCTAACAAAACTAATTTCGTCAAATTCTGATACCGTTTGAAAAATGGCCATTTTCCAGTCGATTAAATTCAACTGAAATGGTCAAAACACGTTTTCCTTTACCACGCTCACATATTGATTCGAAAAATTATGAAATTTGAAACCTAGCAATAAGTTGACATCCCGGACCCAACAAAACTGGTTTCATCGAAATCCGAGGTCGTTTGCAAAATCTCCATTTTTAAGGGCCTGAATTCCATAGCGACTATTCAGAATTTTCAACTGGACATATCTTTTGATTCCCGCTATGAAATTTTGATTTGCCGGATTCGTTGGAAAGGTAGTCACAATTAGATCCTATCGTTTTTGGTTTCACTAAAATCCGGTTTGTTTTGCACCCGGTACATTCAATTGAAGTTTGAAATCGAATTATCGAACTACCGCGCCATTTTCAATTCCTATTTATAATTATATATAAATATTTATATTCTAACGACGACGCGTATAAATATATACATTTGAATTCTATTGAAAATAAATTTCTCGTCCATATCATTTAAAATAATTCATTTTAAATAATCCCAATTCGCTAAAATTGCCAAAATAAAAATTTTAAACTGGCCTAGATTTTTGGGTTGTTACAATCTCCCCCACTTAAAACTTTTCGTCCCCGAAAAGGAACAAAGTCGAAAGTGGTTTGATCAATCAACTCTACGTTTGATCTAGCTTCCATTCTCCAACCTTTCAGTTTCTGAGAATTTTCAAATTCTTCAAAAAATTTGGCTAACACCCTAAATTTTCGAAATATTTCGCCATAACCTCCCCTGCACCGGGAGCCACGGGAAAATCCCGAAATTGCCATATAGGCCTTCTGATCTCAAAAAGAAAAAGAAAAAGCCAAGCGGCTAGCCAATAGGCTCATAAAATCATCATCACCCAAACAAAACAGTAAATTATGTAGTAAACATGTACCTATTTGTCGGGCAAACAAATTTTATTCTCTGCTCTATCCTCCTTGCTATGACCTGTTCAATGTAAGCACATGTATATGCAAGCAAATGCGACCAATTTTCAATATAATTCAATATGTGATTCAATTAGGCATAATGGTTCAAAATTATCAAACAATTAAACAAACAACACAAACATCAATCAATTAGTGAATTAGAGTTTCAAATTCATAATTTTGATACATATACAAAAATCATGTTTTTGATGCCAAATCACAACAATAAGCCCTATCTAATTTTGGTTCTCACACCAGTCGATAGGAAATATATAGAAAGTCCACTTTCGTCACTCGAACATAAATTCGGATGATGATCGATCAATCATCAGAATCACCCCCGGGAGACTAGAGTGTAATTCTATATCTATCCAGTATATTAAAACTTCAAATACACGTTTGCAAGGCGTATATGCAAAATCTTTATATACTGGACTGTCCTAATCAACATAAAATAAATATGCAAATACGTATACAACGATTTAAATTTTCAAAATAAAAATTGTTTTCATTTTAAAAATATACTCTTCCCACTCGTTCTAGGATACTACTGATCCCATCTCTAACGAGTCATTCTCATTGGATTTTACTAATCCAATATCTGATGAATTCTTTCGTATGGTTCTAATGTGTCTCGTTCTTTGAGCTTTGTAAACCAAAGCTCTGTTACCACGATGAAACGACCCGAACTTCCCCGGCCTCCGAAGAGAAGAGAAAAAACGAATTGTTTTGAGAACACGACAAAACAGAACGCATACAAAAGAACATTTCATTGTATATTACAACAATGCATCAGATTACAGGAATATACAGAGTATAAATGAATAAATATTACACAGAAATATCAGAGATTTTAAATTACATTTAAATACATCGCAGCGGAAAATAATACAATACACAACTAGAAGAGATATACGGATACAAAGCTTTCCGGATATCGTTCCAGCTGTAACCCAGGATCCTGTGAATATAAATCTGCAAAACCAAAACTACTAGCTGCCCGTGTCAAAATAGGGGCACCCAGAGTTTAGGTTAAAACAATAAACTCCAGGTCAATCATGGGACTGGTGTGAGAACTAAAACAGTTAATCTTTATTTTTAAAGTTAGGTAAATCAAGGGACCACGCCGTATAACACGGAACGGGTTTCCTACCAAGAATACCAGTGCATAAAACAAACAACGCAATGCTAAATAAAGAAAAATGAAGCTGTTATAAGACCCAGGTCCTATCACACAATGCAACGCAAGCCGGGGGATAGGGTTTTCCCTTATAACTGCCAAAGAATGCTTGATATGTTTAAAACAAATCATTTGATACCATTATAAGTGCATAGTGTATAAAACAACTTCAAATCATAAGTATCAATCATAGGCGGCATGGGTACCATATATCATGTCGCCATATATTGGTTTACAAATAAAACCGCAAATGTCACGTATTTGGAAATTGGATTTCCGTCTGTGAACCGAGGCCAGGGATCGTCCTCTACTGATTCGAGACTGTCTAGCCCGAGTCTCAGGGACAGAACGCATCGACCCTTGGAGCGACAGGGCCGGTCCATCGATGTGGATTAAACTTAAATCCTGAATACTGCGTTTCTCCGCCCTTTGGGGCGTAAATGAGCCAACGAATGACTCCATCGGACCCGGATCGTCCGATCAAACCGAGGCGCCTCGCAACAGCAACAACCACACAGGTGAAAAGTATATAAATGTCAGGGCTGGTAGGTCACTAACACCATCCTAGCAAGAAAGAAACGCATGCCCTCCCTGAGGTCCTCTCCCATTTTTGGTTCACAACCGGGGTGCGAAACTCGTGAAGTAAACGTTACACAAAGCTACGCCACAAAGGCCGTGCTTTGATCATCACCACAAGACTTTGCTTTTCAACAGAAGCCTCGATCAATTGCCACTTAGGCATGCCACACAGGCAATTTACTCCATGCGTTTGATATCCATCAGTATATAACCCCTGAGCTCGTACGTCTGAGAGAAGGGCGTTAAGCAAGAGAATAAATTCTCCGCCGCCAAACAGATATATGTTTAATAGAGATCAATCACACGGACTAAAATCCAATGTCAGACACACAGTCCATTTACAAGTCCGTTCTGGGTCTGAACGAAACCGGAGGCACCTAGTACCCCGCATATCCATCGATCTCCAAGTACGTCTGGACGATCACCAACTGTTTCCATCTTCTTGGGTGTACAGCCCAATCAAGATCATCAGTAATCACCCAGACGACGGGAAGACTTCCGGTCTTCAACCACCGTCTTCATCTTCGACTTATCGTCGTATCAGTTATTCAGAATGGGATAAACCCGGTCTTCCCGAATAACTCGCGTATATTTTGAATAAGTGTTACACAAACACAACATACGCCTCATTCCAATTCATCAGTCACTAACCGTAAATTAATCAAGAGAATAATTCCCCAAATATTCACCCCGAAGGCCGAAACCAACATCAGATCAATATCCAGAAAACCATTCTACTTAGCTAACCGACAGTTAGTTTCTAAATTTCACATTCATAGGGAAAGGTTCCCATTAATTTTATCCAAGTTAAATTCCTTGAATTTATTCTTTAATCTTCTTTTGAATTTCGATTCAACTAGTCGGGATTAACGAACCTTACCGAAGTAATCATTTGTTTTAATTTCCCAATCCCAACCTATTCATCCCATGAAGTAAAACTGGTAATACTTCATATCTAACACCACGGTGTTATCGGTAAATTCAATTACCATTTCACGTTCAAATCTAATTAAAGATTTAACTATCGCCTGGAGTAAAACTGGTGATACTCCATTCTCGATTATTTCAATCTAATTAAAGATTCATTAAAACTCCACTTAGTTTTAATCTTTAACTGGGTTAAAGAATCAGTGTCATTTAAACACAGTTCACGATAAACCCAAAATCACATTCCATTAATTATCGGGTTAAAGAACGAGTGTTATTTAAAACACTGTCCACGATAAACCCAAAAATCAATATCAATTCAATTCCAATTAAATATTATTTAATTGGTACACTTCATTAAATCTAAATAAAAAGATTTAATCTTTTCTCAACTGGGTTCAAGAACAGTGTTAGTGAAGACACCATTCACGACCAACCCAAATCACATTTGATATTCAATACAAGGCTCTGAATAGAAAATATATCGGCTTATATTCAATATCAAATTCTACAATTAACAAATGTCGTATTGGAAATAATGATATAAATATATATCTTTCAAATTTCCATAACAACATCTGTATAATCACGAATTCCAACATCGAAATATTCCGAAGACAATTTCGATTCAAACCCATTCCAATGCAATCATTGGAAATTCTGGTTATTTACAAAACCATTTCAAATTCGATTTATTTATTTAAAAATAAATAGAATTATAATTCTAGTTCAAAACCAGTTCATTTCGATAAAAATCTATTTTTATCTTTTCAAATATGGAGTTTTTCATCCCAATTCTTTCTAAATCATTTCTTATGATTTTACTCAAATTATTACTATTTTTAATAATTTTATCAAGGCCCGTACAGTCGATTTCCATCAACGGCTATCGAACTGCACTTACAGCGACCTTTTTCAAATTTGATTTGGACATAATTCCAAATCCAACCGTTAGATTTCTAATTTCTAATATTCGTTAGAAAGATCTTTTCGATACGAACCCAACGGTTCCGGTTTCAGGAGAATCCGATGGTCGGATCTCCCGTAATATCCATTCGAAGTCAATGGTCGAAATTCGTGAACTACCGCAGCGCGGCGGGTTCTATTCAAGCCATTATATTATATATATAATATATATAATATATACTTCGTCGATTTTAATTCAAAATGTGCTTTATAAATCGTTTTAAATTCGTTTTCCAAAACGGTTTCAACTTCATATTCAATTTCAAATCAAAATTGAATATTCCAATTTAAATTCATTTTAAATTCTTTTTCAAAATGGTTTCAACTTCATATTCAATTTCAAATCAAAATTGAATATTCCAATTTAAATTCATTTTAAATTCATTTCAAATTGATTTCAATTCAAATTGATTTCCAATTCAATTTTAGTTCGATTTCAATTCAATTCAATTTCAATTCGAATTCGTTTATATTCAATTCTTTTCAAAATATCAGATTTTGAAATCACTTTCGATATTCATTATAAAATGAATAAAATCGATATAAATATTGTTCACTTCAAAATGGCGTCAATCTAATAAATACGGCTTCATATATTCCTATTTTCAAATATTTTATTTCAAATATTTCTTTTTCAAATATTTCTATTTTCAAATGTTTCTATTTTGAAACTGGAATGAGGCCCAATCAATTACCATATAATGTTAATTATATGGATTTTCTACAACACATGTATATATCAACAACGATGAATAATCAACCATCATCCAAAGTGCATTCTACACTGTATAAGCATCAAATATAAATATTCAACGCTTATAACAGCCTGTCAATCAATCGATCGACATACAACTAAACAATCGGGATTAGTGCACGTCAAATATCATCCCAATACCCGTGTGGGGTTTCAAGCAATCAAACACAGATTTTTATTTGTGCAGTTGGGCGATGTGAAAAATTTATCGTCCCAATCAATGTCCTTCAAATAGGTGTACATAAACAAACCGTCCGGTTTGTAAATGAATATTTATTTATTCACATTCACGTTAAAAATTATAGTTTTAACGATCAAACTATTTTATTCAACCTATGAATTTTCTATTCGGTTCATTTATTAATTAGAATGTTATCTTTATTTTTCTAACTTATTTTTAGAAAATTTCGGCGGCATAACGGCACGATACTAGAAACGGGACAAGGCCTAGCCTTATCCCCGGTCTAGTGAAGGCCCACGCCATTCAAACATCAATCAAACCAATTTAATTTCACCAAACAATTCAACTAATCTATGCAACCAAACAAACAAGTCCATGGCCTGTGGACGATTGTGTCGGGTGCTACTAAGCACCGTCTGCATCCTAGTATATATATATATATATATATATATATATATAACTAGAAAAGAAATTGAAAGGTGAGAAATTCTCACAGATAGCTATCCAATATCTTGACTCATCTTTGATAGAAATCTTCATCGCTATCGCATCTTTGCATCTTCGTTTGCTCGTAGCCACTACATATATAAAAATCACTCATTTTTATATTTTGATGTTTTTAAAATAAAAATCACATTTTTATTTGTTCACTTTCAATTCAAAAATCATATTTTTATAATCGCTTCATACATTTAAAAATCGAATTTTCACTTCGCTATTCAATATATAAAAATCGAATTTTTATTATGCTATTCAATATATAAAAATCGAATTTTTATTCCGCTACTATATAAAAAGATTTCGCCTTTTCAAAAATATAGATTTCATCATTATAAAAATCATCACTTTATTTCAACGTATATAAAATAAAAATCAGATTTTTATTTTGCTACATATACAAAGATGATATTTTTAATATTCCTATCATGTAAAAAAATATATTTTTAATACTTTAAAAATATAAAAATCATATTTTTACTACTTCTATATAGTAAAGATCATATTTTTATCTTTCTACAATATAAAAGATTATATTTTTACTACTTTAAAAATATAAAAATCATATTTTTAATATCCTACTTACATAAAAATTATAATTTTCATTTATTTCAAAATCAAATCTTTATTCTTGCATCATGAGTTTTAATTACTATATAAAATTAGTTTTTATAATCCCTAAAAATCGATTTTAATATATAAAAAAACAGTTATATATAAACAAAAATAATAAAATAATAAAGAAGAGGACTTACAGCGGATGCAGGAGAAGAGGGATCGGAGGGCTGGAGTTCGCCGGTGGTGGCGGCGGAGTAGGCGAGGGGGGGTTCGGTTGCGTCTGTGGATGGGGAGGGTTGCGGGTTCGGGTCTGGGTGGGGTTCGGGCGTCGTAGGCGAAGGGAGGGGGAGGAGGAGGAGGAGGAAGAAGGGGGGAGTGTGCGTCGCGGCGCCGCCGCTTGAGGGGGGGGGGGGGCGTCGATCGCCTGGCGCGATCTTTTTTTTTTTTTTCTTATTTTACTTTTTAACGGGGGGGGGGGGGGGGTGCCTGGTATAAGGGAAAAAGGGTTTTCTTTTTTTATTTATTTAATTAATTAATTTTCAAAAAGTTGACTTTTACATACGACCCCAAAACGAGGCCCACCGCCTATCGTCTATAGCGTTTTACCCCCATTCCGAACACAATGGGATATGTATCGTAGGCTGATTCTATAGTTACAATCAGTTTCCGTCAAAATCAACATATAACTCTATATATTGAATTTGAATGCACATTTCAATTTACCGGGGTCACATACTAACTAGAAAAATTCCAGAAAAATATTTTCTAGCTTCGTATTGACGATACGGTCCTAACAAAACTAGTTTCGTCGAATTCTGAGACCGTTTGAAAAATGGCCATTTTCCAGTCGATTAAATTCAACTGAAATGGTCAAAACACGTTTTCCTTTACCACGCTCACATATTGATTCGAAAAATTATGAAATTTGAAACCTAGCAATAACTTGACATCCCGGACCCAACAAAACTGGTTTCGTCGAAATCCGAGGTCGTTTGCAAAATCTCCATTTTTAAGGGCCTGAATTCCATAGCGACTATTCAGAATTTTCAACTGGACATATCTTTTGATTCCCGCTATGAAATTTTGATTTGCTGGATTCGTTGGAAAGGTAGTCACAATTAGATCCTATCGTTTTTGGTTTCACTAAAATCCGGTTTGTTTTGCACCCGGTACATTCAATTGAAGTTTGAAATCGAATTATCGAACTACCGCGCCATTTTCAATTCCTATTTATAATTATATATAAATATTTATATTCTAACGACGACGCGTATAAATATATACATTCGAATTCTATTAAAAATAAATTTCTCGTCCATATCATTTAAAATAATTCATTTTAAATAATCCCAATTCGCTAAAATTGCCAAAATAAAAATTTTAAACTGGCCCAGATTTTCGGGTTGTTACAATTATGCTGTGTTGAATTACCCTGGTCCTAGAATTTTGGTATTTAAATACCATAAAATATTTTTGAATATAGAAAATGAATTTTGAGTTTTAAAAAGGAATTTTATTTCCAAAATTTGAAATGTAATTTCGAATAGGGTGAAAATTAAAAACAAGATAATGGAGAAAACAAGAATTTGTTTATAAGCAAGAGTATAAATTAAGTGAATTATTTATCATTGGATAAACTGAAATATAAATTCAAATTTGAATTTATTTGAAAAAGTGGAAATCGGTTTTGAAACCAATATTTGAAATGAGATTTGAACTTAGCAAATTATAAAGGAAATTATAAAATAAGATTTTAAATAATTTCAATACAAATGAGATTGGTATGGAAAAATCTGAATAGAAGTAATAAATAGAATTTGTGTTTAAGATATTATTTATAAGTACGAAATCAAACTGATTTGATTGTATATAAAAGAAGTATATTCACGATTAAAGTAAATAATGGTTTAAAGGAAATATCTTGCAAATGAAACATCTCTGAAGGAAATTTAGATTTGAAATATGAATCCAGAATGGAAATTGAATGAAAAGCGAAATGGGTAATCGTTTTAAAAGAAAATGATGAGTTTTAGTTCAAAATTTGGAATATAAAATAAAGTGTGATAACGTTTTATAGACTAGAATGGTTATAAAGGAATTTGGTATTGATTTGGAAATGATAAATTCAAAAGCGAATTTGGAATTTGAATTAACCTGAAATGGTAGATAAATTCCTAAGGTCGGAATATAAATCGAATATAGATTACTCAAGAGAGAGTTATTTATTGGAATTCGATTAATCGAATTTAGTGAAGTAGTTATTTTTAATTTCCATTTTGAATCAAATTTATTTATTTATTTATTTATTTATTTACTTATTAATTGAAATTAATAAGTACTAGTTATACTTTTAAATATCCAATATTTGGAAACAGTGATTGTAATGCTACCGTTATAATAAATGTTTTATAAATCTAAACAGCGATTTTAATGCTACTGTTATAATAAATGTTTTATAATTCTAAACAACGACTATAATGCTATCATAAATGTTTTATAAATCAAATATTTGGAAACAGCGATTATAACGCTACCGTTATAATCAATGTTTTTCCATAAAAGAAGTGTATTCTTAGATTGAATCTGAGAGTCACGTAAGTGATGTTTTGTTCGAAGTTATGAGCTTTGACTATTTTAAAGTTGAGAATATCGTTCAATTATGGTCTGATAGGTAATTATACCCCAACTTGATTGACTTCATGATTGATGGAGGAATGGTTAAGGTTCGATAGGGAAGATTGGTTAGCAATATGGTTAGTTAATAAATGATTAATGGTTTGAGTTACAATAACAATGTTTTATAACATCGCGTTAATCTAAAGGATTTTGAAATGTTTCCCCAAATAAAATGAGAGATATTTTCTTCGCATAGAAAATGAAATGAATTGGTCAATGAGGAATTAAGAAATGGAATATGGAAATATTTTCCGATATTAATAAGGTATATTTTCTGAATATA
Organism: Allium sativum; assembly: GCA_030737875.1. NCBI lineage: Eukaryota > Viridiplantae > Streptophyta > Magnoliopsida > Asparagales > Amaryllidaceae > Allium > Allium sativum. The sequence goes on from CM060913.1 coordinate 313,053,453, forward strand.
GAAAATAATGATTCGTGAATATTTAGAGATGTTTTCTGATTGGGATAAGAGATATTTTCTCGAATAAAGAAATTAGGATATTGGAAATGATTTTTCCAAGAATCGCAAGAGAAAATAGAGCTCTGAAAGGATACGAAAGATGGGAAATAGGAATTGGAAATGATAATATAATAAGGAATTGATTCAAAAAGGGGCCATTGTTGGTTGATGGTTGATCGATCAAATTTCCATTTGGAAATAAGATCGTTGGTTGTATGGATGCTTTCTTTGATAGTTAAACCTTCAACTATCAAAGTTTCAATTTATTTTATACCTTCGTTGTCAATACGGAGAGACCGGGATCATGTTTATTATCTGAAATCCACTATGTATTGGCATAAGCATTACAAATCAACTTATGCTGAAGATAATTAAAGACGGAGTAAAGTACAAGGACTGTTCTGATAATCCTAGATAGAAATTCCCAAGATGGAATAATAGTATGGTGCCTTCGGTTTGTCCAATCCCAGGACAACATACATAGACGAATGTTTGATGATGTGACATTTAAAGTAAATGGTGACAAGATGTTCAAAAAGGAAAATCATGACCTCAAGCCTCATCAACCGGGAAATGACAGAAATCGGGCAGGCAGCATGGCCAAGTGGGTCATTCCCATTAGGGGTACTATCCTCTGATCTAGAGAAATTTCATTTTTGCTTCTTAGTCTATTCATTGCTATATGCTCTCGGTAACGGTTGATGATCACAACCGTTGGTGATAATATGCTTAGCACACTCAAGTTAAATGAGTGGCCAACCATGTATGGTCGGGTTACAAGATGTTTACCCCAGTGTATCCCCTCTAGAGTACACTGATCGGAAGGTGGTTCCATACCTTGTCATGTTGGAAATCCGATCTCCAATTAGCGCTCTGCGGTTTTTGATTTTATATTATATATGGAGCGTGAGATGCAAACGTTCCGCTAGATTGCTATTTATTTGATTTAGACACTATTATAATATCACTGGATTTAATATCAAAAATATTTTGGTTATCATAAGGTAAAAACCATCCGTGTTTATGTGTGGATCGGTCTTACGATTATCATTTCTTTCAAAAGGATTTTGAAAGTTAAATCAAATGGTTGGAGTTTACTACACCAGTCCCATGACTAACCCAGAGTTTATTTTGTTTTGTTTTTCCTAAACTCTTGGGTGCCCAATTTTGTACGGGCAGTTAAGTAGTCGGAATTTTACAGATTTAATTGGAAGAGCTTGAAGCAGGAAGCTTCGTCAGTTAGCTATAGACTATCACATTTTCCGTTGTGTACTATGTTTGTATCTGGAAACAGGTGTTTATAACTGTTCCAGAAATAGTTGTTGCGCTCTGATGATGGTATATATAAAAAATTATTGATTTGTATTTCAAAAGTTATGTTATTTAATATATTTTATTCGCTCCGATGTGAGATTTGTGTTTTTTGTTTTCTTCTATTCAAATATCACTTTCTTTCTATTTTTCATCCTCTATCATCTTTCTATTGATGATTCGTATTTCTGTGCAATTTGGGTTGGACGTGTGGTGCAATTAGTCGACTTAAATGGTATGGAAATTCGGGCCATTACATTTGGTATCAGAGCTGAAGGTTGAGTAGTAGCCCTGGCTCTGTGGTGTAACCCAATAGAGATGGGGTTAGTATTACCCTAGATTGAGTTTGAGTGTATATGTATGAGCGCGTATTTGTAGATTCGATATAAAATTGTTTGATATTGTGTTGACTGGTTTGTTGAGTGTCTTATGAATTCTGGTCGATACATAATGTACAATCACATCAGTAGGTGTTTCGAAACTCTCGAATAAAGCAATTTTACACAATATTGTTTTAAAATGGATAAATGAAATAATTTTGCCCAAAATTATTTTGTTATAAAATTATAATTTCTAAATTGTTATAGTATTTGGATGTATTGACTGTTATTTTAATCTAGTGGAATTATAAAATACTGCAATGGTTATACAAAGCCAAATTGAATTTTTATAATAATGGAATATACAAATAAGCTAGATTACAATTGGATTCAGGCCAAAATTTGGAATATAGATCCCGAATGTTTGGTAAATATTTTTTGTCAAGTATTATAAAGTAATATAGCATTACTTGAAGGTATTTTTGAATAATAATGCTTTTAAATGGGTTTTAAAAGCGATTAAGCATTGAAATCGCTTCAGTGGCGAGAAAATAATTCTGATAATGGGTTGCGACGTTATCGGTATTTATTTTCAAGTTTCTGAGTGACGGATTGCTACCTTTATAATTTTTTAATGGAAATCTGTTTAAAAAAGAATAAGTGGTTTTTAGAAATTCAAATGTTTTGAATTTGCAGATGATTATAAGTTTATGTGTATAATTATATGATTCCAAAATCAATTTGTAAATGAAAGCCGAGAATTTGAATTCTGAAATTAAAATTTAACTTGTATAGTAAATAGATTGAAATGGTAGAAGTGAATCAAATGAATTAAAATTTAACTTAAGTTAAATGAAATTGGACTGGATTAGAGATAATCCAGAATGAAATTAAACAAAGAGAAATGCTTGAAATTGGAATTAATAAAGTGAATTCAACTTATGTATAAACAAGTTGAATATATATTGGATGTTGTTATTTGGAATTAAACTGTGATGGAATTGAACTCAAGCATAATATGAAGGTTGATTTTTGAAAATAGAACTCAGTTTGGATTAGTGAATAGAAGTGAACTAACCAGAAACTTAAAGACCAAATGTTGGATTGATTTGGAATCGATTGGAAATATATATATGTAAGTTGAGCAGGAATTGTATGGAAGCAAGTGCAAGAGATAGAATTTAGTCTGACAAGAAGGTACATGTTTACAGTATTACTTGAGTTTGATGGTTTTATGAGCCGATAGGGCTAGTCGCTTGGCTTTTTGATTTTCTTTTGGATTGGATAAGGCCTATAAAGGCGAGTTGTGGTTGTACCGATTGAGCCGCGCAAAGGAGATGCTGACGAATTTTTTCAAAAATTTAAAAAGTTAGAAAATTTTCAAGAAATTTTTGACAATTTAAAATCGAGTTGTTAATTGTGATTGAAATAAGAAAACCAAAATTGGTTGATAGAATTTCAAGTGGAATAATGATATTTCTAAATGTATTTAAAATCAACTGGAATGAGTGTGGATATGCAGAAGAGCATATGGATTGAAGACGAGAAAGTGATGATGGATTGTCCAAAAATGGTGGACATATCATTTGGAAAGAATTACGAATGGTCGAGTATTGGAATGAGAATTCGAAGGTCGGGTAAGAACCGGGTTATGAAGATATGGAATATAAGATTTCAACTAAGTAGGTTATGAGGAGTTAGAGTTATAGCATTACTGCTTAGCAATTTTGAGGACGAAATTATTTTAAGGGGGAAGGAATGTAACGACTCGGATTTTTAACTGTTAATTTCAAAATATTTAAATTGTTTTTAGAGATTGTATTGGTAATATAAAAGGTATTCATAAGAAAATTATTAATTAAAAACGAAGTTGAACGTATAATTTATAATATAATTTAAATCGAGCTCGTAATGTCGTGATAGTTCGTAATTTAATGTTTTGAACTTCGATTGAATATAAAAAATTCATATAAGTCGGATTTCTTTGAAATAAAAATGTTTGAATCTATTAAACTGTATCTTTCTAATGGAAGTGAAAAACCGAGATTTTGTTTTATAAATAGTAAGTTATGTCCAAATCAAATTTTCAGAAAGTCGCTGTGGAGTCATGTATAAGCCATAATGGTTTATTTAATATTATTAAATATTGGTTTCGAATTTGGACAAAATTTTTGAGACGTAGATATAATTTAATTTATAGAATTTTTCTGTAATTTTTATTTTGAAAAATAAGTAACTTTTTATTTGAAGTATTTTGCACCCTATGCCAAAATTTTGGGATATCACAATTTAAGTTAACTAGTCTATTTTATTATATTTCTGGGATCGAAGCACATTCCTCATCACAACGGTATTTTTAACTTTGTCATTTGAGTTTTGGGTTTAAATAAAGTAGTGGATAACGGGGTACCGTTAAGCTTTATTTTAAAAGATTATGTTTCTGTTATGGACCACAATCAATCACTTTATTTATGCTGAGATCAATGGCAGGTATTTAGTTTAGAGAAAATTATAGTTTTAAACAAGATGGACTTTTAGTTTATTTATTTAGGTCCTTAAGGATTAGTGTCCCAGTTCATGAAAAATGAGTTTCTACATTTCGAAGTCCTCACAAGCGTCCCTCGACCTCTTTTCCTTGCAAAACAATACAAAACAAAAAAATACTCATAGGCTATCATCTCATGTTGCTCCATATAATATCATCAAAAGAAATTCATATGAACTACATCAGAAACCCATATATATTAGATGCCTATAGCCATACTGGAACCTTCCAAATGTGTACAACATTATATGGATATATTTTATGCCATACACCATCAACGTGCCAAAACCCAAAAATGTGAGAATGCAGCTGAAATTTGAATACCATAAAATCATGTGAAAACTGATCCATGCACAGATAAGAAAAATTAAAACACAGACCTATACGATATATTTATATTAAATTACTCACATCTACACTGTGCCAAAAGTCTAAAACGTTGTATTGAAGTAAATATCTTCAGACCTTATCCTGTCAAATATTTAAATCCTGCACATGCTATAGGACACATTCTCTTTAAACATTGCAGCTTGACTATTGGAGCCTCTGTTCACACTATCACCCAGCTTCATTTATTCATTATAAAAAGCCCCAACGCCTTTGTTTATTTTGTTTCTTTATCCAAAAATAGTGGAAGCCACTTCTCCAGTTTGTTAAGAAAATCCAAACAAAGTTAATACAAAACGAAATCACAAATAATGAATCCGATGAACTCTGTTAAGCACTTCCTTCTAGTACCATTCGTTGTTAGTTTGAACAGTTTTCATGTCAAATTAATTTAACACAGTGGGTTCGATGCTGCGTAGTGGAGTAGGAGGAGAGGCACAGGACCATGGGGGTGAGCTCCGGTTGAGGATTTGGCATTTTCATATAGTTTTGATGAGGCTCCGTTGGAGAGGAGGAGCTTCGAGTTAAATAGGGATGAACTTGGGTTGAATAGTGATGAGGGAAAGTAAGGAGGAGAGGGAGAGTACGATTTTGGGTCAGTCTGAAGTGGTGGTACCCTTTCTTGTCTTGGATGTAGAAGTAGAAGCTTTTTGAAATGGTTTGTGAGATGTTGCTCGAGTTGGAAAGGTGTGAATGGGAAGGGGAATTTGATGCTCAAGCTGGTAAAGATGGTATGAAGATAAGGAGTTCAAGTCTGTGAGTGTGTGGAGCTAAGCGTGTGGTCATTGGGGTCTGTAGGTGTTTTCAGGGCGTTAAGTTGTGGGGGCGTCATGGGTGGAGTAGTGGAGCACATTGTTTGTGTTTTATCGGTGAAGAGATTGAGATTTTTCTTCTGGATAGATGATGACGTTTGAATTAGTTTTAATACTCAAATGATTTTGGAGCTGATGATGTAATTAAAGGGTGTAGTTGAAGTCATTAGTTGATTTTGTGCAAAGATGCGAGGGAGAAGAAGGCACGTGAATTCACGGTTGTGGGTAAAGGGGCAGCACGCTCAACGTCATTAGCAAAGAAGAATTTAAAACGTTTAATAAGGGTAATTAAGGAGCTTAATTAAAAACTTAGTTAAATTATATTTAATTTAATTTGTATATAATCTTGTAACCATCGTATATTATTCATTCTTATATAGAACTGCACGAAACAAGCGATATTGGGATCATACGAACGAACTCGACGTGTACGAATTGGAACAAAATCATTCAAAGGCAGCTAAAATTTTATGTAGTTTCAAGCACTTGTTTGAAACTATATAAGACGACCAGAGTCATCAATCAAAACGATAAGTGAGTAAACTCACTAACTCTGACTCATTTATATTTTTTATATAAACGAGATTTAAATTTATATATAGTAATTTATACTATGTGATGGTTGTTTGGTTGAATAGTTGATAAAATTCGTTGAATTGGTTGATATAGTTATATCGTTGATCGATTATTAGTTTTGTCTACTATGATATCTCATATTTATGTGAAATTTATATTGATTAACATCTGTGGATGCAAGGAAACGGGTTGGAGGGATCCAACTGGATCCCTCAACATTTATATTATTGTTTGTTATTTACTGTGATATATACTGTGATTGATTATGCTGTGTTGAATTACCCTGGTCCTAGAATTTTGGTATTTAAATACCATAAAATATTTTCGAATATAGAAAATGAAATTTAAGTTTTAAAAAGGAAATTTATTTCCAAAATTTGAAATGTAATTTCGAATAGGGTTAATATTAAAAACATGATAATGGAGAAAACAAGAATTTGTTTATAAACAAGAGTATAAATTAAGTGAATTATTTATCATTGGATAAACTGAAATATAAATTCAAATTTGAATTTATTTGAAAAAGTGAAAATTGGTTTTGAAACCAATATTTGAAATGAGATTTGAACTTAGCAAATTATAAAGGAAATTATAAAACAAGATTTTAAATAATTTCAATACAAATGAGATTGGTATGGAAAAATCTGAATAGAAGTTATAAATAGAATTTGTGTTTAAGATATTATTTATATGTACGAAATCAAAATGATTTGATTGTATATAAAAGAAATATATTCACGATTAAAGTAAATAATGGTTTGAAGGAAATATTTTGCAAATGAAACATATCTAAAGGAAATTTAGATTTGAAATATGAATCCAGATTGGAAATTGAATGAAAAGGGAAATGGGTAATCGTTTTAAAAGAAAACAATGAGCTTTAGTTCAAAATTCGGAATATAAAATAAAGTGTGATAACGTTTTGTAGACTGGAATGGTTATAAAGGAATTTGGTAATGATTTGGAAAGTATAAATTCAAATGTGAATTTGGAATTTGAATTAACCTGAAATGGTAGATAAATTCTGAAGTTCGGAATGTAAATCGAATATATATTATTAATAGAGAGAGTTATTTATTGGAGTTCGATTATATCGAATTTAGTGAAGTAGTTATTTTTACTTTCCATTTTGAATCAAATTTAATTATTTATTTGTTTACTTATTAATTGCAATTAATAAGTACAAGTTATACTTTTAAATATCAAATATTTGAAAACAATGATTGTTACGCTACCATTACAATAATTGTTTTGTAAATCTAAATATCGATTTTAATGCTACTATTATAATAAATGTTTTATAAATCTAAACAGCGATTATAACGCTATCATAAATGTTTTATAAATCAAATATTTGGAAACAACGATTATAACGCTACCTTTATAATCAATGTTTTTCCGTAAAAGAAGTGTATTCTTAGATTGAATCCGATAGTCACATAAGCGATGTTTTATTTTTCCTAAACTCATGGGTGCCCAATTTTGTATGAATATTCAAGTAGTCGGTTAGCTATAGACTATCATATTTTCCACTGTGTACTATGTTTGTATCTAGAAACAAGTGTTTATAACTGTTCTAGAAATAGTTGTTGCGCTCTGATGATGGTATGTATATAAAGTTGCTTATTTGTATTTCAAAAGTTATGTTATTTAATATATTTTATTCGTTTCGCTGTGAGATTTGTGTTCTTCATCTTCTTCTATTCAAATTTCTCTTTCTTTCTATTTCTCATCCTTTATCTTCTTTCTATTAATGATTCATATTTCTGTGCAATTTGGGTTGGACGTGTGGTGAAGTTAGTCAACTCAAAGGGTATGGAAATTCGGGCCATTACAAATAAAAACAGCGCTATTGCTGTTAATGACCTGAAATTGGTTTTTAAAGATTTGAGCAACTTTTATATTATTAAAAATAGGAAAAAATTATTATAAATTGTTATAAATGATTTAAATGTGATTTGGACTAAATATAGATAGTCGAAAGCTATTTTGTGAAATTTAGCTAGTTAACAAAAGTGATTCAAATGGTTTGAAGTTATAAATACTTAACCAAGTTAAGTTTTTCTAATATATGAATATTGGATTTGAATGGAAATAATTTTTGGATATTTCAATATTAGGTTCCGTAATTATACGGATACTATTTTTAGGAATTTATAGATATCGTTATTCCTATATGGTATTTGTTGGTTTCAGAATTTGATGTTGAATATAAGCCGTTATGATTTCTATTTGAAACCTTACATTTGATATCAGATTTGATTTTGAGTTTGTCGTGAATGGTGTCTTCAATAACACTATTCTTAAACCTAGTTGTAAATAAAGTTTATGGAATAAATCTTTTAATTAAGATTTAATGCAATTTTCCAAAGTTGGGTTTCCAATTAATGAATTAATTGGAATTGAATGGAAATCGATTTAGTGGTAATCGAGATGAACCACCATGGAGGAAGACCTTTACTATTTAAGGAATTTAAAAGGCTTTGTCGTTATTCCTTTTATAGGATAAGTCTGATTTGGAAATTTATATCAATTGTGAACTGATATGATTTCCGTGAAGATTCCATTACTAATGGAAGTTTGTTTTTAGGTTTATCGTGAACGATGTTTCAAATAACGTTTGCTATTTAATCCAGTTAAAGGAAAGACGATTTCTCAAGTTTGAATTGCAGTAAACCTTTCAATAAAATATTTGATTGAATGAAATGGATATTAAAACCATGTTAGAGTTTTAATAAATCTTTCAACAAAGATTTGAAATGAAAGAAGGTAATTAAATTACCAAAACCTGAGGGGTGTTAGATATGGAGTACCACTAGTTTTGCTCCATGGGATGAATAGGATAAGAATGGGATAATGATATGAGAGATTACCTTTTTGTGAGGTTCGATTGTCCAAATAAGGCTTATAAACCTTAATTTGAGTTAAGATTGTGAAAAGAGATTATATAATCTTTTGAAATGTTTTCCAAGGAAAGATTTAAACAAGAAGTTTAAATGATGTAAATCTTTTATAAGATTTAAGGGAGTGATTCCCAATGTAAAGGATAGTTGAACAAAAGAATATTCCGAATTAGAATGAGACTTATGATATGTTTATATATCACTTGATTTTAATGATGCGATAGTTGTTCGAAAAATCAGGGTTCATACCTATTCTGAATAACTAATACGACGATTGTTAACGATATTGAAGACGTTGGTTGAAGACCGGAGATCTTCACATTGTTTGGGCTATTGCTCATGCCTTGTGTAGCCCCCGTTATAAGGTTAAAGTGACGTCATCCAGACGTAATTGGTGTAACAACCCTGGATTTTGGAACCAATTTAAAATTTATTTTTAATTGATTTTAATCAAAATTATATGTTTTAAACGATTTATTTTGAGAACAAACGACTCAGAATTTATTTTAAAATGAAGTTTGAACATATAAATTTAAAGTTTAATTAAACCGAGCTTGTAACGTCACGGTAGTTTGAAATTTTAGTTTTGAACTTCAATTGAATGTACAAAATTCGATAGAAATTGGATTTCAGTAAAACAAGAAACGTTAGAATCTGTTTAATAATATATTCTTAACAAATGCAAGATATTGAGATTTCCTTTTATCAATTGTAAGTTATATCCAATTAAAAATATAGAATAGTCTCTATGGAATTTATTAATATTTTAATATTATTTAAGCCCTTAAAAATAGCCATTTTACAATCGACCTCCTTTTTTGGCGAAACTAATTTTGTTGGATCCGGAACTCAAATTATTGTTAGGTTTAAAATTTCAAGTCAATTAAAATTAATTTGTAAGTGTGGTAAATTTAAACGCATATTGAATTTTAGTTAAAATTTAATTAGCTAGTTAAAAGGTCATTTTTCAAACGGTCTCCAAATTCGAAGAAATTAATTTTGTTAGAACCATAATTGTAAAACATAGCAGGACTTAAATTTTCATAATTTTTGGAGTCAGTATATGGACGTGGAAATTAAAAACGTACGTTCAAACTCAATATTTAATGTTATATTTTAATTTTGAGAAAAATTGATCCAAACAATCGAATTAGCTTAGAAACATATTCCATTGTGTCCGGAATAGGGATATTTAGTTAGGGATGTCATCGTTGGGATTCGTTTGGAGTTCGGAGCGTTAAATAAGTAATATTAGAATAAAATAATAATAAAAATATTATAAATACCCCAAAAATGATCTAAACCCTAGCCTATTCATTGACACTTACATCTCAGCGGCTAGAAATGCACGAAATCAAAACGTTAATAATTTCCAATCCATTCAATTTCGTTCGTGACTCATAACACGAAGATTGGAGAGATTTTCTTCCTCTTCGATTTGGTACGAGTATGATGAATGGACAATGTTCGAACGCTGTTTCAGGCATGGAAGCAGGCTCGAGTTTAGAGCCACTCATGGTGGTGGGAGGTGGCGCAAGGGGCTCGATGGCTATGGTGGCTGAAGGGGTTCTGACCCCCTATGGAGGCGTCGCGTGATGCCGTAGAGGGTGTGCGTGGGTTCCAAAGGTCAAAGCCTGGGAACAAGGAGGAAATTAATTGGGGGTTAAGGAATTTAATTATTTAAATATACATATTTAATTACTTTAATTATGTATTTAATGATTGCAGCCCCATAACTTTTTCATACGACGTCAAAATTCGACGATTTCAGATGCTTTGGAACCGTGATGACAGATCTACAATATGGAATTGACTGGAAGGAGTTTGGAGCAAGTTACACTTTTTGATAAAATTAAACGTCCAATTTAATTTAATCAAAACAATTGTTTTATAACAATTTCAAACCGATCAATGTGAGAATTCTCTCACTCAATTATTTTGTTATGTTATTGTAATCATATTTAAAAATATATTGACTGCCAGTGCTACTTTTTATTTGATTAATTTATCATAAATTGTTATATGGTATATGGTAGTTCACATCACAGTTGTTTGAAAACCCGATGGATGAATTGTTGATTGTTTGTGTTATAAATTGAATGTGATTTGAAATAATTAACATATTAAAACGATGCTAAATTATTTCTGGTAGTTGAAATTGGATTAAATATCCATTTACAACTCAATCGACTTGTTTATCTTCACCCATTTTAAGTGATATCAATTGGAATGAATAAATAATTTACTAATTGATTATTTATTGGTTGAAAACCCTACACGGTTATTGGGATAATATTTGATTTACACTAATCTCAAGTGTTTAGATTTGATGTTAATCGATTGATTGACAAACTATTATAAGCGCTATTTAATTATTTAATGCTTATACAATTGTAGATGCACTTTGGATGTGAATTGGATGTTTAATAGTTGTTTATAACTATTGTTGAATACATGTGATGTATGAAATCCATATAACTAAAATTATATGGTAATTGGTTGAATACCATTTCAATCCGGAATAAAGATGAATGTTTTAATATAATATTCAGTGAAAGGTTGAAGATTGATTTTGATGTCCGATTTTGGATGGACACAAAGATTATGAAATTATAATAAATATCGAGAAGATTTGATATCAAAATCTGACATTTTCATAATATTATTATTTTAATATTATAATAATACGGAAATTTCAATTTTGATTCAAAATTGAAGTGGAAGTTGAAATTGTTTTTAAACGAGATTATAAACGTCTTATGAAATGCGTTTTGAATGAAATAAACGAAATCTATTATGTATGATAAAATGGTTTAGTATGGAGATATTTGATTTTGAAAGGTAAATGATTGAAATAGAATTTCAAATGGCGGTTGTGAATAACTTATAATATTTGTAAATTATTTTGGAAAAGTTTGTCGATTTTATTTTAATTACAAATCGAACTCGGGTTTGAATGGAACACGTCGTTCGGCGATAGTTCGCGAACGCCAACCCGTAACTTCGAATTGACGTAATGGGAGATCTGACCGTTAGATTCTCCTAAAACTAGACCCGTTGGGTTCGTATCGAAAAGATATTTCAAATGAATATAAGAGATTTAAAATCCAATAGCTAGATTTTAAAATATATCTAAAAAAGTTTTGAAAAGGTCGCTATGGGTGGAGTTCGGTGACCGATATTGGAAACCGACTGTAAGTGCCTTAATAAAATTAATAAAAATGTGTATAAATTTTGTAAAATCATAATAAATGATTTGAATTGATTTTGGATGAAATATTCCAATATTGTAAAGATAAATGATATTTTTATCTGAATAAGTTGCTTAGCCACTTGAGTAAAGAAATGAATGGAGTTGAAATGGTTTTTAATATAACCACAGTTTACCAATATATAAGTTGGATTGGATTTGAATGGAAATTATCTTTGGATATTTCGATATAGGATTTCGTGATTATACAGATACTGTTGAGTGTTGAATATAAGTCGATATGATTTCTATTCAGAGCCTTATTTTAATATCAAATTGGAATTTGGGTTTGTCATGAATGGTATCTTCAATAACAGTTTCCTTAAACCCAGTTGAGAATATAAAATATCTTTTGATTAAGATTTAATGAAGTTTTCCAATTAATAAATATAATTGGAATTAAATGGAAGTTGATTTTGGGTTTATTGTGAACGACGTTTTAAATAACATTAGTTCTTTAACCAATTAATAGTGAAGTTATGACTATGAATTTATAAATCTTTTAATTAAGATTTAATGGAATTTTCCAAAGTAAAGTTTTCCAATTTAATAAATTAAATTGGAATGGAATGGAAATCGATTTAGTGATAATCGAGATGAACCTCCCTCGAGGAAGGCCTTTACTATTTATGGAATTTCAAAAGCTTTGTCGTTATTCCATTTATAGTATTATTCTAGAACAAAAATTTGTAGCAATTATATACTATTATGATTTTCATGAAGATTCCAGTGAAATGGAAGTTGATTTTGGTTTATCGTGAATAGTGTTTTAAATGACATTTGTTTTTTAACCCAGTTGAAGACATGATTAATTTCCTAAAGTCGAATAATCATTAAGTAATGATTTTTGAGATTAAAACTAAGTTGGAGTTTTAATGAATCATTAATTAGATTGGAATGTTAATGGGGTAACTAAATTTACCAATCACAAGAAGTGTTCGAGAATGGAGTACCACCAGTTTTACTCTATGCGATAGATAAATCTTTAATTAGATTTGGAGCGTTAAATGGCAATTAAATTTACCGATAACACGATGGGTGTTAGATATGGAGTATTACTAGTTTTGCTCCATAGAATGAATAGGTTAGGATTGGGAAAATAAAATTAATGATTACTTCGGTAAGGCTCGATAATCCCGACTAGTTTTATAAACCTTAATCTGGTTAATATTGTGAGAAGATATTATAAAATCATTTGAAATGATTTCCGAGGAATGGATTAAAAATAAGTTTAAAAGAAATAATCTTTGATAAAATTAACGGGAACCTTTCCCAAAGATAAAAATATTTGAATAAAAGAATATTCTGGATTGGAATAAGGCATATGATGTTTTTTATATCACTTGATTATAAGATACGCGATTATTCGGAAAGACTGGGTTTATCCCATTATGTAACTGATACGACGATCAAAAAGTCAAAGATTTGAAGACGATCGTTGAAGACCGGAGACCTTCACATCGTTAAGATGATTACTGATGTCTCGATTGGGCTGTATACCCAGGACGAGGTAATAACTGGTGGTCATCCAGACGTACTTGGAGATCGACTGGATGTGTGAGGGCCTCTCTCATGTATTGGACATATGAGACGAGGAATATGGTGCCCCCGGTTTCGTTCAGACCCAGAACGAACTTGCAAATGGATTTTATGTTTGACATTGTATTCTATGCTGTATTAATTGAACTCTACTAAATATATATCTGACTGGTGATGGAGAATTTATTCTTTTTGCACTCTTCTCTGAGGCGTACAAGCTTAGAGGTTATATATTTGTGGACATCAGTTGTATGGTATAAACTGACAATGTGGCATGCTAAGATGGATGGATCAAAGCTTTTGTTGAAAAGCAGAGCTTTGTGGATGATGATCAAAGCGTGGCTTTAATACAGCGAATCTTTGTGTATAGCATTAATTCGCGAGCCTCACACCTTAGTATGAGTCAAAAACGGGATGAGAGACCCCAAGGAGGACATGCGTTTCTTTCTATCTAGAAGTAGTGCCATAGTATGGAGCCCAGAAATATTACTTATGTGGATGATGGATAGCGAGGCGCCTCGGATATGGCCATACTTCGACGTACTAACTAGATTTTAGGTCTGATAGGACTGCAAAACGTATTGTTTAGGAATTGCCAATCCACAAACGTAAGAATGGACCGGCCCTGCCAGATCCAAAGGCTCATCTGGGTCTGATTCCAGAGGCATGTGTTAGATTGTCTCGAATCGGAAGGAGAGACCCTAAGCCTAGACTCATGGTGGAAATCCAAATTCCAATACGCGACTTTACGCTTTTAATTGTATACTATGGAAACCTAGTGGGATGGTGTACTATGTCGTCTAGGATTGATACATTTATATTCGAAGTTGTTTTGCTACACTACGCACTCATAATAATATCAAAAATATTTGTGAAACTTTATCCCCCGGATTGCATTGCATTGTGTGATAGGACCTGAGTCTTATAATAGCTTCATTTTTCAAAAAGCATTGCGTTGTTTTATTTAAAACTGATATTCATGTGGAGTAAACTCGTTCCGTGCAATACGGCATGGTCCCATGATTTTTCCCAACTTTTAAATAAAGTTTTAATAACTGTTTTAAGTTTTCACACCAGTCCCATGACTGACTTGGAGTTTATTGTTTTCACCTAAACTTTGGATGCCTATATTTTCCAAACGGGGGCTAGTAGTTTTGGTTTTGTAGATTTTTATTTAACAGGATCCTGGATTTATGACGGGAGCTATATTCGGAAAATTTGTATTTGTGTATTTCTTTCAGTTGTGTTAGTTAATGTATTTCCGCCGTGCGTTGTATTTATAAATGTAATTTTAATTCCACTACTATGTAATTATTCTCTGATATTTATTTTTCCGCTGTGTATTTGTTTATACTCTGATATTATTGTACTATGATGTAATATTGTTGTAATAACAATGAAAAATTATGTTGTTATGTGTTCTGATGCGTCGTGTTCTCAAACAATCCGCATTCTTGTTCGGTTTAGGCCGGTCGGGGATTTCAGGGCGTCATAGTTTGGTATCAGAACTTTGGTTCACAAAGCTCAAGAAAAAGACAACTTAGAACCAGATGAAAGATTCATCAGAGATAGGATTAGTAAATATCCTATAAGAATGACTCGTTAGAGATATGGTTAGTAATACCCTAGAATAAGTTCGAAGAGTGTTATTTACAGAAACAGATTTGGTTTTGAAATTATATCTTATTATAAGAATTTGTGTATTTTATTTGATATATTAAATTTGGACTATCGAGTATAAGAAGATTTTGCATATATGCCTTGCAAACGTGTATACGAAGTCTCAAATATACTGGGTGGATATTGAATCAGACTCTAGTCACTCGGGGATGATTCAGATGGTGAGGCCTCATCATTACTGTGTATTTTTGAGTTTTGAAAGTGGGATATCTATATGATTCCAATTGACTAGTGTGAGAACCAAAAACATAGTTATAGTTTATTGTTTGTGATTTGGCATTGATATATATATATATATATATATATATGTATGTATGTATGTATGTATGTATGTATTTGAATATATAAAAGATATATGTTTGAAAAGTAAATCAACAAATTAATTGTTGATTGTGATGTGTGATTATAGTTTAACTAATAAAAATATTGGAATAATAAAACCAATATAAGAATGAAAGGAAAATTAAACCAAATCAAATATGATGTAAAACTGAATTGAAAATTAGTTCGAATTGGACACACACACACACACACGCACACACACATATATATATATATATATATATATATATATGTATGTATGTATGTATGTATATGTGTGTATGTGTTTGTATGTTTGTGTGTTGGATAGGTTATAGCATGAAAGCTAAGAAGAGGAATAAAATTGTATGCCCGATAAAAAAGTACATATTTATTGTATTGATTAGGTATGGTGATTTTATGTGCTGACTGGCAACCCGCTTGGCTTTTTGGTTTTTCTTTTGATCGATGAGGGACAAAGTGGCAAGCTATTGTTGTACCAATCCACCCATACAAAGGAGGTTATGACGAATTTTTTTTTGGAAATTTAAGGCTTTAGCCACATTTCGAGAAATTGGAAAGTTCTTAGAAACTGAAAAGTTAAATAACTTGAGCTAGAACGAAGGCTGAGTTGGTTAAGTAAACGACCTTCAGTTTTGTCTTCCTTTTCGGGGATGAAAAGTTTTAAGTGGGGGAGATTATAACAACCCTGAATTTTAGAACCAATTTAAATATTTTTTTAATTGATTATAATGGAAATTAAATTTTTTAAATGATTTATTTTGAGAATAAACGACTTAGAATTTATTTAAAAATGAAGTTTGAATGTATAAATTTAAAACTTAATTAAAACGAACTAGTAATGTCGTGGTAGTTTGAAAACTTAGTTTTGAACTTCAATTGAACGTACATAATTCAATATAAGTCGGATTTCAGTAAAACAAGAAATGCTAGAATTTGTTTAATATTATCTTTCTAATGAATGTAAGAAATTGAAATTTCATGTTATCAATTGTAAGTTGTGTCCAATTAAAAATGTAGAATAATCGCTATGGAATTTATTAATATTTTAATATTATTTAAGCCCTTAAAAATAGTCATTTTGCAAACGACCTCCGTTTTCAGTAAATCTAATTTTTTTGGATCTGGAACGTTAAATTATTATTAGATTAAAATTTCAAGTCAATTGAAATTAATTTGAAAGCGTATTGAATTTCAGTTAAAATTTAATAAGCTAGTTAAAAGGCCATTTTTCAAACGGTCTCCAAATCCGATGAAATTAATTTTATTAGAATTGTAATTGTAAAACATAGCATGATTTCAAATTTCATAAATTTTGGAGTCAGTATGTGGCCATGGCAAATTAAAACATACGTTCAAACTCAATATTTTACGTTATATTTTAATTTTTAGAAAAGCTGATCAAAACAATCGAATTAGCTTGCGAAACATATTCCATTGTGTTCAGAATATGGGTATTTGGTTTGAGACGTCATCGTTGGGATTCATTTGGAGCTCGGAGCGTTAAATAAGTAAAATTAGAATAAAATAATAATTAAAATAATATAAATACCCCAAAAATTATCAAAACTCTAGCCCATTCATTGAAGTCGCCTTCACTTACATCTTAGCGGCTAGAAGTGTATGAAATTAAAACGTTAATAATTTTGAATCCACTCAATTTCGTTTGAGACTCATAACACGAAGATTGGAGAGATTTTCCTCCTCTCTGATTTGGTACGAGTATGATGAGTTATTGTGTTGTGTGTTAGGATATTTTTAGCCATGAATGGGTCGAACGCCGTTTCAGGCATGGAGGCGGGCTCGATTTTAAAGCCACTCATGGCAGTAGGAGGTGGAGCAAGGGGCTCGACAGCAGTGGTGGCAGAAGAGGTTCCGACACCCCATGGAGGTGGCACGATGATGCCCTAGAGGGTGTGCGTGGGTTCGTAAGGCCGAAGCCTGGAACGAGGAGGATGAAGTTAACGGGGCGTTAAGGAATTTGATTATTTAAATATATTTTTAATTACTTTAATTATGTAATTAATGTTTGTAACCCCATAACTTTTTCATACGACGTCAGAATTTGACAATTTATGATGCGTTGGAACCTTGACGACGGGATCTACAATATGAAACTGACTGGAAGGAGTTTGGAGCAAGTTACACTTTTTGATAAAATTAAACGTCCAGTTTAATTTAATCAAAACAATTGTTTTATAACAATTTCAAACCAATCAATGTGAGAACTCTCTCTTTCAGTTATTTTGTTATGTTATTGTAATCATATTTGAAAATATATTGACTACCTATGCTGATTTTTATTTGATTAATTTATTATAAATTGTTATACGGTATATGGTAGCTCATATCACAATTGTTCGAAAAACCGATGGTTGAATTGTTGATTGTATGTGTTATAAATTGAATGTGATTTTGAAATAATTAACATATTAAAATGATGCTAAATTATTTGTGGTAGTTGAAATTGGATTACATATCCATTTACAAGTCAACTGCTTGTTTTTGTTCACCAATTTTAACTGATATTGGTTGAAATGAATTAATAATTTATTAATTGATTATTTATTGGTTGAAAGCCCCACAAGGGTATTAAGATAATATTTGATTTACACTAATCCCAAGCGTTTAAAATGGATGTTAATCGACTGATTGAAAGACCGTTATAAGCATTATTTAATGCTTATACAGTTGTATATGCACTCTGGATGTGAATTGGATGTTTACTAGTTTTTTATGACTATTGTTGAATACATGTTACGTATGAAACCCGTATAACTAGAATTATATGGTAATTGGTTGAGTCTCATCTCAATCCGGAATAAAGATGAATGTTTTAGTATAATATTCAGTGAAAAGTTGAAGTTTGATTTTGATGTCCGATTTTGGATGGACACAAAGATTATGAAATTATAATAAATATCGAGAACATTTGAATTCAAAATCTGACATTTTGGAAATATTATTATTTTAATATTATAATATTATGGGAAGTTTAGTTTTGATTTAAAATTGAAGGGGAAGTTGAAATTGTTTTTAAATGAGAATATAAACATTTTATAAAATAGTTTTGAATGGAAATAGACGAAATCTATTATATATAATATAATGGCGTAATATGAAGATATTTGATTTTAAAAGGTAAATGATTGAAATAGAATTTCAAACGGTTGTTGTGAATAATTTATAATATTTGTAAATTATTTTGGAAATATATTTCGATTTTATTTTAATTATAAATCAGTTTCGGGCTTGAATAGAATTTGTCGCGCAACGATAGTTCGCAAACGTCAACCCGTGATTTCGAATTGACGTAATGAGAGATCCGACCATTGGATTCTCCTCAAACATGACCCGTTGGGTTCATATCGAAAATATCATTCGAATGAATGTAAAAGATTTGAAATCCAATGGTTAGTTTTTAAAATATATCTAAATCAGTTTTGGAAAACATCGCTACGGATGCTGCTTGGCGGCCGATATTGGAAACCAACTGTAAGGGCCTTAATAAATTTATTAATAATATGAATAAATTATGTAAAACTAATATATGATTTGAAATTATTTTGGATGAAATATTCCAAGTTTATAAAGATAGAAGATATTTTTATCTATATAAGTTGTTTAGCAACTTGAGTAAAGAACCGAAAGGAATTGAAATGGTTTTAAATATAACAGGAGCTTACCAATATATAAATTGGATTGGATTTGAAATTATCATCGGATATTTCGGTATTGTATTCCATGATTATACAGATATTGTTGAGGAATTCAGAGGATATAGATGTCATTATTCCTAATATGATATCTGTTGGTTTCAGAATTTGATGTTGAATATAAGTCGATATGATTTCTTTTCAGAGCCTTATTTTAATATCAAACTGGAATTTGCATTTGTTGTGAATGGTGTCTTCAATAAAACCGTTCTTAAACCGGTTTAGAATTGAATAAATCTTTCAATTAAGATTTAATGAAGTTTTTTAGTTAATAAATATAATTGGAATTAAATGGAAGTTGATTTTGGGTTTATTATGAACGATGTTTTAAATAACATTAGTTCTTTAACCTAATTAATAGTGAAGTTATGATTTGGAATTTATAAATCTTTTAATTAAGATTTAATGGAATTTTCCAAAGTAAAATTTTCCAATTTAATAAATTAAATTGGAATGGAAATCGATTTAGTGATAATCGAGATGAACCTCCCTGGAGGAAGGCCATTACTATTTATGTAATTTAAAAGGCTTTGCCGTTATTTCATTTATAGTATTAGTCATACGGAAAATTATAGAGATTAATACTATTATGATTTCCATGAAGATTCCAGTGAATTGGAAGTTGATTTTGGGTTTATCGTGAACAGGGTTTTAAATGACATTTGTTCTTTAACCCAGTTAAAGACAAGATTAATTTCCTAAAGTCAAATAATCATTAAGTAATGGATTTTGAGATTAAAACAAAGTTGGAGTTTTAATGAATCATTAATTCGATTGGAATGTGAATGGGGTAATTAAATTTACCAAACACAAGAAGTGTTCGAGAATGGAGTACCACCATTTTTACTCTATGCGATAGATAAATCTTCTATTAGATTTGGAGCGTTAAATGGCAATTAAATTTACTGATAACACAACGGGTGTTAGATATGGAGTACTACAGTTTTTCTCCATGGGATGAACAGGTTGGGATTGGGATAATAAAATTAATGATTACTTCGGTATGGTTCTATAATCCCAATTTGTTTTATAAATCTTAATCTGGTTTATATTGTGAAAAGATATTATAAAATCTTTTGGAACGATTTCCAAGGAATGGATTAAACAATAAGTTTAAAAGAAATAATCTTTGATTAAATTAATGGGAACCTTTCCCAAAGATAAGAATATTTGAATAAAAGAATATTCTGGATTGGAATGAGGTGCATGATGTGTTTTTATATCACTTGATTATAAGATACGCTAGGTATTCGAAAAGACCGGGTTTATCCCATTTTGAATAACTGATACGACGAGTAAAAGTCAAAGATTTAAAGACGGTGGTTGAAGACTGGAGATTTTCACACCGCTAGGATGATTACTGATGCCTCAATTGGGTTGTATACCCAAAATTAGGTAATAAGTGGTAGTCGTCCAGACGTACTTGGAGATCGACCGGATATGCGAGGGCCTCTCTCATGTACTAGACATATGGGATGAGGGATAAGGTGTCGCCGGTTTCGTTCAGACCCAAAACGAATTTGCAATTGGATTGTATGTCTGACATTGTATTCTATGCTGTATTAGTTGATCTCTAATAAGTGAATATATGTTTGGTGGTGGAGAATTTATTCTCTTTGCTTAATACCCTTCTTTGAGACGTAGGAGCTTAGAGGTTATATATTTGTGGACATCAATTGTATGGTATGAGCTGACAATGTGGCATGTTAAGATGCATGGATCAAAGCTTTTTTTGAAAAGCATAGCTTTGTGGATGATGATCAAAGTGTGGCTTTAATATAGCATTTCTTTGTGTATAACGTTAATTCGCGAGCCTCACACCTCGGTATGAGTAAAAAAGGGGATAAGGAACCATAGGGAGGACATGCGATTCTTTCTAGCTAGAGGTGTCGCCATGGTATGCAGCCCATGCATTTTTACTTATGTGGATGATGGATAGCAAGACGCCTCAGATATGGCCGCACAAGGCCAAGATGGTTGACGTACTAACCAGATTATAGGTCCGATAGGACTGGAAAACGTATTGCTCAGGAATTGCCAATCCATAATCATAGGAATAGACCAGTCCTGCTAGATCCCAAGGGTCATCTGAGTCTGAGTCCTGAGGCATGTGCTAGGTTGCCTCGAATCGGAAAGAGAGATCCCTAAGCCTTGGCTCAATATGGAAATCCATATTTCAATATGCGAGTTTACGTTTTTAGTTGTATACTATGGCGACATAATAGGATGGGGTATTATGCCATCTAGGATTGATACATTTATATTTGAAGTTGTTTTCCTACACTATGCACTTATAATAATATCAAAAATATTTGTTTTAAAGCGTATAGAGCATGTTTGGCTATTACAGGGTAAAACTCTATCCTCCGACTTGCGTTGCATTGTGTGATGGGACCTGAGTCTTATAAGAGCTTCATTTTTCAAAAAACGTTGCATTGTTTTTAGGGCTGTAAACGAATGTAGTCGGATAAAGATAGAGCTGTATCCAAATATGTATCCAAAAATGAAAATCCGTATCCGATATTCGTGGATACGAGTTAAAAATATCTGTATCCGTAGCCATGGATATATTCCGTATCCGCCTTATAAATACGATCCGTATCCGAAACTTAAAGCTGTACATTGGATGTGGTTATCCGAAAATATCCGAAAATAAAACAATAAAAGTTTACAAATACATCGCTCACATGCAAATTTGGCTCACAAAATATTTTTTTGAAAATGTGAATACATCTAATTAAAAATTACAAACAGGACATCAATCAAATAAATTTCTTACAACAAATATTTTAAGAGATAAAGTGTTCAAAATATGAAATACACAACCCTAAGACTAAAATTAAACAAAACATAAATCATAGAGGCACATAGACAATTATGTTTTAATTATAACCATACCACTAAATAAAATGAGTACATGATTTAAAATGTTGCATAATAACACATACAACATTCCTTTATAATTCAATAGTTGAGTTTAGTTTAGCTATTTTAAGGAAATTTATATTAATTTAATCTTAAATGTAAATTAAAAATTATATAATATATACATACATAGATACACACACATACATACACGTATCAGAAAACCGGACGGACATTTTTCGGATACGAATACCACTATAACCGTATCCGGAATGATTATCATATATCCGTATTCGCATCTCAGATAACGAATATATTTCGTATTTTCGGATACAGACGCAGACATATATCAGATTTTTCGGGTACTCATTGACAACCCTAATTATTTTATTTTAAACTGATATTCAAGTGGAGTAAACCCGTTCCGTGTCATGCGGCGTGGTCCCATGATTTTTCCCAACTTTTGAAGAAAGTCTTAATAACTATTTTAAGTTCTCACACCAGTCCCATGACTGACTTAGAGTTTATTGTTTTCACCTAAACTTTGGGTGCCTATATTTTCCACACGGGCGACTAGTAGTTTTGGTTTTGTAGATTTTTATTTAACAGGATCATGGATTTACGACTGGAGATATATTCGAAAAGCTTTGTGTTCGTGTATTTCTTTCAATTGTGTTATTTAATGTATTTCCGATGTGCGTTGTATTTATATATGTAATTTTAATTCCACTGCTATGTAATTTATTCTATGATATTTAGTTTTCCACTATGTATTGTTTCATACTCCGATTTTCTTGTACTCTAATGTAATATTGTTGTAAAAGCAATGAAAATTTTTGTTGTTATGTTTTCAGATGCGCCGTGTTCCCAAAAAGTCCGCATTCTTGTTTGGTTTAGGCCGACCGGGGATTTTGGAGCGTCACACTTGGAGATCGACCGGATATACAAGGACCTTTCTTCCTTAGGGGACGAGGAATAAGGTGCCTTTGGTTTTGTTTAGACCAGAATAGACCTGTAAATGGATGTGTGTCTGATGTTGTATTTCATAACATAACCAATTAGCTACTATTGATGATGTATCTGTTGGTGGCGGAGAATTTATTCTCTTAGCTTAACACCCTTCTTTGAGTTGCATGAGATCAAATGTTATATTATTAATAGAAACTAATTATATGTGTGAATTGATGATGTGGCTTTCTTAGTTGCTGATTGATCAAAACTTTTGTTGAAAAGCAGAGCTTTGTGGATGATGATCAAAGCATGGCTGATATAGCGTAGCTTTGTGTTGAAATGTGACTTTGACAAGCCTCACAGCCCGTGAATGGTTGAAAAAAAGGATGATGGATGGTTGAGATAAGGACACTCGTTCCCATCTAGCTGAAAAGCAATGCCATGGTATGGAGCCTAGGAAATTTACCTATGTGGATGATGGATTGAGATGCCCCAGATGATGGTCAATTAAGGACCAGATGATAGTCAGATGAGACCGGGTAACATCATGTTTAGGAAAGATTCTAATCAGCTGTATACAGTGTTGGCCGGCTCAGTCGCTCTGAGGGTCACATGCGTGTGATTCTTGGATATCTTGCTAGAGATGATCTGAATCGGTTAAAGAAGATCCTTTGACTTGGTCATTGATGTAAATCCAACATCCAATATAAACCTTCCGTTTTTAGTTGTAAACGATATGGCGACTTAATAGGATGGGGTATTATGCCGTCTAAAATTGATACATTTATTTTCAAAGCACTAGTAATAATAAAAGAGAAATTTCACGTATCAAGCATGTTTGACTATTATAAGGTAAAACTCTATCCTCCTGCTTGCGCTTGCATTGTGTAATGGGACCTGAATCTTATAATAGCCTCATTTTTCAAAAAGCATTGCGATTTGTTTTATGATTGGTATTCATATGGAGGAAACCCGTTCCGTGTTATACGACGTGATCCCGTGATTTACCCAGCTTTAAAATAAAGTATTATAACTGTTTTGGTTTTCATACTAGTCCCATGACTGACCTGGAGTTTATTTTTTCCCACCTTAACTCTTGGTTCCCATATTTTCCACACGAGCAGCTAGTAGTTTTCGTTTTGCAGATATTTTTAAAATTGGATCCTGGATTATGATTGGAGCCATACTCTGGATTATTTTGGACTCTTCCGCTGAATGTATTTATATTTTCCAATGTGTGTTGTAATATATTATTCTTTGATATTTTACACTATACATCGATTTACTCTACTCCGATATTTTTGTACTCTGATGTAAAATTGTTGTAATAGCAATCAAATGTTCCTTTGTGTTTGTTCTGATGTGTTGTACCCCGTAACGGTTCGAGGATTTCTGTCGTTTCGATCAGACCTATGCGGTTTATGGTCGATTCGATGGCGGGATTTTTGAGTCTCCACATTTGGTATTAGATCTTTGGTTTGAAAGCTTTGGGTATACGACTCATTAGAATAAGATGAAAGAATTTATTAGAGATAGAATTAGTAATATCCTATAAGAATAAATCATTAGAGATAGGGTTAGTAATTCCCTAGAAAGAGTTTGAAGAGTATTATATATAAAAATGAATTTAGTTTTGAAATTATTATATCTTATAATAAGATTTTGAGTATTTTATTCGACGTTGATTTTGGACTGTCGAGTATAAGAAGATTTTGTATATACACCTTGCAATTGTATATACGAAGTCTCAAATATACTGGATAGACATAGAATCACACTCTAATCGCTCGAGGATGATTCTGTTGATGACCACACAGCATCAGTAGCTATTTTCGAGTTTCGAAAGTGGGATTTCTATATAATTCTAGTTGACTGGTATGAGGACCAAAAACTTAGTTAGAGTTTAATGTTTGTAATTTGGTTTTGGAAATATACTTTGAAGTATATAAAAGATATATGTTTTGACAACATATTAATTGGAAATTTAATCGACCAATTAACTGTTGGTTGTTATGTGTGAATAACTAATAAAAATATTGGGATTATAAAACCAATATAAGAATGGAAGGTAAACCGAACCAAGTCAAAATCAAAGATAAACTGAATTGAAAATTAGTTGGGATTGGGTAAGTATATGTTGAACATGTTATTGCATGGAGCTGAGAAGGTAAATAAAATTACATGCCCGACACAAAGGTACATATTTACTATATTGATTGGGTTTGATGATTTTATGAGTCGATCGACAAGCCGTTTGGCTTTTGGATTTTCTTTTTGGTTGATGAGGGCCTTGAGAGGCAAGTTGCAGTTGTACCGATTGACTCGTACAAAGGAGGTTATGGCGAAATTTTTCGAAAGTTTAAGGCGTTATCCAAATTTTGAGAAATTGGGAAGTTCTTAAAAACTGAAAAGTTAAAGAACTTAAGATTGATAGAAGGCTGAGCTGGTTAAGTAAATGACCTTCAGTTCCGTCTTCGATTTCGAGGATGAAATCCTTCTAAGTAGGGGAGAATGTAACGACCCAATATTTATTAAGAAATATTTAAAACGATTTATTTTGAGAATTAATGACTTAGAATTTATTTAAAACGAAGTTTGAATAAGTTTATATTAATTATAAAACGAACTAGTAATGTCTCGGTAGTTCGATATATTTAGTTTTGAATTCCAATTGGATATACATAATTCGATATAAGTCGGACTTCAATAAAACAAGAAATGTTAAGATCTATTGAATTTTAATTTTCTAATGAAAGTGAGAAACTGGGATTTCGTGTTATAAATTGTAAGTTATGTACAAATCAAAATTTCAAATAATCTCTATGAAATCGTTTATAAATTATAATTATTTATTAAATAAAATAAAAGCATTTGTTATAAAATTGGATATCGATTTGACTTGTATTTTGAAAACATCAAGTTATAAACCCCAATATGTTTGTTTTGGAGTTATATGATGTTTTATTTGGATATATATGATAATATTAATCTATTATTATTAAATTGAGCTATTTTCAAATTTATTTATATTTTATTGGTTTTATTTAAGCCTTAAAAATTGTCATTTTTCAAATGACCTCTGTTTTCATTGAAACCAATTTTATCGAATCCGGAACGCTAAATTATTGTTAAGTTCAATTGGAGTATGTATGTAAGCATACGAAATTTAAACGAATATTGAAATTTAGTTAGAATTCAATATAAGCAATAATAAGGCCATTTTTAAAACGGTCTCCAAATTCGACAAAACATAGCTCGTTAGAACCGCATATGCAAAATATAGCAAGATTTCAAATTTCGTAATTTTTGGAGTCAGTATGTAGTCGTGGCAAATTAAAACGCGCGTTAAAATTCAATATCTAACATTATTTTGATTTATATTTTAATTCTGAGAAAAAAAAACTAATTGAAACGATCGAATTAGCTTCTGAAACCTATTCATTGTGTCCGGAATAGGGGTATTTGACTAAGGACGTTAATCATTGGGGTTTATATGGTATTCAGAGTGTTAGACTTCATAACGATGTAATAAGTGAATTATATAATAATATAAATTAGTATAAATACCCATTTTCACCCTTAAACCCTAGCCCTTTAATACGCAGTCGACGGGCCAAGGCTTATTGGCTAAGAACATTCCAAACTTCTCCCTTTAATCACACCTGATCCACAAAGAATTAATCCAAACTCTCAACTAGTAAATTGAAGAGTTAAGTGAGGGCTTTGACTCTATATGGATGTGATCGAGTTTGGTCAAGTATTTTTCTTGAATTTCTAGCCCAAAGGGGCTGCGTTCGCACTCATTTTGAGGCTAAAGGGGTTTCACGGGAGAAGCTGTTCATGTCGGTGGGAGAGTAGTCGAAGAGCTTCGATGTGGTGGTGTTGGATCGTCACCTGGTGGAGGAAATGGTGGTGTGTGTTTTGCCAAGGAGGAAGAGCGTTTTGGGTCTTCATGACTGGTAACAAAATACGGGGGAAGAAGCTAATTAAGGAAAGGTTAATTAATATTTTAATTATCTAAATTATGTTAGTAGCGTGTAAAACATTATAACTTTTCATACGCCAACAGAATTGAGTGAAACTAGTTTTGATGGAACATAACGACGAGAGCTTCACGGTGAAGCCTATTTGGAAAAGATTCGAAGCAATTAATTTTTTTGGGGGTTAAATTAAACATCCAGTTTAATTTAATTAAAATAATTGTTTTATAACGATTTCAGACCGATCAATGTGAGAACTCTCACTCAACTATCATGTTATGTAATCATAATCACATTTAAATATGTATTGATTTCTTGTGATTGTAATGTTTTTTTTTTTTTTTTTTGGTTGATGGATGATTTTTACAGTTTTTACTGTTATTATTATTAAACTGTGAATATAAGTGTTGACAACGGAAACGCTTATATTATAATGATTGGTTGATGAATGGTAGTTGATATGGATATTAATAGTTAACAATATCTATTATTGGATGTTAATGATGTGTGAAATCCATAAAACTAAATTATATGGTAATTGGCTGAATCTCATTCTAACTTGGAATTAATGAGAATGTTTTATTAGATAAATATTTAGTGAAAAAAGAAATTTTAAATTCAAATTGGTTTGTAAAGACAGTTAATGATTACGAATAAATTTCATAAAAGTTAGAATTTGATTTGAATAAATTTACAACTTATAAAGGCCTGTTTTCAGATTTATTTTGAAATGAATAGTAATTTCAAAATGTGAATTCGAGTTAGGTATATAAACACGTGTTTAACTCGAACATATTTCTCCATTGATCTTACTTATTTTTATAATGGAAGTCACAAAAATTTGGATTTCAAAATATTATATTTTAAAGAATATTATTATTTTAATATTATAATAATATGGAATATTCAGTTTTGGTTTAAAATTGAATTGGAGGGTTGAATCGGTTTTAAACGAGTTTATAAATGTTTTATAAAATACGTTTAAACGAAATCGATGAATTTTATTATAAATAATAAAATGGTTTGAATAGGACGAGTCACGCAGCGATCGTTTGCGAATTTCAATATTGGATTCCGTCATTATACGGATTTTTAGGAATTTGGAAGATATAGATATCATTATTCCCTATATGGTATTTGTTGGTTTCAGAATTTAATGTTGAATATAAGCCGATAGATTGCTATTTGAAGTCTTATATTTGATATCAAATTGGATTTTGGATTTGTCATGAATGGTGTCTTCAATAACACTATTCTTAAACCCAGTTGTAAATAAAGTTTATGGAATAAATCTTTTTATTAAGATTTATTGCAATTTTCCAAAGTTGAGTTTCCAATTAATGAACCAAATTGGAATTGAATGGAAATCAATTTAGTGATAATCGAGATGAACCTCTGTGGAGGAAGAACTTTACTATTTAAGGAATTTAAAAGGCTTTGTCATTATTTCTCTTATAAGATTAGTCTGATATGGAAATTTATATAAATTGTGAACTAATATGATTTCCGTGAAGATTCCATTTCTGATGGAAGTTTGATTTTGGGTTTACCGTGAACGATGTTTTAAATAACATTTGTTCTTTAACCTAGTTATAGGAAAGACAATTTCTCAAGTTTGAATTGCAGTAAACCTTTCAATAAAATATTTGATTGAATGAAATGGATATTAAAACCATGTTAGAGTTTTAATAAATCTTTCAACAAATATTTCAAATGAAAGAAGGTAATTAAACTACCAAAACCCGAGGGGTGTTAGATATGGCACACCACCAGTTTTGCTCCATGGGATTAATAGGATGGGAATGAGATAATGGTTCGAGAGATTACCTTTTTGTAAGGCTCGATAGTCCCGATAAGGCTTATAAACCTTAATTTGAGTTAAGCTTGTGAAAAGAGATTATATAATCTTTTGAAATGATTTCCAAGGAAATATTTAAATAAGAAGTTTAAATGATGTAAATCTTTATAAGCTTAAAGTGAGTAATTCCCAATGTAACAGATATTTGAATAAAAGAATATTCTGAGTTGTAATGAGACTTATGATATGTTTATACATCATTTGATTTCACTGATGTGATAGTTATTCGAAAAGACTGGGTTTCGATCTATTTTGAATAACTAATACGACGATTGTAGAAGATATTGAAGACGTTGGTTGAAGACCGGAGATCTTCACATCGTTTGGATTATTGTTAATGACTTTGGTAGCTCACATTATAAGGTTAAAGTGGTGGTCATCCAGACGTACTTGGAGACCGACCGAATATGCAAGGACCTCTCTTCCTTAGGGGACGAGGAATAAGGTGCCTTCAGTTTCGTTTAGACCCAGAATGGACTTTATAAATGGATGTGTGTTTGACTTGTATTTCATAACATAACTGATTAGCTGCTATTGATGATATATCTGTTGGTGGCGGAGAATTTATTCTCTTAGCTTAACACCCTTCGTTGAGACGTATAAGCTCAAAGGTTATATTATTAATAGAAGCTGATCATATATGTGAATTGACAATGTGGCATGCTAAGTTGTTGATTGATCAAAGACTTTATTGAAAAGCAGAGCTTTGTGGATGATGATCAAAGCATGGCTAATATAACGTGGCATTGTATTGAAATGTGACTTCGACAAGCCTCTTAGCCCATGAATGGTCAAAAACAGGATGATGGATGGTTGAGATAAGAACATGCGTTCCCATCTAGCTGAAAAGCAATGCCATGGATCCCAGGCAATTTACTTATGTGGATGATGGAATGATGCGCCTCAGATGATGGTCAATCAACGACCAGAATGACGGTTAGATGAGAATGGGGAACGTTATGTTCAGGAAAGTTTCTAATCAGCCGTGTACAGTGTTCGTCGGCTCAGTCGCTCCAAGTTTCACATGCGTGTGATTCTTGGACATCTTGATATAGATGGTCCAAATCGGTAAAGTAAGATCCTTTCCCTTGGTCATTGATGGAAATCCAACTTCCAATACGAACTTTGCTTTTTCAGTTGTAAACCTATATGGCGACGTAATAGGATGGGGTATTATGCCGTCTAAGATTGATACATTTATTTTTGAATTTGATTTCCACACTATGCACTAGTAATAATAAAGGAGAAATTTCACGTATCAAGCATGTTTTGCTATTATAAGGTAAAACTCTATCTTTCGGCTTGCGCTTGCATTGTGTGATGGGAGCTGATCTTATAATAGCCTCATTTTTCAAAAAGCATCACGATTTGTTTTATGATTGGTATTCATGTGGAGGAAATCCATTCTGTGTTATACGTCGTGGTCCCGTGATTTACCCAACTTTAAAGTAAAGTATTATAACTGTTTTGGTTTCATACTTGTCCCATGACTGACCTGGAGTTTATTTTTTTCCCACCTAAACTCTTGGTGCCCATATTTTCCACTTGGGCAGCTAGTTGTTTTGGTTTTGCAGATATTTTTAAAACAGGATCCTGGATTATGATTGGAGCTATACTCTGGATTATTTTGGAGTCTTCCACTGAATGTATTCATGTTTTCCGCTGTGTGTTGTAATTTATTATTCTTTGATATTTTCTGTTGTATATCGATTATATGTACTCTTATATTTTTACACTTTGATATTTCTGTACTCTGATGTAAAATTGTTGTAATAGCAGTGAAATTGTGACGACCGCCCATAGCCCCTGCACTAACAAGAGGAATAATGCGCTGAAAGATGTGCCAGGCAGCTATGGATGATCATTAGAGTAGGTAAACACAAGCGGAACCTATCGTAAAACTTATAGCGCAAGGATAAAATATAATAGAACATATACAACAGGTAATAGTAGTGAAGCATCATATAACAAACTTTTCAAACTTTCTCAACATCCTGAAAGATTATGCAAACCTCATAGGAAATATCAATGTAATGTCCCGTATTTTTAGTAGCCAAATATTTAATTTAATTTATTATTTTAAATATTATATTTGGAATACTAATGGATTTTAAAATTTAATTCATTAATAAAAACGAAGTTTAAATGTTAAATTTATATATAATATAAATCGAGTTTGAAATGGCGCAGCAGTTCGTAATATTGAATTTTGAACTTCAATTGAATATACAGGATCCGATATAAGTCGAAATTCTGTGAAGCGAGAAACGTTGGAATCTTATTGACTATCATTTTCATATGGAAGGGAAAAAAACTAGATTTCAGGTTATCTTAGTTATGTCCAAATCAAAATTTAAAATAGTCGCTAATTAAAATATAACGTTTATTAATTGAAATAATAGGGTTTTAATATAATTTGGACACCGTCTTGACTCGAAATTGACGATATCGAGTTGTATAACTATATGATAATTTTATTTGGATAAATATGATGATAATAATTTATTATTATTATTATTTTATTTGAATTATTTTCGAATTTAAATAATATTTTATCGATATTTTATAAGCGTAAAAAAAGTCATTTTTGCAAACGGTCTCAGTTTTCGATAAAATTAGTTTCATTGGAACCGTACCATTAAATTATTGTAAGAAAATCAAATTTCGGGGAAAAAGGGTGTCCTATGTAACTTCGGTGGCCAAAAATGCCTTTGTTTCTATGTAATTATTTAGACAATTTAGACAGGGGTAACTTTAAACGAATAGACGACTAGTCAAACGAACTCCAAATTTAACGAAACAAGAATCATTGGATCCGTTAGGAAGAGGTCTAGTAAAATGTCAAGGTCTCATATTTTTTGGATTCTTTCTATAATTATAGAAAATTTAAACGCTTGATTTTTCATTGATATTTATAAAGGGCTTTTCACAAATGACCTCGGAATTTGATGAAACTTGTCCCATTAGGTCCGGAATATTTTTTATGCTAAGATTACCTTAGTTTGTCAAAAACGGAGGTCGTATGTAGGTGTTTTGGGGCGAATTTCTCATGGAAGTTTCATGTATAAGAAAATAATATTTTAATGGTCCCATTTCCTATATATACCCTAACGTAAGGGTCAAAACCCTTTCTCATTTCTATGTGCGGTCAACAGAATAATAGCCGCCATCCTCCAAAAATGAACGCACCATATTTCATGGCTTTCTCCTCCATAATACTCCAAATCCAAGCCTTATTTCACAACACTTCCAACTAAAATTTCGTAGAGCACGTCGAGTAGCTTAAGACCAACGGTGTTGATGAACGATTTCGGTCTTTGGTGGCCTGAATTCGCCTTAAAAGGCGTTGACGTTGGTTAAGATTTCTGGAGTGACGTTGCAGCTAGGGATCGAACTGTTTCAGGCGAGAATCGGTGGCGTTAGGACACGTAAATGGGCGGCCTCAGAATCAAATGCAGGCGATCAGGAAGTGGCACAGGGTCGTGGTCTAGGGAAAGCCGCGGTTTCATGTATTATGGAGTGAGGCAAAAACAAATAGGGATGAAATCATTAAGTTTAACAGATGGAAGTGGCTTCAGCAAACAGCCGAAATATATAAATGTAATCAGCGAAATTTTTACACGTAATTAGTTTATTTAATTAAAGGTTAATTTTTATATTAAAATGGTTAATAGTAAGTTTAAAAAAACACTGAAGCAATTGTATTCGCAGGGGGGAAGGATCCTGCAGCTATGTGATTTCTTGCAAATGAAGGCTGGAGAAGGGACCAAAATGAAGGGGGAGAGAAAAATTGGTCTAACGTATGGAGCATGGGCAAAAGGGGCCTGGGCCCATGGTTTTTTTAAAAAAATAAAAAAAATGTAAAGGCTTGTATGGAAGAAAGGATGTGGGAAAGAATTATCTGGAGAAAGGGAGACTTGCAGATGTAAGAAATTTGAAAGGTGCGGGTTTGGATTATCCGCCTTGGGCTATTAGGCCTTCGGGTCTTCTTTTTTTTTTAAAAAAAAGAAGGGAAAAGGTTGGCACATATTTGGAAATGGAGAGCTCACTGCAGCGTTGTAGCGTGGGTGAAGAAAAATGTTTGGTACAGTGATTTTTCAATCCTGAAGTATCCGCGTAAAAGTAATTAACATCTCTAAATATTTTAATTTAGCTAATTAAATTTTTATTAGTAATTTATATTTTATAATTAACATCGGATGTTATAACATGGATAACTTCTTATTCGGTGAACAGAATGAGAGGAAATAAGTTGCATTACGGTCGGGATGGCGAGCTCTTCATTATGGAACCGAAAGGGACATTTTTGGGATCAACTGACATTTTTAGTTAAATTAAACATTAGTTTATTTAACTGAAACGAGCCAATTAAACAACGGAACTAGATCAAGGTGAGTTAAACTCACTCAGTTATCCCGCTTATATTTTATATAAGTCGGGTTTTTATTTTGTGTGCTATGGTTGCTAATGATTGACTGGTTGTTAAATATATTGCATATATTAATCGAACCGATGAAATTAAACGTTGTTTAATTTCAGTGGAACGCCAAATTGTTATTTTAACGATTGGTCCCAATAAAGGTAACTTACCTTGTTGGTCACGTTTATAAAATAAACGTGTTAATTGTTTGAATTGTCTGTTATTGTTAAATAAATTGGTTAATGTTAAACGGTCGTCATTTACTGATATATCAGTTAAATTGAATTGAATCAGTTTATATTGAGATAACCATTTGAATGCAGAGAAGTACAAGTTGGAGGGATCCTATGGGATTCCTCAAATATATTTAATGATTTTTTTCATATTACCATTATATGAACTGTTCTGATTGAATGATTGATTTGATTTGCTGACCGTTGATCTGAAATTCAACATTTGTTTGGTTTAAACCAATGGGTGATATTGGTTGAGTAATTGGCAGTATATGGCCTATAAATCAATCATTATATAAATATGGATTTACCATCGGATGAATCGACCGTAGTGAAGTTATAAATTTATTTTATTACTGAATATATATTTTTAAATATATTATTTAAAATGAAGTTTATAAAAGGGAAATAAACCAAACACATATATGTTGATTGTTTTAACCACTAGTCACATTTTTGTACCAAAAATCAATCATGTGCGAAGCACGTGCCTCCTCTTACTTATTAATTATTTATAAAGCTAATTTTTATATTACTAAGATGAATAATGTAACACCCCGAATTTTCTATTAACACTAAAGTTGCTAAAATATTAATAAGTGTGTAAGAGAGGGGATGTATCTAATATGAATATAAAAATATTAATAAGTGTGTAAGAGAGGGGATGCATCTAATATGAATATAAAAATATTAATAAGTGTGCGAGAGAGGGAATGTATCTAATATGTATATAAAAACAATAATAAGTAAAGGGGGATGTATCTAATATGTACATTGTAGAAAATATATATATATATTTATGACATGAATAGAAGTTTATTAATATGCTGAGTGTTTGCTGAGTCACTTCTGACTCATTGCTGAGTCAACAAGATAAACCCCATCTTGTCTGAACGGCTGCGGTTATTTCTAGGTTAAATCTAATGGCCTAAATGAATTCTAAAATCTATAAATAAGTGGGTAGACCCTAGACCTAAATCACTTGTAAAATTAGAGAAGCTACCGTCATGCTGCTGCCATGGAGTTCAGCATAGCCGTCACAAACTAAGAAGAGGAATCCTAATCATCTACAACTAAATCTACACAAATCAAATCAAAAGATCTCTCTTTCTCTAATTCTTTTCTTTTGTTGGTGAGTATGATGATTCTCACAAGACTATTACAAACTAATTTGACTCGGTTATGAATGGATCACAAGAAAGTGATGTGATTTGTAATTGTAAATTCTATATACTGTGGATCTCTTATTATGTTATTATGCTGTCGTATGATGTAAATTATATATGCTATGTCATGCTATGTTGTAAATTCTCTTATGCTATGTCGTGCTATGTTGAGAATCATGTCAAGCTATGTTATACTATCATACTATGCCATGTTATAAATCATGCTATATTATGTTGAAAAATCATGATGTTGTTGGATCATGCTTAAAGTTATGTTTTTTTTTCTTAATTTAAATGGATCTTGTTTATGGGAATTTGCCTATTAAGTTAGGTGTACCCATAAACTTGAAACTATAATTAAATAAAACTTGATTATGGGAATTTGCCTATTGAGTTAGGTGTACCCATATAAAACCATGTTGTTAAAAAATTAGATGATGTTGATTCACACATGTTCATATGTAAGTTTATGAAAATTGATTGAGATCATATTAGGTGAATTTTGAACAAGTTGACACCTTTAGATCCATGACATGTATAATCTATGCAAGTTGGACATATGCAAGTTTCACCCCTTATTATGATTCATTTGGTCACATATACATGTTGTTATTATGATAATCTCTTTTATGCTATAAGTTAGGCTATTCGAGTCTAACATATATTTTGCGAATAAACGTTCAAACGTGGGGTGTTACACATGGTATCAGAGCATAAGGTTACCAGAACAGATAAAAAAAAAATTTAGAATTTTTTTTTTCTAAAGTATTTTTGGAAGAAGTGCTTTCAAAAAAAAACATGTTATTTAAAGTGAGTTTTTATGAAAAACATAATCCCAAATAGCCATATCCTTATCTTTATCTTTCGAATTCTCCATTTTGAATCTTTCCTTTTTCGTTTCAGCATGGCTGAAGATCTTAATCTCCCAGAAGGTGTGACGATTCCAGGGTGGTTTAGGAGATACTTGGAGGCTAGGGCCACCACTGCAGGCCCAGCGGATACTCCTCCACCCCTAGTTGCACCCATTCCTCCTCCTCCTCCTCGTGTTGACACTTTTGCAAAGACGTGCAAGGAATTCAAGGCTATGGGAGGAAAAACTTTTCAAGGGACTGAGACGTTTGTGGAGGCCAGAGATTGGCTTAAGGAGACTGAGGAATTGTTGGATATCTTTGAAGTGGAAGATGGGAGGAAAGTCCGTTTAGCTGCTTGGTTAATGAAGGGAGAGGCCTCGTTTTGGTGGGAGGTCACTAACGGGGAACATCCAGTTGATTCATGGGCGGATTTCAGACGAAGGTTTGAGGCAAAGTTTCTTTCAAGGGCAGAGGAGAACTTAAATATGGAAAAATTCCTGGCACTAAAGCAAGGGAGCTCATCAGTAAAGGAATATGTCAATAAATTTAATCAGTTAGCAAGGTTTGGCTTGGAGTTGGTGAACACGCCAGAGAAGAAAGCTTTGAGGTTCGTTAGAGGCTTGAATGAACCGTTGCAAGGGTTGGCTATGACCCACATCCCTATGGGAGCCACCTTTGAAAAGCTAGTAGAAATGGCACTTATGCATGAGGATAAGGCAGTTGAAAAGAAAGGGGATCAGAAGAAACCCCAACAGCAAAATAAGAAGGGTGGTAAAAACAATAATGGCAAAGGGAAGAAGAAATGCTTCAATTGTGGGACGCCTAGCCATCTCAGCAAAGATTGTAGAAAGAAAAAGAAGACTGGTTGTTTTCATTGTGGAGATGCGGGACATTTAGTGAAGGACTGTCCAAAGAAGGGGCAGAGGGCAGGGTCTACCTCGGGAGGACAGGTGCAGGCTCTTATGGCACCAGGGCAGGCAAGGGGCAAGTTCAGGCTATTGCGGCCCCACCGCTGCAAGAAAGAGGTAGAACAATTTCTGTTGAAAGCTTAGTTTTTCTGTTTGATCATCCTGTCCGTACCTTATTCGATTCTGGTGCATCTCATTCGTTTATCTCTGCATCATTAGTTGAATCACTGCACTTGAACACCAGTTTAGTAGAGGATCCCTTGGTCGTTTCAAATCCAATTGGGGGTTCGGCTCATTTGACCATGATATGTTTGGATTTGAAAATCTCTATACTTAGCGTTGAATTTAGATGTGATGCTTATGTATTGGGCTTCACGGGCTATAGGCTAATTTTAGGAATGGATTGGTTGTCTAGAAATAGGGCCATTCTTGATTGTGAAAGGAGAGTAGTTAGACTTGTGACTCGCCTTGGTAATGCTCTCGACATCTTTTGTAATCCCATAAATTCCGTTATGCTAAGTTATCTTGAGTCGCTTGACGCGTCTGTAGAGAACCTGCGATCGGTAGAAGTGGTCCGGGAATATCCGGATGTGTTTGAGGAGGTGAAGGGCTTACCTCCAAAGCGGGAGATAGACTTTCGAATTTATCTTGTGGATAATGCTAAACCCGTATCTTTGCCAGTGCGCCACATGGCTCCTCGTGAAAGGAGGGAACTCAATAAGCAAGTAAAGGAGTTGCTTGAGAAGGGGTTCATAAGACGTAGTATATCGGAGTGGGGTGCTCCAGTAGTTTTTGCCACAAAGGCGGATGGGTCTCTTAGACTTTGTATGGACTATAGAGAACTAAACAAGCTTACTAAAAAGAACCGACACCCACTGCCGAGGATTGACGATCTCTTTGATCAGTTAGTTGGTGCCTCAGTGTTTTCGCAGTTGGACTTAGCCACTGGCTTTCATCAACTGAGAGTGGCTGAGGATAGTACAGATAAGACTGCTTTTAGGACTCCTGACGGATTCTATGAATGGCTAGTGATGCCCTTTGGTTTGACAAACGCCCCTGCATATTTTGTTGATTTGATGAGTAGGGTGTTTAGGGAATACCTTAACAAATTCGTGGTAGTCTTTGTGGATGACATCTTAGTCTTTTCTAAGAATAAAGAAGAGCACTCCCTACATCTTAGGGAAGTGTTGGAAACCCTTCGAGCGCATAACCTTAAAGCAAAATTTTCTAAGTGTCACTTCTGGAGGAAGGAAGTACGGTTCTTAGGGCACGTGGTTTCCAAAGAAGGGATAGCAGTGGATCCCGCAAAGGTGGTGGCCATCCAAGATTGGAAGGTCCCTAAAAATGCAACCGAAGTAAGAAGTTTCTTGGGGTTGGCTGGCTATTATAGGAAGTTTATCAAAGACTTCGCAAAAATATCAGCTCCATTAACACGGTTAACGAAGAAGAACCTGGTTTTTACGTGGGACAAAGATTGCGATGATGCGTTCCAACGTTTAAAGAGAGCCTTAACTTCAGCCCCAGTCTTAGTGCTGCCAGACGGGAATAAACCGTTTACCATCTATACTGATGCTTGTGGGACGGGACTTGGCGCGGTCCTCATGCAAGAGGGAAGAGTAATAGCCTATGGTGGAAGGCAGTTGAGGGTTCATGAAAAGAATTACCCCACGCATGACTTAGAGCTAGCCGCAATTGTTTTCGCGCTTAAGTCTTGGCGTCACTATCTTCTTGGTGAGAAATTCGAACTGTTCACTGACCACAAATCATTAAAATACTTATTCTCTCAGAAGGATTTGAATTTAAGGCAGCAACGGTGGATGGAATTCTTAGCCTCCTACGATTTTGAAATAGCATATACCCCGGGCAAGGGTAACGTGGTGGCAGACGCCTTAAGTAGGAAAAGGTTGTCCTTGAGTCCGTTGTTTGTTGAACGAAAAAGCTTAGAATTCATCTCTATGTTTGACTTTAGACCCTCCGTTGACTTAGTACCCGGTCTGTTAGCATCCTTGGAGGTTAGACCTACACTTCTAGGACGGGTTGGTGAGGCACAGCGAGACGACCCACGGTTGGTTGAGATTGTAGAAAAGCTCAAAGGGGGGGAGTCGTCAAGCCATCTTCGTTGGTATACCCTAGACGATAAGGGTTGGTTACGAAGGGATAATAGACTTTGTGTACCACAAGACGAAGACTTAAGGAAGGCCATTCTTGATGATGCTCATCGCTCAAAAATGACCATTCATCCCGGCGGGGATAAGATGTACAAAGATATGAAGCGGGTTTTCTTTTAGGCCGGTATGAAAAAGGATGTGGCCGAGTACGTCGCTAGATGCTTGGTGTGCCAACGAGTTAAAGCAGAACAAAAGAAACCCGGTGGGTTGCTTCACCCATTAGAAGTTCCACTATGGAAATGGGAAAGCATCTCAATGGATTTTGTGGATGGATTACCAAGATCAAGGAAGGGTAACACGGGGATTTGGGTTATAATAGATAGACTTACTAAAAGCGCCCATTTTATTCCCGTGAAAAGTAAGAGGACTGCTCCGTGGTTGGCTTTTGTATACATTAAGGAGATAGTTCGTTTGCACGGTATTCCTTCTAGTATAGTAAGCGACCGTGACCCCATCTTTACTAGCGAATTTTGGAAGAGTTTACAAGAGGCGGTAGGGACTCGGCTATGTTTGAGCACCGCATATCATCCTCAGACAGACGGCCAGACCGAGAGGGTGAATCGCATTCTAGAGGATCTTTTAAGGCTTTGTATCCTAGACTTTGGGGGTACATGGGAAGAGCACCTTCCGTTAGTAGAATTCGCATATAACAATAGCTTTCAGTCTAGTATTGGCATGGCACCTTTCGAAGCTCTTTATGGAAGGCCTTGCCGTTCGCCTACATGTTGGTGGGAATCTACCGATAAAATCCTACTTGGGCCCGATATGGTTAGGGAAACCTCGGAGAAGATTGAGTTGATTCGAAGGAGGATGAAAGCAGCACAAGATAGGCAAAAATCGTATGCTGATAAGAGGAGGACAGATCTTGAGTTTGACATCGGGGACATGGTTTTTATCAAAGTATCTCCGTTACAGAATGTTGTTCGCTTTGGGTCCATGGGGAAATTAGCACCAAGGTTTGTAGGGCCGTTTCCTGTAAAAAACAGGATTGGGAAGATGGCATATAGGGTGGAGTTGCCTGAGAAACTTAGTGGAGTACACGACGTATTTCA
Organism: Allium sativum; assembly: GCA_030737875.1. Lineage (NCBI taxonomy): Eukaryota > Viridiplantae > Streptophyta > Magnoliopsida > Asparagales > Amaryllidaceae > Allium > Allium sativum. Next base: position 313,093,304 of record CM060913.1, read on the forward strand.
TGTATCACATTTGAGGAAGTGTTTGCACAAGACCGCGGAGGTGGTAGAGCCGAGCTTGCTTAAAGAGGTGGAAATAGAGCGTGATGCAACAATTAGACGAGCTCCTACATGCATTCTTGGGTCGGAGATCAAAAAGTTGAGGAATCGAGAGGTCAGACTGGTTAAATTGCAATGGGGAGATGATGAGAGCAACGCAACTTGGGAGACAGAAGAGAAGATGCGTTCGTTGTACCCTTTTCTTTTTGAGGGTATGTCTTTTAATTTCTCCTTTATCGCTTAGCTTATCTTATCTTATCTTTAGTATGTCCTCTCATTAGTATCTTTGACCTTTAGTTAGGATAATCCTATGGTTTAAACATGTGTTTGAGACATGTTATGTATGATGGATGCAAAATGGATGCAAGTGTTTGCTAGTGGTTGCTCGTGGATGCATATATACACACACTTTAGGCACTAGATCGGCTCAGTCACTTCATATTGCATATTGCATATATATGGATGTATTTAGTATAATGGATGTATAATGGTTGTACCATCATATGGATGCTGCATTCGGTTGAATGGGTGTGCACGCATATAGAAGTAGTATGTAAGCAATTAGGATCTTTTGCATACATAATGGATTCATGACACTTACATAATTTGCATTAAGGAGGTCAACTGAATCAGTAGACCTCCTGATTTCGCATTAGGTAAGGACATGTACACACACTTGCATATGATCATAAAGCATTAGAAGTCTTTTAAGGACAATGGATGCCTGTGTATGATGGATGAGTAGATGGACGTTTGGATGGTAGGATATACATTCTTCCAGACTTGAAGATTTCGGGGACGAAATCCTAAAAGGAGGGGAGAATGTAACACCCCGAATTTTCTATTAACACTAAAGTTGCTAAAATATTAATAAGTGTGTAAGAGAGGGGATGTATCTAATATGAATATAAAAATATTAATAAGTGTGTAAGAGAGGGGATGTATCTAATATGAATATAAAAATATTAATAAGTGTGTGAGAGAGGGAATGTATCTAATATGTATATAAAAACAATAATAAGTAAAGGGGGATGTATCTAATATGTACATTGTAGAAAATATATATATATTTATGACATGAATAGAAGTTTATTAATATGCTGAGTGTTTGCTGAGTCACTTCTGACTCATTGCTGAGTCAACAAGATAAACCCCATCTTGTCTGAACGGCTGCGGTTATTTCTAGGTTAAATCTAATAGCCTAAATGAATTCTAAAATCTATAAATAAGTGGGTAGACCCTAGACCTAAATCACTTGTAAAATTAGAGAAGCTACCGTCATGCTGCTGCCATGGAGTTCAGCATAGCCGTCACAAACTAAGAAGAGGAAGCCTAATCATCTACAACTAAATCTACACAAATCAAATCAAAAGATCTCTCTTTCTCTAATTCTTTTCTTTTGTTGGTGAGTATGATGATTCTCACAAGACTATTACAAACTAATTTGACTCAGTTATGAATGGATCACAAGAAAGTGATGTGATTTGTAATTGTAAATTCTATATATTGTGGATCTCTTATTATGTTATTATGCTGTCGTATGATGTAAATTATATATGCTATGTCATGCTATGTTGTAAATTCTCTTATGCTATGTCGTGCTATGTTGAGAATCATGTCAAGCTATGTTATACTATCATACTATGCCATGTTATAAATCATGCTATATTATGTTGAAAAATCATGATGTTGTTGGATCATGCTTAAAGTTATGTTTTTTTTTTCTTAATTTAAATGGATCTTGTTTATGGGAATTTGCCTATTAGGTTAGGTGTACCCATAAACTTGAAACTATAATTAAATAAAACTTGATTATGGGAATTTGCCTATTGAGTTAGGTGTACCCATATAAAACCATGTTGTTAAAAAATTAGATGATGTTGATTCACACATGTTCATATGTAAGTTTATGAAAATTGATTGAGATCATATTAGGTGAATTTTGAACAAGTTGACACCTTTAGATCCATGACATGTATAATCTATGCAAGTTGGACATATGCAAGTTTCACCCCTTATTATGATTCATTTGGTCACATATACATGTTGTTATTATGATAATCTCTTTTATGCTATGAGTTAGGCTATTCGAGTCTAACATATATTTTGCGAATAAACGTTCAAACGTGGGGTGTTACAAATAAGCAAGTAAGCAAGGATTAATATAATGATTTATAACTGAGATTTATTGTTTGTAAGAAACAATTAAATGAAATTCTTTAAATTAATTATATTATTAAATTATTTAAATAAGGGACTAACTGGAGCTGGTTAACGAAATAACCAAGTTTTGAATTGAACAAGTCAACCGTTTTAAATGGATTGATAATCAATTTATTTTGAATTTATCTAATGAAATAGTTAATGTTTAAATTTTAATAAGACTTTTTAAAAGGAAAATTACTATTTATTTTAGTCAATAAAGAAGTTAACCACTTATACAGTAGTTAATGATGAAGTAAATTATTATTTCAAATAATAATTTAAGAGATTACTTTTTAATTGGAATTCATTTTAAAAGTGATCGAAGTTGAAATGAATCGAATTGAATGGTGAAAAGGAGTTTATGAACGAGTGTTATATTAAAAATCGGTGTTTTTATAACGAAGTTATAAAAAGGATTTTAAGCGAATGTGATAGCTTAAATTAAATATTTACTGAGAAGTTAGAAAAGGGGAATTTAGAAATTGGGAAATGGTATGAAATAACGAAGTGAGATTTGTTCTGAGGTTCGGAATGTGATATTCCGAGGTTCGGAATGTTAAGCGGAATAGAGAGTATAAGAAATAAAAGGTTTTGGAAATGGCAATGAATATAAGTTGTCGTAAATGATTTACAAATGATTTTTTTGTAAATGGATGTTAGGAGTTGAAATGTAATCGAAATATTAGTTGTCGATTATAATTTACAAATGGTATTTGTAAATGAAATGAGAGATTTGAAAAACGATTTTTGTAACAATTGTTACAAACAATAAATTGAGTTATTTGATTTATAAACTGAAGATCGTTAAAATGATCGCAATGTGATTTTAGACAGCGCATAAGTTGTCTAATGATTTGAAAAGGTATAAATAAAGAAAGGGAAAAGTTTTGAAATGAAATCTGTAACGTTTGTTACAGATGATAAGATGAATTGTTTTGATAAAAATAAAAATACAAGGGTTCGTAAGAGATGTAAATTATAAGATTTGTAAATATATTTATATATGATTTAAACCAAATATGGTATTGTTGTTACAAACAAGTTAAAGAATGTTTATATAGAGATGTTGAAGAAATGTTGTAAAGGATTCTATTTTTAATGGAATCGAAGCTCGAATATAATATAATAATAGTTTACTTAATAATTAATTAAGTAAAAGTTGTTGTGTTTTAAATAAGGTATTCAAAGGAAAATGTATGGTTAATAAACTTCTATCTATACCAAAGATATGAATGTTGTTGGTCAAGGTCTGAGAGGTAAATAAAATACCCCAACTTGAACGACTTCACGATTATACAAGAATGGTATTAGTTTATAAACGAGAGGAGTTGAGGGAAATATAAGTTATGATTTCCATGAATGGTTTTATAAACTTCATTAGAAAAGTTTATAAGCGAATGAAATGATTTAAAAATTATTCTTATTTATAATAAAAAGAAAAGGTAAACTCCAACATTGGAAGATTTTAAGAATATAATTAACAGAGGTTAATTAAAAAGGTCATGTAATGTCGAGTACTGAACCAGTGAACTCATTTCATTCTCATGATTATTTATTTGATAGTTAAAAAACATGATTATCAAATCTGGCCAATACGATTGTTGGTACGAAAAGACTGGAATCGAATTATATTCGAAAACCATTCCGACCAGCAAATACGTGGAAGATGCAGATTGAAGATGGAGCATTGAAGATCATGGATCTTCATAAATGAAAGAACTACTTGTTGAATTTCTCTGGTTTAGTGGCTGGAGATATTTAGACTTGTGATTCTGTCATGTGTGAAATCTCTGGATTGCAAGGACTACTCGCTATTGATCCGGAGTGATACCTATATAGGATGTGGTAGGAGAGTGCCTTCGGTTCATCCTGTTCCTGGGTGACTTGTATGGACGAGTGTCTGACAAAGTACTTCCAAAGGATCACGTACGTTGATTTCTTCAAATATATTTATGTTGATGGCGGAGAAGACTGAACACCTTCTCCTAGCTAAATACGCAGAATATTTTTGGGGACGTCAATTAGTGATATTCAGTGGATCTGACGAGGTGGCATTCAAAGTGAATGGTGATCAGAGGTTCTGTTATAAATAAAAGAATTAAATAATAAACAAAGTAATTAATTAATTAATTAATCAATTTTGACCTCAAGCCTCATCAACCGGGCAATGGTTAAAATCAGGTAGGTCGCATGGTTATGTGGGTCGCACCCATCAAAAGGGTATATGCATTACCTGATCTGGTGAAATCAAATGCCTTCGGTTGTCCCTTTTATTTTTATATGTATGCTACCAGTTCGGTTGGCTGGCCCCAACTGTGGTAATGATATATTCGGTACTCTCAAGCGAAGTGAGGGGCCGGTCATGTTTAGCCTGGGTTGCAAGATGTTCTTGTTGAACCCCAAAGTATTCATCTCCGAAGGTACATTGTCGGAAAGGTGGTTGCCCATACCTTGCCATGGAAATCCATTCTCCAATAAGTGCCCGCAGTTTTGATTGTATACTATATATGTAGAGCGTGAGATGCAAGCGTTCTGCTAGATTGATATTTATATTTAGACACTATTATAATATCAGAGAAGATATTGATTTCAAAAATGTTTTGGATTATCGTAAGGTAAAAACCGTCCGTATTTATTTGTGGATTTGGTCTTACGATTATCCTTTTCTTTCAAAAAGATTTCGACTTTAAAATCAACTTGTGTGATATCTTTAAACTTAGTGTGTTTTTCTCACTGTGGTTCACCAAACTAACCCGTCGTTTGTAATGCTCGGGTTAGACCGGGTCGTACAGGTTCAGGTTATAGGATGCTTCGAAGTCCAAAGACAAACTGGAGGTGTTCAGACGTATGATATTTAGTGTTATTCCGCTGTGTGTTGTATATGAGGACAGGTTATTATAACTGTCCAGATGTGTGATGTACTCTGATGATAGTAAGTATTATTTCAAAGCTCTCTATAAAGATTTATTTCTATATTATATTTTGTTCCGCTGCGATGTAAGACTCTGTGTTGTGTTGTTAGTTCTTCTTCTTCTATTCTAATATTTCTTTCTTTCTTATCTCACCCTCTATATTCTTTCTAATAACGTACCTATGTTTTCGGTGCTTGAATAGTCGACATGATGTTTTTGTGTCGATTTTCGGACTCGAAAAAATCGGGTTGTTACAATAAAGTATGTACATAAGGCCTCACTACAACACTCATAGAGCAACTTGAACAGCGGAAACAGAATACTAGATAGCAGTAAAAGTAATACGCCAGCCTCCTGCTCGCCTTCGCACAACAGCATTGTCCTCACTAATCACCTATCACATGCTACGTAGTCTGCCCATCCACAACCGGATGAACAGCCCAAGGTAATAAGAGGAAACATAAAACCTTGAGTCAGACAACAGTCTTAGTGAGCGATAAAACAATTAACAAACATCAACAATAAAGTGTATGAGAATGGATAGATAAATATACTAATCTACCCACAACACCAGATAAGAACTGTAACGACCCGTATTCTACGCATCATGGGATCGTAGAATATTTATTTCTTTCACATATGAAGTCGTATGGTCATGTAACTTTGGGAGACGACTATTGGGGTCATTTCCCATGTTCATGATTTTTGTCGATTTTTAAATGACCGTTTTGCCCCTAGTTGGTACTGTTTTGGCCATAACTTTTGACTGGAAAGGAGTTTTGACCTGAAACCACTTCCATTGGATTCGAATGATGGTTTCTCTTTCCGTAGAGTGGTTACATTAGTCAAACGGACTTACCGTTTGGGAGATATGGCTGAATTAAGGTTTAAAGGGTTATTTTCAGCTAATTGGGCTTAACCGGGTAGTTAGTAATTAGGCCCATTGGGGGATTTCGGGATTATTGGTAATTAAGGGCTGCTAGGGTTAGGATTTCGGTTTTTACTTCATTTTTCCAGCCGCCACTTATTTTCTTCAACCCTAGTCATGGCCTCCAACATCTAGAATCATTCCAAATCACCTCTAATCACTTTCTAATCAAAGATTAAGCAAAACTACATCAAACCAAAGGGGATTAGCACCAAATCAGAGAGAGTTGCTGGAATACATAGAGATTGGATCTACATCAGAGGAGTTTCAGTTCTGAAAGTTTAATTGTGCCAAAGGTGAGTGATTTGCTTTGTTTTACACTAATTACGGCTAATTAGGGTAATTAGCGAGGATTAGCGAAACTATAACTCAGAAAAATCTAGAAAAATTCCTAAAATTCTAAAACATCATTTTATGCCTCTGATATGAATTTGGGTTAATTTCGACTAATTTTGCAAATCCCGGAATTTGAGGGATTAAGGAGTGATTAGTGGAAATTAGCGAATTTATGCATGTTAAAAATCTGGAAAAATATTTATAAATTCTAAAATATTATTTTAGACCTCTATTAGAAAATTTGGCTGATTCGGTTAAATTTTGTTAATCCTATCATTAAGTTTGCTTGAACATGCTTAAGGGAAAAATATGGTTTTTGGTTATGTTTGATCTATTTCACTTGCTATGATTTATGTTTTGGTGTTTGTGATCGATACTATATGTTGCTATGACTGTATGGTATGCTTTATGATTGTTTAGAAGTGTTAGTTTGGTCAAAAACGCCGTCGAATGGCATAAACAGTCGCTGGAAAAAGTTGCAGAAAGTTGTGCAGGGTTTCGGATCAGATCGGGTATGGGCTCGGATCGGATAGGGAGCTGGGCAAGGAATCCGACCCGAACTGGAATCTGGCACAAAGAAGGTTGGCAAGAAGGAAGGCCACTGCTTTGAGTTGGAGTTGGACAGAGGATCGGATCGGAGCCATGGAGCAGGATCGGATCGCAGTGGGCTAGGGAGCGAGATCGGATCGGAGGAGGCAAGCGAGGGGGATCGGATCGGAGCTATGGAGCAGGACCGGATCGGAGTAGGCCAGGAAACGAGATCGGATCGGAGCAGGCAAGCTAGAGAAGGAGGGACGAACCGAACCGACTGGAGCATGACATCCGAACTGAACCGACGTCTAAAGGGGAAGGATCACCGAACCGAACCACACGCAGGAATACACCATGGAGCATTGCACCGAACCGAACCGTGTTATACGTATATATCCGAACCGAATCGAATTCAGGACCACTTCTATGCGACGACTCTTTTGAAGACCAACTCCAATTCGATCAAAACCCGAGATGCAAAGGTAGTCCAAATGGAAGTTAGAGCTCAGGATCCCGGACCCAATTGGGAACCAATGAGTTCACTTCATGATTGGGCTTTGCTGCGGGACGTGTGCTAAGGAGTTGTCGATGTCTTTATCTTTAGATCACTATGTATGGGAAGTACGTGAACGGATTCAGGGTCACAGTATGTAGTGACCTAGGTACGACTAAAAGTAGCTATAGACCAATGAAGTGGGACCATTGAAAAGGTTTGGTCATGATTCCATGTGGTAAGCTTGGTAGTAGCAGTAGTTGTACAAGTCGAACTCCGTCACTACCTCAATGGGTCTAGTGATTGACAGTGGTGGACATCGTATGCTTTACGCACTGAGTGAGAGATGTGAGGATGGTTGCTATGATTGATTTGTTTGCTATCATTATGACATGCACACCCCCACCCCCGTATCTTTACACCACTTGTTTTGAGGCACCTTAGAGTATTGTACAGTATGTAGTGCTAACTCTTTGGTTGCAGGTCCAGGTTCAGGTATGGTTTAGTATACCTGTTATTGTTCTGTTTAGTTGCTTATCGCTCATACCAGACTTTTGTCTGACCCAGAGTTTTATGTCTCTTCTTATTACTCTGGGTGCTCACACGAGCAGACTAGAGACAGGTTAGGTGGTATGCACGAGTAGCTGATCCATAGACGAGCAGGAGGCTTCTACGTATGATATATAGATATTCTCCCTGTGTCGCAGCTGGTCACTACTTTGGGCATTAGTAGTGTACCTTTCCTTCTTGCTTTAGAGACAGTATTTTTAAGTTGTAATAAACTGTATTTTGGATTTCCGCTGCTATAATGGTTCTGATTTAGTTTTCAGCTTATGCACTGTCTCGCATGTTTATGTCAAGTATATTATTATTATATTTTATTCCATGCGCTGTGAGATATGTTACAGGTTCTGTGCTAATTCAGTTCTTCAAATCCCTTTCCTTTTCCTTTCTTTTGGCGACCGTTCCGTGCTGGTTGGACATCGGTACAGCGCATTTCAGTGAAATGTCGACTGGTGCGGGGCGGGCCGTCACACTTGGTATCAGAGCTCTAGGCTGCATAGTTCACCTAGGGAAAGACACTAGGGAGAGATAGCACACGTATATGAGAGCGCGTATTTGTGATTATTTTGGTTTTCAGAAAGCTATATATATATACTACTAGTATAGATAAAGATAAGGTTGCACTGCACTGACACCACAAAGAAGAGGGTTAATCGTTTTCTCTGTACAGATTGAACGATGAGCCGATATACGAGGGGTACTGGTAGAGGAGCTAATAATGGGGATGCTGCTGAAATGAGGACGATGTTTACTAACCTCATGAGAGAGATGCTTAGTGAAGTGCAAGGAGCAGTCCCTAATGCTGTTAATGGTGGTGGTGCAGCGGTGCAGGCGCCTAGGGCCGATTTCGCCAAGCTTAACAAGGATTATACTAGTTTTGGTGGGAAGCCGTTCCACGGAACGGAGTCGGCTACAGAAGTTCAAGATTGGCTTGATAGTTGTGAGCGCATCTTTGAAGATTTGGGAATCGAGGATGAGATGAAGAGAATGCTAGCATCCCGTCAATTGCAAGGACGAGCTATGAATTGGTGGAACGCTATTAAGGCAGCTACTCCAGGGAATCAAGTTACTTGGAATCAGTTTATGACTCGTTTCAGCGAAAAATTCATTCCAGCTTCCCATAGATCAGAATTGTTCAGGAGGTTCTTAGAGCTTAAGCAGAATGGTAGGGCAGTCTCGGAGTATATTGCTGAATTCAACACTTTATCGAAATATGGATTGTCCCTTATCGATACAGTCGAGAAGAAGAACAAGAAGTTTATAATTGGCTTGGATGGGTACTTGGGGGAAAAACTTGTAAACCATATCGACGAGACGTTTGAGTCTATTGTAAGAAAAGCATTAAGGTCTGAGAACCTTTTCCCTAAGTCGAAGACTAAGGTTGCTATTGCATCTACAGAGGAGCCAAAGCCGCAAGCAAGTGGTGAAGGCAAGAAGAATTCTCAGAGCAAGAGGAAACAAGACCAGGTTAAGGATGGTCAGAAAAAGAAAAATAAGAAAGATGGCGAGTGCTTTAGTTGTGGCAAAAAGGGCCATTATGCTAGTAATTGTCGGGCCAAGCCAGCGGATAGGAAGTGCTTCAACTGTGGCCAGATGGGACATCGCAAGGACAAGTGTCCGCAACCCACCAAAGAAAAACAAATGGTGAAAGCATATGCCCTTAATGCTATTTCTTCTTCGTCGAATGCCCCAACTGCGGCGGAGAAAGGAAAGAATGTCGTCATTCAAGGTATGCTTTCTGTCTACGATGTTCCTGTTAGAGTTTTGTTTGATACCGGAGCTTCCCGTTCCTTCATATCTAGTGACCTGGTAGATAGGTTGGGACTGGATCCCGAGATAGTCGATAGACCATTGATAGTGACGAACCCGATTGGTGGTTCGACTAGCCTTAGTATGATTTGCAGGAATTTGGTCTTATCGAGTCATGGATGCATGTTTGTTTGTGATTACTTTGTTTTGGGCTTTACTGGGTTTGGCATTATTTTGGGAGTAGATTGGCTCCGAAGGTACGGGGTGGTGGTAGACTGTGAGGGCTTTTTGGTGACAGCTAGATCGGATGATGGGCGGAGGATAGTGTTTGGTGGTCTACCCAGTGAGGGGGTATTGGCTAGTTTTCTAAACTCCCTCGACATTCCGCATAGTGAGTTGTCAGGTTTGCCCGTGGTTGGCCAGTATCCGGATGTTTTCGAAGAAGTGACCGGACTTCCACCACACCGAGAGATTGAGTTCCGTATTGATTTAGTTAAAGATGCCAGACCTATAGTGATGCCACTTCGTCGTATGGCACCAAGGGAGCAGCGAGAGCTCGGAGTGCAAGTCAGCAATTTTTTTTTGAGAAGGGATTTATCAGAAGGAGTGTTTCTAAGTGGGGAGCGCCCGTTGTGTTTGCTACCAAGGCCGATGGTTCCCTTCGATTGTGTGTGGACTACCGCGAATTGAATAAAGTGACGAGGAAGAATAAGTATCCTCTACCGCGGATAGATGATTTGTTTGATCAACTGGAAGGAGCGAGAGTGTTCTCCCAGTCGGACCTTGCGACAAGATTTCACCAACTCAGGGTGGCAGCTGATAGTATAGATAAAACGGCCTTTCGAACGCCGTCTGGATTTTATGAGTGGTTGGTCATGCCATTCAGGCTAACCAATGCACTAGCATATTTTGTGGATCCTATGAATAGAGTATTCAGAGATTAGTTGAATAAGTTTGTTCTTGTGTTCATGGACGATATCTTGGTTTACTCGAGGACAGAGGAAGAACACAAGGAACACTTGGAGATAGTGATGGAGGTGTTAAGAAAACACCAACTGAAGGCGAAGTTTTCTAAGTGTCTCTTCTAGAGAAGAGAAGCGAGATTCTTGGGCCATGTCGTTTCAGAGAATGGTATTGCCGTTGATCCTTCAAAAGTGGCTACGGCGAAAGATTGGTTTACGCCCAAGAATGTAACAGACGTAAGAAGTTTCTTGGGATTAGCTGGACATTATCGTAAGTTCATCCAAGATTTTTCCAAGATAGCAGCACCATTGACTCAGTTGACAAAGAAGAATCAAGCTTTTGTTTGGTTGTTTTGCTAGTATCATATCACGTAGATTTTCTGAATTCGGAGGAGATATTCCTTGGGTGCTTGTCTGATATTGGTTTAGGCCTTTGGGGCTTGTGCTTTGGGAATGTCGAGTCCGACAAGGATGGTTTACGTGAGAGATAAATAGTTGTGGCGATTTTTCATCGAGTGCATTGAGTTGGAGACATGTCAGTCTAAGGGTTATGTTTCTAGGTTGGAAGCAACTAGAGTATATCATGGAATATGATTTTAGACCTAAGAGCGAATTGGATTCAGAAACGCTAGTAAGCTTGATGATTAGATCGATTTTGGTTGAGTGGATTGGTTCCAGTCAGAGGAACGATCCTAACCTATTGGAAACCATCTCTATGAGGGAGGTGGGTATCGACGGTCAAACAGATAGGGTGAATCGAGTATTAGAAGACCACTCAAGATAGGTAGAGGAGTTATACTGATAAGAGACGAAGAGATTTAAGTTCTCCGTGGGTGACATGGTACTCGTCAAGATTTCTCCGTTGAAGAGTGTGATTCGTTTTGGTAAAAGAGGAAAGTTGGCACTAAGATTTGTTGGTCCATTCCCGGTTATTGAGCAAGTTGGAAATTTGGCATATAAGGTAGAGTTACCAGACAAGATGGCAGGAGTTCACAATGTATTTCATGTCTCCTCGTTAAGGAAGCTGTGCACGACCCCGATATGACTATTTCACTTGGTCAGTTGGACGATGCCGAAGTAGGACCTGAGGAGGTAAGGAACCGCAAGCCGATGCGTATTGTCGAGTACGATACGAAGCTACTTCGAAGGAAAGCGGTGAAACTAGTAAATCTTCAGTGGGGAGAGAATGAAAAAGGCTGTACTTGGGAAACAAAGGAGGATATATAGAAGAAGTATATAGAACTCTTTGCCTAGTAAGGTTTTGGTAGTGATAGTTCTTTCCCTTGTTAGTAAACCGCATGCTAGGATAGACTTGTTTTGCATGTTGATTGTTGTTTATGGTTGATAGGCATGCGGGAACCATTGTGTGTGTTTTGATTAGGGAATTTCGGGGGCGAAATTTCTTAAGGGGGGGAGAGTGTAACGACCCGTATTCTACGCATCATGGGATCGTAGAATATTTATTTCTTTAACATATGAAGTCGTATGGTCATGTAACTTTGGGAGACGACTATTGGGGTCATTTCCCATGTTCATGATTTTTGTCGATTTTTAAATGACCGTTTTGCCCCTAGTTGGTACTGTTTTGGCCATAACTTTTGACTGGAAAGGAGTTTTGACTTGAAACCACTTCCATTGGATTCAAATGATGGTTTCTCTTTCCGTAGAGTGGTTACATTAGTCAAACGGACTTACCGTTTGGGAGATATGGCTGAATTAAGGTTTAAAGGGTTATTTTCAGCTAATTGGGCTTAACCGGGTAGTTAGTAATTAGGCCCATTGGGGGATTTCGGGATTAGTGGTAATTAAGGGCTGCTAGGGTTAGGATTTCGGGTTTTACTTTATTTTTCCAGCCGCCACTTATTTTTTTCAACTCTAGTCATGGCCTCCAACATCTAGAATCATTCCAAATCACCTCTAATCACTTTCTAATCAAAGATTAAGCAAAACTACATCAAACCAAAGGGGATTAGCACCAAATCAGAGAGAGAGTTGCTGGAATACATAGAGATTGGATCTACGTCAGAGGAGTTTCAGTTCTGAAAGTTTAATTGTGCCAAAGGTGAGTGATTTGCTTTGTTTTACACTAATTACGGCTAATTAGGGTAATTAGCGAGGATTAGCGAAACTATAACTCAGAAAAATCTAGAAAAATTCCTAAAATTCTAAAACATCATTTTATGCCTCTGATATGAATTTGGGTTAATTTCGACTAGTTTTGCAAATCCCGGAATTTGAGGGATTAAGGGGTGATTAGTGGAAATTAGCGAATTTATGCATGTTAAAAATCTGGAAAAATATTTATAAATTCTAAAATATTATTTTAGACCTCTGTTAGAAAAATTGGCTAATTCGGTTAAATTTTGTTAATCCTATCATTAAGTTTGCTTGAACATGCTTAAGGGAAAAATATGGTTTTTGGGTATGTTTGATCTATTTCACTTGCTATGATTTATGTTTTGGTGTTTGTGATCGATACTATATGTTGTTATGACTGTATGGTATGCTTTATGATTGTTTAGAAGTGTTAGTTTGGTCAAAAACGCCGTCGAATGGCGTAAACAGTCGCTGGAAAAAGTTGCAGAAAGTTGTGCAGGGTTTCGGATCGGATCGGGTATGGGCTCGGATCGGATAGGGAGCTGGGCAAGGAATCCGACCCGAACTGGAATCTAGCACAAAGAAGGTTGGCAAGAAGGAAGGCCACTGCTTTGAGTTGGAGTTGGACAGAGGATCGGATCAGAGCCATGGAGCAGGATCGGATCGGAGTGGGCTAGGGAGCGAGATCGGATCGGAGGAGGCAAGCGAGGGGGATCAGATCAGAGCTATGGAGCAGGACCGGATCGGAGTAGGCCAGGGAACGAGATCGGATCGGAGCAGGCAAGCTAGAAAAGGAGGGACGAACCGAACCGACTGGAGCGTGACATCCGAACCGAACCGACGTCTAAAGGGGAAGGATCACCGAACCGAACCGCATGCAGGAATACACCATGGAGCATTGCACCGAACCGAACCGTGTTATACGTATATATCCGAACCGAATCGAATTCAGGACCACTTCTATGCGACGACTCTTTTGAAGACCAACTCCAATTCGATCAAAACCCGAGATGCAAAGGTAGTCCAAATGGAAGTTAGAGCTCAGGATCCCGGACCCAGTTGGGAACCAATGTGTTCACTTCATGATTGGGCTTTGCTGCGGGACGTGTGCTAAGGAGTTGTCGATGTCTGTATCTTTGGATCACTATGTATGGGAAGTACGTGAACGGATTCAAGGTCACAGTATGTAGTGACCTAGGTACGACTAAAAGTAGCTATAGACCAATGAAGTGGGACCATTGAAAAGGTTTGGTCATGATTCCATGTGGTAAGCTTGGTAGTAGCAGTAGTTGTACAAGTCGAACTCCGTCACTACCTCAATGGGTCTAGTGATTGACAGTGGTGGACATCGTATGCTTACGCACTGAGTGAGAGATGTGAGGATGGTTGCTATGATTGATTTGTTTGCTATCATTATGACATGCTCACCCCCACCCCGTATCTTTACACCACTTGTTTTGGGGCACCTTAGAGTATTGTACAGTATGTAGTGCTAACTCTTTGGTTGCAGGTTCAGGTTCAGGTATGGTTTAGTATACCTGTTATTGTTCTGTTTAGTTGCTTATCGCTCATACCAGACTTTTGTCTGACCCAGAGTTTTATGTCTCTTCTTATTACTCTGGGTGCTCACACGAGCAGACTAGAGACAGGTTAGGTGGTATGCACGAGTAACTGATCCGGAGACGAGCAGGAGGCTTCTACGTATGATATATAGATATTCTCCCTGTGTCGCAGCTGGTCACTACTTTGGGCATTAGTAGTGTACCTTTCCTTCTTGCTTTAGAGACAGTATTTTTAAGTTGTAATAAGCTGTATTTTGGATTTCTGCTGCTATAATGGTTCTGATTTAGTTTTCAGCTTATGCACTGTCTCGCATGTTTATGTCAAGTATATTATTATTATATTTTATTCCATGCGCTGTGAGATATGTTACAGGTTCTGTGCTAATTCAGTTCTTCAAATCCCTTTCCTTTTCCCTTCTTTTGGCGACCGTTCCGTGCTGGTTGGACATCGGTACAGCGCATTTCAGTGAAATGTCGACTGGTGCGGGGCGGGCCGTCACAAGAACTCAACCCTATCTCCCCAATATCGGACAGTGATAGCCTTTACAATGAACAATTCAGCCATTCATCCATGGAAACCAGAACACCCATTCAATCATGGTAAAGCATTCATAATATCAAGATTATATATATCTCATGTAAACCATCATAATCGAATTCAACATCCCTCAAGAAAAAGCCTAAGAGGCCTAAACCAATATCAAACAAGCACCTAAGGAATGTTTCCTTCGATGTTGGATGACCTATATGAGACGGTACAAACAGAACAACCAATCATCTATGACTGACTTCGGCTATCACCGCCAATTCTTCTTTGAAACCATCGTTAGTTATATGACGGCCAACCTTGCCATTGAAAGAGGCTATATGACAGTAGGATCATGTAGAATGAAGAATAGGATGTAGTGTATATATTAGAGTACTAAGCAGTAAATCACACAGTCGATTTATACTGGTTCGGACCACTGTCCTACGTCCAGTTCCAGACTCACTTCTGGTATTTCACTAACACTAAAACCCTCACTTCATCCAAAGGAATAGGTTCACAATTACCCGAACAGCCGAACAGATTTTCTTGCCTCAACCAGTGAAGAGGACTTTTACCATACAGAATAATTGATGACTTGTTTGTGTTCTTGTTAACACTGATATGTCAATATATAGTACACCCTTCCTATAGTCTTTCTTGATGATAAACGTGAAGCTTATGAATAATTATAGAAGATAATATTGAGAATAGTATGCTTTTCGAAAACTAGAGAGCTTTGAATAATATATAGAGAGAGAATGAAATTCGATGATTTGATCAGTTAATAAAGTCCGTATTTATAGCATACAAAGAGTTGTAACTAATCTTGAAGAGATTCCATCAAGAGAAACTATTTAGAGAGTTGTGAGTCTTCATAATTGGTTGCAACTTTTTGTAATCAGATGTCTGAAAATTTTATTCAGATGTCTGTTTTAAATTGAAAAATGAAATAGCAAAGAAATAGTTCATTTCATAGCAGATTCAGACATCTGAAAAATTCAGAACAGACGTCTAAATATTATGGTAAATTTAAATTTTTTCTCAGCAAACAGACGTCTGCCTGGTTTAAATCAGACGTCTAATTTCTGGGCAAAATATATTCTTTGCCGCTTTTGAATATGAAAACATATATATGTGATATGTGTGTGTGTGTGTGTGTGTAATCATCAAGGAAGACTTTAACATGAATATCAAGGACTAACAGACCCTTACAACATATTCAATCTTCATTTTGGTGTTCTTGAATCTGTTTGTCGAATATCTTCATGCAAAACAAGATTTGATGATCATATATAGGCTTATGTATAGTTGTCATAGTCAAAATGCGAGTAGCGAGATTCAACATTCTCCCTCTTTTTGACTAATGACAAGTATATAAGCTCCCCCATCAATATGTTTATAATGTCACTCATTTCTCCCCCTTTGTCATTCGACAAAAAGGAATACTTATTAAAAAACTTAAGCACATATGCAATACACACAAACATACAACAGAAACGGACATGATATAGAAACAAGCACACCATCAGACATAACATATTACAGCACATACTATAGTTTTGTGCGAAACTTAAAGAGAAGTACCAAAATATATTACACACCATTTAGATAATTAAAGAGTTTTTAGGCAAAATACGTAGACTAGCATACCGTTAACCATGCTTACCATCCCACCGAAGTAGATGCCTCAATAGTTGTCCCACCGTCTTTTGGAGAGCCTTGTTCGGAATCGGGAACTTCTTCGGTCGAGCTTGAAGACCATTGAAAAGGAGCTAGAGTTTGAGCTTGGTTCGAAGAAGTGCTAGTGCAAGAAACTTTCTCCCAAATTTTGTTCAAGAATCCTTTGATAGAGTCAAACTTATTATTTGTATGTTTTTTATAATGCTTTAATTCTTTATGTAGTTTAGATTGGTTTTGGGATAACATTACTAAGGATTTTTTAGAAGAAGTTTTGGGAGAAATAATTTGAATATTGTCATCGTCTTCTTCTTCCATAACGCGATGATGGTGAAAAGGCACAGGTATGATTGCTTCTGGGTTGGAGGCTACATGTTCAGTCCAAGTTTCGAGAGACATATACTCTAGAGTTGCGGGATTTGGAGGAATATCTATAAGTTTCAAAGTCCTCGGACCAATTTCATTGATGCGTAAGGAGGGAATGTTAGGTATATTTATTTCACAAGCAGCAAGGATCCGAGTAATATACGCACCACAGTGTAAAGTCTTATATTTGCTCTTATACATGATATCGATCCATTCGTCCATTATAATTTTTTCCCAATTGATTTGCTTATTGGAGTATAGGGCGTAGAGAGCTTGAAATCTATTTTGTAAACTTTTTCATAGTTTCCTTTGCGGGGTTGAATGGTTCAGACTAGTATGCAATTAAGTAAATGAGCTTGTGGCTGGAGATGAGTAGAAGTAAGCTCCTGCATATTAATGAGATTATCCGAGAGAAATTGGTGTGAAGTCTCATCCCTTGTAGTCATATCTACTTCTATTGTGTCTATATCTAGACCTTGCCAAGCACATTCTAAAATTTGGCCTAGTCGTTGCATTGAAAGAAGCACCCATTTACCACAAACCCAAGACCAAATGGTATCCTTTTTGACTTGTGGTTTAGTATGGTCAAGATTTAAGTTTACTAGAAACAATGTTACTAGTAGAGGATAAATTTTGACATCATTTTTGGTATAATCGTCTAGTGATTCGAAGTGAAAGTGTCTAACATATTGCTGAATTCGATAATTTGAAAAAGCATCAAATTTTACGAGAGCACTTTCGAAGAATTTGGAGTCCTTCATCGCTTTATATCTTTCCTTGGCAGTATCATCCCATAGCAACTTTTGGATTAATTCTTTGGAAGGAGGAAGTGATTCTTCTTCTCTTGTTCTTTTGCCTCAATTTGCCATGATTTGGTTTTGAAAAGATGAAGTTTTTTAGTAAGTTTTTTTATTTTGGGGGCTAGGGTTTTTATAGGAGGTAAAAAGATGAAGAGGTAAAAGTGAAAAGATAAAGAGATGAATGGTTGTGATGTTTGGGAGGAATCATATGCCCTTTTAAAAAACACGTCATTTACTAGTCAGACGTCTGAATTGGAGGATAATAGACATCTGTTTTGTGTTTATTTTGAACCCGAGAGGAATTAGTTCAAAATAGGGTTGTTTCAAATGTCTATTATTTTTGGTTCAGACGTCTGAATCTACTATAGGGAAAATTATTGCCGTTGAGACAGACGTCTGAAATCTTTAATCAAACATCTGTTTTGGAGGAATTTTTAATCTGCAAGCTTTTAGTTCATTTTATTACCATTTCAGACGTTTATTTTAATTTGTGCAGATGTCTGATTTGAGGTTGGAATTTATTCCCTCCATTCAGTCAGACATCTGTTTGTTTTTGCTCAGACGTCTATTTGATGAAATTTTTGCACAATCAATTTTTATTTCATATAAGGATTAAATAACAAGTTAAATATAGAAATATATAAAATATAGTAAATGAAACTTTAATTTTTAGAAGGTGGAGTTTTCTTCGGTATTGATGAACTTGTTCCTTCATTGGCTTTGTAATTCCTGTCCCATGAGTTTAGAGTATAAGGTGGTCATTGTGGAGAGAAGGTATAGTATTTTAATGTGGGGTTTACTGGGTCATTCTCAGTATGATAAGAGGAAGACGGATCAATAGGATTTGGTAGAATTGGTAATGGTGAAGTAACATCCTTTGCTTTTGAACCACAAAATTTGTAGATCATTTTTCTAGAAGGCTTAAGCGAGTAGCTGTAACTTTTTGTTCGAAATACAACTCTTTTTGTATAGCCATTTGTTCTGTCTGATAGTGATGAAGATCGTCTATTTCTCATTTTGTATCTGCTGATGAGAAGAGAGCTCTTTTAGCCTTCTTTGCTTCGGGAGTATATCCAGTGTGATAATTTCTCCAACAATATTGCGGTGCAAATCTAGGAGTAGGTGTTGGAAATTAAGGAGAATCGGAAGAACTATCCAATATAAATGTAATATTGATCAAAGAATTTGAATTATTGGATGACATAATGTATCTAGTTGAGCTTCTTTAATGTTGAAATTTGTGTTTGTAAGTTTGTAGTAAAGTAAACCATAGGTTTATATAATAATAACAACTAAGGAATATGTGGTTAGAATTTTTAGAAATCTGTAGCCAGAGAAGAACTTGAGTATTGTGAGGTTTTTTAGGAAAAAGGCTAAATATAGGTAGTAGGTTAGGACTACAAAAAATGTACTTGTTTATTTTAAAAGAAAATTTGGTTAGTTTACATATCTGACAATCTTCACATAGATTGTTTATTTTAAAATTTATTTTAGATAGATCTTTTACTAACTCATGTTTCGAAAGGCTTTGTATAGTTTTAAAATTTATGTGACAAAAATGCTTGTGCCATAACCAAGAATCGTTGTTATTGGCAATCAAACACATTTCTTTATTATTATTTACTTTCATATTTAGAGCATAAATATTTCTATCTCGATTTCCTTCAAAAATAATATTTTGTTCTTTGTTAGAAATACTTCATTTGTTTTTAGAAAATGTTATTTTAAAACCTTTGTCACATATTTGACTAATACTAAGTAAATTATGTTTTAAATTTTTAACTAAAGAAACATTAGTAATAAGAGGTATATTTTCAATACAATAGCTGCACACATCTCCTTTGCCAACGATAAATCCTTTTGAGTTATCTCCGAAGGTAACTAAGCCACAATCAAAGTATGAAATATTGGTTTGCATATCTTCGTCTCCGGTCATGTGTTTTGAGCAACCACTATCTAATATCCATTTTCTCTTTTTGAGTGGGACCTGCAAAAAATATTAATAAGCACATTGGTACCTACTTTTTGATAAGGTCCTAACTTAGGAAGCCAAACCCAAGTGGGTTTAGTATCCCTTTTATATAAATAATTTTTATTATTATGCACAGATTCCATAAATGAGTTAATATGTTTGTTTCTAATCAAACTATTGTTAGTTTTTGGAAATCCGTATTTTAGTTTTATTTATGGATTTTGATTTGTCTTTAATTTTTGAATCAATTTTCCTCTTTAGATTAGCAATTTTTATTAGAGGAATTTTTGATTCTTTTTTTAAATCCTAATCCATGTTTATTTGAAGATGGTTGAGAACTTTATATGATTTTTGATAAATTTTCTCTACCCTTATTAAAGTTAGAAACATTTTTAGAGATGCTTTTTAACTTAGTTTGAATACTTTTATTTTCTAATTCTAATTCTTTTATTTTAGTTTTCAACATGTGATTCCCAGAACTAATTTCATCATTCTTCGTCTTTTGAGTTTCGATTTCTTGACTCAAAAGAGAAAGCTGACTGTCTGAATTTGTAAGAGTGTCTTGAACTTTTTCAAGTTCTTCTTCCAGAATTATTTTTTCATCTTTCAACATGTCTCTTTCAAATTCAGCTTTATTCTGATTTTCACGAGTTTCTTTAAGCTTTTTCTTTAGAGTTTTTATAATATTTAAAAGTTCAGCATTAACATCTATTAATTCTTCATAAGATAATTCACTTACTTCGTATTCTTGAGCCATGAAACACACATTTGCTTGTTCATTTTCGCTTTCACTATCACTGTCACTATCTGACGAATCTGAGTCTAAGTTGTCCCATGTAACAGAAAAGGCCTTCTTCTTGAATTTATCTTTCTTACTTTTGTTGAAGTTTTTCTGATTTTCTTTCATTTTTGGATAGTCTTTTACTATATGGCCCTTCTTATGACAATTGAAACATTCCAATTTTGAGGATGAAGGTTTGTTTAAGGTATTCTTTTTGAAATTTCATTTTCTATACTTTAGAAAATTCTTAAATTTTTCGGCAATAAAGGCTACATTTTCGTCTTCTGATTTAGATTCCTCTTTATCAGCATGATGTTGTATATGACGTACTTGAATACACAATTATATGATTTTTGTTTGATGATAACAACCAAATAAATATTATTTTAAATGTGTTTGTTACTGTACTGTTTTCATATATCATCACATACAGGAATATAATATTTATATTTAAATAAAATACGATTGTACATACATTCAAACATCCACACAGTATTTTATTTAAATATAATATTTTATTTCAAACATCCAAACAATACAACTATTTATAACTCCACTATTTAAATACTTCACATGAATTTGTACTTGTATATAAACTGAATACAATAAACAAATTTGTTTGGACACAAGTTTGAGCACAATAAAATAATATTTTATTTCAAAAAAAATTTGTTTATTACAAATATCAGTACATTTCTCCCTGCAACAATCATACAGTCACTCTGCTATACAAACCATATATACATACATTTTCAATTTCATATACAGACACATTTACTGACACTGCTTCATTCACGGTCTTCAGTCTTCAGTCTTCTATCATCTTCAGGTTTCCGTCTTCACAGCTCAGTCCAGTCATCATCTTCATACCTGTCATATACAGAAACACACACACAGTATATGAAATAGAAATAATTTTCAAAATACATGTGAATATAATTTTTATTTTTAAAATTTTATTTGCCTCAGATTTCTGGTGTGTTTCTCATCATTTTTCATGACTCGATCTGATTTTCATATCCATCCGACTGTGTCTAGACAGCTTGTGATATTCACTGTGATACACTATAAATATCACCAGGTAGACTGTATACATATATTTTACAGGGACAGGAAAACTTGTCTAGATGGCTGCATATACACACGTGTATATATATACACGTGTGCACTGCCTCACCAATCTAGTGTGCAACTGAGGAGTAGCCACGTGGACCATCTCGACTCAGTGCACACGTGAAAACAACTTAATGAAAAGTCAACCTCAGGTACACTGTGTCGAGCACAAACCAAACAACAAAATCAACACATGCACAAAGTGGTCGAGGCAAGCAAAGTATCATGACAGCTCAAATGTACAAAGGTAACACAACATCGAGCCATGCACAAATGAAGTCAGCAAACACAAGTGTGCAATACACAGTGCATTTTCTAGCATGGATTCAGCATGAACAATGGATGGTGCAACTCAAGACAATGGAGGGTGCAACATTGTGAATATAGGCATGCATGTACAAAATAATGGGAAGAATCATAGCAGCATGAATATTTATGTTACAACATGCATACAAGTACATATGGGGTGGCAGTTCAGTTATTAACAAAAGTGGAGCAACTAAACTAGTCAGAACTGACTAAGCAAATCAAACAACAAACAATGTTTGAGGAGAAGCATGAAATCATGGCATCATATACATGGCAGTATGTAGCAGTTGTGCAAGTGAATGGTACATGGGTGAAAATATGGTGCCAACAATACATCATATACAATGAATCACCATAAGTTAGGATGGAAAATTCATGTACAAACACAAATGGATCAAGCCAAGACTGCAAGTGACACAAATGGGCACATGCATGTGCACAAAGTGGTGTGGCATCTCAGTATGGCTCAGCCCAGAATAGCATGTGCAAAATCAATATGGGATCAAAGTGTAGCGAACCAGTTCGGCATGCTGTATGAAGATAATCAAGACTAGGTTCAAGGGAGCTACATTCACGAGGTACATGAAAAGGATAGTTCAAACATATACAAGGCAGTATGATATATTCATGCACAAGACATGCACAAGTTAACATGGTACAATTCAAGGTCATGGGTTCAATGTTTTGATATTCAACAGTTACCATAAAACTGTTTTGCACAGTTTAATCACAACAGGCATGCAATGTTCAGAAACTAAGGTAAAATTGGATGGAGCATACAAGGTAAAGCAAATGTTTATACAAGTCATACAAGAAATTGGTTCAACACAACAGTGAGAACATGATAGCAGATCATGCAAAATATAATCAGTGATTCAAAATTGGCAAGGATTTTATTCATTTTCAGAAGGAAACAAAATAATTCCATATATTTCAAGCATGAAACAATTTCCAGAAATAAAAACAAATTTGACTTTCATTTGCAGCAAACTAATTCAGATTTGAACATACTTGTTAATACAGCAAGGAATTCATTCATTGTTTTATGGCAACTATTCAAGTTGTTTTTATTATAGTCACAATGGCCAAGGAGATTTGCAAGGGCCAACAAATATTTGTTTCCAGTTTTAAAATTTTCAAAGATTTTGTTCAAGGAAAACGAATTAATATTTTTGGACAAACGTTTAAAGATCTTCCAGAAATGAAGCAAGCACTTTTTTTTGGCAATTTTTTTAAGGGATAAAAATAAAACAATTTCCAGTTTTATCAGTAGATTCAAGCCAAGCAAAATTAGAGGGTCAAGGCAGATTTATTATTCGAGTGCAATCCAAGAAAGTAATTCAAGGCAGTTTTAATCGAGGCACAAAGAGGCATCAGTTTTCTTAGCAAGGTAATTCTTTCAGATTCCAATCAAGGAAATCACACAACAACAATCAAGCCAAGGTAATTAAATCAAAAGAGGAAACTGCAAAATCAGCATCGAATCATATGTGAAATCAGAGTGTAGGGTTTCCATTCTACTCTATATACATTACACCACACAATCACATGCGATTATGGAAAACAAAAAAAGCAAAATATCGATAAAGAAAATTCAGAGAAACTCACAGAATTTATCCATTGTTTTCGATCTCCAATATCCCAAATCAAAGTATCATTGAGCCACACGGTTTCGAAGCATCATAGATTTAAATTCCAGAAGCAATCAATCAATTCAATCTGGGATTTGAAGAAAACCCTAATTCCCAAATACGAGCCGCCATATTTTTCTTCGGAGAATAAAAGAGAATCGGGTCAAAGCAGAAGGAGGAGGGTGCAACACAATTTAACATGGTCGACCATGTTCAAATAGGAAGGAGGCTGGCCCTTCATAATTAAACTCCTTTATTCATTTTACAAGGGTTTCTTTTGTTTTTAATTTTGTTGTACTTTAATTTTCTATTTGTAAAACATTCTGAAATAGTTATAGAGTCTTTAAAATCTAGAGGAGATTCAGTTAGGGGTTAACTGACAGTTTACTAGTGTCTGTAAAACTAGGGAAAATCTGGTCTAGTGGATATATACCAGTCTAGGGTTTTGAGCGTGGGATTAGAATAGGAGCGAGGGGTTCGCGAGTGTACATAGTCTTGTATGCGGGATCTGTTCATTTACCTAGTAGAAACCTTAGGAATGCAGCAATAGGCAGGGTTTTGCCGAAGCTGGGTATATCTGTGTGTGATTTACTTTTTGCACATTTATTTTTGCTGCATTCTGTGATCTGTTTATTATTAAAAATAACCTGTCAGTTTTTAATTCAGTATAAATTGTGATAAACCCTATTCACCCCCCTCTAGGGTTAATCTAGATCCAAAAAGTAGTATCAGAGCGTGGTAATTTCATTAACCCTAGAATCATGGATCCTAGTTGTCAAACGATAGAGAGTCAGTTCAGTTCATCTCCAACTATTTTCGATGGAACAGATTTTTTAAACTGTAAATCCAAAATGGAATTTTATTTAAAATCTGTTAATATTAAATGTTGGGATGTTGTTATCAATGGGTTTGATTGTGTAGATATTACTTTCAACGCTCGTGCTATGAAAATTATATTATTATCTTAGTACTGAATAGTTTAATCTTATCTGTCATTGTTTATATGCACAGGAAATCTGGGATACTACCAATACGAAGTATGGAAGATCTGACAACTGCAGCTCAAAACCCCAAAATGTCAACTCAAATTCAGATCTATGCTTAACAGGTCGTGCAGATGAAATTTCAGATGGATCAGATGATGGAGAATCAACAGATGCTGAAACGGAAAATTTCACATATGAAGATTTAGTTTATATGTGTGTTGATTTAACAAAATCTATTGGTAAACTCCAACTGAAAAATAAATCTCTGAAATCTAAGAATTTTGAGTTGACCAGCAAAATTGATAATTTGGAATTACAACTTGAATATTTCAAAAATTCTTCAAATTTAGATTGCAAAAATTGTTTGAAATTGGAAACCAATCTTGCCCATCTCAGTAAAAATATTCAAAAGTTTGAAAAGGAAATTCTGATCTTAATAGAAAACAAGATTGAGTTATCAAGTTCGAATAATTTTCTGCAAAAGGAATTTGAAATTTTTAAGACTGCTATAAATTCCAAACTTGAAATTGCTGAAAATGAAAATTTGGTGAAAATTGATTTGATTTTGAAAGAACTTGAAAATGAGATTGAAAAATCCAAGAATTTTCAGTCTGAAAAACAAAAACGATTTGATTTGAAATCTCGAAGTCCCAAGCCAAAATTAAATTTCTTAAAGATGGAAATTCGGATTTGAAATCTGATTTTGAAATATGTAAGATCACTAAAAAATTGTTGTTCAGATTTAATGAAAGAAAACAGTGATCTTAGAGCTGAAATTCAACGACTTGAAACAACATTGACTAAATTTTCTAATGGTGAAAAATCTTTAAATATGTTGTTGAAAAATCAGTTTTCATCAGGAAATAAAAGTGGACTCGGCTTTGGAAAAATTGATGAGTTTGAAAAGAGAAGAACAAATAATTTTAAAAATCCCTCAAATCACTTTGGAAATGTTTGCTCTGAAAATTTAAACTCTGAAAATTTCAAAGGATTTTCAAATCGCAATCGAGATGAGAATTTGTTTTATAACAATCCATTTGTACATTCATGGATCCCAAAAGGAAATAAAACGTGTTTTGATAAATTCAAACGGATTTGGGTTCCTAAGGGTACAAAAGTTAATTCTAATGGTTTGTTGTACAAACAAGTCTGGGTACCAAAACATATGAATAGAACTGTGAGTGGTTTTACTAATTTTGTTAGACCACTCGATTCCACAAACTGTTAGGTACCGGTGGAGGCTGAGGAACTGCTGTGCAAAAAGAAATTTGAAATCAAGCTGGTTTATACTTCTGTATCATTCACAGTTCCTCCAACCAGGATTGTTGAGTTAGAGACTTATTTACTCACGTCGATTTCAGGTATAACCTCTAAACTCATCTTTGTAATTTTTTTTTTGTTTATTTCTTCTTCTACCCCTTCTTTTTTTGTTTTTGTTTTGTTTTGATTTGTCAATGCTGTATCTTTATTTCTTATTCTGTGCTTCTAAAGCTTCCAATTGTAGAATTCATATTTTTTGGAAATTCGCTTTAGTTGAATAGAACTATGATGTTTTAATTATTTCCAAATCGTGAATTTAATCTTGTAAATACCTACAATTGTTTTTTGAAGTTTATTTTTCTGTTTTCTGAATTCATAACAGTGTTGATGCATTAATATCATATCTTGAACACTGTCATTTTGAATTCTACAACTTTTGAAGATCTGAACAATTAATGAAATTTCACACACTTATGCTGTTTTGAGTTTCTTCCAATTCATTTTGGAAAAGCTTAAAATATTATACTCATTACAGTACACTACTTCTTATCATTCATGATAATTTCATTGATTTTCGGATTGGCTTGAATCACAGTGATACATCTTGAATTTCACCTTTATTCATGATTATTATGGTTGAAATTTGTTTGTTTGAAATCATCTGAAATTCTTGATATTTTGAATATCACACACCTCTTAATCCTGAAATTATCATCTTGTGTGAGTGATTCATTGTATCTCGAACTTGACATTGATTCAAGTGATTTCAAATAAATTATTTTTAATTTTCTGGATCATGAATACCTCTCAAATTTGATGTAAATGATCTAAAATTTCTCTTATACTTGTCAGAGATAATTTTGAAAATTCCTTGAATATCTGCTCTTAAATCACACTGTTATTTCATAATTATTTGATTTGAATATATGTTTGTTTAAAACCATTTAAAGTTATTGATTTATTGAATCACACGCATATCTTGAATCTGAAATTTACATTCTGGTGTGGCTGATTCACTGAAATCTTGAGAGTTTCATATTTCTCAAATGATTTCAAATAAACGATATTTTTATTCATTTGATCATGAATCATCTTATGTGACCGTCATCTTGACAAGTCTGATTTGAATCTGATTTTTGTGCCGTTCAGATATTGTTCTTGAATTTTTTTTTTTGGTGACTGCTTGTTTTTGGTATCAAATATATACAATGCTCTGATAGATGAAATTAATTTGCTTGATTTGTTAATCGTGTCTGCTTGGGCTTTGTGATTAAAATTCTGTTGTCTGTAATATCCCTGCTCATCTCCAGTGTCGTGTTAAAATCATCGTAAATAGAGACACCAATTGGTATCAGATGTGCTGATTTTTTTTTATATATTTTAATCCCTCTTCTCGGGTATATCTGTTCATATCTCTCTTATAATTGTTTTTCAATTTTAAGATTATCTATTGATTATTCATTCAGAAATTGAAATCAATATCCAAATTGAACTACATTTATAATTCATCAAAATTGTTAATGAAACACCCCACCTCCGTTAAGGTCACTCACAAAGGGAATGCCTTAACTTTGGTGGAGGTTTATAGGTAAAAGTCACAGATAAAACACAAGACAGATGCAAACACACATACACACAAACACACACACACACACACATATATATATATATAAGCAGCGGAAAATAAACAGACTTTCATTCATAAATACGTGTTCATACAAAACATTTCCATAATTGTCTCACAATAACTTCCAAAACATTACAACATCATTTCTGTCTTGATTATTGAGTAAAGAAGCATAAAGCATAATTAAAACTACATAAATCCCCATAGAGTGTGTCCAAAAGCCATAGCCAACGAAAGAGAGTCCAAACCATACATCTACTATCTTGAAGCTTGCAAAGAGTCTGACTAAGCTGGATTGTTTCCTCCCTGTAGACCTTTGGGGGGGGGGAACGGAAGAAAAGAAGACGAAAGAAAAACAGAGCCAGACATAAAGCCTGGTAAGTCTAGTGACTCTTCAGTATGTGAATAAGAAAAAGAGCATGGCAGGAATAAACTGGAAATGGGAAAGTATCATAAACTAAGATAAAATAGTTTAGAACCGAATATACTATCGCACCCCATACTATATCTCTGTACCTACTTGTATTTATTCCGACTGGCACCCCATGATCAGGGTGAAGTGATCCCCTTTCTCTAAAGATCGGCTCCTACTCGCATAATCATATGTGTCATACGGCCCCCAAAGATTGTAGATACCTATGCTGGTCCCACCAGGGGGTGTATCAAGTCCCGTGGTGGCGGCCCGACACAATTCTAGAATACATAGGTTATACTACTGATGCCCAGTGCCCTGTTTGTCTGCTCCGAAGTGTGTGCACGCCCGCACTCTGTTAGAACCCACACTGTTGCACCAACCGCTGTCGCTTTTGATCGCTTACAATCAACTCAGTAATCGTGCCCCACCCTTCCTAGTTTCAGGGTACCATGATACCTAATTGGGTTACTGCTGAAATGGGTCCCCGTTACTAGAGTTTTCTTGTCAAACATGTTAAGTGGTTAAGTGTCTGTATTAACCTAACCCCACCCATCAGTTTAGTTAACATGTTGAATTGGTTAAGTGTTTTAGTTAACTTAACCCTACAATCCTGACTTATCTGTCCTTAGATTTAATTAGTTAAAGCACCAACCACTCACATTAGACAGATATTTTTACGGTTACTGGATGTGCCGGTCGGTTCCGGGCAGGTTTACACCGTAACTCAGTCTAACCTCGGGTCCTTATTGGGCTCAATGCCTTAACCTCCCATATTGGATAGGAATTGTTGTGATTACTGGACAGCCTGGCGGGTCCGGGCAGGTTTACATCACAACTCAATCCAACCTCGGGTTAATCATACTCGTATTTTCTAAATTTACATATTTGTCTCTTTTACTTGTTATATGTAAATTTGTTAACCATTAAATGTTATGGCCCACTTTCCAAGTTCATCATTTTTAGGTATATAATTTATACCGTTTCATGCCATAAATTACCTAGGTGGGTTTTCACCCATTTATGTCAAGTTTCCTATAATTACCAATTTTTCCCAATGTTACCCCGTCCAAATATTAGGCTAACAATCTTAACCTAATTTTCCGCTCGCATGATTTTTGACTTATAATATTAGGCTAAAAACTTAGCCTAATTTAGCATACAAAGTTTGCATAAAGGAATCCATTAATATAAACAAAACATAGGTGTGAACTTGGCATTTTTGGCATAGTCAATACGAACATAATAGGGGTGAACTTGCAAAAATAGTCATCATGAATGTCATAGGTGTGAACTTGCAATGTAGACTAAACTACATACATATATGTGAATTTGCATCATAGACATATATGTGAATTTGCAACATAGACTAAATCAACTTACATATATGTGAACTTGCAAATCAATTACAAACATATGAATAAATGTGAACTTGAAATATGAAATAGGTTTAACATACACATCTAAACATGTAGAACTAACATTTGGTCACATATGTGATAGGATTTTACAACCTAAAACTTGCATAAAACATAAGCCTAAACATATTCTTATCTAAGCATAACTTCAAACACAAACTAGCATGTGACAAAGTTAATATATAAACATATAGGTGTAAATCCTAACTTTAACCATATACTTGTATGTGATGTTGCCTTCATTCTAAATGTACAATAGGACCAACATCAAGTAAATTATACCACAAACATCCTAATACCATTCACAATACAATCATTGCAATACACATATATGAATTAACATCGTCGTTATACAATAGTAAAATTCCATTTCCACTTTACATCGAATCAAGTCTTAATTTTACTCTCATCGGAAAAATCACTATACTTACAACAAACGACGATCTTGGTTTCTGGTTTCTGAGTTCTGATTTTGCATTGCTTTCCTTTGGGTAGATAAACGTTGTTTGAATCTTGTTTTTACTTTAGTATTGCTCGTCTCTAAGCTTTCTACAAGTGGAAGCTCCTCTCAGTTTTCTCCCGACAGCATGGCGGCTTCATCTCTAATTTTTATGTGAATTTAGGTTGGAGACTTAAGTTGTTTATATACAATTTCAGATTGATTTGAGCCGTCAGATGATCATAGATGAATCTAGACCATTCACTTCGAAAGGAGCCAACCAGAATGTGAAAATCAGCCCTAGTGACACACCAAGACTCATAAATTCGACCAGAACCCAACCAGGCCAGTCAGGGCCTGACCAGGTCGACTAGGCAGGTCGACCCCCAGGTCGACCATGTGGTCGACATGGTTACCCAGGTCGACCCCCTAGTTGACCTGGGTCCTGGGCGGGAAATTTCGTGCCCAGCCCAGATTGGGTCTGTTTTTCGAATTTCGAACTGATTTTGAACTATTTGAATTTTAAATCGAATTCTGAAACTTCCGGAGATCGTAACTCATTCATATAGAGTCCGATTTACGCAAACTTGGACTCTATCTCAAGCAGAATTCCGATACGAGCGCAATGGCGAAACCCGTTTCCCTAAATTCTTTCATTTAGAATTAATTATACTTAAATTTGTTAATTTATTGTTTAACCGAAAATTCGGGGTGTTACATTCTCCCCTCCTTTTAGGATTTCGTCCCCGAAATCTTTAAGTCTGGAAGAACGTATATCCTACCATCCAATCATCCATCTACTCAACCATCATACACAAGCGTCCATTGTCCTTAAAGACTTCTAATGCTTCATGATCATATGCATAGTGTGTGTATATGTCCTTATCTAATGCAAAAATTAGGCGGTCGACTGATTCAGTTGACCTCCTTAATGCGAATCATGTAAGTGTCATGAATCCATTATGTATGCGATTTTTTTTTCCCTACTCATAATTCTACATGAGTGCGCAACCATTCATACAATTGCGACATCCATATGACAACATATCAAGTTTCAACCACATACAAATATGAATACATATATGCATATGCAATATGAAGTGACTGAGCCGATCTAAAACCTAGGGGGGTGTGTGTGTATATGCATCCACGAGCAACCACTAGCAATCACTAGCAACCACTTGCATCGATCATTCATAACATGTTTTCAAATACATGTTTGCATCCATTAGTTTTCTACCTAAGGAGTTAGGAAAAGGACCGAGAAGATATACCTAAAAAGATAGATACATGCATAACTTAAGGAAAAAGAGAGATCAAAGGTGTACCCTCAAAAAGAAAAGGGTAGGCAGCGCGTATTCTGTCCTCAGTTTCCCAAGTCGCGTCTTCCTTGGCGTCGCTCCATTGCACTTTAACGAGCTTGACTTCACGGTTGCGTAGCTTTTTGATTTCAGTTCCCAAGATACAAATTGGAACTTTCCTTACAGTCGCTTCTCGTTCTATTTCAACTTCCTCTAGGATGCTTGGCTCCACCACTTCTGCAGACTCATGTAAACATTTCCGGAGATGAGAAATGTGAAAGACATTGTGGACTCCAGCCAATCTTTTGGGCAGCTCTACTCTATAAGTCATCTTCCCAATCTTCTCGATGATAGGGAACGGCCCTATAAATCTTGGTGCTAGCTTTCCTGCGGATCCAAAGAGAACAACGTTCCTTAAAGGAGATACCTTAAGGAAAACCCTGTCCCCAACCTCAAACTCAAGGTCGGTCCTTCTTTTGTCGGCGTAGGATTTCTGTCTATCTTGGGCCGTCTTTATCCTTCTTCGTATTAAGTCCACTTTCTCTGAAGTCTCTCTAATCATGTCTGGCCTAAGTATAAGCTTATCTGTAGACTCCCACCAACAAGTTGGTGATCGGCACGGTCTTCCATACAAGGCTTCGAAGGGTGCCATACCTATGGTGGCTTAGTAGCTGTTGTTGTAGGCGAATTCCACTAAAGGAAGATGGTCCTCCCATGTCCCTCCAAAGTCAAGAACGCAAAGTCTCAAAAGATCCTCTAAAACCCTGTTCACCCTTTCCGTCTGGCCATCGGTTTGAGGGTGATAGGCCATGCTCAAGCATAACTGTGTGCCTACAGCTTCTTGCAGACTCCGCCAAAACTCGCTTGTAAAGATAGGGTCCCGGTCACTAACAATGCTGGAGGGTATTCCATGGAGTCGAACTATCTCTTTAAGATAAAGAGACGCTAGAGATGAGGCAGTCCTTCTACTCTTGATAGGTAAAAAGTGGGTGCTTTTTGTAAGCCTGTCCACTATTACCTAAATGCTAGTATTGCCCCTTCTTGACCTAGGCAGCCCATCAATGAAGTCCATTGAAATGTTATCCCACTTCCATTGTGGGACCTCTAGAGGATGGAGCAGACCACCAGGCTTCTTCTGCTCCGCCTTGACTTGTTGGCATATCATGCACTTAGAAACGAAATCTGCCACGTCCTTCTTCATGCCACTCCAAAAGAAAACTCTCTTTACGTCCTTGTACATCTTGTCTCCACCAGGGTGTATAGTCATCTTGGAATGATGCGCTTCCTCGAGAACCTTCTTTATCAACTCCCTTGCTTATGGGACCCAAAGTCTTCCATCCCGCCTCAACCAACCCTTATCATCGATGGTGTATTTGTTGAGGTGACTAGAAGTTTCACCTCTAATAAGCTTATCAATCACATCAACGAGCTGAGGGTCCTCACGCTGTGCAGTCCCTATTGAGTCCAAAAGAGTAGGGCGTACTTCAAGAGATGCTAACAAACCCGGTACAAAATCAGAGGAGGGCCTAAAGTTAACACTGGCTATATATTCCAAGCTTCGCCTTTCTACAAAGAGAAGGCTTAGTGTCAGCTTCTTCCTACTTAAGGCATCTGCCACTACATTGCCCTTGCCAGGAGTGTAGGAAATCTCGAAATCATACGAGGCAAGAAACTCCATCCACCTTTGTTGCCTTAAGTTAAGATCTTTCTACGAGAAAAGATACTTCAAAGATTTATGGTCAGTATACAGTTCAAACTTCTCACCTAGGAGATAATGGCGCCAAGACTTAAGTGCAAAGACTATGGCGGCCAACTCAAGATCATGGGTTGGGTATTTCTTTTCATGAACTTTCAATTGTCTTCCACCATAAGCTACTACCCTCCCTTCTTGCATTAGAACAACGCCTAGTCCCGTTCCACATGCATCCGTGTATACTGTGAACATCTTTCTTCCGTCAGGCAAAGTTAGAACTAGGGCTGTTGTAAGAGCCCTTTTCAAGCGTTGGAAAGCAAACTCGCAATCCAAGTCCCAAGCGAAAGTCAAGTTCTTCTTCGCCAGCCTTGTAAGAGGAGCTGAGATTTTTGCAAAGTCTCTGATGAACTTTCGGTAAAAGCCTGCTAGCTCAAGAAAACTTCTGACTTCAGTTGCGTTCCTTGGTGCCTTCCAATCTTGCACCGCCACTACTTTCGCGGGGTCCACGGCTAACCCCTCCTTGGACACTACATGCCCAAGAAACCTTACTTCTTCTCTCCAAAAGTGGCACTTGGAAAATTTGGCTTTTAGCTGATGTGCACGGAGAGTATCCAGGATTTCTTTCAGATGCTGAGCATGCTCTTCCTCATTCTTTGAGAAGATCAAAATATCGTCTACGAAGACAACCACAAACCTACTGAGGAATTCTCTGAACACCCTGCTCATTAGGTCTACGAAATAAGCGGGTGCGTTTGTCAAGCCGAAAGGCATGTCAAGCCACTCGAAGAAACCGTCTGGGGTTCTGAACGTCGTCTTATCAATGCTATCTTCAGCTACCCTTAGCTGATGGAACCCAGTAGCCAGATCAAGTTGGGAGAAAACCGACGCACCTACAAGAAGATCAAACAAATTGTCGATTCTAAGAAGAGGGTGCCTATTCTTTTTAGTCAGCTTGTTTAGCTCCCTATAGTCAACGCATAGGCGAAGTGAACCGTCCGCTTTTGTTGCGAACACCACTGGAGCACCCCATCTCCGTCTAATGAACCCCTTCTCGAGAGGCTCCTTAACTTGCTTAATGAGCTCTTTTCTCTCCTTTGGAGCCATGTGTCTGACAGGTAAAACTACGGGCTTTGCATTATCAACAAGATATATGCGGAAGTCTATTTCCCGCCTCGGAGGTAAGTCCTTCACCTCCTCAAAGACATCCAAATATTCACGGACCACTCTAACCGACTGCAAATTCTCAATAGAAGCATCAAGTGACTCTAGATAACTAAGTATAACAGCATTCAACGGATTACAAGTAATTTCTAGAGTGTTACCGAGCCGAGTCAAGAGTCTAACCACTCTCTTCTCACAATCAAGAATGGCACCGTTACTGGATAACCAGTCCATGCCTAAGATCAATCCATATCCCGAGAAACCCAAAACAAAGGCACTACATCTAAACTCGACACTTAGAATAGAGATTTTCAAACCCAAACAAACCATTGACAAATAAGCTGAGCCCCTAATTGGATTTGAAACAACCAAGGGATCCTCTACCATACTAGTGTCTAGGTGCAGAGATTCTACTAAAGCAGATGAAATAAAGGAGTGTGATGCGCCAGAATCAAAGAGAATGCGAACTGGATGATCATAAAGATAAACTACACTTTCTACAGAAATATTACTACCTTGTTCCTGTGGAGGTACCACCAGTGCGTGAACCTGACCCCCTGAAGTGGATCCAGTCCTCTGTCCCTGCCCTCTCTTCTTTGGGAAGTCCTTATCCATGTGTCCAGTCTCGCCACAATGGAAACAACCACCATTCATCTTTGCCTTCTTCTTTCTGCAGTCTTTCACTATATGCCCCACAATGCCATAGAAATTACACCTTCTCTTTTCACGGGATTTGTTGTTCTTACCGCCCTTCTTGAAGTCTGTTTTCTTAGCCTGTAAACCTTCTTTCTTTTCTTGAGGCACTTCCGTCTTTGCCTCTTTCTTGCCTTTATCTTCCTCGTGTAGCAGCGCCATGTCCACCAAGCTTTCATAAGTCGCTCCTATGGGTATATGGGTCATAGCAAGGCTGTGTAGAGGCTCATTCAGACCTTTGACAAAGCGAAGGGCCTTCTTGTGTGGGTTGTTTACTAAATCCAGTCCAAATCTGGCCAGCTGATTAAATTGGTTGACGTACTCCCTGACCGTCATGCTTCCTTGCTTAAGAGTTAAGAACTTCTCCATTTGCAGGCTTCTTTCAGCTTGGGAGGGGAATTTCATTTCAAGCCTCATCCTGAAATCTTCCCAAGTTTCCACTGGCCTCTCAGCATTGGTGATCTCCCACCAATAAGAAGCTTCATCTTTAAGCAACCACACTGCTAGCTGTATCTTTTGCCTGTCGTCAACTTCGAAGATGAAAAACAGATCCTCGGTCTCCTTTAGCTAGTTTCTTGCTACTACAAAGGATTCAGTTCCATAAAAGTCCTTTCCCCCCATAGCCTTGAAGTCTCTACATGTCTTTGCGAAAGCATTTCCACGAGGAGGAGGAGGAGGAGGAGGAGGAACCGTTGCCACTGGAGGAGGAATGTCTGCTGGGCCCGTGCCATTGGCCCTAGCCTCTAGGTACCTCCTGAACCAGCCAGGTACCGGTACTCCTTCTGGAAGGTTAAGATCTCCAGACATGCTGAAACAAAACGGAAAGATTCAAAACGAAGGATAGAGAGAAAGTGCATATGGCTTTGGAGATTTATGCCTTTTAAAATATCAAAACTTTTTCTTGAAAATGCTTCTTTAAAGTTCTCTTTTGAAAATAATTTCAAAAACTTTTATCTGATCTGGTAAACCTATGCTCTGATACCAAGTGAAACACCCACCTCCGTTAAGGTCACTCACAAAGGGAATGCCTTAACTTTGGCGGAGGTTTATAGGTAAAAGTCACAGATAAAACACAAGACAGATGTAAACATATATATATATATATAAGCAGTGCAAAAAACAGACTTTCATTCATAAATACGTATTCATATAAAACATTTCCATAATTGTCTCACAATAACTTCCAAAACATTACAACATCATTTCTGTCTTGATTATTGAGTAAAGAAGCATAAAGCATAATTAAAACTGCATAAATCCCCATAGAGTGTGTCCAAAAGCCATAGCCAACGAAAGAGAGTCCAAACCATACATCTACTATCTTGAAGCTTGCAAAGAGTCTGACTAAGCTGGATTGTTTCCTCCCTGTGGACCTGGGAGGGGAAACGGAAGAAAAGAAGACGAAAGAAAAACAGAGTCAGACATAAAGCCTGGTAAGTCTAGTGACTCCTCAGTATGTGAATAAGAAAAAGAGCATGGCAGGAATAAACCGGAAATGGGAAAGTATCATAAACTAAGATAAAGTAGTTTAGAACCGAATATACTATCGCACCCCATACTATATCTCTGCACCTACTTGTATTTATTCCGACTGGCACCCCATGATCAGGGTGAAGTGATCCCCTTTCTCTAAAGATCGGCTCCTACTCGCATAATCATATGTGTCATACGACCCCCAAAGATTGTAGATACCTATGCTGGTCCCACCATGGGGTGCATCAAGTCCCGTGGTGGCGGCCCGACACAATTCTAGAATACATAGGTTATACTACTAATGCCCAGTGCCCTGTTTGTCTACTCCGAAGTGTGTGCACGCCCGCACTCTGTTAGAACCCACATTGTTGCACCAACCGCCGTCGCTTTTGACCGCTTACAATCAGCCCAGTAATCAAGCCCCACCCTGCCTAGTTTCAGGGTACCATGATACCTAATTGGGTTACTGCTGAAATGGGTCCCCGTTACTAGGGTTTTCTAGTCAAACATGTTAAGTAGTTAAGTGTCTGTATTAACCTAACCCCACCCATCAGTTTAGTTAACATGTTGAATTGGTTAAGTGTTTTAGTTAACTTAACCCTACCATCCTGACTTGCCTGTCCTTAGCTTTAATTAGTTAAAGCACCAACCACTCACATTAGATAGATATTATTACGGTTACTGGATGTGCCGGTCGGTTCTAGGCAGGTTTACACCGTAACTCAGTCTAACCTCGGGTCCTTATTGGGCTCAATGCCTTAACCTCCCACATTGGATAGGAATTGTTGTGATTACTGGACAACCGGGCGGGTCCGGGCAGGTTTACATCACAACTCAATCCAACCTCGGGTTAAGCATACTCGTATTTTCTAAATTTACATATTTGTCTCTTTTACTTGTTATATGTAAATTTGTTAACCATTAAATGTTATGGCCCACTTTCCAAGTTCATCATTTATAGGTATATAATTTATACCGTTTCATGCCATAAATTACCTAGGTGGTTTTTCACCCATTTATGTCAAGTTTCCTATAATTACCAATTTTTCCCAACGTTACCCCGTCCAAATATTAGGCTAACAATCTTAGCCTAATTTTCCGCTCGCATGATTTTTGACTTATAATATTAGGCTAAAAACTTAGCCTAATTTAGCGTACAAAGTTTGCATAAAGGAATCCATTAATATAAACATGACATAGGTGTGAACTTGGCATTTTTGGCATAGTCAATATGATAACAATAGGGGTGAACTTGCAAAAATAGTCATCATGAATGTCATAGGTGTGAACTTGCAACGTAGACTAAACCACATACATATATGTGAATTTTCATCATAGACATATACGTGAATTTGCAACATAGACTAAATCAACTTACATATATGTGACCTTGCAAATCAATCACAAACATATGAATAAGTGTGAACTTGAAATATGACATTGGTTTAACATACACACCTAAACATGTAGAACTAATATTTGGTCACATATGTGATAGGATTTTACAACCTAAAACTTGCATAAAACATAAGCCTAAACATATTCTTATCTAGGCATAACTTCAAACACAAACTAGCATGTGACAAAGTTAATATATAAACATATAGGTGTAAATCCTAACTTTAACCATATACTTGTATGTGATGTTGCCTTCATTCTAAATGTACAATAGGACCAACATCAAGTAAATTATACCACAAACATCCCAATACCATTCACAATACCGTCATTGCAATACACAGATATGAATTAACATCGTCATTATACAATAGTAAAATTCCATTTCCACTTTACATCGAATCAAGTCTTAATTTTATTCTCATTGGAAAAATCACTATACTTACAACCAACGACGATCTTGGATTCTGGAATCTGAGTTCTGAATTTGCAATTCTTTCCTTTGGGTAGATAAACGTTGTTTGAATCTTGTTTTACTTTAGTATTGCTCGTCTCTAAGATTTGTACAAGTGGAGGCTCCTCTCAGTTTTCTCCCGACAGCATGGCGGCTCCGTCTCTAATTTTTATGTGAATTTAGGTTGGAGACTTAAGTTGTTTATATAGAATTTACGATTAATTTGAGCCGTTAGATGATCATAGATGAATCTAGACCATTCACTTCGAGAGGAGCCAACCAGAATGTGACAAATCAGCCCTAGTGACACACCAAGACTCAGAAATTCGACCAGAACCTGACTAGGCCAGTTAGGGCCTGACCAGGTCGGCTGGGCAGGTCGACCTACAGGTCGACCCCCAGGTCGACCATGTGGTCGACATGGTTACCCAGGTCGACCCCCTAGTCGACCTGGGTCCTGGGTGGGAATTTTCCCACCCAGCCCAGTTTGGGTCTGTTTTTCGAATTTCGAACTGATTTTGAACTGTTTGAATTTTAAATCGAATTCTGAAACTTCCAGAGGTCGTAACTCCTTCATACGGAGTCCGATCTACGCAAACTCAGACTCTATCTCAAGTAGAATTCCGAGACGAGCGCAATGGAATAACCCTTTTCCCTAAATTCTTTCATTTAGAATTAATTATACTTAAATTTGTTAATTTAATATTTAACCGAAAATTCGGGGTGTTACAGTTACAAGATTTTGAAATTGTGATGAATTGTGACTGCAGTATATTTCACAACAAGAGGAGGTTTTTATTTAAATTTTCATGATGGTTGAATGATTATTATAATATCTTTGAATTAGCAATTATTTCACGAATCCTTTGTCTATCATATTTTTGCCATCCATCATGATTTTATACTAATGTGGAGAGTTTATTTTTTTAATCTTTTTGAATAAACAATGAAAATATTTGTGATGGAAATGTGACTGTGTTATTCTTATTCAGAATTCGCGATAATTGAAAATTTTCAATGATCCCGGTACAGTCGAGCATATTTCATAATATAATTAATTTAGAAATTTATTTCACAGTCCATTTCTGTACCTACCACATTTCTATCATTCATATTTTATTTATATACCGAGGAGTTTTTCTTTAGAAGCTGAAAATGATAAATATATAATTAATACATAAGTGTGTCTCTAACCTCATTTAAAAATCCAAGCTTTGGTCATGCATGGTTATGAGACAACTTATAATTTATGCTGCGACTGACCTCATTTAAAAATCCAAGCTCTGATTATGCGTGGTCATTGTGCTCTTAAATAAAAGAAAAAGAAAAAGGAAATATTGTGCCATAAATTGAAATTAATCTGAAATTCTCCTTGGGATATAAAAACCAGCCTATCAATCCATCTTTCTAAGCTGTGAAATGTGTTAACATCTTATGACATATTATAATTTGTTGATTGATAGCTATTGGGATTTGAGAATATACGATTTTGTCACTTAAATTGAATTATTAATTATAGTCCAAATCCAACACTGTTTTTGTACTTCATGTTTAAAATTCATTTGAGAATAATAGGAAAACATTTTTTAACTCTCCCCATTTTTATAAATTTCATCGTAAATCCGTTACTCTACAATATGAAATATGCCACTAGTTCTTAGAATATTACGATTTTTGTTTGACTGATTGTTATTTATGATGATCGTTCTTGCTCTTAAGCTGAAATTATATTTTTAGTCATTTTTCATCTATATTTTAATTTCTGTATCCTTTTAATAATAACAAAAGGGGGAGAATGGGTTGAGATTTTGATTTATGAGTGAATATTTTCATTTTGATTTATGAGTGAATATTTTATATTCTTAATTTTGAATTTTGAATTCTCTCACTCATGCACACTTCTAGGGGGAGTTTCTGTTGTAGGGGGAGCATTCGAATAGGGGGAGTAATATATTTCATATTTTTTTTCAAACACATTTATGCTCAAAATCTTTTATTTTTTTGTCATCATCAAAAGGGGGAGATTGTTGTATATGACGTAGTTGTATACACAATTATATGGATTTTGTTTGATGATAACAACCAAATAAATATTATTTTAAATGTGTTTGTTACTGTACTGTTTTCGTATATCATCACAGACAGGAATATAATATTTATATTTAAATAAAATACGACCGTACACACGCTCAAAAATTCACATAGTATTTTATTTAAATATAATATTTTATTTCAAACATTCAAACAGTACAACTATTTATAACTCCACTATTAAAATACTTCACATGAATTTGTACTTGTATATAAACTGAATACAATAAACAAATTTGTTTGAACACAAGTTTGAACACAATAAAATAATATTTTACTTTAAACAAAATTTGTTTATTACAAATATCAGTACATTTCTCCCTGCAACACTTATACAGTCACTCTGTCTATACAAACCATATATACATACATTTTCACATTCATATAACGACACATTTACTGACAGTGCTTCATTCACGGTCTTGAGTCTTCTGTCATCTTCAGTTTTCTATCTTCATAGCTCAGTCCATTCATCATCTTCATACCTGTCCTATACAGAAACACACACACAATATATGGAATAGAAATAATTTTCAAAATACATGTGAATATAATTTTTATTTTTAAAATTTTATTTGCCTCAGATTTCTGGTGTTTTTCTCATCATTTTTCATGACTCAATCTGATTTTCATATCCATTCAACTATGTCTAGACAGCTTGTGATATTCATAGTGATACACTGTAAATATCACAAGGTAGATTGTATACATATATTTTACAGGGACAGGAAAACTTGTTTGGATGGCTGCATATACACACGTGTATATATATACACGTGTGCACTGCCTCGCCAATCCAGTGTGCAACTAAGGAGTAGCCACGTGGACCATCTCAACTCAGTGCACATGTGAATACAACTCAATGAAAAGTCAACAGCAAGTACACAGTGTCGAGCACAAACAAAACAACAAAATCAACACATACACAAAGTGGTCGAGGCAAGCAAAGTTGTAACACCCCGTATTTCAGTTAATGCTAAAATTCACTAATTGCAGAATAAATAATCTCAAATGTGAGAATTGGGGGAAACGGGCTGCGTCATTGCGTTCGTCTCGGAAAAATACGCGAAATAGAGTCCGAAATTTTGTAAATCGGAGTCTGTATGGCCCAGTTATGGCCCAATGAAGTTTGCAGAAAATTCAAAGTTAAAAACAGATTTAAAAATTAAAAATCAGATTTCAAAATTGGAGCCAGCAGGGGGCCAGGCGGGAAAATTCCCGCCCTACCCATGTCGACAGGGCTGTCGACAGGCATGTCGACTGGGGAGTCGACTGCCCTGTCGACTTGCCTGTCGACACAGGGTGTCGAGTCAGTTGGCTTGGGTGCACCAGATCTGGTTTTCTGGCTAGGGCTGGGCTGGGTTCTAGAGACTTCCTAAATCTGACGGACCTAATCTAACCTAGGGTTAATCCTATGGTCTAAAACACACCCTAATCCTATAAATCACCCTAATGCAAGCCTAATCCATACTAAAAATAGAAATGATACCATCATGCCGCCAAAATCAAACTTAAGAGGAGCCTCCACTAGTTTATGAAGAGAGTTGCAAGCTAATCAACCTCTAATCATCATCTCCTTCAAAGTTTGCAACTAGTTCTACCTCATAAGTTTGCTAATCTTGGTTTTGGTGAGTTCCTATGCCTTTAGCAAGTAATTGCTAAACTAATTAGGATAGGATATTAGGAGGCTATGGATGTAAATGTGGAGTATGCAAGTTGTGGTTGTCATATGTTATAAGTTCATATGTAAACTTGCCTCTTTTTATGATATGATGTGTTATGTAAGATCATATGCAAGTTTTATGCAAGTTCTTATGCAAAATCATATGCAAGTTAGTCTCTTTTTGTGATATGCATAACATATGCAAGTTTGCCTTTGTGATATAACATGATATGCAAGATTCATATGCAAGTTAGTCTCTTTTTGTGATATGCATAACATGTGCAAGTTTGCCTTTGTGATATAACTTGATATGCAAGTTCTATGCAAGTTCATATGCAAGTTTTATGCAAGTTCACATGCAAGTTTTATGCAAGTTGATATGCAAGTTCATATGCAAGTTCTATGCAAGTTCATATGCAAGTTCATATGCAAGTTCATATGCAAGTTTAATGCAAGTTGATATGCAAGTTCATATGCAAGTTCTATGCAAGTTCATATGCAAGTTCATATGCAAGTTTTATGCAAGTTTACATGCAAGTTCATATGCAAGTTTGTCTCTTTTTATGATGTGCAAATAATATGCAAAAGTTGCCTCTATGTATGACATGTTATGTAAACGAATTACGTGGGAAACGATGGGGTGAATATGCATGATTATAAAAAGATGTAAAGTTGTTATGATTAAGCATAACATAAAATAAATGGACATAATTGGGAATTTACCTATTGAGTTAGGTCTACCCATATTATGGAGTTGGGAATTTACCTATTAAGTTAGGTCTACCCATACTATGGAATTGGGAATTTACCTATTGAGTTAGGTCTACCCATATTCTTAAAAATGTGTAATTAATTAGGGATAATGAATACAAATTATGGGTGTGATTAATTAGGTGTAATTAATCAACTAAGACACGAGGTTGGACCCTTTTGTAGCGGAAGTCTGCCCGGAACCGACCGGCAAATCCAGCGGCTACAAATGATTGGCCCAATGTGAGAGGTCTTAGTCATAAATTAAATACGTGATTAAAGTAAAGACACGAGGTTAGACCCTTTTATGACGGAAGTCTGCCCGGACCCAACCGGCATATCCAGCAGTCGTAAAAGGTGGTCTAATGTGAGAGGTCTTTATGGGGTCATGGTCTTAATTAATTAATTAAGAAACACTTAACCATATTAGCATGTAGAGGGACATGAGGAGTTAAGTGGGTGCCTTGGGTGGCATGTGGAAATCTAGTGATTGCCTTGGGTGGCAATAGAAAATACGATTAGAATACTTAACCAAAGTGGAACATGTAATTAAAACATGATTAAAGGGTTAAGTGGTGTACACTAGAAATGACAAGCTTAGGTGGGTAGCTTGTGGGGGCCCATTTCAACCAATATCCCAAATGTATCTTTATGGGCTCGACCCAAGTCGAGTGACGGGACACGCATATTGGGCTTGACTATAAGAGGCCAAAACGGGGTAGCGGTGGCAACGCAAGTCCAACGGGTTTCATCTGCGTGTGTGAACCCGGGATGGTAGGTAAGACGTTGTTGCATCGTGTAGATATAACCCGTGCACCATTTGTTGTATCAGGTTGCCACTTTGGGGAGTGATACACCCCATTGTGGGGCCAGCACGGATATCTACGGTAGGGAGCCGATCGCTTGGGAGTAGTGGGTACACCTAGTGGAGATAGGGGCAGACGGCACCTATGTAGTGAGCTAGGGGTACACGAAACTACTGGGTAAATTTTTCTAAGTCCTTGGGAGGGATCAACCCTTAAGTAGGAATGACTGGTGTGGTGCAGTGTAGTAATTATCCTTGGGTGGGTAAGTGCGTCTTTATCGTTATCTTAGATCATTCTAAGTCTGATTTGCTACTAAGTGTAGTCATTTATCCCCAGTCACACCGTACCAAGTTATATCATATCCTTATTACTTTAATGATTGCATTGTTAAAGTTATAGGACTCGCTCAGACTTATGTCTGACCCCGTTGTTTTTATCTTTTTCCCAACCCTCAGCTTCTCAGAGTGGGCTCAGCATGAGTGGGCTTTGATCAGGCTGCTTTTATTACTCTCTTGGAGCTTGGACCCTAGATGTAGAGCTCAGCTTACCCTTTTCTTTTTGGCTATCAGTTCATGTATTGGGATTATGTATTTTTATTTAGCAGGATGGATATTTGTACTTGACTTCTATTATGGTTTTGTGATGTAACCAGACATGTTTTATTTTCCGCTGCAATTAAAATGATGTTTTAAATTTTCAAGTATTACTTATATCTGTCTTGCTGTAATTACTTTGTTCTATATTCACTCAAAATACTCCACCGATGTTATGGCATTCCCTTAGAGAGTGACCATAGCGGGCGTGGGGTGTTACACGTGGTATCAGAGCAAAGGTTACCGGAACAGATAAAAATTTTAGAAAACTATTTTTCTAAAAACATTTTTGGAAGAGATATTCTCAAAAACATGTCTTTAAAGAGAAAAGTTTTTGAAAGAAAAGCATAATCCCCAATAGCCATATCTTTATCTTTCGAATTCTCCGTTTTGAATCTTTCCTTTTTCGTTTCAGCATGACTGAGGATCTTAACTTTCCGGAGGGTGTGACGGTACCAGTATGGTATAGGAGATTGATGGAGGTTAGGGCCACCACTGCGGGTCCAGCAAATGTTCCTCCACCAACCGTAGCACCCGATCTTACTCCTCCCCCTCCTCCTCGCACGGATACTTTTGCTAAGACTTGCAAGGAATTTAAAGCTATGGGAGGGAAACCTTTTCAAGGATCTGAAACTTTTGTGGAGGCTAGAGATTGGCTTAAGGAGGTGGAAGAGTTGATAGATATCTTTGAGATGGAAGAAGGAAAGAAAGTCAAGTTAGCTGCTTGGTTAATGAAGGGAGAGGCCTCGTTCTGGTGGGAGGTCACTAATGGAGAACGCCCCGTTGACTCTTAGGCGGAATTTAGGCAAAGATTTGTGGCAAAGTTTCTCTCAAGGGCGGAGGAAAACTTGTATATGGAAAGATTCTTGACTCTAAAGCAAGGAAATCTCTCAGTGAAGGAATATGTCAACAAGTTTAATCAATTGGCAAGGTTTGGCCTAGACATGGTGAATACACCAGAGAAGAAGGCTTTGAGGTTCGTGAAAGGCTTGAATGAACCGACGCATGGGTTGGCTATGACTCATAT
Organism: Allium sativum; assembly: GCA_030737875.1. Lineage (NCBI taxonomy): Eukaryota > Viridiplantae > Streptophyta > Magnoliopsida > Asparagales > Amaryllidaceae > Allium > Allium sativum. The sequence continues at coordinate 313,138,102 of CM060913.1, forward strand.
CCCTATGGGGGCCACCTTTGAGAAGCTAGTTGACATGGCACTCATGCATGAAGAAGAGAAGGGTCCCAATGCTAATAAGGCACCCGAGAAAAAGGGAGATCAAAAGAGACCTCAGCAGCAACAGCAAAGCAAAGGTGGGAAAGGCAACGGTGGCAAGGGGAAGAAGAAGTGCTTCAATTGTGGGATACCAGTCCACATAAGCAAAGATTGTAGAAAGAAGAAGAAGACTGGTTGCTTTCACTGTGGCGAAGCAGGGCATCTAGTGAAGGATTGCCCTAAGAAGGGGCAAAGGACGGGATCTACCTCAGGAGGACAGGTGCAAGCTCTTATGGCACCGGGTCAGGCTAGGGGGCAAGTACAGGCTCTCGCGGTTCCACCGATTCAGGAAAGAGGTAGAACTATTTCCGTTGAAAGCCTGGTTTTTCTATTTGACCATCCTGTCCGCACATTGTTTGATTCAGGCGCATCGCATTCGTTTATCTCATCATCATTAGTTGAGTCACTGCACTTAGACACCAGTCTTGTAGATGATCCCTTGGTTGTTTCAAACCCAATTGGGGGCTCCACTTATTTGTCCATGGTGTGTTTGGGTTTGAAGATTTCTATACTTAACATTGAGTTTAGATGTGATGCTTTTGTTTTGGGCTTCACGGGCTATGGGTTAATTTTGGGCATGGACTGGTTATCCAGTAATGGTGCTGTTCTTGATTGCGAAAGGAGAGTTGTTAGGCTCATGACCCGCTTGGGTAATACTCTCGAGATCTCTTGTAATCCCATGGATTCTGTTATGCTAAGTTATCTTGAATCGCTTGACGCTTCGGTCGAGAGTTTGCAATCTGTTAGAGTGGTCCGGGAATACTCGGATGTGTTTGAGGAGGTGAAGGGCTTACCTCCGAAGCGGGAGATCGACTTCCGAATATATCTGGTGGATAATGCTAAACCTGTATCTTTACCAGTGCACCACATGGCTCCTTGTGAGAGGAGGGAACTGCATAAGCAAGTAGGGGAGTTGCTTGAGAAGGGGTTCATAAGACGAAGTATATCGGAGTGGGGTGCTCCAGTAGTTTTTGCTACGAAGGCAGATGGGTCCCTCAGACTTTGTGTAGACTATAGAGAACTCAACAAGCTCACAAAGAAGAATAGACACCCATTGCCGAGGATTGATGATCTTTTCGATCAGTTGGTTGGCGCTTCAGTATTTTCTCAATTGGACTTAGCCACGGGGTTTCATCAGTTGAGGGTGGTTGAGGATAGCATAGACAAGACGGCCTTTAGGACTCCGGATGGTTTCTATGAGTGGCTGGTGATGCCATTTGGGTTGACGAACGCCCCTGCATACTTTGTTGATTTGATGAGTAGGGTGTTCAGGGAGTTCCTTAATAAGTTCGTGGTGGTCTTTGTGGATGATATCTTAGTATTTTCTAAGAGTGAAGAAGAGCATGCCCTACATCTTGGGGAGGTGTTGAAGACTCTTCGAGCACATAGCCTTAAGGCAAAATTCTCTAAATGTCACTTCTGGAGGAAGGAAGTGCGGTTCTTGGGGCACGTGGTCTCCAAGGATGGGATAGCTGTGGATCCCGCGAAGGTAGTATCAATTCAAGATTGGAAGGTTCCTAAAAATGCTACCGAAGTAAGAAGTTTCTTGGGGTTGGCGGGTTACTATAGGAAGTTTATCAAAGACTTCGCAAAGATATCAGCCCCTTTAACCCGCCTTACGAAGAAGAATCTTGTTTTCACATGGGACGTAGATTGTGATGATGCGTTCCGACGGTTAAAGAGGGCTTTAACCACTGCTCCAGTTTTAGTGTTGCCAGATGGGAGCAAGCCATTTGTTGTCTATACCGATGCTTGTGGGACAGGACTAGGCGCAGTCTTAATGCAAGAGGGAAGGGTAATAGCCTATGGTGGAAGGCAGTTGAGAGTGCATGAGAAAAATTACCCTACCCATGATTTAGAGTTGGCCGCTATTGTTTTTGCGCTTAAGATTTGGCACCATTATCTTCTTGGTGAGAGATTCGAATTGTTCACTGACCACAAATCATTGAAGTACTTGTTTTCTCAGAAGGATTTGAATTTGAGACAGCAAAGGTGGATGGAGTTCTTAGCATCCTATGATTTCGAGATAGCGTATACCCCTGGCAAGGGTAACGTGGTGGCGGACGCCTTGAGCAGAAAAAGGTTGTCCCTGAGTCCATTGTTCGTGGAACAACGAAGCTTGGAATTTATCTCGATGTTTGATTTCAGACCTTCCATTGACTATGTACCCGGTTTGCTAGCATCCTTGGAGGTCAGACCTACTCTTCTGGGGCGGATTGGAGAGGCACAGAGGGACGACTCACAGTTGGTTGAGTTGGTGGAGAAGCTCATAAGGGGGGAGTCGTCCAGCCATTTGAGTAGGTACGCCCTAGACGATAGGGGGTGCTTGCGTAGAGACGGTAGACTTTGTGTACCGCAAGACGAAGGTTTGAGGAAGGCTATTCTTGATGATGCACACCGTTCTAGGATGACCATTCATCCCGGTGGGGACAAGATGTACCAAGACATGAGGCGGGTTTTCTTCTGGGCCGGTATGAAGAGAGATGTGGCTGAATATGTTGCTCGGTGCTTGGTATGCCAACAAGTGAAGGCGGAGCAAAAGAAACCTGGTGGGTTGCTTCACCCATTGGAAGTTCCGCAATGGAAGTGGGATAGCGTCTCGATGGATTTTATTGACGGGTTACCCAGATCAAGAAAGGGTAATACGGGAATTTGGGTGGTGGTAGACAGACTTACTAAGAGCGCCCATTTCATACCTGTGAAGAGCAAGAGGACCGCTCCATGGCTAGCTTCTGTATATCTTCGAGAGATAGTTCGATTGCACGGGGTTCCTCTAGCATAGTGAGTGATCGAGATCCTATCTTCACTAGCGAGTTCTGGAGAAGTTTGCAAGAAGCAGTGGGGACTCAATTGTGTCTGAGCACCGCATATCATCCTCAGACGGACGGCCAGACTGAGAGGGTGAATCGTGTCCTGGAAGACCTTTTGAGGCTTTGTATCTTAGATTTTGGAGGTACATGGGAAGAGCATCTTCCATTGGTGGAGTTCGCATATAATAACAGCTTTCAGTCCAGTATTGGTATGGCTCCTTTCGAAGCTCTCTATGGAAGGCCTTGTCAATCACCTACATGTTGGTGGGAGTCTACGGACAAGATCTTGCTTGGGCCTGATATGGTTAGGGAGACTTCTGAGAAGATTGACTTGATTCGAAGAAGGATGAAAGCCGCGCAGGATAGGCAAAAATCTTATGCGGACAAGAGGAGGACGGACCTTGAGTTTGAAGTTGGGGACATGGTCTTTGTCAAAGTGTCGCCGTTACGAAATGTGGTTCGCTTTGGATCTGTTGGGAAGTTAGCACCAAGGTTCGTAGGGCCGTTTCCTATTAAGGAAAGGAGCGGACGGATGGCATATAGAGTGGAGTTGCCCGACAGACTTAGTGGTGTACATGATGTATTTCATGTGTCACATTTGAGGAAGTGCTTACATGAGACCGCAGAGGTGGTAGAGCCGAGCTTGCTTAAAGAAGTGGAAGTAGAGCGTGATGCGACTATTCGACGAGCTCCTACTCGCATCCTTGGGTCAGAGACTAGGAAATTGAGGAATCGAGAGGTTCAACTAGTCAAAGTACAATGGGGAGAAGACGAGGGCAACGCTACTTGGGAGACGGAAGCGAAGATGCGTTCATTGTACCCATTCCTTTTTGAGGGTATGTCTTTTAACTTCTCCTTTATCGTTTGTCTAGTACTTATCTTATCGTTAGTATGTCCTCTCATTAGTACCTTTGACCTTTAGATAGGGTAAACCTATGGTTGAAACATGTGTTTGAGACATGTTATGTTTGATGGATGCATGTGGATGCAAGTGGTTGCTCGTGGATGCATATATACACACTCTAGGCACTAGATCAGCTCAATCACTTCATATTGCATATTGCATAAAATTGTGTGTAGGAAGCTATACTTATGGATGTATAATGATTGTGTTATCATATGGATGATGCATTTTGGTGAATGATTGTGCACTCATGTAGATATTGTATGTGTCGATAGGGTTCTCTCGCATACATAATGGATGCATGGCACTATCATGGTTTGCATATGTTCATACATTAGATAGGGAACATATACACACACTTTTTGCATATGCTCATACATCATTAGAAATTGTTTTAAGGACAATGGATGCCCGCGTTTGATGGATTGAGTAGATGGATGTTTGGATGGTAGGATATGCATTCTCCTTAGCTTAGAGATTTCGGGGACGAAATCCTTTAAGGAGGGGAGAATGTAACACCCCCTATTTCAGTTAATGCTAAAATTCACTAATTGCAGAATAAATAATCTCAAATGTAAGAATTGGGGGAAACGGGCTGCGTCATTGTGTTCGTCTCGGAAAAATACGCGAAATAGAGTCCGAAATTTTGTAAATCGGAGTCCGTATGGCCCAGTTATGGCCCAATGAAGTTTGCAGAAAATTCAAAGTTAAAAACAGATTTAAAAATTAAAAATCAGATTTCGAAATTGGAGCCAGCAGGGGGCCAGGCGGGAAAATTCCCGCCCTACCCTGTCGACAGGGCTGTCGACAGGCATGTCGACTGCGGAGTCGACTGCCCTGTCGACTTGCCTGTCGACACAGGGTGTCGAGTCAGTTGGCTTGGGTGCACCAGATCTGGTTTTCTGGCTAGGGCTGGGCTGGGTTCTAGAGACTTCCTAAATCTGACGGACCTAATCTAACCTAGGGTTAATCCTATGGTCTAAAACACACCCTAATCCTATAAATACACCCTAATGCAAGCCTAATCCATACTAAAAATAGAAATGATACCATCATGCCGCCAAAATCAAACTTAAGAGGAGCCTCCACTAGTTTATGAAGAGAGTTGCAAGCTAATCAACCTCTAATCATCATCTCCTTCAAAGTTTGCAACTAGTTCTACTTCATAAGTTTGCTAATCTTGGTTTTGGTGAGTTCCTATGCCTTTAGCAAGTAATTGCTAAACTAATTAGGATAGGATATTAGGAGGCTATGGATGTAAATGTGGAGTATGCAAGTTGTGGTTGTCATATGTTATAAGTTCATATGTAAACTTGCCTCTTTTTATGATATGATGTGTTATGTAAGATCATATGCAAGTTTTATGCAAGTTCTTATGCAAAATCATATGCAAGTTAGTCTCTTTTTGTGATATGCATAACATATGCAAGTTTGCCTTTGTGATATAACATGATATGCAAGATTCATATGCAAGTTAGTCTCTTTTTGTGATATGCATAACATGTGCAAGTTTGCCTTTGTGATATAACTTGATATGCAAGTTCTATGCAAGTTCATATGCAAGTTTTATGCAAGTTCACATGCAAGTTTTATGCAAGTTGATATGCAAGTTCATATGCAAGTTCTATGCAAGTTCATATGTAAGTTCATATGCAAGTTTAATGCAAGTTGATATGCAAGTTCATATGCAAGTTCTATGCAAGTTCATATGCAAGTTCATATGCAAGTTTTATGCAAGTTTACATGCAAGTTCATATGCAAGTTTGTCTCTTTTTATGATGTGCAAAACATATGCAAAAGTTGCCTCTATGTATGACATGTTATGTAAACGAATTACGTGGGAAACAATGGGGTGAATATGCATGATTATAAAAAGATGTAAAGTTGTTATGATTAAGCATAACATAAAATAAATGGACATAATTGGAAATTTACCTATTGAGTTAGGTCTACCCATATTATGGAGTTGGGAATTTACCTATTAAGTTAGGTCTACCCATACTATGGAATTGGGAATTTACCTATTGAGTTAGGTCTACCCATATTCTTAAAAATGTGTAATTAATTAGGGATAATGAATACAAATTATGGGGGTGATTAATTAGGTGTAATTAATCAACTAAGACACGAGGTTGGACCCTTTTGTAGCGGAAGTCTGCCCGGAACCGACCGGCAAATCCAGTGGCTACAAATGATTGGCCCAATGTGAGAGGTCTTAGTCATAAATTAAATACGTGATTAAAGTAAAGACACGAGGTTAGACCCTTTTATGACGGAAGTCTGCCCGGACCCAACCGGCATATCCAGCAGTCGTAAAAGGTGGTCTAATGTGAGAGGTCTTTATGGGGTCATGATCTTAATTAATTAATTAAGAAACACTTAACCATATTAGCATGTAGAGGGACATGAGGGGTTAAGTGGGTGCCTTGGGTGGCATGTGGAAATCTAGTAATTGCCTTGGGTGGCAATAGAAAATACGATTAGAATACTTAACCAAAGTGGAACATGTAATTAAAACATGATTAAAGGGTTAAGTGGTGTACACTAGAAATGACAAGCTTAGGTGGGTAGCTTGTGGGGGCCCATTTCAACCAATATCTCAAACGTATCTTTGTGGGCTCGACCCAAGTCGAGTGACGGGACACGCATATTGGGCTTGACTATAAGAGGCCAAAACGGGGTAGCGGTGGCAACGCAAGTCCAACGGGTTTCATCTGCGTGTGTGAACCCGGGATGGTAGGTAAGACGTTGTTGCATCGTGTAGATATAACCCGTGCACCATTTGTTGTATCGGGTTGCCACTTTGGGGAGTGATACACCCCATTGTGGGGCCAGCACGGATATCTACGGTAGGGAGCCGATCGCTTGGGAGTAGTGGGTACACCTAGTGGAGATAGGGGCAGACGACACCTATGTAGTGAGCTAGGGGTACACGAAACTACTGGGTAAAATTTTCTAAGTCCTTGGGAGGGATCAACCCTTAAGTAGGAATGACTGGTGTGGTGCAGTGTAGTAAATATCCTTGGGTGGGTAAGTGCGTCTTTATCGTTATCTTAGATCATTCTAAGTCTGATTTGCTACTAAGTGTAGTCATTTATCCCCAGTCACACCGTACCAAGTTATATCATATCCTTATTACTTTAATGATTGCATTGTTAAAGTTATAGGACTCGCTCAGACTTATGTCTGACCCCGTTGTTTTTATCTTTTTCCCAACCCTCAGGTTCTCAGAGTGGGCCCAGCACGAGTGGGCTTTGATCAGGCTGCTTTTATTACTCTCTTGGAGCTTGGACCCTAGATGTAGAGCTCAGCTTTCCCTTTTCTTTTTGGCTATCAGTTCATGTATTGGGATTATGTATTTTTATTTAGCAGGATGGATATTTGTACTTGACTTCTATTATGGTTTTGTGATGTAACCAGACATGTTTTATTTTCCGCTGCAATTAAAATGATGTTTTAAATTTTCAAGTATTACTTATATCTGTCTTGCTGTAATTACTCTGTTCTATATTCACTCAAAATACTCCACCGATGTTATGGCATTCCCTTAGAGAGTGACCATAGCGGGCGTGGGGTGTTACAAAAGTATCATGACAACTCAAATGTACAAAGGTAACACAACATCGAGCCATGCACAAACGAAGTCAGCAAACACAAGTGTGTAATACACAGTGCATTTTCTAGCATGGATTCAGCATGAACAATGGATGGTGCAACTCAAGACAATGGAGGGTGCAACATTGTGAATATAGGCATGCATGTACAAAATAATGGGAAGAATCATAGCAGCATGAATATTTATGTTACAACATGCATACAAGTACATATGGGGTGGAAAATCAAACAGCAAACAATGTTTGAGGACAAGCATGAAATCATGGCATCATATACATGGCAGTTTGTAGCAGCTGTGCAAGTGAATGGTACATGGGTGAAAATATGGTGCCAATAATACAGCATATACAATGAATCAGTATAAGTCAGGATGGAAAATTCATGTACAAACACAAATGGATCAAGCCACGACTGCAAGTGACACAAATGAGCACATGCATGTGCACAAAGTGGTGTGGCATCTCAGTATGGCTCAGCCCAGAATAGCATGTGCAAAATCAGTATGGGATCAAAGTGTAGCAAACCAGTTCGGCATGGTGTATGAAGATAATCAAGACTAGGTTCAAGCGAGCTACATTCACAAGGTACATGAAAAGGATAGTTCAAACATATACAAGGCAGTGTGATATATTCTTGCACAAGACATGCACAAGTTAACATGGTACAGTTCAAGGTCATGGGTTCAATGTTTTGATACTCAACAATTGCCATAAAACTGTTTTGTACAGTTTAATCACAACAGGCATGCAATGTTCAGAAACTAAGGTAAAACTGGATGGAGCATACAATTTGAAGCAAATGTTTATACAAGTCATACTAGAAATTGGTTCAGCACAACAGTGAGAACATGATAGCAGATCATGCAAAATATAATCAGTGAATCAAAATTGGCAAGGATTTTATTCATTTTCAGAAGGCAACAAAATAATTCCACATATTTCAAACATGAAACAATTTCCAGAAATAAAAACAAATTTGACTTTCATTTGTAGCAAACCAATTCAGATTTGAACATACTTGTTAATACATCAAGGAATTCATTCATTGTTTTATGGCAACTATTCAAGTTGTTTTTATTACAGTCACAAGGGCCAAGGAGATTTGCAAGGGTCAAAAAATATTTGTTTCCAGTTTTAAAATTTTCAGAGATTTCATTCAAGGAAAACGAATTAATATTTTTGGACAAATGTTTAAAGATCTTCCAGAAATGAAGCAAGCACTTTTTTTGGAAAATTTTTTAAGGGACAAAAATCAAACAATTTCCAGTTTTATTAATAGATTCAAGCCAAGCAAAATTAGGGTCAAGGCAGATTTAGTATTGAGTGCAATCCAAGAAAGTAATTCAAGTTAGTTTTAATCGAGGCACAAAGAGGCATCAGTTTTCTTAGCAAGGTAATTCTTTCAGATTTCAATCAAGGAAATCACACAACAACAATCAACCCAAGGTAATTAAATCAAAAGAGGAAACTGCAAAATCAGCATCGAATCATATGTGAAATCAGAGTGTAGGGTTTCCATTCTACCCTATATACATTACACCACATAATCACAAGCGATTATGGAAAACAAAAAAAAAACAAAAAATCGATAAAGAAAATTTAGAGAAACTCACAGAATTTATCCATCGTTTTCGATCTCCAATATCCCAAATCGAAGTATCATTTAGCCACACGGTTTCGAAGTATCATAGATTTAAATTCCAGAAGCAATCAATCAATTCAATCTGGGATTTAAAGAAAACCCTAATTCCCAAATACAAGCCACCATATTTTTCTCCAGAGAATAAAAGAGAATCGGGTCAAGGCAAAAAGAGGAGGGTGCAACACAGTTTAACATGGTTGGCCATGTTCAAATAGGAAGGGGGTTGACCCTTCATAATTAAACTCATTTATTCATTTTACAAGGGTTTCTTTTGTTTTTAATTTTGTTGTATTTTAATTTTCTATTTGTAAAACATTCTGAAACAGTTCTAGAGTCTGTAAAATCTAGAGGAGATTCAGCTAGGGGTTAACTGACAGTTTACTAGTGTAACACCCCGCATTTTTAAGTATAATTAAAAATGAAATAAAATATATGAAAATATGGTTATGATAGGTAAATAATGGTGATGCATAAGAAGAATTAATTAATACATGGAAGAGAAGAAAAATTAGTTCGATAACGGTGTTTGTAACGGAAAAGATAGTAAAATGATGATAATTACTTTAAGAATCAGGAATTAGGTAAACTGGACATCACCATTGCGTTCCTCTCAAAATTTTACATGAAATAGAGTCCGAGTTTTCGAAAATCGGAGTCCGGATGAAGAAGTTATGGCCTGTAGAAGATTCAGAAGGTTTCGGTCAGCACAGAACTGGGCAGGTCGACCTGGGGGCCAGATCGGCCAGGGGGTCGACCTGGGAGTCGACCTCCCCCATGGGGGTCGACTATAGTGTCGACCTCCCCCCCCCCCCCTACAGGTCGACCTGGTCGGCCTGTTTCGGTCCAGAACACGTTTTTGAAGCCCAGGGACGATTTTTGATGGACCAGATTGGTTTTAGGGTTAATCTGATGGCTGAAATGAATTGCTACACCTATAAAAACAACCTAAGACCTAGCCTTCTCTACACACAATTCTATTCTGCTTCTTCTCTGCCTCTGTTCTAAATAAAAATAAAAATGGCGTCGCTACTCTGTTGGAATCAAAACTAGAAGCTAATCAACATCAACTTAAGCAACTCAATTCAAATTAGAGATTAAAGCTTCTGCAACGATTCTACAACAATTAAAGTTCTTTCTTTAATCCAACCCAGGCAAGTGTAGTTATTTTCCGATATAAACTTTAATCATAATTGTGACATGATTGTAAATCTGAATTTGAGATTGTGTATGTTCTGTTCTGATCTATTTTATTCTGTATCTCTTCTTCTTTCTGTTATATAGCCAGGCTACTACGAGCCTGCGCCAATCTCCTAAGAGATTAACGCACGAACGCTAAAATGTTTAGGACAAATAATGAATGTGGTATAATTGGACATGGTTAATCTATGACTGATTTAAGAAAAAAGGACATAGGTTGTAAACTAGATTTAGATCTATGCATATTCTGTGAATTGGAAGAAGAGGAACCATGGTATGTTAACATATGACTTGAGACAAAGAAAATATGGCTTAGGTATAAAGATTTACATTAAGGTAGGACATCTTTTAAATGTAAATAAACACCTAAGTAAGGGATCTTTCGGATTTATGACATGCATAGTAATCGATGGTTATATTTGGTATATGATCATAGTGTGAATCATGACAATTATTTAGGCATGCTTAGGCCAAATTTAAAATTAGGCAAGATATGTTTGTGAAACTTTAAGGAATGAATAAATCTGTTATATTTGCCTACTCTGCTAGTTCTGCTATATTGCTTAATCTGCTAGTTCTGTTGTATTGCTTAATCTGCTAGTTCTGCTCTACTGCCTAGTCTGCTAGATTTGTTCATCTGCCAAATCTGTCATCTGCTAAGTCTGTTGAAAATGCTAGATCTGCTAGTTTGCTTAATCTGCTAAATCCGTTAAGTCGCCTAATCTGAAAAATCTGTTATCTGCAATATCCGTTGAGTTGATATAATTAGTCCGCTATTGACATAATCTGAATTGGCTATAGTTATGAATAATTGACCTGTATATTAGGTGTGTGTATAAATGGTAAATCATTAATTAATTGGCCGCAAAGATAAACATGGCTAACTCGAGGTTAGAATGAGTTTGCGGCGTAATTCTGCCCGGGACCGCCCGACATATTCCAGTGGTCGCAAACAATAGGTTCTAATGTGAGAAGTTAGTCATAACGTGCTTGAAACCCGAGGTTAGACTCAGTTTGCGACAGAAACCTGCCCGGAACCAACCGGCCTAACCAGTAGCCGCAAACTGTCAGTCTAATGTGAGAGGTTTGGGCATTAATATTTAATTAATGAAAATCTGAGATAATTATGATGTCTAAAACGTGTTGGGTAAAGTTAAACCAATTGGACCAATGAATCTGATAAACCCGTTTCGTGAATCCGTAGGCACAATAAAAAGTTAGATAATCTGTAACCAGTTAATCTGTAAGTCTGTTAATCTGTAACCAGTTAATCTGTAAGCCTGTTAATCCGAACATCTGATCCGTTAGTCTGAAAACCTGTTAACTTGATTGTCTGATCTGTGAAATAGTTAATCTAAATTTTGTATGTCTGAAACTTGTAGACAAGTTAAGCTGAAATCTGTTAGTCTGGGGACACAAGGTTAGGAGGGGAATTACTTGTGTCATCTGTTGTTTGGGACCCATATTAGTCAGTAACCCTTTCTGGTATCAAAACTTTGACCCAACAGTAAGTAGGGTCCGGGCACGCTTACTGAACTAATTATAAGCGGTTCATTCTGATAATGGCGAGGGGTGTTGATGGTGCGTTCCAACCGGGTCATGTGCATGCATGGATCCCAGTCTGCCTCTGAGGATGTAAGACGCCGTGACATCTGTAAATAGGTCTGTGCCAATTGGTTGTCACTTTAGGGAGTGATACACCCTACTGTGGGGCCGACACAGGATATTTATGTATTAGGGAGCCGATCGCTTGGGGTAGGGTTTTAGGGTACACTTAGTTCTGTCTGTTTCTGTTGGTACCGTCTGTTTCTGTTGGGTGGTAACACCTGTCTGTTTCTGCGTGGTACCGTCTGTTCGGGTGGTAAAGGCCCATTACTAGTGTACACCTAATTCCACATTCTGTTTCCGTAGGAATTAATCTGTTTCTGCTTCTGTCTGTTTCTGATCGGGTAGTAAAGGCCCATTATTAGCATTCTGTTTCTGTTAAATTATTCTGTACCTGTTTCTGTTTCAGTTTAGACATTAGGGTGACACCTAATTCTGTTATACTAGTATTAGTGCAGAGAAGTGTAAAACAATGACTTATATCATTATGTTCTTCTGTTATATCTGTTACACCTGTTACAGTTATCTCTCATCCAGTTTTATTTTCATGTCATGTTATTATTATCTGTTCATAACTGAAAATCACTGGACTTGCCAGACTTTTTGTCTGACCCTTGTTGTTTCGCCTCCTTTCTTCCGTTTCCCTACCCAGGTTATCCAAGGACGGGATACTTTAGCTTGATCCGGATTTCTTCTGCTTGAAGTGCTTAAAGTATGGCTTGGCTTTGTATAGCTTCTGTTCTATGGGGATTATGATTTTAAACTATGCATTCTGAAGGCTTTTGTACAAGACTGATATTTTGTACTTGAATTCTGATAATGTGATTTGAAAGGATGTAACTAAGTTTATTTCGGTTTCTGTTGAAATAAAGTTATAAATTTTTCAAGTACTATTTTATCTGTCTTGTAAGTTTCTGTTCTGTTTACTAAAATGCTCCACCAAAGTTAAGGCATTCCCTTAGTGAGTGACCTTAACGGAGGTGGGGTGTTACACTTGGTATCAGAGCTAAAGGTTACCAGAATAGATAAAAGTTTTTGAAAACTATTTTCAAATAAAGGTTTTGGAAGGAAGTATTTTCAAAAATAAAGCGTATTTTGAAGAACATGATCCCCAAGAGCCATATATCTTTCCTTCAGTCCTTTTTGTATTGAATCTTTCCTTTTTCGTTTCAGCATGTCTGAAGCATCTGAGATACCAGAGGGTGTTCATGTACCCGGTTGGTTTCGTCAATATCTTGAGGCTAGGACCGTCGCCGCAGGTCTAGCAAATGATCCCCCTCCTCCTCCGCCCCCTCCTCGTGCAATTGCTTTCCCAAAGATCTGTAGAGATTTTAGGGCCATGGGTGGAAAGAATTTCAAGGGAACTTAATCATTCGTCGAAGCGAGGAACTGGCTCAAAGAAACTGAGGATCTATTCGTTATCTTCGAGGTGGACGATAGGAAGAAGGTACAGTTGGCGGTATGGCTGCTCAAAGACGAAGCTTCCTATTGGTGGGAAGTCACTAACGCCGAGAGGCCAGTTGAGACATGGATGGATTTCGGAACAAGGTTTGAGACAAAATTTCTCTCGCAAGTTGAACGGAGTTTACAACTGGAAAAGTTCTTATCTCTTAAGCAAGGAAGTATGACGGTCAAGGAATACGTCAACCAGTTCAACCAACTAGCTAGGTTCGGATTAGATTTAGTCAACACTCAGCATAAAAAGGCTCTCCGCTTTGTTAAAGGATTGAACGAGCCACTGCACAGCCTAGCCATGACCCATGTACCCATGGGAGTGACTTACGAGAAATTGGTGGACATGGCGCTACTGCACGAGGAAGACAAGGGCCCGAAAGAGACAAAGAAGGAAGAACCACAGAATAAGAAAGCATGGCCCAAAAAGGAAACACAAAGGAAGGATGAGAAGTCTGAAGATAAGAAGGGGAAAAAGTGCTTTACTTATGGGAGCTCGACTCATCTGAACAAGGATTGCAGAAAAAGGAAAGGCACTTGCTTCAACTGTGGAGAGATGGGACACTTCACTAAGGACTGCCCGAAGAGACGAGGGCAAGGAGGGCAGGCGAACGCTCTTGAGGCTAGTGGCTAGGATAGAAATAGGAAAATTTCTATAGTAGGTTTAATTTCTTTATCTAATTATGGAGTTAAGACTTTTTCTGATTCTGGTATTTTGATTTTGTAATCGATACTCTGCACTTTAATACTAGTATTATTTCTGAATTCCGCTGTAGACTCAGACCCATAAGGGTTTTGGCTCATCTGTTTGAGATTGGGGTTTGAGGGATATCTGTGTTAGGCGTCAAGTATGACGCATACATTCTGAGTTTTCGTGGGGTATGATTTTATCATGCTTAACTTCCTAAGAGCCATTAGGGAACCTGATCTGTACCAGTAGTCTGTAAATATCTGAATACTTCTGATAAGATTTCCAGTTTTGACATTGTCTAAAGAGGGTAATCCTCTGGGTGTCAATTTGATGTTGGTTTCGGTCTTCGGGGCCGATACTTAGGACCCATGCCTAATGGGAACCAAGTTTTTGTTTTATCTGTACTCGCTTCCATCATTCGACTGTATCCTATCGATCGAATCTTCGAACTTTAGGTAGAAACTCATGGGTGTAAACATGTGTTTGAGACATGTTATGTTTGATGGTTGCAAGTGGATGCAAGTGGTTGTTAGTGGTTGCCCGTGGATGCATAAACACGCACTAGGCACTAGATCAGCTCGAAAACACTCTCATACTGCATATGGTTGTGTGAGCATTTTCAATTTTTGTGGATGCAAAATGATTTACTCAGCACATGGATGTTGCATATGACTGAATGGTTGTGCACTCATATAGAAATGATATGTATCAAGTAGGAAAATTGCATACATGTTGGACTCATGGCACTGGCATAATTCGCATTAAGGAGGTCAACTGAATCAGTGGACCGCCTGATCTTTGCATTAGACAAGGAACATATACACACACTTCTTGCATATGTTCATACAGCATTAGAAATCTCTTAAGGACAGTGAATGCCTGTGATTGGTGATTGAGTAGATGGATGATTGGATGGTAGGACACATTCTTCTTAACTTGAAGATTTCCGGGGCGAAATCCTTTAAGGAGGGGAGAATGTAACACCCCGCATTTTTAAGTATAATTAAAAATGAAATAAAATATATGAAAATATTCTTATGATAGGTAAATAATGGTGATGCATAAGAAGAATTAATTAATACATGGAAGAGAAGAAAAATTAGTTCGATAACGGTGTGTGTAACGGAAAAGATAGTAAAATGATGATAATTAATTTAAGAATCAGGAATTAGGTAAAATGGACAACACCATTGCGTTCCTCTCGAAATTTTACAATAGAGTCCGAGTTTTCGAAAATCGGAGTCCGAATGAAGAAGTTATGGCCTGTAGAAGATTCAGAAGGTTTCGGTCAGCACAGAACTGGGCAGGTCGACCTGGGGGCCAGGTCGACCAGGGGGTCGACCTCCCCCATGGGGGTCGACTATAGTGTCGACCTCCCCCCTTACAGGTCGACCTGGTCGGCCTGTTTCAGTCCAGAACACGTTTTTGAAGCCCAGGGACGATTTTTGATGGTCCAGATTAGTTTTAGGGTTAATCTGATGGCTAAAATGAATTGCTACACCTATAAAAACAACCTAAGACCTAGCCTTCTCTACACACAATTCTATTCTGCTTCTTCTCTGCCTCTATTCTAAATAAAATAAAAATGGTGTCGCTACTCTGCTGGAATCAAAACTAGAAGCTAATCAACATCAACCTAAGCAACTCAATTCAAATTAGAGATTAAAGCTTCTGCAACGATTCTACAACAATTAAAGTTCTTTCTTTAATCCAACCAAGGCAAGTGCAGTTATTTTCCGATATAAACTTTAATCTTAATTGTGACATGATTGTAAATCTGAATTTGAGATTGTGTATGTTTTGTTCCAATCTATTTTATTCTGTATCTCTTCTTCTTTCTGTTCTATAGCCAGGCTACTACGAGCCTGCGCCAATCTCCTAAGAGAATAACGCACGAACGCTAAAATGTTTGGGACAAATAATGAATGTGGAATAATTGGACATGGTTAATCTGTGACTGATTTAAGAAAAAGGACATAGGTTGTAAACTAGATTTAGATCTATGCATATTCTGTGAATTGGAAGAAGAGGAACCATGGTATGTTAACATATGACTTGAGACAAAGAAAACATGGCTTAGGTCTAAAGATTTACATTAAGGCAGGACATCTATTAAATGTAAATAAACACCTAAGTAAGGGATCTTTGGAATATATGACACGCATAGTAATCGATGGTTGTATTTGGTATATGATCATAGTGTGAATCATGACAATTATTTAGGCATGCTTAGGCCAAATTTAAAATTAGGCAAGATATGTTTGTGAAACTTTAAGGAATGAATAAATCTGATATATTTGCCTAATCTGCTAGTTCTGCTATATTGCTTAATCTGCTAGTTCTGTTGTATTGCTTAATCTGCTAGTTCTGCTCTACTGCCTAGTCTGCTAGATTTGTTCATCTGCCAAATCTGTCATCTTCTAAGTCTGTTGAAAATGCTAGATCTGCTAGTTTGCTTAATCTGCTAAATCCGTTAAGTCGCCTAATCTGAAAAATCTGTTATCTGCAATATCTGTTGAGTTGATATAATTAGTCCGCTATTGACATAATCTGAATTGGCTATAGTTACGAATAATTGACCTGTATATTAGGCGTGGGTATAAATGGTAAATCATTAATTAATTGGCCGCAAAGATAAACATGGCTAACTCGAGGTTAGAATGAGTTTGCGGTGTAATTATGCCCGGAACCGCCCGGCATATTCCAGTGGTCGAAAACAATAGGTTATAATGTGGAAGTTAGTTATAACGTGCTTGAAACCCGAGGTTAGACTCAGTTTGCGACAGAAACCTACCCGGAACCAACCGGCCTAACCAGTAGCCGCAAACTGTCAGTCTAATGTGAGAGGTTTGGGCATTAATATTTAATTAATGAAAATCTGAGATAATTATGATGTCTAAAACGTGTTGGGTAAAGTTAAACCAATTGGACCAATGAATCTGATAAACCCGTTTCGTGAATCCGTAGGCCCAATACAAAGTTAATCTATAACCAATTAATCTGTAACCAGTTAATCTGTAAGCCTGTTAATCCATCTGATCCGTTAGTCTGAAAACCTGTTAACTTGATTGTCTGATCTGTGAACTAGTTAATCTAAATTTTGTATGTCTGAAACTTGTAGACAAGTTAAGCTGAAATCTGTTAGTCTGGGGACACAAGGTTAGGAGGGGAATTACTTATGTCATCTGTTGTTTGGGACCCATATTAGTCAGTAACCCTTTCTGGTATCAAAACTTTGACCCAACAGTAAGTAGGGTCCGGGCACGCTTACTGAACTAATTATAAGCGGTTCATTCTGATAATGGCGAGGGGTGTTGATGGTGCGTTCCAACCGGGTCATGTGCGCGCATGGATCCCGGTCTGCCTCTGAGGATGTAAGACGCCGTGACATATGTAAATAGGTCTGTGCTAATTGGTTGTCACTTTAGGGAGTGATACACCCTACTGTGGGGCCGACACAGGATATTTATGTATTAGGGAGCCGATCGCTTGGGGTAGGGTTTTAGGGTACACTTAGTTCTGTCTGTTTCTGTTGGTACCGTTTGTTTCTGTTGGGTGGTAACACCTGTCTGTTTCTGCATGGTACCGTCTGTTCGGGTGGTAAAGGCCCATTACTAGTGTACACCTAATTCTACATTCTGTTTCCGTAGGGATTAATCTGTTTCTGCTTCTGTCTATTTCTGATCGGGTAGTAAAGGCCCATTATTAGCATTCTGTTTCTGTTAAATTATTCTGTACCCATTTCTGTTTCAGTTTAGACATTAGGGTGACACCTAATTCTGTTATACTAGTATTAGTGCAGAGAAGTGTAAAACAATAGCTTATATCATTCTGTTCTTCTATTATATCTGTTACACCTGTTACAGTTATCTCTCATCCAGTTTTATTTTCATGTCATGTTATTATCATCTGTTCATAACTGAAAATCATTGGAGTTGCCAGACTTTTTGTATGACCCTTGTTGTTTCGCCTCCTTTCTTCCGTTTTCCCCCTAGGTTATCCAAGGAGGGGATACTTTAGCTTGATCCAGATTTCTTCTGCTTGAAGTGCTTAAAGTATGGCTTGGCTCTGTATAGCTTCCGTTCTATGGGGATTATGATTTTAAACTATGCATTCTGAAGGCTTTTGTACAAGACTGATATTTTGTACTTGAATTCCGATAATGTGATTTGAAAGGATGTAACCAAGTTTATTTCGGTTTCTGTTGAAATAAAGTTATAAATTTTTCAAGTACTATTTTATCTGTCTAGTAAGTTTCTGTTCTGTTTACTAAAATGCTCCACCAAAGTTAAGGCATTCCCTTTGTGAGTGACCTTAACGGAGGTGGGGTGTTACAACTAGTGTCTGTAAAACTAGTGAAAATCTGGTCTAGTAGATATAGGCCAGTCTAGGGTTTTAAGCGTAGTATTAGAATAGGAGCGAGGGGTTCGCGAGTGTACATGGTCTTGTATGCGGGATCTGTTCCTTCACCTAGTATAAACCTTAGGAATGCAACAGTAGGCAGGGTTTTGCCAAAGCTGGGTATATCTGTGTGTGATTTATTTTCTGCACTTTTATTTTTGCTGCATTCTGTGATCTATTTATTATTTCAATAACCTGTCAGTTTTTAATTCAGTATAAAATTGTGATAAACCCTATTAACCCCCCCTCTAGGGTTAATCTAGATCCAACACATGAAAGGCCACATTTTTCTTTTCTTGAGCTTATTCCTTTTTTGCATGAATATTTACTTCATAAGACATAAGATTTCCTATTAGCTCTTCTGGTTTCATAGCTGGTACGTCATTTGCTTCTTCAATGGCTAGTACTTTTCTTTCCCAGGACTCAGTTAGAGAAATTAGTACTTTTGAAACGATGTCAAAGTCACTATATTTTTCTCCTAGTCCTATCAATGCATGTAAAATGTCTTGAAATCTTGAGTACATTTCATTGATAGTTTCATTATGTTTAATCTTAAAGTTCTGGAACTAGTTTTTGAGCATTGAAATTTTAGTTTGCTTGACTTTGTTTGTTCCTTCGTGGATGGTCTTGAGTGTTTCCCATATTTGATATGCTGATGTACAAATGCTAACACGATTGAACTCATTTCTATCTAGTGCACAGTATAGCATGTTCATAGCTTTTGCCTTTGCATTGGCCTCCTCTTTTTGAACTGTTATCCAAGTTGAATATTCTGTTGTAGGTGTCGTAAATTCTTTTTGAGTATCTTTCCATGCACTAAAACCACTTACTTGCATATAAATCCTCATTCTTGTAGCCTAGTAGTTGTAGTGTAGCCCATTGAATAAAGGTGGTCTTTGAGTAGATTGTCCTTTGGCAAAGGTTGTTGAGCTAGTACTTGGGTTGTTCTCCATTTTATCAAAGTATCGAATAACAGTGTTACGGTTATAGGATGGCCTTGCTCTGATACCAAATGAAAGAGGCTATATGACAGTAGGATCATGTAGAATGAAGAATAGGATGTAGTGTATATATTAGAGTAGTAAGCAGTAAATCACACAGTCGATTTATACTGGTTCGGACCACTGTCCTACGTCCAGTCCCAGACTCACTTCTGGTATTTCACTAACACTAAAACCCTCACTTCACCCGGAGGAATAGGTTCACAATTACCCAAACAGCCGAATGGGATTTTCTTGCCTCAACCACTGAAGAGGACTTTTACAATACAGAATAGTTGATGACTTGTTTGTGTTCTTGTTAATACTGATATGTCAATATATAGTACACCCTTCCTATAGTCTTTCCTTGATGATAAACGTGAAGCTTGTGAAATATTATAGAAGATAATATTGAGAATGGTATGGTTTTTGAAAACTAGAGAGCTTTGAATAATATAGAGAGAGATAGAATGAAATTCGGTGATTTGATCAGTTAATCAACTCCATATTTATAGTATACAAAGAGTTGTAACTAATCATGAAGAGATTCCATCCAGAGAAACGATTTAGAGGGTTGTGACTCTTCAGAATAGGTTGCAACTTTTCGTAATCAGATGTCTGAAAATTTTATTCAGATGTTTGTTTTAAATTGAAAAATGAAAAAGAAAAGAAATAGTGCATTTCGTAGTAGATTCAGACGTCTGAATATTATGGTAAATTTAAGTTTTGTCTCAGCAAACAGACATCTGTCTGATTTAAATCAGACGTCTGTTTTCTGGGCAAAATATATTCTTTGCCTCTTTTGAATATGAAAACATATATATATGTGATATGTGTGTGCATGTAATCATCAAGGAAGACTTTAACATGAATATCTAGGACTAACAGACCCTTACAACATATTAAATCTTCATTTTGGTGTTCTTGAATCTATTTGTCGAATATCTTCCTACAAAACAAGGTTAGATGATAATATACATGCTTATGTATAGTTTTCATAGTCAAAACGCTATGTAGCAGGATTCAACAGCCATATGTCAAGGGCTAATGGTAACCCCAGTTCTAGCGTAAAGTCCATACACCTTTCAACGATACGTATCTATGTCAAACCTTGACAACCAGGCCTTTCAATGATACCCAGGGTACTCGATCTAAAACCGGTCTTTTAGGTGCCCCCAACGTACCCTTGCTTTGAGCCTATTAGAACTTATGACAACAATAATCTCTCGTCCTTTACATCTTTATTCCTCCAACCCCACGACTTTTCATAGCTCAAGCAACCTTCTCAAGCAACCATTATTCTCCAACTCACGACCTTTGAGTTGTCACCTCATTCGTTGTTCTACATCAATCAACGAACACATTTCAACACTTTGAACCTTCCCCCTTGAATTCACTTCGAAGTCACACCATCACCGAGCCAAATAACATAACTGTGTTGCGGTTAGGGTTCAGGGGGTTGCCCCCGAAAAATAATTTTTTTCAAGCTCTTTTCTTCAAATCCTGGTCGTACCCGAAAATATAAATTTTCAAAAAAACAACCCTATGACCGACCCTTGGCCATGGGTGTATGATCGAACCTTCATCTAGGTATAGGATCGACCTAAAATTCACAACTACCGACCGACCTGAACCCACGACCCACTTGAATGCTTGACCCTCTCCAAACCGACCCGAACAGAAACCAATGATCGACAGACCTCCACGGAAGCAGACCGACCCAACTAGAGTCATCGGACCGACCCAACTCCTGGATACAAGACCAACCCGACCCAACTTGGCACAAAACCATGACCGACCCAATGTGGACTGACCCGTCTAGATTTCTGACTTGCTTCCCAAGACACGACTTTGGCTCGACCGACCCACCATGTTCGACTCACCATGGCTTGCTCGACCCAAAACCTGCATCCTTCAATGCAACTCCAATTTCGACAAAAGCTTCGCCAAATCAATACATTTGATGAAACCAACAAATCTGATTCATCCAATATGACCAAAAGCATGACATGGAATCAACAATAACACCAATATTTCAATTCCATCAATAATTATATAAAATTCACCAAAATCACCATAAATGTACATATGAACAAAACCATGGATCTAACTTGCATATTCACATGAAATATTATAGAATTTGCCTATCTAAACTTGTTAAATCAGACCATAGGGTGATTTATATGGAAATGGACTTACCAATGTGTAGTGTCCCGAAATTTCCGGTACAATTTGAGCTGACCAAATTTACACAAGTCCAACCCAAATTACACTGGAAGCCAGAAAACTAATAGAAAGAAAACAGAGGTTGAGAATAGATTAGATAGAAACTTAGAATAGAAGAAGAACATACAACATCAGAGTAACACGAATCTCACAGCGGAACGAACAACATATAATAGATAACATATCTTTGAAATAAAATCAGTATATGTATATAGTAACATTATCAGAGTATAACACTTACAACACAGCGGAAATAAATATAGCTATAAAATCCTGAAGCCGCCTGCTCCTAGCTCCCCTGGTATATCTGTAAATTCCTGACTACTTGACTGCCCGTGCAAAATTGGGCACCCAAGAGTTTAGGGAAAACAAAACAAAATAAACTCTGGGTCAGTCAGTGGACTGGTATGAGTAAAACAGTTTAGAACCGTTTGAGCAATTAAACGATATCTCATAAGACCACGTTGTATAACGGAACGGGTTTTTTCCTCATGAGAATCCAAAATAATCTTTATATTCAAATTCTTTTGATATTATAATAGTGTCTATCAACCACAATATAACAATCATCTAGCAGAAACACTTTCATCTCACGTTCTACACATATAGTATACAATCAAAATCGCGAGCACTTATTGGATAATGGATTTCCAACTATGACAAGGTATGGAACCACCTTCTGATAGTGTACCTCTAGAGAGGAATACACTGGGTTCAACAAGAACATCTTGCAACCCGGCCACATATGAACGACCACTCATTTCGCTTGAGTGTATCAAATGTATATCACCAACGGTTGGGATCAACAACCGTTTCCCAAATGGGACAGCATCGACAATAGATTATAGAATGAAATGAATATCTCTAGATAGGTGATAATACACCCTACTTAGCGGCCAACCACTTTGCCATGCTGCCTGTCCGATTTTTGTCATTTCCCGGTTGTGAGGCTAGAGGCCACGCTTATCTTTTTACATATCATATCTTCATTTACTTGGAATACCAGGTCGTCATACCCGCCAAATCATTATCGATTTCCCTAATGGTATCACGGGTATGAAGCTAAGAGAAACGAATTCCTCCGCCACCAAACGTAATACGCCTGAAGAGATCAACATATATGATTCGTTAGGAATACATTGTCAGACATTCGTCCGTACAAGTTGTCCTGGGACTGGACAAACCGGAGGCACTATTCCGTACATCCATCTTAGGCAATCTCTACCTAGGATTTATACAACAGCCCTTATACTTTACCCCGTCTTCAATATATTCAGCATACCTGGTTTGCAATGCTTATGCCAATACGGAGTGGTTCTTCGGATAATAATCCAACCGGTCTCTCCATATTAACAACGTTAAAATGGTCAAAAACTTTGATAGTCGGTGATTTAACTATCAAATGAAAACACGTGTGCAAACAACAATCTTATTTCCAATTGGAATTTCTATTGATCAATCATCACCATATATATATATATATATATATATTCATATTCATATTTCCTTATTGTCTATATTCAGAAAATATATGTTATGAACATTTGAAAACATTCCCATTGCTTATTTACTTATCACTATTCTTCCACATCTATCAGTCTCTGACTGTAAACTAGTAGGAGAACAATTCCCTAAGTATCAATCCCGAAGGTCGAAACCAACATCAGATAGACACTTAGAAAACCATTCAACTTAACTAATCTCCAGTCAGTTTTTAATTTAGCTTAACTCCATTTCTTAACTCCTTTTAAATAAAACATTCCATTTTCTATGTTTAGAAAATATCTCTGATCCTATATTTGGAAAATGTTTCCAAAACTCATTTATATGGATTTCAAACTACCGTTTTATAAAACATCGTTATGACCGCTCAATCCATAAATCACTTATTACTTAACTGTATTTCTAACTAACTCTCGCCATCGAACCTCAACTATTTCTTAGTTAAGTAAGGAAGTCATTCAAGTTGGGGTATAATTACCTCTCAGACCTTAACTGAACAACGTTCTTAACCTTGCAATAGACAAAGCTCACCGCTCCAATTTCTACAATCATTTGCTTAAGCAAACTATCGGATTCGAATTATGAATCCACTTCTTTTATGAAAAACATTTATTATAACGCTAACGTTATAAACCCAACTTTCGAAATATCTAACTTCAAATATAACTTTTATTCTTTAATTTGAATAAATCAATAAACACCTAATTTATAAATAAATAAATCTTGATTTAAAAATCGGAAAGTATAAGTACTTTCCCGAATTCGATATAATCTAATTCGACGATTAACTCCCTTCCAATAACTAATATTCAATTAACTCACTTCGAATAACTAATATTCGATTAACTCACTTCGAATAACTAATAGTCAATTAACTCCTCTCGAATAACTAAATTCGATTAACTCCTCTCGAATAACTAAATTCGATTAACTCACTTCGAATAACTAAAATTCAATTAACTCCTCTCGAATAAACTATATTCGATTAACTCCCTTAATTCTATTCGAATAAACTATTTCGAATAACTCCTTTAATTTTATTCGAATAAACTATTTCGAATAACTCCTTTAATTCTATTCGAATAACTAATATTCGATAACTCCTTTAATTCTACTCGAATAAACTATTTCGAATAACTCCTTTCGAATAAACTATATTCAATAATCTCTTTTTGAATAAACTATATTCGATAATCTCCTTTCGAATAAACTATATTCGATAGTCTCCTTTCGAATAAACTATATTCGATAGTCTCCTTTCGAATAACTAATATTCGACTGACTCCTTTCTCTCTATTCGAATAACTCTAGTTCGATTTAACTCAAATCGATTAACTCTAACTGATTAACCCTATCCAATTTACTCTTCGTACATATTCAGTTTCAAATATCGATGGTGAAATTGATTCTTACTTTTCTATATAAGTCTTGACTTATATATTCTTTTAATCCAATGATAAATATTTTACTTAATTTATAAAACCATATTTATAAATTAATCTTCTTACTTTATCTGTTAAAACAGATTTCTCTTAAATGTTCACTTTGAATTCATATTCTGTTATACCCATGTGCGAAGCACGGGTCTAAACTTTCCTTGTGTAAAATTCTCTTTTTATACAATTCTATTCATTTTTCAAGTATTTCCTTTTATAATCTATTTATTTTCTAAATAAATATTTCCTTTATAATCTTATTTGTTTTCTAAATAAATATTTCTTTTATAACTTCTTATTCTATTTATTTAACAAATAAATATTTCTTTTATAATTTCTTTTTATTTCCCAGATAAATATTCTTTTATCTTTCTATTTAATATGGTTCACAAATATCTCCTTTTCAAATCTATTTGTAAATGGTTTACAAATATCCCCTTTTCAAATCTATTTGTAAATGGTTTACAAATATCTCCTTTTCAAATCTATTTGTAAATGGTTTACAAATATCTCCTTTTATCATTCTCTATATTTATTTTCTAAATAAATATTCGATTAACCCCTTTTATATTTGTTTCACAAATATTTCCAATTCAATTTTATTTGTTCTACAAATATAATTTAATTTCAATATACACTTTGAAAAATCCCTTGTATATTCCAGTATTTCTTATGTATTTCAAATACCATATGTCACTGTTCAGCATCACCCCGACACACACAGTCAACAACAGATTGTATATCACATCATATATCACAATATATATGAAAACAGTAAAATAAATGTTGAGGAATCTAGTTGGATCCCTCCAACCTATTTCCCTGCATCATAGATGTTAAACAATATAATTAACATCGATTTCATTTCTATATGAAATATTATGCTAAACAGAATCAGTATTTGATTAATGAATTTTATATATATCGTTATCTATAATTTCAACCAATACATAAGCAATTCAACCAAACAGTTAACACACAACAATCAACAGATAATTATCATTTCTAAGAATACGTTATAAAAATATAACTGTTCAGAGTTGGTGAGCTTTACTCACATTGGACGGTCATCGTTAATAACGATAACCGTCGCTTGATTCAGACGGACAATTTATTTCGCTATAAATTGTAACGAGCTTCAATCCACTCACAGTCAGTTCCATTGGGTAGTGTCCATCCATACGATCCCGTCGGATCTTGTTTCGCTCAATTCTGATCACGTATGACAAAGTTACGACTTATACGAGTTAATGTGCATTTCTAAATAATTAAAACATGGTTACTTAATCAAATGGGCTTAACTTTTGAAACAAGGCCCATTTCCCTTCCTCAAAAGACCACCCGCTCCTCATAACCCATCTTCCCCAGATCAATGAAACAAAACCGACCTCTTTACTTGATTCTCCTTCTACACCTCGCAATCAAAACAACTGAATCCCCTCACCAAACGCAAAACAAACCTTATCACGCCCAAACAATTAACAGTCCACTGCACTGCCATACACAGGCCTCCATTACTCCACGTATTCCCAAACAGAAAACACCAAAAATCCATCTCCAGTAAACCAAATACCCATTTTGACCGCCTGTTTGACCGACGTTCTCCTCCACCTCGGCCACCTACTGACGTCGCGACCTCCACCAATCAACTCTGCGCCTCGACCTCCTTCCAATCGCCCATTCTAGCTCAACTCCGGTTGCCTTCACCAGATTCTGATCTGGAGCGCTCAACTTCCCTGCTCTCGATGCGTTTAACATCAGGCCGCCGGAGTTCCCCCCACCGATGCCATCGGTTGCGCCTCGCCACCCCAAGTCCGCCTGTACCCTCGATTCTTCTTGGCTTTGCCCTGTTCACCGTGGAACCCATCCCCTAGTTTACTGTGTCAAAAACCGAGCACCTCAAAGAGGCATCGCACCCCATCACGAGCACATCACCTTGAAGCTCACGAACAGAGAAGCTCGACGGATCTGAAGTTGTCATATTTCATTACTTATAGAGGGAGATTTAATTCATGGAAGGATTGAAGAGGTCGGCATCTTTATTTTTCTACAGCCAATGAAATCTTTTTGGTCTTAAGGAATAAGGGGTAAACGTTTATATAATAAGTGTTAGCTTCAAAGTCTTATGGTGGAAGCTTCGGCCATGTTAGAACAAGAGGAGATACGGTTGAGAAGAAAGGATGCTTCTACATTAAGTGAAGGGATTAGGTTTTAGGGATAGGATATTTTAAGTTATAACATTTTGGTGACCCTTCTACATGAAGTTCTGTTCTCATCCAAACGGCCAACGACAGAAATAAAAATACTGTTGTGCCGAGCAATTTACCCCGATTCCAAAAATATATTAATATGGGTAGGTTAACTCATATTGTGAGACCCCAAAATATCGATATAGGGTGCAAAATACTCCAAATAAAAAGTTGTGTATTTAATTAATGAAAAATTACAGTAAAATTCTAAAAATTAAATTATAACTACGTCTAGGAGGATTTGTCCAAATTCGATATCAATATTTAATTATAATTAAATATATCGTTACGGCTCATAATGATTTCATAGCGACTATTTGAAAAGTTGATTTGGCCATAACTTAAAATCTAAAATACGAAATCTCGATTTTTCTCTTTCATTAGAAAAATATAGTTCACTAGCTCCATACGTTTCTTGTTTCGCAGAAATCCGACTTAAAACGGTTGTATATTCATTTAAAGTTCGAATCGCCAAATTACGAACTGCCGCGCCATTTCGAGTTCGATTTTAATTATAATAAAATTTATACATTCAACCATCATTAATTAAATATATTCGTTATCGTAATTCAAATTTAAACTGAATTATATATTTTAAATTTGCCCAATCCACACCGTATTGCCATTTCAGCTAATTCTGATTATTTCAGAATTAAATATATTATTTAATTATTATTTTAATTAAATGTTCACTATTATTTAATTCAACGACCATTAAATCCTCTAAATCACTATTTATATAATTAAATACATTAATTATAATACCGTAAAAATACGGGACATTACATTCTTCCCCCCTTAAAATAATTTCGTCCTCGAAATTGCCATGGTAGAAAACAAACCCTATTAACTGGTTAGAACTTATTCGTTCACTTCTTAACTTCAGTTTCAACTGAACCAATTTAATTTCAATTAAATAATTATTTCATTCCTACTAACGAAAATTTTCCAAAATCCTAAAAATTTTCTAACATCTTAACTTTTCGAAAATTTCGCTAGCACCTCCTTTGTACTGGTCAATAGCTCAAACTCAATCTCGCCTCTCTAGGCCTTCTTCAATCTAAAAGAAAATCAAACAGCCAAGCGGCTTGCCAATTCGGCTCATGAAAACTCATACCCAATATAAATATAAACTTGTACCTTTTTGTCGGGCATATCATTATATCCTTTGCATCTGTTACCCATTCAACATATACCCATCATTCCAATCAATCTCCAACCAATTTTATCCACAACCCAATCATTTGCTTTTCCAAGCCAAATTTCATTTCAAACCCAAGTACTATTCTTGATTCCAAATTCTTATATCATCAATCCAGCTTACTCTATATCATTCCAATATAATTCCATATTCTAATTTTATTTGATACCCTTCTATTACAATTCAATTTCCACTTAACTGGTTTCAATTCAAATTCCAGATTGCTTTCACAAGTATTATTTAACTTGTTTTTATTTCAACAATCTCTCCTTGGGAGTTTTAAACTGCTTCGCTTTTCTCAAAAATCAAACAATCCTTTTCGAAATTCAAACAACTTGTTTTTCTCAAAACAATTCAAAAACAATTTCTTTGGTAGTAATCCGTCACTTACAACTCGAAAATGAATACTGATGATGCTGCAGTCATTATCAGAATTATTTTCCCACGATCGAAGTGAGTTCAATACTATATCACTTTCAAAACCATATCTAAACACTTTCATTTTGAAATCACTTTCAAAATACCATTTACAATGCTTTAAAACAATTTAAAATCTCCCAGGATTTTAAAATTCACATATATCTAATCCAAATTCATTTACAAACACTTTTATAACCTTCCAGGGTTTTAATTCCAATATTGATCTAAATTCAGATTTAATTCATCTATTTCATATATTACACTTGTATGAATTCTGATTGGCTATTTACATAACCATTTTACGTTTATAATCTCATTTGATTATAATAACAACCAACACATCTTATATATGATAATAATTTAAATATATATACTTATTCATATCAAAATATATTATGGGCAAAATTATTTCATTTACCCTTTTCAAAACATACCATGTCGGTTCATCGTATTCAAATGTTTAGAAACTTCTACCGATACAGCGGATCAAACTGATCGACCAGAACTCATAAACAACTCAACCAATAAATCTACACAATATAAAACCATTTTTATATCAAATAACAAATACGTTCACTCGTATATATACACCCAACTCAATCTAGGGTATTACTAACCCCATATCTACTGAGTCACGCCACAGAACCAAGGTAACTACTTAACCTTAAGCTCCGATACCAACTGTAGTGTCCCGAAATTTCCGGTACAATTTGAGCTGACCAAATTTACACAAGTCCAACCCAAATTACACTGGAAGCCAGAAAACTAATAGAAAGAAAACAGAGGGTGAGAATAGATAAGATAGAAACTTAGAATAGAAGAAGAAGAAGAACATACAACATCAGAGTAACACGAATCTCACAGCGGAACGAACAACATATAATAGATAACATATCTTTGAAATAAAATCAGTATATGTATACAGTAACATTATCAGAGTATAACACTTACAACACAGCGGAAATAACTATAGCTATAAAATCCTGAAGCCTCCTGCTCCAAGCTCCCCTGGTAAATCTGTAAAATCCTAACTATTTGACTGCCCGGGCAAAATTGGGCACCCAAGAGTTTAAGAAAACAAAACAAAACAAAATAAACTTCGGGTCAGTCATGGGACTGGTGTGAGTAAAACAGTTTAAAATCGTTTGATCAATTAAACAATATCTCATAAGACCACGCCGTATAACGGAACGGGTTTTTCCCTTATGAGAATCCAAAATAATCATTATATCGAAATTCTTTTGATATTATAATAGTGTCTATCAACCACAATATAATAATCATCTAGCAGAAACGCTTTCATCTCACATTCTATATATATAGTATACAATCAAAATCGCGAGCACTTATTGGATAATGGATTTCCAACTATGACAAGATATGGAACCACCTTCTGATAGTGTACCTCTAAAGAGGAATACACTGGGTTCAACAAGAACATCTTGCAACCCGGCCACACATGACCGACCACTCATTTCTCTTGAGTGTATCGAATGTATATCACCAACGGTTGGGATCAACAACCGTTTCCTGAATGGGACAGCATCGACAATAGATTATAGAATGAAATGAATATCTCTAGATAGGTGATAATACAACCTACTTGGCGGCCAACCACTTAGCCATGCTGCCTGCCCGATTTTTGTCATTTCCCGGTTGTGAGGCTAGAGGCCACGCTTATCTTTTTACATATCATATCTTCATTTACTTGGAATACCACATCGTCATACCCGCCAAATCATTATCGATTTCCCTAACAGTATCACGAGTATGAAGCTAAGAGAAACGAATTCTTCCGCCACCAAACGTAATACGTTTGAAGAGATCAACATATATGATTCATTAGGAATACTCTATCAGACATTCGTCCATACAAGTTGTCCTGGGACTGGACAAACCAAAGGCACTATTCCGTACATCCTTCTTAGGCAATCTCTACCTAGGATTTACACAACAACCCTTGTACTTTACTCTGTCTTCAATATATTCAGCATACTTAGTTTGTAACGCTTATGCCAATACGGAGTGGTTCTTTGGATAATAATCCAACCGGTCTCTCCATATTAACAACGTTAAAATGGTCAAAAACTTTGATAGTCGGTGATTTAACTATCAAATGAAAACACGTGTGCAAACAACAATCTTATTTCCAATTGGAATTTCTATTGATCAATCATCATATATATATATTGATATTCATATTTCCTTATTTTCTATATTCATAAAATATATGTTATGAACATTTGAAAACATTCCCATTGCTTATTTACTTATCACTATTCTTCCACATCTATCAGTCTCTGATTTTAAACTAGTATGAGAACAATTCCCTAAGTATCAATCCCGAAGGTCGAAACCAACATCAGATAGACACTTAGAAAACCATTCAACTTAACTAATCTCCAGTCAGTTTTTAATTTAGCTTAACTCCATTTCTTAACTCCTTACTATGTTTAAAAAATATCCCCAATTCTATATTTGGAAAACGTTTCCAAAACTCATTTATATGGATTTCAAACGGCCGTTGTATAAAACATCGTTATGACCGCTCAATCCATAAATCGCTTATTACTTAACTGTATTTCTAGCTAACTCTCGCCATTGAACCTCAACTATTTCTTAGTTAGGTAAGGAAGTCAATCAAGTTGGGGTATAATTACCTCTCAGACCTTAACTGAACAACGTTCTTAACCTTCCAATAGACAAAGCTCACCGCTCTAATTTCTACAATCATTTGCTTATGCAAATTCTCGGATCCGGATTATGAATCCACTTCTTTTATGAAAAACATTTATTATAACGCTAACGTTATAAACCCTACTTTCGAAATATCTAACTTCAAATATAACTTTTATTCTTTAATTTGAATAAATAAATAAACACCTAATTTATAAATAAATAAATCTTGAATTAAAAACCGGAAAGTATAAGCACTTTCCTGAATTCGATATAATCGAATTAGACGATTAACTCCCTTCGAATAACTAATATTCGATTAACTCACTACGAATAACTAATATTTGATTAACTCCTCTTGAATAACTAAATCCGATTAACTCCTCTCGAATAACTAAATTCGATTAACTCACTTCGAATAACTAATATTCGATTAACTCCTCTCGAATAAACTATATTCGATTAACTCCCTTAATTCTATTTGAATAAACTATTTCGAATAACTCCTTTAATTTTATTCGAATAAACTATTTCGAATAACTCCTTTAACTCTATTTGAATAACTAATATTCGATAACTTCTTTAATTCTATTCGAATAAACTATTTCGAATAACTCCTTTCGAATAAACTATATTCGATAGTCTCCTTTCGAATAAACTATATTCGATAATCTCCTTTCGAATAAACAATATTCGATAATCTCCTTTCGAATAAACTATATTCGATAGTCTCCTTTCGAATAACTAATATTCGACTAACTCCTTTCTCTCTATTCGAATAACTCTAGTTCGATTTAACTCAAATCGATTAACTCTAACTGATTAACCCTATCCAATTTACTCTTCGTCCATATTCGGTTTCAAATATCGATGGTGAAATCGATTCTTACTTTTCTATATAAGTCATGACTTATATATTCTATTAATCCAATGATAAATATTTTACTTGATTTATAAAACCTTATTTATAAATTAATCTTCTTACTTTATCTGTTAAAACAGACTTCTCTTAAATGTTCACTTTGAATTCATATTCTGTTATACCCGTGTGCGAAGCATGGATCTAAACTTTCCTTGTGTAAAATACTCTTTTTATACAATTCTATTCATTTTTCAAGTATTTCCTTTTATAATCTATTTATTTTCTAAATAAATATTTCCTTTATAATCCTATTTATTTTCTAAACAAATATTTCTTTTATAATTTCTTATTCTATTTATTTAACAAATAAATATTTCTTTTATAATTTCTTTTTATTTCCCAAATAGATATTCTTTTATCTTTCTATTTAATATGGTTCAAAAATATCTACTTTTCAAATCTATTTGTAAATGGTTTACAAATATCCCCATTTCAAATCTATTTGTAAATGGTTTACAAATATCTCCTTTTCAAATCTATTTGTAAATGGTTTACAAATATCTCCTTTTATAATTCTCTATATTTATTTTTTAAATAAATATTTGATTAACCCCTTTTATATTTGTTTCACAAATATTTCCAATTCAATTTTATTTGTTCTACAAATATAATTTAATTTCAATATACACTTTGAAAAATCCCTTGTATATTCCAGTATTTCTTATGTATTTCAAATACCATATATCACTGTTCAGCTTCAACCAGACACACACAATCAACAACTGATTGTATATCACATCATATTTCACAATATATATGTAAACAGCAAAATAAATGTTGAGGAATCCAGTTGGATCCCTCCAACCTGTTTCCCTGCAACATAGATGTTAAACAATGTAATTAACATCGATTTCATTTCAATATGAAATATTCTGCTAAACAGAATCAGTATTTGATTAACGATTTATATATATATCGTTATCTATAATTTCAACCAATACATAAGCAATTCAACCAAACAGTTAACACACAACAATCAACAGATAATTATCATTTCTAAGAATACGTTATAAAAATATAACTGTTCAGAGTTGGTGAGATTTACTCACATTGGACGATCATCGTTAATAACGATAACCATCGCTTGATTCAGACGGACAATTTATTTCGCTATAAATTGTAACGAGCTTCAATCCACTCCCAGTCAGTTCCATTAGGTAGTGTCCATCCATACGATCCCGTCGGATCTTGTTTCACTCAATTCTGATCACGTATGACAAAGTTACGACTTATACGAGTTAATGTGCATTTTTAAATAATTAAAACATGGTTACTTAATCAAATGGGCTTAACTTTTGAAATAAGGCCCATCTCCCTTCCTCAAAAGACCACCCGCTCCTCATAACCCGTCTTCCCCAGATCAATGAAACAACTTTACTTGATTCTCCTTCCACACCTCGCTATCAAAAAAACTGAATCCCCTCACCAAACGCAAAACAAACCTTATCACGCCCAAACAATTAACAGTCCACTGCACTGCCATACACAGGCCTCCATTACTCCACGTATTCCCAAACAGACAACACCAAAAATCCATCTCTAGTAAACCAAATACCCATTTTGACCGCCTGTTTGACCGACGTTCTCCTCCACCTCGGCTACCGACTGACGTCGCGACCTCCACCAATCAACTCGGCGCCTGGACCTCCTTCCAATCGCCCCTTCTAGCTCAACTCCGGTTGCCTTCACCAGATTCCGATCTGGAGCCCTCAACTTCGCTGCTCTCAACGCGTTTAACATCAGGCCGCCGGAGTTCCCCCCACCGACGCCATTGGTTGCGCCTCGCCACCCCAAGTCCGCCTGTACCCTCGATTTTTCCTGGCTTCGCCCTGTTCACCGTGGAACCTATCCCCAGTTTACTGTGTCAAAAACCGAGCACCTCAAAGAGGCATCGCACCCCATCACGAGCACATCACCTTGAAGCTCACGAACAGAGAAGCTCGACAGATCTGAAGTTGACCCATTTCATTACTTATAGAGGGAGATTTAATTCATGGAAGGATTGAAGAGGTCGGCATCTTAATTTTTCTACAGTCGATGAAATCTTTTTGGTCTTAAGGAAAAAGGAGTAAACGTTTATATAATAAGTGTTAGCTTCAAAGTCTTGTGGTGGAAGCTTCGGCCACGTTAGAACAAGAGGAGATACGGTTGAGAAGAAAGGAAGCATGGACTTTTGTTGATCACTGAAATGAAGGGATTAGGTTTTAGGGATAGGATATTTTAAGTTATAACATTTTGGTGACCCTTCTACATGAAGTTCTGTTCTCATCCGGACGGCCAACGACATAAATAAAAATACTGTTGTGCCGAGCAATTTACCCTGATTCAAAAATTATAATAATATGGGTAGGTTAACTCATATTGTGAAACCCCAGAATATCGATATAGGGTGCAAAATACTCCAAATAAAAAGTTGCGTATTTAATTAATGAAAAATTACAGTAAAATTCTAAAAATTAAATTATAACTACGTCTAGGAGGATTTGTCCAAATTCGATACCAATATTTAATTATAATTAAATATATCGTTATGGCTCATAACGATTTCATAGCGACTATTTGAAAAGTTGATTTGGCCATAACTTAAAATCTAAAATACGAAATCTCGATTTTTCTCTTTCATTAGAAAAATATAGTTCACTAGCTCCATACGTTTCTTGTTTCGCAGAAATCCGACTTAAAATGGATTCTGTATATTCGTTTAAAGTTCGAATCGCCAAATTACGAACTGCCATGCCATTTCGAGCTCGATTTTAATTATAATAAAATTTATACGTTCAGCCATCGTTGATTAAATATATTCGTTATCGTAATTCAAATTTAAACTAAATTATATATCTTGAATTTGCCCAATACACACCGTATTTCCATTTTAGCTAATTCTGATTATTTCAGAATTAAATATATTATTTAATTATTATTTTAATTAAATGTTCACTATTATTTAATTCAACGACCATTAAATCCTCTAAATCACTATTTATATAATTAAATACATTAACTATAATACCGTAAAACTACGGGACATTACACAATGCATAGATCTATGGGAAAACACTTGAATATAATGAAAAACATGATCAACTACTCGTACACTTCATTGAATCCATGTGAGAGATGTAAACCACTCACTGATTCTCCCAAACAAGCAAAAATCAATGAAATAGGAATCCAGAAAGCAAGCACCTCACACCAAACACCTTGATCTGATGAATCCTTGCTTCAATTGACGTGGATCTAGCCTCCAATGGTGTAGATCTTCAATTCCCATCCTTGGATTTGATTTTTAATGGTGGAAAGGTGTTAGAGGAAGGAAGAGCTCAAGGCACCAAATGAGAGAATGGAAAACTAAAACCAGCTCTCATATCCCTTACCCCCTATTTATAGTTTCCACCAGCCCACTATGGGCCTCCCCCAAATCAGCCCATTAGCTCCCAAAACCTGAACAACCAACTGAAATACCTTAAAACGGCGACTTCTCCTAAACCGCTGAGCCAAATCCTTAATGTAACCACTCTACGGAAAGGCAAACATTAATTCCTTTCCAATGACATATGTCTCACCCTCTGATTCGACCTGAGTCAAAAGTTATGCCTTATGCAAGACTGATAGGGGAAAATGTCACAAACAAAATCGGTAAAAATTATGGATATGTCTCACATCCCCATAAGCAACATATTAAAAGATGAGAATGATCCAACCCTCAGGGAAAAAATAAAAATATTTTACGATCTTTTGATATGTAAAATGTGGGCTGTTATAGAAATGTTCATTTGTGTCTGTTTCGATGTGTTGTATCCCATAATAGTTCGAGGATTTCTACCATTTGGATCGGACCTGTGCGGTTTACGGTCGATTCGAAGGTGGGGATTTTCGGGTCGTCACATATACTCTTATATTTTCATATAAACTAAGCTAGGTTTTCAGATCCAACTTGGAAATTTCATCTGTACAAAATCGTCGAATATTCCTGTTAATTTTGATATAGTCCTATGAAACATCATATCAAGTGAAATGCACAATCGGCCAACTCTAATACTCAAAAATATACATGCATCCTTATTATAACTTGGTTTAAAATTTCAGAACCCGAATTTCAAAATCATAAATCTTGGATTAAAAAAAAATCATTTTAATCCAAATAATTTATTCATCATAGCAAGTTCTTACTAAGAAATTTCAAAATGAATACCGACAATGCTGCAGTCATCATTAGGATTACTCTCTGATGGTCAAAGTAAGATCAGTAATCTTTTAAAATCTGTTATTTTCGTACGTTTAGATAATCACAACATCCTTTTTTAAGCCTTAAAACCATTTTTCCCAAACTTACCTAAGGTTTATATCCTTTCATCCTAAACTCAAATCCATTTCCTATTTATAAGCCTCGTTTATAAATTTACACTTACATAATTCTAGTTTATATATAATATTTCTCCACATATGTTCATCCTTATTTAAATTCATTATAAACAACTTTACTTATACTGAATTCTTACCCAACATCATCATCGAATGTTATATAAACAAATTGTCAATCTGAATTCACACGGTGTTCGTTTCCTATGTTTTTCTAATTACAAATCTACCCATCTCATGCAAAAGAGTGATAATATTGCACTTATATAAATAAAGTACCTAATACCCATAAATTGGTCGGGCAGAATAACAAATCAATCGATAATAGTCAATGCTCCAATCTAATCATACAATAAATGATAGTAATCGAACATCGCTATTTACTATCAAACTAATCATCCATAAACCTATATTTAGTTTGAATTTTTTTATTATATATAAAATATATGAAATCTTGGTAAAATTATTTCATTTACCAAATTTTACAAACAATATTGCATTAAAGGACTTGTCCAAGTGTTCTGGAATTTGTATCAAAACGAGGGCTAGTCGTTGGACTCAAATCCAAAATTCAGACTTAACAAACGAAACAACACAATATAAACCACTTTATATCCACTAACAAATATGAGCTCATACATATACCTACATATACACACACATACACTCAAAACTCAATCTAAGGCATTTCTAACCGTATCTCCATCGTGTTACACCATAGAGCCAAGGTTGTCGCTTAACCTTCTGCTCGGATACCAATTGTAATGGCCTAGGAAATTCGACCCTCGAATTTAGACACTAACATAGCCTTGTATTCTCGTGCCCAAACTCAAGTGTTTGAAATCAAGAAGTTAGAAGAAAGAATTTATAAGGTGAGAAAAGAGAAAGAAACATTTGAATAAAAGAAGAAGAAGATCATAGACACATCGGAATCAAAGAAGATTAGAATCTCGCAGCAGAATGAATAAAAATATAATATACTAATAATCTTTACATAAAAGAGTTAACTACATATACATGCATGCATAAATAATCAGAGTATACATATAGACCAGTCTATACAATCATAACAATCTGCCTGTACAATGGTTGATAAATACCACACACAAAGGAAATAAAATAATATATGAATTAAGAGAATACCTCTCGACTTCAATTCCTCTCCTGTAGCCCCAAGAAAATCTCAAACCAAATCTAGAAAGTATATTCGATGTGACCTAAGTATATTTGAGGGAAAGCAAAACACTCGGATCAATATGGAATACCAGAGTGAGAAGAATCACATCATAAACAACTTGCTTAACTTTTGAAATCCTTTTTCGAAAAATGGAACTCTTGTAAGACATGACCACAAATTAAACAAAGCACATGTTTTTCCCTTATCATAAGTAAAATACTTTTGTATCAAATCCAGTGATATTACAATAATGCTTAAAATCCACAAATATAATAGAAATATAGCCGAAAATTTTGTATTCACATTTCAACATGGTTGGTTTGCATATAAAAAACTACAGGCTCGTATCGGAGTTTGGATTTCATATGATGACAAAGAAAGGGACTATCTTCTGATCACTACACTTCCAGGCAAATATATTAGAGATCCTTGCTTAGACACCTTGCGAACTAGGACCAATCAACCCCTCTTTGGACTGCACTAAATATTTCACGTCCTTGGTTGTGATCAACAACCAAACTAAAACCATACATAATCAAAGGGTCATCTGATCTAGACTAGGTGTGACCAATACCCAACTTCGGTCCTACCTACTTAGCCCTAAAGCATATCCCTATTTTAATCATTACCGGTTGATCAAGTTAAAGGCTACGCTTTTTGTAACACCCCACCTCCGCCAATGCCACTCTTGCAAGTGCACTGGCTTTGGAGGGGCGTTAAACGAGGTAAACATGCATGCAGATATCACAAGACAGAACATATAAGTAAAACAGAGTAAGTAAAACAGCGGATAAAACTAACATTTCAAAACCATAGTCAAGTTACATCAAAGTACTTTGTCATTATTTTCCCACAAAACAAAGTCTAGAACATAAACTGAAAACTGGAAAAAACATAGAGTAGCTATCCCCAAAGTAGAATAAAGCCATAGCATGCTCAAGTCCAAACCGTACATGAGCTATCCAGAAAAGCAGCTAAAGATCCAGCTAGGTACCAGTGTTCCCACCCTGTAAACCTGGGGGGGGAACGGAAGAAAAGAGGCGAAAGAAAACGGGTCAGTCAAAAAGACTGGTAAGTCCTACCTACTATTAGTATAAAAACTAATAAAGTTAACTGGACATGTAAAGCAGAGATGAAGCATAAGGTGATAACTGTCATGGTGAAAAGTTAACAAGATAGATCAAGTGTGGCATCGCATATACGAGGTTAAGTTGCACCAAGTGTGTACTAGTATTCCAATCCATGTCAAGTATAAACAAGAAATGATCCCTTGGCCCAATCTTGGCCCAATATCATGAGATGACCTAGTTCAAGGTCCAAAAACACGGTCTAGTCGATCGGCTCCCTAAAAGCCTAACTCGTCAAGTGTCGGTGTCATACGGCCCAATCACGAAGTGTAGTCAAACTGTGCTAGGTCCACCCTAGGGTGTATCAAATCCTACGGTGCCAACCACGGACACAAATCAAGCATGCACAGTCCAAACCTACTGGTGCCCGTGTCTGCTTTTTCAACTCCGGACTATGTGCACGACCATAGTCCGCCTGAACCTACACCGGCGCACCTACTCAGCCGTCGTTTTGGTCACTTACATGTCAGCCCAGTAATCGTGCCCCACCCTAGCCTATTCCCTAGGGTATCATGATACAATCGAGAGGGTTACTGGCGAAAAGGACCACGTAACTAGGGTTTCTAACGGGTTAAACGTGGTTAACCCTACCCAATCAAGTTGGTTAAGTGTACCCAAGGTTCATGACTTAACCCTATCAACCCATCGTGTTTAATTGGTTAAGTATTCAAGTGGTCCATGACTTAACCCTATCATGTGGCATTAATTAATTTAATGCACCCAACCTCTCACATTAGACCTTGTTGTGGTTACTAGTTAAGCCGGGCGGGTCCGGGTAGCTTTACACCACAACTTAGTCTAACCTCGGGTTTCAAGTGCGACATGACCAACTACTCACATTGGGTCCTATTGCTTGTAGCCACTAGTTAAGTCGGTCGGTTCCGGGTAGATTTATGCTACAAACTCAACCCAACCTCGAGTTGGCCATTCTCATGTTTTCTAGAAGACATGTCCAAGTTCATGTTCATGTCTCAAGCATAATCACATGTCATATTTCATTTCATATTTTCAAGTCATATCTTTATGTCATTTTTGTTTACCCATAACGTAACCTCATCGCATGTAAGTTCGCATAAACGAAAATAGATCTAAAAGGGGGAACTTAGAAGCATGACATAATTAATAAGGTTTGGGCCACAAGTTAAACATGGTGGCATATGAGGCAAATGTGTTCATAAACTTGCATATTACATTATAGGCCTCAAAACATGCATAATATCAACTTTAGCAAAATGGGTGAAACATGGTCATAGATGACATGAGATGATAGCAAGTGATTCGCATATAACATCATATGCAAGTTAACATAAGGGTTATGAGAGTTTCTATGTTGCTTTTATGCAATATTTCAAACCAAAGCTCATAGCTTTTTATGCACAAAGTCAAGGTGATAGCTTTACAAACATGCATAGAATAAGTCTATGCATAACATGATAGAATCAAAGCTCATAGCTTTCTATGCACAAAGTCAAGGTGATAGCTTTACAAACATGCATAGAATAAGTCTATGCATAACATGATAGAATCAACGCTCATAGCTTTCTATGCACAAAGTCAAGGTGATAGCTTTACAAACATGCATAGAATAAATCTTATGCTTAACATGATAGAATCAAAGCACAAATCATACTTAGGCCCAAACTCAACTTGCAACATGTCATATTTAACTTCATAGTTAGAATCTAAGAGTAGAATATGGCTTACAATGCTATGAAGACTTATAAAATAAAATAAGATTGAGACGAAGCCACTAGCAACTCTAAAAACCCCAAATGAATACAAGCTCCAAGAAGCTCCTTTGATTATATGAAGAAAGATCCTCGTTTTAATGAAGAAAGATTGAACTTTGGCCTTGAATCAAGCTTTGAAACTCTCAAACAAGCTTAGGAACTCTCATATGAATGAAGATGGAGGCTGTGACAAGAGGGTGGAGGCCATGATTAAACATTTTGGCATAGTTTAGTTGTAGGATTGATTTATGATGATTTAGGCTAGGTATTAGGCTCTTTTTATAGATGATTAGGTTAGTTTAGACCATAGGATTAACCCTAATTCAGATCTGGACCATCAATTCACGTCACTAGCCTCCAAACATGTCTTAAGAAACAAGTCAGGTGCACCCAGGCCAGACTGGCCGACCACCCAAGTCGACAGGGGTGTCGACTGGGCAGTCGACACAGCCTGGGGTGTGTCGACTCCCAAGTCGACTCCCCAGTCGACTTGGGGACTGGCGGGATCTTTTCCCGCCTACCTGCCCAGCTGAATTTGAGTTCGAATCTGTTTTTAAACTTGAATTTTTCTGAAAACTTCTATGGGCCATAACTAGGTCATACGGACTCCGATTTTCGAAAACTCAGACTCTATTTCGCTTATTTTTCCGAGACGAACGCAATGGCATAGATCGTTTCCCTTGATTCAGATTTTATCATTTAATTCTGCCTTGATTTATGTTATAACTTGTTATTCAAAATACGTGTTGTTACACTTTTACCTTTCGTACATGGCATACCTATCTTTGGATTCCACATCGTCATTTCGTCGATCACTAATTGACATCTATAAAAATACAACCTCCGTGCTCACACATCTAGGAGATGGTTTTTATGCTGGGTGAAGTTGCCTGCTCCGCCACCAACAGATGTATATTTGTAAAAATCAATGTAAGTGATCTAAGAAATACAATGTCAGTAATCCATACATACAAGTTGTCTAGGACAATGTCAAACCAAATGTACTCTTTTACTACATCCTATTAGGAATATTCCCTAGGATTAGTTACAAGAAGTCCTTGCATCATGCAGAACCCCAAAATGTAGGGACTACTGCTATAAGTATAATTTTGGTAGCTAACCAGAGACATCAACATGCAGTCCTTTGTGATGTAATGCTTGAGCCTTTATATCATCTTCATATGCATAAGCATACTTGCAAATTCCATTCTGCGCTCGAAGTTGGATTGAAGTGGTTTTGGATCCAATTCCAATCCCCGTTCCTCGAATCAACACGTTATAAGTTATAAGGGAATTTACTGGTTGTCGATTCTTTAGATATCAATCTATAATTGCACAGTTAAGTACATTAACAGCACAGATCTTTTTAATTAAATCACTCATCAAACATTATTTCATGGCTTGTTAAAAGTTGATTCCATATACTTATTTTAACAAAATAAGCATATTACAAACCTCTTGTTTTCATTAGTTTTAAAACCATAACTATAAACTTATCTCTTTGGAATAAGTGTATTAACAAATCATATTATTTTCACTACTTAGA
This sequence comes from Allium sativum, assembly GCA_030737875.1. NCBI lineage: Eukaryota > Viridiplantae > Streptophyta > Magnoliopsida > Asparagales > Amaryllidaceae > Allium > Allium sativum. Next base: position 313,180,066 of record CM060913.1, read on the forward strand.
AAATAGCATCATATACTTAACCAAATGGTATTAATATAATTACAAATCATCTCTAGGATAAATCAATGTCATGTGATACATTATTTGCTATTAAGCCCCCAAATAGTTTTGTTTACTTGTAAAGTTTGTAAATTGAAGTTTAGAATATCACTTATGAAAATAATAATTTAATTTCCAACATCTACTTCCGTTTTCAAATAAGTACCATCCTTTGGATAATAATGAAGTTGTTCAAGATAGGTTATTTTATTTACCTCTCATACCTTGACTCGATGACATTCTTATTTTCAATATGAATATAAGCACGTATACACAAAACCTGATATTCAGTGAATGTCACAATAAGTTCCATTTATTATTTTAAATAAGGTTTTAAAAACCCTTCTTTCCATTCAAAAATCCTTTTTCCATTATTTTTTTACTTAATTCATTTATTAAGAAAATCTTTATTAAAACCATTTAATTAGCTTTTAAAATTCCTCTTATAAAACTCGTTTACAAAACTTGGACTCGTTAGAAAATCCTTTATAAAATTTCATCTATAAATCTTATTTTATAAATTGATATTAATTTCCTTTATAAAGCTTCAATCCTTAGCAAGACTCTTTTGATTATAGATCAAATTCTTTAGTACTTAGCTTGAAATTGCATTAAATCATTTATAAGTTCTTTTTATAAATATTCAACTTTTCTTAAATTTCAATTCTAGAAACCAAGACTGTTTTTCCATCATTTTAGAAGTTCAATCAAGTTATTTATTAAATTATTCAAACAGTTGTACGATCTGCTTATATAACTAACTTATGAAAACTAGTTAGCTTTAACACTCAAAAATTCCAGCTATAAAACTTATTTATAAAACCAAAATTCAAGACACAAATCATTTTATAATTTCTTTATAAAATACAATTATAAATATTGATTTATTTATAACCTTTATTTTTTATGACTTATTCCAAATTCAATTCCAAATATTACATTTTGTTATAAAAATAAATCATATAACTTCAAACTTAGTCAATTCACCTACAGCGAATCAATGTCATCAAAATACTAAATTGAGGTCATCTGTTGCCAACCACTTAACCAACTGTTTATTGATTGACAACACATCAGTGTTGAATTTTATTCAAAAATCATCATCCAAATCAGATTTTAATGTCACTTATGTTAGACAGTTCATATGCGTATAATATGAGAGCAAGTAATGTCCAAAACATTAAGAAATCTTGTTGGACCATGTCCCGCTACATCATAGCTTATATGTCATTTCATATATGCTTATAAATCATATAATATAATCTAATTCATTTAAGATGAATCTTCCTCTTAAAAGCATTCAAAGGTCGTCTGCTCACAAGCGGGAATATATAACTACAACCAATCAACTAAGCAATAAATCATCCAGATACACAATAAATGGGTACAACTAGTAATGAATATTATTATATGGTATAACAATATTTAGTAGTGTTCTATAAAGTGTGAGAGTTAACTCACCATTCGTTCCAATCGATGTTTTCATGTCGTTTTATCTAATTTCAAACAAGCGTTCGAAATTAGACAAAATTCCAAATAACTCTAAATCCAAACCAATCCCAATTCATTTGCGTAGATAACGCTATTACGAACCCATTGCAACTCATTTTGTCCCAATTTGACATCATATGAACAAATTGCGTGTGTCATAAGTTTATGCATGAATTAAATACATTTAAATTTACTAATAACGATCACCAAGTAGTTAATTGCCTCTATTATCATTAATAATTATACCCAAATCCGTGCACTAATTTCCCAAGTTCAAAATCAAACCCGTAATCTTTGACCCCTTCAACCTATCAACACCTACGGGCCATACCACCACCCTTGCCTTCCATCACCTCCACCGACTGGAGTAGTACCACCTCCAATAGGCGAGTCCACAACAACCCCCTATTTCCCCCAAAAAACTAGATGAACATGATCCATTCAACTCGCCTAAGCTCCTATATTTAACCATTATAGGTCGTGCCACCACCACTGCTCGAAGCTTCGTCCTCTCCTGCTCCTTTTTCCTTCAGGTGCCAACCTGAACTGAGCAATCGTAGCCGAGAAAAACTTCAGAACCCAAAACCCTTAATTTCTTGTTCATCCCTAAATTTTCAGCAGCTCCAACCACCTGCACCCCATCCACCACCATCAACCGAATGCTCTCCCTCTCGCGCTTAATTTTCCAGTGGCAAACTTTTATTTATTCCGCTAGGATTGGTTAATTAAATTCTGGCTATGGGATTTGATTTGGAAAAGTGGTGGTCATGTTTTATTAGGGTTAGGGTTTTATTTTTCTTTTCAAAAGATTGAGTTAAGTTCTATTTATAGTAAATCCTAATAAAACACTATTCACGTACTTCATCTCAAAAATTTCAAAACTCCAAATGGGACGTGCTCACTATCATCCACAGCTAATAACCCATATTCCAAACACATTGGAACTTGTTTCGAAAGCTAATTCGATCATATTTAATAGATCATATTTAATAGTTATAAATTAAAATTTCAAATTATTATAATTTAAAATTGGTAATCAGTATGTGTTTATATCGCGCATGATCACACAACAATTTCGATTGACAAGGACTTGGAATCTCGTAATAATTAACTATTCCGGATCTAATTGAACTAATTTCATTGAAATCGGATATCATTTGAAAAATGACTATTTTAGGTGTTCATCAGAATCGATTTATAAAAAATTCGATTTCATAACACAAAAATTTATAGAAAATAAATTATTATCATCATTCTTATGCAAATAGGATTTTATATAGCTTCAAAATAAACTTGACTGGTTTTTAAAATCAGTATTTTCAATCTCAAGTTAATTTAACGTTCAAATTCTCACTTTAAATTTAATTCATGTCATTAACTCTTAAAACTATTTGTTTTAAATATTTAAATTAATCAAATATTCCTATATAAAAATGCGGGTTGTTATAAAAAATATCTAAAAGCTTGTATTAAAAATCATACAATATTGCCTTACATTCATTTCATAATCTTCGATAATCAAATACTACTTCAAAATAAATTCATAAATTGCAAAATAAATTACATTTATTTCAAATTATAGAATATAATTGAAAATCTTCACTTTTCTAACAAGTTTAGGAATAAAACATTTTTATTAAATTATATCATATTAGAAATTCTCATGTTAGATAAACATATTTCATATTTATTTAAACCATATCAAAACATTATAATGGTTTCCCAAAAAATAAACACTTCATTTTCAAAAAGATTAAAACGCATTTGAAACTAGATAACATTTACGACCAAGTCACTTTAAATAAGATAATTACTTAGTAGTATATTTTATAAAGTAATAATGCACCTTTTTTTAAACAATTTCAAGTTTATAACAAAATTATAGTGACTTCAACTGATTTTGTAACCCAATGAAAATTATATTTATATATGTAATGAACAATATACTTTAAATATTAAAATAACTAAGTTGGGTATAATTTTTGTAAATTATTTATAAAATTGTCATAATTTATGTTTTAAAATCTTTGAATAACATTCAAAGTTTTCCAAATTACTATAAATCAAGAAAATCAATTGAACATATATAATATAAATTATGGAGAAAAATTGTAACACCCCGTAATTCTGTAACACTAGGATTCACAAATCAAGGCAGAATTAAAATTTAAAATCAAAATCTAGGGAAACGGGCTACGCTATTGCGTTCATCTCGGAATTCTGCATGAAAACGAGTCCGAGTTTGCGTAAATCGGAGTCCGTATGAGGAAGATATGGCCTCCGGAAGTTTCAGCGAAGTTCAAATTTCAAAACAGACTCAGAAGCGGGCTGGGCGGGAAATTTCCCGCCCAAGACCCAGGTCGACCAGGGAGTCGACCTGGGTACCCAGGTTGACCAGTGTGTCGACCTGGGGGTCGACCTCCCCGCTTTTTCCAGATCTACAGCCTGGTTCGTTTTTCTATATCCGGACGCCATTCTAACCAGATTCGTTGACTTCTGCACTATAAAAACACCCCTAGGCCTCATATTATCTCCTCACAACTTCGCTATGCCTATACTCTGCTCTAATTCTAAATAAAAATAAGAAAATAATACAAAAATCCAAGACAAGGTTATGCTGCTCAAGTTTGTCAAGAAGAGATTCGAATCAAGATTAAAGCTTCAAGATAAGAATCAAAGGCTAACTCAAATGGTTTCGAGCAACGTCGCACGAATCATAGCAACGCCATCTTTCTATTCTAAAAACCGATCAATGTAAGTCGGTTACTTTTTAGATTTGAACGTTTTCTCTATTCGTGACATGAAATTAAAGGAATAAAAGAATATGTCAAATCTTTCTATTCGAATCAGTGCTTATACTCTTGGACCTAATTAAGAACTGTTATGATTCGAGGAAAGACTGTGACTATGAAACTATGGACCTTAAAACCATATGCCTCTTTGACTATGAACATTTCCTATGACTATGAACACTTCCTATGACTGTGACTCATGACTATGAGAATTATTTCCTTGACTATGAACACAAGCCTATGCCTTTGATTAGGAAGCATAAACTATTGCCTATGACATAAACACCTATGAATCATGACTAGGAAAGTGTTGCTTAAGTTTTGTGACTGTGAAATTGGGTCTAAACCTGATTATCTATTCTGTCTATTCTTTGTTTTCTTTGGTTTTAGATCTTGGGAATTTACCTATTAAGTTAGGTCTACCCATGTTCTTGAACCTACGTCGTTATTCAACCCTTTTTATTTCATAAGATTTTCAGACCTATAGGCCTTCGATGTTTTAGATCAATTTCAGTGTAATTCGTTAGGTCTGTAATTAGTAAATTATCGTTTTATGCCAGTTATTATGTCTACCTTTTTCATAGCATCTTTGGTTCATTCCCTATTTTCTACGAATCTAGATTTATCTATAATCTAGATTGAATCACGATTATACGAACGGTGGGAATACGATTTGGGCAAAATATGAAATTTACTAAAAATGTAGTTTTTAACTTGGAAATTGGCATAAATTGGGAATATGTATTATGGCATGTTCATAGAAATGCAAATTGGATAAATTTGACATGAATTATAGGATGTGTAATTTGAATCTACTATTGACTTGTAAATCTAGCATTTACATGAACTGTGAACTAGAATAATAAGTCTAGTTTGACATGAACTGTAATTAGAATGTTAAATCAGAATTGGATTAGCTAATTTGGCATAATAAGCACATTGGCATAAATTTGAAATTGGCCATAATTGCGAGTAATTGTCATGTTTGGCAAAAAACATGGTTAGTGACACTTAATTTGGTATAGTTTACATACCAAAAAGCATAAATATGATATAAAGGGGAAAATGGGCCATAAGAATAAATGTTGACAATTTACATTAAAAGAGTAATTAGGAAATAAGTAAATTAGGAATGATTTACTTATAGAATTTGTCCTAAATGAGAAAATGTAAATTTAGACAAATTAAAGGTTTATTAACGACATCTGTTTTAACAATACACCAGAAAGTTCTAGGGTGACAGAGATGATAGTGTCTAGGCTTGGGTTTGGAAAATACAAGTTTCCTGCTCTCCCTGGCTATCCCTAACTGATCCGACGGACGGGATGGTTACTTTCAAAACCTGATTTGAAAATTAATCAAAACCCTTTTGAACTTAGAAAACACGAATATGCCTAACCCGAGGTTAGACTGAGTTGCGATGTAAACCTGCCCGGAACCAACTGGCACATCCAGTAATCGCAACAATATCTGTCTAATGTGAGTGGTCGATGCTTTAATTTATTTAGTTAAAGCTAGAACAAGAATGGTAGGGTTAAGTTAACTAAGACACTTAACCAATTCAACATGATAACCAGACTGGTGGGTGAGGTTAGGTTCATACAGACACTTAACACAGTTAAGCTAGAATGGGAGGGCTAAGTCCATAGGGACACTTAACCAACTTAACGTGGTAACAAGACAATATTTGTAGGGGTTAAGTAACTAAGAGAACACTTAGCCATATTAACATGTTAACTAGACTAGAAGGTGGGGTTAAGTAAAGTTAATACACTTAGCCAGATTAACATGTTAACTAAACTAGAGGTTGGGGTTAAGTAAAATTTAATACAATTAGCCAATTTGATATGTTAGCTGGACTAGACCGTAGGGTTAAGTAAACTTGAGCACTTAACCATCAGATTGTGATAAAGGAATAGGGTTAAGTCTAAAACATGAAGGGATAATACTTAACCATTAATAACATGTTAGTTAAAACAGACGGGCAAGGTTAAGTTAAAAAGGAACACTTAACCAATACAGGATGAATGGGTAGGGTTAAGTAATAAGAAATACTTAACCAATATAACTTGGTTTGTGGTAGGGTTAAGTCAACATGAATTACTGATAACACTTAACCAGTTTAACAGGATAAATGAAGAGGGTTAAGTTGGCTTGAATTGACTAATGACACTTAACCAATCCAAATTGACGGGAAAGAGAACTAAGTAGTAAACCTTAGTTAAAAGGAGCTAAGTAGTAAACCTTAGTTAAGAAAACAACGATTCTGGAAACTAAGTGGTAAACCTTAGTTAGCAAAACTAAGTAGTAACTCTTAGTATCACACGGGAAGGAGCGAATGTCCGTCTGAGTAAAAAGAAGTCTCCAACGAATTGGGTTACTATAACGACCCAGATTTTTTGTCGATTTATTTTAAATATTTATTATGGTTTTAAAATATTGAATTTATAATATAAATGGTATTTTATTGGGTTATCGATTTAATAATCAAAATACGAGGAATTTAAAATAATTCAATTCGAAGTTAGAATTGAATCAAAATAGTTCAGATAATAAATATAAATTCTATGTGAATGTAATCGATAATGATAATGATATATTATTGAGAAATTTATTTGTTTATAAATTTTTATATCTATTTAAAATGATTATTCTATATATGTTTAAATTAAATATAAAATATATTCGGTAAGTTCAGAATAGTAGTATAACTTAGAGGTGTCGGTCGTTAAGTAAAAATAAGGGTTCGTGGTTGAAGCAAGGACCGCAAGATATTTTAGGGTATTATATATAAAATCAAATCAAAAGAAATTAATAAAAATATTTTATTTCTGTGTTAGTACTTAAGCAAACATTTCATACAACCTAAGCCGACCTAAATATTTTATTTACGCAGACCTACTGCTTCGAGTTGCCAAATTTGTTTTCTATCTTCGAAATCAAGCCAACAACGATGTAATGGAGAAGTACTTCTGTCTCCTCTTCACCACTATAAAACTGTGTTTTCCCTTTCCTATCTTCTCATCTCAGAAAAACGAAGCTACTATCATTTCTTTCAAATTGAAAAGAGCATCCGTCCTCAAACATTTCAGAAACCAAAATTTAATCGAAATTGAAAGCCAGTCAAAACCATTTTCCTTCAATTCCTCTTTCCCCGTCAAAAGCAAAAACCAGACCACCGGATATAAAAAAAAACCAAACCATTTCTAAATCAAATCAAAAGCAGTGGAACTGGTATCTGATCTTCTCGAGATCAAATCGAGTGCTCCAATATTCGTCGAAGTCGAGATCTGCGTCGAGTATCTTTTGGCTTAGTTCTGGAGCTTGCGTAGGGTTCAGGTGATTTGGGTAACTCGCGATGGTCAACTGTATTAAAGGGGTATGGGTCTCGATGCATGCGAAAGCCTGGGAGGTTGCGATGGGGCTTCGACAGGCTGAGAGAGTGGAAAACATGGACTATCGCATTTTTTTTGAAGTGCGGTAGGAAGAGGTGTTCGATTTGGGCAACGAAGGGTATGAGCGCGACATTCATAGCGGTGAAGGATTCGAACTGGGAGTTGTTTTCTGAGGTGAGATTGGAGATTTTTGGTTGCCACAACTCTCTGGTGGTGATGGCGTCAGTTTTTTCTTAGTGGCAAAATGGAGGATTTGATGGCGGTTAAGGGGTAGAAATGGTGATGGGTTTCTTCCGCAGGCAAGACTAGTTTCAAAACCATAATTTGTAGAATTCGAAAAGGGTTTGACAGTAAAGCCTGGGAAGATCCGCAGTGAAGGGAAATGGGGTCTGGTTTGACTTCGCTGCAGACAGGAAGGAGTTTAGAACGTGATTAAGGTATGAATTAGTTTATATAATTGGAAATTTAATTTATTTAAAAGAAAATGGAAAAGGTAATTAAAGTTGTGGTTTATTTATTCAAATAAGCATTGAAAATATATATAGGGTTAAGTGTTTGAAAATACATAGAATAAATTAATTTCATAGGATAAGTTAGTTTAAATTAAAAATCATTTAACCATTGAATTATATTAATGGTAGGTACAGAATTAATTTATTCAACACGATGCATAGCCGAAATGATTTGGAAATTTACACAGGATATTTCGGCAAAAAAAAAATCACGGTGAGTAAATCTCACTCACATTTTATTATTGTTGTTGCTTGTTTGGATTTTTCTGCTTGTTATATATATATTAGTTATTTAGGCTATTATATATATATTGGGTTGATTGATTGGTTGGATTCCCGCAGTCTCATTAGCGGATGCCCGCAGTTTCATAGCGGATGATTACCCTATACGCCCCACGCTATGATTAGTGGATGACCTTCTATACCACGATATTCTGCCACGAAGCAGAATGGGTATTATTTATGTGCTAACATCTGTGGATGCAGGAAAACAGGTTGGAGGAATCCAACTGGATTCCTCAAAAATATATTATCTGTTTGTTTATTTGTTTGCATATATATTGTGATATATGATGTGTTAGAAAAATAAATAATTGGATGCTTTGTGTGTTTAAATATCACGGGGCTTAAGTAATGATATTTAAAATATCATGAAAAAGGATATTTGAGAATTAGAAAGGAAATTCTATTTTTCTAAAATAGAATTGAAATTTGAAATTTGAATATAAAAGATTCAAATAGAATTTAATTTGAAATCTGAATATAGAAAATTCAAATAGATCCAAATAGAATTGGAAATGAAATTGAATAATGAAATTCAAATATAGAATTTGAATAAAGAGAATTCAAAGAGGAATTCAAAAGGGATTTGAATAAAAGAATTTGAAATAGAATTTTGAATATAGAAATTCAAATGGAAACTTAATAAAGGAATTTGAATATAGAGAATTCAAACAGAATTGAATATATAATTTGAATCGAGAATTCAAAAAGAATTGAATATGGAATTTGAATATAGAAATTCATAAAGGAATGTGAATAAAGGAATGTGAATAGAGAAAATAAAGGAATTTGAATAATTGAATTTGAAATATTGAATTTCAAAGAAGAATTGAATTGAATTTGAAATATTGAATTTCAAAGAAGAATTGAATTGAATTTGAAATATAGAATTTCAAAGAAGAATTGAAATAGAAATTGAATAATATAATTCAAATGGAATTTCAAGTATAGAAATTGAATAATAGAATTCAAATGGAATTTCAAGTATTGAATTTGAATATGAAATGGAAATAGAAATTCAAGTATTGAATTTGAATACGGAATTGAAATAGAAATTCAAGTATTGAATTTGAATATAAAATAGAAAAGGAAATTCAACTATAGAATTTGAATATAGGAATTTAAATGGGAGTTGAATAAAGGAAATTTAAATATAGAATTTGAATAATAGAAAAGGAAATGGAAATTTGAATTTAGAATTCAAATAGAAAAGGAAATAGAATTTGAACATAGAATTCAAATAGAAATGGAATTGGGATTTGAATATAGAATTCAAATAAAAGCGAGATTGGAATTTGAATCAAGAAATTCAAATAGAGTTAAAATGGAGTTGGATTCATTTTAACGAAGTTTGATTTTATATATATATATATATATATATATATATAAATATAATTAAAACGAACTCGCCGCAGCGCTGCAGTTCGTAAAATTGGCGACTCGAACTTCAATTGAGTATACAGGACTCAATTGAAGTCAGAATTCTTTGAAACAAGAATCGTCAGGACCGGTTGAATAATAGTTTTCTAATGGAAGAGAAAAATCTGGATTTCGTCGAATAGATTTTGAGTTATGTCAAAATCAAAATTTTAAAAGTGCAGCGCCAGAAACCATTAAAACCATAATGGATTTTATATAATAAATATAGGGATTTTTAAGCAAATAAAAATCCGAATTTCCATTTAAAAACCTGGTCTTGAGTTAGAACATAAAGGTGAACTCAAGTGAAGTAAGAAAAGTGATTTTTGAAACAATAATCATATTTTTGATTATTGAATGGAATTAACTAAATCAAAGAAGAATTAGTTAATCGAGTGGTGAATTGAAGTCGAACTTTGAAAATTGAATTTTTGAATTGTAAACATATATTTGAAATCGAATATAGAACTTAAATTAAAATTTGAATTCAATTAGTTGATAAGTAAGTTGAAATATATTTGAAACGTGTTATATTCATACATACAAGCGAAATGGGCAAAGAGTTAGTTAAAGAGTTACCTTAACGAATTGAGTCAAAACGAGTATATGAAGTTGAAATGAATTGTACAGGTTTAGATATACCGGAGATAGTTATGGGATAAAGTGATGAAGGTATATAATTAGTGTGCTCGACAATAAGGTACATGTTTAATTCATGAGATTTTATGCGCCGTATCGGCAAGCCGCTTGGCTTTTTCTTTTTCTTTTTGAGATGAGAAGTTACCAGGAAGCTATTTGAAATTTCCCGATGCTCCCGATACAGGGGAGGTTATGGCGAATTTTTCCGAAAATTTAAGGAGTTAGAATATTTTTAAGAAAATTTGATAACTAGAAATCCATATATCGATATATATATAGAGAATTAGATAATGAAACAAATTTAAATAGGATATTTGAAACAAGAAGGAAAACAACTTAGATTTGTTAAAAATAACAAGGGAAATGTATACGTGTTTTAAAAATAGATAATTGGTTTGTATAGTATTGATTATTCGAGTAAGTAGTCTTGTCTGTTTTGACGTTATGAATGTTATTCAGTCAAGGTCTGAGAGGTAATTATACCCCAACTTGATTGGTTTCATTAACAACCGATAAATAGCAAAACTCAGTCTCGAAGATCAACGTTTAAAGAGATTTAGTTGAATGTATATATTTGGGTTGTCGTAACGATGTTTTACACAACAACTGTTTTAACCCAAATAAATGTAAACTTGGAAATAAAATAACAAATGTTTTCTAAGTATAGAACTAAATGAGTTCGTGGAAGAGATAAGTGATTGGAATGTTTTCCAATTAAAATCGATAATATTTTCTAACTATAGAAAATACAAGGAGGCGATACTTGTAAATATTTGGGTAACAAATATTGATAAGGAAATGGAGAAGAGATTTAATTAATGAAATATTAATTAAAAAGCCCAGTGATTTGTTTGGTATGTTTGGATGAACACTTGTTTTTATTCGATAGTTAAATCACAGACTATCGAAGTTTTGACCATCGTTGTCAATATGGAGAGACCGGTTGGATTATTATCCGAAGAACCACTCCGTATCGGCATAAGCGTTGCGAACCAAGTATGTTGAATATATTGAAGACGGAGTAAAGTGCAAGGAATCTTTCTATTAAATAGAAATAGTGCCTTCGGCTTCGTTCAATCCCAGAACGAACGTAAATGGGCGAATGTCTGACAGAGTATTTCCAATGATCAAATGGGTTGGTCTGTATAAATATATATGGTTGCAACGGATTTATTCCCTTAGCATAACATCTAGAATATTTGTGCAAATTCAACTAGTGATTAACGAATCCGACAATGTGGCATTCAGAGTGATTGTGCTATCAATGAAGGGTAAGTATTCGTAGCCTCAGGCCTCAACAACCGGGAAAGGACAAAAATCGGGCAGGCAGCATGGCTATGTGGGTCGCACCCATTAGGATGTATAATCACCTATCTAGAGGTTCATTTAATTTCTTATTCTATTCGATGCTGTCCTAGTCGGGAAGCGGTTGCTGATCCCAACCGTTGGTGATATACATTCGATACACTCAAGCGAAATGAGTGGTCGGTCATGTGTGGGCCGGGTTACAAGATGTTCTTGTTGAACCCAGTGTATTCCTCTCTAGAGATACACTAACGGAAGGTGGTTCCGTACCTTGTCATGTTGGAAATCCGATCTCCTATAAGCGCCATGCGGTTTTTGAGTTTATAATATATATGTGGAGCGTGAGATGCAAGCGTTCTGCAATTTGGTTATTTACTTGATGTAGACATTATTATAATATCACTGGATTTTCGTATCAAAGTGTTTTGGGTTATAGTAAGGTAAAAACCGTCCATGTTTATGTGTGGGCTGGTCTTACTATTATCTTTTCTTTCGAAAAGGGTTTTGAAAGTTAAACAAGTGGTTGGAGTTTACTCACACCAGTCCCATGACTGACCCAGAGTTTATTTGTTTTGTTTTTCCCTAAACTCTTGGGTGCCCAAATTTGTACGGGCAGTCAAGTAGTCGGGATTTCACAGATTCAATTGGAGGAGTTGGAAGCAGGAGGCTTCAGCAATTAGCTGTAGATTATCGTATTTCCGCTGTGTACTATGTTGTATCTGGTAACAGGTGTTTATAACTGTTCCAGAAATGACTGTTGTGCTCTGATGATGGTATGTATATAAAGTTACTGATTTGTATTTCAAAAGTTAAGTTATATAATATATTTTATTCGTTCCGCTGTGAGTTTGTGATCTTCGTTTTACTTCTATTCTAATATTTCTTTCTTCTATTTCTCATCCTCTAACTTCTTTCTAATAATGATTCGTATTTCTGTGCAATTTGTGTTGGACGTGTGATGTTATCAGTCAACTTAGATAGTACGGATTTGCGGGTCGTTACAGTTGGTATCAGAGCTTAGGTTGAGCGAACACCTAGGCTTTGGTGGGATGTGCTCATTAGAGATAGGCTCAGTAGCACCCTAGAATGAGTTGAGTGTATATATATGAGAGAACGTATTTGTAAGTTGAAAAAAAAATTGTTTTATATTGTGTTGGCTTCTCTGTTGGGTAATTTATGAATTCTGGTCGAATCGTGGGACGCCACGACGTCGATAGGAGTTTCTAAATACTTGAACAGAAGATTGAACACGATATAGTTTTAAAATGGGTAGATGAAATAATTTTACCCAAATTTCTATTTTGATATAAAATTAATAATTTTCTGAAATTATTGGATGTGTTGATTGTTATCGTTATAATCAAATTTGATTATAAAAATTGGAATGGTTATATATAACCAAAATAAAACTTGTATATGAATAACATATACAAATGAAATGAATTGAAATTGAATTCAAACCAGAATTTGAAAATTTAAATCCTGGGAAGTTTGAAATATTTTTGGAAGTATATTAGAACAATATATCTTTGTTTTAAAAGGATTTTGAATGGTTTTTGAAATAGATAAAGCACTGAACTCACTTCGGTGGCTGGGAAATAATTCTGATGATGGTCGCGACATCATCAGTGTTCATTTTCGAGTTTCTAAGTGATGGATTGCTACCTTAGAAAGTTTTTGGATGGAAATTTGTTTTGAAAGAAAACAAGTAGATTGAAAATTCAAATGTTTTGAATTGAGATGAAAATAAATATAAGTATACATTTATGCATTTCAAAGGATTTGAAATGAAAACCCTGGGATTTGGATTCTGGAATTAAAATTTAACTGAAGCAAGATAAATGGTTCAAGGTGAATAAATTGACTAGAATCAATTTGAAATAAATTGAAATGAATATGAATTAGAATGCATATGAATGGAAACCAAAAGTTTTGGCTGAAATTAAAGTCATAGAAATATGAGGAGTTGAGTTTCAACATAAGTGAGATTTTGAAAAGTAATGAGTTTGTACCATTTTTCCTATCTTAGCAATTTCGAGGGCGAAATTATTTTAAGGGGGAAAGAATGTAACGACCCAGATTTTTTGTCGATTTATTTTAAATATTTATTATGGTTTTAAAATTTTGAATTTATAATATAAATGGTATTTTATTGGGTTATCGATTTAATAATCAAAATACGAGGAATTTAAAATAATTCAATTCGAAGTTAGAATTGAATCAAAATAGTTCAGATAATAAATATAAATTCTATGTGAATGTAATCGATAATGATAATGATATATTATTGAGAAATTTATTTGTTTATAAATTTTTATATCTATTTAAAATGAGTATTCTATATATGTTTAAATTAAATATAAAATATATTCGGTAAGTTCAGAATAGTAGTATAACTTAGAGGTGTCGGTCGTTAGGTAAAAATAATGGTTCGTGGTTGAAGCAAGGACCGCGAGATATTTTAGGGTATTATATATAAAATCAAATCAAAAGAAATTAATAAAAATATTTTATTTCTGTGTTAGTACTTAAGCAAACATTTCATACAACCTAAGCCGACCTAAATATTTTATTTACGCAGACCTACTGCTTCGAGTTGCCAAATTTGTTTTCTATCTTCGAAATCAAGCCAACAACGATGTAATGGAGAAGTACTTCTGTCTCCTCTTCACCACTATAAAACTGTGTTTTCCCTTTCCTATCTTCTCATCTCAGAAAAACGAAGCTACTATCATTTCTTTCAAATTGAAAAAAGCATCTGTCCTCAAGCATTTCAGAAACCAAAATTTAATCGAAATTGAAAGCCAGTCAAAACCATTTTCCTTCAATTCCTCTTTCCCCGTCAAAAGCAAAAACTAGACCACTGAATATAAAAAAAACCAAACCATTTCTAAATCAAATCGAAAGCAGTGGAACTGGTATCTGATCATCTCGAGATCAAATCGAGTGCTCCAATATTCGTCGAAGTCGAGATCTGAGTCGAGTATCTTTTGGCTTAGTTCTGGAGCTCGCGTAGGGTTCAGGTGATTTGGGTAACTCGCGATGGTCAACTGTATTAAAGGGGTATGGGTCTCGATGCATGCGAAGGCCTGGGAGGTTGCGATGGGGCTTCGACAGGCTGAGAGAGTGGAAAACATGGACTATCGCTTTTTTTTTTTGAAGTGCGGTAGGAAGAGGTGTTCGATTTGGGCAACGAAGGGTATGAGCGCGACATTCATAGCGGTGAAGGATTCGAACTAGGAGTTGTTTTCTGAGGTGAGATTGGAGATTTTTGGTTGCCACAACTCTCTGGTGGTGATGGCGTCAGTTTTTTCTTAGTGGCAAAATGGAGGATTTGATGGCGGTTAAGGGGTAGAAATGGTGATGGGTTTCTTCCGCAGGCAAGACTAGTTTCAAAACCATAATTTGTAGAATTCGAAAAGGGTTTGACAGTAAAGCCTGGGAAGATCCGCAGTGAAGGGAAATGGGGTCTGGTTTGACTTCGTTGCAGACAGGAAGGAGTTTAGAACGTGATTAAGGTATGAATTAGTTTATATAATTGGAAATTTAATTTATTTAAAAGAAAATGGAAAAGGAAATTAAAGTTGTGGTTTATTTATTCAAATAAGCATTGAAAATATATATAGGGTTAAGTGTTTGAAAATACATAGAATAAATTAATTTCATAGGATAAGTTAGTTTAAATTAAAAATCATTTAACCATTGAATAATATTAATGGTAGGTACAGAATTAATTTATTCAACACGATGAATAGCCGAAATGATTTGGAAATTTACACAGGATATTTCGGCAAAAAAAAATCACGGTGAGTAAATCTCACTCACATTTTATTATTGTTATTGCTTGTTTGGATTTTTCTGCTTGTTTTATATATATTAGTTATTTAGGCTATTATATATATATTGGGTTGATTGATTGGTTGGATTCCCGCAGTCTCATTAGCGGATGCCCGCAGTTTCATAGCGGATGATTACCCTATACGCCCCACACTATGATTAGTGGATGACCTTCTATACCACGATATTCTGCCACGAAGCAGAATGGGTATTATTTATGTGCTAACATCTGTGGATGCAGGAAAACAGGTTGGAGGAATCCAACTGGATTCCTCAAAAATATATTATCTGTTTGTTTATTTGTTTGCATATATATTGTGATATATGATGTGTTAGAAAATTAAATAATTGTTTGCTTTGTGTGTTTAAATATCATGGGGCTTAAGTAATGATATTTAAAAATATCATGAAAAAGGATATTTGAGAATTAGAAAGGAAATTCTATTTTTCTAAAATAGAATTGAAATTTGAAATTTGATTATAAAAGATTCAAATAGAATTGAATTTGAAATCTGAATATAGAAAATTCAAATAGATCCAAATAGAATTGAAAATGAAATTGAATAATGAAATTCAAATATAGATTTTGAATAAAGAAAATTCAAAGAGGAATTCAAAAGGGATTTGAATAAAAGAATTTGAAATAGAATTTTGAATATAGAAATTCAAATGGAAACTTAATAAAGGAATTTGAATATAGAGAATTCAAACAGAATTGAATATATAATTTGAATTGAGAATTCAAAAAGAATTGAATATGGAATTTGAATATAGAAATTCATAAAGGAATGTGAATAAAGGAATGTGAATAGAGAAAATAAAGGAATTTGAATAATTGAATTTGAAATATTGAATTTCAAAGAAGAATTGAATTTGAAATATTGAATTTCAAAGAAGAATTGAATTGAATTTGAAATATAGAATTTCAAAGAAAAATTGAAATAGAAATTGAATAATAGAATTCAAATGGAATTTCAAGTATAGAAATTGAATAATAGAATTCAAATGGAATTTCAAGTATTGAATTTGAATATGAAATGGAAATAGAAATTCAAGTATTGAATTTGAATATGGAATTGAAATAGAAATTCAAGTATTGAATTTGAATATAAAATAGAAAAGGAAATTCAACTATAGAATTTGAATATAGGAATTTAAATGGGAGTTGAATAAAGGAAATTTAAATATAGAATTTGAATAATAGAAAAGGAAATGGAAATTTGAATTTAGAATTCAAATAGAAAAGGAAATAGAATTTGAACATAGAATTCAAATAGAAAAGGAATTGGGATTTGAATATAGAATTCAAATAAAAGCGAGATTGGAATTTGAATCAAGAAATTCAAATAGAGTTAAAATGGAGTTGGATTCATTTTAACGATGTTTAAAATTTTATATATATATATATATATAAATATAATTAAAACGAAATCGCCGCAGCGCTGCAGTTCGTAAAATTGGCGACTCGAACTTCAATTGAGTATACAGGACTCAATTGAAGTCGGAATTCTTTGAAACAAGAATCGTCAGGACCGGTTGAATAGTAGTTTTCTAATGGAAGAGAAAAATCTGGATTTCGTCGAATAGATTTTGAGTTATGTCAAAATCAAATTTTTAAAAGTGCAGCGCCAGAAACCATTAAAACCATAATGGATTTTATATAATAAATATAGGGATTTTTAAGCAAATAAAAATCCGAATTTCCATTTAAAAACCTGGTCTTGAGTTATAACATAAAGGTGAACTCAAGTGAAGTAAGAAAAGTGATTTTTGAAACAATAATCATATTTTTGATTATTGAATGGAATTAACTAAATCAAAGAAGAATTAGTTAATCGAGTGGTGAATTGAAGTCGAACTTTGAAAATTGAATTTTTGAATTTTAAACATATATTTGAAATCGAATATAGAACTTAAATTAAAATTTGAATTCAATTAGTTGATAAGTAAGTTGAAATATATTTGAAACGTGTTATATTCATATATACAAGCGAAATGGGCAAAGAGTTATTTAAAGAGTTACCTTAACGAATTGAGTCAAAACGAGTATATGAAGTTGAAATGAATTGTACAGGTATATATATACCGGAGACAGTTTGGGATAAAGTGATGAAGGTATATAATTAGTGTGCTCGACAATAAGGTACATGTTTAATTCATGAGATTTTATGCGCCGTATCGGCAAGCCGCTTGGCTTTTTCTTTTTCTTTTTGAGATGAGAAGTTACCGGGAAGCTATTTGAAATTTCCCGATGCTCCCGATACAGGGGAGGTTATGGCGATTTTTTCCGAAAATTTAAGGAGTTAGAATATTTTTAAGAAAATTTGATAACTAGAAATCCATATATCGATATATACAGAGAATTAGATAATGAAACAAATTTAAATAGGATATTTGAAACAAGAAGGAAAACTATAACTTAGATTTGTTAAAAATAACAAGGGAAATGTATACATCCTTTAAAAATAGATAATTGGTTTGTATAGTATTGATTATTCGAGTAAGTAGTCTTGTCTGTTTTGACGTTATGAATGTTATTCAGTCAAGGTCTGAGAGGTAATTATACCCCAACTTGATTGGTTTCATTAACAACCGATAAATAGCAAAACTCAGTCTCGAAGATCAACGTTTAAAGAGATTTAGTTGAATGTATATATTTGGGTTGTCGTAACGATGTTTTACACAACATCCGTTTTAACCCAAATAAATGTAAACTTGGAAATAAAATAACAAATGTTTTCTAAGTATAGAACTAAATGAGTTCGTGGAAGAGATAAGTGATTGGAATGTTTTCCAATTAAAATCGATAATATTTTCTAACTATAGAAAATAAAAGGAGGCGATACTTGTAAATATTTGGGTAACAAATATTGATAAGGAAATGGAGAAGAGATTTAATTAATGAAATATTAATTAAAAAGCCCAGTGATTTGTTTGGTATGTTTGGATGAACACTTGTTTTTATTCGATAGTTAAATCACAGACTATCGAAGTTTTGACCATCGTTGTCAATATGGAGAGACCGGTTGGATTATTATCCGAAGAACCACTCCGTATCGGCATAAGCGTTGCGAACCAAGTATGTTGAATATATTGAAGACGGAGTAAAGTGCAAGGACTCTTTCTATTAAATAGAAATAGTGCCTTCGGCTTCGTTCAATCCCAGAACGAACGTAAATGGGCGAATGTCTGACAGAGTATTTCCAATGATCAAATGGTTTGGTCTGTATAAATATATATAGTTGCAACGGATTTATTCCCTTAGCATAACATCCAGAATATTTGTGCAAACTCAACTAGTGATTAACGGATCCGACAATGTGGCATTCAGAGTGATTGTGCTATCAATGAAGGGTAAGTATTCGTAGCCTCAGGCCTCAACAACCGGGAAAGGACAAAAATCGGGCAGGCAGCATGGCTATGTGGGTCGCACCCATTAGGATGTATAATCACCTATCTAAAGGTTCATTTAATTTCTTATTCTATTCGATGCTGTCCCAGTCGAGAGGCGGTTGCTGATCCCATCCGTTGGTGATATACATTCGATACACTCAAGCGAAATGAGTGGTCGGTCATGTGTGGGCCGGGTTACAAGATGTTCTTGTTGAACCCAGTGTATTCCTCTTTAGAGATACACTAGCGGAAGGTGGTTCCATACCTTGTCATGTTGGAAATCCAATCTCCAATAAGCGCCATGCGGTTTTTGATTTTATAATATATATGTGGAGCGTGAGATGCAAGCGTTCTGCTATTTGGTTATTTACTTGATGTAGACATTATTATAATATCACTGGATTTTCGTATCAAAGTGTTTTGGGTTATAGTAAGGTAAAAACCGTCCATGTTTATGTGTGGGCTGGTCTTACTATTATCTTTTCTTTCGAAAAGGGTTTTGAAAGTTAAACAAGTGGTTGGAGTTTACTCACACCAGTCCCATGACTGACCCAGAGTTTATTTGTTTTGTTTTTCCCTAAACTCTTGGGTGCCCAAATTTGTACGGGCAGTCAAGTAGTCGGGATTTCACAGATTCAATTGGAGGAGCTGGAAGCAGGAGGCTTCACCAGTTAGCTGTAGATTATCGTATTTCCGCTGTGTACTATGTTGTATCTGGTAACAGGTGTTTATAACTGTTCCAGAAATGACTGTTGTGCTCTGATGATGGTATGTATATAAAGTTACTGATTTGTATTTAAAAAGTTAAGTTATATAATATATTTTATTCGTTCCGCTGTGAGTTTGTGATCTTCGTTTTTCTTCTATTCTAATATTTCTTTCTTCTATTTCTCATCCTCTAACTTCTTTCTAATAATGATTCGTATTTCTGTGCAATTTGGGTTGGACGTGTGATGTTATCAGTCAACTCAGATAGTACGGATTTGCGGGTCGTTACAGTTACGAAGCCCGAGGCTTCGAGGGGACGTGAGGGTACTCTTGGTATCCCTCTGTGAGGCTGCAGATGATCCTCCTGGGCTCACAGAGGTTAAGGTATGCTTTAGAAGAACCATGGGTATGCCTTGATTGCAATATATGGCAACCTAAAGACTACGATGGACCAGCGTGATTCGGCGAGAAAACGGTAGCCCTGTGATAGCAACTCGTCGTCTACCATCCATCTTGAGTCAGTCGAGATACGTGAAGCGGAAAGGCGGAGAACTCCAAAAGACCATATACTTGCTATCTAGTTATAGGTGAGGATGGCCATAGGTTAGTGGGGCATAGGGGGCCTGCGTATAGTTCTCATTTTTCAAGGTGTGCCTTCCATTAGTTGAGGGAGGGGTCGAGTGGGACCATAGCCACTGGAATAAAAACAGACCTTAGCATCTGCATCGGCAGATATCTGAAAGCTCCCGACCGAGTTCTGTGTTTCTTGATTTTCCCTGCCATAGGACTCGGGCCGCACATTACAGGACATGTGCATCTAGACAAGCGATAACGATTCGCGATACATGCGTGGGGAAGTATAGGAACATATACCACTCTAGGTAGTGTGTCCTAGACTAGGGGGCATCGTTCGACAGGTAGCATAATCCCTAGTTGGACTAGGTGGCATAAACCTTGAATCCGAGAAGCGTTCAGCAGATAGCGTAAACTCTGGTTGAATCTAGAAAGCACTTGATAGAAAACCCTATATTAGATCTAGGTAATAAATAATAAATGTATGCCTGAAGGCAATGGATACTACAGGGATTGGGATCACGTTATCGTTACTAGTTGGGACACTAGTTAGGTGGTGCAGAGATATAGAAACCAGTAAGGAAATAGCGAAGCGGCGAAAGTATTAGAGCATATCCAGTTTATCTTATCTTAGCTTATCTTGTCTAATCTTGCTGACCCTATCGTCATGGTGTTATCTTGTATTCAGTTAATTCACGTCGTTTTGTTTTTCCATGTTCACATGCTAGAAGTTACTGAACTTACTCAGGCTTTATGTCTGACTCTGTTTTTCTTTCGTCTTCTTTTCTTCCGTCTCCCCCCACCCCCCTCAGGTAGTAAAGAAGGGAATAGTATAGCTCAGGTTAAGTTGGGTTGTCACTCTTTCCCAGCTTGAAGATTTGTCGAAGTTTTGCTTGGATTCTCTTTTCAGATGCTATGGCTGGCTCTTGCTACATTGGGGAATATAAATGTTGTTTTATGCTTCTTTATTTTGTAAGACAGATGATACTATGATATTATAAAGAAATCGTTGTACAAACTATTTTATCAATAAAGCAAAGTTTTATTTTCCGCTGTTGTAATTTTTGTCTGTCTTGTAATTTATCTGCATCTTTTACCCTAAATGCTCCACAGAACTTAGTGCATTCCCTTTGTGAGTGACACTAATGGATGTGGGGTGTTACACGTGGTATCAGAGCTGAAGGTTACCAGATCAGATAAAGGATTTGAAAAAAATTATTTTCAAAACGGTTTTAAAAGAAGCATTTTCAAGAGAAAAGATTTGTTTTAAAGGCATATTCCCCAAAGCCATATGCACCATCTTTTGATTCTCTGTTGAGTCCTTGTTTCCTTCTTTCTTGAGTCTCTGGGGCTCCTGGCTTTCTGGGAGGTAACCTCATCGATGGGCGAAGTAGTGCCTGGCTTCCATCCATAACCGTAGTTGTTTCACCTACGACCTGTTTTCTTTCAAGCTTATAGGGTTTCCTGTACGATGGAAGCAGCTTTCGAGAGATTTGTCAACATGACTACACACGGAAGAGGATGAGGAATTCATGGATGTAGATTTAGCTCACAAAGAAGGAAGGAATTAAAAAACCTAAGACAAGAGGAGGTATCTTTACTAAGGTGTAATTAAGGGCAAAGGACAAGATTTTCAGAAGGGCAAGTACCTACTTTCGCCACCAAGCGTACCTAGGAGAAAGGTAGTAAAGTTCTGTTGGAAGAGTCTAGTTTTGTTGTTCGTACTCTTTCCTTTGGTTTTAGCGCTTCGCATTTGTTCATATCCACTTCCATAGTTGAGTCTCTGCACCATAGTACTTGTATAGTAGAAAGATCCCACTAGAGTCTCAAATCCAATTGGTGGTCCGACCAGTTTATTTTTGGTTAGTAGGGATTTGGGAATAGCTATCGAGTTTGCTTATATCATCTCACGTAGATCGTCTAAATTCGGAGGAGATATTCCTTGGGTGCTTGTCTGATATTGGTTTAGGCCTTTGGGGTTTGTACTTGAGGAATGTCGAGTTCGACTAGGATGGTTTGCGTGAGAGATGAATAGTTGTGGCAGGCACTCTAAAAAAAAGCACGTAGTAACCTTTCGACCCTTATAGTTATGGCATGGCAGATAAGAGGGAGACCTCTAATCATCTTAGTACATATACTTGGTACCGTGATTGACATCTGTTTATTTTGGAAATGGAGGTCAGAAACTTCACAATCGTGAAGTTAAATTAGTTAAGATACAGTGGAGTAAAGCTCAAGAAGGCTAGATACTAGCATCATACCCTTTTCCTTAAGGATGCATCCTTGATTTCTTTTTCTTTTTTTTGTAGGAGCTTTACGCATAATTGTTTCTCTCTTTCCAAAATATATCCTCTAGGTCGTATCTTCGATCCTTAGGTAGAAGCCAATGGATGTAAACATGTATTTGAAACATGTTATGGTTGATGGTTGCAAGAGGTTGCTAATGGTTGCCCGTGAATGCATATGCATACGTATTAGGCACTAGATCAGTTCAGACGCTTTCATATTGCATTTACAAATATGTATTTGTTTGTAAGTTGAACTTGATATGTTATCATATGGATGTTGCATATGGATGAATGGCTGTGCACGCATGTAGTATTTACATAACTAGGTATGCTTGCATACATGATTGGACGCATGGCACTGACATGATTTGCATTAAGGAGGTCAACTGAATCAGTAGACCGCCTGATTTTGCCTTAGATAAAGACATATACACATACTATGCATATGAACATGAAAGCATTAGAAATCTTTTAAAGACAATGAATGCCTGTGATTGAATGGTTGAGTAGATGGGTGATTGGATGGTAGGACACATTCTTCCTAACTTGAAGATTTCGGGGACGAAATCCTTTTAAGTGGGGGAGAATGTAACACCCCGTAATTCTGTAACACTAGGATTCACAAATCAAGGCAGAATTAAAATTTAAAATCAAAATCAAGGGAAACGGGCTGCGCCATTGCGTTCATCTCGGAATTCTGCATGAAACGAGTCCGAGTTTGCGTAAATGGAGTCCGTATGAGGAAGATATGGCCTCCGGAAGTTTCAGCGAAGTTCAAATTTCAAAACAGACTCAGAAGCGGGCTGGGCGGGAAATTTCCTGCCCAGGACCCAGGTCGACCAGGG
Source organism: Allium sativum (assembly GCA_030737875.1). Classification (NCBI taxonomy): domain Eukaryota; kingdom Viridiplantae; phylum Streptophyta; class Magnoliopsida; order Asparagales; family Amaryllidaceae; genus Allium; species Allium sativum. The sequence goes on from CM060913.1 coordinate 313,203,584, forward strand.
TGTCGACCTAGGTACCCAGGTCGACCAGGGTGTCGACCTCCCCGCTTTTTCCAGATCTGCAGCCTGGTTCGTTTTTCTGTATCCGGATGCCATTCTGACCAGATTCGTTGACTTCTACACTATAAAAACACCCCTAGGCCTCATATTTTCTCCTCACAACTTCTCTATGCCTATACTCTGCTCTAATTCTAAATAAAAATAAGAAAATAATACGAAAATCCAAGACAATGTTATGCTGCTCAAGTTTGTCAAGAAGAGATTAAAATCAAGATTAAAGCTTCAAGATAAGAATCAAAGGCTAACTCAAAAGGTTTCGAGCAACGTCGCACGAATCATAGTAACGCCATCTTTCTATTCTAAAAACCGATCAATGTAAGTCGGTTACTTTTTAGATTTGAATGTTTTCTATATTCGTGACATGAAATTAAAGGAATAAAAGTATATGCCAAATCTTTCTATTCGAATCAGTGCTTATACTCTTGGACCTAATTAAAAACTGTTATGATTCGAGGACCAATAAGACTGTGACTATGAAACTATGGACCTTAAAACCATATGCCTCTTTGACTATGAACATTTCCTATGACAATGAACACTGCCTATGACTGTGACTCATGACTATGAGAATTATTTCCTTGACTATGAACACAAACCTATGCCTTTGATTAGGAAGCATAAACAATTGCCTATGACATAAACACCTATGATTCATGACTAGGAAAGTGTTGCTGAAATTTTGTGACTGTGAAATTGGGTCTAAACCTGATTATCTATTCTATCTATTCTTGGTTTTCTTTGGTTTTAGATCTTGAGAATTTACCTATTAAGTTACGTCTACCCATGTTCTTGAACCTACATCGTTATCAACCCTTTTTATGTCATAAGATTTTCAGACCTATAGGCCTTCGATGTTTTAGATCAATTTCAGTGTAATTCATTAGGTCTGTAATTAGTAAATTATCGTTTTATGCCAGTTATTATGTCTACCTTTTTCATAGCATCTTTGGTTCATTCCCTATTTTCTACGAATCTAGATTGAATCACGATTATACGAACGGTGGGAATACGATTTGGCCAAAATATGAAATTTACTAAAAACGTAGTTTTTAACTTGGAAATTGGCATAAATTGGGAATATGTATTATGGCATGTTCATAGAAATGCAAATTGGATAAATTTGACATGAATTATAGGATGTGTAATTTGAATCTAGTATTGACTTGTAAATCTAGCATTTACATGAACTGTGAACTAGAATAATAAGTCTAGTTTGACATGAACTGTAATTAGAATGTTAAATCAGAATTGGATTAGCTAATTTGGCATTATAAGTATATTGGCATAAATTTGAAATTGGCCATAATTGCGAGTAATTGTCATGTTTGGCAAAAATCATGGTTAGTGACACTTAATTTGGTATAGTTTACATACCAAAAAGCATAAATATGATATAGAGGGGAAAATGGGCCATAAGAATAAATGTTGACAATTTACATTAAAAGAGTAATTAGGAAATTAGTAAATTAGGAATGATTTACATATAGAATTTGTCCTAAATGAGAAAATGTAAATTTAGACAAATTAAAGGTTTATTAACGGCATCTCTTTTAATAATACACCAGAAAGTTCTAGGGTGACAGAGAGGATAGTGTCTAGGCTTGGGTTTGGAAAATACAAGTTTCCTGCTCTCCCTGGCTATCCCTAACTGATCCGACGGACGGGATGGTTACTTTCAAAACCTGATTTGAAAATTAATCAAAACCCTTTTGAACTTAGAAAACACGAATATGCCTAACCCGAGGTTAGACTGAGTTGCGATGTAAACCTGCCCGGAACCAACCGGCACATCCAGTAATCGCAACAATATCTATCTAATGTGAGTGGTCGCGGCTTTAATTTATTTAGTTAAAGCTAGAACAAGAATGGTAGGGTTAAGTTAACTAAGACACTTAACCAATTCAACATGATAACCAGACCGGTCGGTGGGGTTAGGTTCATACAGACACTTAACACAGTTAAGCTAGAATGGGAGGGCTAAGTCCATAGGGACACTTAACCAACTTAACATGGTAACAAGACAAGATTTGTAGGGGTTAAGTAGCTAAGAGAACACTTAGCCAAATTAACATGTTAACTAGACTAGAAGGTGGGGTTAAGTAAAGTTAATACACTTAGCCAAATTAACATGTTAACTAGACTAGAGGTTGGGGTTAAGTAAAATTTAATACACTTAGCCAATTTGATATGTTAGCTGGACTAGACCGTAGGGTTAAGTAAACTTGAGCACTTGACCATCAGATTGTGATAAAGGAATAGGGTTAAGTCTAAAACATGAAGGGATAATACTTAACCATTAATAACATGTTAGTTAAAACAGACAGGCAAGGTTAAGTTAAAAAGGAACACTTAACCAATACATGATGAATGGGTAGGGTAAAGTAATAAGAAATACTTAACCAATATAACTTGGTTTGTGGTAGGGTTAAGTCAACATGAATTACTGATAACTCTTAACCAGTTTAACAGGATAAATGAAGAGGGTTAAGTTGGCTTGAATTGACTAATGACACTTAACCAATCCAAATTGACGGGAAAGAGAACTAAGTAGTAAACCTTAGTTAAAAGGAGCTAAGTAGTAAACCTTAGTTAAGAAAACAACGATTCTGGAAACTAAGTGGTAAACCTTAGTTAGCAAAACTAAGTAGTAATTCTTAGTATAACACGGGAAGGAGCGAATGTCCGTCTGAGTAAAAAGAAGGCTCCAACGAATTGGGTTACGAAGCCCGAGGCTTCGAGGGGACGTGAGGGTACTCTTGGTATCCCTCTGTGAGGCTGCAGATGATCCTCCTGGGCTCACAGAGGTTAAGGTATATTTTAGAAGAACCATGGGTATGCCTTGGTTGCAATATATGGCAACCTAAAGACTACGATGGACCAGCGTGATTCGGCGAGAAAACGGTAGCCCTGTGATAGCAACTCGTCGTCTACCATCCATCTTGAGTCAGTCGAGATACGTGAAGCGGAAAGGCGGAGAACTCCAAAAGACCATATACTTGCTATCTAGTTATAGGTGAGGATGGCCATAGGTTAGTGGGGCATAGGGGGCCTGCGTATAGTTCTCATTTTTCAAGGTGTGCCTTCCATTAGTTGAGGGAGGGGTCGAGTGGGACCATAGCCACTGGAATAAAAACAGACCTTAGCATCTGCATCGGCAGATATCTGAAAGCTCCTGACCGAGTTCTGTGTTTCTTGATTTGCCCTGCCATAGGACTCGGGCCGCACATTAAAGGACATGTGCATCTAGACAAGCGATAACGATTCGCGATACTTGCGTTGGGAAGTATAGGAACATATACCACTCTAGGTAGTGTGTCCTAGACTAGGGGGCATCGTTCGACAGGTAGCATAATCCCTAGTTGGACTAGGTGGCATAAACCCTGAATCCGAGAAGCGTTCAGCAGATAGCGTAAACTCTAGTTGAATCTAGAAAGCACTTGATAGAAAACCCTAGATTATATCTAGGTAATAAATAATAAATGTGTTCCTGAAGGCAATGGAAACTACAGGGATTGGGATCACGTTATCGTTACTAGTTGGGACATTAGTTAGGGGGTGCAGAGATATAGAAACCAGTAAGGAAATAGCGAAGCGGCGAAAGTATTAGAGCATATCCAGTTTATCTTATCTTAGCATATCTTGTGATTATCTTGTCTAATCTTGCTGGCTCAATCGTCATGGTGTTATCTTGTATTCAGTTAATTCATGTCGTTTTGTTTTTCCATGTTCACATGCTAGAAGTTACTGAACTTACTCAGGCTTTATGTCTGACTCTGTTTTTCTTTCGTCTTCTTTTCTTCCGTCTCTCCCCCCCCCCCCCCCGGTAGTAAAGAAGGGAATAGTATAGCTCAGGTTAAGTTGGGTTGTCACTCTTTCCCAGCTTGAAGATTTGTCGAAGTTTTGCTTGGATTCTCTTTTCAGATGCTATGGCTGGCTCTTGCTACATTGGGGAATATAAATGTTGTTTTATGCTTCTTTATTTTGTAAGACAGATGATACTCTGATATTATAAAGAAATCGTTGTACAAACTATTTTATCAATAAAGCAAAGTTTTATTTTCCGCTGTTGTAATTTTTGTTTGTCTTGTAATTTATCTGCATCTTTTACCCTAAATAATCCACAGAACTTAGTGCATTCCCTTTGTGAGTGACACTAATGGATGTGGGGTGTTACAAAAATTGACCAAAAAAATGATCATTAGTATAAATTTTATCGTGTGGCCTAAGTCAAATTACATCGAATTCTGACCATCTAAACGATGCACACACAACATATACACATATAAAAAAACGAAGAACATCCTCTTTGTTTGTCGATGATCCTGCATATGTAAAACACAACATCAAATCCGAACCCATTACAATATCAAAATAACCAATCAATATTTGAACCAAACATTTCAACTAAGTCACTTATTCAGTAAGCAAGATAAATATAACATTCATCATGTTATGATATCAATTTAAATTAAGAAGCAAATATGAAAATTCACCGAAATAGGGAGCTCTCTCTTAGAATCATTGACTACATCAAAGCCAGCAGCATGCCAGCTGCCTGGCCATGTAACACACACGATTTCAGCAACCAAAACAAGCTTATTTTCCCAAATGATCATCAAAGACCACACCATCTTCTACCATGTACAGACGTCCAAGCACCATCCATCACCACATGCCATCGCCTAGTTCATATTTTCCACCATCGTCTGATCAACTTCGCATTGCTAGCACCCTCACCCTCCATCATCATGTAAACACATGTGCATGCATGAATCACAAATTGCCATATTGCTCGCTTCACTTTAGGTCACACATCTCCTTTTTAGCTGTTTTTCTTAGTTCATTACGTTAATCGTGATTATTCTTAGTATAGAACCCTATCACTTATACGATGTATTTTTTTGTTATAAAAAGGTAATTTTGGCTCGAATAGAATTTTTTTAAATAAAGGGTTCAAGCTCGATTTATTTAAACAGCCAAAAAGGGAGTTCTTGAGTAATAGGATAAGAGAACTAAATAAGATCAGGCCTAAATTTAATTCAATTTAATTTTCCTTCTTTTCCTATTTCAAATAAACCTTGTTATTTATTTATAGAAAAATTATTTCCCATCTAATTTGATTTGCGCTTTATTCTAAATAATATTATCCATTAACTGCATTATTCTCCTAAATTCAATATTTGCTTATTTTTATTTTTTTATCCATTGAACTATAACAAAATTTATTTATTTATTTAGCTATTTCAGTCATACAAAAAAGAATATTTACTCTCCTAAACGTTTTATGTTCAACCAAAACAATCTACTTGATTTCAATATATTATTCTAAAAATTTATTAATTTAACTTCTTTTATTAAAATAAAATCTTTTACTAAATCTAATTAACAAAAAATATTTTTAAAATATTATTTTTCATAAATCATATACAAACGATTTTACTTTAATAAAAATATTTATTTATACGATGTAGAAAGTTAGGTTGTTATAGATTCACCTTATAAATTGTGCCCTTGCAATTCCTAATGGGGAAATTTCAAATGCAACTCAAACCTGAAATTTTCATTATTTTAGCAATCTTTTATCAAACTCAACTTCTAGATCCTTTATGGCTCATACTTCCTAATTTATCTCATTATATGCTATAGTTCTAAAAAGAGACAATTAATGTTTATTTTTTCATAAACAATATATTTATGTAATTGTTTACTAAGTGTTGGATTTATTGGAAAATTTCGACAAAATGTCATTCGAAAAGAGAGCGTTCCAAAAAGATCAAAATATAATGTAACACGGTATATATATATATTATGTATGTGTGTGTGTGTGTATATATAGAAAATCAAAATCTGTTAAACATCCCAAAACATTGGGAAACTAAATAATATCACATCATATTCTCACATAGCTTAAAAATGTCTTTACTTTCTATTTTAAAACTTAGATTATAATAAAGCAAGTAAAAATGCATCGTTATCATCATTTAACCTAATAAAATTCATATTTTACTTTTTTAATTTAAGTCCAGACATTAGCTTCATATAACGAGTATTACAAGATAACACGACTATACGAATGGCTCAAAGCCATTGGTATAGAATTAACGAATTCTTACAATTGCCAACGGCATCAACAAGCTCTTCGCGATGGCAATACTAATGGGTTCTAATAGCTTGTAGCCGTTGTAATCCATTGAGAACTATTGGATATGGATGCCAATAAGTCGTTAGCAACCATTGAAAGCCATTGCAAAAGAAAGACCAATAAGTCGTTGCAATCCGTTGGAAGCCAGTGGTAATTTGGGTATTTTTTAACATAACAGGAAGCCAATAACCTTCCAGCCACATAATACCCATTTTCTTGCCATTCTATTCAATTCAATTTCATATGTATATGATACGCATATAACAATATAAGCATCCAATATATATCAAACCAACACACATATATCCAAAATAAACCACCCAACCATCTCAAACCAAATCTCCAACATCACATATTAACAAAATAGGCGTATACCATTAAAATATATCCAAAATAACATCCTTACCAACTCCAAGCCAATATATAAAACATCAAAACAAATTCCTCACCAACTCCAAGTCAATATTTACATCATGCAATCACAAACACAATAAAGCATACCTCTCAAGCATCGGCTTTGTTGTGCGAGAAGATTGCGTGAATGCGGAAGCACAATAAACAGGATCTAGATTTGCCAATTGAACATCAATCTAATAAGCTGATAGCAATTATTCTATTACATCAAACAAATAGTAAATAACTATAGCAGATAAATAAAGAGACACACAATATTTATACTGGTTCCACTATCATCGAGATAATGTACGTCCAGTCCAAAAGAGAGAGATTTTATTCCATATGAGAGAATTACAAGAGATTACAAAATAAGAGTTTACATATCCAAACCTAAAATAGACTTAACAATAAGAGACACCATTGGGGATCACTGGCTCCATGCCAGGATGGGTTTACAAAGAAGTCTACCCCTCAATATATAGCCAGTGCAAATCTATGTGAGTCATCAATTAAATTACCAACATATGGTAATAAAATAATGGAGGGTAATTACAATAGCAACAAATGTGCTCACATAGAAAGTAAATCAATCCCTTTCCTTAGCATAGATGGAAGAAATTAATGTCACATTTATTTCTTTTCATCTCATGCAAATGCAATCAATTAATTCGTGCATTTCCATATTAAACCAATATTTACTTTCCATCTATTCGTGATTTTGTATCACCTAAATTTAACACTCCACCTTAATGCAAAATCACATATCTTCAATACCCCATCTCGAATCAAATTCTCTTCACAACATAAAACTCTTCAACGGAACTCCACCTTAAATCAAAATCTCACAATGAGATAGAAACCAAAAATGAATGTTTGCCTAATGAGTTCCAGCAAAGCCGCCCCCATCACATCATGTTAACGAGCTCAGACTGCGTCCCTACTCGCTAACAAAACGTTGCAAATATCCAAAATCGAAAAAAAGGGCAGATCCTAAAATATTCTCAATACCACCACTAAAAATAATTCTATCAATCACCAATTCAAAAACAGAGCCAAAATCCAACTCTCTGTATGTAAGATAATTCTCTCTACTTCCACATACCTGCATGTAGCACCTCTTTTAAGACGGCATCACAAAATCAACGATGTATCACAGTGGCACCAAATCCGCCAAAATCAGCTCTATGAACTGAACTCTCCAAGATAGCATCACAAGTCGATAAGTTTGAGTGGCATCAAATCCGTCACCAAAATCAGCTACATCAGATACAGTTTCTAAATCCAATGGTCTCTTCAACACACTAAACTCTTTATCACCTAACTCTTGTACAATGCGAGCCATACCTAACAGATCTCCATCTTGACGAGATTTCTCAACTGAACGTGAAGTTATACAGAGTCCTTAAACACTTGGAAAGGTCGCTAACACCTCCAACGGTTCGTCTTTGGCCGCTACCAGCTCTAAGCAATTTCTCCAAGATGTTTTCTACAAAGTCGCATTCGTTTGGAGTGGCATTGTTGAAGAAACATATAACTCCACCTTAATGAGAATCCAAAGCTCAAGCTACATCAAAGTTCCAAGCCTGAAACACTCTTCTCTCTCAACATAATCTTCTCCACCAAAGTCTTCTTTTCTCCCAAAATAGAAATAGTATAATCACCACTGAATCTACAAACTTTGTAGAAATAATTGATGCACAATTTAAAACAAATCACCATGCTTTGATACCAATCTGTTGTGCGAGAAGATTGTGCGAATGCGGAAGCACAATAAACAGGATCTAGATTTTCCAATTGAACATCAATCTAATAATCTGATAGCAATTATTCTATTATATCAAACAAATAGTAAATAACTATAGCAGATAAACAAAGAGACACACAATATTTATACTGGTTCTACTACCATCGAGATAGTGTGCATCCCGTCCAAAAGAGAGAGATTTTATTCCATATGACAAAATTATAAGAGATTACAAAATAAAAGTTCACATATCCAAACCTAAAATAGACTTAACAAGAAGAGACACCATTGGAGATCACTGGCTCTATGCCAGGATGGGTTTATAAAGAAGTCTACCCCTCAATATATAGCCAGTGCAAATCTATGTGAGTCATCAATTAAATTACGAATATATGGTAATAAAATAATAGAGGCTAATTACAATAGCAACAAATGTGCACACATAGAAAGTAAATCAATCCTTTTCTTAGCATAGATGGAAGAAATTAATGTCACATTTATTTCTTTTCATCTCAGGCAAATGCAATCAATTAATTCATGCATTTCCATATTAAACCAATATTTACTTTCCATCTATTCATGATTTTGTATCACCTAAATTTAACAGGCTTTGCCTCCGTAAGCACCAGACGATCAAGGGAAGGAACGATGTTGCTGCATATACTCCGCTAGTTTTTTATTCGGCTACTCCAGCTGTATAGCTCAAAACCGACTCTCCTCCTACAGCTGCACAACCATGGCTCTAAGCTGTTTTATTTTTGCTTTGTCCTGAGATTTTTCATACGTCATTTGAGTTGCTCTAGATTGCAAATAAAATGTAAGATGTTCAGATTTATAATTATTTTCTAACTAAGCAATGTGTATACTAAAATATAGAAACGTAAACAACATTAGAGTGTTTGTCATCTAAACTACATAAAATAATTAATATCTAGATGCGAGCAATAATATGTAAATATGGTAGTCATTTAAAATATATCTACACGTTAATTTGTTGTAAATATTTACATGGTCTAAATGATTAGATAACCTAGCAATAATATTTTCTACATGTATACATAGAAAAAATAAGATTTGAATTGTTGTTTTCATATTTAAAGCACATTAAATAGTTGAATAATAATCAATTTTGTACATATTGACATAAATATAATATTGCAAAGTTTATAAGATTATCGCTTGGTTCTCATAGCCACAACATTTATTTCGCTACGTTGGATCCATAATAGAGTCGAATAAACCATCTTCCTCCTCCACGTCAACTCATCGTGATCGAATCCATCAAGCTGTTGTACATGTGCCTTCTGAAACTTTGCCTATAATGCAAAAACAATTACAATTGAAATATAGTAGAACATTATTTTTATTTTACATAGCTAGCTACTAAACTTATCGATATCAATAAAATAGGATTTATAATATGCATACATATGCACCCGTTACCTTATCATCATCGTCACACTGGGATATAATGTTCCCAGCATTGTCTCTTTGCTTTAATGCATGGGTGTGAGCAAATAGGTCCATATAGGACATGGAATTCCCATGAGCTCTTTCCTGTAGTAGATAATTTATATATTTTAATTCTACATAGCTAATTACCAAACTAATTAATATACAAATGTAATTACTTATAAATTTACCGAGTCCGCAAGGTGATGCTGGAAAGACTTGGGTCTACCACGATAAGTTACTGAGTTCTTGCTTCTATTTGCTGAGTTCCTCTCCGACTCAGCTTGCAAATTTACATTGAATAATATATTTAATAGTGAATATAAGCCACACATCCCTAAAACAAACTTAATTAGAACGACCTCCCTCCCTAAGTTTCCATGCAAACCCGGTCCCTATTTTATGAGTTACGTGTTTTTGCAAAAAAAAAAAAGACACTGTCAAGTAAAAAAAATCTACAATCTGCAAATATTCCCAGGAGACCACGCCAAAAAAAAAGTTGCATACATGTATGCAAATATTACCAATAGTTGCATGCATATATGCGACTATTACAGAAGCTGTTTCCATTGAAAATCTAGACCGAAACTTTCATATATGTGTGCAACTATTTGAAATACATGCACACATATATGCAAGAATTGCATGATGAAAACTTAACTGAAATTTTGCCTACAGATTATTGTATACATGTGTGCAACTTTTCTGTTTTATTGCACACTTGAATGCAAATAAATGTGAACTGATTTGCACGTCTATGAATTATCGCACACTTTTATGCAAGAATTCTGCAATACTTGCATAATGAAATAGTTGCACAGATGTATGCAAGAAAATTCAAATATGTGCATACTATTATTCATTTAATTGCAGTTTCATTGTTTTTCTGTTTTTTTTTAACATGTTTTTCGGTGGTTTTTTCAACTGAAATTTTTTATGTTTTCGTGTTTTATTTAGGGCGTTGTTAATGACACTCCCTTTTTGGTTAAGGGGCGTCACAAAAAGTCCCAAAAACGGTAGAGCATGACCGAAAACCCACTTTCCGTCATGCTCTACCGAATAACAAGGGTAAATTCGGTTATCGATGACAGCTTTTAACCAAAAGGGGAGTGTCATCAACACCACCCTTTATTTATATATGAATTTATGTTTTTATTTATTTTTTAATGAATTTTTGAAAAATAGGAACCTAATTTACAATAAGTTTAGGACCGGATGTGAGCCTAATTTTCAAACTCAATAGGGACTTGTGCCAAATGGACCCTATTTAACAATTATAAAATAATTAATGATATATTTGCCAGATTTACCTTGAACTCATCATTATTTCACCAGTTAACCCATTTATCCTATATGCCCATCCAGTTCGGTTTCTTACCCGATTTATTAAGCCATGACATTATCTCCCTACAATTCTTAGCAACTTTCAAATTCCAGTGGTGCAGAACTAGGTTGAGATTAGCATCCTACAGGTCTACAACATCATGTACAATAAAAATATATTACTAACTGTTCATTTATACTTAATTATGTCATAAAGCATTTTAAACTCACAAGAAATCTTGCCAGATGGCCTCCCTGACGGGATCAGAGATCTTACTCCACTTAGGCCAGAAATTTGACATCCTACTCATATGTGCTGCTTAGAAATGCCAAGAACCAATCCGATAGCTTCAACTCAAATCCTCTATGTTAAATATAAAATAGAACTGTAGACCACTATATACATATATCACATATAAAAAAATTATGCTACCATGCTATTAATTTTGATACTTATGCTCTGTCAGTATTAGGGTGTAAGTATATGACTGGACGATCTGATGGCTCACCTCTACTCCTACCAGCAGAGCAGTAAGGGAAAAGACGCAGAGAGCTAAACATAATACATGTCACAGACACATGTCTTCTTATTATGTTATGACATATGTACAATTCGTAATAATTACGATATGATGGACCATTAGAAAATGTAATACATGACTACATGTTGTTCTCTGTGTGTGCTATGTGCGTGAGTTTACACTTGTTTGTGGCAAGTGTTTACACTAATATTATTTGGAAAAAAATGTAATGGGAATAATTGCAAAAGTTGCCAGATATTACTCAGTTCTCATGGTTTTTTGATTCTAACTCGGTCTCATATTCTATATCATTTTCCCCTATACTTTCGAATGCTTCGAATAGGTTTGATCGTCTATAATTGTTATTTCAACATTTTTCTTGATAACTGCTTGATAGGCTTATTCGTCTGGAATATTCCTTCCAGCGAATGTCAACTTTGCCTTGGTTTAAAAATAGCAGATCAATCTACTTTATCTCCTTTTAGAGATGGATAAGGATGCAACAAACTTATAGGGCGTGTATGGCTAGTACAAAAGATCGTACTTTTGATAACGCGAGGTATGTTTTATTTCTATATGATTATAATTCGGATGCACGTTAATACCAGATTCTGGAACATTGCTGAACTAGATGCATCAAAATAAAAAATTCCTCCGTGGGTCTTGTAGAAAATGTCAATTGGAAAACCTAGGTTAACACACCATAAAAATCATTTATATGATTATTAGGATAATCACCACGTTTAACAAATAGACCAGTATTATTTATTAATTTTTCAGCACTGTATTCTTTGGTGTTTAATTTATAGCATCAACAAAAAATATTAGATATGTTTTAACTTTTTTCATTCCCAACGCCAAATGTTTCAATCCTTTATCGACCATATGATTTGTAGGATCACAGATGTAGTTCAAAAACCAAGTAGCGAAATCTTCGTTTAAATCATCGCTTGGATTTTGGGATTCACAAACACTACAAACATAAACATAATATACTACAATACTATTAATTTACACAGGTAGTATTAAATTAAATTTATCAAAACTTGTAATCTGATAATTACCTAACAAATGGGGCAACTTCAGGAAAATTAAGAAGAATATATATGTGCTACATGGTAATCTCTGTCATCTAGTCACACTTCTACACATTTTCCAACATGTCGACCATGTTGTTTAAAAATAGATAACATTGTTTTAGAAGAAGAACCTCGTTCAATGGCCTCATCATTACGCGTAACACTTTCAAATGGTAAGTTTTGAAATAATGAGAGAGAAAGAACAAAGCTTCTTCTTTGATATATGATTTGCAAATCGAACCTTCAACTCGAGCTTTCTGTCTCACTTTTTTCTTTAAGTGTTTTAAGTATGAAATAAATAATATTTCAATCCAATATTAACTTTTATTTATAATTAAATTAACACTTCCATACTCAGAGTTAATAACATATCTCTCGAATGGAAACATCCATTTATATTGCATAGGACTCCGTAGATGTTCTTCACATGGAAGATGAACAAGTAAATGCTCCATACCATTGAAGAAATCTAAAGGAAATATTTTCTCTACCTTGTAGAGTAGTATAGGGGTTTCTTCGTCAAGTTCCTGTAGATGGTCAACTTTTAATGTAGTTGAACAAAGCTTCTTATAAAATAAACTAAGTTCTATTATAACCTACCAAACTTTTATGAGCAATAATTCTTTGAAAGCATAGCTAACAAACTTTCCATTATTGCATGACAATCATGACTTTTCATCTCATTTAGTTTTTCGTTCTTATTGTCGACACAACTATGAAGATTAGAGAAAATTCTTTTGGGAAATCATCATCCTTCCACGGATTTTAACAGTACTTTAACTTGATTATTGTCTAATTCATAGCATGCTTTGAGTTTTTTTACTATCATTTGGATTCATATGAAGCTCAGGACGATTATGTATTTCTTTAATATCATGTGTTGATTTCAGATCATCCTTAGTCTTATCCTTAACATTCAAACTGCAATAAACACATTAACAAATACAATTTTCTCGTTATGCATCACATTAATGTTATGGCGGATTAATTTTTTTTCCAATAAGGCAACTCCTAGAATATACTCTATTTGCGCCAATTATGAACTGTCGATTTACCTTGGATTTTAGTTTGTTGTCTGGTTTCATGTATCTGTAGATAATCTTTTACTAGGTCAATTATATCCTCGCTTGACCAAATGGTTATTGCTCGTAAAGTCTCATGTCTACTAGTTGCGTATTTTTTTGTCTCTTCTAAAAATATGATTAATATGGAGAAAACATTGATGAAATCAAATCATGGAATTTTCTTCCTATGCGGTAAAGAAAATGCTCGTGTTTCTTCCATACAATAAAAACAAGCAAAACGATAAGTCGTAGTCCAACCTGAAAGTAGTGCATATGCAGGAGAAATGCTAATAGTCCATAAAAAAAGAGTGAACATCTAATTCTTTTGGATAACTCCTTCATACCACAACGTTTTCAAATCTTCGATTAACAGTTATTAGTAAACATTGATGCCCTGTGTCGGATCATCAGGGTCACGGACGACAATTGTAAGAAACATATACGGAGTTATCATACAAATCCACTGGAGTAGATTGTAAGGTGTAATGATTGTAGGCAAAGATTAATATTTAGAACCAAACAGAGAAAACAACGAAAATCCATTCGTACATAAACCTAGTCTAACGCTACGGCTCTCTGCTAGGTAGCCATGATATTTCTTATTACAATACATCCATGCTTCTCCATCGTATGGGTGTGTTAACGTACCTTCTTCAGGTGTTCTCACACTCTATCATCTCATATGATGCGCTATTACTGATAATGCATATAAACTTTGAAGTCGAGGAGCGATAAGTAAATAATGCATATGCTTGTATGGAACTTATTTTCCCTTCTTTTTTTCTTGGTTTGTATCTTTCTTAATTACATATTTTACAATTCCTTAGATTAATGTTTTTTTCCAAAACAACATGCAACTATTTAAGCTGTATCTTTTTTTGATATGGAAAACCGAAAGATGATATAAGTTTTTTCCACTTCATAATAATTTTCATACATTAAATTATCGAATGGCATATGGTATTTAACGCTTGCACAACAGCTGTAAATCTGACATTTTTGTTGATTTCATTGCAATGTGCTCTGTAGTTAGCAATATTGAGTGTCGCTTGTACATACATTCCAAAGGTATTTCTTAGCAGCATCCAATAAATTATATATATTTTTGCTTTAACATTTGATTCATATTTGACGTTAACATCGTCGTTATCAATTTCAACAATAAGGAACATTGATCGTGTTGCATCTTCAACGATATGTTCTATGAGATTCGTCGTACTAGCTTCACCACCAATGAACTCCACTGAACATTCTTGACTAGGGGATATAATTTCTCCATGACGATCCTACACTGAACGATTGGATACAAATCTGTATTGACACAAATGAACCCTAATCATATCTGGTATTAAATGCTTCAACAATTTGCACTACTAGATGGACAACGAATTTCCACATCGTTTCCAATATTACGTATAGCAAATTCGATAAACAAATGTATCATGTTAAGAAAATGTTCACTTATTGAGTTTCCCATTTCCATCTTTGATACATCCAGTTCCAATCAATAAAATATTTAACTATTTTTCTTACTTTAAAATCTATGACAAATAGTAAAAACATTATTAATCATTTATTTTATATTTTACTATTTCAGTGAACACATACTTAATTATATATGGTTTTTACAACTTAGAAAAATCTATATAATAAAATTCCCCTCCCCCCTGGACAAACAACAAGTCAAAGAGTGGTTCGGATTTAATATTAGAAAAGACATCAGATGGCTAACAATGTGACACCTCAGCAGCCGTTAGAATTAATTGAATGAACCCATGTTTTGTTCCACCCACTTCCGTAATTTCTTCCACGAACACACTATTGGTTTAAGTCTAAATTAACTGTTGAGCTTGATCGTGGGCCACTACTCTTCTCCATTTATTTTTTTTATACCATGTTCTCAAAGCCCTTTCTTTACTTCTGCTTTGTGATGGCTGTAATGTTTTGCATTCATCTTTGGAATGCATGCCCAGATTTAATTCACAGTATTTATTTATTATGGCATCTTTTTCATTTATTATTTTAATTAAGTTCATTATTTTCTCAATTTCTTTCAACTATAGTCTTTAATGCATATGTATTTTTGGTAGGCAACGAATACCTTGGTATTATGTTGGTAGATTAATTGCATGGTAGCACTGGCGCCTCTTGTTCATTTGTTTTCATAAATATATTTCCATTTAGGTTTGATTTATATATGGTTATAAGTTTTCTAAATCAATGCTATTGTATTAATGTTACTATTCCTACTTTAAACAGTCAAACTAGGCAGTCATATATATTATAATGTCATTAAAGAAAATAATTCCTAAATCAGTATTATTACTTTCTCTTTTAATGGGTAAGACTATTGTTAATTGGATAAATATTTCCTTAAGTTTACGTTTATTGGCATGTGGATAATCCACTTCATTAATGCTAATGAATAATGTTTTCACATATATAGTTATACAAAATCATTTTATTTTAAATTTCCAGCCATTCATACCATACATCTTTGGTATGCATGTGACCTTATAATTCAAGGTATTTATTTATTATGGCATCTTTTTCATCTATTATTTTAATTAAGTTCATTATTTTCTCAATTTCTTTCAACAATAGTCTTTAATGCATATGTATTTTCGATAGGCTACGAATACCTTGGTATTATGTTGCTAGATTAAATGCATGGTAGCACTAGTGCCTGCTGTTCATTTGTTTTCATAAATATATTTCCATTTAGGTTTGATTAATATATAGTTATAAGTTTTCTAAATCAATGCTACTGTATTAATGTTACTATTCTACTTTAAACAGTTAAACTAGGCATTCATATATATTATAATGTCATTAATGAAAATAATTCCTAAATCAGTGTTATTACTTTCTCTTTTAATAGGTAAGACTATTGTTAATTGGATAAATATTTCCTTAAGTTTATGTTTATTGTCATGTGGATAATCCACTTCATTAATGCTAATGAATAATGCTTTAACATATATAGTTATACAAAATCATTTTATTTTAAATTGAGAGACATTCATACCATTCATACCATCCATGTTTGATAATCCGCTTCATATAATTTTAGTCACGGACAATTGTATGTTGCTGTATCTAGATGCACTGCATTCCTTAGAATTTCAATTCTTCTAGATTCAACCACAACAACATCTACAACAAATGTCGTTTATCCTGAGGTTTTGCTGTAATTTCACACAAAAAATTAGAGTATAAATGTACTTACTTTTCTCCTCAAAAGTTAGTTTACTCAAACATTTTTTTTCAACAATAATTCTTACTGTATTTTTACAACTTTATTTTCGCTACAGATAACTTCATTTTCGCTACAGATGCTTTGCATTATAAATACTTGGGCTATCACCGACGTAATCACCAATCTCCATATTTTTGGTTAGTTTATTAGTTTGCAAGTCCTTATTTCTTTCACTATTATAACTGTTTTTGAAATTACTTATTCAGTTTGGTACCTTAACACTATGGCTTCATGCTAATATGCCGTATCTATACTGCCATAACAGCTTGAATATTTTGAAGACCCTAATGGCCAACCTGAAGCAAATATAGAACCCAGCGAGCAACACTGGCATTTCTTTATTTCGTCAATGAATCTGAGGTTCAACCTTTAGCGGATCACCTGATACCTAACACGGCAGCACCCATTTTTTTATTCCTCTGCAGCTAACTAACATGCATGGATATTTGTCTTTGTGTATATATGTGTTGCGTTTTTTTTTCCTTTAATGGGTCTCTATTTTTTTCCTCTGTTTGTTTCCTCTATATGTTAGCATGTGCTTTATCTTCTTGAATTTTTCTCTATTTGTCATTTTCTTTTGCTTCACTGCATTATGTCCATTCTGTAAAGCACAACATTGATTGATGAGTGTCTGAAAGATAGTTTCATAACTAATCCTATTTCTGGAACTATGTTATGTTGTCCATTTCATACGAAATAACTTTTTCATTCTGTGCATGTTCTTTCTCTATTCTTTACTCATATTTTATATCCTCATTGTGTTCAATCAATGCAACATATCCCATAATAAGGTTGCTTAATTCATCATTTCATATATATGTCTTATCATCAACTCAATAGGGATACATAAAATTTTAAACTGTTTACCATACGTGCAACTTATACCTACACGCTATGCATGCATTATTTACTGATTGCTGCAAAAGTAAGTTTCTACATTAGAATACAAACACAAACATATATCACTTACAGTATATATCTTGCTATTATAGAATATGATCCCACCTCTTATTCACAAATGCAAACTACAACACTTGAATAGTGCATTCTTACCATACTAAAAATAGAAGTTTATTTCATAATATTTCTTTCTTGGTTTATTTACCCTATCAATGACTATGATTGTTATCCATGATTTAATTTTCATCAACCATTCAATACAATAGCATCTATATATCTAACTATAAACTATAGCTACTTTGCATTACGATATACATATCACTCAATGCTACATGCAACATTTCATTTTTATAATAGAAAGGAACATAGAAATTACTTCTATAATTATACTCATCTAATATGTTCCTGCAACTTATTCATACATTCAGATTCAAATGCTGTTGCATATTATATAAAGAAAGTTGTTGCATGCGTGCCATTTAATGCATACACTATTGCATGTTGTTTTTTCATGTAGTTTTGTCTTCTTTTCTAACATACAGTTAGTATAAATGTAAAAAGGAGGATTGGAACATAACACTAAACCACAGAAAACTACTTTAACTCGCTGTGTTTTAGAAAAAAAATACAAAACCCTATTTATTATATATTAAAAGAATCAATTACTAGCCATATAACCCCACATTTGTTCACATACGGTTTCCACCCACTTCTCTCATTTCTTTATATTTTTTTGACTTCTTTCTCTGCTACAAATACTAATTTATAGAATATAAACGCATGTTGTAATGTATACAAACTCTCCATAATATCACCTGAATTTAACCTGCCATAACTTTGAACATAATGATGGTATATAACTTAACCTTTCATAACTCTTCATAATCCCTTTTCATAAACTCTCCTTGATTATATTTCTTCTTACCGAATTAATAGTTTTATTCGTACTTTTTTCATGCATTGAATCTTTATATTTTTTCGCTTTCATTTTGTATTCTTTTGTCATATTATTCCATCCTTTATTACTTACGTGATATAATTCAATAATATTACATTCAATAACATCCAATTTTCATTACATTACCTAGTACAACCAAAAATTAAAACGCAATATTACTACACACATAAAAAAACATTTCACGAACATCATTCCACGTGCGAAGCGCGTGCCACGACCATGCGCGAAGCGCATGCCAAGACCACGCACGTGCAAACTACAACACCCCGTACTCTATGCTTCCGTGCAAACTATAACACCCCGTACTCTATGCTTCCGTGCAACGCACGGGTTTCCACTCGTATTCAATAATCCATGTTTGTATACATATAAAATTATATAGATAATCAGTGTTTGTACCAAGCTTGATTTTAAATTAACGATTAAGGGTTCATTGACATTTTTGTGCCCTCTATGGTGGTCGATCATCCTACTTCACACTACAACACAACAGTAATTACATTCCTTAAATCATATCATTCTAATTGATTTCCCAAAATCTTGGCAACACTTCCCTCATGTTCTTTGTATTGTATACAAATGCATGTACATAAGGAATGAAAAGGAAATGTCATCAATATTTTGTGAACCGTCTAAAATGATATGATTTACGAAACATAATTACTTTATAGTGTTTGTAACTTGTCCAATACAGGAAAAAGATCCCAAAAACGTTGTATTAGATGAATAAGGATGTTAGTTTTATAATAAAAAAGAATATCCTTATAACGATCATATACAAAAAATGTCAGATGAGGCCAAATGATATCGAAGGGATTTAACATTGATTTGCATTAATTGAAGAATAAAGCATGTTATGCATTAGTTCGTTTATATTTTACTGTTTTATTACATTTGTTTATTTGTTTACAATTTCGCATAATATATAACTTGTGTTTGCTTATGTATTATATTATATAGTAAATTAAATATATAATTTGTTTATATAATAAATTATACTATTTAAGTAATTTAATTGTTAGCACCAAAAATAAACAAGGTAAATCAAGAATGAAATTCGAGGTGAAGGCGTGTGAGAACCAACAACACTCCGAAGGATAAAGTGTCAAGCTTCCGGAAATATCCTTTTGGAATATGAGAAGGAAGAAATAGGGGATTTCCCTTCGTTTCGAAAGACCCTTCTGGTTTTAATGGAAAGAGCATCGACTTTGGACATATTGATCCTGTAAGACAGAATGATAGAATTAGGACAAGGACAAAGCACACACAAAAATCGAAAGGAAAGGAAAAGAGCAGAGGAGAAGCTCGTTTGAAGAAGTAAAATACCAGGGAAAGAGCTCTTGGGTCTAATCCAGTCATAAAAGATGCAGGTTTGAAGATATTTGTCGATGTAAGCCGCGAGTTCGCATACACATATGCCTCGCGCAACTATTCGGACCAAAACCGAAGGGGTCTATCTTGAAAATGGTAATGAAGAAGAATAGCCGATGCCCGAAAAGCCTTCATATGACCCTCAGGAAGACCTTCGAAGCACTGGTAGGACGGAACCTGAAGATCATCCAAATAATGACAAAGAATGACAGAATAAAAGGGTAGGATCTCCGAAAGCAGCTAAAAATGAGAACACAAAGGATAAACATTCCAAGTTCAGTTGGCAGTATCACGAAGCATACAGCAACCCAATGTACTTGTCAGAAGAGCACCTCAGAAGAGATGAAGCAAGGCTTTCGATTAATGCCTCCGAAGTCTAAGAAAGACATGACTAGCACAACACGAAGGGCGAGTAATTCATATCATAAACCTCTAAACGCTAAAGACAAAGCATGGAACAAAAGTTAAGAAGAGTCGTACATGACCATCTCTTTCGCATTCAACCAAAATCCCCTTTGGTAAGGCCCTTAAAAGTAGCCACTTGGATTTTCTCTTAAAGAAAATTAGAAAATGCACTCTCCAAGCCTAATCCCTATCGGGTGACCAATGCAAAGAACTTAAGCCAAAGGAAGGGTTAATCTGCATCTATAAACAGGATCCCAAGGACTCAACAGAATGTGGACATTCATTTCGTTTCCAAAATTTGTAGTCTCTTATTATAGAGTGAAACCCTAATTTCTAAATCAATTTGGGGAAAGAGTTTGTAATGTTATATATGCCCAATAAAGAGGAGACACGTGGTAGTTAACGTAATTATGAGAAATTTTATTCAATAAAGTATAATGTTGTTATCATTCACTTACATGTTAGGTACAATATGTGAAATATATATAATTAGATCTATTTCATACCCTAAGCCATGACCGCCCTTAAGATCCTTAGATCATGGAAAGTGACTACCTTAGTTTAATAATTATAGTAGTAACCCAAAATTGTGTTAGGATCTCCTTATTAAGCGACTTATAGATCTTGATGCTTGATTAGGGTTAGGGTCATATTCCTGCTATTCTACAAGGTCGTTAATAAACTAAGGAAGAACTATGAAGACCTATCATTTGATGATCATTTAAGAAGATCTGACTTCTCAGGGTTCAGTTTCGTGATCCTTGAATTCTCAGAGAAACAACTCCAATACCTCAAGGCAATTCCAAGGTAATGTATTACAAAAGGACAAGTCTCCTATTTATAAATCAAAGGAAAACTAATGACTAGTTTTGTTATCAACAGGATTCGGTATCCTAGGATAGCATTTCGGCAGGAACCTCAGCATGTTAGCAATTCTTGAATCTAGGTTATTTCCTATGACAAATTGGGTGTTTTACGATCGAATCTTCTTCTTGGGGTGTTAGCCATAAATTTGGCTAACATTTTTGGTGCTAGAACGAGGACCTAAACCTCCATCGCTTCTTCTTTCCCCAGGAATTATTAAATCTTATACTTAGAAAACCAATGAGAAATAAGCATGAAAGAAATCTTAACGGATCACAAAGGATTGCGGAAACCTCGAACATTACTTTGTACGAAACAAAGGACAAAGGTTATGGGTAGAATGAAAATCCCAGGCGAAGTAAAAAAGCATCCTCCTACGATAAAGTAGGATATACGGACACCTTCACAGTTCAGTAATGGGAAAGAGGTTGTGACTCCTTTTTATTACCAACTTAAGGATAACCAAGAAAAATTAAAAGAAAGGTTAAGTTAACCTTTCAAGGAAAAGAAGGTGTTAAACTTGATAAGACAATCCCCCGATATGAATATCCAATCAATCAAATCCAAACAAGGATCTTCCAAGCTATTCCGAAAGGAAATATTTATATGGATTTAAGGTTTCATAAGGAACAAATGTTGCGAATATAGGCCCTGAATATGAATAACCAAAAGAGATAGAAAGTGTTTATGACTCCTGGAAAGTAGGGGTGAACTCATCTCAAGGGGAATCAACCTCATCTTTTGGCAACCGAAGCATCATTATTCCATCAAATAGAAATGGTTATACAAACTTTCTCACGAGCCTCAACGTTTGGGAAAAAATAAGAAAGGATTATGAGGATTTCACCCAAAAATGGAAAGATACTATTGCCAGGCCCCAAGAAGATAAATACCCATATCAATCAAGAAAGCATAGTAGCGTCACCAGCAGACTCTTTTCACAATACCCCTCCATAATGAAATCATAATGGAAATATTTTATGGAAGTATGGGATCGCAACCAGACGAGAGGAAGTCAGAAGCTGAGCCTCTAAGAAAAAGGGAAAGACTCAATCCAATTATGGAATACAAGTTAGCTACTTCAAAAGAAAATATCTTCTTCCCGAGAAAAGAGGAACATGATTACTGGCCAACAAGAAAGAAAGGAACAAAGTATGGATGGAATAAAGGAGGTAGTTATTTCTACTATCATTTTATGAATGGTCATGAAACAAATCAGTGTAGGACGCTCGAAAAAAGAATAGACCACCTCCATAGGAAAGGAAAATTATGGAGGTATTTTATGAATTGAAAAATCATTTTGAAGTAAAATCCAATTTGCAAGATAAAAAATCTTCATAAAGAGTTAAAATTTGCTTTAAACCAATGCAAAAAAAAAAGAACTTCTACTTGGTTGGGGAAGAAACACCCCCATTCTACAATGGATTAGTTTAGAAACTCTTAGGTATGTCCCAGGTCCTTCCTTCGAAAAGGGAGGGGGTAAGCCTAAGGCATCACGCAGTTGTCCCTAAGCCATGTGTATATCCCTGGAGCCTTCTAGAGGGAGGAGGATAAACCATCATTCACATCCAAGGGCTAGGATGATGAACCAAAGCCATTAACTGTGCTCGAGAGCCAGGCTAAGGTGCCTTCTAGATTAGGGATGGGTTAGTCGGGAGACATGCACCCAACTCTAAAGGAAGCACGCTCTGCCTCTGATCATTACATGATCAAGTACTACCTCTGCTTCGGCATAAGAATGCACTGCCTCTGTTTATGTCCTATCCCAAAGAAGGGATCGAAAGGACAAATTGAGTGCTAAAGCACACTAAAACATCTAGTTTAGAAAATGCCTATAATGGCCAAAAATAAATAAAAATCAAAAGCGCTTTCGTAACCAAACCAGAAGAGGACATTTCGAGTTTCAACTAAAAAGTCAAGGATGGCTTTGTCAAAGGCGTAAGAGGCTTCGCTCATTTCAGAAAGTAATTTCTAGTTTTCTATTTTCTTATTTCTCGAATTTGTGTTTTCTGAGCCGAAAGGGGCTTTGCTTATTTCAGAAAATAATCTCTTGTCTTTAATTTTATTATAACCCGAATTTGGGTTTCCTAAGTCAAAAGAGGCTCCTCTTTTTCTAGAAAATAATCTTTGGTCTTCTATCTTCTTATTACCTGGATCTAGGTTTCCTAAGCCGGAAAAGTCTCCGCTTTTTCCCGAAAATAATCTCTGGTCTTCTATTATTACCCGAATTTGGGTTTCTTACGCCGAAAGAGGCTCCATCTATCTCAGAAAATAATTTATAAATTTTTATTATTACTATCCAAATCTTAGTTTCCTCGGATGATAAGGGTTCCGTCTATTTCTAGAAAGTAACTTCTTGGCTTCAATAACCCTACTGATGTGGGTCCTGATCATCTTAAACCATAAAGGATTTCTACATTCTTTTGCAATAAACTTATGGACTCCTATTATAACCCGAATTCTAGTTTTTGGGCCGTATAAGGCTTCGTATATTCAGGAACCTCCATTATCCAAACATCTACATGACGATTAAACTCTTAACATCGAAAGGGCCACGCTTTTCTAATACCAAAAAGAGGCTCCGTCCAAGAAACAACTTCTCTGTTACAGCTTCAACACCGGAAAAGGTTGCTCGAGCATGACCTAAAAAGATATTAATTTTCCCATTGGCACCAAAGGCCTTGTTTCGAGGATTCTGATGAGTATCAAAACACAACGACAACCAAAGAAGCCTTTTAACCTCACTCCACCTTTGGAAAAGGTAATACCAGGAACCGTGCATAAATGCTCAGGTAAACGAAATCGATTTTCTTTATTTATAAATAAATTATGCATCTAAGCCAAAGCTCTTAGGATTTCTAAAATAATTATAATTTCAAGCTTACCATGACATCTAGAGAGGAAACTTTATGAAAGTAAAATTCCCAAACAAATCACTTAAAATCTTTGAAAACACACTGGATAATAAAAAAATATGAACAAGAGAGAATCCTCTTATACCTTATTAACTCTCGCAAGGGACTTGGTGACCCTCGGGGCATTTCAGAATAATTCACCAACTCAAACTTCATAACCTAAACTATTCTTCAATGAACCCTTTATTTAAGATTTTCGAAAGAGTGTCAAGTATAGAAATTTGGCCGAAGGACCGAACTGATCAGTAGGAAGTCAAGGGGTGAAATTCAGAATACCCTCGAGAAATAAAAAAGACTTGCGCAAAGATTTGTTGTTTCTCAAAATAAACTTTAAAGCATCAACATTCACCGCCGAAAGGTACACTTATACTCTTATCTCATAAACTTTACTTGCCCCAAAAGGCATTTTTTTTCTTTTTAAATACCTAGACAAAAAATCAAAATCTTTCATACTAAGCATTTCGTAAGTAAGATTAAAGCTAAAAGACCAAAAAATGAATTCTAAAAGACACCATTTTCCCCAAATTTTATGATCGTCATTTCCAAAAGGAATTAGCGATGAGTTAGTTTAATGTTCTATGTTAATAAGAACCAATAACGGTGGGAAAAGAATTTGGTGACAAGGAAATTATTTTAGGTCAGAAAGATAAAATAGTTCATGCAAAGGCAACATGTTTCATAAGCATCTTCAAATAAGTCAAAGTTTCACTCCTTAACATATTTTGGAAGGCCAAGATAAATTAAAGGGCTTATTTAGCTCTCATAAAAATCTCTCGTAAGAAGGACCCTGGAGATGCAACAATTAAAACCTTCCTAATAGTTCCTTTTGCAATAAATTTTGAATGAAACCCTAAATAATAAAGCTTCTTAAAATTAAGACATACATAATTACACTTCCAAAAATTACTGCTCGATTTACAGTAACATTGTTACAAGGAATTGTGCAAGTTGCAATATAAATATACACAATTAAAATTTGCTTTTCTTATAAGATTTGGAGAGGTTTTCGGGCAATAGCCGAAGAGAAGCTAACTGACAAATTCCTGCCTTTGCTCCAAAGCAAAATAACGAACTTTGTGTCATGACTCTAGGGACTCTAAAAGGGTCGACGAAACACCTTCTACATAAAAACCTAAAATGATTGACCCTAGAACAAATCAAAAAAGAAAATTATGATACTGATCAGCCACTAAAAACTTGAAAGCATATCTAACTACTCTATTGAAAGCTTGTGGGCCAGGCATGTTGAAGGCATAGGCTGAAAAGAACTAACAAAGCATTGCAAATAATCAAATGACAGGTACATGAGTCAAAAAGCTGGGCCTCATCATGAAATGGCAGATTAATCCTTCAACACCAAAGGAAAAGGCCAAAGCTAAATGCCTCAACTGAAATAAGAAAGAGAATCCATTGAAGGTTGAAATTTGACTCCTAAGTCTTAGTAACGCTATTCCCAACCAAATTTGGAGAGAAAAATTGACTTGCCTGCGAAGAACCAAAGGTGATTCTACTGTACCAGAGGTCATTCCTTTTTGTATCAAAGGCCAAATGCTTAACCATAATTTGCATTAATGTAAAGACCCGCAACTTCCCCGTAAAGGAAAGCGTCGGATAGTTCGAGAACAAACCACAACAGAACGCATATAGAAGAACGTTTCATTGTATATTACAACAATGCATCAGATTACAAGAATATACAGAGTATAAATGAATATTACACAGAAATATCAGAGATTTAAATTACATTTAAATACATAGCAGCGGAAAATAATACAATAAACAACTAGAAGAGATATACGGATACAAAGCTTTCCGGATATCGTTCCAGCTGTAAACCAGGATCCTGTGAATATAAATCTGCAAAACCAAAACTACTAGCTGCCCGTGTCAAAAATAAGGGCACCCAGAGTTTAGGTTAAAACAATAAACTCCAGGTCAGTCATGTGACTGGTGTGAGAACTAAAACAGTTATTAATCTTTATTTTAAATCATTAGGTAAATCAAGGGACCACGCCGTATAACACGGAACGGGTTTCCTCCCAAGAATACCAGTGCATAAAACAAACAGCGCAATGCTAATTAAAGAAAAATGAAGCTGTTATAAGACCCAGGTCCTATCACACAATGCAATCGCAAGCCGGGGGATAGGGTTTTCCCTTATAACAGCCAAAGAATGCTTGATACGTTCTAAAACAAATCATTTGATACTATAATAAGTGCATAGTGTATACAACAACTTCAAATCATAAGTATCAATCATAGGCGGCATGAGCGTCCCATGCCACTATGTCGCCATATATAGGTTTACAATTAAAACCGCAAATGTCACGTATTTGGAAATTGGATTTCCGTCTATGAACCGAGGCAAAAGATAGTCCTCAACCGATTCGAGACGCTCTAGTCCGTGTCTCAGGACCCAGACACAGGTGGGCCCTTGGATCGTCAGGGCCGGTCCACCGATGTGGATTAAAATGCCTGAACACTACGTTTCCCCACCCTATGGGGTGTAAGTCTGGTCCGTCAGCCGACCAGAATGCATCGGCCGAAACCGATATAACCGAGGCGCCTCGCAACAGCAACAACCACATAAGTCAAACTCGTCAGGGCGTGTAAAACCACTGACGCCACTTCTAGCTAGAAAGAAACGCATGCCCTCCCTGACGTCCGTCTCCCGTTTTTGGTTCATACCTGGTGTGAAACACGCGAGGTAAACGTTACACAAAGCTACGCCACAAAGGCCGTGCTTTGATCATCACCACAAGACTTTGCTTTTCAACAGAAGCCTTGATCATTTGCATCTTAGCATGCCACACAGGCAAACCATCCTATGCAACCGATATCAGTCGCACAGAATGAAATCCGATGTCAGACACACAGTCCATTTACCAGTCCGTTCTGGGTCTGAACGAAACCGGAGGCACCTAGTACCCCGCATATCCATCGATCTCCAAGTACGTCTGGACGATCACTAACTGTTTCCATCTTCTTGGGTGTACAACCCAATCAAGATCATCAGTTATCACCCAAACGACGTGAAGACCTCCGGTCTTCTACCATCGTCTTCATCTTCGACTTATCGTCGTATCAGTTATTCAGAATGGGATGAACCCGGTCTTTCCGAATAACTCGCGTATATTTTAAATAAGTGTTACACAAACACAACATACGCCTCATTCCAATTCATTAGTCACTAACCGTAAATTAATCAAGAGAATAATTCCCCAAATATTAACCCCGAAGGCCGAAACCAACATCAGATCAATATCCAGGAAACCATTCTGCTTGGCTAACCGACAGTTAGTTTCTAAATTTCACGTTCAAATCTAATTAAAGATTTAACTATCGCCTGGAGCAAAACTGGTGATACTCCATTCTCGATCCTTTCAATCTAATTAAAGATTCATTAAAACTCCACTTAGTTTTAATCATTATCTGGGTTAAAGAATCAGTGTCATTTAAAAACACGATTCACGATAAACCCAAAATCACAATCCATTAATTATCGGGTTAAAGAACAAGTGTTATTTAAAACACTGTTCACGATAAACCCAAAAATCAATACCAATTCAATTCCAATTAAATATCATTTAATTGGTACACTTCATTAAATCTAAATAAAAAGATTTAATCTTTTCTCAACTGGGTTCAAGAACAGTGTTAGTGAAGACACCATTCACGACAAACCCAAATCACATTCCATTAATTATCGAGTTAAAGAACAAGTGTTATTTAAAACACTGTTCACGATAAACCCAAAAATCAATACCAATTCAATTCCAATTAAATATCATTTAATTGGTACACTTCATTAAATCTAAATAAAAAGATTTAATCTTTTCTCAACTGGGTTCAAGAACAGTGTTAGTGAAGACACCATTCACGACAAACCCAAATCACATTCCATTAATTATCGGGTTAAAGAACAAGTGTTATTTAAAACACTGTTCACGATAAACCCAAAAATCAATACCAATTCAATTCCAATTAAATATCATTTAATTGGTACACTTCATTAAATCTAAATAAAAAGATTTAATCTTTTCTCAACTGGGTTCAAGAACAGTGTTAGTGAAGACACCATTCACGACAAACCCAAATCACATTCGATATTCAATACAAGGCTCTGAATAGAAAATATATCGGCTTATATTCAATATCGAATTCTACGACTAACAAATGTCGTATTGGAAATAACGATATAAATATATATCTTTCAAATTTCCATAACAACACCTGTATAATCCCGAATTCCAACATCGAAATATTCCGAAGACAATTTCGATTCAAATCCACTCCAATGCAATCATTGGAATTTTGGTTACTTTTAAAACCCTTTTCGAATTCAATTTATTTATTTAAAAATAAATAGAATTATAATTCTAGTTCAAAACTAGTTCATTTCGATAAAAATCTATTTTTATCTTTTCAAATATGGAGTTTTTCATCCCAAACTTTCACAAATCATTTCTTATGATTTTACACAAATTATTACTATTTTTAATAATTTTATCAAGGCTCGTACAGTCGATTTCCATTAACGGCCATCGAACTGCACTTACAGCGACCTTTTTCGAATTTGATTTGGACGTATCTCCAAATCCAACCGTTAGATTTCAAATTTCTAACATTCATTAGAAAGCTCTTTTCGATGCGAACCCAACGGTTCCGGTTTTAGGAGAATCCGACGGTCGGATCTCCCGCAATGTCCGTTTGAAATAAATGGTCGAAATTCACGAACTGCCGCGGCGCGGCGCGTTCTATTCAGGCCATTATATTATATATATAATATATATAATATATACTTCGTCGATTTCTATTTAAAACGAATTATATAAATAGTTTTAAATTCGTTTCAAAAGCAATTTCAACTTCCTTCTCAATTCAAATCAAAATTGAATTCTTCTTTATAAATTCGTTTCAAAATTCATTTCTATTCAATTCAAATTTCAATTCAATTTGAATTCATTTCAATTCAATTCATTTCGAAATCGTTTTCAATTCAATTCATTTCGAAATCGTTTTCAATTCATTTTGAATTCGTTTTCAATTCAATTCATTTCGAAATCTTTTTCAATTCAATTCATTTCGAAATCGTTTTCAATTCATTTTGAATTCGTTTTCAATTCAATTCATTTCGAAATCGTTTTCAATTCATTTTGAATTCGTTTTCAATTCAATTCATTTCGAAATCGTTTTCAATTCAATTCATTTCGAAATCACTTTCAATTCAATTCACTTTGAATTCGTTTTCAATTCAATTCATTTCGAAATCACTTTCAATTCAATTCACTTTGAATTCGTTTTCAATTCAATTCATTTCGAAATCACTTTCAATTCAATTCACTTTGAATTCGTTTTCAATTCAATTCATTTCGAAATCGTTTTCAATTCAATTCATTTCAAAATCACTTTCAATTCAATTCACTTTGAATTCGTTTTCAATTCAATTCATTTCGAAATCACTTTCAATTCAATTCACTTTGAATTCGTTTTCAATTCAATTCATTTCGAAATCGTTTTCAATTCAATTCATTTCAAAATATTCGATTTCGAAATCACTTTTCAATATTCATTTTAAAATGAATAAAATCGATATAAATATCGTTCACGTCAAAATGGCGTCAATCTAATCAACACGGCTTCATAAATTTCTATTTTTAAATATTCTATTTCGAATATTTCTATTTTAAAACTGGAATGAGGCCCAATCAATTACCACATAAAATTAATTATATGGATTTTCACACAACACATATATATAACAGCATTGAAAAATGATCAACCATCAACCAAAGTGCACTACACTGTATAAGCATCAAATATAGATATCTAACGCTTATAACAGCCTGTCAATCAATCGATCGACATATTTAATCAATCAGGATGAGTGAACTTCAAATTTCATCCTAACACCCGTGTGGGGTTTCAAAACAATCAGACACATATTTTATTCGTGCAGTTGGGCGATGTGTAAAATTTATCGACCCAATCAATGTCTTTCAAATAGGTGTACATAAACAAACCGTCTGGTTTGCAAATGAATATTTTATTTATTCACATTCACGTTAAAAATTATATTTTTAACGATAAAAACATTTTATTTCAACCTATGAATTTCTATTCAATTCATTTCTTCAATAAAATGATATTTTTATTTTTCTAACATATTTTAGAAAATTTCGGCGGCATAACGGCACGATACTAGAAACGGGACGAGGCCTAGCCTTATCCCCGGTCTAGTGAAGGCCCACGCCATTCACTCATCAATCAAATCAATTTCATTTTGCAAACCACAAAATTTGGAGTAAGGATCTAACCTAGCCTTACTCCTACGCCTTATAACGGCGCACGTCTAATCCTAACCAATTTATCGATTCGATTTTTTTTTTTTCACACCACAAACCACATTCAAACCAATATCGCAATCAATCACCAAACAGTCAAACAAACAAGTCCATGGTCTGTGGACGGTTGTGTCGGGTGCTACTAAACACCGTCTGCATCCTAGTATATATATAACTAGAAAATAAATTTGAAAGGTGAGAAATTCTCACAGATTAGCTATCCTAGCTCCACGGCTCTTCTAATGCAGGAAACCTTCGCCAACTCGCCTTTTGTCGCTTTCGTTGTCCGCTTTCACTACATATGTAAAAATCGAATTTTACTTCGCTATTCCATATATAAAAATCGAATTTTTAGTTCAAAGTTCAATATATAAAAATCAAATTTTTAGTTCGAAGTTCAATATATAAAAATCGAATTTTTAGTTCGAAGTTCAATATATAAAAATCGAATTTTTATTTCAAAGTTCAATATATAAAAATCGAATTTTTAGTTCGAAGTTCAATATATAAAAATCGAATTTTTAGTTCGAAGTTCAATATATAAAAATCGAATTTTTAGTTCGAAGTTCAATATATAAAAATCGAATTTTTAGTTCGAAGTTCAATATATAAAAATCGAATTTTTAGTTCGAAGTTCAATATATAAAAATCGAATTTTTATTTCAATAAAAATCTCGCCTTTATAGAAATAACAATCTAATCTTTTCTAAATCAAAAATCTAAATTTTTCCTAAATCAAAACTACGATCTTTTTCTAAACAAACATATGAACTTTACTAAACAAAAATATGAACTTTTTCTTAGATAAAAATCCTATCTTTATTCTCTAATCATTTTTAAAAAAAATCAAATCTTTTAGGTTTAAAAAAAATCAAATCTTGTAGGTTTAAAAAAAATCAAATCTTGTAAAATAACTAATGAAGTAAATAGGGTATATAAATAAAACAAAATTAACTAAAAAAAAACTTACAGTGTTCGATAAGGGGGGGGGGAGGCGCGCTCGAGTTCCGGAGGGGGGCTGTGGTGTCGCGTCGTCGAGGTGGGGAGGGGGGGGTATCGCGGCGCCTGTCAGCGCTGGAGGGGGGGCTTCGACGAAGGGGCTGTCGCGAGGGGAGGGGTGCGGACGGAGGAGAAGGGGCTGCTGGAATCGAGACTGGGGGAGGTGGCGGTCCCCTTGGAGGCGGCGTCGGGGTCTTCGTCGGCGTCGAGGGGGGCGTCGGCGATGTCTAGGTTAGGGTTTTTTATTTATTTATATTTCTGTATAAATGAATTCGGGGGGGGGGGGCAGAGGTATAGGAGGGAAAAGTTTATTTTTTTTTTTGTTTTTATTTAATTATTATATTTGGCAAAAAGGGTTGACTTTTACATATGACCTCGAAACGAGGCCCACCGCCTGTCGTCCATAGCGTTCCACCCCCATTCCGAACACAATGGGATATGTATCGCAAGCTGATTCGATTGTTACAATCAGTTTCCTTTTGAATTTACATTTAAATCACTATATTGAATTTTAAACGTACATTTCAAATTACCGGGGCCACATACTAACTAGAAAAATTCCAGAAAAATATTTTCTAGCTTCGTATTGGCGATACGGTCCTAACAAAACTAGTTTCGTCGAATTCTGAGACCGTTTCAAAAATGGCCAATTTCCAGTCGATTAAAATTGACTGAAACTGGTCAAACGCGTTTTCTTTTGCCACGCTCACATATTGATTCGAAAAATTATGAAATTTGAAACCTAGCAATAACTTAACATCACGGACCCAACAAAACTGGTTTCGTCGAAATCCGAGGTCGTTTGCAAAACGGCTATTTTTAAGGGCCTTATATATATAAAAATATATATAAATTCCACAACGACTATTTCTAATTTTCAACTGGACATATCTTTTGATTCCCAATATGAAATCTTGATTTTTCGGATTCGTTGGAAAGATATTCACTATTAGATTCCATTATTTTTGGTTTCACTAAAATCCGGATTGTTTTGCACCCGGTACATTCAATTGAAGTTTGATGGCCAAAATAAAAATTTTAAACTGGCCCAGATTTTCGGGTTGTTACAATCTCCCCCACTTAAAACTTTTCGTCCCCGAAAAGGAACAAAGTCGAAAGTGGTTTGATTATTCAACACTACGCTCGATCTGGCTTCTACTCTCCAACTCTTTAGTTTCTGAGAATTTCCTAAAATCTCAAAAATTTGGCTAACACCCTAAATTTTTGAAAAATTTCGCCATAACCTCCCCTGCACCGGGAGCATCGGGGAATTTCAAATAGCTTCCCCGGTCCTTCAGATCTCAAAAAGAAAATGAAAAAGCCAAGCGGCTAGCCAATAGGCTCACAAAATCATCATCACCCAAACAAAAAAGGAAATTATGTAGTAAACATGTACCTATTTGTCGGGCAAACAAATTTTATTCTCTGGCTCTAGCCTCCTTGCTATGACCTGTTCAAGGATATACATGTATATGCAAGCAAATGCGACCAATTTTCAATACAACACAATATTTGGTGCTATTAGGCTAAATGGCTAAAAATTAGCAAACAAATAAACAAACAACCCAAACATCAATCAATTAGTGAATTAGAGTTTCAAATTCATAACTTTGATACATAGTCAAGAATCAGATTTTTGATGCCAATTCACAACAATTAATCTATCTATATTAGTTTTAGTTCTCACACCAGTCTAATGGAAATATATAGATATCACACCTTCGAAACACGAATTTAAATATTGATAATGCGGCCGCATTACCAAAATTATCTCCGGGCGACTAGAGTGTGATTCTATATCTATCCAGTATATTAAAACTTCGAATATACGTTCATGACGCGTATATGCAAAATCTTTATATATTGGAATGTCCATATTCAAAATAAATAAATAATCAAATACGTTTAAAACGATTAAAATTTTCAAAACAAGATTTGTTTTCATTTTAAAAATATACTCTTCATACTCGTTCTAGAATACTACTGATCCTATCTCTAACGAGTCATTCTCATTGGATATTGCTAATCCAACATCTGATGAATTCTTTCGTACGGTTCTAATGTGTCTTGTTCTCTGAGCTTTGTAAACCAAAGCTCTGATACCACGTGTAAAGACCCGCAACTTCCCCGTAAAGGAAAGCGTCGGATAGTTCGAGAACAAACCACAACAGAACGCATATAGAAGAACGTTTCATTGTATATTACAACAATGCATCAGATTACAAGAATATACAGAGTATAAATGAATATTACACAGAAATATCAGAGATTTAAATTACATTTAAATACATAGCAGCGGAAAATAATACAATAAACAACTAGAAGAGATATACGGATACAAAGCTTTCCGGATATCGTTCCAGCTGTAAACCAGGATCCTGTGAATATAAATCTGCAAAACCAAAACTACTAGCTGCCCGTGTCAAAAATAAGGGCACCCAGAGTTTAGGTTAAAACAATAAACTCCAGGTCAGTCATGTGACTGGTGTGAGAACTAAAACAGTTATTAATCTTTATTTTAAATCATTAGGTAAATCAAGGGACCACGCCGTATAACACGGAACGGGTTTCCTCCCAAGAATACCAGTGCATAAAACAAACAGCGCAATGCTAATTAAAGAAAAATGAAGCTGTTATAAGACCCAGGTCCTATCACACAATGCAATCGCAAGCCGGGGGATAGGGTTTTCCCTTATAACAGCCAAAGAATGCTTGATACGTTCTAAAACAAATCATTTGATACTATAATAAGTGCATAGTGTATACAACAACTTCAAATCATAAGTATCAATCATAGGCGGCATGAGCGTCCCATGCCACTATGTCGCCATATATAGGTTTACAATTAAAACCGCAAATGTCACGTATTTGGAAATTGGATTTCCGTCTATGAACCGAGGCAAAAGATAGTCCTCAACCGATTCGAGACGCTCTAGTCCGTGTCTCAGGACCCAGACACAGGTGGGCCCTTGGATCGTCAGGGCCGGTCCACCGATGTGGATTAAAATGCCTGAACACTACGTTTCCCCACCCTATGGGGTGTAAGTCTGGTCCGTCAGCCGACCAGAATGCATCGGCCGAAACCGATATAACCGAGGCGCCTCGCAACAGCAACAACCACATAAGTCAAACTCGTCAGGGCGTGTAAAACCACTGACGCCACTTCTAGCTAGAAAGAAACGCATGCCCTCCCTGACGTCCGTCTCCCGTTTTTGGTTCATACCTGGTGTGAAACACGCGAGGTAAACGTTACACAAAGCTACGCCACAAAGGCCGTGCTTTGATCATCACCACAAGACTTTGCTTTTCAACAGAAGCCTTGATCATTTGCATCTTAGCATGCCACACAGGCAAACCATCCTATGCAACCGATATCAGTCGCACAGAATGAAATCCGATGTCAGACACACAGTCCATTTACAAGTCCGTTCTGGGTCTGAACGAAACCGGAGGCACCTAGTACCCCGCATATCCATCGATCTCCAAGTACGTCTGGACGATCACTAACTGTTTCCATCTTCTTGGGTGTACAGCCCAATCAAGATCATCAGTTATCACCCAAACGACGTGAAGACCTCCGGTCTTCTACCATCGTCTTCATCTTCGACTTATCGTCGTATCAGTTATTCAAAATGGGATGAACCCGGTCTTTCCGAATAACTCGCGTATATTTTAAATAAGTGTTACACAAACACAACATACGCCTCATTCCAATTCATTAGTCACTAACCGTAAATTAATCAAGAGAATAATTCCCCAAATATTAACCCCGAAGGCCGAAACCAACATCAGATCAATATCCAGGAAACCATTCTGCTTGGCTAACCGACAGTTAGTTTCTAAATTTCACGTTCAAATCTAATTAAAGATTTAACTATCGCCTGGAGCAAAACTGGTGATACTCCATTCTCGATCCTTTCAATCTAATTAAAGATTCATTAAAACTCCACTTAGTTTTAATCATTATCTGGGTTAAAGAATCAGTGTCATTTAAAAACACGATTCACGATAAACCCAAAATCACAATCCATTAATTATCGGGTTAAAGAACAAGTGTTATTTAAAACACTGTTCACGATAAACCCAAAAATCAATACCAATTCAATTCCAATTAAATATCATTTAATTGGTACACTTCATTAAATCTAAATAAAAAGATTTAATCTTTTCTCAACTGGGTTCAAGAACAGTGTTAGTGAAGACACCATTCACGACAAACCCAAATCACATTCCATTAATTATCGAGTTAAAGAACAAGTGTTATTTAAAACACTGTTCACGATAAACCCAAAAATCAATACCAATTCAATTCCAATTAAATATCATTTAATTGGTACACTTCATTAAATCTAAATAAAAAGATTTAATCTTTTCTCAACTGGGTTCAAGAACAGTGTTAGTGAAGACACCATTCACGACAAACCCAAATCACATTCCATTAATTATCGGGTTAAAGAACAAGTGTTATTTAAAACACTGTTCACGATAAACCCAAAAATCAATACCAATTCAATTCCAATTAAATATCATTTAATTGGTACACTTCATTAAATCTAAATAAAAAGATTTAATCTTTTCTCAACTGGGTTCAAGAACAGTGTTAGTGAAGACACCATTCACGACAAACCCAAATCACATTCGATATTCAATACAAGGCTCTGAATAGAAAATATATCGGCTTATATTCAATATCGAATTCTACGACTAACAAATGTCGTATTGGAAATAACGATATAAATATATATCTTTCAAATTTCCATAACAACACCTGTATAATCCCGAATTCCAACATCGAAATATTCCGAAGACAATTTCGATTCAAATCCACTCCAATGCAATCATTGGAATTTTGGTTACTTTTAAAACCCTTTTCGAATTCAATTTATTTATTTAAAAATAAATAGAATTATAATTCTAGTTCAAAACTAGTTCATTTCGATAAAAATCTATTTTTATCTTTTCAAATATGGAGTTTTTCATCCCAAACTTTCACAAATCATTTCTTATGATTTTACACAAATTATTACTATTTTTAATAATTTTATCAAGGCTCGTACAGTCGATTTCCATTAACGGCCATCGAACTGCACTTACAGCGACCTTTTTCGAATTTGATTTGGACGTATCTCCAAATCCAACCGTTAGATTTCAAATTTCTAACATTCATTAGAAAGCTCTTTTCGATGCGAACCCAACGGTTCCGGTTTTAGGAGAATCCGACGGTCGGATCTCCCGCAATGTCCGTTTGAAATAAATGGTCGAAATTCACGAACTGCCGCGGCGCGGCGCGTTCTATTCAGGCCATTATATTATATATATAATATATATAATATATACTTCGTCGATTTCTATTTAAAACGAATTATATAAATAGTTTTAAATTCGTTTCAAAAGCAATTTCAACTTCCTTCTCAATTCAAATCAAAATTGAATTCTTCTTTATAAATTCGTTTCAAAATTCATTTCTATTCAATTCAAATTTCAATTCAATTTGAATTCATTTCAATTCAATTCATTTCGAAATCGTTTTCAATTCAATTCATTTCGAAATCGTTTTCAATTCATTTTGAATTCGTTTTCAATTCAATTCATTTCGAAATCTTTTTCAATTCAATTCATTTCGAAATCGTTTTCAATTCATTTTGAATTCGTTTTCAATTCAATTCATTTCGAAATCGTTTTCAATTCATTTTGAATTCGTTTTCAATTCAATTCATTTCGAAATCGTTTTCAATTCAATTCATTTCGAAATCACTTTCAATTCAATTCACTTTGAATTCGTTTTCAATTCAATTCATTTCGAAATCACTTTCAATTCAATTCACTTTGAATTCGTTTTCAATTCAATTCATTTCGAAATCACTTTCAATTCAATTCACTTTGAATTCGTTTTCAATTCAATTCATTTCGAAATCGTTTTCAATTCAATTCATTTCAAAATCACTTTCAATTCAATTCACTTTGAATTCGTTTTCAATTCAATTCATTTCGAAATCACTTTCAATTCAATTCACTTTGAATTCGTTTTCAATTCAATTCATTTCGAAATCGTTTTCAATTCAATTCATTTCAAAATATTCGATTTCGAAATCACTTTTCAATATTCATTTTAAAATGAATAAAATCGATATAAATATCGTTCACGTCAAAATGGCGTCAATCTAATCAACACGGCTTCATAAATTTCTATTTTTAAATATTCTATTTCGAATATTTCTATTTTAAAACTGGAATGAGGCCCAATCAATTACCACATAAAATTAATTATATGGATTTTCACACAACACATATATATAACAGCATTGAAAAATGATCAACCATCAACCAAAGTGCACTACACTGTATAAGCATCAAATATAGATATCTAACGCTTATAACAGCCTGTCAATCAATCGATCGACATATTTAATCAATCAGGATGAGTGAACTTCAAATTTCATCCTAACACCCGTGTGGGGTTTCAAAACAATCAGACACATATTTTATTCGTGCAGTTGGGCGATGTGTAAAATTTATCGACCCAATCAATGTCTTTCAAATAGGTGTACATAAACAAACCGTCTGGTTTGCAAATGAATATTTTATTTATTCACATTCACGTTAAAAATTATATTTTTAACGATAAAAACATTTTATTTCAACCTATGAATTTCTATTCAATTCATTTCTTCAATAAAATGATATTTTTATTTTTCTAACATATTTTAGAAAATTTCGGCGGCATAACGGCACGATACTAGAAACGGGACGAGGCCTAGCCTTATCCCCGGTCTAGTGAAGGCCCACGCCATTCACTCATCAATCAAATCAATTTCATTTTGCAAACCACAAAATTTGGAGTAAGGATCTAACCTAGCCTTACTCCTACGCCTTATAACGGCGCACGTCTAATCCTAACCAATTTATCGATTCGATTTTTTTTTTTTTCACACCACAAACCACATTCAAACCAATATCGCAATCAATCACCAAACAGTCAAACAAACAAGTCCATGGTCTGTGGACGGTTGTGTCGGGTGCTACTAAACACCGTCTGCATCCTAGTATATATATAACTAGAAAATAAATTTGAAAGGTGAGAAATTCTCACAGATTAGCTATCCTAGCTCCACGGCTCTTCTAATGCAGGAAACCTTCGCCAACTCGCCTTTCGTCGCTTTCGTTGTCCGCTTTCACTACATATGTAAAAATCGAATTTTACTTCGCTATTCCATATATAAAAATCGAATTTTTAGTTCAAAGTTCAATATATAAAAATCAAATTTTTAGTTCGAAGTTCAATATATAAAAATCGAATTTTTAGTTCGAAGTTCAATATATAAAAATCGAATTTTTATTTCAAAGTTCAATATATAAAAATCGAATTTTTAGTTCGAAGTTCAATATATAAAAATCGAATTTTTAGTTCGAAGTTCAATATATAAAAACCGAATTTTTAGTTCGAAGTTCAATATATAAAAATCGAATTTTTAGTTCGAAGTTCAATATATAAAAATCGAATTTTTAGTTCGAAGTTCAATATATAAAAATCGAATTTTTATTTCAATAAAAATCTCGCCTTTATAGAAATAACAATCTAATCTTTTCTAAATCAAAAATCTAAATTTTTCCTAAATCAAAACTACGATCTTTTTCTAAACAAACATATGAACTTTACTAAACAAAAATATGAACTTTTTCTTAGATAAAAATCCTATCTTTATTCTCTAATCATTTTTAAAAAAAATCAAATCTTTTAGGTTTAAAAAAAATCAAATCTTGTAGGTTTAAAAAAAATCAAATCTTGTAAAATAACTAATGAAGTAAATAGGGTATATAAATAAAACAAAATTAACTAAAAAAAAACTTACAGTGTTCGATAAGGGGGGGGGAGGCGCGCTCGAGTTCCGGAGGGGGGCTGTGGTGTCGCGTCGTCGAGGTGGGGAGGGGGGGTATCGCGGCGCCTGTCAGCGCTGGAGGGGGGGCTTCGACGAAGGGGCTGTCGCGAGGGGAGGGGTGCGGACGGAGGAGAAGGGGCTGCTGGAATCGAGACTGGGGGAGGTGGCGGTCCCCTTGGAGGCGGCGTCGGGGTCTTCGTCGGCGTCGAGGGGGGCGTCGACGATGTCTAGGTTAGGGTTTTTTTTTTTTATATATTTCTGTATAAATGAATTCGGGGGGGGGGGGGGCAGAGGTATAGGAGGGAAAAGTTTATTTTTTTTTTGTTTTTATTTAATTATTATATTTGGCAAAAAGGGTTGACTTTTACATATGACCTCGAAACGAGGCCCACCGCCTGTCGTCCATAGCGTTCCACCCCCATTCCGAACACAATGGGATATGTATCGCAAGCTGATTCGATTGTTACAATCAGTTTCCTTTTGAATTTACATTTAAATCACTATATTGAATTTTAAACGTACATTTCAAATTACCGGGGCCACATACTAACTAGAAAAATTCCAGAAAAATATTTTCTAGCTTCGTATTGGCGATACGGTCCTAACAAAACTAGTTTCGTCGAATTCTGAGACCGTTTCAAAAATGGCCAATTTCCAGTCGATTAAAATTGACTGAAACTGGTCAAACGCGTTTTCTTTTGCCACGCTCACATATTGATTCGAAAAATTATGAAATTTGAAACCTAGCAATAACTTAACATCACGGACCCAACAAAACTGGTTTCGTCGAAATCCGAGGTCGTTTGCAAAACGGCTATTTTTAAGGGCCTTATATATATAAAAATATATATAAATTCCACAGCGACTATTTCTAATTTTCAACTGGACATATCTTTTGATTCCCAATATGAAATCTTGATTTTTCGGATTCGTTGGAAAGATATTCACTATTAGATTCCATTATTTTTGGTTTCACTAAAATCCGGATTGTTTTGCACCCGGTACATTCAATTGAAGTTTGATGGCCAAAATAAAAATTTTAAACTGGCCCAGATTTTCGGGTTGTTACAATTAAGCAAGGGAGCCAAGCTTAATCAATAAAAATGATAATGCCAAGAAAAGGACTCTAGAATTACTAAGAAAAAAAATCTCTTGCTTAAAGAAAGATAAAGGACATGGAGATAAAGAAGAAGAGTGAGATTATTTATAAGGGAAACGTCTCCAATGTGAAACCGATGGATCAAACTTAAATGGCCAAAAAGCAATGTCAAAAAGCTAGGAAAGTCAAGTAGAAATAGATGCCAGCTGGAGCAAATAATAACAATAGATGCCAGCTAGAGCAGATAATAACCATAGTCTAAAAGGAAACTTGCAGATGAAAAGAAAACAAAAGAGAAAATTACGACATGCATAGAAGAAGAGACAAAATCGGCTCTTGTTGACCAAATTCTAACTACTTAGAGGGAAGTAATGAAAACTGATATTGTGAAATGACAATACAGGCATATGAATTCGAGCCAGATGACATGAAAAGTCAACAATACACCTTCTTTATGGGGAGGGAATATGTTAACACCAAAAATAACCAAGGCAAGTCAAGAGTGAAAATTGAGGTAAAGGAGTGTGAGAACCAATAACACTCTAAAGGACGAAGTGTCAAACTTTTGATAACATACTTTTGGAATAGGAGAAGAAAGAAAAGGGGATTTCCCTTTGGTTCCAAAAGGACATCGACTTTGGACATGTTGACCCTGTAAGCAAGAATGACAGAACTAGGACAAGGACAAAGCACATAATAGAATTGAAGGAAAGGAAAAAAAAAAAAGAAGAGGAGAAGCCCATCAAAAGAATTGAATGCCATGGAAAGAGCTCTTAGGTCTAAACCTGTCAAAGAAGATGCTGGTTTAAAGATAGCAATCGTTGTTAGCTGAGAATTCGCATACATATATGCCTCTCGCAAATATTCAGACTGAAATCGAAGGGGTCTATCCTGAAAATGGTAATGAATAAGAATAGATAATGCTCAAAAGGCCTTCGTATGACCCTCAAGAAGACCTTCAAAGCATTAAAAGGATGAAACCTAAAGATCATTCAAATAATAAGGAAGAAGGACATAATAAGAGGAGAGGAACTCCAAAAGTAGCTGAAGATGAGAATAGGAATGAGACGTTCCAGATTCATCTGATAGCATCACGAAACACACAAACATATCTAGACTTGCTATTCGGGGGATAACCCAATGTAGTTGCCAAAAGAACCCCACGGAAGAGATGAAGCAAGACTTTCAATGCACGCCTCCGAGGTCTAGACAAGACACAACTGGAATAACACGAAGGGAGAGGGATCCAGGCTAGAACCTCTAAACCTTAAAGCCAAAGCATGGGACAAAAGTGACCATCTCTTGTACGTTCAACCAAAAGCTACCTTTGATAAGGCCTTTAGAAGCAGTCCCTTAGATTTTCTCTCAAAGAAAAGCAACAAATGCACTCGCCAAGCCTTCGTGATTAACCCATATCGGGTAGCTAGAGCAAAGCACTTAAGCCAAAGGAAGGATCAATCTACATCTATAAACAGGATACCAGAGACTCAAAATGGGGACATTCAGCTCATTTCCAAAATTTGTAATCTCTTATTGCAGAGTGAAACCCTAATTTCTAAATTAATTTGGGGAAAGAGTTTATAACATTGTATATATCCAATAAAGAGGAGACACGTGGCAGTTAAGGTAACTATGAGAAATTATGCTCAATAAATACGTTACTGTTATCATTTTCTAACATTCCAGGTGCAATATGTTATATATATATATATAATTAGATCTATTCCATACCCTGACCCATGACCGCCCTAAAGATCCTTAGATAATGGAATAGTGAGTACCCTTAGATTATTAATTACAGTAGTAACCCAAAATTGTGTTAGGATCTCCATATTAAGCGACTTATAGATTTAGATGTTCGACTAAGGTTAGGGTCATATTCCTGCCATCCGACTAGGTCTTTAAGAAACAAAGGAATACCTATGAAAACCTATCATTTGATGATCGTTTAAAAAAATATGACTTCTCAGGAACCGCTGCC
Source organism: Allium sativum (assembly GCA_030737875.1). Lineage (NCBI taxonomy): Eukaryota > Viridiplantae > Streptophyta > Magnoliopsida > Asparagales > Amaryllidaceae > Allium > Allium sativum. The sequence goes on from CM060913.1 coordinate 313,246,334, forward strand.
TGAATGCTCAGGTAAACAAAATCGATTCTTATTGTTCATGAATAAACTATGCATCTAAGCCTAATCTCTTAAGACTTCTAAAATGTTTATAATTTCAAGCTCACAATGATGACTAGAAAGGCAACTTTACGAAATTAAAATTCCCAAACAAATAACTTAAAATCTTCGAAAACACACTGGAAAATAAAGAACTTACAAACAGGAGGGAATCCTCCCATACTTTATTAACTCCCCAAAGGGACTTGGTGACCCTCGAGGCACTTCGGAAGAGTTCACTAACTCAAACTTCATAACCCTAACCTATTCTTCAATGAACCCTTTATATAAATTTTTCGAAAGAGAGTGCCAAGTATAGAAATTCGAAGGACGGAACAGATCGGCAGGAAGTCAAGGGGTGAAATTTAGAATACCCCCTTAGGAATTAAAAAGACCTTCAAAGATTTGATGTTTCTAAAAATAAGCTTTAAAGCATCAACATTGTCCATTGAAAGGTACATTTATACTCTCCTCTCATAAACTTTACGCGCCTCAGAAGGCATTTGTTCTTTTTAAATACCCAGACTCAAAATCAGAATCTTTCATTCCAAGCATTTTGTAAGTAAGAAGAAAGCTAAAAGGCCAAAAAATAAATTTTAAACGACATCGTTTTCCCTAAATTTTGTGATCCTTGTTTCTAAATGGAATGAGCAAAGGGTTAATTTAATATTCTATGTTAATAAGAGCCATTAACGATGGGATAAGAATTGGGTGATAAGGAAATTATTTTAGATCGAAGAGATAAAAAATTTCACAAAAGGAAAAAATCTTTCATAAGCATCTTCAAATAAGTCAAATTTTCAATCCTTAATATATTTTGAAGGGCCAAGACAAATAAAAGGCTTATCTAGCTCTCGTAAGAAGGGCCCTGGAGATGCAACCAATAAAAACCTTTGTAATAGTTCCTTAATAAATTCAGAATAAAACCTGAAATCATAAAGTTTCTTAAAATTAAAATATACGTAATTACACCACCAAAAATTACTCCTTGATTTTCATTAACATTATTGCAAGGAATTGTGCAAGTCACTGTATAAATATACACAACTAAAACTCACTTTCCTTATAAGAATTGGACAGGTCCTCGGGCATCAGCCGAAGAGAGGCTAACTGTCAAGTTCTTGTGTTTGCCCCAAAGAAAAATAAGAACTCCATGTCATGACTCTCAGGACTCTAGAAAGGTCGACGAAACAACTTATATGTAAAAACCTGAAATGATTGACCCTAGGACAAATCAAAAGAGAAAAATATGATACTAATTAGCTAAACTAAAAACTTGAAAGTACATCTAACCACTCTGTTGAAAGCTTGTGAGCTAGGTAGGTTGAAGGCACAAACCGAAAAGAACCGACAAAGCATTGCAAATAATTAAATGATAGGTACCTGAGTCAAAAAGCTAGGCCTCATCGTCAAATGACAGACTAGTCCTTCGGCACAAAAGGGAAATGCCGAAACTAGCTGCATCACATAAAATAACAAAGAGAATCATGGAAGAGAATCTACTGGAGGTTGAAATTTGACTCCCCAGTCTTAGCAATGTTATTCCCAACCAAATTTGGAGAGAGAATTTGACTCACGTAGCAAGAACCAGAGATGATTCTACCATACCATAGGTCATTTCCCTTTTTCATCAGAGGGTCAAATGCTTTACCAGAATTTGCAATAAGTGGGGAAGCCAAGGGAAAAGTAGATATTTTTAAGACGTTAGGTTTCCTCGCAAAAATTGCAACTGCCATTTCCAAACCAAGCATTGCCATGCTCAATAAATAAAAATGACAATGCCAAGAAAAGGACTCCATAAATACCAAGAAGTGAAATTTTCCTACTTAAAGAAAGATAAAGAACATGGGGATAAAGAAGAAGAATGAGACTATTTATAATGGAAATGTCTCCAACGTGAAATTTAAGGATCAGATTTGACTGGATGAAAAGCAACGTTAAAAAGGAGAGAAAATAAAGTGGAAATAAATGCCAACTAGAGCAATTAATAACCACAGTCCTATAGGAAACTTGTAGATGAAAAGAAAAGGAAAGAGAAAAATATGACATGCACAGAAGAAGAGACAAAATCGACTCTGGTTGAACAAAACCCAACTACCTAGAGAGAAGTGCTAAAAAGCGGATATGGTGAAATGAAAACACGAACATAGTAAATCATGCCAGATGACTTGAAAAGACAAGAACACTCCTTCACTAGAGGACGACAAATGTTATTACCAAAAATTACCAAGGAAAGTCAAGAATGAAAATCGAGGTGAGGAGTATGAGAAATCCAAAGGATAAAGTGTCAAGCTTTCGGCAGTATCCATTAGGAATAGGAGAAGGAAGAAAAGGGGATTTCCCTTTGGCTCCAAAATCCCCTTTCGGTTTTAACTGAAAGGGAATCGACTTTGGACTTGTTGATCCTATAAGAAAGAATGATAAATGTAGGACAAGGACAAAGCACACAACAGTATCGAAAGGAAAAGAAAACAGCGGGGGAGAAGCCCATCAGAAAAAAGTGAATACTAGGTAAAGAGCTCTTGGGTCTAACCATGTCATAGAAGATGTTGGTTTGAAGGTTGTTGCCACTATAAGCCGAGAGTTTGCATACATCTATGCTTTTCGCAACTATTCAGACTGAAACCGAAGGGTTGTATCTTGAAAATGGTAATGAATAAGAATAGATGATGCTTAGAAAGCCTTCGTATGACCCTAGAGAAGACCTCTGAAGCAATAGTAGGACGAAACCTAAAGATCAACTGAATAATGAGAAAGAAGAGCAGAATAGGAGGAGAGGATCTCCTAAAGCATCTAAAGATGTGAATAGGAAGGAGATGTTCCAGGTTCAGCTGATAGCATCACGAAGCACACATACATACCTAGATTTGCTTTTCGAAGGATAACCCAATGTAGCTTCCAGAGGAGCTCAAAAAAAGATGATGCAAGACTTTCGATGCATGCCTCCGAGGTTTAAGAAAGACAAGGCACGACTGGCATAACATCAAGGGCGAGGGATCCTGATATAAAACCTCTAAACGCTAAAGACAAAGCATGAGACAAAAGTTAAGAAGGGCCAAAAGCTCCTGCATGACCATCTCTTTTGCATTCGACCAAAAGCTCCCTTTGGTAAGGCCCTCTGAAGCAGCCCCTTGGATTTGCTGTCAAATAAAAGAAGCAAATGCACTCGCCAAGCCTTCGTGATTAACCCCTATTGGATGATTGGAGCAAAACACTTAAGCCAAGGAAGGGTCAATTCACATCTATAAAAGGATCCAAAGGACCCAAAATGAGGATATTCAATTCATTTCCAAAACATGTAATCTCTTACTACGGAGTGAAACTCTAATTTCTAAATCAATTTGGGGAAAGAGTCTGTAACATTGTATATATCTAGTAAAGAGGAAACACATGGAAATAAAGGTAATTATGAGAAATTATGTCCAATAAAATACATTTTTGTTATTATTTGCTAACATTGCAGGTACAATATGTGAATTATATATATAATTAGATCTATTTCATATCCTGATCCATGACTGCCCTTAACATCCTTAGATCATGGAATATTGACTACCCTTAGTTTATTAACTATAGTATTAACCCAAAATTATGTTAGGATCTTCTTATTAAGCGACTTATAGATTTAGATGCTCGACTGGGGTTACAGTCATATACCAATCATCCTGCTGGGTCTTTAAGAAACTAAGGAAGACCTACGAAAACCTATTATTTGATGATTACTTAATAAGATTTGACTTCTAAGGGTTCGGTTTCATGATCCTTGAATGCCAAGAGAAACTACTCCAATTTCTCAAAGAAATTCCTAGGGAACATATTACAAAAGGATAAGTCTCTCATTCACAAATCAATGGGAAACCACGATTAGTTTTGTTCTCAAAAAGATTCAGTATCCTACGGTGGCTTTTCGACAAGAACCTCAAAATGTTAGTAGTTCTCGAACCGAAGTTCTTTCCTATCACAAATTGGGAGTTCTACAGTCGGATCTTGTTCTTAGGGTGTTAAGTATAAGTCTGGCTAACGTTAACTATGATTAATCCTAACAAAATCATCTAAAATCATCCTAAAATTTTTTATACACCAAATCAATTCACGTGTTTTCATAAACATACTACTCGTGTTCGCATAAATTATCCAAACGTACTATTAATACAAACATAATATATAACTCGCGTTCCCGTTCCCATAAATTATACTACTTGCAAAACTTATCATACATCTACGATCAATCCTAGAAAATCGTTCAAAACATATATGCTAGGGTTAAATTAGAAAACCTACCTATTAGTAATAATTCGAACCTTTTAATGATAATAATAGTAATTATCATGCAATATGATGTAATAAGCATTCACTAGCTATTAGCAACAAATATAATACGAAATTAAGCAAAATTAAAAAACCTAAATAACTAGGGTTTAGAAAAAAAATCTTTTTTGAGAGGATTGGAGGGTGGATGTAACAACCCGGAAATGCGGGCCAATTTAAAATTTTTATTTTGGCAATTTTAGCGAATTTTGAATATTTAAAATGAATTATTTTAAATAATATCGACGAGAAATTTATTTAGAATATAATTAGGACGTATATATTTATATACGTCGTCGTTAGAATATAATATTTATTTTAAATTATAAAAGGAATTGAAAATGGCGCGGTAGTTCGATAATTCGATTTCAAACTTCAATTGAACATACCGAGTGCAAAATAAACCGGATTTTAGTGAAACCAAAAATATTTGAATCTAATTAAGAATGTCTTTCCAACGAATCCGAAAAATCAAGATTTCATAGCGAGAATCAAAAGTTATGTCCAGTTGAAAATTTAGAATAGTCGCTATGGGATTTCGGCCTTTAAAAATAGCCATTTTGCAAAGACCTCGGATTTCGACAAAACCACTTTTGTTGGATCTGTGATGTCAAGTTATTGCTAGATTTCAAATTTCATAATTTTTCGAATCAATACGTGAGCGTGGCCAAGGAAAACGCGGTTGACCAGTTTCAGTTGATTTTAATCGACTGGAAAATGACCATTTTTCAAACGGTCTCAGAATTCGAAGAAATTAGTTTTGTTATGACCGTATCGTCAATACGAAGCTAGAAAATATTTTTCGACAATTTTTCTAGTTAGTATGTGACCCCAGTAATTCAAATGCGCGCTCAAATTCAATATATAGAGTTATATGTTGATTTTGACGAAAACCGATCGAATTGGCTTACGGTACATATCCCATTGTGTTCGGAATGGGGGTAATTAGCTATGGACGACAGGCGTGGGCCTTGTTTCGAGTTCGAATGAAAAAGTTACTTTTGGTGGATTAAATAAATTAAAAATTTATAATATAAAACCTTGGCCCCCCTCTTTCTCTTCCACTCAGAATCGATTTTAAAATAAAAAAAAGGAAGAAGAAAAGAAAGAGGACGCAGTGGAAGACCGCCACCGCGACACCGCCAGTCGCCGAAGGCGATGGCGCCTTCCCCCTCCGTTCACCGATCGCCCCCCTGGCCTCACCCTTGCAGCCTCCCTCTCTCCTCGCCCTCACGTCGATCGAGGAAACCCAACACCTCGCGCCCCTTTCCCCCTAAACCCTAGCCACCACCGATCCCGCTCCTCCCTCCACTCCATAGCCGCAGCTCCGACCGGCGAACGATGGTAGCACCCCCCCCTCCATCGAATTACACAGTAATTTTTATAATTTTATTTGCTAATTAAAAACTGATTTTTTTTTATAGTTATTAAAACTGATTTTGAAATGATAAAGATTTGATTTTGAAATGAATAAAAATATGAATTTATTATCATGAAAGCGAGGATACAGATTAGATCTTTAGAAGTATAAAACTATGATTTTATTTTTATGAATAGAGGATGAAAGATGTGATTTTTCCTTATGTAAAGATGTGGTCTTTATATGGATATCATTAGAATAAAAATTTGATTTTTATATATGAAGTGTAAAAGGAGATTTGATGTAAAAATAAAATTATTATAGAATGTAAAAATATAATTTTTATAAATGTAAAGAAGTGATTTTTGATCTATGAAAGACGATATTTTGATATAATGAAAGGCGTGATTTTTATATAATGTAAAAGTTAAAAATATAATTTTTATAATATAGGAAGAAGAAAAATATGAAATCTTTATTTTTGAAAAGGCGAAATCTTTTTTTTTGAAAAGGCGAAATCTTTATTTTTGAAAAGGCGAAATCTTTATATAGAGAATAGCGATGTAAAAATATAATTTTTATCTATATAGTAGCGATGTAAAAATATAATTTTTATCTATATAATAGCGATGTAAAAATATAATTTTTATCCATATGGAGTGATTATAAAAATATGATTTTTTTTATATACATAGCAAGAATATAAAAATGTGATTTTATATATGTAGTGGCTACGGGTAACGAAAGTGACAAAAGGCGAGAACAGCGATGACTTCTACATAAGGAGAGTCGTAGCGTTTGGATTAGCTAGTCGGTGAGAACTTCTCACTTTAACTTTTCTTTTCTAGTTATATAAATATATACTAGGATGCAGACGGTGTTTAGTAGCACCCGACACCATCGTCCACAGACCATGGACTTGTTTGTTTGGTTGTGTAGTTGGTTAGATTATTTGATTTGAATTTGATTGCTTGGTGAAATAGAATGGATTTGATTGATATGTGTATGGTGTGGGCCATTATTAGACCGGGGATAAGGCTAGGCCTTGTCCCGTTTCTAGTATCGTGCCGTTATGCCGTCGAAATTTTCTAAAATAAGTTAGAAAAATAAAGATATCATTTTATTTAATAAATGAACTGAATAGAATATTCATAGGTTGAATAAAATAATTTGGTCGTTAAAAATATAATTTTTAACGTGAATGTGAATAAATAAATATTCATTTACAAACCAGACGGTTTGTTTATGTACACATATTTGAAGGACATTGATTGGGATGATAAATTTTACACATCGCCCAACTGCACAAATAAAATCTGTGTTTGATTGTTTGAAACCTCACATGGGTATTGGGATAAAATACGGCATACACTAATCCCAGTAATTAGTTATATGTCGATCGATTGATTGACAGGCTGTTATAAGCGTTAGATATCTATATTTGATGCTTATACAGAGTAGTGCACTTTGGATGATGGTTGATTATTTATCGTTGCTATTATATACATGTGTTGTATGGAATCCATATAATTAACATTATATGGTAACTGATAGGGCCTCATTCCAATTGGAAAAAAATAAAGAATATTATAAAATAAAGGTTCATGTGTTGACAGTACTCATCCGTTGAGATTAGTCATGTGTTGAACGAAATATTTTAACAATAAAATTTACATCTTTATCATATATAAAATTAGAAACTAACTGGAAAATAGATAAGATGAGTGGTCTCCTGGATATTGATCTAATGTTGGTTTCGGCCTTTGGGGTTAATATTTAGGGAATCGTTCTCTTACTAATTTACGGTTGGAGTTTGATTTGAAATCAAACGATAGATACCATAATTTTTATAAAATATATTAAATAACAAAAATAGTCGCGTGTTGACAGTACTCATTTGTTGAGATTAGTCTTGTATTGAAAGAAATATAGATTCATTTGTTGAATAGAATAACGAAGTTATTGAAAAATATAAAGCCGTGTTGATTAGAGATGCGCTATTTTGACGCGAACGATATTTATATCGATTATATTCGTTTTTATAATGAATATTGAAAAGAGATAAAAATCGAATATATATAAAGAAACGAATTCGAATTGAATTGAATATAAAAGAAATTCGAATTGAATTGAATATAAAAGAAATTCGAATTGAATTGAATATAAAACGAATTCGAATTGAATATAAAATGAACTCGAATAGAAAATGAATTCAAATTGAATTGAAAACGAATTGAAATAGAACAAAAATCAATTTGAAATGAATTGAAATTTGAATTGAATTGAAATGAATTTTAATACGAATTTATAAGGAAAAATTCAATTTTGATTTGAATTGGAAATGGAAGTTGAAATGTTTTTGAAACGAATTTAAAACTATTTATAAAATTCGTTTTAAATAGAAATCGATGAAATATATATTATATATATAATATAATGGCCTGAATAGAACGCGCCGCGCCGCGGCAGTTCGTGAATTTCGACCATTGATTTCGAACGGACATTACGGGAGATCCGACCATCGGATTCTCCTAAAACTGGAACCCTTGGGTTCGTATCGAAAAGAGCTTTCTAACAATATTATAAATTTGAAATCTAACGGTTGGATTTGGAATTATGTCCAAATCAAATTTGGAAAAGGTCGCTGTAGGTGCAGTTCGATGGCCGTTGTTGGAAATCGACTGTACGGGCCTTGATAAAATTATCAAAAATATCAATAATTTGTGTAAAATCATAAGAAATGATTTGTGAAAAACTGGGATGAAAAATCCCACATTTGTAAATATAAAAATAGATTTTTATCGAAATGAACTAGTTCTGAACTAAAATTAAAACCGAACTATTTTTAAATAAATAAATTGGAATTGAATTAGAATTGATTTGTGGGTTTATTGTGAACGGTGTTTTAAATAACACTTGTTCTTTAACCCGATAATAAATAGAATGTGATTTGGGGTTTATCGTGAACTGTGTTTTAAATGACATTAGTTCTTTAACCCAGTAAAGGGAGTTTTAATGAATCTGCAATTAGATTGAAATGTGAATTGATAATTTAAATTATCAAATTTGGAAAGTGAGCGAGAATGGAGTATTACTAGTTTTTCTCCAAAGCGATAGTTAAATCTTTAATTAGATTTGAACGTGAAATGGTAATTAAATTTACCGATAACACCGTGGTGTTAGTTAAGGGGGTAAAAACAGTTTTGCTCCATGGGATGAATAGGTTGGAATTGGGAAAGAAAATAAATAATTACTTCGGTGTGGTTCGCTAATCTCGACTAGTTTGGAAAACCACAATTTGGTTTGATATGACATCCAATGGAAGATTAAAGAATAAATTTAAAAGAATTGATCTTTGATAAAATTAATGGGAACCTTTCCCTAAGAATGTGAAATTTAGAAACTAACTGTAGGTTAGCCAAGAAGGATGGTTTCCTGGGTATTGATCTGATGTTGGTTTCGGCCTTCGGGGTTAATATTTGGGGAATTGTTCTCTTGCTAATTTACGGTTAGCGACTGCTGAATTGGAATGAGGCGTACGTTGTGTTTGTGTAACATTTGTTTATTACATACGCGGGTCATTCAGAAAGGCCGGGTTTATACCCATTCTGAATAACCGATTCGACGATATGTCGAAGATGAAGACGATGATTGAAGACCAGAAGTCTTCACATCGTTTGGGTGATTACTAATGATCTTGATTGGGTTGTACACCCAAGATGAGGGAATCAGTTGGTGGTCGTCCAAACGTACTTGGAGATCGATGGATATGCGAGGAAAGTGCCTCCGGTTTCGTTCAGACCCAGAACGAACTTGTAAATGGACTGTGTGTCTGACATTGGATTTTATTCTATGTTGATTGATCTCTATTAAATATACATCTGTTTGGCGGCGGAGAATTTATTCTTTTGCTTAACGCCCTTCTCTGAGACATATGAGCTCAGAGGTTGTATATCGATTGACATCAGTCGCATGGCATGAATGGCCTGTGTGACACGCCTAAGTGGCAATTGATCAAGGCTTCTGTTGAAAAGCAAAGTCTTGTGGTTGATGATCAAAGCACGGCCTACGTGGCAGCTTTGTGTATAACGTGAATTCGCGAGCCTCACACCTCGGTATGAGTCAAAAACGGGATAGTGACTACGGGGAGAGCACGACGTTTCTTTCTAGCTTTGGTGGTGTCAGTGACTTACCAGCCCTGACATTTATATACTTTTCACCTATGTGGTTGTTGGATGAGGCGCCTCGATTTTAGGTCTGTAAGGACCGGGAAACGTGTGTTCAGGAATACTAATCCACTAACGTAAGTGTGGACCGGCCCTGAAGATCCAGGGGTTACCCAGAGTGTGTAGTCCCGAGGCATTTGCTAGAGTGTCTCGAATCGGAGAGGAGCTTGCCCCTTGCCTCGACCCATGATGGAAATCCAATTTCCAATACGTGATATTTCAGGTTTTATTTGTAGGGCCTAGTATGGCGACATGATAGATGGTACCCATGCCGCCTATGATTGATATTTATGATTGAAATTGTTTTGACACTATACACTTATAATAGTATCAAATGATTTGTTTTAAACGTACCAAGCATGTTTGGCTATTATAAGGGAAAACCCTATCCTCCGGCTTGCGTTGCATTGTGTGATGGGACCTGGGTCTTATAATAGCTTCATTTTTCGAAAAAGCATTGCGTTGTTTTTTTTCTTTGCACTGGTATTCTTGGGAGGAAACCCGTTCCGTGTTATACGGCGTGGTCCCTTGAATTACTCTCTTTTAAAGTAAAGTTTTAAATAACTGTTTATTACTCACACCAGTCACATGACTGACCTGGAGTTTATTGTTTTAACCTAAACTCTAGGTGCCCTTATTTTCGACATGGGCAGCTAGTAGTTTTGGTTTTGTAGATTTATGTTCATAGGATACTGATTACAGCTGGAACGATGCTCGGAAAGCTCTGTATCTGTGTATTACTTTCAATTGTGTTTTCTATTTTTTTCCGCTACAATGTAATTTATTGTAATCTCTAATATTTATCGAATGTATAGTATTCATTTATACTCTGTATATTCTTGTATCTGATGGAATTGTTGTAATAGCAATGAAATGTTCTTCTGTTTGCGTTCTATTTTGTCATGTTCTCAAGGTAATCCGGGCTTTCCTTTCCGGGCAAGTTACGGGTTATCACAGTGGAGAGGGAGGTACGGTTAACTTAGTGGCTTTGGAGATGGTTTGGAGCTGAATTAGGGTGGTTTCAGCGTTTGGGGAGAAAGCGATAATGAATTTTTTGCATTTTGAGTCGAAAGAAAGACAATGAAATGCAAGCGCGTTTCTAAAAACGTATACAGGTGATTTGCAATGGTTATCAACAGCCGCAAACAATGTTAATAGCAACGACCATCAATGTTAGTTTATTAAAGTAATAATTTTACCACGAAAACAAGGGTAGTTGCAAACCGTTGGTATTGTCGCTGCTGGCCGCCGGAAATAGGGCGTGGTTGTATATTGTAGTTCTAGTAGTGGAGATATAATAGGCATGCATTCATTAAATTCCAAAGCAATATAGTGTTAAAATTTTCACTACATTTCGGTAAAAGTCAAAAACTCAAAATTAGATAATAAAATTAAAGAGTGAATCATTGTATAGTGTGTTAGCTTCCCCAAACAACTCTTGGATTGCATAATTATCATGTATAGTTTGTATTATATTGTTTCACCATATGGACATAAATAGTGGAATAAGTGTTAGTCTACTCTTTAAAAATATATTATAGTTCATTGAATGTATTTTTTTGCGAACTACCATGCCAAAAAAAGAAAATTTTGCGAAACTCTTTAAATATAAGCTTTTGCTTATTATCAAAGACTTATAGGAATGGATAAATTGTTGAAATTGAATAAAGCATTTGAAAGTAACAACCAAAATAGTTCAATATTATCACATTAAGTTTTTTAAATTTTAAATAGCAATATATTTGAGTTTCGAATTCATGTTATAACCAGTTAAGCATAAAACTTTTCAATACATTACAAACAATATGGTTCTCAAATGATATATCCTTCCAATAAAATTAAAATCATCAAAAACCAATCAATAAATTGAGATCATGGTGAAAACAACTCTTCCATTAAAAAAAATTGATTTCAATTTCAAGCCATTTCAAGAACCCAAAAATGAAATTTCAAAACCAACGTTTAATTCCCTTATTTACTTAATTAAAAGTCTACAAAAACCAACTGTAATAATAATTTTGACAATTTTGAAATTTCTTTTCTGTAATAATAAAATTTATTTATTCGAGAGTTTTATCTGTTTTAGATAGAATAAAGTATAGTTATTTCGCATATGCAAGCTGATTTTAGGTTGATCATGCCACTTCACAACGAAATTACAAGTGTAAGGCCAGTACCTCAACAACTAACAGAACAAGTAGTTTACCTTACGAAGCCAAAGACAGGAAATTTGCCTAAGCTATAAATAACACCATGCAGAGGCATTCAACTACGTGAAACACTAGCCAGTCCCAACACCATGCAGGGTGTAATTAGCATACAAGTTGCACCAAGAAATTCAAGCTAACGAAATCAACTAATAAAAAGACACAAACTTAACCAAGGGGAGCAGAGAACCAAGAAAGCTCTACCAAACGTTCAACTAACAGCTGTAGAGTTAGACCAAAATCCAAAATAAGCATGATATCAGAAACCAGGAGGTTCCAAAAAGCACCATAAGATCCATACCTATAAGATTATGAGGGTGAGTAGCATTCAAGGCCAGCTTAGGCATCCACATCGAGCGAACTTTAGAAGGGAAGGACTACCACACTCTATAACTGGCCAATTGCACATGGTAGCCTCTTACAACTAGCAAAGAATATTGCAGAATAGAGATACACAAAATCCATTAAAAGAAACAAAGTTACAAATCCAACGATGAAGATGGATACAATTCAAAGCTTAAAATAGCAACACAACTGTAGAAGCAAGCCCTAGCCTACATGACCATTACAAAACCCAGAGCCGACTCTAAGGCAAGATGAACAAGACATTTGTCTAGGGAAACCGGCCAAGCAGAGGCAGCAGCCGGAGGGAGGTAGTGGTGGGTTAGTTTACCAGTTATTTATTGCAATGAAGTTTTATATCACTTAATTATAAATTAACTCATTGGTGAAGTGGTTGCAGTTCTTATCTCCTTTTGGAACAACCCATATTTAAGCCTCCTAGCTTATCTAAGGAATTTTGCCATTTTTGCTGCTTGGCCACATTTTTTGGCTGGGACAACTAAACGAGTCATGTCGGCATTGAAAAAACCCATACCAACTTCAAAGCAACAGAAACGAAAACCACCTAACCAACCCAATCCAACATCAAGCAGCCAAATCCTATCCCATAAGCCACCATCTGAAAATCACTTGAAATCACAACGTCAACTTTAGAACCACCAAGTTATTCAGGCATCTCTCGATCTGAAAACCAAATCAAAATTCAACGAATTCACTACTCTGCTGGAAGTAACAGAGGAGTGTAATGGCTTTTCCTTTAAAGGGGAAAAGGGGAGCGGGAAGGACAAGGGAGGATTCAAAGACGGACTAGAGGAAGCAAGAGACTCGGGATGGAAGGAAAAGGGTTGAGGGAGGAAAAATATTGAAGGTTTGAAGCAATGGAGGAATGTGATGAAGTATGTGTCGATGGGAGAAGGATGAAGTTAACAGACAATGCCAGACGTGACGCCCCTTAACCAAAATTGGAGTGTCAATAACAACGCCCAACCAAGAAATAATGGGCTCCTTCGATTGATAGCGCTCATTTTGCTTTTGAATTAAAAAATAATAAATTTATCCTTATATATTGTCCAATTTAATTTACTAATTTTTCTATTCTATCATGTGCTTTGACATGAAAAAAATGTCTTTAAGAAAATGGTGTTTTTATTTCAGATTTGACTTGTTTTTTTCTTAACGTTATTTGAATTTTAAAATTCTAGTGTAATACATTTATAAAAAGGTGACTAGGAAGACGTACAAACTTTAAAGAAAAATCTGGTTGAAGGATACAAAAATTTATTTTTATTTGAAGAACAAACTTTTAAAAAAAGAAATTAAACTAGAGGAAAATGTTAAATGTAACTGGCATTACATTCGGTTTGTACACTACAGAAAAATGGTTGTTATAACTTGCATTATGTTCAGATTTACAGTGTACAAAATGCTAGTTCTATTTAGCACTAACTTTCGACCTAATTATTCCAAAATTTGTCATTTAGCCCAAAAAAAATGAATTTTTGTGTCCTTCATACTATTTTTTTTTTCAAAATTTATCATTGTGCTTAATTTTCACCATTTAGAAAATATAATTTAAAATTCTATTGTTTTCGAATTAAGCTGAAATATAACTTCTTTCTTTTTTAGATTTCAAAAAGAATGAAATAAAAAATATAAATTACAGTTTTGTTGTTTTTGAGCATCATCTCTTAGTTTGTTCTATTGTTATAGCGCGATTATTGTTTATGAAAACTATAATTAATCATAATTTTGGTATTTTGGGATAAGGAAAGTACAAAGTGAGAAGAGACAATTTTTATTTAACCACTGAGGTGGAAAAGACGAGAGCTAATCTTCTGTACCCAATATTTTATATACCTTTGTGCCTATCCAATCAGGATTCTTAATTTTTACTTTTTTGCAATTAAATCATAGAAAAAAAGATGGTTTAATTGCAAAAAGGTGGAATTTAGGGGTGTTGATTGGTTGGGTATAGAGGGACAGAGAAATTTGAGTATAGGTGATTTTATTTGGGAAAAGACAAAATGTGGGCATGAATAGATAAAGACTCAATAAATGCCTTTATTTGGAAGTTGTTATAAAACGAACACAGAACAGAAGAAATAAGGGAGAGAGGACATTTCTGTTCATTCAGATGTGTGTTTCTTTCTATTACATTGGCTCCTTTATATATAGGCATTGGAGCTAATGTTTAACTTTTTCCTATGATGTGGGACTAAACATGTAACACCCTGTATTTTCTGAGAATATTAAAAAAAATGATTAATTATGAAGAAGTTATTAAGCCTTGAAGATTGTATGCATATGAGAGAAATATATATATATATATATAAATTAAATAAACATGCAAAAAAGGTTCAAAACAGCGAATTGGGGGGGGGGGAATAACCGAACCGGCCCATTTTTGAGGTCGACCCAAGCCCCGCTGGGTCGACTAGGGGTTAATCCAGGGTGTTTGGCTGTCATCCCGTGGGCCGATTCGCTCAAATGCATATTTTGCATTTGAATGGTTCTCATGATTCAGGGTTAATCTAATGGTCCTAAATAACTTCCTACACCTATATATACATCCCTAACCTAAACCTAAATCTCATATACAATTCTCTAGCCTCCATCGCTCTCTTCCTCTCTAAAAATAAATAAATCAATGGCGTCTCTACTCTGCTGAAACCTAAGCTAGGACTTGTGCTTCTTCTTCCTCCAATTCTGATTAGGATTAAAAGAGAACGGCTACAACACCTTTTTCTTTTAGAATCCAACCAAGGCAAGTGCAGTTATTTTCCGATATAAACTTTAATCATAATTGTGACATGATTGTAAATCTGAATTTGAGACTGTGTATGTTCTGTTCTGATCTATTTTATTCTGTATCTCTTCTTCTTTCTGTTCTATAGCCAGGCTACTACGAGCCTGCGCCAATCTCCTAAGAGATTAACATACGCTAAAATATTTGGGACAATAAAATGAATAATGCATGAAATGGGCATGACCGATATGTGACTGAGTTGAGGAAAGAACATAGGTTGAACTTGGAATTTAGGACACAAATCTAAGGCATATAATTGAACCTATGACTTGAGTTTGTGGCATAAAGAATATTGAACATACGACTTGAGAAGTTGGTTAATCTGTGACTGATTTAAGAAAAGGGACATAGGTTGTAAACTAGATTTAGATCTATGCATATTCTGTGAATTGGAAGAAGAGGAACCATGGTATGTTAACATATGACTTGAGACAAAGAAAATATGGTTTAGGTATAAAGATTTACATTAAAGTAGGATATCTATCAAATGTGAATAATACCTAAGTAGTTGATTTTTGTCAATAGCTATATTTGGTATAATTTATATGTGAATCTTTTGTACTAGGCAAGTTGAACTAAATTGGGACGTGTAAATTATGACCTTAATCTGTGACATGCAAGTTTAATGCAAACATGGGGTATATGATCATATTGTGAATCATGACTATTATTTATGCATGTGAACTTAGGCAAGATTTATAATTTGGCAAGATATGTTGTGAAACTTTAAGGAATGATTAAATCTGTTATATTTGCCTAATTTGCTAGTTCTGCTATATTTGCCTAATCTGCTAGTTCTGTTATATTGCTTAATCTGCTAGTTCTGCCCTACTGCCTAGTCTGCTAGATCTGTTCATCTGCCAAATCTGTCATCTGCTAATTCTGTTAAGAATGCCAACCTAAATCTGTTGAGATGCCTAATCTGTTATCTGCTAAATCTGCTAGTTGCTTAATCTGCTGAATCCGTTAAGTCGCCTAAACCTGTTATCTACTATGTCTGTTAAGTTGATATATTCAGTCTGTTATTGACATAATCTGAATTAGCTATGAATAATTGACATGTATATTAGGCGTGGGTATAAATGGTAAATCATTAATTAATTGGCCGTAAAGATAAACATGGCTAACTCGAGGTTAGAATGAGTTGCGGCGTTATTCTGCCCGGAACTGCCCGACATATTCCTGTGGCCGCAAACAATAGGTTCTAATGTGAGAAGTTAGTCATAACGTGCTTGAAACCCGAGGTTAGACTCAGTTTACGACAGATTTCTGCCCGGAACCAACCGGCCTAACCAGTAGCCGCAAACTGTCAGTCTAATGTGAGAGGTCTGGGCATTAATAATTAATTAATGAAAATCTGAGATAAACATGATGTCTAAAACGTGTTGGGCGGATAGGATTAAACCCACTAGAATAATGAATTTAATAAATCTGTTCCGTGAATCTGTAGGCCCAATTACAAAGTTAGACAAATCTGTAAGTCTATTAATATGTAACTGGTTAATCGGTAAGTCTGTTAAATTTGTATATCTGATCCGTTAGTCTGAAAACTTGTCTGTGAACTGGTTGATCTGAATTCTATATGTCTGAAATTGTAAACAAGTTAATCTGAAACCTGTTAGTCTGGGGACACAAGGTTAGGAGGGGAATTACTTGTGTCATCTGTTGTTTGGGACCCATATTAGTCAGTAACCCTTTCTGGTATCAAAACTTTGACCCAACAGTAGGTAGGGTTCGGGCACGCTTACTGAACTAATAATAAGCGTTTCATTATGATAATGGCGAGAGGTGTTGATGGTGTGTTCCAATCGGGTCATGTGCGTGCATGGATCCCGGTCTGCCTCTGAGGATGTAAGACGCCGTGACATCTGTAAATAGGTCTGTGTCATTCAAAGGTTGCCACTTTAGGGAATGATACACCCTTCGGTGGGGCTGGCACAGGGTATTTATGTATTAGGGAGCCGATCGCTTGGGGTAGGGTTTTAGAGTACACTTAGTTCTGTCTGTTTCTGTTGGTACCGTCTGTTTCTGTTGGGTGGCAACACCTGTCTGTTTCTGCGTGGTACCGTCTGTTCGGGTGATAAAGTCCCATTACTAGTGTACACCTAATGCTACATTCTGTTTCCGTAGGGATTAATCTGATTGTTTCTGTTCGGGTGGTAAAGGCCCATTATTAATATTTTGTTTCTGTCTGTTTCTGTTTGGGTGGTAAAGGCCCATTATCAGCATTCTGCTTCTGTCTGTTTCTGCTGGGGTGGTAAAGGCCCATTACTAGCATTCTCTTCTGTGGAAATTATTCTGTACCCGTTTCTGTTTCAGTTTAGACATTAGGGTGACACCTAATCCTGTTATACTAGTATTAGTGCAGAGAAGTGTAAAGCAATAGCTTATATCATTCTGTTCTTCTGTTATATCTGTTACATCTGTTACACTTATCTCTCATCCATTTTTATTTTCATGTCATGTTATTATTATCTGTTCATAACTGAAAATCACTGGACTTGCCAGACTTTTG
This sequence comes from Allium sativum, assembly GCA_030737875.1. NCBI lineage: Eukaryota > Viridiplantae > Streptophyta > Magnoliopsida > Asparagales > Amaryllidaceae > Allium > Allium sativum. The sequence goes on from CM060913.1 coordinate 313,264,134, forward strand.
TCTGACCCTTGTTGTTTCGCCTCCTTTCTTCCGTTCCCCCCCCCCCAGGTTTTGTAGAAGGGAATACTCTAGCTTGATCCAGATTTCTTCCGCTTGCAGTGCTTAAAATATGGCTTGTCTTCTTCTGTGGGGATTATGATTTTAAACTATGCATTCTGAAGGCTTTTGTACAAGACTAATATTTTGTACTTGAATTCTGATATTGTGATTTGAAAGGATGTAACCAAGTTTCTGTTTGAAACAAAGTTATAATTTTTCAAGTACTGTTTGTCTGTCTTGTAGTATTCTGATTCTGTTTACTAAAATGCTCCACCAAAGTTAAGGCATTCCCTTTGTGAGTGACCTTAACGGAGGTGGGGTGTTACACTTGGTATCAGAGCTGAAGGTTACCAGATTTGATAAAAAGTTTTTGAAAACTATGTTTTAAAAAGGAAGTATTTTCAAAAGTAAAGCTTATTTTGAAAAAAAACATAATCCCCAAAAGCCTATCTTTCTTTCGATTCTTTGTTTCGAGTTCCTTCCTCTTTCCCTTTTTGAATCTCTTCCTCCGCGTATAGATGCTTTTTCTAAGATATGTAAGGACTTCCGTGCGATGGGCGGAAAACCGCTTTATGGGACTGAGACGTTGTCGAGGCTAGAAGTTGGCTGAACGAAGTGGAGGACTTGTTGGTACCTTTGAGATAGACGATGGGAGGAAGGTTCAACCAGCTGCTTGGTTAATGAAGGATGAAGCTTCATTTTGGTGGAAGGTCACGAATGGAGAACGTACATGGGAGACATGGATAGGATTAGGAAAACTTTCTGTAGGAGGTTTAATTTCTTTATCTGATTGTTGAGTTAAAACTCTTTCTGATTCTGGTATTTTGATTCTGTAATCGATACTCTGCACTTTAATACTAGTATTGTTTCTGATTCCGCTGTAGACTCAAACCCATAAGGGTTATGATTAATCTATTTGTGATAGATTGGGGTTTGAGGGATATCTGTGTTAGACGTCAAGTATGACGCATACATTCTGAGTTTTTGTGGGATATGATTTTATCATGCTTAGCTTCCTAAGAATCATTAGGGAACCTGATCTGTATCAGTAGTCTGTAAATATCTGAATAATTCTGATTTCCAGTTCTGACATTGTCTAAAGAGGGTAATCCTCTGGGTGTCAATCTGATGTTGATTTCGGTCTTCGGGGTTGATACTTAGGGGAATTATTTTCTCAACCAATGTCCAATGGGAGCCAAGTCTTCGTTTTATCTGTACTCGCTTCCATCATTCGACTGTATCTTATCGATCGAATCTTCGAACTTTAGGTAGAAACTAATGGGTGTAAACATGTGTTTGAGACATGTTATGTTTGATGGTTGCAAGTGGATGCAAGTGGTTTCTAGTGGTTGCTCGTGGATGCATATACACACACTAGGCACTAGATCAGCTCAAAAACACTCTCATACTGCATATGGATGTGTGTGCATTTTTCAATTTTTGTGGATGCAGAATGATTGACTCCTCACATGGATGTTGCATTTGGATGAATGGTTATGCACTCATATAGAAATGATGTGTATCAAATAGGATTTATTGCATACATATTTGGACTCATGACATTAACATGATTCGCATTAAGGAGGTCAACTGGATCAGTAGACCGCCTGATTTTGCATTAGATAAGAAACATATACACACACTTTGCATATGTTCATACGGCATTAGAAACCTTTTAAGGACAATGGATGCCTGTGATTGAATGGTTGAGTAGATGGATGTTGGATGTTAGGATACATTCTTCTTAACTTGAAGATTTCGGGGACGAAATCCTTTAAGGAGTGGAGAATGTAACACCCCGTATTTTCTGAGAATATTAAAAAAAATGGTTAATTATGAAGAAGTTATTAAGCCTTGAAGTTTGTATGCATATGAGAGAAATATATATAGATATATATATATATAAATTAAATAAATAAACATGCAAAAAAGGTTCAAAACAGCGAATTGGGAGGGGGAATAACCGAACCGGCCCATTTTTGAGGTCGACCCAAGCCCCGTTGGGTCGACTAGGGGTTAATCCAGGGTGTTTGGCTGTCATCCCGTGGGCCGATTCGCTCAAATGAAGATTTTGCATTTGAATGGTTCTCATGATTCAGGGTTAATCTAATGGTCCTAGATAACTTCCTACACCTATATATACATCCCTAACCTAAACCTAAATCTCATATACAATTCTCTAGCCTTCATTGCTCTCTTCCTCTCTAAAAATAAATAAATCAATGGCGTCTCTACTCTGCTGAAACCTAAGCTAGGACTTGTGCTTCTTCTTCCTCCAATCCTGATTAGGATTAAAAGAGAACGGCTACAACACCTTTTTCTTTTAGAATCCAACCAAGGCAAGTGCAGTTTATTCCGATATAAACTTTAATCATAATTGTGACATGATTGTAAATCTGAATTTGAGATTGTGTATGTTCTGTTCTGATCTATTTTATTCTGTATCTCTTCTTCTTTCTGTTCTATAGCCAGGCTACTACGAGCCTGCGCCAATCTCCTAAGATATTAACAGACGCTAAAATATTTGGGACAATAAAATGAATAATGCATGAAATGGGCATGACCGATATGTGACTGAGTTGAGGAAAGAACATAGGTTGAACTTGGAACTTAGGACATAAATCTAAGGCATATAATTGAACCTATGACTTGAGTTTGTGGCATAAAGAATATTGAACATACGACTTGAGAAGTTGGTTAATTTGTGACTGATTTAAGAAAAGGGACATAGGTTGTAAACTAGATTTAGATCTATGCATATTCTGTGAATTGGAAGAAGAGGAACCATGGTATGTTAACATATGACTTGAGACAAAGAAAATATGGTTTAGGTATAAAGATTTACATTAAAGTAGGATATCTATCAAATGTGAATAATACCTAAGTAGGAGATTTTTGTCAATAGCTATATTTGGTATAATTTATATGTGAATCTTTTGTACTAGGCAAGTTGAACTAAATTGGGACGTGTAAATTATGACCTTAATCTGTGACATGCAAATTTAATGCAAACATGGGGTATATGATCATATTGTGAATCATGACTATTATTTATGCATGTGAACTTAGGCAAGATTTATAATTAGGCAAGATATGTTGTGAAACTTTAAGGAATGATTAAATCTGTTATATTTGCCTAATTTGCTAGTTCTGCTATATTTGCCTAATCTGCTAGTTCTGTTATATTGCTTAATCTGCTAGTTCTGCCCTACTGCCTGGTCTGCTAGATCTGTTCATCTGCCAAATCTATCATCTGCTAATTCTATTAAGAATGCTAAACTAAATCTATTGAGATGCCTAATCTGTTATCTACTAAATCTGCTAGTTGCTTAATCTGCTGAATCCGTTAAGTCGCCTAAACCTGTTATCTGCTATGTCTGTTAAGTTGATATATTCAGTCTGTTATTGACATAATCTGAATTAGCTATGAATAATTGACATGTATATTAGGCGTGGGTATAAATGGTAAATCATTAATTAATTGGCCGCAAAGATAAACATGGCTAACTCGAGGTTAGAATGAGTTTGCGGCGTAATTCTGCCCGGAACCGCCCGGCATATTCCAGTGGCCGCAAACAATAGGTTCTAATGTGAGAAGTTAGTCATAACGTGCTTGAAACCCGAGGTTAGACTCAGTTTGCGAAAGAAATCTGCCCGGAACCAACCGGCCTAACCAGTAGCCGCAAGCTGTCAGTCTAATGTGAGAGGTCTGGGCATTAATAATTAATTAATGAAAATCTGAGATAAACATGATGTCTAAAACGTGTTGGGCGGATAGGATTAAACCCACTAGACTGATGAATTTAATAAATCTGTTCCGTGAATCTGTAGGCCCAATTACAAAGTTAGACAAATTTGTAAGTCTGTTAATCTGTAACTGGTTAATCGGTAAGTCTGTTAAATCTGTATATCTGATCCGTTAGTCTAAAAACTTGTCTGTGAACTGGTTGATCTGAATTCTGTATGTCTGAACTTGTAAACAAGTTAATATGAAATCTGTTAGTCTGGGGACACAAGGTTAGGAGGGCAATTACTTGTGTCATCTGTTGTTTGGGACCCATATTAGTCAGTAACCCTTTCTGGCATCAAAACTTTGACCTAACAGTAGGTAGGGTCCGGGCACGCTTACTGAACTAATTATAAGCGGTTCATTCTGATAATGGCGAGGGGTGTTGATGGTGCATTCCAACCGGGTCATGTGCGTGCATGGATCCCATTCTGCCTCTGAGGATGTAAGACGCCGTGACATCTGTAAATAGGTCTATGTCATTCAAAGGTTGCCACTTTAGGGAATGATACACCCTTCGGTGGGGCTGGCACAGGGTATTTATGTATTAGGGAGCCTATTGCTTGGGGTAGGGTTTTAGGGTACACTTAGTTCTGTCTGTTTCTGTTGGTACCGTCTATTTCTGTTGGGTGGCAACACCTGTCTGTTTCTGCGTGGTACCGTCTGTTCGGGTGGTAAAGGCCCATTACTAGTGTACACCTAATGCTACATTCTGTTTCCGTAGGGATTAATCTGACTGTTTCTGTTCGGGTGGTAAAGGCCCATTATTAATATTCTGTTTCTGTCTGTTTCTGTTCGGGTGGTAAAGGCTCATTATCAGCATTTTGTTCTGTCTGTTTCTGCTGGGGTGGTAAAGGCCCATTACTAGCATTCTCTTCTGTGGAAATTATTCTGTACCCGTTTCTGTTTTAGTTTAGACATTAGAGTGACACCTAATCCTGCTATACTAGTATTAGTGCAGAGAAGTGTAAAGCAATAGCTTATATCATTCTGTTCTTCTGTTATATCTGCTACATCTGTTACGGTTATCTCTCATCCAGTTTTATTTTCATGTCATGTTATTATTATCTGTTCATAACTGAAAATCACTGGACTTGCCAGACTTTTGTCTGACCCTTGTTGTTTCGCCTCCTTTCTTCCGTTTCCCCCCTCAGGTTTTGTAGAAGGGAATACTCTAGCTTGATTCAGATTTCTTCCGCTTGCAGTGCTTAAAGTATGGCTTGTCTTCTTCTGTGGGGATTATGATTTTAAACTATGCATTCTGAAGGCTTTTGTACAAGACTGATATTTTGTACTTGAATTCTGATATTGTGATTTGAAAGGATGTAACCAAGCTTCTGTTTGAAATAAAGTTATAATTTTTCAAGTACTGTTTGTCTGTCTTGTAGTATTCTGTTTCTGTTTACTAAAATGCTCCACCAAAGTTAAGGCATTCCCTTTGTGAGTGACCTTAACGGAGGTGGGGTGTTACAAAACAAAGAACTAATAAAAGCATATTCACAACGTTTATATATATATATATATATATATATATATATATTACAACACTCCCCCTTGAATATGCGTCTTCAAAAATTTGAATGCTCTGCTAACTTGAAGTTTTCCCTTTTAAAACATATATGATGATTGCTCCCCCTTATTATTATCTTGCTTGCATATATATGTTCATTCGATACAACTATTGTCTGTTGCCTTCAAAACTCTATCAGGAAAACCCAATGGGAAAAACCTTGAACAAGAAAAAGAGTACAACGTCTGACATTATGAATATCATATTAAAATGATATTCCTAAAAAGAGTTTGATTCTTCAGGATCAAAACAATGCCTCATTAAAAACCTTTTTATGAAAACCCCTGTGGGAAAAATCATAAACAAGGAAAAAAGTGCAAATTCATTTCATCTTTAGGTAACATGTTTTACAATGTTACAGTAAGGGTTGATACTTCATGATCAAGATAATGCCTCATTAAAAACCTTACTAACAAAAATCTAGTGGGAAAAATATTAGTAAAGGAAAAGAGTACATTATAGCATATTTTTATATGCTTCCCCTTATTTATAACTCATTATTCAATTAGTCTATTGATGTAGTCGACGCATGCCAATTTTGTACATCATCTTCTGGAATGTTGATTTGGGAATTGCCTTTGAGAACAGATCTACCCGCTTTTCTTGAACTGAATTTGTTTCTCCTCATTCATGTTATCCTTTCATCCATGTGTGAAGAAAAATATGCTCCATCCTATCATCCTTGATATAATTCACTTGAATTTGAGCCATGCAAATTGCCTTGTCTTCATAATTAATAATTTACTGCATCAAAAGATGTTTGATACTTCTGGATCAAAATGTGCCTCGTCAAAACCTTACTAAGAAAAACCCGACGGGAAAAATCTTAGAAGGAAAAAGAGTGCAATACAAAATGTCATATTTACTACGTCAAAAGTAGTACGATACTTATGGATCAATGTAATGCCTCGTTAAAACCTTAATAAGAAAAACCCATTAGGAAAAATCTTAAATAAGGAAAAAGAGTACGTTATAACTTATTTTTGTATGTTACTTTTGGGGATACTTCTGGATCATGACCCTTGCCTCATTAAAACCCTACTAAGAAAACCCAGTGGGGAAAAAATTAGTTAAGGAAAATGAGTGCATTATATCATACTTATGGATGCTCCCCCTGATTTAATAATTTCCTCTGAATTCGTATTCTTCTTTCAATAACTCAAATTGCTTACAAATACATCTTAATGAAGTTTTTTATTTTAAAAACTTCATGTGCATTTCCATGATTCAGGCATGTTTTCTTATTTAAAACGCCTTCCTTTTCTGATTTGTATGATACTAATATTCATTTATGAATACACTTCAAGTGCTAATAATTTTCTGTTTCAATCGGACTTGCATATTGCAATACATATTTGATGAATAAGACAACTTTCATTACTAAGCAGGAAGTAATCTACTCACCTTGAAGTATATCAAGATTTTCATTACAACAATACTTAGAAGAATGTTGTAATCTATCGTCCATTTTCTTGGTATTCTTTATGATAACAAATGTTATTTATGTTCTTCAGGAACTTATATATTATAATAAGTTTTGAATATCGCAACTACCACTTCAATGGATATTAAGAGTTTTATTACAACAATTCTTGAAAGTAGGAAGTGATCTACTCATCATGAATTATTCCAAGTTTTTCATCACAACAAAACTTAAAAGAATGTTGTAATCTACATTTCTTGCTCTTTATAACTACCAAAGTTATTTAAATTCTTCTGGAATTTGTATACTTTCATCGTTTATACCTTCAGGGTATTGTAAGTGTTTTAAACACTTTCACCACTTTAATCAATTCAATTATCTCTGAAAATACAATGCTCATGGCACTTACCATGTTGTTGACACTCTATGGTGCTTCAGTAACTTCCGTGTGTTTTTGTCATTATATATTTCTTTTTTTATCTTATGAACTACAGGTTCATATCTTACGGACTACAGGTCCATATATCCTATTTAGGAGAATTTCATGATGGCCAATCATGTTTCTCTCTAATATGGTATTTTTAATCCATTTATAAATATAAGCGCTTTATTATTCATTAGTTTATCATCGATGATTATTTCTTGTCAGTTATATACATAATTTATTGAGATCTCAAAACTTATCTCGCTTTAGGTACCTAAACCACTTCTGGGGTTATTTTGACAATCATGTCGTGGGTTTCTTTCAAAGCACCTTTAAGTGTTTCTTCAGGAATACTCACCACTTTTTTTTTGCATCTTTATGACTTACTGCAAAGATATTTTGAACTGACTTTTACACCATATTTTCAACTGTGATTTACACCTTTTGATCCTTCGGGGATTCAAATGTATATTGGAGAAAGTCTATTAGGGACATAATTGATAATTTATGCAAGTTACTTAATACTTTGCATAATTCTATATGTTAGCAAATATTTAACATCGATGATTCCTTTATCCTCCCCCTCAATGTTGACAAACATTGTCTCTTTAAATAATAAACCTACTTTGGATTCATTTTTGATCTATTATAGCATCATAGCTAGCAAATACATTAGATGTATTTCAATTGTAGGAGGATAATGCTCTTATTAGTTGATAAGATGCATTCATATTGCATTGCTTATTCCCTTTCATTGATCTGATGACTTGGAGGAATTTTCTATCATTTGAATATGCATATGACTTCAGGTCAATCAATATTGATGTCAATCGACTTTCTGAAATATTAAATAATGTATGCATAATTTTTAATATGAGCTCATGAAAACTTCAGGTTGTTAATAAAATTTTCGCATATATGTGTATATACGTGCGTCCACGTATTACATATGTAATTGATTTGCATATTCTTTCTCATTCAAGTTACCTATTTTAGAACAAATTGTTCATAAGATTCCAATCAATAATTTTTGCTTATCAAGCAATGTCAATGCGAATCATAAAGATCGTATCATAATATCCAAAATATCTGATTTGGAGCTGTATTGAACTTCTAGTTCAAATGAAATATATGAACAACTTCAAGTTGTTAATCTATATTAAACTTCTGGTTCAAATAATATATAAACAATTTCAAGTTTGTTAAACTGTATTGAACTTCTGGTTCAACTGTATTGAACATCTGGTTCTGTATTGTATTGAACTTATGATTCCACTGTATTGAACTTCTGGTTTTACTGTATTGAACTTCTGGTTCCACTATGTTGAACTTCTGGTTCAAATAAAATATATAACAACTTCGAGTTGTTAAAATTTATTCTTCAATACAATATGTAAATATAAATATATAAGCAATATACAGCTCATTTTGAAAATTGTGCAATCTTTGGATGCATTATTATTGTTGCATATGATTTAACTTCTTTAAGAAGTGTAATATTATTATTTCATATGGTTTGAATAAAGCTTCAGGCTTTTAAACTATGAATTATTTCAAATTCATTGATTGAGGAACTTCGAGTTCCTATGCATATATATATATATATACACACATACATATGCATATCAATTTTATAAATTTATGATGAACCTCTGGTTCTCAATCTTTTAACATACTTCTATTTTAGAAGCTTTTACATTCCTGCTAATTGACAAGATTTCAAACTTGTATACTTTATCAAAAATGTTTATATATATATACATATATATATACATATATACATATATATATATAAATATATAATTCAAGACTTCAGGTCCAAGACTTTGAGTTATACAACTTCCAGTATGAATATTTTCTTTGCACAACTTCAGGTTGTGGTTCTATCCTTTCTTCCATAACATTAGTTATTACTAGCTAAATACATCGAATAATAATACATATGTTTATTCTTATTTCAAATACAAACATACATCAATTAACTAACAATAACTAATGTATTCAATGCATTTATGACAATAAGGTAATATAATATATTATCATAACAATGCATTCTCTAACATTCAATGCATTTATGACAATAAGGTAATATAATATATTTATCAATCACATAATCAACATTTTACATTCTCTAACATGAATGGTTCAAAAATTTACAGATCTGTACATAAAATTCACAACTATAAACAAAAATAAACTATAGTCTCATATTCAATTTTTTCTTCTCATTCTTCAATATGAATGATTTGAAAAACTTGTAAATTTATACATAAAATTCACAAACATAAAAACTACATATTTTTTTTGATTCAACATATACAACCCATATAAAGATCTTTTAAATCTTTCTTTTTATATCAAAATTTCTTCTTGCCTTTTTAGAAACTGCACGTTCTAAATTTTCCATGTAATGACAAAAATTGTTTTTTCATTCACTTCCGGTGTGCAGAATTAAGATCAATATTTTAATCTTAACTTAATATGATCTTCAGGATGCATATTTTCTTTATAAAAAATTTCCTAAGAAACAATAAAATATTTCTTCTAGAAATATAATATGTTCTAAAATGACTATAGTAAAACTTCAAGTTTTATCATAATTCATATATTGTTATTATATATTTTAAATTGAAGCAACTTTTCTAGAAAGTTACATGTGAGAGTCATTTTACTATTTTTCTTCAAGAAAATAGTATTTATTATAAATGTAATGATCTGTTCCAATAATAATTTTATTCAAGAAATTATATGTAGCATAAAGTTGGAATATAAGGCTTTTTCCTTTTTGTTGAATTTTTTCCTTTCATTGATTTTTCAAATCCTTTCCTTTTACAGGCCATTTGCTGATATTAAATGCAATTATATGCTTTTATGATTTATTTCATGTTTCTCGTTTGAATATGAACTTCGGGTTCCCTGTTTGCATATGAACTTTAGGTTCCTTGTTTGCATATGAACTTCAGGTTCCTTATTTGAAAAAATTTGTATATGAACTTTAGATCATATGAGCTTCAGGTCATTTGCATGTGAACTTCAGGTTCAACGGCTCTTGCTTTGTGTTTGGATGTATGACCGTCTTTTGGTGGTCATAATGCTCATTCAGGGAGTTCCATAAGTGGAGAGGATCTTTTTTTTCCAGTTAAATATTCTGATTTTAGATCATCGTGGATATGACCTCTTAAAAATATCAGAGCCTTTGTTTTGTCCTACTGGGACATATAATTACAATTTTTAATGGTATTCTCTAAGTATTGAGATTGTAAATGGATTTAGTGTTCGACATTTTTGTGGACTACACAAAAAAATAATTGCAGATGCTTAATTAAACAAAATTCACATATCAGTATACATGTTCTATAATTATCAAAACGAATTAACAAATTAAAGAACAGACAAAACGATGAAACTATAGTACAGTTATATCATTAAAAAAATGCAGATCTTGTAAAATAGAATAGGACCGTAGATATGCATGTAATAAATTGAATATATTATGGCACGGGATCATAAAAAAAATAACCAAATCTACAAGTCTATCTCTATACATTTACAATGAACTTCTTACAATAATGAAACAATACAAACCGTCAAGGAGTCATACACCATGTTACATAACAAAAATAATGGCCATAGTTATACATATGTTGGCTAACAAACAGCTTGTTATTTACATATATTCATACCTGTTAGCAATGGCTTCTTTGTTATTGAAGAGATAAAGTAGCAAATGAAGATGTTTTATGTATGACGTATGGGGTAAATGATCCATATATAATATTATAAAAAGAAAATGAATGGATCTTCCCAAAATAAATATTTGGTATACCATAATACCAGATCAAATATGAATAGGTGGATATCTAAAAACCACTAAGTTAAAAAATAATTAGATCTAAAAAGTTTAGATCCACTGGAACATAATCTAGATCTACAAAAAGTATATAGATCCATAGATCAAATATTCTCAAATAGAAAATAATTGTAGAACAAATACAGAATACCACGAATTGATATTCTCAAATAAAAATTACTTACATGACAAATTCATAGATGTTGATCGAGAAGATTTCAACAAACAACTATAATAGAATCTAGTCTCGTGCTGATAACGTGTTATAAAACGAACACAGAACAGAAGAAATAAGAGAGAGAGGACATTTCTATTCATTCAGATGTGTGTTTCTTTCTATTACATTGGCGCCTTTATATACAGGTATTGGAGCTGATGTTTAACTTTTTCCCATGATGTGGGACTAAACAGAAAACTAATAAAAGCATATTCACAATATATATATATATATATATATATATATATATATTATAATAGTGCACAAAGAAAAAATGGCATCTTTTCCACCTCTCTTGTCCTCTTCATTTCGATTTTCGACACCTGCTTACTCTTCCTCTTCTTCTTCTTTCTTAAATTCAGATCGTTCTTACGCACCGGTAGTTATTGATGCTCCTCCCCTGTTAATGACTCCTCTATCTTCTCTTACGTTGAATAAACCTTGGATTTGGGGGAAGAAAATCAAAGATTTATGCTATCGGCGTGGAGATATATCTCACAAGATTGCGAACTACAGAGAGTCTACGGTGTTTTACTTATGGTTTTTTGGTTATATAAGTTCGTTATGTTCTCAATCTTTTCGATATTCAAAGGTAAGAATTTCTTAAGTAATCACTATTTTTGAGTTTGCTTATATTTTTTATTGATCTGGAAAAATTTTGTGGAGCCATTATCTTCTTCTTTAATGGGTGAAGGTTGACATTTATGCGATAAAATACTCTGGCACTTTGAATTTTTATAAAATGCAATACTGTTTGATATTTTCCCTGAATCGTTTTTGGAAGATTTGAGTGTTTTTCTGCCTTTACCTAAGCCTTTATCCCTCAAAGAACATAGTTTTTGATTTAGTATAACTTTCTTCCTTTTAAAAAGTATTTTTATATGTTCTTTTCCTCTTGGTGCTAAAGAATTAAAATTGTTCAATAATTTGATTTTTCACTTTGACATTATTAACTATTATATTTCTCAAAAAATGGTTTTATATCCTCCTGTAATTTTCGGTTTAAATCTCCGCGGCTTTCTGCAAAACTGGGAGGCAATCTTGTGATCCATCTCACGAAGTTCTATCTTCCGAAGAACAAATTTCAAATATGGGAAAATCTGACCCTCCTAAAGATGAGTTTGTTCCAGCTAAGAAAACATCTAGATGGAAATCATGTTCTGTAATGCAAGTGCCAGTTTCAAACAAGTTTAATTCTTTTGTAGATATTGATGAATTGGAAAATATATTACATAGGGAGCCTATTCTCCAAGAACAAGTGGAGTATATTGATTGTGTGCAAGAATTCTCCGATGTATTGGATTATTGCTTAGATGAGGATGAAGATAATCAAACCTTCATCTCTATACCTGCTTATAACAGCTTTGAGTGTCATCTGGAAGGTAAAAAGGATAAACAACTTTCGACAGAAGTATATGTAGAATTTTCTCACTCTAGATTAGATATGGGTTCCTCTATAATTAAGTTGATGGTTGAGAAGCAACATATTATGGGGAAGTGGTGGTGTTGTATGATATATCCAGGCTCTGTTCGTATTTACACTCTAGTTCATGATTTTTGCATTATGTTCTCTCCTTACCCTGGACCGTATCATTAGTTGGTATGACTTGTAATTTCAAATGGTTGGATGGTCAGTATTTTCATTTTACATCATTTTGGCCATGTAAAGAGAGCAAGGATATTTCTAGTAAGATGTTGATTAGTTGTGGTGGTTACAAATTTGATTACGTTGGGTTGAATGAGGTTAACAAATGAAGGTTCTACTGTAGAAATATATGATGGTTCTTTGGCAGATGAAGTTTATGTAGGATGTTTTAGGAATTCTAAATGTGTCAAGAAGCAGGATACAGGTTCTGAGCTTTCTACAGCAGTTCATATGTTTTTTGTTGAAGGAAAGTTGATGATACTTCCATGATTGAAGTTCCTTTGCTACGTTATTGGAGAGATATGTATGATTGGAATAAAGTTTATGTTCTTCTTCTTGTTGCATGCAACTTAGTTGTATGTGATAATTTGGAAGTCTCTGTTGTAGAAATATCAGTTGGTTCTCGTACAGATGAATTGGTTGTTTCGAGAATTTTAAATGCGTTAAGGAGTAGGATATAGCTTCTGAGATTTCTAAAGCAGCTAGTTTGCTTTCTGTTGACGGGTCTAGTGATGATACTCTAAAGATTAAAAGATGTTTTTTGAAAGATATATTAAATGGGAACGAGGCTTATGATCTTCTGATACGGCTCATTAGGTAGAACTCACCCCAAAAGCTAGCTTGTAAGGGGAGGGTGCCTAATGGCCTATATACTAGGCAATATTCCCATATTTTATGGTATGGGACATATCATTTCACCGCTCTTCGAAAGTCCGACGTCCGCGTCGGCCTACTCTATCGACACTGACCCGACGGTAGCCCTTTTCTCTTTGGACGGCTTTCACTCGCCTATCAGTATTTTAATCCAGCCTATAGGTCGCCCCTTCTCACGGCTCGAACTTTCCGTCGAGCGGTTCTCAGTGAAAGCACCAAAAAATGATACGGCTCATTAGGTAGAACTCACCCCAAAAGCTAGCTTGTAAGGGGAGGGTGCCTAATGACCTATATACTAGGCAATATTCCCATATTTTATGGTATGGGACATATCATCTTCTTCCTGTAGCATGTAACTCAACAGTAAGTGATAATTTGGTTGTCTCCATGGTTTCATCTTCACCAACAGTGTAGTTGCCCTTCAACATGCTGTTGAAAAAGAGGGCTTAAAGGATATAAAGGACATTGAGGAAGAAAATAATGGGTCTTTGAGAAATCAAATTTGTGGTATTGAAAAGATTTCTATCAGCCTGAACCTGAATAGTGTTAAGCAATTGAGATTTACTACATAGGAGAAGAATAAAGGAATTATTGAAAATATAAAGAGGGCTGATGTGCATGGTAGTGATGTAGCAGACAGTCAGAGCCGGTCCTGAGACTAATGATGTCCGGTGCGATATACTAAATGATAGCCCAAAAGATTAAAAAAGTTCACAACAATACAAAATAATTTTCATATTGTAAGGCGTTAATAATAGAAAATTCACAATGATCTTTGACAAATGCACATTGGTATTCTCAGATATGAGATGAGGTAGAAAGTTTTTAAATCTATTGCATAAAACATCAGAAAATTTTTGTAGAGCATATTGTAGCATCAAATTGGCCTAAAATGGATTACTGTAGTAGGCTAACTTTCTTGGGAATGAGCATGCCGAATGCATAACTGGATCCTTTTGGCAATTTGGCAGTTTTGAACATATCCCTGGTTGCAAGCAGTAAATCACACTGTATCTCCTCCCAATGCATTTTCACAAATTTAGCAATAAAACAATCTGGGTGTGGTCTTGAATCATCACGTACTGATAAAATAGCATGTCTAACTTCTTCGAAGGAGATTTCACAGAGAAGAAATTGTTATCCTTGTTTAAAAACTTTGATAAACTATAGGTATTAACTAATACTTTATCAATGTTTGTTACAATACCTCTTCTTCGTCATTATAATTAAATCCAAGAGGCTTCATTTCCACTAGTCCTATCTGTAGCAAACAGTTTTGAAATGCCCTTAAATGCTGGAATGGTATAGGCAGTCCCCTTTTCTTGTCTGGTGGTGATGTAGCATTATTAAAGTCACCATTAGATCCCATGAGTTAACAACGTTATTTTGATTCTTGAATGAGTGATTTTGATAACAACTAACATTCTTCAAAGTGATTGCTGACATATATAAGTTAGAAAGTCATGGATAAGCCACCAGCTTTATCAGCATAATTATAAACTGTAATGTATTGAGTGGATGAAGATAGCGTGTGAATATCCCACACCGTAATGTATTAGTTTAATTTCTAAATATTTTAAAAAATCATAATTGAAGTCACTAACCTAAAAATTAAACTGATTAGGATAATTTAGAAATTAGGGTACCTAAAATCAGATCTGAGATGTTGATTAATCGATTGCCCTACCGCTGTGTCTTCACTCTTCACTTCAGGCTTCATATGAGGCCATTGTTCTCCTCTCAGTTTCCGTGCTTCGCCTTCTTCTCCAACGCGCAATTTAATTTCGCGTTCACGCCATGGTTCGGTTTTTTTCTTCTTCATTTTGCTGTATAGGATGGAAATTTTGATGCCCTGGTTGCGATGCTGCCTCGTGCCTGTGCCCCGTTTGCACTGGGCCAGGGCCGGCTGTGCAGACGGTATGGTGGACTCTTTTCAGTTGAGAAAAGATGTTGATCTATATTCATCTCCATACTTATGCATGATTAAGTCTAAGAAGAAATGCAAAGCTAGTACTTCTTCATATATTGATGATCACCATGCGTCTTCAAGTTTTGTGAGACGTAGTGCTGGACTTAGCAGCAAAACCTTGCATTCTTTGATTAGTTTGTCTTCGGGTATGATTCCTTGTTATGGTAGTATATATAGTCCTTTTGCTTCATGTGAATTGTTGTCTGCTGATTCACATCTATTAGTTAGAAACTCGGGTTTTACTTTTTTTGATTCTGATATAGCCGTAGATTTTATTAGAAATAAAGAAAAGGAGAGAGTTAAGTCATTTAATAAACAAAGATAATTAGTTGGAACATTAGGGGTCTTCATGATTTAGAAAAATGTTCTAAATTGAAATCTTTTTTAAAGATTAATTAGTTGATATTGTGTTATTACAGGAATCTAAACTTGAATCACTAGATTTCAAAAATCTTAGATGTTTAGGTGGCCTTTATATTAGTAATTGGGAATTTTTGCCAGCTAGGGGTAGTGTGAGAGGTTTAATAATTGGTTGGAAAAACTCTTGTGTTAGACGCCAACATGTTTTTATTAAACACTATTCTATGCATATTATCTTCTCTGATATTATTGATGAATCCATCTTAAATATTTCTAATATCTATGGTCCTTGTAATAAATTAGATCGTACGACACTTTGGAGTGAGTGTCTTGAGTTTAGAACACTCGCTCTTGGGCCTTGGATATTAGGTGGTGTTTTCGGTGTTATTAGATTTTTTGGAGAGAGATCTCCTCGAGAAGGAGATTTTTCTGCTATGGAAGAATTTGATTAGTTTATCGTGAATAGTGATTTAATAGAAATTAAAATGAATAATGGGCTATTTACTTGGTCTGGTGGAAGAGAAATTCCTTTCATGGCCTTATTAGATATGTTTTTTATTAGTGATGAATTAGAGGATAAATTCCTTTCTTGTAATGTTGCTGGTTTACCTACTTTATTATCTGATCATTGTGCTATTATTCTCTCCTGTTCTATTCCTGGATTGAACTTTAAATTATTTAGATGTGAAAAAATGTGGTTATTAGAGAATAATTTTAATGATTTAATTTCTTATAAATGGATTTGATTAAGTAATTACAATATTTCTTTTCCTAATAATAGAGCTAAAGTTTTGGTTTGTAAATTTAAAGGGTTAAGATTTTTTCTAAAGAAAAGGAGTAAAGATTTTTTTTAGTAATATCCAGATTAAAAAGGAAAAAAATTTAAGTGAAATTTTACTACTAGATAAGAAGAAAATAGACCTTTAAATGTTTTTGAGAAAAATGTCCTTTTTAATCTCAAAGAGGATATAAACATAATTTTGTTGCAAAAAGAAATTATGTGGAAACAAAGATCGAGAGTTAATTGGATGGATGATAGTGATAAAAATATTAAATTCTTTCATAAAATTGCTAATGGTAGAAAAAGAGATAATACTATTATTCTATTTTTGTAAATGAAGATGAAATTTCCAATCAAGTTGATCTTAATAATGAATTCACTAATTACTATAGAGGTATTTTTGGTAAAACTAATTTTCGTAGAGTTAAAGCTAATTGGATCTTATTATATAATGATAATAATTTTGTTGACTTAAATGATTTGGATAAACCTTTACTAAATCGAAGATTCTAAAATTATTAATGATATGCCCTCGGACAAAGCCCCTGGTCCTGATGATTTTCCTATTTTGTTTTACATCACGTTTTGGGATGTTTTAAAAGATGATTTATTCTCTCTATTTGATGTATTTTTTAATGTAAATTACAATTGGGTAGATTTAATTCAGCTAATGTGGTTTTAATACATAAGAAAATTGGGGTTAATCTTTTAAATGATTTTAGACCCATTCCATTATTAAGTTGTTGCATTAAAATCATTTCTAAAGTTGTATCAAATAGATTAAGCCCTAAATGAATGATTTAATAGACAGTTCTCAAACTGCATTTATTAAAGGTAGGAATATCACTGATGGTGCAGCTACTATTCAGGAGTACATTAATTACTGTTGTAGGAATAATCTGACTTTTGTTGTCCTTAAACTTAATTTTGCTAAAGCTTTTGATTCCATTGACTGGTTTTTCCTTAAAGATCTTTTAATGGCTAGAGGTTTTAGTATTAAATGGATAAATTATACATGGTCTCTTCTAAAGTCTAGTAGTTCTAATATTCTTGTCAATGGCATTTCTGGTGGCAAAATTCAGTCTAAATGTGGCCTAAGACAAGGAGATCCATAGTCTCATTATGTATTTAATTTAGCTGCTGATGTTTTTTCTAGAATTATTAAGCTGGTCACTAGAATGGTGTGATTGACCATGTAGAAAGAGATATTACAAACGAGGGTATTTCTATTCTACAATTCGCGGATGATGCTCTATTTTTTCTTCTTGTTTACCTAAATCTATTATCTCTCTTAAATTCATTCTTTATAATTTTGAGTTGCTTTCTGATTTAAACATGAACTTTTACAAGAGTTCAGTTTTAGTTGTTAATGACTATCTTAATTGTGGAAATTTAGTGGCTAATACTTAATTTTAATTTAATGAAATTCCCTAAAGAATATCTTGTTTTTATTGCAAGACCTCAGAAACTAAAACATGAAGATTGGAATATTATCATTGATAAAATCAGTAATAAATTGTCTAATTGGAATAATAGATTCCTTTCGAGAGCAGGTAGAGTAGTTTTAATTAACTCAATGTTGTAAGCCTTACCCATTTATTGGATATCATTTTATCAATTCCTCATTTGGATAATTGAGAAAATTGATAGTAGTAGATGACATTTTCTCTGGTGTGGGGAGAATATATTTTCCTGCTCCAAATGTTTGATCCGATGGAATACTGTATATACACCTAAAAGTGAGGGTGGATTAGGAGTCATAAACTTATATAATCTTAATTTTTCTCTATTTTGCAAATGGATGTGAAAATTTAATGATTATAACCTAAATTATTTATGGAAAGAATTAATTTCGAACCACTGGTATAACGATAATTTAAATCTTACTCTTGATTCTTTTAATAATCTAAATAATGTTTCTCACTTTTGGAGATCTATAGTTCATCAATCTGAAATATATATAAGTTAGGTATTGGCTATATTGTTCACTCTGGCAATAATGTTTTATTTTGGGATGATTGTTGGATTGCTTCCATTCCCTTCAAAGTTGAGTTTAAAGAATTATACGATATTTATAATTTTAAAAAGGCCTTGATTTTAGATATTTACAACAAAGATCAAATTTTCC
The DNA here is from genome assembly GCA_030737875.1 of Allium sativum. Lineage (NCBI taxonomy): Eukaryota > Viridiplantae > Streptophyta > Magnoliopsida > Asparagales > Amaryllidaceae > Allium > Allium sativum. The sequence goes on from CM060913.1 coordinate 313,282,981, forward strand.
CTTGGAATTTTAGTTTCAGACGTACTCTAGTTGGTCTTACTCTTAAACAGTTTGCCTTACTTTGTGCTAGACTTGATTTATATAAGTTTGATGAAGAGAAAGACATTTATCATTGGTATTGGGATATAAGTGGCTCTTACTCTTATAAATCGCTCTATATTTTCTTTGTTTTATGGGGTTAAAAAATAAGTTTTCAGTAATCTTTGGAAAGCCAATGGTCCTCCCAAAACCAAGTTACATATGTGGGTCATTCTAAATACTATTGAATTATTAAAGTTGAAAAATATAATTATTAATAAAAATTGTTATTTTTGTAATAATCATTTTGAGGATTCAGCTCATTTATATTTTGTTTGTCCTATTACTAAGTTCATTTTGATTAGCGTTTTTAACCTTTTCAATTTTCCCTCTAATTTCAACCACTTTGATTGTGAATATTATTGGAATTATTATAGGTTTATTTTTAATGCCAATAACAGGTATTTACGTGACACCATTTTTTTAATTATTTGCTGGTATATTTGGTTTGAATGGAATCAATATGCTTGTATCTATGTGATACCATTTTTTTAATTATCTATGTGATACTAATGCATTATCAGCGTCTGTTATTCCAAATTTGTGATACTTGGTTTTTCATATCTTATTTACTTAGATGTCTTGTATCATGCTTCATAGTGACACACACACACACACACACACACACACACACACACACACACACATATATATATATATATATATATATATATATATATATGATACTGCATATGATCTCTAGTGAGGTTTTCTATCTTCTTATATTTGTTATTGTTTAAATTGTTTTCTTCTGACTGCCTTTTTATCTCTTGTTCTATCTATGTTGTTCTTTAATCCCCAATGTATTATATGTGGTTGTTATTCCTAATTTGTGATACTTGGTTATTCTTATCTTATTTACTCAAATATCCTCTATCATGCTTTATGATGATGATGATGATGATGATGATGATGTGTGTGTGTATATATATGTGTGTGTGTATGTATATATATATATATATATTATTGGCACGCTTTTTGGTCAAAGCCGTCACACGTGAAATCTCTGGTTAACAATACGCTCAAGTATTGGGAGCATCGTCAGAAGACAAGAAGTGATTTGGTTGAAGTCACATCACAAACATAGAAACGCTCGGAACTCCTAATAGATGACTTTTTTTGGGCCCGAAAACATTGTTTATGGTGCTTTGCACCGTTACTTTCATAGCCCTCCGAATGAGCTTCAGGTAGAGCTTTCATTTGGTCAAAATGGACTTACGGTTTGGAAATTACGCTGTTTCCGTGAACGCACGCAGAATCAAAAGAGCGGAAACTTGGACTTTTCATATACGGAACCCCGGATCGGGTCGGATACATTGTCTCGGATCTCAGCATTTGGTTCGGATCGGGTGGAGGAGAGCCGACCCGCATGAACTATCGCATGAACATGGCATTTTTGCCACCCCACATCGGTTCGGTTCAGATCGGAGAAGATACCTGACCCGACCCGCGTTGTACCAGGATCACGGAAATGCACGACGTCTTTGGACTAAGGACATCGGTTCGGATCGGTGGTGGAAGGACCCGATCCGATCCCCCTATAGCAAGCTCCGCACAGCAGCTTTGACCGCTTCTTAAGGAGTAACTTCCTCCTACTAATCTGGATCAACTTCCACCTTGCATAGCACGACTTAGATTGGATTTCTCCACTACTTCCACTTCATTTTGGGATTCTTGGGATGCATGCCATATGGCATCCAACCCGATGCCCCTCTACTATTATAAATACACCACTACATGGCATTTTGAAGGGATCATTAGCCACTCTCACTCTCGGCCTCCATTGCTACAACACAAGAGCATTGCACTTCATTCAAAAACTAAATTAACACATCGATTACGTGTATAATCTCTTGTAATCTCATTCAACACACGGATTGTGTGTCTTGATGTAACTAATTCTTGTAATTTGTCAGTATAACAATAAGATTATAAAGTGAACGTAGGCAACTTCTACAGCTGAATCACTATAAAAACCTCGTGCGTCTCCTGTTATTTATAGTATTCTGCATTATGTGATCTGTAATTTTGAGGACTTCACACTGCATTTGGGTGTTGGTACCAAATTTCGGTCTAACATTTTGGCGTGCCAGGAAGGGGCACACGACATAACTTCTTGTTCTAGCGTGAAAGAAAGCAGATTATTTGGCTACTGGATCGATGGTCAAACAAAAGATTTCTCATGTTGAAGATGAAGGCACAGGAAACGAGGAAAGCCAGGAGGCTTCCTCTCATGGAGATACGTCAGCGTACTTGACTCGAGACGAAATGGATGGAATTCTCGCTGAATTGAAAAGCCAGCAGGCAAGGCAAGATGATCTCCTTCGAAAACGATAAGAAATGATAATGAATTCTTCGCTTGGATGAACGGAAGGCCAGGCAGTAGCATACAACCCACCGGAACTAGCACCGAAATGGCTCGATAAGCTGCTGTCAACCAGGTCGGTTTGGCTCATATCCAAAATACGGAGCAAACTGGAACTAGGGGCAACCCCCATCGGGTCGGACCCGATCTGATCCAATCCGCAGCATACAACTTGGAGCAAGTCGAGGTAAGAAGCAATGCACTCGAACGTGCACGCCATGCTCCAACTAATGACGTTTCGAATGGGAACATGAGAATCACAATAGATTCAAGCCATGTTCGGCCCATGTCAGCCCCGGTTCGGATGGAACCATCTCAGCATCAACGTGAAGCCCCTCGGTTCGGAGCTGGAGAACCAGGTCGGATCGGTGTCCACGAACCACGACCCGGGGGCATCTCCGACCCGAACCGTGCAACCCATCAAGAGCTCCTTCACTCTGTTGGAATCAACGCTGGGGGGCACCACTCTAATCTTGGCAACTTGCAACAGCTTTTTGAAGGCGATCGACTCGCCAATTTGATTGAACGTCTCTCGAGAGGCCGCACTTATTGGAGTGACGTGGATGACGTCAACCACCTTATGTTCACACAGGAAATCAGTAATTCTCGCAATCCCCCAGATTTCAAACTTCCAATTTTGGAGCCTTACAACGGCCGAATAGATCCTACCATGCACCTAATGCGATACGAATGACATATGGAAGTTCAATCGGCATCGTCAAATGTTATATCAAAATGTTTTCCTCTCTTTCTGACTGATATAGTTGCCATGTGGATTCGGCATCTTGCACCAGAATCAATCAACAGTTGGAACGTGTTGGTCTCCCGCTTTATTGAGCAATATCGGGTGCACATTGCATGACCCAAAAACGTAATGTCGCTCACTACAATCAAGCGGAGGTCTGGAGAAACTCTGCGTTCATTACTTGTGTGATTCAACGCTGCAATAGCATCTGTTGATAGTCCCGAACCATCAATGGTATTAATGGCGGCGGTATCCGATGTTCTGGATACGTCAGAGTTGTACTAGGATCCACCGCGAGATCTCGTCGAATCCAATTTTGAAGCAGATAGATTTCTGCGTGAGGAAGACGCAAAATCCGAGAAGGCTATTCTCGATGTCAACATGATTAAAGGCGGAGCACCGTCTGACTTTGGAAAAGGCAATGACAAGGGAAAAGTAACAGCCACTGTAAAGAATGATCGCAACGCTCAGCCCCGTATATGGCCCAGATATGAAAATACACTGAACTCAGTGCTTCACTATCTGACATCTACATGGATAAAGGGGGTGCTTCCTCCTATCCAAGGCCTCCTAAGAGGGAGCCAACACAAGCACAACGCAATTCCGGAAGGCATTGCATATTTCATGACATAGACGGTCATAATACTAATGACTACAGGCATTTGCGAGATTTGATTGAGGATCGGGTTAGACGAGGAGAGCTACCCAAGTATGTCATGTAACCAACAGTGCTGGCGCCAGTACCTGCCACCACGCTGCCACCACCAATTCCCCGGAGAGGGAACAATCCTGGATCGAGCAATCGCGGGATTATCATTAACTGATCGCACTTAGTAGGTCTCTTCGGTTTGCTGAACTCTGGTCCGTTGTTTATGTTTCTTTTTAGGCTTTTAGGCGATTTTTCACCCTTCTTTGCTTCCTCTGCATGTAATAGAAGCGGTCACATCAGCCCACATGCATGGAGTAGGCTTGTGGTCTCCAGTCATGTCCGGCTAACGACCGTTGTACTTTCATGAATCAATAATAATCTTTGAGCTCCGGCCTCAAACTGGACCCGTCTAGTATAAACAAATTTTCACAGCATATCCTTGGTCGTCTTACTCAGGTAAGGCCATCGTGGAGCCTTCTTAGTATTTCCTTGGTCGTCTTACTTAGGTAAGGTCGTCTTGGACCCTTATTAGCATTTCCTTGATCATTTTACCCCGGTAAGGCCGTCTTAGAACCTCATGGATCTTCCTTGGTCGTCTTACTCCGGTAAGGCTGTCTAGGAATTATTCTTGCATTGTTTTATCTCCTTGCAGGTACGGACTTTTGGATATCTCGGACTATTCAGAACACATCTTCCTTCAACCAACAAGATATGTTCTGGGGGGGCAAACATGTTGACACACTTTTTGGTCAAAGCCATCACACGTGAAATCTCTAGTTAACAATACGCTCAAGTATTGGGAGCATCGTCAGAAGACAAGAAGTGATTTGTTTGAAGTCTCATCACAAACATAGAACCGCTCGGAACTCATAATAGATGACCTCTTTTGGACCATGAAACATCGATTACGGTGCTTTGCACGATAACTTTCGTAGCTCTCTGAATGAGCTTCATGTAGAGCTTTTGTTTGGTCAAAACGGACTTACGGTTTGGAAGTTACGCCCATTTCCGTGAATGCCGCAGAACCGAAAGAGCGGAAACTTGGACTTTTCATATATGGAACCCTGGATCGGTTTAACAACCCGTAAATTCTGGGCCAGTTTAAAAAATTTATTTTGCCAATTTTAGCGAATTTTGAATATTTAACATGAATTATTTTAAATAATAACGACGAAAAATTTATTTTGAATAGAATCGAACGTATATATTATATACGTCGTCGTTAGAATATAAATAATTATATATAAATATAAATAGAATTGAAAATGGCGCGGTAGTTCGATAATTCGATTTCAAACTTCAATTGAATGTACCGGGTGCAAAACAAACCGGATTTTAGTGAAACCAAAAATAATAGGATCTAATTGGGAATATATTTCCAACGAATCCGAAAAATCAAGATTTCATAGCGGGAATCAAGAGATACGTCCAGTTGAAAATTCTGAATAGTCGCTATGGAATTCAGACCCTTAAAAATAGGAATTTTGCAAACGATCTTGGATTTCAACGAAACCACTTTTGTTGGACCCGTGATGTCAAATTATTGCTAGATTCCAAATTTCATAATTTTTCGAATCAATATGTGAGCGTGGCAAAGGAAAATGCGTTTGACCAGTTTCAGTTGATTTTAATCGACTGGAAAATGGCCATTTTTCCAACGGTCTCGGAATTCGATGAAACTAGTTTTGTTAGGACCGTATCGTCAATACGAAGCTAGAAAATATTTTTCGGGAATTTTCCGAGTTAGTATGTGACCCCAGTGAATTGAAATGCGCGTTCAAATTCAATATATAGAGTTATATGTTGATTTTGACGAAAACTGATCGAAACGATCGAATCAGCTTATGGTACATATCCCATTGTGTTCGAAATGGGGGTAATTAGCTATGAACGACAGGCGGTGGGTCCCGTTTCGAGGTCAAAATAAAAAGTACCTTTTTGGAATTAAAAAAAAAATTCTCCTTTCTCATATATGCCTTCAGCCCCCCCCCCCTCTCTTCACTCTCTCTCTTCAGTTCTTCCCGAAAAAAAAAACCCTAGATTCAAATCGCGCCCCTCCCTGTCCACCTCGCCGTCGTGCGCCCCTACAGTCGTCGCCCTCCGATCCACCGCATCCCCTCTCCTCCATCGCCTCCGTTCTCTTTCTTCCCCCTTTCCTTTCTGAAACGCGACGCCCCCCCCCCTCGAAAGCTCCACCGCCTGAAGCCCTACACCCACCGCCTCCAGCATCGCCTGAGGCCGACGCTCGACCTCCAGGGTGAACACCTCCGCCCCCTTTTCTCCACAAACCAGTGAGCATTTGTTTTACTTTTCTTATTTAATTTAATGATTTAGTTAATTTTCAGTTTTAAGGATAAATTTGCATTATTTTTAGAGATATAAATATATATTGTTTTGCTTACATAAAAATAGGATTTTTAACTTCAAAGGAAAGATTTTATTTTTATGTAAAGAATAGAATTATATTTTTAGATAAAAGAATAGATTTTTCTTTAGTCAATAAAAAATAGAATTTTTATCTATATAGTAGCGGGGTAAAAATAGAATTTTTATCTATATAGTAGCGGTGTAAAAATAGAATTTTTATCTATATAATAGCGATGTAAAAATAGAATTTTTATCTATATAGTAGCGGTGTAAAAATAGAATTTTTATCTATATAGTAGCGGTGTAAAAATAGAATTTTTATCTATATAGTAGCGATATTAAAATAGGATTTTTTATATACATAGCAACAATATAAAAATGTGATTTTTATATATGTAGTGGCTATGGGCAACGAAAGTGACAAAAGGCGAGAACAGTGATGATTTCCTACAATTGAAGTGTCGTGGAGTTGGGATAGCTTTGGTGAGAACTTCTCACTCTAAATTCTCTTTTTCTAGTTATAGATATATATACTAGGATGCAGACGGTGCTTAGCAGCACCCGACACCCGTCATCCACAGACCATGGATGGCTTGTTTGTTTGATTGATGTGTTGTGAAAATTGTTTGTGATGTTGATGTGAAATCGATCATAAAATGTAGATATGTTGAAATAACTTAATTATCGTTAAAAATATAATTTTTAACGTGAATGTGAATAAATGAATATTTATAAACAAATCGGCCAATTTATTTATATACACTAATTTGACTGATATTGATTGGGATGATAAATTTTACACATCGCCCAACTACACAAATAAAAATCTGTGTTTGTTGATTTGAAACCCCACACGGGTGTTGGGATGAAATTTGGCGTATACTAATCTCAATTATTTAATTGTGTGTCGATCGATTGGTCGACAGGCTGTGTAAGCGTTAATTATTTATATTTGATGCTTATGCAGTTGTGTGGTGCACCTTGGATGATGGTTGATTGTTTATCATTGCTATTATATACATGTGTTGTATGGAATCCATATAATTAACATTATATGGTGATTGATTGGGCTTCATTCCAATTGGGAAAATAAAGAATATTAGAATATAAAAATATTCATGTGTTGAAACTATTTATGTGTTGAAACTATTTATGTGTTGAGTAAAATATTTTAATAATAAAATTTACATCTTTATCATATTTAAAATTAGAACTACTTCACGGTGGAGTCTGATTGAAAATCAAACGATAGATACCATAATTTTATAGAATATTTTACATAACAAAAATAGTTGTGTGTTGACAGTACTCATGTGTTGAGATTGGTCGTGTGTTGAAAGAAATATAGATTCATGTGTTGAATAGAATAAATATTCATTTGTTGAATAGAATAACGAATTTATTGAAATATATATATATATAAAGCCGTGTTGATTAGAGTTGCGCCATTTTGACGTGAACGATAGTTATATCGATTATATTCGTTTTTATAATGAATATAGAAAAGAAGTGAATTCAAAATATAACGTTTTGAAAATATTATCATTTATATAGTAATGATATGAAATATTCAATTTTGATTTGAAATTGAATATAGAGTTGAAATGGGTTTGAAAACGAATTTAAAACGATTTATAAAATACGTTTTAAAAGGAAATCGACGAAATATATATATAATATATATATTATATATATAATGGCCTGAATAGAACGCGCCACGCCGCGGCAGTTCGTGAATTTCGACCATTGACTTCGAATTGACGTTGCGGGAGATCCGACCGTCGGATTCTCCTAAAACCGGAACCATTGGGTTCGTATCGAAAAGAGCTTTCCAATGAATATTAGAAATTTGAAATCTAACGGTTGGATTTGGAATTATGTCCAAATCAAATTTAGAAAAGGTCGTTGTAAGTGCAGTTCGATTGCCGTTGATGGAAATCGACTGTACGCGCCTTGATAAAATTATTAAAAATATCTATAATTTGTGTAAAATCATAAGAAATGATTTGGGAAAAATTGGGCTGAAGAATTCCACATTTGAAAAGATAAAAATAGAATTTTATCGAAATGAACTAGTTTTGAACTAGAATAAAAATCAATTTATTTTTGAAATAAATAAATTGAATTTGAAAGTGATTTTAAAAATAATCAATATTCCCAATACGTGAATTCAGAACCTTGTACTTAATATCAAATGTGATTTGGGTTTGTCGTGAGCGGTGTTTTGAATAGCACCTGTTCTTTAACCCGATTAACAAAAGAGTGTGATTTTGGGTTTATCGTTAATCGTGGTTTAAATGACATTGGTTCTTTAACCCAGTTAAAAACAGGATATTGATTTTTGAAAAGATTAAAACTAAGTGGAGTTTTAACGAATCTTTAATTAGATTGAAATGTGAATTGATAATTTAAATTATCAAATCTGAAAGGTGATCGAGAATGGAGTACCACCAGTTTTGCTCCAAAGCGATAGTTAAATCTTTAATTAGATTTGAACGTGAGATATTAATTAATTTTACCAATAACACTGTGGTGTTAGATATGGAGTATTACCAGTTTTTCTCCATGGGATATATAGGTTGGGATTGGGAAATAAAATAAATAAATAATTACTTCGGTGTGGCTCGCTAATCCCGACTAGTTTGAAATGATATCCAAATGATGATTAAAGAATAAATTTAGAAGAGTTTATCTTGGATAAAATTAATGGGAACCTTTCCCTAAGAATGTGATTTTGTGAATAAAAGAATATTCTGAATTGTAATGAGGCGTTTGTTGTGTTTGTGTAACATTTGTTTATCATATACGTGGGTTATTCAGAAAGGCCGGGTTTATACCCGTTCTGAATAACCGATTCGACGAGATGTCGAAGATGAAGACGGTGGTTGAAGACCGGATGTCTCCACATCGTTTGGGTGATTACTGATGATCTCGATTGGGCTGTACACCCAAGATGAGGGTAACAGTTGGTGATCGTCCAGACGTACCTGGAGATCGATGGATATGCGAGGAAAGTGCCTCCGGTTTCGTTCAGACCCAGAACGAACTTGTAAATGGATAGTGTGTCTAACATTGGATTTTATTCTGTGTTGATTGATCTCTATTAAATATACATCTGTTTGGCGGCAGAGAATTTATTCTCTTGCTTAACGCCCTTCTCTGATACGTACGAGCTCAGAGGTTGTATATCGATGGACATCAATTGCATGGAGTGAATTGCCAGTGTGGCACGCGTAAGTGGCAATTGATCAAGGCTTCTGTTGAAAAGCAAAGTCTTGTGGTAGATGATCAAAGCACGGCTTGTGTGGCGTAGCTTTGTGTATAGCGTGAATTCGCGAGCCTCACACCTCGGTATGAGTCAAAAACGGGATAGTGACTACAGGGAGAGCACGACGTTTCTTTCTAGCTAGGGTGGTGTCAGTGACCTACCAGCCCTGACATTTATATACTTTTCTCCTGTGTGGTTGTTGGATACGAGGCGCCTCAGATATAGGTCTGTAAGGACCGGGAAACGTGTGTTCAGGAATAACTAATCCTCAAAAGTAAGAGAGGACCGGCCCTGAAGATCCAAGGACCAGAGTGGGGTCCTGGGACATTTGCTAGATTGTCTCGAAGGCGGAGAGGAACTTGCCCCTTGCCTCGACTCATGATGGAATCCAATTTCCAATACGTGTATTTCGGTTTTATTTGTAGAGCCTAGTATGGCGACATAGTAGATGGTAGCTATGCCGTCTATGATTGATATTTATGATTTGAATTGTTTTGACACTATACACTTATAATAGTATCAAATGATTTGTTTTTAAATGTATCAAGCATTATTTGGCTATTATAAGGGAAAACCCTATCCTCCGGCTTGCGTTGCATTGTGTGATGGGACCTGGGTCTTATAATAGCTTCATTTTTCCAAAGAGCATTGCGCTGTTTTGTTATATGCACTAGTATTCTTGGGAGGAAACCCGTTCCGTGTTATACGGCGTGGTCCCTTGAATTACTATCTTTTAAAGTAAAGTTTTAAATAACTGTTTTAGTTCTCACACTAGTCACATGACTGACCTGGAGTTTATTTTTTTAACCTAAACTCTGGGTGCCCCTATTTTCCACACGGGCAGCTAGTAGTTTTGGTTTTGCAGATTTATATTCACAGGGTCCTGATTTACAGCTGGAACGATGCTCGGAAAGCTCTGTATCCGTGCATTACTTCTAGTTGTGCTTTTGTATTATTTGCCGCTGCGATGTATTTAAATGTAATTTAAACCTCTGATATTTATCGAATGTAATTTATTCATTTATACTTTGTATATTCTTGTATTCTGATGGAATTGTTGTAATAAACAATGAAATGTTCTTTCGTCTGAGCTCTTTTGTGTGTTGTTCTCAAAGTATCCACGCTTTCCTTCACGGGGAAGTTACGGGTTCATACAATCGGGTCAGATACTTCGGCTCGGATCTCAGCATTTGGTTCGGATCGAATGGAGGAGAACAGGTCTGCATGAACTATCGCATGAACATGGTATTCTTTCCACCCCACATTGGTTCGGTTCGGATTGGAGAAGATACCCGACTCGACCTGCCCTATATCAGGAACAAGGAAATGCACGACTTCTTTGGACTGAGGGCATCGATTCGGATTGATGGTGGAAGGAACTGATCTGATCCGCCTATAGCATGCTCCACACAACAGCTTTGACTGCTTCTTAAGGAGTAACTTTCTCCTACTAATCCAGATCAACTTCCACCTGGCATAGCATGACTTTGAGAGGATTTCTCCACTACTTCCACTTCATTTGGGGATTTTTGGGATGCATTCCATGTGACATCCGACCCGGAGCCCCTCTACGGCTATAAATACACCACTACATGGCATTTTGAAGGGATCTTTGGCCACTCTCACTCTCGGCCTCCATTGCTACAACTCAAGAGCATTGCACATTCAAAAACCAAATTAACACATGATTAAGTGTATAATCTCTTGTAGTCTCATTCAACACACTGATTGTGTGTCTTCATGTAACTGATTCTTGTAATCTATCAGTATAACAATAAGATTATAAAGTGGACATAGGCTGCGTCTACAGCCGAACCATTATAAACACTCGTGTGTCTCTTGTTACTTACCGTATTCCGCATTCCAAGATCTGTAATTGTGAGGACTTCACACTGCATTTGGGTGTTAGTACCAAATTCCGGTCTAATATTTTGGCGTGCAAGGAAGGGGGAACACGACGTAACTTGTTCTTCTAGCGTGAAAGGAAGTAGATTATTTGGCTATTGGATTGATGGTCAAACGAAAGATTTCCCATGTTGAAGATGAGGGCACGAGAAACGAGGCGAGCCAGGAGGCTTCCTCTTATGGAGATCCGTCAGCGTACTTGATTCAAGACTAAATGAATGGAATTCTCGCTGAATTGAAAAGCCAGCAGGCAAGGAAAGATGATATCCTCCGGAAACAGCAAGAAATGATGGATGAATTCTTCGCTCAGATGAACGGAAGGCCAGGCTACAACATACAACCCACCGGAACTAGCACCGAAATGGCTCGACCAGCTGCTGTCAACCAGTCGGTTCGGCTTGCATCCAAAATACGGAGCAAATTTGAACTTGGGGCAACCCCCATCGGGTTGGATCCGATCCGATCCACAGCAGACAATGTGGCGCAAGTTGAGGCAAGAAGCAATGCACTCGAACGTGCATGCCATGCTACAACTAATGACGTTCCGGAAGGGAACATGGGAATCACAACAGACTCAGGCCATGTTCGACCCATGTAGGCCCCGGTTCGGATGGAATCATCTCAGCATCAATGTGAAGCCCTCAGTACGGAGCTGGAGAACCAGGTCAGATCGTTGTCCATTAACCGCGACCCGGGGGAATCTCCGACCCAAACTGTGCAACCCATCACGAGCTCCCTCACTCTCTTGGAATCAATGCTGGGGGCACCAACTCTGATCTTGGCAACTTGCAACAGCTTTTTGAAGGTGATCGGCTTGCCAATTTGATTGAATGCCTCTCGAGAGGCCGCACTTATCGAAGAGACATGGATGACGTCAACCACATTCCGTTCACACAGGAAATCAGGAATTCTCGCAATCCCCTAGATTTCAAACTTCCTATTCTGGAGCATTACAACGGCCAAACAGATCCTATCATGCACCTAATGCGATACAAACGGTATATGAAAGTACAATCGGCATCGAAGAATGTTACGGAAAAATGCTTTCCTCTCTTTCTGATTGACATAGCTGCCATGTGGATTCGACAGCCAGCACCGGAATCAACCAACAGCTGGAGCATGTTGGTCGCCTGCTTTATTAAGCAATTTCAGGTCTACATTGCACGACTCAAAAACGTAATGTCGCTCACTACAATCAAGCAGAGGTCTGGAGAAACACTGTGTTCATTCCTTGAGAGATTCAATGCTGCAGTAGCATCTGTTGATAGGCCTGAACCATCTATGTTATTGATGGCGGTAGTATCCGGTGTTCTAGATATATCGGAGTTCAAAACCTCTTTGTACCGGGACCCACCGCGAGATCTCGGCAAATTCTATTTTGAAACAGATAGATTTCTACGTGAGGAAGACGCAAAATTTGAGACGGCTATTCTCGATGTCAACATGTTTAAAGGTGGAGCACCGTCTGACTTTGGAAAAGGAAATGACAAAGGAAAAGGAACAGCCGCTGCAAAGTATGATCGCAACGCTCAGCCCCGTAGAGGGCCCAGATATGAAAAATAAACTGAACTCAGTGCTTCACTATTTGACATCTACATGGATACAAGGGGTGCTTCCTCCTATCCAAGGCCTACCAAGAGGGAGCCAACGCAAGCACAACGCAATTCCGGAAGGCATTGCATATCTAATGACATAGATGGTCATAACACTAATGACTGCAGGCATTTGCGAGATTTGATTGAGGATCGGGTTAGACGAGGAGAGCAACCCGAGTACGTCATGCAACCAACAGCGTCGGCGCCAGAACCTGCGTCCGCGCTGCCACCACCAATCCCCGGAGAGGGATCGATCTTGGATCGAGTAATCATGGGATTATTATTAACTGATCCCACTCAGCGGATCTCTTCAGTTTGCTGGACTCCGGTCCATTGTTTATGTTTCTTTTTAGGCTTTTAAGCAATTTTCCCCCCTTCTTTGCTTTCTTTGCATGTAATAAAAGCGACCACATCAGCCCACACGCACAGAACTGGCTTGTGATCTCCAGTCATTATCGACTAACGATCGACGTACTTTCGTAAATCAGTAATAAGCTTTGAGATCCGGCCTCAAACCGAACCCATCTAGTATAAACAAATTTTCACAGCAAATCCTCAGTCGTCTTACTCAGGTAAGGGCGTCGTGGAGCCTTCTTACATTTCCATGGTCGTCTTACTGAGGTAAGGTCGTCTTGGACCCTTATTAGCATTTCCTTTATCGTTTTACTTCAGTAAGGCCATCTTGGAACCTCATGGCTCTTCCTTGGTCGTCTTACTTCGGTAAGACTGTCTAGGAACTATTCTTGCATTGTTTTATCTTCTTACAGGTACAGACTTTTGGATATCTCGGACTATCCAGAACACATCTTCCTTCAACCAACAAGATAAGTTTTGGGGGGCAAACATGTTGACATGCTTTTTGGTCAAAGCCGTCACACGTGAAATCTCTGGTTAACAATAGCTTAAGTATTGGGAGCATCGTAAGAAGACAAGGAGTGATTTGGTTGAAGTCACATCACAAACATAGAACCGTTCGAAACTCCTAATAAACGACCTCTTTTGGGCCCGAAAACATCGATTATGGTGCTGCTGTAACTTTCATAGACCTCTGAATGAGCTTCAGGTAGAGATTTCGTTTGGTCAAAACGGACTTACGGTTTGGAAGTTACGTCCATTTCCGTGAACGTGCGTAGAACCAAAAGAGCAGAAACTTGGACTTTTCATATATGGAACCTCGGATCGGGTTATGTACTTCAGCTCGGGTCTCAGCATTTGGTTTAGATCGGATGAAGGAGAACCGACCCGCATGAACATGGCATTCTTGCCACCCTACATTGGTTCGGTTCGGATCGGAGAATATACCTGACCCGACCCGCCTTGTACCAGGAACACGGAAATGCACGACGTTTTTGGACTGAGGACATTGGTTCAGATCGGTGGAGGAAGGACCCGATCCGATCCGCCTGTAGCAAGCTCTGCACAGCAGCTTTGACCGCTTCTTAAGGAGTAACTTCCTCCTACTAATCCGGATCAACTTCCACCTTGTATAGCACGACTTAGAGAGGATTTCTCCACTACTTCCACTTCATTTCAGGATTCTTGGGATGTATGCCATGTGGCATCCGACCCGGCGCCCTTCTACAACTATAAATACACCACTACAAGGCATTTTGAAGGGATCTTTGGCCACTCTCACTCTCGGCCTCCATTGCTACAACACAAGAGCATTGCACTTCATTCAAAAACTAAATTAACACGTCGATTACGTGTATAATCGCTAGTAATCTCATTCAACACATGGATTGTGTGTCTTCATGTAACTGATTCTTGTAATCTGCCAGTATAACAATAAGATTATAAAGTGGATGTAGGCTGCATTTACAGCCGAACCACTATAAAAACCTCGTGTATCTCCTGTTATTTACAGTATTATGTATTTTGTGATCTGTAATTGTGATTGTGCGGACTTCACACTGCATTTGGGTGTTAGTACCAAATTTCGGTATAACATTTTGGCGTGCCAGGAAGGGGGCACACGACATAACTTCTTCTTCTAGCGTGAAAGTAAGCAGATTATTTGGCTATTGGATCGATGGTCGACGAAAGATTCCCCGTATTGAAGATGAAGGTACAAGAAACGAGGCAAGCCAGGAGGCTTCCTCTCATGGAGATCCGTCAGCGTACTTGACTCGAGACGAAATGGATGGAATTCTCGCTGAATTGAAAAGACAGCAGGCAAGGCAAGATGATTTCCTCTGGAAACAGCAAGAAATGATGGATAAATTCTTCGCTCGGATGAACGGAAGGTCGGGCAACAGTATACAACCCACCAGAACAAGCACTGAAATGGCTCGACAAGCTACTGTCAACCAAGTCAGTTCGGCTCGCATCCAAAATACGGAACAAATCGGAACTGGGGGCAACCCCCAACGGATCGGATCTGATCCACAGCAGACAACGTGGATCAAGTTGGGGCAATAAGCTATGCACTCGAACGTGCACGCCATGCTCCAACTAATGACATTCCGGATGGGATCATGGGAATCACAACAGAATCAGGCCATGTTCGGCCCATGTCAGCCCGGTTCAGATGGAACCATCTCGGCATCAACGTGAAGCCCCTCAGTTGGGAGCTGGGAACCGGGTTGTACCGATGTCCACGAACCAAGACCCAGGGGCATCTCTTGTAACGTCCCGCCATTTTGGCCGCTTCAAATTGGTGATTAAAACCAACTTAAAACGTCCAAACTGACGGAGCGTATTTAGCTTATAGAGTTTAAAATACAAAATCAACACCGAAAACACAGAATAATAGACAACACAATATTGAATAGGAAAATAAAACTTTTATTGATAAATCAAACTTTGATACATCATTTTTCTATATAGCAGAAAAAAATTTATTTGAATACAAGGAAAATATTTACTGTTTTTGAAATCTTCAGAGTGCGCCAGCTTGGAATCCCCATCCTCGTCGATCTTCAAATCCTTAGTTGTATTCTTTCAATCTGAAATGCTCGGGTCTGACCTGAGCGTTCCATGCAAAAACATAAAACACCCGAGTCAGGATTAAATCATAGTTCACGTAAATTAACTTCAATATAAACTAAAATATGGAAATAAATCTTAACATCACTATATATCGCATCTGTGGTATCTGTCCAGAATCGGGTATAATATCTATGCTTATCCATTTTTATTTTAGGGGCAAATGGTCATGGAAGCCTGCATGTACATGCGTGCACAAGTACACGTGTGCACTGCCCCAGCATCCCATGACCACCACATAACAAGTGCAATGAAGTTTATGAAGGGTGCGTAGGTATACAGCAAAACAGGATAGCAAAAACTACACAAGACTCTACACACCAAAGACACATGTATTCCAATAAAGCATAGATAGGAGAGGAGCAGAATTATAGACATCATGCATTCAATGCATGCAACAAGTTAAGTACAAATGTATATCAACTAGTGATTTTCAGTAATTTGTTTGATTGCTAGCATTTCAAGTACCGAAAGTCAGACAACTTGGAGTTAGATGAAACAATTTCATCTATTTTTTTTCAATGAGGTCAGGAACAATGCAGGTAGCTTATATTATTTCTAGGTAACCATTAAATGCCTGAGATTCATATGAACACACACACACACCCATGCAGTCACAGCATACATCTGCACAGTCATGAACATATGCAGTCACAACTTATATATATATATATATATATATATATATGTTTATGAATAAAATGTTAGTCTCATGTATCAATACATAATTGCATGCATACTTCAGCAAGGCAAAATGGACAGAGTTACATGTTTATAGTCATGATTTAAAGGAAGTAGCATGTATTTAAGTAGCCACGATCAGGTGCCCAAATAAGTAGAAATGCATTTTTGTCTATGAGCTAAGGTACCCAGGTTGTAAAACAAAATACAAGTCCTGATGTCTAAGTGCCAACATTTTAGATCTGTGCTCAGTTCATGGTTCAGATTCGTAAAAGAAACACAAGCAGGAGACATAAATGGCGATTAACTAAATGCATGACTGTATGTATACAAATATATGAGCGTATGTACATACATATGGATAGCTTTGTATTAGTATGCCATTCGCACAAGGGAAAGCATCTCAATACAAATGATTAATAAGGTAAGTAGCATGGATATGAAGCTAGGCAAACAGTGCAAAACATGTTTGAACATATAACTGAACCAAGAAGGTAGCATATCAATGTCAACTAGAGCAGCTACACAATTTAGAAGTTGCAGCACCTTATTTTATTTGAATAATTTGGGTTAACTCCATTAGAGCCGCAGCATGTATATCTCAAAGTGAAATTATAGTTTAAAACATTTAGGGAATTCAAATGTCTGTAGTAAATGACTGATACTATCAACCATAGTCTGGTCCCTGGTTAATGCAATAAAGTCTTATAACAGTTGACAACAATCCTTTTAGTTAAAACCCAAATCTTATGCAACATACAATTTTGGCCAAATAGCAGAATATCAATTTCCATTTAATTAACCTATGTATTATAAACTTGTTACAGTTGGTATCATATAACTTTAAAACAATACAGTGGTGTGTCTTGGAACCATCTGAGTAGCAGGAAACTATTACCTATCTCTTAATTGTTTTCCAAATTTCAAGAGTAATGTGACTGGGTTTAAAGGAAACATCCTACTTTCAGATGTTCAAGATAGGAATCCACTGCCACTTATATGCTTATTATGAACATAAATATATAGCCTCAAATACCCCACATAAATTATCCAGTTGAAAGTGAAATTGAAGACTGATTTGGGGAAACCCAAAAAGAAATGCAGATTAAACAACAAAAAATCAAGGAAAAGGGATATGAAGGCATAATTCAATACATATGCATACACATCTTCACTAATGTTTACTGTGCATATAACCATATACATCCAAGTGTAATTTTCACACATATAAAATATGTGTGTGCGCCTCTGAGTTCAGATTTCAGCAACCAGGATGGAACCGACTATACAGGGTCAAGACAATATCAAACTTCTCGGTTCGACGGAATTTGCACATATACGTATGCCGCGATATGTATATACATATACGAGGATGTTTATATATACACATATACATTTTTGGCCTCCACATATATGCACAAATCCGGTTATATCGGCACAATACACAAGTGCAATCATATTTCGGCAGGGATGAACAATAGCAAACAGTTAAAATAAACAAATTTCATTTTTCAGGAAACAGCCAAGTAGCAAGAACCAAATTTAATACCAAATTTAGTCTAATACTGAAGTTAATAAACCTGACTCAATAATTAATCGTGAGCGATGCTCACCTGCAGTTGCGAAACAGCGGACAGAGGCAACAATTAGTGCGATGACGGAAGAGATCGAGGCAGCAATTCCTACAGTAGCAGTGGTGGGCTGGACGAATCACAGCCGCGATAGAACTGCCATGGAGCAGCAACATGGGTCGTCGCGGTGGTGGCTGCAGCTAGCGTCGATGATGGCAATTGCTTCGAAAAGAATGGATTTTCAATTTTAAACAACAATCTTGGTTAGGGTTCGATTTAGGGCCGAGGAGAGTGGCTTGATAGCTGCGATAGGCGGCGGCCTTCTTCAGTCTCCGATGGCAGTGCCTTTAGCAGCGAGCGCTTGGTGGAGGCTCATCGTTTTGGGGAGGTGTAAAACTCGATTTGAAGGACTAGGTGGTCTGCGATTTAGGGGAAATCATTGATTTGGGAACCGAGGCTTTGGCCATTGAAAAAAATGAAATAGAACGATTGATTTTTTTGCTTTGTGAAATTTGGGGGATTAGGGTTGTATTTATAACAAAGGAACCGTGGCATCCAAGACAACGTGGGAAGCACGGAATCAGATTGTGTGTGCGACAAGGAACCATTTTATTTATTTAATTTATATTTAATGATTTTTCTTTTCTTTTCCTTCTACCGCTATTTTCAACGTTTTACTTTTGTATTACCACAAACAGACTTCAAACGTAACGAAATTTGACATGCTGCTACCTTTTTACATCCTGAATTCAATAAAGTTTGTTTGGTTGAATTCTGATTTCGTTTGCACAGTGTTTTTATTTTTATTTTCTAATCATTTATCAGTTCACCGATTTTTATTTTGTTTGCCCACAAAATGACTTTATTCGATTCCAACTTTGAAACGTTAAATTAATTTCTTTATATATACTAATACATACACATCTAAGAAAATTTTTGATATATTTTAGCAAATAAATTTTCAAATGTTAACAAGGTTTATTTTCTAAATTCAACTATTTCTATTTTCCAATCGAATTCCAAATCTAATTAAATTTTCCGATCAAATTCCAATTTAAATATTCAAGAGTAAATGTTCGATTCTCAACTAACTAACCTGAATTAAATATTTAATTCAATTCGTACTCAATACCATACATTCGATTTTAAATTTTCTAACTCAAGTACCAATATAAAATTGGTCATTAGTAATTGAATCTCAAACTAATCCCCACATTTCAGTAGTCGAAATTTCTGGGTCGTTACATCTCTGACCCTAACCGTGCAAACCATCACGAGCTCCCTCACCCTCTTGGAATCAATGCTTGGGGCATCAACTCTGATCTTGGCAACTTTCAACAGCTTTTTTGATGGCGATCGGCTAACCAATTTGATTGAATGCCTCTCGAGAGGCCACACTTATCGGAGTAACGTGGATGACGTCAACCATACTCCATTCACACAAGAAATCAGGAATTCTCGCAATCCCCCAGATTTCAAACTTCCAATTCTGGAGCCTTACAACGGCCGAACAGATCCTACCGTGCACCTAATGCGATAAAACATATGGAAGTTCAATCGGCATCGGAAAACGTTATGGCAAAATGTTTTCCTCTCTTTCTGACTGATATAGTTGCCATATGGATTCGGCAGCTAGCACCGGAATCAATCAACGGTTGGAACATGTTGGTCGCCTGCTTTATTGAGCAATTTCGGGTCCATATTAAACAACGCAAAAACGTAATGTCGCTCACTACAATCAAGCAGAGGTTTGGAGAAAGTTTGTGTTCATTCCTTGAGAGATTCAACGTTGCAGTAGCATCTATTGATAGGCCTGAACCATCTTGGTATTAAAGGCGACAGTATCCGGTGTTTTGGATACATCGGAGTTCAAAATCTCTTTGTACCGGGACTCACCGCGATATCTCAGCGAATTCTATTTTGAAGCAGATTGATTTCTACGTGTGGAAGACGCAAAATTCAAGAAGGCTATTCTCGATGTCAACATGCTTAAAGGCGGAGCACCGTCTGACTTTGGAAAAGGCAATGACAAGGGCAAAGGAATAGTCGTTCCAAAGAATGATCGCAATGCTCAGCCCCGGAGAGGGCCCAGATATGAAAAATACACTGAACTCAGTGCTTCACTATCTGACATCTACATGGATACATGGGGCGCTTCCTCCTATCCAAGGCCTCCCAAGAGAGAGCCAACGCAAGCACAACGCAATTCCGGAAGGCATTGCATATTTCATGACATAGACAGTCATAACCCTAATGACTGCAGGCATTTGCGAGATTTGATTGAGGATCGGCTTAGACGAGGAGACTACCAGAGTACGTCATGCAACCAGCAGCGCCGACGCCAGTACCTGCGCCCGCGCTGCCACCACCAATCCCCGAAGAGGGAACGATCCTAGATCGAGCAATCATGGGATTATTATTAACTGATCCCACTCAGCGGATCTCTTCAGTTTGCTGGACTCTGGTCTATTGTTTATGTTTCTTTTTAGGCTTTTAGGCATTTTTTTGGCCCTTCTTTGCTTTCTTTGCATGTAATAAAAGCGGCCACATCAGCCCACACGCACAGAACTGGCTTCTGGTCTCCAGTCGTGTCCGGCTAACAACCGATGTACTTACATGAATAAGTAATAAGCTATGAGCTACGGCCTCAAACTGGACCTGTCTAGTATAAACAAATTTTCATAGCATATCCTCGGTCGTCTTACTCAGGTAAGGCTGTCGTGGAGCCTTCTTAGCATTTCCTTGGTCGTCTTACTCAGGTAAGGCCGTATTGGACCCTTATTAGCATTTCCTTGATTGTTTTACCCTGGTAGGGCCGTCTTGGAACCTCATGGATCTTCCTTGGTCGTCTTACTCCGGTAAGGTTGTCTAGGAACTATTCTTGCATTGTTTTATCTCCTTGCAGGAACGGACTTTTTTATATCTCGGACTATCCATAACACATCTTCCTTCAACCAGTAAGATATGTTCTGGGGGGCAACCATGTTGACATGTTTTTTAGTCAAAGTCATCACACGTGAAATCTCTGGTTAATAATACGCTCAAGTATTGGAAGCATCGTCAAAAGACAAGAAGTGATTGGTTGAAGTCACATCACAAGCATAGAACCGCTCGGAACTCCTAATAGATGACCTCTTTTAGGCTCGAAAACATCGATCACGGTGCTATGCAACTTTCGTAGCCCGCTGAATAAGCTTCAGGTGGAGCTTTTGTTTGGTCAAAACGGACTTACGGTTTGGAAGTTACGCCCGTTTCCGTGAATGCATGCAGAACCGAAAGAGCGGAATCTTGGACTTTTCATATATGGAACCCCGGATTGGGTCGGGTACTTCAACTCGGATCTCAGCATTTGGTTTGTATCGAATGGAGGAGAACCGGCCCCCATAAACTATCACATGAACATGGCATTCTTGCCACCCCACATTGGTTCGGTTCGGATCGAAGAAG
The DNA here is from genome assembly GCA_030737875.1 of Allium sativum. Classification (NCBI taxonomy): domain Eukaryota; kingdom Viridiplantae; phylum Streptophyta; class Magnoliopsida; order Asparagales; family Amaryllidaceae; genus Allium; species Allium sativum. The sequence goes on from CM060913.1 coordinate 313,304,640, forward strand.
ATGCCCGACCCGACCCGCCTTGTACCAGAAACACGGAAATGCACGACGTCTTTGGACAACGGACATTGGTTCGGATCGGTGGTGGAAGGACCCGATCCGATCCGCTTGTAGCAAGCTCTGCACAGCAGCTTTGACTGCTTCTTAAGGAGTAACTTCCTCTTACTAATCCGGATCAACTTCCACCTGGCATAACACGACTTATAGTGGATTTCTCTACTACTTCCACTTCATTTCGGGATTATTGGGATGCGTGTCATGTGGCATCCGACGTGGATCCCCTCTACAGCTATAAACACACCACTACATGACATTTTGAAGGGATCTTTGGCCACTCTCACTCTTGGCCTCCATTGCTACAACACAAGAGCATTGCACTTCATTCAAAAACTAAATTAACACATCGATTACATGTATAATCTCTTTTAATCTCATTCAACACACGGATTGTGTGTCTTCATGTAATTGATTCTTGTAATCTGCCAGTATAACAATAAGATTATAAAGTGGACGTAGACTACATCTACAACTGAACCATTATAAAAACCTCATATGTCTCCTGTTATTTACCGTATTCTGCATTCTGTTATCTGTAACTGTGATTTTGAGGACTTCACACTACATTTGGGTGTTAGTACCAAATTTCGGTCATATGTATATATATATATATATATATATATATTTGATACTATTTATGATCACTGGTGTGTTTTGCTTTCTGCTCATATCTAGGATTGTTTAATTAGTTTTATTTCTGCTTGCCTTTTTATCTCTCGTTCAATCGGTATGGTAGTTTATTTCTTCTTCCTATATTCATTTATATTATTCTACTTTTCTGACCTCCTCTTTTGCCGTTACAGGTTTAGGATAGTATTTTTCTTTTTGTGGACTCTAGATTTAGGTATTGTGTTTATTGTATTATGTATATTTTATGTTTGGACTCTAGTCTTAGGTTTGAGGATTTCTTTTTCTGTTATTTTTTCATTGTAAGAGGTGGGTGTTGCTACCTGTCAGGCCTGTTGACAACTCTCTTTTTAAGTGTGGAATAAAATTACATGAGTGATCTCCACCATGTGAGGATCACTCATTTCTCTCAAAAAAATATGTTCTTTATTAGAAGTCAACAAAGCAAAAGCGCTTTTTTTAGTATTGTTCATGCCACTTCTAAAACGGTTAAGGGGGGTTCATTTTTCCTAATTAAAGAAAATTACTAAGGGGGGATTATTTAACAAAGCCTTCCCATAACAATTTGGAAAATATTGACCAATATGCCCTTATATTATTTTACTTTGATTACATTTTACTGTTTGTTAAACCTTAATCATCATCTTCTTCTCAAATTGAACAATTAAGCACTGATTTTATGGAGGAACAAAACTCTAATGAAATTTCTAACTTTGGAAAAGAAGAGAACATGATTCTTACTCAAGAAAACGAATGAAATGTTGAATTTGTTGAAGAATTCACCGAAAAGGTAAATATTTAAAGGAAAAAATGGAGGTACGAATTTGGCAGTTTAATGATGATATTGTGCCGAATTTCATAAATTACAACGTAAAGAATATGTCGAATATGTTGATTTTATCAAGTTTTGGCAACGTCATAAATTTGATGATATGTTTCTGAATTAAATTGGTATTATCGGCAGTGGGTCGCTGAAAATGAAGGATTTCACCATGTATTGTTTTTTTCATCATGTGTTTTTTCTTTGTATTTGACAAGGGTAAAATTGGGATGTTTAATTTATTTTAACACTGTATTTGCACCCCCTCCCCCCCCCCCCCCCCCCGCTTAACCGTTAATATTTTAATGGAGTCAAAATAAAATATGATCATCTTAACCGTTTTTGGAGTGACATTAACAATACTTTTTATTTATTCATAATGCTATTTCAATAGGTGTTTCCTTCACTGAGTAATTGCGGAAGCAACATGAACCGCTGATTTTAACACCTCACTCCCCCCCCCCCCCCCCCTCCCTTCCTTCCTCCTTTTACACTGTGCAAGTACCGTTATGCAGCTGCTGTTCTTTGCTTTTCCTCTATGCCGCCGCATTTCAACCGGTTTTACCGCCGGTCAATCTACCATATCCTTTTTTATTTGCTTTGTGCTGTGGTTGCAAATGCGGATACAGTTTGCAAGCCCTCACGTTAAAACCCATTTACTTTACAGTAGAAAAGCATACATGCTTTGAACATGTAAGAAAGTTTCAAACTGAACAACTAATATTTTGCTGTACGTTTGCATGTGTGTAATAACAAAAATTCAAGCGGAGATATAATACAAAAGGAAAGAAATGGCCGAAATGGAAATTAATTATATTTTGCTATTAAAGTAATGGTCGCTGACCCAGTAAACCAATCCAAAATCAAAAGTTTGAACCGATCCAACTTCTAGGAGTAAAAACCTCATTCCACTAGAACAATATACATTTTTATTTTGATTATTGTTTTAAAAAACTTAGATCATTGTCCATTATCTATATCTATATTATTTATAAAACCTAGCTCTTTTATCCATTATCCATATATTCATATTTACATCTTCTCCACATATTCAAGCGCCCCCATTTTTCATATTATATTTTTACTTGCTATATGTGCAGTAAATAGTTGATACCTGATCATTGAAAAGAATAAGGATGGCACCTGCAGTAGTTGTATCAGGTGGAAAGGAATTTGAAGGGAGAACAACATTTTATGTTGTTATTTGTGGGATTGTTGCGGCTTGTGGTGGTCTTATGTTCGGTTATGATGTTGGCATCTCAGGTTTGTCCTTTTATATTATGGGTTATGTAATAGTTTCCGCATAGCTAAAATATTTTGGCTTCACAAATCAGAAAAAAAGTAGAACATAGGAGTATGGTGATGATGCAGATCCAAAGGAATATGTAGACGATCATCACAAAAATGCAGATTTCTCAACATTGATTTGAGTGATAAGGCAGATTAATAACTTCATATGTAACCATTCATTTTGATCTTTAAAAACCACAAATCAGATCTGCATTTATGAGCAATCGAATGTATAATGGATTGATAAACTAGCCTTTTAAAAAAAAAATTGGAAAAAAAAAAATCCTTTTTTTTATAGCAGTGATGTACGTTTTTTTTTTTAAAAAATATATATATATATATATATATATATATATATATATTTTTGGGGGCTTAGCAATACGGTCGGTATTTCAGGTCTGTATTCTTCTTGCATGATGCATAAGATTATCGAGTTGCATGTAATGTTGTTTATAATTTATATACCTTTAGGATTGAAGCTGCATAGTTCACGAACTTACAGTAAGAATTTGGATGATCATCATAAAAGTACTTGATATGTCGCATCATCGATGAAGTTTTATATGTTGTGTTTTATAGGCTTTTATTAAGCAAAAAAATGGCTTTTCCCCCCTTTTTTTCTATCTATTTAATTTGATTCTTAAGATTGGTTACCAGCTCTTTTTTTTTTTTCTTGCTTTTTCAAAGGCTTCATACCAAGATCTTTATGCTTCAATGGTATACCATTTTATTAGCAGTGAGCAATATAATTTCAGTGATGATTTTAAGACAGCTTCTATTTTTGCTATAGGTAATTTTTACCTATAAGCAAGAGACGAACACGCATATAAATATGCATAGACATAGTGAAAACAAAGCAATTTTTTTTTTTTTTTTTCCTGTCAGAAAACAAAACCAAGATTTGTATCATATTAGCCACCTGTAGACTAAGATCTAAGTGTACTAAATACTGGCATAAAAGTGAGTCTAACCTGTGGATATATGCTTTTTCTTAGGTGGAGTAACTTCAATGGACGATTTCCTAGAGAAATTTTTCCATTCGGTCTATGAAAGAAAGCACAGAGCAAGAGAAAACAATTACTGTAAGTTTGATGATCAACGCCTTCAACTGTTCACATCATCGCTTTACCTGGCAGCGATTGTTACGAGTTTTTTTGCATCCAAAGCCTGCAACAAATTTGGTCGTAAACCCACAATGCAAGCTGCTTCCTTGTTTTTTCTACTTGGAACCATTTGTAACTGTGCTGCTGTAAATGTTGAAATGCTCATTGTTGGTAGGCTTCTTCTTGGTGTTGGGGTCGGATGTGCAAACTCGGTAAATTTTTGGATAATTTTTCATGATTAATAGTTTAGCTTAATATTTTTGGTGGACTGGTAGGAATCAGTTTAAAAAGAATCATTCCAGCTATGGCAGTCAAAATTATTTTTTAAAATCTTATAACAAAACGGGAAATACTTAAAATGTGAAGAGGGGGAAAAAAAATCGACTTTAACTTTATTGTGCATAAGTGGTGATCATTCATTGATGGCTTCATTGTGGACAGTAGCATTCATTTATTTTTATTCTAAAGCGCAAACTTATTTATTTTATTTAAAATTTTAATGTTATCATGGAGGAGCAACAAGGTTGATTTTTCTCATGTTATATATATCTCTCTGGCAAAACTAAATTTGAAGTAGAATATAACAGACAATTTTTATGAGGAAGACTGCAAGTTTGGTACAGCACTTATGTTTTACAGCTTGAACCACATGATTCAAATTAAGCACCACAACTATTTACTTATAAAACGTTGATTTGGCATCTAATACATATTTAGATGTAATATTTAAGGTGAAACTTCTATGATCTTCTATATAAACGTTTTAGTAATAAGCACTTAAGAGCCTAAATTCATACTTAATGCATGTAATCACTCTATGATTAATGATTTCTCTTTATAATTGCAAAAATGTGTTTAGACTTTACAGAAAAATGTTCATGATACCCTTAGCCAAACTGATATCACTGCAACTTCATCTTACTCATATTATGGTTCTATCATAATTCAAGAGGTCTGTCATTTTTACAGGCAGTCCCACTGTTCCTATCAGAAATGGCACACGTAAAAATAAGAGGTGCCCTAAATATCCTCTTCCAACTAGACGTAACAATCGGCATCCTCTTCGCTAACATAGTAAACTACTTCACATCAAAAATGCACCCTAACGGGTGGCGGGTTGCACTAGGCCTAGCTGGCATACCCGCTGTCATGCTCTGCCTGGGCTCCCTCCTCATTTCCGAGACCCCAACAAGCCTGATCGAGCGTGGCAAGTACAAAGAAGGGCTATCTACCCTTAAGAAAATAAGAGGAACCGTAAATGTGGAGCCAGAATACAACGAGCTTATACTGGCATGTGAGGTGGCTAAGGAGGTGAAGGAACCGTTTAGGAGTCTGATGAAGAGGGACAGTAGGCCGCCTTTGGTTATAGGGATACTGATGCAGATTTTCCAACAGTTTACTGGGATTAATGCGATCATGTTTTATGCGCCGGTGTTGTTTCAGACGGTTGGGCTGGCCAGTGACGGGTCGCTACTATCATCCGTAATTATTGGGTCGGTTAATGTCCTGTGTACGGTTGTGTCAGTTGTTGCGGTTGATAGGGTGGGTAGGAGGGGTTTGCTTTTGTCTGCTTGTGCTATCATGCTGGTTGCTCAGGTTAGTTTGTCTTCCTCTGCTTATTTATTTACTACCCATTCCGACGTTGTATTTTATGTGCAGTAAGGTTAGTTCTATGCATCACAAAATACAAACAACAATATCTGATTTGGTAATTAGGTCTTTACATGTACCAGTAACATAACATGTGCATGAAATCCATCCATTCTTCAAAGCTTTATTAGTGTAAATTAAAATTCACATGCATACACCCAAAACAAAAACAAAAGGTAACACACGCATGCATGTTCTACATACTATGGATGGTGCATTAACATATGTCATTTTTGATTTGCTTGAAGAATCATAGTTTTACATTCAGGGGAAATAATACCCAGAGCATTTTTCAATCCATATTTCATGTGACAACATACACACATTTTGTGGGTACCAATTCGTATATCTTCAAAAATAGTGGACCTTGTGTCCTCGTTGAAATCCAACAATTTATTTTGTACTTGGAGTTTAACTTCTAAATTTGTAAACAAGTAATGAAGAGTTACGATTTGATGAGCACATGGGGGCATGGAGTTTGAAGACAGGGGAATTGGCTCCCATTTTATGTGTTTATGTCTTATATATGTTTATATATAAGCACTAGGGCATTTTCAGTCCGTATTCTATGTATAATGTCATGCAAAGAAATGACTAACGATTTTGAACAATTCAAAAGTATGCATGGAAACTACATATACATTTTTCCTCCAATGCTAATAAAATGTTGAAGTACTAGTTTTTTGTTTTGTTGTTTTTTGTTTTTTTTTCCCTTATGCCACCCGTTTTACTTTATAAATAATTTAATTACTATACGAAAATTATTAATAATTGAAAGTTATAATTATTTATAATATATCAATTCAGAGTGTTAATCGTTTGCAAAGTAGGAAGAACTGTGTAAAATATTGTGAATTTATGATAAAGCCACAAAATTGGTGATATCAGGTTATTCTAGAATATGGTATCTATAGAACATCATTTCTGTGTGTATGTCAAATTACCCAAATGAAAGGAAAAAAAAAAAAACATTTCCATTACAAGAAGAGGTCACATTAAAAACTTCTCATAAAAATAGGCATTGTTTATATGTGTGCAAGTATCTTGCCTACATATAAACTAATAATAAAACCTTTTGCATTATAAGTTAATGTCGTGATATCAGGTTATTCTAGGATATGGTATCAATAGAACATCATTTCTGTGTATGATAAATTTTCCAAATGAAATAAATAAATAAATATCCATTGCAAGAAGAGATCACATTAAAACTTCTCATGAAAATAGGCATTTTTTAATACTTCGAACATTCCATAAATGCACGACCTATATTTTTTAGTTTTTATTTGCGTACTTTTACATTGTCCAATACAAATTCTAAATTTATACTTGCGCAATTTAAAATGCGCAAATACAAAATCTAAATTTGTAATTGTGCAATCCAAAAATGCACAAATACAAATTATCTTTTTTTTTATTCTGTGTTTGCGCAAAATATGCAAGTATAAAATACAGTAAAACCATGATGTAGCAAAAAGATGCATAAATTTACATCAAAGTCCAGAGTTGATACAAGGTTTTTGAGGTGCTTATTTTGAAAATTTACACACACACACACACACACACACACACACACACACACACACACATATATATATATATATATATATGGGGAGAGTTCCGCTACACCTCTTATATTGCACGTGAGCTCTCCACCTGATTCTGAGCCGTCCATTCACCCAGTCATTCTCTCTCTTTCCACTAACAAAGAATATTCAAATAGAAATGGGTGTGTGTGTGTGTGTCTATATATATATATATATATATATATATATATATATATATATATATATATATATATATATATATATATATATATATAACAAGCGTTCGGTTGCATCCCAAAAATGGAGCATCTCAAATGCCCCCTGATTTCCACTATCCGTTTATATTAAAGAATGTGAGTGGAAGTGAGAGAGTGAGTGGAAGGAGAGAGAAGCGGAAATACTTGATGGAGATTGAGGGGCATTTGGGGTGCTGCACTGTTTAGGGTGCTCTGGAACCTGCCCCTCTTTCTCTCTATTTGTATATATATATATAGACACACACCGGAAAGTTTATTTGAACACAGATTAAAACAAAATTGGATACAAGGTATCTCGATCATTGGATCTTTCCGTGAATTATATATGACTGATTATGTCAATTATATGTGCAGACAACAATAGGAGGGATCCTACTGAAAGACCTAGGCCCAACAAACCAACTCCACCACACAGTAGCCACCGTCGTGGTCGCCCTAATCTGCCTCTTCGTGGGGAGCTTCGCATGGTCATGGGGCCCACTGGGGTGGTTGATCCCGAGCGAGACCTTCCCTTTGGAAACCAGAACGGCAGGCTTTGCCTTTGCAGTGAGCTCCAACATGCTCTTCACCTTCATCATAGCCCAGGCCTTCCTCTCCATGATGTGCCACATGCAGGCTTCCATCTTCTTATTCTTCTCAGCCTGGATCGTCATCATGTGTGTATTTGTCATCCTGTTTTTGCCTGAGACGAAGAATGTGCCGATCGATGAGATGTACGAACGGGTGTGGAGCCGGCATTGGTACTGGAAGAGGTACATGGACGCTGGAGAGGAAGATGTTAAGGTTGATAGAATCGAGAGTGGTCTTGCAAAGTGACTTCATTATTTCAGTATTTTTGGGATTTGCTTCATTATGTTGGGACAACAAATATGATACGATGCTTGCTGTAGTTGTTGTATTATTGGATATGAGAGGGTTTCTTAAGTGTGTTTAAGTTGTATACTTATTTTTCTTGGAATTTGTTGTTGGAATGGAACATGGGCCTAAAAGAATTTAGCTGCAATCAGGTTCAATTATTCTATCCTAATTTTACATGTTCTCGTTTGACTAGGGTGTAAATTGGTCGGACCGGACCGGACGTAGGTGTGTTCAATTTCTATCCTAAAAAATTCGGATTAAACACGGATCGAACGAAAAAATTTCTCGAGCAAATCTTCTTGTCCTAAATAAAATCGGTCGGACACAGACATATGTTTTTCGGACACGAACACGAGCGGACTCGGTTGGACATGGCTATTTAAATCATATTTTATACTTTTTATTGTGTTTTCTCTCAACTATATACAAGGATATCGAACTAATTCGAACGAGCACCGAGCGAACGTGATTTTTTCTCGTATAAATTTTGTTGTCCTAACCCATGTCTTAAATGAAAATAGAACGAACTCGGACGGACGTATTTCGGACACGACCGGACGTCGGACATTCGTACAAAATTTACAGCCCTACGTTTGACCCTTCATTTATGTGCCCATCATTTCTATACGTAATCAACAAGTAAATAATTTGATGTATGGTTAAGATCAAACTGGAGTGGTATAAAATATAAAATAAGGATTGATGAATTAAGCTACAACGTGATTCAATCGGATAGAAACTTTGCATAAGTAATCGGATACAATATTAACCGAAAACGATATGTTTTCAAATACATACTACATCGCACCAAAAGTAAATGAAACTATTAAAACAACAAAGAGCACAATGCTCCTTTCTTTTTACAATTTCAGTATTATTTCAAGTTTGCTATTTGGGGTATGTAAGAAAACCTCTGTAGGGAAGATGGATTTGAGAATGAAACACAACAAAGTTGTTTCCTCATGGTCAGCCACAGGGACAAAGCCAGGATTTCATTGTGATCCGGGCTAAGTTAAAGAGATGCAAAAAATAAAGGTAAATAGTATCAAAAGTTGCAAAAAGTAGTTTTTAATTATGTATCAATACAAGCTTATAAAAACGTGAGATATTGACGTACATCTCATGTGCGACTTACATAAATACAAAAGTAGACACGATAATCTAGATAAGTTGGACTATACGTTCTTTACGTGAGTTGAAATGGCCCTAATCTAAGATATTTTCTTTGAACTTCATCTTTATCATTTACATGTTCTTTCCATGTTTGTTGACGCCTTCCCGAATCCCTTGTAAAGTGATCTCCACCATTATCGACTATGATTCTTGGAATTTTGCAAGGAGGTTGTTCGGTAGAGCTTGGAGAAAGTTTCATTTTTTGGATCCAAAGAGTTATCTCCTTTTAACTTGTAAAACGAAAATAATGTTTTGCTAGATTTTGAGTTTGCAATTTACCTAAAAAAATTGAATAAATTAGATAAATTTCCTAAAAATAAAATTAAGCGCATTTATTTTTATTTTCTAACAATTAACTAACGTGAAGTTATGACAGATTTTGGTGATTTTATCCAACTATACCCCTTCCTACCTACCGATGTCGGTAACAGTACCAGCCGTTTCCATTATTTTAAGTTTGGACTGAATAACATATGCTTATATTATTTTTAGAGTTCTTTAGATCCATCCTCGAAGGATTACAGGAATCACTATTCAGAAGATCATACCCATTCATCTCAATTGAATACTATTTGATTCACATCTACTGATCTACAGAAATTTAGGTTCGAATTTTTTTTTCAATTGAATACAATTTGAAGTTTGCAACTACTTTATGAACATAAGAAGGGATAACAGTGAATAAAAATGAATTAGAAGATAATTTCATTTAGAAATTACCCTTATTTCAATGGATTTGTGCAGCAATGGAGAAGATTGGTATTTGCATATTGTTGCCATCTGCGCGTGGGAGAAGATGGATATTTGCAATTGCGTTACTGCGTATTGTTGCCTGTTGTCACTTGGTTTAGTTGTTCAGGGATAGATTATTCACTTGTTGGGCTATTGGGCTGTCTGAGTATAGCTTCTTCTTCTTTTCTTTTCTTTTACAAAATTGGACCCGGGCTGTAGCCAAGGGGAACTTCTACCTACCTCCGTCCCTGATCAGCCATGGTGAGGACAGTGAAGACGATCGAGGATAGAAGTGACGTTGTCGCAGAGGTAAAACTTTTTCATTTTGTTTATATAGGCTAAGTTTGCGATGTACAGTCGTCGTTATTTAAAGCATTCAACGATCTTTTGTCATCGAAACCTTTTTAGTGAAAATTCATTGCTTGACCAGGAAAGGACGGATTACTTAGTATAACACGGTAGAGTTTGATCGAAAAATCTATAAAAAAAAAGTACCCAATATGTAACACCCCACCTCCGCTAGGGTCACTCTTTCGGGGGCACTAGCTTCTGGGGGGCGTTAGAACTGGGTAAGCATGCATAATGATATATCAAGGCAGAACAGGAACATAAATATATATGTAAAACAGAGTAAGTGATAATAAAACAGCGGAATATCTCAAACCATCTCAAAACAAGTCTAGTACATCATAAAGTCATCTGCCAAAATAAATATGTCTAGTACAACATAAACAGAAATACTGAAATACATAGTGCTATCCCCAAAAATAAAAGTGATAAACCATAGCGAGCTCAATGTCCAGACATACATGAGCTATCCAGCGAACAAGCAAGCGATCCAAGCTAAGCACCACTGTTCACTCCCTGAGAACCTGGGGGGGGGGGGGGACGGAAGAAAAGAAGCGAAAGAAAACAGGTCAGTCAAAAAGACTGGTAAGCCCTACTACGATCAGTCTATAAACTAATAAAGCTAACATCATGATGGAAACTGAGATGAATATACTGGCAATAGATAAAGGTGTCATCACATAAAGAAGATTAAGCTTTGCACCACAGTGTACTAGAAACTAACATAACCGGTATTGATCCCTCAGCCCAAACCTTGGCCCAATTGCACGAGGTGACCTTAATACAAGGTCCAGCCCAACGGTCTAGTCGATCGGCTCCCTATAAACCTAACACGTCAAGTGTTGGTGTCCATACGGCCCACATATGGTTGTAGTCAGACTGTGCTGGGTCCACCTTCGGGTGTATCAAGCCCTCGGGTGTCAACCCCAGACACCTAAGCAATAATGCACAGTCTAAACCTACTGGTACCCGTGCCTCGAGTTTGTCCAACACCGAACTACGTGCACGTCCGTAGCCTGCCTGGACCCGCACCGCTGTACCACTCAGCCGTCGCTTTGGTCGCTTACATCAGTCCAGTAATCGTGCCCCGCCCTAGCCTAGCCTCTAGGGTTGTGAATGATACCCAACTGGGATTACTGCTGGAACATACCACGTTGCTAGGGTTTTCTAAGAGGGTTAAGTGTGGTTTAACCCCTCACTAATCATGGATTAAATTAGTTAAGTGTAACCAACAGTTCACCACTTAACCCCATTTAATCCCTCGTATCCCCAAAATTGGTTAAGTATTAGTGGGCCATGACTTAACCCTAATCATGAGGCATTAATTTAATTGTACCTTAACCTCTCACATTAGACTTTGTTGCGGTTACTAGTTAAGCCGGGCGGGTCTGGGTAGCTTTACACCACAACTTGGTCTAACCTCGGGTCCCAGGTACACATGACCAACTTCTCACATTGGGTCCTATTGTTTGTAGCAACTAGTTAAGCCGGTCGGTTCCGGGTAGGTTTACGCTACAAACTCAACCCAACCTCGAGTTGGCCACACATGTTTTCTAAGTGTCATGTCCACTTTATTTCAAACCATAATTACAAGTTTAACAAATACTTGGGTAGACCTAACTTAATAGGTAAATTCCCAAGGGGTAGACCTAACTTAATAGGTAAATTCCCAATCTTATATTTTCATGTATTTTTAAGTTTTACCCAAAAACCCTCCCAACGTCATTCTATCGCTTACATATTCGTCATAACGCATAAAGGATAGAAAGAGGGAACTTGGCACAACATACATGATAAATCTTACATATCATAATAAACATGCATAACATGTTGGACTTGCATAACTTAGCATAGTGAACTTGCATAAACATGCATAACTTGTTAAACTTGCAAATCAAGGCATAGTGAACTTGCATAAACATGCATAACTTGTTAAACTTGCAAATCAAAGCATAGTCAACTTGCATAAACATGCATAACTTGTTAAACTTGCAAATCATGGCATAGTGAACTTGCATAAACATGCATAACTTGTTAAACTTGCAAATCATGGCATAGTAAACTTGCATAAACATGCATAACATAACATAGTGAACTCGCATAAGCATGCATAACTTATTAAACATGCATAACATAGCATAGTGAACTCGCATAAGCATGCATAACTTATTGAACATGCATAAATCCCAACTTTCATCACATATTAACTTTAGAGTTTCTAAAATGAAGGTAAGAGGGCTTACAAATATTATGAAGACACAAATCTACTAATAAAGATTGAGAAGCCCTTTTATGCAAGCATATAAAAACCCGAAACAAAGCTCCAATTAACAAAAATCCCAAAAACTCTAGCTTTAGCAATTAAAGCTTGCAACTTGATGATGTATGCAAGCTAATGATCATTCATACAACTTAGAAATGCTTGTATGAACATCAAAACCTTCATAGAAATGATTTTTGAAGAGGGTGGAGGCTAGGGTTCTTAGGTGGAGGCCATTTGAGAATTCAATTTGACATAGTTTGGTTGCTAGAGTGAATAATGAGGTTTTAGGGTAGGATTAGGGGCTTATTTATAGAAGATTAGAGTGTTTTTAGCCCTAGGATTAACCCTAGGTTAGTTTAGGTCCATCAGATTTAGGAATTCTCTAGAACCAAGCCACAAGACCAAGCCCCAAATCAAAATGGTGCGCCAGGCAAAACTGCCCGGCCACCCCGTGTCGACAGGGCTGTCGACAGGGCAGTCGACACCCTAAGACCCCTGTCGACATGCCTGTCGACATGGGGGTCCTGGCGGGAGTTTTCCCGCCTGACGCCAGTTAGCCCTAATCCTTGTTTTTAATTTGAAATTTAAATCTGTTTTTAACATGGAAATTTCTGAAAACTTCAATGGTCCTTAACTGGGTCATACGGACTCCGATTTTCGAAAACTCGGACTCTATTTCGCGTATTTTTCCGAGACGAACGCAATGGCATAGCCCGTTTCCCTTAATTCAGATTTTTGAATTAAATTCTGCCTCGATTTATGTTATAACAGGTTATTGAAAATACGGGTTGTTACACAATACCCATCATTGGAAGTCTACTATGGTGAAGCAAAGATGTTATTTCATTCTAATTTCAATGGGAGTCCGCTAACTGAATTTTTCTGATTCTATTAGGCCCCGTTAATTTTGCTAAACAAATACTATTAAACCCTTAAACATGTAATATTAGTCTGATTTATTAATGCTTTTTCTATAGGAAGACAAAAAAGAATTGATATCAAAGGAAAATAAGTTGAAACTAAGGTTCGAGATTCAAACCAGCAGGCTGGAAATCCGACCATTCCGGCCTGGCTCCGACGTTGACCGGACTGGAATTCACGTCAAAATCCGTTTCCGGTATTAAAGAGCAAAAAGCAAACGTTTTCCTGTTTGAAAAGCAATTCAAGTAATAAAAAAATTCAATAAAAAAACCTAATTAAAGCGACGAAAGTTTCATTTTGGAAGCTGTAAGGATCAATATTCATCATCACCGAGCAAGCTAGGGCTTTCAGCTAGCAGGAGGTTCAGCATCGAGCTTGCTGCTGAGCTTCTTTTTTTTTGTGAATGCTACTTGGGATTTCAATATTATAAAGATTGGGAAGAAAATGGTGTGTTGTTTTGAGGATGTGGAAGCGATATTAATGATAGGACTGGAGAGATAGGAGCTGGTGTGTTGAGGAAGAAACGTGTTGGCCGTAAAAACAATGGTCAAATAAAATAGTATTAAATAGGTGGATACGATAAATGATTCTTTTGGGTTTGTAGTATTATGTGTGTATATTTTAAAATTTATATTTAGTATATAACATCTCAACCGAAACAAAAACAGAAGAATTTTAAATCTTGATTAGTAATGCATATCTATTTGTGTATTTATAAAATACCATACTGGAATTATCAAAACGGAATTAAACTGGAATTTCCGAAACGGGACCGGATTTTTAAACTTTCTGCGTGAGCGGAACGGAACCGAAAACCGAGATTTCAAACCTTGGTTGAAACAAATCACAAGGAATAAGAAACAATCAAGACGATTAGGAGGGTGGTCAAAATTCAAACGAGTTACATTTTGATTCTCCTAATGTAATAGCTCTTTTCAAAACAAATATGATACGCTTATTTTAAGCTACACTCGTAATCTTTTATTGAAGGTTATAAGAAATAAAAATTTAAGTAATATGTTTAGTATATTGTAGAAGTTTAATTTGGAAGAGGAAGAGCAAGGTCAGTGTATGGACTGTGAGCATGATGTAAATTGTATTATTGTGATCAGAAGAAATAGACCTTGAAAAACAAAATTGATGGTCATGGATGGTACTAGCATATGAAAGAAGTGATGAGTATTATAAGCATCAGGCAAACAGTTATGTTTTTGAAACTCAACAAGAGAGAAGAACAATAAGTAAGGATTGTGATTGCTCGTTCAAACCAAATATCACTTGTCAAACCAGTGGAAAGTGGATACTCAATGTGAAAAATGAATGGCATAGCCACAATCTTCCCTAACGTCTTACTAGTCATACTTACGTTGCTAAAATGAATGAAAGTAATATGAAAACTATGGAAAGCAAGACCAATAATTTAGCTCGACCATGCCATATATTATCAACTATAAGAACATGAACCGTAGAAAATTAGTCAACTAGAAAAGTCTACAGTGCCAAGATGAAATTGAAGTCATAAAATCGGTTTTAAACTCTGACCGAGATTCATGGACAATTGAGTTCTGATTGAATTTCGGGCCGTAGTAATCCATGGTTCACGGTTCTTCGATATCGGACTGTGGTTAGCTAAGGTCATGAAAACACTGGTGAATATGCTAATGGACCAATACAAACTGCAACCTGAACATTATATTACAAGCTGTTATAAATATATTGTTTCGTCTTCAACCGTATTTTTGTTCATAATACACCCCCTCAAAATTATTTATGGCTTTTTATTTATTATGATTTCCTAATTTGTCGAGATTCCCTTTAGTCTTCAAATTAATTCAAGTTTGAGTAAATTAGCTCTTCCTTTCTTCGACCTACTATATTTACTTCAATCTGATGAAAGATTCAGTTGAGCTTTGTGATTCAATAAACTCCGACTTTCAGTATTTGGAGAAGTTTAGATGATTTGGCACGTATTCACTTTCCCCATCGCTTGTCTTCATTACTTACTTCAATTTGCTAAGGATTTAGTTGTGCTTCATGATTTGAGAAGATTTGCTTTTACTCTGATCTTCAATTCACTTCTCAATCCGACGAAGATTCTAGTTGAAAGAGATTTGGTAAATATATCGGCTATTTGGTAAATAGTCGGTACCGTGGTTAATTACAGTTTTCCTTTATATCCTTCGCTCGAACAAAATATAGACCGATTTCGATGTGTTTTGATCTTGAGTGAAACATTGGATTTTCTAATAGCAAGATTGTACCACTAGTACAAAAAGTGTTTGTTGTTTCGCCTCATTTGCTTCTGTTGTGCTTGCAACAGAAGCAAATAATATTATTTGTTTCTGTTCCACCATTACAACAGAAGCAATTAGTACAGTGAAAGCAGCATAAAATCTACATATAGAAATTTCTTCCGTTGTTGTAGCAATAGAAGCAAGAATGCAGAAGCGAATTCAGTTTTTTGATCTGAATCACTAAACAGTAGAAGCAGATACCTTTTATTTGCACCGGTTGCAGGAGCATCAGACGCAAATGATATTTGTAGATACTCAATTATTAGACCGCGCGGCATTTTGCTTGTACCTAATTAGTTCCGCCCAAACGAACTTACATAAGGAAAGTGAGGAAATAAAGAAGAGAAAAAAGACGGTTTCAAATGATTCTTCTGTCCGCCTTTTCAAATCAACGTCCACGTCTACATCGGCATCAAGTCGGAAATTTTCAATCGCCATCTTCCCTGAATTGTAGTGCCCAATTTGCTTATTTTCTTGCTTCTTTTTGTGTTTTATTTCGAGGTTTGCTTCCTTGGGCCTGTGATAACTAGTCTGTACTGTGAATCTGAGTGTCGGTTGTGTGGCGATGATATGGAATGTTGAATGGCGTTAGAAAATCAATGATGCAACTTGTCAGTTACTTTTAGCGATTTCTACTTCGTTTATTTTGCAAAATTTCTAACTATCGGTTACTTTTTTGGTGTTTTCAGAAAAATGAGGTAAAGGTTACCTTTTTCTTTTATATAAGAATTGTCTGCTTATTTTTGTGTTTGTATTAAGTTTATATAGTTTAGCAAAAATTAGAGTGACCAATTTGATAGAAATCTCTTTCTGATTCTTTTCTACGAATTAGAGTGACCCATTTGATAGAAATCTCTTTTCGATTCTTTTCATTTTTTCTTAATTTCACATCTTTTTTAATTCATTTTGAGCTAGAGATTGTTTTTGTGACTTTATTATATTCTGATGGAGATGATTTCTCAAAAGAGATATTTTGCAAGAGGGATAAATGATGGATCTTAAGTTCTAGTGCATTAACGTCCTTCACGTACTTCATTGAACATCAGAATGTACAGCATTGAAAACGAAAGTAATAAGAGAACACTCAACAAATATTGATTAATTGAATAAAATAAATCAATTAATGGATAATGTTACCATAATCATATCTCTCACTGCCATTTGCCAAATAATTTTTTTTTACCTTGGTGCTTTGATGTTCTGAACGCACTGGGTAGCATCTTAAAAACTAAATTAAGAAAGTATCATCTTTTGAAGTTAGCCAGAACATTTGGCATTTAATTTACAATCCTCACCTGCTATTTTTTTTTTTTAACTCATTTCTTGTTAGGTAAGAATATTAAAAAAATATACATCACCATTTTGCCATGCATATCAACTTTTGGGTCATAATATTATTACGTGAATAAAAAAGGTGCAGCCTACATACCAAATGAAGTGTTGAGTTGATGTTTGCATGTCTGTTGCAAGTACTCAGTGAGCTGCGAGGCGTTGGGCTCAAATGTAGGTGGGCATGGTGAAGATGGAAGATAGGGGTTCAAAATAATGGTTGGAGATGGTGTCAATGGTGAACAGGGAAGATAGGGGTTCAAAATAATGGTTGGAGATGGTGCCAATGGTAATAAGGATGGTGAAGGTGATGGTTGAGGCTGTGATGATGTAGCTGGGAGTGGGAATTGATTTTTAAATTGTTATAGAAGGATTTTGGGTGGATTGAAATGTGACAGGCAATATGTAAATGTAGTGATTTAGGTGGAGTGGTGGTGGAGTATGTTGAAGAAGAAATTGTATTTGATGTGCAGTTGGTTGTGAGGATATTTTTTTTTCCATTGGTGATACTGGATGGTGGAGGAGTGAGGTGATAATATGTGGGTGGTATTGTATATGTGAGAATGGTTGAGGCAGAACTTGTAATTGCGGCTTGTTGTTGCTAGGCAATGATCTTGGGATGGGGAAGAATGTATGTTAATGAGGGATGCAGTTTTGGTTCAAGTACTAAGGCAGCGTCCTTACTAAATTAAGATTTGGTTCTTAATAAGTAAATAAGAAATTGGCACAAAAGCTAGAAATTAATAACAGAAAAAGTAAGTGCTTTCAGGTTTACATGCTAGAAATTTATTTTATGTTTGAGCAGTAGATTGATTGCTAAGTAATTTGCATAATTTTTTCCTCACAGTGTACATGTATGAACCCAATGTTCAATTTGTATTCTTGTTTCAATAAGGATGCATCCATTCATGTCAATGAATGCTACCTTGCTTATGTTTACTTCATTTGCATATGTATATGATGCCGCTAAGTTTTTGGTGCACATACACATACATGAATATATACATACACTAATCTGTTTTTGGTATTTTTGTGTGTTGAATATTCGAGTTAAAATCTGGTTTGGCTGTTGGTTTGAATGGTTGAGTGTGTTCTGCATTTATACATTCTGGTTAAATATGCAATGCTTGACATGTGCACCTAAGTGCTTGAGTCACGGCATTGTAGTGTTCTCGCAGCCTTGAATTATTGTAGTTTTTTAGGCAAACACCGCCCTTGTGCCTTGTTTTAATTTGTTCTCCTTTAGTAAATTAACAAACATGCAGAAGATTTTCTC
Source organism: Allium sativum (assembly GCA_030737875.1). NCBI lineage: Eukaryota > Viridiplantae > Streptophyta > Magnoliopsida > Asparagales > Amaryllidaceae > Allium > Allium sativum. The sequence continues at coordinate 313,323,182 of CM060913.1, forward strand.
TAAGTTGTCTTCACTTTCCATTAACAGGTATCTTTAAGGTAAATTAGCCTTCTGTTTTTGAGATTTCCTAAAATGGTCATGATGAAAAAAAATGCTGACTGTGAAAATTGTGAAATGATTTTGTAATTTAAAATAGGCAACTTCTTATTAAACATTGGTTATTCCATTTTATGAATCTCAAGTATAGAAATTTGGAAATAAAAAGGAAAAAACTTGACCTTCTAATTTTATGTTACTGACAGGTTGTTTCGCCATTAAATGGCTAACTTCAAAATCTTTCTAATGATATATGGGCAGAGAGACGTAGTGTTGAGTGTAAATTTTGTATGAGATTATTGTGAGGGTATTTACACTACACCAAAACAGGTGATTCCCAACGAGTATAACCGTCGCAAACAATTTCAGCAACGCTTATTAGTGTTGCTATGATGGTGTGGCAATCTATTTCCAACGCATATAAGCGTTGGTAGATTTTCTCTCCCAACGCTTATAAGCGTTGGTAAATTTTCTTTCGCAACGCTTATAAGCGTTGGTAGATTTTCTTTGCTAGCGCTTACAAACATTGGAAGATTTTTGTTTGCAACGATTATACATGTTGCAATATTTTTTGTTTGCAACGCATATAAATGTTGCAATATTTTAATTCACAACAATTATAGATTTTAGCAGTAACATTAATAATCAATTAATAACCAACAAGATGATAATATAAACAATATTTAATATCAATCCAAAACTAATATTATTCTCAATTTAAACTCAATGCATACCAATAAACAACATTCATAGTCACGTAACAACATGGAATATCGGTTAACAACAGACAAGTACAATACATAATTAGGTTGCTAAAGCATAATTAGGTTGTTAAATTCAATACACAAATGAAATTATGAAAATACCAAATACAAAACTCCAACCATACAACGAAGCCTCCATCAGAAGTAGAACTTTCTGCTCGAGCCACCTTTACTTGTTTTATAGAAGTAGAACTAGCTGTTCGACAATAATTTTTCTTCGTGTTGGAACCAAAAACTTATGCAATTGGATCATTATCAAGATCATCTACTACACCGTTAGAACTACCATCCAATTTTCTCTTTTCTTCCACTGCCTCTAGAAGCGCCTACATTCATTGAATATCATATTAAAATGAAATTTTCAGTTCCTTATTAAAAACATAAAAACATGAATACGCATCACGCACAAAATATATATTAAATTATAGGCTTCGACCGACTCAGCTTTACTGAGCCAAACGACTTAGTAAAACTGAGCCATTATGCTCATTTTTACTGAGCCTAAGTCTAAGTTTAACAGCGCCATTCGGCTTGGTATTACTGAGCCGAACGACGCAGTATTACTGAGTCGAACAGTAGGACTGCAGTTCTTAGTGAACCCAAGCACATGCATTCCATTGATAATTTTAACAGACCCATGACATAAAATCAACTATCAACATACCAATACCTTTTCAACCAAGTTCAAGCAAAGGAAAATTGAAAGGAACATGAGAATAAATCAAAAATCAAAGCATTTAAAAGGGAATGCTAACAACAGATTGCTTGCCTTTGCTAAGGGCCTGCACTATTTATGACACTAGACAACCAATGCAAATTTGATATGGCCCTATGTAACCGCGTACAATCCAATTATGTATAAATGTACAAAAAAAATACGAACTACATGACCATATAAATAAATAATGCATCATATAACAAAATATACAACTCTTTGAAAATGAAACATTAATGAAAAACATAACAATGCAGAACACAACATAATGCTAAACTGCAACATAATCATAGAACGTTTTCTAACAAAAAACAATGAAAATAACCTTGGAAGCTTGTCTGTGTCTCAGCTCTGAGTTAAAAAGCCAATAGTTCTCTAAATGAGTTATTTTAAAATAGGTACTGACATGCAGTAGAAATTAGGTTTAGAGGCATCTAAAAAATCAAAACATGTTTTTAAAAGAGGTAATTAGCGAAGGTGAAAAACTTTGAAAAAAAATACCAAATATAAAAATGAAATTTCTCATTAAATCTAATTTTTTTTCCAAAATTATCCGACTTGATCTACTATGTTTCGGTTATTGGCAATGTACCGTCTTATCTCTGATTATCTCTACATGCATTACAATACATTCTCAAGTTAACAAATGAATAAATGGATTTGATCACCTTTTAATTTGCAGAAAATCATAGTATTTACACATTTAATGAGATGTAGCTGCAAGTTATTCGCTACCTGTGCTAACTCATCACGTTCTTTCCGCAACTTGTCCTCTTTCTTTCTCCTGCTAGAATCTTGCCCTAAGATTCTCCTTATTGCCTCAGCCTACACAAATTTGCATAATGCATAAACTATATATTAATTAACGAAGAGGATGAGGGGGGAAAAATCTATTGTTTTTTTCTTTTTTTGAAAAGGGCAAACCTCAGATTCCCTGTTCGCTTTCTCTACTTTCATCCACGCCTTTGGGCGTCCTCCGCTTTCCTTACCTGCTGGCCTGCCTCGCTAAGCTTCTCCTTCTGCTATAGAGAGTAATTAGTACAATTCACAAGTTCAAAATCAATACAACGTTGGAGTTTCCTCAGTAATATGAATGCACCAACATAAAGTTTATGGCAAGTTCACTGAAATCTCTTGTGGTATTGGTACAAATATATATTGAAATCAATTTATTGCCTGAGGATTCAATACTTACTTCTTGGAGGATCTGGCTGTAGCCCATATGGGAATTCAATCAAACTGTCTCCAACTCAGTCTGACACACTGAGTTGGCGCAACTCAGTTTGCCAGACTGAGTTGCGCAAAATTGCGCAAATCAGTTTGCACAACTGAGTTGCGCACTCAGTTTGCCAAACTAAACTCAGTTTGCGCAACTGAGTTGTGCAAACTGAGTTTGCCTGAAGCAGAAGATGATTTTTTTTTTTTTTTGGAAATAAAATTCTATATAATATGAAAAATAGTGGTATAAATGAAATCTTTATAAATGTAAAACAAGAAAAATAGACCAAAAAGGAAGCTTTCAAAAAAAATGAATGAAATAATAAATATTAAGGGGACTCACAAGTTTCTTTTCTTGCAGCTGAGGAAGGAATCCATGTTGATTTAATGACCAAAACACCAAAAAGTCTGCTTTATCAACATATTGGGTAAACAAACATAGATATGAAAATTCATTATTTAAATAGAAAGGGGAAGCGTTTTACAAATTTAAATGTGGATAACCCTTTTGTGTAGCGGGGGCCACTCATATCTGCATCATCTAAGCCATATCTGCATCATCTAAGCCAAGGAACACACGGTACCAGCGTTGTCTGCAGAGAATCTGTCCAAGAAGCTGTGGAGGAAGTCGAGAAAATCCTGCTTGGTGTTTCCATGGCTGACTTCACAGCTGTCATGAAGAGGCTGGCTTCATTGGAAGGTACAATGAGCGCTATTTTCTCAAAGAGTGCTGATATTCCAGTGGAGGAGGAGCGCATGTTGAATGCCACGGTGAAGCGAATTGATGCATTGAAAGAAGAGATCAAGGCTACAAAGAAGGCTCTTGAGGATTCCCTTGAATGAAAAAAGGAGGTTCTTGCTTATGTTGAACAGAAGAAAATAAGAAGAGCAAATTTGCAAGCAGAAAATAAGCAATTTATTTCTTACCAGATTCAACCGTTTAGAATGGATATGTCTTCCACCAATGATGTAAAAATTAGTCAAATTTTCATTCATAACCGTTCCATGTTATGATCTAGTGTTACGTATGCCGCTTGTTTTTGTAATTGCAGAGACTGCTGGTAGAGATTGTAAATGTCTATGAAACCTGCAACGTGTCGATTAGGAGCTGTGAATTTGCAGAAGTTTGTATGATTTTATACATAATGATAATTGTAATAAAAGACATGTAACACATAAAAATTGTCCATTAATATTCATTAATATAATTGCCTATGTTAGGTGTACATCTGTAGCTTAGCTCAGTTCGCTCGCAGCTCAATTACGGAGCTAAGTCGGAACTATATATGCGGTCACATAAGATATTACGGCCATTTAAATAAAGAAATGAGATATCTTAGAGTATCGAACTTTTCATCTATAGCCAAAAAGAATTGCCACTAAGGATGAAATATAGATATTTCCTTATTATTGGAATAAAATTAGCTATAAGAAAACGAGAAATAGAAAGAAAATAATTAAAACCTGAAGCAATATGAATAGAATGTCATAATTCTGTTAATGTTCTTTTGAATCATAAAGTGAATCAAAAAGTGACATTAAAAAGTTTATAACCAAATAACTCATCAGATTATTAGTATACTGGCTTCATATTCACTCTCTGTTAATGTTCATAATCCAAACTAGAAAGGTACACAATTTATTAAACCTAAAAACTTTTGCCAAAGTCACAGTACAGATTTTGATTGTATATCAAGAACAATAAATGTATCATAATTCTTATATGGCGCCTTGCTGTTTCACAATTTTTATTTCCTTGAATCTAATTCAGTTCTTAGTTTTGAGGTCGTGAGTTTAGAAGATTGCATACTTTGTGTAAAGAACTAGCATCAGGCAATGCCGTGATTACACAGAAGATGCATGAATTTTTTTGCTTACTTCCAGTAACATTTTTTTTCTTGTGAAAACTTGGTTTACTTGCTATCCGCATTACAAATTTACCAAGCAAAACAATTCTGCAAAAGCATACCTTTAGGCATCCATAATTTTTTTTCTTGATTCTTAGCAATAAACAATTCTCCTTCCAATTACTCCTATGAAAATCAACCAATAACCAAAGAAGAATAAATATAATACACAGATAACAAGCTTCAACACTAGACTGCTAAAAGGTTGGTTCAATATTGACATGCATAAATAGTAATATAATACAGTCAGGGCCGGTCCTGGCCTAGTGCGAGCCGTGCGACCGCACAGGGTCCATTTGGTCAGGGGGCCAAAAAAAAAAAACTGTATTACCTTTACTAGAGCTGCTTTTTCTTGTCAGTATGCGTGTACTTGATAGTAATTTATCTATGCAAAAGTAAATATGATTGTATGCTTTGTTGACATCAATCAATATATTAAAATGGAGATATGGCTTGTGTGGACCTCTAGTTGACAGATTGAAAATGTGGGTAAAAACTTTATGAATTTGCTGAAACACGCAATTTTCTCAATGGAGATGCACAGTAGAAAAAGAACATTTTCACTTAAGTTCAACTTCATAAAAAAAAAATTAAGGGTTCAAAATTTTGGGTCTGCACTAGGCCCATAAATACTCAGGGCCGGCCCTGAATACAGTAGTTGTGTTTATACACACAGCCCAAGTAATTAAGGATTGGTTCGTTAATACGAGTGACAAACTGATACCCAAGTAAGAAGAAAAACAGAAATCATATGAGAAGATATATAAAATGTTGCAGCAAATGTAGATCAGAAAGGTTAATATCACTTTAAAGAAGAAGGTGCTGCACGCTTAAATGACAAGACAACTTTAATGAAGGCAAATAGGAATTAAAAACACAATAGCCATTCTTTCCGGAGAAGAATGCATACCTTCGCTGAAGAGGAATTCTATTTGACCCTGCAAGGAAGGAAAACAAAACAGAATATCAATACTGACCGATTAAACCTGATGAATTAATAAAAAAAAAGGGCAATAAAAGACAGAAAAAGAAGGAAAAGATTATTGATAGCACATATATACAGACCCACACACCTAGAGCAGTCAGTTGAAGGGCTGATGGCATAGGGAACGTTAAATGTGAATATTAAATGAAATTAATGGAGAGGAATTTCCTAGCAAATGTGAATTAATGAAGAGGAGTGGGTATTAAATGAAATTAATGGAGCAAATGTGAATAGTGTTATATACATAAGTCTACAACCATGAAGAGCTGGCATGAACTTCAGGAAGCACCATCCTCATGATAAATGAACCTGTATCATATCTAAAAGCAAGCCACCCATCCTAACAGAGAAAGATAAGCAAAGAACATAACGACTTCTCCAAGTCAAGGAAAATCATTCTTTAAAACTTGAACTATCTACTTCTGTATTACCACTTTTCATTCTCTATTTTTTTTTCTAAAAAAAAATCTTGCTTGTTAATACATAGTTTAATCAAAGAATCTTTATATTTTTCTAAACTAAAATGTTTTATGGCTTTTGGAATGAGAGATGAGAGACAGTTTATTCAAAAACAGTAATAGAAGAAATGGACAGAAAAGGAAGTGATGTATAAAAACATGATGTTATTTATGTAGCCATGATCACAAAAAATAAAAATAAAAATAAAAATAAATCTGTTGCCTGCTTTTAATGTTGCACGTTACATTTTTCTTGTATGATGTCTATATAAAACCTATAATCTCCTTTCTTATAATAAACTAATGCTATAATTAAGCTCATTTCATTTTATTCCTAAAGAATATATCACAACTTCTTTGGCACTAGTACTTAGAATGATCCTATACAAAAAACTGATATTGAGGATTTGTGAATTATATATGACAGTAATGTTCCATTATTTAACCAAACAAAACAATCCAGTTTATTTAAAATCACAAAGACAAGTAGCATTGTCCATAACAATAAATCGGAAAATTTTCAATTCTAGCAACATAGTTAAATTGTTTTTCAGTAAACTTAAATAAAATACTAGAATATGTAAATTCCTAGATTACAAAAATAATAGCTTTTCATTTCATTTTATTTTATTCCTTATAAACGAAGAGACAGAAGAAATGAATATGTTGCATTTATCACTGTTTGGAACATAAAGAGCTGACAAAAAATGATGCTTGGTACTATAATTGATGCACTATGATATAAAGTATTAAATATTTTGAGTAGCAAGTATGCCACAAATGAATTCAATTAAGGCTGGAATAAATAGAAAGGTATCCATTTTACAAAACATTTAAGAAGTGGAATAACTGACTTCTAAAGAGTTGACAGCTTTTTATTTTATTTTATTTTGATATTCTGATTTCGACCTTCTATACAAACAATGCCATTACAAAAATGTATGGTTCAAATATGAATATAGTTTAAGGCAAATTACAGGTTAAAAAGTAAGCATTTTCAGCTAATTGTATCTTGTGTTATAAATAGCACGTTTCACATGCTGCTGTTGACGGTGGTACAACAACATAAATTGGATGTGTGAAATATTTTCTATAAATTCAACATCATATTATTTTCGTGTCATGCTCAAAATATAATATGACAATATAACTTATTAACATACTCTCCCATAACTGCTAAAGTTATTGTAAAAAAATTCGTTATGTTTGAATTAAACAGGAATAATGACTATATTTATACTAACTTAAAGTAAAATATCAAAGTGAATGAGAAATATATTGATCCTGGTGCAGTAAACAAAAAGGTTATTTCTATGACCATATTTCCAGATAAATAATCAGCTTTATCCAATATCTCATTAAACAGATATATAGAAAATATCTCGATGTCTTTCCAGTATCTCATTAAACGATTATGTTTCAATAGAAGACAGGCTAAAAGTTCATAAAACAATATAAGCTAAACTGTAGATTAACAATTAAAATTGAACTTCAATAATTCGAAATGCAACATGCATTAACATACTATGAAATTTCAAAATTACCTGCATGATTATCCAAAATACAATAATAAAAAGTTTGAGAACTACAAGCCATGTATGGCCAGGTAAGAAGATCATAATTACAGATTGAAGTTTATGGTAATCTTTGTTTACATCATGAAATTTGGCAATGTCAATGGATAAATTTCCATAAAAGTATGATTACACAGTAATAGTAAATTAGTAAACAAATGAAGCAGAAATAGCTACACTTTAAGCAACACAATTTTGATTTCGACAAAAATAAAACAATATGGATGAACATAAGAAGAGTACTTACGGAGGAGTGAGGCACTTCATGTAAGTTGACTTTATGATATGATCCAAAAAATCTTTTTCATCTTGAACTACAGTATTCGCAGCAACCTGATATAGGAACATAATTACATGGGAATGCCATTATAGCACTTTAGTGTGATCAAATATAAATTTAGAAAAACCAAACACCAAATATCAGATGGTTCTTCAACTTCGCGGCCAGTACACGAGTTTCCCAATATAGATAGTCTATATTCAAATCACTACACCACTATATGTGGCTGATTCAATTTGAAGGAGTAGTACAACTTGAAGGTTGTTAAACATCAAGTTTATTGAACCAAAAATTTGAACTTTGAAACATACCTAATATTGTCAAAATCAACGCCGTCGATGATATGCTATTGGTTGGAAGCCGGTTCAGTTGAAGGAGAAGCAGAAGCCGATTCACTCGAAAAACCATTAAATCGCCTGAAGCAGAAGCCGATTCACTTGAAGCCGATTCGGTTGAAGGAGAAGCAGAAGCCGATTCACTCGAAGCACCATCAAATCACCTGAAGCAGAAGCTGGTTCACTTGAAGCCGATTATGTCGCCTGACGGAGTAGAGGACCTGGTTCGATTGAAGGAGGATACGATTTGTAGATTTTTCTTTTCTAGGGCTGCCTAATTTGATTTTGTGCGGCCGATGAATGGAGAAAGGGTTTAGAAGCGTTGAGCAGCTGTGAAATGGGGAAACACATGATCTTTTACGTTTTAGCCCCTACAATTTCATCTCAACGAAGTTTTGCCAACGCATACATGGGTTGGCCAAAAAAGAATTACGGATATTTATTTTTAGTAACACTTTTTTAACTTAACAACGCTTATTTTGGTGATTAACCCACAACACGAGTAAGTGTTGGCATCTCAGAAAAAAAGTGTTACCAAATGGCTGTTTTGGTGTAGTGTTATATATGGGTCTTTAAAGCTTAAATAAAGGATAAAGCCCAACCCGCATTATGTATTATATTAGGGTTGTAAAGGTATATTGGTCCTTGTACTTCACAACTATTGTATTATCTGTTATATATACCGAAGTATTACATTGTACAGTTTTGCTTTTTCTCAATAATATCAAAACATTAATTTCTGCAATTCCATATTCATCTCGCATTGCAGCTTTCATGGTATCAGAGCTCCTCTGCCTAAAGGCATAACTTTCAATCTGATTCGAGTTTCAAAATCAAGAAATTATTGAATTTTTTTGTCCTTTCGGAATTTATATCATCACCGAGGAGATCTCCTTCTCAACCAAGTAAATATTGACCCGATCAAGATATATGTTATTACCCATCAAACCAGTGTTGTCCTAGGCAACCTTTTCAGGCCACCAAGTTGTAGCTGATTTTCAGTGCCACCTAGTTGCAGCTAATTTTCTGACCATCAGCTATTGCATCACGCGATCTCTCCCTCGTCTATCATGACCAACAACAATACCACCATGTACAACGCAACTCCGGCAAGGGACAATACATCTCAATCTGCAGAGTATTCAAAACGTTAATTCAGACTCAAAGAATGTTATAATTCCTAAAAATCATGCAATCTCCATACAGTTAAATGAGGAGAACTATCTCTTGTGGAAGTTTCAAGTCAGTACAGCCCTAGTCGGTAACGGACTGGAATAATACATTGATGGGACTCTCAACATACCAGCAAGGATGACAACAGACTCTGATGGAAATCGGAGGCCTGACAAAGGATATACGCATTACAAAAGACAAAAGAGCTTACTATGTTCATGGATATTCTCATCCATCAACACCACCATATTACCACAACTTATTGGTTGTAGAAGCACCCAAGAATTTTGGGATATTGTAGAACAAGTATACAGTACTCAATCTGCAGCACGAATCATGCATCTCAAAAGGCAACTGGATACAATTACCAAAGAGTCGATGACCATGAGAGAATATTTGATAAAATTTAAGAGTCTGTGTGACTTACTTTAAGTTATTGGCCATAAAATCTCAGAGTCTGAGCAAGTGTTGACAATACTAAACAACCTTGTTGATGATTATGATCTAGTAATTGTTATTCTAACCACTCCCAGTTAAACCCTCTCTGCAACATGTACACTCAACATTGATTGCACATGATGGTGGATTTGATGCAAAAAGGCAAAGAGAAGAACTATCAGTCAACTTTGCATCGACATCTAAAAATAGAAACCAAGAGAAATCAGCAAATTTAAAAAATAATCAGTCAAGCCAAAGAGGGAATGTTGGAAGCAATCAACCAAATCAAAGAGAAAATTTTGGTGACAGAGGAAGCGGAAGAGGCAAGAACAATTTCAACAAAGTAAGTTGACAAATTTACAAAAAATTTGGGCATAATGCAAGCAAGTTCCACTTCAGATATAATCAGAACTTTTCTGCCAGTCAAAATAACAACAGCCAAAGAAATAACTATCCCAGTGCCAACCTTGCTCACATCAATATAACGAAACCAGAAGTCAAACTGATATCTCTAGAAGTCAAACTGATGACGGACTTACCAAACCAGATGAACAACAGAATAAGGAATGGTATCCAAACTATGGATCATCCAATCACATTACCAACAACTTGAATAATCTAAACTTAAGGAACAGAGAATACATAGGAACAAAATCTATTCACTTAGGTAATGACACACCTATTAATATTACACACACTGGCACTGGAACCATACATCGAAAAAGGAAACTATATTTAAACAACCTACTTATGGTTCCCATATTTAGAAAAATTCTAATTACCGTATCACAATTTGCCAAGGATAACCATGTTTTCTTTGAATTCTTTCCCAATTACTGCACTGTTAAAGACTTAACCAATAAGGAAACCATACTATAGGCTGACATGCAAAATGGTCTTTACACATTCAATTAAGGGAAGAATAATGATAGAAGTAACTATAGCTCAAATCTTGAACTATGGCATTGAAAATTAGGGCATCCAAGTATTAATACTGTAAAACATATTCTGAAAAACAATAAAATTAATGTTGATAATAGACTGCAATTTCATGTGTGTTATGCTTGCCAAATAGGTAAGAATCATAAACTACCATTTCCAAACTCTGGCACCACATACAATCAACCATTGGAAATGGTAGTCATTGATCTATGGGGACCTACCCCAGTCAACTCAGATTATAAGGTCAGTTATTGTATATCATTTGTTGACTCATATTCTAGATTCACCTGGATCTATTATCTTAAGTCAAAATCAAAGAGGAAATGTTGTCACACAATTTATTATACTAGCTGAAAAGAAAACAAACCACCAGGTAAATATCATTCAAATAGATGGGAGTATAGATTTAAACCCCTAAGATAGTACTTTATCAAAAGAGGAATTACACACAGAACTACCTGTCCTCATACCCCTGAACAAAACGGATTGTTGGAAAAAAACGTACAGGCACATTGTTGAAACAGGGCTAACACTTCTGGCACAAGCATATGTCCTAATGAAATTCTGGCCATACTCATTTGACACAGCAGTGTTTCTAATCAACATGCTACCTACAAAAGTACTACAAGACATAAATCCGATCGAGAAACTATTTAATATAGAGCCATATAATACGTTTCTAAAAAATATTGGATTCATGTGCTTCTTGAACTTAAGACCCTTCAATAAGCACAAACTAAGCTTCAAAATCTGAACCCTGCACCTTTCTAGGATATGCTCAGAATCAAAAGGGATACAAGTGTCTTACTAACAAAGGGAAAGTAATCATATCCATACATGTTGCTTTCAATGAACATGTATACCCCTTTTCCAGCACTAAAACCAGAACTACTGGAAAAGTATATAATGTCAGAGAATCAATTCCACCAATTCCAATTTTTCAACAATCATCAATTGATATTAAGCCAACTCAAACGCAACACGCTATACCAGACATTGGACCAAGTCAAGGAGAATGTTCTCCTCAACTCATAGTATCCAATGCAAGATCAGGTCAGAGAGTGAGTCAGAAAGCAATCGACCAACCAACAACACTACTCAACCTGCCACAATACAAAACGATTTCAACACATGACATCACATGATAACAAGATCAAAAAGAGGGATTTTCAAACCAAAAGTCTACAACTTATGAAGACACTGAACTACCTACATTCAGTGAAGCAAATGAACACCAACATTAGAAATCTGCCATGAATGAAGAATATGAAGTACTTTAAAGAGACTTGTACCAAAACCAAAGAACAAGAATATTATAAGAAGTAGGTGGACCTACAAAGTAAAAAGAACCTAGATGGGACTATAGCTAAATATAAGGCAAGGCTAGTAGCCAAAGGGTACATTCAGCAATATGGATTTGACTTCGAAGAGATATTCTCACATGTGGTCAAGCCTATAACCATTAGAATTATTCTGAGTTTAGCACTCCACTACAAGTGGGATATAAGACAATTGGATGTCAACGATGCATTTTTAAATGGTGAACTACATGAAGAAGTTTATATGGAACAACCACAAGGATATCAAAAACAGGGCAATAATACAGTGTGCGAACTTCACAAAGCTATATATGAATTAAAACAAGCACCATGTGTATGGTATGAAAAACTAAAAACTACTCTAAAGTCTAAACAATCTAGGATACAAGGCTATAATGTTTGAAAAATCCCTTTACATGAAGATCAATGACAAGCTTCACACATATATACTAGTATACGTGGATGATCTTATTATTACGGAAAGTGATACAGAGGAAATACATCATGTCATAAGGCAGCTGGACAAAACTTTTTCTATAAAAGATTTAGGAAAGTCAAGCCTTTTCCTGGGTATTGAAGTTTCGAGAAACTCGGATTCAAAACTAATGTTATGTCAAAGGAAATATATCTCAGAAATATTTCTCAAAGCAAAAATGGATAAAGCTAAACCCTTACCTACTCCTATGATGACCAACCTACACCTATCCAAATAAGTAGGTGAAGCCTTTCCAGACACAAAACTATATAGAAGCACTGTGGGTGCTTTACAGTACGCAACAACCACCAGACCAGATATATCATACAGCGTAAACAAGGTATCACAATTCATGCACAATCCAAGTGAAGAATATTGGAAAGTTGTAAAAGTGAATCCTACAATACTTAAATGGAACATTAAATCAAGGAATCATACTTAAGAGAAGCAAGGATATTGTGATTAGAGGTTATGCTGACACTGATTGGGCCTCCGATCAAGATGAGAGAAGATCCACATCAGGCTACATAGTATTTCTGGGTGAAAACCCCATATCGTGGTGTTTAAAGAAATAACCCACTGTGTCCCGCTCAAGCACAGAGGCTCAATACCACAGCATCGCCAATGCAACAACAAAAATCACTTGGATTGAAGAACCACTGAAGGAAATCAACATGAAGCAAGCTAAAAAACGATTATATGGTGTGGTAACCTCAACATGGTGTCTATGTCAGCTAATCTGGTCTGTCATTCATGAATGAAACATATAAATTTAGATCTGGACTTCGTACGCGATAAAGTAATCGATGGAAAGCTTGAACAAATCAACTTCCAGTAGTGTTTCAAAGGGCTGACATCTTGAAAAAACCACTCTTTAGGAAATTTTTTGAGCGATTTAGATCAGATTTGAGAGTTGTTGGAAGAAGAAATGGATGGAAAGAAGCCATGGAGACAAAAGGAGAATCCTAGCTGAAATTAAACAGGGGAAATAATGGATAAAGCCCGACCCGCATTATGTATTATATTATGGTTATAAGGGTGTATTGGTCCTTGTACTTTACAACTGCTATATTATCGATTATATATACGGAAGTATTAGAGCATTGCCAGCAGCGTGTGAGTTGGAGCGTGTTGGATGGTGTTTTTAAGTGTGGAAACGCGGTGCGCTTCCAGCAGTCAAGTGGTAATCCGCGGCCTTTTTTTTAATTTAATTTGGCAGTGATAAATGGCAAACAAATTTCCGTTTATCACTAAACGGAAATCTGTTTGCCGTTTAGTAGATAAATTTTTTTTTTAATAAAACACTAAAAACTGGTGCGTATCTCATTTCCCCAGCTCGTTTCTTCATTCCCCAAACATGGCCACTGTAAAACCCTAAAACCCCAATCCTCTTCAAATCCAAAAACAAATAATTTCCCTTCAAATTCAAACATTTCCTTGCTACCTTCTCCTATCTCCAAACAATTCTATCCCATCTAAGCTTCATTCAATTCCTATCCAATTCCGAAAAGCCATATCTTAATCAAGAAGCTTTAAAGTTTGTGAAGTCAACCAATTTTTGAAGATGGAGGACATTGGAGAATCTAGCTCGGTGATTCGTAGAAGGAAAATGTCGAGGAGGAATCGTGGAGCATTTGTAGGCGAAGACGGTGGAGTTGCGGTTGGTGTAGACGAGTTGATATCGGGAAGTTTTCCATTTAGGTCGATTACAAGGCTTCAAGAAAGGACGTTGAGCGTGCTTTCGGGGTCCTACAAGCCCGTTTTGCTATTGTTAAAAATCCCATAAATTTGTTTAAGCCCCAAGCATTAAGTAATGTGATGCGAGCATGTATTATATTACACAATATGATTACTGATGAAGAACGAGGGTCGTTCCCATCTTATTTAGGCTATGATCCGGATAACTCAGCTACAGTTGTTACTGATAGAAATCCAGCAACTATTGAGTTTTTCTTACGTAGGCTGCGGAAGATTAGATCAAGAGAGATACATCACAATCTACAAGAAGATATGGTTGAGCATTTATGGCAATTGAAAGGTAATCAATGATGGTTTATTATCCCCTTTGGTATATTATCGTGTAGTGTAATATAGCCTCGTGAAATGTGTATCACTGTATCCGCTAGGTCACTGTAACATATTGTTCGTTGTAGTGTCCTGTTCACTCTGTTGTTTATTAAAAGCTGTTATGTTGCCTCGTGTAATGTGTACCACTTTGTCCGACTGTTCAATGTAACCAACTGTTCCCTATAGCGTATTGTTCACTATTTTCCTTATTAAAAGCTGTGGTGTATTGTCTAATCAACTGTTTGTGCGGTATTCGACTACAGTCTATATATACAAACTTACTTTCACTAATTATTTATACCATCTTCACAACGATATACATGCTCAAGCAACCATACAGCTAATTCAACAATGGAGTATCACAGTCACCTTTCACTTCCATCATCCTACGACTATGAAAATCCTATGGACCACCCACGGCCGTCCAACCCACCTTCCCCTGAAACTCCTATAGATTTCTACATTGAAATGCAAGAAAGGCACTACGAAGACTTGAGAGAGCATGAACGAGAGCAAGATGAACTCCGAAGGCAAGAGAGGGAACTAAGAAGGCGTGCAGAAAGGAATAGTCGACACCGTCGACGTGTTCCTGAACCCCAACACGACTTAAATGTTGAACAAGAAATTGAACAGGAAGTAAATTCGCCAATTAAAACATGTGAGTGTGGATATGCAGCTGTTGAAGATGTTATTATAAGAGGCAATCACATTGGTCGACGTTATTTCAGATGCAATGCCAACCCTACTGGATGTCCATTTTGGGAGTGGATTGACGGGCTGTTTTCACAACGGGCGGCCACCTACGCAAATGAATTGCAGTATCAACTAACAAGGTTGCAAAATCAATCTGTTGGGTGGCAAACAGAAGTTAGTAGGCTGCAGGATCAACTTAATGGATTGAATTTTGGCAGGCCAAACTAGGCTTATTATTTTTCCCTGCAGCACTATTCCTTCATATATGGTAGATGTTAAGCTATATGCTATCGTATCAGTTTTTATGAATACTCCTTGTTTTTCATAATCCAGATCATTAAATCAATACATAGATGCAAACTAACATTAGAGAATACAACGATAGAGGTAAGTAGATAAAAAAAGGTACCCAGCTAGCTTAAACTCCTTACTCAAATTGAATCATATAGTGTAACCATAAATCGAAAGCAGCATGCCCTTTGAAATTTGAACGATACTGGAAGAGGTATCGTGAGTCATACGTTGATCGCATCAGCGTGAAAATGTCCTCCTCCTTAAATTCGTTCATTATTTTATGATATCTCTTGCAATCTCCGATGAACAAGGTGAATACACTTCTCGTTGCTAGTACACTTTGCGTTGCTCTGCAATCTGAATGGTTGTTGTACGCTTCATTGAGAGTCACCCACATATCTTGATCAATTTCTTCCATGTGAACTATATCTGCCTGAATGTAAGCTTTGACCAGTACAAGCAAATCCGATGGTGTCCATGATTCATAGGTCATCTTGAAATAAAACGTTAAGTAAATATATGTCAAGTTATATAAGCCAAAAAAAGGAGTACACGCAACAGCTAACTCAGTAAGATGTGTCATGCATTTACAAAAGCCAATAAAGTTGTGGCATGCTTTCACAAAAACCAATAAAGCTATGGCATGCATTCACAAAATCCGATAAAGCTGTGGCATGCATGCATTCACAAAAGCCAATAAAGCTGTGTCATGCATGCTTTCACTAGACCCGATAAAGTTGTGTCATTCGATCACAAAAATCGATAAAGTTGTGTCATGCATTCACTGCATCCAATACATGGTGTGTCATGTATTCAATAGAAATGGACAATTTCTGGGAAGTTGATAAGCCTAGACTAGACAATACACTTATAGCATAACACTATTAAGTTTTCGAATTAATAAAAAGCAACAAGAGTGTTTATATATATCGGTTATACAATGTGGATCATTCATCACTTGCTACACGAAAATCTATCTACACGAAATACTATAACAACTTTTAATGGTAGATTCAAACAACAACAATAATGCTGGCTTGTATGATGATAGCCTTGCAGACTTTACTAATTTACTCTCACAATCTGAAGCTCCACATTCAAATCCTATGCAGTTTCTTAATCCACAATCAAATCCAATGTCGTTTCTTACTCCACAACAAAGCTAGTTCCTCAACCAATTCAATTTCCCACAGTAGTATGGGAACATGTACAACCCTTTTCCTACAAACCCAACCATGTTTAGGTCGCAACTAATGCTTATTCCTACTGAAACTACACAAGACGCAAATCCAGTTTCAAACGAGAAAATTCAAGGGAAGGGAAAAAAGGTAAACACCAAACGAAAGCCTAGGATTTCTCAAACTGGGAGTTCTATGGATGCAAGCTCACAAGGTGGCAAGACATGGAAAGCCCATGACTATAAGGTATTAGCCAATGCTTATGCAACAGCATCCGTCGCTCCAACGGGTCGGTCCACTGGGAAGATCTTCTTCACTCGAGTCAACGAGCTATACAACGGAGATCCTGAATGCACCAAAAAACGATCTTTTGATAACACAAAGACGACATGGTATAATTTGAGTACTATGTGTACCAAGTACAAAGGTATAATAACACAAAGAGGAGACAGACTGAGGAGTGGGCAAACACCCACAGATTTGACGGACGATTACAATAAAATTTATCGTGATACATTTAATACTGAATTTATTTCTCACGAAGCTTTATAGGTTCTTTCCTTACTGCCTCGATGGGCAACTCTATCCGAGCCGATTGAGGTTGAGGAAGATGATACTGAAGCATAAAACTTGAGAAACGTAGCTTCAAGACTATGTATGGATTCATCCCCAGCCAATTCGGGCGGATCTCCCATATCGGTAGATGGTGATGGAAATAATAGTAGTCCACTGTCTCAAAATTCCGGAATGATGTACGGAGGAATTGATAGTCGTCCCGAAGGAATAAAAGCCAGTAAGCGTTCATTGTTGAAAAACAAGGAAGTAAGCGATTTGATTGTCCAAGGTGAAAGACTAACTTCACTACTTAGTGATTTTTCATTGGCAACCACATCAAGCAAACATGAAAGAATGAAGCTGAAGGAGAAAAAATTAAGAGTCTTAGAAAAACAAGTTCAACAGGATGCAGAAAGAACACAAGCTCTTCAACAGAGGACAGAATTGAAACTTCAACAGGATGCAGAAAGAACACTAGCTATCCGAGAGAGAAATGAATTGAAAAAGGCACGTGAAAGACGTTTACGTAAGAAAGAGGAAAACGAGTTTCTAGCGAGAGATGTTTCTCATCTTTCTGGAGAGGTTTTAGATTTTGTTTTAGCCAAACAACAAAGCATTATGAGAGCGCGACATCAAAGGTATCACGACGAAGTGGGAAGTTCTGAAATGTAGAAATATTCATCGAGTACCTTTATGCAGTATTTGTTTTGAACTTTTGTTTCCTAGGTTGCTTTCAGTTTGCATGATTAAGTGTGTTCTTTAGTTTGTTTTAATTTCATTTGTACGGTTTGTTTGTGTTTTCGAACTCGAGTCACCGTATTTTGTTTTTCATGTTCACATTCTCGTACATGTTTAATTTCTATACAGCCTAACATCAATAATCTCCGTATAATATAACATATTTCAATCCCGTATAATTTAATGTAGTTAATTTCCTTAAGACATAACGTATTAGGAATAGGAAGATTTTAATTTATTGAATTTACACACCATTCAACATAACTCATTTAGAATAGGAAGATTTTTTTTTTTTAATACTTTACATGTTTAAAAAAATAAAAAAATAAAACCTAAACCACTTAAGAATTAACCAATAATATATTAACCAAAAAGACCTAAACCACTTATGAATTAACAAAAATAATCAACTACAAAGTCAAGATCCGAACTTAGCAAAAAAGAAAAAAAAATGTAATCGGTGAACTGAAATCCCTTTTGGGATAAACGGCAAAATGAAAACCGTTTGTCCCTTAAACGGTTTTCATTTTGCCGTTTTTGGATCCCCACTTTAAAATTTAAGTGGGGACGATCCCCACTTTTCCCCTTAACTCACGCTCCAGCTCATACTGCTGGAGCGCGAGTTCAGTGGAAATAGTGGGGATCGTCCCCATTTTGCTGAGCATTCCCACCGCTGGGAATGCTCTTACATTGTACAGTTTTCAACTTTTCTCAATAATATCAAAACATTAATTTCTGCAATTCCATCTTCATCTCACATTACAACTTTCAAGCATACATTTCATATATTTCCCTGTGGTTGTTACATATTTCGCATTTGGCTACTCTTGTTTCAAATGTACCTGAGCTTTACAATATGCATGAGAACATATTAATTAGCTCGCACATGGGTATATTCCCTTATGGGATTAAATCATACATATTCATGTTCTATAATTGGTTAGTGCGATTTTTTTATGAATAAATTATTCTATATTGAAAAGGATCAAATTTGATATCGGTGGAGTAAATTAAGTATTGGTATACAAGTTAGTTAGTTGTTATTTTTCATATAGCCACAATCTAATTTAGTCTTCATTTATGCAATGTTCACGGTGATGGGTTGGGGTGTTTAAAACATATTGCCTGATAATTGTCTAAAGTTCATTTGGTTGTTGTTTTATAATTATTTGGATGGGTATAGTGAATTAATAAGCGGAACATGTTGGTGGATGCTATAAAATTTCTAAACAAAATAAGTAGGGGTTTCAACTTGTTTCATGAAATACAAGCAAATGAATCTGAAACCATAGTTAATGTGTTGTTGAATAATTAGAAGTTGAATTTATTTATAATTTGAAATAATAGTAAAGGTTTTTGTTTATAGTCATGTAAAATATTATAGCTGATATACCTACGCAAGTAAAATGACTAAACAACGTGTGGTTGTCCTAATATTCGAAATTGCATTAAAAATTGAGCTGAACTAATTTGCTCATAACTTTTTATTGGATTGTTCGATTTTGATGATTTTTTTTTTGAAACATAATTTAATATGGAACAACTTTCATGTTATATGTTTTTTTAAAATTTCAACGTTTCTAGTTCAAAAACATCGATTTGTTAAGTCGGCCAGTGTAAATATGTAAAATCTGCCATACTCATCTTTAAAAATTTACCATAAATTGAGGTGAGATACACTTTTTCACAATTTGAAAGATGTTTTGGAAAGTAAAGACAATATATGATAAATTACTTTCAGAAAGCACAACTTGATTTAGTGTTTTTGATTCAACAAAGTAAACACAAAATTTGCATAATATATTTACTTTTATGAAAAGGTTGTCGTTGACATGAAAGGTTGTCGCTGACATGAAAGGTTGTCGTTTATAAAAGAAATTAAGAGTGGTTCCTGCCTTTTGTGTTATATGTACCACAATCGAATTTTTTACCTTTTTCTATATATATTTAAACCTGCTTATATTTGTTACCATCTCTTTTAAGGATTTGGAGATATTCTTTGTGTGTGTTAGTTATTATTGTCTTTATATGTAAATATACGTGTAGTTTCTAAAACTAGCTTTACTGTTGCTGTTACAACTACCATCGTCATTGCTGCAGTTGCGGTGCTCACAACTACACCACAACCACCAAGGCAATGATACCATGATTACCGCTACGACTGCTAGTGCTAATTTTTTACATGTATGCTAGGTGTATTATCATTTTAATTTTAATGGGTTTTCTTCTTAGTGTTTATGATGAATCCTTGGTCGCCATGGAAAGCTTGTTGCTATTTGGTATAGTTTTTTTGTTAGCAAACTTGTTGCAAGTGCAGCTGGAATATAAAGTTGTTAATGTGTATGTATGTATATAGCCGATGATTCCTTTGAAAGCATATGATTTCAACACGAATAGATAAATCAAATCATTTTATTTATTGTAAATTGTAAAAGGAAGAAGAGTCTTACATATTGGAACTGGAAATTGAGACATGATAACAATGCCAATTTAGGACATTGGCACAACCCAATCGTAGAATATGCACGACTGGTGCTTGTTTCTTCGTTTATATCGATATATATGATTTTTATCAGTTTTAAGTTATATAAAGGCATGAACTCATTGTTAGTATTGGTTTTCGGGAATTTAGCCGTTTACAGCTTCATTCAGTATTAGACAAGTTTAGTTTGACTATTCCATGCAACGTATTTTATGGAGAGGAATATATATATCATTTGTTATGGATTGCACTATTATATTGCCAGTGAAGCTATGTGTGTCAAATTGAAAGTTAGTTGTATGTATCTGTTTTCATGGATTGCAGTAAAAAAATAGAAGACTGGGGTAGTTTTAGTTTCATTAACTGGTAATTTGTTTTGTGCTGCTCTTAGCATGTGTTTTGTCATTGTAGTTTTTTTTCTTTTCCCGAGAACATGTTTAAAATTATATAAATTGGCAAATATATTTAACATCGTATGAGGTTAACATGTAATTAGCAAATATTCGAATATTAAACTCAGTTTGCTACAACTGAGTTTGCAAGCTCAGTTTGTCGAATTGAGTTTGCAATACTAAGTATATTGGTGATGTTGTTGTTTTTAAATATCAATATATAGACCAAATTTTGCCAAACTATCCATTTTTTATCCCCGTTAGTTGTCAATAAAATCATTTGTTTTTAGCAACATCGTTGTTGGATAATCACTAAAACATCCATTTTGCTTTGTTGTCCAGGTATTGCACTATTCAAATGGTAGCCAACAATCAGAGGGCATCATATTTGAAGAAACCTATGGGAATCAATATTCACTGAGCTTGGTTTGTTTATGAAAGTTTTCATTTTAGTAAGAGCTGTATTCTATAAATATCGTACTCCATCTTAAAGTTGTGATTTTGTAATTATTAAGTTCTAGTTCTTAGTTTGTACTTGGTACTTTCTTGTATTAAGACCAGATTATTAACAATATTACTAAATTTGTGACGGCCCGCCCCGCACCAGCCGACATTTCCAACGAAAATGTGTTGTGTTGATGTCCAACCAGCACTGGACGGTCGTCAAAGGAAAGAAAAGAAAGGAATTTGAACTAACAAGGAACTTGTAGAATGTTTCACAGCGCATGGGAAAAAATATTAAGATAATTTTGACATAAAACAGGCGAGACGGTGTATAAGCTGAAAATTAAACCATCATAACAGCGAAATCCAAAATGCAGCTTATGATCCAACATCATTATTACAACTTCAAAATACTGTCTCTAAAACAAAAGAAAGGAAAGGTACACTATTAATGCGCAAGCAATGACCAGCAACAACACAGGGAGAATATATGTAGATAATACGTGGGAGCCTCATGCTCGTCTCCGGTACAGCTACTCGTGCATAATCACCTGGCTTGTCTCTAGTCTGCCCATTTAAGAGCACCCAGAGTAATAAGAAGAGACATAATACTCAGGGTCAGACAAAAGTCTGGTATGAGCGATAAGCAGCAAAACAGAACAATAACAGGTATAACTAACCATACCTGAACCTTCAACCAAAGAGTTAGCACAACAAGATGTACAATACTCTAAGGTGACACTAACATATGGTGTAAAGATACGTGGAGAGGGGTGTGTATGTCATGGTGATGTCAAACAATCAAGCATAGCAATCATCCTCATATCCCTCACTCAATGCGTAAAGCATACGATATCTACCACTTTGATCACCCAATTCTTTGTTACGATCACTTTGCCCCATGGAGTCATGACGGCTCCACTACACTGATCCGTAACCACTAATACTTTGCTATGTCCACTCTGCCCCATGGGGTCATAACAAATCCACTGCACTAGCTCATATCCCTGCTACGATCACTTTGCCCCCATGAGTCATAACAACCCCACTGCACTGATCCATAGCCACTAATTCGTCTCTCGGTGGTGAGTCAAAGCTATATACATCGATAACCACTTTGCATACGTCCCGCAGCAAAATCCAACTCATGAAGTTAACTCGTTAATCCCATTTAGATCTTGAGTAATAACCTCCCATCTGGACTTCCTTTGCATCTCGGGTTTTGGTCGAATTGGAGTTGGTCTTCAGAAGAGTCATCGCGTATAAATAGAAGTACACATCCGGTTCGGTTCGGATTGTCACCCTGGTTCAGTTCGAGTCATCATTGGATCACCTCCTCGGTTCGGTTCTGGTCTTTAGTTGGGTTCATGGTCATCACACCGATTCGGGTCGGGTCTCTCATCCAGTTCGGTTTGGTCATCTCCATCTGGTTCGGTTCGATTACGACAAACCGATCCCATCCGTTGCTCCAACTCCTCTTCTCCGATCTGATTCACCCCCCCTCCGAATGCTAGGCTCTAGTCCGATCCAGTCCCTTCTCCAACCCCAACCCTATACAAGTGGCATTCCTTCTTGCGAAGCCCCCTCTAATGCCAAGTTCCGATCCGAAATGAATTCCCTTGCCCAGTTCTCTTATCTGATCCTAGCCCTGTATCCGATCCGAAACCCTGCACATTTCCTGCAACTTTTCCAGCGACTGTTTTACGCCATACGATGGCGTTTTTGACCATTCTAACTTTTCTAATCAATCACAAAGCATACCATACAGTCATAGCAACATAGAGAGTCAACAATACACACCAAAACAACAACTTAATATGCCAATATGGATCAAACATACCCAAAGCCTATGTTTTCCCCTTAATTCCCCTTAATCATGTTTAATCATACGATTAGAAAAACTTATCTAAATTAACCCAAATTTTTATCATATCCCTAAAATAGTATTTTATAATTTTTCCATATTTTTATAAAGCATAATTTCGCTAATTATTACTAATCATCCCTAATAAGCCGTAATTAGTGAAAAACAATGCAAATCACTCACCTTAGCCATAAATAAAACTTAGATATGAAAGTATCTCTTATTTAGGTTGAATTTCTATGTGTTTCAGTAATTCAATCTCAAATTCTATGCTAATTTGCCTTGGTTTGATGTAGATTAGGCTAAAACTTGATTAAACGGTGATTAGAAGGTGATTTGGGTGTTGGAGGCCATTGTTAGGGTTGAAGAGAGGTACGTGGCGGCTGAAAAATGACAAAGAAAAGGTTTCTCTAACCCTAATCAGCCCTTGTATGGCCCTAATCCCGAAATCCCCAATGGAACTAGCTGCTAATTACCCTATTAAGCCCATTTAAGCTATTTTTCACCTTCCAAACCTTAACTCGGCCATATCTCCCAAACAATAGGTCCGTTTGATTAATGTGACCACTCTACGGAAAAGTAAACCATCATCCGGATTTAATGGAAGTGGTTTCAAGTCAAAACTCCTTACCAATCAAAAGTTATAGGCGAAACAAGATTCGCTAGGGGCAAAACGGTCAATTAAAAATCGGTAAAAATTGTGAACATGGAAAATGACCCCAATAGTCGTTCCCCAAAATTACATGACCATACAACCTCATATGAAAAAGAAATAAATATTCTACGATCCTTCGATACGTAGAATGCGGGTCGTTACACTCTCCCTCTCCTCCCTCCCCCCTCCCTCCCTCCTTAGAAATTTCGCCCCCGAAATTCCTTAACCAAAAACATACAAGGGTATTCTGCATGCCTATCATTCATTCACAAACAATCAAACATACACAACAAGCCTACCCTAGCATGCGGTTTATTAACAAGGGAAGAAACTATAACTAATAAAATCTTACCAGGCAAAGAGTTATGGATATGATTCCCTTATGCTCTCCTCTGTTTCCCAAGTACAGTCATTTTCATTCTCGCCCCACTGAACCTTGGCCAGTTTCACTGCCTTCCTTCGAAGTTGCTTCGCATTGCTCTCGACAATACAGATCGGCTTGCGGTTCCTAACCACCTCGGGTTCTACTTCGATGTCATCCAACTAATCCGGTGAAATAGTCATATGGGGTCGTGCATGAACTTTCTTAACTGGGAAACATGAAACACGTTATGAACTCCCACCATCTTGTCTGGCAACTCAACTTTATATGCCAAATTCCCAACTTGCTCGAATACTGGGTTGGACCAACAAATCTTAGTGCTAACTTGCCTCTCCTGCCAAATCGAATCACGCTCTTTAATGGAGAAATCATGACAAACACCAAGTCGTCAATGGAGAATTTTAAATCTCTTCTCCTCTTATCAGTATAACTCTTCTACCTATCTTGAGCAGCCTTCATTCGCTGTTGGATAACCCTGATCTTGTCTGAAGTTTCTCTAATCACATATGGCCCAAGCACGAATTTCTCACCAGTTTCTAACCAACACGATGGTGAGTTGCACAGTCTTCCGTACAAAGCTTCAAATGGAGCCATACCAATACTAGATTGATAACTATTATTATATGTGAATTCCACTAGATGCAAATGGTCATCCCATGATCCACCAAAATCCAATATACAAGCTCTTATGAGATCCTCTAATATACGATTCACCCTATCTGTCTGACCGTCGGTTTGAGGATGATACGCGGTACTGAGATGTAATTATGATCCTAAAGCCTCTTGTAAGCTCTTCCAAAACCCACTAGTGAACAACGGCCTCGGTCACTTATAATGCCTTTGGGTACTCCATGAAATCTCACTACCCACTTCATATACAGTTCTGCTAGCTTAGTTGTTGTTCTATTCGACTTGACTGGTATAAATCTTGCACTCTTGGTCAATCGGTCCACAATCACCCAAATGCTATCATAGCCCGATCTAGTCCTTGGTTACCCATCAATGAAATCCATTGGGACTTGTTCCAATTTTTATTCTGGAATTTCTAATGGTTGCAACAAACCACTAGGTTTCTTTTGCTCAACTTTAACTAGCTGGCAGTTTATGCATTTGGATATAAACTTCCAACGTCTCTTTTCATCCCTTCCCAGTAGTAGGTCCGCTTCATGTCTCGATACATTTTATTACCACCGAGATGTATAGTCAGTTTTGAGTGATGACATTCTCTAAGCAATTCATCTCTCAATCCATTGACATTGGGTACAACTAATCTCCCATTCTTTCTAAGACATCCATCTCGATCAAGCCCATACTTGTTCATCTCTTCGTCGATACTCATCTCTAACTTGGAGATGATTTCCAATAGGTTAGGATCGTTCCTTTGACTGGAACCAATCTGATCAATCAAAGTGGGTCTGATCGTCAAACTTGCCAACATCTCTGGATCCAATTCGCACTTTGGTCTAAAATCGTACCCTGCGATAATCTCCAGTTGCTTCCACTCAAGAAACATAGCCCATAAACTGGCATGTCTTCTACTCAATGCATCATCTACCGCATCGCCCTTTCCTGGTGTATATGCGATATCGAAATCATAGGAAGCCAAGAATTCTAACCATCTTTGCTGTCGGAGATTTAGATCCTTCTGGGAGAAAAGGTACTTTAATGACTTGTGATCGGTAAAAACCTCGAATCTTTCTCCCAAGAGATAATGTCTCCACATCTTCAACGCAAACACGATCACTGTCAATTCCGAATCATGGGTAGGATATCTTTTCTCATGCGGTTTCAGTTGCCGACTAGTGTAAGCTACTACCCTACCTCCTTGCATCAATACCGCACCTAGTCTGGTACCACAGGAATCCGTGTATACCGTCATCTCTTACCGTCATCTCTTCATTCCCTTTAGGAATGACTAAAACTAGCGCACGCGTCAACTTTTCCTTTAGACTCTTAAATGCATTTTCACAATTTCTGTCCCAGATGAAAGCTTGATTCTTCTTGGTCAACTGAGTTAATGGTACCGTTATCTTGGAGAAGTCTTGGATAAACTTATGATAATACCCAGCTAATCCCAAGAAACTTCTTACGTCTGTTGTATTCTTGTGCGTAGACCAATCTTGTACCGTAGTCACCTCCGCAGGGTCCACAGCAATACCAATATCTATAACAACATGGACCAAGAATCTCACTTCCCTCCTCCATAAGTGACACTTAGAAAACTTCGCTTTCAATTGGTGTTTTCTCAAAACCTCCATCACTACTCTCAAATGTTCCCTATGTTCTTCTTTTGTCCTCGAGTACAAGTATATCGTCCACGAACACTAGAACAAAATTATTCAATTGATCCCTGAATACCCTATTCATAAGATCCACAAAATATGCTGGTGCATTGGTCAACCCGAATGGCATGACCAACCACTCATAGAATCCAAACGGCATCTGAAATGCCGTTTTAGGAATACTATCAACTGCTACTCGAAGCTGATGAAATCTTGTCGCGAGATCCAATTAGGAGAACACTCTTGCTCCCCCCAGTTGATCAAACAGATAATCTATCCGTGGAAGAAGGTACTTATTCTTCCTAGTCACTTTATTCAACTCGCGATAGTCCACACATAAACGAAGGGAACCATCTGCCTTGGTAGCAAATACAACCGGTGCTCCCTACTCAGAGACACTTCTTCTGATAAATCCCTTCTTCAAAAGATCGCTAACTTGCACCTCGAGGTCTCTCTGCTTCCTTGGTGCCATACGACGAAGTGGCATCACTATAGGTCTGGCACCTTTCACTAAATCAAGATGGAACTCAATCTCTCGGTGTGGTGGAAGTCCGGTCACTTCCTCGAAGATATCTGGATACTGGCCAACAATGGAAATTCCTGCTAACTCGTCCTGCGCGATGTCGAAGGAATTTAGAAAACTAGCCATTACCTCATCACTAGGTAGGCCACCAAACACTACCCTCCGCCCATCGTCCGCCCTAGTTGTAACGACCCAGATTTTTTGAACAGTTTATTTTAAATATTTAGTATGGTTTTAAATATTGAATTCATACTATAAATGAATTTTATATTGGATTGGTCAATTTAATTATCGATATATGATTTAATATCGAATATATTTAATTATCGTAATAAGTAACAATTGAATTCCCAGTGTAACACTAAAACAGAACAATTCAGTCGACTAATATAAATTCTGTATTGACTTAAAAAGATAATAATTTATTTTCGATGAATTTATTTGTTCAAAAATCGATTTACATTCTAAACGGTTTAACTTAATTTACTAGTGTTATTCCATTTTAAAACCAATTCCGTTAAGTTTAAAATAGCGTATAATCTTGAAAATGACGGTCGTTAAATTAACATAGGGTTCCATGGTTGAAATCAAGGGACCGTAAGATATTTTGGTTATTTAAATAAATTAAAAATCAAATCAGATTAATTTAAATATACAGTCACCCAAATAAGCCGACCTAAAAACTAAGCGCCACCCTAAAATTTGTCATCAGCGCAGACTTATTCATCTCGAGCCAACAACTTTGTCTCCAAGCTTCAATACCAGGCAAACAACATTTTAATGGCAGTGTACGCTATTTCTCTGAATCACACCTATATAATGAACCGCAATCTTCATATCTCCTCACAAAAAATCAGTTCGATCCCCTACCTTTCATTTTCATTTCGCAGTCAATAATAAAATAGAATCCTCCGATCAAAATGAAAAAAAAAAGGGGGGACTTTGAAATCAAAATCGAGATTCAATCCATGAATTCTCGGAGCTCGACGCGATGATTGGTATCGCGATATTAGGGTTCGGGTATGAAAGTATTTGGTGGCAGCGAGGGTCAAGTCGATTGCGGCGTTGGAATTTGGGCTCGTAGGCGCGTCGGTGGCTCGAGTATGGTGAAGTTCGATCACCGTTGAGGGTTAGTGCGGACCTGGGAACAGAAGCGATACAGTAGAGAGGGAGTTCGACGTCATTCATCGTCTGGAGGAGCCCTCGAATTTCAGTTCACGGTGATTGGCGAAGTCGTGATGGGCTGAGGAGAATATTGGTGAGTGCGGCGATAGTGCGGTGTTGGTTCTGGGTTGCAAAGATGGGTTAACAGGCTAGGGGTTGATAAGGATTAAGGTATGAATTAAATTCAAAATCAGTAATTTACTTAGATATTATTTTTAGTGTGAAACAGTTTTAATGTAAATACTTGGAAATTAGTTTAAGACTGGAATTAGTCACTAATTCAGAATTTTGAAAAAAAAAAAGAGAATTTTATTTAGTGAATTATTATATGAATTTTTAATTAGTTCAGAGAAATATTTAAATTTAAAACCGTTGGTTGTTCAAACCTAGGAAGTAAATATATATATATTTAATTTAGTAACCGTTATATATGAATGAAATTTATTTATTCAATTAAATAGTTAATTTAAATAAATAAGTGTTAACCAGAAAATTTAAATCAAATTATCGTAGGTACGAATTCATTCAAGAAGATTCGTAGCCGATGATTTGGAAATAAACAGGATATTTGACAGCTGCAATTCCGGTGAGTAAATCTCACTCACCTTTAGAATTATTTTTATTTCATTAAAAATAATTGTCTGTTGCTTGTGTGGATGCTTTCTGCTTGTTTTATATATATTAGTTATTTAGGCTATATATATATATATATTGGGTTGATTGATTGGTTGGATTCCCGCAGTCTCATTAGCGGATGCCCGCGGTACCATAGCGGATGATTACCCTATACGCCCCACGCTATGATTAGTGGATGACCTTCTATACCGCGATATTCTGCCACGAAGCAGAATGGGTATTATTTATGTGCTAACATCTGTGGATGCAGGAAAACAGGTTGGAGGAATCCAACTGGATTCCTCAAAAATATATTATCTGTTTGTTTATTTGTTTGCATATATATTTTTATATATGATGTGTTAGAAAAATAAATAATTCGTTGTTTTGTGTGTTTAAATATCACTGGGCCAATTGAAAGGATATTTGAGATTTTAAAAGGGAAAATTCTATTTTTAAATAGAATTTGAATTTTTAATGGGAATAAAAATATAAAACTTGTTTTGGAAAAAAACAAGTAGTTCTTTTTAAATGAAGTTTATAAATAGTTCTTTTATAACGAAGTTATAAATGAAGTGAAAAGAATTATCATTTGATAATTCAGAAATAGAAGTACCAGTGTGAAATTGGTATTTGAAATGAAATTTCAAATAGGATGTGAAATGAAATTTTTAAATATATAACTCAAATGAATTTTGAGTATAACATTTGAATAATAGAATTAGAAAAGGAGTTTAAATATTTGAATTTTACAGGGAGATTGAATATTAGAAATTCAAATCGAAGTTCAAATAGAATTTGAATTCAAGGAATTAAAATAAGATTTGAATTCAAAGGGATTCGAATAAAGAAATTCAAATAGAGATTTGAATGTAGAATTTCAAAATAGAATTTTGAAATATAGAATTTCAAAGAAGAATTAAATAGAATTTGAAATATAGTATTTCAAAGAAGAATTCAAATGTGAAATTTGAATAGAGATTTGAAATGGAATTTAAATATGAAATTTGAATCGAGATTTGAAACAGAAATTCAAGTGTTGAATTTGAACATGGAATTGAACATAGAAATTCAAGTAGAAATTTGAATATGAGATTTCAAAATAGAATTTGAAATAAACTTTGAAATAGAATTTCAAAGTAGAATGGGAAATGGAATTTCAAATAGGATTTCAAATAGGAAATCCAAAGGGTTTTGAAATGGAATTTGAATTCAAGGGAATTATAATGAATTTGAATATTAGAAATTCAAATGGCGTTGAAAATGGGTTTGAATACTAGAATTCAAATGGTGTTGAAAATGAATTTGAATATTAGAAATTCAAATGGGGTCGGAAATGGAAAATGGAATTTGAATGTAAGAGATTCAAATTGAATTCAAATAGGAATTAATCTATGGGATTTGAATATGAAATTCAAATGAGTTTTAAACTATGGAATTTTGAATATAGAATTTAAAAAGGAGTTTGAATATTTGAACTTCAATAGAATTCAAATATAGAAATGGAAATATAGAAGTTCCAAGGGAATTTAAATATAAAGTTTGAATAAGAGAATTCAAATGAATTCAAACATGGAATTTGAATATAGGGAATTCAAATAGAAATTCAAATATTGAATTTGAATATCAAATAGAAAAGGAATTAGAATTTGAATTTAGAATTCAAATAAAGGTGAGATTTGAATTTGAATCAAGCAGAGTTAAATGGAATTGAATTCATTTTAAAGAAGTTAGAAGTTTAAAGGTTTATATTTATAAATATAATTAAAACGAACTCGCCGCAGCGCTGCAGTTCGTAAATTGGCAACTCGAACTTCAATTGAATATACAGAACCCAATTGAAGTCGGAATTCTTCGAAACAAGAAATGTCAGGACCGATTTGATAATAGTTTTCTAATGAAAGAGAAAAATATGAATTTCGTCGTATAGATTTTGAGTTATGTCAAAATCAAATTTTCAGAAAAACAGCGCCAGAATCGTTTTAAAACCATAATGGTTTATTTAATATTATAAAAGGATTTTAAGCAAATAAAATCCGAAGTTCTATTTAGAAAATTTCAGAGTTGAGTTGTAAAATATATGCGAATTCAAGTTGTGTAAATGAATATGATTTTTGAAACAGAAACCAGATTTTGATTATTGAATAGAATTAACTAAATAGAAATTAGTTAATGAGATTTCGAATTAATATTGGGCTTTGAATAAGTAAATTCGATTTGAAAATTATATTCGAAATCAAAAAGGAAACTAGAATTGAAATTGAAATTCAATTTGGTTGTGAGCAAGTTAAGCATTTTATTTGAACGTGTTATGTTCAAACAAAGAAGTAAATAGGCAAAAGGGCTAATTAAAGAATATTGAGCGGAACCAAATTCAAACGATTCAAATTTGAATTCAAACAAATAGATTGAGTTGAATTGAATTAGAAACAGGTGAACAGGTGTTAAACAGATATGGGATGGAGTATATGAAGATTTTTATTTATGTGCCCGACAAAAAGGTACATGTTTAAATTCATATATGGGTTTTATGCGCCGTATCGGCAAGCCGCTTGGCTTTTCCTTTTTCTTTTTGATTGAGGAAGATACCGGGAAGCTATTTGAAATTTCCCGATGCTCCCGATACAGGGGAGGTTATGGCGAAATTTTCCGGAAATTTAAGGAGTTAGAATATTTTTAAGATATTTTGATAATTTGAAATCATTTTATCGACATACTGAACTCGATAGTAAAGTGAATATAAAAATCGAATGTTGTAAACAAAAAGGGATAGAGATAAGTGATTGAAATTGTTTTCAATTGCAAATAGAGACATTTTCTAATATATATAAAATAAAAGAAGTTGATATTTGGAAACGTTTTCCAAATGGCATAAGAGGCGAGATGATTATTGGAAATATTTGGGTAACAAATATTGATAGAGAAAATAGAGAAGAGATTTAATTAATGAAATATTAATTAAAGAGCCCAGTGATTTGGTTGATATGTTGATTGAACACTTGTTTTTATTCGATAGTTAAATCACAGACTATCGAAGTTTTTGACCATCGTTGTCAATATGGAGAGACCGGTTGGATTATTATCCGAAGAACCACTCCGTATCGGCATAAGCGTTGCGAACCAAGTATGCTGAATATATTGAAGACGGAGTAAAGTGCAAGGGCTTTTCTATTTATAGAAATGGTGCCTTCGGTTTCGTTCAATCCCAGAACGAACGTAAATGGACGAATGTCTGACAGAGTATTTCCAATGATCAAATGGGTTGGTCTGTATGAATATATATGGTTGCAACGGATTTATCCCTTAGCATAATATCCAGAATATTTGTGCAAACTCAACTAGTGATTAACGGATCTGACGATGTGGCATTCAAAGTGATTGTGTTATCAATGAATGGTAAGTATTCGTAGCCTCAGGCCTCAACAACCGGGAAAGGACAAAAATCGGGCAGGCAGCATGGCTATGTGGGTCGCACCCATTAGGGTGTATAATCACCTATCTAGAGAAATTCCTTTTGTTTCTAAATCTATCGATTCTGCCCATTCGGGAACGGTGGTTTGAGTCCAACCGTTGGTGATATACATTCGATACACTCAAGCGAAATGAGTGGTCGGTCATGTGTGGGCCGGGTTACAAGATGTTCTTGTTGAACCCAGGTGTATTCGCCTCTAGAGATACATCATCGGAAGGTGGTCCCATACCTTGTCATGTTGGAAATCCAATCTCCAATAAGCGCCATGCGGGTTTTGATTCATACTATATATGTGGAGCGTGAGATGCAAGCGTTCTGCTATTTGGTTATTTACTTGATGTAGACATTATTATAATATCACTGGATTTTCGTATCAAAGTGTTTTGGGTTATAGTAAGGTAAAAACCGTCCGTGTTTATGTGTGGGCTGGTCTTACTATTATCTTTTCTTTTGAAAGGATTTTTAAAGTTAAACAAGTGGTTGGAGTTTACTCACACCAGTCCCATGACTGACCCAGAGTTTATTTTGTTTTGTTTTCCCTAAATTCTTGGGTGCCCAAATTTGTACGGGCAGTCAAGTGTTTCAGGCTTTTACAGATACACTTGGAGGAGCTTGAAGCAGAAGGCTTCAACGTTAGTTATTTAGAGTTACTTCAGCTGGATCAAATGTTATGTGTACTCTGATGATGGTATGTATATATGTACAAAACAGATTTGTATTTCAAAGCTTATGTTATATAATATATTTTCTTCGTTCCGCTGTGAGTTGTGATCTTCGTTTTTCTTCTAGTCTAATATTTCTTTCTTTCTATTTCTCATCCTCTATCTTCTTTCTAATAATGAGTCGTATTTCTGTGTTATTTGGGTTGGACGTGGGGTGTATTTAGTCAACTCAGGTAGCACGGATTTGCGGGCCATTACAGTGGTATCAGAGCTGGTTGCTTAATTGGTACGGATGATAGGGGGTTCTCGCTTCGCGTTTGGTGGCGAACGGGAGACTCTTACCCCTACATCTCCCGACAATGTGGTTGGTCGAGTCGAGAGGCTGGCCGTAAAAGCAGTTCTGAGGTATCTCTGTAAGCCACGCTGGGAGGTTAGCCCAGTGCCGAGGGAGGAGAGGATGGTTGAAAAGCCTACTCGAATCCCGGGGTCATTACAGTGGTATCAGAGCCAGGTTGAGTTAATACCTAGGCTTTGTGGAGTTGTGCTCATTAGAGATAGGGTCAGTAGTACCCTAGGATGAGTTGAGTATGAATATACGAGAGAGCGTATTTGTAAACTGATATAAAAGCTGTTTTATATTGTGTTGGCTAGTCTGTTGAGTGGTTTATGAATTCTGGTCGGATAGTGGGACGCCACAAAGTCGATAGGAATTTCTAAACACTTGAACAGAAGATTGAACACAGTATTGTTTTAAAGTGGGTGAATGAAATAATTTTACCCAAAATTTCTATTTTAATATAGAAAGAAATTTTTGAAATTATTATATTATATGGATGTGTTGATTGATATCATTATAATCAGATAAGATTATAAAAATTGAAATGGTTATTTATAACCAGAGTAGAATTTGTATAGGAATTAAATATACAAATGAGATGAATTAGAATTTAATTCAAACCAGAATTGAGAATTCAAAATCCTGGGAAGTTGAAAAATATTTTTCAAAGTAATTAAAATAATATAGGTTTGTTTTAAAAGAATTTGAAAGAAAATCATTTTAGATGGATTTTGAAATAATAAAGCACTGAACTCACTTCAGTGGCTGGGAAATAATTCTGATGATGATTGCAACATCATCAGTGTTCATTTTCGAGTTTCTAAGTGATGAATTGCTACCTTAAAAAGTTTTGATGGAATTTGCTTGAAAGAAGAACAAGTGGTTTGAAATTCAAATATTTTGAATTTGAGATAGTGACAAATATGTATGTATGTATTTATGGGATTTCAATATTGATTTGAAATGAAAAACCCTAGGATTTGGATTCTGGAATTAAAATTTAACTGAAGCAAGTTAAATGGTTCGAGGTGAGTAAATTGACTAGAATCAATTTGAAATAAATTGAAATGAATATGAATTAGGATGCATATGAATGGAAACCAAAAGTTTTGGTGGAACTAAATTTGTTGAAATGTGAAGAGATGAGTTTCAACATAAAGAAGTTTGAAAAGAAATGAATTTGTATCATTTTCCCTACCTAAGCAATTTCGAGGACGAAATTATTTTAAGGGGGAAAGAATGTAACGACCCAGATTTTTTGAACAGTTTATTTTAAATATTTAGTATGGTTTTAAATATTGAATTCATACTATAAATGAATTTTATATTGGATTGGTCAATTTAATTATCGATATATGATTTAATATCGAATATATTTAATTATCGTAATAAGTAACAATTGAATTCCCAGTGTAACACTAAAACAGAACAATTCAGTCGACTAATATAAATTCTGTATTGACTTAAAAAGATAATAATTTATTTTCGATGAATTTATTTGTTCAAAAATCGATTTACATTCTAAACGGTTTAACTTAATTTACTAGTGTTATTCCATTTTAAAACCAATTCCGTTAAGTTTAAAATAGCGTATAATCTTGAAAATGACGGTCGTTAAATTAACATAGGGTTCCATGGTTGAAATCAAGGGACCGTAAGATATTTTGGTTATTTAAATAAATTAAAAATCAAATCAGATTAATTTAAATATACTGTCACCCAAATAAGCCGACCTAAAAACTAAGCGCCACCCTAAAATTTGTCATCAGCGCAGACTTATTCATCTCGAGCCAACAACTTTGTCTCCAAGCTTCAATACCAGGCAAACAACATTTTAATGGCAGTGTACGCTATTTCTCTGAATCGCACCTATATAATGAACCGCAATCTTCATATCTCCTCACAAAAAATCAGTTCGATCCCCTACCTTTCATTTTCATTTCGCAGTCAATAATAAAATAGAATCCTCCGATCAAAATGAAAAAAAAAAAGGGGGACTTTGAAATCAAAATCGAGATTCAATCCATGAATTCTCGGAGCTCGACGCGATGATTGGTATCGCGATATTAGGGTTCGGGTATGAAAGTATTTGGTGGCAGCGAGGGTCAAGTCGATTGCGGCGTTGGAATTTGGGCTCGTAGGCGCGTCGGTGGCTCGAGTATGGTGAAGTTCGATCACCGTTGAGGGTTAGTGCGGACCTGGGAACAGAAGCGATACAGTAGAGAGGGAGTTCGACGTCATTCATCGTCTGGAGGAGCCCTCGAATTTCAGTTCACGGTGATTGGCGAAGTCGTGATGGGCTGAGGAGAATATTGGTGAGTGCGGCGATAGTGCGGTGTTGGTTCTGGGTTGCAAAGATGGGTTAACAGGCTAGGGGTTGATAAGGATTAAGGTATGAATTAAATTCAAAATCAGTAATTTACTTAGATATTATTTTTAGTGTGAAACAGTTTTAATGTAAATACTTGGAAATTAGTTTAAGACTGGAATTAGTCACTAATTCAGAATTTTGAAAAAAAAAAGAGAATTTTATTTAGTGAATTCCTATATGAATTTTTAATTAGTTCAGAGAAATATTTAAATTTAAAACCGTTGGTTGTTCAAACCTAGGAAGTAAATATATATATATTTAATTTAGTAACCGTTATATATGAATGAAATTTATTTATTCAATTAAATAGTTAATTTAAATAAATAAGTGTTAACCAGAAAATTTAAATCAAATTATCGTAGGTACGAATTCATTCAAGAAGATTCGTAGCCGATGATTTGGAAATAAACAGGATATTTGACAGCTGCAATTCCGGTGAGTAAATCTCACTCACCTTTAGAATTATTTTTATTTCATTAAAAATAATTGTCTGTTGCTTGTGCGGATGCTTTCTGCTTGTTTTATATATATTAGTTATTTAGGCTATATATATATATATTGGGTTGATTGATTGGTTGGATTCCCGCAGTCTCATTAGCGGATGCCCGCGGTACCATAGCGGATGATTACCCTATACGCCCCACGCTATGATTAGTGGATGACCTTCTATACCGCGATATTCTGCCACGAAGCAGAATGGGTATTATTTATGTGCTAACATCTGTGGATGCAGGAAAACAGGTTGGAGGAATCCAACTGGATTCCTCAAAAATATATTATCTGTTTGTTTATTTGTTTGCATATATATTTTTATATATGATGTGTTAGAAAAATAAATAATTCGTTGTTTTTTGTGTTTAAATATCACTGGGCCAATTGAAAGGATATTTGAGATTTTAAAAGGGAAAATTCTATTTTTAAATAGAATTTGAATTTTTAATGGGAATAAAAATATAAAACTTGTTTTGGAAAAAAACAAGTAGTTCTTTTTAAACGAAGTTTATAAATAGTTCTTTTATAACGAAGTTATAAATGAAGTGAAAAGAATTATCATTTGATAATTCAGAAATAGAAGTACCAGTGTGAAATTGGTATTTGAAATGAAATTTCAAATAGGATGTGAAATGAAATTTTTAAATATATAACTCAAATGAATTTTGAGTATAACATTTGAATAATAGAATTAGAAAAGGAGTTTAAATATTTGAATTTTACAGGGAGATTGAATATTAGAAATTCAAATCGAAGTTCAAATAGAATTTGAATTCAAGGAATTAAAATAAGATTTGAATTCAAAGGGATTCGAATAAAGAAATTCAAATAGAGATTTGAATGTAGAATTTCAAAATAGAATTTTGAAATATAGAATTTCAAAGAAGAATTAAATAGAATTTGAAATATAGTATTTCAAAGAAGAATTCAAATGTGAAATTTGAATAGAGATTTGAAATGGAATTTAAATATGAAATTTGAATCGAGATTTGAAACAGAAATTCAAGTGTTGAATTTGAACATGGAATTGAACATAGAAATTCAAGTAGAAATTTGAATATGAGATTTCAAAATAGAATTTGAAATAAACTTTGAAATAGAATTTCAAAGTAGAATGGGAAATGGAATTTCAAATAGGATTTCAAATAGGAAATCCAAAGGGTTTTGAAATGGAATTTGAATTCAAGGGAATTAAAATGAATTTGAATATTAGAAATTCAAATGGCGTTGAAAATGGGTTTGAATACTAGAATTCAAATGGTGTTGAAAATGAATTTGAATATTAGAAATTCAAATGGGGTCGGAAATGGAAAATGGAATTTGAATGTAAGAGATTCAAATTGAATTCAAATAGGAATTAATCTATGGGATTTGAATATGAAATTCAAATGAGTTTTAAACTATGGAATTTTGAATATAGAATTTAAAAAGGAGTTTGAATATTTGAACTTCAATATAATTCAAATATAGAAATGGAAATATAGAAGTTCCAAGGGAATTTAAATATAAAGTTTGAATAAGAGAATTCAAATGAATTCAAACATGGAATTTGAATATAGGGAATTCAAATAGAAATTCAAATATTGAATTTGAATATCAAATAGAAAAGGAATTAGAATTTGAATTTAGAATTCAAATAAAGGTGAGATTTGAATTTGAATCAAGCAGAGTTAAATGGAATTGAATTCATTTTAAAGAAGTTAGAAGTTTAAAGGTTTATATTTATAAATATAATTAAAACGAACTCGCCGCAGCGCTGCAGTTCGTAAATTGGCAACTCGAACTTCAATTGAATATACAGAACCCAATTGAAGTCGGAATTCTTCGAAACAAGAAACGTCAGGACCGATTTGATAATAGTTTTCTAATGAAAGAGAAAAATATGAATTTCGTCGTATAGATTTTGAGTTATGTCAAAATCAAATTTTCAGAAAAACAGCGCCAGAATCGTTTTAAAACCATAATGGTTTATTTAATATTATAAAAGGATTTTAAGCAAATAAAATCCGAAGTTCTATTTAGAAAATTTCAGAGTTGAGTTGTAAAATATATGCGAATTCAAGTTGTGTAAATGAATATGATTTTTGAAACAGAAACCAGATTTTGATTATTGAATAGAATTAACTAAATAGAAATTAGTTAATGAGATTTCGAATTAATATTGGGCTTTGAATAAGTAAATTCGATTTGAAAATTATATTCGAAATCAAAAAGGAAACTAGAATTGAAATTGAAATTCAATTTGGTTGTGAGCAAGTTAAGCATTTTATTTGAACGTGTTATGTTCAAACAAAGAAGTAAATAGGCAAAAGGGCTAATTAAAGAATATTGAGCGGAACCAAATTCAAACGATTCAAATTTGAATTCAAACAAATAGATTGAGTTGAATTGAATTAGAAACAGGTGAACAGGTGTTAAACAGATATGGGATGGAGTATATGAAGATTTTTATTTATGTGCCCGACAAAAAGGTACATGTTTAAATTCATATATGGGTTTTATGCGCCGTATCGGCAAGCCGCTTGGCTTTTCCTTTTTCTTTTTGATTGAGGAAGATACCGGGAAGCTATTTGAAATTTCCCGATGCTCCCGATACAGGGGAGGTTATGGCGAAATTTTCCGGAAATTTAAGGAGTTAGAATATTTTTAAGATATTTTGATAATTTGAAATCATTTTATCGACATACTGAACTCGATAGTAAAGTGAATATAAAAATCGAATGTTGTAAACAAAAAGGGATAGAGATAAGTGATTGAAATTGTTTTCAATTGCAAATAGAGACATTTTCTAATATATAGAAAATAAAAGAAGTTGATATTTGGAAACGTTTTCCAAATGGCATAAGAGGCGAGATGATTATTGGAAATATTTGGGTAACAAATATTGATAGAGAAAATAGAGAAGAGATTTAATTAATGAAATATTAATTAAAGAGCCCAGTGATTTGGTTGATATGTTGATTGAACACTTGTTTTTATTCGATAGTTAAATCACAGACTATCGAAGTTTTTGACCATCGTTGTCAATATGGAGAGACCGGTTGGATTATTATCCGAAGAACCACTCCGTATCGGCATAAGCGTTGCGAACCAAGTATGCTGAATATATTGAAGACGGAGTAAAGTGCAAGGGCTTTTCTATTTATAGAAATGGTGCCTTCGGTTTCGTTCAATCCCAGAACGAACGTAAATGGACGAATGTCTGACAGAGTATTTCCAATGATCAAATGGGTTGGTCTGTATGAATATATATGGTTGCAACGGATTTATCCCTTAGCATAATATCCAGAATATTTGTGCAAACTCAACTAGTGATTAACGGATCTGACGATGTGGCATTCAAAGTGATTGTGTTATCAATGAATGGTAAGTATTCGTAGCCTCAGGCCTCAACAACCGGGAAAGGACAAAAATCGGGCAGGCAGCATGGCTATGTGGGTCGCACCCATTAGGGTGTATAATCACCTATCTAGAGAAATTCCTTTTGTTTCTAAATCTATCGATTCTGCCCATTCGGGAACGGTGGTTTGAGTCCAACCGTTGGTGATATACATTCGATACACTCAAGCGAAATGAGTGGTCGGTCATGTGTGGGCCGGGTTACAAGATGTTCTTGTTGAACCCAGGTGTATTCGCCTCTAGAGATACATCATCGGAAGGTGGTCCCATACCTTGTCATGTTGGAAATCCAATCTCCAATAAGCGCCATGCGGGTTTTGATTTATACTATATATGTGGAGCGTGAGATGCAAGCGTTCTGCTATTTGGTTATTTACTTGATGTAGACATTATTATAATATCACTGGATTTTCGTATCAAAGTGTTTTGGGTTATAGTAAGGTAAAAACCGTCCGTGTTTATGTGTGGGCTGGTCTTACTATTATCTTTTCTTTTGAAAGGATTTTTAAAGTTAAACAAGTGGTTGGAGTTTACTCACACCAGTCCCATGACTGACCCAGAGTTTATTTTGTTTTGTTTTCCCTAAATTCTTGGGTGCCCAAATTTGTACGGGCAGTCAAGTGTTTCAGGCTTTTACAGATACACTTGGAGGAGCTTGAAGCAGAAGGCTTCAACGTTAGTTATTTAGAGTTACTTCCGCTGGATCAAATGTTATGTGTACTCTGATGATGGTATGTATATATGTACAAAACAGATTTGTATTTCAAAGCTTATGTTATATAATATATTTTCTTCGTTCCGCTGTGAGTTGTGATCTTCGTTTTTCTTCTAGTCTAATATTTCTTTCTTTCTATTTCTCATCCTCTATCTTCTTTCTAATAATGAGTCGTATTTCTGTGTTATTTGGGTTGGACGTGGGGTGTATTTAGTCAACTCAGGTAGCACGGATTTGCGGGCCATTACACTAGTAGTCACCAAAAATCCCTCACAGTCTACCACCACCCCATATCTTTGGAGCCATTCGACTCCCAAAATAATGTCAAATCAAGTAAAGCCCAAAACAAAGCAATCACAAGCAAACATGCATCCATGACTCGATAAGACCAAATTTCGACAAATCATACTAAGGCTAGTCGAACCACCAATCAGGTTCGTCATCGTTAAAGGTTTATCACCTATCTCGGGTTCCAATCCCAACCTATCTACCAGGTCACTAGATATGAAGGAATGGGAAGCCCCAGTATCAAACAATAATTGAACAGGAACATTATAAACAGAAAGCATACCTTGAATGATGACATTTTTTCCTTTGTCCGCCGCAGTTGGGGCATTCGACGAAGAAGGAACAACATTAATAGCATGTGCTTTCACAATCTTCTTCTCTTTAGGGGGTTGCAGACATTTATCCTTGTGATGTTCCACTTGGTCGCAGTTGAAGCACTTCCTGTTCACTGACTTTGCTCGACATTCTTTAGCACAATGGCCCTTCTTGCCATAGCTAAAGCACTCAACATTTTTCCTGTCTTTGTTTTTCAGACCATCCTTGGTCTGACTCTGTTTCCTTTTGTTCTGAGAATTATTCTTGCCTCCACCGCTTGCCTGCGGCTTTGGCCCCTCTGCAGATGCAACAGCGACTTCAGTCTTGGGCTTAGGATAAAGGCTCTGTGATCTCAATGCTTTTCCAACAATCGATTCAAAGGTCTCATCAATATGGTTTATAAGCCTTTCCCCCAAGTACTGATCTAAGCCCGTTACGAACTTCTCATTCTTCTTCTTGGGAGTGTCAATAATGGATAATCCATACTTCGATAAAGTATCGAACTCAGCAACATATTCCGAGACTGCCCTACCATTCTGCATAAGCTCCAAGAACTTCCTAAACATCTCTAACTTCTGGGCAGCTGGGATAAACTTGTCACTGAAGCGAGATTTAAATTGATCCCATGTAACTTGATCCCCAGGAGTAGCTGCCTTAATAGCATTCCACCAAGAGATGGTTGATCATTCCTCTTATCGCATCAGCGATCCCAAAGTCCTCGAAGATGCGCTTGCAACTATCGAGCCAATCCTGAACTTCTGTAGCCGATTCTGTTTCGTGGAACGGATTCCCACTAAGACTAGTGTAGTCCTTACAGAGCTTGATGAAATCGGCCCTAGGCACCTGCACCGCTGCACCACCACCATTTGCATCATTAGAAGCTGCCCTCTGAACATCCCTAAGCATATCTCTCATGAAGTCAGTGAACATCATCTTCTTATCAGAAGCATTCCTATTATTGGCTCCTGAACCAGTATTCCTCCTATATCGGCTCATCGTTCAATCTGTAAGTAGAAAATGATCAACCATCTCTTCAGTAGTGCTAGTGCAGTGCGACTTCATCCCTAGATATACTAATAGTATATTTATGGCTTTTAAAAACCAAAATATCAAAAATACGCGCTCTCATATACGTACTATCTCTCCTTGGTGTTTTTCCCTATGTTAACTACACAACCTAGAGTTCTGATACCAAGTGTGACGACCCGCCCCGCACCAACCGACATTTCCAATGAAAGTGCGTTGTGCCGATGTCCAACCAGCACGGGACGACCGTCAAAGGAAGGAAAAGAAAGGAATTTGAACTAACAAGGAACCTGTAGAATGTCTCACAGAGCATGGAATAAAATATAATAATAACATAACTTTGACATAAAATAGGTGAGACAGTGCATAAGCTGAAAACTAAACCATCATAACAGTGGAATCCAAAATACAGCTTATGATCCAACATTATTATTACAACTTCAAATATTGTCTCTAAAACAAAAGAAAGGAAAGGTACACTACTAATGCCCAAGCAGTGACCAGCAACAGCACAGGGAGAATATATGTAGATAATACGTGGGAGCCTCCTGCTCATCTCCGGTACAGCTACTTGTGCATAATCATCTGACCTGTCTCTACTCTGCCCGTTTAAGAGAACCCAGAGTAATAAGAAGAGACATAAAACTCTGGGTCAGACAAAAGTCTGGTATGAGCGATAAGCAACAAAACAGAACAATAACAGGTATAACTAACCATACCTGAACCTGCAACCAAAGAGTTAGCACAACAAGATGTACAATACTCTAAGGTGACACTAACATATGGTGTAAAGATACGTGGAGAGGGGTGTGTATGTCATAGTGATGTTAAACAATCAAGCATAGCAATCATCCTCACATCTCTCACTTAATGCGTAAAGCATAGGATATCTACCACTTTGATCACCCAATTTGTGCACTGATCTGTAACCACTAATACTTTGCTATGTCCACTCTGCCCCATAGAGTCATAACAACTCCACTGCACTGGCTCATAGCCCTGCTACGATCACTTTGCCCCATGGATTCATAACAA
This sequence comes from Allium sativum, assembly GCA_030737875.1. Taxonomy (NCBI): domain Eukaryota; kingdom Viridiplantae; phylum Streptophyta; class Magnoliopsida; order Asparagales; family Amaryllidaceae; genus Allium; species Allium sativum. The sequence continues at coordinate 313,366,241 of CM060913.1, forward strand.
CCCCACTGCACTAATCCATAGCTACTAATCCGCCTCTCAGTGGTGAGTAAAAGCTATAGACATCTATAACCCCTTTGCACACATCCCGCAGCAAAATCCAACTAATGAAGTTAACTCGTTAATTCCATTTGGATCCTGAGTAATAACCTCCGATCTGGACTTCCTTTGCATCTCGGGTTTTGGTCGAATTGAAGTTGGTCTTCAGAAGATTCATCACGTATAAATAAAAGTACACATCCGGTTCGATTCGGCTTGTCACCGTGGTTCGATTCAAGTCATCATTGGATCACCTCCTCGGTTCTGTTCGGGTCCTTAGTTGGGTTTGTTGTCATCGCACCGGTTCGGATAGGGTCTCTCATCCAGTTCGGTTTGGTCATCTCCATCTGGTTCGGTTTAGTTACGACGAACCGATCCCATCCGTTGCTCCAGCACCTCTTCTCTGATCTGATCCCCCCATGCTAGGCTCTGGTCCGATCCAGTCCCTTCTCCAACTCCAACCCTACACAAGTGGCCTTCCTTCTTGCCAAGCCCCCTTTAGTGCTAAGTTCTGATCCGAATCAAATTCCCATGCCTAGTTCTCTTATCCGATTTGAGCCCCATATCCGATCCGATCCGAAACCTTGCACATTTCCTGTAATTTTTCCAGCGACTGTTTTACGCCATACGACGGCGTTTTCGACCATTCTAACTTTTCTAATCAATCACAAAGCATACCATATAATCAAAGCAACATAAAGAATCAATAATAAACACCAAAACAACAACTTAATATGCCAATATGGATCAAACATACCCAAAAACCTATGTTTTCCCCTTAATCCCCCTTAATCATGTTTAATCATACAATTAGTAAACCTTATCCAGATTAACCCAAATTTCTATCAGAGCCCTAAAATAATATTTTAGAATTTTACAAATTTTTCTAGATTTTTATAAAGCATAATTTCGCTAATTATCACTAATCACCGCTAATTAGTCGTAATTAGTGAAAAACAATGTAAATCACTCACCTTAGCCACAAATAAAACTTAGATCTGAAAGTATCTCTGATTTGGGTTAAATCTCTATATGTTCCAGCAGCTCTATCCCAAATTCTACGCTAATTTGCCTTGGTTTGATTTAGATTAGGCTAAAACTTGATTTAACGGTGATTAGAAGGTGACTTGGGTGTTGGAGGCCATTGTTAGGGTTGAAGAGATGTAAGTGACGGCGGGAAAATGACAAAGACACTACTACAAAACAGGTCAGTTGCTTCGGTTATTTACCCCCTGTTGCTTCTGTTCTAGAACCGAAGCAACTGCAGACGACGCAACAGACAAAAATTTGTTGCTTCGGACAAACAACTGAAGCAAATAATATTTTTTTGCTTCGGTTGTTTACCCCCATGTTGCTTCAGTTCAATAACGGAAGCAAAGCCAGAAGACACACCAGGTATACACCTTTTGCTTCCGTTATAGGGGGAAGCAAATGAGCAATATTTTGCTTCAGTTGCTCCAAACGACCGAAGCAAAAAAGTGGCTGAAGCAAAAAAAAATTTACTACTGCTTCAGGTTTTAATTAAAACCTGAAATAGCATCAAATTGCATTAAAAGTCAGAATAAAAGGCACAACAATAACACTAAACTTGACAGCAATATCAGTATAAAACATTGAAATAAAACTAATTATCACTACAATATCTACATATAATATTGGATTCTAACTAAATGTCAATGTTACACAACGAAATAAAACTAAATAGTATAACAAATTCAAATAACACTAACTGCAGTATCAAATTCAGCCAATACACAACACATATCACATTGTTATTTGCTGAAAATAGAAAAATAAATTCAAGGTAAAAAACCAAATGCATCGACAACTCGCTTACTCAAGCTTGGTGCTTGTTACAAAACCAAATGCGCCTGCAACATAAAATAAATAAAAAACATGAATTATTATTTCATCACATATTTACTCTTTGTAAACCAGTGTGAACCAGTGCCAAGCACACGGTTCTTGTTAACCTTGCTTTGTAGTACTGAATATGGATTTTTGTAATTAATTTGCATACATGGTTCAAAATGTAAACATGATTTCATCATTGAAACCTTTGAAGATGGTTTCAGTTGTGAGTTTATTTTGTTAGAAAATTGCATAACGTTGTAAAAACTGGAAAAAAAAGTGAACTTCCAATGTTCCTTTTGTGATATAAATTGAGCTAATACGTTTGCAGAGATTTATTTAAATTACACCATTCAACAAGCATGTTTATGTGCATATTCCCTTGCAACCAATTCTTATTGCCTCTTATTTTTCCCAATAGGCATGTTTACCATTACATCTTGGTAAAAGATTTAAATTTTCAGTGTTTTTGCAAGTAGAGCATGTTGCATTTTAACATATATAATCCAAAAAGGTTGCACATGCATTATAATGCTGCTACACATTTCAAGTTACAATGACAGAAATGAATGAATTAACCTTTTCTTGTCTAAAATATATGTACTCCAATCAAATTGGATATAATCCCCACTAACATAAAAATGATAACAGTCATGTTTGTGTTTTCATCAACATTGATTGATCCACCATGATATTTTTCTGTAATTATTGAATACCTCAAAAGATATAAATAAGGTTCAGTATAAAAACTGGATCACCAAGTATGTCTGTATCCCGTCTACAACATGGAATGAAATTTTAATGAGAAAAAATATAGGTAGTCATACCTTACTGTGTACTAAATCAATATGATTATAATATATTTATTCATTACAATATTCATATCCAGAATACTAAAATGCTTGCATTATAATGTCTCCATTGTTCTTTATTTCTTTCTTTTTTGCTCGAAGCCACTTTGTTCTTAAGTTTTACAAATGCAATACCTATTTAATGCAGCTAGTAAATGTATTAGTAATTATTTCACATGAAACCTATGCATTTCTACTTCATAAGAATAATAATAGCAATTCACATATAATTACCTGAGTGAGAATGCACTCAAATATAGCTAGCAAACGCTGGATGATAGCTCAAATTCTGGATCAAAGCAGTATGTATAAAATTAGTAATGAATTCTTCAATGTTTTCCATGTATATTGGATGAGAAAAAAAGGGCATCAAATGCTCTAAACAAATTAATAATTTTCACGGTGCAAAGAAAATAAAACAGAGGAACAAAGTAATAATAATAAGTAGCCATTTTGTGATAAAGTACTTTCACCACCTTGCCGGTTCAAAATTTATATTTTTTTTGGAAACTGATGTATTTTTGACCCATTTATGTCATAATTTTATGGATAGAGATCTGAGTACCAAGCTTTTGTTATTGACATAAGTGCAAGAAAATTCCTTACCGCGTAATGGGCAGGTGAAGTAAGTCCCCCTTTTTGAATAATAGAATTTTGATTGTTTAAAATCATGTGTAAAAAAGGGAAAGTACAATGCATGGAGAAAAATTAAGTTTCAAGGAAAAAAGGATAATTATGTATAAATTTTTGCTCCACAAAAGTAAGATTAAAAATACATAAAATAGGATGTAGGATACACATTATACCAAGCACAAACATCTTTAACGGTCATATACAAGGTAGGAACTCGGAGCTATTCCGTGTTTAAGCACAGACTTTTTTAATTATGATACCAAGGGTAGAAGCTTAAGGGTTATTCCGTGTTTATGAGGTTAGAAATATGTGATATTACTCTTAATAAACTAAATAATCTTAAGTTTCGTTATTCATAAAATAGCATAAATGTTTTCCAGTCCTATGTCCTATAAAAATAAAAGGTTGTATATACAAAAATGAAGAAGATCTTTGCATCACATCATTCTTTTAATAATGATCATCTTCAGATCTTTCGTGATGAAAATTTAAAAACAAATGAAAGGTTGCATATATAACAAATGAACAAGATAATAGTACATGGAATTATGTCTTAGTCAAATATCCTAATTTATATGGAAAGTGGTAATTAATGTAATTGTACAAACTGCACTGGTTTTTTATGGAAATTAGATGTTTACATAAATGGAGGCAAATTGTTTTCTACATATTACTTCGAGTTTTTAAATAATTCTTTACTTAAAATTGCTGCCCATGTTAGATTTCAATTATCTCTGGATGCTGATGACCTATTTTTTATGGAAAATTAGAACTAAGGAAATATGTTGATTCCAAAAGAAGTAATTTTCATATCATGTCATCTTAAGAAAATAAGTGTTCCAGTAAGATGAAATCAAATTAAAAAAAAAAATGTGATGAGAATAAATTAATCATGACCAAATGAAGTTGCTGAAGCATGTTAAACATCAAAGGATTTGGATATAATTGTTATTACCAAATTATTGAAAGGGTAGATATTGTATATTAGAAAAAGAAAAGGCATAAGTAGTAATTTAAAAAGCTTACCATGATTACTGCTGAGCTACTATGACTAATTATCAGAATCTTTAGATTTAATCAATGCCACTACAATCGATAGCCAACTTGACGTAGCATGACCTGACCCACCTACAAAAAAAGAACTAATTTAGTAACAAAAAACAGATCAGATTAAAATTAGACAATAACTAAATAAGCTTAACAAATTGTCTGAAAAACAAATAGTAAATTTAGCGGAAAGTTAGTGTCAATTTGAAAAACATTACCAAATGAAATTACTATTGCCACAAAGAAGACTGACCAAGGAAATATATCTTTCTCTATATAGCAATCTAGAAGCCAATTCATGAAGAACATAAACAGGAACTTCACCAAGAAAATGATCAAATAAATCTATCGTTTAAATCAACAATATATGGTAAGACAAGGTGATTGAAAACCAACAGCAAGATAAATCAAGCATTGCCAAAATCATAAATTAAATCAATTATTTACATTTTATATTTTAAGAAAATTGATTAAAGTTACCCAGAAACAATTCATTAGATTTACTTTAAAAACAATCACCATGGTTAAATTTATACTGAGAGAACCAATATCATATCATATGTACACACTCACACTTCTAAAAAATCAAACATAATCAATACGCAGACAATATGAACTAAAAATGGAATTGTGCGATTTAGAAAAGAAAGGGTATCCCAAATGTGATAATATCAACGAAACATAAAGAAACAGCAGTTCAGGTTGATACATAAACGTAGACATTATACACAAAAGTCACCTAAACGCTACATAATAACCCGAAAAGGAAATGATAATTAAGGTTGATATAAATCAAATGTTAGGACAAAAAAGAATAAAATGGTTTTTTAAGAGAATGAATGTATAAAAGAAAAGAGGTGATGACCAAATGCTAAAAAATATTTAAAAATTGAGAATAGTGACTCATCAGTCAAAGAGAAGACAATACAAAATGTTATATAAGTGAATGGTTTAGACAATAGCCGACAATGAGATTATAGTCTGCAAAGTAGATGACAACAAAAAAAATAGTATTATTGATGGTGCAATCTTATTTTTTTTCTCATATGTGTAAAAAAGTTGTATATCAAATGAATAGTTTACATACCAATTGATGCAACATTTAGTCAAATATGAAAGAAGAAAACATACTAAACCTGTCTTACAGGTAAACATTATACTCGTGTTATGAAAAAAGAAAATTATTTTCTTCCTTTAGTGAAAAAAATACATATATTTGTTTGTGACATTCATCAAAAATTCTGAATCGACATTTATGGTTGCATATGAATTCTTAAGTAGCACGTCCAACATGCATCTCAATCTTCATGCTACTAGGAAAAAAACATTTTTGGCATATTCCAACTTTATTATTTGTGAAGATGATTATAAACATTATTTATTACAATGAGAACAGAAATACAGAAATGGGAAGAATATAAATACGAACATCAGCAATTTCATACAGTTTTTATTACTATGCCATAATAATTAATTAATACATCTTCTAAGCATCCTAATTGAATTAGTAGATATAAAGATGGCATGTCAATGTTTTCAAGTAAGGAAATTTAGTCGATATAAAATGGAAGAGCCATCATAGGCGGTAGCTGCCTGCTTCCCAATATAATATGAAATTTACTAACTTTTCTTAACATTATTTCAGATACATCTTGAATATCATTAATATAATGTAGAAGAAAAACGCAGCCAGATTAATGAATCATTCATAACCAATACTACCACTCAAACCTACAAACCATTCATAACGAATACTACCACTCAGAAATGACACAGCCACAACCAATAGAATACCACTACTACAACAAACCTAAGAAGAAAACATAGAACTTACCAGCAACAAAACCCAAGTTCTGACAGCATTAATAACCGACAACACTCAACCATCGAAAACCACCACAAAATTGCCCAAGCCGATGACCTCCTAGCTCATACCGATCACACACAGCCGCAATCAGGCTTTACCAATCCAGCATGTCGCATTATGATCCATAACCAAAAAGGTAAATAAGCACGAGATTTAGAAAGGAAAATTGTAAGTGCGGAAGAAAAGAATTCGAGATCTGGAAGGGCTAACGAGATACTCCTAAACCACAACAGAAAAGGCTAAGGATAGATGATCTCGAGGTTTCTGTAGTATACGGAGATGGCAGTCGCAGCCGAGACAACCATGACTGCGAGGAAGATGCAAGGATTGCGGAACCATGTGGCGGACTGGCGGCTGCTACGGCGTTGAAAGCGCTTTAGATTTTGGATGCGCCGGTTGGTGTAGAAAGAGCGAAATGAATTGCGGAAACTTTGATAGGAAGCGCAATGGTGATATGGAGTACAGTGAAGTTTGTAAAAGTGGGTTCAGATCTGTATTTTGATACGAGGAAACAAGTGATGAAGAAATGGAAGATGGCGCCTGGGTTAAGTAGGGTTCAATGTTTTGCGAAATGGGTCGGGGCGGTTATGTACTGGGTTTGTACTCTGGGATCAAAAAGTGGACTGCGTGCGCACCATAATCTCAAAGTACTTTAAGTTTACTGACTACTATTTATTAGCTTTTAATATCTTATAAACTACTATTCGTCACCATTCAACTTATTTTATTTTTTTATTTATAAACTAATTATTTATTTCTGGTTTATTAATAATAAAAATTATTGATTATTAAGTTACAACTAAATAAATTCACCAATTATAATTTATTTATTTCTAGCTTATTAGTTATATTAATTAACTATTACTTATTTGATAATGAACATAATTGATAATTAAATATATTTATTATTTATTACTTGTGTATTGATTATTACGTATTTATTAATTATTAATTATGTATGAATTATACATAACTTATTAAATATAATAAAATTTTAAAATTTCTAAGTTCCCATTTTCTTTTAGTTTGGAACTTTTTTTATAAAAAAATTTATGATTAGCTTTATATTTATTACGTAAAATTCTAAATTTATCACATAAAATTTTAAATTTCATTGAAATTCCATTTCATATTGTTATTCATTTAATAATAAATATTAATTAGCACTTCATACTTATTAATAATTAAATACAACTTTTAAATTTCATTGAAATTCCATTTCTCTTATTGTTATTCATTCAATAATAAATATTAATTATCACTTCATACTTATTAATTATTAAATACAACTTTTTAATTATAATTGAATATTATAAATATTCGATAATAATTAAATATTTGATATTAATATTAATTATTTAATGTTAATTAATATTAATAATTAAATATTACTTCATAAGTACTAAATTTTATTACTAACTAGTATTAAATATTACATAATTATTGAAAGTAGATTATTTAATAATAATTATTAACATAATTTTTGAGAATTAATTAATAATAATAATTAATTGATAATGACTACTGATTATTATTAGATACTGAACATTAATTCCTAATTAATAAATATCAATTATTGATTTAATATTAAATATCAAGCATTATTTATTAAGTACTAATTGTTAATTATTCAATAATAATTATTTAATACCGATTATTAATTATAAAATGTAATTAATAAGAATTAATATTAACTATATTATACTATTAAATGAAAATAATAGTTATTGATTAGTTACAATGCTAAATAATTTTAAATTACTTGTTGCTACTCATTAATTAGAATAAATTGTTTATTGTTATAATGCATTTACTTCTGTTCTTAGCGAATGAAGCAAATAACATTATTTGCTTCGGTGCATTTGCTTCGGTTCATAAGGAATGGATACAAGTAACATTTTTTGCTTCGGTGCATTTGCAACATATTTTAACACAACAGAAGCAAGCGATACTATTGGCTTCTGTTGTGAGCACAACAGAAGCAATTAACACTATTTGCTTCGGCACATTTGCTTCTGTTGTCCCAAAAATCGAAGCAAATGACAGTATTTGCTTCGGTTATGAGCACAACTGAAGCAAATGGGGCGAAGCAACTTTCCTGATTTGTAATAGTGAGAAAAGGTTTTTGTAACCCTAATCAGCCCTTATAAATCCCCAATATGCCTGGTTGCTAATTACCCTATTAAGCTCATTTATGCTGTTTTTCACTTTCCAAACCTTAATTCAGCCATATCTCCTAAACAGTAGGTCCGTTTGATTGATGTGACCACTTTACGGAAACGTAAACCATCATTCGGATTAATGGAAGTGGTTTCAGGTCAAAACTTCTTACCAATCAAAAGTTATAGGCAAAACAAGATTCACCAGGGGTAAAACGGTCATTTAAAAATCGGCAAAAATCGTGAATATGGAAAATGACTCCAATAGTCATTCCCTAAAGTTACACAACCATATGACCTCATATGAAAAAGAAATAAATATTCTACGATCCTTTCAATGTAGAATGTGGGTCGTTACAAAATCATTCTATTGCTCTTAAATGTATGGATTATAAAACCTTCAATTAAATTATTACAATTAGCTGTACAATTTATATTGCTATATAGTCTGATAATATAGTTGCAAGCGATAATTATTTGTGATATATATCCATTGCTTATTTGAGAATTATAGTGATTTACAAGAGGGTATTTTGTTTGTCAAATATAGATTTTTGCTTCTAATGTAAGCACAACAGAAGCAACAGGTAGTGTCTTTTTAAATCTCATTACCTTTTTTTTTTTTGCTTTGGCGGCTGGGAATAGAAGCAAAAAAGGGACATTTTTGTTGCTTCAGTTGTGTACCAAAAGCAACAAATTTGGATCTATTTGTGGCTTCTTCATTTTCTTCGGATGTTGAACCAAAGCAACAGAGGGTAGGAAATGGAAGCAAAAAAGAGATTTTAGCTTCCGTTTTCTAACCAAAGAAACACATTTTGGCTTATTATGTCGTTTGTAGTTGCTTTGGTTGTAGAACCGAAGCGACAGAGGGTAAACAACAAAAGCAATATGCCAGATTTGTAGTAGTGCACTTAGGTTATCACACCATAAAATTGATTTTACATTTGTATTTGTCTTTAATTCATTTAGCAAAGATCGAATACACATAATTCCAATAGTTGCACTTTCCATGCTTTTATATTCTACTTTAATAATTGATTTGGAATTTGTTGCATTTTTTTTGGAACACCATGGAACTGGATTATTTTCGTTGTATATGCAATATCCTGTAATAGATCTTCTATCACCAAGATATATTGCCCAATCAACATCTGTGTACCCTGTTATATTGAGATTTTTGCATGTTTTAAGGCTCGGATCATGTTCTGCAGTTTCTTTAAAAAAATTAGTATTATTTTAGCTTATTTCTAGTGTTTTAGGATCATGCATAAGTTCAAAAAATTATTAATGTAGAAAGATATTTATGATCTTGTGATGGTTGCATTTTATAACGCATTAACAATACTTCTATACTGTTTATCATTAAGTATTTGTTCTCTCCAATTTTTTATAAATGGTGACTTGTTACCATAGGTGTAGGCAAAGAATTGGCACTATTCATTTTTTCTTTGATTGAAATTTATGTGATATATTTTCTTTTACATAAGAAAATTTCCAATTTTAATACTCTGATGACTTCAATTCTCAAGAAATAGCATAGTGCTCCAAGGATCCATGATTAAAATTTGTTTATCCAGAAACTAAATAAAGTTGCGAATTTCTGCGTTGTAACGACCCAATAACATGGACTGTTGCTGACGAATTTATTATTTTCTAAGTGCTCGAAACCAGAGTATGGACTCATGGAAACTCACAGCGATTTGGTCGAAGTCACAAAGTGCTTAAATTCTTGGGAATATGGTTAAGTCCTAGGATCATATTGGAATTATAGGATCGGATCGACACACATGGTCTGGATAAGGATGGAATACAAAAGTTATTTTCATATCTAGCTTGGCATGGTTTTTCATGTCCGAACCAGGGGATACGAAATGGCATCTGGTAATTTGGTTAAATTTCAAGAGTACGAAACCTTATTTCCTATTAGACTTTTCATGTCATGCATTGGGGATATGAATTCGTATTTGATAGAGTTTGGTAATACAAAATCATCATTTTCATATCTGGTTTTTCGATGTAATTTGCCTAAGGAATGTGATACAAATTCAGTATTTCGTATCATGGTGCACCATGATCGGTTTGTGCTTCTTTATCTTCGAGACTTCAGGGATTTTCCTTTCTAGATTTTTGTATCCCTAGGATACGTAGTGGCTTGGAGATTTTGTGTTTTTGTTAAGATAAGGAGTATGAAATCTTATTTTGTATCCTACATTGCATGGGAGATTTCATATCTGAGGCACAAATACAAAGTTACATTTGTGGTGGCTCAAAAACTCCCATCTCTAGGGATACAAAGACAAATTCATACCCCCTCATCGTGTTGCAACTTCAAAGGAAATTCACTCCAAATTTCACAATATGAAAACACACTTCGTATTAGGCAATATGAAGACTACTCGGCTTGGATTGGAAATGCTTTAATGCGAAGCAATGCAAAAACTGGTTAAATACCCGGGATACAATTCGATCTCGAGATACAAAAAACTACGGATATGAAATCTCGTATCCCCTTGCCTATAAATACCTCTGGTTTTGGCTGTTTTCAGGATCTTTTTGGGTTGATTTGCTCTGTATGCGGGAAACTAGGTCTTGGAGCATTTTAATGGCTTCTTTCTTGGTTTCAATGTCTTTGGAAAGTCTCTTGGATTTGTAAACTTCACATAGAACTTTCGTATAACACTTTGGCATTTGGATTTGACCTTGGCTTGCTGACATTGGAGCATACTTGGAGCTTTTTTGGCTTAGGAAGACATTAATGGTCGTTTGGGCCTTATGGGGAATTAGTTAGGATTTGGCCATTCCCCACTCACAACTTTGTAAACTTGAAGTGTTGAAACTCGGACTACTCTTGTAATTGTAATAATAAAGATGAATAGTTACATCAAAGTGGATGTAGGCGTTAGTGTTGAATCACTATAAACTTGGTGTTATTTACATTTCTACACACTATGGCTAGATTGCTTGGTTATCGTGGATAATCTGACTATTATCAACCCATCGGGTGTTGGTGTGTGTGAGTGGCCAATTCTCCACAGTAACATCTTGGTGCGCCAGGAAGGGGCATTGGATTGCCTTTGGATTTAGGATTGTTAAGAAAAACGACTCTCTTGGATTTCGCTATGGTTAAAAAGCAGATTAGTTTGGCTCGTTTGGAAGGAGCGGGAATATAGGAAAGTTGAGAAGTTTCCTCTACTGGACATCCATCAAACTATGTTACTCGTGAGGATATCAGCGGAGTGTTTAAGGATTTGACGAAGGATTTGACTTCTCGGTTGGAACTGCAAGAAGAGCATTTCCGAAGACAGGAAGTTACAATGAATACTCTTCTCACTAGACTCGAAGGTTTCGAAAGGCCGTCGAGCCTACGTAATATTGCGGGAACAAGTGCGAGTGTTCCTCAAGGTCTAGCTCGGGACTTTGGGGAAATCCCGGAAGAACAACCCCTTGTCAACACCAATCCACAGATAGGTACTAGATCGGTTAGGCTCGGAGGCACCATGCCCAATCCCATTGAAGGTTCAGCTCAGGTTTTCATTGGTCAGGTTTCAAGTTCTAGTGTTGGTAATGTTGCTGAAGCGCCGATATGCATAGCTTCAGACATAGGAACTCCGTAGTTATGAAAGTTAGGTTTGTGCCAGTGGAGGCACCTCAGGCTAGGGTTGAGCCAGATATTTTTGTTAGGGCTTAACAGTCGCTAATTTCGGACTTGTCACCGGGGGCACCGGTGTTGGATTGAACGATTGTAGTCGACTGTTTGGCAATGGTAGTGGAAGTTGGATCGCCGATGTCCTTCGATGATATACTCGAGGCGGGGACTCTCTATCGGACATGGAATGTGTTACTCGCTGTCCATTCACTCGGGTTATACGGAATTTGAATCGACCGGATTTCAACCTTCCGGTGTTAGAGGATTTTGATGGTAGGAAAGTCACTATGGTTCATTTGATATGCTATATGCTATATGCATCACATGGAAGTGCTCTCAGCTTCGGAGAATGTTATGGAGAAGTGCTTCCCTCTTTATCTTATGGACATTGCTTCCATGTGGTTTTGGTAGTTGGAAAATAAATCGGTTAATCATTGAAGTATCTTGGTTGGTCAATTCATCGAACGGTTTAGGTTTCATATTGCTCGAGCCAAGAACGTGATGACTCTTACGACGATTAAGTAAATGATAGGCGATACTTTGCGCAAGTTCTTAGAAAGATTTAATGCTATTGTGGCTTCGGTCGATCAACAGAACCTTCTATGGTTTTAATGGTCGTTGTTTTTGGTGTTTTGGACACGACGTATTTCAAGATCTTGCTTCAAGGGGATCCACCAAGGGACCTTGGTGAATTTTATTTCGAGGCTCATTGACTTTTTAGGGGAGAGGATGCGAGAATCAACAAGAATGTCCTCGAGGCTAATTCGGTTCAGGGTGAAGGATCATAATACTGGTAAAGGCAAAGGAAAGGTTGCTCATCGGAATGACTAGAATGTGTACCAATGGAATCAACCCAAATTCCCTTCATATGTGTAGCTTAACCGTACTCTGAAGGAGATTTATTTGGAAGTTCATCCAGTTTCTCCCTTAAGGAAGATTTCCGCGAGAGAGTCGACCTAAAGGGAGAAGGATTTTGGTAGGAATTTTTTATTTCATGACTTGAATGGTCATGATACCAGCAATTGCATGCATCTTAGAGATATGATTGAAGAACACGCCAGACGCGACGAGCTGACGGGGTATGTTCGTCAACGATCTGCGGTAACGAGCTATACACTACACCAGAAAAAGCTTTTGACAGCGTTTGAAAAACGTTGTAATAAGCTATAACAACGATATTAGAAACGTTGTATAATGACATGTTGTCATTTATGCATAATTTGTAACAGCAAAATAAAAACATTGTCAAAAACTATTTTATACAGCGTTGTTCTTTTGCTGTAAATTTGGCTTTTACAGCATTTATATTTAGTTGTTTAAAAATTAAAACAGCGAGTATAAAATGCTGTTATTATACGCTGTGTATAGTTTTTTCTTATGTTTTCAGTAACTTACAAAAGCTGTTATTACTTGTTTCACAACAATTCTTAAATGCTGTTATTGCAATATTCACACACCAATAATCTAATTGCATTGAATTATATTTCAGTTGATTAATATACAAAACATATATAAATTAATCTAAAATAATAAAACAAAAACATAACAATTAATTATTTTCATAAAATAAGTTGAATACAATATCCATTAACAAAGTTTGCTCACAAAGATGAAATTTCTAAATCATCTTCATACAACATTAGATAAATACACAATATGTACATAGCTTGCATTAAATATTAATGATGTACTTGATGTGAACTGTATAATTCCCCAATTCTTCGAAGTAAATAGCCTTCCAATTTAGAAAATGACTCAATGCCTGCATATTTAGCAATAAAACAGTAGTAAACATAGATAATATGCAATTCATGATTTTGAACCCTGGATACATCCTAAATAAGGTCTTGAACAATGAGGTCAATCTCAAGGTGAGGGTAATGACTTGCAATGCTCATCCTATAACATATTCTAAGTATGCTACCTATCTCTAATTGTATCATCACCTTAACTACATGAATTATCAATATTCTAAGAAGATACAGAAAGATAAAATGAAACACAAATTTGCAAATAAATGGAGCTAAGAATTAAGCACTAATCACATATTAAACAGTGTACATGTTTATTTCAAAATTTACGTGTTATGCAATAAGTCACATTCCACCCACCTTATGAACATGTTTCCTCATTAAGATTCCAAATTGATCAGTGGTAATCACCATGTTCAAAACCCTTTTGCCCATCACAATTAATCGTCCAATGAGTCACATTCCACTCACCTTATGAACATGTTTCCTCGTTAAGATTCCAGACTGATCAGATGTAATCACCATGTTCAAAAGCCTTTTGCCCATAACAATAAACCGTCCAGCATGTTGAAAAACAGTCTAACAGCAAACCCCAATATATATATATATACACATATTCTAAATAACAAAATAAATTATATCGCAGGAAGAAATGGGCAAAGTTTAACTCCCCAACCTCTCAAGAGAATCAAAGAGAAGGAGCGCTCATACCAATTTAGAGCCAAAAAACCCTCAGACTGCTTCAGGAGATCCACCTATGTTTCAGCTTAACATTTACCTATTTCAACTAATGCATCCTCGCAAAAGTAATTAACGAAACTAACAGACCAAGTAAACTAGCAGACAACATGGACACTAGTGCCATGAACAGTTCCAGTAGACACTTCAGCCACCAGTATTATTTTGTTCTCGAATCCGATCGTCTAATTAGGCAACACAATGATACTGACAATATTCATCAACGTATACCGCAAAAAAATAACAATGATAATTACTGAGTGAGCTGGCAAAACATATTCAAATGAGACAATGGGTTCGAAATTGGAATACATCAATTAGTATAATGGAAAAAGAATAAATAATAGTTTCAACACTTATCTGCCTCACAATCAGAAAGATACCACCAGTTTTCATCAGTTAAGGCGAAAAAGTACATACAACGGAGTTCAATTCATAGGCGAGAGTATAGACCCTCAATGAATGTTTCAGACATATATGGACATGAGTATCGCAGACGGTGACCATGCCCCCAACCTGCATTTTGTAGCATACACAACCATCTTTAAAACACCAAGAAAATATATTTTTATTTAACAAAGACCTGCTAGGTGAGCGCACCCAATAAGGCAAAGGTCTAAATTTCTAATACAAGAGAAATACCATCGTTTTCTTCCTCGATGAAATCTCTACCATAATTCCTTGATAATTCATTCATGCATAAAGCAGTATTTAGGATTTGCCATCTTAATACAGATTTCAAGGAATAAAATCATCAGTCGATCAAACCACTACACGTCTACGAATTTATCAAAGCCAAAATCTGAATTCATTCACCATAAAAGCAGGACGCATAGTCTAGACCTTCCAGATCCACGACATCAGACAGTTTTGGTCCTTGCTTGAACGGCAACCTTCTAATACTGGTAAACCCAAAAACAGTTGGTTAACCAAACATAATAATAGCGAGTAAGGGCAAACAAAGAAGACAGCCAAATGATGAGAGGATGAGATAGAAGAGCTGTGGAGTTGCCAGAATCTTGAAATTGAATTTGAAAAATTGTGAAGAATCAAAATATTTCATGTCACCATTTTCAGATCTAAAATTGAAGAAAAGAGGATTACATTCTGTCTCGTGAAAATACAAAGGAGAAAGTGTATTTATACACCGATGGGCCTTCAGCCCAATACACTAAAAATAAAACCAGAAAAGGAACAAAACCTAGTTTATAGACAAACAAACACTCAAAACAGAATATGTACGAAATACAAAGATATACAAACACTCATCTCAACAACCCCCCTCAAGATGGACTTGGGGTTGAACAACAAATCCAATCATGAGCTGGAAATTGACTCATCAAACCAATCTTCGAAATCAAAAACTTGTGTTGATCAGCACCTAAGGCCTTTGTCATTATATTAGCAACTTGTAATGAAGACTTCACATGCTTACATTGAATAAAACCTGATTGAACATTCTCTCTAACATAGTCCACATCTAGCTTTTGATGTTTGCCTCGCATAAGCTTTGTCTTCTCATGGAAAACAGGATTTTCTGCAATATGTTGAGCAGAAACATTATCACAGTTCAAAACAATAGGAATAGGCACCTGCACTCCTAGTTCACTCAGCATACCTTCAAGCCACACAATTTCACTTACTGTATAACTCATACTTCGATATTCATATTCTGTAATACTCTTAGAAACTGACTTTTGTTTCTTTGTTTTCCAAGTTATCAAAGAATTTCCAAGAAAAATATAGTAGCCACTAAACAATCTACCTGAGTCTGGACATGGATCCCAATCAGCATCACTATATGCTGTTAATTTCAAGTCTGAATCAGCAGAGAAAAAAAGACCAAGGTTTAAAGTACCTTTTAGATATTTGAGAATATGCAAAGTTGCTGAATAGTGTGTTTCTCTTGGAGCATTAAATTGACTTAATTGTTGCACAGCAAAAGATATATCAGGTCTTGTAAGATTAAGATAAAGAAATTTACCAATGATTCGTCTAAACACTTCAGGATCTTCCAACAAATCACCATCAGTCAAGCTAAGTTTTAATCCCTTTTGCATTGAAAAAAGACCTAGTTTGCATCCTTCCAGCTTGTGTTCTCTTAATATATCTAAAATATACTTTCTTTGATTTAAAAGTATACCAGACTTTATTCTTGACACTTCAATTCCAAGAAAATACTTCAATGTACCTAAGTCTTTGATAGTAAAGGCTTTATGCAAATCATTCTTTAAATTAGTCATTATTGTAGCATCATTTCCAATTAGTAGTAAATCATCCACATATGTAACTATGGCTGTAAAAGATTTACCTCTACTCAGAAAAAACAAGGAGTAGCCTTGTTTAGATTGAAGAAAACCCCAGTCAAGTAAGAATTTTGTCAATTCTTTATTCCAACATCTGCTTGCCTGCTTTAATCCATATATTGATCTCTTTAGTTTACAAATTTGACTAGGTTTTGCCTTTGTATAACCTAAAGGAGGAACCATATACACATCTTCATCAAGATAACCATGCAAAAAAGCATTATTTATGTCAAGCTGTTGAATATCCCAATTTCTTATTGCTGCTAAAGCAATTATTAATCTCACTGTAGTTAATTTAGCTACAGGGCTGAAAGTATGTTTATAATCCTTTCCAGATATTTTTTATCTCCTCTAGCAATAACCCTTCCCTTACATCTCTCAATTTCCCCATTTGGTTTAAATTTTGTTTTATAAACCCATTCAGAACCAATATGTTTTATACTAGGAGGCAAACAGTTAACTCCCATGTTCCATTTTCTTCTAAAGCTTATATTTCTTTAGTCATTGCATCTACCCATTCAGGATGATTTTTTGCTTGATTATAAGGAAAAGGCTCAAAAGATGTCATCACATTATTCAGACTATGCAGATTTTCATCATTCAAATATTGAAAAGATGGTTCAAAATATACATTGAATGATGCAGACTCACTATGTATTGAACTATGAACTGCTCTTATAGCTGGCTTAACCATTATAAAATCATCAAACTTCTTTGGCAATTTTGTTGTCCTAGAAGAAATTCTAATATTTTGTGGCATAATACTTTGAGAATTAGGCACGTCACTAGTAGAAGAACTTGTAATATTTGTATTCTGATTTTCTGAAATAAAACCATCTTGAGAATACTGAACATTGTCATGAGAAGTTTGTGAATCATAGTGATCTTGACTTTGAATAAGAGATGGCATATTTGTAGGTTGATGAAATTGTTGCATATCGAATGCAGGATTGACTAGAGGAAATTGTTGAGTAGATACATCAAGAACAGATGAGGGAAAAATTGCTAATTCATCTTTGAATGGAAAACAATTTTCAACAAAAAACACATCTCTACTAAGAAAAACTTTGTGAGTATCAAGATCATATAACTTGTATCCTTTTTGTGCATATGGATATCCAAACAGAATACACTTCTTTGATCTAGGAGCAAACTTATCATGTGTCTTTTGAGCAGATAAACATAAGCACCCAATTACCCTTAAATAACTATAATCAAGTTTCTTCTTCATTAGTAATTCATAAGGAGTTTTCCATTGTAGAACTGAACCAGGTTGCAAATTTATAATATGAGTAGCAGACAACAAACAGTCACCCCAAAACTTATAAGGTAAGCCAGCATGAATCCTTATAGTTCTAGCTGTTTCAAGTAAATGCTTGTGTTTTTCTCTCTACTCTACCATTTTGTTGTGGATTTCCTGGAATACTTTTTTGATGAATTATCCCTTTACTTGCAAACAAAGCTCTACATGATTCTTGAATAATTTCAGTGCCATTATCACTTCTAATCACCTTCACCTTTATATCAAATTGAGTTTGAACATATTCCAGAAAACTCATAATCACATTATATACTTGGGTTTTTGAAGAAATCAAATGAGTCCAAGCAGTTCTGGTATGATCATCTAAAATGGTCAAAAAGTATTTGCAACCAGACAAGGAAGGTCTTGCATATGGTCCCCACAAATCAACATGTATCAAATCAAAAGAATCATTAGCATATGACAATGATTTTTGAAATGGCATTTTTTGATGTTTACCCAAGACACAAGCTTCACAATTAAAATCACAACTATTTTTATTATATTGTTGCCTGAAATGGATACTACTAAATGTTTCATATGACTAGCAGAAATATGACCCAACCTAGCATGAATAACCTCAATACTAGGATCTACATTTGCAGTAATGCTATTATTATTATTAACGTAAGAAAAAGAAGTATTAATAACAGCAAGTTCAGAAGAACTGATAGAACTGCATGAAAGAAGATTTGAATATTTGGAGAATTTGTATAAACCAAAATGTCTTGATCCAACAGCATAATCTTGCTTAGTTGAAGGTTCCTGAAAATAACATGCATTCTTTGTAAAATTTGCAATCAGATTATTATCATCTGATAACCTTCCAACAGAAAGCAAATTATGTTTGAATTCAGGAAAATAGAATACATTATTGAGTGTTATTTGAGGATTCAATTTTAAAGTGCCAACATATTTAACCAATTTAATAGATCCATCAGGCAATGATATCTTAATTGGATCAATTAGTTGTTTTAATGAAGCAAAATGTGTCAATTTTGATGCCATATGACCTGTAGCACCTGTATCTATAATCCAACTATCTTTATCAAAACCATTTAAAAGATAGTTTGGAATTGAGGAAGAACATATACCTGCAAAATTTACTGCAGTGTATAATGGATTATCGTCAGAAATAGTAGATTTTGAATTCTGCGGGATCATCTTAAGAACTTCATTATAGAGAGCTGAAGCCATGATAGGATCCACTTGCTTAGTTGATGCACTGGATTCTACTTTTTCTTGTGGTATTTTACCCAAAATCCCTTCAGAATTGATTTGTAGATTACCAGCCATTTTTACATTCCTTTTTTACTTTCAAACTTTCCCACCATTCTGGATAACCAACTAATTTGAAGCACTGTTCAATCCCATGTCCTTACTTCTTGCAATGTTCACAAGTCTGTTCACTCTTCTGCCTTTTAGCATCTTTTTTTATAGTTTGATAAGCTGGTTTAGGAAAACTTTTTATAGCTTGCACTTGTAGAGCACTCATTTCATTAGTAGCTACAACATTATTGAGTTTACTTTGTTGCTCCACTTGTTGTAAAGTGTAATAAGCCTTATGTACATTCGGCAAAGGATCAGTACTAAGTATATTAGTCTTGACTTGATCATATTCCTTATTCAACCCAGATAAAAATTGCATCAACTTATTTCTTTGATTCCTTTCAAGAAATTTTTTAAAAATCCCACAAATATGTTGTGATTTGTGACATAAAATCACATATGTTGATAGAGACGAGGCGTGGATGTGCTTGGCGGTAGAGGAGATGGTGCAGCAACAGAAAGAAGGTTAGAAGGAGCAGTTTGGCTTTTGAGCGGATTTATTGCTGGATTTTGACCCTGTCTTTCTGTGACTTATCTGCAAGTATTGAGGGGATATATTCCTAATATATCTCTAAGAGGAAAATTGGATATTTTTCCTAGGCCTTCTATTCTCCTATAAAAGCAGCACATTGGGTTGGATTATTATATGACCGAATAGAGTGGCGACTGCGTGCCTCTAGGGCTTGGTGCCCTAGAGAGGATTGGTGCCTCCAATTAATCCAAGGGTTAGCCGTCGTTCTTCATTGTTCTCCTTCTCCAACAAGAGTTGTAGTCATCTAGATATTCTTTCCCTTTCTCAATAAGGTTATTGATTCTTGTAGTTTGTTTATTGTTGGTTGTTGAACCAGTGAGTGTAAACAAAATTTGTTTTTGAGAATCAATAAAGAGGGTGGTTGGGTGGAATATTTTGTGTTTGCGCGTGTGATTTCATATCTGTGTTTGTTTCCATAGAAATCATCTTTAAGTAATTAGGTGAATAAGATCCTGGACGCTTCCGCAAAGGCGCAGTTTTCACAATAGTTGGTATCAGAGCTAGATCATCGCAAAGCTTAGAGTGATTTTGGATTGGAAAAATTGATTTTGTTTGGAAAAAATTGATTTTTTTTGTTGAAAAAAAATCTATTTCTTATTTTACGTCGGATATGATGGTGCTATTGGTGATGACTAATTTTGATTGGGGATTTGAAGGCTTCAATTGTTTGGTTGATGGAGATGAAGAGGAGCCCTCAGATGTGGATGGGGGAAGATGGAAGAAGACGAAGATGTTGGCAATTGGTTTGATATGCCTATACCTTGGTGATTTGGTTCATGTTTTCGACAGGGGTCTTCACATTGATGATGCTCGAGGGATCCGGAGTGATCGAGGAAGGAGCTCAGATCAAGTGGTAGATGGGTGTCGTTTTGGAATTACAAGCACTTTTAGACCGTTGGTTGATGCACGATGCAGCTCAGGTGGTAGATGCATCTTTTGCAGGCGGTGAGTTGTGTTAGTATTTGAGGTGTGGTCGTAGTCCTTTCAAATCGACTGGGCATATCTCATCCCCCTGAAATCGAGGTTGTGGGGTGTATCTCGTTGCCCGGAAATCGAGGTTGGTTTAATTGAGAGAAGGTGTCGTTGAAAGAGCTAGATGACTTGTTTGGTGATTGTTGGAGTGTTGATATGATTTCAGATTAAGGTGGAGCATTGTGATGGTGATTTCACATGTCCATGGAAGTCGGTTGACTTGTTGTTAATGTGATTTCATATCAAGGTGGAGTGTTGTGATTTGTGACATAAAATCACATATGTTGATAGAGACGAGGCGTGGGTGTGCTTGGCGGTAGAGGAGATGGTGCAGCAATAGAAAGAAGGTTAAAAGGAGTAGTTTGGCGTTTGAGCGGATTTATTGTTGTATTTTGACCCGGTCTTTCTGTGACTTATCTGCAAGTATTGGGGGGATATATTCCTAATATATCTCTAAGAGGAAAATTGGATATTTTTCCTAGGCCTTCTATTCTCCTATAAAAGCAGCACATTGGGTTGGATTAATGTATGACCGAATAGAGTGGAGGCTGCGTGCCTCTAGGGCTTGGTGCCCTAGAGAGGATTGGTGCCTCCAATTAATCCAAGGGTTAGCCGTCATTCTTCATTGTTATCCTTCTCCAACAAGAGTTGTAGTCGTCTAGATATTCTTTCCCTTTCTCAATAAGATTATTGATTCTTGTAGTTTTTTTATTGTAGGTTGTTGAACCAGTGGGTGTAAACAAAATTTGTTTTTGAGAATCAATAAAGAGGATGGTTGGGTGGAATATTTTGTGTTTGCGTGTGTGATTTCATATCTGTGTTTGTTTCCATAGAAATCATCTTTAAGTAATTGGGTGAATAAGATCCTGGACGTTTCTGCAAAGGCGCAGTTCTCACAACATACAACTATTCATCGCATCACAAGTACACTCAGGAAAACCTTCTAATATTTGCAGCTGATCCCAAACACTTTTCTATTTTCCATAGTATTCAGCTATTGAACTATCATTTTGCTGTGCTGATGTAAGTGTTTTGTGCAAATCATAAATTTGTGGTGTCGTGGTTTGTTCAAACCTTTCATTTAATTCTTTCCATAATTATCTAGAAGAATTTATAAACATAAAACTTTCGGCTAATACCTTTTCCATCGAATTTAAGTTCCAGGACATTATCGTATAGTCGTTCCTGATCCATTTCTAAAACTCAAAAGAAGTCGCAGCAGGCATCTGAAGCGTACCATCAACAAACTGAAATTTGTTTTGAGCTATTAGTGCCATTTTAACCGTTCTACTCCAATTCAAGAAATTCAGTCCAGTAAGAATATGATTACCAAGTTGCATCCCTGGATGATCTGAATTGGAAAGATAGTAGGGATCATTGAAGTTTACTCCTGAAGAATTTGGTGTGGCTGAATATCTTGAGAGGTAATATCATCGTCATTCGCCATTTCTAGGGTTAGGGTTCAAGAAAAAAGGGATTCGAGAATGAAGAAGAGGCTAATAAGGAAGACGAAAAACAAAGATGAAGATCAAATTGCTTGTAGCTCTTATACCATGTGAAGAATCAAAATATTTCATGCCACCATTTTCAGATCTAAAATTGAAGAAAAGAGGATTACATTTCGTCTTGTGAAAATACAAAGGAGAAAGTGTATTTATACACCGATGGTCCTTCAGCCCAATACACTAAAAACAAAACCAGAAAAGGAAAAAAAAACCAAAACCAAGTTTACAGACAAACAAGCACTCAAAACAGAATATGTACAAAATACAAAGATATACAAACACTCATCTCAACACAAAAATATTTATGTACATATCGTAACCTGTTCTTTTCTTGCTCATTCTATACTTAGTTTTGTTTTGCATATGTCATAGATATGAAAATGGTTAACTCTCTAAATAAACTCCAACCCAACAAAGAGAAGGTAAATGAATAAGCACTCGATGAGGCTAAGAAAAAAAGAATAAATAAGGAAGATAAAGCAAGACTGTGAAAAGCAGCACAATAAAAAAGATTAGTATAAGTCAAGGTGTCACCCTGTTGGTACAAAAAATAAGAATTTAACATGTTGAAAGTGCAGTTTACCTCTATTGAGCTTATATTACGTGCATCAAGGGTTGACACCGGGTAAAATTTGAAGACCTTCAAGTTCCTTAAGGCAGATCCTGTTTTCCCATCCATATTTTATTTTTAATCACGTTTTCCTTTCTTCCTTTGCCTAAATAGTCAACAATGATAAATAATAAATTTGTTTTTGTTATAGAAGCAAAAAACTTTTTTAAAATAAAACGGCAAAGCCCAAGAAGATTAAAAATCCACATGACTGATTTGTGTTACATTGATGGTCACAACTCTTTTTTCTCCTCTCAAATCCATTGCCTCGCTATGCCCCACCGCTCCTTCCTACTTTGCACCCAAACATGTTGTAATTAGTCCAAAATTTTACCTCTTCTAAGGATGCTTCTGGTTGGCCTGAAGATAAGTTACTATGGACATAAAGAATTTTCAATCCTATTAAGGAACTCAGGAAGCAGCAAAATTATTTCAAGCTTGAGAAGACAAATGAGGATCATGAGAGGAAACTGAGGGAAAAAGAGCGCGCACATCAAGTAGTAGAGCAGGTGTGCATTTTTGACCCGTGTGGCATTAATTAATTTGTGCATTTTAAACAAGCTAGAAGAGAATGCATGATTGTCATTTTAATAATGCAGATCAAGAAGAAAAAGAAGAAACAACTTCTGACCAACCAAAATAATACAGATCATAAGATCAACCCAAGTTAGATGCGTACTCAATGACTTGTTGTATTTCGGTGATATTAATTGTAACCCACTTGAAAATATATTTGTTGCATGGAAACAGAGAATGCATGATTGCCATTTTAATCTTAAATCAGAATACAAATCCATATTTTATTCAAATTGTAGACTATAAATTTTAAAATGTGCTTCACTGAAAACAAAATGAGTAACTTTAATTAGTAATTGTTAAAAATAAAATAAATTTTTAGTTATAGTTGGTTGAAAACTGGAATGAGTTCTTGCAGCTAGCATATTCTGGAAAAATTCCCTTTATCTGGAAAATTCCCTTTATATAACCGAATATTTTATGTATCGTATTCTTTTGCACTTTGAATATAACATAATATTCATATAATTGGGCTACTGAAGTGGTATAGTTGTTATGGTTTCAAGACTGCGGTGATAATGTGAATTCATCAAGATTGTAATGATTTAGAGCTTATGATTAATGACTTCTGCATCAAATAAGGTTGGTGTAACTGAAACTGATAACCCAAATGAAGCCACAAAATCAATCCAATAGGTTTTTACCTTGTAACAGCTATTCTAGGAATTGATTTCAGCATAGAATGAACTGACGGCATAGATGATATGATATTTGCTTTTAAAATTTCTCATAATGTTACCAATATTTCAACCTATTAATAAGTACACATACGAAGCGTAGTTAACTGATTTAACATATGAAATTTCTTGTAGAACTGCAGAATGGTACTGGTGTTAAATTTGCCTCATACTTATATCATATTCAATACCCACTGATAAAGTGATAAAAACAAACGTTCCAGTAAATTGTCTTCAGTTCACATCCTTATAACCATAGTATATGCTATAATAACATAGACGTAGTCAAGACACAATATACAAGAAATTAAAAATAAGACGTAACAAAGAAAATAAAAATCACTAGAAATTTGTTTTTGGATAGGAAGTAATAAATGAATATAAGAAGTCACATCTTTAATATTACCTATTTTGCGTTAAACCAGTGTGAAATTTACACAATGCATTAAATAGATTTGAGATCCACATAAAAAGCTAGGGTATTTGGGCTAATATATGGATGTGACATTAAAATTATCAAGCACAAATGTAGCAATTATGATATACACACTACAACAAAAACACCATATTACAACTTTAAATTTACAACTATCACAAAATGCCAGTTGTAATAAATATTTTTTACAACTGTCATTTCTTGAAAGTTGTAATAAACGTTACATATGCCTATTACAACCTTTCATTTTTGTCAGTTGTAATATAATCCTATTAAATATTAGTAATAAATAATATTTAATATTTAATAATATTAGTATATAAGAATAATTAATATTCAACTATAACATTACAAATTAATAATTACTTTTAAATAATTAATACTTAATAATTAACAAATAACATTTATTTTTTAATAATTATCGTTACATATTTAATAATTAACTAGTAACATATACATAATAATTAACTTGTAATAATTAATATTCAATTATAACTAAGAAGAAATGAGTAATAATTAATAATAGCTATTATTTTTTTGGCAAGACAAAAATAGCTATTATTAGAAAGTAATATTTAGTATTTTAATAAAATATAATTATAAATAAATCCATATTATATTTAATATAAGTTTTTACTTAATAATTCTGACTAATAATAGTTAGTTTTAAAAACTTTGACAAAATTTTAATAATGACCAATGAAAAACTACATTCACATTAATGCAAAAGAACAAAATCCAGGCGAGAAACAGGAAAATTTGGCTCCAAAGCATCTTTGGTATTGAATTTTACTTTCGTGTATCCGACCTCTCTCCCCTAAATCAAATTTGATCCCTAATTTCTCTTAGATCTTTACCTATCGTCTGCTCATTTTTACTCAGGCCACATTATTTTTCGTCTTCTCAATGCCCCCAAAAACGTGTTTTTTCCTCTTTCTCGTCCCTGATATCGATCTCCAAACCATAATCCATCCCACTTTCCCGAAAACGTGTTTTTCCTCTTTCATCTTCTCGAAGCCTGATATCTTGAAACACCCCACCTCCGTTAAGGTCACTCACAAAGGGATTGCCTTAACTTTGGTGGAGGTTTATAAGTAAAAGCCACAGATAAACTCAAGACAGATATAAATACACATATTTTAAAACAGCGGAAACCAAACAGACTTTTATTTCATCAATACTTGTTCAAACAAAACATTTCTATAATTGTCTCAAGATACTTCCAACATTACAACCTCATGACTACCTTGATTATTAAAGAAGCATAAAACATAAATAAAGTGACAAAAATCCCCATAGTGATATCCAAAGCCATAATCCGAGCAAAAGAGATCCAAATCATACATCTACGTTCTTGGAGCTTGTAAAGAGTCTGACTGACCTGAGTTGTTTCCTCCCTGTGGACCTGGGGGGGACGAAAGAAAAGAAGACGAAAAGAAAATAGGGTCAGACATAAAGCCTGAGTAAATCTAGTAACTCTTCAGTATGTGAATAAGAAAAGGGCATGATAGATATAAACTGAAAATAGGAAAGTGTCACAAGCTAAGGAAATGTCGAATGTACTATCGCACCCATACTATATCTCTGCATCTACTTGAGTTTATTCTAACTGGCACCCCACGCTGAGGGTGAAGTGATCCCCATCTTTCTAAAGATCGGCTCCTACTCGCGTTAACATGTGTCATACGGCCCCCAAGAATTGTAGATACCTATGCTGGTCTCATCATGGGGTGTATCAAGACCCATGGTGGCGGCCCCAACACAAATTCTAGAAGGCATATGTTATACTACTGGTGTCCCCAATGCCCTGTTTGTCTACTTCGGAGTGTGTGCACGCCCGCACCCCGTTAGACCTACACTGTGCACCCACTGCCATCGTTTTGACCGCTTACAATCAGCCCAGTAATCGTGCCCCACCCGGCCTAGTTTCAGGGTACCGTTGATACCTAACTTGGGTTACTGCTGAAACGGGTCCCTCGTTACCAGGATTTTTTAGTCAAACATGTTAAGTGGTTAAGTGTCTGTATTTACCTAACCCCACCCATCAATTCTTGTTAACATGTTGAATTTGGTTAAGTGTTATAGTTGACTTAACCCTACCATCTGTCCTTAGCCTCTTAGGAGCACCTGATCACTCACATTAGACAGGTATTGCTACGGTTACTGGATATGCCGGTCGGTTCCGGGCAAGTTTACACCGTAGCTCAGTCTAACCTCGGGTCCTTATTGGGCTCAATGCTTAACCACCCACATTGGATAGGTATTGTTGTGACTACTGGACAGCCGGGCGGCCGGGCAGGTTTACATCACAACTCAATCCAACCTCAGGTTAAGCATATCGTGTTTTCTAAATTTACATATTTTAATACTTCTCAATTATATATGTAAATGTCATATCTTTTATTGTTGGGTATAACAATTCATACCGCTTAAATGCCATTGTCGTTGGCATGTGCCAACCATGCCAACATATATTTTCATGTTTTACACCCAACGTTATTACCCCCATTTATACGTTCGCAACGTTATAACAAATGCTGGGCTTGACACAATTCAGCCCAACTTTATAAGCGTAAGAAAAGGGGAAATCAAGAACATGTAATATTTTACAACATATAAGGGTGTGTGGCGCATGAACTTGCAATTTAGCGATACTAACATAAATGATAGGTCATGTGAACTTGCATTAAAATCAAAGTATAACTAAGTAGGTGACATATGAAATGGCATAGTTTTGGTTTGTACAAACTTGTGTTTAAACATGTTTAACTTGGCATAATGTCAACAACAAAACTAGCACGTTGTATATTCACCAAAATGTCCAACTATAACATCTAATCACATAGCCAATTTCAACATGAACTTGCATAGTTTATGAAATCCAAACGATACTTAACATAGATCCAATTTTACTTGCAAATAAACATAAGAATGATTTCATAGGTTTTGGGTCATGTAGGCATAAAAGGTTTCAAATCTAAAACATGTTTACATAAGCCTTAATTTAGACTTAGTGAATGTATATGGTCCATGTCATAGGCATAAACATAAAGGGATCAAATTCTAGTTTTTGCCACAAACTTGCAAGTGCCATTGTTTTCATATACATTTGTTAATAGGCTTACATCACTCAATTTAGGCCACAAATATCAATACACAAGTCATAACAGAATCATTACAATACACAGAATCTACATCATTACAATAACACAATTTCTGTTTTTATTTACATCGAATCACATCACAGCTTTTATTCATATTCTGAAAGGTCACTATACTTACAACGAATGTAGAATCTTGAATTCTGGATTTTGAATTCTGAAATTGAGATGCGCTCCTTTGGGTAGATTACGTTGCGCTGATTAATTTGATTAAACTTTTATCTTCTTCTTAATTTGATTCGTCTCTTAGGCTTTTCTCTCTTAACGGCTATGTTCAATTCTTCCCTGGCAGCATGACGACTCCCATCTTATTTTTTGTGTGAATTTTCAGTTGAGACTTAGGGTGTATTTATAGAATTTTAAATTGTTTTGAGCCGTCAGATGAAGACAGGAGGAATCTAGGCCATACAAAGTTCAAAGAGCCAATCAAGAGGTGACACGTCAACCCTAGTGACACACAGAGCCACAGAAATTCGAGCCAGAGCCAGACCTAGCCAGCCAGGTCGACCAAGCAGGTCGACTGGCAGGTCGACACTATGGTCGACCTGGTGTGGCCAAGTCGACACTATGGTCGACCTGGTGTGGCCAGGTCGACACTATGGTCGACCTGGGGAGGCCAGGTCGACACCATGGTCGACCAGATCTCTAGGCGGGAATTTTCCCGCCCAGCCCAGTTTGAACCCGAAATTCGAATTTTGAATTTTAGACTGAGTTGTTTGAATTTAAATTTTATTCTGAAACTTCCGAAGGCCATAACTTCTTCATACGGAGTCCGTTTCGCGCAAACTCAGACTCTATCTCAAGCAGAATTCCGAGATGAACGCAATGGCGTAACCATTTCCCTTAATTTTTTATTTAGAATTAATTACACTTTAATTTGTGAAGCTTAACATTATAGAATTCACGGGGTGTTACATATCTTCTTCGATCTGTCAAGCTTTGGAGTAGCAATCGAACTACGTGAGAAATTACTTGGTTGAAATTCTAGAACCCTGCGTGAATCGGGTCATCTACTTGGACTCCGATCTGATTCGAGTGGATGACGTCAGTAAGCTAGGGCGATTCTAGTCGAATTCGAAGCAGAGTAGTACATTCACTGGGAGAAACCCATGTTATTTTAACACCGGGATGACGGTAATAGATTCAGATCGGTGGAGGAGATTCGATTTCACGAAGGAGATAGAGAAATGGATGGAGGTCCAAAGATCAGGTGGCGGCATGGTATACGAATTAGGGTCTCTACCGCCGTATTTGTTGGTGTTCGCAAGACAAGTAGCGACAATCGACTATCGGTGGAATCAACATGGATTAGGAGGCGATAACATGAAGGGAAGTTGTCTGGTTAGTTTAATTCGTTTTTACTTTGCTAATGGTGGAGGTAAATATAATTTCCAACACTTACCAACCTATTTAAGCTTTAGTCCTTACAAACTATGGATATGAACTAATTTGTTTAGTCTAATCAACTTGCATAATTTCCTTGCTATACAAATATTTAGATAAGATCTCTTTAGAACACATGCTTCTTCTTTTGCGTCCCCCTTTTGTCCATAAGCATTCAACACTTTAGTTTTATGTCGTTGTTGTGCTTGCAATTTCATGAATTAACTGCATTTGGTCACCATTATATATGATGAAAACATATAACAGTTAAAGAAATATCCTACAAAGATCTTAATTGCCATATGAAGGTTTTTTTACAGAAGTAAATAAGGACAGTGAAAATATGTTCATCCGGTTTTTGTAAATAGTGTATATAGATGAAATATTGGAGTCTTTAGACGTCAAGCTATTTTCATATGTTATTCTGGTACAATTTGTAATATGTAGTAATAATGGACGTCAAATACAAAAGTAGCACCTACATGTTCCTAAGTGCCATATATGCCTTCAACTACAATCACTATTTTTATTATACCATTTCACGAAACTAGTATCATTACTTGACAGCTGATGTATAACAGAAAATGCTAGTATCACGATGTCTTCTTATAACACAAGTACTAGAGGTTAAACGAAGTCACTTTGTTTTCCAGAACTGGAAAGTTTATTTTTGTATAATGGTTGGATGTTTTCACATTTAAAGTAAAATTGGTTTCTGTACCGACTTTAAGTGCTTCAACATTGATAATTTCTCTTCCTTTTTAAAATATTCATTCTTCTATTCACTTTATTCATCATACATATCTTAATCTTATTGATCTTTATTCATTATAGTTAATTGTACTGAAACGTAAATGCAGGTTATGGCAACTTCTGAGCTCTACAGAAGATTTACTATAGCATTTGCATGTCATCTCGAGCCATGCAATATGATAATTCTCACACTGTTTTAATATGATGTGGCTTATTTTAGTTATCAATTCGTGGCTTTGAATTTTGCATGTCATCGACTTTTATTTACTAAATTTTCATAGGTCATTGGGTGGAAGGGATTTTGATGAGGTTTTATTAAGTATTTTGCAGAGAATTTTAAAGCTGAGTGTAAAATTGATGTGGAGTCTAATGTTAGGCATCGCTCAGGCTGCGAGCAGGATGCGAGAAGTTGAAGAAATTATTGAGTGCGGACCCAGGTTGTGAACAAGATGCGAGAAGTTGAAGAAATTGTTGCGCGATTACAGGTCGTTTTAGTCAGCATAGCCAGGTTCATTTTTTCTATTTTAAGTAATAGATTTCATACATATAGGTTATTGCTGCAACAAAAAAGTGTTGATGGTTTTACATGTTTAATTATCATTAACCTACATAAAGCATGACTTATAGTATGAATGCACACATATATAGTAAATGAATTCACGGAAACCATGATTTCTTTTTTGATTCCAGTTATAGTTTTTATTTTTAACATATAAAGAAGTTATCAAAGAGTTGCTTAGGTATATTCCTTGATAATGAGCTAAACCCAAAATTCAATTCTTGGAAGGAGACATCTATAAACATTGATAGAGTCACAACATAATTTTTTTCATTTTACCCTTGCATTAGAAAAAAAATTACATTTGTGAGTCAGAGTTCAATATTTTTGCGTTTGCACTACATTTGACATTCCTTTTTACTCACTGCTACACAAGTTCTTATTTCTATTTTTCATCTTTTGTCAACAGTTTTTCTTTTATGTTCATTTAGTTCACATTTTCGTTTTGTTTCACTACTCCAATGTTTACTACTTGCCCATTCCACCCTACAAGCCAAACACCTCTACATCTTCTACAATCTGCAATTATCCTGCCTACATCCTCAACACACACCCACTATTCTCCTCTTTGACAATCTCAACAAAACAAATGGATGGTCATATTAATTGGATTTAGTGTGGGTGCTGTAGTTATGCTTTTGTGTACTTCTGTTGAATGATTTCCTAGGTGCTCTTGCTACAAAATTTGGGACAAAAAAGAGGATGATTTGTAGGAAGCTCACACAAAAGGATTCATAGGTGTAGTCTTCCTACTAAATTTGTGTATTTCTATTTGTTTGCAGTGACACTTTAGTACCTTGAAACTGCTCTTCGACTTTTCATTTTGCAGGAAGCTCACACAAATTTTGCTGCTCAAAGAACTAATAGTGGTAATTTGATCTTAAAGTGAGAAAAACAAATAGACCTGAACCAATAATGGATTATAATGACACAGGAGAAACATTTTATAAGCATTTGAATTCTCATTTAGTACTTTTTTAACCAGGTTTGTATGTCCAGGATCTGTTGAAGTTACTCGACCTAAGAGACCTGGACCTAATTAGTATGTAGCTACAAGTATTGAGTATGTGGACTAATTTTTTTTCATATGTATTTTTTGTGTTGTATTGATGTATATATTTTGGAATGGTTATGTTTTTTGTAAAGTTTAGTTGGTGATGTGAATGACTGCTTTAGATTGTTTTGTTGGATATGTATGTATTGTGTTTTGTCGGCATACTGTAAAACAATGATGAGAGTTTGAAAATATAATATATTGTTTTGGTTCATGTTTTAAGTTTGTTTGATATCTTCAGTTTTGTATACAATATCTTTTTGAATGAATTCTTTTATTAGTAATATGTATATAATTTATTCATATATTACAACTATAAAATAATACGTGAAATAAAATATATTACAACAGTTATAAACAGTTGTAATAAAGTTTATTACAACGGTGAAAAACAGCTGTAAAATATACATTTTACAACGGTGTCGCAACGGTGCAAAACAGTTGTAAAAGATTTCAGTCTATTACAACTTCTTAATACACGACGGTTGCTCCACCGTTGTAAAAAGTCTTTTACAACTGTTTTCCACCATTGTAATATGGTCAATTTGTTGTAGTGACAGTTATGGTTGTAATAAAGGCGTACCAATTAATGATTTTTATTGTTAAAACACTACAATTTTACTCTTGCCTTTTTTTTGTTTATCTATCATCCTAGGAAAGATTCTAATATGTCATTCTATTCCTGTT
The DNA here is from genome assembly GCA_030737875.1 of Allium sativum. NCBI lineage: Eukaryota > Viridiplantae > Streptophyta > Magnoliopsida > Asparagales > Amaryllidaceae > Allium > Allium sativum. The sequence goes on from CM060913.1 coordinate 313,398,660, forward strand.
CTTTTCTTTATTCTCGTTCTTTGACTAATAAATTAGTTACTGCTTTAATGTAATAAACAATTTTCACAAATGGAACAAGCTTATATACCTATGTTGTCATTGTTTCTATTAATGAGTCCTAGTTAAACGGTTCAGCTGCTACAAAGTATTTTTTTTAGTGTAGACCGAGCAGCTGGATTTGCTGTACTCCATACTTGCTTTGGAACTTTATTAAGAACAAACTTCACTCTAGAGCCTTATCAAATAAAAAAAAATCTTGGAAACTCCTTATAAGATATGTGATTGGTTTTATTATATATCAGTTATTGTCCTTTTTTTCACAATGGGAATTAGTATGATTTTATAAGTTTTAGTTTGGGGATGACATATGAAATGTTTTCGGTTATTCATTTCAATTTCATTTTTTTCTTCAAGATTGTCGCTTGAATATTCAAAATGGAAGTGTATAATTTACTGCTTTTATTAATTACAAGCATCTTCTTGATGACTACTAATTACAGCTCTTTGTACTCGTAAATTGTCGTGTATTTCAACGCTTTGTATTCTCAAATTGTCAAGTTATTGTTCCGACGTGCTATATTATTTCATCTCTCTTTTCGCGAATCAGTTGAATCAAAACCAACCCACGCCATCTATTGCTAGTGTGATCGGTTAAAAAAGTGGCTGCTTCCCAATGTAAGGTATGATAAGATAATAGTAGTAGGCTTTTTAACTACTTAAGCGATCATTAGTCTATCATAAATCTGAAAGAAGCAATATCACATACAAGCTTGATTAGTACTATTAATATAATTACTATAGAGTATTAAATCCATATGCGTGCTAAAAATAGTAAGCATAAATGTGTTACCTGAAATGTGGTGCAGTGAAGGAAAGGAATAATGCTCAGCATATTTTAGAATAAATAATTGATCACCTTCTTTATATACTTCTTTTTCAGCCCCAAATAAAGTGTTCCCAATTCAAGTTTGCAGCAGTTCATATTTTGATGCCCGCTAAATTAGTAAATGAACACAAAATATACTAATACAATAAAAAGTATATTGATCCACTGAACTCTGACCATTGCCTTTAGTTTGACTTGTAAGCTTTGAAGACCATGAAGTGATTCCTTCAACTATGTCCATCATCTTTATTTCGCTGTCAGAATCTAAAATATATACTTCTTTTCTTAAAGAGGAACAACAATTTTTGGGGTAGCAACTAATGTTGGTTTCACACTTAACTATACATCACTCCTTAATTATAGCATGACCGTTGCTTCTTAATTTAAGCTCTTTATTTAGCATGTGACCATTGGGTCTTTACAGGAAAGTCCCTTAATTATAGCATGACCGTTGCTCCTTAAATTTAGCATCCAAACGTTGGGCAATCTATTATATATTCTCTTGCTTTGTATTTCTTTCTTGAATGAGAAAAGTTACAATTAATAATACATATTTCTACTGCATCTCTCCTCCTTATCTCCATTATTTTTCTTTATACTTTCAATTTGGTATCAGAGCACCACCGCCGAAAGGCTTAAACACTGAACTGAAAGTCCTTTTTCTCCATTGTCTGTCGAACCACTCTTTTCTTCAGGTTTTCAGCTGTAGTTCCCTACCTCGCAGACCTCTGAACAACCATGACAAATAACAACGAAGTCACCTCCAATGTCTCTGGTAGCATGGGCCATGATGCTCCACCAAACTGGCACAACCTAATCAAACCAAAAAGCCAAGTTATAACTACATCTCTGGGTGAAGATAATTACATATTGTGGAAATATCAAATTGAAATCGCACTCAAAGGATACGGTTTACAAGATTACATAAAAGGTACGCTATCTATTCCACCAATTATGATGACTGATCAAGGGGGAAACACAAAACCAAACCCCGACTATACCAGTTTTAAAAAACAAGACAATTTGCTATCGTCATGGCTCCTATCATCTATTAGTCCGAATCTACTGTCACAAATCGTGGGGTGCAATTCATCATATGAAATATGGACCACTATAGAGCATATTTTCAGCTCACAGTCAGCCGCACGTGTGATGCAATACAGAAGAGAATTACAAAACTTAAGGAAAGAGGACTTGAGCATGAAAGAATACTTAAGCAAGATAAAAAATTTATGTGACAAACTGAATGCAGTAGGACACAAAATAAGTGACAATGAACAAATTTTGTTCATTACCGGCGGATTAGACAAAGAGTACGAGTCATTAGTTACGGTTATTGCGACTCAACAAACATTACCTAACTTACAGTTCGTCAGATCTGCACTCCTCGCCCATGAAGGGAGAATAGACCAAAGGAAAGCTATACAAGGCGATTTCTCTACAAATTATGTTGCGGCTAAAAACAAGCAAATTCATAGGAACAGTAATTCAAATAAACAAGAAGGCCCGTATCAGAGGGGATACCAATCCCAGAGGGCATATCAACCACAGAGAGGTCGTGGACGAGGCAGATGGAACAACAGCAACAGGGTGAAGTGCCAAATTTGTCAAAAATTTGGACACATGGAGAACCGCTGCTATTTCAGATATAATAGCGACCACAGTGGACCGCAAACAGACCAAAACAGCCAAGCACCAAGAGAAAACATGGTTGCCATGGACAATCATAACAAAAGAGCTATTGTGGACAAAGGCAAAGATCAGACTAGCAATGAAGACATAATTGATGAGGAGTGTTGTATATAACAGTGTTGTATACACGAATATATGATTTTTGTTTGATGATAACAACCAAATTTATTTTATTATTGAATGTGTTTGTGACTGTACAGGTATACTACACAACAGATAGGATTATAATCTTTTTATTTAAATAAAATATAACTGTACAGAAATTTAAACAATCACACAGTATTTTATTTAAATAAAAATATTTTATTTCAATATCAAAAAGTACATCTTTTATAACTCCACTATTTGACATACTACATTTCAACTCTGTCTCTCACTCTATACAACTACATTTACACTCACATATACAAACACTTTCATACATTGACACTTTTTTACTGTCTTCTATCATCCATTTTCTGTCTTCACATCCTTCAGTCATCTTCATACCTGTTCATACAAAAGAACACACACAGTAGACTGCAACAAAAATAAAATAAAATAAAAGCAAATAAAAATTTATTTATTTTAAAATTTATTTGCCTCAGAATTATGGTGTGTTTCTCATCATTTTTCTAGACTTTGTCTGATATGCAGGGACAGAAAAACTCGTCTGGATGGCTGCATATGCACACGTGTACACACATGTGCACTACCACGCCAATCCAATGTCGCGACTGAGGAGTAGCCACTTGGACCATCTCGACTCAGCGCAATATACTCATGAACATGAACAAAGTCAAAAGCAAAAGTAAAATGGTCGACAATTCAACACACAAGAAAGTCATAAGCAAGTCAAAACATGAATAAAACATAGTGCAAATGAAAAGGCAGCAATGAGATGAATCATAGCACAAGCCAAATGGAGCATGATCAAGCAAAAGTGGCAATACAAAATCTCAGATGCAATACTGCATGATAAATTAACATGGGATATTGGACAGTGAAAACTGATAAAAGCAATCATGATTCAAATCAAATGGACATGGTTAACTAATGCTTCGGCGAGACTCAACATACATGTTCAAAAGCTACAGCTAAATGGTCACAGCAATATGATGGTGCATCAAACATGAACAGAATGACAAAGTATTAAATCAGTTTTTTTTTAAAGCACAAGGCACAATATACATCAAGCTAGTGGTCGAGCGAGTGAGTTTATAAATGGAAGAACAAAATCATGGCAGATCACACTCAAACCACTTCAGGCCAAAACAAATCAGTATGGCAAATTTTCGAGTAATGGCTAAACAAGACAATGACAAATACACAAGAAAATCATTGAAAGCAGGAAGTTAAACTGAAGGTGTATACAAGTTTGAACATCAACAAGTAAAACATCAGTTTAAAAACTCAAGAGAAGTTCAACTAATGTTTATTATCTGGCAAAATTCAAGTATTGTTCAAAGGAAGATCAAGGCAGCAAACCAAGGTCGAGGCATGTAGTAACAGTCATACAAGTGCAGTACCCATTTTGATCAGTAAAAAGTTAACATGGTGTAGCAAAAGGAAAGTTACTTAAGTAAAATATCCATTCACAAGGTCAAGTAAAGCTCCTGTTCTTATCAGTTCAAATAAACAGAAGATTACAAAGTGAAGTATTAAGTGTAGTTGTGAAATCACTTGGATGGTGCAAGAATGACAAAAGTATCAAGAATAATATCTTGTTCAAATATATGGCAGATCAAGTTGAGTGTCTGATTCATCAAGTCATGGCTAATAAGAATGGCATCAGTTCAAAATCAAGTGATACAAGTCCACACAGTAAAACAGTGTTGTACACAAACAAGGATAGCACAGCAACTAATGCAGTGTTGAAAAAAATGCAAGTAAAACTAAGCAAATTAGTACACAGCAACAAAGACAACTCAACCACAAAATTCGAGTCTGAAGTGCAATATCAAGCGAATCAGCAATGGAACATGGAGCTAAGCATAGTTATACTACCGGTTTTGAATAACTAGAAATCAAGGCAGAAATTCAAGGAAAAATGGTTTTGCTTTGAAGAGAATAATTCAAAGAATTTTTTTTATTCCAGAAATCAGGATTTAAATTTATTTCAAGACCAATTCAAAGTTCCAGAAGCATACGAGGCAAGGAAGAATTCATCACACAAAATATATATTAATCACAAGTTCAAATCAAGGAATTCGAAGTCAAGGAAGACTCAATCAAAAGTTCTAGATCAGTCGCAAGAAAGCTATTTTAAAAAGCCCCAAATATTTTCGTATATATCAATGACCAATTCCAATACGAAATCAGAGCAAATATCGGATTTTTAATCCTATATAAACACCAATCATCATCGGCATAAAATTATCCAAGTTCGAACAAGCAAAAACTAAAAATCCGAATTAAATTCATACCAGAAAAAGGGAGATTACTTGGATCCAGTTCTAAACCCATCAACGTTCAATCGAAGAAGAGGATACCCACTGAATAAATCAAAATCATCACACGAGAAAGTGGCGACCTCAAGTTGAATAGAATCGAAACCCTAGAACCGTCGAAGTCGAGTTTAACGAGAAGCACAAACACTAGAAAAAGCACCAGCCTCCAGAGATCGAAGCCAAACAGACTTGAGCATCATCGAATTAATCATACAATCGCGATTTAGGGATTTGAAGAAACCCTAGGAATTTCTCAAGAGCCGCCGCCATTTTTAAGGAAAGAGATCGAGCTAAAAAGTGGTGGAGCAATTAAACGAGGGGCCGGCCAAGTTATACCAAAGGCTGAGAGACTTCAAAAGGGGATAACCCATTCTTTTAAACTCCTAAAGGATTTTGGATTTTTTTTCTCTTGTTTATTTCAATTTAAATTTGTAATCAAATCTGTAGTTTTCTAGTTTGTCTCTAAAACTAGGGGACGAATTACAGGGATTGTAATTTGGGGAAAATCTGGTTTAAAAACCAGTGCAGGGTTTTGAGCGTAGGGTTAAGAACAGTTGGGAGCGAGTGTCGCGAGTTTACAGGGGATTGTAAGCGTAGAGATTGTTTTAACTCCTAGTAGAAACCTTGGGGAATGCAGCAGTAGGCAGGGTTTTGCTGAAGCTGGGTATATCTGTTTGTTATTTATTTTTTGCATTTATTCTGTTTTTAATCTGTGCTGTGATTATTTAATTACTCTGTGAAAATCGGTGATAAACCCTATTCACCCCCCCCTCTAGGGTTAATTTAGATCCTACAAGGAGGAACTGGACGAGTGATACCCAGACTTTGGAACCACACACCATGTCACAAATAGGCTTCAGAACTTAAACATTGGAAGCAAAAGCTATACAGGTACGAAATCACTACACATGGGTAATGGCAACACTGCCAACATCACACACATAGGTAAAGGTACCATGCAGGGAAAAAGGCAACTTATGCTAAACAATTTACTTAGAGTTCCCACTATTAACAAAAATTTATTTAGTGTTTCTAAGTTTACTAAAGATAATAATGTCTTCTTTGAATTTCACCCCAAGTTTTGCCTAGTCAAAGACCTCCTAAGTCGAGAAATATTACTACAGGGTGACCTTCATGATGGCCTATACAAATTTGGCAACTTGAAGACTGGGAACGCTTTGAATAAAGAAATATGGTGCAACAACGTAGACATTAGTAGCGGTAGCAATTATGATTACCTTAATAATAGGAATAATGTATGTAACGATGATAACAGTAATGTAGTTGATTCATGGCATATGAAACTTGGTCATCCCAGTTTGGAAACTGTTAGAAATGTTTTAAATAATAGTGGCATTTATTTTGAAAATGTACATGTGAAACACACTTGCACACACTGCCAACTTGGCAAAAGTCACAAACTTCCTTTTAGTAAGTCTGAAACCATGTACAACAAACCCCTGGAGCTTGTCGCAGCTGATCTGTGGGGACCAGCACCACTAAACTCATACCAAGGACACAGGTACTATTTATCCCTCGTTGATGCTTATTCAAGATACACGTGGATATACATGCTAAAAAACAAATCAGAAACATGCAATACAATAATTCAGTTTATAACTTTTATTGAAAAACAGACCAACTGCAATGTAAAAGCTATACAAACAGATGGTGGGGGTGAGTTCAGACCACTCACAAAATTCTTCATCCAAAAGGGGATAAGACATAGGCTAACCTGCCCCCACACATCTGAACAAAATGGTTTGGTCGAAAGAAAGACAGACACATAGTTGAAACTGGTTTAACATTGCTATCACAAGGGGCATTACCAATGAAATATTGGAATGAAGCATTCAACACTTCTGTGTATCTCATAAATAAATTACCTACAAAAGTGTTGAACAATAGAACCCCGCATGAAATGATATTCAATGAAAAACCAGATTATAAAATATTGAAGAACTTTGGGTGCCTATGCTTTCCATGCCTAAGGGACTACAACACACACAAACTTAGCATGAGATCATGCCCATGCATTTTTATTGGTTACCCACAAAATCAAAAGGGCTATAAATGTTTGGCCAAAAATGGAAAAATTTATATATCAAGGCATGTCATATTTGATGAAAATGTCTTTCCATATGCAGATAAACAAGCTACAAAGGAAGAGTGCAGACAAGATCATGGAATCAAAGTTATCAATATGCCACCACTGATGGAGCAAGAGACAAATAGTAACAACAACAAAGAGGGACATGACACATGCAACATACACACACATACAAGCAATACTCAAACAAACGCAGACGATGGTAACAATGAAGAAACTTACAGTAATCAGCAAGAACATGAAAGCGAGGAAAGCAACAATGACAGAATCAACGCAGACCATCAACCTCAAGCACAAGAAACACAAATCGGACATCATATGGTGACTAGATCAAAACATGGGATTTTCAAACCCAAGGTACATAATCTATCATTGAATGAGGTTGAATCAGGAAATTATAGTGAAGCAGCCAAATCTGAAAAGTGGAAACAAGCTATGAATGACGAATACGAGGCATTAATGAAAAATAAAGCTTGGAGTTTGGTTGCACCACCCACTCACAAGAACGTCATAGGATGCAGATGGACATACAAAATAAAAAGGAAGGCAGATGGGATCACAGACAAATATAAGGCCAGACTCGTCGCTAAAGGATACGCTCAACAGTTTGGATTCGATTTTAACGAGACTTTTTCACCAGTCATAAAACCCACAACAATTAGAATCATTATGAATATAGCTTTGTGTAAAAAATGGAATATCAAGCAATTAGACATGAATAATGCTTTCCTAAACGGCGAGTTAACTGAAGAAGTCTATATGCAACAACCAGAGGGATATGAGGTTAACAATGGCGATAAACATTTAGTATGCAAGCTGCACAAAGCTATATACGGCCTCAAACAAGCATCGAGGACATGGTATGAAAAGTTAAAGCTAACCCTATCTAAAATTGGTTTCTCACAAATAAAATCCGACAACTCCCTATACATGAAAAAGGATAATGAAAATGTCGTATACATCCTTGTATACGTGGATGACATGCTAATAACAGGGAATGACACAGGAAATCAACAGGATCATAAAAGTTCTCGACCAAAGCTTTGCCATCAAAGATCTTGGCGAATTAAATTATTTCTTAGGGATTCAAATTAAAAGAAATGAAAATGAAATGGTCATATCTCAACAGAGTTATATTGCTGAAATTTTACAAAGGGCCAACATGCATCAAGCTAAATCTCTACCAACACCAATGACCAGCAGTTCACACCTATCTAAATTTAAAGGTAAAGCCATTAATAATGCTACTCAATACAGAAGTATAATTGGAGCATTACAATATGCAACAATTACACGACCAGACATATGCTATAGCGTTAACAAACTAAGCCAATACATGCAAAATCCGTTATCTGAACATTGGATAGCCGTCAAGAGGTTGTTGAGATACCTGCAAGGAACTAGACACCATGGAATAACAATAACTGCTGATAAATAAATGAGCTTACAAGGATTCAGTGACGCAAACTGGGCTAATGACATTGATGACAGAAGGTCCGTATCGGGATACTGCGTGTTTCTTGGCACAAATCTTGTCTCATGGTGCACCAAGAAGCAGACAACCACATCGAGGTCAAGCACTGAAGCGGAGTACCGTGCTCTTGCTAGCGCCACCGCTAAAATCTCGTGGATTGAGTCACTATTACATGAATTAGGTTGCACTCCTAAAAGAAAATCAGTCATCTAGTGCGACAATAGAGGGACAGTATCATTGTCTCTCAATCCAATTCAGCACTCAAGATCAAAACACCTTAAGATAGACCTACATTTCGTACGAGAACGAACCCAAAATGGAAAGTTAATGGTATGCCACATCCCAGCATATTTATCAGAGAGCTGATGTGCTTACAAAGCCGCTATCGACAAAGAATTTTATAAGACTAAAGGAGGAATTAAAAGTGAGCGACGGGGGCGGAATGAAGAAGACAGAAAAAACCTAGTTTTGTTTGAGGGGAGCTAATGTTGGTTTCACACTTAACCATACATCACTCCTTAATTATAGCATGACCGTTGCTCCTTAATTTAAGCTCTTTATTTAGCAAGTGAACATTGGGTCTTTACAGGAAAGTCCCTTAATTATAGCATGACCGTTGCTCCTTAAATTTAGCATCCAAACGTTGGGCAATCTATTATATATTCTCTTGCTTTGTATTTCTTTCTTGAATGAGAAAAGTTACAATTAATAATACATATTTCTACTGCATCTCTCCTTCTTATCTCCATTACTTTTCTTTATACTTTCAATTGCAACCATCATCGAAATCATTGAAATAGCTATCAGCATCATAATAAAACTTAGCATTGGCAGATCTGGGGCTACATAGGCTCAAATGAGAAATGCATAACACATGTCGAGTCGATGGAAGTTACCAAATTTCAACAGCACCTTCCGACGGTAAGTTAACTATTATTATCATCACCGTCATATGTACAAGTCTACACTTTACACCCCTATTATTATTATTATTATTATTATTATTATTATTATTATTATTATTTGCTTATTCTGTGTGGTCAAGATAATAAAAAAAGCTGTCATATATAATACTGTTTGAAAGCACATGTTTTTCTAAATTTGAAAAAGCGCACAAATATTGATTATCTGCCTGGGCTTCTAGAACACAAGTGAAAAACACTCTAATTTTTTTGATAGCTTGAGTAAGCCTGCAAGACAAGCTATTCCCTCATGTCTGAACTGTGGTCTGAACTGCAGCTTGGCAAATGAGACAACTGACTGTTCAAACCAAGCAGCTGCTGATTAAACTCTATAGTTCCTATCAAAGTTTGATCAGGTTATAATGTGCTATATGTAAAATAAAAAAAGGATTAAAATTAACCTTAATTGCGGTACAAGGGACAAATAAGATAATAATAAGAAATGAATCCTAGATAATAAATAATAAACAATTAACATAACCATGTGTTAGATCTTTACTGCAAGTGGTAAACTAGGTAGCTCTGATCAACCAACGAATATATTAAAGGCATTTGCTGAAGCTATCTCTCAATGTGATTTATAAGAGGAAAACATTGCGTGATACCTATTACACGTGAAAAGGAAGCATAAACTTCAAAAAACAAAACATAGTAAAATTATTTGAACAATACAGAGTATTTATTACTTTTCAACTATTTCATCAATGCAAAATAACCTTGCATCACGAATGATCGTTGCTATCATACTACACACACATGCTAAAAAACTACAAAATCAGAAGACTTGTTTTAGAAAGCTCATGCAATAACTTTATTAGTAAATAACCCTGTAGTACGTCTCTGAATTGCCGCTTCAAAGAAGTCAGGTAGCTTTGCATCTCTTCAACAGAACCAGCTCTTGTGCAGTATCCTTTATAAAAAAATGAAAAACTTGTTACTTAATTTTTTTCTTTTATATATAGCATCGAAAATAAGTTGGCCATTCAATTCCATAGTAAGTCCAAAAGGGGTGAATATTCGCCTAATAAGCATCATCACTTTTTGCATATAACAAATCTATAAAAGGCAATAAAGCGCATTTAACTATTGATAGCTAGAGACTACACATGCAGGCACCATAATAAAATAGAGAAAAACAAGCATAGATGAACTGAACAGTAATTCCAAAAGAAAAGGTAGCTTCCAACTTTGACAAATTGCAAAGGCAGAGCGAGATGACCATGAATTCCCATTGGAACCAAAGGAAGCCAGCTTATTTCAAAAGAAGGAGAATTCATGTCTAAAGTAATGAATTTACATGGAAACCAATTTCAACGGGTATGAGGTATGGCCCAGTGTGAACCAAAATATATTATAAAGATCTAGTAGAAGATCAGTTGAAGTTGAAGTGCCTGGCAAACCATCAAGAGAAATCAAACAAATTGCCCTTGAAGCACAATAAATTCCACAAAGAAAGGCTCACATCGGCTTTTCCAAACAATACACATGAAGCAAGATGAGGGATAGAAAAGAGTATGACATCAACAACTAGATGTTCATAGCAGCAAAACAATGCTAGTCAGCTACTAGAAATATGACCAAGGGTCCATCCAGACAAAAAAACCAACAAATTTCAAAACAATCCCTATGCATAAATTCAAAAAAAAAAAAAAAAAAAAAAAAAAAAAAAAAAAAAAAAAAAAAAAAAAAAACGCAAACACATAGATAGCCAAATGAACATCCAAAACACATAAATCACAAGCATGAAAACACTACCAATTAGGCTGAAACTCAAAAAAAATTAATAGAATAATATCGGACTTTACTTTCTTCCGATTTCATATTAAACCACTAGAGTACGAATACAGGGATTGCGAATTGCTAAGCACCTGAAGCATCGGAGTTTGAGTTATAATTTCTGTTGAAGATTGAGCGAAAGATCTTAAAATAATGAATTTGCAATTCTGAACTAGCGATAGAAGCTGGGTCAGGAAAAAACCAATCGCTAGCAAGCACACAAAATCACATAGCGCAGAGGAAGAATAATACAAAATAGTGAAAGGCCCATGTTGTTGGAAAAATTGAGAATTGGAGAGGAGTTGTATCTAAGGAGCGGAGATGAATTGGGATTGCTTATTTTGTAATGATTGGGTAAATTACTTTTACGCGGCAATGAATAAAGATCTCAGCGTTGTGACAGCTGCAATTGTTTTTTCTTAATTATAAAAGTTTCGACGACCACAATCAACTTTTAAATGCTGTATCTATTGCTGTTAAAAACACTTTTTCTTGTGGTGTATATGCACAACTTCCTGCTCTGGCTCGGAATAGGAATGGACCGGGTCCTTCTCCCGGTCGTGTGGTCATCGACAGTGCCGGCCCTTGGACTGGGCAACCTGGGCAACAGTCCAGGGCCCAATTACCAAGGGGGCACACAATATTTATTACTTCTAGGTATATTAAATGCTCATCATCTTAAAAAGAAACCTCAGTCCAATGCTAACATGCTTCACTGCTCATTTTTCCTATCTTCGTACAGAAAACGAAGCATTTCAACATCAGACCCAAATTCCCAATGCAACTTTTGGATATTTAGAGGAGAAAATATTGTTCTCAGTCCTAGTTTAACCTATAAAGCCTCAAGATTTGGTATTAGAAGTTATGCCCTCCCTGTAGATTCAAATCAAATTCAGATTTTGTACAATTCTAAATTTTAGAAATCAATTGCAGGATATACTTTTTAAACTAAAAAGTTGTTGAGCCAGCAAACATTGAAATAGTTATTTCTAAAAGTAGAATAAAACATAAATAGAAGATACTTGAATGTTTCAGCTATCAACGGTTAATGTTTGTTGGATACTTGGATGGAAGAATAACCAGAAATGAATATTTGGTGAACAAACTCCAACTCGTGAATCAGGTTTGCTGTACTGAATGTTATTTTCATCCTTTTTTAATATCACTCAAGCTTAGTCTAGACTATTTATTTAGTACAATCATGAAGTTGAAGCAATTATCTTGATCTCTATAACTCAAATATATGTTTTCAATAATATATGTACAACATATGCAGGATGAACGATCAAAATTATGGCAACATGTAAATGAAACAGTGTTAAATAATGATTTTCTATGGCTGATTGGTGAGGATCACGGATTACAATAGTGATATGTTTAATTCAGATCGAATAGGACCAAATAATTGGTACTGTTAATGCAAAATGCATTAAGACATTTTAAATATGCAGGATGAATGGTCAAAAGGGTCCAAAATTGAGTTTTGTCCACGGCCCAAAATGAGCTAGGACCGGCCCTGGTCATCGACTAATGTGGTTTTCTGGTCTCTTTGGTTATGCGGCTCTTGGATTTTGGCTTTCTTGCTTATGGTTTTTGGCTTTTCATCTTGTGTATATTGTTGAATATGTGTTTCTTTGTTAATTTGTGGTTAACTATAAGCAAGTTTTAGAATTTTTCTGTTTATAATAAGCTGGGTCCACAGTGATCTTTGTAAGCTTGTAGCTCCCTCGTTTTGTCTCAAATCTATGTCAAATTTATGCTAAATTATTGTTTGGATGTTACTCTCCATGCATGCTCGAAATCAAACTTAAAAACCATTTGAAACTAGTTCAAATGTAGGTCATAGCCAGATACGAGGAAGGAAAATAACCTGCAAAAATTCACGATATATTAGGTCGACGTAGACCTTTATGGATCGACCTAACCATTACCGTCAATCCTAAGGTTAACTTGAGGAATTATATAGATCGACCTTGGGCTTTTTATCATACGTATATTTTCCTGAAACTTTTAGCCTTTTGTTAATGATTTTTTTAGTGATTTCTTGAGTGGTTTCAGATGATTTCTATACCTATGTTTCAAGCGTTTTCAATAAGCTTGTTCTACAATAGGAAAGCCAATATGATGGATAGACTGGGCGAATGAATCAGATCCTTGACGATCTTCTCCATGCATGCATTCTTGATTTTGGTGGTACTTGAAAAGACCACCTACATCTTGTCAAGTTCACATATAATAACAGCTTTCAGTCTAGTATCGGTATGGGTTCTTTCAAAGCTATATATGGAAGGCCGTGTCTATCACCTTCTTATTGGTTAAGGTCTAGAGAGAATCTAATATTAGGCCCGGACTATATTCCTTAAGTTTCAAAGTACATTAATCTTATTCATGAGAGAATGAAAGAGGCTCACAGTAAAAAAAATCCTATGTGGACAACCGTAGGAAGCCTCTAAAGTCCTCTATTGGAAATCTTGTTTATATTCGTGTATCTCCTTTGAAGGGGGCACATTTCAGTCAAAATGGGAAGTTGGCTTCTAGATGCATAAAACGATTTCCTATCACTAAACTTATCTGCCCTATTTCATATCGAGTAGCACTTCTAGCTCAGTTTTCAAGCATATATGACATTTTCACGTATCTTAGCATAGGAAGTTTATGCGTGATTCAGATTCTATTGTTGGTTCTATTGCTTTAGAGGAGCTTGAGATCTCACCCGGCCTATCCATTATGCAACATCCTGTGCGTGTACTTACTTCAGTGGTTAAACGCCTTCGGAATAAGAACGTGTCTCTCGTAAAGATTCAATGGATCGATAAACCCAATAATTGCACCTGGAATACCAGAGAATTTCATCGAGCGATCTTATTCTAGTTTTCTATCTTTTGATATCAAGGGTGATAAATTCTAACTCAAGATTATCAATTTCTTCCTATAGATGAAATAATTCGAGTTGAGCGTCTCTTCTATAGGAAATTGTAGGGTTGCAATTTTTATAAAGGGAAGTCTGTAACAAACCTGGTTTTGTGATTACCTGTAAAAGTAAATAAAATAGTATTTATAATGGTTAACTGAAACTAAACTTGATTTGGAGAGGATAACTCATAAAATCCTTTTACAAGCCTAGGATTTTGGAGTTAAAAATGTATAAATATATTGGGTTGAGTTGAATTATGTCAAAGGAAGCAACTCAATTCAATATTAATTGGTTAATCAAAGAAAACACATATGTGTTCTAAGTTTATTTGAGATGCAAGCAAGATATAAAAGATAAATATTGATTAAAAGTCAATATTTGAGTCTTATAATGTTTTAATAAGTCTTGTATAATTATTTTGCTAAGCAATGTAACTTGTTTAAATTTAGGCATTATAATGCAAGTTTTAATGAATAAGAGGGTAAAATAAACATTATATTAAAAATGTAAATTTTTATGTGTTTATGTTAAAAATAATATTTATTTTGTTTAAAATGATATAAAGAGATGTTGTTACAAATTTTGTAAACAATGCTAAAATGTGAACAAATGATTCAAAAATGAATAAGACTTGTGTTAATAGCATTATATGAAGTTAAACATTGGTTAAGTTTTGTAACACAGCCTAAGTACCCAGATTAATAACAATTAACTTAATTAAAGGGAATTTGGGTTTACAGTAAAACCCAAAATCAAAGTAATTAAAAGAAAGAAAAACTTGGAAGGAAAATATATGTATCTTCTTTCAAGCAAATTTCTCCTCTTCCAGAAAAACACAAACCATAAAAACTTAAATACTTTATCTTTTAATCTGCAAATTAAAGCTCCAAACCCAAACAAAATTAAGAAATGCTTGTTAATCTGAACGCAAATAGGTAATCTCTATAACTAGAAGCTTTACTTCATTGAATCTCTCAAATTTCACAATATGTATTCACTGTGATTTCATTCTTGGCTTTGCATGTCTCTGTATTGGCTTCTACAGGTTGCTGAGACATTTAGGGACCTAAAAGCTTTATCCGTTTTCCTCAAATTGTTGTAAGTTCGCTGCTACAAAACAAGGTGAGTTAAATCTCACATTTTCTAGCTTAAACAAGTTGTGTATATTGTTAAATATATGTTTTTATATGAATTTGTAGCTTACTGTAAGCCAGTACAGGAATTTCCGTGTTTACAGTAAATTGAATCTGCGTTAATCTTTGTGATGAGCTTGTAGCTCCTTTGTTTTGTCTCGAATCTATGTCAAATTTATGCTTAATTGTTTCCTAAATGTTAGTCTCCATGCATGCTTGAAATCGGACTTAAAAACTATATAAAACTAGTTTAATATTAGGTCCAAAGTTGGATATAAAGCAAAAAAATGTCCTGCAAAAATTCACAACTTATTAGGTTGACCTAGACCCATAAAGGTTGATATTATGGTCAGCCCTAAGGTCAACCTAAGGCATTATATAGGTCTTGGGCTTTATATTATACATATATTTTCTTGATGCTTTTTAGCCTTTTGCCCGATAATTTTTGAGTGATTTTCTAAGTGGTTTGGATGATCCATGAACCTATATTTCAAGTGTTTTAATAGGTTTGTTCCTACAATGGGAAATTCAATTTATCGTTGATCTATGCTATGATTTACCGAGTTTTCATGTGACTCTTTGTGTGTTAATTTGACGAACTCTTTGTAATTTTGTTTACACATTGCATATGTTTCGTAAATCGTTTTCAAAAATAATTTAATATATAAAATTATCGTTTTCAGATAAATGTTTCGCAAATCTAAGTTATAAAACTATAGTTATTTCAAAGTTACTAATATGTAAATATTCTCTATAATAAAGAAATACTTAATGAAATCATTTTCAACTCATTTTCTCGAAATTTGTTTCCTTATGTAAAATCATGCTTTTTTCACTTTTCGAGAGAATGAGAATGTGACTTAAACGATGTAGCAAATCGTGTGCTATGCGATACATCGGTTTGCTATATCGGTTAATTCACTTGTCTGATCTAAGCTACTTCATTGTGGAACTAACTGAAGGGTAGTAATCAGATAAATGAGAACGTACAGTATGTGATGCACTGTTACCGCTATTTAGGTTACTATTTGGAAGTGACATAGTCTATAATATTTTCAATACTAAACCTTTGGGTCATCCATGTTAGATTTTTAGTCATTTGGTGTTAGGCTTTCAGGCCATTTGTGTTTGTCCTTTGGGTCTTCTACATTAGGCTTTCGGGCCATCTATGTTAGACCTTTCGGACATCTAAGTTAGGTTCCATTGTTGTTTAATAGTACTTGGTAGGTTTCATCCATCTTTGTTATGCACA
Source organism: Allium sativum (assembly GCA_030737875.1). Classification (NCBI taxonomy): domain Eukaryota; kingdom Viridiplantae; phylum Streptophyta; class Magnoliopsida; order Asparagales; family Amaryllidaceae; genus Allium; species Allium sativum. The sequence continues at coordinate 313,415,288 of CM060913.1, forward strand.
TGAAAGCGTAGCTTAGACCTGTCGTTTGTGACTTAGATCCAATTTTTATTATTTTTTAGGTTTGATTATTTCTGGTTTGTAGAATCTATGAATTCTATATATATTCACCATTTTGTTGATGATTGTCATCATATAGCCTTAGAGTTATCTGTGGATTTATATATATGGTAATTACATTTCTATGCTTTGAACTCTTAACCAAGTTCCATGTTTTGTGGTTTCTGTGGTTTCCGTCATATGTTTTATATGATTTAAAACTTTATAAACCATAGCCTTAGATCTCGAGTAATGTATGTTGATCGAAGCATTTTTGTTTCGTGTTCTTACCTTGCACGAGTAACTTACGTTGATTCAGTGAACCTATCACATGTATTATGTGATAACCCGGGTCTAGATTACTCCTTTTTAACAAAAGGAGTTATCTCTTACGTGACATCATATTTCACTTCTCATACACCAAGTGTCTTGTTAAGCTGAACTGACACGTGTATTTTATGTACTCAGGTCAGACCGAGTTATTTTATATTAGTACGCGCAGTTGATATATAATTAGCTTGCTTTCGCTTTGGTCTATCTTACCATCTTTTGATGCTTATGCATATTTTGTGGAGTCATACTGTGGTTTACTTATGCAACTCTGATATGTACCTATTCTTTTGGACTTGATGTATATATGTGGTTCGTATAACCACTCACTTATGTATCATTATGTATTATGCTTGATGTATATATATAGTTGTATTAGTTGTTCCGTGATCCATGTTATTTTGTTGTTATTATGTTTTGCACTGAATAGATCTGTTAGTGAACGTAGTGCTATATTAAGCTTGAATCATATACGTCGATCCACTTGAGGTAAGAAAATGAATAGAGCACCAAATCGACGTACTTAATACTTGTTTAATATAAGACTCACGGATGATCGCTCCTAACCAACCCTATTCCCTGCACTACCAGACAATATTTTATAGTAACACTCTTTATTAGTGCAAGTCTTGGGTTAGGGTGTCACGTATGTCTTCACCATTTGTTTAAAAATGACAACTTATTTTTTATCAAATCACGGTTCCTTCAAATCTTAGTTTATAACAAAGAAAATAAACACGACACTTTACATGCTTTAAACCTTAATAATTATAATGTATGAATTCATGTAAATATTTCTTTCTTTATACACTTTGTTACACATTTTATAAATTACCCTTTTATGTTACACAATATAAACTACCATGGTAAATTTATTCTGGTAGCAATAACCAATTTTACTGATTTAATTCATTCCTATAAAAATAATAATCAAATTTTAGTTATTTAATGCATTGATTGCACTGATGTTAGCATCATCAATGCAATGTCCTATACTTTTTTTTAGCAGAGCCGACCGGGTTTTAGAGTGACCGCAAACACTTATTATTGTAACAAATAATAATTACAAGTAATACAGGAGATTGACCGGATATATATCAGTCTACTATAGATATAGTTTTAAAGGTAGACTGCCCATCTTCATCCTAACTGAGTTACAATACCGAAGATAGACTACAATTACATAATCTAGACTATAATTTACATCTCCATACAGGGAGACATTACATTTACTGTCATATAAAACACAAAACAACAAGGATAGCATAAAGGATTTTCAAGCAGCAGCAAACCCTAAAAGCTAGGCCATTGCAGAAGCTATAAGAAATAGCTATATGAAGACAAGACCACCCAGCACAAGCTAATGTTCTTCCTTGAGCACCACACCAAGATAAGATAGAGCATGAGCGCAACCTAATATTAAAGGCATATCACATCCAAGTTTAACACAAGAACAGAGATTTAGCCAAACGACATCTTGGGAGGACGAGTGAGAATGGCATAGATGTTAGCCATCCAAAACAGAAATGTCGAGAGCTAAGCTTCACCCATGTTGCTAGTAAGTTGATTAAGAAGCAATTTAACCAGCACACCTGTAACAACCCACATTTTACATAGCGGAGGATCGTAAAATATTTTTATTTTATTCCATGAGGGTTGGATCATTCTCATATTTTAATATGTTGCTTATAGGGATGTGAGACATATCCATAATTTTTACCAATTTTGTTTATGACCATTTTTCCCCTGTCAGTCTTGTACAGGGAATAACTGTTGACTCAGGTCGAATCTGGTGGTGAGACCTATGCCATTGGAAAGGAAATAATGATTGCATTTCCATAAAGCGGTTATATTAAAGATTTGGCTCTACGGTTTGGGAGGAATCGTTGTTTTAAGGTTTTTCAGTTGGCTGTTCGGGTTTTTAAGCCGTAATGGGCTGATTTGAAGAGGCCTATTAGTGGGATGGTGAAAGACTATAAATAGGGGGTGGGAGGTATGGAAAATAGTTTACTTTCCCCATCCTCTCATTTGGAAGAGCCAAGAGATCGTCAATTCCTCCATTTCTCCATTTTTCCACCATTAAAGCTTAGGAAATCGAAGATCTACACCATTTGAGGCTAGATCTACATCTTTTAAGGGAGAGTTCATCGAATCAAGGAGTTTGGATCAAAGTTTTGCTGTCCGGAATCTTAACCCATTGTTTTAGCTTGGTTTAGAGGATAGGCGAGTGATATGCATCTCTCACATGGATTCAATCAAGTATATGAATGTTTGGTCATGTTTTTCATCAAATTCAAGCATTTTCTCATACATTTATACCTTGGTAAGTTCATTTTCATATAAATCACTATAGGATCCGATTTAGCAATTTTAAAACGGTAATTTCTATGATATTTCATATGTTTATGCAAGTTAGATCCACAATTTAGATCATATTTCATTTGTCATGATTTGGGTGAAACCTATATAACTTATGATGAAAATCATCGTTTTTATGTTTCCAGTGATATCATATCATGTTTGTGGTCGTATTTGATGAGTTGGACGAGTTGGTTTCGTCGAGTTTATCGTTTGGCGAAGTTTTGTTCGAAATTGGAGTTGGATTGGAATGTACTGGAAATGGGTCGGCCTTGTCCTGGTCGGTCGTACTTCTAATCGGTCACGAAGTACAAGGGTAGTATAAGCCATAGCACAGGAGGTCGGGTCGGGTCGGTATTCTCTTGGTCGGTCGGTTGCAATTTGTAGGGTTGGTCGGTCGTAACTTGGAGAAGCAAGCTTTTGAAACAAGGCCGATCGGTCTGAACATGGTGGTCGATCGAGCTTTAGATGGAAGGACTGGGTCGGTCAAGATGGAGACATACGGGTCGGTCCCAAAGGGAGAAGGCGGTCGGTCTGAACCAAAGGGAGAAGGCGGTCGATTGGTCGTAACAAGGAAGGGTTGTCGGTCGGTTTGGGTGAGGAAAGGCTGGTCGGTCGTAAGAAGAAAGGGCTGGTCGGTCGGTCAACATGGGTTAGAGATTTTAGCAGCGATTCTAAACGCTGTGGTTGATGGCTTAAACGCCATGATTTGTTTCCATAGTCATGGGTGAATGCTATGGATTATTCTAAGACTTATATAGTTGTTGTTTGGTTTACTGATGTTGTGACTTCGAGATATACATTTGGAGTGATGTGATGAGTTCGTCGATCGGCATAAAGCAACAAATAAGTAGACAACACAAAGGCATTGGGTTATGGATAATGGTTACTCGAGTGGGACTTGAGTTTGTGATTAGTCGCTGATGATGACGACTAGAGATGTGAAGGCCGCGAGATTATCGTTATCATAAGTTCTAGCAGACTCAAAGCAGGGGTACTTCGGGCAGTCATGGAGGGCCTCGTACCTTTGGCAGTCGTAAAGGGCCTAGTTGTCGAGATTTGAGAAGACAAACATACGAGTCATGATGGCATATGGAGTTTTTTCTAGAGCTGGAGTTACCATTAGCCCTTGACATATGGCAGTCATGATGGGCCGTCATATGATTAACGATGGTTTCAAAGCAGGATTAGCGGTGATAGGCGGAGTCGGTCATGGGTGATTGAATGCTCAGGTAGATTGTCTAACGTCGAAGGAGATGTTCTGTAACAACCCGAATTTTAACAACGTGTTAAGACAAAAATCAAGGCAGAATTAAATGTTAAAATCTGAATCAGGGAAAACGGGTTGCGCCATTTCGTTCGTCTCGGAAAAATACGCGAAATAGAGTCCGAAATTTCGTAAATCGGAGTCTGTATGACCAAGATATGGCCTCGCAAAGTTTCACGAAAAATTCAAATTCGAAAACAGATTCCAAATTTTCAAAATTCAGAGTAGGCGGGGAAAATCCCGCCCAGGCAGGTCGACAGGGGGGTCGACACTAGGGTCGACCTCCCCCCCAACCAGGTCGACTCTAGAGTCGACCTGGGGGTCGACCTGGGTGTCGACCTCCCTGGTTGGCCAGGTCGGCCTGATGCACCTGTTTTGGCTCCTGGGTCCTGTTTTGGAGGCTTGTGACGATTTTTGAGGGCTTGGATCTATCCTAGGGTTTATCCTACGGCCTAAAACTACCCTAACATCTATAAAAAGACCCCTAAGCCTACCCTAAACCCTCACAAATCACTCATGCCACGAAGTGCTGCCCAAATGCCAAGTGATCATGGCCTCCATCTCCAATTCCTAGAGACTATGCATGCAAATCGGATCCGAATCAAAAGGTGCAAGCTTGCTACACCAAATCGAGGCTCGATCAACGTTGCTACGGCGATTTCATGACGGTTCTTCGACAAAGGAGCCACATTTCTTCGTCAAGATGATGCATGATCCTCTTCCTAAGCTTCGCTATGTAAGTTCTAGCTACTTCGAGATGTTAACGGTAGTTTAATGATGACATGGGATAAAATGCGATGAAACATGAGTATGTTAACCTATGTAAACCTAGTTTGCCCCTTTTTCATGAACATATGACTTTGGGTTATGTTTTAGCGACTAAACCATGCTATTCATGTTGCATTGGACTTAGTTTGCCATGCAAGATTGGACCTTTACTTGTAGTATGATAGCATGAACACTTAGATCCACTTTGACTTGTGAAATAGTTGCATAAATTGGACTTTGGGGCTTATGCATGTAAATGAAACCAACTTATGATATCATGTTTATGTAAGGTCAAATCCCGTTATGATAATATGCAAGTTTGTGGCCAAATTTCCTATGATAATATGCAAGTTTGTGGCTAAATCCTTTATGACATTATGCATGCTTGTGGCCAATCCCCTTTTATGTTATGCATGTTTGGAGCCAATCCCTTTTGTGGCATCGTGCATGTTTTGGGGTCTACATGTAGCCATAGTATACCTACTATGTTGACTCACTTTTACTCAAGTGAAAACACGATTTGGGGTAGGATAGACAAACATGAGAATGACGCGAAAAACTTGACTTGAGGTTACATGTGAACACGACATGTAAGTTGAACCAAAATGGGGACATGACACGTAGGGTAAACATGGGACTTGAAACTAGATACGTATGGGTTGTAAGTGTAATATAACACTAGACCAAACATGAAAGTGGCCAACTCGAGGTTGGGTTGAGTTTGTAGCATAAATCTACCCGGACCCGCCCGGCTTAACTAGTGGCTACAAACAATAAGATCCAATGTGAGAAATTGGTCATGTCGCGCTTAAGACCCGAGGTTAGACTAGGTTGTGGTGTAAAACTACCCAGACCCGCCCGGCTTAACTAGTAACCACAACAAAGTCTAATGTGAGAGGTTGAGAGTGCGTTAATTAAATTAATGCCACATGATAAGGTTAAGTAAGTTTGACTAATGACACTTAACCGATATGACACGAATGGGTAGGTTAAGTGGGACCGGGCTTGATTTCTTAATGACACTTAACCATACAAGACAATTAGGGGATGGGGTTAAGTAATTCACGCTTAACTAATCCGACTTGGTAATTAGATGGGGTTAAGTAATTTAGACTTAACTAATCTAAACACGGTAATTAGATGGGGTTAAGTAACCTACACTTAACTAATCTAAACACGGTAATTAGATGGGGTTAAGTAACCTACACTTAACTAATCTAAACACGGTACTTCGATGGGGTTAAATTAAACACTTAACCAATCTAAACTTGGTAATTCAATGAGGTTAAGTAGCCAATACTTAACCAACATAACAAGATAATTTAATGGGGTTAAGTAACTTATACTTAACCAATTATACATGATGATTTGATGAGGTTAAGTAACCTATACTTAACCAATCTAATATGCGGACCTGATAGGGTTAAGTCATAAGACCTTTTAAATATACTTAACCATTATAATACGATTAGTGGATGGGGTTAAGTTAACCTATACTTAACCAATCCGACTCGATAATCCGATGAGGTTAGGATAATCTATGCTTAACCAATCTAACACGATACCCTGATAGGGTTAAGATAAACAAGTACTTAACCAAATTGACTTGATGATTGAATAGGGTAAAGTCATGAGCTTCTTGGTATACTTAACCAACTTGTAGGGCTAGGTCTTGGACTTGAATACTTAGCCAAGCTTGACATGATTCATAGGCGGGCTAAGCCATGAACTTGAATAACAACACTTAACCCAATAACCAAAACCCTGGTAGAGGAACTAGGTACAAAATCGTAGTTAATCAAGTGTAACGGGGAAATGAAGCTAAGTGGTAAACCTTAGTTAAGTGTAACTAAGTAATAATTCTTAGCCAAGGACATGGGACTAGTTCATGAATAGATGAGTAACCCGGTACAGTAGGTCATCGCTTAAAACACGAGGAGGAGCAAATTATCTGACTTAGATAAAGGCTCCAACGAACTGGGTGACGAAGCGGTAGCTTCGGGGGACGTGAGGGTACTCTTGGTATCCCTCTGTGAGGTGGCAGATGGTCCATGAAACCCGACCTCACAGGGGTTAAGGTCTGCAGTAGAAGAGCCAAGAGTATGCCTTGGTTGCTATGCGAGCGACCTAAAGATTGGGATGGATTAGCGTGGAGTCGACGATACTTGATTTTGCCCTGGATAGCACGTCGCCGACTACCTACCATCTTTAGTCAATCGTGCGCGAACGGAAAGGCAGAGAACTCCCAACAGACCATGTTCTTGCTATCGAGTCATGGGTGAGGTTGGCCCATAGGAAAGTGGGGCTATAGTGGGGCCGAGATGTAGTTCTCATACATGATTTTTCTTGGATTGCCTTTCAGTAGTTGAGGGAGGGGTCACGTGGGACCATAGCCACGGGTACAAAAACAGACCTTGATATCTGCATCAGCAGACGACTTAAAGCTCCTGACCGAGTTCCGTATCTCTTGATTTGCCCTGGCATGGAACTCGGATGGCACATTGAGGAACATGTGCGTCTAGACATGGAAAACGATTCACGATACATACGCGGGATAAAGGGCGCGGTTGACAGGTGGCATAATCCCTAGTGGCCCTAGGTGGCTTGAACCCAAACCGAGAAACGGAAACGTTCATTAGGTAGCATAATCCCTAGTGGTCCTAGGTGGCATAAATCCTAAGTGAACACGCGATAGTTCATGGTAAGAAAACATAACCAGATCAAGGGTAGCAATCCAAAATAACCTCAAGGATAAAACGTTTACATGGGAAAGCCTGTATGGCCTACGGCAAAGGACTGAACTTATACATGGAAAGAAACATACGAGTTGGGAAAACCTACATATGCTATATATTAGGTTGACATGGACCATTACATGACATTGGGCAAGGGACATTCATAGTTAACTCATGACGCGCGTTGGGATACTAGTACGAGAGGTGCAGAGCAAATATACGTGATAGATACCTTGTGATAGTATACTTGATAGAAACCTAACGATGTGATACCTTGACTCTTGACACCGTAGTTTATCATGATACCTTGGTTTACCTTGCTACAGTAGTTCATCAAGTTATCTTGGTTTAGCTTATCTATCTTGTTGCCATCCTTATGTTTACTTTCAGTTTATGCATGTCATGTTACCTTTACATGTTTTTATGCTGGAAGTAGATAGGACTTACCAGTCTTTATGACTGACCCCGTTTTCTTTCGCCTCTTTGTCTTTCGTTCCCCCCGCCCCCAGGTTTTCAGGGAGGAAACACTGTTATTTAGTGCGGACTTCCTCTGCTTGAAGGTCATCATGCATGGCTTGGACTTTCCTTGGCTATGGCTACCTTACTGTTTTATTTGGGGAATAATTTATGAAAAGGTTTTATGCTTCTTTACTATTGCAAGACAGGTTTTGATGTATTCTGATGTAAAAGGCTTTAGACCTTATTTTATAAGGTAATGAAATTTGTTTTACTTCCGCTGTTTTATATATATGTGTTCGGTCTTGTGATATTCTGTGCATGTTTACCTCGATAATGCTTCACCAAACCTAGTGCATTCCCTTTGTGAGTGACCCTAGCGGAGGTGGGGTGTTACATTTGGTATCAGAGCAGAAGGTTACCAGACTGGGCAAAAGTTTTTAAAACCTTCTGAAAACTATTTGAAAAACCGTTTACAAAGAAGCATTTTTCGAGAAAAGTTTTTAAAGGCTATTCCCCAAAAGCCATTAGCACTGTCCTTTGTTTCCTTGATCGAATCTCTTTTCCTTTCTTTCCTCCATCTGTAGTCACAGTAGTTCTAACTGTGACTAATCTTTGTCTAGCCACGTAGGTGTTTTCCGTACGATGGAGGTGGTTCTCGAGAGACCTGTTGCCGCGGCACAAGGAAGGATAATAAGAGTAAGGATAAAGAACGCGAGCTTAAGGATAAGAAACTTGTTGGTATGGCTTGGTCCATCAAGGAGGACAAGGACAAGATCATCGGAGAGGGCAATTGTACGCTCCCATTTCTAGGGTACCTAAAAGAGATGGTACCGTTTCTAGTAAAGGTTTAGTCGTTCTTTTCTATCATCCCGTCCAGACTTTGTCTTGATCATCGTATCATTTAAGTCTACTTGGATAGTTGAGTCTCTGCACCTTAGTACTAGCATGGTAGAGGATCCCAGTTTTTGTCCCAAAAATCTGGTTGGAGAGTCTTTCCATTTCTTCATGACTTGTTTGGATTTGAGAATGACATGTCTCGGCTACGGATGGATTCTAGGGATAAAGTGGTCACCCAATAAGGGGTGCCATTCTCGGTTTTGGAAAGAGGGTAGTTAAACTCTCGACTCACCTTGGTAATACCCTCGAAGTCTCGTATAACCTTTTGGGTTCTGTCATGGTTAGTTACCTAGAATCTCGGGATGTAGTTGATAGGTAATCCGTCCGAGTAGAATTCACCGCTAAGTCGGATGGTTCGTTTCGCTTATGCATGAGTTATGGGGATCACCCTAGTAAGTACTCTTGGCAACATGGATTGGCATCGGCAAACGAGATCCAGGATTCCCTAGTGAATTTTGGAGAGCTTGCATGAGTAAGTGGATACGTTTGAGCCAAGTATACTAGGGAAAGAATAAGTGAAAGTGGAATAAGAGGCGACAATGAAATGAGTTCTAACTCATATCTTGGAAATAGGAATCAAGGAGCTACGAGATCATGGAGTTAAAAAGATGGTCAAGGCACCGAGGAATTAAGCTCAAGGAAACGCGATTTAGAAGACGTAAGGCTAGACACGCGCATCGTACCTCTTTTTTAAAGAGTGTATCCTTGAACCCTGATTTTTCCTGTAGAGCTTGCTCGCATGTTATCTTTTGGTGAATATTCTCTCGGTCATGTTTCTGTTGCAAACCCCGTAGGGAGTTTGCCTTGTTTATCCTCTCGATCCTATCGTGAGAACCTTAGATAGAATCCTATGGATGTAAACATGTATTTGAAACATGTTATGATTGATATGGTTGCAAATGGTTGCAAGTGGTTGCTCGTGGATGCGCGAATACACATTAGATACTAGATTGACGCGGTCACGTTTCATGTTGCATATGCACGAGTATTTATACTTATTTATGGATGAAATTGAATGTGTTATCATGCGGATGTTGCATATGAATGAATGTTTGTGCACGCATATAGTACTTATATGACTAGGACTATTTGCATACATGTTGGACTCATGGCACCAAACATATTTTGCATTAGAAAGATCATTCAGGCATGATCATTAGCATTAGCTAAGGAGCATATACACACACGTTTTGCATATGTTCATATGGCATTAGAAATCGTCTAAGGACAATGGTTGCATGTGGATGATGTTTTGAGTAGATGGATGATGGATGGTAGGATGCGTTCTTCCTAACTTGGAGATTTCGGGGACGAAATCCTTAAAGGAGGGGAGAATGTAACAACCCAAATTTTAACAACGTGTTAAGACAAGAATCAAGGCAGAATTAAATGTTAAAATCTGAATCAGGGAAAATGGGTTGCGCCATTTCGTTCGTCTCGGAAAAATACGCGAAATAGAGTCCGAAATTTCGTAAATCGGAGTCCCGTATGACCAAGATATGGCCTCGCAAAGTTTCACGAAAAATTCAAATTCGAAAACAGATTCCAAATTTTCAAAATTCAGAGTAGGCGGGAAAAATCCCGCCCAGGCAGGTCGACAGGGGGGTCGACACTAGGGTCGACCTCCCCCCCGACCAGGTCGACTCTAGAGTCGACCTGGGGGTCGACCTGGGTGTCGACCTCCCTGGTCGGCCAGGTCGGCCTGATGCACCTGTTTTGGCTCTTGGGTCCTGTTTTGGAGGCTTGTGACGATTTTTGAGGGCTTGGATCTATCCTAGGGTTTATCCTACGGCCTAAAACTACCCTAATATCTATAAAAAGACCCCTAAGCCTACCCTAAACCCTCACAAATCACTCATGCCACGAAGTGCTGCCCAAATGCCAAGTGATCATGGCCTCCATCTCCAATTCCTAGAGACTATGCATGCAAATCGGATCCGAATCAAAAGGTGCAAGCTTACTACACCAAATCGAGGCTCGATCAACGTTGCTACGGCGATTTCATGACGGTTCTTCGACAAAGGAGCCACCTTTCTTCGTCAAGATGATGCATGATCCTCTTCCTAAGCCTCGCTATGTAAGTTCTTGCTACTTCGAGATGTTAACGGTAGTTTAATGATGACATGGGATAAAATGCGATGAAACATGAGTATGTTAACCTATGTAAACCTAGTTTGCCCCTTTTTCATGAACATATGACTTTGGGTTATGTTTTAGCGACTAAACCATGCTATTCATGTTGCACTGGACTTAGTTTGCCATGCAAGATTGGACCTTTACTTGTAGTATGATAGCATGAACACTTAGAGCCACTTTGACTTGTGAAATAGTTTGTGGCCAAATTTCCTATGATAATATGCAAGTTTGTGGCTAAATCCTTTATGACATTATGCGTGCTTGTGGCCAATCCCCTTTTATGTTATGCATGTTTGGAGCCAATCCCTTTTGTGGCATCGTGCATGTTTTGGGGTCTACATGTAGCCATAGTATACCTACTATGTTGACTCGCTTTTACTCAAGTGAAAACACGATTTAGGGTAGGATAGACAAACATGAGAATGACGCGAAAAACTTGACTTGAGGTTACATGTAAACACGACATGTAAGTTGAACCAAAATGGGGACATGACACGTAGGGTAAACATGAGACTTGAAACTAGACACGTATGGGTTGTAAGTGTAATATAACACTAGACCAAACATGAAAGTGGCCAACTCGAGGTTAGGTTGAGTTTGTAGCATAAATCTACCCGGACCCGCCTGGCTTAACTAGTGGCTACAAACAATAAGATCCAATGTGAGAAGTTGGTCATGTCGCGCTTAAGACCCGAGGTTAGACTAGGTTGTGGTGTAAAACTACCCGGAACCACCCGGCTTAACTAGTAACCACAACAAAGTCAAATGTGAGAGGTTGAGAGTGCGTTAATTAAATTAATGCCACATGATAAGGTTAAGTAAGTTTGACTAATGACACTTAACCGATATGACATGAATGGGTAGGTTAAGTAGGACCGGGCTTGATTTCTTAATGACACTTAACCATACAAGACAATTAGGGGATGGGGTTAAGTAATTCACGCTTAACTAATCCGACTTGGTAATTAGATGGGGTTAAGTAATTTAGACTTAACTAATCTAAACACGGTAATTAGATGGGGTTAAGTAACCTACACTTAACTAATCTAAACACGGTAATTAGATTGGGTTAAGTAACCTACACTTAACTAATCTAAACACGGTACTTCGATGGGGTTAAATTAAACACTTAACCAATCTAAACTTGGTAATTCAATGAGGTTAAGTAGCCAATACTTAACCAACATAACAAGATAATTTAATGGGGTTAAGTAACTTATACTTAACCAATTATACATGATGATTTGATGAGGTTAAGTAACCTATACTTAACCAATCTAATATGCGGACCTGATAGGGTTAAGTCATAAGACCTTTTAAATATACTTAACCATTATAATACGATTAGTGGATGGGGTTAAGTTAACCTATACTTAACCAATCCGACTCGATAATCCGATGAGGTTAGGATAATCTATGCTTAACCAATCTAACACGATACCCTGATAGGGTTAAGATAAACAAGTACTTAACCAAATTGACTTGATGATTGAATAGGGTAAAGTCACGAGCTTCTTGGTATACTTAACCAACTTGTAGGGCTAGGTCTTGGACTTGAATACTTAGCCAAGCTTGACATGATTCATAGGCGGGCTAAGCCATGAACTTGAATAACAACACTTAACCCAATAAGCAAAACCCTGGTAGAGGAACTAGGTAGAAAATCGTAGTTAATCAAGTGTAACGGGGAAATGAAGCTAAGTGGTAAACCTTAGTTAAGTGTAACTAAGTAATAATTCTTAGCCAAGGACATGGGACTAGTTCATGAATAGATGAGTAACCCGGTACAGTAGGTCATCGCTTAAAACACGAGGAGGAGCAAATTATCTGACTTAGATAAAGGCTCCAACGAACTGGGTGACGAAGCGGTAGCTTCGGGGGACGTGAGGGTACTCTTGGTATCCCTCTGTGAGGTGGCAGATGGTCCATGAAACCCGACCTCACAGGGGTTATGGTCTGCGGTAGAAGAGCCAAGAGTATGCCTTGGTTGCTATGCGAGCGACCTAAAGACTGGGATGGATTAGCGTGGAGTCGACGATACTTGATTTTGCCCTGGATAGCACGTCGCCGACTACCTACCATCTTTAGTCAATCGTGTGCGAACGGAAAGGCAGATAATTCCCAACAGACCATGTTCTTGCTATCGAGTCATGGGTGAGGTTGGCCCATAGGAAAGTGGGGCTATAGTGGGGCCGGGATGTAGTTCTCATACATGATTTTTCTTGGATTTCCTTTCAGTAGTTGAGGGAGGGGTCACGTGGGACCATAGCCACGTGTACAAAAACAGACCTTGATATCTGCATCAGCAGACGACTTAAAGCTCCCGATCGAGTTCCGTATCTCTTGATTTGCCCTGGCACGGAACTCGGATGGCACATTGAGGAACATGTGCGTCTATACATGGAAAACGATTCACGATACATACGCGGGATAAAGGGCGCGATTGACGGGTGGCATAATCCCTAGTGGCCCTAGGTGGCTTGAACCCAAACCGAGACACGGAAACGTTCATTAGGTAGCATAATCCCTAGTGGTCCTAGGTGGCATAAATCCTAAGTGAACACGCGATAGTTCATGGTAAGAAAACATAACCAGATCAAGGGTAGCAGTCCAAAATAACCTCAAGGATAAAACATTTACATGGGAAAGCCCGTATGGCCTACGGCAAAGGACTGAACTTATACATGGAAAGAAACATACGAGTTGGGAAAACCTACATATGCTATATATTAGGTTGACATGGACCATTACATGACATTGGGCAAGGGACATTCATAGTTAACTCATGACGCGCGTTGGGATACTAGTACGAGAGGTGCAGAGCAAATATACGTGATAGATACCTTGTGATAGTATACTTGATAGAAACCTGACGATGTGATACCTTGACTCTTGACACCGTAGTTTATCATGATACCTTGGTTTACCTTGCTACAGTAGTTCATCCAGTTATCTTGGTTTAGCTTATCTATCTTGTTGCCATCCTTATGTTTACTTTCAGTTTATGCATGTCATGTTACCTTTACCTGTTTTTATGCTGGAAGTAGATAGGACTTACCAGTCTTTTTGACTGACCCCGTTTTCTTTCGCCTCTTTGTCTTCCGTTTCCCCCCCCCCCCCCAGGTTTTCAGGGAGGAAACACTGTTATTTAGTGCAGACTTCCTCTGCTTAAAGGTCATCATGCATGGCTTGGACTTTCCTTGGCTATGGCTACCTTACTGTTTTGTTTGGGGAATAATTTATGAAAAGGTTTTATGCTTCTTTACTATTGCAAGACAGGTTTTGATGTATTCTGATGTAAAAGGCTTTAGACCTTATTTTATAAGGTAATGAAATTTGTTTTACTTACGCTGTTTTATATATATGTGTTCGGTCTTGTGATATTCTGTGCATGTTTACCTCGATAATGCTTCACCAAACCTAGTGCATTCCCTTTGTGAGTGACCCTAGCGGAGGTGGGGTGTTACATGTTCCTTGGGTGCTTGTCTGATATTGGTTAAGTCTCTGGGGCTTGTGCATGAGGGATGTTGAATTCGATTAGGATGGTTTACATGAGATACATAATTTGGATGTCATAAGTGCTTTCCCATGAATGAATGGGTGTTCGATTTTCCATGAATGAATGGTTGAATTGTTTGATGTAAAGTCTGTCACTGTTCGAAGTGGGGAAGACGGGAGTTGAGTTCTTCTATTATGTTTGGTTGATTGGTTTGTTAATCCACCTATTCTTATATACTTTATTGATGAAGTTGGTTTGCTGTTTTATCGCTCACTAAGACTGTTGTCTGACTCAAGGTTTTATGTTTCCCTCTTATTACCTTGGGCTGTTCATCCAGTTGCGGATAGGCAGACTAGGTGGCAGGTGACAGGTGATTGCTTAGTGAGGATGATGTAGATGTTCGGAGGAGAGCAGGAGGTTGGCGTACTATCTTTCTACTATATAGTATTTGGATTTTCGTTGTTTGTTATTCTCTGAATGTTGTTGTGATGCAGTTTGTACAAACACAATTGTTGTAATTCAAGTATATGGATATTGCTTTCTAGTCGTTATGAAAGTCTAGTGTTTTCTACTTCACTATTAATACCTGTTATACATATTCTATTATATTTATCCTTGCGTTGTGAGATTTACGACAGCTTCCAATTGTGTTATCATACCATGTTGATCGTCCATAGCTGCCTGACATGTCTTCTTGTTTAGTGTGGGGGCTATGGGCAGTCGTCACATTTGGTATCAGAGCTCTGGTCAACGATTCTAGCCAAAGTTCCGAGACATAATTACGTTTGAGAGACGTACTTGTACATTTCAATTGAATGCTTACATTATATATATATATATATATATATATATATATATATTAGAACATGTAGTAGTAGCATTTGTTCTCCTTTAGCAGTTTTCTTGAAAGTAGCTAATTATTCTAAATTGCAGATTTAGAATGAGTAGACGAGCATCAAGACGCGTTGCTAGGGAAGCTAATACTGGAGGAGGAAATGGCGATGAACCAGACTACCCTATCATGTTTGAAGCCATGATGAAGGCATTCATGCGAAGGGTTCCTGCTCATGTGGCAGCTACGATAGATGTAGGTGTTCAGTTGCCTAGGGTTGTGGATTTTGCAAAGCTATGCAAAAATTATACACCTCTAGGAGGAAAACCATTCAAAGTAACTAAGCCAGCTAAAGAAGTTCAGGGGTGGATGGATTCTTGTGTCTGTATCTTTGGATACATGGAGTTGGATGATGCAACCAAGAGGAAGCTTGCATCAAGGCAGTTGCAAGGCAGAGCCATGGAATGGTGGAATTCAGTTACACTCGAGACTCCAGAGGAAGAGATTTCATAGGAGCAATTCCAAGCAAAGTTTGAAGAAATGTTTATCTCCACAGCTCAGAAATCTTCTATATTCAAGAAATTTGTGGAATTGAAGCAGAATGGTCGTCCTGTGCTTGATTATATTTCTGACTTTGAAGCCTTGTCTAGATATGCTCGTTCATACATTGATACACCCAATCAGAAGAACGAGAAGTTTGTTATGCGTCTGGATTGCCTGCATAGGAAGAACATTGGTGGAACATCTTGATGATTCATTTTAAGAAGCTTGTGGGAAAAGTTATTCGCCATGAAAACTTGTTTCCTAAGGAAGCAAATATTGTCGCTGCAACCTAGGAAGCTCAAAAACCACAACAGGGTGGTAATAACAAGAAGAGGAAGCAGCAACAACAAAAGGAAAGGATGGCCAGAAAAAGCCAAAGAGTGAGGTAGGTTGCTTTAACTACCAACAGAAAATCCATTTTGCTAATGAGTGCAAGAATCCGAAAGGTTAGAGGAAGTGTCACAATTGTGGCAAGGTTGGGCATCTCAAGAAGGACTGCCCGGAACCAGCTAAAGGGAAGCAGGTCGTAAAGGCTTATGCTTTGGAAGCCATACCAACTTCTTCAAGAGCTCCTACTGTAGAGGAGAAAGGAAAGGGTGTCGTCGTACAAGGTACTCTTTCTGTATGAGGTGTTTCATTTCGAGATTTGTTTGATATTGGAGCATCGTATTCATTCATTTGTGATGATCTTGTGTGCCGCTTGTGTTTGGAACCCGAGATTTGTGATAGACCATTGATCGTGACTAATCCAGTTGGGAGTTCATCCTGTTTGTACATGTTGTGTCGTGGTCTAGTGTTGTCGAGTCATGGTTGCTCTTTTGTGTGTAGTTTCTTTGTTCTTAACTTCTTTGGATTTGGGATCATCTTGGACATGGATTGGTTCATGAGGTATGCAGCAAGGGTGAATTATGAGAAGCTAGAGGTGAGAGTCGGGGATGTGGAAGGGAAAAAGGTGTTGATTAGATGTAAGCCCGAAGATGGGGTTTACGTGAGCTATCTATATTCACTTGTGATTCCACAAGAAGACTTGTCATCTATGCTAATTGCTAATGAGTATGAGGATGTCTTTGACGAGGTCAAAGGATTGTCACTGCATCGTGAGATTGAGTTTAGGATCGATTTGGTCGAGGGTGTTAGACCAATCGTTATGACCTTTAGGCGGATGGCGCCTAAGGAACAGCGAGAGTTAGAGGTGCAAGTTCGTGACCTTTTCGGAAAAGGGTTCATTCATAGGAGTGTTTCCGAGTGGGGTGCACCAGGCGTGTTTGCAACCAAGGCAGATGGCTCGTTAAGATTGTGTGTGGACTATCGTGAACTAAATAAGGTGACCAAGAAGAACAAGTATCCGTTGCCGAGGATTTATGGCTTGTTCGATCAGCTTCACGAAGCCAAAGTGTTTTCTCAGATGGATTGGGCAACGGGATTTCACCAGTTGAGGGTGATGAAGGATGGTGTTTCGAAAACTACTTTTAGGACACCATCCGAGTTCTTCGAATGGTTGGTAATGCCATTCAAGTTGACTAAAGCACCAGTGTTCTTATGAATAGAGTTTTCAGAGACCAGCTGAACAAGTTTGTGCTTGTGTTCATGGATGATATTCTGGTTTACTCCCGGAACGAGGAAGAATACAAGACGCACTTGAAAGTTGTGTTGGAAAACTTGTGAAAGCATTAGCTGAGAGCTAAGTTTTAGAAGTGCCACTTCTGGAAGAGCGAAATGAGGTTCTTAAGCCATGTTGTTTCTGGGAATGGAATAGCAGCTGATCCTGCTAAGGTAGCAGCCATCTAGGACTGGGATAGACCTAAGAATGCGATGGATGTGAGAAGTTTACTTGGGTTGGCTGGTTATTACCGATGGTTTATCAAGGATTTCTCAAAGATAGCTACACTGTTGACAGGATTGACGAAGAAGAACCAAGTTTTCACATGGTTTGCAAAGTGTGAACAAGCGTTCGGGATCCTGAAGGAGAGACTGATGAGTGCTCCTATTCTGACCATTCCAAGTGGTAATAAAGAGATGGTTGTGTATACTAATGCATACAGCACTGGGCTTGGAGCAGTACTGATGCAAAAGTGTAAGGTTGTGTCCTATGCAAGTCGACAGCTGAAGCCACATGAGAGGAACTACCCAACTCATGATTTGGAGTTGGCAACGATTGTGTTTGCTCTAAAGATGTGGAGACATTACCTATTGGAAGTTCGATTCGAGTTGTTTACGGATCATAAGACGTTGAAGTATCTTTTCTCATAAAAGATTTGAATACAGCAAAGGTGGATGAAGTTCCCGACGTCGTATGACTTTGGTATAGCCTATACTTCTGGTAAAGGCAAAGCAGTGGCTAATGCGTTGAGTCGAAGACATGCAAGTTTGGGGGCGATGTTTTCAGAATGGAAGAGCCTCGAGTATTTGACAAGATTTGATTTCAGGAGAAGGTTGGAACCTGAAATGTCGGCAAGTTTATCGATAAGACCTACTCTTATCTAAAGGATTGGTGAAAGCCAACAGCAAGATACAAACCTTGTCGAGTTTATCCAGAAGCTGGAACGAGAGAATAAAGAGTTCGAAGTCAATCGAGAAGGTTGGCTTCGAAAGCAAGGACGACTAGTTGTTCTTGGTATCGACAGATTGAGAGATGAGGTTCTGAGGGAATGTCATCACTCAAAGTTGACGATTCATCCAGGTGGTAATTGTTGGATCTAGATTAACCCTAGAGGGGGGTGAACAGGGTTTATTGGATTTTAGCGAGATATTAAAATATTCACAGATAATAGAATATAACAGAAATAGAAATGCAAAAAGTAAATGACACACAGATATACCCAGTTAACCCTGCATACTGCTGCATTCCTAAGGTTTCTACTAGGTAATAGAACAGATTCCGCTTACAAGATCATGTAAACTCGCGAACCCCTCGCTCCTATTCTAATCCTACGCTCAAACCATAGACCGATCTATGTCCCCTAAATTAGATTTCCTCGAATTACTACCTCGTAATCCGAAAACCCTTGCTTTATAGACAAAACTAGTAAACCCCTAATTTTACAGATGAAACTAGAAAACCCCTAGAATTTTACAGACTCTAGAAATTATTTGGGTCATTTACACATAAAAGTAAAAAATGCAACACAAAATAAACCAAAACCCTAGATTAAAAAGGAATTTTGAATCTCCCTTTAGCACTTCAAACTAGACCGACCACTTAAAAAAGACTCACCCTTCATTCATTTTATTTTCGAATCACTCTCCTTTAAAAAACATGGTGGCGGCTCCAAGGTTTTTGAAATCCTCAAATCGATTCGACTGCTGAAAGATCTCTCGTAAAGTTGATTGCTTCTTCGATTGAATGTTATCTAATATGGGGAATTTGTGGCGATCAAAAAATATTGTGAGTAAATCTGAATTTGATTTCTCTGTTTTTCTTTTAAATGATGCTTTGATTTTCGATGCCTTAGATTGCCTGTGATGATAAGTGTATAAATAGGGTAAATAGAACCCTAGTCTCCCTCTGATTTCGATCAAAAAGACTTGGCTTGATTTTCGAGTGTTTCCTCTTTTGTGATTCGTCTTAAATAATGTTGCTTGATTTGCTATGATGAATCTGGACTTGATTTTGGCCTTCGAAATATAATTTCCACTTAGAATTCAAAACCCTCGGCATTGATTTGATATGGTAATTCTGGAAATAATTCTGTACATATTATTGCCATGAAAATGTTTGTTGGATATTTTTTTAACTGATTAAAACCTTGCCAAAAATATAAAGCGAGATTTTTGGAAATAATTTTTCAGCAGATTTGCGAATTACTTTCCAATATATCAGTGCCCAAATATATACATTTGCCAAAAATTGATTTTGCATCCCTAGAAATATAATTTTTTTTCTTGCCGAAAATAACTTGCCACTTTTGTCTTTGTTTATGAACAAGTTTCCTGAATATTGGAATTTGATTTCTTTCACTTGCCAAAAAAACAAGGTAAATGTACCAATTTTAATTTTTGGTTTCACCTCCCAGCTGAACTATTTTGAAAATGTTGTTATCCCATATTAATAAGAGCATGACCATTTGAACTTGCAATATACTTGAATATACACTCCTCGTTGTATATATATATCGTCATGCACTGTTTGTCCACTACATGTTGCACTGTCCATTTTATTTTGATCTTTGACATGCTATTGTGTATTTTCCTGAAACTGTGTTTAGCTGTCTTTGCGACTTGAGTATTCTTGAATTACTTTAGGCTCGACCATGCTGCACCATTTTGCTGAACCATGAACCTTGCTCCCATACATTCATGAAACTGGTTACCATTTCTTGTGTACAGACTTTGTCATGTGCCTTAATACTTGTGTGAATGTGACTTAACACATCACCACTGTGCTTGCTCATGTACCATGTTGCACCATTGTGCTATTGAATGATCTGACCATTCTGAAACATGTTGGAATTGTGTTTACACCATTAGTTGAGTTGTTGTGGCCTCATGTGTATACATGCATGTAGCTGAATCTGACTTGACCATGTACACTTTGCATCGATTCATTTCATGTACACATGTACATTGCTATGTAGTCCATTTTTGTCCTTGTTAAAACTTCTGGACATTTTCACCATGAACCATGAGTAGTTGGCATTGAAAAAGCTTGTTGACCTGTAAGTTGCACCATGACTTGTGATGGTTTGAAATTTGCTGCACTGACCATTAATGTTTGCTTGACGTAAACTTGAACTTGTTTGTGCTGATCTAAAATTGTGTTTGTCCTTGTTAAATTTGCATATATTCAGTTTTATTCCTATTGCAGTGTACTCTGTGTGTGTTT
The DNA here is from genome assembly GCA_030737875.1 of Allium sativum. Lineage (NCBI taxonomy): Eukaryota > Viridiplantae > Streptophyta > Magnoliopsida > Asparagales > Amaryllidaceae > Allium > Allium sativum. The sequence goes on from CM060913.1 coordinate 313,435,970, forward strand.
CATGTGACATGTAAACAGATGATGACTGGACTGGCTGTGAGCTGTGAAGACAGAAGATGAAGCAGTGAAAGAGAGAGTGTCGGTATGTATGTGTAAATGAAACTGTATCTGTGAGAGTGTCTGAGTGAATTGTAGTGAGGAGCTGTGTATATGAAATTGTATATGTATGAAATGAAATATATCAGTGGAATGTACAAACGGAGGAGTTATAATAGTTGTTGTTTGAGAGTTTGAAATAAAATATTCTATTTAAATAAAATACTGTGTGAATATTTGAATTTCTGTACAGTTGTATTCTATTTAAATATAAGTATTATAGTCATGTATGTGATGTAAATATGAAACAGTACAATAACAAACACATTTATAATAATATATATTTGGTTGTTATCATCAAACAAAAATCATATAATTGTGTATACAACAATGTTATATACAACAATCTCCCCCTTTTGATGATGACAAAGAAATAATAAGATTTTCAATATAATAAATGTGTTTGACGGTAAATTTTGAACTCCCCCTATTTGAATGCTCTCTCTACAACAGAAACTCCCCTTATAACTGTGCATGAGTGAAAAGAATGAAAATTGAATAGAATTTACAATAGTAAAATATTTATAAAATATTCACTCATTAATCAAAATCTCAACCCATTCTCCCCCTTTTGTTATCATCAAAAGGATAAAAAAAATATAGATGAAAAATGAATAAAAATATAATTTCCGCTTGGGAGGAAGAACGGTCATCGTAAATCCCAATCAGTCAAACAAAAATCATAATATTCTAAGAACTAGTGTCATATTACACATTGTAAAGAATGATGGTTTACGATGAAATTTATAAAAAATGGAGAGAGTTAAACAAATGAATTCCAATTATTTTTATAAAAATGAGGCACAAAAACAGTGATGGATTTGGACTATAATTATAATTTCAACTTAAGTGACAAAATCGAATAATCTCAAATCCCAATAGCTATCAATTAACAAATCATAATATTTCATAAAATATTAACACATTTCACAGATTAGAAAATGGATTGATAGGCTGGTTTTTACACACCAAGGAGAATTTCATATCAATTTCTATTGATAGCGCATTATTTCTTTTTCTTTTTATTTAAGAGCACACTGACCACGCATAACCAGAGCTTGGATTTTTAAATGAGGTCAGTCACAGCTTAATTTATAAGTTATCTCTTAACCATGCATGACCAGAGCTTGAATTTTTAAATGAGATTAGAGACACACTTATGAATATTACATATATGTTTATCATTATTTCTAGTTTAAAAAAGAAAAACCTCCTCAATATATAAAACCAATATGGATGATAGAAATGTGGTAGGTACAGAGGTGGTTTGTGAAATAAATTTATAAATTAATTATATTATGAAATATGCTCAATTGTACCAGAATTCTTGAAAATTTTCAATTATCACTGATTCTGAAAAATAATATAACCACAATTCCATCATGAATATTTTCACTGTTTATCCAAGATGTTTTTAATAAATATTAAACTCTCCACATTAATACAAAATCATAATGGATGATAGAAGGATGATAGAAATAGAAGATGGTTGTGAAATAATCGCCAATTCTAAGATATTATTAAAAGCAGTTCAATCATCATGAAAATTCAAATAAAATTTCCTCTTGTTGTGAAATATACTGTGGTCACAACTCATCACAATTTCAAAATATGATAATAATTTTGACGAATTATAAATACAGTTCAATTTGGATATTGATTTCAATTTTTGAATGAATAATCAATAAATAATTTAGAACTTAAAATCAGCTACAAGAGGAATATAGAAAGATTTATATAAAAAAATGTGTGAATTCTATACAAGGTAAAGATTCGAATTTAAGTACAAATGAGTGAGAAAAATATAAGGCACTTCTGATACCAATTGATTTCTTTATCAATGAGGATTTTAATATGACACTGGAGACGAACAAGAATATCTCAGGCAACAGAATTTTAAACACAAAGCCCAAGTAGATCAAGCAAATTAATTTCATCTATCATAACATGGTATATATTTGATACCAGAACAAGCAGTCATCAAAAATTATTTTCAAAAACAACATCTGAGCAGCGCAAAAATCATTTTCAAAGAAGACTTGTCAAGGAGATGTTTCAAAGATATTTCAGACTGTCAAAGAATGGTTCGTGATCCAAGATTAGATATATGGTTTATTTTAAGTCATTTGAAGGGATATGAAAAGTTCGAGATTCAATGAATCAGTCACACCAGATTATAAATTTTAAATTCACGATGTGTGTAAGATCAAGAAATCAATAATTTCAAATGATTTTAAACAAAAAAATATTTAAAAAAAAATCATGAAATAACAGTGAGTTTCAAAACCAGATTTTCAAAATTTTTTCCAAATTATGTCTGATAAGCCCAAAGAATTTTTTAGAATATTTACATCAAGTTTGAAGACATATTCATGATACAAAAATAAAAATAATTTATTTGAAATCACTTGAATGGATGTAGATTTTGAGATATAAAGAATCAATCACATAAGGTTATTAATTTCAAATCTAAGAGGTATGTAAGATTCAAAATATCAAGAATTTCAGATGATTCCAAACAAACAAATTCCAAATAAAATAATCATGAATAAAGATGAATTTCAAGATGAAACATTGTGATTCAAGACAAAACAGAATATCCAAGCCAATCTGAAAATCAATGAAATAATCACAACTGAAAAATAGCAGTGTGCTGTAATGAGTATAAATTTTCAAGCCTTTCCAAAATGAATTAGAAGAAACTCAAAAATAACAAAGGTGTGTGAAATTTCATTAATCTTTCAGATCTTCAAAAATTTAGAATTCAAATTAACAGTGTTTAAGAAATGACAAGAATACATCAACATTGTTAGGAATTCATAAATAAGAAAATGAATTTCAAAAACAATTGCAGATATTTACAAATTTGAATTCAAGATCTGAAAATGATTAAAACATCAGTGTTATTCAAATGAAATGAATTTCTAGAAAAACATGAATTCTGCAATTGGAAGTCAAGAAAGCTCAAGAAGAAAAAATGTAGCAGTGACAAATCAAAATAGAAGAGATAACGAAAATAAATATTAGGGGTAAAAGGAGGTATAAACAAATAAAATAAAAACAGAGAATATTTACAAAATGAGTTTAGAGATCATACCTGAAATCGATGTAAGCAAATGAATCTCTAGCTCAATCCATCTTAGCTAAGGAACTCTGAATGATACAGAAATATGGAATAGCTTGAATTCAGTTTCCTTTTAGCAAAGTAGTTCCTCAGCATCCTCTGGTACCTAATAATTCATAGGATCGAGTGGTCTAACAAAATTTGTAAAACCACTCTTTCTGACGTTTTGGAACCCAAATTTGTTTGTATAACAATCCATCAGAATTTACCAAAGTTCCTTTAAGGACCCAAATATGTTTGAATTTATGTGAATTCACTTTATTTCTTTTTGGGGTCCAAAGTGGATTAGATAAACCATTATCAAACAATTTCTTATCACGTTTGTGATTCAAAAAACTTTTGAAATATCCAGAATCCAACTTTTCAAAACTATCCTTCTTGAAGAAACTTGAGGGATTTTTAAAACCATTTGAATTGACATTTTCAAAAACATTTTTTTTCCAAAACCAATACCATATTTATTTGCAATAGAAACTTGATTTTGCAACAACATATTCAACGATTTTTTCCCTATTAGAGAATTTTTCCAAAGTTGATTCTAATTGTTGAATTTTGGATTTAAGATCACTGTTTTCTCTGATTAAATCTATACAACGATTATTGGTGGTCTTTCTTTCAGTATCATGTTGTTTCAAAACCAAATTATCAGATTCAAGTAATTTGATTTTGGCTTAAGACTTAGAGATTTCGAATTCAAAATGTTTTTGCTTTTCAAACTCAAAATTTTCAAAATTCTTGAATTTTACAATTTCATTTTCTAACTCTTTCAAAACAAAATCAGTTTTCAATAAGCTTTCTTTTTCAGCAATTTCATGTTTGGAATTTTTGGTAGTTTTAAAATATTCAAATTCCTTTCGTAGAAGATTGCTCGAACTTAATAACTCAATCATGTTCTCTTTTAAGATCAGAATTTTATTCTCAAGTTTTTGAATGTTTTTATTGAAATGAACGAGATCAGCTTTCAGTTTCAAACAGTTTTCACAATCATAATTTTCTAATGACATTGAAAGTTTTGATTCCAAACAGTTAATTTTGCTGGTCAACTCATGATTTTTAGATTTCAAAGAATTGTTTTTCAGTTAGAGTTTATCAACAGAATTAATTAAATTAACACACATATAAACTAAATCTTCATATGAGAAATTTACTGTCTCATTGTCTGATCTATCTGAAATTTCATCTGTAAGACCTGTTAAGCATAGATCTGAATCTGAGTTGACATTTAAGGGTTTTGAGCAGTTGTCAGATTTTCCGTATAGCACGTCGAGAGTTCTCCAGATATCCTGGGCAGTTAAATAATGCGAGATAAATCTTAATTGATCATTTCCAAGAAACGAATAAATAATATGCATAGCATGAGCATTTAAAACCTTATTCCTTTTATCTAACATATCTCCCGAATTTTCAATAATATTCCAATATTCAAAATTAATAGATTTCAAATATAATTTGACTTATGATTTCCAAATTAAAAAATATGTTCCATTAAAAATAACTGGAATATCACTGGACTGACTCTCGCTATATTGACAATTAGGAGATACCATTACTCTAGAGTAAATAAAATACCAGGCTCTGATACCACTTGTTGGATCTAGATTGACCATAGAGCGGGGTGAATAGGGTTTATTGGATTTTAGCGAGATATTAAAATATTCACAGATCACAGAATATAACAGAAATAAAAATGTAGAAACTAAATGACACACAGTTATACCCAGCTTCGGCACAACCCTGCCTACTGCTGCATTCCTAAGGTTTCTACTAGATAATAGAACAGATCCCACTTACAAAACCATGTAAACTCGCAAAACCCTCACTCTTATTCTAATCCAACGCTCAAAACCATACACTGATCTATATCTCCTAGATCAGATTTCTCCGGATTACAACCCCGTAATCCATAAACCCTAGTTTTACAGACAAAAATAGTAAACCCCTAGTTTTACAGAAGAAACTAGAATACCCCTAGAATTTTACCAACTCTAGAAACTGTTTGGATCAGTTACACATAAAAGTAAAAAAATACAATGCAAAATAAACCAAAACCCTAGATTAAAAAGGAATTTAAATCTCCTTTTAGCACTTCAAACTAAGCTGGCTACTTCAAAAAAACTCCACCCTTCATTCGTTTTATTTCCCGATCACTTTTCTTTGAAAAACATGGCAACGGCTCCTAGGGTTTTTGAAATCCTCAAATCGATTTGATTGCTGAAAGATCTCTCGTATGGATTTAGTCTCAAGTTGCTTGCCTCTTCGATAAAATGTTATATGATTTGGGGAATTTGTGGTGATTGTGAGTAAATCTGAATTTGATTTCTCTGTTGTTCTTTTAAATAATGCTTGGATTTTCGATGCCTTAAATTGCCTGTGAAGATAGCTGTATAAATAGGGTAAATAGTACCCTAGCCTCCCTCGGATTTAGATCAAAAAGACTTGGCCTGATTTTCGAGCGGTTCCTCTATTGTGATTCAGCTAAAATAATGTTGCTTGATTTGCTATGATGAATCTAGACTTGATTTTGGCCTTCGAAATAGATTTTCCACTTTGAATTTAAAAACCCTCGACATTGAATTGATATGGTAATTCTGGAAATAATTCTGTACATATTCTTGCCATGAAAATGTTTGCTGAATATTTTTTAATCGATTAAAACCTTGCCAAAAATGTAAAGTGAGATTTCTGGAAATATTTTTTCAGCAGATTTGCAAATTGCTTTCCAATATATCATTGCCCAAATATATACACTTGCCAAAAATTGATTGTGCTTCCCTAGAAATATAATTGTTTTCTTGCCGAAAATAACTTGCCACTTTTATCTTCATTTGTAAAAAAGTTTCCTGAATATTGGAATTTGATTTCTTTCACTTGCCCAAAAAAACAAGGTCAATTTACCAATTTTAATTCTTAGTTTCACCTCCTGGCTGAACTGTTTTGAAAATGTTGCTATCCCGTATTAATATGAGCACGACCATTTGAACTTGTAATATACTTGAATATACACTCCTCCTTGTCTATATACTATCATGCACTATTTGTCCACTACACGTGCACTGTCCATTGTATTTTGATCTTCGACATGCTGTTGTGTATCTTCCTGAAACTGTGTTTAGCTGTCTTTATGGCTTGAGTATTCTTGGATTACTTTAGGCTCGACCATGCTGCACCATTTTGCTGAACCATGAACCTTGCTCCCATACATTCATGAAATTGGTTACCATTTCTTATGTACAGACTTTGTCATGTGCCTTCATACTTGTGTAAATGTGACATAACACATCACCACTGTGCTTGCTCATGTACCATGCTACATCATTGTGCTATTGAATGATCTGATCATTCTAAAACATGTTGGTGTTGTGTTTACACCATGAGTTGAGTTGTTGTGGCCTCATGTGTATACATGCATGTAGCTGAATCTGACTTGACCATGTACACTTTGCACTGATTCATTTCATGTACACATGTACATTGCTGTGTAGTCCATTTTTGTCCTTGTTAAAACTTTTGGACATTTTCACCTTGAACCATGAGTAGTTGGCATTGAAAAAGCTTGTTGACCTGTAAGTTGCACCATGACTTGTGATGGTTTGAAATTTGCTGCATTGACCATTCATGTTTGCTCGATGTATACTTGAACTTGATTGTGTTGATCTGAAATTGTCTTTGTTCCACACTGTATTGATCACCATATATATATATATATGTGTGTGTGTGTGTGTGTGTGTGTGTGTGTGTGTGCACATACATGCTAAATCTTGTTGCACCATCTTTGACTTGTGCTCGACCACAATTGAGACTTGTCTTCACCATGTCCGCCGTGTATACATACATACATATATATATACACACACATATGTGTACATATTTATATGTATGTATATATGTGTGGCTATTCGAAGGAATATATATCAGCAGACCGTTGCATTGAGATGAGGCTATTCAAAATCAGCTAGTTACGATGTAGGTTCTGATCAGCAGACTAGTGTAGTGTGTTGAGGCTGATCTGCGATCACTAAAAAAATACAGACTGTCTAGACCTACATGGATATATATAAAATAGATCAAGTTATGAAAAATGATGAGAAACACACCGAAATTCTGCGGCAGATAAAATTTAAAAATAAATTATATTTGCATGTGTTCATTTTTATTCCTATTACAGTGTACTTTGTGTGTGTTTCATGTGACAGGTAAACAGATGATGACTGGACTGACTATGAGCTGTGAAGACAGAAGATGAAGCAATGAAAGAGAGTGTCAGCATATATGTGTAAATGAAAATGTATACGTGAGAGTGTCTGAGTGAACTGTAGTGAGGAGCCGTGTATATGAAATTGTATATGTATGAAATGAAATATATCAGTGGAATGTACAAATAGAGGAGTTATAATAGTTGTACTGTTTGGATGTTTGAAATAAAATATTCTATTTAAATAAAATACTATGTGAATATTTGAATTTTGTACAGTCGTATTCTGTTTAAATATAAATATTATATTCATGTCTGTGATGTATGAAACATTACAATATTGAGCACATTTATAATAATATATATTTGGTTTTTATTATCAAACAAAAATCACATAATTGTTTATACAGTAATTTTATATATAACAGTAATAAGATGTACCAGGACATGAAGCGAGTCTACTACTGGGAAGGGATGAAACGGGATATCAGAAAATTCATTTCAGAGTGCATGAACTGTCAGTTGGTGCAAGCTGAACAGAAGAAGCTGAGTGGCTTGCTTCAGCCATTGGAAGTTCCTACATGGAATTAGAAGCAGATATCGATGGATTTTATCGATGGAATACCTAGGACGAGAGCAGGAAACGAAGGAATTTGGGTCATCGTGGATTGCTTGACCAAAAGTGAAAGGTTCATTCCTGTCAAGTCGACTAGGACATCATCGAAATTGGATGAACTTTATGTGAAATTGATAGTTTGATTCCATTATATCCCAAAGAGCATAGTAAGTGACCAAGATCCATTATTTACGAGTGGATTTTGGAAAAGTTTGCAGGAAGCTTTGGGAACCGAGTTGTGCTTGAGCACGGCTTATAATCCCCAAATTGATGGTCAAACTGAGAGGGTTAACCGAGGTTTGGAATATCTCCTAAGAGCTTGTGTGTTGGATTTTGGGGGATCATGGGAAGACCGGCTACATCTAGTTAAGTTTGAGTACAGTAATAGTTACCAGTCAGTATTGGGATGGCACCATACGAGGCGTGTATGGTAGGCCGTGTAATACTCCAACTTGTTGGCTAGAAAATAGAGATAAGTTGATACTTAGGCCAGAGATGATTAGAGAAACCTCGAAGTGTATCGAGATCGTTCAACAACGAATGAAGGAAACCCAATATCGTTGGAAGAGTTATGCTGATAAACGTCGAAAAGATTTGGAATTCGACGTTGGCGACATGATTTCCGTGAAGATTTTGAAAAGTTGGTGTATACGACTTAAGTAGGATCTTTATATGGATATAGCGGAAATGATAAACTAGACAGTAAATTACAATAGTTACGCAGGTAAAAGCTAAGCTATAGAAATATATCAAAAATAAAAAGTAAATGCGATAAGAAACAACACCAGGAATTTTATACTAGTTCGGACTTCCTACTCTATGTCTAGTCCCGAAGCTCCTTGTCGGAATTCACTATCACACCCTCTCTTAACCTGGAGGAATAGGCCACAATACACCTGAGCACCAACTAGGATGTTTCTGCTTGAGCATCCATACAGGACTTCACACTTTACAAAGGTTTTTGACTCTTGAATGTGTTCTCTAATCAACACGGAATAGTCACGATGAAGTATGACCTTCTTATAATCTTATCCTCAAGTATTTGAAGTGAATATGAAGATTTGAAGGAAGTTTGTTGCTTGTTGAAATAAAAGATGTGAAATGATATCAAAGATTCAACAAGTAACTTGAATTTGAGAGAGCTTTATATTGCAAATATTATAGAAGTGCAATTTCAGAAAATAGAGAGAATAGAATAAGAATTGGTAAATTGGTGATTTGGAAAACACGTTTGTAGTGTTTATATAATAGTAGAAGAGTAGCATTCCTTCATGAAGAGTTTCAGTAAAAAGTTGCATCCATTTCCATTGATAATTGAAGAGAAATATCTTCATGAAAGAAGATGACTCTTCATAAAAAAAGGCTTCTGTTTTGAATTAGTCGACTGGTCTAAAAACCATCAACCGACTGGTCTAAAAGCCATCAGTCGACTGGTTGAATCATACTTTAAAACGTTTAGATTAAAACGTTTTTAAAACTAGCCGTTATGTATAGAATCATGCTGCCTAGTCAACTGGTCATATTTTTACCCGTCAACTGGTACAGTTGAGTCTGTACAGTCATGGCTTTTTTAAAGCCATATATATATATATACATATGCCTTTTTTTTGTGTACTCGTGTTATACTTGAGGATAGATTTTAACATAATTTTAACATGACTCAATGTGTGTGTGTATGTATGTGTATATATATAACACCTTATCTTCATGATATGATTTCCATTGCTCTTCTCTTTGTTGACATTAATCAAAAAATTTGGTTTCAACATTCTCCCCCTTTTTGATTGATGACAACATTTTCGAATTTCTCCCCCTGAGTATTTGCTCCCCCTGAATTTCTTCAACATTTTGTTAGTTCATAAATTTATAAACTTACCGTTTTGATTCCTGCAACAAAATGTTAGCACACTATATTTTTCAATAAATAGATTCATCATTATGAGCACATAAAAAATGAATCCACCATTTTGATCATTGAAAATATATCTCTCCTCCTTTGTCATTGATCAAAAAGTATTTAGACATTATTAGCTCAAAGTAATTGAATAACAAATAAACCATTAATGCTAAATAAAACATAGTCATTTCATACATGCATTTTGTTCAACATAACCAAAACATAAAGCTTTCTACCATAAGTTTTTACACAACCAAAAGCAAACAAATCACAGTTTATTTAGTCCAGAAACTAAAAGATGCTTTAAGCAAAAGACACATCCATCTGCTACTAAGCTAGATTTCATCAGATTCGGTACTTTCAGAAGAGGTTCAATTGAGAGGAGATATGGGTCGTTTCTCCGGATTCGTTACGTGGCCAGTAGCCGCAAGAGAACATGAAATTGATTTCCACATCCTTCCAAGAAAATCCTTGATTTTTTCGAACTTTTTATCCATTTTCTTGTCCATTCTTTTAAGCCTTGCTTCTAAAAGGAGTTGATTCCGAGCAACTATATCAAGTGCTTGTCTTGATGTTTGAGAAGGTTCCGTTAGTTGGACATCTTCGGGATTAGCATGAGTAGTACTTGATGATGGTTGATCCAAACTTCTCTTTTTTCAACTTTCTAAACTCATGATACGAATGGTTGGAGAAGGCATATGCATTTGTTTCAAATTCTTGCTATCTAGAACTTTTATTTCAATTGTGTCGGAATCCGGTTTAGGAATTTTCGCACTTTCAAAAACTCTCATTAATTACTCGCCATAGTGAAAGTATGTAGTCATTCCATATGTATAGAGAAGGAGATGGTCCATAATTGTTTACATCCAAATTATTTTTATGTGACCATAAGTAGTGTATAACGCTCGAAAAGTATCCGCATATACAAGATCATGTGTTCCAGATCGCGGTAGAATTGTACGTGTAAGAGCATGGTAAAGAATTATTGCACTAGGTCGTAACCCTTTGGTTCGAGTTCCATCTAAATCATCATTAATAAAGAGATGACTTACTTCATCTCTTACCCCAAATTCACAATTTAATTCGGATAAAGCTATCCCATCCATAGGTGAATTTAAAACCTGACCAAGTGTTTCAATAGAAATGAAGATAGGTTGCCCACAAACAATACTCCAAACACAATTTTGTGAATTAGTGGGATTTTGATGATCCAAATTCATATTAGCCAAAAATAGCTTTATCATGGTGACATTGATTTTGATATTATTTTGAGAATAATCTAAGAGTGATTCAAGTCTACCTTGATGAGCTAGTTATTACAACCCATAGGAATTAAAGTCTTGAAAATTTGCAAAAGGACCTGGGATGAATTTTAGATTTTATAAAAGCTTCCACCTTTGCTTGGCAAGGTCATTCCATAGGCATTGATCAATAGAGGGTTCCACTGGCTTCTTTGATCTTGTTCTTGAAGATGAACCAATGTCTCTTTGATGTTTATGATGAATTTCTAGTGTTTTTAGAAGCTTTTATATAAGTTTGAGAAGTGAAGAAAACTAGGGGTAGTGGGTTTAAAAAGGACCGAACATAGTAGGAACCCAGTGTTCGGATTTCCCTTTACCAGTCGACTGGTTCATATTTTACTAGTCGACTGGTAGCGGGTAATATGAATAGCAGCCTTTATTTTTATATTTTTGATTTATATTTTTGATTATTTATCTTGTGTTTAGATTATTTATGTTTATTATCTTGATAAGAGACTATGTATTTTCATTAAAAATAACAAAAATACATAATTATAACAACGATTTAAAAAATAAAAAAGACATGAATTTTTGCATTTTCCATTAATGCAAATCTTATTTGAGCAATGAGAAGTATTTCTGTGATTTACGAATTATTGTTCTTCGGATAAGGTTGATTTTCTCGGGGTCTTAGAGCTAGCACCCTCGTTCTCTTGATAGTTCTTTCTCCATGAATTCGGGCTCGCCTTCTTGCTCTTTGGAGATTTTTTCCAAGGATTCCATGAAGTAGATGGTCTTGGTGTTTCAGGACTCGTAGAAAGAGGATGATGTCTGGGTCCAACTACAGTCGATCTACCACATATACGGAGTGCAACTGTCTCTAAAAACGTCAACCTATCCGAGGTCTGTTTTTGCTCAAAAAATAATTCTCTTTGTAGCCTCATTTGGTCATATCGATAGTGACGATTTTCGTTAATTTTATCTTTCGTTGATGGAGATACCAAAACCTCTCTTCTTTTCTGTAACGACCCGGATCTTTGGTCGATTAATTTTGAATATTTAATATTTATTTCAAATATTGATTTGATAATATAAATGAATATTTATTTTAAATTTTGATTTGATAATATAAATGAATATTTATATTTAGTTATTGATTTAAAAATCGATTTCGATTTAATATCGAATATATTAAATTATCAAAATACAAAAATGAATTTATTTGAATTCATAGTTAAAACTGAATTGAAAACAATTCAGATGGTCATTTTAATTGTATTGAAATATAAATGATAATATTAATTATTTATTATCCAGGGTATTTATATTTTTGAATTTAATTTAATTTAAATCTATTTAAATTTATATCTTCTACGGATGATCAAATGGGGTTTCGATACCTGTCCCAGTGTGTTCAGAATAGCGGTTTTACCCTAGGAATGCCGGCTGTTGGGTTCAGAGAGGAGTTCAGAATCATAAGGTATTTTAATTAAAGGACACCGGTAAAATTCAAAGCAAAAATAAATAAATAAATAAATGTTGTACTCGTTGTCTCCTTTCTTCACCACAAAATATAAATAGCCATGTGTCCCTTTCATCACCACTAAGTGACCTAATGGAGCAAAGTGGTGGTACGTTTCCTTTTTCAGCTATATAAACCGGTACTACCCCTTTCCCTTTCTTCCATTCAATCCCACAGAACAGAAATCGAAATCGTTGCTACTCATGAACCTTCAGATAAGCCTAAAAAAAATTAAATCCTCGATTAAAATCAATGATTCTAGATCCGTTAGCATCATATTACCACGAGCTACAAGTTGATGTATATATGGCGAGGAGCGATCGACTCTGGGAAGTCACGATTTCTCTTCTCCGACGGTTGATTTAGGGTTCGCGATTCGGGGAAATGCTCGATGGAGGAAACGACAGTGATTTGGGGGTGATGAGTCGAACTCGTTAACCTAGGGTTGCCGTTCAGGGGTATTGGATTTGGAGAGATACTCGAACAAGGGTATCGATGCTTGGGGTTGGAGCTGTGAATGATCGATCTGGGATGGCGTCGATTAGGGATTAGTTGGCACTTCAATTTGGTGCGATGTGACTATGAATGGAGATTGTCGTGGCCAGTTGTTTGGGGGAGTTCGTGACTATATTAGTTAGGGATGTTCGGATCTACAGTTTGGAGGCTGAAGGGTGAGCTGAGTTCAAACTTAGAGAGATGAGGAGGTCGACAATTTTGGATGTTAGTGGTCTGGTCTGCTGAAGCTATGCTGAGGCATTTTTGCAGCATATGCAAAGTTGGATTATTCAATTGATGATTATGCTGCTAGAGACCTTGGCAATTCGACAGACAAACTTTACAGTGAAGTAAGGTTAAAAAAAATATTAACTAATTCAAGTTATGAAAAATGTTTAATTAATTATATAATATAAATATATATGTATAGGTATATATATATATATTCAAACTCGTGTGGAGAATAAATAAAATTTTAATATCCATTATAGGTCCAAAAATCACGATAACTATCGCATGGATTCATAGCTGTGAAATTCACATGCTGAAGTTGATTAGGATTCTGTTTAAAGTCGGTTGAATTTTTAATTGAACGATCAAATTAAATTTGAAGTCGGAATGAATGGAAAAATAAAATAATCCCGGTGAGTAAATCTCACTCGTTAATTTATTTTTAGCATTAAAAATAAATTGTTGATTGTTTGCATGCATTGAAATATTGTTGTGACTGTTTAAAATTATATTAGTTATTTAGGCTTTACTATTATATATATATTGAGTGGTTGGATTGTTCCCACAGTCTCATTAGCGGACGCCCACGGTTTCATAGCGAATGATTTCCCTATGCGTCCCACAAATATATATTAGTGGATGACCATCATACCGCGATGTCCTGCCTCGAAGCAGGATGGGTATTATTTATGTTGACTAACATATTTGGATGCAGGAAAAATAGGTCGGAGGGATCCAACTGGATCCCTCAAAATTATATTATCTGTTTGTTTATTTGTTTGCATATATACTATCATATATGACGTGTAAGAAAAGCTGTAATAAATAATTGGTTGTTTGGTGTTTAAATATCACTGGGCCTAAATGTTGATATTTTAAAATATCATAAAAAGGAAATTTCCAGAGCTAAAAAGGGAAATTCTATTTTTCTAAAATAGAATTTGAAATTCGAATAGAATAGAAATATTAACTTGTTTTAAAGAATAAAAACAAGTAGTTCATTTATAAACGAAGTTTATAAATAAAGTGAAATGAATTATCATTGGATAATTCAGAAAATAGAAATACAAGTGTGACTTTGGGAAGGGAAATATATGTTTCCAAAGAAGAAATATTTATTTGAAAGCGAGACTTGCTTAATAATGGTATTCGTAAATAGAAAGGTGAAAATTTATCATTTGGATAATTTAAATATTCAAATTCAAATATGAATTTAAATTGAGAACTTAGAATCATTTTAAATAATAAACGATTAACTTTATTTCGATATTCGGAATATAAATGAAGTTGAATAAATCCTTAGGATTTATGATTAAATTCGACTATGTTGGATTTATAAAATAGATTATTCCCAAACGAGATATTTAAATTTAGTTTGAATAGAAACTGAGATAAGGCATGAAAATAGATCTATGTTTATATAGATAAGTTATAAGAAATAGAATACTCCAAAATAACGTTTGGTTTAAAATAGATTTCGAAATGGGAAACTTGTTTTAACTTTATAAAACAGGGAAGTTAAATTATAATCGAAGTTATAATTTAGTGAGATAAATTATCGTTAGATAATTTAGAAGTTTAAATTCACATAGGAATTTGTAAACACGAATTGGGAATTTGTTTTAAAAAGGGAGACGACGATTTATATTCCGGAATTCGGAATATAAAAAGATTTGATTTTCCAATTAGGTTTGAAATGAAAACTTGGTTCAAGATAAATAAATAAGCAAGTTAATTTATAAACATAGTTATAAATTAAGTAAAATAAATTATCGTTAGATAATTTAGCAGTTTAAATTCGAACATGAAAATAAAAGGTGAAATAGGAAAAAACGTATTGAAATAGAACAATAATTTTTATTTCGGAATTCAAAATATAAAATGAGTTAAGTTAAATCGAAGTATTTATAACTAGAACTTGATATATCGAACTTTATAAATAATTTATAAAGGAATTGGAATATAGTGCAAAAGATAGAGTTATAAATGAAATTATAACTGAGTAGTGAAATAATTGACAAGTAAAGAAAATTTGAAATGTTAAGTCAGATTTGAAAACTAGACTTGAATATATATTCCAATGAGATTGAAATATAAATTATAAACGACGTTTAAATGTTTATATATATATATATAATTAAAACGAACTCGCCGCCGTGCGGTAGTTCGTGATTTGGCACTTCGAACTTCCATTGAGTATATAAAACTCAATTTAAGTCAGAATCCTATGAAACAAGAAATGTCAGGACCGATTGAATAATAGTTTTCTAATGGAAGAGAAGAATCTAGATTTCGTCTTAAAGATTTTGAGTTATGTCAAAATCAAATTTCTAGAAAACAGCGCCATAGTCGTTTAAAAACCATAACAGTTTATTTAAGTAAATAAAGGGATTTTAAGTAAATAAAATCCGAGTGACCATTAGAAAAATCTAGGCTTGAGTTATAAAATAAATATTAACCCAAGTGAAGTAAATGAAATGATTTCTGAAACAATAGTCATATTTTTGATTATTGAATAGAATTAACTAAGTAGAAGAGAAATTAGTCAATCAAGGTTTGAATCGAAATAAGACTTTGAAAGGTGAATTGGATTTGTAATGTATATTCGAAATCAAATATGAAACTTGAATTGAAATTAGAATTCAATTAGTTTACAAACAAGTTAGAATATATTTGAACATGTTATGTATGTTCAAATATAAAAGTGAAATAGGCAACAGATGTAAAGACCCGCAACTTCCCCGTAAAGGAAAGCGTCGGATAGTTCGAGAACAAACCACAGCAGAACACAAACAGGAGAACATTTCATTGTATATTACAACAATGCATTAGATTACAAGAATATACAGAGTATAAATGAATATTACACAGAAATATCAGAGATTTAAATTACATTTAAATACATAGCAGCGGAAAATAATACAATACACAACTAGAAGAGATATACGGATACAAAGCTTTCCGGATATCGTTCCAGCTGTAAACCAGGATCCTGTGAATATAAATCTGCAAAACCAAAACTACTAGCTGCCCGTGTCAAAATAGGGGCACCCAGAGTTTAGGTTAAAACAATAAACTCCAGGTCAGTCATGTGACTGGTGTGAGAACTAAAACAGTTATTAATCTTTATTTTAAATCATTAGGTAAATCAAGGGACCACGCCGTATAACACGGAACGGGTTTCCTCCCAAGAATACCAGTGCATAAAACAAACAGCGCAATGCTAAATAAAGAAAAATGAAGCTGTTATAAGACCCAGGTCCCATCACACAATGCAACGCAGCCGAGGATAGGGTTTTCCCTTATAACAGCCAAAGAATGCTTGATACGTTTAAAACAAATCATTTGATACTATTATAAGTGTATAGTGTATAAAACAACTTCAAATCATAAGTATCAATCATAGGCGGCATGGGTACCATATATCATGTCGCCATATATAGGTTTACAAATAAAACCGCAAATGTCACGTATTTGGAAATTGGATTTCCATCTATGAACCGAGGCAAAAGATAGTCCTCAACCGATTCGAGACGCTCTAGCCCGTGTCTCAGGCACAGCCGCAACCGTACCTTGGATCGTCAGGGCCGGTCCACACGAAGTGGATTATAATGCCTGAACAATACGTTTCTCCGCCCTTTGGGGCGTAGGTGAGCCAACTAAATGACTCCATCGGTTCGAGAACGACCGATCAATCCGAGGCGCCTCGCAACAGCAACAACCACATAAGTCAAACTCGTCAGGGCGTGTAAAACCACTGACGCCACTTCTAGCTAGAAAGAAAACGCATGTCCCCCCTGAGGTCCGTCTCCCGTTTTTGGTTCATACCGGGTGTGAAACACGCGAGGTAAACGTTACACAAAGCTACGCCACAAAGGCCGTGATTTGATCATCCCCACAAGACTTTGCTTTTCAACAGAAGCCTTGATCATTTGCATCTTAGCATGCCACACAGCCAAACCATCCTATGCAACCGATATCAGTCACACAGAATGAAATCCGATGTCAGACACACAGTCCATTTACAAGTCCGTTCTGGGTCTGAACGAAACCGGAGGCACCTAGTACCCCGCATATCCATCGATCTCCAAGTACGTCTGGATGATCACTAACTGTTTCCATCTTCTTGGGTGTACAGCCCAATCAAGATCATCAGTAATTACCCAAACGACGTGAGGACCTCCGGTCTTCGACCATCGTCTTCATCTTCGACTTATCATCGTATCAGTTATTCAGAATGGGATAAACCCGGTCTTTCCGAATAACTCGCGTATATTTTAAATAAGTGTTACACAAACACAACATACGCCTCATTCCAATTCATTAGTCACTAACCGTAAATTAATCAAGAGAATAATTCCCCAAATATTAACCCCGAAGGCCGAAACCAACATCAGATCAATATCCAGAAAACCATTCTGCTTAGCTAACCGACAGTTAGTTTCTAAATTTCACATTCATAGGGAAAGGTTCCCATTAATTTTATCAAAGATAAATTCTTGAATTTATTCTTTAATCTACTTTTGAATATCAATTCAAACTAGTCGGGATTAGCGAACCACACCGAAGTAATCATTTATTTTATTTCCCAATCCCAACCTATTCATCCCATGAAGTAAAACTGGTAATACTTCATATCTAACACCACAGTGTTATCGGTAAATTCAATTACCATTTCACGTTCAAATCTAATTAAAGATTTAACTATCGCCTGGAGCAAAACTGGTGATACTCCATTTTCGATCATTTCAATCTAATTAAAGATTCATTAAAACTCCACTTAGTTTTAATCTTCGACTGGGTTAAAGAATCAGTGTCATTTAAAAACACGGTTCACGATAAACCCAAAATCACATCCATTAATTATCGGGTTAAAGAACGAGTGTTATTTAAAAACACTGTCCACGATAAACCCAAAAATCAATTCCATTAATTATCGGGTTAAAGAACAAGTGTTATTTAAAACACTGTTCACAATAAACCCAAAAATCATTCCCAATTCAATTCCAATTAAATATCATTTATAATTGGTACACTTCATTAAATCTAAATAAAAAGATTTAATCTTTTCTCAACTGGGTTCAAGAACAGTGTTAGTGAAGACATCATTCACGACAAACCCAAATCACATTTGATATTCAATATAAGGCTCTGAATAGAAAATATATCGGCTTATATTCAATATCAAATTCTACGATTAACAAATGTCGTATTGAAAATAACGATATAAATATATATCTTTCAAATTTCCATAACAACATCTGTATAATCACGAATTCCAACATCGAAATATTCCGAAGACAATTTCGATTCAAATCCACTCCAATGCAATCATTGGAAATTTTGGTTATTTTCAAAACCCTTTTCAAATTCAATTTATTTATTTAAAAATAAATAGAATTATATTTCTAGTTCAAAACTAGTTCATTTCGATAAAAATCTATTTTTATCTTTTCAAATATGGAGTTTTTCATCCCAAATCTTCACAAATCATTTCTTATGATTCTACACAAATTGTTGCTATTTTTAATAATTTTATCAAGGCCCGTACAGTCGATTTCCATCAATGGCCATCGAACTGCACTTACAGCGACCTTTTTCGAATTTGATTTGGATGTATCTCCAAATCCAACCGTTAGATTTCAAATTTCTAATATTCGTTAGAAAGCTCTTTTCGATACGAACCCAACGGTTCCGGTTTTAGGAGAATCCGACGGTCGGATCTCCCGCAATGTCCATTTGAAATAAATGGTCGAAATTCACGAACTGCCGTGGCGCGGCGCGTTCTATTCAGGCCATTATATTATATATATAATATATATAATATATTTCGTCGATTTCTATTTAAAACGAATTATATAAATAGTTTTAAATTTGTTTCAAAAGCAATTTCAACTTCCGTTTCAATTCAAATCAAAATTGAATTCTTCTCTATAAATTCGTTTCAAAATTCATTTCTATTCAATTCAAATTTCAATTCAATTTGAATTCATTTCAATTTGCTTTCAATTCATTTCGAAATCGTTTTCAATTCAATTCTTTTCGAAATCGTTTTCAATTCAATTCATTTCGAAATCGTTTTCAATTCAATTCATTTCGAAATCGTTTTCAATTCAATTCATTTCGAAATCGTTTTCAATTCAATTCATTTCGAAATCGTTTTAAAATCGATATAAATATCGTTCACGTCAAAATGGCGTCAAACTAATCAACACAGCTTCATAAATTTCTATTTTCAAATATTCTATTTCAAATATTTCTATTTCAAATATTTTCACTTCAAATATTTCTTTTTCGAAACTGGAATGAGGCCCAATCAATTACCATATAATGTTAATTATATGGATTTTCTACAACACATGTATATATCAACAACGATGAATAATCAACCATCATCCAAAGTGCATTCTACACTGTATAAGCAGCAAATATAAATATTCAACGCTTATAACAGTCCGTCAATCAATCGATCGACACTCAACTAAACAATCGGGATTAGTGTACGTCAACTATCATCCCAACACCCGTGTAGGGTTTCAAACAATCAAACACAGATTTTATTTGTGCAGTTGGGCGATGTGTAAAATTTATCGACCCAATCAATGTCCTTCAAATAGGTGTACATAAACAAACCGTCTGGTTTGTAAATGAATATTTATTTATTCACATTCACGTTAAAAATTATATTTTTAACGATAAAACATTTTATTCCAACATATGAATTTCGATTAAGTTCATTCTTTAAATAAAATGATATTTTTATTTTTCTAACACATTTTAGAAAATTTCGGCGGCATAACGGCACTATACTAGAAACGGGACGAGGCCTAGCCTTATCCCCGGTCTAGTGAAGGCCCACGCCATTCACACATCAATCATATCAATTTCAATTTCACCAAAACAATCAAATCCAAATCAAATAATCTAACCAACTACACAACCAATCAAACAAGTCCATGGTCTGTGGACGGGTGTCGGGTGCTTCTAATAAGCACCGTCTGCATCCTAGTATATATATATAACTAGAAAAATAAATTGAAAGGTGAGAAATTCTCACATATAGCTATCCTAGCTCCACGACACTTCTATTGCAGAAGTCTTCGTCGTTTCGCCTTTTTGCCACCTTCGTTGCCCAAGGCCACTATATATATAAAAATCGAATTTTTACTTCGCCATTCAATATATAAAAATCGAATTTTAATTTCAAAGTTCAATATATAAAAATCGAATTTTTATTTCAAAGTTCAATATATAAAAATCGAATTTTTATTTCAAAGTTCAATATATAAAAATCGAATTTTTATTACAAAGTTCAATATATAAAAATCGAATTTTTATTTCAAAGTTCAATATATAAAAATCGAATTTTTATTTCAAAGTTCAATATATAAAAATCGAATTTTTATCTCTTCTTCATACATGTAAAAAGCAAATTTTTTTTTTTTTACTCCACAAATCTATATGGAAAAATCTAATTTTTTTCTTCCTAAAGATTACACATTTTTTTCTTTGACGATGTTTATAAATGAAAACCACATTTAAAAACTGAAAATAAAATAAAAAAAATAGAAATCGATTTAAATTTTCTTACAGTGGGAATTTGGGGAGAGGGGGGGCTACTGCACTGGAGATGGAGGGGCGGAGGGATTGCTTCGCTGGTGGTCTGGTGCGCAGCTCGCGGTGGTGGCAGCGGGAGGCTGAGGAGGCAGCTCGGTTGGCGGAGGATCGAATGGCGACGGCTCGTGAGACCTTCGAACTCGCGATGGAGGCTGGAATCGATGGGGGGGCGAGGAGGAGATGGACTGACACCTTTGAAGGAGGGGGCGGAGCGGCGACCGACGATGGGAGGGGCGGATTCCGTCGAGATGTTCGAGTCTCTCTTTTTTTTTATATATAATGAAATCGGGTTTGGGGAATTAAGGGGGGGGCCAGAGTTAAAAGGGGGGAAAGGGTTTTTTTTTTATTTAATTTAATTTCAATATTTTATTCACAAAAAGGTAGCTTTTTCTATCGACCTCGAAACGAAGCCCACCGCCTGCCGTCCATAGCGTATTACCCCCATTCCGAACACAATGGGATATGTATCGCAAACCGTTTTGATCGTTACAATCAGTTTCCGTTAAATTTACATTTAAATCACTATATTGAATTTTAAACGTACATTTCCAATTACCGGGGTCACATACCAACCAGAAAAATCCCAGAAAAAATATTTTCTAGCTTCGTATCGACGATACGGTCCTAACAAAACTAGTTTCGTCGAATTCTGAGACCGTTTGAAAAATGACCAATTTCCAGTCGATTAAAATCAACGGAAACTGGTCAAACGCGTTTTCTTTTGCCACGCTCACATATTAATTCGAAAAATTATGAAATTTGAAACCTAGCAATAACTTTACATCCCGGACCCAACAAAACTGGTTTCGTCTAAATCCGAGGTCGTTTGCAAAATTGCTATTTTTAAGGGCCTTATATATATAAAAATATATATAAATTCCACAGCGACTATTTCTAATTTTAAACCGGACATATCTTATCATTTCTAAGATGAAATCTTAGTTTGTTAACTTCGTTACAAAGATATAGTTATACCGATTCAAATATTTCTTGTTTCGTTCAATTCTGACTTATATTGAATTCTGTATATTCATTTGAAATTAGAAATCGAATTTTCGAACTACCGCGCCATTTTCAATTCCTTTTATAATTATATATAATTATTATATATTCTAACGACGACGTATATAATATATACGTTCGAATTATATTCAAAATAAATTTCGTCGATATTATTTAAAATAATCTATTTTAAATATTCAAAATTCGCTAAAATTGCCAAAATAAAAATTTCAAACTGGCTCGCATTTTACGGGTTGTTACAATCTCCCCCACTTAAAACTTTTCGTCCCCGAAAAGGAACAAGGTCGAAAGTGGTTTGATAATTCAACTCTACGTTCGATCCGGCTTCCATTCTCCAACTTTTCAGTTTCTGAGAATTTTCAAAATTTCAAAATTTTGGCTAACACCCTAAATTTTCGAAAAATTTCGCCATAACCTCCCCTGCACCGGGAGCATCGGGGAATTTCAAATAGCTTCCCCGGTCCTTCAGATCTCAAAAAGAAAAAGAAAAAGCCAAGCGGCTAGCCAATAGGCTCACAAAATCATCATCACCCAAACAAAACAGTAAATTATGTAGTAAACATGTACCTATTTATCGGGCAAACAAATTTTATTCTCTGGCTCTAGCCTCCTTGCTATGACCTGTTCAATGTAAGTATATGTATATGCAAGCAAATGCGACCAATTTTCAATACAATTCAATATTTGGTACAATTAGGCTAAATGGTTCAAAATTAGCAAACAATTAAACAAACAACACAAACATCAATCAATTAGTGAATTTAAAGTTTCAAATTCATAATTTTGATACATATACTAAAATCGTGTTTTTTTTATGTCAATTCACAACAAAGTGTCCTAACTATATTAGTTTTGGTTCTCACACCAGTCCAATGGAAATATATAGAAAATTACACCTTCGAAACACGAAGCTAATTACTAATGATGACGCGTCAACTATCAGAATCAGGTCCGTGCGACTAGAGTGTAATTCTATATCTATCCAGTATATTAAAACTTCGAATACACGCGGATCAGACGTATACGCAAAATCTTTGTATACTGGACTGTCCACATCTATATAAATAAATAATCAAATACGAATAATTGATTTAAATTTTCAAAACAAAATTGGTTTTCATTTTTCAAATATACTCTTCACACTCGTTCTAGGATACTACTGATCCTATCTCTAACGAGTCATTCTAATTGGATATTACTAACCCAATATCTGATGAATTCTTTCGTATGGTTCTAATGTGTCTTGTTCTCTGCTTTGTAAACCAAAGCTCTGATACCAACTGTAAAGACCCGCAACTTCCCCGTAAAGGAAAGCGTCGGATAGTTCGAGAACAAACCACAGCAGAACACAAACAGGAGAACATTTCATTGTATATTACAACAATGCATCAGATTACAAGAATATACAGAGTATAAATGAATATTACACAAAAATATCAGAGATTTAAATTACATTTAAATACATAGCAGCGGAAAATAATACAATACACAACTAGAAGAGATATACGGATACAAAGCTTTCCGGATATCGTTCCAGCTGTAAACCAGGATCCTGTGAATATAAATCTGCAAAACCAAAACTACTAGCTGCCCGTGTCAAAATAGGGGCACCCAGAGTTTAGGTTAAAACAATAAACTCCAGGTCAGTCATGTGACTGGTGTGAGAACTAAAACAGTTATTAATCTTTATTTTAAATCATTAGGTAAATCAAGGGACCACGCCGTATAACACGGAACGGGTTTCCTCCCAAGAATACCAGTGCATAAAACAAACAGCGCAATGCTAAATAAAGAAAAATGAAGCTGTTATAAGACCCAGGTCCCATCACACAATGCAACGCAGCCGAGGATAGGGTTTTCCCTTATAACAGCCAAAGAATGCTTGATACGTTTAAAACAAATCATTTGATACTATTATAAGTGTATAGTGTATAAAACAACTTCAAATCATAAGTATCAATCATAGGCGGCATGGGTACCATATATCATGTCGCCATATATAGGTTTACAAATAAAACCGCAAATGTCACGTATTTGGAAATTGGATTTCCATTTATGAACCGAGGCAAAAGATAGTCCTCAACCGATTCGAGACGCTCTAGCCCGTGTCTCAGGCACAGCCGCAACCGTACCTTGGATCGTCAGGGCCGGTCCACACGAAGTGGATTATAATGCCTGAACAATACGTTTCTCCGCCCTTTGGGGCGTAGGTGAGCCAACTAAATGACTCCATCGGTTCGAGAACGACCGATCAATCCGAGGCGCCTCGCAACAGCAACAACCACATAAGTCAAACTCGTCAGGGCGTGTAAAACCACTGACGCCACTTCTAGCTAGAAAGAAAACGCATGTCCCCCCTGAGGTCCGTCTCCCGTTTTTGGTTCATACCGGGTGTGAAACACGCGAGGTAAACGTTACACAAAGCTACGCCACAAAGGCCGTGATTTGATCATCCCCACAAGACTTTGCTTTTCAACAGAAGCCTTGATCATTTGCATCTTAGCATGCCACACAGCCAAACCATCCTATGCAACCGATATCAGTCACACAGAATGAAATCCGATGTCAGACACACAGTCCATTTACAAGTCCGTTCTGGGTCTGAACGAAACCGGAGGCACCTAGTACCCCGCATATCCATCGATCTCCAAGTACGTCTGGATGATCACTAACTGTTTCCATCTTCTTGGGTGTACAGCCCAATCAAGATCATCAGTAATTACCCAAACGACGTGAGGACCTCCGGTCTTCGACCATCGTCTTCATCTTCGACTTATCGTCGTATCAGTTATTCAGAATGGGATAAACCCGGTCTTTCCGAATAACTCGCGTATATTTTAAATAAGTGTTACACAAACACAACATACGCCTCATTCCAATTCATTAGTCACTAACCGTAAATTAATCAAGAGAATAATTCCCCAAATATTAACCCCGAAGGCCGAAACCAACATCAGATCAATATCCAGAAAACCATTCTGCTTAGCTAACCGACAGTTAGTTTCTAAATTTCACATTCATAGGGAAAGGTTCCCATTAATTTTATCAAAGATAAATTCTTGAATTTATTCTTTAATCTACTTTTGAATATCAATTCAAACTAGTCGGGATTAGCGAACCACACCGAAGTAATCATTTATTTTATTTCCCAATCCCAACCTATTCATCCCATGAAGTAAAACTGGTAATACTTCATATCTAACACCACAGTGTTATCGGTAAATTCAATTACCATTTCACGTTCAAATCTAATTAAAGATTTAACTATCGCCTGGAGCAAAACTGGTGATACTCCATTTTCGATCATTTCAATCTAATTAAAGATTCATTAAAACTCCACTTAGTTTTAATCTTCGACTGGGTTAAAGAATCAGTGTCATTTAAAAACACGGTTCACGATAAACCCAAAATCACATCCATTAATTATCGGGTTAAAGAACGAGTGTTATTTAAAAACACTGTCCACGATAAACCCAAAAATCAATTCCATTAATTATCGGGTTAAAGAACAAGTGTTATTTAAAACACTGTTCACAATAAACCCAAAAATCATTCCCAATTCAATTCCAATTAAATATCATTTATAATTGGTACACTTCATTAAATCTAAATAAAAAGATTTAATCTTTTCTCAACTGGGTTCAAGAACAGTGTTAGTGAAGACACCATTCACGACAAACCCAAATCACATTTGATATTCAATATAAGGCTCTGAATAGAAAATATATCGGCTTATATTCAATATCTAATTCTACGATTAACAAATGTCGTATTGAAAATAACGATATAAATATATATCTTTCAAATTTCCATAACAACATCTGTATAATCACGAATTCCAACATCGAAATATTCCGAAGACAATTTCGATTCAAATCCACTCCAATGCAATCATTGGAAATTTTGGTTATTTTCAAAACCCTTTTCAAATTCAATTTATTTATTTAAAAATAAATAGAATTATATTTCTAGTTCAAAACTAGTTCATTTCGATAAAAATCTATTTTTATCTTTTCAAATATGGAGTTTTTCATCCCAAATCTTCACAAATCATTTCTTATGATTTTACACAAATTGTTGCTATTTTTAATAATTTTATCAAGGCCCGTACAGTCGATTTCCATCAATGGCCATCGAACTGCACTTACAGCGACCTTTTTCGAATTTGATTTGGACGTATCTCCAAATCCAACCGTTAGATTTCAAATTTCTAATATTCGTTAGAAAGCTCTTTTCGATACGAACCCAACGGTTCCGGTTTTAGGAGAATCCGACGGTCGGATCTCCCGCAATGTCCATTTGAAATAAATGGTCGAAATTCACGAACTGCCGCGGCGCGGCGCGTTCTATTCAGGCCATTATATTATATATATAATATATATAATATATTTCGTCGATTTCTATTTAAAACGAATTATATAAATAGTTTTAAATTTGTTTCAAAAGCAATTTCAACTTCCGTTTCAATTCAAATCAAAATTGAATTCTTCTCTATAAATTCGTTTCAAAATTCATTTCTATTCAATTCAAATTTCAATTCAATTTGAATTCATTTCAATTTGCTTTCAATTCATTTCGAAATCGTTTTCAATTCAATTCATTTCGAAATCGTTTTCAATTCAATTCATTTCGAAATCGTTTTCAATTCAATTCATTTCGAAATCGTTTTCAATTCAATTCATTTCGAAATCGTTTTCAATTCAATTCATTTCGAAATCGTTTTCAATTCAATTCATTTCGAAATCGTTTTCAATTCAATTCATTTCGAAATCGTTTTAAAATCGATATAAATATCGTTCACGTCAAAATGGCGTCAAACTAATCAACACGGCTTCATAAATTTCTATTTTCAAATATTCTATTTCAAATATTTCTATTTCAAATATTTTCACTTCAAATATTTCTTTTTCGAAACTGGAATGAGGCCCAATCAATTACCATATAATGTTAATTATATGGATTTTCTACAACACATGTATATATCAACAACGATGAATAATCAACCATCATCCAAAGTGCATTCTACACTGTATAAGCAGCAAATATAAATATTCAACGCTTATAACAGTCCGTCAATCAATCGATCGACACTCAACTAAACAATCGGGATTAGTGTACGTCAACTATCATCCCAACACCCGTGTAGGGTTTCAAACAATCAAACACAGATTTTATTTGTGCAGTTGGGCGATGTGTAAAATTTATCGACCCAATCAATGTCCTTCAAATAGGTGTACATAAACAAACCGTCTGGTTTGTAAATGAATATTTATTTATTCACATTCACGTTAAAAATTATATTTTTAACGATAAAACATTTTATTCCAACATATGAATTTCGATTAAGTTCATTCTTTAAATAAAATGATATTTTTATTTTTCTAACACATTTTAGAAAATTTCGGCGGCATAACGGCACTATACTAGAAACGGGACGAGGCCTAGCCTTATCCCCGGTCTAGTGAAGGCCCACGCCATTCACACATCAATCATATCAATTTCAATTTCACCAAAACAATCAAATCCAAATCAAATAATCTAACCAACTACACAACCAATCAAACAAGTCCATGGTCTGTGGACGGGTGTCGGGTGCTTCTAATAAGCACCGTCTGCATCCTAGTATATATATATATAACTAGAAAAATAAATTGAAAGGTGAGAAATTCTCACATATAGCTATCCTAGCTCCACGGCACTTCTATTGCAGAAGTCTTCGTCGTTTCGCCTTTTTGCCACCTTCGTTGCCCAAGGCCACTATATATATAAAAATCGAATTTTTACTTCGCCATTCAATATATAAAAATCGAATTTTTATTTCAAAGTTCAATATATAAAAATCGAATTTTTATTTCAAAGTTCAATATATAAAAATCGAATTTTTATTTCAAAGTTCAATATATAAAAATCGAATTTTTATTTCAAAGTTCAATATATAAAAATCGAATTTTTATTTCAAAGTTCAATATATAAAAATCGAATTTTTATTTCAAAGTTCAATATATAAAAATCGAATTTTTATCTCTTCTTCATACATGTAAAAAGCAAATTTTTTTTTTTTTACTCCACAAATCTATATGGAAAAATCTAATTTTTTTTCTTCCTAAAGATTACACATTTTTTTCTTTGAAGATGTTTATAAATGAAAACCACATTTAAAAACTAAAAAAAAAAATAAAAAAAAAATAGAAATCGATTTAAATTTTCTTACAGTGGGAATTTGGGGAGAGAGGGGGCTACTGCACTGGAGATGGAGGGGCGGAGGGATTGCTTCGCTGGTGGTCTGGTGCGCAGCTCGCGGTGGTGGCAGCGGGAGGCTGAGGAGGCAGCTCGGTTGGCGGAGGATCGAATGGCGACGGCTCGTGAGACCTTCGAACTCGCGATGGAGGCTGGAATCGATGGGGGGGGCGAGGAGGAGATGGACTGACACCTTTGAAGGAGGGGGCGGAGCGGCGACCGATGATGGGAGGGGCGGATTCCGTCGAGATGTTCGAGTCTCTCTTTTTTTTTTATATATAATGAAATCGGGTTTGGGGAATTAAGGGGGGGGGCCAGAGTTAAAAGGGGGGAAAGGGTTTTTTTTTATTTAATTTAATTTCAATATTTTATTCACAAAAAGGTAACTTTTTCTATCGACCTCGAAACGAAGCCCACCGCCTGCCGTCCATAGCGTATTACCCCCATTCCGAACACAATGGGATATGTATCGCAAACCGTTTTGATCGTTACAATCAGTTTCCGTTAAATTTACATTTAAATCACTATATTGAATTTTAAACGTACATTTCCAATTACCGGGGTCACATACCAACCAGAAAAATCCCAGAAAAAATATTTTCTAGCTTCGTATCGACGATACGGTCCTAACAAAACTAGTTTCGTCGAATTCTGAGACCGTTTGAAAAATGACCAATTTCCAGTCGATTAAAATCAACGGAAACTGGTCAAACGCGTTTTCTTTTGCCACGCTCACATATTAATTCGAAAAATTATGAAATTTGAAACCTAGCAATAACTTTACATCCCGGACCCAACAAAACTGGTTTCGTCTAAATCCGAGGTCGTTTGCAAAATTGCTATTTTTAAGGGCCTTATATATATAAAAATATATATAAATTCCACAGCGACTATTTCTAATTTTAAACCGGACATATCTTATCATTTCTAAGATGAAATCTTAGTTTGTTAACTTTGTTACAAAGATATAGTTATACCGATTCAAATATTTCTTGTTTCGTTCAATTCTGACTTATATTGAATTCTGTATATTCATTTGAAATTAGAAATCGAATTTTCGAACTACCGCGCCATTTTCAATTTCTTTTATAATTATATATAATTATTATATATTCTAACGACGACGTATATAATATATACGTTCGAATTATATTCAAAATAAATTTCGTCGATATTATTTAAAATAATCTATTTTAAATATTCAAAATTCGCTAAAATTGCCAAAATAAAATTTTCAAACTGGCTCGCATTTTACGGGTTGTTACAACAGAGTTATTTAGCAAACTGATTTATAAATTAAGTTAAAACGATTGAATTGAGTTGGCTTGGAATAAGGGAATGAGAAATTGTGATTTCATATTCGAAATCGAATATGAAACTGGAGTTGAACTTAGAATTAAATTAGTTATAAGCAAGTCAAGAATATATTAAACACGTTATGTTCAAATACAAAGTGAGACAGACAAAAGTGCTAGGTAACGAATTAAATAACGGATTAAGTTAAAAACTATCGGAATGAGTGGAATAAAATTGGGAATGGGTAGATATATGTTAGACAGGCTTGGAAGGAAGTATAGAAGTGAAATAGATAGAGTGCTTGACAAAAAGGTATGTATCTGATTCGTATATGAGATTTTATGCGCCGTATCGGCTAGCCGCTTGGTTTTTGATTCTCTTTTTGAATAAAGAGGCCTGTGTTGCGATTTGGGTATTTTCCCGATGCCCCCGGTACAAAGGAGGTTATGGCGAATTTTTCTGGGAATTTAAGGAGTTAGAATATTTTTAAGAAATTTTGATAGTTAGAAATCAATGTATCGATATATATAGAATTCGATAAGGAAATGAACTTGAAAATATAATATTATAAACAAAACGGAAATCTATAAATTAGATTTGTTAAAAATAGAAAGAGAAGCGTATACGTCTTTTAGAAATGGAAAATTGGTTTAATATGGTGTTGATTATTCGAGTTAGCGGTCTTGTCTGTTTTGAAGTTAATGATGTTTTCAGTCAAGGTCCGAGAGGTAGTTATACCCCAACTTGATTGATTTCGTTTTTAACCGATAAATAGCAAGATCCAGTCTCGAAGAGGAATGTTTGAATAAGAGTTAGTTGAATGCAATGGTTTGGGTTGTCGTAACGATGTTTTACACAACATTCGTTTTAACCCAAGGAAGTGAAATTTTGGAAATATGATTTTAAATATTTCTTAAGTCTAAAACTGAATGGTCGGGAAAGAGATAAGTAATTGGAATATTATCCAATTATAAATAGAATATATTTTCTACGTATTGAAAATAAAAGGAGGCGGTATATGGAAATATTTTTTGAAATAGAGAAAAGGGCCAAGATGATTATCGAAAATAGCGTGTTAACGAATATCGATAAAGAAATGGAGAAGTGATTTAATTAATGAAATATTAATTAATGGGCCCATGATTGTTTGATGTCTAAATGGATGTTTGTTTTTCTTCGATAGTTAAATAACCGACTATCGAAGTGTTTGCCAATAGTGTAGGAACTTGATGAGTCGACCCGCCTACACTTCTTGCTTTACTGCTATATCGGGAGTTACTCCACGTATTGCTTGACGTAAAACGGATAGTGGATTTATTTCCGTCTTTTGTTGAATCTTTTTCACGGCTAGGTAGATAATTTGATAAGCCAATGATTTTTTTCTTGTCAATATGGAGAGACCGGTTGGATTATTATTCGAGAACCACTCTGTATTGGCAGTAGTGTTGCGAATCGGATTATATGAAGAAAATCGAAGACGGAGTAGAATGCAAGGGCTTTTTCTATTAATGGAAATTGTGCCTTCGGTTTCGTTCAATCCCAGAATGAACGTAAATGGACGAATGTCTGACAAAGTATTTCCCATGATCACATATGTTGGACTGTGCAAATATATATATGGTGGCAATGGATTTATTCCCTTAGCATAATATCCAGAATATTTGTGCAAACCCAAATAACGATTAACGGATCTGATAATGTGGCATTCAAAGTAATTGTGTTATCAATGAGAGAAGTAATTGCAACCTAAGGCCTCAACAACTGGGAAATGACAAAAATCAGGAAGGCAACATGGCTATGTTGTTAGCTCCCATTAGGATGTATTATCACCTATCTAGAGATTCATTTAATTCCTTATTCTATTCGATGTTGTACCATTCGGGAAACGGTTGCTGATCCCAACCGTTGGTGATATACAGTCGATACACTCAAGCGAAATGAGTGGTCGGTCATGTGTGGCTGAGTTGCAAGATGTTCTTGTTGAACTCGGTGTATTCTCCTCTAGAAACACACCAGCGGCAGGTGGTTCCATACCTTGTCATAGTTGGAATTTCATTACCCAATAATTGCTTGCGGTTTTAATTGTATGTTATATATGCGGAACATGAGATGCAAACGTTCCACTAGATTGTTATTTACTTGATTTAGACACTATTATAATATCAAAAGAGTTTTGATATAAAGTTTATCCTTTTATTTCAAAAGGAATTGAAAGTTAAATCAAGTGGTTTGGATTCTCATAAGGGAAAAACTCGTTCCGTGTCATACAGCGTGGTTTTATGAGATATCGTTTAATTTCTGAAACTGTTTTAAATTGTTTACTCATACCAGTCCCATGACTGACCCAGAGTTTATTTTGTTTTGTTTTACCTAAACTCTTGGGTGCCTAAATTTGTACGAGCAGTCAAGTAGTTCAGGATTTTACAGATTTATCTGAAGGAGCTTGGAGCAGGAGGCTTCAGTGTTAGTTATATAGAATTGTGTTCCGCTGTGTTGTAAGTGTTGTACTCTGATAATGAGATGTGTATACAGTACAAATTTTGTATTTCAAAAGTTATGATATAGTATATTTTTTTCCACTGCGATGTGAGATTCTGTGTTGTTATTTCTATTCTTCTTCTACCTTTTTCTTCTAAAAAATGATTCGTATTTTCATGATATTTGGGTTGGATGTATGGTGAATGTAGTCAACTCTGGTATTACGGATTTGTTGGCTATTACTGTTAGTATCAAGGCTTAGGTTGAGTGAATACCTAGGCTGTGGGATTGTGCTCATTAGAGATAGGGTCAGTAGTACCCTAGAATGAGTTGAGCGTATATATACGAGAGATTGTATTTGTTAATTGATATAAAAGTTTATTTTATATTGTGTTGGCTAGTCTGTTAGGTGGTTTATGAATTCTGGTTGAATCGAGGGACGCCATGACGTCGATAAGAGTTTGTAAATACTTGAACAGAAGATTGAACACGATATTGTTTTTACAGTGGGTAAATGAAATAACTTTACCCTAAATCCTATTTTGATAGAAAAGAAACAATTCTCTTAAATTATTCTAGTATATGGATGTGTTGGATGTTAAAATTATAATCAAATAAGATTATAAAATTGAAATGGGTATGTATAACCAGTTATAATTTGTATAAGAATCAAATATACAAATGAGATGAATTAAAATTGAATTCAAAGCAGAATTTAGAATTTAAAATCCTGGGAAGTTGGGAAATGTTTCCAAAGTATATTAAATAAAATAGTTTTATTTTAAAAGTCATTTTGAATGGATTTTGAAAGTGTTAAAGCACTGAACTCACTTCAGTGGCTGGAAAATAATTCTGATGATGACTGCAACATCATCAATGTTCATTTTCGAGTTTCTAAGTGACGAATTGCTACCTTGGAAAAGTTTTTGATGGAAATTTGTTTTAAAGGAAAACAAGTTAGTTTGAAAATTCAAATGTTTTGAATTTGAGATAGCTATAATGTAATACCCCATAATTCTGTAACACTAAGTTTCACAAATTAAAGTATAGTTAATTCTAAATTTGTGAATTAAGGGAAACGGGTTACGCCATTGCATTCGTCTCGAAATTCTGCTTGAGATAGAGTCCAAGTTTGCGTAAATCGGACTCCGTATGAAGGTGTTATGGCCTTCCGAAGTTTCAGAATTCAGTTTAAAATTCAAAACAGTTCAAAACGAAGTTCGAAATTCAAAAATAGACCCAAACTGGGCTGGGCGGGAAAATTCCCGCCCAAGGACCAGGTCGACCTGGGGGTCGATCTGTAGGTCGACCTGCCTGGTCGGCCTGGTTTGTGTGGTTGGGTCCTGGCTCGAATTTCTGGGCCTGGTCTTGTCACTGGGGCTGATTTGTCTTCTTTTGATTGGCTTCTCTTTAGAACGGATAGCTTCGATTAACCCTGGCTTCATCGACGGCTCTAATTAACTTGCAACTCTATAAAAATACCCTAGGTCTCCAACTAAAATTCACACAAAAATAAGAACTTGAGCCGCCATGCTATCGGAAGAGAACTAAGGAGAGCCTCCGCTTGAAAAGAGACGAACAATGAATCAACTCAAGCTAATTCAAATTTGAGAGTAAAACTACTAATAAAATCAAAACAACAATGTCTACCCAAAGGAACGCATCTCAATTTCAGAACCTCGGATCTCAGAAAAACAAGACCGTCTTGCATTGTAAGTAGAGTGGCTCTTTAGATGGGAATACGATTAAGACATGATTTGTTGTAAATTGTAATATGGAATTATATCAGTATTGACGATGTTGTTTTATATTTGTTATTTGTGATAATTGAATGATTGTGGTGATTGAATCTTTTTTGTATTGTGAATCGAACAATCAACACCTTAAGCGAATTGTATGTATACAGTTAGATCTAAATATATGCTTTTGCAAGTTATAGGTTGCAAGTTAGATTTACACAAATATTTATATCATTCATGTAGGCTCTATGTATATATGTTTAAACCAATTGTGCCTACATGACTAGAATAGATCTATATTCACATGTTTTTATGCAAGTGAGAACTTATAATCGGATCCATGTCAAGATCCGTTTAGGGCTCATATGAAAGTTTATTGTTAGATCTATGTTTATACATATGTGTTGCAAGTTCACAGCCTTAAGTGGTTGTCAAAGTTATACATATAGTTTTGTCTTACGCCAGTTTTATGTTTGAGGTTATGCCTAGACCTATGCATTAACATGTTATACCATGTTGTAGTGGATTCATATGACACCTATTAGGTTATACTATGTTATACCTTTATGTTAGGCTAAAACTATATGATTCATGTGATTCCTATTTAACTAGGCCCAATATTTATATACAAGTTTGTGGCATGTTATGAAATGTTATGATATTCATGTTGATTATTTTGCAAGTTCACACCTATGATGCTCATATTGACTATGTCGAGAATGCCAAGTTTACACCTATGATGTGTTTATGTAAATGAATTATTTTTATGCCAATTTTGTGTACGCTAAATTAGGCTAAGTTTTTAGCCTAATATTATATGTCAAAATCATGCGGACGGAAAATTAGGCTAAGATTGTTAGCCTAATATTTAGACGGGGTAACGTTGGGTAAAATTGGTAATTATAGGAAACTTGACGTAAATTGGTTAAAAATCACATAGGTAATTTATGGCATGAAACAGTATAAACTATATACCTAAATTAATGAACTTGATTAGAAATAAATTTGGGCAATGACATGAATTCTGGATAATTTACATAAATAAAATGTAAATTTAGATAATACGAATATGCTTAACCAAAGGTTGGATTGAGTTGTGATGTAAACCTGCCCGGACCCGCCCGACTGTTCAGTAATCACAACAATACCTATCCAATGTGAGAGGTTAAGGCATTGAGCCCAATAAAGACCCGATGTTAGATTGAGTTGTGGCGTAAGACTGCCCGGAACCGACCGACATACAGGCAGCCACAACAATACCTGTCTAATGTGAGTGGTTGGTGCTTTAATAAGACAATTAAAGCTAAGTTAGGATTGGTAGGGTTAAGTTAACTAAAACACTTAACCAACTCAACATGTTAACTAGACTAGAAGGTGAGGTTAAGTAAAGTTAATACACTTAACCAATTTAACATATTAACTAGACTAGAGGGTGAGGTTAAGTAAATTCAGGACACTTAACCGTTATAACCTGATAATTAGATAAGTGGGTGAGGTTAGGTAAGTTTAGAATACTTAACCATTATAACACGTTAGCTAGATAAGTGGGTAAGGTTAAGTAAATACACTTAGCCAATTTAATATGTTAGCTGGACTAGAGGGTAGGGTTAAGTAAACTTAGAACACTTAACCATCATAGTGTGATAAATTGAAAAGGGTAAGTTGAAACATGAAGGAACAATACTTAACCATTAGAACGTGTTAATTAAACAGATGTTAGGGTTAATTCAACTAAGGGAACACTTAACCGTTATAACATGTTAGTTAAAACAGATGGGCAAGGTTAGGTTAAAAGGGACACTTAACCAATACAAGGTGAATGGTTAGGGTTAAGTAATAAGAAATACTTAACCAATATAACTTGGTTTGTGATAAGGTTAAGTCAACGTGAATTACTGATAACACTTAACCAGTTTAACATGACAAATGAATGGGTTAAGTTAACTTGTATCGACTAATGACACTTAACCAATCCAACTTGACAAGAAAGAGAACTAAGTAGTAAACCTTAGTTGAAAGGGGCTAAGTAGTAAACCTTAGTTAAGAAAACGACGATTCACGAAACTAAGTGGTAAACCTTAGTTATGAAAACTAAGTATAACACGAGGAGGAGCGAACGCCCATCTGATTTTAAAGAAGGCTCCAACGAATTGGGTTACGAAGCCCGAGGCTTCGAGGGGACGTGAGGGTACTCTTGGTATCCCTCTGTGAGAATGCAGATGATCCGCCTGGGCTCACAGAGGTTAAGGTCTGCGTTAGAAGAACCAAGGGTATGCCTTGGTTGCAATATAAGGCAACCTAAAGACTAGGATGGACCAGCGTGATTCGGCGGGACAAATGGCCCTGTGATAGCGACCCGTCGTCTACCTACCATCTTGAGTCAGTCGAGATACGCATGCGGAAAGGAAGAGAACTCCCAACAGACCATATACTTGCTATCTAGTTATGGGTGAGGCTGGCCAATAGGAAAGTGGGGCATAGGTGGTAGGAGTATAGTTCTCATGCTTGATTTTCTTGGATTGCCTTTCATTAGTTGAGGGAGGGGTCAGGTGGGACCATGGCCCCTGGAAAAACAGACCTTAGCATCTGCATCGGCAGATATCTGAAAGCTCCCGACCGAGTTCCGTGTTTCTAGAATAGCCCTGCCATGGGACTCGGGTCGCACATTTCAGGACATGTGCATCTAGACAGCGATAAACGATTCGCGACACATACTTGGGGAAAGTCTAGGAACATATATCACTCTAGGTAGTGTGTCCTAGACTAGGGGCATCGTTCGACAGGTAGCATAATCCCTAGTTGGACCTAGGTGGCATAAATCCTGAATCCGAGAAGTATTAGATAAGTCGCATAAACCCTAGTTGAATCTAAGAAGCGCTCGATAAGAAAACCCTAGATTAGCTCTAGGTAATAAATAATAGATGTACACCTAAAGGCAACCGCAATTACAGGGATTGGGATCACGTTATCATCTTTATACAAATTACTAGTTGGGATACTAGTTAGGTGGTGCAGAGATATAGAATGGGATGTGATAGTATATTCGGTTTAAACTGTCTTGCTATGGTTTATATTAGTCTGTTATTCTGGTACTGTCCCATTTTCCAGTTTACTCCTGTCATGAACTTTATCTTGTTCACATGCTAAAAGCCACTAGACTTACTCAGGCTTTATGTCTGACTCTGTTTTCTTTCGTCTTCTTTTCTTCCGTCACCCCCCCAAAGGTAGTCAGGGAGGGAATAGCTCTGCTTAGTATGGACTGTTACTCTTTCCAAGCTTAAAGACTCTTGGATATATCGCTTCAGACTCTCTTTTCTGCTGCTATGGCTGGCTTATGCTACATTGGGGAATATAAATGTTATTTTATGCTTCTTTATTTTGTAAGACAGATGATACTCTGGTATTGGAAAGCAATTGTTGTACAAACTATTTTATCAATAAAGTAAAGTTTTGTTTTCCGCTGTTTTAATTTTGTCTGTCTTGTAATTTATTTGCATCTTTTACCTTAAATGCTCCACAGAACTTAGTGCATTCCCTTTGTGAGTGACACTAACAGATGTGGGGTGTTACATATAAATATAAGTATATATTTATATTATTTCAAAGAAGAATTGAAATAAGAACCCAGGAATTTGAATGATTGAAATAAAATTTAACTTAAGCAAGTTAAATGGACTGAAGTAAATAAATTGATCAGAATCAATTTAAATGAAATTGGATTACATATGAATGGAATATGAATTGAACGCGAATAATTTGATTGTAAACTATTCAGATAAAATGAATATAAGCATATTTGATCTTCAATGTGAATGTAAACCAAAAGTTTTGGTAGAACTAAAAGTTGTAGAAATATGAAGAGTTGAGTTCAACATAAATGAGTTTATGAAAAGATAATGGTTCTGAAGCATTTTCCCTACCTTACTAATTTCGGGGACGAAATTCTTTTAAGAGGGGAAGAATGTAACGACCCGAATCTTTGGTCGATTAATTTTGAATATTTAATATTTATTTTAAATATTGATTTGATAATATAAATGAATATTTATATTTAGTTATCGATTTAAAAATCGATTTCGATTTAATATCGAATATATTAAATTATCGAAATAC
This sequence comes from Allium sativum, assembly GCA_030737875.1. Classification (NCBI taxonomy): domain Eukaryota; kingdom Viridiplantae; phylum Streptophyta; class Magnoliopsida; order Asparagales; family Amaryllidaceae; genus Allium; species Allium sativum. The sequence goes on from CM060913.1 coordinate 313,473,887, forward strand.
GAAAATGAATTTATTTTAATTCATAGTTAAAACTAAGTTGAAAACAATTCAGATGGTTATTTTAAATTGTATTTGAAATATAAAAGATAATATTAATTATTTATTATCCAGGGAATTTATATTTTTGAATTTAATTTAATTTAAATCGATTTTAATTTATATCCTACGGATGATCAAATGGGGTTTCGATACATGTCCCAGTGTGTTCAGAATAGCGGTTTTACCTAGGAATGTCGGTTGTTGGATTCAGAGAGGAGTTCGGAATCATAAGGTATTTTAATTAAAGGATACCAGTAAAATTCAAAGCAAAATTAAATAAATAAATGTTGTACTCGTTGTCTCCTTTCTTCACCACAAAATATAAACAGCCATGTGTCCCCTTTCCTCACCACTAAGTGAATCAATGGAGCAAAATGGTGGTACGTTTCCTTTTTCAGCTATATAAACCGCTACTACCCCTTTCCCTTTCTTCCATTCAATCCCATTGAACAGAAATCGAAATCGGTGCTCCTCATGAACCTTCAGATAATTCTAAAAAAATTAAATCCTCGATGAAAATCAATGATTCCAGATCCATTAGCATCATATTACCGCGAGCTACAAGTTGTTGTATATATGGTGAGGTGTGATCGACCCTGGGAAGTCGCGATTTCTCTTCTCCGACAGTTGATTTAGGGTTCGCGATTCGGGGAAATACTCGATGGAGGCAACGACAGTGATTTGGGTGTGCTGAGTCGAACTCGTTAACCTAAGGTTGCCGTTCAGGGGTATTGGATCTGGAGTGATACTCGAACAAGGGTATCGACGCTTGGGGGTTGGAGCTGTGAATGATCGATCTGGGATGGCGTCGATTAGGGATTAGTAGGAACTTCAATTTGGTGCGATGTGACTATGAATGGAGATTGGCGTGACCAATTGTTTGGGGGAGTTAGCGACTATATTAGTTAGGGATGTTCGGATCTACAGTTTGGAGGCTGAAGGGTGAGCTGAGTTCAAACTTAGAGAGATGAGGAGGTCGACAATTTTGAGTGTTAGCGGTCTGGTCTTCTAAAGCTATGCTGAGGCATTTTTGCAGCATATGCAGAGTTGGATTATTCAATTGATGATTATGCTGCTAGAGACCTTGGCAATTCGACGAACAAACTTTACGGTGAAGTAAGGTAAAAAAATATATTTGGTAATTCAAGTTATGAAAAATGTTTAATTAATTATATAATATACATATATATAGGTATATATATATATTCAAACTCATGTGGAGAATAAATAAAATTTTCATATCCATTATATTTCCAAAAATCACGATAACTGTCGCATGGATTCATAGCTGTGAAATTCACATGCTGAAGTTGATTGGAATTCGGTTTAAAGTCGGTTGAATTTTTATTTGAACGATCATATTAAATTTGAAATCGGAATGGATAGCAAAATAAAATAATCCCGGTGAGTAAATCAGACTCGTTAATTTATTTTTAGCATTAAAAATAAATTGTTGATTGTTTGTATGCATTGAAATATTGTTGTGACTATTTAAAATTATATTAGTTATTTAGGCTTGACTATTATATATATATATATAGGGTGGTTGGATTGTTCCCGCTGTCTCATTAGCGGATGCTCGCGGTTTCATAGCGGATGATTTCCCTATGCGCCCCACAAATATATATTAGTGGATGACCTTCAACCGCGATATCCTGCCTCGAAGTAGGATGGGTATTATTTATGTTGACTAACATATTTGGATGCAAGAAAAACAGGTTGGAGGGATCCAACTGGATCCCTCAAAAATATATTATCTGTTTGTATATTTGTTTGCATATATACTGTCATATATGATGTGTTAGAAAAACTATAATAAATAATCGGTTGTTTGGTGTTTAAATATCACTGGGCCTAAATGTTGATATTTTAAAATATCGTAAAAAGGAAATTTCCTGAGTTATAAAGGGAAATTCTATTTTTCTAAAATAGAATTTGAAATTCGAATGGAATAGAAATATTAACTTGTTTTAAAGAATAAAAACAAATAGTTCATTTATAAACGAAGTTTATAAATAAAGTGAAATGAATTATCATTGGATAATTCAAAAAATAGAAATACAAGTGTGACTTTGGGAAGGGAAATATATTTTTCCAAAGAAGAAATATTTATTTCAAAGCGAGACTTGTTTAATAATGGTATTTGTAAATAGAAAGGTGAAAATTTATCATTTGTATAATTTAAATATTCAAATTCAATTATGAATTTAAATTTAGAACTTAGAACCGTTTTAAATAATAAACGATTAACTTTATTTTGTTATTCGGAATATAAATGAAGTTGAATAAATCCTTAGGATTTATGATTAAATTCGACTATGTCGGATTTATAAAATAGATTATTCCCAAACGAGACATTTAAATTTAGTTTGAATAGAAACTGAGATAAGGCATGAAAATAGATCTATATTTATATAGATAAGTTATAAGAAATAGAATACTCCAAAATAACGTTTGGTTTAAAATAGATTTCGAAATGAAAAACATGTTTTAACTTTATAAAACAGGGAAGTTAAATTATAAACAAAGTTATTATTTAGTGAGATAAATTATCGTTAGATAATTTAGAAGTTTAATTCACGTAGGAATTTGTAAACATGAATTGGGAATTTGTTTTAAAAAGGGAGAAGACGGTTTATATTTCGGAATTCGGAATATAAAAAGATTTGATTTTTCAATTAGGTTTGAAATGACAACTTGGTTCAAGATAAATAAATAAGCAAGTTAATTTATAAACGTAGTTATAAATTAAGTAAAATAAATTATCCTTAGATAATTTAGCAGTTTAAATTCGTACATAAAAATAAAAGGTGAAATAGGAAAAACGTATTGAAATAGAACAATATTTTTTATTCTGGAGTTCGGAATATAAAACGAGTTAAGTTAAATCGAAGGATTTATAATTAGAACTCGATATATCAAACTTTATAAAAAAATTTATAAAGGAATTGGAATATAGTATAAAAGATAGAGTTATAAATGAAATTATAACTGAGTAGTGAAATAATTGAAAAGTATGGAAAATCAGAAATGTCAAGTTAGATTTGAAAACTAGACTTGAATATATATTCATATATATATTCGAATGAGATTGAAATATAAATTTTAAACAATGTTTAAGCGTTTTTATTTATATATATAATTTAAACGAACTCGCCGTGGCGCGGTAGTTCGTGATTTGGCACTTCGAACTTCCATTGAGTATATAGAACACAATTTAAGTCAGAATCCTGTAAAACAAGAAATGTCAGGACCTATTGAATAATAGTTTTCTAATGGAAGAGAAGAATCTGGATTTCGTCTTAAAGATTTTGAGTTATGTCAAAATCAAATTTCTAGAAAACAGCGCCATAATCGTTTAAAAACCGTAATGGTTTATTTAAGTAAATAAAGGGATTTTAATTAAATAAAATTTGAATGACCATTAGAAAAATCTAGGCTTGAGTTATAAAATAAATATGAACCCAAGTGAAGTAAATGAAATGATTTCTGAAACAATAGTCATATTTTTTATTATTGAATAGAATTAACTAAGTAGAAGAGAAATTAGTTAATCAAGGTTTGGATCGAAATAAGACTTTGAAAAGTGAATTGGATTTGTAATGTATAATTGAAATCGAATATGAAACTTGAATTGAAATTAGAATTCAATTAGTTTACAAACAAGTTCAATATATTTTAACATGTTATGTTCTAATATAAAAGTGAAATAGGCAACAGAGTTAATTAGCAAACTGATTTATAAATTAAGTTAAAACGATTGAATTGAGTTGACTTGAAATAAGGGAATGAGAAATTGTGATTTCATATTCGAAATCAAATATGAAACTGGATTTGAACTTGGAATTAAATTAGTTATAAACAAGTCAAGAATATATTAAACACGTTAAGTTCAAATATAAAGTGAGATAGACAAAAGTGCTAGGTAACGAATTAAATAACGGATTAAGTTAAAAACTATCGGAATGAGTGCAATAAAATTGGGAATGGGTAGATATATGTTAAACTGGTTTGGTAGGAAGTATAGAAGTGAAATAAATAGAGTGCTCGACAAAAAGGTATGTATTTAATTCGTATATGAGATTTTATGCACCGTATCGGCTAGCCGCTTGGCTTTTTGATTCTCTTTTTGAATGGAGAGGCCTGTGTGGCGGTTTGGGGATTTTCCCGATGCTCCCGGTAAAAAGGAGGTTATGGCGAATTTTTCTGGGAATTTAAGGAGTTAGAATATTTTTGAGAAATTTTGATAGTTAGAAATCAATGTATCGATATATATAGAATTTGATAAGGAAACAAACTTGAAAATAGAATATTATAAACAAAATGGAAATCAATAAATTAGATTTGTTAAATATAGAAAGAGAAGCGTATACGTCTTTTAGAAATGGAAAATTGGTTTAATATGGTGTTGATTATTCGAGTTAACGGTCTTGTCTGTTTTGAAGTTAATGATGTTTTCAGTCAAGGTCTGAGAGGTAGTTATACCCCAACTTGATTGATTTCGTTTTTAACCGATAAATAACGAGATCCAGTCTCGAAGAGGAATGTTTGAATAAGAGTTAGTTAAATGCAATGTTTTGGGTTGTCGTAACGATGTTTTACACAGCATTCGTTTTAGCCCAAGGAAGTGAAATTTTGGAAATATGATTTTAAATATTTCCTAAGTCTAAAAATGAATGGTCGGGAAAGAGATAAGTAATTGGAATATTTTCCAATTATAAATAGAATATATTTTCTACGTATTGAAAATAAAAGGAGGCGGTATATGGAAATGTTTTTCGAAATAGCGAAAAGGGCCAAGATGATTATCGAAAATATCGTGTTAACGAATATCGATAAGGAAATGGAGAAGTGATTTAATTAATGAAATATTAATTAATGGGCCCGTGATTGTTTGATGTCTAAATGGATGTTTGTTTTTCTTCGATATTTAAATAACCGACTATCGAAGTGTTTGCCAATATCGTTGTCAATATGGAGAGACCGGTTGGATTATTATCCGAGAACCACTCCGTATTGGCGGTAGCGTTGCGAATCAGATTATATGAAGATAATCGAAAATGGAGTAGAATGCAAGGGCTTTTTCTATTAATGGAAATTGTGCCTTCGGTTTTGTTCAATCCCAGAATGAACGTAAATGGACGAATGTCTGACAAAGTTTTTCCAATGATCGCATATGTTGGACTGTACAAATATATATATATATATATATATATATATATATATGTATGTATATATATATATATGGTGGCAACGGATTTATTCTCTTAGCATAATATCCAGAATATTTGTGCAAACCCAAATAATGATTAACGGATCTGATAATGTGGCATTCAAAGTAATTGTGTTATCAATGAGAGAAGTAATCGTAGCCTCAGGCCTCAACAACCGGGAAATGGCAAAAATTGGGTAGGAAGCATGGCTATGTGGTTAGGTCCCATTATTATGTATTATCACCTATCTAGAGATTCATTTAATTCCTTATTCTATTCGATGTTGTCCCATTCGGGAAACCGTTGTTGATCCCAACCGTTGGTGATATACATTCGATACACTCAAGAGAAATGAGTGATCGGTCATGTGTGGTTGAGTTGCAAGATGTTCTTGTTGAACTCGTTGTATTCTCTTTAGAGATACACCAGCGGCAGGTAGTTCCATACCTTGTCATAGTTGGAATTTCATTACCTAATAATTGCTTGCGGTTTTTATTGTATATTATATATGTGGAACGTGAGATGCAAATGTTCCACTAGATTGTTATTTACTTGATTTAGAAACTATTATAATATCAAAAGAGTTTTGACATAAAGTTTATCCTTTTCTTTCAAAAGGATTTGAAAGTTAAATCAAGTGGTTTGGATTCTCATAAGGGAAAAACCGTTCCGTGTAATACGGCGTGGTCTTATGAGATATCATTTAATTTCTGAAATTGTTTTAAATTGTTTACTCATACCAGTCCCATGACTGACCCAGAGTTTATTTTGTTTTGTTTTACCTAAACTCTTGGGTGCCTAAATTTTTACGGGCAGTCAAGTAGTTCAGGATTTTACAGATTTATCTGAAGGAGCATGGAGCAGGAGGCTTCAGTGTTAGTTATATAGAATTGTGTTCCGCTGTGTTGTAAGTGTTGTACTCTGATAATGGGATGTGTATACAGTACAAATTTTGTATTTCAAAAGGTATGATATGGTATATTTTTTACCACTGCGATGTGAGATTCTGTGTTGTTATTTCTATTCTTCTTCTACCTTTTTCTTCTAAAAAAATGATTCGTATTTTCGTGATATTTGGGTTGGATGTATAGTGTATGTAGTCAACTCTGGTATTACGGATTTGCGGGCTATTATTGTTGGTATCAGAGCTTAGGTTGAGTGAATACATAGGCTATAGGATTGTGCTCATTAGAGATAGGGTCAGTAGTACCCTAGAATGAGTTGATCGTATATATATGAGAAAGCGTATTTGTTAATTGATATAAAAGTTTGTTTTATATTGTGTTAGCTACTCTGTTGGGTGGTTTATGAATTCTGGTCGAATCGTGGGACGCCACGACGTCGATAAGAGTTTGCAAATACTTGAACAGAAGATTGAACACGATATTGTTTTTACAGTGGGTAAATGAAATAATTTTACCCGAAATCCTTTTTTGATCGAAAAGGAACAATTTTCTTAAATTATTCTAGTATATGTATGTGTTGGATGTTAAAATTATAATCAAATAAGATTATAAAATTGAAATGGGTATGTAAAACCAGTTGTAATTTGTATAAGAATCAAATATACAAATGAGATGAATTAAAATTGAATTCAAAGCAGAATTTAGAATTTAAAATCCTGGGAAGTTGGGAAATGTTTCCAAAGTATATTAAATAAAATTGTTTTATTTTAAAAGGATTTTTGAATAGAAATCATTTTGAATGGATTTTGAAAGTGATAAAGCATTGAACTTACTTCAGTGGCTGGAAAATAATTATGATGATGAATGCAACATCATCAGTGTTCATTTTCGATTTTCTAAGTGACGAATTGCTACCTTAGAAAAGTTTTTGATGGAAATTTGTTTTAAAGGAAAACAAGTTAGTTTGGAAATTCAAATGTTTTGAATTCGAGATAAATATAAATATAAGTATATATTTATATTATTTCAAAGAAGATTTGAAATAAGAACCCAGGAATTTGAATGATTGAAATTAAATTTAACTTATGTAAGTTAAATGGACTGAAGTAAATAAATTGATCAGAATCAATTTAAATGAAATTGGATTACATATGAATGGAATATGAATTGAGCGCGAATAACTTGATGGTAAACCGTTCAGATAAAATGAATATAAGCATATTTGATCTTCAATGTGAATGTAAACCAAAAGTTTTGGTGGAATTAAAAGTTGTAGAAATATGAAGAGTTGAGTTCAACATAAATGAATTTATGAAAAGATAATGGTTCTGAAGCATTTTTCCTACCTTACTAATTTCGGGGACGAAATTCTTTTAAGAGGGGAAGAATGTAACGACCCGGATCTTTAGTCGACTAATTATGAATATTTAATATTTATTTTAAATATTGATTTGATAATATAAATGAATATTTATATTTAGTTATCGATTTAAAAATTGATTTCGATTTAATATCAAATGTATCAAATTTTCGAAATACGAAAATGAATTTATTTGAATTCATAGTTAAAACTGAATTGAAAACAATTCAGATGGTCATTTTAAATTGTATTTGAAATATAAATGATAATATTAATTATTTATTATCCAGGGAATTTATATTTTGGAATTTAATTTAATTTAAATCGATTTAAATTTATATCTTCTACGGATGATCAAATGGGGTTTCGATACCTGTCCCAGTGTGTTCAGAATAGCGGTTTTACCCTAGGAATGTCGGTTGTTGGGTTCAGAGAGGAGTTCAGAATCATAAGGAATTTTAATTAAAGGATACTAGTAAAATTCAAAGCAAAAATAAATAAATAAATGTTGTACTCGTTGTCTTCTTTCTTCACCACAAAATATAAACAGCCATGTGTCCCTTTTCCTCACTACTAAGTGAACCAATGGAGCAAATTGGTGGTACGTTTTCTTTTTCAGCTATATAAACAACTACTACCCCTTCCCCTTTCTTCCATTTAATCCCACAGAACAGAAATCGAAATCGCTGCTTCCCATGAACCTTCAGATAATTCTAAAAAAATTAAATCCTCGATGAAAATCAATGATTCCAGATCCATTAGAATCATGTTACCGCGAGCTACAAGTTGATGTATATATGGCGAGGTGCGATCGACCCTAGGAAGTCGCGATTTCTCTTCTCCGACAGTTGATTTAGGGTTCGCGATTCGAGGAAATACTCGATGGGGGCAACGACAGTGATTTGGGTGTGCTGAGTCGAACTCGTTAACCTAGGGTTGTCGTTCAGGTGTATTGGATCTGGAGTGATACTCAAACAAGGGTATCGACGCTTGGGGGTTGGAGTTGTGAATGATCGATCTGGGATGGCGTCGATTAGGGATTAGTTGGAACTTCAATTTGGTGCGATGTGACTATGAATGGAGATTGTCGTGACCAGTTGTTTGGGGGAGTTCGTGACTATATTAGTTAGGGATGTTCAGATCTACGGTTAGAGGCTGAAGGGTGAGCTGAGTTCAAACTTAGAGAGATGAGGAGGTCGACAATTTTGGATGTTAGTGGTCTGGTCTGCTGAAGCTATGCTGAGGCATTTTTGCAGCATATGCAAAGTTGGATTATTCAATTGATGATTATGCTGCTAGAGACCTTGGCAATTCGACATACAAACTTTACAGTGAAGTAAGATAAAAAAAATTAGCTAATTCAAGTTATGAAAAATGTTTAATTAATTATATAATATACATATATATAGGTGTTTATATATATATTCAAACTCATGTGGAGAATAAATAAAATTTTCATATCCATTATAGGTTTAAAAATCACGATAACTGTCGCATGGATTCATAGCTGTGAAATTCACATGCTGAAGTTGATTGGGATTCGATTTAAAGTCGATTGAATTTTTAATTGTATGATCAAATTAAATTTGAAGTCGGAATGGATAGCAAAATCTCGGTAAGTAAATCACACTCGTTGATTTATTTTTAGCATTAAAAATAAATTGTTGATTGCTTGTATGCATTGAAATATTATTGTGACTATTTAAAATTATATTAGTTATTTAGGCTTGACTATTATATATATATATACATATTGGGTGGTTGGATTGTTCCCGCAGTCTCGTTAGCGGATGCCCGCGGTTTCATAGCGGATGATTTCCCTATGCGCCCACAAATATATATTAGTGGATGACCTTCGTACCGCGATGTCCTGCCTCGAAGAAGGATGGGTATTATTTATGTTGACTAACATATTTGGATCCAGGAAAAACAGATTTGAGGGATCCAACTGGATGCCTCAAAAATATATTATCTGTTTGTTTATTTTTTGCATATATACTGTCATATATGATGTGTTAGAAAAACTATCATAAATAATTGGTTGTTTGTTGTTTAAATATCACTGGGCCTAAATTGTTGATATTTTAAAGTATCGTAAAACGGAAATTTCCAGAGTTAAAAAGGGAAATTCTATTTTCTAAAATATAATTTGAAATTCGAATAGAATAGAAATATTAACTTGTTTTAAAGAATAAAAACAAGTAGTTCATTTATAAACGAAGTTTATAAATAAAGTGAAATGAATTATCATTGGATAGTTTAGAAAATAGAAATACAAGTGTGACTTTGGGAAGGGAAATATATTTTTCCAAAGAAGAAACATTTATTTGAAAGGAAGACTTGTTTAATAATGGTATTTGTAAATAGAAAGGTGAAAAATTATCATTTGGATAATTTAAATATTCAAATTCAAATATGAATTTATATTGAGAACTTAGAATCATTTTAAATAATAAACGATTAATTTTATTCCGATATTCGGAATATAAATGAAGTTGAATAAATCCTTAGGATTTATGATTAAATTCGACTATGTCGGATTTATAAAATAGATTATTCCCAAACGAGATATTTAAATAGTTTGAATAGAAACTGAGATATGACATGAAAATAGATCTATATTTATATAGATAAGTTATAAGAAATAGAATACTCCAAAATAATGTTTGGTTTAAAATAGATTTCGAAATGGAAAACTTGTTTTAACTTTATAAAACAGGGAAGTTAAATTATAAACGAAGTTATAATTTAGTGAAATAAATTTTCGTTAGATAATTTAGAAGTTTAAATTCATATAGGAATTTGTAAACGTGAATTGGGAATTTGTTTTAAAAAGGGAGACGACGATTTATATTCCGGAATTCGGAATATAAAAAGATTTGATTTTTCAATTCAATTTGAAATGAAAACTTGGTTCAAGATAAATAAATAAGCAAGTTAATTTATAAACGCAGTTATAAATTAAGTAAAATAAATTATTGTTAGATAATTTAGCAGTTTAAATTCGAACATGAAAAATAAAAGGTGAAATAGGAAAAAAAAACGTATTGAAATAGAACAATAGATTTTTATTCCGGAACTCTGAATATAAAACGAGTTAAGTTAAATCGAAGGATTTATAATTAGAACTCGATATAACGAACTTTATAAATAATTTATAAAGGAATTGGAATATAGTATAAAAGATAGAGTTATAAATGAAATTATAACTAAGTAGTGAAATAATCGACAAGTAAGGAAAATCAAAAATGTTAAGTTAGATTTGAAAACTAGACTTGAATATATATTTATATATATATGTATATTTGAACAAGATTGAAATATAAATTTTAAACGACGTTTAAACGTTTATATTTATATATATAGTTGAAACGAACTCGCCGCGGCGTGGTAGTTCGTGATTTGGCACTTCGAACTTCCATTGAGTATATAGAACACAATTTAAGTCAGAATCCTGTGAAACAAGAAAATGTCAAGACCGATTGAATAATAGTTTTCTAATGGAAGAGAAAAATCTAGATTTCGTCTTAAAGATTTCGAGCTATGTCAAAATCAAATTTCTAGAAAAGCAGCGCCATAATCGTTTAAAAACCATAACGGTTTATTTAAGTAAATAAAGGGATTTTAAGTAAACAAAATCCGAATGACCATTAGAAAAATCTAGGCTTGAGTTATAAAATAAATATGAACCCAAGTGAAGTAAATGAAATGATTTCTGAAACAATACTCATATTTTTTTATTATTGAATAGAATTAACTAAGTAGAAGAGAAATTAGTTAATCAAGGTTTGAATCGAAATAAGACTTTGAAAAGTGAATTGGATTTATAATGTATATTCAAAATCGAATATGAAACTTGAATTGAAATTAGAATTCAACTAGTTTACAAACAAGTTAAAATATATTTGAACATGTTATGTTCAAATATAAAAGTGAAATAGGCAACAGATTTAATTAGCAAACTGATTTATAAATTAAGTTAAAACGATTGAATTGAGTTGACTTGGAATAAGGGAATGAGAAATTGTGATTTCATATTCGAAATCGAATATGAAACTGGAGTTGAACTTAGAATTAAATTAGTTATAAGCAAGTCAAGAATATATTGAACATGTTATGTTCAAATATAAAGTGAGATAGACAAAAGTGCTAAGTAACGAATTAAATAACGGATTAAGTTAAAAACTATCGGAATGAGTTGAATAAAATTGGGAATGGGTAGATATTTGTTAAATAGGTTTGGAAGGAAGTACAGAAGTGAAATAGATAGAGCGCTCGATAAAAAGGTATGTATTTAATTCGTATATGAGATTTTATGCGCCGTATCGGCTAGCCGCTTGGCTTTTGGATTTTCTTTTTGAATGGTGAGGCCTGTGTGGAAGTTTGGGGATATTCCCGATGCTCCCGGTACAAAGGAAGTTATGGTGAATTTTTCCGGGAATTTAAGGAGTTAGAATATTTTTAAGAAATTTTCATAGTTAGAAATCAATGTATCGATATATATAGAATTCGATAAGGAAGCGAACTTGAAAATAGAATATTATAAACAAAAAGGAAATCTATAAATTAGATTTGTTAAAAATAGAAAGATAAGCGCATATGTGTCTTAGAAATGGAAAATTGGTTTAATATGGTGTTGATTATTCGAGTTAGCGGTCTTGTCTATTTTGAAGTTAATGATGTTTTCAGTCAAGGTCTGATAGGTAATTATACCCTAACTTGATTGGTTTCGTTTTTAACCGATAAATAGCAAGATCCAGTCTCGAAGAGGAATGTTTGAATAAGAGTTAGTTGAATGCAGTGTTTTGGGTTGTCGTAACGATGTTTTACACAACATTCGTTTTAACCCAAGGAAGTGAAATTTTGGAAATATGATTTTAAATATTTCCTAAGTCTAAAAATGAATGGTCGGGAAAGAGATAAGTTATTGGAATATTTTCCAATTGTAAATAGAATATATTTTCTACATATTGAAAATAAAAGGAGGTAGTATATGGAAATGTTTTTCTAAACAGCGAAAAGGGCCAAGATGATTGTCGAAAATATCGTGTTAACGAATATCGATAAGGAAACGGAGAAGTGATTTAGTTAATGAAATATTAGTTAATGGGCTGGTGATTGTTTGATGTTTGAATGGACATTTGTTTTTCTTCGATAGTTGATTGACCGACTATCAAAGTGTTTGCCGATATCGTTGTCAATATGGAAAGACCGATTGGATTATTATCCGAGAACCACTCCGTATTGGCAGTAGCGTTGCGAATCAGATTATTGAAGATAATCGAAGACGGAGTAGAATGCAAGGGCTTTTTCTATTAATGGAAATTGTGCCTTCGGTTTCGTTCAATCCCAGAACGAACGTAAATGGACGAATGTCCAACAAAGTATTTCCAATGATCGCATATGTTGGACTGTACAAATATATATGGTGGCAACGGATTTATTCCCTTAGCATGACATCCAGAATATTTGTGCAAACCCAAATAATGATTAACGGATCTGATAATGTGGCATTCAAAGTAATTATGTTATCAATGAGAGAAGTAATTGTAGCCTCAGGCCTCAACAATCGGGAAATGACAAAAATCGGGTAGGAAGCACGGCTATGTGGTTAGCTCCCATTAGGGTGTATTATCACCTATCTAGAGATTCATTTAATTCCTTATTCTATTCAATGTTGTCCCATTCGGGAAATGGTTGCTGATCCCTACCATTGGTAATATACATTCGATACACTCAAGCGAAATGAGTGGTCGGTCATGTGTGGCTGAGTTGCAAGATGTTCTTGTTGAACTCGGTGTATTCTCCTCTAGAGATACACCAGTGGCAGGTGGTTTCATACCTTTTCATAGTTGGAATTTCATTACCCAATAAGTGCTTGCGGTTTTGATTGTATATTGTATATGTGGAACGTGAGATGCGAACGTTCCCCTAGATTGTTATTTACTTGATTTAGACACTATTATAATATCAAAAGAGTTTTGATATAAAGTTTATCCTTTTCTTTCAAAAGGATTTGAAAGTTAAATCAAGTGGTTTGGATTCTCATAAGGGAAGAACCCGTTCCGTGTTATACGGCGTGGTCTTATGAGATATCATTTAATTTCTAAAACTGTTTTAAGTTGTTTACTCATACCAGTCCCATGACTGACCCAGAGTTTATTTTGTTTTGTTTTACCTAAACTCTTGGGTGCCTAAATTTGTATGGGCAATCAAGTAGTTCAGAATTTTACAGATTTATGTGAAGGAGCTTGGAGCAGGAGGCTTTAGTGTTAGTTATATAGAGTTGTGTTCTGCTGTGTTGTAAGTGTTGTACTCTGACAATGAGATGTGTATACAGTACAAATTTTGTATTTCAAAAGTTATGATATGGTATATTTTGTTCTGCTGCGATGTGAGATTCTGTGTTGTTATTTCTGTTCTTCTACCTTTTTCTTCTAAAAAAATGATTCGTATTTTCGTGATATTTGGGTTGGATGTATAGTGTATGTAGTCAACTCTGGTATTACGGATTTGCGAGCCATTACATTTTCTTGGCATCCGGAGTATATCCGGTTCGGTAATCTTGCCATCGAAGTGTTGGTTCTTTATTTGGAGTAGGGAATGTGATAATATTAATAGATTCGGATAATGTTTTCTCAGAGGAATTGGTTGGTGTTGATGGAGAGCTTTCTTTCTTTGACATGATACTAGAAAGCTTTTCGGATAATAGTTTCTATTGTTTTGATTAAAGCAAAAAACTTTTATAAAGAATTTATAAAAGAGTATATACTAAATATAGTATATGTAAATGAATGGTAAAAATAGCTTTAACCATCCTTTTAAACCGAAAATAATTAGCTAAAAACTAGGCATAGAATACATAAAGAATGGCATGTCTGTTAGATAATGTGCTAAAAATATAAAATTTCTATTTTAGTTAAAGAGAAACCATATTGAATAAACTATGTATATATAAAGAAGAACATTTTTTGAAGTATATTAACTAAAAGATAACTTACAGAAATAAGTACTAATTTAAACTCCTTTTTGAGCTAGTCACGAACATACATTGGTGGTACATCAGTATCCTTAGCCATGAAGCATACGTTTGCTTGCTCACTGTAATTGTCGCTGTCACTTTCAAAAGATGAATCCAAATTATCCCAAGTGACTGAAAAAGCTTGTCTCTTTGATTTTTCCTTTTTGTGATTTTTCTTCAAATCTGGACAGTTCTTTTGATAATATCCGGTCTTGTGACAATTACATCATTCCACCAGTGCAGGGTCAAGCTCTTTTGATGAATTCATTTTCACATTCTTACTTTGGCCTTTTTTATATTTTAAAAACTTTCTAAAATTCTTTGTTATAAAAGCAATATCTTCTTCGTCTTGATCTGAATCTTCTTTCTCAGCATGGAAAACTAAAATTTTCTTATCTTGTTCATGTGCTTTCTTTTCCTGCAAGTTTACTTCATAGGATATGAGATTACCAATTAACTCTTCGGGCTTCATGGCAGAGAGATCACTAGCTTCTTTGATAACTAACACCTTTCTTTCCCATTCATCTGTTAAAGAGTTTAATTTTTTTGAAACTATATCAAAATCAGAATATTTTTCTCCTAATCTGAAAATGTAAATACATGTCATTTATTTACTGAATCTCGTTCATTCTAAAATTTTGATTCTGGTTTTTAAGAATAGATATTTTGCTTTGACTTTGCTAGTTCCTTCATGAGT
Organism: Allium sativum; assembly: GCA_030737875.1. Lineage (NCBI taxonomy): Eukaryota > Viridiplantae > Streptophyta > Magnoliopsida > Asparagales > Amaryllidaceae > Allium > Allium sativum. The sequence goes on from CM060913.1 coordinate 313,489,122, forward strand.
CACTTTGAGTGTTCTCGAGATTTCATATGCCATGTTGCACATACATATCTGGTTAAACTTGTTTCTATCTAAAGCACAATGCAACATATTCATGGCTTTAGCATTGGCTATTTGCTTTTTCATTTGTGGACCATTCAGTGTATACTCTTTTTGTGTGATGTTCCATGCATCAAAACTATTTGCTTGCATATTTATCCTCATTCGTGTAGCCCAATAGTTATAGTTCATGCCATTAAAGAAGGGTGGTCTTGCAGTGGATTGGCCTCCAATATATCCAGTATTATTGCTAGCACTAGTGTTATTATCCATATTAACTACGTATCAGATTACGGTTTAATGGTTAAATGATAGCCTTGCTCTGGTACCAAATGAAAAGTAGGTGTATACGACTTAAGCAGGATCTTTATATAGATATAGCGGAAATGATAAACTAGCTAGTAAATAACAATAGTTACCAGGTAAAAGCTAAGCTATAGAAATATATCACAAATAAAAAGTAAATGTGATAAGAAACGACACCAGGAATTTTATACTGGTTCAAACTTCCTGCCTTACGTCCAGTCATAAAGCTCCTATTCGGAATTCACTATCACGCCCTCTCTTAACCCGGAGGAATAGGTCACAATACACCCGTGCACCAACAAGGATGTTCCCGCCTGAGCACAAACACAGGACTTCACACTTTACAAAGGTTTTTGTCTCTTGAATGTGTTATCTAATCAACACGGAATAGTCACGATGAAGTACACCCTTCCTATAATCTAATCCTCAAGTATTTGAAGTGAATGTGAAGAATTGAAGAAAGTTTGTTGCTTGTTGAATTAAAAGATGTGAAATGATATCAAAGATTAAAAGATGCGAAATGATATCAAAGATTCAACAAGTAACTTGAATTTGAGAGCTTTATATTGTAAAGAATATAGAAGTGCAATTTCAGAAGATAGAGAGAATAGAATAAGAATTGGTAAATTGGTGATTTGGAAAACACTTTTGTGGTGTTTATATATAATAGTAGAAGAGTAGCATTCCTTCATGAAGAGTTTCAGTAAAAAGTTGTGTTAGACCAAAAAATGGTCCTAACACCCAATTGAATATGATTTGCGAAGAATAATAATCTAAGACATAGAAAATCAGGCAGAGACACGAGATTTATAGTGGTTCGGCATTAACTAGCCTACGTCCACTTCGTAGTTTCTCATTTCATTCCAGAATTACAATTACAATGAATACATTCACACAATCACTCGAATACAATGAATTATTCTCTCCGAATTCATTGATTTTTATTGGAGATGAAGGTGGTTGTTGATTGAGAAATTCGGCCATGGCTGCCATTCATGAATTAAGTGTCAGAACCCCCCTCAAATGATGCGCTGTATGTGTATTTATAGGTGTAAAATCGGTTGGGATGTGTGGCCACGTGGCAACATCATGGAGGACTTTGAAAATGATGGAGAAAGTGGGGAGCATGGCTTCATTCGTGAGCTTACAAGTGTCAATCGGTCCGGGTAAATAGGCACAAGAATAGGTCTCCAATGAAGGGAAGTTATGTGTTTCAGGCAGTTCGGTTAGGAGGCCTAGATCCGATCCGAACCGGTGTTGTTGCACCCATCCGATCCGACCCGAGGTATTCCATCCGAATCGATCCGAGCTATCCCATCCGAATCGATCCAAGCTATCCAATCCAATCCGATCCAAGCTCTGGTTTTAGGACATATGAGAGCTTTATCCTCTAACATATATAAACCTGATCATCTGAGTTTTGGGTGGGCTGGTCACAAAGCAGGCTAACATTTTGCCCCCGAAAGTACGTCTTATCAAAGATGAGGCATGCTTTGAATATGCCAAGTTGAATATTTTTGGAAAGTCGTCCATCCTTGAGAAGGCTTTATCAAATTATTGCACTGCTTCCATGGGTGCTAGTGAGTACAAATCTATGGGAGGAGTAGTTGAAATGATCTGGTAACCATTTAAACCTCGTCGAATCAAGAGGTCTAATTCCTTCATCATAAGTCATATAGGATCGTTGGATCCTGTGTGAGGTCGTACACGCACAAGTTAATGTCAAACGACTCTTCTTCTTATGCAAGTCAAGTGTATTGCAGAGTTAGACTTTCTTTTATGTATAAGTCAATGTATGAAATAGCCATCCAAGTCATAGGGTAGTATCAGAATCTTTGGGCTTTGAGCTAGCATCTGGATTATTGGGACAAAATGAATCAGAATTGGCATATGAATCTGTCACTTGTGCTTGGATCTGGACTATCCTGATATCAGGATATTAATCTAGGGCTCCACAATCGCATCGAATCGTAACAATAAGGTATCTGAAAGCCATTATCACTCTGGATCATTTTATAATCCCGTGATTACATACGAATCAACATGAGATGTTGTTAAGAACGTGCAAGCCAATGGTAGGTATAATCATCACAATCCTAAGGCAGTAGAGGAGCTTATCACACTCTCCATTTAATGCAATTGCTGGTCGAGTCTTTGGATTCATGTTTGATCCGTTAGTTGGCTCACTTGGATGGTCGAGATGAATCATGTCATACTCTGGAGATATAGTGTATATGTTCTAAATCATGCATCAAGTTAGGATCATATTCAAAATCAGTCTGTGGGTAGAAGCTCGTGCTCCTAGCATCAGTAGAGGATGAACGAGTTGGTGCTTATGCCCCCAAGCATCGGTGGGGGCTGGGCCAAGTCTATCGGGCATCCATTCTTCTAACCTTTATACTTTCTATTGTCGCATTGGGTTAGAGCTGCAGCTTCAACAATCTTAGACGATCCGTGTCATTCTATACTCTTCCTCAAGTCGTCAAGGGTTGGAGTTGTGTATGCGAATGGTCAAATTACATTCGCAACGGGGTCATCCTCTTTGTTTAGTCAGAAAGCAGTGATCGCCTCATTGATTATTAGCCAACTTAGATACTCTCCTCGCATCAGCCACAGAGTCGAGTAAGCTCGTCAATCTTGCAAGCGAGCAAACATCATTAAGCAGTTATTCAAGCTCCTTTACTCATGCTTTGGCACAATCCGAAATATTCATCATAATCTTGTTGGGTCTATCTCTCATGCTTGGTTCCATTGAGTTTGACAATCAAGATTGAGGGCTTGATCAATGAAATTGATCCTTTCCGAAATTGTACATTTCTGCTAGTCTTTTCTGGGGCTTTTCTTTTCTCTTTATCATTTCGAGAGTCAGATGGTGCTCCATTTTGTCAAGAAGACATTGAGATCATCCATTTCAACATTAGCACCCTCTTGTTGCATGAATCTGTCTGTCTCAGGATAGGATTTTCCAATGTTTCCATGAAAATCTCATGGTAGAGAGATACCGAGATTTGTTTCAGAGGTGAATCGGCCAAGTCCTCTCGGTTGGTCTCGATGCAGAGAGATTTTGAAGCTTGAGATATCCACATACTACTGTAATCAACACCATATATGGTCCAGGTCGATTTACCGATGCCACTGCGGCGTTGAATCTTTCAAAGGAATGCATGTAGGGTCTCGGCGGAGCTCTGTTGAAGCATCAATTAATGTTGGCATTCTGACCCTCGTCTTTGAGAAGTTGTCCCTAATTGTCCAATTTAGCGTTGGTGCCCTCGTATAAAGTCTTGAAACGGGTGGAAGCCAGTCTCTAGCTTCTTGGTTGCGCATATGTAATAGCTGTCAATCATGCTTCTATCTTTTAATTTTGGATGGTGATCCGTTACTCGGATGTATGCAGGTTGTTCTTGAGGATCCATTCTTCTGGTTATAGTCTGGGATCTTGCAGAACTCCGATAATAATAAATGTGTCCAAAGTTGGCGGATAGTCAAATTATGTTGCTCGAAGCTCATATGCCGCACTCCCCATCCACGGGGATTTTACTAAACGGTAATCATCAAATCCACATATTCTCTAAATTCATACTCCCTCATCAAGCTGTGAGTTAAAGTTTGATACAAAATGATTTGTTTGTGTTCAACTCATGTTAGCATTTGATCTCCCATCCAAGCTCTTAGGTTCGAAGTCGGGATGCGATAAAGTCAGATTATAGCTGTCTCAAATGCTCTCATTTGCCCCCTACATGGGGAGCCTCATGTTGAGGTTGAGCTGGATTTTAAACATTCATTTGAATTAGAGTAAAGGTTGGTCAGGGTCCGTTTAAGTTTTTAATGGCTCTTGCATATCCATAGTTTTCATCCAAAATGTTACGGTCGAAAGTTGCATGCTACAAATGCCTGAAAGGAGGTTGGTTGCATCTTGTTTCATTAAGGATGACTATGCCAACTTGTCCTAGGGTCTCATATGATCCGGACCACGGAGCAAGGAGTGTTTGAGCCAAGTTCGTTTTCGCTTGAATTCCCGTGGTGCTCGCTCCAGCGAGTAAGTCATAGTTACTTGGCCTTCCAACTATCCAAGTAAAGAAGTTATCCATCACTTTATGTCGTTTCCGGAGAAGTTCATCTCGCTGAGCCATCTAAGTTCTCAAATCAGCAAGGGTACCGTCCATTTCATATCTAGCTTGACACGCTGAGGGATCATCGTAAGAAGAAATCTGCTGACTTCCTTCGTTCCTAGCGCCTTCTGCGCAAATATCCTTAGCGCGGAAGAAATTTCTATCTTCCTTCTTCTTAGCCTTTGAGTCTGAGTGTCAGGAAATTCGCCTCCTCGTAAGTTAGAAGTCTAAGTAATGGCGTCCACCTTTATATGGGGTCTTTTAACCGGGAAGTCGGTTGAGACTAGCAAATGGACGTTCACTCTGCATCCATTCTGTGGTCCTCAAGCATCCTGTCAAGATCGAGGTATAAGTTAGACACAAACATATAAATTATGCCATTTGTAAATATTTTCAACAATGTGGCCCTAGTCCAGGGGTAACGACGAAAGATCGGTAGTTGTATCATGTCCCATTCAAATTTAGACATGGATGCATGGAAAAGAGACATTGCTTTCAAAGCTTATGTGATTGAGTTATCCAAGTGCACAAGTTATCGCATTTTCCATTAAGTGTATTCGTGAGGTGGCACTTGTCGATACACTTAGGCTATGGCCAGTCATATGTGTGTGTGTATGCTGATTCGATATATCACTCTTAGGGCCTCCTTTCGGTCGTTGACTTAAGTCGTGTGACACGTCATTAAACAATTCACTCTCAAGGCCTCCTTTCGATCATTGCCTTGTGTCGCATGAGAAATTTAGCATTGGGCATCAACGTCAGCCTTCTAGACGTGGCCCTTTGTTTGTTTTCCACTGGCCTGCTGCGGTTGTCACAAGTGCGGCCCTCGCATTCTTGTCATGTTATCTTGTACAAGCCTGCACTCTGTAAACAAAGTGAATCTCTAAGTAATAGGTAATAAAGCACATCACAATCAAGTAAGGGTTCCAATTCAGAATCCCTACAATCAAATAATATATAGCAGATCATATAGTATTTATATGGAGGGACGATGTGTGTGCCCCCAATCAAACATGAATAAAGTGCCTAGTCAGGGCTTGTTCGACATTATGTTTCCCCCAATCCTTCCGTTGGGGGTGTCGGCTCAACTTTCAATCTTATCCCCAATCCTTTAATGGGGAGTGTAGTCAAGGGGGTCTTTAATCGTGGTGCACCATCAAGCCTTGGGGACGTCATCTTCCCGTCCTTTATACTCTCTCTTGAATCATGAGAGTTAGAGTTAATCAAGCAAATGGTCATGTCATTCGCCTCGGCTTTTCCTCCTGGGCTCTAATCCCAAGAGCGGGATTCTACCGGCTCGAGTGCCATTCTCGAACTCGATATTTAGTCCATACTCCATGCTTCACTCTGGTAGATGGAGATTTTCGGGCAAGTGGTCGGGTCACACTCGCCGAGGCGCTACCTCCTAATCTCCGATTCACAGGTAGAGGTGGCCATTCGCAATAATCAAGTTTCTCTCGTCCCATTGATTCGTGGGATGGAGTTTGGTCGGACATTGTAATATCGTCCTTCAAATGTTCTCTCAAATCATGAGAGCCAGACCCATGGAGCGAGTGGTCTTTAATCATGGCGAGCCCATCACATTCATTCTAGATTGGTACTTCTATCCAATCTCTGAGAGTTAGAGTTAGCCTGGGAAACAGTCGGAAAATGTTTGCAGAAGCTTTACGTTCCTCCGATCAATCTATGGAAGGAGTGATTGGCACCGACCTTCGGGTACCTACATCATTCATATCGCATGAATTAGTCATGTCAATAATTCAGGAAGCATGTAAGAGTAAATTGCATGATTGAAAAGTAAGCATATCAAGGGGCAGTGTTGCCTCCTTTATTTGATTCATGTAATCTGATTGCGTCAAACATAGGACTGAGCCATGTAGACGGTCGAACTGCATCTGTCTGAAATCGGATTCCAACTTTGAAATGCAAAAGTCAATGCATAATTATCTTTATGTCTTCCATGTATGAGCCAAGGAGTGGATGGTCATTATGGATCCGCCTTGAGCTATACAACTTATTTCAGGCGGACGGCGTGGCTTTGTAAACGAGTTGTTCAGTCAAGCTCGCTATGGTATTGTTCCATAACTCTATATGCAGGTGTTAAAAGTCTGATCAGTATCAAATCCTAAGTACCTACACCATCCACATATTAATTCATCTGAGTTAATTACATCAATAGCTCAAAAAGCATGCAAATATAAGAGTCATGGTTAAAGAGTTGTCCTGTTAAAGGAATGAATATGATTCCTTGTGAAAATGACATTGCATGCTATCTGCAGGTCCATTTTGCCTCGCCCAATCTCTGCCAGGGGATAGTTTGATTGTGGTCTTGGTGTGACAAAGGCAATTAGGTAAATACTATAAGCGAATGACGAGGTCTTGTTTCCTTTGAATCACCTTTTTGCCCCCATGCTAAGGGCAAGGGTTGAATGTCAGGGAGTCGTGTATGTATTATTAATGGTATCATATCATCACGTTGGTGCTAGGACAGTAATTGGTAGGAGAATACTGGATCCTTGTTCATAGAAGCTTTTGTGCTTTCCATGTTAGGAAATGGGATATGGCTGCTAGGGTGATAGTTATATCTCATCCATCCTCATATATGACTTCAATCCCATGTTGGGAATAAGATCTAACAGACAGATAATCAATCAGCATCTAGGCTTAAGTGCTCTAAACTTTTAACTCATTAATTTTCGGGCAAGGCTGAGGAAATCTATCATCCAAGCCTATTATGTATCAGCTTTGAATTAGATGATGTAATCATGAGCAATCGACGTTCGAATCTCCGGTTGCACCCAATGTCTGGGACACGAGTTACTTGACTAATCCTCAATGAAGGGAGTGAAATTGTAAATCTTCACTTTCTAACTCCAAAACGTCGTTTGTCAAAAGTTTCATTTGCATTCATCTCCCATCTAGCGGGAGGCTGATTAGTGATTTTGTCCAATCATCTAGGATGGTGAATTCAGCAATGAGGCTCGTTGGTGTCTATCTTGGGACAACTTTCCAAGGGAAATAAGTGTTGTCGCCTTGCATATTATATCTCGAGGCATAAAGAGCGATGGCACGCCTTTCACTTCTCCTTGCTAAGTGCATTCCGCGCCGCAGGAAGTTCATCATTGGGTTGTCTATGACTCTCTTCTGAGTTGTCGGAACTGTCTAGCTTGGTCGGATTATTGACCTTCTGATTTTCCGTTCGTAGGACGTAAGATATGCTGTAACGTTCCAATCCATCCAATAGCTCTTCTACCTGTTCTAGGCAAGCTACGAGTTATAATCCCTTCCTTTGGAATTTCCTTCGAATCAATACATCTCCAACGCAGGGTCATCGATCATTCATTGCACCGTCGGTATACAGTAACGGGTGCTTGTATTCATTTTTCGTTTTGAAGGGCCATCTTCTTCATCTAACACATCCTCTTCGGGAATGGTAAATTCAGCGATGGATTCGGCTAATGTTTGGGGATTAAGCAGTAGACACTAGGGTGCAATGTAAGCTATGAATTCTGCTGGAGCTGGTCGGTCTAGACCTTGATCAGATAAACTTGAGTATGATAGCATAGCTTGCGAGACTTTAAGTAATATTCATGCGTTATGTCACAATGCAAATAAGAAGTAGAGAGCTAATGGTTGATTCATATTTGCTTTAATCTGGAGCTCTCATCATTTGACCAAGGTCATATGGTGACTGGTGAGCAGTCAAGTTGTTATAATCCTGGAAAGGATCCATAGGTCCAATCATGGCGTGTGGTGGTTCAACTAGTACCTAATTCTGGGCACCAAAGTATGTTGACTTAACCTTTATTCGATGGAAATCGGTCTTCCTCGATGTAGTTGACAGCAAACGACAATTGCAAAGGTTCGCTAAGCTCTTTGGAAGGTGAACCGCAGAACATATTTCATTCATCACATCATACAATTGAAGTGTAGCTTTGGGATGTTGAGATCCTTAGCTGCTTTCTGGTATCCCCTTATTGACAATCATGGTCACTAAGATCGTAGGAATTATCTTCGGAGTAGTGATCGGACAACTCCATATATTCATCATTCGATGCCTCGCTGATTGGACAAGTTCAAGTTGCATAAATAAGATGGTAACTACTCGTTAGCGAGCAACATCGGTTGCATCGGTGAAATATATACACCATCAGAACTAAGGAAGAGGAATCTGCTATGAGACAATCATTGTCTTGTACACTGTCCTTGATAACAAGCCAGATCTGATTGTTAGCTCCTCAAATTGGCTTACTGCTGCAAATAAGTGTCATGGCTCTGGGAAGAATCCCAGTCATTGCCAACTTGCTATGATATTCTCGAACTATCCGTCTAATCTTCATTAACAAGCTTTGATAACTGCTGTTAGCTAAAATGTATGCCGAGCCGTGCTCCGAGCCGAAGGCGAGGCCGTCAGCGGGTCCGGGCGCAGCGCCGGTGGGGGTCCAGGGCCCCACAGTCCCGGCGGCAAAAATGTGGGCACCGCACGATTTTTTCAATTTTGGAAGATGGAGCCTTTTCTGAAATGATCAGAAAAATGTATTTTTCCCAAAAAACAGCTGTTTCGAGTCGGTTCGGATCATACCTTCAAGTAGCAGTTCGGAGACGTCCTCACGTTGGGTCGGATCGGACTAGCACCTCCGAACCGGATCAGAGCATCATCATTTGGTCGGTTCGGGTGCCATTCCGGGTTGGATCTGGAGTTACTCCGCTCCGGCCATGTAAGTATGCCATGTTGTCTTCATATGTTGAGCGGGTCGGATTTGGGTAGCCCGAACCGATCCGAAATATCATCCGATCCGGGACTCCTAGTGTAACATAAAACAGAATGCCTTCTCCGATCCGAATTCTTATCTTCCATCTGAACCAATCCACTACTATCCATCCTACCCGAAGTTTTCTACTGTCTCCGATCCGAATGCTTCGCCTGAACTGGAAACATATTCGATCCGATTCAAATGGTTTCCTGGACTCCACTCCTGGACTTTGGCGACTGTTGCTGGACAAAGTGGAGCCGATTTCACGTCTAGTGATCTCCACGATTGCAAATATAGTTTCATAGGATTTCCTCATCGAACTTGGTGATCCGATAGTAGACTGGAGAATCCTTATATGCTGAGAATCTTCATTTCTCAGTGAAAGCACCAAAATGTTAGACCAAAAAATGGTCCTAACACCCAATTAAATATGACTTGCGAAGAATAATAATCTAAGACATAGAAAATCAGGAAGAGACACGAGATTTATAGTGGTTCGGCATTAACTAGCCTACGTCCACTTCATAGTTTCTCATTTCATTCCAGAATTACAATTACAATGAAGACATTCACACAATCACTCGAATATAATGAATTATTCTCTCCGAATTCATTGATTTTTATTGGAGATGAAGGAGGTTGTTGATTGAGAAATTCGGCCATGAATGCCATTCATGAATTAAGTGTCAGAACCCCCCTCAAATGATGTGTTGTATGTGTATTTATAGGTGTAAAATCGGTTGGGATGTGTGGCCATGTGGCAACATCATGGAGGACTTCGAAAATGATGGAGAAAGTGGGGAGCGTGGCTTCATTCGTGAGCTTACAAGTGTCAATCGGTCCGGGTAAATAGGCACAAAAATAGGTCTCCAATGAAGGGAAGTTGCGTGTTTCAGGCAGTTCGGTTAGGAGACCTAGATCCGATCTGAACCGGTGTTGTTGCACCCATCCGATCCGACCCGAGGTATTCCATCCGAACCGATCCGAGCTATCCCATCTGAACTGATCCAAGCTATCCAATCTGATCCGATCCAAGCTCTGGTTTTAGGACATATGAGAGCTTTATCCTCTAACATATATAACCCTGATCATCTGAGTTTTGGGTGACCTGGGCACAAAGCAGGCTAACAAGTTGCATCCATTTCCATTGATAATTGAAGAGAAATCTCTTCATGAAAGAAGGTGATTCTTCATAAAAAAGGCTTCTGTTTCAAATCCGTCGACTGGTCTAGAAACCACCAGTCGACTGGTTGAATCATACTTTAAAACATTTGGATTTAAACCTTTTTAAAACTAGCCGTTATGCATAGAATCGTGCTGACCAGTCGATTGGTCATATTTCTACCAGTCGACTAGTATAGTTGAGTCTGTACTGTCATGGCTTTTTTAAAGCCTTATAAATATATGCCGTGTTTTGTATATTTGTGTTATACTTAAGGATAGATTTTGACATAATTCTAACATGACTCAATGTATGTATATGTGTGTATAACCTTATCTTCATGACATGATTTCCATTGCTCTTCTCTTTGTTGACATTAATCAAAATTCTTGATTTCAACATTAGTGAAGATTTCTCCTTCAAAGCATGTCGTTCGATTCAGAAATAAAGGAAAGTTAGCTCCTAGGTTCGTTGAACTGTTTCTGATAGTCGAGCGAATTGGAAAGCTCACATATAGATTGGAGTTACCCGAGACGATGTCGACTGTGCATAGTGTGTTCCATGTATCGTTTCTACGAAAGTTCATGCATGATTAGAATGTGGTGGTATCTCCAGAGCAGTATGAAGACCTAGAAGTAGAGACTGTAGTTGTGAGACCTCGTAAGCCACTTCATGTTGTAGGGAAGACCGTAGTTGTGAGACCTCATAAGACACTTCATGTTGTGGGGAATGACACGAAACAACTTAGGAGGAAGATGGTTAAGCTAGTCAATGTACAATGGAGTGAAGATGGTGACGATTGTACATGGGAGACGGAAGGGAGCATGAGGGAGACTCATCCAGAACTCTTCGTTGGTAGAACCCTTTGATATCATATCATCGTTGTATCGTTTTATCTTGTTGTTGTTTGATAGAATTCTGCGTGCTAGGATAAGGCTATGGATGCATGGCTTGATGGTTACTATTTTAGATGATAGAATTGGCTTCTCATGGATGATAGGCATGCATAATTATTGTGGTTTCTTGTGTTTGCTTGGAATTTTGGGGGCGAAATTCCTAAAAGGGGGGGGGGGGGGGGAGAGAACGTAACAGCCAACATTTTACGTATCGGAGGATCGTAAAATATTTTTATTTTATTTCCTGAGGGTTGGATCATTCTCATATTTTAGTATGTTGCTAATGGGGATGTGAGACATGTCCATAATTTTTATCAATTTTGTTTGTGACTATTTTGCCTATGTCAGTCTTGTACAAGGAATAACTTTTGACTTAGGTCGAACCAGGTGGTGAGACCTTTGCCATTGGAAAGAAAATGATGATTGTCTTTCCATAGAGTGGTTACATTAAAGATTTGGCTCAGTGGTTTGGGAGGAATCGTTGTTTTAAGGTTTTTCAGTTGGTTGTTCAGGTTTTTAAGCCATATTGGGCTGATTTGAAGAGACCCATTAATGGGCTGGTGGAAGACTATAAATAGGGGGCGGGAGGTATGGGAAATAGTTTACCTTCCCCATTCTCTCATTCGGAAGAGCCAAGAGATCCTCCATTCCTTCATTTCTCCATCTTTCCCCCATTAAAGCTTAGGAAATCAAAAATCTACACCATTTAAGGCTAGATCTACATCGTTTCAAGGGAGATTTCATCGAATCAAGGAGTTCGGATCAAATCCTTGATGTTCGGAATCATAACTCATTATTTTCGCTTGTTTTGGAGGATTGGTGAGTGATATGCATCTCTCACATGGATTCAATCAAGTATATGGATGTTTGGGCATGTTTTTCATCAGATTCAAGCATTTTCTCATAGATTTATATCTTGGTAAGTTCATTTTCATATAAATCACTATAGGATCTGATTTAGCAAGTTCAAACCGCTAATTTCTATGTTATTTCATATGTTTATGCAAGCTAGATCCGCAATTTAGATCATATGTTCATTTATCATGATTTTGGTGAAACTTATATAACTTGTGATGAAAATCGTCGTTTTTATGTTGCTAGTGATTTCATATCATGTTTGTGGTCGTATTTGATCAGTTGGACAAGTTGGTTTCGTCGAATTTATCTTTTGGCGAAGTTTTGGTCGAAATCGGAGTTGGATTGGAATGTACAGGAAATGGGTCGGCCTCGTCCTAGTCGGTCGTACTTCTAGTCGGTCACGAAGTACAAGGGTAGTATATGAGGTTAGGTAGGGTCGGTCTTCTCTTGGTCGGTCGATCGCAAGCTGTAGGGTCAGTCAGTCATAACTTGGGGAGCAAGCTTCTAAAACAAGGTCGGTCGGTCTGAATATGGTGGTCGGTCGGGCTTCAGATGGAAGGACTGGGTCGGTCAAGATGGAGACATACGGGTCAGTCCCAATGGGAGAGGGCTGGTCGGTCGGTCATAAGAAGGAAGGGCTGGTCGGTTGGTCTGGGTAAGGAAGGGTTGGTCGGTCGTAAGAAGAAAGGGTTGGTCCGTCGGTCAGCATGGGTTAGAGATTTTAGCAGTGCTTCTAAACGCTATGGTTGATGGCTTAAATACCATGGTTTGTTTTCCGTAGTCATGGGTGAATGCTATGGGTTATTCCAAGCCTTATATGGATATTGTTTGGTTTAGTGATGTTGTGACTTCGGGAAATGCATTCGAAGTGATGTGATGAGCTCGTTGATCAGCGTAAAGCAACGAATAAGCAGACAACTCAAAGGTGTTGGTTTGTGGATAATGGTTACTCGAGTGGGACTTGAGTTTTTGATTAGTCTCCAGTGATGACGACTAGAGATGCGAAGGCCAAGAGATTATCGTTATCGTAATTTCTAGCAGACTCAAAGCAGGGGTACTTTGTGTAGTCGTGAAGGGCCTCATACCTTGGGCAGTCGTGAAGGGCCTAGTTGTCGAGATTTGAGAAGACAAACATACGAGTCATGATGGCGTATGGAGTATTTGCTAGAACCGGGGTTACCATTGGCCCTTGACATATGACAGTCATGATGGGCCGTCATACGATTAACGATAGTTTCAAAGCCGGATTAGCAGTGATAGCCAGAGTAAGTCATGGGTGATTGGATGCTTTGTTTCTACCGTCTTAGGTAGATTGTCTAACGTCGAAGGAGATATTCCTTGGGTGCTTGTCTGATATTGGTTTAGGCCTCTGGGGCTTGTCCTTGAGGGATGTTGAATTCGATTAGGATGGTTTACATTAGATACATAATTTGGATGTCATAAGTGCTTTATCATGATTGAATGGGTGTTCTGTTTTTGATGAATGAATGGTTGAATTGTTTGATGTAAAGGCTATCACTTTCCGATGTAGGGAAGATGGGAGTTGAGTTCTTCTCCAGTGTTTGGTAAATTGGTTTGTTAATCTACCTATTCTCATATACTTTATTGATGATGTTGGTTAGCTGCTTTATCGTTCACTAAGACTGTTGTCTGACTCAAGGTTTTATGTTTCCCTCTTATTATCTTGGGTTGTTCATTCGGTTGTGGATGGGCAGACTAGGTGGCAGGTGATAGGTGATTACTTAGTGAGGATGATGTAGCTGTTCGGAGACGAGCAGGAGGTTGTTGGTGTACTACCTTTCTACTATATAGTATTTGGATTTCCGTTGTTTGTTAATCTCTGAGTGTTGTAGTGAGGCAATTTGTACAAACACTATAGTTGTAATTCAAGTCTATGGATATCACTTTCTAGTCGTTATGAAAGTCTAGTGTTTTCTGCTTCACTATTAATACCTGTTGTATATATTATATTTTATCCTTGCGCTTTAAGATTTACGACAGGTTACGATTGTGTTATCCTACCATAATTATCGTCCACAGCTGCCTGACACATCTTCTTGTTTAGTGCGGGGGCTGTGGGCAGTCGTCACAACGCCAAAGCACAAATCCAACCAAGACAAACCTAACGACGTTACCCATACAAATTCACTTGAAAGCTCAAAAACAACAATCATCTAACACCCAAATGAAAGACCCAGACTCTCACAACATAGACACCTACAACCCATGCTACACAACCCTGCCAACGACTTAAAACCGACAAGACGACAACTACAGAAACATTGAATATCAAGCTACTCAATCTGTAACGACCCACATTTTTGACCGTTTAAAATCGACAATAAACCACACATATCGACCCAAACAAATTGCAAATACAGGTAGTTATTGGGAAAAGAAGAAAAAAAAGAAAGAAGAGGAAAACAATCACAGAACCTCACAGCGGAAGGACCACATATAATAATTAAATAGCAGTTTAAACAGTTGAAATATATATACAATAGGTTATAACATCAATGGTTATCATAGTTACACATATACAGATTTCAAACAAAGCAGCGGAAAATATTCATATATAATAGATGTATACCCAATCTTCGTCTTCGCTCTCCAAGGTAAAGGAATCTTCGCTAACTGCAAGCATCCGCTGACCCGAGCATATTGCATAAAAGAAAACACAACAAACACTCGGATCAGCACTAAATCAATATCATATTAGTCAAATTAAAATATGAAATAACATCAGTGTCATGGGTGCAGTAACTCAAGGGATGTTACAGGATTTTTTTTCCATCTCTCAAGGATCCGTTAAACTAATACATAGATAGTATAATACGTTATTATGATAGTGTCTACTCAGTAAAGTATAAATACTGAAAATAGCGTAAGCGGGATTACATTTTTACCGTTACACCGTTTATAATACCGTAGTCTATACAGTACCGTAAACCCACCATAAACGATGGCAGCAGAGGGCACTCCATAGGTACGATACAAATCAAAATCGTATGGGGCTCGATAAGGATAGTAGGACAAGGCACTCGAGGCAATGCCTAGGGTAGGATTCTACCAATTGCACTCCCGGACCGGTGGTAACGCGTAGCAGCCACTACCGCCCACCTCGGAACACACTCCCAAAGTCATAATTGGGCCCAAATCATCATCATCATCATAGTCATAGAAAATAGTATCGAAGAAGTTTGTCTGATCAAAGGTGCTGCCTCAATTAGTCACGGTATAGCTCCTGTTTTAGTCATTTCAATTCTGACCCCAAGGTCAGGGCTATTTCGTCATCGTTCATCTTCTTCGATCCAATAATCGTCTCTATGTCATCATCTTCCATTCTAGATACGTCCTAACGTTCACAGTTGTTAAAGTGGTATCGACACTGACAAAGAGTATGCCTTATGTCGACTTCGGTCGCCTTAACAACCAACGTTTACATTTTCCACATCGGTTGGTTCTTTTATGTTTCACAAAGGTTCGCTCTCGTATCAAAATATCATATTTTGTTTCGAACCCGTTTTATATTCAAAATAGAATATAATTTTATATAAAAAAATATCCCAATCATTCCCAAACCGATTATATTCCAAACTAGAATATATTTCCATGTCATTATACTATACTCTTGTAATATTTCAAATCGATCTATATTCACATAGAATATACTTCATCTTAAAAGATTCAGTTATTTCAAATCGATTTACATTTGAAATCCCTTAATACTCAAATAGAATATATATTTTTCCATATCTATTCATCTCAATCTTTGGAAATCCCATTTATATTCAAGTAGAATAAAATCTACCTTTCCATATCAAAATCGGTTAAAAATCAATTCATATTCAAATAGAATATAACTTATCTCAACTCCATTTGACCCAATGGTTCAAATCCAAACACTTTCCATTCGGAAGAAGAATTACAATTCGTAAAATAAAAACTTATAAATAAAACCTTATATAAAATTTACTTATATAGAATCATTAGAGTGTACTAAGGTAATTTAAATCACTATTTATATAAATAAAACAAGCTTAATAAAAAAATTAAATAAAAAAAATAAAAATATATATATGAAAACTTCACTTATAACAAAGTAGATATACAGTTTATAGATAAAATAAAATAAAATAAAACAAAATAAAATAGAATTTTAAACCTTAAATTGTTTCTCCTTCCAAATTTCAACACTTGAATCTAAATTCCAGTCCTAAATGGAGTTACACCATTTTAATATCTTATTCCAACCCATTCAACCCATTTCCATTTCGAGGATTCAAAACCATATTCGTATTTAGTTTAAAACAACTCCAAATATCCTCAATTACTTTTATTCCAAAATTTAAATTCGAAAAGAATTTATTAAATTTGAGTCCACCAATTATTGGAATAAATCCCAAACCATATTTAAATCCAAATTACAAACTTCCAAATTAGTTTGGGAAATTTCTTAATCATTCCAAGTAACATCGAGAATTCATATCTTAAAGGATTTTTTTTTTCGAAAATCAATACATTTCCTTTAAATGAAATTTTTCCACCCAATAGAATTCAAATAATTAAAAATCATTTAACCAACCGATGTCCATATATAATTTTCTACCCTATGGCCAAGTGATTTAAATTTAATTTCTCGATACTCAGGGACGGATCTATCATTTCAATCCAAATCAGGGTCACAGAGATTTATCATTTCACTCTGTGTTCTTAATTTATTTTATCGATAAACCTCGGGTTTATTAGATGCCCGTAACATCAAGGGTAAATGGGATTTATCGTCATAATCACATACAATACAATATACTGAATATGAATCATTAACAGTGTCAATATCGAATTCAGTAATAAAAATCCAACCAAGCATCCATCACACCATTCTATTTAACTGATCCACATTAAACTGTTTCAGGATTAGCAAGGATTCAAATTTCCAACTAGAAATTTAAATTTAATTAAATAACTGATTATCGGTCTAATTTGCATGTTAACACATTGGTAAATCAAAATTTAAGCAACCAAATTCAACAGCCAAATACAACCATGCAACCAAACTATTTCATAATTTAATTCGATAAATATGGGAATAATTCAGTATTTCGTGAGCGAAGAATCACTCACCTTTTGGCCTTTAAATCATACAAACGTCCAACCAAGCCCAAAATTTGACAGTCTCTGAACGCAACCAAACTAGTCTCAGATCGACTGCAACTCCGCTATGATCCCAACGCACCCAACCACATCCAAATTCGAGTTAATATGAGAAAGTTATTAGCCTTTTACCGTTTAAATTTATAATATATAAAAATTAATTAAATTATTCCTCACCCAATGATACTCCGCCACGTCAGCCCCTGATCTCTTTCCCGCTCACTCTCCATCCCGCTACAGTACCCGACGCGCAAAGAACCCAATCTAGCCGGAACTTTGACCATCGATTGCCTCTTCCTCCGACTGCTTTAGCGTCTCCGATTATAGGCAAAAGCAAGCTCATCGAAATCCGCACTGTACCAGGCCGGAACTGTCACCTCCGGTGCCATGTACTGTCGCCGACGCTCAGTTGAAACAAGGGCATTCGAAACCCTAAAACTCCAATTTCCGTCAATCTACTCCACCACATAACCTCCAACCACTTGCAATCAATTCGTATTGATGAGAGCAACAATACCCAGATCCTCGAATTTCCGATTAAGTTCCAGATTGAAAACCCCTAATTTCACTTCTAGGGTTTCGAAAATCTAGACTTTGACCGTCGATTTCGGGCAACTGCGGTACTGCATGTTGAAACAAACTATACCGGCGGCTTCGTATCGTTGAGTGCTTCGATTGGCATATAATAAGCTATGATTTGAGGAAATTTGATTTTGGAGTTTGTATTTTATTTTCTAGGGTTTTCCTTTGAAGTTTCAGCCATTAGAGAAAAGTAGGTAGAGAAAAATAACGTGGATGAGAAATGAGCTGGTACGGTAGGAAGGAAATTGTTATATATATATATATATATATATATATATATATATATATATATAAAGGTCCAATGTGAAACAGTGAACAATTATCAACTTACACTGATACCCTTCACGTTTTCTCCCGTACGATCAAACGGTAAATCGGATTGTAACGCAAATTGAAATCATACCATAATTCACCATTCCGGTTCCGATGAGACTGGTTTCGTCGGATTCCAAGACAGTTGTCAAAACAATTAAATTTCACAGTTAATTAACTAATAAAATATTCAAATATTCATTTCACTTGTTTAATTCAAATTTAAATATTTAAAATTTCCATTTTAAACTTAATTCTAACCTAAATAAATTTTACACGTCGATTTCCCATATTTTAAGTTCCTAAATTTGATTCCTTAGAATTTAAATTTGAATTTCAAATCTTTAACTTAAACAATTCATAATTTCACCATTTAATCAATTTAACTTGAATTTCCCTTTTTACTTAAACCACTCATATTTACTTTGTTATTAAAATATTAAGTTCAAAATTATCATATTTCCAAATAACTAAATTTGGAAATCTATTTATCCTCAATTCAATAATCATCATTATTATTAACAAAAAAATTTGATTTTCATCCAATATATTTCGTTTTACTTGTTTTAAATTGAAATTTAAATATACTGAAATTATGGGATGTTACATTCTCCCCCAGTTAAAATCTTTTCGTCCTCGAAAAGAGAACGAAATGATATTAAGCACATATCTATTTTAAATTCATACTAAAAAATAGCCTTTATAAAATAAGTTATATTTGTAAAACTCAAAATTTTCTAACTCCCGAAATCACAGAAAATTTCGGCAGCATCTCCTTTGTACGGAGAGGTCCGGGAAAAATCTCTACATACATATAACTCAATATACATCTCATCCAGTGATGAGGCATCCGAAAAATGGGGAAAACGCCATATATATGTAACTACCAAACTATATAACCAACATACATACCTTCTTAGCATTTATTTGCATTTTTATTTACCTTAGCGTTTATCGTTTAGCGCAAGTGAGCTCCGTAGCATAGCGCAACTTCCTTACACCTGCTACATACTCACATACACATAAGAATCAACATATATACAATATATAGTAATTGTATACAACTACACAACATATATCAACATTTCAACTACAAAACAACCATGTTAACAACATGCCAGCGAAAAGATGGGGTATTATCGACCCCTAGATGATGGAATTTGACTAAGACACACTGGGAAAAATTTGTTGCATTCGTTTCAGGCTTTCCGAATTGTCCGGATTCGTCAAATTCGGAAAATCCATTTGAAAGTTATGACCGTTTTAATAAAACCGAACGCTTCAGCCCGTACCCTGAAAGTGCAGGTCTGAAATGTTCTATCCACTATTTAGCCCTCTAAACATCAGAATTTGACTCGGCATATTAAGGGAAAGTTTTAGTTTACATTCTGGCCTTTCCGAATTGTACTCGCACATCAAAATCCGACGCTCAGTTAGGAAGTAATGGTCAAAACAATATGCATATATGCTTCGATTTTTAATTTCCTGCACATTGCACTACGTCTAAAACATGGATTTCGACCTAATAACATGAGAATTTCGACGTGTCGCTATATACAAATGTCTTAGTTCAGATTCTAAGATTTCCGAAAAGTCCGAAATCATCGAATTCCGATCGTCCATTCAAAAGTTACAACTATTTTACTTCAACTTATTGGATATTTCAGATTTTGGCATAAACATTGATAAATTCCATTTCTAGTTCAAACTTTCCGATTCGAAAATTTAAGCTAAGCTTAACCATCTAAATAAATTATCATTTCATTATATTCAAGTATTGTTTACCTTTTATCGCTTAAGTATACTCACGTTCATTTTACTTGTATTAAGAAGATTTCATTTTAACTATTCATATTATGTCATCGTCTATCTTACTCAAGTTCATTTCAACTTATTCATTTCAGTTGTTCTTATTCGCTCATTGAATCATTTACCTATACATTTACTTCATAATCCATGAAACGAAATTTTCCATTCAATCGCTTACTTTATCTAATATAATTTCCATTCGTTACTCGTCTAATTTCAAGTTTAAATCACCATTAAGACTTGGATTTACTTTAACTTTTCCAACAAACTCAACTATATTCAATCCTCAATTCATTAACCTTGGTCGATTACCAAGTTTTGATTTCTTATTCTTGTTTATTCATCTATATGTATCGGATATCGTTCGTTTTATCCGTATTTGATTAGCCCTTTCCACATGAATAAATTTCGATTTTCATTCTAATTATATGTGTTCATTCTCACTTCATTTCATTCTCTTATCTTTAATTCCGAATCGACTCAAGCCAACTTCCCTTAAGTTTGTTTCCGTTCGTCTTAGTTTATTAACCTACATTAAGTTACCTTAAATCCAAGTTCCTTCAAATATCTCACTTACCATATTCAGCTTTATCCAAATTCTTATTCAATTTCATTAACATAGGGTTTGTTTAACTTTCCTATTTCCTCTATCTATAATTCCACTTTATTAATTTTTTTTCTCATTCCATTTATTAAGTTCCAAATTTCGAGGATCATTACCGAACATCAAACTCTTTCTATATTAATACTACTTCAAATCTATTTATGGTTTTCAAACTAGCTCGATTTGATTTCATTCATTAAGCTCAAATTACGTTAAACCTCATTTCCTTCCTACACTTGATATTGTTCTTACCATTTATTCATTCAATTAGATTCTATTCCCACTTAAAGTTTATTCTCCTAATTCAAGTTATTTATTCGACTCTAGCATCCTAAATCGAGTTAAGGACGGTTTATGTATTGCTCAAATGTTCCTCAACTCTTACTATTCGATTTCTAAGTTAAATTTATTCTACTCAATTCCTTTACTCAACTAATATTTTTTTCCCGATTTCCTTATTTAACTTTATTTAACTTGACTAACTTAATATCCTTATTAATTAGCATATTTATTTGCATAGCAAAACTTTTCAATTTATTTTACTTTCATTGGATTTCGTTTCTTGGTTAATTTCAACTTTATCGAACACTTATATCGACTAATTTTGGAATTCTCTTAAACTCTATTATTGTTCAGTCTTAAGTACTCCAATGCTCATTTATCTTCTCTTAATACTTAGTTTAATTTCCAGGTTCCAAAGTCAAAATTCCAATGAATCGAGTACTAAATCCTAAATCATTATCATTAGTTACGACAACTCAAGGTGCTTGATTCCGGGTTTTATAACCTAAATTTAAAATAACATACCATATGAAATTTCAAATCCACACTTTTAATTTAAGAAAGAAATTTAAATCTTGGTTTTAAATTTAAATTCAACTTTAAATATCGTATACTAATACCTTTGTATAAAATTTTATGCTATATGGAAATTCAATTCAAAAACCCTTTCAAACTAGTTAGGAAAGTACGTAGTGGTCTCCCCCACTTAGATGCTTCAGAATAAATGCGATAATGCGTGCACTCATTACCGAAATCATGTCTGATGTCCGAGAAGGGATTTCACTCATTTCGTTAAAGATTCTTTTGAAAACTATTTCCAAAACTATATCTTATAATATGATATTTTTCCCAAACTTAGAAAACTACTTCTAAAGCCTCCCAGAATCAAGTTTTCAAGTCCATTTCTATTTATCGTAAGCATTATTATGTAACTAATTATGCTTAAGAGATTTCATACTCGAATATTTATAAAACCAGCTAATTTTTCTAATTAAATTTATTATTGAATCAACCGTAATAGGTATTAACTTAATATTATTACATACTAACGACCAATTCTTATACACTTAAACCCACTAATGGTATACATATAATATATAAAATATAATCGAAACCATATTATGTCAATTCATTCCATTTGATTATTTAGGAATTCCTATCGATTCTATGGCGTCCCATATATCGACCAGAACCCATAAATATTCAACGGAATAAGTCAACACAACATAAACCATTTTATCAAAATACAAATACGCTCTCTCGTATATACCCTCAAACTCATTATAGGGCATTATTAACCCCATCTCTAATGAGTTTATTCCCAACAGAGCCAAGGTTATCACCAACCATCGCTCTGATACCAAATGTAACGACCCACATTTTTTACCGTTTAAAATCGACAATAAACCACACATATCGACCCAAACAAATCGCAAATACAGGTAGTTATTGGGAAAAGAAGAAAAGAAAGAAAGAAAAGGAAAACAATCACAGAACCTCACAGCGGAAGGACCACATATAATAATTAAATAGCAGTTTAAACAGTTGAAATATATATACAATAGGTTATAACATCAATGGTTATTAGAGTTACACATATACAGATTTCAAACAAAGCAGCAGAAAATATTTATATATAATAGATGCATACCCAATCTTCGTCTTCGCTCTCTATGGTAAAGGAATCTTTGCTAACTGCAAGCATCTGCTGACCCCGAGCATATTGCATAAAAGAAAACACAACAAACACTCGGATCAGCACTAAATCATTCTCATATTAGTCAAATTAAAATATGAAATAACATTAGTGTCATGGGTGCAGTAACTCAAGGGATGTTACGGGATTTTTTTCCATCTCTCAAGGATCCGTTAAACTAATACATAGATAGTATAATACGCTATTATGATAGTGTCTACCCAGTAAAGTATAAATACAGAAAATAGCATAAGCGGGATTACATTTTTACCCTTACACTGTTTATAATACCGTAGTCTATACAGTACCGTAAACCCACCGTAAACGATGGAATTAGAGGGCACTCCATAGGTACGATACAAATCAAAATCGTATGGGGCTTGATAAGGATAGTATGGCAAGGCACTCGAGGCAATGCCCAGGGTTGGATTCTACCAATTGCACTCCTGGATCGGTGGTAACGCATAGCAGCCACTACCGCCCACCTCGGAACACACTCCCAAAGTCATAGTTGGGCCCAAATCATCATCATCATAGTCATAGAAAATAGTATCGAAGAAGTGTGTCCGATCAAAGGTGCTACCTCAATTAGTCACGATATAGCTCCTGTTCTAGTCATTTCAATTCTGACCCGAAGGTCAGGGCTATTTCGTCATCGTTCATCGTCTTCGATTCAATAGTCGTCTCCAAGTCATCATCTTCCATTCTGGATACGTCCTAACGTTCACAGTTGTTAAAGTGGTATCGACACTGAGAGAGAGTATACCTCATGTCAACTCCGGCCTCCTTAACAACCAACGTTTACATTTTCCACATCGGTTGGTTCTTTTATGTTTCACAAAGGTTCGCTCTCATATCAAAATATCATATTTTGTTTCGAACCCATTTTATATTCAAAATAGAATATAATTTCATATAAAAAAATATCCCAATCATTCCCAAACCGATTATATTCCAAACTAGAATATATTTCCATGTCATTATATTATACTCTTATAATATTTCAAATCGATCTATATTCACATAGAATATACTTCATCTTAAAAGATTCAGTTATTTCAAATCGATTTACATTTGAAGTCCCTTCATATTCAAATAGAAAATATATTTTTCCATATCTATTCATCTCAATCTTTGGAAATCCCATTTATATTCAAGTAGAATAAAATCTACCTTTCTATATCAAAATCGGTTAAAAATCAATTCATATTCAAATAGAATATAACTTATCTCAACTCCATTTGACCCAACGGTTTAAATCCAAACACTTTCCATTCGGAAGAAGAATTACAATTCATAAAATAAAATTTTGAAAATAAAAACTTATAAATAAAACCTTATATAAAATTTACTTATATAGAATCATTAGAGTGTACTAAGGTAATTTAAATCACTATATATACACACAAAACAAGCTTACTAATTTTTTTTTAAATATATATATATATATATATATATATATATATATATGAAAACTTCACTTATAACAAAGTAGATATATAGTTTATAAATAAAATAAAATAGAACAAAATAAAATAGAATTTTGAACCTTAAATTGTTTTCCTTCCAAATTTCAACACTTGAATCTAAATTCCAGTCTCAAATGGAGTTACACCATTTCAATATCTTATTCCAACCCATTTCCATTTCGAGGATTCAAAACCATATTCGTATTTAGTTTAAAACAACTCCAAATATCCTCGATTACTTTTATTCCAAAATTTAAATTCGAAAAGAATTTATTAAATTTGAGTCCACCAATTATTGGAATAAATCCCAAACCATATTTAAATCCAAATTACAAACTTCCAAATTAGTTTGGGAAATTTCTTAACCATTCCAAATAACATCGAGAATTCATATCTTAAAGGATTTTTTTTCTTTTCGAAAATCGATACATTTCCTTTAAATGAAAAATTTCCACCCAATAGAATTCAAATAATTAAAAATCATTTAACCAACCGATGTCCATATATAATTTGCTACCCAATGGCCAAGTGATTTAAATTTAATTTCTCGATATGCGGGGATGGATCTATCATTTCAATCCAAATCAGGATCACAGAGATTTATCATTTCACTCTGTGTTCTTAATTTATTTTATCGATAAACCCCGGGTTTATTAGATGCCCGTAACATCAAGGGTAAATGAGATTTATCGTCATAATAACATACAATACAATATACTGAATATGAATCACTAACAGTGTCAATATCGAATTCAGTAATAAAAATCCAACCAAGCATCCATCACACCATTCTATTTAACTGATCCGCATTAAACTGTTTCAGGATTAGCAAGGATTCAATTTTCCAACTAGAAATTTAAATTTAATTAAATAACTAATTATCGATCTAATTTGCATGATAACACATTGGTATCAAAATTTAAGCAACCAAATTCAACAGCCAAATACAACCATGCAGCCAAACTATTTCATAATTTAATTCGATAAATATGGGAATAATTCAATATTTCATGAGCGAAGAATCACTCACCTTTTGGTCTTTAAATCAGACAAACGTCCAACCAAGCCCGAAATTTGACAGTCTCTAAACGTAACCAAACTAGTCTCAGATCGACCGCAACTCCGCCACGATCCCAACGCACCCAACTGCGTCCAAATTCGAGTTAATATGAGAAAGTTATTAGCCTTTTACCATTTGAATTTATAATATATAAAAATTAATTAAATTATTCCTCACCCAATGATACTCCGCCACGTCAGCCCCTAATCTCCTTCTCGCTCACTCTCCATCCCGCTACAGTACCCGACGCGCAAAGAACCCAATCTAGCCAGAAATTTGACCATCAATTACCTCTTCCTCCGACTGCTTTAGCGTCTCCGATTATAGGCAAAAGCAAGCTCATCGAAATCTGCACCATACCAAGCTGGAACTGTCACCTCCGGTGCCATGTACTGTCGCTGACGCTCAGCTGAAACAAGGGCATTCGAAACCCTAAAACTCCAATTCCCGTCAATCTACTCCACCATATAACCTCCAACCACTTGCAATCAATTCGTATTGTTGAGAGCAACAATACCCAGATCCTCAAATTTCCGATTAAGTTCCAAATCGAAAACACCTAATTTCACTTCTAGAGTTTCGAAAATCGGGACTTTGACCGTCGATTTCGGGCAACTCCGGCACTGCATGTTGAAACAAACTATACCGGCGGCTTCGTATCGTTGAGAGCTTCGATTTGACATATAATAAGCTATGATTTAAGGAAATTTGATTTTGGAGTTTGTATTCTATTTTCTAGGGTTCTCCTTTGAAGTTTCAGCCATTAGAGAAAAGTAGGTAGAGAAAAATAACGTGGATGAGAAATGAGCTGGTACGGTAGGAAGGAAATTGTTATATATATATATATAAAGGTCCAATGTGAAACAATGAACAATTATCAACTTACACTGATACCCTTCACGTTTTCTCCCATACGATCAAACGGTAAATCGGATTGTAACGCAAATTGAAATCCTACCATAATTCACCGTTCCGGTTCCGATGAGACTGGTTTCGTCGGATTCCGAGACAGTTGTCAAAACAATTAAATTTCACAGTTAATTAACTAATAAAATATTCAAATATTAATTTCACTTGTTTAATTCAAATTTAAATATTTAAAATTTCCGTTTTAAATTTAATTCTAACCTAAATTAATTTTACACATCGATTTCCTTTTACACATCGATTTCCCATATTTTAAGTTCCTAAATTTGATTCCTTAGAATTTAAATTTGAATTTCAAATCTTTAACTTAAACAATTCATAATTTCACCATTTAATCAATTTAACTTGAATTTCCCTTTTTACTTAAACCACTCATATTTACTTTGTTATTAAAATATTAAGTTCAAAATTATCATATTTCCAAATAACTAAATTTGGGAATCTATTTATCCTCAATTCAATAATCATCATTATTATTAACAATTTTTTTTTGATTTTCATCCAATATATTCCATTTTACTTATTTTAAATTGAAATTTAAATATACTGAAATTATGGGATGTTACGTTCTCCCCCACTTAAAATCTTTTCGTCCTCGAAAAGAGAAGGAAACGATATTAAGCACATATCTATTTTAAATTCATACTAAAAAAATAGCCTTTATAAAATAAGTTATATTAGTAAAACTCAAAATTTTCTAACTCCCGAAATCATAGAAAATTTCGGCAGCATCTCCTTTGTACGGAGAGGTCCGGGAAAAATCTCTACATACATATAACTCAATATACATCTCATCCAGTGATGAGGCATCCCAAAAATGGGTAAAACGCCATATATATGTAACTACCAAACTATATTACCAACATACATACCTTCTTAGCATTTATTTGCATTTTTATTTACCTTAACATTTAGCGTTTAGCGCAAGCGAGCTCCGTAGCGTAGCACAACTTCCTTACACCTGCTACATACTCACATACACATAAGAATCAACATATATACAATATATAGCATTTGTATACAACTACACAACATATATCAACATTTCAACTACAAAACAACCATGTTAACAACAGGACAACGAACAGATGGGGTATTATCGACCCTTAGATGATGGAATTTGACTAAGACACACTAGGCAAAATTTGTTGCATTCTTTTCAGGCTTTCCGAATTGTTTGGATTCCTCAAATTCGGAAAATCCATTAGAATGTTATGACCGTTTTAATAAAACCGAACGCTTCAGCCCGTACCCTGAAAGTGCAGGTCTGACATGTTTTATCCACTTTTTAGCCCTTTAAGCATCAGAATTTGACTCGGCATATTAAGGGAAAGTTTTAGTTTACATTCTGGCCTTTCCGAATTGTACTCGCACATCAAAATCCGACGCTCGGTTAGGAAGTTATAGTCAAAACAATATGCATATATGCTTCGGTTTTTAATTTCCTGCACATAGCACTACGTCTAAAACATGGATTTCGACCTAATAGCATGAGAATTTCGACGTGTCACTATATACGAATGTCTTAGTTCAGATTCTAAGGTTTCCGAAAAGTCCGAAATCATCGAATTTCGATCGTCCATTCAAAAGATACAACTATTTTACTTCAACTTCTTGGATATTTCAGATTTTGGCATAAACATTGATAAATTCCATTTCTAGTTCAAACTTTCCGATTCGAAAATTTAAGCTAAGCTTAACCATCTAAATAAATTATCATTCCATTATATTCGAGTATTGTTTACCCTTTATCGCTTAAGTATACTCACGTTCATTTTACTTGTATTAAGCAAATTTCATTTTATCTATTCATATTATGCCATCGTCTATCTTACTCAAGTTCATTTCAACTTATTCATTTCAGTTGTTCTTATTCGCTCATTGAATCATTTACCTATACATTTACTTCATAATCAAAGAAATGAAATTTTCCATTCAATCGCTTACTTTATCTAATATAATTTCCATTCGTTACTCGTCTAATTTCAAATTTAAATCACCATTAAGACTTGGATTTACTTTAACTTTTCCAACTAACTCAACTATATTCAATCCTCAATTCATTAACCTTGGTCGATTACCAAGTTTTCATTTCTTATTCTTGTTTATTCATCCATATGTATCAGATATCGTTCGTTTTATCCGTATTTGATTAGCCCTTTCCACATGAATAAATTTCGATTTTCATTCTAATTATATGTGTTCATTCTCACTTCATTTCATTCTCTTATCTTTAATTCCGAATCGACTCAAGCCAACTTCCCTTAAGTTCATTTCCGTTCGTCTTAGTTTATTAACCTACATTAAGTTACCTTAAATCCAAGTTCCTTCAAATATCTCACTTACCAAATTCAGCTTTATCCAAATTCTTATTCAATTTCATTAACATAGGGTTTGTTTAACTTTCCTTTTTCCTCTTTCTATAATTCCACTTTATTAAAAAAAATTCTCATTCCATTTATTAAGTTCCAAATTTCGAGGATCATTACCGAACATCAAACTCTTTCTATTTTAATACTAATTCAAATCTATTTATGGTTTTCGAACTAGCTCGATTTGATTTCATTCGTTAAGCTCAAATTACGTTAAACCTCATTTCCTTCCTACACTCGATATTGTTCTTACCATTTATTCATTCAATTGGATTCTATTCCCACTTAAATTTTATTCTCCTAATTCAAGTTATTTTTTCGACTCTAGCATCCTAAATCGAGTTAAGGACGGTTTATGTATAGCTCAAATGTTCCTCAACTCTTACTATTCGATTTCTAAGTTAAATTTATTCTACTCAATTCCTTTACTCAACTAATATTTTTTATCGATTTCCTTATTTAACTTTATTTAACTTGACTAACTTAATATCCTTATTAATTAGCATATTTATTTGCATAGCAAAACTTTTCAATTTATTTTACTTTCATTGGATTTTGTTTCTTGGTTAATTTCAACTTTATCGAACACTTATACCGACTAAATTTTGAATTCTCTTAAACTGTATTATTGCTCAGTCTTAAGTACTCCGATGCTCGTTTATCTTCTCTTAATACTTAGTTTAATTTCCAGGTTCCAAAGTCAAAATTCCAATGAATCGAGTACTAAATCCTAAATCATTATCATTAGTTACGACAACTCAAGGTGCTTGATTCCGGGTTTTATAACCCAAGTTAAAAATAACATACCATATGAAATTTCAAATCCACACTTTTAATTTAAGAAAGAAATTTAAATCCTGGTTTTAAATTTAAATTCACCTTTAAATATCGTATACTAATACCTTTGTATAAAATTTTATGCTATATGGAAATTCAATTCAAAAACCCTTTCAAACTAGTTAGGAAAGTATGTAGTGGTCTCCCCCACTTAGATGCATCAGAATAAATGCGATAATGCGTGCACTCATTACTGAATTCATGTCTGATGTCCGAGAAGGGATTTCACTCATTTCGTAAAAGATTCTTTTGAAAACTATTTCTTATAATACGAATTTTTTCCCAAACTTAGAAAACTACTTCTAAAGCCTCCCAGAATCAAGTTTTCAAGTCCATTTCTATTTATCGTAAGCATTATTATGTAACTAATTATGCTTAAGAGATTTCATTCTCGAATATTTATAAATCCAGGTAATTTTTCTTATTAAATTTATTATCGAATCAACCGTAATAGGTATTAACTTAATATTAGTACCTACCAACGACCAATTCTTGTACACTTAAACCCACTAATGGTATACATATAATATATAAAATATAATCGAAACCATATTATGTCAATTCATTCCATTTGATTATTTAGGAATTCCTATCGATTCTATGGCGTCCCATATATCGACCAGAGCCCATAAATATTCAACGGAATAAGTCAACACAACATAAACCATTTTATCAAAATACAAATACGCTCTCTCGTATATACCCTCAAACTCATTATAGGGCATTACTAACCCCATCTCTAATGAGTTTATTCCCAACAGAGCCAAGGTTATCACTAACCATCGCTCTGATACCAAATGTAATGACCCACATTTTTGACCGTTTAAAATCGACAATAAACCACACATATCGACCCAAACAAATAGCAAATACAGGTAGTTATTGGGAAAAGAAGAAAAGAAAGAAAGAAGAGGAAAACAATCATAGAACCTCACAGCGGAAGGACCACATATAATAATTAAATAGCAGTTTAAATAGTTGAAATATATATACAATAGGTTATAACATCAATGGTTATCAGAGTTACACATATACATATTTCAAACAAAGCAGCGAAAAATATTTATATATAATAGATGTATACCCAATCTTCGTCTTCGCTCTCCAAGGTAAAGGGATCTTCGCTAACTGCAAGCATCTGCTGACCCGAGCATATTGCATAAAAGAAAACACAACAAACACTCGGATCAGCACTAAATCATTCTCATATTAGTCAAATTAAAATATGAAATAACATTAGTGTCATGGGTGCAGTAACTCAAGGGATGTTACGGGATTTTTTTCCATCTCTCAACGATCCGTTAAACTAATACATAGATAGTATAATACACTATTATGATAGTGTCTACTCAGTAAAGTATAAATACTGAAAATAGCATAAGCGGGATTACATTTTTACCCTTACATCGTTTATAATACCGTAGTCTATACTGTACCGTAACCCCCCGTAAACGATGGCATCAGAGGGCACTCCATAGGTGTGATACAAATCAAAATCGTATGGGGCTCGATAAGGATTGTATGACAAGGCACTCGAGGCAATGCCCAGGGTAGGATTATACCAATTGCACTCCCGGACCGGTGGTAACGCATAGCAGCCACTACCGCCCACCTCGGAACACACTCCCAAAGTCATAATTGGGCCCAAATCATCATCATCATCGTAGTCATAGAAAATAGTATCAAAGAAGTGTGTCTGATCAAAGGTGCTACCTCAATTAGTCACGGTATAGCTCATGTTTTAGTCATTTCAATTCTGACTCGAAGGTCATGGCTATTTCGTCATCGTTCATCTTCTTCGATTCAATAATCGTCTCCAAGTCGTCATCTTCCATTCTGGATACGTCCTAACGTTCACAGTTGTTAAAATGGTATCGACACTGACAGAGAGTATGCCTTATGCCGACTTCGGTCTCCTTAACAACCAACGTTTACATTTTCCACATCGGTTGGTTCTTTTAAGTTTCACAAAGGTTCGCTCTCATATCAAAATATCATATTTTGTTTCGAACCCATTTTATATTCAAAATAGAATACAATTTCATATCAAAAATATCCCAATCATTCCCAAACCGATTATATTCCAAACTGGAATATATTTCCATGTCATTATATTATACTCTTATAATATTTCAAATCGATCTATATTCACATAGAATATACTTCATCTTAAAAGATTCAATTATTTCAAATCGATTTACATTTGAAATCCCTTCATATTCAAATAGAATATATATTTTTTCATATCTATTCATCTCAATCTTTGGAAATCCCATTTATATTCAAGTAGAATAAAATCTACCTTTCCATATCAAAATCGGTTAAAAATCAATTCATATTCAAATAGAATATAACTTGTCTCAACTCCATTTGACCCAACGGTTTAAATCCAAACACTTTCCATTCGGAAGAAGAATTACAATTCAAAAAATAAAATTTTGAAAATAAAAACTTATAAATAAAACCTTATATAAAATTTACTTATATAGAATCATTAGAGTGTACTAGGGTAATTTAAATCACTATATATATACATAAAACAAGCTTACTAAAAAAATTTAAATAAAAAAAATAAAAATATATATATATATATATATATATATATATATGAAAACTTCACTTATAACAAAGTAGATATATAGTTTATAAGTAAATAAAATAAAATAAAATAAAAATAGAACAAAATAAAATAAAATTTTAAACCTTAAATTGTTTCTCTTTCCAAATTTCAACACTTGAATCTAAATTCCAGACTCAAATGGAGTTACACCCTTTCAATATCTTATTCCAACCCATTCAACCCATTTCCATTTCGAGGATTCAAAACCATATTCGTATTTAGTTTAAAACAACTCCAAATATCCTCGATTACTTTTATTCCAAAATTTAAATTCGAAAAGAATTTATTAAATTTGAGTCCACCAATTATTGGAATAAATCCCAAACCATATTTAAATCCAAATTACAAACTTCCAAATTTGTTTGGGAAATTTCTTAACCATTCCAAGTAACATCGAGAATTCATATCTTAAAGGAATTTTTTTTTCTCGAAAATCGATACATTTCCTTTAAATGAAATTTTTCCACCCAATAGAATTCAAATAGTTAAAAATCATTTAATCAACCGATGTCCATATATAATTTGCTACCCTATGGCCAAGTGATTTAAATTTAATTTCTCGATATTCAGGGATGGATCTATCATTTCAATCCAAATCAGGGTCACAGAGATTTATCATTTCACTCTGTGTTCTTAATTTATTTTATCGATAAACCCCGGGTTTATTAGATGCCCGTAACATCAAGGGTAAATGGGATTTATCGTCATAATCACATACAATACAATATACTAAATATGAATCATTAACATTGTCAATATCGAATTCAGTAATAAAAATCCAACTAAGCATCCATCACACCATTCTATTTAACTGACCCGCATTAAACTGTTTCAGGATTAGCAAGGATTCAAATTTCCAACTAGAAATTTAAATTTAATTAAATAACTGATTATCGATCTAATTTGCATGTTAACACATTGGTATATCAAAATTTAAGCAACCAAATTCAACAGCCAAATACAACCATGCAACCAAACTATTTCATAATTTAATTCGATAAATATGGGAATAATTCAGTATTTCGTGAGCGAAGAAACACTCACCTTTTGGTCTTTAAATCAGACAAACGTCCAACCAAGCCCAAAATTTGACAGTCTCTGAATGCATCCAAACTAGTCTCAGATCGACCGTAACTCTGCCACGATCCTAACGCACCCAACCGCGTCCAAATTCGAGTTAATATGAGAAATTTATTAGCCTTTTACCGTTTGAATTTATAATATACAAAAATTAATTAAATTATTCCTCACCCAATGATACTCCGCCACGTCAGCCCCTAATCTCCTTCCTGCTCGCTCTCCATCCCTCTACAGTACCCGACGCGCAAAGAACCCAATCTAGCCAGAACTTTGAACATCGATTGCCTCTTCCTCCGACTGCTTTAGCGTCTCCGATTATAGGCAAAAGCAAGCTCATCAAAATCCGCACCGTACCAGGCCGGAACTATCACCTTCGGTGCCATGTACTGCCGCCGACGCTCAGCTGAAACAAGGGCATTCGAAACCCTAAAACTCCAATTCCCGTCAATCTACAACACCATATAACCTCCAACCACTTGCAATCAATTCGTATTGATGAGAGCAACAATACCCAGATCCTCGAATTTCCGATTAAGTTCCAAATCGAAAACCCCTAATTTCACTTCTAGGGTTTCGAAAATCGGGACTTTGACCGTCGATTTCGGGTAACTCTGGCACTGCATGTTGAAACAAACTATATCAGCGGCTTCGTATCGTTGAGAGCTTCGATTTGACATATAATAAGCTATGATTTGAGGAAATTTGATTTTGGAGTTTGTATTTTATTTTCTAGGGTTTTCCTTTGAAGTTTCAGCCATTAGAGTAAAGTAGGTAGAGAAAAATAAAGTGGATGAGAAATGAGCTGGTACGGTAGGAAGGAAATTGTTTTATATACATATATACATACATACATACATACATACATACATACATATATATATATATATATAAAGGCCCAATGTGAAACAATGAACAATTATCAACTTACACTGATACCCTTCACGTTTTCTCCCGTACGATCAAACGGTAAATCGGATTGTATCGCAAATTGAAATCCTACCATAATTCACCGTTTCGGTTCCGATGAGACTGGTTTCGTCGGATTCCGAGACAGTTGTCAAAACAATTAAATTTCACAGTTAATTAACTAATAAAATATTCAAATATTCATTTCACTTGTTTAATTCAAATTTAAATATTTAAAATTTCCATTTTAAATTTAATTCTAACCTAAATAAATTTTACACATCGATTTCCCATATTTTAAGTTCCTAAATTTGATTCCTTAGAATTTAAATTTGAATTTCAAATCTTTAACTTAAGCAATTCATAATTTCACCATTTAATCAATTTAACTTGAATTTCCCTTTTTACTTAAACCACTCATATTTACTTTGTTATTAAAATATTAAGTTCAAAATTATCATATTTCCAAATAACTAAATTTGGAAATCTATTTATCCTCAATTCAATAATCATCATTATTATTAACAAAAAAAATTGATTTTCATCCAATATATTCCATTTTACTTATTTTAAATTGAAATTTAAATATACTGAAATTATGGGATGTTACACAATCTGTCCCAACACAACCATTCCAACAAATAAGGGATCTCGAACATTTTCGCAATAGCTCACCAAGCAAAGACTAAGAACAACTTGCCCAAAGCATCTTGGTAAATAACGAGAAGAGGATGACATATCAGGCTCAAGAAACAGCAAGTCGCGAAAACAAAACCAGCAACGAGAAGTTACTATAAACCATAGGAGCTCCGCATTGGCTTCAAGATTCCCTGCACCACGCAAGTCAAAACCATAACCAGAAGGAAAACAAGCCCACCGTCATCGATTGCGCAGCCGATCCAACAAAGGCCAATGCTATCACCAATCCATCTGGCTCGAACCAGACTACATGGGACATAAATTCACCTTGATGTATATTGCTCGAACTCGCAAGGAAACCTCAAGTAGTGCATTATAGGATTTTGAACAGCAAGGCAATCATGAAATCATCTGCGAGGCAACAACAGTAAGCCTGAAGAATCCCGGAAGGGCCACCGCACCTTTGAGAGGCAGGGTATACAGAAGCGAGTAGGGAAGAAGATCTCATAGGAAGAGAGGATTTGTTAAAAAAGGGATAATAGGTGATTATGATTAGGTCTAAACAGTGAAATCAACGATTCAGAATAGCTTCAATGCAAACGAAGGCAATTGGAGTTAAGGAGAGGGAAAGAAAACATGAGGGACTGGAGTGTGTTGGAGACAGAGTTGGTAAAAGAGGAAGATTTCGAAAATGGAAAAAAAAAGGGAAAAAGCCATTGTCGTCATTAATTGAAGCTATCCGAATCGAATAGACAATGTTGTTAGAGTAAGTATCTTTTGTTATGGTAATATCTTATGTCATGTTGAATTATTTGGTTTACATTATTGTGTCTCCATCAATATATAATTTAAAAAAAATGATATGATTGCTCAAAAAAAATAAATTAAATAATGTTTTTGCTTTACATATACTTTTCATATCATTTTATCTTACATGATGTTTCAAATCTACCTTTTTTGCATGTTAATTAGTAATGGATGTAGTTAAAAAGTGTATCAATATAATTTTTAGACAATTACTCCTTTAAAATACACTTTCAAAGTTGCCATAATTTTTTCCAAGCCAAACAATAATGTTTTATTACTTTTTTGAAAATCTAGTGTGTGGCATTGTTTCATATTACTGGATTGAGATTATACAAAAAGACAGTTTGGTTATGGTCTCTATTAAGTTTCAAAAAACACAAAACGTCATTAAAAAAATGTAAACTAGATTCCTTTTTTTCAAAAATCGTAAAAATAAAATAAAAACATCCAAACTTCAAAGCTTGTTTTAATTTTAATTAATCCTTGTATCTATGTAAGAAAGGTTATATGTATCAAAAACGAAAACATGGCGCTTTAGGAAAACTTACAGAAATATATGCAATTTTTTAAAAAATTACTGACATACACGCAATACAGCAAATAACCGCATAATTTTATGTAATTTTTCATGAACGTGTCAAATGTTAAAATATATTCAGCACTACATTCACTATGGAAAAATCATGAAGATGTTAACGTAAAATGAATACAAACAAAAAGAAGTTCACTTTCAGAAAAATTGCAAACAAGTTCGTAATTTTATTGAATAATTGCAAACATGTCTGTATTTTTGGGTTTATTGCAAATATTAGTTTTTCAGTGAATATTTGCGTATATGTCTGCAAATAATAAACCAATATTTGCGGATATGTCAGTGATATTCTCAATAAATGAAAACATTTATGTTTTTTTTTTTGAGTAATTTTGTTTTAGTATTTAAATTTTTATGAATTATCTTTGAGTACTAAAAAAATACGAAACTACACGAGTATGATAAACTAATTTTAATGATCCGCTTTAAAAATGATTTTGATTATAGATTCATTTTATATTAAAATTGATTTTTAGGATGGAACACTAATTTTCACCTATATAAAACATAGCTGTAGAAATTTAAAGTAGTTGCTCCTAACACTAGGGTGCTACTATTCACACCCCAGTTTACACTTCCGGCTACCAAAACTAAAAGCACCCCAAATATTTCAAATATCCTCTTCTGGCCACCATGTAAGTTAAAAACCTAAAAATGGAGAGGCCACCAGCAGCTACCTCAACACGAACACTTCTTTCCTCACTTAGAGCTCTTCCAATGCGAAACAAATACTCAAAGTCAAATAGTTCAATAAAAAATTAACATGATCCATTTTCATAACAATATAACCAATTTTAATTTTAACAAACGAGTACTTACTTCGTCGGTTGTGAAATAATTCATCACAAGTCAACATTTATGTCTTTTGAGACATTTAATCGAACATTTTTGCATCATATTATCACAACCATTATGTTTATCATCCAATTTATCATCATTCAAATACTTCATGTATCAAACGACAAAAAAAAAGTATCAAATCGTAAAAGACTTTACGTAAGTTATACGGATAAAAATCCTACAAATCAAAACTTACATTGTCATTCTCTATTACAACGTCATTAAATTTAATGTCCTTCAAGCATGAAATGTCCAACGTAGTGGAAATTTTTTCCTAAACACAATGGAAAACTCTAACCATTAAAAAAATCATAGCAACATGCTCTATATCATAATAAAAAACAATAAAAATCAAGTAATTCTAACATTTTTTTTATTTTTATCTTCCATCTCTAATAGGCACAGAAGAATATTGGCTTTTGTTAGGGTTTATGATGTGAAACTGCAGAGAACTATGTGTTTTTTAGAAGAAGTACGGTGGTGAATGACTGAGTGAAGGAATAAGATATGGTGGCCAGAAAAATATAAAAAATAATCATTTGTATTAAATTTATATAGGCGGCCGAAAGTGTAAACTGGGGTGTGAATAGTAGCACCCTGAAACTATTCAAAACAAGACTAATGGAAGTAAAATCGTATGTTTCAGAATTCTAATCTAACTTGCTCAAGAAGCAGGTCATTATTGGGCCAGTTAGCCAGGGCCGCCGATCATTTTCAATTTAGTTCTCGCTCATATTTGTCTTCATCCTTTCGTGGCGCCTTCACCATCCTCCGCTCTGTCCTCCTAGTTGATATCTGAAGTCCAAATGGAATCGTAATTCTTTTGGTGAAAGTATACGTTTTGTTGAAGGTACTCATCTGTACTACGAAGATATTTGGGCTAGGGCTAGGCGCGACTCCCTTCCTGCAGACAAACAACGCTATTTTGTTTTTGCAAAATGGAAAATTGAAAGTCTCGTGTTTCCTAAATCGCTTGTAAACTCACGGCGCCGCGTCTTCCACCCACCACCGCCAAACCGGTCGCCATTGCCACGCTGCTCCGTCTGCCTCCTCTGCAGCTCCGCTCCTTCCTGAGTTCGAGTCACTGGGAGTGCCAGATGTTTGAAAAATAAGGTAATTTGAGATTTATTAAGAACTGTTCGTTTTGTTCTGAACTTGATTGCTCAGTGTTTCGGTGTTGAATGATTCATTGTGGAAATATTGAATTGCTGTTCAATTGCATTGTTGTCTCTCAGGGAAATTGGGGGATTAGAAAATCTATAGGTGGTCAATTTTGAGGTTATATTAGTTTCTTTTGTTAGCCTTGATTATGCATGCAAACTATTGAAAATCTATAGGTGGTCAATTTTCAGGAAAATTGTTAAATTTTACAATTTGATTATGCATGCTCTAAAAAATTAACAGATACCAACTAGTAACAGAATGAATTTCAATTGCTTGTGCTCTGATTCAATAGTTAATTTGATTGATATGATTAATAAGTGCTAAAATTAAATGCATCCAAGTTTATGGTTTTAAAAGAGTTAATTTTATTGTTATAAAACAAAATAGGTAAGTATGTTCTGCCATTTCTGTATGGTTGTGTTTTGATATGTACTTGAGTTATTTTATTCAGTGAACTGAAGTAGGCATGTTTCTGATATTCAATAGTTTAATATGATTCAAGATTTCCTATTCCTTGTTAAAATTAATGAATTATTTACCAATACAACTTAATTCAAACATTTATTTATCATTATGGTTAAGTGAGTCATAATTGAATACACACACATCTGTCTGTGGATATGGGACTTCTGTCATGTGTTCACACACACAAACTCCCCCCCCCCCCCCTCTTCTTTCTTCCCCCTCCCCCTCCCCCTCTCTCTCATAGATAATGTGAAGAAGAACGACGAATGACTTTGAGATCCAAACTTCTAAAGACAAGTAAGCAATATCATTTGTTGGTTAAAAATCGATCTTATTGACATGAAAATTCAAAAGTCTCAATCTTCAATTTTATGCTGTAAATAAAATAGAGGTAAGTATAAATTCATCAACTATAAAATAGGGGTAAGTGGAAATGTCAGAGTATATATATGTCGATGTTGACTTTCAAATATTGTTGGCATTATCAACAGGGTTGCTTTGCATTTTTGATAGAAAAAGAAAATATTTCATTTTGTTGATAATAACTTAGCAATGATTTCAGTACAAATGAATAATATGATTCAAATTGTGAAGTTTAAACCAAAATCGATCATAAGTTTTAAGGCATATTTTAAATGTATATATACAGTATGCCAGAAATTTTGCTATTTCAGAATGACTTTGAAGTAAAGCCTCAATTTTTGCTTTTTATAATAATTTATATTTTTGAAATTCGTTTTTAAGCTTCTGCATTTGAATCTAAAAGTTATTTTTCTTTTTATTCTATCTTTGCTTTAGAAAACCATAACATTTAATGGAAAAATGTCCAGGTTGTTGGGTAATAAGTACTTAGTGATAATTTCAATACAAATGAATGTTAGGATTCAAAATGGGATTCAAATAGTAAAGGTTAAACTAAAACCAATGTAAATCATGAATCATAGATATATGTTAATGTGTATATATGCTATGCTAGGAGTTTTGTTCTTTCAAAAGGACACTTAATAAAAGCCTCAATTCTTCTTTATACAGTAATATTTCATATTTCTGAATTAATTTGATTTTTAATTTTTTGCATCTGAATCTTAAAGGATATTTTCCTCTTTATCCCCTCTTTGCTTTAGAAAACAATAAAATTTGATTTTTTGATTCTGATACATATTCAGATATATTTTATTTTAGCTTGGATTGAATAGTTTCTTGATTGTGATGTTAATCGATCTTTCAATCAGATTTTGAGAATCTGACTGTCATAGAAGAGATTTAGTTTGAACAAAATTCATATCGTACTATTTTAAGATTTTAGATGAACATAACAGTATATACTAAAATATGTATGATATCATAATTGAAATGAAGCTTTTGAAATTACTGAAACATCACCACCAGAAGAAACTAAAGTAGTGATAATTTGCGATTTTGCACACAACTTTATCCATTCACCTATATAAAACTTCATCTAAAATCTGTTAAATTCATCCTGCAGTGAGAATTTCATTCAATATATTACATTGTTTTCTTCCATAACATTGTAGAAAAAAAGGAAAAAACACTAACTTTTTCTACTTTATCAAAACACCATGCCTATGATGCAGTCAAAGGCGTGGATATTTGATTAACAAATGTTATCAAGCAATATCCATAGGTACAAAACTAAAGTAGTGATAATTTGCGATTTTGCTCACAACTTTATCCATTCACCTATATAAAACTTCATCTAAAATCTGTTAAATTCATCCTGCAGTGAGAATTTCATTCAATATATTACATTGTTTTCTTCCATAACATTGTAGAAAAAAAGGAAAAAACACCAACTTTTTCTACTTTATCAAACCACCATGCCTATGATGCGGTCAAAGGCGTGGATATTTGATTAACAAATGTTATCAAGCAATATCCATAGGTACAAAAAAAAAATAGTGTGTAGCTTCCTTGTTGAATCATGGTCTTCATTGTTAATAGAATCCATCAACTTCAATGATAATGGATAAACTGTGATATTGTGGTATATTGTCCAAGTACTTACTGTTGCGACTGATTACCTATTACATCATTTACTATTGGTACGTTTGTTCATGCATTTCAAAGTAGAATTCCGCTCAAAACACCATAATTTTCTTATGCACGTAAAATGTTTGATGAAATCAGTGAGAATAACATAAACGTCATATTCCAGCTCTGAATTCAAAATCTTCAGGCTTGTTGCACCCGAACAATTGTTTTTCTCTAATGCTGTTTCTGTCCAGATTTTTTTTTTTTTTTTTTAAATATTGGGCACTTATATACATACAAGTTTAGCTAGTATGCAATATGCTACATGACAAGTATATTCGGATCTCAATTTCCCACAATGTAGGATTCAAACCTATGGAATTTCACACCAAGTCGAAGTGTTAATATCTTTACTACTTGGACAACGGTGCTTGTCAACTATTAATATCTTTACTACTTGGACAACGGTGCTTAAACTATAAATATCTTTATTTGCATAGTTCACTTTATTAAACAATCAGGTTTTGTTATATTTGAGAATATGGAGTGTTGACGTTTCTTTCTTTTTAAAAGGAATTATAGTTTTTAATTAGATGAATTGTGTGTGTTTTTTTTTTTTTTAACTTGAATTTCATGTGGTAATAATAGCCAATATCTTCAGGCTCGATTTAAAAGTAAAAATAAGTTGCTAAATGTTGGTAATAAGTAATCCCTTTTAGCTGTTATGGTTTTGTTTGGGACTTTGTTGTTGTGGTTGTTGAGTTGGAGATAAGAGCTTTTACCTGAACGCAATAATATACAAATTATTATTGCATGCAAGTCTAGGACAAGTGCACATGAAAATGGAATATTTCAAAAAATTGAGGTTAATAGAATTTGGGGGAGTTGTGCATGATAAGAGCCTTTTGCGACTTGATTGCAAGTTCCCTTATAGAAGAACTTTAACTTGAACCTCATTTGTGCTTTGATATATTTATCTCCAATGACAGTAGAAGTCAACTGCTATATTTATTTGTGAAATTAATTTACAATAAATAAATCAAGCTTAAAATATTACTTTCGTTTCAAGTTGTAAACAAAAACCACTTTTATAACAATATATCTGTATATGAAGGTAATGTTGCATATAATATCTTTATAATTCTCAATCCCAGTTATTCGATGCCAGCAAAGTAAGTGTGCTCAGTTCTTGATCATAAATCATTTTCACTGAATCAATATAATCTATAGCGTGGATAAAAGCGTGTACAATTACTTCTAACTATTGAATTAATTCTGTGCAACTTTGCAAAACATACTAGACGTGCAGTGACATAACGGTAAATAACTACTTAGCTGTTCCAGTATATCATGCTATGAATTTTTAATTTCATATATATGTAGTCATAGTTGAAAGAATTTGATGTAAGTTTTATCTTACATGCCAATAATCTTACATTCTTTCATCGTTTGATATATCAAAAATATGAGAAAGTAAGCAGAATAGTAACATGCCAAAGTAGTCTCATTATTACTTAACACGCCAAAGCATAGTAGTAACATGCCAAAAGAATGGTAACGTGATACATCAAATTTAATATTAACATGGATAAAACTCATTTGTTATCGTAGGATGGGTAATTTTGCTAGCAGAGTAGTCTTATTCTTAGGGAGATATATTTTGTTAAGTGTTAATATCATTATACTGCTTAGTTATTGGGTTCCTTATCAACATGTGGTGAAACTGACCACATGGTGCTTTTCATTCTTTTCATTAGCTGGCTTCATTTATATATTTATAGTTATTAAGATTTTCCCTAGATTTTGCAAAATAAAAAATGCATACAATATGATACCTGAGAAATTTAGGTTTCCTTTTATTTCTTCTGTTCTTATTTCAATTCTTATTATATCACCTTAACATAACTGAACGCGTACCATTGTTCATTCGGTTGTGTAATTCTGTATTTTTATCTCTTGTCCATTAAGAAATAGTTTGCCATTCAACATAAATTTGAAGCACGTATGGAGAAATTAGGATTACAAATTGAAAAGTGATAAATTTTGGGGGTATTTTTGCATTTGGCATGTCCTATTTGTGTATTAGGCAATAAGACCTTTGATGCATCAATGATAACATAGCGATAAACTTTACTACTCCGATAAACTTTACTACTCCTTAGTTATTGGATGGAAATAATAGTTTGTTGCTTGAAGTCATTATAATGATGTTAATATATATTCAGATCGGATATTGTATCTGCATGGGTGTATGTTCTCCATGCATAAAATTGCATCATCAGTTATTCGACGTGGACGTTCATTTGATTTTCCACACCTTGGATAATGAGTTAATTGGAAGTGTGGGTTCGGTTACATATTGTGGAATATGAAGTCAAGTAATCTATTATTCTATAATAGATTTCTGAAACCTAGGTTGCTGATGTGGACATCGTTATAACTCAGTGCTGTTTGTTTCCTCAGCTTTCAACTTTTCTACCTGTTTCTTTTTTCAAAAAAAAAAAAAAAAAAAAACCCAGCCCCCACTACTCTTCTGTCTTTCATTTTACTTCCACTACCCTTTTCCCTTCAGATCCACGTTTTCCTTCACAGCACCCCTTACGCTACCCTTTTCCTTTCACATCCACGTTATCCTTCACAGCACCCCGGCCATCTCTCCAAAAAGAAAATCCCTTTCTTCCTCATATCTTATACCATCGGCCCCCAATTTGCCACCGCTGGCACCAGTTCGATGTATGGAATCGTTTGCACCTGCTGGACCCCGATCCGTGCGTGTAACGCCTTCCTGTCTTTGATAGTTGATCGTCAGCCTCCAGCTTTCCACCTCTGAACGTGGCACCAGTACCGTGGTTTCTTAGCCTACCCGCCTGTGACAGTGGG
This sequence comes from Allium sativum, assembly GCA_030737875.1. Classification (NCBI taxonomy): domain Eukaryota; kingdom Viridiplantae; phylum Streptophyta; class Magnoliopsida; order Asparagales; family Amaryllidaceae; genus Allium; species Allium sativum. Next base: position 313,532,332 of record CM060913.1, read on the forward strand.
TCGTCAGCCTCCCGCTTTCCACCTCTGACCATGGGTTGTTACACTGCAGCTTTCTTCGCTGTAGGTGAGTTCTTTAACCTCCTGCCTGCAGTGATACTTTATAATTTTTTTTTAGGTCTCCTGCCAACCATTTTCCTTTTCTACACATGAACCCTTTGACGTTTTGCCGCCTTCTAATTCATGCCTCCAGCAATGTAAATGTCCTCATGCCTGCAAGGATAAGTATATTATTTTTTGGGTCTCTGCCAACCATTTTCCTTTTGTACATATGACTGTTTCACGTTTTGCTTCTTTCTTATTCATGCCTCCGGCAACGTAAATATTAATGAGACATACATCTACAAACATCAACTAATTAGGTCAGATTCGTATTTATTGGTTCAAATTTTGCAGAGAATAACTGCCTGCCATTCCGAGGTCCACAACCTGCGAAATCGGAAGCTCGCAAGGAGTAAACCCATACGTTTCCTCTCATCACTGGTACATTTTGTTTTGTACGTCTTCTGTTATTCTCTTTTCATCACACTTTTCGGCACTTCTATATTACTTGCCCATCTTCTTATTACTGTATGGTACATATACCATAGTTATCAAGGCGAGCACTTAGGCGCACCTAAGTGCGAAAAAGCCCAAGGCTTGCGCCTTTTTGCAGTTTGAGGTTTTTTTTTTGCTAAATTCAAAATTTTGTTTATAAATAGTTAAACAATTTGACTGTTCAATGAATTATAAAATATGGTTTAAAATTTAAATCTTATTAATAAAATATGTAAATAATTGAATGAATTATAAAATGTGGTTTAAAAATTAGTTTATAGTTAGTAAAATAAAAGATCAAACTCATATAAAAGGCACACAAAAAAGCCCAAGGCTCAAAAAATCCCTTGGCTCAATGTTTGCACATTTTTGCGCCTTAGCTCCTTTACTACTATGACATATACTTAATGTCTCATATGCAGTTTCAGTAATATCATCATGTACTATTCTTTGCGTTGTTATTGTAAATACTTCAGAGAAATTTTATGATTTTTCCGTTCTTTTCCCCTGAGACACGGAGTATTAGCTTTGATTTGTACTGCTATTATTTCCCTTTATATAGTAATTTAATCTTCTAATACATTTATTTCTGTTATTGATCAGTTGATTTTATATATATATATATAAGATTGGCAGCATGACGAATTGACAATATATACTTTTCTGTTAAGACACTAAACCTGTGTAAAGGAGAATCCGAAAAGAAATATGTTTGACCTTGCCACTGAAACTAGATAATAAAACTTATTGTTCTTTTACCGTCCGTTGGAATGCATAACAAATTAAGCGTACAATATGGAATATGTAAATAACATATTTTAGGTGTCAAATGAATCAAAAAGTATTAAGTGCATAGAAAAGGATGAATATACTTTTAAACGTGGTAATCACTATGTTGAGAGGAGTAGAATTGGATCTTGCTTCATTCTGAATCTCTGATACATACGCACTATGTCTTTTTGCTTCACGTAGGCTAAATAGGCATTCTTCAATTATTTAATATAAATTAAATGCATTGGCATGAAATTGTTAGTTGTAAAGTACGCAAATGCATAATATATTAATAGTTATATAAAAGGTAACACAAATAACATGTTATATAGCTTGCTCCAACTGTTAACTTCACTATTTGATCTGAACTCATTTCATCGAATTATTGATTTTTCACTATAAATGGAATATGTATAAAGCTTAGTGGTGATATACAAAACTACACTTAAAACTATTATCCTTCGTTTTTGACGGCTTCATATTCGTAATTAGTAAACATTATCTAGGATTGTGATTACGATTGGATTGTTACGCCATTACAATTTTTAATCAATTTATAAGTATTAGAAGTTGCTGATCTTGAATTGGAAATCTGAAACAATGATATTATGGTTTGTTTGCATATTTTAACTCTTCCTTTAAATTATGACGTTGTTGTTGCACCTAAGTTGTTTCATTCCCTTTTACGACTACTTTTAGACTGACCTTAGCATGTTTGAAGACGTGATAGTAACAAAAATAAGTGCCAGATTAATATTGTTTCCTTTCTAAAGTTGGACTCAAAACATAGAAGTATTCACAGGTAGCTTATTTTGCCCTTTTTATTTTACAAGAGGGTTGTAATTATCTAAATGCTTGTATTTAAGCATTTTACATTTAGATACATAGGTTCAATTTCTTATTTATCTCATAGTAGTTAAGGCGCTAAGGCGCAAGCATTGAGCCTGGGGCTTTTTTGAGCCTTGGGCTTTTTTGTGTGCCTTTTATATGAGTTTGATCTGCTATTTTACTAACTGCAAATTATTTTTTAAACCATATTTTATAATTCATTCAATTATTTACATATTTTATTAATAAGATTTAAATTTTAAACCATATTTTATAATTTGTTGAACAATCAAATTTTTTATTAAACTATGTATAAACAAAATTTTGAATTTAGCAAAAAAAAACAAAAAAAGCCTCAAACTGCAAAAAGGCGCAAGCCTTGAGCCTTGGGCTTTTTTGCGCTTTGGTGTGCCTAAGCGCGCGCCTTCATAACTATGATTTATCTACTCATATACTGTAAAGGTGCCCATATCGGTGACATGAAAATGCAGTCATTGTTACCTGGACAACTGAGTTTAAATTTGTTGTAATCAGCATCTTACTTTTTAAGCGACGTGCACTTACTTATATGTTTATAAATTTAAGCTTACACAAAATCTTATTTTGTTTACAATGTAAACTTGAATATATGCGCATATTGATAATACTATTTTTTTCACCTTAGAGGATGAAGCTTATGCCCCCCTTGTACTCTTTTTATCCCACTTTTCGGCACTTCTATATTAGTTGCACATCTTCTTATACAAAATATTATTTTGTTGCTTCAATTAGGTCTGTTTCATATACAAACTTATCTTGTATTTGTGTGCAAACTAGAAATCAATGTAAATGTTAATGAGACATACATCTACAAAGGACTAATTAGGTCTGATTCATATTTATTGCTTCAATTTTTGCAGAGAACAGATGCCTGACATTACCATTTCTACACATTTTACTGTCACATTATTATTACCAGTGACGTGTCAAACGTACTGATAATAGTAGTAGTAGCAGCAGCAGCAGCAGCAATAGTAGAAGTAGTAGTAGTAATAATAATATAAACTCTGTGATCATTTTACAAAATCTGCATATGCGGTAAACTAGTTTAGAAACTCATAAAAAGTCTGAATTCTAAAACGTAAATTGTTAATCATATGTCATGCCATGTTAATTATTGGACACATCTCCTTATTCTTGTTGTTAACAGCTAAATGTTTTTTCACCCTTCTTTATACATTATTTACCACTCTTATTTTACATGCAGGCACTCGAAGAAGGTATCAGCTAGATGCACCATAAACGGCTATGTCCAAAATTGTTTTCTCTACACCCAAGTCTATCATATACAACATTTGCAGTCGGTCATCCTTGTTTACACATATTAAAAGTCTAAGCAGTTTTGTTAAAAATCAATCCCAATCCAAAAGCTTAGGTACAAATGAGGCGTTGGAACTCATGGAACAAATGTTAAATTCGGAGCCCAAACCATCAATATTTGATTTTAGTTATTCAGATGAAGAAGAATCAACTTTGTCCACAAAATCAAAAAAACTATCATTGACTTCCATCTTTTCTGAACCCCATGGTCATTTCAAAGTAAAATTTCAAAATACAGATTTGGAAATTATTATTAGAAAAAGGTGTCGATCAGGAAACCTTGAAATTGTAGAGGCATTAGATCTTTTTAATCAGATGCTCAAATTAGAACCCAGGCCTTCAGCACCCACATTTGCTATATTGTTATCTTCTATTTTCCGAATGAGAGAAACTCACTGCTTGGATTATGTCAATTCTATTTACAATAAGATGATTTTAGTTGAAGGTATAGAATTTAATGTTAACATTTTTGGCATTTTTATAAACTGTTGCAGTCGTATAAACCGTGTTGAGCTTGGCTTTGCCTTATTCGGTTCTATGTTGAAGAAAGGTTTTGATGGAAATGTTGTCATTTTCACCTCCTTGATCAATGGTCTTTGCAAACAGAAGAAGTTCGAACAAGCGGCCAAAATGTATGTGAAGATGGAACAGTTGGGATGTACACCAGATGTAGTTTCATATAGTAGTCATATTAAAGGATTATGCAATGCAGGTGATACAAAATATGCAATTGAGTTGCTTAGGAAAATGAGGGTTAAGCCTGATGCGATTGTTTACAGCACTATCATTGATGCACTTTGCAAAGAAGGGGACATAGTGAAAGCTAAAAAACTACTTGATGAAATGGTCGATGCAGGTTTTCCCGTAGATGTATGTACATGGAATTCTTTCATACATGCTCGATGTAGAAGAGGTGAGTTGGAAAAGGCTACAAAGTTGTTTAAAGAAATGATTGCATGTGGGATTCAGGCAGATGTTGCGAGTTACACTTGCATTATTTACGGTCTTTCCATTTTTGGTCATTGGAAAGAAGCAATTCAGTTTTTTAAGGCAATGACATATAAAGGTCTTGGTATGGATGTTGTATCTTTTGGCGCTTTGATGAATTCTCTATGTAAGCATCATAAAACCAGCGAAGCACATAAATTATTCAATGTCATGGTCTCAGGAGGTAGGAAACCTACCACATTTTTGTGTAATATTTTATTAAATGGATACAATCAAGAAGGTTTACTTTGTGAGATGGAAATTTTGGTTACTTTTATGCTAAGCAACGGTTTGGAGCTAGACTTGTGTACTTACACTATCATGATTCATTCTTATTGCAAGAGGGAGAGAATAAATGATGCTATGATCCTTTACAGACATGTTAAACACATTGGGATGCCACCTGATGTTTTTATTTATACTATTTTATTGAATGGACTTTGCAAAGCTGGGGAAGCGGATGGAGTGAAAAACCTATGCATAGAAATGAGAGAGAACGGGATTGTTCCTAACGCTGTTACATATACTACTTTAGTAGTTGGATTTTGGAAACTAGGAAGATTAAAAGAAGCACATGAACTTTTTACTGAAATGACATGTCAAGGATTGAATGATACAGTTACATTTAGTGCTATAACTGATGCTATTGTAAGTGACAGATGATTGTAGAAAATGGAAACACACGTTATTAGAAGAAGAGCATACCATTAAAGTAAACAAGGCTTACGGGAAAATATTTACGTACTGTACTGTCTGGGGTCATGCTTCTAATGACTACGTGCATGCAACTCTGCTCGAATTCAGTGTATTTTGTCTGGAAATGTGGGCATCTTTTTTACGCGGATGACGTGACTTTATTCTTTCTCGTTATCAAGAGGCAGCATAGCATCAAAGGACTTTCATGTTGTGTATACTGATAAACAATTTATTAATTCAATTAATGGTGACTTATGATGTTTGGTCACTAACTATAAGCAATAGGCCACAGGTTACTGCTTTTTTGCTGTATTGTTCATTATTTCAATAAGATATACATTATTCTCCCATGGTTGTTTCATTTTTTTTTTCCTCCAGTTATTAGCATTCCCTGTAATTATACTGCACAATACTGGGTTTTCATAGCATAATTGAATAAAAGATTTTTTTAGTACTAATATTAGATTAAAATAAAATCTCAGAAGCCATAACTTTAAACTGTTGATTAACCTTTCATGCGGTTGTTTTGGTAAACACAGAATTCATCATTAACACAGGAAGCAGTATTTTTTGATTGGCCTTTTTTTAAGACAATTTTATTACTTGTAGGTTTTCTATTGTTGGTTTAAATATATAGCAGAAACTCAGTTGGTATTTGATCTTCCAACCTCCGGAACTTGCTATGAAGCAGGTATATGTCCTTTAACCCTACTTGAGTAGGTATTGCTTTTCTTTTGGTTTAATGATATCCATGAAATTGATCCATTTCTGTTATTCATCATATGCTAAAATTTGTTTGCACTTTTTGATGTGTTGCATTGGTAATGAAATTTGTTTTGCTTCGCTTATTGTTAAAACTTTTTAATGGCATTTGATGAAAAGAGCCTGAGACTGGATGCTAAGCTGTTTCGTTCAGTTTCTAAATATGGAGGTTTGATTTCAGTTGTTCAAAACAGGTACTTGGACTGAATTCAAATGGGTGACTGAGCAATTTGAAATTGAATGCAAATACACCGTATTGAGTAGAGTTCAGTGTGGATACGCTGAACCTGGAAGATAATAACTAAGTGTTTCTCAATTTATAAGAGGTATGATAAAAACAACCTTGACTGCTGTTTGCTTGTTTGTGTATATGAATGCAATATCACCAAAAAGGCAAAAAGTTATAGTAGTAGATATAGTAACTTTTGCTTTTCGTCAGTCAATTGGAAAGCACTGGTTCCATGAGAAGTATAAGCTTATGAATATGATGTAGACTTGTAGTTTTTTATGGCTGTTGGAAATATTATTTAAAATTGTCTTCAGTAATTTCTTCTTGTTTTTGCAGACATAATTCTGAATTGCATCATTCATGGTCGTTCTGACCTTAAAGGCCTACCTAGTTCAAGTTTTTTTGCATGACTATTAGACGTTTATTGTTGAAGCTGAGTTAATATTTGGGACGGGGTAGGAAATTGGGAGGGGAAAAGAAAAACAATCATTTGCTTGAGAATTATATTAATGCCTGTTCACATCTTTTGATAAGATTTTTTCCCTTGCTGGTCGAATATCTACTACCAGATGTTGAACAGCTCGGGGGGGGGGGGGGGGGGGACCAAACTAAGAAGGCATTTACGGAGAAAGCAAAAATGAAAGAAAAATGAGATAGGTTACTGTATAGGACTTATCCAATGTTCATAGTAGCGTAAAAGCTTTTATATTCAGTACCCGGTTTGGGTGGTGGATACCCAGTGCCGAAGGCTCCCGTACTCGAACCTATGCGCTCCAGATTACCAGCCGGCTAACCTTACCGTTTGCGCCAGGCACCACCTTAATATCCGGTTTGGGTATCAGTGAAAATTAAACAAGCCAAAGCTACACTTTATTGAAACTTGTGCTTAGGCTGTCAATGGATATCCAAAAAATCCGAAATCCGTCTGCATCTCAATCCAAAAAGCGGATAAATATCCAATATCCGAAAAAAAGAATGTAAATACGGATTCATAGATATCCATATCCAAAAATTATCCATTTGATTTTTTTTAACATTATGCTCAAAATTATACGTATTTTAGTACAAAAAATGAGATTTATTTATTGCTTTACTAAGTTGAAGATTTATATTAGATTGCACTAAATGCATATTACCTACTCAAATCTATTTAATTTCATCATATATGTTTACTTTTAAAACTTTTGTGATCAATGGAATTGAAAAACATTTATGTTAAACAATTTTTTTTATTTCTTAATTTATCGATCGTTGGCGAATAGGATAATTATCCGATATTCGTCTGTATCCGCAGATACGGATATCGGATATCTGAAAATAATTTCGGATACGGATACGAATATAACACTATCTGTATCCGAAAGTATCCGTTGACAGTCTGTTCCACTATTGGGATAGCTCCAAGGATTTTAATTGATGTACTTTTAATTTTCTAGCAATGTTACCGGGCAAATACAAACTAGGTGAAAAATAGTTTATGTTATGCATTTTGGATTTAGATGATCGCTTTAGGAACACTAAGCGTACTTCAAAACAGATTTATGCAGAAGTATGATTTTATACCCTCTATGCCCTGAGGGTGCGTTCTTAACCAACGCGAGCGGGGCATTTGAGCGGGGTATTTGAGCGTGGTACTGTAGCGAATGGAGAATGTGTTTTTAGCGGCGAACGGGGTATTTGAGCGTGGTATTTTTAATATAAGATATAAATAGATTTGATTAGACAAATACGACTACAAATACAGATACAGTTTCTAATACAAATACAAGTACAAGTACAGTTACAGATACAAAGACAAATTAGCGCAGACCAGCAGAAACCAACCGATCTCTAATGTTATCTCGAACTAATGTCATTTCTTGGTTTCCATCTGGGTGTACACGTTCAGTGCCTTTATTCGTCGTATTTCTCATACTGTAATATTCCGCCATGTAGTGATCGGGGATTAGTTCAGGATTATCATCAAACGCCATAAAATCAGGGTCACCGCTATTATATTTGCGTATGAAATTATGTAAGGCCATTGTAGATACGACAACTTTCACTTGAGTGTTGAACCGAAACGTAGGCATCTTGTTGAGAATGGTAAATTTCTTTTTCCAAATGCCAAATGTTCTTTCGACGGCCATCCGTAGACTCGAATGGTAGTAATTAAACACTTCATTGGCTGACTTTGGTTGATTCGTGGTATCACGGAAATGCGGAATATGGTACCGCATATTTCGGTATGGCGGTAAATATTCAGTCTGAAGTGGATAGCCCGAATCAACCAAATAATACTGTCCAGTTAGAGGGCTAGGAAAGTTAGAGCTTCTATCATTTGTGACAACATTAAAAATTCTACTATCATGTGCAGTCCCTTCCCAATCCGCCATAACGTACGTAAACTGTAAATCGAAATCACAAACCGCTAATATATTTTGAGTTGCAAAACTCTTTCTTCTGATATAAGGGATAATTTGATCAGCGGGTAAATGTGCAGATACGTGTGTACCATCTATAGCGCCAATACAGTTTCTGAAATACGGATAATACCAGGCTGAATTTCTGATGTGAGGTGGAACAGTAGTAAATTGTTGTTCTTCTGACTTTATTACATCCGCAGCGAGTATTTGAAAAGCGTTTAGGACATCATGAAAGCAAATGGAAATTGTGCTACCTGATCGTTGAAATCTTTCTTGAAGTTGTCTATTTGAAAGCCCAGTAGCCATTGTATAAATGAAAATTCCAACCATTTCGACGACACAAATTTCTGGTCTGGAAGCGAGACCATGATGTTGCAGTTTTTCACATAATGCGTGAAAACAAAGTCTTTTCATCCAGAAATTATTTTGACATTGGTTTTGATGACCATTCAAAATTTCGTTGATCCAAGATAAGCCATTGAACTCCGAAGTATTAATCCGCGTCATATGATTTCTCGTTTCAGCCCGAATCAGATATACCCTGTAGAGATCAATCATATCGTCGTAATCGGAGGATGAATTGAAGTTAGACATTAATCGAAAAAAGTAGAAAGAGTTGAAGAAGTTGTTGAAGGAGTATTGTGAAGGTGTTAAGGGTAGAGGAGGTGATTTATAAAGAGGAGGGGGAGGTGAGCCAACGGCTTGATTTTCAACTTCCACCCAGCGTTCCATGCGGCAGTGGAAATTAGTGCTCGCGTCCGACGCGTCGGACGCTACAATAATTTCCAGCGTGCCAACAATTGACTGCGAACGCACCCTGAGAATCAAGCCGCTGATTATTTACCTGTTGTTACAATTATGATCACTTAGCTTTTAAATAGGTTCTTGATAAGATTAAAAACTAGTTTTCAGTTAATAACATTGGGTGTTCCTTTTTTATTTATAGGGAATTCTGGAATTGTGTTATTTTATTCATTGTTTATTATTAGCGTTAAAACAGTTCAATGATTTTTACAAATTTCTTCTGCTGTGTTTTTATTGAAATCTCCTATAACGAAACTGTGCTTCTGTTTGCCAACTTTGAGGAGAATAAAATTGAATCTCAAAACTGAATTTCGTGAAGACTCCCGAGTGCAAAAAAGAGAGAACTAAGTTTCAGCGCAAAATAAATAAATAAAAATAAACAAAGCCAAATTGTAAGTCTGGAACTTGCCAACCAGAAATGGCGAACCTTGAGCTTTGAAGACTGCAGTATGATGCCTTTGCTACGTATAATAATAGGAAAAGAACTTGCATTTGTTTAAATTTTCAGTTGGATATTTTCTTTTCCTTCTATGTTTAGATATGCTTGATCGTATGTGCATGCTTTTATGATTGGGGTTTACAGAATGTGTTTCCAGTTTATGTATTAGTTGATTATGTACAGTGTTCTTGATGAGTGTTTCCAGTGCATTTTTGTTGTAATTTAATATATGCCTACGGTTTTTTCTGCTGCACTTGCACATGCTGTTAATTCAAAATACATGCATATTTAGTTTTTTGTAGCTAAAGTTTGTTGTTCACTTTTTCGGTTTACAGTACTGCCAATGCAAAGTGCTTACCATCACATTGTGTTTTTTAATCCTGATTTTGCATCTCTTTAAAGTTTAAACATATAAATTTCTCTTTCTAACCGTTTCAATTCGGAGTATCAGAGAAGAACTTGCTTGGAAGACCTGATTGATCACATACAGTGGTCTGGTATGACATGATTTGGTATGTTCAAATTTTTTTTTTCCTCATATATAATTTTTTTTCAGGGGAGGATTTCAATATTAAGTAACAACATTTTAGAACAATCAGAAATACCCGGACTCCAAAACTATGTGGTTGACATATAGCCAAAATCAAAACAAACCATCCTCATTGGCCAGTCCCATATCAACTTATCCAACCAAAATCCTAACCACACCCACTTCTATCAAACTGGAAGTCCTACTTATCATACCAAACTATGAAAACACCTCTTCAGTTCCACTGATCTGAGAACCAGCAACCAAATGGCAATGGCAACTCAGTCCTCCCTCTTCACTCCACAACTTACGGCCTCGAAGTCTTCATCCGCCACTGCTTTCATCCCGCTTTCCCTTTCATTTTCTTCACCCAAGCCTATTTTTCGCAGCGTGAGGGTGTGTGCTGCTGCGGATGAGACAGCAGCTGCTCCTGCCGCAACTGTAGAGAAAGTGGAGGCGCCAGTGGGGTTCACACCGCCCCAGCTTGATCCGAACACTCCGTCTCCTATTTTTGGAGGAAGTACCGGTGGCTTGCTGCGTAAAGCTCAGGTTAAACCTCATTCATATTATTATCGTTATCATTATCATTATAAAGATTATCCGTAAATTTTGGAAAAATAATAATGCCGAAATACATGCTATGATTGTCAGCAAATGATTTACTATCGACAGGATTTAACTTTTGCACCTCTCAGTTGAGATGAATTCCTCAGTTTCATGTGCCCAACTTCATTTACGCCATTAATTTGTGTGTGATCTTATAATGGTATGAGCCCTAATTATTGATTAAATCTATGAATCAATGGATCAGATGTAGGTGGACACAGAAAATAGGGATTGCCGATTTCATCTCCTTACGTTGTATTCTCTAAGTGCTTGGGCTGTTCTTCTTCCTCCTTTTTTTGCCTGATTAAAATGGATCATACTGATAAACTTTTGGATTACTTATTTCGATTTTATACTAAAATAAAATGAACATCTTTTGTGAACTTTTAAAAAGGTAAATCATAAAACCAACATTTCGACAGTGCCTTGCGCATTATGAGCTACTTTGAGTATTTTCTACACTTAATTATGGATTCAGCATAAGTTGAATGTAATATGATCTGATGTAGTTTGCAGTCATAAGAATAATAAAGATGTTTTAGAGCAACTAAGTTAAACACCACGAAGAGATGATGATGATGATGATGAATCTGCTTGGAGGTCTTATGATCTACTTTTTAAGACGTTTACTAACAATATATGGTTTATTCAAGTATTACAAAAGCTGGTATATTTAGAATAAATGGTACAATTACTGGCAACTCTATTTGGTTGAGTTAACCAGAACAGAAAATATCTTAACTTCAGCTCAAGCTAAGCGTAAAATGATATAAATTGGACCCCAAGGGTTCAAAATATAGATTATCTGACTAAACCAATGAAATGCCGACGAAAGGTGCAGTGCTTGAATACAAGAAGAAACTTTTTGTGAATAATTCCAAGAGGAGATGTTTTATGACCTTACTTTTCAACAAGTTTACAAGCATTCTATGGTTTATTTAAGCATTAAAAGAAATGGTATAGGATGTTTTTACAATGGTGGCATAAACTCATGTTCATCTACCATTTTATTCACTGCACCACCGTGTATCTTCCTAAAAGCACCTTTCCAGGTTGAAGAATTCTACGTGATTACATGGGAATCACCAAAGGAGCAAGTATTCGAAATGCCTACAGGAGGCGCAGCGATAATGAGAGAAGGGCCGAACTTGCTGAAACTAGCAAGGAAAGAACAATGCTTGGCACTGGGAACTAGACTGAGGTCCAAGTACAAGATCAAGTACCAATTCTACCGAGTTTTCCCCAATGGCGAAGTCCAGTACTTGCATCCTAAGGATGGAGTTTACCCTGAGAAAGTTAACCCTGGCCGTGAAGGAGTTGGACAAAACTTCAGGTCGATTGGGAAAAACGTTAGCCCGATTGAAGTTAAGTTCACGGGAAAGCAAGTGTATGATATATGAATGTGTTTATTATGTTGGGTATAGAAATTTTTATTCTGAAATGTTTGGTTAGTTTTGATGCAAGTGAATATCAAATGGTTTGCATTTTCTTGTAACCGTTTTTCTTCTGGGAATATGTTGTTAGTTATCTTCTGCTTCTTTCTTAATTTTCTGTTTTTAATGCCATGTGGTTTTCTTGATTTAAAACGTTTCATCTTATGTAGAACTAGTATGTAGCCAGATGGCACGGGTTTAACTTCTGTTGTTTTATAACTTACAATGTTACGCGTTAATATGAGATTTGATGGATGTTAAATTTATGCAACAAAAGGAACATATGCAATTTTTTTTGTTTAAACTGTAAAAGAACAAAAAAGAATACACGAGTATCCCTCTTAGAACATTTCGAATTCCAATTTCCTCAGTTAAATAATGGCCTTCTTATATGCTCAAACCAAAACACAATGAACAACCTATATCTCAAATAATCAAATATACTGAATCGTTTTATACATTAAAACAGTAAAATTAACGTAGTTTGCAAAATTTGACTACTCTTACAAGTGAACAATCTAAGAACCTGTGCTTCGGCCGTTTGAAAAGTTAAGCAACATGTTCTTGTTATAAAATCAATGGTGTTTTAAATGGAATAGGATTCTGATTCACCATTATAAATGGTAGGGATGAGCATTTTCTATGGTTATATATATATATATATATATATATATATATATATATATATATATATATATATATATATATATATATATGCAAACGTTCAATGACACCCCAAATAGTGCAACACCCCAAAAACTCCATGGTTTTCAGAAGTTTTCCCCTCTCTTCTTCCATTCATTCTCTCTCCCTCCACTACATTATTCTAATATAAACGAGTGGCTAGGAATCAGATGCAAATGGAAGGCTAGAAAATAGGGGTGCCATTGAACTTGCCTCATATATATATATATATATATATATATATATATATATATATATATATATATATATATATATATGACACACATATACATACATACATACATATATATTGTAAGCTTGGTAACATAAATATTATCATTACCATTTCTTACAACATATATAAACACACATATATACATATACATATACATACACACACACACACACACACACACACACATATATATATATATATATATATATATGTGTGTGTGTGTGTATATATATTTATATATTATGTATGCATACGTGTGTACACACACACACACACACACACACACACACATATATATATATATATATATACATATATATATATATATATATTAGTAATATAGGTATTATGATGACCTAATATACACATATACACCAATACCACCACAAGAACACATGGCTATTTCAACGGCTATTCGCTGTTGGTAGCCGTTGGAATAACTGTTGAAATAGAGTTCACGACTTCCAACGGCTTCCATCGGAGGCAACGGAAAGATTCCAACGGCTGTTCCAACGGATTCCAATAGAATAAGCCGTTGATAGCCGTTGAAAAATAAATTCCGTATTGTCGTTGGAATCCGATGATAGCCGTTGGAAATACTGGGTATTTTTTTATATAACAACAAGCAAGCCAGCCTCCTCGACTCATTTCATTTCTAATCCATTTCCATTTTCAATCCATTTCCAACCAGTTTCACATATATTCGACACATATATACCACAAACAACACAAACAACCAAAATAAACCCCATAAACATTAATATATACAACAAAAACTATCTACACATCCAAAATACCATCCATGCATGCCTAAAAAGAGTACCAATATATACAAACATCGAAAAAACCTCCAAACATGTCAACAAAGTGTATCAATATATACAGACCATCGAAACACAACCAAATTTGTCTCGTCATACATCAAAACAAAACACAACCCCCAACCGAGCATCAAAACACATACCTCAAGCTGCATCGTCGCTATGATCTCCAGAAGCAGATGATGAAGGAAATTCACCATGATTATGCATGTACTTTGCAACCTTTTGATTCGGCTGTTCAATCTGCATACTCTGCATATATACGATTCTGGTCCTACAGCTGCTCAATCAACGCTCGCAACTCCTTAATTTCTTCCTTGTCTTGTGCCCTCTTCTCTTGTCGAACCTGCAAATACAAGTATAAAAGAAAACGATCAAAAGATACTCTTGGACAGAAATGAATTGAAATCATAACAAATATAAGTATTATTTACAAAGGGTGGATAAGGCCATTTTTTATAACATGCAATTTTTATACAAGTAATTATTTTCAAGTAATTTTAATAAGTAATTTTTATTTACAAGTAATTGTTATAACATACAATTTCATAGTCATTTTAACAATGCTAATTAACATACAATTTTCATAACATACAAAATGAATTCATAACAAAATCATATTATTGAATATACAATTTTTATAACATACAAAATGAATTCATAACAAAATCATATTATTGAACATACAATTTCATTGTCATTTTAACAATGCTAATTAACATACAATTTTTATACAAGTAATTTGTTAAACATACATCATTATTACTGAACGAAGGCATTTCTAGTAGAAGTAAGTCTTAACAGAGACAATTGTAGACGTAAATAATTTAAAATACGACGATTAAGGTTTTTAAGTAGAAGTAAGTCTTGACAGAGAAGAAAACACTTAATAATGTAGATGTAAATAATTTATGCTATTCGAATATATTACCGTCAGGTTACCGAATCCGTACCGTCTGCTCCACTGTGTTTTTTTTCCTTAATAGCGTCAAAAAGATTGTGTTCCTCCTCCTGCGTCAGCTCATCACGGCCCGACTCCTCAAGTGCATGAGCCCGTGCCTCCTGGAACTTTGCCTATAATGCAAAAAACAATTTCATGTGAAAATCAATAAAACGGTGATTTTATTTTACATTAACTAATAATTAAAAAACTAATCGATTCAAGCTTGTAATATTTAAAATACACATACATATGCCTTTGTCGCCTTATCCTGATCATCCCACTGGTACGTGACGTTGCCGGCCTCGTCTACCTACCTCGATGCATCGGTGTGAGTAAAGACATTCATGTATGACACGGAATGTCCATAAAATCGTTCCTGCAGTTGGTAATTTGAATAATTCAATTCCACATAGTCAATCACTGAATAATTAATCAATATACATGTAATAATTAACAAATTTACCAAGTCCTCGCGGTGATGCTGGAAAGACTTGGATCCTCCGCGATGAGTTACTGGATTCTTGTTCCTGTTGGCGGTGTTCCTTTCTGACTCAGTCTGGAAATGTACATTGACAAAAATCGGTAAAATAAATAAATTATATTCGTTATAAATTTATGTTGAACTCAGGCGTGTCCCACCAAGCAACCATCTTCTCAAACACTTCATCTCCCATCCACCTTGGTTGCTTTCCCCTTTTCTTAAGCTCATTCATCTTCTCTTTATAATTCTTGGCGATCTTCGAGTTCCAATGTCGCTGGACTAGCTTCAAGTCATCGTCCTGCACATCTACTGCTCCCTGTATAATAAGAAGCTCTTACTAATTTCATTTGTTTGTGTTTAATTAATTAGTCTATTTGACGTATGAAGCGGTATAAACGTATCAGAAAATCTTGCCAAATAGTTTCTTTGACGTCTGGTGGAATCTGCTCCACTTAGGCTAGAAATCGCTCATTCTGGCCACATACGCTTCCTTAGAGATATCTAACACAGTTTGAGATGGCTCCAACTCAAATCCCCTGCGTTAGATATAAATTAGAACTTTATAAAATATAGTTATAGTATGTAAAAAAAACATTATATTATTATTTTGCTAATTTTTATACTTACGCTTTATCAGTCTTAGGCTTCAAATTAGTAACCGGACGAGCTCGATGTCCGTCACTACCCTAAGCATGAGGGGTAATGCTACGTCATCTAGAGCCAGAGCCCAAGCCCAAGCCCGAGCCAGAAGTAGGGTCAGACATACTATATCAAAACTTCAAAGTTATTTAAAAAATAATATGTAATTAAAATGCGCAAATAATATGGATATGAATATGAGCAACACAACATGAATGAATAAAGATGCATTTTGAGAATATTTAAGTAAAATATACATTTCCTGTTTTTACATACAAGACATACTATATCAAAACTTCAAAGTTATTTAAAAAAATAATTTTCATGACATATTTGACTTGGTATAATTTTCATGACATACTATATCAAAACTTCAAAGTTATTTAAAAAATAAATTCATACAAACATACTATATCAAAATTTCAAAGTTATTTAAAAAATAAATTTGTATAAAAATATACTATATCAAAACTTCAAAGTTATTTAAAAATTAATTTTAATGACATATTTGACTTGGTGTAGTTTTCATGACATACTATATCAAAACTTCAAAGTTATTTAAAAATAAATTCGTACAAACATACTATATCAAAACTTCAAAGTTATTTAATAAAATAAATTTGTATAAAAACATACTGTATCAAAACTTCAAAGTTATTTAGAAATTAATTTTAACGGCATATTTGACTTGGTATAGTTTTCATGACATATTATATCAAAACTTTAAAGTTATTTAAAAAATAAATTCGTACAAACATGCTATATCAAAACTTCAAAGTTATTTGACTTGGTACAAACATACTATACAAGCTCATTCATAAATTTCATGACATATTTGACTAAAGTAAATTTATTTGTTTTAAAATAACTATGTATGCATAAATCATTGTTCACCATTTAATCACAAACTTCAATAAATATTATACACATATGACATATGTTTTCACTAGTATATGACATATGGCATATATTTAAACCATTCAATCCAACGAAATTAATAATTAGGGTGATAACAATAGCAATTCGAGAATAATACGATACAATATACGTATACAAACAACGAGGAATCAAATCAAACACATACTAAACACAAATTTGTGGTAAACCTAAAAATTTGGTTTAGGAATTTCACCTAAATTCAAGAGCACCAACTGAGGAGGAGAGGGCTAGAGGAGCTCGGGGTTGACGTCGGAGGCGATGGCGGTGGTTGTTTGGGTGGAAGAACTGAAATTGGACGAGGTGAAGTGGTGGCAAGGGGTGGAAAATCGGATTTGGGGATGGGAGGAAAGAAATGAAGAAGCAGGTCAAGGTCTCTGGAATATATGCAGGAAACTTTCCAATGGTTTCCAACGGCCGCCAACGGTCTTTATTTCATCGGTTTCCAATGGCTACCACGGATTCTAATTTGTCGTCGGTGGCCGTTGGAAACACGATGTTGGAATACACTGTTTTTCTAGTAGTGTACACAAACACACACACACACACACATACACACACACACACACACATATATATATATATATATATATATATATTAGTAATATATATAGGGAGCGTCTGTTTTGACACAATTTGATAACACAAATGGTGACACAAAAGATCTGCACCATTAAATCTTTTTGTCTTTACATGAAAAGGTGGAATTCAGGGGGCAATCCAATGGTGAGAATTCATTGTGTCACCAATTGTGTCACCAAGTTGTGTCAAAATAGACTTTCCCATATATATATATATATATATATATATATATATATATATATATTAAATATTATCATTACCATTTCTTGCAACCTATATATATACATATATATTACAGTTGACCGATTCAACCGACCTCAACTGAACTGCATTAACTAACAAATTCGGTTAATCGAACATTTAGTTAACTGATGGTTTGGTTAACGGAAAATATTAATCGATTGGTGTGGTTAATCGACCGCTCCCACCCCTAATAAATAGCCATCATTGCCAAAATAAAAAAACCCCAAAGAATTTGCCTATTATAAAACACATTATTGATGGTAAGTTTCAATCATGGTTTGAGATTTCGTCCAGGATGCCGGAAACCCGACCATTTCGGCCCGGTTCCAGCAGTGGTCGAGACGGAATCCGATGAATAATCCGGTTCCGGTTTGTCGCAAGAAAAAAAAAACAATCGTTAAGTGAAGTCGAGAGTAAAGGATGAAGATGAGGTGGAGCGTTTTGGTCTGAGTTTTTATTTTGAAGCCGTCAGTTTCAGTTTTTATTTTGAAGCTGTCAGTTTCAGTTTTTATTTTGAAGCCGTCAGTTACGAAATTTAGGGTTATGAATTTGGGGCGTTTACGAAGAAGCAAAGGACGCAAATTAGAAAGCTCCTGACAAGAAGGAGGACTTGAAGCAGAAAACACGTGATGGTAAGGACATTCTTCTTCAAGTATTAAGTTTTAGGTGGACCGGATCCAAACACATATAGAATTATGAGCTAGCACGACTAATTATATGAACAGGTTGAAATAATAAATCATGTAAAATGCTTGTATAGCTGAATTTTGCATACTTTTCATAACGCACATATTTTGTCTGTAATTTAAAGTATATGGCTATACTTTATGCTAATATTCAACACTTATAAGGATATTTAGCTATGTATGCTGAAAAAGAAACAAGAATTGCTAGATTGGAATTAAAGCTGGATTGCCAAAGTTATCGAAAGGAAATCAAAAAATTAAAATCTATCATTGATGGAAACAAAAATTGAAATTTTAACTTTGCTTTTTATATTAAACCTTTATGTTGTATCTGCTGTATTCTCAATGTAATTCGAATAATTTAACAAAAATGATTATTAGTGTTTGCATATTTATTTCTGTCTTTATTAAAAAAAGTACCGGAATTAAACCAAAATTACCGGAATTTCCGGAACGAAACCGGAATTTTTAATTTTTTACGTGACCGGAAACCAGGATTTCGAACCTTGGTTTCAATTCGCTAATATATAACTTGATAAACATATTTTGTTGTTGTCATTCTTTTGTCAAATAGAAGAAACATTATATTTTTTGCTGTTAGATTAAGTAAATCAACATTAGCATGTATGGAGTAAAAAATATTATCAGATGTATGTAAAAATTAGTAACTTGACTATTAAATCTAACTGTTATAATCATATATCTTGTTATGTTAAACTTCAAATTTTAATTTTTAAGCAGACTACATGATACTAAAAAATAATATGCATTTGAAAAGTTGGATTGTCATTCCTTGGTATCATTGCTCATTACAATAATGGGAAAAATGGTAGATTTTAAAGCGTACTTAAAAGTAAACACTGAAGTTACGTAATTGAAAACGAATAATGAAACGAGAAACTAATTGGCCGAAATAATTCAACAAAATCATATGTTGACTTTCCCGGTATCCATATGGATATACACAATTTAAATAAAACATATCATGTTCGTTTGTGTAGATGTTCAAAGATACAGAGTATTATTTATGGTAGTCATTTATTTTCATAATTACTTTTGTTTATTTTTGTATTATATTACATACCATAATAATGTACATTTCAAACCTGTCTAATACATTAATATAAAGAATGAAGACGTTACAATCTATGTTATCATGTCAAGCAGATATCATAGGCAGTTTCCATTCCTACAACAAAAATATAATAGGCGGTTTCCATTTTTGTTCAGTTGTGTTTATAGATGAGTGCACAACTCACAAATTTACTTTCAATCAAACAATTTGTGACCTATAACCTGCATTAAACCATTTTATTGTTGGGGATTTCGTGGTTTGAGGCTATTTGATGATGAATATTGTTGTACTTCAGACTTTAAGGATTTGCGGAGCAAATTCTTTCAGACCATAGTTCAATCCACCAGGTACAAACGGATTATCGAACTATTGACTTTCAGGATTCAATAAAGCCTTGGAACAGCGAAATTGGATTCAAAATTTGTACGGCTTTGAACCGATCAAGAATACTATGATTATTATTCTCTGATGATGCAACTAGATAAAAGAGATATAAAGAGAAGAAGAAGAACAGTTCTGCAACGCCGCGTAGACGTTACAAATTCGAGAATTTGGAATGCCTTAATAGTGGCAATGACATAACGTACAAGAGGAAGAAGAAGAAGTTTCGAAGTGATTTTGCAACGTCTGAAATTGCTGCTATTTATAAGCAACGAAGTGTCGAATCCATTCGCAACGGCCATGTCTGTTTTAAATTTAAACGTTGCGCCCTTTCTGAAGCATCGCATCCTTCCACTTTGAATTGTTGCACCTTTTTGTAACGTTCAGAAAACGTTACAAAACCCGTCCCGCCTTAATTTCGAAACAGTTTCGGGTCTAGGTCCTTAGCGGGCTGAATTTGGCTCGTTACCGTTTAAAAACCCCGGTCCAAAAATATTCTTATCTGATTCGAAATCCGTACCTGACCCGGCCCGGTTCGATCGGTCGAATGGACGACGATCGCGTGTGTGGTAGAGATACATGGTCTCCCTGCTCACAACAAAGCAAACATTTGGGGCCCCAAGGCCCCAACATGCTCATGAGAATGTTATTGATATAGTAGCATACCCTTACACATTCTACAATGTGGGACTAATCACATTTCCTCTTCCTTCTTTCTTACTTCTCTTCAAACAAAACCCATACCCCAAAATATGATTTGAAAATTTTACAACAATCTCCCCCAATTTTCATAATAAAGAAAACAAATAAAGTGGACGGCTGTATCACTAGTGTGACATCCTACATACCCAAGTGGAATCAAGCCTATGTAGTTCTAAGATCAAGTTTTGCATCATCATGGAAACAACACATAAATAAAAGGTATCTTTTGGATTTGAAGTTTTAGTTAGTGTAAACCATTCAAAGCTCTATCGAGATTCTATGGTGAACGAATTTTGAACCAAGTATCCCTTAATGATAAAAGCGGAATAATCACACATGTTGATCTCCTTAGTTAGAGTGTTATGTATTGCTCAACACGTTAATGGCCATGTGCTTTAATCCTGGTTCATGAGTCTACTTTAGAAAATAGTCTTACTTTCCTAGGAAACGACCTGATTTCCATACTCATTTAGGTAAGTCTCTTAAGGTGTTTCTACAATACACCTTTTAAGGTTTCTAGACTTATTAAGGATATGTATCCATCCTTTGTTCATGTAGAATCCAACACTAAGTACTATGGGATAATTGATTTAGTGTTCCATAATCATACTCTTAACTTGTTGGTACCTATTGAAATTTGTCTATCTTTTTCAAGACAAAAGTTGGGTTTCTATTAAGGATGATCAATCTTCATTCACAGACCTTAGTCCCATTTCTTTTGACTTTATAGAAACCATAGCCTTTGGAAGACCTTTTGTAAGTGGGTCAGCCAAGTTTTTCTTCGTTTCTACATAGTCAACAGTTAGAACTCCACTTTTGAGTATCCGTCTTATTATATGATGTCTTAGACTCATATGTCTAGACTTCTCATTATATGTTTTATTAGAGACATTATAAATCGTTGCTTGATTATCACAGTTAATCAAGACTGCTGGAGATGGCTTCTTCCACAATGGGATTTCCATTAACAAATTCCTAAGCCATTCTGCTTCCTTACATGCATCTGCTAATGCAATTAATCTTGGCAACATTGTGACGACCGCCCATAACCCCCGCACTAAACAAGAGGAATAATGCGCTGGAAGGCGTGCCAGGCTGCTATGGACGACCATTATAGTAAGTGAACACATCGAAACCTGTCGTAGAACTCACAGCGCAAGGATAAAGTATAATAGAACATATACAATACAACAGGTAATAGTAATGAGGTTTCATATAGCAAACTTTTGAAACTCTTTCAACATCCAGAAAGATTATCCAACCGATATCCAAGTTTGTACATAAGGCCTCACTACAACTCTCAAGCAACCCAAACAGCGGAAACAGAAATACTAGATAGAATAAAACTTGTACGCCAGCCTCCTGCTCGTCATCGCTCAGCTTCCTCGTATCACTAAGCTCCATTACCCGTAACCTGCTACTTAGTCTGCCCATCCACAACCGGATGAACAGCCCAAGGTAATAAGAGGAGACATAAAACCTTGAGTCAGACAATAGTCTTAGTGAGCGATAACACAGCTAACAAACTTCAACAAGAAAGCATATGAGAATGGGTAAATGAACAACTTATCTACCCACATCACCAGAGAAGAACTCAACCTTATCTTCCCCACATCGGACAGTGATAGCCTTTACACTAAGCATTTCAACCATTAATCCATAGGAACCAGAACAACCATCCATCCATGGAAAACAGAAACAATCAACAATAGCAATTATGGCATCGAGATTATATATATCTCACGTAGATCATCCTAGTCGAATTCGACATCCCTTGAATACAAGCCCCAGAGGCCGAAACCAATATCAGACAAGCACTCAAGGAACATCTACTTCGATGTTGGATAACCCACGTGGGATGGCACATGCAAAACATCCAGCATACATGACAGACTCTGGCTATCACCGCCAATCCTGCTTCGAAACCATCATTATCGTATGACGGCCAACCTTGCCATATGTCAAGGGCTAATGGTAACCCCAGTTCTAGCATGAACTCCATATGCCCAACCTTGGGAATGTCCAACCTTGACACTAGGCCTTTCCCCAACCGGAAGACCCAGGGTACTCGACCAACAACCGGTCTTTTGGGCCTTTCAACGATACCCATCGTACCCCTGCTTTGAGCCTGCTAGAACTTACGACAACGATGACTTCTCGGCCTTCGCATCTCTAATCGTCCAACCTTGACGATGTTTTATAGCTCAAGCAACCTTCTCGAGCAGCCATTATCCACCAACTCACGACCTTTGAGTTTTCACCGCATTCGTTGTTCCACCTTGATCAATGAACACATTCACCACTTCGAGCCTCCCTGCTTGAACCACCTCGAAGTTACGTCATCACTAGAAGTGTCCGATCAGAAATTTCCACTAGAAACGTCGACCAGACCCATTCTGAACCGACCAGACCCCCTTTGGTACTTCTGGACCGATCAGATCCCCCTGGACCGACCAGACCTCCCTTTGCTCCTCCTGGACCGACCAGGACCCCCCCTGAGCCGACCAGACTCCCTCCTCAGCTTTCTGGACTGATCAAACCATCCAGCTCCAAGACCCAGTCAAAACCGACTAGCATTGCTCCAGAACGACCAGCTTAAAACCGACTAGCCTGCTCCAGAACGACCAGCTTAAAACCGACTAGCCTGCTCCAGAACGACCAGCTCCTCCTGAGCAACCAACTCCTCCATAGCAACCAGCTTTGGACCGACCCCGTCAAGACCGACCAGATCCATCGGACCGACCAGGACCAACTCCATCCGACAGGCCAACTCCCTGACTTGCTCCCCAAGCCATAATATGACCGACCACCTCATTCCAGACCCTTCTGGACCGACCAGAGCCATCAGACCGACCAGAAACCTGCACATCTCCAATTCGATTCTGATTTCGACCAAAACTTCGCCAAACGACGAATCCGACGAAACCAGCTTATCCGATTCATCCAAACGCAATCACAAACATGTTATGCAACCAACAATATCATCAATCTAACAATTTCCATCAAAACACATAAATTTCCCAAAACATGATAAGTGAATCATATGAACATAAAAACGGATCTAACTTGCATAATCTTGAGAAAAATCATAAAATTAACCACTTAAATTATCTAGATCAGATCCTAAGGTGATTCATATATAAAATGGACTTAGCATGGTGTGGATCTAAGGAAAATAACATGGAAATGATGAAATTAACATCCTAAAACCCATATACTTGCATGAATCCGAATGAGAGATGTAAATCACTCACCGATTCTCCAAATCTAAGCAAAAAGCAATGAAAACGCAATCCGGACAGCGAACACTTCGAATCAAACTCTTCAATCCGATGAATTCGCCCTTAAGACGATGTAGATCTAGCCTCTTATGGTGTAGATCTTCGATTTCCCTCCTTGGATTTTGGAATTTTAATGGTGGAAAGATGTTAGAGGAAGAAGGAGATCAAAGCCTCCCCATAAGAGAATGGAAAATGCCAACCTTTCTCCATACCCCTTACCCCCTATTTATAGTCTCCACCCACCCTTTAATGGGCCTTCTCCAAATCAGCCCATTAGCCTTCCAAAACCTGAACAACCAACTGAAAAACCTTAAAACAGAGATTTCTCCCAAACCGCTGAACCAAATCCTTAATGTAACCACTCTACGGAAAGGGAATCATCAATTCCTTTCCAATGGCACAGGTCTCACCCTCTGATTCGACCTGAGTCAAAAGTTATGCCCAGTACAAGACTGACAGGGGCAAAATGGTCACAAACAAAATCGGTAAAAATTATGGACATGTCACACATCCCCATAAGCAACATACCAAAAGATGAGAATGATCCAACCCTCAGGGAATTAAATAAAAATATTTTACGATCTTCCGATACGTAAAATGCGGGCTGTTACATTCTCCCCCCCTTAAGAATTTCGCCCCCGAAATTCCAAGCAAACACAAGCAACCACAACAATTCCGCATGCCTATCATCCATGTGAAGCCAATTCTATCATCCAAACTAGCAACCATCAAGCCATGCAAACATAGCCTTATCCTAGCACGCAGAATTCTACCACACAACAACAAGATACAACGACACAACGAAGATACGATATCAAAGGGTCCTACCGACGAAGAGTTCTGGATGAGTCGCCCTCATGCTCTCTTCCGTTTCCCTTGTACAATCGTCGCCATCTTCACTTCATTGTACCTTGACTAGCTTAACCGTCTTCCTCCTAAGTTGTTTCGTATCATTTCCCACAACACGAAGTGGCCTACGAGGTTTCGCAAATGCGGTCTCGACTTCTAAATCTTCATACTGTTCTGGAGATACCACCACATTCGAGTCGTGCAAAAACTTCCGTAGAAACGACACATGGAAAACATTATGCATACTCGACATCTTCTCGGGTAACTCCAACCTATATGCGAGCTTTCCTATTCGCTCGACTATCGGAAATGGTCCAACAAACCTAGGAGCCAACTTCCCTTTACTTCCGAATCGAACCATATGCTTTAACGGTGAAATCTTCACAAAAATCATATCACCTACGTCGAATTCTAAATCCTTACGACGCTTATCGGCGTAACTCTTTTGACGATCTTGGGCCGCTTTCATTCGTTGCCGAACAATTTTGATACAACCCGAGGTTTCTCTAATCATCTCGTGCCCAAGTACCAACTTATCTCCAGTTTCTAACCAACAAGCTGGAGAATTGCACGGCCTTCCATACAACGCCTCGTATGGTGCCATCCCAATACTCGACTGGTAGCTATTATTATACGCAAACTCAACCAGATGTAGATGGTCTTCCCATGATCCTCCGAAGTCTATCATACAAGCCCTCAGGAGATCTTCTAAAACTCGGTTGACTCTCTCGATCTGACCATCATTTTGGGGATGATATGCCGTACTTAAGCACAATTCGGTTCCCAAAGCTTCTTGCAAACTTTTCCAAAATCCACTCGTGAACATTGGATCCCGGTCACTTACTATACTCTTTGGGACACCATGGAATCAGACTATCCATTTCACATAAAGCTCAGCCAATTTTGACGCTGTCCTAGTCGTCTTGACAGGAATAAATCTCGCACTTTTGGTCAAACGATCCACAATGACCCAAATCCCTTCATTCCCTGCCCTAGTTCTAGGTAGTCCATCGATAAAATCCATCGATATCTGCTCCCACTTCCACGTAGGAACCTCTAATGGCTGAAGTAAACCACTCGGCTTCTTCTGTTCAGCTTTCACTAACTGACAGTTCATACACTTGGAAATAAATTTTCCAATATCTCTTTTCATCCCTTCCCAGTAGTAGACTCGCTTCATGTCCTGATACATTTTATTACCACCGGGATGAATCGTTAGCTTCGAATGATGACATTCTCTCAGAACCTCATCCCTCAATCCGTCGACATCAGGAACAACTAATCGTCCTTGCTTTCGAAGCCAGCCTTCTCGGTCGACCTCGAACTCCTTATCCTCTGGTTTCAGTTTCTGAATGGACTCGACAAGCTTCGCATCTTTCTTTTGGCCCTCGCCAATCCTTTCGATAAGAGTAGGCCTTATCGACAAGCTTGCCAATATTTCAGGTTCCAACTCACACCTTGGCCTGAAATCGAACCATGCCAAATACTCGAGGCCCTTCCATTCCGAAAACATCGCTCCCAAACTTGCGTGTCTTCGACTCAATGCATCTGCAACTGCATTGCCTTTGCCAGGAATATAAGCTATCCCAAAATCATACGATGCCAGAAACTCTAACCATCGTTGCTGCCGAAGATTCAAATCCTTTTAGGAGAAAAGATACTTCAACGACTTGTGATCCGTAAACAACTCGAATCGTACTCCCAACAGGTAATGTCTCCACATCTTCAGAGCAAACACAATCGCTGCCAACTCCAAATCATGAGTTGGATAGTTTCTCTCATGTGGCTTTAGCTGTCGACTTGCGTAAGCCACTACTTTATCCTTCTGCATTAGCACTGCTCCAAGTCCAGTACCACATGCATCAGTATATACCACCATCTCTTCATTCCCACTTGGAATGGTCAACACAGGTGCACTCGTCAATCTCTCCTTCAAGATTTCGAACGCTTGTTCACACTTCGCATCCCATGCGAACACTTGGTTCTTCTTCGTCAATCCTGTTAATGGTGCAGCCATCTTAGAGAAATCCTTGATAAACCTTCGGTAATAACCAGCCAATCCAAGGAAACTCCGAACATCCGTTGCATTCTTAGTTCTATCCCAGTCCTGGATTGCTGCAACTTTAGCGGGGTCAACCGCTATACCTTTTCCAGAAACAACATGACCTAAGAACCTCACTTCATCCTTCCAGAAGTGACACTTTGAGAACTTAGCTTTAAGCTGATGCTTTCGCAAGATTTCTAACACAACTCTCAAGTGCGTCTTATGTTCCTCCACATTTCTGGAGTAAACCAGTATATCATCCACGAACACAAGCACGAACTTATTCAATTGATCTCTGAACACTCTATTCATAAGATCCACAAAATACGCTGGCGCGTTAGTCAACCCGAATGGCACCACCAACCACTCGAAAAATCCGGACGGTGTCCTAAAAGCAGTCTTTGGCACACTATCCTTAGCTACTCTCAACTGGTGAAATCCCGTTGCCAAATCCATCTGAGAAAACACTTTGGCTTCGTGAAGCTGATCGAACAAGTCATCAATCCTTGGCAACGGATACTTGTTCTTCTTAGTCACCTTGTTCAGCTCACGATAGTCCACACATAACCTTAACGAGCCATCTGCTTTAGTTGCAAACACGACTGGTGCACCCCACTCGGAAACACTCCTCCGAATGAAACCTTTTCCCAAAAGGTCTCTAACTTGCACCTCCAACTCTCGCTGTTCCTTAGGCGCCATCCGCCTAAGTGGCATAACAATTGGTCTCGCACCTTCGACCAAATCGATCCTAAACTCGATCTCACGATGCGGCGGCAACCCTTTGACCTCGTCAAAGACATCAACATACTCATTAGCGATCAGCACTGATGACAGGTCTTCCTGTGGAATCCCAAGCGAATATAGATAACTCACGAAGACCCCGTCTTCGCGCTTACATCTAATCAACACCTTTTGCCCTTCCACATCCCCGACCCTCACCTCTAGCTTCTCGCAATTCACCCTTGCCGCATACTTCTTGAGCCAATCCATGCCCAAGATGATCCCATACCCAGCGAAGTTAAGAACAAAACAATCACACATAAAAGAGCAATCATGACTCAATAATACTAGACCACGGCAAATCATGCACAAACTGGACGAACCCCCAACTGGATTAGTCACGATCAATGGTCTATCACAAATCTCGGGTTCCAAACCCAAGTGACACACAAGCTCATTGCAGATGAATGAATGTGATGCTCCAGTATCAAACAACACTTGAACTGAAACACCGTTAACGGAAAAAGTACCTTGCACCTTGACACCCTTTCCCTTCTCCTCTGCAGTAGGAGCTCTTGAAGAAGATGGTACAGCATCATAAGCATATGCCTTAACAATCTGCTTACCCTTAGCTGATTCCGGACAATCTTTCTTCTCATGCCCAGGCTTTCCACACTTGAAGCACTTCTTCTCAGCTTTGGGATTCTTACACTCATTCGAATAATGTCCCTTCTGTTGGCAGTTAAAGCAAACTGCCTCACTCTTGGGTTTCTTTTGGCCATCCTTTCCTTTCTGTTGTTGCTGCTTCCTCTTTTTATTACCACTCTGCTGTGGTTTCTGAGCTTCCTTGGTTGCAGCGACAACATTTGCTTCCTTGGGAAATAAGCTCTCATGGCGAATAGCTTTTTCCACAATCTTTTCAAATGAATCATCAAGATGGTCCACAAGTGGCTTCCCAATATGTGCATCCAAACCCAAGACAAACTTCTCGTTCTTCTGATAGGGCGTATCAATGTATGAACGAGCATATCTAGACAAAGCCTCAAAATCAGAAATATAGTCAAGAACTGATCTGCCATTCTGCTTCAACTCTACGAACTTCTTGAAGAGAACTGACTTTTGAGCAGTGGAGATAAACTTTGCTTCAAACTTAGTTTGGAATTGCTCCCATGAAATCTCCTCTTCCGGAGTCTCGAGTATAACAGAATTCCACCATTCCATGGCCCTGCTTTGCAGCTGCCTTGATGCAAGCTTTCTCTTCATTGCATCTTCAATACCCAAGTCTCCAAAGATTCGAACGCATGAATCCATCCACCTCTGAACCTCTTCAGCTGGTTCAGTTCCCTTGAATGGTTTCCCTCCTAGAGATATAAAGTCCTTGCACATCTTTGCAAAATCTATTCTAGGAACTCGCACCACTACATCTACCGTGGCCGCCACTGGAGCGGGTACCCTTCGCATAATTGCTTCTGCCATGGCTTCAAACATGGCCGGGTAATCTGGCTCACCACCATTTCCCCCTCCAGTATTAGCTCTCCTAGCAGCGTGCCTTGATGGTCGTCTACTCATTCTAAATCTGAAATTTAGAATAGTTAGCCACTTCCAAGAAAACTGCTAAAAGAATACAACCGCTACTACTATATATGCTAATATATATAGTAACATCCAACTGAAATCTACAAATACGTCCCTCATATGCAATTACGTCTTTGAACATTGGCCAAAATCGTTGACCAGAGCTCTGATACCAAATGTGACGACCGCCCATAACCCCCGCACTAAACAAGAGGAATAATGCGCTGGAAGGCGTGCCAGGCTGCTATGGACGACCATCATAGTAAGTGAACACATCGAAACCTGTCGTAGAACTCACAGCGCAAGGATAAAGTATAATAGAACATATACAATACAACAGGTAATAGTAATGAGGTTTCATATAACAAACTTTTGAAACTCTTTCAACATCTAGAAAGATTATCCAACCGATATCCAAGTTTGTACATAAGGCCTCACTACAACTCTCAAGCAACCCAAACAGCGGAAACAGAAATACTAGATAGAATAAAACTTGTACGCCAGCCTCCTGCTCGTCATCGCTCAGCTTCCTCGTATCACTAAGCTCCATTACCTGTAACCTGCTACTTAGTCTGCCCATCCACAACCGGATGAACAGCCCAAGGTAATAAGAGGAGACATAAAACCTTGAGTCAGACAATAGTCTTAGTGAGCGATAATACAGCTAACAAACTTCAACAAGAAAGCATATGAGAATGGGTAAATGAACAACTTATCTACCCACATCACCAGAGAAGAACTCAACCTTATCTTCCCCACATCGGACAGTGATAGCCTTTACACTAAGCATTTCAACCATTAATCCATAGGAACCAGAACAACCATCCATCCATGGAAAACAGAAACAATCAACAATAGCAATTATGGCATCGAGATTATATATATCTCACGTAGATCATCCTAGTCGAATTCGACATCCCTTGAATACAAGCCCCAGAGGCCGAAACCAATATCAGACAAGCACACAAGGAACATCTACTTCGATGTTGGATAACCCACGTGGGATGGCACATGCAAAACATCCAGCATACATGACAGACTCTGGCTATCACCGCCAATCCTGCTTCGAAACCATCATTATCATATGACGGCCAACCTTGCCATATGTCAAGGGATAATGGTAACCCCAGTTCTAGCATGAACTATATATGCCCAACCTTGGGAATGTCCAACCTTGAAACTAGGCCTTTCCCCAACCGGAAGACCCAGGGTACTCGACCAACAACCGGTCTTTTGGGCCTTTCAACGATACCCATCGTACCCCTGCTTTGAGCCTGCTAGAACTTACGACAACGATGACTTCTCGGCCTTCGCATCTCTAATCGTCCAACCTTGACGATGTTTTATAGCTCAAGCAACCTTCTCGAGCAGCCATTATCCACCAACACACGACCTTTGAGTTGTCACCGCATTCGTTGTTCCACCTTGATCAATGAACACATTCACCACTTCGAGCCTCCCTGCTTGAACCACCTCGAAGTTACGTCATCACTAGAAGTGTCCGATCAGAAATTTCCACTAGAAACGTCGACTAGACCCATTCTGAACCGACCAGACCCCCTTTGGTACTTCTGGACCGATCAGATCCCCCTGGACCGACCAGACCTCCCTTTGCTCCTCCTGGACCGACCAGGACCCCCCCCTGAGCCGACCAGACTCCCTCCTCAGCTTTCTGGACTGATCAAACCATCCAGCTCCAAGACCCAGTCAAAACCGACTAGCATTGCTTCAGAACGACCAGCTTAAAACCGACTAGCCTGCTCCAGAACGACCAGCTTAAAACCGACTAGCCTGCTCCAGAACGACCAGCTCCTCCTGAGCAACCAGCTCCTCCATAGCAACCAGCTTTGGACCGACCCCGTCAAGACCGACCAGATCCATCGGACCGACCAGGACCAACTCCATCCGACAGGCCAACTCCCTGACTTGCTCCCCAAGCCATAATATGACCGACCACCTCATTCCAGACCCTTCTGGACCGACCAGAGCCATCAGACCGACCAGAAACCTGCACATCTCCAATTCGATTCTGATTTCGACCAAAACTTCGCCAAACGACGAATCCGACGAAACTAGCTTATCCGATTCATCCAAACGCAATCACAAACATGTTATGCAACCAACAATATCATCAATCTAACAATTTCCATCAAAACACATAAATTTCCCAAAACATGATAAGTGCATCATATGAACATAAAAACGGATCTAACTTGCATAATCTTGAAAAAAATCATAAAATTAACCACTTAAATTATCTAGATCAGATCCTAAGGTGATTCATATATAAAATGGACTTAGCATGGTGTGGATCTAAGGAAATAACATGGAAATGATGAAATTAACATCCTAAAACCCATATACTTGCATGAATCCGAATGAGAGATGTAAATCACTCACCGATTCTCCAAATCTAAGCAAAAGCAATGAAAACGCAATCCGGACAGCGAACACTTCGAATCAAACTGTTCAATCCGATGAATTCGCCCTTAAGACGATGTAGATCTAGCCTCTTATGGTGTAGATCTTCGATTTCCCTCCTTGAATTTTGGAATTTTAATGGTGGAAAGATGTTAGAGGAAGAAGGAGATCAAAGCCTCCCCATAAGAGAATGGAAAATGCCAACCTTTCTCCATACCCCTTACCCCCTATTTATAGTCTCCACCCACCCTCTAATGGGCCTTCTCCAAATCAGCCCATTAGCCTTCCAAAACCTGAACAACCAACTGAAAAACCTTAAAACAACGATTTCTCCCAAACCGCTGAACCAAATCCTTAATGTAACCACTCTACGGAAAGGGAATCATCAATTCCTTTCCAATGGCACAGGTCTCACCCTCTGATTCGACCTGAGTCAAAAGTTATGCCCAGTACAAGACTGACAGGGGCAAAATGGTCACAAACAAAATCGGTAAAAATTATGGACATGTCACACATCCCCATAAGCAACATACCAAAAGATGAGAATGATCCAACCCTCAGGGAATAAAATAAAAATATTTTTCGATCTTCCGATACGTAAAATGCGGGCTGTTACAAACATTGTTGAATCAGATATACAAGCTTGCTTCTTAGAAGCCCAAGATACAGCAGCGCCTCCTAATGTAAACATCCATCCAGTTGACTTGGGTTTGGATTCTACATTGTTCCAGGTTGCATCATTATATCCTTCTATTACAGCAGGATATTCTTTTTAAGATAAACCATAGTTAATGGTTCCTTTCAAATAAGCTAAAACTCTAGAAATGGCTTTCCAATGTTGTAAACTTGGGTTACTCATAAATCAACATAATACACTTATAGCATATGCGATGTCGGGTCGAGTGCAATGCATAACATACATAAGACTCCCAATAACACTAAAATACTCAAGTTGAGAAATGGTACGTCCAGTGTTCTTTTCTAACTTAATACTTGAATCTAATGGAGTTGGTGCTGGTTTATCATCATAATGACCATACTTCTTTAGGAACTTCTCAATGTAACGTGACTGGGTTAGTAATAACTCCCCCACTTTCGTAATGATTTTAATTCCTAAAATTACATCAGCCTCTCCTCGATCTTTCATATCAAATTTAGAAGATAAAAACTTCTTAGTTTCATTTACCCATGATATATTGGAACCAAATATCAACATGTTATCAACGTATAAACATATTATAACATAACCGTTGTTATCCGATTTGCTATAAATACATTTATCAGCATCATTAACAATGAATCCATACGACAATGCTACTTTATCAAACTTCCCATGCCATTGCATGGGAGCTTGCTTCAGGCCACAAAGAAATTTGACTAATTTACAAACTTTCTTTTCTTGGCCTGGGATTATGAAACCTTCAGGTTGTTCCATGTATATCTCTTCTTCTAAATCTCCATTTAGAAAAGCTGTCTTTACATCCATTTGATGTATGACCAAATTATGAATTGATGCAAGTGCTATTAAACAGCGTATCGAAGATATGCGGTCGACTGAAGCATATGTATCAAAATAATCTACTCCTTGTCTTTGTTTGTATCCCTTAGAACCTAATCTGGCTTTAAACTTATCAATGGATCCATTTGTATTCAACTTTTCCTTGAATATCCATTTACATCCTATTAGTTTAGCACTAGGAGGTAAATCAGTTAAAACCCAAGTTTGGTTTAACATTATGGAATTCATTTCATCATTGATAGCTCCTTCCCAGAAATTAGAATCTCTAGAACTCACAGCCTCATAATAAGTTTCGGGATCATCATCGACATTCATTACATATCTTGTCACATTAAGGATTTTGTCCTTATTGCCTTCTACGAGATATGTTATGAAGTCAGGACCGTAGTCCTTCTCTATTATCGCTCTTTTGCTTCTCCTGTGTTCAATACTATTATCTGGTACTGACACTTCCTTGCTATTTTGAGCAGGAGCATATTCATCATCATTGATATCATTAGTCTCAGTTGGTTCTGGACTAGATGATCTTAATGGATTCTCAATAGTTTGATTTTCAAAGAATTCTATATCTACAGATTCTATAACTTCTAAGGTGTCAAGAATAAGAAACCTGTAAGTTATACAATTAAGAGAATATTCTATAAAAACATACTTAAATGCCCTATTTCCTAACTTTGGTCGTTTAGGGTCAGGTTTTCTAACATATGCTAAGCAACCCCAAACTTTAAGTCTAATAAGGTTAGGTTTTCTATTAAACCATAATTCATAAAGGGAAATAATTTTCTTTCTAAGTGGTACTCTATTTAAAATGTTACATGCAGATAACACAGCGTCACCCATAGTTAGAAGGTATATCAGAACTTATGAGCATGACATTAACCATTTCTACTAAAGTTCTATTTTTCCTTTTAGCAACACCATTTTTTTGTGGTGTACATGGAGCGGTATAATGGTGAACTATACCATTTTGTTTGCAAAACAAAGTAAAATCATTTGAAAAATATTCACCACCACGATCTGAATGTAACAGTTTAATTTTAACTCCTAATTATGTTTCAACTTCTGCTTTGTAAATTTTGAATTTATCAAAGGCTCCATCTTTCGATTTCATTAGATATACATATGTATATATAGTATAATCATCAATAAATGTTATATAGTATTGGTTACCACCATAGATGATATGACTTTTTAAGTCACCCACATCACTGTATACCAAATCAAGCAAACCAGTTTTCCTTTCTACAGATTTAAAGGATTTCTGGTGTATCTTTGCTTGAACACAAATTTCACATTTAGAGATGGAATCGAAATCACTATCAGAAATTAATCCTAATTTATGCATATTTCTAAGAGATTTATAATTAACATGTCCTAATCTACCATGCCATAAATTAACAAAATCAACAATATTAGCAGAAGATTTCTTCATTAGATTCAACTTAATCATGTCATTACAAGAATATCCCTATCCAATAAATTTGTTGTTCTTGGACAACACTAACTTATCAGACTCATACACCATCTTGAATCCTCCTTTGTTAAGAAGGTATCCAGAAACCAAATTCTTACACATATCAGGTACATAAAATACATTTACTAATGTAAGAACTTTTTCCCAGAGGTGAATGTAAGTTCAGTTATGCCTTTTCCCATAACTTTGCTTGCAACTTTGTTTGTGATAGTAACTTTGCTGGATTCTCCATTATTTTCTTCGTAAGTCCTAAACAGATTACGATCTTTACAAACATGAATGGTTGCTCCAGTATTGAGCCACCAATCATTATCAATGCCACTAACGGAGTTCACCTCTTATACAACTGCCACAAGCTTTTCTTTAACCACATTCACTTTTTGTTGTTTCTTCCAAAGACGACAGTCTCGAGCATAGTGGCTGGGTTTGTTACAATAGTAACAGGCACCCTTCTTTTTGTTATTGGAATTATTATTCTTCTTAAACTGTGTCTCATTCTTAGGCTTCAATTTCTCAGTAATTTCAACATTATTTACCTTAGCTTGAGACTCAGTTTGCGGATTATCATCTAGTTCACGTTTACGAGAATCCTATTTAATACGAAGATGACGTTGTAAACTGTCTAAATTATAATCTGTTTCTACATGTTTCAATTTTTTCTTATAATCATTCGAAGAATTCGGGAGTCTCGAAATAATAACTCCAACAACAAAAGATTCAGGGAGATCAATACCGGCATCTTTAAGTTGATTCACCAACAGTAGTATTTCACTTACTTTTCCAACTATGGAAATGTTGGCGACCATTTTGAAAACCATAGAATTACATAGAAGAAATTTTTATTACTTGCCTTAGATATGCAATACTTGCTCTCCAAAGCGATCCAGAGTTCCTTTGCAGATTCCAAGGTCCTATGATGGTTGTAGACTGGAGTAGACAATGCATTCAGAATGTTGCCTCTGTATAGAAAATCCTCTTTGCGCTTTGCACGTTTTGCTTTTAGAGCGGCATCCTCGTTAGCGGTATCCCATGTTATATCTTCCAAATCGTCTTCCAAAATGTAAAATAATTTGACGGTGATCAGGAAGAACCTCATCGTCTGATTATTATTCTCTGATGATGCAACTAGATAGAAGAGATATGAAGAGAAGAAGAAGAACAATTCTGCAATGCCTCGCAGATGTTACAAATTCGAGAATTTGCAACGCCTTAACAATGTGGCAATGGCAGAATGTACAAGAGGAGGAAGAAGAAGTTTCGAAGTGATCTTGCAACATTTGAAACTGTTGCTATTTATAAGCAACGAAGTGTCGCAAAATATTCTTATATGAAACCCGAACCCAGTCCGGCTCGATCGGACGGACGACACACGCGTGTGTGGTAGAGATGCATGGTCTCCCTCACAACAAAGCAAACATTTGGGTGACCCAAAGCCCCAACATGCTCATGAGAATGCTATTGATACAGTGGCATACCCTTACACATTCCACAATGTGGGACTAATCACGTTTCCTCTTCCTTCTTTCTTACTTCTCTTCAAACAAAACCCATATCCCAAAATATGATTTGAAAATTTTACAACATCTATTAAGTTTATGTGTTCTTTAACATGGATTTTCTAACATTAACCTATGTTAAACCATCTTTTTAATATTCGGTTCTTTTACATTGAAGCAAGAGTATGTTTATTACTCCAGAATGGTAACTGCGGGTGTGGTAGAAAAATGAACACATTTAATTTTTTAGTTTAATCAAAATTAGTAGGTCTTGCTTCAAATTGCTTATACATGTCAATGAATAAAAAACTATTTTAACATAAACTTGTAAGTTGATTAACCTAAACTTAAAACTTACATCTATGTCCAGAAGATGTAAACTTGTAGGTTCAAAGAATAGGGTTCAATCGCCTTCTAGCTAAACAAAATCCATCGTCTTCCCACTTTAACTTTGAGAATGTTCCAGTAGTTTTGCAGATCTCATATTGAAAAGAAATTGGAAATTATCGTTTGTAATACCTTCAGTAACTAAACATAAAAATGTAATTCAACATGAGTACAAATTTGCCCTAGTTATGTAGTTGTGGTTGAGGCTTTGTAGATGAACGGTTGTGGTTGACATAAACAGTGGTTTACCAGTCTGTTGAAAATTGAAGCTTATACAGTGGTATATGGTATATTGAGGTGGGATTGCGGTTTAATTGCCTGATGCATGCAGGTTTCTGGAGTTGGGTTAATGAGGAGTTTGTGGCAGGTTTGGATGACGTGTAGGTTGGAGATGATGCTGATTGGGATGATAAAGGAGAAGGGACGTAGTTTATGCCTAATGGAGGTTGGTTTATAAAAAATAGTACACATTTACCCTAGTTAATAAGCAAGCAAATTTGCCTATAAGAAAACATTTTGTAGTAGTTGTCGTTTCATGTTCGCGATGATATTTTGGGATCCCAAACTGTTATGAAATGAAGCAAACAGAAAGGAATCCATGAGAAAGATTGTATTTTAAAAAAATATTCAAAATGGTTGTACTGCAAATGAAGGAAATAAAAAGACGTTTTTTACAGAGAACTTAAGCTTGTTTGAAATGTTTGAAACAACATATATATTCAAACTGTTGGGAACTGGAGTGTCCACAACACAGTGTTAATGGATCTTAACGATATTCAGACACTAGAGGGCTGAAGTGTATTTATGAATTAAACACTATATATTCAAATTGAAAACAGAGTGAAATAAGTAATAAAATAAAATGCACTAAAGTAAATAGCACTAGGATTTTTATATTAGTTCGGATTAACCAATCCTACATCCAGTCCTGCACTTTACCATGTAGAATTTTATTATAATTGCTTGCTTTCCACGTTGACAAGAACACCTTTACAATCTTGATTTTACGAGACACAAGATACATCTTCTCCTTATCAACAGCCACAAATAATGACAAGTAGTCGTATCTCCAATACAGATTCTTGCAGATTTGGTTCAATGATCCTGTAGACCTCCAATGGAAATGTATCTTTGAATTTTTTTAAGGAAATATGATGGAAATATATCTTTAATACAAACTCTCTAATATTGTGTGGCCTGCAAATCAATGAAGAATTGGAGCGAAAAATAGTGTATTTGCAAGGATAATTGGAAAATATTCAATGGATTTGTAGTGCAAATGTATAGAGAAGAGCAGGAGAAAATGAGAATAATTGATGTTAAAATTCGTTTCCAGAATCCTTTAAATAGTGGTTGAAGAAATGTGTCTTTAGGTGAAGGGATGTGAAGGGATGGAGGCAAATTTAAAATTTAAAATTTAAAATTCTGAAAAATGTTACAAATGGTAACAAATATAAACTAATATGACGATATATCGCTGTATATGTCAACATATCTCTGTATATGTCAACATATCTCTAGTATCAATATTCCTATATGTGGATTTTGGTGATTCGATTGAGGTAATTGATTGATGAGCTTTAAGTATAATTGCCATGGGATCTTTAACAAGATATTCTAAGGCTCAACCAACTCCTCATCACTTCAAACACCTCTGTTCTTCAGTATTCTTATCCAATAGGCTTTGGACTTCAGTTGTTTTTATTATCCTTCTTCTATTATTCTCCCGTTGCCTTGATTAACCTTCTTTTATACTTCTTCTTTTGTACTCTTGTTCATCTCTATAAATGTCTCCATAATATATATGACATAACAGTACAACTCAAAGATATATACCTTAGTAATGTTTATACGGTTGTTGTCATCCAAACCAATACATTAAGTATTAATAACATTTGCCCATACCATCACTAAAGTTTATGCGCTCAGATATTTTTCACCAACAATAGCTAACAGTAGCACACCACTGATACTTCCTTTTAAAGAACTGATGTGATTGTTTCCTTATAATTCGTTAGTACATTTTTGATATTAGTATTGTTCTTAGGTTCTATAAGTATCCTCTTACCCATAATAATTTTTGGAAGAGCGCCCAATGATTTTTCAGTGCTCTAAAATTGTACAATCAAATGAGGAGAAACACATAATAATTCCTTCTAGAATCAAGAATACAAGATTTCCATATAATCGTTCAAGCCTTTTGATTTGGTACATAGTAAATGCATATTTAAGTATCATCTATGTATCAAGGATTAAGAAAATGGACGAGCTCTTCTCAATGCTTACTATACATGAAGAACTTCATGCATTGTAGCTAAAACTGAAAATTTTACTAGAAGGTGCGCCAGAAACAAAAGTAGGAAATTTACTTTTTGGAGGAACAATATTCTTGCAAGTGAAAAATTAAATATCACCCATAGATAAATTAGGACATAACATCGTTGTTTCCCCCAATAGGCTGCAAAGTGCCTCTAGGAAAAATGACAGCATAAGCATTTTCTAGAATCTGCAATTTATCTTTTATTACATCTATAGTTCAGACATAAATACTGTGGAAAAAATTCTCACTAGAAAGCATGGTAAATTCAATGTTGTCTTCTTTAATTTGTCCTAGGCATGAAAGATCTTGCATTGAAATCATTATCCTTCCCTCGCTTTAATTATTTATGAGTGATATTAAGATGTAAAGCGATGCCTAAAATCCAAATATAACACTTCCTTTTCGAATGTTTTCTTTTTGTGGATTGACCAACTTGGTTGTATATCCTTTGATTTGATTATACAAATAAATTGTGAGTTTTAGAAACAAATAAGCATGCATTTCTAGTACAGAAATTAAGTACACCTTATGAACAGTTTTACTTTCTCATAAATAATTTAGAGAAATATTATCAAGAAAAGTCGTAAAAAAAAAAGAAATTAAAGAAAAATATAAGCTATTGATCCACAAAGCATTGTATTACAATATACCATGTTACTTTGAAGCATAGTTGTGAAGACCGAACTGTATGCTAAACCGTGGCAGTGCAAGGTCCAAGGTTTTCGTGGTTCAACCGGTCAGATCGTGAGAACCGCGCTGATAGTTTATTTCTATTTTTCGGATTTAAATGTTAAATATATATAAATATATATAAAATTTAACATAAACACCCGTATTCGAACTGATTTGGACACTGTGACATTATCCAATAAGTATTGAGTTCAATTTTCTTCTTCAACTCACTTGTAATGTAGTTAGTTATATACTACCTAATTGAAATAATTATATAACAACTTACATACAAAAGTTGTAAATTTACTATTTTTTTATAGTGAAAGATGATTAGATCAACAATAGTTCATAAAATGTACATAATAATGAATTATATCATCCAAAATTTAATGAAAATTGCTATGAAATTATTTGTTAAATTTATTATATCAAAAAATGAAATGTGAAACAATTATTTTTTCTCAAATTTGAAAAACTGTGAGGTTTAAAGAGGTCGGACTAGATGTTTTATAGGGTTTTGAGGTTAAACCACAGATCTATGCACGTGCAAGGTTATTTCATTTTCAAAGCCGTGACGCTCCAAGGTCGAAGGTTAACTGCGGTCGAACCGAGGTTGAGTCTTTAAAACACTGCTTTGAAGCCAATGGTTAGTGGTTTAGCTAAACAAATGGTGTCAGTTATCAATTATTATGTTATAAACAATGCAACAATCAATAATGAGTCAATCACTCAACTGGTGGGTCTAAATCGAGTGGATCCACAAATGAAGTAATGATGGCGACACTGGTCAAAACTAGCGGTAACTATAACGACCTGCCTTTTCGACCTCTTCAAGTCGGTAACTAAATCAACTCGAACCGTTCAGAAATAGTAGATGGTTATTTAACTTAAGGTATTTAAAAAACAAATCACATAAATCACCAAAAACAACAATATATTATTTTGCAGTGGAATATAATTTATACAATAATAATAATATTTTATAAATATTTTATACTTAATGAAAGAAAATTATACATTAATTTATTTACCAAATTTTTTTGAGAATTTAAATCAAACAATGCAAGCGAGCATCTTCGCCATCCTCACTTCGTCAGCTGAAATCTAAAATCTGCAACACTCGGTCTGATATAGAAATTTAAAGATCAATGCTTAATTATAAAATGATTTCGTGTTTTAATTTCTTAAAAAAGTACAATCTAAGTTACATTTATCATTTAATTCTTATTTTAAAACCATGTTCCGATTGTAATGGACAGAGGTAGAGGCGGTATTGCCTTAGATGGGGCATAAGCCCTACATCATTTTCGAATTTTCCTTATAAAACACAATCTTTTAATTAAATTTTGTCTTATTTTCACAAAAAATTACCAACTTTCCCAATCTAGAATAGTAAAGCAAATTATGCTACCTTATTGAATATAGCAGCTGGCTCTACCACTGGTTATAGCGGCGGAAGAACTGCTTTAAATTATGTATTTCATTCTTTATAAATAATATTTTGCATCTCCATTTACATGGTAATATTGCATCACGAAAGATAAAAGGTAAGTTAGAGCATATAAAAAAAGATAGCCTATAATTGGAGTTATCGCTTCAACCCAAATCATATCAAGACTAAATCATGAATGCAGTGAAGCTTTCCTATTAAGTATAACTATTCAATTTTTGAAACAAACACGCAATGTGCTTCTGTTCTGAACTAAAAATATTATCAATGGTTTTGCACCAGGCCATCAGCCTCAAAACTCCACAATGAAAAAATTGAGCAACTTACCACTCATGTAATGTAAGTTTGATTGAATTTAAAAAAAATACTAAGCTGCCAACTCACTACTCCTATAAATACCATGCAAAGTTGTGAGTATTTTTATTTGCGCTAAATATGAATCCTGGAATAGACATAAAGAGAAATAAATGAAAAAAAATCAAATGAAAATAGAGAAAATTTACAAATAAGTAGTAGAACAATTTATAATGGTTCGCGTTAACAAGACTGTGTCCACTTAAGTGATTTCATCTCTTTATTGATTATTTTTGTGGTTACCCCGATTATAATTAGTGAATATCCTGATTATAAAGATAATGGTTGAGCAAACAAAGAGCAAGACATCCTTAAACTCTCAAAGGAAACTGACATTTATAGGTAGAGGCGACCTGAGATTTATAAAATTTGCTAAGAAGTCGCGGAATGTTGGGCGACCTATTCCTCCAAATTGGGTCGTACTAAAGGGTTTATGCTTATGCGCTGATTTGATCTCTGAAGCTGAACTTTCTTCGTGCGATATGGATCTATGTTGATCTGAATTCGAAGCATTTATGGTCTTGATTTCGAGCATTTCTTCTTGTTGTTCTTTTGAGTTCATCCGACTACTACTCTACATCTTGTCTGGGCTTAATATCTGAACCTTTGGATCATCATTTTAGGTAAAACATTTGATAGCCGCCAAGTTATACTTGTTTTAATAGTCTAGAGTGGTCAGGCCAAAATGCCAGGTAACAATTGTCGACAAATTACGTCTTGTTGCAAATATAGAATGCTTTGAATCGAGTCAAGTCTTTATTGTATACAAAGATGCTATTTTTTCTCTGTAATAGTTATTTTCTTCTTAGGTGTTGCCTTAGAGAAAATTTGCATCTCTTTGAATTACTACGATACTTGGATAGCTTTAGTTAGCATAAATATCTGAATGCATCTCGTTGATAATTACCTTCCCCCGATTCTATCTAGCTAAGTGATTTGATAGTTTGTAGCCAGTCTCTCTTTGAATCCCACAAGTAATATTTCGATCACCATCAAGTCAAAAAATTGAACGTCAAGTGTCTAGTGTTAGGATTTAAATATACTTTATCAACAACTAGTCATGAATACCTAGATCCAAATATGTTAACCCTATTGATTTAATTGAGAATAAATCATAAAACAGATGAATAAAGTTACGGAATTGTACCTGAATACGTAGTTAATCATTACAATACCTGAATCCATAGTCAGTTGCTAAGTAAGATGAATTTGGTTTTGTCTTCCAAATTGACACTAACCCTAGATCTGAAATAGTCTCTCCATATAAGAGGGTTAGAGAGTGACTAAAGCTTGTGCAATTTGAAGATCATGACCCCTTATTTATAAAGTTGACATTTTGCAATTTGGCCCTTCAACAAACTAAAAATGCTTGGTTTCTACACAGTAGGCCCATCACAAGTTAAGTTTTAAGTCTTTTAATTCTGACTTAAAATTAGATCACTTTAGTTAGGTTTTACACCAAAGTAGTGCAACACAATTGATTTTACATATGTGACCCAATTGTCGAAATATTCCAACAATCTCCGCCGGGCCACATATGAAATAACTTTAAAAAATATGTTTAACTTTATGAGTTCCAAAATTTGCTATTTGTAACATATGGTGTATCTGAAACAATCACGTCCATTAACTATATTGAGAAAGGATCAAAGTGGCATTCGTTGCATTCATTATTACTAAACCCATCAATGGTCACATATATCAATACAATCAAATGACTTAGATCAATCATGGATGTGTAGCATAGAAATTACATGAAATGTGATATATACATGTTTATTTCCAATTGGCCTTTCTTTAGTGAGATCAAAAATTTAAATATTTGAACAACCTGAGTGCAAATACAAATTTATTAATTTATTTCTGATCAGAAAATGAACTTGATATACATATATCTGTAACGAAATATAGAGCAAGCAGTGATACGACAATACCAAATACAAACTCCCTTTGAACCAAAATATTCTTACATAAAAGTTACACCAATTGAGCTACATGATCATGAAAGATCTTAGGTGATAATCTTTTGGTAAGCGGATCCACCATAATGGAGTTGGTCAAAGTA
Source organism: Allium sativum (assembly GCA_030737875.1). Taxonomy (NCBI): domain Eukaryota; kingdom Viridiplantae; phylum Streptophyta; class Magnoliopsida; order Asparagales; family Amaryllidaceae; genus Allium; species Allium sativum. Next base: position 313,575,749 of record CM060913.1, read on the forward strand.
TGCTTTATAAATTACAATATATTTTGCACTCTTCTTTTATTGGAAAATAATATGTTCTTTACTGTCAGAATATTACTTAGTCTTTCAATTCTTTATTAATAATCGGAGACTTGTGACAAAATTTTCCATAGTTGGATGTCTTATAGTTAATTGTAAATGATATTTTTAAATTGGTGGGAGCTCTAAGTGTTTAAATGACACTTTTCCTTATATATTTTCCCCTCTCCCCATAAAATATATTATCATTGCCTGAAGTGGATCTTTTGCAGTAATGACATCCAAAATATCTGGATCGTAATTGTTGATGATCTCCAACTGATCTGTTCTTTTATCTATGAGCATATAATATTTATTTTGTTCCTTAAAGATATCACATTACAATTTTGGCTACTAATCAGTGATCCACTTTTAATATCAGTAAGGTATCTACCAAATAATGCACGCATATCCATACATGTATATACTTTAGTATGCATTAGAATTCGCACGACTAATACATGACTAATACATGAGAAATCTTGTGCATTTCTTTAGTTTCAAGGATGTTAGTAAAAGAGAATCAACTAAATCGTAGCATGAATACCAAACCTTCTAAGTACTTATCTACCAAATTCTTTTATGCTAATTCAAATATCACTCCATGAATAATAATTGTTTATTTGAATGTCAAATATAAAATAATAGTCCAAATGTGAGATCCTTAAGTTATTTCATCAATGTCTTAATTAAGAAACACAACTTTGATCTTTGTCAGATATTGCTTAAAAGTAAAATATGGAATAAACACCGGAGTGGTTCTAATGAGTCGTTTACTAAATCTAAGGACTTTTACTTTAAAGAATGCAAAATTCTTTGATAATGATTTTCAATAAAATTGTCTTATACAGTTCCATATCACCCACTTAATTCCCTTTAGCTTTGAATAGTTACTCATAATCATTAATCTTATTACTTAAGTTAGAGGGACATTGCAAAATTTATTGGTCATATAGATGTACACTATATGTTCATATTTTAAATCCACTTTTTAAATTAGTACCTTATATGATCGATGTAAGTACACTAAGTCGTATTCACTAGTCCACTATTTATCTTTAAGGAGAAATACTACATAGTCATCCAGAACAGTATTTCTTCTTCTACAAGTGTATTTCCTTGTTAACCATACACTTTGAGGTTGTTGAGTTTGTCTTCTTGAAATGGTAACCTTAGCTTAAAGGAAATTTTTCTTTAACATCATCTTGTTATGGTTCTTAATTTACTTCTTCTTAACGAAAGAAAACAAATTCTAATTAAACATTAATCAAAGAAGTAACTGTAGTTGAATCAAAGGTAACAATTCTCTCTAAAGACAATAATCAAACTTTATTTCTCCATCAAACTCAACATCCTCAAAAAAAAACTATTGCATTTCCCATCATAAAACTTTTCCTTAATGTGGGTTCATAAAACTATAACATTTAACTCACTTAGAATGTTAGCAAGATATTTGCTATCTTCAATGTTCCAATCTAGAATTATTTAGTGCTAAAGCATATAATCATAACTATTACCAAATCAAAGTTTGAAACATTAGCATTACCCGTATTTAGCACAATTAGATACAAATAATTTTTAAACATTGGCAGCATTAATTCCAAAGAAAACATTTGAATTTTATTCATAAAATCAACCTTATTATTTCTAAACGAACATTAATAACCTAATTTGCTCATATTATAAATGGAAAACCAAACTCTGTCTAAATGACAGTATGAAAAAAATATTAGATAAATTCAAATAGTGTAACTTAAATCTTAATATTTACTTTAAAAATATCTAAAATATTTTACTTTATAGTTTTGGATATCTCGTCAAAGAAACAACTATATATATCATTATGTTATTTCATTTCTTTCAGATCTTTAGTGACTTTATTTTTATTCACGAATTTATTTACAATGTATTTCAAATGAGTGCTTTTAAGTCTTATAAGTTTCAATCTCTCATATAATTACCAAAGCGATAAATTAGCCCCATAAGATGACGTCTTATTTTTAAGTTAATACTAAACCTAAAATTATCATACTGGAGATATCACCAAAAAATAACAGTAACTTAAGTGTCTTTAATTTTTAAAGCAATATTCTTTTTCATATAGTACTCATTTACATTTCTTTTACTTTGACATTATGGAATCAAGAGAGTGTTTGTTTCCCCTTACTATTTCCATAGGATCCTTTCCATTCTGAGTAGATAACTTACCAGAAAATTAATTATCCTTACATATAGCACATCCTTGAAAACTTCTGAAATATTTACTTAATGATCCTTTAACTCTTGCATTTTTAATTATACCACCTTTCAATAATCTTCATTGGGGATTTTAGGCACAAGGACAAACTTAAGAAAAAATATATCCATAAGGACAAGTGGCTAAAATTTTAACCACAAGAACATTTTTTAGTGTAAAGGGAGGAATTTAGGGGACCATTATCATTTCATACTTTACACTAAAGTTTGTCCTTGTGGTTAATTTTTTTTGCCCTTGATTCTTATAGATAATTTTTTTTGTTAATTTTGTCCTTCACATTATTTTCCTGTTATAAGAACATCCAACCATAGTATGGCTGATTGTAACCCTCCTAATTGCAAGAGCTAAATATATAAAGTCAAACACAAACAATATACTCTCTTATAAATCCTTATAGAATCCTAAAATAAGATAAGAATATTCTTAAATTTGGCAGACAATTTAGTTAAATTAGATGAATAATAATAATATTAAATAAAGATTACTGCATATGTTTATTTCCAAATATCAACCATAGTAAATTCAAATAATTGGCAAATCTCTTCTCAAGATATCTAGTACACATTAGTATCAAGTCTTTGGACAGTAATATTAACTGTAAGTGATACTCTCGTTGTAATGATCAAACACTGAAAATAAATTCAAGACAAAAACAATCTTCCTTGGGCTGATTGATTATTCACTCATAAAACCTTATAATTGTCACGTATTTATCATCACACATGTATAAGTGATTTGACCAAATAATAGTCTTCCTTTAGGCTAGCTAATGTTCGCATGAATAACTACACATGAATATCAAACAATTTCATGTACCACCAAAATAAGAGAGGTCACTTTAGTGACATGTTATTTTAGTTAGTTCTGTATATTTATAGTTGCAAAAGGCACCAACATACATTTGAATTTATTTTAAATTATTGCTTTACTAAAATTCTAGACAGCTGATTTATGTCTAGACCATGTAAAAAATATACCATACTTTATGGCTTGATCTTATAGTAAAGTCAATATAACTTTGTTGATACACATTTAGTTTTGTATAAGGATAAAAAAATGCCCAATTGCTAATTGTGGGATCTAAAAGAAAAGAATCATCAAGTCCCACAACTCCACCAATATTTAAATAAATACAAATTGAATTTATTTCTAAATCCAAAAGAAGAAAAGGTGTCCAATTTATCCTAATGAAATTTCTCCTTCCGAACAAAACAAACATTTTTAGTAGCTAATATACCAATTAAACCAGAGGGTAGGGACATGAAACCTAAAAAGGGAAACAATCAAATAGCCACAATGTTCTAATTATTTTATTCGCACGATTATCCATAGATAAGATACATGACAAAATTGACAACATGCATACTAATAGTATGCAAGAATAAACTAGAGGCTTTTGTATGAAAAACTGAAATATTCACATTTGCATCAATTTCTAAGAAACATCTACAAAGATATTTTTTGAATTCATTTCCAAAAAAAGCACACGAAAAATTAACTAGAGCCATAGCTTTTAATTAGAAAACTTCACATGTAAACAATTATAACATTTTTTTTAAGCAGGTTGTGTAACAATCCGTATTTTTGGAACCAATTTAAAATATACTTTTAATTGATGTTAATAAAAATTAAACATTTTATATGATTTATTTTGAGAATTTACGACTTAAAATTCATTTAAAACAAAGTTTGAGCGTATGTATTTATATTAATTATAAAACGAGCTTGAAATAACGTGGTAGTTTGAAAATTCGACTTTAAACTTTGAATGAATGTATAGAATTCAATATAAATCAGAATTGGGTCAAACAAGAAAAGTTAGAATCGATTTAATTATATCTTTCTAACGAATGTAAGAAATTTAGTTTTCGTTTTATAAATTGTAAGTTATGACCAATTCAAAGTTCAAAATAGTCGCTATGGAATTTTTATATATTTTTATATTATATATAGCCCTTAAAAATAGCCATTTCGCAAATGACCTCCATTTTTGACAAAGTTAATTTTGTTGGATCCAGAATGTCAAATTATTCTCAGGTTTAAAATTTCAAGTCATTTGAAATTAATATGTAAGCGTAGTAAATTTAAACGCGTTTAGTAAATTCAATTGAATTTAGTAAACTAGTTAAAAGAGCCATTTTTCAAACGGTCTCCAAATTCGAGGAAATTAATTTTGTTAGAACCGTATTTGAGAAACATAGCTATATTTCAAAATTTATAATTTTTGGAGTCGGTATGTGGCCCTAGTAAATTAAAATGTACGTTGAAATTCAATATTATATTAAATTATATTTTGATAAAAACTGTTCGAACCACCAAATCAGCTTAGGAAATATATCTCATTGTGTCCTGAATGGAGGTATTTAGTTAGGAACGTTAGTCGTTGGGTTTGATTTGGAGTTCGAATCGATAAAAAAGTATTATTGGAATTAAATAATAATAAAATATTACATATATATATTCATAAAAACTCTAATCTCCCTCATTCTTTTTGAGACGCCGTTTGCTTCATTTCAATGGCTGGAATAATCAGAAAATCGTTCCTAAACACTCCAAATCTAGTAACTGATTTCCAAAACTTTCAATGCGAGAATCGAAGAACATCTTGATATCTATAAACTGAACGGGTAGGGTCGATTTTAGTATAGTGTATTGGGAGAATTTCTCATCCAAAGTCACGTTGTTCGCACCCTGATTAGGAGGCGCAGGGGAAACCGTATGTGGCGGTATTGGGGGCTGAGGACGAAGGCGCAACGATGGAGAGGGTGGTGGGTTCTGATCGGCGGCGGAGGGCCACACGTGGCATGCATTTCGAGGCAAGAGGAGGGAGTACCAGTCGACATCGTGAACCTAGGAGGAAGAAGGATTAGTTTAAAAACTAATTAAGGTTTACGTTAATTAATTACCTTGCTAACGACGATTAAATTCTCCAATGTTTAAAATATTGTAACTTTTTCATACAACGTTGGAATGCAGCAAAACCGGAAACGTAAGAATCATGGAGTCAAGCTCTACAACATGGAACTGACCAGAATGAAAACAGAGCTAGTTGCAATTTTTGATAAAATTAAATGTCATGTTTATTTTAATTAAAATAATCGTTTATATAACAATTTCTATCTGATCAAGGTGATAGCTCTTTCTCACTCAATCTTTTGTTATGTCATTGTAATCATATTTAAAAATACATCGATTGCGCGTGATGATTTTTATCATTTTAAATATCATAAAAAGTTGTACGGTATATATTAGCTCACATCATAGTTGTTTGCAAACCCATGGATGGTTTGGTTGTATGTATTATGTTTTGATTGTGATTTTGAGTTGTTTAACATATTAAAATAATGTTAATATATTTGTGGTAGTTGAAATTGTATATAAATATCCATTTATAATTTGTACAGTAAAAACTGGTTAGCTAGAAAAATAATTCAAATCGATTTAGAATTGGTAAAAATTTATTAACCAGTGATTGATTTAAATTGATTGTTGTTGGTTGAAAACCCCAAACGGGCCTTGGGATGATATTTGACTCACACACCTCCCTTGTGTGAAATTGCGGTTAATCGATTGACTGACATATTTATAGAGCGTCAATTATTTGATTGAAGCTTATATGAAAATAAAATGCACATTGGATGTTGATAGTTGTTTACAACTATTGTTGGATATGATGAATGGAATCCATATAGATTTATTTATATGGATATTGGTTGAGATTTTATTCCAATCTGGAATAAATATAGATATTTTTATAATGTAATATTCAATGAAGATTAGAAGTTTGATTTTGATGTCAGATTTTGGCTGGACATGAAAATATAAAAATATGAAGTCGAGTCAAGTATAAAAACGCTATTTTAACTCGAAAGAATTTTTAAATCGATTTTATTCATTTTTATAATGAATATTGAGAAGACTGAATTTCAAATTCTGACATTTTGAAAATATTATTATTTTGAGATTATAATAATATGAGATTTTCAATTTTAATTTAAAATTGAAATGGAAGTGAAATCGTTTTTAAGCGAATTTACAAACATTTTATAAATTGTGTTTTGAATGGAAATCGACGATATATATATATATATATATATATATATATCTGTGTGTGTGTGTGTGTGTGTGTGTGTGTGTGTGGCTTAAATAGAACGTGTCGCGCATAAGCTTATGTACAAACATTTTATTCAAAATAGGAAGTATATTTGAATAAATCAGTGAGAGTGTATTTGCATAAGCTTTTTAATTGATTACAGAATAATGTCTTTTAAAACAGGGTTTCCGCATAGATTTTGTCCTAATTATTATTATTAAGTTTTGATTGAGATGCTCATACTAGACACATTAGTCTGACCTTGTTTGCACATGGTAAATGGGGTGTCTCATTATATGATGAGGCAAACTCTAATGCTTTTTCAAGAAATGATGGAGCTAATTAAGAACTGGGTTAGGAGACAGGCTTGTTTTCACGGATGTTAGCATGCTTAAGTTAGAAAATAAAAGCTTATGAATTGTTGTATCTGCATGAATCCTTGAGAATTGCTTTATTAATCATTTTTGTAAAGGGACAATATTAAGCTGGGTCAAGGGAAAATTTTATTTAGAGAATAGGAGAGATTAAGTGCAATGTGCTATTTTAATGAATGAGATAAAGTAGTATTTTATGTGATCCTTTTTGCAAACTATAATTAGGAAAATATATGTTTGAATTATGGAATTTACTAATATTATTTGTATTAGTCAATCTGGAGTCATTTTAGAAAAGAGAAGTGTACATGTACAAGTTTTTAAACTGTGTTATCGGTATATTCTTTCAGTTAACTCAAATACATAAGTTGTTACATGGGCACACTTGGTTTAGCTCATATCAGAGGAGGTTTAGTCAAGGATGCAATGTAGACCCATGCACCAAAGACCAGGATAGTAAACATGCATATGTCACATACACATTATCATGAAAGTATCATTTCTAGATATATAAAAGTATGTTTTTCTGAGAGTATCATTTCTGTATACATCAGAATATCATTTTTGAAAAGTACCATTTTTGCAAGTATCATTTCTGTATGCATATAAGTATCATTTTTGCAAATATTATTTCTATAATCATAAAAGTATCATTTTTGTATGCACAAGAGTATCATCTTTGGACCTGTGTTCAACATTGATCTATAATGGGTTCAACAGATCTCTTGCTTTCTTTCTACTCTGATTTAAAGTAAGAGGAGTGTATATATATATATATATATCTTTTTATATATATATCATAACTCTTTCTATACGAACTAATATTTTTTTATATTGGTAAAATTTGGAGATCCTGGATTTTTGATTATGATAGAATGCCTCTGGCTTATAACTTTGAAATTAGAGAACCATTTGTATACTATAGTAAAAAAAACATACCAAAATTCTAGTTAAAAGCAGGGTCATTCCATATCTATAATATATGTATACATATAGCAAGTACTGTCAAAGTGACAAACAAAAAATCCAACATTCACACTCATCTAAATAAGCGAAATAACAAATCTCAATGTCAATATATATTTATACAATTCCATTTGGTTTATTCCAACTGTATATCATTCACAATTCTAAACATTAATATTTAGTTTATTATTATAAGCATAGTCTATTTCATATGCATTTGTAATTCAGTTATTCCAAATTTCAACATATTCTAATATTAGCTAAAAGTATAAACACTAACATGTTCATTATACTCAACACAACAGGTTCAAAATTTTCAAGACCAATTTTAACTCATTATTTCTCAAATTCTGTATTATAAACATCCATTTCATTAAAATTTTAGTTTTAAATTAGGAATTACCATACTGCGATTTTTTTGGAAATTTGATTTACACATATCTTAAAATTTACAAGTTGAAGTTTAAAATTTTCTCTTTCATTAGAAAACTATAATCCAATAAATCCGGAAGATTCTTGTTTCAAAGAATTCCGACTTATTTTAGATTCCATACATTCATTTAAACTTTAATTCAGAAAATTATGAACTTCTGCTACGCGACGAGCTCGTTTTTAATTAAATTTAATTAATTCGCTCGACCTTTGTTAAGTTTGTAAATTATAAACCGGTTCACTTATATTTTCACAAACTACTTGAACATTTATTCAACTTGAAAATATGGGTATCTTAAGTCGTCAAACATTCAACCATCTATAACAATACATTTAATTTAATTTGACTAAGTACATATCGCTTATTTCTTAACTTAAATTTTATTATATTTATAAACAATCAAAATTTTAATTTCACCTTCATTATCCATTTTAATACTTGTATATTATTTAATTGCTTATTCGTTTAACATTTTAACTTCTTAATTAATTGGTAAGTTATTCACGCTATAGAAAAGAATTGATTATTACACAAGTTCAAAGGTTTAAATTCATTTCAATTCATTATTTCCAATTCTTAAACCATTTTGTTTAATTGTAACCCTCTTAGGTTCATTCTCTTATTTCACAATTTAGAAGTTTCTAAAATATCAAGTTTTGTTCCATTTCAATAATTTGAATATTATTGATTATTCGAGAATTTAAGAATTCAAACCCCAGGATCATTTCCAAAACAACTTTTAAAATAATATATACAGTACTTCAAACCATAATTTAAAAGATTTAGACGAACCCAATTTTCAAACAAAATATAAAAGTTTCTAAGTGGTCACCCAACTCAAATTCTCGAAAATAAATGTCGATGATGCGTGCACTCATCACCGAAATCATTTCCCGAAGATAAGAGGGGAATATACACTCAGTTCAAAAATTCATTTGAAAATAATTTATACATACAAAAAATCTTTTTTTATTTTAATATAAATATATTATTTCAAAACCATTTTTAAATCAATATTACAAAACCACCCGAAATTAAATTCACAAGTTCATATTTAACTTCTTATTTCATTAACAATTAAATTTTCAACATTTCATTATCAATTTATTTTCAATATTTATTTCTTAAACCATTCAATAATCAATAGTTTTAAATTACTGATTGATCGAGTAATAAATGATGAAAATTTAATATTATCATCAACAAAATCAAAATTCATATATTTTCAAATAATTCTTTATATATAGAAAAATATAATTCAAAATAATATTATGTCAACGAGTTATATTCAAGTGTTTAGGAATCCCTATCGATGCATTGGCGTCTCAACTACCGACTATAATTCATAAATACTCAACGGGACAAACTAACACAATACAAAATCATTTTATATCAAAATTACAAGTACGTTCTCTCATGTACACTCAGACTCATTCTAAGGTATTACTACCCTATCTCTAATGAGTTAATTCCAAATAGAGCCAAGGTTTTCGCCAAACTAAAACTCTGATACCAAATGTAACAACCGTGATTTTTGACGGTTCAAATCAACAATGATCCTCAAATGTCGAATTAAACAAATCAAAAACACAGGTAGTTATTGGGATTAAAATAAGAAAAGATAAGGAAGAAGAAAACAAAAACAGAATCTCACAGCGGAAGGACAAAATATAATAAATAAATAACAGTTCAAAAGCAGTTGAAAAATATATATTGACTGTAATATACAATGATTATCAGAGTTACACATACATACATACATACATACATACATATATATACAATAAGGCGGTGGAAACAAAGTGCAGTGGAAAAATCATATATATAATAGATGTATACCAGTCTTCGTCTTCGTTCTCCAAGGCAAGGTAATCTTCGCTAACTGCAACTTCATCTGACCCAAGCGTATTGCACAAAAGGAAAACACAACAAACACTCGGATCAGAACTAAATCATTCACATATTAGTCAAATTAAAATACGAAATAACATGAGTGTTATGGATGTAGTAATCTAAAGAAGTATTATGGAAAATTCGCGAATGATTTTGGAAAAATGAAGCTATCATAAGCTCATCCCACATCACACAATGCAAGCGCACACCAAATGGGCGAGTTTTGTCTTATGATAAACAAACATGCTTTCATACGTGAAAATCTTCTTTTAATACTACTATTAGTGCATAGTGTTTAAAACCATTTCGCAAATAAATATACTAATCTTAGCAAGCATAGTGGCTATGCCCACATACATAATTTACAAACAAAACGAAAGGCTCGTATTGGTTGTTGGGTTCCAATATGATGGTTCCTGAGACGAAAGATCAATCGGGAACACGATCAAGGTGCATCTCACAGTTTTCATCTAGACACGGACACCAAACACCAGACAAATCACCGGTTAGCATCCTGACACAGACACCGAACATACCCATATTTTCCCTAGGTTTCAAAGTAGATCTACCGTCAAAGCTTTCAAGTTTCAATAGAGATATGTATATAACCTAACTGCCTGTTTACCATCAATCCGGGGTGTGAGGCTCGTCGAGGTCACGATATACATAATGCTATGCTTCAATAAACCAAGCTTTGATCATCACTAGATCATTTCCTAACTTGATATTGCTATATTGTCAGTCTACAACATGTCACTTATTTCTATCAACTCATAACCTCTAAGCACATAAAACTTAGAGATGGGAATAATTAATTGCCACAATCCGATATATATTAACAGAAATCAGTGCTACACAGTCAATTACAATGTTAGACACACAATCCATACAAGTCCATCCTGGGTCTGAATGGAACAAAATCCGAAAACCTCAAATATATTCAGACCTCATGCCACTTATAACCACGTATTGGGTGATCAGCCCAATCGAGACATCAGTAGTCAATCCAGATAAATCCAAAGATTCCCAGTCTTCGTTTGTCGTTTCCACATCTTTAGTTTCTTTATCACATCGTATTATTACTTGGAATGGGTTCCGAACATATATTCGATCCCGGTCTTCCCAAATAATAAGCGCATTTTTAAACAATAGTTATGGATCATTACGGATTTCCCATTTTAATATTCCTCCAAATTCATATTCAAATTAGGCTGAAATTTCATATCAATATCATGATTATTTAAACACTGATTTTTTTATTCAAAAGGGAAATATATTTTTATTTTAAATCTCAATCTAAGTCAATGGTTTAAATCGAGAAATATTCCAATTCAATAAACATTATAAATATTTACATAACTTGAAAAATAGATGATTATAAATAAAACATTTTTTTTGAAAATATATATAATAAAATAATTAGAGTATAATAAAATAATTTAAATCACTACATATATTAAATGCTTTACCAAAAAACATTAAATAATAAATAATATAATTTACTTTACTTCAAATTATAGGTATATATATAATACTTTACTAAAATAATCTTCAAATAATAAATATAATATAATATAATATAATTTATTTCAAAATTCAAAGTTATATATATAGCTAACTAGTTTTAAAAACATAATTTTAATAAATATAATATAATTTATTTCGTTCTAATATCTCGATTTCAAATAACATTCAAATTTGACCTTTCAAATAAAAGGGCTTTTAAATTCGTATTCAATCCAAATTTCAACCATTCCAATTATCTTCGAATACTTTTATTTTAAAAATTAAATTTAAAGAGAGTTACAAAATTTAGCTTTTAAACATGGAGAAATCAAAATCGTAATTAAATCTCATTTCCAAATCCGTAATTTATTTTGGAATAATTGCTTTAACAAATTCAATAAACATTTCGATGTCGATATCAATGCAGTAACCAATTTCAAATCAAAACATCCATCACAACCATTTCATCCAAATGGCAAATATTATCTCGTTTTACTAGTTACCAAAGGTCGGTAAATTTTTACTAGAAATTTAATTTAATTAAAATAACTAGTTATCGAGTTCAATTTGCACATCAACTCACTTGCATGTCTATTTTAAGCAACCGATCAATAATCAATTACAAACATACAACCAAACTTATTTCATAATTAAATTCAATAAATACGAGAATAATTTAGTTAGTTGTGAGTGAGAAATTCACTCACCTTTGATTTCAAACGAGGTTGAGATTCAAATCTAAGCCCAAAAATCAACTATCTTAGAATCAGTTCGCTACAGCTCCATGTTGTCTGAAATTTCAATACGATCCCAACGGATCCAACCGTGTGTAAAATTGAATTCATATGAAGAAGTTATAGGCATTTTACTGTTTGGAATATAAATTATATAAATAATTAACCCAATTCCCTCACCCAACCAGAAGCTTCCACGTCAGCGTCCCTCTCCCAACCCTCTTCTACGTTCAAGTAAACCCTCATCGAAGAAGCCAATTTCACATTCAAATTGAAAATTACGCAATCCACCAATCAACGCTGGAATTCGATCAACGCTTGCCACGTGATACACCTCGCCTAGCTCCGCCCACGTCCAGAAGTGGGGCCCACTCGATCGACGCCATGGCCCACAAAACCCATGGAACCCTCGCAGCTTCCAGGAGAAATTTTGGCGAATTATGATCGATCCAAGATAAATAAAAACCGTATAGATGTGAAGAGGAGATCGAGCGCTACATCTTTCGCTTTGGATTCAACGAATTTTATTGAATGGATTTAGAGATTATGAAGGAGGAAGGATTGAAGATTTTCTGCCATCTAAATATAAGAACAACGACCACAAATTTAGGGTTTCAAAATAATATTTTAATAATAATTTCATTGTTTTGCGTGATTTATAGTCAAAATTCGGACTGAGTCCAAATCAGGCCCGCTTACTGCCTATCAATATGTTTTCACGCCTTCTTAACGCAATGGAATAAGTTTCAAAGCCCAATTCCAAAGTCTCTAGCAGTTTCTTCTAAAACTTGATTATTTAATTGAATTGTACATGTAAATTAATACATGTTTTAATTTCTTACAATCAAACGATAATTCTGATGGTTATGAAAATTTAGATTATACGATAATTTATATTTCGGGATCCAAAAAATTTAATTTCATCGAATTTTGAGATTGTTTGCAAAATGGCAAATTTAACCTGTTCATTAATATATTAAAACGTTCACTTTCAGTTATTAACCAATAAATTAAATTCAAAGGTTTATAAATTCAATTCAAATCAAAGTAAAATTCATGTAAACTTATAAATCAAAATTCATTTATCGTGAATTCAATTTTCATTATTTACAAATTTGAATTTTATTTCAATTATAAATTAAACCAAAACGATTCCATTAAAATGTATTAATATCAACTCCAACTTTCAAACTTTATCGAAATAACTAAATCGAAGTTTTATTTGCGATCAATGCAAGTTATTATCACAAAATAAGCTGAATTTCATTATTTTAAACAGTTCAATTATGTTTTCGAAATAGAATTTCACAATTAAATCATCAAATATTACTTACAACCGTATAATATCCAAAATCATATTTAATTTGATAATATAAATTATCGCAAAATCTTGAGATGTTACTCAACATCAGTCTATTTCTTCAAATTATGAATTACTGTGTAGTTATATTCTATTAAATGACTCATGAAGGAGGTGCACATTTTAAATATTCGTGAGGGTCTAGACTGGTTCTTTCAACATGAATATTGCTATTATATATACGTGCCTGAATAGGTAAGCTATGCTTCAAGGGCTTTTATTCTATAAATTGTCATGTATTGATTCCTAATTGTATTCAGAATGGTTATTATTTTATGTAATCAAAATGTTTGCTAACAGCTAATGTTTTGCAGTTTAACCAAGATTATTTATCCTATTTCTAATATGGGAAAATCTATTTAGACACACAACTTTGACATAATTGGTGACACAATTGATTTGCATCGTTGGATTACCCTATGAATTCCACTTCTTTATATAAAGACAAAAAGATCCAATGGTCGATGCTTTGTGTCTCTCCTTTTGTGTTTAATTTTGTGTTCAAATAGTCGTCCCCTTCTAATGTCGTACAATGTGTAGCTTCAACTGAAAGTTGTATGTCTACAAGAAATAGATATACTGTGCGTTTTCCCCTTTATTCTACTTTGACTGTGCAAGTTGTGTGTGTTCAGTGGCTTTCTTCTTATTTACCATTTTATTTTATGCCTGCTTCTATTTACCTCCACCTACTCTCAGAGACAATACTGTAAGTTTACCTGCCCTAATTTCATTTACTGCATATTACTTTCCTCAAACCATCAAACTTTTCGAACGTGGAATTTTTATTTCTCATTCCTTCCTTGCTGTTATGTAAATATTCTAGGGAAAATATTATATATTATGACTCATTGTTGCCTAAAAATTTGAATATATGTCTTAACATGGAGTCCACTTGAGAAGATTACTCGCTTATAAGAGGATATATGTTCCAAGCGTCTCTACAGACACCAAAGTCAAAATCTTGATATAATAATGCAGTTTAGGAATAACTTCACCATCAACTACTAAGTAAGAAAGGAGACGTTAGGCGAATTGGCTACCATTTGATTTTAATCTAGTAATAATGTTTATTGTGTTCAATTAAATGTAACATACTTGAATTGGTACTTTCTCCAAATATTAAGAATTTTGACCCAGGAATAATATTAAGAAATTTAACCTATGGATCTAAAGTTATTTATTAATTACTGTAAAACATAAATTTGATTACTATTTTTATGCATCAGATTGTCATAACTAGACAACTTTTACAACTTCAATACTTCATTGTCCTAAAATTGCTCGTATGCGAAAAGCATGGGCCTTATACTAGTAAACATATGACTTTAAGAATAAACATTGAATCCATTAATGTTGATGGTTGATCTGAACATTTGGCCATATTTCATTGTTGTCGATAGGAGGGCTGGTGAGATGTTCAACGATTACTATCACTTCGATCGATAACCGAATTATGTCATTAGCTCTACCTTATTTCTGAACTGCACATTTTTGTATTGCACTTCACACAACGCTCTAAAATATATTCGAATAGGGGTATAGATTAATTTCTTTAACTGCAATTATTTTTAGACTTATAGCCAATGAATCCAGTACGTTCAAATTGCCTTGTTGAACTAACTGCCAAGAAAGATGTAAAGCATAGAAATCTAGATGTAGAATCCAGTTATTAAGATATAGTTTCGAGAGAATGACTCTAATTCTGCAAGCTGATCAACCCACTATCCAACAAAATATCACAAAAGGTGCAATAGCTGATGTTACTCCAACCCTTGACACTTTAGAAGGAGTTGTGCTATTGGAAAACCCGATCAATCTTGTGTCTTCTGCAACTGACAAAGACAACGCGAAGAGAATTTGTGGCAAGAATAAAATTCCATTTAGAGACGTCTGGGTCCACGTCATGGAGATAGAGCACATATGCCTCCAGAAGGATATACTTCTTGCAAACTATACATACGCATTATTAGAGCAAATAACCATTCACTATTTTCACTTTATACAAAATGAACAGCCCACATCATATTGGGCTTAATGGGCTTGTACTAAGTCTTTGTTATTGATGCTATATAAACCATAGCTACCGTGTACTTAATATTATTCTATCAGTTCATTCAATATATAGTTTTACATTCTCAAATTTCTTACATGGTATCAGAGCCACATTGCCCAACGGCATTTACCAAAATACATCTCCGCTAATCAAAAAGAAGCAGTAGCATTTAGTCTCCTCAGTTTATGCAATCTTGCATTCATCATCGGAGAGCTACCCATCTCTGATCATCGCACAGCGCCTGTTCTTATCAAGATTGTGCGTGCCAGGCTGGAATCTTGTTCTCAGCGGCTACTACAATCTTTCTGGTCATCAGAGATTTTCCTCATCTCATCATTTGACTTCTTGATGCAAAGAGTGCTAATTCTTGCATTCAAAAGAAGGCAAGAATCACCTCTGCACCACCTGTTTTCCAATCGTTTTCGTTTGTGTTGGCTGCCATTGATTAACTGACCTCGCCACACACTTTACCTGCCATTTGTTCACCATGACTGGATCAAGCATTGATCAATCAACGGCAAATTCTGGAATAGGCAGTGCTGAACCGCCTGTAGCCCCTCTGACCCTCATTAAACCAAATAGCCAACTCATTACGATCCCTCTTGATGAAGAGAACTTTCTTCTATGGAAATTCCAAATCGAAACAGCCTTGAAGGGGTATGACCTTCAAGATTATGTCAATGGAACTAAATCTGTGCCACCTACCATGATAATCAACAAAGATGGTCAAATGATCAGCAATCCTGCATATACACATCACCAAAAACAAGACAGTCTTTTATCATCTTGGCTGGTTTCATCTATCAACGCAAACTTGTTGTCTCAAGTGATAGGTTGCACTACTTCACATGAAATATGGAGTACAATACAACAAATTTTCAATTCTCAGTCAGCTGCAAGAATCATGCATTATAGAAGGGAATTTCAGAATTCAAGAAAATGTGATATGTCTATGAGGGAGTACATTTCTAAGGTCAAAACCCTATGTGACAAACTCAAAGCCGTGGGGCATCAAATCTCAGACAGTGAACAGGTTCTGACATTGACTAATGGGTTAGATGAGGAATATGAATCACTCGTCACATATATCGCTACACAATCTGTCCTACCAGACTTGCAGTCTGTTTACTCAGCATTACTAGCACATGAAGGTAGGGTAGAACAAAGAAAAACTACTCAAAATGATTTTAGCATAAATCTTGCCTCGACATCAAAGAACCCCAATCAATCAAAAGGCTTACCTGGTTTTGGCAGAGGCAATAAGCAGGGACAGAGAGGAAATGCAAACCAGAGAGGGAGAAGACGAGGCAGATCCAACAATGCACCAAGAATCAAATGCCAAATTTGTGACAAACCTGGACATGGGGCAAACAGATGTTATTTTAGATTCAATACTGATATAAATAATCCTCAGCAGACATATTTTAACCAAAGAAATGCCATTGTTAACTTGGCACAGGCAAATCAGATTAGATCCAATACAGAAACTTCAGCCATGTCAAGCAATACTGATGATACAAGCAAAAATGAGGATATTAACAGTGAGGACTGGTTTCCAGACTCTGGAGCAACCAACCATATTACAAATAACCTGCAGAACCTGAATCTTGGAAATAAAAATTACTCAGGTACGCAAGTCATTTACACATGTAATGGTGAAACCATGAATATATCACACACTGGAACAGGTTTTGTTAAAGGAAGAAGAAAACTGTTTCTTAATAATTTACTTAGGGTACCTAATGTCAAGAAAAACCTGATCAGTGTGTCTCAATTCACAAATGACAATAATTTATATTTTGAGTTTCACCCTACCTACTGTCTTGTTAGAGACTCTCTAAACAAAAACATTTTAATATAGGGTAAATTGGAAAATGGCTTATACAGGTTCTGCAGTATGCAATCAAAACTGGATCATGACAATAGTAATTGGTGTTGTAATGCTAGCATTCAATTATCTGATATTAGTGATGTTGATGATTCTGTAAATTCTAACTGTAATATCTCCAGTAATGACAATGACATGATTAATTCTGATAATTCTAAAAGCAATGATATTAGCAGTGATCTTGACATTTGGCATTGTAAGCTCGGTCATCCTAGTTATGACATTGTGACAAGAATTTTAAACGATAATAAAATTGCTTACAACCACATACCTATTTCTGGTCCTTGCACACATTGTCAAATTGGCAAAAGCCATAAATTACCTTTCAGCAGATCAAAAACCGTTTACAGCAACCCACTTGAATTGATAACAACAGACCTATGGGGTCCTGCACCAGTATCCTCAAGACAAGGCCACAGGTATTATTTATCTATTGTAGATGCATGCACTAGATATACATGGATTTTCTTTCTAAAAGCCAAGTCTGAGACACATAATGTTATGCTACAGTTCATCAATTTCATAGAAAAACAAATGAGCTGTAACATAAAGGCAATACAAACAGATGGAGGAAGTGAGTTTTTCCCTTTAAAAGGCCATTTTAACAGCAAAGGGATCATTCACAGAACCACTTGCCCCTACACATCTGAACAGAATGGCATTGTAGAAAGAAAACATAGACATATAACTGAAACTGGACTGACTTTACTATCTAAGGCTTCTATGCCAATGAAATACTGGAATGAGGCTTTTGAAACTGCTGTATACTTGATAAACAAAATGCCTACAAAGATCTTGCAATTCAAATGTCCTCATGAGATGTTATATAATAAGAAACCAGACTATAGTATCAAGAGAACATTTGGATGCTTATGTTTCCCATGCCTCAGACCATATAACAATCACAAATTATCCCTCAGATCAAGCAAATGTACCTTTATGGGCTACGGCAACAATCAGAAAGGATACAAATGCATGAATGATCAGGGAAAAATTATAATTTCTCGACATGTTGTGTTTAATGAGCATGTGTTTCCTTTTTCAGAAAAGAGAGACACAAACAAACGAGTTAATGATCAACCAAGAGTTGTAATAGAGACTATACCAACCTTGCATGAATGGACAACACATACAGACAGAAATGAAGGAGCTAAACCTACATCAGCCACCTTAACTGGTTCTAGCACTAGATCAGAATATAGCTCAAGTGACCACATGACAGATGATGACCTACCTCAGAACCATGAGATGAACAGCCAAGAAAGTCATGGAAATGACACCACTACATCAGAAGTCAGCAGCAGTGACACTGAAGAGCCACAACAACAGCCTAAACACCACATGATTACTAGAACAAAAAGTGGTATTTTCAAGCCAAAAATCTACAATGCTATCAACAAGGACAGAAAGGACACTAAGCAGATAACTGAGCCAGTTACATATGAGCAAGCAACAAAACACAAGGAATGGTGTGATGCCATGGATGAAGAATACAAAGCCTTAGTTAAAAATGAGACATGGAGTTTAGTCGAGCCACCCAAAAACAAAAATATTGTTGGGTGTAAATGGACTTTCAAATTGAAAAAGGATGCTGATGGGAATGTATACAAACATAAGGCAAGGTTAGTAGAAAGGGGATTTTCTCAGCAATATGGGTTTGACTTCAATGAGACATTTTCACCAGTGGTCAAACCTACTACAATCAGAATAATTCTAAATATAGCACTCAATAATGATTGGAATATTAGACAGTTGGATGTGTGCAATGCATTCCTAAATGGTGAGTTAAATGAAGATGTATACATGAGACAACCAATGGGTTACACATGCATAGGCAAGGAGAATCATGTTTGCAAGCTGCATAAGGCAATTTATGGGTTAAAGCAAGCTTCTAGAGCATGGTATATGAGACTCAAAGGTACACTTACAAGTCTGGGATACAAAGCTACAATATCAGATAACTCTTTATATACAAGAATCACCAAGCAAAGCACTACATACATTCTGGTATATGTAGATGACATTTTGGTGACAGGAAGTGATCAGACTGAAATTAACAAAGTTGTGGATCAACTAAATAAACATTTTGCCATCAAAGATATGGGAGAGGTAACCTACTTCCTAGGGATACATGTGCAAAGAAAATCCAATTCAGAGATATTCCTATCACAAAAGAAATATGCTACAGACATTCTTATAAGAGCAAACATGGACAAAGCCAAGTCTATTACTACACCTATGATAAGCAACTTTCGTCTATCTAAACATGAAGGTGAAGCCATGGAAGATTGTAAACAATATCGTAGCATAGTGGGTGCACTTCGGTATTTAACTATAACCAGACCAGAGATTAGCTACAGTGTTAATAAAGTATGTCAATTCATGGCTAACCCACTTAACAAACATTGGATTGCAGTAAAACGAATTCTACGATACTTACAGGGTACTCTAGACTATGGCATAATCATACAAAAAGGAAAAGACATCAACCTGAACGCTTACAGTGATGCAGTCTGGGCCAATGACCCAGATGACCGACGATCAAATTCAGGCTACTGTCTGTTCATGGGACCCAATCCCATCTCTTGGTGTACAAAGAAGCAAGCCACCGTATCTCGATCCAGCACTGAAGCGGAGTACAGGGCCATAGCTTCGACTACAGCAGAAATTATCTGGGTAGAAGCCCTAATTAAGGAATTAGGGTTTCAATTCTCGAAGAAATCGAGACTCTGGTGTGATAATAAGAGCACTGTTTCTCTCTCAATGAACCCCATACAGCATTCGAGGACAAAGCACATCGAGATCGATCTTCATTTCGTCAGAGAGAAGACTGAGGCTGGAAGACTTAAAATTAGACACATACCAGCGTTCTACCAAAAGGCTGACATACTAACCAAGGCTTTATCAAGACATAATTTTGAGAGACTACGCGGAGAGCTTAAAGTTTTCAATGGTGGCGCAGATATCTCAAGAGGAAAGAAACACTAGTTCATTTTGAGGCGGCGTATTAGAGCAAATAACCATTCACTATTTTCACTTTATACAAAATGAACATCCCACATCATATTGGGCTTAATGGGCTTGTACTAAGTCTTTGTTATTGATGCTATATAAACCATAGCTACCGTGTACTTAATATTATTCTATCAGTTCATTCAATATATAGTTTTACATTCTCAAATTTCTTACACGCATGGCTGACTGCATTTTGCCATTCAGTTCATATATCTGTTGCATTATATCACATACGCTAGTTATAACTAGCAACTTCACCCAAACGCTCACACCTACTTTTTTTTGGTCTATATCGTCTATTTTCTCAACTTCAAGCATAGAAGGAATGCTCCATCATTCACATACTCTGAAGCGGCTCAAAATAATTAAATAATGATCCGAGGATAGAACAAGCCGAGTAGTTTCAAGTTAGAATGTTTCTATGTCTGTTGTTCACAAGGTTTTTCCATGAGATGGACCGAAGAATGCAAGTGTCTCTTTTGAATTTTCAAAAGCCTTTTAGTCTAATGAGATTTCATCTCCTGATTGATACTATTTTCTTCCTTGGTGCGGGAGATCCATTAAGCTCATCAGGTGATATATTTGAGATAATGCTAACCACTCTATGAGGCATCCCGAAAATGAAAGAAATGTCCAAAGCTTTATTATGGACGAACTCCTTCCATAAGTTTGATTTATTAGAGGATAACTGGAGCATCGTCCGTGATGGAGACAAAGTTCTAGAGAGTGCCTAAGCCAAAGGCGAAGAAGAGGAATAAGTCGGCCCTGTTGTGCCCTTGTTCTATAATTTTGATCTGCATGATATTAGTCTTTCGATGCTGTGATTGCAGCAACAATAGCACCCATTTCTACTTGGTCCATTTTAAACTTTGATTTTGAACAAGCTTACTCATTTATCGCAGTTTTTCTCTCCACTTCATTTGCATCTGTTTCGTCACTACAAAGAACATTAATCTACAAATCTGAATACAATCAAATAAAACAACACAAAACTTTGCATAATATAAAATCGAATAAAACAACACAAATCCACGTAGGATGCATTTATAAGATTAATATTTGAAATTCAATACATCTTAGCAGGAAAAAAATAGCTACTCTCCAACATGAACAAAAATAACTAGACGTTATTCAGTTGCTATTTTGTTCAGCAAAATTATTCAATTCAGCAGCTTTCCACAAATGTTTCAGCAAAATTTCGACAACTGCATATATAATTTTTTTTTCCACCAACATGAACTGTTCTAGTATAACCAATGCAATGAAATAAAATTGCCAACATTTTATTGATCTTACTGATCAAAGATGGTTGGCTCAATCGCGAATTTCAGCTATCATTTCATTGTCATCACCAAGTGAACTCTACAGAAACAAACAAATATATTTTAAAGATCATATATACATTCATATCATATCATATCATGTAAATGGACCGAACAAGAAGAAGGATGATCAAGGATACAATTTAAATAGTACCCATAGCTGCTTGTTGCTGCAATGAAAAGCAGCTCCTGTCAAAAAGATAATGTTTGTAATGAAAAATCCAATCTTTCAACAAATATTCAAGCTCTGTGCTTCCATCTTTACTCATGCATGAGATCTTTAAGTGCAAGTGAAATATTATATTTGTTGAAAATAAACCCAATTTATTATTCTTTCGTAATTTGTTATGTCTATTAGTTTAAGTGTTATGTCACTTCGTTTGATGTTGTGTCTATTAATCAATCGGTGTCTATTGGTATGTGTAAGGGTGTGTCTAGTCTACTATATAAGGGTTGTCATATTTTGTTGTAAAAAATGAAATGCAAGTAATGCAAGGAATGCAAGCAAGTAAGTAAGAAAATTAAGTCTCCTCCTCCTCTTTCAATCTAACAATTGGTATCAGAGCGTCAGGTTGAAACTATGACAATGCTATTTTTCTCACCGTTTGTTCTCACAAAAGAAAATTTCAAAGAGTGGAGTGATAAAAAGAAAGAAGAGCTGATCTCTAAAAGGCTTTGGGAGATCATTGAAAGTGGCTACGAATGGCCAAAAGACATTAAAAATATGACGGAGAAAGAGAGTGAGGCATTCACCAAGTTGAGATGGAAAGATCGTTGTGCACGTGCAGCAACGAGTGAGAATGTAGATGAAGAAGCTTTCAACCATATTATTGGAGAAAAATCCGCAAAGGATTCGTGGAATTTGGTGAAAGAGGTGTACGCAAACGAGGAGGTTCTAAAGGCAAATAAAGAAGATGAGGCTACCGATGAGAAGTCAGTAAAAATGATCATTGCAGATCAGCTTGATGAGGCAAAAATGGAAGAAGAGGACGAAAACAAAGGAGACGATGATGAAGTATATAGTAGTGAAGGAGTTGTCAATGAAGATAATGTGACACTGGACACCATAGGCATGTCCGTTGAATTCAACATGGATGAAGGGGAGGAAAAGCATGACTCCCACCAGATCCTAGGGAAACCGTATCAAGATGATATGAAAAAGGAAAAATGCGCCATTGGTATGCAAATGAGTGGCATAGATGCCGCTGAGATTGAAAAAAATAATAAAGAAAGCTTCACGGTAAACGTTCAAGGCATAGAGGCCTGTAGCATCGATGGAGAAATAGAAAAGAGTAGGGTTGTTATCAATAGAGACTCTCGGAGCAATGGATGAGCTAAAGAGCAAAGATAGCATCTTGATTTGAAAAGTATCGCATTCCAGGAAGCATCCATGTGTAAACCACTTGAGCAGCGTGGTGAGCTTGTAAAAATAACTGGGCTTCCTGAATGGGCTCGACCGACTTTTGCTAGGATGAATCAGTTGAATGAAGTACAAAATAGAGTGTACGAGAGTGCTTTCTTGTCACATGAAAATGTGCTTCTATGTGCTCCAACTGGTGTAGGAAACAATGACCAAAAAGTTCTTGTTTTGGCTGAAACAAATACACCTTATGCGCTGGATCAGACTATTCGAAGACGTTTCGATAAGCGAATTACTATACTTCTACCAAAACATGTGAGGTATAATTCAATCGAAGCCGAAGATATTCTAAGAAGCTTTGAAGTTTGAAGAAAAGTTCAAAATGCTTAAAGAATTGGGTTTAAGGGGGGATGTTGAAAATAAACCCAATTTATTATTCTTTCGTAATTTGTTATGTCTATTAGTTTAAGTGCTATGTCACTTCGTTTAATATTGTGTCTATTAATTAATCGGTGTCTATTGGTATGTGTAAGGGTGTGTCTAGTCTACTATATAAGGGTTGTCATATTTTGTTGTAAAAAATGAAATGCAAGTAATGCAAGGAATGCAAGCAAGTAAGTAAGAAAATTAAGCCTCCTCCTCCTCTTTCAATCTAACAATATTATTATAATTAATTATTTTATACTCTTACAATATTA
Source organism: Allium sativum (assembly GCA_030737875.1). NCBI lineage: Eukaryota > Viridiplantae > Streptophyta > Magnoliopsida > Asparagales > Amaryllidaceae > Allium > Allium sativum. Next base: position 313,599,737 of record CM060913.1, read on the forward strand.
TTTACTTTAGCTACAAAGATCCAGTTATCTTATAAATTCTACAATGAAATACCCAACATAAACATAGAAATGTCAAAAACCATGCATTTATTGTTTATCTTTGGTTATATTCTTTAAATAGTCAGACATTTACTTTAATGTATAATAAAACGAAATTGCACAAACTAAAAGATGAAATAGTACATAGAGAAAAATATACCTGAGAGAAAATTTGTCAATTCCTCCATCCAAGTGGTATACTTTAGGAGCATAACAGTGCATGTGAGCATCATAACTGAAACTTGTCTTGATTCTACCTTTTAAACATTTCTAGTGTTGTTTTTGTTTAATCCACTAGTACCATGTTTCCTGCATATTATGAATTAGAGAAAACACACAACCGATGGCATTATGAAGAAGTGTTTTATTTCACACAGATTGTTTACCTGGCAGCTTCTCAACCGCTCATCACAATCATCATCAGCCACACGTTTCTACTTATCCAAACCATTATATTGTAACCAATAATCTTTTAGCCCAAGGCCCAGTTAGCTGTGTATATATACCCTGGGCTTCGAATGTTGTAATATATGAAAAACAAGTCTATTGAATAAAAATTTTACTTTCAGTTTTACAATAATACATCTGTAAAACTTTGACTTGGTATTAGAGCGAAAACCAGAGCCTAATGGCATCAAATTCTTGTAAGTTTTTCAGTAAAAAGATACCCATCAGAGAGTTTTCATCATTTGGGTATAAATTCTCTCACCAGTTAAGCTTTCATCATTTGAGAGAATAAAGTATAGAATGATCATCGGTGTTATGCCAGAATTACTAAAAATTTGGCTGCATCTCGATAAAACATACTATACCTATTGAGATTCTGCATCGATCATCAGGAATCCAATTCAAGAAAGTAAAAGAACTCACCAAAACTCAGTTAAAGCCTCGCCGTTCTCATCATCAAACCCTCGGCTGCTCCTCTCTGAGCTTCAGTTATTCCTTACTTTCGATCATAAGTGATATTCAATTCAGAATTTCTTGAACTTCTTGAAGTTCTTGTTATCTTTTCATCATGGTGGACACGCTCACTTCTTCAACATCAGGTACAGGAACAGACGTTGGATCAAATCCAGAAAACCCACCAAACCCACCAAATCCGCCATCAGGACCTGTACATCAATTGGTTAAAACAGGTATAAGTCCTCAAAGTCAGCTAATTATTGTTCAATTGCAAGAAGAAAACTACTTGCTATGGAAGCTACAAGTCGAGACTGCCATTCAAGGCTACGGTTTAGAAGGATTTATACTTGGCACCACTTCTATTCCTGCCAAATTCATTACTGATCACGACAAAAGGACTGTAGCTAATGAAGCATATGTTCAGTATCATCGACAAGATCGATTAATAAGTTCTTGGCTCTTATCTTCAATAAGTGAAGATCTGTTACCAGCAGTTATTGGATGCTCATCAGCCAATGATATATGGACTACTATAGAGAAAGAATTCAATAACCAGTCATCAGCAAAGGTTTTACATTTTAAAAGACAGCTTCAGAATATAAAAATGGAAAAATGTAAGCATGAGGGAATACATAGCTAAGGTCAAAAAGCTGTGTGATTTACTTGGTGCCACAGGCAATAGAGTATCTAATGGAGATCATGTTCTTTACTTACTAAACGGATTAAATGAGGAATATGAGGCAGTTGTTGCAGTCACTACTACACAAAGATTTGTTCCTCCTATCAATGAAGTCCATGCCATCTTATTATCTCATGAATCAAGAATAAGCAGTAAAAGGATTCAAGAAATTGATCTTAATGCAAATCTTGCTACAGGAAGCAAGAACAAAAATCAAACCACAAGTAACAGAACAGAATCATCTTACCAGAGAGGTGGTGGTGCAAACAAAGGAAGAGGCAGAGGCAGATGGAACAACAATAACAGACCCAAGTGTCAGATCTGCGAGAAAGTTGGTCATACTGCCCTAAAATGTTACTTCAGATATTCCAATAATAATTAGATTCAGGAAAACGGCAATAATCCTAATGCAAATGTTGCACAAATAGATCAAGAGTCAAGCAGTCAAAGCAAAGGGAATGATACAACCAGAACATAGCACTTGCAAGATGATAGCTGGTATCCGGATTCAGGGGCAACTAATCATCTCACAAGACAATCTAAATGTTGGATGCAAGGAATATCAAGGTAATAAATCTATTTCTATTGCTAATGGTAAACACATTCAAATCACTCACATTGGAAACACTTACATAAATGGCAGTAAAAAATTACGCTTATGCAACATTCTTAGAGTTCCAAGAGTCACCAAGAATTTAATTAGTGTATCCCAATGTGCTAAAGATAACAACGTCTATTTTGAATTTTTCCCTAAGTATTGCCTTGTCAGGGATATTCTAAATAAAAAAATCATTTTACAGGGTGAACTGGCAAATGGTCTATACAAGTTTAATTCTGTTAAATGCAAGGATGATGTTAATCAAGGAAAATACAATGCCACATGTAATTTGAATGTTAAAACTGATAATAGTATGAATGTATTTGACTTTTGGCATTGCAAGCTTGGGCATCCGAGTGTTAAAATTGTTCAGACAATACTGAATGACAATCATATCAAGTTTGATCCTGTATCCTTACCCTATATTTGTGAGTTTTGTCAAATGGGGAAAAAATCGTAAATTACCATTCACTGATTCTAACACCATATATACTGAACCTTTACAATTAATTGCCATAGATTTATGGGGTCCATCACCAGTTTGTTCTGACTATGGTTATAAGTATTATGTGTCACTTGTTGATGCCTATACTAGATTTACATGGATATACTTTTTAAAAACCAAATCAAAAACTCATAATGCTATTATAAATTACATCACCATGGCTGAAAAGCAGTATGATCACAAGGTTAAAATCATTCAAACTGATGGTGGTAGTGAATTTAAAACCTTACATAAATTCTTTCAGAAAAAGGGCATTATTCACAGAACTACTTGTCCATATACTTCACAACAAAATGGACTGGTGGAAAGGAAACACGGACACTTAGTTGAATCAGGGTTGACATTGCTTGCACAAGCATGTATGCCACTAAAATTTTGGCCAAAAGCCTTTAATACAGCAGTTTATCTAATTAACAGGAAACCAACCTCTGTATTAAAGGACATGTCCCCACATGAGAAATTATACAATGTCAAACCTGATTACAAACAACTTAAAATGTTTGGATGTCTGTGTTTTCCATATTTAAGGCCCTATAATACAAATAAATTAAACTTCAGATCAAAACAGTGCACTTTTATAGGGTATGCCACTAACCAAAAGGGGTATAAGTGCATTGATAACACTGGAAGAATATATGTAAGTAGGCATGTTGTGTTTGATGAAAAAGTATTTCCATACAGTACAAAAGATATAAGCACTACAGGTAAGGTTAGAAATCCAAAAATTTCTATACCTGCTGTGCCCCATGTCAATGAAAGCTGGCAGCAAATAGAGAGTCATCAACAATCTGATGCTCAAAGCTCACCAATCAATGATGACCATGCAAGCTTTGAACCACCCAGTGTGACCTCTCATTCACCTGCACAAAGTCAAAATCAAAAAGATGATGAGCCCAACAATCAACAATCAACATCAGAAAGATCTGAAAGCAACGATGACTCACAACCAACCAGACAACCAGCTATTACAGGCCATCCTATGATTACCAGATCAAAAAGTGGTATCTTTAAACCCAAAATATTTACTGTTACATCCAGTACTGATGAACCTAAATCCTTTGATCAGGCAATCAAAAGTTAGCACTGGAAAGCAGCAATGGATGAAGAGTATAATGCTCTAATTAAAAATAATACTTGGGACATTGTATGCCCACCTGCTAATAAGAACATAGTAGGTTGCAGGTGGACGTACAAATTAAAAAGGAACCCAGATGGGTCCATAAACAAGTACAAAGCCAGACTCGTAGCTAAAGGGTTTGCACAAGAGTATGGGTTTGATTTTAATCAAACCTTTTCTCCAGTAGTAAAACCAACAACTATAAGACTTGTTTTGACTATTGCTATAAGTAAGAACTGGCATATTAGACACTTAGATGTCAATAATGCCTTTTTAAATGGTGTGCTCAAGGAAGAGATTTACATGAGTCAGCCACCAGGATATAGTGTCAATTCAAACTATGTCTGTAAACTAAACAAGGCCATATATGGTCTGAAACAATCCCCTCGTGTATGGTTTGATAGACTGAAAAACACCTTAAATAAATTAAGATTTCAGTCCACCAAATCAGATAATTCTTTGTTCACAAAAGTTAATCGGTCATCTACAACATGTATACTAATATATGTAGATGACTTGATAATAACTGGTGACAACAGTAAAGACATAGATGAATTAACACTAAAAATCTGGGTAATCTCAAGTATTTCTTAGGCATAGAAGTAACCAGATCTAATAATAAGATATTGTTATGCCAAAGAAAATACATTACTGAATTACTCAATAAAACAAAGATGCTGAATGCTAATACTCAACCAACTCCTATGATAAGCAGTCAACAGTATTCTAAGTTCAGAGGAGAAGCTATTACCAACATCATAGAATATAGGATGGTTGTAGGAGCATTACAATATGCTACTATAACCAGGCCTGACATTGCCTACAGTGTTAATAAAGTATCTCAGTTTATGCAGAATCCATTGGACACACACTGGAAGGCAGTTAAGAGGATCTTAAGATACCTCAAGAGAACTATCAACTACGGTCTTATACTAGTGAACAGTCAGCACCTGAACATAGTGGGGTATGCAGACGCTGACTGGTCCTCAGATCCAGATGATAGGAGATCCACAAGTGGATACTGTGTTTATGTTGGACATAATCTAATCTCATGGAGCTCTAAAAAGCAAACTACAATCTCAAGATCGAGTACAGAATCTGAATACAGAAGCATAGCCAACGCAGCAGCAGAAATAAAATGGGTTCAGTCTATGCTAAAAGAACTTCAAATTGAAACTACAGCAAAACCAGTACTATGGTGTGACAACAAAAGTACTGTATACATGACTGAAAATCCAATACAACATGCTAGGACGAAACACATCGAGATAGATCTACACTTTGTCAGAGAATGGTTCAAAGAGGAGAAATCGAAGTTAATCACATACATGGCACTTACCAGAAGTCCGATATACTAACAAAAGCAACGAGTATGAAGAACTTTACCAGATTCCGCTCAAAATTCAACATTGGTGAACTCAGGGATGAAGCCGAACCAGGATCCAACAATAGCAAATGATTGAGCAAGCATAACAACGATAAGCTCTCGCCCATGCTCAAGTCAGAAGACGATAAAGCCAGAGTGAGGCAATTCGACAGCAACTTGCAAGCGCCGCCATGATTAGTATGAAAACTAGGGATTGGGAAACCCTAGTTTCCAGAGGGGTGTATTATGAATCAGAGAAAACACACAACCGATGGCATTATGAAGAAGTGTTTTATTTCACACGGATTGCTTATCTGGTAGCTTCTCAACCGCTCGTCACAATCATCATCAGCCACACGTTTCTACTTATCCAAACCATTATATTGTAACTAATAATCTTTTAGCCCAAGGCCCAGTTAGCTGTGTATATATACCCTGGGCTTCGAATGTTGTAATATATGAAAAAAAAAGTCTATTGAATAAAAATTTTACTTTCAGTTTTACAATAATACATCTGTAAAACTTTGACTCTGCATCATATACCTACAATTCACATAACTATCTTTGAAATTTGAGATAGATAAAACATAACTATATGGTGTTGTAGTGTAAAATCGGGTAAGGAAATAAGAACCTTTAAGAAACTGAGTCATCCATGGTTTATGAGCTCTTAAACATTTGAAATGTTGGCAACAAAATGAACATTTGGAGCATTCAAAAAGTCCTTTTGACCTGACCTTTGCATAGCTTGTACCCGTCTGATGTTTCCTGTCAACATATGTAACATGTTATATATTTGCTTCCACATACACAATGATTAGACATAGAAATCATTTCAGTAAATGACATATGAAAAATAAGTAGAATTTTATGGTAGGGCCCAGTAAAGTAAACATTGCCGGTTGCAAATTAAATCATATTCTCTTGCATATCTGAGCATCTTAATATCATCTTCGATTAAATAATTCAATTAAGTTCAGAATTCCAAATACCAACTTTTTCATCCAATTACCAGAAATTACACTGTACACTGCTAGACTATATAACTCGAATTCTATGTCTCCAACCGATACAGAACGTCTCACTGATTTAAGTTAGAAAATATTTTCCATGTTTGAAAAATCATAACAGAGACTCCATTCGCATTGTTTTCTAATTTTGTAATACGAAAAATAATGATGACCCTAAGTTAGACGAAAATGCAGAGGCAAATTTTACCTACTAAATACTTCATGCTAACTCCACTAAGTTCATTGTATGGTAACTTCAAATTTTACCGGTACATAATATCTAAATCTTACAAACAAAGAATACAACTTTTAGTTAAATTACGAAACTTTCATCAACTGACTCTTCCAAATTTTATTCACGTTTGATGTTTCTTTTCTTCTACGGACTTTTCAATTAAAGGCTACAAATAACAATGCTCAGATTATAAAATAGATACAAAGCATAATTGTACTTAAAAATCAAATTGGACCAAATCTAATTATAAACACCGAGCGATTTACTTTGTTAAAAACTGAGCTTTACTACTCACTTTGTAAACTGTGCTAAGCTTAGCTTATAATTTGGCTCAGCGTTCAATTTGTAGTTAGCCTTATTGTTTAGTTATTACCAGTCAGTTATTAACTGAGCAGCAAGCGCATTTTAAACGAACTGTGCTAAGTGAGCTCAGTTTCAATGCACTGAGCACATTCATTTTAGATAAACTGAGCTGCTTGTTTAGCACCATACAATGGAAAATTTGATTATTTATAAAGGTATGTGGCATCAAAATGAATAAGTATTAAAAAAAATACAATGAAAATTTTGTATGTTCACTGTAAATCCTATTCAAATCCTTTCCAGTCAAAATATCTATTTTATTTCCTATCTTTATAAACTCAACAAAAAAGAGGAATAAAATTTAAATATTTAGATTTAGTCAAATTTAAGTTAGTGATCAAAAAATAGTTTAACTTTAACCTTAATTATTTATTATTTTAAATGTCAACACAACACAATCATGAAAAGTAAACCTGGATCTTACACATTATCCCAAGTACATGTTATATCATGGCTTTTGGTTGAGCCAGCAAGAACTGAGCGGATGTTTTAAAAGAATAAAACATTTTATAAATGACTTGTCGGGTGACAATAATAATATACAATACAAAATGACTTAAAAATGACCTTCATACAGTGTCTGCTCCACCATTTGGGCATATTTGCAAGTGAAAAGACAAAAGAAAAAAGAATTATGTCAAATGATACTAACTTATATTTGAAGGGTCTATTACCACATATATAGTTTAATGTCATATGTTGTAGACCCATTTATGACCAATTAGCTTTGTTGTATACCGTTTAATACATTAGGTAGTTAAGCACACATTTATGACCCAAAAAAATGATGTCGTCTTCTATACTAAAACATTCAGGTGTCCTTAAAGTTGATGTAATTACATTAACTATTTGAGTCATCCATTAGCAAGGAAATATTATGAACTCGCCAGATTAAACTGATTCATAAATCAGACAATTGGTCAACTAAAGGGAGTTTCAACTAAATGTATATATGGTAACATGGATCATTGGCAACATAAATTTACAGTTTAAAATAGGCTATTTATATTAAAATGTTAGACCAAATGAACCTCTCCTCCAAGGAAGTTGACTATTAATCAACTAGTACAAACTGATCTACTACTCCAAATATATACAACTAATTATTTCAAACTAGTTAGCTGCATAAAATAACTTACAAACTACAAAAAAAGTCACAACGCACTGAATAAAGACTAAATTTTATTATTGTTTCTATCAATTAATAACACATGTACTAGTATTACCGCACAACGGTGGAAAAATGACCATTAAGGTGTTCAATATGAAATAAAAATTGTTTATTAAAATATATTTCAAATTAGATTTTATTTAAAAAAATTATAAGATATTTTAAGAGAAAATGGAAGTAACTAAGAAAGTAGAAATTCAATTAAACTAAATTTTACATGTAAACTAACTTGAGAGTACAGATATACTAACAATGTATTGATTTGAATCAATCACAAACACATACACATATATCTATTAGCAAGATCAATGTTATCTTAATGTTTAGTTATTTTGCAACTCTAAACCATTAATGGATTGAAAACATAATAAAATGATATAAAATAAATACAAGTTCAAAACATATTATCGTATCATCATATATTTAATTAAAATAAAAAAATGCAAAAGTAAGATGTAATAAATAAATCCCAAATTATTAAAGTAATTTATTTAAATATATCACTCAAAACTACTATTGTTATTTGAAAAACTGGAATTGTTGAAATAAAAATATTGAAAATGAAACTAAATGTTGGACTCATGTTAAAATTTCTTACAAATCTTCTTCAACCGTCCACCGCCCTTCAACACATTTTTCTTTCCTCACTAGATTAGCACTATAAAATTGCCCTATTTAATCAAGTATGGCTCACAGGACAATAACAATGTAGCAAAATATGTAATCACGGTTTCTCTCCATGATTTTAGAAATTGGTCATCTAGAAAACTTCAGATCAGAAACAAATATTATTCTTGGTGACCAATCAGTAATACATTCAAAGTTGAAACAATTAACAATGTTTGAATAATAAAAGTTTCTATAAATTGGCAGCGAATCAAATACACTATTTCAATGTTACAAATGCATTAAAACCGGAGAAACTCTTTATGGCCATAGTCCTTCATACTGGCAATCTAGGTAAAACCATTCACTGTAGCCTGTGAGTAAAATAAATTCTTTTCCATCTATATTTTTAGCGTTAGTTATAATAGAATATTGAGCAACCAATGTCTTGGTCTTATTGATAATTTCAGGAATTTTTGCTGATATTGCGGAAACATAGATTCAGATTCAAACTATTACTCAAAATTTTAGGCAAAAATAAACAAAATCAGTCGGAGTTCCCCTCCAAACTCCCAAATCCAACATGTGTACATCAGCGTTAAACCTTAACATGCGCAGTAATCAGAAATAACAATAAATATACAAAATCATATGCAGGCTTTAAATGTTACTACTGTTGAAATTGGTGATACGCAAATCACAATTTTGGGCAACAAATAATCTTACATATTTTGTGGAGAGATTTGTTGTTAGATTTGATGAAGAGATTTGGTGCTAGATTTTATGGAGAGATATTGGTTGCTATATTTATGGACATTTATTGCAAGGATATTTGGTGCTTAACCAAATAGTTTTATAACATATATGAAGATATTTGGGAGCCATGTTTTCTTGGGCATGAAGCCAAGTTTTTCTTGGGCATGAAGCAATTCTCACTATAAAAAGGGCTAGCTAATCTCTTCATTAGGTGTGGAAAATTTGCCATTATTATTCATTGCCTTTATCCTCAAATTTTTTAGCCATTAGATATTCTCTACCTATTTCTCAACAAGGTTATTGGTTCAAGTTGTAATTGTTTGTAACGATAGTTGAGATCGTTTGTAAACAATTTTTATTAGTGAATCAATAAAGAGGGTGGTTGGGTGGAATATTGTGTGCTCATATTTCCGATATTATTTGTGTTTTTTTTCCAATCAAATTCATCTTCAAGTGATTGGATGATAAAGATCCAATTTTTCCTTGGCATTTTGTTAAGCTTCCGCTGCGCACAAAAATCATAACAGTTTGGTATCGGAGCCAGATCATCGCATAGCTTGGAGTGTTTGTTGGATTGAAAATTGGAGATGTCGGAGATGATGACATTTTCAAAGATGGCTATTTTAAATGGGAAGAATTGGGGTATATGGAAGCCGAAGATGGAGGACATTCTATATCTCAATGATTTGCATGATCCCATTGATTGAGATGGGGTGAAGCCCTCAAATATGGATGAGGGAAAGTGGAAAAAAATGGACAAAAAGGCGATTGCGTTGATTCGTCAATATTTGGATGATTCTGTATTCCACCATGTGGCTAGTTGTGAATCCGCGAAGGCGTTGTAGGACAAATTAGTATCTTTGTATGAGTCGAGAAGTGCTACAAGTAAGGCTTTTCTGGTTCGAAAGTTGGTGCAACTTCGATTGGATGAGGAGAAGTCTGTTGCAGAACATTTGAACGAGTTTCAGGATGTCATCAATCAATTGGCAAATATGAAGGTCAATTTTGATGATGAGTTGCAGGCTCTTTTGTTGATGAGTTCTCTTTCGGAAAGTTGGGAGACTTTGGTTGTTTCACTGAGTAATTCCAATGCTAATGGAACTATCTCTTTAGAAATGGTTCGAATCAGCATTTTGAATAAGGAGCTAAGGAGAAAAGGGTCGGAGTTGAAATCGGTTCAAACTGAGGCGATGGTAGTAAGGGACTCGGGGAAAAATACAAGAAGGAAGAAGAAAGAGGCTAGTGGTAAAGGTGCTTGTTATCGTTGTGGTAAGAAAGGACACAAGCGCAATGATTGTTATACTTATCATAGGGATAAGAAGAAGGCACAAGGTGATAATAATAATGATTTGGTACAAGCAGGTTTTGTTGAAGGTACCGAAAGCGATTCTTCATGTGATGTCCTATTTAGTGTTGTGGAGCCTTGGAAGATGGATCCAGGAGCCAGTTTTCACATATATCGTGATGTGAAAAGTTTTCTTCATATGAGAAAAGTGTTGGCATGATAAAGACGGCCAATGGAGTAGAGCTACCAATTTGTGGAGTTGGAGCTGTTAGGTTTCGGATGCATGATGGAGTGGTGAGAGAAGTGGCCGGTGTGAGGCACATACCCACTTGTTCACATAACCTCATATCTCTCGGTCAGTTAGATCGCCGCGGTTGCACTTATGAGACTCGAGGTGGAGTTTTGAGAGTGAAGAAGGGTGGTCGTGTGATGATGCGAGGAGTTTTGGAGGAGGGAAACCTATATAGTTTGGTCAGTTCGGTGGTCAATAATGAAAGGCGGGTGACGGTTGAAGAACCTAGTCCACAGCAAGGTGGAGAGGTTAATATGGTCACTGCTGATGGTCCTAAGGTAGAGGATCATGGTATCGACAAGGGTCTAGATGTTGATGATGCTCGAGGGATCCCGGAGATGAAGAGATCATGTCAAGCGGAAGACGGATGTCGAGTTGTGAAATCCACAAAGACGAGATGGAGGTCTTTGTGGTATTACAAATGCTTTTGAAGATCGCTAGTGGCATGGTGCATGGATAAGGGAGGTGCATCATTATTAGGCGATGGTGGAGGTTTGTAATAGTGTTAATTGAGAAAGAAAGGTTGAAAGTGAGAGCAAAGGGGCTATTGTATGAGTGGAGGAGATGTGATTTTGTATCAAGGTGGAGTGTTGAAATTGGTGATACGCAAATCACAATTTTGGGCAACAAATAATCTTACATATTTTATGGAGAGATTTGTTGTTAGATTTGATGAAGAGATTTGGTGCTAGATTTTATGGAGAGATATTGGTTTCTATATTTGTGGACATTTATTGCAAGGATATTTGGTGCTTAACCAAATAGTTTTATAACATATATGAAGATATTTGGGAGCCAAGTTTTCTTGGGCATGAAGCCAAGTTTTTCTTGGGCATGAAGCAATTCTCACAATAAAAAGGGCTAGCTAATCTCTTCATTAGGTGTGGAAAATTTGTCATTATTCTTCATTGTCTTTCTCCTCAAATTTTTTTAGCTATTAGATATTATCTACCTATTTCTCAATAAGGTTATTGGTTCAAGTTGTAATTTTTTGTAACGATAGTTGAGATCGTTTGTAATCAATTTTTATTAGTGAATCAATAAAGAGGGTGGTTGGGTGGAATATCGTGTGCTCATATTTCTGATATTATTTGTATTTTTTTTTCAATCAAATTCATCTTCAAGTGATTGGGTGATAAAGATCCAATTTTTCCTTGGCATTTTTGTCAAGCTTCCGCTGTGCACAAAAATCATAACAACTACCCCTCCCACCAGCCAATCAACACCTACCATTTCTCGTGGCCTTAATTCTCCCATGCAACATACACTTATTTCTCACATACATTCCCTACATAATAAAAATCCTTTCAGTCACTTGCAACTTAGATATGACATTTTCACCATCTTCCCTTTCCTTAATCTTGAAATTGAATCAGTTCAACAAGCAACTAATGCTGATACTTCGGCAACACACTCAAACCTACCCGTTGATTTGTGCACAAATCCCATTTGCACGTGCAATGTTGATATTTTGCACTTGCCAATATGCTCCTCTAACCCTCATAACAATCTATTTCTATGCAGCCTCCTGGTACAGTTCCCCAAGCAAAGAGCTCTGAGCTTCGCCCACCACCAACCACTAACAACCTGCTAGCCCCTTTACTGAAGCCAAAACTTTCGAAACTCCATCCAAGAAGCTTAACCCCTATCTGTCCCCAAGAGTTACCAGAAGTAAATCTTTGGATCACGACCAAGGGAAAATTCACTTAAAGTATAACATAATGACACTGTCGTGTATTTCTGATAAGAAAGCGCTGAACCTCTGTGAATTTGAACTCTGCATGCAAACTAGCCTTTTATCCTTAGAAATTCCAACTGGTTCCCAATGATTAATAGCATTGCATCTTGGAATGTGAGAGGATGCAATGACAAAAATTTATGCAAAACCTCATAGTCCGTGGACCGTGTATAGTTACCGGTAGACATATCAGATTTTCGAGTTGATTTGCCTCACTGTCAGCCTGAAGTCTGAAATAGCTATGCTGAGAGGCCCAACACCTAAGGGGATATTTGGTGGAAAAACATCAAAGATTTTAGTAAATTTTTCCACCAAAATGTATGGATAATAAGGAGGAGACGAGTTCAAACACTAATTTGCATGAAAGAAATGAAAGAAATGAAACACAAACTGAATACCTATAAAAAAATCAGTCCCTAACAGCATCCTCGGGCAATTGAAACGAAAGTCTGAAACAGTATCACATTTTCTCAAAATCAATTAAATAGCCGAACAACTGAAATTTTTAACAATATAAAGTTCACAATATGATTCACATTTGTTGAAATTTAATATTGACAATGGCTAGTTCACTCGGTAATTTAAGGTACTTGCTCTTTCTTTTGTATGTCGAAAATTAAGCATGGAACTTGCTAATGTGGGGCATTTATTATTTGAGCTCACATAGGAATCATGGAATAACAATAGTGAAAAACAAAGCTAGAGCTTGACTTTTAAAATCATTAATTTTGTTTAAATGATCTAATTTATTATTTATGATACATCTTTGAAAATATTTAAAAGGACATACGTATTCAAAAAAATTAGCATCTTTAAAATTAAAATGGTGTTTGGCTGCCATATAAAAAGCTCAAAATTTAAAATAAAATGAAGTAGGCCAAATTTAAGATAAAATAATACCTCCTCAAAAAAAGAAACAAATCTGCACCACTTATTTTTGTACAATCGAAAAACATGTATCTCAATGTTACTTGAATAGTGTACTTATCACTATGCAAATTTAATAGTGAAACAGAAAGCGGAAGTGAAATAGAATGTGAGTGATACAAGAGGAAATAAATTGTTAATTAGTTTTAAAACATATACATATTATACCAACCACAATAAATAGAAGTTCTAAAACATTCTTACACTGTTGGGAATAAAATAATATATTATGAAGGTATAGAGCAAATTAATTGCTTTATTTAGCGATTTGATCAAAGATAAGATTATGAAGTAAAAGCATATGGATTAAATAATATCGTCCAACATAAATGAAGGTAAGGATGCTGATAAATTTCACTTGAATAAGCATTTTTCATATTTTAAAATATGAAACATAACATAGAACTAATTTTTGTTTTAATGATTGCTTCAAACTGTAAAACAAGCAAATAAATTGCAGATTCAAAAATAAGCATCGGAAATGTTGCAGTGGATATGAAATGCCACAAGAAGTAGGTAAAAAAAATTTAGACAGCAGCAAAAAATTTATAGAAATGTTATGTAAACAATTGTTTAATACAAAATTGACAAAAAATCAAAGCTACAGATGGATACAACCTAAAGCATCAGGTTTTGTGGAGCGTGAACACAGTAGAAGATAAAAGAAAACCATTAACTTTGCGAGTTGTTAACCGTGAATATCTGATAGATGGTAGTCCCTTGTACTCTACATTTTTTAAATACATATCAAACCACATTAGCCATTTAATTACACCAAAACACGAAATCTTCCAAAAAGATCAATCAAAGCAAATCCCAACCTTAGATTTAGGGTCCAATGGCTGGATCTACATACCACTTCGCTGTTGCTTCACCGCAATTATCGCATTTTAAACGCAAATCACAATCTTCATCTTTTGCACAACTTGCATCTATCTGGAGAAGAAGAAAAAAGCATAATAAGAATTATTTTCTACCAAATTCAAATTTGTGCAATATTAATACCTGAGCAATATATAATAAACAAGTGTGTACCCATGCTTCGCATACGTAATTGCAAAAATATTGTAGGTATATAGAAAATGAAGGGGAAGTTACATAGGTGAATTACATTAAATTATATAAGCAAGTGTTAGCGTTAATTGATAATGGAAAGTTGCTTAATGAAATATACATGGAAAAAGTAGCCAAAGTCACACAAAGGGAAATATCTTGAGCGTTATTTATATTGAAGTACTGAAATATTATTATAGAGCAGCACGGTGATGTTTGCATGATAATGCATAATTGTTGCCCCATAATGGGTGAGCACGTAGTGTACGTTTTAGGATATTTAAATGCCTATGGTTTTAGTTAGCAATATATGAAGCATTTTTGATTTGATATAATGGAAGCAGTAATATTTGATAAGCCAATCAAGCATTCGGTGAAAAAATTTATTCAGAAAGGACAATATCAACATGGAATTACGGGTAGATTAAGGAATGAAGCTCAAACGTTTGAAGGAAAGAATCGAGTTAATTAATCCTAGCATGCAATAAGCAATTTCATGCAATTTCCATAATCTGTGCTTATTTGACATGTCCCTGTTTAGCAAAAATTGTCAAAATATTATGTATCAAACCATCGTGGACACAAATGTTTAATTGAACGACCTGCAGATTGGTCCAGACGTTGAAACAAAAATTGAAAAAATTAGCTTCAAAAGAAACTAAATCGTTGATAGCAATGTCAATGAACATGGAAACTATTAACAGAAAGTTATAAACTATCACATTTGGCAAGACAACATGCAACTGCTAAAAAAATAGTCAGACAATAGTATGTTCACACAAAGAAAGCTGGAAGCTACTATTTTTTTTTGTAATATTCTGTTTGTAACCATTTAAGAAGTAGAGAATGTGAATGTAGGATATAATTATAGTAAGTAAAAAAAAAAATCCCAAATTGAAGGACATGCGCTGGTGCATAAGGCAGTCTCACTACAGGTGAAACACACAAAATAATCATTATTCTTGAGTTCCTTTCTTCTCGGTTGTTTTTGCTTATGCCATTCCCAATATCTATCTGCGTAAAAGAAATCGGAGGTCATAGGATGAGAATGTATCATGTCAAAAGCTAGAAAATTATCATTGCAGATTACCTCATTTTCTGGAAAACGTAAACACCATGCAGTAGTCAAAAGCAAATGGCAAAAAAATTAGCCAAATCTAAAATTGGTATTTTGCTTCAAAAACTATTTGTCCTAAATATAAGAAAAGGATGTGTCAAATGGAAAATGACTGTATGTCTGAAGGTGGATTAATTACTTATTAACTTGTATGTATTCTGTAAATATAGAGCAACGGAGAAGAAACTAAATTAGGATATGGATCCAGCAGCTGTTAATTTACTTATTTTGTGACTTTTTCTATTAATACTCATGGATTTGAATAATTAAATACACATGAATAAAAAAATGATAAACACAAAGCTAAAAATAAACTATTAAATACTATACAAATGTATATCATGAATAGTTGGCTTTAACCAATGTTTCATTTCCTATCGTAGCCATTTGACTGTATAATGTATATTAACTTCAAATTATGTAATTCAATGGTAAATACAAGATATTTAATGAACCTATATTTCTGTTGTTTAATATAAGTTATGATGTAGAGTTTTAGAAGCTTATATTACAACACTTCTAAGGTAGATGAACTACACTTTTGTACAAAAAAAGAAAGAAAACAAAGCCTAAACTAATGGTTAGAAGGAAATAATAGCAACAATAATGATTTAGGCATATCAACCACAACCTGCTTCAATTAGTAACCTATACTCCTTTCTATGCAAACAATAACCACATGACAACCATGCATTGCACAAACAATATTACCTAAATAACTGAAAAGATGAAATGGAATGGCATTTATGAAAGGTGAAGTAGCATAAAATAATGTTTAGAAGGAAAGAATAGCAGCAATAATGAGGGTATTTCAACCACAACCTGCTTCAATTAGTAACCTATACTCCTTTCTATGCAAACAACAACCCCACGACAACCCTCCATTGCACAAACAATATTACCTAAATAACTGAAAAGATGAAATGGAATGTTATTTATGAAAGGTGAAGTAGCATAAATCAAGTGATACTATAAAATTTTGACTTCAAGTAAATCCTTATCTCATATCAGAGAAAGTGAAACATATATTTTAAGTAATGTTAATATGTGAGTCGTTCACAACTTACCGTTGTTGATTTAACTATTTAGGTCAAGACTTGACTTGCCTATTCAGAAATTATGCTTTTATTCTTCAACAAAACATGTGTATCATAATGCATACATTCATTCTTCAAATCATAGTTTAATTAGGTCAGAAATCAAAGATTATCCTTTAGCCATCGAGTACATTAAGTTTACCTAGTAAGAAAAAATTATTTAATGTGAAAAATTCATTGAACATAGTCTGAAGTAAAGACAATAATGTTGAACGTATTATGCTATCTATTGAGCTCAAAAAATAATATATACAACATGCGAATCAATTGGATGAATTTTTGTCAGCAATATTTGTAGTGAATGAATAAGATAACTCTACAAAAGTAAGCTGCAACGACCCATAATTTTGGGGCAAATTTAAAATTTTTATTTTAATTAATTTAAAGGATTTAGTATATTTAAAATAATTTATTTTAAATAATAACGGTGAAATAATTTATTTTAAATCGAAGTTAGAACATATAATTCATATTAATTATATTTCGAGCCTGAAATGGCACGTTAATTTCAGTATTCGATTTTCAACTTTGGGAAAATATATAAAATTCATTATAATTCAGAATTGGACGAAACAAGAAATATTAGGATCATATTGACGATATCTTTCCAATGAATTTAAGAAATTAAGATTTCAGTTTATAATTTGTAATTTATGGCAAATTTAAAATTTCAGAAAAAACACTATGGAATTTATATATATTAAAATATATGGCCCAAAAGGCTACTTTTTGCATATGAATGAATTTGGACTCGAAACCACTTCCATAGAGTTCAAAATGATGTTTCTGCATTGAAAAAGTTTAAGCACTTATATATTTTGAGTTTCGGAAATTATTCATATAAAAATATATTTTTAAATATAAAATATATAAGCCTTGAAAGGTGAAGTTTTGCAAACGGTCTTCAAATTCAACGAAATTAATTTTTTTGGGTTCGTATCGTTAAAACAAAGCTAGAAATGATTTTTCTGGAATTTTTAGAATTAATATGTAATTATAGTTGATTTTTCAGTGAAAACGGTCAATTTTCAGACTTTAAAAAATTCATTATCAATTCATACAGACTCAGAAAATGACGAAACCAGTTTATTTAAATCCGTAATGTCAAGGAATATTTATGTTTCAATTTTCAATTACAATGGAATTCGTAGGTGTTAACACGAATTTTTAAACTACGAAAAGCGGACAAAAAATGTATTAATATATGTACATAAGGGTAATTGGGCCTAATTGAGTTTATAACCTACCTATATATTGTCTTTTAACATCCATTAGCTAAACCCTAAACATAACATAGCCTACTCCATCTTCATTTTCTTCATATTCCATGGCCTCCACTCTAAAAATATTCTTTGCACAAAAGACCCTAAAACTAAACAATTTATAATTCCAAATCAGAACAAAATTAGACCAAACCTTTTCTGGGTTTTTTCATCTTCTTATCCTCTATCTACCACGAAAAATTCAAGACCTATCGTCGCACGGATTCGCCGGGATCTGAGTTTGATTGCAAAAAGTCAGTTTCAGATTTTGGTGTTTTCTAGCCAAACCGTGAAGAATTGCAGGATGGCGCAATGGAAGAAATTGTAGAGGAGACAAAGATCTACAACTTTGCTTCAGAAAGTTTTGTCTGAAAGTCGATGGAAGGGCATGGAAATCGAGAAAAACTGAATTGGAGCAAAACAGAAAATTCCGGCGAGCTCAGAACATAGATGATCAATTTCCGGCCAATCCGGGAAAAATCAGGCGAAGGGCCGAACACGAAAGTTCTTCGTCTACACAAGGAGAAGCTTCTCAAAAATTTTGAGGTCATTTGGATAAGAGGTGTGGCCTGTGGGACCCGCGAACCGAACGACGGTCTCGGGCGAATTCCGGTCGGCGGAGGCGGAATCAGGGGCGGCGCTTTTTGGTGGTGGTGTGTCTCGCCAAGACGAAGAGGTTGGCGGTGGTCCGGTGACTTTAGGTGGCTCCAAGCGGCGGGAAACGGCGGTCAAAGGTGGTGAGGGGCTGTTTGACCGAGATTTGGGGTAGTTTTGTAATTCAAACTTTGAAATTGTATATCTCTCCCATACGAACTCAGAATCTAATGATTTTAGATCCACTGCGATCATGGCGACGAGAGCTTCGCGTGGACACTAAATCCGTCCAATTTGGAGGAAGTTGAATTTTAGAGTATTTTCAGTAATTTTAATTAATTATTTAATTCGTTCAAACTTCAGAAATTCATAACTTGTTGTAACGAACTCGAAATCGTGCAAAACAGGGTTTGCTACGATCAGTGAGTCGAGACCTTCGCATAGAGACTAATTTTGCCAAATTTGGTGCAAGTTCAATTTTGGGTCAAAATTGGGCTCGGACATTTAAATACCGACAAAGTACAAACCAAGGTGAGAACTCTTTTCTCACTCAAAAAGTTTTACCGTATTTATTTATTATTATAAATGAATGTGATTTAAATGCCTGTGGTGAAATAATTTTTTGAAATTATCTGATGCATGTATGTTGTGTTGTACGTTATGTTATGTCATGATATGATTTGTTATGTTATGTAAATTTTAGCAGTTTGTAATGTATGTCATTAATATTGATTCTTACAGAATTGTTAAAAATTAATGTTACACTACCATGTACAAGTTACCTGACTTGTATTTGTTGATTGGGTTTATAATTTTCACACATCACCCAAATGCATAAATAATTATATATATTATTTGAATGTTAGTTGGTTGAAACCCCACACGGGTCTTGGGTTGATAATTACACATCGCCCTTGTGATTAGTTATAAGCGTTATTTATTTGACGCTATGCAATACAAATATACACTTTGGATGATTGGATGTTTTTAATGATTTATCATTAGTCTAGAATAACATGAGATGTATGAAAACCGTATAATTATAATTATATGGTAAATCATTTGGGTCTCATTCCAATTTGGAAAAGAAATTGTCAAAATAAGATTTGCAATTTAATTTACATTTTTAATGTAAATAAAAGAAGAGATTTTGACTTTGCAATTTAATTTACATTTTTAATGTAAATAAAAGAAGAGATTTTGACATTGCAATTTAATTTACATTTTAATGTAAATAAAAGAAGAGATTTTGACATTGCAATTTAATTTACATTTTAGAATGTAAATAAGAGAATGAACTTAACGTAGTATTTTTAATTTACATTTTAATGTAAATATAAGATAAGAATATGAAATATGTATAAAATAAAGGTTAATCTTTTATTAAAGTGAAATTTATGAAATATGTCTAGAAAATAAAAGTTAATCTTGTATTAAAAGTAAGAACATGAAACATATTTCAATATAAAAAGTTAATCCTTTCATTTAGGAATATGAGTTTACATTAAATGGTTAGCGCTAAAAAGTTATTCTTTTATTGTAACGTAAGAATATGAAAATGTTTTAAAATAAAAGTTATTCATTTATTGTAACGTAAGAATATGAAAATGTTTTAAAATAAAAGTTATTCTTTATTTTAATATAGAATCATGAAATTTGTTTTAAATTAAAAATGCAACTTTTTAATGTCATATAAAACATGGAATTTGTTTTACATTAAAATTGCAAATTTTTAATGCTGTATAAAAACGTGAATTTGACTTACATTACAATTTTATATTTTTAATGTAACGAGGGAACATGAAAGTGATTTAAAATGAAAATTCACCTTTTTATTTAATGAGGGAAAAATTTGTTGAAACATTTAAATAATTAAAATAGGGAAAAATTATGTGAAATCTTAACAAATGTTTTAAAAGAGTTTTGGATGTGAAATTCAAAATTTATTAAGAGGAAAGATTTTTTTTTCAAGTTAAGTAGTTTATTTATTTCTATAAATAAATAAAAGAGTGAAAAATGGTTTTATTAAAACCAAGTATTTCAAGTGAATAAATTAGATTGGAATTTATGAAAGGAATGACATTTTTAATTAAGGGAAAGAAAAGAAAAAAAATATATGAATTTTCCAATATTAACATTAATTGGAAGTTGATTTGGGTTGACCATGAAAAATGTTTTAAATGACATTAGTTCTTAAAACCCCAATTAACGATGAAGTGTAATTTATTAATCTTTTAATTAATATTTAATGAAATATTCTAAAGAGAAATTTTCAATTTAATATATTAAATTGAAATTAATTGAAATATGATTTTGGGTTTATCGTGAACGATGTTTGAGCGACATTTGTTCTTTAACCTAGTTAAAGACAAGATTGTTTCTTGAAAGTTAAATAATCAATAGATAAGGATTTTAGAGGACTAAAACTAAATATAGTTTTTTTTATAAATCTTTAATTGGATTGGAATGAGGCGTTGGTTGTGTTTAGAGCACATAATTTTAAACTGCGCAAATTATTCAGAAAGACCGGATTTAACCCATTCTGAATAATTCATACGACGATTGAAGGTGGACGATGAAGACGGTTATTGAAGACCGGGAATTTTCCACATCGAATGGATGATTTTTTATATCTTGATTGGATGTACAGCCAAGACAATGGAATTATTGATCATCCATATGTACGTGGAGATCTACCGGATACGGTTTCGTTCAGTCCCAGAATGGAATTTTAAATGGATTGTGTGTCTGACATCGTACTCCGTTATATATTATAGTTATTAATCCCTGCTGAATGTGTAAATGTTGGTGGCGGAGAATTTATTCTTTTTGCTTAACACCCATTTTATATATATTAGTAGACGATTAAATACTTGGTATGGATTGACGATGTGGCATGCTAAGATGCAATGATCAAGGCTTTTGTTGAAAAGCAAAGCTTTGTGGATGATCAAAGCACAGCTTTAATTAGCATATCTTTGTGTATAGCATAACTTCACGAGCCTCACAACCCGGTGGAGTCTAAATCAGGAGAAGGGAACGCAGGGAGAGCAGCACGTTTCTTTCTAGCTAGGAGTAGTGTCGGTGCTTAAACTGGCTGATATTTTACTTATGTGGATGATGGAATGAGGCGCCTCGGATGATAGGTCCTACAGGATCGGGAAACGTGTGTTCAGGAATAACTAATCCACAAAGCTGTATGTGTGGACCGACCCTGCAGCTTTCCAAGGGTTCACTGCGGGGAATCCTGAGACATTAGCTAGAGTGTCTCGAATCGGTAAGGAGCTCCTCCCTAGCCTTGACTCATGATGGAAACCAAATTCCAAATAAGACCCTACGAACTTGATTGTATTACTAGTACGGAGGCATAATATATGGTAGCTATGCTTCCTAGGATTGATACATTTATTTTGAAATGTTTTGAAACATATATACACTAATGATAATATTGAATTCGTATTTATCGTATTTAGCATGTTTAATTAACATAAGGTAAAACTCTATCCTCTGGTCTGCGTTGCATTGTGTGATGGGACTTGAGTCTTATGGTGATTCCATTTTTCCAAAAGCATTGCATTGTTTTACGATTTAATTATTTGTTTGTTCTGTCACTTTAAATTATGCACGGCAATCCATTGGAATAAACCCGTTTGGCATTAGCGGCGTGGTCTTTGGATTTGCCTTATTGCTATCAGTTAAATTAATTAAGATTTCTCATACCAGTCCCATGACTGACCCGTTGTTTGTTTCCACCTTTGCAAACTCGGGTGCCCATATTTTTACACACGGGCAGTCGAGTAGCTTGTTTTGCAGATATTTATCTCTTTAGCAGGATCCTGGATCGAAGCCTAAAGCTGTGTCTAGAGCATATTAGTCTTCCGCTACGCATTTATATTATATTTTCCGCTGCATTGTAAATTGTAAATCTCTGATATTGTATTTTCGTTTATTTATGCTCTTATTCTTGTACTCTGATGTAAACTGTTGCAACAGTAATGGAAATGTTCTTTTATTTGTGTTCTGATGTGTGTTGTTCTCAAAACAATCCGAGATTTTCCGCAAGGGGAATTTTGGGTTGTTTCATAAGCATATAGAATTTGTTAGAAAATTTTCTTTATCAATACATGATTGTATTACAAAGTTAAATCTTTTGTCAATACATTATTGTATTGCAAATTAAACGGTAACAACAAACAATGTTGTTCAATAATTGTAACAAATTCAATGTTACCAATTTATTCAACAATTGTCACGTCAAACTGTGTTCATAGTAACCACAGAAAGTGCAACCGATTGTACAACAAATTGAAGCAGTACAGAACCGTCTTCAATAGAAAAGAAGAAGAAAGTAATGTCCGAGTCCAAAGATGTTTCTGTTACCTTGAAACAATATTGCCGTTGTATGCACCAAAAGACGTTGATGCAATTTGTTTCCCAGGATAAAACGGACCAACTCCATAGCGTAGTGCCAGCAAACAGAGCCCTGACGAACTGAAAAAGTTATAGAAACTAGATCGGAGAAATTACGTTGAAGAAGAAGCAATGCAAGCAGATCCAAAGGTATGTTCTGTCTTGTTTTTTGTAGTGAATTTATAGGCTGGAGGAGTGCCTATTCGTATGTATTAGTAACCGCTGAAGTGGAAAGGTTGCGACCCTTTAACCACTCGGTTATTAATGTGCATGTGCTCAGAATTCCAATGGTTGTAATTAGAACAGCCATGCCTTTCGAATTCCGGACTGAACAGGCATGCCTTTCATATTATGAGTAAACAATTCTCATTTAACCCATTAGCCCAAGTAGCAACTATTGTCCCTACATTTTAATGATGTTGAGCAATAAATTGCTAACTCTTATTTTTCCCAAATTTCTCTTACTCATGCTCATTCATATTCCAACAATCCCCCACATGAATGAGCAGTTGATCTTAGTTTTCGCGAACCAATTATCGCATCGGTTAAAGTAGCACATGGGCCTTGAACTTTCCTAGTAATTACCTATTTGAATCACAGGCGAATCAGTAGACATAGGTTTTCCTTGAACTGTAAGCCTTTTGTGTAATTCCAAAGTAGATAACACACGATAAATGTTTCTTATAACCCTTCATTCTATATATATGTTCGTTTTTGCCTTGAACACCTGCCTGGTCTCATAAGTGCTTAGAGAATTTGGCCTCATAATTCTCTTTGAAGTGGCGCCTTCGCACTTACGTAGGTGATTCTGTAAAGGGTATTCTCTAATTCCTCAAATACAGGCATCATTAAAAGTACTAATACTTATCCTTATTCAACATATAATGCACTGACTTATCATAGGAATGGTTGGTGTATAACAGTGCTATCAAGTTTCTCTTAAACTTCGTTGTCCCTTTGAACCTAGATCTTGGGATCTCCAGTCAACTAGGTGGGGTTTCCATTTTAGAAAAACCTTTAGTTTATAAGCCTTAGCCCCATTCCCTTCGATAAGGTTTGCACTTTCTCTCTTGGCAAGCCTTTTGTAAGTGAATCCGCTAAGTTATCTTTAGATCGAAGGTAATCTATTGTGATAACCTCCGTTAGAGAGAAGCTGTCTTATCTTTTTATGTCTACGACGAATATGCCTAGATTTACCATTGTATAGTGTACTATTGACTATCACAATGTATACATATTGGAGGCATATGTTTTCTCCGATTAGGAATGTCTTCTAAGAAGATTCAAATCCATTCTGCTTATTATGCAGTCTTATCTAGTGCAATAAACTTCAATTCCATCGTAGATCTAATGATACAAGTCTGTTTGGATGACTTCCACAAAATTGCTCCATTTCCTAATGTGAACACATATCCACTTGTAGACTTTGTACCATGTAATCCAGTGATCCAATTTCATCACTGTATCCTTCCACTATTGAAGGATTTTTTGTATAGTATGGACCATAGCTCTAAGTATACATTCGATATCCTAGAGCTATGATTATCGCTTTCCAATGATGCTTAAAAGGATTGCTGGTAAGTCTACTTAGTTTGCTTACAGCATATGTGATATTAGGCCTAGTACAGTTCATAACATATATGATACTTCCTAGTGTACGGGAGTATTCTAACTGGTAGATACCATCACCAGTGTTCTTTACCCAATTTTGGTTCATATCTACTGGTGATTTTGCAATAGTTATATTATATTGCTTGAATTTTTCAAGTATTTTGGTGATGTAATGCGATTGGGATAATGTATTTCCCTATGGTGTTCTTAGAATTTTACACCCACTATCACATCAGCCAGTCCTAGGCCTTTCATACCCAATCTAGGGATAACATATCCAACATGTCACCAACATAGAGACAAACAATGACATATTCTATATGTGTGTGTTTTATGTACATACATTTGTCTGATTCATTTATCGTGAATCCATTTGATAACATAGTTTTATCAAACATCTCATGCCACTGTTTTGGAGCTTGCTTAAGACCATAAAGTGATTTTACCAGTTTGCAAACTTTATTCTCATTTTCTAAGCTCAGAAATCCTTCACGTTGTTTCATATAGATTTCTTCCTCTAATTCACCATTCAAAGGTGCAGTTTTAACATCCATTTGATGTATTTCTAAGTCATGTAAGGATGCAATTGCAGTAAGCATTCTTATTGGCGTTATCCTTGTTTCTAAGGAGATATACATGACAATATCTAGTACATTCGTCAATGAATGTAATAAAATATATTTTTCCACCTCTAGTTTGACACATTTTCAATTCACATACATCAGTATGTGTTAAGTCTAGAGGTTCGGTCCCTCGTTCAACATGATGAAACGAGGTTCTTGACATTTATAGTTGGAATGCGATTTGGTGTAAATTCTAGATTAATAATTTTTTTTTTGCAATGTATCAAAGTTTACATGCTCTAATCTATAATGCCATATGTTAGAAGATTCAACAATATAAGCAAAAGATTCACTTTTATTTATATCAATGCGTGGTAGAATAATGGTTACATTTGCTTTAAGCAAAGCATCACACCTATATAATCTTCTAACATGCACCCCGTTCTTGGAAAGTACAAATTTATCATCTTCAAATATTAATTTGAAACCATGCTTGCTCATGAAATCATTAGTTCCTTTGTAGAAGTCAGTTTCAACACAACTTTTCCTTTGCCTTCTACCTTTGAAGTAGATGAATGGCCCATAAAAGTTTGTTCATCGGCATTTGCCGTTTTGTACTTAGTCCGTTAAACCATCAAGTTTCAATTTTTCTTTTTCTTTTATTACCTAAGGTATTGCACCCTTGAGGTAAATCAACCAATTCCCATGTATGATTGGACATAATGGATTCAATCTTATCGTTAATCGCCTCTTTCAATGAGGGACATCACTGGAGGATACATCTTGTTTGTAGGTCATTGGATCATCTTCTAACATAAAGGTATAGAAGTTCGATCCAAAGGTTTTTAAGGTCCTTGACCATTTTTTTTTTTTGGTTCCTCCACTTGCTGCTCAACACTACTTTACTGAGTGTTATTTTGTTCAGCATCCTCAATAGAGTAAGGAACTTCATTTTCCTTTGGTCTCTTAGGTGCATGATTTTCAGTACCATGTTTCAAGGGAAATACAAGTTCGAAAAATCTAGCATTTCTCGACTCAATGATGGTATTTTCATGAATATCATCAATTTCAGATTTGTGTACCAAAAAATTGATATGCGACACTGTTTTGTGCATGTCCAATGAATACACAATCAATTGTTTTGGTCCAATTTTTACCTTCTTTAGTTTTGGTACCTCTACTTTGGCAAGACACCCCCACACTTTTAGCTATTTGTAGGATGGTGGTCCAATTTTTTTTTCTCAAAGTTCATGAGGAGACTTTGACGTTTTCTTTCGGGATATTTTATTTAAAATATGATTTCTCAAAAGAATAGCTTCTCCCCAAAGGTTATCTGACAAGCCCCAAATTGACATCAATAAAATATTATGTCACGAACTCCAAGAATCCCAAGGAACTAGGCCCAATTTGACATCAATATAATATTGTGTCTTGGCTTAGCCACACCTACTTACAAGTCCCCATCCCCTTTATTTATATAAGCATATAGAGAGGTGGGTACTCATATTTCATAATGTGGGACTTTTGTTTGCTTTCCTCTCTTTCCATTTTGCTTTTTATTTTCTTATTAAGTTGATTCGCAACTTCCATTTTGTATTGTTTAAACACATCAAATGCTAACATTACCAAAAAAAAATTGCAACTTCATGGCAATATTGAAAAGTCAAACCTTGGAAAGCAAGCCAGAAAAGCAATTTCATAATATAATTCATACAATTCACACTAAGATATGAATATGCTGAAACATGTCATGCGTTACAAGCCAAATGATTCATTAAATATACTTTTAAAGCACAAATCATTTTGAATATGAATAGTCAAATGTCAGTTACCAACATATGAATTTCATATTTAATTCACACAAGTTTCCAATTTCAGAAGAGGAAAAGACTAACAATATATATGTATGACCTTTAAATGGTATTGCGATTGATATAATATAAATGGATCATTTAATAATATAAATGAATCATTTAATAATATAAATGAATCATTTAAAACTTGAAGATGTTTGCAGCAACTGAATCAGAAGAAAAATGAATTTTAAGAATATCAGTACAAATCCAAACAAATTCAACATATCTTAAAATTCAAATGTTTCAATAATTCATGTCTTAAATAAAAACAAAGATTACTCAATAGAATTAACCAAGAGTGGCTTTGATACCACTTGTAGGAAACACAATGTTTTTAAATCTGAACATGAAACTC
The DNA here is from genome assembly GCA_030737875.1 of Allium sativum. Classification (NCBI taxonomy): domain Eukaryota; kingdom Viridiplantae; phylum Streptophyta; class Magnoliopsida; order Asparagales; family Amaryllidaceae; genus Allium; species Allium sativum. The sequence goes on from CM060913.1 coordinate 313,627,245, forward strand.
AGGTTAATTTAATTGAGAAACAAATACACGAAAATAACTGAATCAATAGCAAAGCATACCTGAGTGTATAGCAAATTTATAAAGATAAGATATGTTTATAATCTATCAAATTAGCATACGTTCAAACACGTAAAATATTGTTTCAAGATTGTTAGAAAATTTTCTTTATCAATACATGATTGTATTACAAAGTCAAATCTTTTGTCAACACATTATTGTATTGCAAATTAAACGGTAACAACAAACAATGTTGTTCAATAATTGTAACAAATTCAATGTTACCAATTTATTCAACAATTGTCACGTCAAAACTGTGTTCATAGTAACCACAGAAAGCGCAACCGATTGTACAACAAAATGAAGCAGTACAGAACCGTCTTCAATAGAAAAGAAGAAGAAAGTAATCTCCAAGTCCAGAGATGTTTCTGTTTCCTTGAAACAATATTGCCGTCGTATGCACCAAAAGACGTTGTTGCAATTTGTTTCCCAGGATAAAACGGACCAACTCCATAGCGTAGTGCCAGCAAACAGAGCCCTGATGAACTGAAAAAGTTATAGAAACTAGATCGGAGAAATTACGTTGAAGAAGAAGCAATGCAAGCAGATCCAAAGGTATGTTCTGTCTTGTTTTGTGTAGTGAATTTATAGGCTGGAGGAGTGCCTATTCGTATGTATTAGTAACCGCTGAAGTGGAAAGGTTGCGACCCTTTAACCACTCGATTATTAATGTGCATGTGCTCAGAATTCCAATGGTTGTAATTAGAACAGCCATGCCTTTCGAATTCCGGAATGAACAGGCATGCCTTTCATATTCTGAGTAAACAATTCTCATTTAACACACTAGCCAAAGTAACAATTATTGTCCCTACATTTTAATGATGTTGAGCAATAAATTGCTAACTCTTCTTTTTCCCAAATTTCTCTTACTCATGCTCATTCATATTCCAACAGAATTTTGTAATTAAATGGTGCAATCTATAGATGGGAAAAAAGTTTCAAATAAAGAAATTGCTATCCTGTCCAAAAAAGTAGAAAAAAAATGGAACATGTTGCAAAAGTTATGTCCTATACATGAAGAAACTGACCACTACCCAAGGCAAGGAGAACAAAACTGAAAAATAGCACGGGTGCGTAGCAGGCACATTCAGTTGGAAGATAAATAAGGACAGGTGATGATTTTGGTGTGACCATTGCTGCTACTCTTTTGATACTTAAGCATGGAAAACAATAAATGAAAAAGAGAAAAGGATGAAGGAATAGACCATGACTTTGATTAGGGATTAGTTTAAGGTGGTTTAGCTACTTTAACGAACGACAGGTAAACACAGACTGAGATTATGAGAATGCATGAGAGAGAAGATTTCTAGAATATGTTTTCCAAATATCAAGATGCAATGGCAGATAAAATTATATGGTAACACTCATATATAAAAATATATGTATCCATGCTTAGCCCACTAATGTTCACTTGTATTTTAAGATAGAAGTTTTGTTATTTTTATTAATTTTATATTTACAAATTTCATAGACTTTGCAAATTCATTTCATAAATGCTCATTCGTTGTTTGGCTTTTGATAAAAGAAAAAAATAAAATAAAAAGTGGCAACTATTAGTTGGTACTAAAGCAACTGTATAGTTTGTTGCTCAAGCACTATGTCAGTTCAATAGAGGTCATTGCCTTAACATTGACAGCGACAGTTGCATGTGTGTTCTGCATACAAAAAACATTGATGATAAAAAATTGTGATAATCTTTCGCAACCAGCTCCAATCCTCAACACGTTGCTTATAACAAAATGGGGTTCGCTAAATAGGTCCGAGGTAGACAAACATTTTATTAGATGAACATGAATTTGCAATATACTTGATAAAGCTTAGAAACAATTGTAAGCTGCCAAAAGATAAATTGGTTTATCTGCAACTCAACCCAAAGAATGTCCACATGGACTGATTTTTATTAGGTACAATATCAAAACTTAGAAAAAACACAAATACGTATATTAACTGCACTCGCTATATGCATGAATTAAAACTAATCAAAATACAAATGTGGAATGATCTGAGTGTAGATATGGAGTCGTGACAAATAATGTGGAACCAAGAAACTTTCTTCAGTCCATCAGTTTGCTCGCAGATTAAATCTAATATTGCATATTCATCTTATGCCACACACTTCAGTTCACAAAGTTATTTAATTGCTGGTGAAAATTTAGTATACTTCTACCGTGCTCCAAATCAAGTAGCAAAATGAATATGTCTTACAAACCATGAAATGTTAAGTGTTAAGGTCATCCACCAGTTAAATTACAGAAGGGCTCCATTTGATTGTAATCAAAATGAAAATTATTAGATTACAGAAGGCTCCAACTTTTTGGAAAGTCGAGAAGAATGAAAGAAGTTTTAAAAAAGTGAAAAGAAATATGCTTGACATATGGATATAATATTTTGTAACATGTATGATAAATAGTCTGTTTAAACAAAATTTGTGCATCTTACTATAGAAAAAATGAATAACATAAGGAGCAAAAGAATAGAAAAGATGCGCAGATGCCAGAAACTCTTCAAAGACTACAATAGAATATTTTTAGTTAGAATAATTTGAAATATAATACCAGGTAATTAACCAATATTTCAACAATTGGACACGCCGGTGGAATAAAATCAAGTAAGAACAGTTTCGTCCTTCATCTAAAAAAAATTAATTCTCTAAATATTTGTTTTACTCTGATTGTACAATGATCATAAGAAACAATATGGCATAAATTACGAAGTAATTTTTCATGCATACGTTAGCTCAGCTTAAAGATAACACTTATTGAATGACTCAAAATTTGGTGAAACTGACTTTGAATATAGTACTATTTTTTATTTCATGATTAGTAAATAATATTTCGCTATATACTCTAACAAACATAGTTGTTGGTTTTGTGTAACAAAATATGTACGTTTTGAATATCTTCATGTATATATCTATAAAATTTACCAAAACTATGTGTGTGTGTGTGTTGGGGGGGAGGGGGTGTTCAATCTATGGCATCTTGAAATATATTTCAAAAAATAAAGCCGGGTATCAGACTGCATCTTGAAATATAATAAAGTTTACAAATTTACACAATCACTTTAGATATATTCCCACAATAACTATACAATATAAGTAATCTAATCAACGAATTGAGTGCTGATATGTTGTTCCAACTATCGCTATACTGTACTACAGAAATATTGCCCTGTAATAGATACTAACATGGTATATTTGACTTATTATCAATATTACACGGTCAAAACCGGAAATCAATTTAATGAGCGAATCCATAGACCATACACAAACTGTATTATGGAATAGTAAATATTATTTATTCCTATAATTGTATTAAATGGTCCAAACAAAGTTGGCCAGTATTTATCTGTGGCACCATGTAAAATTTTTAAAACTACCTGTTGTAAATGCAGAGCAATAAACTAAGAGGATATCAGAAATTATGTTTTGAAAATAGGTTTTTGATGTTAAACTTAACATTTTGGTGGTAAACAGTGTCAAAATGCATCCATGATAGTCAGTAGAAAACTCCTTTGTTATGTATCATAACAGCAAGAAAGCAAGCAAATAAACACTACAATATAAAAACATTAAATATGTGTAATCTATTGCACCGTAACATTTTTCAAGGGTCATTCTATATTCCTTATACATGCGTTTGATGACAAATTTCTTATGCAAATACAATAACAGGAATATTGATAATATGTTGTTTTTCTTTTCAAGAGAAGGTTGACTGAAACAGAGTCTATGGTGCAAAAGAAGTTGATGCATATTACTAATATTGATTATTAATTATTATTATTTAAGATTTAAACCTTTATAGCTATTTGTTATATATATTACAGAAAATGTTTTTGAAAATGGATTTAGCAGGTGGAAAATACGGAGTTATACAGAATTGTAACTTTTTCCTTTCTATAGGAAGAAAAACTTTTACCGACTGTTCCAATGAAAATTTACTACATATGCAATGCATTTTTTTAGACATTTTGTGTATGAGGTACATTCTGACAGTTCCTAACGAATTAGTCTTGTGTTTCCATCAAGAATAGTAGAATATAAAAGCCTTGTAAGAGAAAATTATGAGGGTTGCACTATAAAATTTCAAGAATACCCAACAGCATGCAGTATTTGAACTTTAAATTCAAATAATATGAAAGTTTTATTTAACTAAGGAGAAGACTACATAAACAAAAACCATAGTCTAATTTATCTTAAAATTATATTCACACAATTATATTTAAGCTGATACATATCGATGATCATATCTCAAAATAGACTAATATTTAGTCATTCTTTGTGTTGATAATAAAATACTTTAAATAAGGAAATGATTAATTAGTCAATGGTAAAAATTAAGGAAAGCATGATTGCTCCACCAAGCTGATGCATATATAGAAATAGTTAATCAGTAAAGGTTTTCAATAGCCAAAGATAAAACTAAATCATCAAATGATTAATTAGTTAAAGGTTTATCTATATATTGTCTTTTAGATTTTTTCCATTCTTGCTTTATAAATAATAAATAAATTATTTGAACTGAATGCATGAAAAATGCAACTTTATATCTTAGTAGTTTAAAATAATTAATCTGATGAATACCATAATCCTCCCGCTTCAAAAGAAGAAATGCCCATTTTTTATTACATAGGTTGGCATGGTCATTAACTATACGTACCTTCTTTCATTACACTTTTTACACGTTAAGAAATGATATATACACATCTTGTGAGCATTATGGGTTGCATATTCTCATTTAAGTACGACCAAATTATTCGTTCAATGTGCACTTCATAATGTTTCACTTTTAAGCAATATAGACTATGTTAAATTATATGGCTGAAGGTGTACCTTTCAAAGCTATATTTCTACCTTGAAAATTTGTTAAAAGGCATTGTTATGATTATAGTTTTCAAGAAGCTGAAATTATTTCAACCCAGATAAAAAAAATTATAATGTAGCAAAATTAATCAATTGAACTTGGTAACATGAATAGAATTAAAATTATAAAAGTTAAATATTACAAAATGTGCAATTCCAAGAAAGAAAGCAGGGAATGATTCCAAGAAATAAAAAAAGTGACGGTTGGCTGCACAAATCCGAAGAAGGCTTGTGCGCCTTTGCAACATAACTCAGTAATAATATGATAGTATAGATGTACAAACTGAGAGCACATTCGCCATATCCTTAACATGATTAAAATGAAAGCAAGAATAGTATTATGTTTTAATATAACATATACATGAAGCGCAATGTACAAATGTCTATCAATATAACACTTTTAATGTCTTAGTTATTCGCTATGATTACATAGCAATGGAATTGCCAGTTGCCTAATTTTAGAAAATTATGACAGAATTTACATGATACCCGTATGACATTACGTAATAGGTAGATAAAATTTATTAAAAATTCTGTTTTGTTCCACTGCAATGACTGCATAAACAATTTAAATGTAGTTTTGGGTTAATTATTACATTTTTCTTTAATTTATAACAGAAGGATGGAAGCTATCTCAAAAAGGGGAAATTCTTCTAATTGAATCAATAATTACATCATAAATCCATTTATATTATATACTACAGATTAGGTCTAACTAATTCTTTTGAAAATTGTAACGTCCCGCATTTTTATTGGTTTGTATTTGAACATTTAAATCAGATTAAATATTGAATTCGTAATATAAGTGGATTTATATATTAATTAAAACGAAGTTGAACATATAAAAATATATATCAAATATAATCGAGCTCGTAATATCGCGGCATTTCGTAATTGAATGTTCCGAACTACAACTAACTGTACATGATCCGTTATTTATCGGATTTCTTCGAAACAAGAAACGTTCGAATCCATTGAACTGTATTTTTCTAACGAAAGTGGAAAATGGAACTTTCGTTGTATATATTGCAAAATATGTTCAAATCAAATATTTAGAAAGTCGCTATGAAATCGTATATCGACCGTAACGGTTTATTTGATATAACTAGATATTGGTTTCGACTTTGGACAAGGTTCTTTTGAGATATAGTGATAAATAAATTTTAGGATTTTACTGTAATTTTTAATCAATTAAATACGCAACTTTTTATTTGAGGTATTTTGCACCCTGTATCAGTATTTTGGGATTTCACAATATGAGTTAACCTACCGATATTATTATATCAAAAAAATCGTGGGGCGTTGCTCGTTACAACGGTATATTTATTTTTGTCGATAGAGGTCCGTAAACGAATGGAGTTGTATGTAACAGGTATGCTAAACTTAAATAAAAATAAATGTATATAGAATTGTCATCTTATTCGTAGTGCCTTTTTCTCAACCTACACTATTATTTCTTTTCTGAGTCCAAACCAATCTTATAGTACATGCATTTTTGGTTGTCAGTTTGTATGGGTTACCTATCTTGGTTACACTCCAACTCGACTTAAAAACAGAAGCTTGACAGAAGAATTGACCATAGGACAACAGTTATGAAGAAACCTGCTCGACAATAGTGCACTACAAACGCTTGTATAGCTTATAATTCAAACACAACTATCGTCTAAAAACTCCTCAACAAGACTTTAACTCTAAGAACTTGTTCGGACTTCAACACTTATGCAGTTACACAAGTATGTCATCACTGCGTCTGATTACACTTTCATGTCAATACACTACGTCTATAATCAACAAAACATGATAACACACAAATGATTGTTATTACATTATACTACAAGCAGCACATTAAAATGAACATGAAAATATGTATACCTTCAACCTAAAGCTAGCTAATATATAAATAAATATATATAACACTATATTTCTTTTGACTGAAGCTACAAGGCTACAACCTACACCAAAACAGTATAAATTAGATAGACGTAAACAGTATTGGAAAATCAATATCACACACCCTGTTTTCAAACTTTAGGGGTGGTACAGGGACTATGGGTTGTTAAAATTTCATCTCTTTTTGTCGGTACAAATGCTAAAATACACACACAAGTTAAAATCTACCCTTATCCTATGTATACCCTATTCCATAGCTTCCATGAATAATCAATTCGATCAGCTACTATCTCCTTCGCTCCATGAGTAATCAACTCACACAGCTGTGTAATCCCATATCAAAGCACCAGCTACCGCAAGAAGCGAAAGCATGGCAGCCTCTTACCTATCAACTATTAACCTATGACAAGGAAAATCAAATCGTATAGCTGCAATGTGAAGGCTAATCTAAAAGATATTAATGCAGCTACAGACAACCTTATTATAGTTTACAATGTACAGTCATTTCCCTTCAGCCTTAAGTATTGAAACAATAAAGCATACTGCAAACCTCCCACCCTAAGTTTGACTCAACAGCTACGAAATGAAACTTCATTGCAGACCTGTTAATTCAAGATTCATGTCATATTTTGCCTCGTATAATCAAATCATAGCATGGGAAATGAACACCTATCCCATGAAATACACATGCTAAGACATTTCAGTTCCTATCCTATGCTACTGAAGCGACGTTGTGGTTATCCTCTCATCTTTCTTCTATAAATAGACGCAGCAAGTTGTCCATTTCCGGCTTCGATCAGATCGATGCCATGGACTCTTAAGGCATCGGAAAATTAAAACAAAATAAACAAAACAATCCACATGGAAATCAATTAGTTAAAGGGGTCGAGTCTCTTTTTTTGGTGAAGGGTCCTTCATGCAGCTATTGCGTTCGTTGAGGCATGAAGTCGTAGGAGAATGGGGGCCGAGCTGTTAGTAACGAGGACGAGAAGAGAAACGAGGTTGGTTTTATTCAAGTCGGTGAAGAAACAAGGTGGTGGAAGGATTAAAACGTAAGGGGGATGTTGGAACCAGTTAAAACGAAGAAGTGTGCATGAGTTGTGGGGTTTTTACAGTAGGGCAATGGAGGAAGTTGCGATTGAATTTTCTGAAGCATCTAAGTTTGCGGAGAGGATTGGAATTGTATTTCGAGTTTGAACTTTTATAAAGAAGTGAGCTGACAATGGAAGAAGTAGGTATAATTGAGGAAGAAAGGGGGGCTCAACACGGGTCTGGATATCTAACTGATGGGTGGGCTTTTGTTTGGGCTTGGGCCATACTTAAAATAAAATAAAAAATGCTAGCGGAAGGTGAAAAATGGAGATGCTTGCAGGGGCTTTGAGTAGCAATGGTACAACTTGGGGAGAACTAGTTTCAGTATGAGTTGATGGGATGCCTGAATGAAACGGTAAAGCCTACATCGAATTTATTTAAGTTTTCAGGACTTCATCCCTTTGTATTTAGGTGTATCTGCTGACATTTTTATGAATAGTGTAATTGTATGTCTAACGTAATATGTATTCTAATTTTACACCATAAATGGTAAAATCTACAACATCCGATACACTATCGAGAGTATATTTGGTTCCAAACATCATTGGTACGAAGGCCATTCTTGATTACTGATAATTAATAGTTAAGTTAAGTTAAATAATCTTTTAATTTAGAATGGGCTCAGATGGTACAGATTTTTACCATTGGAAATAACTTGTAACTTTATGGTGTATTATATTATTCTATTAAATGATTTATTCTTTCAAACTCGTGATTTTAATATCTGGTAGATACATTACCAGAATTGCGAATGATTTGATTCGTTGGAACCATACGAAAGCAGGCAGCATTATGGAGTTAGTTCGGGACCATGTGGAGCGCATTAGAAATTATGACAGAATTAAACGTCTGATCCAAACCAACCGACGTTAATCGTTATTCAACAAATAACGACCAAGGTGAGTAAACTCACTAACTCTGCCCAGTTTTATATTTTTATAAACATTATTTATTATTGATAAAAATGTTTGAACGTTGCGTGTAATGGTTGCTTAGACGATTTACTAATAACTTGGTTGAAAATATAGATATTGTTATATTGATTAACGTCTGTAGATGCAGGGAAAATAGGTTGGAGGAATCCAACTGGATTCCTCAACAATTATATTGTTGTTTTTCATATATTGCATTATATGATGTGATGAATAACCTGTGGTTGATTGTTGTGTGTTTGGAGTGTTTAAACAACATTGACCTGAAATGATTAGTATTAAATTACCATAAAAATGTATGGAAAGGAAGTTGGTGTTCTAAAAAGGGGGAAATATATTTTTAATTAAATAGAAATTAATTTCGATTGGATAACATAAGGTAACTTGTTAATTATATAAAACAATTAGGTCGGTTTATAAATGATGTTTTGAATGGAATAAGATGCTTATTTTTAATAATAAGTTAGAAATATAAATTCGATAAATGATTGTTGGAAATGGGGAAATCAGCAAAGGGGGATGATGAAGTTTATTTGGTGTTGGAATATGAGTAGGATTGAATAAATCCATATGGACTTATATTGAGAATTCGACTATGTCGAATAATATAAAATTAATTTATTTTAGAAATTATATATTACGTAAATCCAGAAATGTACAAGATAATTAATATTGGTTTAAAACCAATAATTTACAATAGAATATGTAAGCTGGATGAAGTTTAAACTTGATATATAACTAAAAAGAAACTGATTTATAAATGGAATTTATAAAGTGAGATATAAATATGACTTTATAAAATAACTCGATAAACAGGATTTGAACCTGTAATGATATGTATAAATAAAATTCAAGATTTGATTGATATAACGGTCCAGTTTTCTGTAAAGGAACAATATTCACTTTATAAAATGCAAACACTTGAAAATTGAAATAGTGTCAAAAGGGGAATTGGAAATGTTTTCCAATGTTAATAACGTATATTTTATAAATTTAGAAAATAAGAATTTACGAATATATAGGAATGGGGAAATAAATAAATTTATGATATTGAATTAAAGGAGATAAGTGTTGATTGATGATTTGCTCGGTAAGATTTCCATTTGGAAATACGACCATTGTTTGTACACCTATTTTTCTTTGATAGTTAAATCGCTGACTATCGAAGTTTTTGACCATCTTTCAGTCGTCAATACGGAGAGATCGGGATCAGATTCATTATCTGAAAACCACTCTATATGAATGCTAGCGTTGCGATCAAATATGATGAAGATAATTGAAGATGGAATTTTGCAAGGCTATCCTGTTTACAAGAATAGTGCCTTCAGATTGCCCAGTCCCAGGACAACGTGAATGGATGAATGTCTGACACAGTATATCTAACGGATCGCGTAAGTTGATCTCTTCAAACATACTTACGATTGGTGGAAGAGAAATTTGTTTCTCTTAGCTTTATACCCATGGTATTTTTGGGGAAATCAATTTGTAATTTGGCGGGTATGACAATGTGGCATTCAAAGTAAATGGAGGTGTGATCTGTCAAAAGATACGTTATGACCTCAAGCCTCATCAACTGGGAAATGACAAAATATCGGGCAGGCAACATGGCTATGTGGGTCGCACCCATTAGGATGTATTGTCACATCTAGAGAATATTCATATTTGTTACTTCTTTTCGCTTCTGTATCTCCCGGGAACGGTTATGTTGCTAGCAACCGTAGGTGACAATATATTCGATACACTCAAGAGAAATGAGTGGTCGGTCATGTGTGGGCCGGGTTGCAAGACGTTCTTGTTGAACCCAGTGTATCCGTCTCTAGAGATACACTATCGGCAGGTGGTCCCATACCTTGTCATAGTCGAAATTCAATCTCCAAAGAGCACCCGTGGTTTTGTTTGTATACTATATATGTGGAACGTGAGACGCAAGCGTTCTGCTAGATTATTAATTACTTGTGATTATACACTATTATAATATCAGATAATATTGATTTCCAAAAACTGTTTTGGGTTATCGTAAGGTAAAACCATTCGTATTTATGTGTGGATCGGTCTTACGATTATCATTTCTTTTGAAAAGGATTTTGGAAAGTTAAAACGAATGATTCGAGTTTACTCACACCAATCCCATGACTGACCCATAGTTTATTTTGTTTTATTTCCCCTAAACTCTTGGGTGCCCAAATTTGTACGGGCAGTCAAGCAGTTAGGATTTTATAGTTACTTGAAGGAGCTTGGAGCAGGAGGCTTCAACATTAATTATATATAGAGTTATTTTTGCTGTGACGTTATGAGTTATACTTTGATAATGGTATGTATATATACAGTTTGTATTTCAAAGTTATGTTATATTTTATTCGTTCCGCTGTGAGATTCGTATTTACTCTGATTCAATTCAGTTGTCTTCTTCTTCTTCTATTCTAATTTTCTTTCTTTCTATTCTCACCCTCTGACTTCTTTCTCTAAATGATCTGGTGTTTTCAATGTTTGATTAGTCTACATCATGGGTTATGTCGATTTTCAGATCGAAAATCCCCTGGGTCGTTACAAAAATAAATCTGGTTTCTTTTATTTTTGACAATATCTATGAATTGCTAGAAATATTACATTATAAAAACCTAAAAAGTATATTGTTACCCAAGGATAAGAGAAGATTTCGCATGATGGATAACCTAATCCTAGCTGTTAATGGATAAAAAAATTGATGATTCATAATTTCCCGTTATAGATGAGTGATGATGTTAATAATAATAATTATAAACGGGAGGAATTGATAATCAAACTGTAGAAAGTGAATACATTTATAGGTGACTACTTATTATAAAAAAATACTCTCATTGAAATGGTCCATTTGGAAGCAAAATTATACATTGAAACAAAAATAGCAAACAATTCATTACTGCCAGACCATAAATTATCGTTTATTACTATAAGGATGCATTAAGGTAACAAATATGTCATGATGGCTGTCATAGTGAATCACAAAAAGGAATCATCCTTCAATATTGCTGGGTGCCAAAGCCTTTAGAACAATATTTATTTCTTGGATTTCTCAACCAAGTAATTAGAAAAATTAATCGTTAAATTAGTATAAGAACCAACTGTAAAACAGGAAAGATGTAAAATTACAGTTTTTTAACTATATATTCGATCTCTTTTGGTAGCATAAAAGATGCACTGGCAATATAGTTTTGAGATCGAAAATCATGACATGTTATATAAATAATGAGATAAATGACAGTATAAGTTTAATAATAAGACAAATAAAATCATGAAAAGAAAAACCAACCGCAGGTTGTTCTCAATGTCCTTCGCTTTGATCCTATATACTACATCCACCAAAAAATATTTCGGTTCAATAAATTTAAATGGAGTTTATAAAAAATAATAATTAAAATGAAGAGATACCTTTTGTTGTAATGGTCTAGCATATCGCCCCCCTGCTGTGAACTTGCTACCTCTTCTCCCAAAGTAAGCACCTATTTACTACTTATTTGTTTCCCAAAGTAACGACAAAAGCTAAAGGGAAAGAAGATTATTTAAATAATTTAGTGCAAGTAGGGTAGAGAGGCATATCGCCTTTTTGCCTAATGCGGGCGACGTTTGAGTTTAAGTTTATGAGAAGGCCTCAGAATGCTCCGTTGCTAACTCAGTAATTATAATATAGTATAGATAAGGAAATATATACTAAATGCTATAGCAAGCAACATAACGCAACATCAAAATCGAGTAATCAAAACCATAATTTGACAATTAAACTAATACCTTCCATAATCGTTAAAACGTATTTTTCTCACGATTGTTGGACTAAATTGTACTCGTTTCCATCATCAAGCATGTTGAATCTGATTGATTCAAAAGCGATGCACTGAGGCGGGAGGCTAGTCGCGTCTTTGGAGCGATTAGACAATAAGAACGGTTATGAAATGGAAAATTTGTAGATCCAAGATAACCAGTAATTTGTTGGAAAATTTCCTACTGGCTTATAAACTCATTTTCATAGCTTGTGAATTTCTTTAGTTTTAGTTATGGATCGTCCAATACTTGATATGTTAAAAAAAGGAAATAAAACGGAAATCTCATTATCCTCAAATTACTGGTAAGTCCAGTCCCAAAGAAAAAATAAACAAATTTGTCACCATAACCTCACCAAAATTCCGTATACATGAGAAAAAAATCAAAGCTTATAACATATTAGTGAATTATAAATTATAGACAAGAAGATGATTCTGTTTTATAACAACTAAAAAGTGGAATTTCACAGATAGAAAAGGAGGACTCATATGAATCTAACATCAAACAAATCTTAAAATATCAATCCTCGATATACTGCACCCAAAGTCTTAAGTATTGTTCATTCTAGAAGAAACATATGACGCAAAACCAGAATGTATAGAATTAGAATTTATACCTGGGCGAAGATCTGAATAATCATTAGCGTTACTAAAATCAGACTGCTCCTCTTTGGTATCATGGATTTTGGTTTAAAGGGTTTATAAAGCCCCGATTTAAGAAGACGACTCGACAGGAGAAAGATCTGAGAAGAAAATTTCGATTGGAAGGAACGATTTGAGAGGAGGAGCAACGAAGAAAAATTGCCTGAAGAAAAAAATATATCTGATTTTGGAGTTTGGATTACGGAGGAAGAAATGGAGCAGAGTATTTAAGGAATACGCAGATCTGAGGAAGAGAAAGAAAAGGAAATGATGGAGATAAATTAATGTTGAGCGAAAATTAAGGCTTAATTTATTGGCTCAGACAATTTGGTTTTGGCTCTTATAGTAGGGAAACCTCCCTAACGGTCGGTTTGATAATGCTAAAATCAATATAAAAAAATTAGAGAATCTGAATAACAGTGGATGATCCAAAGAGGAGTGGGGAATCTGAAATACCACACCAGAAGATGATATTATAGGATAATTTGGATTCAATGCAACATTGTAAGTAGTTAAGAAAGTAGCGAATTGTTGGGCGCTCTGCAAAAGGTATGGATCTGAAGAACAGAATCGGAAAAAAGACTAAGGATCGATACTCCTCCGATACATAGAAGTTTAGACCTTAGGAACCTGCTCAAAACGACCCAAAATTACAAGTGACCATGCAGAACCGGTAAAATATACCAATGGAAGGAGATGTGTACCACAAAAACAATAAACAAAAAGCATAAAGAAATATTACCTAATATATCATTGGAGAAGAAGCCGCACCTGCAATGAAACAACGTCCACCGCCTTTATAAATTTCCAAATCCTTATGCATATTTATTATAATCAAATTGCACCTACGAAGATGGGAATTTTATTGTAATTGACCGGCCGTAGAATTAGGATTGAAGTTGATTTTATTTTGGGGAAGGAGAAGAGAGAACGAAAGTACTGGTAACTATAATGCGAAGATGAGAACAGAAGTAACGTCAACGAATCAGGGATCGCAGTCTTCTTGGGCATAGAGCTGCCTAAGGAATTCTTCTTCTTTCATTTCGAGTCATGTTTTTTTAAGGGTGACTAGTTGACCCATAAAGCGATCGAGAGGGATTAGAGACGCATAAGGCGGTGTAGTAGAGATGCACGGTTGAGCTGGTCAAAGCAAGCGACGACGACAGACAGTTGAAGGTGAGCGACGAAATTAGATGGATCAAACCACACAAAAGAAAATGAAAATTGATTGAATTTAAGGTTAAAATTTCCCCTAAATTTTTTAGAAGAGAGCGGAGAGCTTACTATTTTCCCTTCATATACGTGCGACTTTTTTTTATTTTCTTCCTTCCAACGTTTAACAACACCACTTTATTGCATTCGTTTTCAATAGATCAGATGCAAATTACTTTATTCTTCCGTCTGTTTGCGTCTAACTATTCAACGAACAAAAGAAAATAATATTAATTAATTTCCATCCTCATGCTATCACGTCTGTTAATTGACAACAATGGATGCAAAGGGAAAGGGAATGTTTGTTTTTCCTTATTGCGTCTGTTGCGGTTTAAAAACAGATGCAGATTATACTACTTGCATCTATTGTTTATACAACAGATGCAAATAAGGAGACGCAAAAGACAAGTTCTGTACTGGTGCAATTATAATTATCCGACACCCTGATTTTTTATTTAATGTTTAACATTAAACATCAAGATAATTTTTGGGTTAAATATCATTTCGGCGTCTTTTTTTCTCAAGCAACGGTTGTTTTGCACTTGCTAAATGCAATAATAGGCATGATTGATTTATAAATCGGTACATTAGTTGGACAAACTACCTAATGCAACACATGTTGATAATAATATTTGAGTCTTAATAGTAGATATAAACGAGGTATGGTGTACGTAAAAATAACAAATATAATGTATTTTTGATATATAGGAAGTTGTTAAGATTGAGCTGGTGTTTATAGCAATTGAAATACACAAGCATTACATGTTTTACTCCCTAAATACATGAGCATATTATTTTTCCATGTGGTAATATATCAGTCCAGTGAATTATTATATGAAGCGGTGCATTAATATCTCCCCTCAAAACATCTTCGGATAGGGTTTGCCGAGGCTTCATCGAGACAGAAAAATGATGGCGGCGCTTCTATCTACGTCATCAACTCTCCATCTTTCTTCAATTTGGTAGAGAAATTAAGAGACTTGAGAGGACAGAAGGTTCGTAGCAAGCTATTCTGGTATAAAGATAGGCAGATCTGATCTTTTGCTTTGATCTTCCTCGTCGACATTGAGTTCGAGCGTGAGTCTAGTGAAGTTTGCCTCCGAAAGGGGCTTCATAAGTAAGTCTGCTTTTTGGTTACGAGAAGGTATATATCCTATCTTTATTTTGCTTTGCATAGCTTGTTCTTTTATGAAATACAAATCCAGTTCAATATGCTTATTTTTGTGACGACCCCAAACTTCTGTAGTATGAAAGCAAGGATAATCATAGGGACATAACATAATTACAACAATAGCAGTTCTCAGATAACATCATAACACATAAATCATTGCAGCGGAAATAGAAAATGTCATCACTTCATAACATCAAAGACATCAGAGTAGGATACACTTAGCCAATAGAAGTCTCAACCAAAAAGAGAAATAAGTCTCAACTCCATCAAATAAATCAAAGATCAATAAAGTTTAAATGTCCCAAGTAGCAATAAAAAGATAAAAAAGAAATGTTCTTCATCTTCTTCCTTAAGCAAGCTCCAATCTAGAATGTATCCATACCTAAACCTGTCACTTGGCTGCCCGTGTGAAAAGAGGGCACCCGAGTTTGCAAAGTGAAACAAAATACGAGTCAGTCATGGGACTGGTATGAGAAATCTTCCTTAACTAACAATATGGCTAATCACAGGACCACGCTGCTAACGCGGAACGGGTTTACTCCATTGGATTGCTAGTGCATAGGTTTAATAAATTTTAATTCAAAAACAGCGCAATACTTTTTAGAAAATGAAATCATTATAAGACTCAAGTCCCATCACACAATGCAACGCAAACCGGAGGATAGAGTTTTACCTTATAATGATAAAACATGCTTGATACGTATAAAATAATATTTTAATATTATTATTAGTGTCTAATGAGTTTCAAAAATACTTCAAAGTAAATGTATCAATCCTAGACGGCATAGTACGCCATCCTACTATGTCGCCATATATAAGTTTACAATCAAAACCGTAATGTCGTATTGGAAATCGGGTTTCCATCACGAGTCAAGGCTAGGGACGATCTCCTTAACGATTCGAGACACTCTAGCATTGTCTCAGGATTCGGACGTCGTCGAACCCTTGGATACTGCAGGGCCGGTCCACAAATACTTTTGTGGATTAGTTATGCCTGAACAAACACTTCCTGATCCTATTGGACCAATAAAATGGTCACAATCGACCAATAAATCCGAGGCGCCTCATTCCATCAACAGCATAAGTAAAATGTCAGGGCTTGCAAAAACCTGATACCATTTCTAGCTAGAAAGAAACGTATGCACTCTCTGCTTTCCCTTGTCCCCTTTATGACTCTTACCCGGGTGTAAGGCTCGCGGGGTAATGTTATACACAAAGCTATGCCGAAATAAGCTATGCTTTGATCATCATCCACAAGGCTCTTCTTTTCAACAAAAGCCTCGATCAATTGAATCTTGGCATGTCACATTGACAATTCACGCCATGAGATCGATAACTACCAATATGTAACCTCAGAGCTCATGCGTCTCAGAGAAGGGTGTTAAGCAAGAGAATAAATTCTCTGCCACCAACAGATATATATTAAATAGAAATCAATTTAATTTACATGGAATGAAATCCAATGTCAGACACACATCGATTTACAAGTCCGTTCTGGGTTTAAACGAAACCGGAGTCACCTTATTCCTCGTCCCGTATGTCCAATACGGAAGAGAGGTGCTCGCATATCCGGACAATCGACAAGCTGGACAACTACCACTTTAACCCTTTACTAGGAGCTAACCAATGCCGAGCATCAATAGTTATCCTTTCGATGTGAAGATCGCCAGTCTTCAATCGCCGTCTTCAATATCTTTGATTTAAATCGTCGTATAATCATTTGAAATGAGACTAAACTCGGTCTTTTCAAATGATTCTTGCATATATAGTTTAAAAACATTTCATATCGTCAATAGTATTTAATAACTATTTATCTTTATTTTTATTTATATAGAAATAGTTAAATTAATTTAACGACGCTTCGGGTCAATAGGCGGCCCCTGGCGCTGTTTTTGTCAAAATTTGATTTACACTTATCTCGAAATCTAACCATTGGAATTTAACAAAGTTTATATCGTCGGAAAGATCTTCCCAAAGCGGTCCTAACAGTTTCAGTTTTGGGAAAATCCGACGGTTGGATCTTTTGTATAATCGTTTAAAGTTACGATTCCGAAACGCAAACTACTGCGCGCGATTCATTTAATTTTAATTAATATTTATATATATAATTAATATATATATGTATAAATTGTTCGACGATTGCGCTGACGTTTTTAATATGCCAAATAAAAGAATGTTTTTATTGGCATATCATATCTACGTATTGTCAAACAAAATACATTTCATTTACATGAAAATTGGACAATGACAAGTTAACTTTGCATATAAATCCTAATATATGCAATGTAAATATAAATGTCGTTTTAACTATGCAAATAAATTCTAATATATGCACTACAAATAAAAATGTAGTTTTAACAATGCGTATAAATTCTAGTATATGCAATGTGAATATAAATGTAATTTTAACAATGCATATAAACTCTAATTTATGCAATGTAAATATAAATGTGATTTTAACAATGCATATAAATTCTAATATGTGTAATGTAAATATAAATGTGATTTTGACAATGCATATAAACTGTAATATATGCAATGTAAATATATATGTGATTTTAACAATGCATATAAACTCTAATATATGCAATGTAAATATAAATATGATTTTAACAATGCATATAAACTCTAATATATGCAATGTAAATATAAATGTAATCAGTCAATATCTCCAATAATCAAACTTTAGATTAAAATTATAATTTTAATGTTTCAACACTCTTATTCAAACATGAACAATTTTTATATGATTCATTCTTTTATAAAAATGATGTTTTTAATGTTAACATGCCTTTGTTTCAAAAATGAACATTTTCTAATGATTTATTCATTTCATTAAAAACGAAGTTTTTAATGTAAACATGTTCTACTCTTAAAACATGCAAATTTGTCCAGCTTTTATTCTTACATTAAAAAATGAATTTTTAGTGTAAAACATGTTTTATTTTAAAACATGAATCTTTTTCTATATTCTTATTTATTACATTAAAAGTGAATTTTTAATGTAAAACATGTTTTTATTTTAAAACATGAATCTTTTCACTAATTTCTAACATTACATTGAAATGTGTGTTTTTAATGTAAAACATATTTTGATTTTAAAACATGAATCTTTTCACTAATTTCTAACATTACATTAAATGTGTGTTTTTAATGTAAAACACGTTTTGATTTTAAAATATGAATTTTTTCACTAATTTCTAACATTACATTGAATGAGTGATTCTGATGTAAAACATGTTTTGATTTTAAAATATGAATACTTTTCTTATTTTTATAACATTACATTAAAAATGTTAATTTCATGGTAATCATGTTTTTATCCTAAACATGAACATTTTTTCTATATTTCATTCTTGACACTAAAATAGGAATTTTTAATGAAATCATGTTTTTATTCAAAACATGTACATTTTCTATATTCTAACATTACTTTAAAAATGTGAACTTTTTAATGTAATGTTCTTTTTAAAAAAAAAAAACATGAACATTTCTATTTTTATAATAATTCCATAAAATGATAGAAATTTGTATTTCATTTTTGTTGAAAATTCTAATTCAGCAAAATGACAAAATTTGATATTTCATTTTGATTGAAAACTCTAACTCAACCAGATAGCAAGAGTGTATAATTCATTTTGATTGATAATTCTAATTCAATCAAATAACGAAGTGCATAATTCGTTTTTTGTTGAAAATTTTGATTCAACAAAATGTATAAAAGGGAATATTTCATTTTGATTGAAAATTCTAATTCAATCAAAGTGAAAAAAATGTATGATTCATTTTTACTGCAAATTTAATTCCAATAAAATATAATAAAGGTGATGCTTCATTTTTGTTGAATGTTTTGATTTAACAAAAATAATAAAAATGTTTGATTCATTTTTTATTGCAAATATAATGCCAATAAAATATAATAAAGGTGATGCTTCATTTTGTTGAATGTTTTGATTCAACAAAAATAACAAAAATGTTCGATTCATTTTTATTTCAAATTCAATTATAACACAATATCACCCAAAATAACAGATCTACATAACACCTCAAATACAGATCAAACCGCGTAGCATAGCATGTAGAAATTTACAGCGGATCGATGATAATACAATCATGATTAATTCTAATTATTTTTAAAAAATAAAAATAAAATAGAATTCTCACTGTCGTTTAAATCTGAATGATTTAGATCTGCAATTTTGGCCAAAATTTGATCAGCTTAGAATTGGTTCTAGTTAGTCTAGAAATGCAAATTTCGGGCTCACGATCGCAACGCTTCGAAAATCGTTCAGTTCTAAGTTCATATGAATGAGTTATGAATTGATTTAGACTGATAACGTTTTTAAATTAAATTAATAAAATAATAAAGGGAAATACCCTTTTTCCTCTTCCTCAGACAACATGCCGTATTCTTTCAAATAGGTTCACTTCTAGGGTTCCTCCTTGCGTTCAAATTAGCAGGCTTCAGGACAATCGGATGCTACCACGACGAAGAGCACTGGGAGGCGCACGCCGGGCCCCCACCTTAGCCAACTCGATCACGGGTATTGGGGGGTGCGGCGCTGCAAACGACGCGACTTCGAGGCGTCTGTTCTCGAAGTTCGTACCAACAGAGGAGGATCAATCCGTATGGAATTGTAGAGGAGGATAATCTCTACGATATTTTCAAAAGAACTGTTGGTTTTGTTATACAGATCGCGTGATTTTAATGGAGGAAAAATGGAGCGGTATTGGCCATTGAAAAGGAAGAAGGGGGCGGTCATACTTTTTGATTAGGGTTTAGTATATACACAGTATTTATACAGTATAATTTATATTAATTAATTATCTAATTAAGAAAATAACCCGTTAATCTATACGGACTCCAAATCTAGCCCAACAAAAGTTGTTTCTACCTAATCGCCCTTGTTCTGGAACCAATGGTCTTGGTCCCGTCAGTCCAAATGATTGTTTTTGGCCTGATTTCTTTAATTTAAAATTGAAATCCTTTATTAAATCAATTCGATCGCACATTTAAATTCACCGGGGCCACATACGGACTCTGAAAATTTCCGAAAAATAAATCTAGCTATGTTTTGACGATACGGTCCTAACAAAATTAATTTTGTCGAATTTGGAGACCGTTTGAAAAATGTCCTTTTCAACGGTCGATCAAACTCAATAGAAACTATCAAATCAGAGTTTAATTTACTACACTCACAAATTAATTCCAAAAATTTTGGAAATTTAAATTTACAAATGATTTGACATTCTGGATATGACAAAAGTGGTTTCGTCAAAAGCGGAGGTCGTTTGTATAATGGCCATTTATATGGGCTATAAATTATGCTATATTCCATAGCGACTATTCTGAATATTCAACTGGCCATAACTTTTTATTCCCGCTATGAAATTTCAATTTTTCGGATTCATTGGAAAGATATTTTTTAAACAGATTAGATATTTTTGGTTTCACTAAAATCCGTTTAATTTTGAATCCTGTACATTCAGTCAAAGTTCAGATTTGACTTCCCAAACTACCGTGCTATTTCTAATTCCTTTAGAAATTAAAAAAAATCGTTCTAACTTCGATTTAAATAAATTTTTAATTGTTATTATTTAAAATAAATTATCTTAACTATTCAAAATCCACCGAAATAGCCAAAATAAAAATTTTAAAATGGTTTTGATTTTCCGGGTTGTTACAATATCCCTCACTTAAAAGCTTTTCGTCCCCGAAAAGGAAACAATAGTAAAGTAGGAAACAAAATGGAATATGCAAGGTATTGTAAATGTACCTCAACACAAGAGTTACTCGGAGATGTCCACTTTGCACTTGGGATAGGCCTGTTTGATGCTATCCTCAGTCTCCCATGTATAGTATCTAGGATCCCCGCTCCACTGCACTTTGACTAAGTGGATCCTCTTGCTCCTCAGAACTCGGGTCTCTTTGCCAACACTTTTCACTGGCTTCTCACTGCTAAGCTCGGTCTAATCTCCAAATCTTGTTGTGTTGCTTCCTCCACAACTATGTCTGGATCATGAACATGCTTCCGGAGTTGAGACACATGGAATACATCGTGAACCCCTGGCAACCAGTCACACAACTGCACCCTATAAGCAAGAGTTCCAATCCTTTCGAGAATAGGGAATGGACCAGTGAATTTCGGCGCCAATTTCCCAGTCTTCCCAAACCGAATTACACCTCTCAATGGGGAAACCCTCAAGTATACAAAATCACCAACAGAGAATTCTACATCCCTTCTTCGTGAGTTTGCATAGCTCTCCTATCGGCTTTGAGCATCCAGCAATTGCTTCTTAATAAAATCAACTTTATCTGATGCTTCACAAATCCGAACCCAATACTAATCGATTGTCGGGTTCCACCCAACATGCGGGAGATCTGCATGGCCTGCCATATAATGCTTCGAATGGCGACATCTACAAGCTTGCTTGGTAACTGTTGTTATAAGAGAATTCAACCAAGTGCAAGTGATCTTCCCATGACCCGCCAAAATCAAGAATGCATGCTCGCAACAAGTCTTCTAATATGTGGTTCACTCTCTCAGTCTGGTCATCTGTCTGAGGATGATAAGCGGTGCTCATATTCAACTTGGTCCGCTCTTCTTGGAGTGCTTCCCAGAATTTGCTAGCAAATATTGGGTCGCGATCACTAACGATGATACTGGGAACACCATGTAGTATGACAATCTCTCTGAAATAAATCTGTGTCAAACTTCGCGTTGTTCTATTAGATTTGACAGGGATAAAATGGGCAGTCTTTGTGAAGCAATCTACAATCACACATATTTGTCATTGCCTTTTCTAGTCAAGGGAAAGCCATCAATAAAGTCTATAGAAATTTGGTCCCACTTCCAACCTGGAACCTCTAGCGGTTGCAACAATCCTGCTAGCTTCTGCTGATCGCTTTTGACTTGCTGGCAGGTGGGACATCTAGCAACATATATGGAAATGTCTCTCTTCATCGCCTTCCACCAAAAAGTACGCTTAAGATCATGATACATCTTGCTTACTGCTGGATGAATGCTGAGCTTAGATTTGTGACATTCATCCATAACTTCTCTTTTTAGCTCAGGAACATATGGCACACATATTCACCATTGCAATCTAAGGGTTCCCTTGCAGTCTATTTGGAAGCTTGACGCTTCGCCCTTTCGAACTCGCTCACTAATCATCTGAATAAATTTATCATCTTTCTGAAGAGCAGAGATCTTATCCATCAATGTAGGCGTAATGATAAGACTGGCGATGATAAGATTGGTGCTGGCCGTATTCTTCCTGCAGAGCGCATCGGCTACAACATTGGCTTTCCCTGGAGTATATAGGATGTCCATGTCATAGGCCAAAAAAAATTCAACCCAATGTTGTCGCCTCATATTCAAATCCCTTTGGGTGAACAAATACTTCAAGGATTTGTGATCAGTATACAGTTCGAACTTCTCACCCAAGAGATAGTGCCTCCATATCTTTAGAGCAAATACGATGGCCATCAACTCAAGATCATGAGTGGGGTATTTCTTCTCTTGCGGTTTCAACTAACGGCTAGCATATGCAACTACTTTGTCCCTTTGTATTAGCACTGCACCAATACCTTAAATAGATAAAAGGATAACATGTTAAAATGAGATTTGTCATTAAAAATGTCATCTCTGACATGTTTGTTGAGATAAAAAGAATAACCTTCAATGAAAGCATCTGTCCAGACTTTCAAATCATGATTGCCATCAATAATGGTCAACACAGGAGCAGTGGTCAACCTCCGTTTTAGCCCTTGGAAAGCTGCCTCACATTCAGGTGTCTAAACGAACTTTGTATGCTTCTTAGTTAGTTTCGTCAATGGACAAGATAATTTCGAAAAAAAATAACAAATTTCTAATAATAGCCAGTCAGTCCTAAGAAACTTCTGACTTCTATAGGAGTGCTCGGATGCTTCCAATCTTGGATGGCTAAGATCTTTCCTGGGACTACTTAAATGCCTTCCTTTGATACAACAAGGCCGAGGAATTTCACCTCTTCTTGCCAGAATATACATTTGGAGAATTTGGCTTTCAACACATTTCTTCCCAAAATCTCCAAGACTTCTTTCAGATGCTTTTCATGCTCAGTAGTGGATTTAGAAAAGATCAATATGTCATCGATGAAAACCAGCATGAATTTATTTAAAACATCTCGGAATACTCTGTTCATCAGATCAACAAAGTATGCTGGAGCATTGCATAAGCCGAAGGGCATCACTAGTCATTCATAAAATAAGTCTGGTCCTCTGAAAGCTGTCAAAGGAACACATTCTTTGGCAATGCGTAATTGGTGGAAACCTGTAGCTAGACCCATCCTTGAGAATAATTGCGCTCCATTCAAGCAGTCCAATAAATCATCAATGCATGGTAGTGGATATTTATTTTTCAACGTTTGCTTATTGAGGTCACGGTAGCCCACACATTGTCTGAGGATACCGTTTGACTTTGGGACAAACACCACTGCTGCACCCCAGTTTGAGAAGCTAGGCCTGATCAGACCCTTCCACAAAAGTTTCTTAGTTTGATTGCTCGACTCCTCTTTTTCTTTCAGTGTCATTCTCCGAATAGGATGCACAACGGTTCTTGCATTAGGGACCAAGTCAATCCTGAAGTCGATTTCTCTGTGCGGAGGTAAGCTATCAACTTCTTCAAACACATCCGCATAATTTCTGACGACAGGAATATCCTCAATAGAAGCAGGAGTTACTTCTAGAGAAGTCCAAAATTCTTTCCTATCTGTGGCTGAGCCATGGCATGGTATAGCCATAATATTTCCGAATTTGGTTTTAATTCTGACTACTCTTTTAGCGCATAGTACCTCAGCCTCATACTTTGTTAGCCAATCCATTCCAAGTATGATATTATACCCGGACAAATTCATGATGATCAAATTAAAAGGAAATTGGAAATAGGAATAAGAAACAGGCACTCTACAACATTGATCGAGAATAAGTGAACCTCCTATCGGACTATGGGCTCTAATCGGTTCTTTGAGTTTTCTTGGTTTCAATTTAAGCTTTTTAATTGTGTCACTAGAAATGAAACTTCTTAATGCACCAGTGTCAAACAAAACTGTAATAGGAATGTTCTTAATGTTAAGGGTACCTCATAAAACTTCAGGTTTACCTGCTCCTTCGAAAGAAGCCGGTGCAGCCGCTCCATCATAGACATGTGCTACCTCAGTTTTCTTTAACAATGGACAATTTTTGATCAAATGCCCTGACTTGTGGCAATTAAAGCATTGCTTGGGGCCACGAGAATTCTGTCTGCTATTCTGACCGGGTTCAGATTCATTCCTTCTTGGTCTCTTCGGGGCTCGACATTCATAGTCAAAGTGCCCCATCTTCTGACAATTGAAGCATTTCACCTTGGATTTGTCCCTCTTCTTCCCTTGGGGCTTGGCGGTAGAAGAATTGCCTGCCTATTCTTTCCTGTCACTTTTGTTATTATTTTGATTCTTTTCACGCTCCTGCTATTCATTTCTGTCACTATCCTCATAGCGGCAAGCCATCTCGATCACTTCGTTAAAGGGGATCATGATGTGAGCTATGACTCTGTTCGGGTATTTCTTGGAGAGGCCATTGATAAATCTTTTGTTTTTCTGCACTGGTTCCTGAACTAACTCTGGAGCGTAGCATGAGAGTTCCTCGAACTACCACACATATCTGAAATAGTCATATCTCCCTGCTTCAGATTGGCAAATTGATCATGGAGTCGCTCTACTTCCAGCGGAGGGATATACTTGTCGTTGAAGAGTTCTTTGAATCTGGCCCAAGACTTGTCAACCACATTATTGCCTATTTTGACAGTATCCCACCAATTTTCAGCTTCGTCTTTCAATAGCCATGTTGCCAAAAAGCGCTTGTGTTGATCTTCCAATTCCAGGCCTTCAAATATTTTCTCGTAGTTCTTTAGCCATGCCTGTGCCTCAATCACAGTCTCTCGCTCGGTAAAGAATACGCCCCCTAAATTTCTGAACTTCTTGGACATTTTATCCAAACCAAACGGCCTCGGGGGTGGAGGTGGTGTTACAGCCTCTAGAGTGGGCTGCCTCTGAGCTGTGGGATACTCATCTCAAGCTGGTACTCTAACCCCACCTCTATCTTAGGCTCTTGCTCTTGTGCTCATTTTCTAGTTAGTTGTGTACCATCAAGGAAAGAGTCAGACTAACAGAAATGATAATTTTAAAGGAAAGGTTAAAGTAGAGACATATGATAAGATGACAATGATGTAATGACTGATTAATACGAGCTATTCTGCTGTGCTCATTCTAGGACATTACTAATCCTATCTCTAATGAGATACTCGTCTTAGAATACTACTGATTCTATCTAGACGAATTGTTCTAAAAATGTTATACACCGAAGCTAAGGTAAATCTTTAGCTCTGATACCAACTGTGGTGACCCCAAACTTCCGTAGTACGAAAGCAAGGATAATTATAGGATCATAACATAATTACAACAATAGAAGATCTCAGATAACATCATAACACATAAATCATTGCAGTGGAAATAGAAAATGTCATCACTTCATAACATCAAAGATATCAGAGTACGCAGTTATAGGATACACTTAGCAAATAGAAGTCTCAACCAAAAAGAGAAATAAGTCTCAATTCCATCAAATACATCAAAGATCAATAAAGTTTAAATGTCTCAAGTAGCAATAAAAAAATATAAAGGAAATGTTCTTCATCTTCTTCCTTAAGCGAGCTCTATTCCAGAATGTATCCATACCTAAACCTAACACTTGGCTGCCCGTGTGAAAAGAGGCACCCGAGTTTGCAAAGTGAAACAAACTACCAGTCTGTCATGGGACTGGTATGAGAAATATTCCTTAACTAACAATATGGCAAATCACAGGACCACGCCGCTAACGCGGAACAGGTTTACTCCATTGGATTGCCAGTGCATAGGTTTAATAAATTTTAATTCAAAAACAACGCAATGCTTTTTAGAAAATGAAATCATTATAAGACTCATGTCCCATCACACAATGCAACGCAAACAGGAGGATAGAGTTTTACCTTATAATGCTTAAACATGCTTGATACGTAGAAAATAATATTTTAATATTATTATTAGTGTCTAATGAGTTTCAAAAATACTTTAAAATAAATGTATCAATCCTAGATGGCATAGTACCCCATCCTACTATGTCGCCATATATAAGTTTACAATCATAACTATAATGTTGCATTGGAAATTGTGTTTCCGTCATGAGTCAAGGCTAGGAACGATCTACTTACCAATTCAAGACACTCTAGCAATGTCTCAGCATTCGGACGCTGGCGAACCCTTGGATACTGCAGGGCCAGTCCACAAATACTTTAGTGCATTAGTTATGCCTGAACACACGCTTCCCAATCCCATTGGACCTATTTCACAATCGACAAATAAATCCGAGGCGCCTCATTCCATCGACCACATAAGTAAAATTTCAGGGCTTGCAAAACGCTGATACCACTTCTAGCTAGAAAGAAACGTGTGCACACTCCCTGCATTCCCTTGTCCCGTTTTTGACGCTTACCGGGATGTGAGGCTCGCGAGGTAACGTTATACACAAAGTTATGCCGAAATAGGCTATGCTTTGATCATCATCCACAAGGCTCTGCTTTTCAACAAAAGCCTCGATCAATTGCATCTTGGCATGTCACATTGACAATTCACGCCATGCGATCGATAACTACCAATATATAACCTCTGAGCTCATGCGTCTCAGAGAAGGGTGTTAAGCAAGAGAATTAATTCTCGCCACCAACAGATATATATTAAATAGAAATCAATTTAATTTACATGGAATGAAATCTAATGTCGGACAAACATCCATTTACAAGTTCGTTCTGGGTCTGAACGAAACCGGAGCACCCTATTCCTCGTCATGTATGTCCAATACGGAAGAGAGGTGCTTGCATATCCAGACAATCGACAAGTACGTCCGGACAACAACCACTTCAGCCCTTTACTGGGAGCTAACCAATGTCGAGCCTCAGTAGTAATCCTTTCGATGTGAAGATCACCGGTCTTCAATCACCATCAATATCTTTGATTTAAATCGTCGTATAATCATTTGAAATGAGATTGAACTCGGTCTTTTCAAATGATTCTCGAATATATATAGTTTAAAAACATTTCATATCGTTAATAGTATTTAATAACGATCTATCGCTATTTTTATTTATATAAAAATAGCTAAATTAATTTAACGACACTTCGGGTCAATAGTCAGCCCTGGCGCTGTTTTTATCAAAATTTGATTTACACTTATCTTGAAATCTAATTGTTGGATTTTAACAAAGTTTATATCGTTGGAAAGATCTTCCCAAAGCGGTCCTAATGGTTCCAGTTTTGGGAAAATCCAACGGTTGGATCTTGCGAAATAATCGTTTAAAGTTACGATTCTGAAACGCGTACTACTGCGCGCAATTCGTTTAATCTATATATATATATATATATATATATATATATATATAATTATATATATATATAAACTGTTCGACGATTCCACTGACGTTTTAAATATGCCAAATAGA
Source organism: Allium sativum (assembly GCA_030737875.1). Classification (NCBI taxonomy): domain Eukaryota; kingdom Viridiplantae; phylum Streptophyta; class Magnoliopsida; order Asparagales; family Amaryllidaceae; genus Allium; species Allium sativum. The sequence continues at coordinate 313,655,450 of CM060913.1, forward strand.
AGAATGTTTTTATTGGCATATCACATCTATGTACTGTCAAACCAAATACATTTCATTTGCATGAAAATTGAACCAATGACAAGTTAACTTTGCATATAAATCCTAATATATGCAATGCAAATATAAATATTGTTTTAACTATGCATATAAATTCCAATATATGAACTGCAAATAAAAATGTAGTTTTAACAATGCATACTAATTCTAGTATATGCAATGTGAATATAAATGTAATTTTAACAATGCATATAAACTCTAATATATGCAATGTAAATATAAATGTGATTTTAACAATGCATATAAATTCTAATATGTGCAATGTAAATATAAATGTGATTTTAACAATGCATATAAACTCTAATATATGCAATGTAAATATAAAAGTGATTTTAACGATGCATATAAACTCTGATATATGCAATGTAAATATAAATGTAATCAGTCAATATCTCCAACAATCAAACTTTACGTTAAAAATAAGATTTTAATGTTTCAACACTCTTATTCAAACATGAACAATTTTTATATGAATCATTCTTTTATAAAAATGATGTTTTTAATGTTAACATGCCTTTGTTTCAAAAATGAACATTTTTTAATGATTTATTCATTTCATTGAAAACAAAGTTATGCATATTTGTCCAGCTTCTATTATTACATTAAAAAGTGAATTTTTAATGTAAAACATGTTTTATTTTAAAACATGAATCTTTTTCTATATTCCTATTTACTACATTAAAAGTGAATTTTTAATGTAAAATATGTTTTTATTTTAAAACATGAATCTTTTCACTAATTTCTAACATTACATTAAAATGTGTGTTTTTAATGTAAAACATGAATCTTTTCACTAATTTCTAACATTACATTGAAATGTGTGTTTTTAATGTAAAACATGTTTTGATTTTAAAACATGAATCTTTTCACTAATTTCTAACATTACATTGAATGCGTGTTTTTAATGTAAAACACGTTTTGATTTTAAAACATGAATCTTTTCACTAATTTCTAACATTACATTGAATGTGTGTTTCTGATGTAAAACATGTTTTGATATTAAAACATGAATACTTTTCTTATTTTTATAACATTGCATTAAAATGTTAATTTCAAGGTAATCATGTTTTTATCCTAAACATGAACAATTTTTCTATATTTCATTCTTGACACTAAAATAGGAATTTTTAATGAAATCATGTTTTTATTCAAAACATGTACATTTTCTATATTCTAACATTATATGAACTTTTTAATGTAATGTTCTTTTAAAAAAACATTAACATTTCAATTTTTATAATAATTCCATAAAGTGATAGAAATTTGTATTTCATTTTTGTTGAAAATTTTAATTCAGCAAAATGACAAAATTTGATATTTCATTTTGATTGAAAATTCTAACTCAACCAAATAACAAGAGTGTATAATTCATTTTGATTGATAATTCTAATTCAATCAAATAACAAAGTGCATAATTCCTTTTCTGTTGAAAATTTTGATTCAACAAAATGTATAAAAGGGAATATTTCATTTTGATTGAAAATTCTAATTCAATCAAAGTGACAAAATGTATGATTCATTTTTACTGCAAATTTAATCCCAGTAAAATATAATAAAGGTGATGCTTCATTTTTGTTGAATCTTTTGATTCAACAAAAATAACAAAAATGTTTGATTCAATATTTATTCCAAATATAATGTCAATAAAATATAATAAAGGTGATGCTTCATTTTGTTGAATGTTTTGATTCAACAAAAATAAAAAACTATTTGATTCATATTTATTTCAAATTCAATTATAACATAATATCACCCAAAATAACAGATCTACATAACACCTCAAATACAGATCAAATCACGTAGCATAGCATGTAGAAATTTACAGCGGATCAATGATAATACAATCATGATTAATTCTAATTATTTTAAAAAAAAATAAAAATAAAAATAAAATAGAATTCTCATTGTCGTTTAAATTTGAATGATTCAGATCTACAATTTTGGCCAAAATTTGATCAGCTCAGAATTGGTTCTAATCAGTCTAGAAACGCAGATCCTGGGCTCACGATCGCAACGCTTCGAAAATCGTTCAGTTCTGAGTTCATATGAATGAGTTATGAATTAATTTAGATCGATAACATTTTTAAATTAAATTAATAAAATAATAAAGGGAAATACCCTTCTTCCTCTTCCTTAGACAACAGGTCGTATTCTTTCAAATAGGTTCACTTCTAGGGTTCCTCATTGCGTTCAAATTAGCAGGCTTCAGGACAATCGAATGCCACCACGACGAAGAGCACAGCGAGGCGCACGCAAGGGCCCCACCTTGGCCAACTCGATCGTGGGTATTGGGGGGTGCGGCGCTGCGAATGACGCGACTTCGGGGCATCGGTTCTCGAAGTTCGTGCCACCAGAGGATGATCAATCCGTATGGAATTGTAGAGGATTCTAGGATATTGTCAAAAGAACTATGGGTTTTGTTGTATGGATCACGAGATTTTAATGGAGGAAAAATGGAGCGGTATTGGCCATTGAAAAGGAAGAAGGTGGCGACCGTACTTTCTGATTAGGGTTTAGTATATACACAGTATTTATACAGTATAATTTATATTAATTAATTATCTAATTAAGAAAATAACCCGTTAATCTATACGGACTCCAAATCCAGCCCAACAAAAGGTGTTTCTACCGATTGCCCCTGTTTCGGAACCAATGGGCTAGGTCCCGTCAGCCCAAACGATTGTTTTTGGTCTGATTTCTTTAATTTAAAATTTAAATCCTTTATTAAATTAATTCGATCGCACATTTAAATTCACCAGGGCTACGTACGGACTCCGAAAATTCCAAAAAAATAATTTAGCTATGTTTTGACGATACGGTCCTAACAAAATTGATTTCGTCGAATTTGGAGACCGTTTGAAAAATGACCTTTTTAATGGTCGATCAAACTCAACAGAAATTATCAAATCATTGTTCAATTTACTATGCTCACAAATTAATTCCAAAAATTCTTGAAAATTAAAATTAGCAATAATTTGTCATTCCGGATCCGAAAAAAGTGGTTTCATCAAAAACGGAGGTCGTTTGTATAATGGCCATTTATACGGGCTATAAATTATACTATATTCCATAGCGACTATTCTGAATATTCAACCGGCCATAACTTTTTATTTCCACTATGAAATTTTGATTTTTCGGATTCATTGGAAACATATTTGTAAACAGATTTAGATATTTTTGGTTTCACCAAAATCCGTTTAATTTGAATCCTGTACATTCAGTCAAAGTTCAGATTTGACTTCTCAAACTACCGTGCTATTTCTAATTCCTTTAGAAATTAAAATAAATATATTCGTTCTAACTTTGATTTAAATAAAATTTTAATCGTTATTATTGAAAATAAATTACTTTAACTATTCAATATCCACTGAAGTAGCCAAAATAAAAATTTTAAATTGGTTCTGATTTTCCGGGTTGATACAGTTTTTGAGTGAAGGATAAGGTTTGCTATTCGGGAGATTGCGCTAGTATTATCACACCAGATTGTACCCTGTTCATCAAAGTTGACCCTAGGCTTACTTAATAATGATTTTATCCACATTAGTTCTGCAGTAGTACTTGCCATGCTCCTGAATTCAGCCTCTGTGCTGGATCTGGAGACAGTGTTTTGTTTTTTTGCACACCACGAAACATGATTTTTTTTCCCCAAATATATACAATAACCAGTAGTTGACTTTCTGTCATCTTGATCACTTCCCCAGTCCGCATCTGAATAGGCATTAATGCTTAGAGTCTTCCTGAGAGTCCTTGTTTTAATGTACACTTTAAGTATCTGAGTATTCTCTTTAGAGCTTTCCAGTGTTGATCAAGTGGGTTTTGTATGTATTGACTTATTTTGTTTACACTGTAAGATATGTCCAGCCTTGCTATTGTAACATACTGCAATGCTCCCACTAGACTTCTATATTGCTTACCATCTTGAAGTTCTTCTCCTTTGGTTCTGGAAAGTTGTGGACTTGTGATCATTGGAGTTGGGAAGGAATTTGATTTGCCCATTTTTGCTCTAATAAGAATTTCAGAGATATATTTTCTTTGACTAAGAAAGATTTCAGAGCTGTCTTTCCTTTTGACTTTAACTCCTAGGAAGTAATTGAGATCTCTAAGATCTTTTGTAGAAAATTCTGAATGTAGAGCTTTAGTAATTTCGCTGATTTTAGCATCATTGTTTCCTGTTATAATAAAATCATCAACATATATAAGTATGTAAGTAATTGAAGCAGTGGTGAACTTTATAAAGATAAAGTTGTCAGATTTAATAGAATTGTATCCATGCTCGACAAGTGTCACTTTTTGTTTGTCAAACCAAACCCTTGGTGCTTGCTTTAAACCATAGATAGCTTTGTTTAATCTGCACACAAGCTTTTCTTTTCCTTCCTACACAAAGCCTTGTGGCTACTCCATGAACACTTCTTCCTGCAAAACACCATCAAAAAAGCATTATTCACATCAAGTTGTTTTATTGGTCATCTCTTGTGTAAGGCAATGGTTAGTACAATTCTTATGGAAGCGGGTTTCACAACAAGTGAAAAAGTTTCTGGTAAAATCAAATCCACTTTGTTGTGAATATCCTTTTGCTACAAGCCTTGCCTTATACTTTGAGATTGAGCCATCTGGATTCCTTTTTAGTCTAAATGTCCATTTGCACCCAATTATATTTTTATGATCTGGAGCCGTTGTTAGAGTCCATGTATTATTTCTCATCAACGTTTTGTATCCTTCTATCAAGGCCGTAGTCCAATCATCAGATTGAACTGCTTCATGATAAGATACCGGTTCTTGTGAATTCAATGTTGTATTGTATACCTTTGGTTTGAATATGCCACACTTTGCTCTTGTCATCATATGATGCTGATTTATATTATTACCAGCATCACTTCTTTGATCAGTACTACCTGTAGCACCATCATCGGTATTATGACTTGACTGACTTTTGTCACTAAATTGTAGTTGTTGAGTTGTATGATCAGAGTTGGTTGGTGAGACTTGCTCCTCTTGACCTGGTCCATTTGAGGGCACTGTGAGTTGAGAGTTGTTGTCACTGCTGTCCTGACTTTACTGAGTTGGCAATACTGTGTCAACCACCTCAGGTATGGCAATAGAGTATTCCTTTGGATTTTGAACCTTTTTACTGATTTTAATTTAAGATTTGTTGAATGGAAACACTTCATCTTTAAACACAACATGTCTAGACATGTAGATTCTGCCTTCTCCATCTAAGAACTTATATCCCTTTTGATCGTTAGGGTGGCCCAGAAATGTACATGGTACTGATCTAAAATTTAGTTTGTGATTATTGTATGGTCTTAAGTAGGGAAAACATTGACATCCAAAAGTTTTCAAGTGATTATAATCTGGTAGAGCTCAAGTTAAAATCTCGTGAGGACTTTTAAATTTGAGAATTTTGGTGGGCAATAGATTGATTAAGTATGTTGCTGTTGCAAAAGCTTTTGGCCAAAATTTAAGAGGCATAGAAGCTTTTGCCAGCAGAGTTAGCCCAATCTCAACAATTTGTCTATGTTTTCGCTCTATAATACCATTTTGCTCAGATGTGTAAGGACATATCGTTTTATGACATATACCCTTATTTAAAAAATATTGCTTAAGAGGTAGAAATTTCGACCCCCATCTGTTTGCAACACTTTAACCTTGTTACCAGTTTGGTTTTCAACATAATTAATAAAGTGCTGAACAGTTTTGCAAGTATCAGATTTACTTTTTAGCATGTAAATCCACACATGTCTAGTATAAGCATCTATAAAAGAAATATAGTACTTGAATATGTAATCAGAACAAACTGGAGCTGGACCCCATAGTTCAGTTGCAATGAGTTCAGGTGATCTAGAATAGTTTGTATTAGAATATGAAAATGCGATTTTATGAGATTTTCCCATTTGGCATAATGTGCAAACATGTGTAGTTGGAAGTTTACTAATATCGGTATTGTTATTTTTGCTAGTCACATGTTTCAATATGTTTAAACTGGGGTGTCCCAGCTTATCATGCCACACCTCAAAGTCACTACAATATTTAGGAACATTAGAAGCAGTCAACATTTGATCATTAGAAATAGTCAACACATTATCATTAGCAACAGTCAATACATGATCATTACTTTTAAAATCAGATTTTTCAGATTTGTTGATATCAAATTTGTATAGACCACTGGCCTCACTACTCTGCAAAATTATTTTATGGGTCAGTATATCTTTAACTATGCATGCATTGGGAAAAAATTCGAAATACACATTATTGTCCTTGGCAAATTGGGAAATGCTCATTATATTTCTTCTAATTGATGGTACCCTTAACATATTTTTTAAATATAGTTGTTTGGATCCACCAAATTTTGCATTTCCAGTGTGTGTTATGTGAAAACCTTTACCATTTGCGGCAAGTAGATTTTGCGTACCTTTGTACTCGCGATTCCCAAGATTAAGATTGCTTAAGTTGTTAGTCACATGGTTTGTAGCACCTGAGTCAGGATACCATCTATCATCACTAATATCTTTCAATTTTGCTGTGTCTGCATTTTGCACTTCGGATTTAGTGTCAGTCTGACTGTTGATATTGTTCACATTTGAGTTATTTCCTTACTGGGTAGGAGTATAGTTTGAGTTAAATCTGAAATAGCACTTGCTAGCACTATGACCATATTTCTCACAAATCTGACACCTGATTTTGTTATTTTTATTCCTACCTCTGCCTCTTCCTCTATATGACTATCCACCTCTTTGGTTATTTGGTTGATTTCTTGATTGGTTTCCCTTTTCTTGAGATTTTCCTCTACCAAATGAGGTGTAATTCACAGATAGGTCAGAATTAACACTTTTCTTGTGTTCAATTCTGCCTTCATGAGCGAGTAAGGTGGTATACACATATTGCAGATTTGGTGTAGGATCCATGGATAGAATGATAGCCGTAACAGCCTCGTAATCATCATCCAAACCGTTAGCGATAGACAGGAATTGTTCAGATTTAGGTACCCTCTATCTTGCTGAACTTAATTGATCACATATGTTCTTGACTTTAAGAAGATACTCATTCATGTTAGAGTCACCTTTTCTTATACTGTGTAGTTGTCGTCTGTAATGCATAATTCTTGCAGATGATTGTGCATAGAAATTTCTTTCAATAGTACTCCACACTTCTTGAGCAGTTTTCACGCCAGTGAGTTGTGGTAGTATGATAGGACCAATGGATGACATCATCCAAGAACAGACAAGGCTATCTTGTCTTTGATATGCCATAAATTCAGGATTTGGCACAAGTTTCTTTTCTTATCCCTTATAAATCTTGGTTGCACAATTTTTGTACCATGTATATAGTCATCTAGACCATATCCTCTAACAGATGTCTCTATTTGTAATTTCCACAGGAGATAGTTGGATTCCTCAAGTCTTTCGGAGATTAATTGACTTTGGGGCTTTATGATAGCCTTCATCATGTCAATTGTTGGATCGATTTGTCTGGTAGAAGCTCTATTGCTCGACACTTGAGGGCTGGAATTATCACCCTGATTAGTCATTGCTGAAATTACATTTGAACGGAAACAGATCGAAACAGGTATGAGAAATATGGCTTGAAAGCTTTGAATTGAGAATGTCTTTAAAGAAATGTTTCCAGTTGAGAATCGATGCAACCAGAAATGCTTTAAAATATGATGACAATACTGCTTCTTGATGAAGAAGTCTGGCTGAAAGCATTCTAGGATGGCACTTTGATAAACTGCTGAGTTTCTTGAGCTTTCTTGATCGGTTCTTCACAGTTCAGATTTCCAAACTTGATTAAAGAAAGTTGATGTAGCCACTTGATTGGCAAGGCACTTTTTCGTTGATCAAGTAACAACTCCCAAATGATGGGATGTGAGAATAAATTATGGGAGGAGTACAAATGATGAACTTGCTCTGATGGATAGTTGCGCAAATCACCTTTGGATGATCAGCGATGATCAGAAAACCTTGGTGATGCAGTTAGCACACGAGACGACTCTGATACCAAGTTAGATTTGCAATAGTTTTGTAGAAGTGATTCAATCAGAGAATTTGTACAAAGAGATTTAGAACTGTAATAAATTGGAGATAGTAAAGTGAATTGTATTCTGAACTAATTATTTTACATATGTGTATTGCGGTGAATATATAACCCGTTGGAATGTTTAGCAGATGAGCCAAGCCCTTTACAAATTTAAATAATATACATCTAGTGAATTATTATATGAAGCGGTGCTTTAATAATAATAATACAAAAAAGGCTAATATATATGTTAGAACTTCAAGCTAAAGATAATAAACTATTTTGTAATAAATATGGTTGCTGTAAGAAGTTTAATTGCTTACAATACAACTGATGTTATGCACATGAAGACACCTCTCATTCTTCCGTTGTTATTAGTATTTTTCTTTATTTGTCTGGTCTTATGATGGTCTAGTTTTATTTTCAGTTATTTTTTTTGAAAGGAGCAGTCATGGGTGATAATGCACATTCTTTTGTACATGATACTATTTTTTTTGGTATGCATAGGAGGAGCAGTCTAATGGTGGAGGGTTTTGGTAACTATTTTGGTTTTATGCATTTGTTTGATAAGGGGTTAACTTTGACTCTCTCATTCAGGTCATGTGGATGTTACTTCAACTAGGTTTAAGGAATTTTCTCTTTCAGTAAATGATATTATGGTGGATTTTACGGATGGAGTTAGTTTCTTTCAGGTTATGGGGATTGTTGACATTCTTCCAAAGCCTGCTTGCATGATTTAGTTTCTAGAACAAATTAGGAGGGTGTTAAAATAATTGTTGGTTCTTCTTTATGTCATGTGATGAGAATGCTTCTATTGTTGGGGCCGAAGAAGACTTTGTTTTTGTGAATGATAATGTGGTAGATTTAATGAAGAATGGTTCTATTGTTGGGGCCTAAACCGAAAAAGAAGGCGGATTGCTTTAAGAACACGACTCGTCAGAACACAAACAGGAGAAAATTTCACAAAAGTGATTGTATTGATAAATACACAAAAGTGATAAGTTTAATAAAAGTTGTGCCGCTTAATGTACATCTGAAGATTATATGTTGTAATATGCACTAAACTCTGTATGTGGAATATGCGGTCGTGATAAATTTTTATTATTCTTAAAAATTCACAAGCTCATGTTTTTTGCATAACCATGTAAGTTGACAAATACAATTTTACCATAGAAACATGTGTAGACTGATTCCCTTTTATACTTTTTTCACAGTGACTTCATGTTATTCAGCTTAACATGCCTCTCTAAAATGTACGTTTTACAATGTGTGCGTGTCATTGGCGTTCAATTATTATTTTGCATGAAATTTCATCTTTTTGATACCAGCTATATCACGTTTAAATCTTAAATGTATTCATTTAACTCTTTATGGATTCTTTTAATTATAAAATTTTATCATTTTAATTTTCTCTTTTTTTGCCTTTTGCATTCAAGTGATTTTAGTTTCTACCCTTTTGATGTTTGTTAATTTTGGTATTCCTTTCAGAAATTTTGTTACATGACGTCAACTCCACTAATGGTAACACTATTTATCACAAAGAAAAACATGTGATGGAAGCACATTCTTTTCCGACAATGGGGTAATAATACTAGACATTTTTGCTTTAGTAATATTTTGAATTATCATTATTTTGGTAAGCAATTACATATTTGTATTCTGGTTGTACATTTTTATCAAAGATTATCTTTGATCCATCACACTGATGTTAGGTTAAAATTATAAATCATGGAGGCTTACTTCCGTTGAAAGCTACAAATCATTATAAATCATGTATTGCTTGAAGATGGCCAGTTCTTATAATGTTTATAAATGACATATAATTAATAACACGTTGATGTAAATTTACAATAAAGGTATAATACTTGTGTTATAAAAAAAACACAACTTTTTTCACTTGAAATTATTTAGAATCAATCCCAAAACTATAATTCGACTTACTATGGTATCTGGCAAACACAATACGGAAGCTATGGTAGATCAGCTTTTCTTTAGCGATTTGGTATCACATGTAGTTAATGATTTGTCATAAACAGATATTATTTTGGCGTTACAATGTCTAATTAAATTATATACTAGATGCAATTACTTACTGTAATAATTGGAGAAATGAATTTTTATATCAGGAATGATAAGATCAACGAAGAAAATAAACCAGAGTGTAGCATCTATATCAACAAAACCGCGAAGAATGAAGAAAATTGAAAATTGATTAACTGCACAAAGATATGATGTTTTTAATGGGATGTCATAATGAAGAAGTTAGTGAAGTAAATTAGTTAGTTTAAGGAATTGAAAATATCTCATTTCCACAAAATAACACAATGATATCTATAAAAGCACGTATGGTAAGCATGCCATAATATATATTTTTCGAGAAGTCTCAAATCAAAATAGTGGAAATGGAAATATTAAATTTCCATGCTATGTTTATTTGGTACGAAAATTAGGTGCAAGTTAACTAATTGTGTAAGTATTCTTAGTTAAAGTAAATATACATTATATCATAAGTATTTTTTACATGGATATGTTGGGCAATTTATTACACAAATAATAGCTTTAAAAAAGTATATGTTTGTGTTAAATCTTCCATAATTTATGGGAATTAGCTTAACTCAGTTTAATCTTTTTTTAATCATATGTATCCATGAATATTGTACTATTTTTAACTTTTATATTCTTTTTGTTCGATCAATCTTTGTTCTAGCTTATTAGATGTAGTAGAAAATAATCAAAGAGAGAAATTTTATTTCTTTAGCCAGTTGAAAAGTTATGCAAGACGCACTTAATTTTTGATATACAACAAATAGGTTTCTAGATAAGAATATACCATAATGACAATGCAACAAGTTAAGTGGTCATTATTTTGGAAGCACGTAAATATTACTTGAGAGCTGTACTAATAGATTTGCATGGATAAAAAATGTTACTTTTTATGTTAGTGGTATAAGATTGTAAAATTTTATTTTGATATGTGTGCTCATTATAATCATTTTAAGGGTGCGTGACGGACGGTAATGGAAAATTTGAGCGTGACATTTTAGCATGGCACCGTTGTAAACGGGGGAATGCATTTTTTGCTATGGACTCTGGGTTTTTGAACGGGGTATTTGAACGAGGTATTTGAGATGTGTTATTTTGTAATATGCATTTAATTTTAACATTGTAATAAAATGCAATTTCAGAATACCAGTAGAAATACCGATACAATTTCAAAATAATGGCAAGAAATACAGAAAACAAAATTTAAATTTAAAATATAGTAACATATAAAATATAGTTACCGAGACAAATACAGGTACAGTAGTATGTTCCAGCGCCACCTTGTAATAACTAACTGATCTCTTATGGTATCTCGAAATGCTGACATTTCTTGGTATCCATTTCACTGTACCTATTCAATGCAGTCGTTCATCGCATTTCTCAGAGCATAATATTCCTCCAGGTATTCATCGGGAATAAGTTCAGGATCATCATCAAAAATGTAAGGACCCGTAACTTCCCCGGTGAGGAAAGCGCGGATAGTTCGAGATCAAGCCACAACAGAACGCAGACGGGAGAACATTTCATTGTATATTACAACAATTCATCAGAATACAAGAATATACAGAGTATAAATGAACAAATATTACACAGAAGTATCAGAGATTTAAATTACATTTAAATACATCGCAGCGGAAAATAATACAATACACAACTAGAAGAGATATACGGATACAAAGCTTTCCGGATATCATTCTAGCTGTAAACCAGGATTCTGTGAATATAAATCTACAAAACCAAAACTACTAGTTGCCCGTGTCAAAATAGGGGCACCCAGAGTTTAGGTTAAAACAATAAACTCCAGGTCAGTCATGGGACTGGTGTGAGAACTAAAACAGTTATTAATCTTTATTTTAAAGTTAGGTAAATCAAGGGACCACGCCGCTAATGCGGAACGGGTTTCCTCCCAAGAATACCAGTGCATAAAACAAACAACGCAATGCTAAATAAAGAAAAATGAAGCTATTATAAGACCCAGGTCCTATCACACAATGCAACGCAAGCCGGGGGATAGGGTTTTCCCTTATAATAGCCAAACATGCTTAGTACGTTTAAAACAAATCATTTGATACTATTATAAGTGCATAGTGTATAAAACAACTTCAAATCATAAATATCAATCATAGACGGCATGGGTACCATATATCATGTCACCATACTAGGCTCTACAATCAAAACCGCAAATGTCATGTATTTGGAAATTGTATTTCCGTCTATGAACCAAGGCAAAAAATAGTCCTCTACCGATTCGAGACGCTCTAGCCCGTGTCTCAGGAACAGCCGCAACTGCCCCTTGGATCGTCAGGGCCGGTCCACCGATGTGGATTATTATGCCTGAACAATACGTCTCCCCGCCCTTTGGGGCGTTAATGAGCCAACAAATGACTCCATCGGACCCGGATCGTCCGATCAAACCGAGGCGCCTCGCAACAGCAACAACCACATAAGTCAAACTCGTCAGGGCGTGTAAAACCACTGACGCCACTTCTAACTAGAAGGAAACTCATGCCCTCCCTGATGTCCTCTCCCGTTTCTGGTTCACAACCGGGGTGTGAGGCTCGCGAATTCACGTTACACAAAGCTATGCTACAAAGGTCGTGCTTTGATCATCAACCACAAGACTTTGCTTTTCAACAGAAGCCTTGATCATTTGCATCTTAGCATGCCACACAGGAAAACCACTCTATGCAACCGATATCAGTCACACATAATGAAATCCGATGTCAGACACACAGTCCATTTACAAGTCCGTTCTGGGTCTGAACGAAACCGGAGGCACCTAGTACCCCGCACATCCATAGGAAAAGGTTCCGATTAATTTTTTCAAAGATAAATCCTTTAAATTTATTCTTTAATCTACTTTTGAATATCAATTCAAACTAGTCGGGATTAACGAACCTTACCAAAGTAATCGTTTGTTTTAATTTCCCAATCCCAACCTATTCATCCCATGAAGTAAAACGGGTCTTACTTCATATCTAACACCACGGTGTTATCGGTAAATTTAATTACCATTTCACGTTTAAATCTAATTAAAGATTTAACTATCTCCTGGAGCAAAACTGTTGATACTCCATTCTCGATCATTTCAATCTAATTAAAGATTCATTAAAACTCCACTTAGTTTTAATCTGTGACTGGGTTAAAGAATCAGTGTCATTTAAAACACGGTTCATGATAAACCCAAAATCACATCACATTTCAATCAGTCCCTAACCGTAAATTAGCAAGTGAGCAGTTCCCTTTGTATTAACCCCGAAGGCCGAAACCAACATCAGATCAATACCCCAGAAACCATTCAACATAACTAACCTCCAGTTAGTTTCTGATTTCCTTAACTTCTTTGGGTCTAAGAACAATATTATTGAAGATACCGTTCACGACAACCCAAATTCACATTTCATTAATTATCGGGTTAAAGAACAAGTGTTATTTAAAACACTGTTCACGATAAACCCAAAAATCAATACCAATTCAATTCCAATTAAATATTATTTAATTGGTACACTTCACTAAATCTAAATAAAAAGATTTAATCTTTTCTCAACTAGGCTTAAGAACAGTGTTAATGAAGACACCATTCACGACAAACCCCAATCACATTTGATATTAAATACAAGGCTCTGAATAGAAATTATATCGGCTTATATTCAATATCAAACTCTACGACTAACAAATATCATATTGGAAATAACGATATAAATATATCTTTCAAATTCCCATAACCATATCTGTATCATCACGAAATCCAACATCGAAATATTCCGAAGACAAATTCGATTCAAATCTATTCCAATTCAATTATTGGAAATTCTGGTTATTTTCAAAACCATTTCAAATCCAATTTATTTATTTTAAAAATAAATAAATTACTATTCTAGTTCAAAACTTGTAACAACCCGTATTTCTGATAACCAGTTATATCGTAAATCAAGGCAGTATTTAATTTATAAATCTGAATCAAGGGAAATGGACTATGCCATTGCGTTCGTCTCGGAAAAATACGCGAAATAGAGTCCGAGTTTTCGAAAATCTGAGTCCGTATGGCCCGGTTAAGGCCCGAAGAAGTTTTCTGAAAATTCAAAGTTCAAAACAGATTTAAAATTCAGGTTCAAATTTCGAAATTGGGGCCATTGGGCGCAGGTGGGAAAATTCCCGCCTAGCTACCCCAGTCGAATGGGCAGTCGACTTGGCTAGGACCAAGTCGACAGCCCTGTCGACTTGGGTGTCGACAGGGGGTGCTCGGCCAGTTTGGCCTGATGCACCATTTTTGGGTTTGGCTGTGTTTTGGGGCTGTTTTCTGGAAGCTTCCGAGATCTGATGGTCCTAATCTAACCTAGGGTTAATCTAAGGGTCTAAAACACATCCTAATCCTATAAATAAGCCCCTAACCTAACCCTAAATCACCATTATTCATTCAAGTAACTAAACTATGGCAAAATCATTCCTCTCATGGCCTCCACTCTCTTCATAAAATTCCTAAGTTATTTCTATGAGAGATTTTCAATGCATACAAGTGTTTTCAAGCTTGTATGAGCATCATTAGCTTGCATTCAAGTCAAGTTTCCATATTTACATCATAAAGCAAGGGTTTTGATCATTTTGGCTCAAGGGTTTTTCTATTAAGAGCTTGCATTTTGGGTCTATTTGATTGCATAAGGGCTTTGTCATATTTTTGTGTCTTCATAAGCATTGTAAGCCCTTTTCAACTTTCATATTTAAACTTTAAAGTTAATGAATGATGCAAGTTTGGTTGATCATTATGATATGCAAGTTTGCCATGATATGCAAGTTTATTGTGTCATGTTATGCAAGTTTGATATGTTATGTTATGCAAGTTTACTATGATGTGTTATGCAAGTCTATCATGTTATGTATGCAAGTTTGCTATGTTATGATATGCAAGTTGCCATGTTATGTTATGCAAGTTTGCTATGTTATGATATGCAAGTTGCCATGTTATGTATGCAAGTTTGGGTTGATCATCTTACTCATGTTATCATGTTATGCAAGCTTATCTTGGGTTTATGAGCCTAAAGCTTCAAGCTTTATGCTAAAGGTTGCATTTTGGCAACATGTAAGTTATCATATCTCTTATGATAACTTGCATGTGAGGCTAAATGCGAACTTATGGCCATTTCTACATGTCATTTATCACCATGTATCACCAATATGCTAAGTTTGGTTTTACACATGCTTTTGAGGCCTAAAATGTAATATGCAAGTATATGAACATATGTACATTTCATATGCCACCATGTTAAACTTGTGGCTTCAACACCTTTATGTCATGATTATGCCAAGTTCCCTCTTTCTATCCTTTACGCGCTATTGCGATATGTAAGCGATGGGATTGCGTTTAGGGTTGGGTAAACTTAAAGGACATAAAAACATAAGATTGGGAATTTACCTATTAAGTTAGGTCTACCCATTGGGAATTTACCTATTAAGTTAGGTCTACCCAAATTCTTGAAAAAAAATGTGTAATATGTTTTGGAAACATAATGGACATGACACTTAGAAAATATAAGTGTGGCCAACTCGAGGTTGGGTTGAGTTTGTAGCATAAATCTACCCGGAACCAACCGGCTTAACTAGTGGATACAAACAATAGGACCCAATGTGAGAAGTTGGTCAAGTTGTGCTTGAACCCGAGGTTAGACTAGGTTGTGGTGTAAAGCTACCCGGACCCGCCCGGCTTAACTAGTAACCACAACGAGGTCTAATGTGAGAGGTTAAGGTGCATTAAATTAATTAATGCTACATGATAAGGTTAAGTAAATTTGACTTATGACACTTAACCAATTTGACATGAATGGGTAGGTTAAGTGAATCCGGGCTTGATTTCCTAATGACACTTAACCGTAAAATACGACTAGTGGTTAGGGTTAAGTTAATCTACACTTAACCAATCTGAACTCGGTAATTTAACGGGGTTAAGTTGAACTATACTTAACCAATCCAACTCAGTAATTTGGTAAGGCTGAGAACCGATTTGATACCTGGTCTGGATAAACTAACTTGATTGATAAATTAAACGAACCTGTTTTGCGGATCTGTAGGACCCACACCAAGTTAGGCAAGTTTGTAAATCTGTTATCTGATCCGTTGGTCTGAAAACCGATCGTCTGAACTTTGTATGTCTGAACTCTGTTAATAAGTTAATCTGAATCTGATAGTCTGGGGACACAAGGGGGAATACTTGTGTCATTTTTTGTTTGGGACCCATATTAGTCAGTAACCCTTTCTGGTATCAAAACTTTGACCCAACTGTAGGTAGGGTCCGGGCACGCTTACTGAACTAATTATAAGTGGTTCATTCTGATAATGGCGATGGGTGTTGATGGTGCGTTCCAACCGGGTCATGTGCGTGCATGGATCCCGGTCTGCCTCTGAGGATGTAAGACGCCGTGACATCTGTAAATATGCGTGTGCCAATTGGTTGCCACTTTAGGGAGTGATACACCCTATCGTGGGGCCGACATAGGGTATTTATGTATTAGGGAGCCGATCGCTTGGGTAGGATTTAGGGTACACTTAGCTCTGTCTGATTCTGTTGGTACCGTCTATTTTGTTGGGTGGTAACACCCGTCTGTGTCTACGTGGTACCGTCTGTTAGGGTGGTAAAGGCCCACTACTAGTGTACACCTAATTGTAGTATTCCGTTTCTGTACTCTGTTCTGTTAGGGTGGTAAAGGTCCATTATTGTTAGCATTCCGTTTCTGTACTTTATCTGATAGGGTGGTAAAAGCCCATTTTTCCCGAACTCTATCTATGGACCATTCTGTTCCGTCCTGTTTCGATGTAGACATTAGGGTAACACCTAATCCTGTTATACTAGTATTGGTACTAAGAAGTTGGATCTTGACTTAGGTCAACACCTGATATTGGGCCAAGTTTAGGCCAAGGGATAAATTATTGTTTATACATGACATGTTAGAATGTTGGTACACCTGTGGTGAAAAACTTCACCTTGATTATGTGATGACTCCTTTGAACTATCTGTTAGATATTCACCATGCTAGTATGTAATTATCCTTATGTTCATCCCTGCTTCTCATGCCAGTTAACTTTATCAGTTTACATTGATTGTAGTAGGGCTTACTCAGTCTTTTTGACTGATCTGTTTTCTTTCGCCTCTTTTCTTACGTTCCCCCCCCCCCCCCCAGGTTCTCAGGGTGGGAATATTGGAGCTTAGCTTGGCTTTCTGATCGCTTGCTTGTGGGATTTTAGCTTATGTGCGGTCTTGACATGAAGCTAGCTATGGTTATCACTTATTTTGGGGATAGTACTTATGTATTTCAGTTTTTCAGTTGAAGTTGTTTTTATCTAGACTTGTGTATTTGGAAAGTTGACATTATGTTGTACCAGACTTGTTTTGAAATAGTTTGAAATCTTCCGCTGTTTTACTTATCTTATTTACTCTGTTTACATATATACATATGTTCTTGTTCTGCCTTGATATATCATTATGCATGTTTACCTGTTTTAACGCCCCTCCAAAGTCAGAGTGCTTGCAAGAGCCAACCTGGCGGAGGTGGGGTGTTACATTTGGTATCAGAGCATATGGTTTACGAGAAGGAACAAAAAGGTTTTTAGAAAACTTTTGGAAAACTATTTTCAAAACCAAGTATAAAGTATTTTCCAAAGAAAAGTCTAGTTTATTTTAAAGGCTATTCCCCAAAAAGCCATTAGCAAAATTCCTTCGTTTTTCTCCATTCTGAATCTGTCTTCTTCTTCGTTTTCAGTATGGCCGATAACTTTGTTATCCCAGAGGGAGTGCAAGTTCCTGTTTGGTATAGGAGACTTATGGAGGCTAGGGCGACCGAAGCCGGCCCCGCAAATGTTACTCCTCCTCCGGTGGTTAATGTTCCTCCTCCTCCTGTCGCGGAGGTTCCTCCTCCTCCTCCCCCTCAGCATCCTCCAGTAGAGTTCACGAAGATTTGCAAGGATTTCAAAGCAATGGGTGGCAAGAACTTTCTAGGTACCGAGACTTTTGTAGAGGCCCGGAATTGGTTGAAGGAGACCGAGGATTTATTCGCTATCTTTGGATTAGATGATCAGAGAAAGATCTTGTTGGCGGTTTGGTTTATGAAGGATGAAGCCGCTTATTGGTGGGAGATCACCACCGCGACTAGGCCCGTTGAGACTTGGGCCGATTTCAGGACAAGATTCGGGCTTAAGTTTCTGTCTTCTGCTGAAGAGAATTTGCAAATGGAGAGGTTTATTGCTTTGAAGCAAGGAGACATGTTTGTCAAAGAATATGCGAACAAGTTCAATCAGTTAGCTCGTTTTGGCTTGGATATGGTGAGTACTACTCAGAAGAAGGCTCTTCGTTTTGCTAGAGGATTGAATGAGCCGTTACAAGAGTTAGCTATGTCTCATGTGCCCATGGGGGCCACGTTTGAGAGTTTGGTAGATATGGCCCTACTCAATGAAGAGAACAAGAGTGCAAAGAAGGAGGCCAAGGTGAATGAGTCTCAAAACAAGAAAACGGGGCCCAAAAAGGAAATGCAAAAGAAGGAGGAGAAGTCTGAAGATAAGAAGGAAAAGAAGTGCTTTACTTGTGGAAGCTCAACTCATCTAAACAAGGATTGCAGAAAGAGGAAGGGCACTTGCTTTAACTGTGGAGAGATGGGACACTTCACTAGGGACTGCTCGAAGAAGAAATAGACTACATCGGAAGGAACGGTGAATACTCGCATGGCGAGTGAATAGATTAGGGCTAGAATAATTTGTCTGTAGGATGTTTAATTTTCCTTGTCAGATTTTCAGTTTGAAACTCTTTTTCTGGTATTTTGATTCTGTAATGGAAACTCGGTACTTTAGTGCTAGTCTTGCTTCTGATCTGGTAATAGTCTCAAACTCCCTGAGAGTTATAACTCATCTGTTTGTGATAAATTGGGGTTTGAGAGTATCTGTGTTGGGCATGAGGGTGACTATGACGAATACATTCTGGGTTTCTACCATGCTTAGTTTCCTAAGAATCATTTGGGGAAAATCTGATCTGTACTAGTAGTCTGTAAGTATATGTACCAAGTTTTTGTTTTATCTGTGCTCGCTTCCATCACTCGACTGTATCTTGTTGAGATAGGAATCCTATGGATGTAAACATGTGTTTGAGACATGTTATGTTTGATGGTTGCAAGTGGTTGCTAGTGGTTGCTCGTGGATGCATAAACACACACTAGGCACTAGATCGGCTTGAAATACACTCTCATATTGCATATGGACGTGTGTACATTTTCAATTCTTATGGTTGCAAGATGGTTAATTCGACACATGGATGTTGCATATGGACGAATGTTTGTGCATACATATAGTATTATATGATTAGGACTATTTGCATACATAATGGATTCATTTCACTAACATACTTTGCATTGAGGATCTTTGCATTAGATAAGAACATATACACGCACCTTTTGCATATGTTCATACCGCATTAGAATCTTTAAGGACAATGATTGCTCGTGAATGATGATTTGAGTAGATGGATGATGGATGGTAGGATGCGTTCTTCCTAACTTGAAGATTTCGAGGACGAAATCCTTTAAGGAGGGGAGAATGTAACAACCCGTATTTCTGATAACCTGTTATATCGTAAATCGAGGTAGAATTTAATTTATAAATCTGAATCAAGGGAAATGGACTTTGCCATTGCGTTCGTCTCGGAAAAATACGCGAAATAGAGCCCGAGTTTTCGAAAATCGGAGTCCTTATGGCCCGGTTAAGGCCCGAAGAAGTTTTCTGAAAATTCAAAGTTCAAAACAGATTTAAAATTCAGCTTCAAATTTCAAAATTGGGGCCATTGGGCGCAGGTGGGAAAATTCCCGCCTAGCTACCCCAGTCTACAGGCCTGTCGACTGGGCAGTCGACTTGGCTAGGACCAAGTCGACAGCCCTGTCGACTTGGGTGTCGACAGGGGGTGCTCGGCCAGTTTGGCCTGATGCACCATTTTTGGGTTTGGCTGTGTTTTGGGGCTGTTTTCTGGAAGCTTCCGAGATCTGATGGTCCTAATCTAACCTAGGGTTAATCTAAGGGTCTAAAACACATCCTAATCCTATAAATAAGCCCCTAACCTAACCCTAAATCATCATTATTCATTCAAGTAACTAAACTATGGCAAAATCATTCCTCTCATGGCCTCCACTCTCTTCATAAAATTCCTAAGTTATTTCTATGAGAGATTTTCAATGCATACAAGTGTTTTCAAGCTTGTATGAGCATCATTAGCTTGCATTCAAGTCAAGTTTCCATATTTACATCATAAAGCAAGGGTTTTGATCATTTTGGCTCAAGGGTTTTTCTATTAAGAGCTTGCATTTTGGGTCTATTTGATTGCATAAGGGCTTTGTCATATTTTTGTGTCTTCATAAGCATTGTAAGCCCTTTTCTACTTTCATATTTAAACTTTAAAGTTAATGAATGATGCAAGTTTGGTTGATCATTATGATATGCAAGTTTGCCATGATATGCAAGTTTATTGTGTCATGTTATGCAAGTTTGATATGTTATGTTATGCAAGTTTACTATGATGTGTTATGCAAGTCTATCATGTTATGTATGCAAGTTTGCTATGTTATGATATGCAAGTTGCCATGTTATGTTATGCAAGTTTGCTATGTTATGATATGCAAATTGCCATGTTATGTATGCAAGTTTGGGTTGATCATCTTACTCATGTTATCATGTTATGCAAGCTTATCTTGGGTTTATGAGCCTAAAGCTTCAAGCTTTATGCTAAAGGTTGCATTTTGGCAACATGTAAGTTATCATATCTCTTATGATAACTTGCATGTGAGGCTAAATGCGAACTTATGGCCATTTCTACATGTCATTTATCACCATGTATCACCAATATGCTAAGTTTGGTTTTACGCATGCTTTTGAGGCCTAAAATGTAATATGCAAGTATATGAACATATGTACATTTCATATGCCACCATGTTAAACTTGTGGCTTCAACACCTTTATGTCATGATTATGCCAAGTTCCCTCTTTCTATCCTTTATGCGCTATTGCGATATGTAAGCGATGGGATTGCGTTTGGGGTTGGGTAAACTTAAAGGACATAAAAACATAAGATTGGGAATTTACCTATTAAGTTAGGTCTACCCATTGGGAATTTACCTATTAAGTTAGGTCTACCCAAATTCTTGAAAAAAAACGTGTAATATGTTTTGGAAACATAATGGACATGACACTTAGAAAATATAAGTGTGGCCAACTCGAGGTTGGGTTGAGTTTGTAGCATAAATCTACCCGGAACCAACCGGCTTAACTAGTGGCTACAAACAATAGGACCCAATGTGAGAAGTTGGTCAAGTTGTGCTTGAACCCGAGGTTAGACTAGGTTGTGGTGTAAAGCTACCCGGACCCGCCCGGCTTAACTAGTAACCACAACGAGGTCTAATGTGAGAGGTTAAGGTGCATTAAATTAATTAATGCTACATGATAAGGTTAAGTAAATTTGACTTATGACACTTAACCAATTTGACATGAATGGGTAGGTTAAGTGAATCCGGGCTTGATTTCCTTATGACACTTAACCGTAAAATATGACTAGTGGTTAGGGTTAAGTTAATCTACACTTAACCAATCTGAACTCGGTAATTTAACGGGGTTATGTTGAACTATACTTAACCAATCCAACTCAGTAATTTGGTAAGGCTGAGAACCGATTTGATACCTGGTCTGGATAAACTAACTTGATTGATAAATTAAACAAACCTGTTTTGCGGATCTGTAGGACCCACACCAAGTTAGGCAAGTTTGTAAATCTGTTATCTGATCCGTTAGTCTGAAAACTGATCGTCTGAACTTTGTATGTCTGAACTCTATTGATAAGTTAATGTGAATCTGATAGTCTGGGGACACAAGCGGGAATACTTGTGTCATTTTTTGTTTGGGACCCATATTAGTCAGTAACCCTTTCTGGTATCAAAACTTTGACCCAACTGTAGGTAGGGTCCGGGCACGCTTACTGAACTAATTATAAGTGGTTCATTCTGATAATGGCGATGGGTGTTGATGGTGCGTTCCAACCGGGTCATGTGCGTGCATGGATCCCGGTCTGCCTCTGAGGATGTAAGACGCCGTGACATCTGTAAATATGCGTGTGCCAATTGGTTGCCACTTTAGGGAGTGATACACCTTATCGTGGGGCCGACATAGGGTATTTATGTATTAGGGAGCCGATCGCTTGGGTAGGATTTAGGGTACACTTAGCTCTGTCTGATTCTGTTGGTACCGTCTGTTTTGTTGGGTGGTAACACCCGTCTGTGTCTGCGTGGTACCGTCTGTTAGGGTGGTAAAGGCCCACTACTAGTGTATACCTAATTGTAGTATTCCGTTTCTGTACTCTGTTCTGTTAGGGTGGTAAAGGCCCATTATTGTTAGCATTCCGTTTCTGTACTTTATCTGATAGGGTGGTAAAAGCCCATTTTTCCCGAACTCTATCTATGGACCATTCTGTTCCATCCTGTTTCGATGTAGACATTAGGGTAACACCTAATCCTGTTATACTAGTATTGGTACTAAGAAGTTGGATCTTGACTTAGGTCAACACCTGATATTGGGCCAAGTTTAGGCCAAGGGATAAATTCTTGTTTATACATGACATGTTAGAATGCTGGTACACCTGTGGTGAAAAACTTCACCTTGATTATGTGATGACTCCTTTGAACTATCTGTTAGATATTCACCATGCTAGTATGTAATTATCCTTATGTTCATCCCTGCTTCTCATGCCAGTTAACTTTATCAGTTTACATTGATTATAGTAGGGCTTACTCAGTCTTTTTGACTGACCTGTTTTCTTTCGCCTCTTTTCTTCCGTCCCCCCCCCCCCCAGGTTCTCAGGGTGGGAATATTGGAGCTTAGCTTGGCTTTCTGATCGCTTGCTTGTGGGATTTTAGCTCATGTGCGGTCTTGACATGAAGCTAGCTATGGTTATCACTTATTTTGGGGATAGTAATTATGTATTTCAGTTTTTCAGTTGAAGTTGTTTTTATCTAGACTTGTGTATTTGGAAAGTTGACATTATGTTGTACCAGACTTGTTTTGAAATAGTTTGAAATCTTCCGCTGTTTTACTTATCTTATTTACTCTGTTTACATATATACATATGTTCTTGTTCTGCCTTGATATATCATTATGCATGTTTACCTGTTTTAACGCCGCTCCAAAGTCAGAGTGCTTGCAAGAGCCACCCTGGCGGAGGTGGGGTGTTACAAAACTAGTTCATTTCGATAAAAATCTATTTTTATCTTTTCAAATATGGAGTTTTTCATCCCAATTCTTCACAAATCATTTCTTATGATTTTACACAAATTATTGATATTATTAATAATTTTATCAAGGCCCGTACAGTCGATTTCCATCAATGGCCATCGAACTGCACTTACAGCGACCTTTTCCAAATTTGATTTGGACATAATTCCAAATCCAACCGTTAGATTTCTAATTTCTAATATTCGTTAGAAAGCTCTTTTCGATACGAACCCAACGGTTCTGGTTTTAGGAGAATCCGACGGTCGGATCTCCCGTAATATCCGTTCGAATTCAATGGTCGAAATTCGCGAACTGCCGCGGCGCGTTCTATTCAGGCCATTATATTATATATATAATATATACTTCATCGATTTCCTTTTAAAACGTATTTTATAAATCGTTTTAAATTCGTTTTAAATTCGTTTTCAAAACGGTTTCAACTTTATATTCAATTTCAAATCAAAATTGAATATTCCAATATAAATTCGTTTTAAATTCATTTCAAATCGATTTCAATTCCAATTGATTTCTAATTCAATTTCAGTTCGTTTTCAATTAAATTCAATTTCAATTCGAATTCATTTATATACAATTTCAATTCGAATTCATTTATATTCAATTTCAATTCGAATTCATTTATATTCAATTTCAATTCGAATTCATTTCTATTTCAACTCGAATTCATTTCGATTTAATTTCAATTCGAATTCATTTATATTCAATTTCAATTCGAATTCATTTCTATTCATTTCAATTTCAATTCGAATTCATTTCGATTTAATTTCAATTCGAATTCATTTCTATTCAAAATATCAGATTTTGAAATCACTTTCGATATTCATTATAAAATGAATAAAATCGATATAAATATCGTTCACGTCTAAATGGCGTCAATCTAATCAACATGGCTTCATATATTTTTATTTTCAAATATTCTATTTCAAATATTTCTATTTCAAATATTTCTTTTTCAAATATTTTATTTCAAAACTGGAATGAGGCCCAATCAATTACCATATATTGTTAATTATATGGATTTTCTACAACACATGTATACAATAACAAACGATGAATAATCAACCATCATCCAAAGTGCATTCTACACTGTATAAGCATCAAATATAAATATTCAACGCTTATAACAGTTTGTCAATCAATCGATTGACATACAACTAATTATTGGGATTAGTGTATGTCATATATCACCGGAATACCCGTGTGGGGTTTCAAACAATCAAACACAGATTTTATTTGTGCAGTTGGGCGAGGTGTAAAATTTATTGTCCCAATCAATATCAGTCAAATCAGTGTATATAAACAAATCTCCGATTTGTTTATTACTATTTATTTCATTTCATATACACGTTAAAAATTCTATTTTTAACTATAAAATATTTTTAACTGTAAAAATATTTTATTTCATTTCACATCACACAATCAATCTACACATCAAAATCAAACAAACAAACAAGCCGTCCATGGTCTGTGGACGACGGGTGTCGGGTGCTACTAAACACCGTCTGCATCCTAGTATATATATATTTTAACTAGAAATTTAAATTAAAAGTGAGAAGTTCTCACAGAGGGTTCCACTCCGCCATGCTTTGCTGTTGAACTTCTGAACTGTCTGGATTCCTTTGAAATTCCAATGCAGTTCCATCTCATTTCTTTTCACGCTGTTCAAGTAAAAATCATATTTTTATTTCTTCATTTCAATAAATAAAAATTTCATTTTTATTTCGAATTCATATATATTTTTACAATGTTTATTTCAATATAAGAAATTATAATTTTATATTTCTACTTTAATAAAACCATATTTTCAATACTCTACCTAAGTAAAAATCATATTTTTATATTTCACATATGATAAAAATCATATTTTTATTGTCTACCTTATATAAAAATTATATTTTTAATCTTTATATAATATAAAAATCATATTTTTAATCTTTCTATATTATAAAAATCATATTTTTACTCTTTCTATATTATAAAAATCATATTTTTAATCTTTCTATATTATAAAAATTATATTTTTAACCAAATAAAGATATCAACTTTTCTTTTATAAAAATCTGTTTGTAATCAACGCTAACTAATACAATAATCAAATTAACTAAATAAAACCAAATAAAAACTCACATTGCAACTATGAAGAAGGAGGAGGGTCTGCATTCGAAGCCATGGCCTTGGGGAGGCTGCATTGGGGTCTTGGTGGCAGGAGAGGTCGGCACTAGGGGTGCGGTGGGTCCAGGCAGTGGCGGTTTCTGCTGTGGGGTTGTAGGGGCATCGGATTTAAGACGAGAGGGAGGAGAGAGAAAGAATCGAGAGGAGAGGGTGCTGGAGAGGGCGGCTGACGGTGGGCGCGAGGGGCGACGTCCTATGGAGAGAGGGAGATCGATTCAGGCGAGGTATGGGGGTCGCGCTCTGGTCTTTGGGTCTCGACGCGGAGGAGGGTGTCCGATGGGAGGCGCCGTTCAACTGGGGGGCGGTGGCGATAGGGTGGAGGCGCGGTGGCGTTGTGAGGGGTGACGGGTTTTAGTTGAGCGGTTTTTTTTTTATTATTTTCTTCAGATCTGAAATGAACAAAAATGAGGGAGGAAGAAGGAATAAAGAGGGTTGACTAATATATTTTTATATTATTTTAAATCCTAAAAAGTAACTTTAAATTTCGATCTCAAAACGAGACCCACCGCCTGTCGTCCATAGCTAATTACCCCCATTCTGAACACAATGGGATATGTATCGTAAGCTGATTTGAATGTTTCGATTAGTTTTCGTCAAAATCAACATATAACTGTATATATTGAATTTGAACACGCATTTCAATTTACTTGGGTCACATACTAACTAGAAAAATTCCTGAAAAATATTTTCTAGCTTCGTATCGATGATACGGTCCTAACAAAACTAATTTCGTCGAATTCTGAGGCTGTTGGAAAAATGGCCATTTTCCAGTCGATTAAATTCAACTGAAACTGGTCAAACGCGTTTTCCTTTGCCACGCTCACATATTGATTCGAAAAATTATAAAATTTGGAATCTAGCAATAACTTTACATCACGGATCCAACAAAAGTGGTTTTGTCAAAATCCGAGGTCGCTTGCAAAATTCCCATTTTCAAGGGCCAGAATTCCATAGCGACTATTCTGAATTTTCAGTTGGACATATCTTTTGATTCCCGCTATGAAATTTCAATTTTTCGGATTCGTTGGAAAGATATTCTCAATTAGATTCTATTATTTTCGGTTTTGCTAAAATCCGGTTTATTTTGCACCCGGTACATTCATTTGAAGTTTGAAATCGAATTATCGAACTACCGCGCCATTTTCAATTCCTTTCTATAATTATATATAATTATTTATATTCTAACAACGATCTATATAAATATATTCGTCGAATTCCATTCAAAATAAATTTCTCGTCGATATTATTTAAAATAATTCATTTTAAATAATCAAAATTCACTAAAATTGCCAAAATAAAAATTTTAAGTTGGCCCAGATTTCCGGGTTATTACAATCTCCCCCACTTAAAACTTTTCGTCCCCGAAAAGGAACGAAGCCGTAAGTTGTTTAACAAATCAACTCAACTTCCAGTATTTTGACTACGACTTAAGTTCTTCAACTTTTCAGTTTCTAAGAACTTTTCAAATTTTTCAAAAATTTGGCTAACACCCTAAATTTTCAGAAAATTTCGCCATAACCTCCCCTGCACCGGAAGTACCGGGAAAATCCTGAAACTGCCATATAGGCCCTCTGATCTCAAAAAGAAAAAGAAAAAGCCAAGCGGCTAGCCAATCGGCTCATAAAATCATCATCACCCAAACAAAACAGTAAATTATGGTAAACATGTACCTATTTGTCGGGCAAATTTTTTTATTCTTCTGCTCTAGCCTCCTTGTTATGACCTGTTCAATGTAAGTACATGTATACGCAAGCAAATGCGATAAATTTCCAATACAATTCACTATTTGATCAATTGGGCTATATGGTACAAATTTTAATTAATCAAACAACACAACCATCAATCAATTAGTTGATTAGCTTTTGAAATTCATAACTTTGATACCTAGTCAAAAATCAAATTTTTGATGCCAAATCATAACAATAATGTATCCTATCTAGTTTTGGTTCTCACATAGTCAATTGGAAATATATAGAAATCTCACTTTCGTCGCTCGAATATAAATACTGGCGATGGTGCCCCGCCACCAGAATTATCCCCGGGCAACTAGAGGGATTCTATATCTACCCAGTATATTAAAACTTCGAACACACGTTTGCAAGACATATATATACAAAATATTTATATATTGGATTGTCCAAATTCATTTAAAATAAATATTCAAATATGAATAATTATTTAAATTTCAAAACAAAATTTGTTTTTTTTTTGTTTTAAAAATATACTCTTCACACTCGTTCTAGGATACTACGGATTCCATCTCTAACGAGTCATTCTAATTGGATATTACTAATCCAATATCTGATGAATTCTTCCGTATGGTTCTAGTGTGCCCTTTTCTCTGGGCTTTGTAAACCAAAGCTCTGATACCAAATGTAAAGACCCGTAACTTCCCCGGTGAGGAAAGTGCGGATAGTTCGAGAACAAGCCACAACAGAACGCAGACGGGAGAACATTTCATTGTATATTACAACAATTCATCAGAATACAAGAATATACAGAATATAAATGAACAAATATTACACAGAAGTATCAGAGATTTAAATTACATTTAAATACATTGCAGCAGAAAATAATACAATACACAACTAGAAGAGATATACGGATACAAAGCTTTCCGGATATCATTCCAGCTGTAAACCAGGATCCTGTGAATATAAATCTGCAAAACCAAAACTACTAGCTGCCCGTGTCAAAATAGGGGCACCCAGAGTTTAGGTTAAAACAATAAACTCCAGGTCAGTCACGGGACTGGTGTGAGAACTAAAACAGTTATTAATCTTTATTTTAAAGTTAGGTAAATCAAGGGACCACGCCGCTAACGCGGAACGGGTTTCCTCCCAAGAATACCAGTGCATAAAACAAACAACGCAATGCTAAATAAAAAAAGCTATTATAAGACCCAGGTCCTATCACACAATGCAACGCAAGCCGGGGGATAGGGTTTTCCCTTATAATAGCCAAACATGCTTAGTACGTTTAAAACAAATCAGTTGATACTATTATAAGTGCATAGTGTATAAAACAACTTCAAATCATAAATATCAATCATAGACGGCATGGGTACCATATATCATGTCGCCATACTAGGCTCTACAATCAAAACCGCAAATGTCACGTATTTGGAAATTGGATTTCCGTCTGTGAACCGAGGCAAAAGATAGTCCTCTACCGATTCGAGACGCTCTAGCCCATGTCTCAGGAACAGCCGCAACTGCCCCTTGGATCGTCAGGGCCGGTCCACCATGTGGATTATTATGCCTGAACAATACGTCTCCCCGCCCTTTGGGGCGTCAATGAGCCAACAAATGACTCCATCGGACCCGGATTGTCCGATCAAATCGTGGCGCCTCGCAACAGCAACAACCACATAAGTCAAACTCGTCAAGGCTTGTAAAACCACTGACGCCACTTCTAACTAGAAGGAAACGCATGCCCTCCCTGATGTCCTCTCCCGTTTCTGGTTCACAACCGGGGTGTGAGGCTCGCGAATTCACGTTACACAAAGCTATGCCACAAAGGCCGTGCTTTGATCATCAACCACAAGACTTGCTTTTCAACAGAAGCCTTGATCATTTGCATCTTAGCATGCCACATAGGCAAACCACTCTATGCAACCGATATCAGTCACACAGAATGAAATCCGATATCAGACACACAGTCCATTTACAAGTCCGTTCTGTGTCTGAACGAAACCGGAGGCACCTAGTACCCCGCGCATCCATCGATCTCCAAATACGTCTGGACGATCAACAACTGTTTCCATCTTCTTGGGTGTACATCCCAATCAAGATCATCAGTAATCACCCAAACGATGTGAAGACCTCCGGTCTTCGACCAACGTCTTCATCTTCGACTTATCGTCGTATCAGTTATTCAGAATGGGATAAACCCGGTCTTTCTGAATAACTCGCGTATATAATAAACATGTGTTACACAAACACAACATACGCCTCATTCCAATTCATCAGTCGCTAATCGTAAATTAATCAAGAGAATAATCCCCCAAACATTAACCCTGAAGGCCGAAACCAACATCAGATCAATATCCAGAAAACCATTCTGCTTGGCTAACCGACAGTTAGTTTCTAAATTCCACATTCTTAGGGAAAGGTTCCCATTAATTTAATCAAAGATAAATCCTTTATATTTATTCTTTAATCTACTTTTTAATATCAATTCAAACTAGTCGGGATTAACAAACCTTACCGAAGTAATCGTTTGTTTTAATTTCCCAATCCCAACCTATTCATCCCATGAAGTAAAACGGGTCTTACTTCATATCTAACACCACGGTGTTATCGGTAAATTTAATTACCATTTCACGTTTAAATCTAATTAAAGATTTAACTATCGCCTGGAGCAAAACTGGTGATACTCCATTCTCGTTCATTTCAATCTAATTAAAGATTCATTAAAACTCCACTTAGTTTTAATCTGTGACTGGGTTAAAGAATCAGTGTCATTTAAAATACGGTTCACGATAAACCCAAAATCACATCACATTTCAATCAGTCCCTAACCATAAATTAGCAAGTGAGCAGTTCCCTAAGTATTAACCCCGAAGGCCGAAACCAACATCAGATCAATACCCCAGAAACCATTCAACTTAACTAACCTCCAGTTAGTTTCTGATTTCCTTAACTTCTTTGGGCCTAAGAACAGTATTATTGAAGATACCGTTCACGACAACCCAAAATCACATTTCATTAATTATCGGGTTAAAGAACAAGTGTTATTTAAAACACTGTTCACGATAAACCCAAAAATCAATACCAATTCAATTCCAATTAAATATTATTTAATTGGTACACTTCATTAAATCTAAATAAAATGATTTAATCTTTTCTCAACTAGGCTTAAGAACAGTGTTAATGAAGCCACCATTCACGACAAACCCAAAACACATTTGATATTAAATACAAGGCTCTGAATAGAAATTATATCGGCTTATATTCAATATCAAACTCTACGACTAACAAATATCGTATTGGAAATAACGATATAAATATATCTTTCAGATTCCCATAACTATATCTGTATCATCACGAAATCCAACATCGAAATATTCCGAAGACAATTTCGATTCAAATCTATTCCAATTCAATTATTGGAAATTCTGGTTATTTTCAAAACCATTTCAAATCCAATTTATTTATTTTAAAAATAAATAAATTACTATTCTAGTTCAAAACTAGTTCATTTCAATAAAAATCTATTTTTATCTTTTCAAATATGGAGTTTTTCATCCCAATTCTTCACAAATCATTTCTTATGATTTTACACAAATTATTGATATTTTTAATAATTTTATCAAGGCTCGTACAGTCGATTTCCATCAATGGCCATCGAACTGCACTTACAGCGACCTTTTCCAAATTTGATTTGGACATAATTCAAAATCCAACCGTTAGATTTCTAATTTCTAATATTCGTTAGAAAGCTCTTTTCGATACGAACCCAACGGTTCTGGTTTTAGGAGAATCCGACGGCCGGATCTCCCGTAATATCCGTTCGAAGTCAATGGTCGAAATTCGCGAACTGCCGCTGCGCGGCGCGTTCTATTCAGGCCATTATATTATATATATAATATATATAATATATACTTCGTCGATATCCTTTTAAAACGTATTTTATAAATCGTTTTAAATTCGTTTTCAAAACGGTTTCAACTTCATATTCAATTTCAAATCAAAATTGAATATTCCAATATAAATTCGTTTTAAATTCATTTCAAATCGATTTCAATTCAAATTGATTTCTAATTCAATTTTAGTTCGTTTTCAATTCAATTCAATTTCAATTTGAATTCATTTGTATTCAATTTCAATTCGAATTCATTTATATTCAATTTCAATTTGAATTCATTTATATTCAATTTCAACTCGAATTCCATTATATTCAATTTCAATTTGAATTCATTTATATTCAATTTCAATTCGAATTCATTTCTATTCATTTCAATTTCAATTCATTTCGATTTAATTTCAATTCGTATTCATTTATATCTAATTTCAATTCGAATTCATTTCTATTCATTTCAATTTCAATTCGAATTCATTTCGATTTAATTTCAATTCGAATTCATTTCTATTCAAAATATCATATTTTGAAATCACTTTCGATATTCATTATAAAATGAATAAAATCGATATAAATATCATTCACGTCAAAATGACGTCAATCTAATCAACACGGCTTCATATATTTTTATTTTCAAATATTCTATTTCAAATATTTCTATTTCAAATATTTCTTTTTCAAATATTTCTATTCAAATATTTTATTTCAAAACTGGAATGAGGCCCAATCAATTACCATATAATGTTAATTATATGGATTTTCTACAACACATGTATACAATAACAACGATGAATAATCAACCATCATCCAATGTGCATTCTACACTGTATAAGCATCAAATATAAATATTCAACACTTATAATAGTCTGTCAATCAATCGATCGACATACAACTAATTATTGGGATTAGTGTATGTCATATATCACCCCAATACCCGTGTGGGGTTTCAAACAATCAAACACATATTTTATTTGTGCAGTTGGGCGAGGTGTAAAATTTATCGTCCCAATCAATATCAGTCAAATCAGTGTATATAAACAAATCTCCGATTTGTTTATTACTATTTATTTCATTTCATATACACGTTAAAAATTCTATTTTTAACTGTAAAATATTTTTAACTGTATAAATATTTTATTTCATTTCACATCACATCACACAATCAATCTACACATCAAAATCAAACAAACAAACAAGCCGTCCATGGTCTGTGGACGACGGGTGCTACTAAACACCGTCTGCATCTTAGTATATATTTTAACTAGAAATTTAAATTAAAAGTGAGAAGTTCACACATAGGGTTCCACTCCGCCGTGCTTTGCTGTTGAACTTCTGAACTGTCTGGATTCCTTTGAAATTCCAATGCAGTTCCATCTCATTTCTTTTCACGCTGTTCAAGTAAAAATCATATTTTTATTTCTTCATTTCAATAAATAAAAATTCCATTTTTATTTCGAATTCATATATATTTTTACAACGCTTATTTCAATATAAGAAATTATATTTTTATATTTCTACTTTAATAAAACCATATTTTCAATACTCTACCTAAGTAAAATTCATATTTTTATATTTCACATATGATAAAAATCATATTTTTATTGTCTACCTTATAAAAAAATTATATTTTTAATCTTTCTATAATATAAAAATCATATTTTTAATCTTTATATATTATAAAAATCATATTTTTAATCTTTCTATATTATAGAAATTATATTTTTAATCAAATAAAGATATCAACTTTTCTTTTATAACAATCTGTTTGTAATCAACGCTAACTAATATAATAATTAAATTAACTAAATAAAACCAAATAAAAACTCACATTGCAACTATGAAGAGGGAGGAGGGTCTGCATTCGAAGCCATGGCCTTGGGGAGGCTGCGCTGGGGTCTTGGTGGCAGGAGAGGTCGGCACTAGGGGTGTGGTGGGTCCAGGCAGTGGCGGTTTCTACTGTGGGGCCGTAGGGATGTCAGATTTAAGACGAGAGGGAGGTGAGAGAATGAATCGAGAGGAGAGGGTGCTGGAGAGGGCGGCCGACGGTGGGTGCGAAGGGTGACGTCCTATGGAGAGAGGGCGATCGATTCAGGCGAGGTATGGGGGTCGCGCTCTGGTCTTTGGGTCTCGACGCGGAGGAGGGTGTCCGATGGGAGGCGCCGTTCAACTGGGGGGCGGTGGCGATAGGGTGGAGGCGCAGTGGCGTTGTGAGGGGCGACGGGTTTTAGTTGAGCGGTTTTTTTTTCTTCAGATCTGAAATGAACGAAAAGGAGGGGGAAGAAGGAATAAAGAGGGTTGACTAATATATTTTTATATTATTTTAAATCCTAAAAAGTAACTTTAAATTTCGATCTCAAAACGAGACCCACCGCCTGTCGTCCATAGCTAATTACCCCCATTCTGAACACAATGGGATATGTATCATAAGCTGATTTGATTGTTTCGATCAGTTTTCGTCAAAATCAACATATAACTGTATATATTGAATTTGAACGCGCATTTCAATTTACTGGGGTCACATACTAACTAGAAAAATTCCCGAAAAATATTTTCTAACTTCGTATCGACGATACGGTCCTTACAAAACTAATTTCGTCGAATTCTGAGGCTGTTGGAAAAATGGCAATTTTCCAGTCCATTAAATTCAACTGAAACTGGTCAAACGCGTTTTCCTTTGCCACGCTCACATATTGATTCGAAAAATTATAAAATTTGGAATCTATCAATAACTTGACATCACGGATCCAACAAAAGTGGTTTTGTCGAAATCCGAGGTTGCTTGCAAAATTCCCATTTTCAAGGGCCAGAATTCCATAGCGACTATTCTGAATTTTCAATTGGACATATCTTTTGATTCCCGCTATGAAATTTCAGTTTTTCGGATTCGTTGGAAAGATATTCTCAATTAGATTCTATTATTTTTGGTTTCGCTAAGATCCGGTTTATTTTGCACCCGGTACATTCATTTGAAGTTTGAAATCGAATTATCGAACTACCGCACCATTTTCAATTCCTTTCTATAATTATATATAATTTTTTATATTCTAATGACGATCTATATAAATATATTCATCGAATTCCATTCAAAATAAATTTCTCGTCGATATTATTTAAAATAATTCATTTTAAATAATCAAAATTCACTAAAATTGCCAAAATAAAAATTTTAAATTGGCCCAGATTTCCGGGTTATTACAAAAAACCTTAAAATCTGGATCACCACTACCATATTTGCATATGTAGTTATGTAAGACCATTGCAGCACCAACAACTTTGGCTTGAATTTCAAATGAATATGTTGGCATACCCTTCAAAATGTCAAACTATTTTTTTCCAAATGGAATAAGTTCTTTCAACGGTCATCCGTAAACTCGAATGGTAGAAATTAAACACTTTACTGGCCAGTTTTGGTTGATTCACGATCTCACGAAAATGCGAAATATGATACCTTATATTTCGATAAGGTGGTAAATATCTAGCCTGAAGTGGATATCTCGAGTTGACCAAATAATACTGTCGAACTGGAGGTTTAGGAAAGTTGGAGTTTCAATCAATTATAACTGAATTAAAAATTCTACTATCATGTGTAGTCCCTTCCGAACAAGCCACAACATAAGTAAGTTGTAAATCAGAAGAGCATACCGCAAATATATTCTATATAGCATAACCTTTTCTTCTGATATATGGGATAACTCGATCAGCAGGTAAGTGTGTAGATACGTGTATACCATCTATAGCACCAACGCAGTTTTTAAAATATGGATAGTACTGGGTTGAACTGTTGACGTAATGTGTAACATTGTTAAATTGTGGATTATTTGGCTATGTTATATCAGCACTAAGTAATTGAAAAGCTTTTAAAACAACATGAAAACAAATGAAAATTATGCTACCTGCTACTTGAAATCTTTCGTTAAATTGTCTATTTGAGAGCCCAATAGCCATTATGTAAACAAAAATACCAACCATTTCGCTCACACAAATTTTTGTCGTTGAAGAGAGACCATGATGTTGTAGGTTGTCACATAACGAGTAGAAACAAAGTCTTTTCATACGAAAATTATTTTGACAACGTTGTTATTGCACGTTCAAAATGTCATTGATCCAAGCAAAACCGGAATACTCTGAAGTATTAATCTGGATCATATGATTCCTTTGTGCAGTTTGGCATAATGATATCCTGTACAGATCGAGCAAACCATCAAAATCGAAGGATGGATCGGAGGTACACATTTATTTTGAAGAAGAAGAAAAGAATGATGGATGAGAAGTTGAGTAAGTAGAGATGAGTTATAAGGGAGGGTAAAAGGAGCCATTGGGAGGTGAATGTTGGAAAATTGAAATGACCCAAACTTCCCAGCCAGCCTAAACCGAACAAGAAGGCGGATTGCTTTGAGAACACGACTCATCAGAACACAAACAGGAGAAAATTTCACAAAAGTGATTGTATTGATAAATACCCAAAAGTGATTAAGTTTAATAAAAGTTGTGTTGCTTAGTGTACATCTAAAGATTATATGTTGTAATATGCACTAAACGATCTATATGTGGAACATGCGGTCATGATAAATTTGTATTATTCTTCAAAATTCACAAGCTCATGGTTTGCATAACCATGTAAGCTGACAAATACAATTTTACCATAGAAACATGTGTAGACTAATTCCCTTTTATACCTTTTTCACAGTGACTTCATGTTATTCAGCTTAACATGCCTCTCTAAAATGTACGTTTTACAACGTGTGCGTGTCATTGGTGTTCAATTATTATTTTGCATGAAATTTCATCTTTTTGATACCAGCCATATCACGTTTAAATCTTAAATGTATTCATTTAACTCTTTATGGATTTTTTTTAATTATAAAATTTTATCATTTTAATTTTCTTTTTCTTTTCTTTTTGTATTCAAGTGATTTTAGTTTCTACCCTTTTGATGTTTGTTAATTTTGGTATTTCTTTCAGAAATTTTGTCACATGACTTTAGCTCCACTAATGGTAACAGGAGAGCAAGTTTGTTGATACTATTTAACGTGTGTCACCATGACACCGCTAACGGTGTTAGTGGTGTGTGACTGAGATTTAACAGAAGAAATTCAGGGGGCAGTCTCAACCACACACCACTAACACCGTTAGTGGTGTCATGGTGACACACGTTAAAATAGTGTCAACAAACTTCTATTCTGGTGACACTATTTATCATAAAGAAAAACATGTGATGGCAGCACATTCTTTTCCGACAATGGGGTAATAATAATAGACATTTTTTCTTCAGTAATATTTTGAATTATTATTATTTTGGTAAGCAATTACATATTTGTATTCTGGTTGTACATTTTTATCAAAGATTTTCTTTGATCCATCACACTGATGTTAGGTTAAAATTATAAATCATGGAGGCTTACTTCCGTTGAAAGCTACAAATCATTATAAATCATGTATTGCTTAAAGATGGTCAGTTCTTATAATGCTTATAAATGACATATAATTAATAACACGTTGACGTAAATTTACAATAAAGCTATAATACTTGTGTTATAAACAAAAAAACACAACTTTGTTTACTTGAAGTGTGTTTGGAATCAATACCAAAACTATAATTCAACTTACTATGGTGTCTGGCCAGCACAATATGGAAGCTGTGGTAGATCGGCTTTTCTTTTGAGATTTGGTATCACATGTAGTTAATGATTTATCATAAACAGATATTATTTTGGCATGACAATGCCTAATTAAATTATATACTAGATGCAATTACTTACTGTAATAATTGCATAAATGAATTTTTATATCAGGAATGATAAGATCAACGAAGTAAATAAACTGGAGTGTAGCATCTATGTCAACAAAACCACGAAGAATGAAGAAAATTGAAAATTGATTAACTGCACAAAGATAATGATGTTTTTAATGGGATTTCATAATGAAGAAGTTGGTGAAGTAAGTAAATTAGCTAGTTTAAGGAATTGAAAATGTCTCGTTTCCACAAAATAACATAATGATATATATAAAAGCACGTATGGTAATCATGCCATAATATATGTTTTTTGAGAAGTGTCAGATCAAAATAGTGGAAATGGAAATATTAAATTTCCATGCTATGTTTATTTGGTACGAAAATTAGGTGCAAGATAATTAATTGTGTAAGTATTCTTAGTTAAAATTAGAGAATATGACGGCTCCGGTCTTATGTTAAATATGTATTATAAAAGCTTTATTGGGCTTCATGGGTCAAGCCCATTTTCTTTTGTTTTTTGTTCTATAAATACTATTGCCGTGAGCAATACTCTGTAATGTTGATTCTTCACAACAAATTACATTCTGCAATAATAAACTCTTTGAGTCTTCTTCATTTCATTTTTGTACATCAATAATTTTGATTTCTCAACTTGGTATCAGAGCCGAGGACTTGTTCTTGCATTGATCATTAGCAGTGTTGATCAATTATTGATCCATCAGAGTAAATTCATCATTTGGATTACCCTTCATCAAAGGATCAGCCTCTCATTTGAAGGTTGCTGCCTTATTCTTCAAATCAAGAGCCTCGCCAACAGTGTTTGTCGCTGCATCTTAATTTCAGAACAAGGTTGCAGAGATAGATCTATTTTTCTCAAGAAACTTATCAAGATATATCAAGAAATCATCAATTTTGTCAAAACTGTCGTCTACAGATTGCCAATCAGGTTTTGTATTTGTCCTTCTGATTCTAACAGCTAGTTTTCATCATTTTGGCAATCTGAGTTACATCTTTTATACCATTGAAGACTCTGGATTTATCTCAATTCAAAGCTCAAGAGATTAAATCTTACCTCTGACTTGTTTTGAGTTCTGTTTTTGTTTCTTTGTTATCATCATGGTTAATCCAACAGATGATTCAATCCCACAAGTCTCCAGTAACAGGAGCCATCAATCTCAATCAGATCCCATTCAAGAATTGATGAAGGCCATCGTAAAACCTCAAAGTTAGTTAATCTCAATCACTCTTGATGAATCCAATTACCTGTTATGGAAATTACAGGTAGAAACAGCTGTTAGAGCCTATGGTTTAGAGGATTACATCTTTGGAACAAAGATTTTTCCACCTAAACTAGTTAGAGACAAAGAAGATAAACTGGTAAGTAATCCTGAATACATTATGCATCATAGACAAGATAGTCTTGTATGTGCATGGATGATGTCCTCTATTGGATCTACTATTTTACCACAATTAATAGGGGTCAAGACTGCTCAAGAAGTGTGGGAAATAGTTCAAAGAAATTTCTCCAGTCAATCTTCAGCTAGAGTTATGCATCACAAAAGACAACTGCATAGCATAAGGAAAGGTGAATCATCTATGAATGAATACTTACTTAGAGTGAAAAACATTTGTGATCAATTAAGTTCTACAGGCCAAGGTATACCTGAATATGAACAGGTAATAGCCATTGTGAGTGGTCTTGATGATGAGTATGAAGCTGTTACTGCCATTATATTATCAATGGATCCAACACCCTCCTTGCAATATGTGTATTCCACACTATTGTCTCATGAAGGCAGAATTGAACACAAGAAAAGTACTAATTATGATATGTCAGTTAACTACACTTCCTATGGTAGAGGAAAAAAATCAAGAAAAAGGAAGTGGTTCGAGAAATCAGAATAATAATCAAAGGGGGGGTTGGTTTGGCAGAGGAAGAAGAGGTGGTAGGAGCAACAATAATAATAACAGAATAAGTGTCAAATTTGTGATAAAGTGGGGCACAGTGCTAGCAAGTGTTACTTCATATTTACTTCTAATTACACTACTTCACAACAAAGTAACAGTGCAAGTGCAAACATGGTGAATACTACTAAAGAAAACAGTAAAGCTCAAGCAGAAATTCTCAATACTGAAGCCTCTACCAGTGATGATGTGTCAGATGACTGCTAATATCCTGATTCTGGTGCAACCAACCATGTTACCAACAATTTGAACTTGGGAAACACGGAGTACAAAGGTATGCAAAATCTCACTATTGGTAATGGTAGAATTGCACACATCTCACACACTCGAAATGCAAGTATTGATGGAAATAAACCTCTTGTTTTAAAAAATTTGCTTAGAGTTCCATCAATTAAGAAAAATTTAATGAGCGTTTCCCAATTTGCAAAGGACAATAATGTTTATTTTGAATTCTATCCTAATGCATGTGTAGTTAAAGACATACTGACTCAAAAAATTATTTTGCAGGGTAAAGAGAATAAGGGATTATACAGACTTGATTTCAGTTATTCAAAAAATTCTGACATTAGAAATAATCCCTGTGTTATGTTTGTAGTAAACAATTCTGATTGCATTAAGGAATTTGATATGTGGCATTGTAAATTTGGACATCCCAGTATTAAAATTACCAAACATGTCATGATGAATAATAATCTTTCTGTTAGTAAAGAATCCGATTCTTATTTTTATACTGCTTGCCAATTGGGAAAGAGTCACAAACTTGCATTTCCAGACTCACAAACCACTTATACTAAACCTCTTGAACTAATAGCCACTGATTTGTAGGAGCCTGCACACATTAGTTCTTACTATGGTCACAAATATTATATATCCTTCATAGATGCATATTCTAGATATGTTTGGATTTATATGCTTAAATCTAAATCTGAAACCAGTGATGTGGTTATACAATTTATTAATAAAGTAGAAAACCTTACTAGTAATAAGGTCAAAGCTTTTCAAATAGATGGTGGTAGAGAATTTTTACCTTTAAAAACTTCCTTTGAAAAAAAAGGAATTAATCATAGACACACCTGCCCTTATACATCTGAGCAAAATGGTATTATTGAAAGGAAACATAGACATATTGCTGAAACTGGTATAACTTTGTTAGCTCAAGCATCTTTGCCTTTTAAGTATTGGACTGATGCTTTTAATACAGTTGTACACTTAATTAATTTAATGCCTACAAAGGTGTTAAAGTTTAAATGTCCACAAGAAATGCTAACTGGAATTAAACCAGACTATGAACATCTAAATTTTTCTGGATGTCAGTGTTTCCCATATTTAAGACCTTATAACAGTCATAAGTTAGATTACAGATCTACTGCATGCAACTTTTTAGGGTACTGCAACAAGCAGAAAGGTTACAAATGTTTGGACAACAAAGGGAGAATTTATATATCAAGACATGTTAAATTTAATGAACATATGTATCCTTTTAGTAAAGATAATTCAATTTCTATAGGAAATATTTTAAGTAATAAACAGGTTAGAATTAATATACCTGAAGAAGATGAAGTATTGGTGCATGTTCATCATAATGAACACAACACTAGCTCTCAACACACAGTGCCTTCAAATAGGCCAGGTCAAGAGCATTTCACTCCCATTTTTGAAAGTGCAGAGCAACAGAGTCCAAATGTTAGTGGAACACATGGTGAGCTAATAGCAGACAATAATATATTATCTAAAGAACAAACTGCAGATGTGAGAGATACAGGTAATACAGTAAATGAGAGAGATACAGGTAATCAACATCCAATGTTTACTAGAGCTAAGTGTGGCATCTTCAAACCAAAGGTTTATAATACTGCTATTTCTAATGATGAGCCAATTTCTTATGATGAAGCAGCCTTAAATGTTAATTGGAATCCAGCCATGTAAGTTGAATATGATGCTTTAACTAAAAAAGGGACATGGACTTTGGTTGATAAACTAGAAAATAAAAACATAATAGGCTGCAAATGGGTCTATAAGTTAAAGAGAAATGCAGATGGTTCAATTTCTAGATACAAAGCAAGATTGGTTGCTAAAGGGTATTCACAAAAATATGGTTTTGATTTTTCAGAAACTTCTTCACCTATTGTGAAGCCAACATCAATCAGAATTATTCTATCAATTGTTTTGTACAGAAATTGGAATATCAAACAATTAGATGTTAATAATGCATTTCTCAATGGTGAATTGCAGGAAGAGGTTTATATGGAGCAACCTCAAGGATTTATTCAACGTACAAAAAAAAAGTGTGCAAGCTTAACAAGGCAATTTATGGTCTAAAGCAAGCTCCAAGAGTTTGGTTTGACAAGCTGAAATCAACACTTGTCAATCATGGATATAAATCATCCAAATCTGATAACTCTATTTTTATTAAAATTTCGGAGTTTTCCACTACATATATTCTAATTTACATTGATGATTTTATCATTACAGGGAGCAATGATGCTGAAATTAAAGCTATTACAATGTTGTTGACACTGAATTTTCAATTAAAGACTTGGGAGACTTGAATTATTTTTTAGGTGTTGAAGTTAATAGATCATCATGTTCTGAAATGATTCTTAGCCAAAAAAAAATATTTTAGAAATTTTGGTTTGAGCCAAAATGGACAAGGCAAACTCATTACCTACACTAATGATCACCAGTGCTTAACTATCTAAACATCAAGGTGAACCTTTTCAAAATGGAAAGTTCTACAGAAGTATTGTAGGTGCTTAACAGTATACTACAATAACTAGACCAACCATTGGTTACTGTAGTGACCCGTATTTTAGCAAGATAATAATTTATTAATTTAATTATATAAATAGTGATTTAGAGAATTAAATGGCCGTTAATTAAATAATAGTGAATATTTAATTAAAATAATAAATTAAATAATATATTCAATCCAGAAATAATCAAAAATATTGGACATCACAATATTCTGTGAACGGTGTCATCCCTAAGATGTAATTCAGCTTAGAGTTGAATTATATTGACGAATATATTCAATCGACGACAGTTTGAACGTATAATTATATTATAATTAAAATCGAGCTAGAAATGGCGCTGCAGTTCGCGATTTGGCGATTCAGACTTCAACTGAATGTATAGGATTCGTTTTAAGCCGGATTTCTGTGAAACAAAAAACGTGTGGAGCTGGTGGAGTATATCTTTCTAGTGGAAGAGGAAAATCGGGATTTTGTCGTGTAGATTTTGATTTACGTCCAAATCAAATTTCAGGAAAATCGCTGTGGAATTCCTTTCTAATTTGCGACGCTTTAATTATGTTATAAATCGATTTTCAATATAAATTGAATATCGGGATAATCTGGAATTCTGAAATATCGTGTTATAAAATCTGATGTAATATTCTGGAGCTGGATGATATCGTATACGAAGATATACGATAATATAAATTTATTTATATTTAATTTAATTATATTTAATTATATTTATATATTTAAATGGGTCATCCAGAGCTTTAAAAATAAGCCACTTTTGCAAACGAAGTCGGAATTCGACGAAACCAGTTTCGTTGGGTCCGTAATGTCAAATTCTAGTGGCATGTCAGTTTTTGTGATTTTAAGATATCGTATGTGGTCGCACGAATTTTAAAGGACCGAAGACAAGGAGAAAAACGAGAAAATAAAATACGAAAATCAAATTCGAAATATCCCCTTTATTTTTCTACAATCCGGCACAAGCCTCTGGGGCCTTCGGTCTCAACCACAACCAAAACCAACCCAATCACGGTATCAAACCAATCAAAACAAGGACATAGAAAGCAAAAATGAACACGAGAAGAGAATATGCCAGGAATATTCCTTTTAAAAAAAATATCTAGATATTTATATCTCCTATAAATACCACTACCCTTCTTTCTAACCTAAATCCACTTCTCTTATAAATAATGCGCCGCCACCTTTTTTTCTCAGAAAAATGAAAGAACGCAAGAAAGAAATCGAAATCAAATGGTAGAAAATCCTATAAATTCCCAAACACTTATATTCGTGATGCTAGTGAATTGCTCTTCAGTTTGATATGAGTTTCGCTGCGTTCGATCCATTTTCTGTTCACTGTCTTTTTCGAGCGTGAACCTAGGGTTTGGAGTATTGGGAAATTGGTGCACCAACGATCGAGTTGGGGATTTGTTTTGAACTCGGGGATGGATTTAAAGCAGCATCGAAAATTCTGGCTTGAAACTGGAAGCAAAACTGTCGCTCGAACAACCTGTAGCTGGCGGAAGACCCATCGACGCGATGGCGAGACTGACAGCGAGAGCACTGTTTTGGGGATGGCGTAGTGTAGGTTGCGAAGAGGAGAAGAACTGTTGTGGGTGCGCCCTACGTTGGTAACCGAAGTGGAGGAGGTAGGTGGTCAAAGTCTCGGTCAACGGTGGAGTTGGGTTTGGATAATTTACTGGAGTTCGGTGTTATGCCGATTTGGGAAAGATGGATGTAAGGTACGGCGGGTTGGGTTTTAGCAGGAGGGTCTTGGGTTTTATGAATGGTAGTGGGCCGGAAAGGAAGGTTTAAAGCCCATTTAATTGAATCGAGTTTTATTTTAAATTTGTTCAAACTTTAAAATCAAATAACTTGGTCATACGTAGACGGAATTCAGCGAAACAAGATCCGACAGGATCATATGGACGGGAGCAACACAGTGAGACTGTCAGGGAGTGAGTCCGAGCTCGTTACAATTTATGGCGAAATAAATTGTCCGACTGAGTCAAATAACGCAAACCGTTATTTAACGGCTAACGCGTCAAGGTGAGTAAAACTCACCAACTCTGAACAGTTTATATTTTCATGTTGTATTTTTAGAACTGTTAGATATTGACTGATTGACTGTGTGTTGACCGTTTGATTGAACTGCTAGTCAGTTAGTTGAATTTCTATATTGATTCTGTTTATCAGAATATATCATATGGAACTGCAAGTGATGATTAATTTTATTGTGTAACATCTGTGGATGCAGGGAAACAGGTTGGAGGAATCCGACTGGATTCCTCAACAGTTATTTTATTGTTTTTCATATATTTTGATATATGATGTGAATTATAACCTGTTGTTGATTGTGTGTGTATGGACGATATTGAACATCGTGATTTGATGTGATTGAATACCATAACACACCGGAATGTTGATAAGGGAATTTTCAAAGTGATATTGAAAACAGAATATTTATAAATTGGAATATTTATAAATAAGAGATATTTATAAATTTAAATATTTATAAATAAGGAATATTTATAAATTGGGATATTTATAAATAGGAGATATTTGAAAAGGAAATAAATTCAAAACATTTCTTTTTGAATGGAAAGGCCTGTGTGGTGGGTTTGGGGATTTTCCCGATGCTCCCGATACAAAGGAGGTTATGGCGAATTTTCCCGGGAATTTAAGGAGTTAGAATATTTCAAGAATAAATTTGAAAAGGAAATATTTTTAAACCATTTACAAATAGAATTGGAAAGGGAACATTATAAAAATGAAATCATTTTTAAAGTGTAGAACCGTTATTTAAAAGTAAATCATTTCAAATGAATAAAACGTTGTTAAAAAGGAAATCTTTATAAAGTGAATAAAGTTAATCGAATATAGACATTCGAAAGGAGTTAATCGAATATGGTATTCGAAGTTAGTTAATCGAATATGGTATTCGAAAGGAGTTAATCGAATATGGTATTCGAAGTTAGTTAATCGAATATGGTATTCGAAAGGAGAAATCGAATATGGTATTCAAAGTTAGTTAATTGAATATGGTATTCGAAGTTAGTTAATCGAAT
Source organism: Allium sativum (assembly GCA_030737875.1). Classification (NCBI taxonomy): domain Eukaryota; kingdom Viridiplantae; phylum Streptophyta; class Magnoliopsida; order Asparagales; family Amaryllidaceae; genus Allium; species Allium sativum. The sequence goes on from CM060913.1 coordinate 313,700,122, forward strand.
ATGGTATTCGAAGTTAGTTAATCGAATATGGTATTCGAAGTTAGTTAATCGAATATGGTATTCGAAGTTAGTTAATCGAATAGGGTATTCGAAGTTTGTTAATCGAATATGGTAATCGAAGTTAGTTAATCGAATATGGTATTCGAAAGGAGAAATCGAATATGGTATTCGAAGTTAGTTAATCGAATATGGTATTCGAAAGTTAGTTAATCGAATATGTTATTCGAAAGGGGTTAGTCAAGTCGAGTTAGTCAAATAGAGTTAACCAGTTAGAGTTAGTCAGTTAGAGTTAATCGATTAGAGTTAAAACAAACTAGAGTAAATCAAATATAGTTATTTGAGACAGAGTTAATCAAACATGGTTATTCAGGATAAGTTGCCATCTCGTACGACTGCTAGCGTAATTCGCAGGGCTGTAAATAGCCTACGGCGGTCGGATGTTTCCTGAGGGAGTCAGGCGTAACCATTGTGATCGCTGCGATCTAAAGTCAAGCGAATGGAGTTTAATCGAATATTAGTTATTCGATAGGAGTTAATCGAGTTGATCGAGTTGAGAAATAAGTTAAGTTAAATAAGTTGAGTTGATCAGGTGGTTCGATCAAGTTAGTCGAGCCTAGTTAATCGAATCGAATTGGTCGAACCAAGTAAGTCGAGTTAAGTTAGTCAAGTTAGTCGAGCCTAGTTAATCGAATCGAATTGGTCAAACCAAGTAAGTCGAGTTAAGTTAGTCAAGTTAGTCGAGCCTAGTTAATCGAATCGAATTGGTCGAACCAAGTAAGTCGAGTTAGTCGAGTCAAGTTAAGTTAGTCGAGTTAAGTTCGTCGAGTTAAATAAATCGATGTTAGTTTCATCGAAAGGAGTTATCGATGTTAGTTTCATCGAAAGGAGTTATCGATGTTAGTTTCATCGAAAGGAGTTATCGATGTTAGTTTCATCGAAGGGAGTTATCGATTATAGTTTAATCGAAGTGAGATTTTCAAATATGAGATATTTGAAAAGGAAGAGTTATCGAATATTAGTTATTCGAAGAGAGATAATCGAATATTAGTTATTCGAAGTAGAGTTAATCAAATAGAGATTTCTCGAAGAGAGTTAATTGGCAAATTCGATTATATCGAATTCGGGAAAGTACTTATACTTTCCAGTGTTTAAATAGAGATTTATTTATTTATAAATAAATAAGTGCTAGGTTAATTATTCACTAATAAGAATAGAAGTTATAATTAAAGTTATATAATTCGAAAGGAGGGATTATAACGTTATCGTTATAACCAATGTTTTAAATATAGAAGTGGATTAGTAAAATTGGATCCGAGAAAGGCGTAAAGAAGTTGTAAAAGATTAAAAGATAAACTTTGACCATTTCGAAGTTATAACGTTGTTCAGTTAAGGTCTGAGAGGTAATTATACCCCAACTTGAGTGACTTCCTTCTTAACTAAGAAATGGTAAGGTTTGATCGTAAAGGAGTTTTGGAAATGTTTTCCAAACGAGAATCAGAAATGTTTTCTGATAAAAGAAAAATAAGAATTTAGAATATAGGGAAACAGGAGATAAGTAAATAAATGAACTAAAGAGATTTATGTTAAATGATGTTTGATCGATAGAATTTCCATCTGGAAATAATATCGTTGTTTGCACACTTGTTTTTCTTTGATGGTTAAATCACAAACTATCGAAGTTTTGACCATTTTAACGTTGTTAATATGGAGAGACCGGTTGGATTATTATCCAAAGAACCACTTTGTATTGGCATAAGCGTCGCGAATCATATATGCCAAAGATAATTGAAGACGGAGTAAAATGCAAGGGCTATCCTGTTTACAGAATAGTGCCTTCGGTTTGTCCAGTCCCAGGACAACTTGTATGGACGAATGTCTGACAGAGTATTCCTAACGAATCATATATGTTGATCTCTTCAACGTATTACGTTTGGTGGTGGAGGAATTCGTTTCTCTTAGCTTCATACCCGTGATACCGTTAGGGAAATCGATAATGATTTGGCGGGTATGACGATGTGGTATTCCAAGTAAATGAAGATATGATATGAAAAAGATATGCGTAGCTTCTAGCCTCACATCCGGTAAATGACAGAAATCGGGCAGGCAGCATGGCTAAGTCGGTCGCACCGAAGTAGGGTGTATAATCACCTATCTAGAGAATATTCATTTGCTTCTTTAATCTATCAATGCTGTCCCATATATATATATATACGGGAACGGTTGCTGATCCCAACCGTTGGTGATGTACATTCGATACACTCAAGCGAAATGAGTGGTCGGTCATGTGTGGCTGAGTTGCAAGATGTTCTTGTTGAACTCCAGTGTATCGTTCCTAGAGTACACTGATCGGAATGTGGTTCCATACCGTGTCATAGTTGGAAATCCATTACCCAATACGTGCTTGCGGTTTTGATTATATACTATATATGTAGTAACGTGAGATGCAAGCGTTTCTGCTAGACTGATATTTATTTGTATTTAGACAATATTATAATATCAGAATGATATTGCTTTGCAAAGTTATTTGGATTCTCATAAGGGAAAAGCCCGTTCCGTATTCACGGTGTGGTCTTATGAGATATCATATACCTGTTTTAAATGATTTGAGTTTATTCACACCAGTCACATGACTGACCCGGAGTTTATTTTGTTTTCCCTAAACTCTTGGGTGCCTAAATTTGTACGGGCAGTCAAGTAGTCAGGATTTACAGGTATACTTGAAGAGCTTAGAGCAGGAGGCTTCAGCAGTCGATAGCTATTATTTATTCCGCTGTGATGTTATGTGTTGTACTCTGAAATGGTATGTATATACAGTTATAACTTTGTATTTCAAAAGTTATGTTATATTTTATTCGTTCCGCTGTGAGATTCGTGTTACTCTGATGATGTTGTATGTTCTTCTTCTTTTTCTATTCAAAGTTTCTATCTTATCTATCCTCACCCTCTACCTTCTTTCTATTAGTTTCTTGAATTTCCAGTGTAATTTGGGGTTGGACTTGCGTTTTTGGTCAGCTCAAATTCCCCCGGATTTTCGGGTCACTACAGTTACAGTGCCAATAAAGTTAGCCAGTATATGCAAAACCCTATAGATGATCATTGGAAGGCAGTAAAGAGAATTCTTAGATATTTAAAGGGTACAATTGATCATGGCCTTATCTTGAAGTGTAGTAATACTCTAAATATTAATGCATATGCTGATGCAGATTGGGGGACAGATAGTGATGATAGAAAATCCACATCAGGTTATTGCATTTATCTGGGTAAAAATCCTATTTCATGGTGTGCTATGAAACAAAATATTGTTTCCATATCAAGTACAGATGCAGAATTTAGAAGTGTTGCTAGTGCTACAGCAGAAGTGATGTGGATTGAATCGCTTTTAAGTGAATTACATATTACTCCTACAGAGCAAGCTACAGTATGGTGTGATTATATCAGTGCAATTGCATTATCATCCAATCCTATCTTACATTCTAAGACCAAACATATAGAATTGGATCTGTATTTCATCAGAGAACAAGTTATCAAAAATAAGTTAAAAATTGGATACATACCATCGGCTAACCAGAAAGCGGATATACTCACAAAGCCCCTGTCAAAACCTAATTTTACAAGGCTCAGAGAAGAGTAAAATATAGATGCAGCAGCCTTAAATCATTGATCAACGAGAAGGATTTTTATACTGACTGCTGACAGATCGTAATTTTCTGTGCTGATATAACCCTAATCGATGGCGAATCAAGCTTGCTCAGCTAGGGCTTACGCCAATTTACACTAAAAATTAGCTCTTGCCCAATTTAACCTCTCTCAACGAACTACAAATCATCTCAAGCTTCCAGCTCAAGATCAATTTACAATTCATCTGTCGTGGAAAGAATGAGGAAGTGTATTCACGCATCGATTAGGAGTTAGAAGATTCTAAGATGAAGGAGCCGCCATTAATTTTCTTTTTCTATTTCACTCGAAACCCTAGTTAGGTTTCAGGGGGGAATTAAAGAGTATGACGGCTCCGACCTTATGTTACATATGTATTATAAAAGCCTTATTGGGCTTCATGGGTCAAGCCCATTTTCTTTTGTTTTTTGTTCTATAAATGCTATTGCCGTGAGCAATACTTTGTAATGTTGATTCTTCACAACAATTTACATTCTGCAATAATAAATTCTTTGAGACTTCTTCATTTCATTTCATTTCATTTCTACACATCAATATTTTTGATTTCTCAACTGTTAAGGTAAATATACATTATATCATAAGTATTTTTTACTTGGATATGTTGGGCAATTTATTACACAAATATTAGTTTTAAAGTTGTATATGTTTGTGTTAAATCTTCCATAATTTTTTAGAATTAGCTTAACTCGGTTTAATCTTTTTTTAATCATATGTATCCATGAATATTTTATTATTTTTAGCTTTTATATTCTTTTTGTTCGATCAATCTTTGTTCTAGCTTATTAGGTGTAGTAGATAACAATCAAAGAGAGACTTTATTTCTTTAGTCAGTTGAAAAGTTATGCAAGACACACTGAATTTTTGATATACAACAAATAAGTTTCTAGATAAGAATATACCATGATGACAGTGCAACAATTTAAGTAATCATTATTTTGGAAGCACGTAAATATTACTTGAGAGCTTTACTAATAGATTTGCATGGAAAAAAAAATGTTACTTTTTATGTTAGTGGTATAAGATTGTTTTGATATGTGTGCTCATTGTAATCATTTTAAGGGTGTGTTTTTGGCGGACGATAATGAAAAATTTGAGCGTGGCATTTTAGCGTGGCACCGTTGTAAACGGAGGAATGCATTTTTTTTGCTATGAACGGGTTATTTGAATGGGATATTTGAGTGGGGTATTTGAGATGTGTTATTTTGTAATATGCGTTTAATTTTAACATTGTAGTAAAATGCAATTTCAAAATACCAGTAGAAATACAGATACAATTTCAAAATAATGGAAAGAAATACAGAAACAAAAGTATAAATTTAAAATATAGCTACAGAGACAAATACAGATACAGTAGTATGTTTCAGCACAGCCCTATGGTAACCAACTGATCTCTTATGGTATCTCGAAATGTTGACATTTCTTGGTATCCATTTCGCTATACCTGTTCAATGCCTCCATTCATCGCATTTCTAAGAGCATAATATTACTCCAGGTATTCATCGGGAATAAGTTCAGGATCATAATCAAAAACCATAAAATCTAGATCACCACTATCATATTTGCATATGTAGTTATGTAAGGCCATTGCAGCACCGACAACTTTGACTTGAATTTAAAATGATTATGTTGGCATACCCTTCAAAATGTCGAACTTTTTTTTTCCAAATGGAATAAGTTCTTTCAACGGTCATTGTAATAACCCGGAAATGCGAGCCAATTTAAATTTTTTAATTTGGCAATTTTAGCGAATTTTGAATATTTAAAATGATTTATTTTAAATAATAACAACGAAAATTTATTTTGAATAGAATCGAACGTATATATTATATAGATCGTCGTTAGAATATAAATATTTATTTTAAATTATAAAAGGAATTGAAAATGCCGCGGTAGTTCGCGAATTTCGACCATTGACTTCGAATGGATATTGCGGGAGATCCGACTGTCGGATTCTCCGAAATCTGGAACCGTTGGGTTCGTATCGAAAAGAGCTTTCTAACAAATATTAGAAATTAGAAATCTAACGGTTGGATTTGGAATTATGTCCAAATAAAATTTGGAAAAGGTCGCTGTAAGTGCAGTTCGATGGCCATTGATGGAAATCGACTGTACGGGCCTTGATAAAATTATTAAAAATAGTAATAATTTGTGTAAAATCATAAGAAATGATTTGGGAAGAATTAGGATGAAAAACTCCATATTTGAAAAGATAAAAATAGATTTTTATCAAAATGAACTAGTTTTGAAGTAGAATGATACTTCTATTTATTTTTAAATAAAAAAATTGAATTTGAAAAGGGTTTTAAAAGTAACCAGAATTTCCAATAATTGAATTGGAATGGATTTGAATCGAAATTGTCTTTGGAATATTTCGATGTTGGATTTCGTGATTATACAGATATCGTTATGGAAATTTGAAAGATATATTTATATCGTTATTTCCAATACAATGTTTGTTGGTTGTAGAATTTGATATTGAATATAAGTCGATATATTTTCAATTCAGAGCCTTGTATTTAATATCAAATGTGATTTGGGTTTGTCGTGAACAGTGTTTTAAATGACACTGATTCTTTAACCTAGTTAAAGATTAAAACTAAGTGGAGTTTTAATGAATCTTTAATTAGATTGAAAGGATCGAGAATGGAGTATCACCAGTTTTACTCCAGGCGATAGTTAAATCTTTAATTAGATTTGAACGTGAAATGGTAATTGAATTTACCGATAACATTGTGGTGGTAGATATGAAGTATGACCAGTTTTACTTCATGGGATGAATAGGTGGGGATTGGGAAATAAAATAAATGATCACTCCGGTGTGGTTCGCTAATCCCGACTAGTTTGAATTGATATTCAAAGAAGATTAAAGAATAAATTTAAAGAATTTATCTTTGATAAAATTAATGGGAACCTTTCCCAAAGTATAATAATATTTGAATAAAAGAATATTCTGAATTGGAATGAGGCGTATGTTGTGTTTGTGTAACACTTGTTTATTATATACGCGAGTTATTCAGAAAGACCGGGTTTATCCCATTCTGAATAACTAATTCGACGTGGTGTCGAAGATGAAGACGGTGTGAAGAATGGAGGTCTTCATGTCGTTTGAATAATTACTGATGATCTTGATTGGGCCATACACCCAAGAGGAGAGAATCAGTTGGTGATCGTCCAGACATACTTGGAGATCGATGGATATGCGGGGTACTAGGTGCCTCCGGTTTCGTTCAGACCCAGAACGGACTGGTAAATGGACTACGTGTCTGACATTAGATTTTAGTATGTGTGATTGATTTCTATTAAATATATATCTGTTTGGCGGCGGAGAATTTATTCTCTTGCTTAACGCCCTTCTCTGAGACGTACGAGCTCAGGGGTTATATATCGATGGATATCAAATGCATGGAGTGAATTGCCTGTGTGGCACGCCTAAGTGGCAATATGATCAAGGCTTCTGTTGAAAAGCAGAGTCTTGTGGTGGATGATCAAAGCACGGCCTGTGTGGCATAACTTTGTGTAACGTTGATTCGCGAGCCTCACACCCCGGTTGTGAACCAGAAACGGGAAAGGACATCAGGGAGGGCATGCGTTTCCTTCTAGCTAGAAGTGGCGTCAGTGGTTTTACACGCCCTGACGAGTTTGACTTATGTGGTTGTTGCTGTGGTGAGGCACCTCGGATATATCTGTCGATCCGGGACCGATGGAGTCATTGGACTCATTGACACCCCATAGGGTGGGGAAACGCAATGTTCAGGCATATTAATCCACATCGGTGGACCGGCCCTGACGATCCAAGGCTTGTCTGCGCGCTTGCCTAAGATACAGGCTAGAGCGTCTCGAATCGGTAGAGGACTATCTTTTGCCTCAGTTCACAGATGGAAATTCAACTTCCAAATACGTGACTTTGCGGTTTTGATTGTAGAGCCTAGTATGGCGACTAATTGTGGTATGGGGCACTTATGCCGTCTATGATTGATACTTATGATTTGAAGTTGTTTTGACACTATACACTTATTATGGTATCAAATGATTTGTCTTTAACGTATCAAGCATGCTTTGGCTATTATAAGGGAAAACCCTATCATCTGGTTTGTGTTGCATTGTGTGATGGGACCTGGGTCTTACAATAGCTTCATTTTTCTTTATTTAGCATTGCGCTGTTGTTTTATGCATTAGCATTCTTGGGAGGAAACCCGTTCCGTGTTATACGGCGTGGTCCCTTGATTTACCTAACTTTAAAATAAAGATTAATAACTGTTTTAGTTCTCACACTAGTCACATGACTGACTTGGAGTTTATTGTTTTAACCTAAACTCTGGGTGCCCCTATTTTCTACTCGGGCAACTAGTAGTTTTGCAAATTTATATTCACAGGATCCTGATTTACAGCTGGAACGATACTCGGAAAGCTCTGTATCCATGTATTACTTCTAGTTGTGTTTTGTATTATTTTCTGCTGCGATGTATTTAAATGTAATTTAAATCTCTGATATTTTTCTGTGTAATATTTATTCATACTCTGTATATTCTTGTATTCTGATGGAATTGTTGTAATATACAATGAAATGTTCTTCCGTCTGCGTTCGTTTGTGTATTGTTCTCAAAGTATCCGGTCTTTCCTTACCGGGGAAGTTCGGGTCGCTTCAGTTGGTATCAGAGCTTTAGTTTACAAAGCTCAGAGAACAAGACACATTAGAACCGAATGAAAGAATTCATCAGATATTGGATTAGTAATATCCAATGGGAATGACTCGTTAGAGATGGGATCAGTAGTATCCTAGAACGAGTGTGAAGGGTATATTTTTGAAATAAAAGTGAACAAATTTTGTTTTGAAAATTTAAGTCAATTATTCGTATTTGATTATTTATTTTATATTGAATTTGGACAATGCAGTATATAATTATTTTGCGTATACGTCTGATCCGCGTGTATTCGAAGTTTTAATATACTGGATAGATATAGATTCACACTCTAGTCGCCCGGAGACGATTCTGATGATAGTCTAGACATCATCAGAATTGGTATTCGAGTTTCGAAGGTTTGATATCTATATATTTCCTATTGACTGATGTGAGAACCAAAATTATATAGGGTCTATTGTTGTGATTTGGCATCAAGAATGTGATTTTTGACTATATATCAAAGTTATGGATTTCAAAAGCTAATCAACTAATTGATTGCTGATTGTGTTGTTTGTTTATTGTTTGATTAATTAAATGTTGAACCGTTAGCCAAATTGAACCAAATAGTGAATTGTATTGGAAATTTGTCACATTTGCATGCATATACATGTACTTACATTGAACAGGTCATAGCAAGGAGGCTAGAGTAGAAGAATAAAATTGTTTGCCCGACAAATAGGTACATGTTTACCATAATTTACTGTTTTGTTTGGGTGATGATGATTTTATAAGCCGATTGGCTAGCCGCTTGGCTTTTTCTTTTTCTTTTTGAGATCAGAGGGCCTGTATGGCAATTTCGGGATTTTCCCGGTGCTCCCGGTGCAGGGGAGGTTATGGCGAAACTTTTCGGAAATTTAAGGTGTTAGCCAAATTTTTGAAAAATTTGAAAAGGTCTTAGAAACTGAAAAGTTGAAGAACTTAAGCCGTAGTCAAAATAATGAAAGTTGAGTTTATTAGTTAAACGACTTTCAGCTTCGTTCCTTTTCGGGGAAGAAAAGTTTTAAGTGGGGGAGATTGTAATAACCCGGAAATGCGAGCCAATTTAAAAAAATTATTTTGGCAATTTTAGCGAATTTTGAATATTTAAAATGATTTATTTTAAATAATAACGACGAAAATATATTTTGAATAGAATCGAACGTATATATTATACAGATCGTCATTAGAATATAAATATTTATTTTAAATTATAAAAGGAATTGAAAATGCCGCGGTAGTTCGTGAATTTCGACCATTGACTTCGAATGGATATTGCGGGGGATCCGACAGTCGGATTCTCCTAAAACCGGAACCATTGGGTTCGTATCGAAAAGAGCTTTCTAACAAATATTAGAAATTAGAAATCTAACGGTTGGATTTAGAATTATGTCCAAATCAAATTTGGAAAAGGTCGTTGTAAGTGCAGTTCGATGGCCATTGATGGAAATCGACTGTACGGGCCTTGATAAAATTATTAAAAATAGTAATAATTTGTGTAAAATCATAAGAAATGATTTGGGAAGAATTGGGATGAAAAACTCCATATTTGAAAAGATAAAAATAGATTTTTATCAAAATGAACTAGTTTTGAACTAGAATGATACTTCTATTTATTTTTAAATAAATAAATTGAATTTGAAAAGGGTTTTAAAAGTAACTAGAATTTCCAATAATTGAATTGGAATGGATTTGAATCGAAATTGTCTTTGGAATATTTCAATGTTGGATTTCGTGATTATACAGATATCGTTATGGAAATTTGAAAGATATATTTATATCGTTATTTCTAATACGATATTTGTTGGTTGTAGAATTTGATATTGAATATAAGCCGATATATTTTCTATTCAGAGACTTGTATTTAATATCAAATGTGATTTGGGTTTGTTGTGAACAGGGTTTTAAATGACACTGATTCTTTAACCCAGTTAAAGATTAAAACTAAGTGGAGTTTTAATGAATCTTTAATTAGATTGAAAGGATCGAGAATGGAGTATCACCAGTTTTACTCCAGGCGATAGTTAAATCTTTAATTAGATTTGAACGTGAAATGGTAATTGAATTTACCGATAACACTGTGGTGGTAGATATGAAGTATGACCGGTTTTACTTCATGGAATGAATAGGTGGGGATTGGGAAATAAAATAAATGATCACTCCGGTGTGGTTCGCTAATCCCAACTAGTTTGAATTGATATTCAAAGAAGATTAAAGAATAAATTTAAAGAATTTATCTTTGATAAAATTAATGGGAACCTTTTCCAAAGTATAAGAATATTTGAATAAAAGAATATTCTGAATTGGAATGAGGCGTATGTTGTGTTTGTGTAACACTTGTTTATTATATACGCGAGTTATTCAGTAAGACCGGGTTTATCTCATTCTGAATAACTAATTCGACGTGGTGTCGAAGATGAAGACGGTGGTTGAAGACCGGAGGTCTTCACGTCATTTGGATAATTACTGATGATGTTGATTGGGCCGTACACCCAAGAGGAGAGAATCAGTTGGTGATCGTCCAGACGTACTTGGAGATCATTGGATATGCAGGGTACTAGGTGCCTCCGGTTTCGTTCAGACCCAGAACGGACTGGTAAATGGATTGCGTGTCTGACATTGGATTTTAGTCTGTGTGATTGATTTCTATTAAATATATATCTGTTTGGTAGCGGAGAATTTATTCTCTTGCTTAACGCCCTTCTCTGAGACGTACGAGCTCAGGGGTTATATATCGATGGACATCAAACACATGGAGTGAATTGCCTGTGTGGCACGCCTAAGTGGCAATATGATCAAGGCTTCTGTTGAAAAGCAGAGTCTTGTGGTGGATGATCAAAGCATGGCCTGTGTGGCATAGATTTGTGTAACGTTGATTTGTGAGCCTCACACCCCAGTTGTGAACCAGAAACGGGAGAGGACATCAGGGAAGGCATGCATTTCCTTCTAGCTAGAAGTGGCGTCAGTGGTTTTACACGCCCTGACGAGTTTGACTTTTGTGGTTGTTGCTGTTGCGAGGCACCTCGGATATATCGGTCGATCCGGGACCAATGGAGTCATTGGACTCATTGACACCCCATAGGGTGGGGAAACGCAGTGTTCAGGCATTTTAATCCACATCGGTGGACCGGCCCTGACGATAGAAGGCTTATCTGCGCGCTTGCCTGAGACACGGGCTAGAGCATCTCGAATCGGTAGAGGACTATCTTTTGCCTCAGTTCACAGATGGAAATCCAACTTCCAAATACGTGACTTTGCGGTTTTGATTGTAGAGCCTAGTATGGAGACATAGTGGTATGGGGCACTCATGCCGTCTATGATTGATACTTATGATTTGAAGTTGTTTTGACACTATACACTTATTATGGTATCAAATGATTTGTCTTTAACGTATCAAGCATGATTTGGCTATTATAAGGGAAAACCATATCCTCTGGTTTGTGTTGCATTGTGTGATGGGACCTGGGTCTTATAATAGCTTCATTTTTCTTTATTTAGCATTGCGCTGTTGTTTTATGCACTAGCATTCTTGGGAGGAAACCCGTTCTGTGTTATACGGCGTGGTCCCTTGATTAACCTAACTTTAAAATAAAGATTAATAACTGTTTTAGTTCTCACACTAGTCACATGAATGATCTGGAGTTTATTGTTTTAACCTAAACTCTGGGTGCGCCTATTTTCTACACGGGCAACTAGTAGTTTTGGTTTTGCAGATTTATATTCACAGGATCCTGATTTACAGCTGGAACGATACTCAGAAAGCTCTGTATCCGTGTATTACTTCTAGTTGTGTTTTGTATTATTTTCCGCTGCGATGTATTTAAATGTAATTTAAATCTCTGATATTTTTTTGTGTAATATTTATTCATACTCTGTATATTCTTGTATTCTGATGGAATTGTTGTAATATACAATGAAATGTTCTTCCGTCTGCATTCGTTTGTGTATTGTTCTCAAAGTATTCGGTCTTTCCTTACCGGGGAAGTTCAGGTCGCTTCAGTCATCCATAAACTCAAATGGTAGAAATTAAACACTTCATTGGCCAGTTTTAGTTGATTAATGGTCTCACGAAAATGCGAAATATGATACCTCATATTTCGATAAGGTGGTAAATATCTATCCTGAAGTGGATATCCCGAGTTGACCAAATAATATTGTCGAACTGGAGGTTTAGGAAAGTTGGAGTTTCTATCATTTATAACTGAATTAAAAATTATATTATCATGTGCAATCCCTTCTCAACAAGCCACAACATAAGTAAGCTGCAAATCGAAAGAGCATACCAAAAATATATTCTGTGTACCATAATCTTTTCTTTTGATATATGGGATAACTCGATCAACAGGTAAGTGTGTAGATATATGTGTACCATCTATAGCACCAATGTATTTTTTAAAATATGGATAGTACCGAGTTGAACTGTTGATGTAATGTGTAACATTATTAAATTGTGGATTATTTGGCTATGCTATATCAGCACTAAGTAATTGAAAAGCTTTTAAAACAACATGAAAAAAAAAATGAAAATCGTGCCACCTGCTATTTGAAATCTTTCGCTAAGTTGTCTTTTTGAGAGACCAATAGCCATTATGTAAACAAAAATACCAACCATTTCACTGACACAAATTTTTGCCGTTGAAGAGTGACCATGATGTCGTAGGTTGTCACATAACGAGTAGAAACAAAGTCTTTTCATATGAAAATTATTTTGTCAACGTTGTTAATGCACGTTCAAAATGTCGTTGATCCAAGCAAAACTGGTATACTCTGAAGTATTAATCTGGATCATATGATTCCTCTGTGCAGTTTGGCATAATGATATCCTGTACAGATCGAGCAAACCATCAAAATCGAAGGATGGATCGGAGGTAGGCATTTATTTTGAAGAAGAAGAGAATGATGGATGAGAAGTGGAGTGAGTAGAGATGAGTTATAAGGGAGGGTAAAAGGAGTCATTGGGAGGTGAATGTTGGAAAATTGAAATGACCCGAACTTCCCAGCCGGCCTAAACCGAAAAAGAAGGCAGATTGCTTTGAGAACACATGTAACATCCCACCTAATGTAACATCCCACCTCCGCCAGGGTCACTCTTGCAAGTACACTGGCTTTGGAGGGGTGTTGGTCAAGGTAAACATGCATGAAGATATCACAAGACAGAACATATGAGTAAAACAGAGTAAATAAAGCAGCGGATAAAATTACTATTTCAAAACCATAGTCAAGTTACATCAAAGTACTTAGTCATCATTTTCCCAACAAAACAAAGTCTAGAAAAAACATAAACTGAAAAATAACATAAGTAAAGTATTCCCCAAAGATAACAGTAGTGTCGCCATAGCAAAGCTCAAGTCCAAACCGTACATGAGCTATCCAGAAAAGCAGCTAAAGATCCAAGCTAGGTGCTAGTGTTCCCACCCTGAAAACCTGGGGGGAGGGGGGGGAAACGGAAGAAAAGAGGCGAAAGAAAACGGGTCAGTCAAAAAGACTGGTAAGTCCTATCTACTATTAGTATAAAAACTAATAAAGTTAACTGGACATGTAAACAGAGATGAAACATAGGATGATAACTGGCATGGTAAAAAGTTAACAAGATAGATCAAGTGTGGCATCGCATATACAAGGTTAAGCTTTTGCACCAAGTGGACTAGTATTCCAACCCATGTCAAGTATAAACAAGAAGTGATCCCTTGGCCCAATCTTGGCCCAATATCACGAGATGACCTAAATCAAGGTCCAACTGCTCGATCTAGTCGATCGGCTCCCTATAAGCCTAACTCATCGTGTATCGGTGTCATACGGCTTAATCATGGATTGTAGTTAACTGTGCAAGGTCCACCCTAGGGTGTATCCAGCCCTAAGGTGTAAACCACAGACACAATTCAAGCATGCACAGTCTAAACCTACCGGTGCCCATGTTCAACTCCGGACTTAATGTGCACGACCATGGTCCGCCTGAACTTAACTGGTGCACTATTCAGCCGTCTCTTTTGGTCTCTTACAATCAGTCAGTAATCGTGCCCCACCCTAGCCTAGTCCAGGGTATCCAGATACTCCCAAGTAGGTTACTGCTGAAAAGGACCACGTAACTAGGATTTTAAATGGGTTAAGTGTGGTTAAACCTATCCTAACCATGTATTGAGTTGGTCAAGTGTATCCAAGCAGTTCATGACTTAACCCTATCAATACATAGTGTTCAACTGGTTAAGTATATTCAAGTAGTCCATGACTTAACCCTACCAATCCATCGTGTTTAATTGGTTAAGTATTCAAGTAGTCCATGACTTAACCCTACCATGTGGCATTAATTAACTTAATGCACCCCAACCTCTCACATTAGACTTTGTTGTGGTTACTAGTTAAGCCGGGCGGGTCCGGGTAGCTTTACACCACAACCTAGTCTAACCTTGGGTTTTAAGTGCGATGTGACCAACTACTCACATTGGGTCCTATTGTTTGTAGCCACTAGTTAAGCCGGTCGGTTCCGGGTAGATTTATGCTACAAACTCAACCCAACCTCGAGTTGGCCACTTTCATGTTTTCTACATGTCATGTCCACGTTCATGTTTTCAAGCATAATCACATATCATATTTTCAAGGCATGTTTCATGTCATTAAAGTTTACCCATAACGTAACCCCATCGCACGTAAGCTCGCCTCAACACAAATAGATCAAAAGGGGGAACATAAGAATATGACAAGGTGGGCATAAGATGGCAAAGTCTATCACAAGTTAAAATGGTGATATTTAAGGCCAAAGGGGGTTCAACATACTAGCATATGGCCTCAACATGTATGATAGCATAAAAGGTGACTTGCCCTCAAACATATCAAATAGCATAAGGGTGATTTGGCCACAAGCATGCATAATAGCGTAAGGGTGATTTGGCCACAAGCATGCATAATAGCATAAGGGTGCTTTGGCCACAAGCATGCATAATAGCATAAGGGTGCTTTGGCCTCAAGCATGCATAATAGCATAAGGGTGCTTTGGCCTCAAGCATGCATAATAGCAAATATGGTGGTAGCATGGTAATAGTTGACATAGGGTGACAATCCTAACTTGTGCATAGCAAATAAGTTCAATATCATCATATGCATGTTAAGGAACATGAGGGGTTAAGGTTTGTTAACATGCATAAGCCATAATCCATTTCATAGCATTTTTTCCCAAAGGTCAACATGAACGGTATTAGGTTCATGATAGGTCCACAATCATAAATCAAGAGAGGCATGAATAGATCTATGCATACAATGATAGGTTCAAGGCAAATATTACACTTAGGTCCAATTCAAATCTACACATGTATGGCATTAAACTTAGCAAATAGGTGATACATGGTCATAGATGGCATAAGATGATAGCTAGTGATTCACATATAACATTATATGCAAGATAACATAAGGGTTATGAGAGTTTCTATGTTGCTTTATGCAACATTTCAAATCAAAGCTCATAGCTTTCTATGCACAAAGTCAATGTGATAGCTTTACAAACATGCATAGAATAAATCTATGCATAACATGATAGAATCAAAGCACAAATCATACTTAGGCCCAAACTCAAACTTGCAACATGTCATATTTAACTTCATAGTTAGAATCTAAGAGTAGAATAGGGCTTACAATGCTATGAAGACTATAAAATAAAACAAGATTGAGACGAAGCCACACTAGCAACACTAAAAACCCCCAAATGAATACAAGCTACAAGTTGTCTTGAGAAACAAGAAGCTCCGTTGATTTGTATGAAGAAAGATCCTTGTTTTGATGAAGAAAGTGTCTCTTTTACTAGCTTGGAACACTCAAACTTTCATGAAGAGGGTGGAGGCCATGATATGAAGATGGAGGCCATGATCAAGGAGCATTTTGGCATAACCTAGTTGTAGGAATGATTTGTGTTGATTTAGGCTAGGTATTAGGGTCTTTTTATAGGAGTTTAGGTTAGTTTAGGCCATAAGATTAACCCTAATTCAGATCCGAGCCATTAAAATCCATCACCAGCCCTAAAGCATGTCTTGTGGAACAAGTCAGGTGCACCCAGGCCAAACTAGCCGACCACCCAAGTCGACAGGGGTGTCGACTAGGCAGTCGACACCACCTGGGGGTGTGTCGACTCCCAAGTCGACTTGGGGGTGGCGGGAATTTTTCCCGCCTATCCTGCTTGGCTGAATTTGAATTTTGAATTCAAATTTGAACTGTTTTGAACTTGAAATTTTCTGAAAACTTTGACGGGCCATAACTTGGTCATACGAACTCCGATTTTTGAAAACTCAGACTCTATTTCGCGTATTTTTCCGAGACGAACGCAATGGCACAGCCCGTTTCCCTTGATTCAGATTTTATCATTTAATTCTGCCTTGATTTATGTTATAATCATGTTATTTAAAATACGGGTTGTTACAACACGACTCATCAGAACACAAACAGGAGAAAATTTCGTTGTTATTACAACAATTTACATCAGAGTACAAGATATCAGAGTTCAAATTAATAATATACAGCGGAAAAATAATATCAGAAATTTAAATTATTAAATAGCGGAAAATATAATACATGAATATAATGTGTAGCGAAAAACATCGACTACCGCAACTGAAAGAAATACACCGATACAAAGCATTCCGAATATAGCTCCAGGCATAAACCAGGATCCTGCGAAAAGTAATATCCGCAAAAACTAAAACTACAAGATGCCCTTGTGGAAAATATGGGCACCCAGAGTTTAGGTAGGAAACAATAAACTCCTAGTCAGTCATGGGACTGGTGTAAGAACCAAACAGTTACTAACTTTATTTTAATGTTGGGTAAATCAAGGGACCACGCCGTATAACACGAAATGGGTTTTCTCCCAAGAAAACCGTAAAACAAACAATGCAATGCTAAAAGGAAAAATGAAGTTGTTATAAGACTCTGGTCCCATCACACAATGCAAATACAAACCAGAGGATAAAGTTTAACCTTATAATGGCCAAATATACTTGATACGCGAAATCTATCTTTTATTATTATCAGTGCATAGTGCAGAAATTAATTTCGAATATAAATGTATCAATCATAGATGACATAGTACCCTATCCTACTATGTCGCCATATATGTTTACAACTGAAATCGAAAGTCGCGTATTGGAAATTGGATTCCATCTATGAACCAATGCAAGAGATCTTCCTTATCTGATTCGAGACACTCTAGCCTATGCCTTAGGACTTACCCTCAAGTGCACATGGAGCTCTATAGGGCCAATCCACTCTTACATTTGTGGATTGGCAATTCCTGAACATTACTCTTCCCGGTCCTATGGGACCTAAAATCCGGTCAATATGTCGACCATCAAGGCCTTTTAGTCGGCCATATCTAAGGTATCTCGCTATCCTACATCCACATACGTAAAATATCTGGGCTCCATACCATGACACCACTCCTAGCTAGAAAGAAACGCATGTCCTCCCTACGGTTCTTCATCCCATTTCTGGTTCACACCGAGGTGTGAGGTTCGCGAATTAACGCTATACACAAAGCTGAGCTTTGATCATTAACCACAAAGCCCTGCTTTTCAACAAAAGCCTTGATCCATGTAACTCTGAATGCCTCATTATCAATCCATACCATACCACTGATTTCCACCAATATATAACCTCTAAGCTTGTACATCTCAGAGATGGGTGTTAAGCAAGAGAATAAATTCTCCGCCACCAAACAGATATATATTTAGTAGATATCAACGAATACAGCGTGAAATACAACGTCAGACATACAATCCATTCGCAAGTCCGTTCTGGGTCTGAACGAACCCGAAGGCACATTATTCCTCATCCCATATGTCTAATACAGCATAGAGACCCTCGCATATCCGGTTGATCTCCAAGTACATCTAGACAATCACCACTTATTACCACGTCTTGGGTGTACAGCCCAATCAAGACATCAATAATCATCCCAACGATGTGAAGATCTCTGGTCTTCAACCACCGTCTTCAAATTTTCGACTTTTCGCCGTATCAGTTATTCAGAATGGGTTAAACCCGGTCTTTATGAATGAATCGTGTTTCTTATAATCATGTGAAATATAAACACATCATACGCCTCAGTCCAATTCAGAATATTCTTTTATTCATATATTTTTGGAAATCATTTCAAAAGATTTCATGATATCTTTTAACAATCTTAAACCAAATTAAGGTTTATCAAACTAATCGGGATTATCGAGCCTTACCGAAGTAATCGTTTATTTTATTTTTCCAATCCCAACCTATCAATCCCATGGAGAAAAACTGGTAGTATTCCATATATAATACCTACTGTGTTATCGGTAAAATTAATTACCATTTCATGTTTCAAATCTAATTAAATATTTAACTATCACATGACGTAAAACTTGTGGTACTCCATTCTCGATCATTTCTAGAATTCGGTAAATTTAATTACCTCATTCACATTCCATTCTAATTAAAGATTCATTAAAACTCTAACTTGGTTTTAATCTCAAAAATCATTACTTAATGATTATTCAACTTTCTGGAAATTAATCCTGCCTTTACTTGGGTTAAAGAACCAATGCCATTTAAAATACGCTTCACAATAAACCCAAAATCATCTTCCTTCAAAATGGAATCTTCATGGAAATCATAACAGTATATAATCGATATTAATTTTCGTATCAGACTAATACTACAAGTGGAATAGCGGTAAAGTCTTCTAAATTCCATAAATAGTAACGGTCTTCCTTTACTGAAGTCTATCTTGATTAGTAAATCGAATTCCAATTTAATATATTAAATTAGAAAACTTTACTTTGGAAAAATTCCATTAATCCTAATTAAAAGATTATAAATTCCAAATCATAACTTCATTGTTAACTGGGTTTTAAGAACAAATGTTATTAAAAAAACATTGTTCACAGTGAACCCAAAATCAACTTCCATTTAATTCCAATTATATTTATCAATCGGAAAACTTCATTAATCTTAATTAAAAGAATTATTCCTTTCTCAACTGGGTTTAAGAACAATACTATTAAAGATACCATTCACAACAAACCCAAAATCCAATTTGATATTAAATACAAGGCTCTAAATAGAAATTATATCGACTTATCTTCAATATCAAATTCTGAAACTAACAGATATCATATTGGGAGTATAGATATCTGTATCTTTCAAATTCCTCAACAATATCCGTATAATCACAGAATCCAATATTAAAATATTCCGAAGATTATTTCTATTCAATTCCATTCTAATTCATACGTTGAAAAATTCTGGTTATATTAAAACCATTTCAATCCTTTACTAAAGTTGGTAAACAACTTATTCTGATAAAAATATCTTTTACCTTTACAAACTTTGAATATTTTATCCAAAATCATTTCAAATTATTTATTATGATTTTACATAATTTATTCATATTTTTAATGATTTTAATAAGACCCTGACTGTCGGTTTCCAATATCGGCCACCGAACTACATGCATAGCGACCTTGTTCAAAATTGATTTGAACATATCTTATAATGTAACTGATCTTATTACCATTCGAAAGATCTTTTCAGTACGAATCCAAAGGTTCCGGTTTTAGGAGAATTCGACGGTCAGATCTCTCGGTATGTCAATTCAAAGTCAATGGTCGAAATTCGCGAACAGTCGCCGCGCGATACATTCTATTCAAACCATTTAAATATATATAATATATTTCGTCAATTTCCAATTAAAAGCGTGTTTTATAAATCGTTTATAAATTCTTTTTAAAACAATTTCAACTTCCTTTTGAATTTTAATTCAAAATTAAACAATCTATATTATTATAATATAAAAAATAATAGTACTTTCAACATATTAGTTTTTGAAATCAAATCTTTTCGATATTCATTATAAAATAAATGAAGTCGACAGAAAAATCCGTTCGAGTTAAAATGGCGTACATCTACTTAACTCGGCTTCATATATTTCAATATTTTTGTGTCCATCCAAAATCGGACATCAAAATCATATTTTGATTTTTCATTGAATATTACTTTAAAATATTCATTATTTCTTAGCTGGAATCAAACTCAATCAGTTACCATATAATTTTATTTATATGGATTTCGTACATCGCATGAATTCAAAAATAGTGATGAACAACTATTAAACATTCAACTCACATCCATAGTGCAATGTACAACTGTATAAGCATTAAATAATTGAATAACGCTTATATGGTCTATCAATCAATCGGTTGACATACAATTAAATCCAATGGAGATGTGTAAATAATTATCATTCCTAGACCCGTATAGGGTTTTCAACCATCAAAATTAATTATTATTATTTATACACCTAGGCGATGTTTAAAATTATCGTCCCAATACCCGTGTGAGGTTTACATCATAGTCCATGTGAATTTATTTATTATTTGGGAGACAGGCAAGTAAATTGTCATCCTAGAATGATTTATAATATAAACGTTTTATTTATAAACATTCATAATCATGGTTTAATATTGATAATATTAAAACTGTAATCAACCATCAACCACCAAACAAATATTGCAATCACAAGCAATAAATATCTATTCAGTTATAAAAAAATATTACTGTATAAATAAATTGAGTGAGAGAGTTCTCACAATTTGTTTCCACTACGTCAGTCTTTAATTGATGATTTTAGTACTGTTTGGGTTTAAATTTGCCTCAAATTCTAACTTGCTCCATCTTTGTTCTGGTCAATTCCATGTTGTAGTGCTCAACTTCACGGTCACAGTGAATCTGATTTCGCTCAATTCTGATATCATTTGAAAAAGTTATAACCGTTTAAACTTTGATTACATTAATAATTAATTAAACATAATCAACCAAAGTTAATTACATCATTAATTACCGATCTTCTAAGCAACGAGAAACCCATCATTCACAACCAAAAGCCACCTGCACGTGCCTCAATACTCGACCGAAACCCAATCAAACAACATCAATTCGAAGGCCTCAACACCCTCTTCCATCGCCGGTGACCTTGGCGAATTCAAACGCCTCCAAGCTCCTGAAATCAAGTGCGAACGGGCTGGCTTAGTGCCCAGAAATCGAGAAAAATAGATTACTAAATGCGATCTTAGCCGTATAGATTGCAAGAGCTCGAGAATCTCTAGAATTTTCATGTGGAAGTCTTATTTTAATTTTTGATGGATTGAAAGATTATAAGAGACGAAAAATTTAAAATCTCGGTTGTTGTAGAGATGAAAGATGTGGTGGCGTTATGTTTGGGGGGAATTAGGTTTTAGTGGAAAAAAGTGAATATATATATATGATATATTTAATTATTATTTAATTCACAAATAACTTGTTTATCATTCCGAACAACAAATCAAATCCAACGATTGTCGTTCCCAAGCAAATACCCCTATTCCAGACATAATGGAATATGTGTCGTAAGCCAATTCGACTGTTTCGATCAGTTTTTATCAAAATTAAAATGTAAATTAATATAACGTTCAATATTAAATTTCAATATACATTTTAATTCACCGAGGCTACATACTACCTCAAAAAATTATGAAATTTGAAATCTCGCTATTTTTTTGACGATACAGTCCTAACAAAATTAATTTCGTCGAATTTGGAAATCGTTTGAAAAATGACCTTTTAACTAGCTTATTAAATTTACAACTGAAATTCAATACGCGTTTAAATTTACCACGCTTACATATAAATTCCAATCGACTTGAAATTTTAAACCTGACAATAATTTGATGTTCTAGATTCAACAAAATTATTTTCATCAAAAACGGAGTTCGTTTGCAAAATGGCTATTTTTAAGGGCTATACCTAATATTAATATATATATAAATTTCATAGCAACTATTTTAAATTTTAATCTGGACATAACTTACAATTTATAATATGAAATCTAAAATTTTCGCATTTGTTAGAAAGATATAATTAAATAGAATCTAATGTTTCTTGTTTCATCAAATTCCGACTTATGCTGAATTTTGTATATTCAATTGAAGTTTAAAACCAAAATTTCAAACTACTGCGCCATTTCGAGTTCATGTGATTAAATTTTATATTTATACATTCTAACTTTGATTTTAAATAAATTTCAAGTCGTTATTTATTAAAATAAACTATTTTAACATTAAAAATCCATTAAAAATAAATTTTAAATTGGTTTCAAAAATCAAGGTTGTTACAAAAATGATCCATTGGTGTTCGATACGTCAGACGCCAACAAATCATTTTCCAACCTTCATCAATACCGTGGTTAAACGTAGAATTCCACATTCAAGTGTTCGACGAATAGGACGCCAGCGCAACAGTAGCGTTGCACAATTTCACTGCGAACGACACCTAAGTCATTAATTCATTGTTTTTTAAGGCTGCCACTACAAGAATAAATTTATTTTGTTTCTTATGCATTTCAATATATGAACTTCTGTTTCATTAATCTTTCTTAGTTTAAACCTGTTATATTTTGTCAGATAGCTCCGCTCATAGGTTTTCGGTACTGGAATGTCATATCGGACAGGTACGTATTGATTATACAAATTTGGCGCTACTTTACAGCCCTGATGGTAGAGTTATCACAGTTCAATACTATGTTTTTACCTCCTTTCAAAACCACCAAAACATGCAAAATTGTTTTAAAACTCTGTTTTGATGCTGCATATATGCTCATTGATGTCTACGACATATGCATATATTTTTTTTACTAAAATTTGGATCAATGATACAGGTCTTTCCATAATCATTAAGGAATCAAAAGAGAAGCTAAAGTTTTACAGCTATAAAAGTTCAAGTTTTACAACTATAAAAGGAGATTGTAGAAAGGGATGAAGTCAAAGTCTTTCAATTGCAAAAAGAGATGAAGCAACATACCATCTAATCAGAACAAAGTTAGAGGATCCATTGTCTTTATTGTTAGTGTCCATTTCTGTTCTTATTTCAAGGATTTCCTTTTTTGTAATATGCATCTTATAATGCAACAACTCCATATTTTATCAACGTTAGGGAAAACTCTTTCCATATGTATCAAAATGTGGTTAAATTCTATTAATAGGTTGTAGTTTACCAGGTAACTGAAGAGATCATATTAGAACTTGCTACTCATGTCAGCCTATTTGTAATAGGAAATATATAATTGAATATGCAACTTTTTTTATTTTCGCTTAGATATTATGTGCAAATATGTAAATTGGGTTGAAGTAGAGGAAACAATGTGAGTGGAATGAGTAGAGATTTTATGTTGTAGTCTTGAGTTTTGATGTTAGCAGGAAATGTTTTAAATTGTCTTTCTTGGTAGAGGAAAAAGAAGGAATATTTATGTTTGCGACTATGTTCATTTCCAATTTACAGTACTTTTTCAACTATGTGCTTGTTGAGTTGACATTAGATTGCCATGACATATTCTTTATAATAGATTATAAGTTTTTTATTGTCCTTTCTTTCATTTATAACTTTTCTTCCTTTTGCATATATATATAGTGTGTGTGAGCGCACGTACACGTGTGATTTTGCATTTGAAACTGTCCTAAAATTGTTAGACATTTTTAGTTATATCTTAAGACGAATGAAATACTAAATAATAATTTCTTAGTGTATCTAATGATAAAGCTTAGTGTATGAACAAAATTCCTTAATTTTTCTGTAGTTCCTCTTTATATACAGATTTCACATGGTAATCCTTTTGTTTTAGTAATATTTTTTGTATTTTATAATTTTTTTCCTTAGCATTCATTTATTTCATATACCTTCCGTTAATAAACTCTTCATATGTGTTTGGCCTCATTTAGAGAAGTATTGACTTACTATGGTGAGTATGTCACACTTTGAAATTGCTTGACTATTTATTTCTGGCCTACGGGGAGAGCTACTACACATATAACATTGCAGCTTTCTATAATTTGTGTACACGTGCAAATGTTGGGCTCACATTTATTGGAAAACCAATATAAGAAAATAATTAAGTTAACAAACAATGGATACATAAATGAACAACAAAAAATTTCATTTTCAATTAGCTAAAAAATGACATAACAATTGCATAAATATTGGTGGAATAAAAATCATGTACGTAGTACGTGTTCCTATTCGTGCTAATAAATAACTATCTTGTTAATAATCTAAATACAATAGCCACAATAAAATTTGATGTGTGGTAGTACTATTTAGGCTGGATAGGATTCAATTATTAATGATAAAGATTAGAATATTGTACATTCAACATATCCAAAGTATAACAATCCAAAAGAAGATAATAAAGACATTATTTTCTTAACAAGATATTTTGAAACCTCTGATTCCATTTCAATTCAACATTCAGCATTTTATTAACTAAAAACATAACCAAAATACATCAAAATAAAAAATAAAAAATACAAGAAACCAAAATTATCTTCCTCTCCAAAAACAATTAGGCAGTAGTGCTGCATAACCATAACTATGTTGCAATGGTCGAAGTCTCAAGTCTATCACTATCTGATTCTATGCAGTTATCCGGCTATGCCGTAGTTGTGTTTAGGAGTCGTCTTTGCCTCGGCCTTCGTCAATTAAATGGTGATGCAATTGTCATTTTATTAGTTTTTATCTCTTTTATATTGTTGCAAGATTTACCAATTTTGAACAACTTAGGAGGTAAAATAGACTAGCATAATTTATTAATGATAAATAAAGAATTATTGTAAATTACCGATTATTAAAGATAAATTATGATTTATTTAAGTAATTTAGTTTAAATGTGAATTAAAAATTGTTATTCTAGAATTAATAAATAATTAAAGTCATTAATAATAATAATAAATTATTAACTATATAAATAATTGTATATAAATTATTAATTACATTGGGAAAAAGAGTTATATACTCCAAGAGGGAGAGCAACCACTATTATTATATATATAATGATTTACTGTTAATATTAATTATTAATAACGAATTACTAATTATTGTAATACTTTAAATGATTATAACCATATATTCAAAATTTGTATATGCCAAAATACACAATTAAAAACAAAAAAATGTACATGTGTATGAAAGCAATATTTTACAAGTTAATGGTTATATTATTCAAATCTCAAAAATATATTAACATTTTGGAATTTTGAATGTTTCATCCAAATTTAGATTTATTTGAAGAAAATATTGAATTTTATGACAGTTTCAAATTTTGCATTTAAACTTCATGAACATTTTGAAACTTATTATTAATTATCAATTAGTTAGTAGTAATTATTGAATAATAAAAAATAATACTTTTAAAACCAACATGCTTTCTTTCCAAATTCCTTAGAAATCGACCAACAAATAGCTTCGTAATTCTAACATCGCTAATTCAAGTATTAGTTAGTAGGAATTTTGAATGACTTCACTTAATCTATTGCCATTGGATGTATGGTATAATTTTAGATTGCGGTATATCCATGAAAAAAAGAACTAACAATGAGTTAATTTTCCATGATTTCATCGTCAGTTGACTGTTTGTTTGCCTTATGCTTGAAATTTAAATTGGGTTGTCTTATAATAAGTTTACTCTATTTTGATGCTTTAACAAGTGTACTGAAAATATTTTAACAGGTTTGTTGAAAATTTTGGTAGATAGATGATTACTAGACCTTCTGGTTAATATTTTAATAGGCGAGCCACCAAGTGGATGCATTTTAGCTCACATGTAGGGTCGGATATCCATGCTTATTAGCTTTACCCAAATGTCGGATGCTGTTGCACTTAACCTTAGTAAAAAGCTTCTTTCACTAGCAACTTTCCCTTACTTTGTAGCAGAGACTTTAGTATAAGTTATCTTGCACTACACAGTCTGCTTTAAAGAAACTGAAAGTTGCAAATGAAAGCAGCTTTTTCGAAAGGTTAAGCGAAGAGGCACTCGGCATTTGAATAAAGCTAATAAGCATGGATTAGTGACCCTGCACGTAAGCTAATATGCATCCACCTGGTGGATCGCCTAGTAAATTCTTAATCAGAGAGTCGAGTATGTGTGTCATCCAATGATGATGATTTGATATCTTTAGACGTTGGAGCAGGTATATATTATTTTACACTTATCTCTACGTAGTATCTTACATAAGAATTGAATGGACATGTACTTGTGTGCACATCTTGAATATTCTTTTCGTTTATTGTTCCTTTTTGCATGTATAAGAGGATGTCATGTATGCTAGGGTACGAATACACTTTAGGTGATTCTTCTTTTGGGTTTGCATTTCTAATGACTATCAATTTTCCACTCCTATGTACAGTTAATTTAATTTAAACGTCTATGGTCATAGCAAAACCAGTTTACAATGTGTATTCACTCATTTTTGAGACATATATGGATCGACTACATAAACACATGGACGACGCTCGACTAGTCGTTAACTAGTCTACTAATCGAGATCAAACTGTAACAACCTGGATTTTCAGAACCAATTTAAAATTTTTATTTTAGCTATTTTAATGAGTTTTGAATATTTAAAATGATTTATTTTAAATAATAACGACTAAAAATTTATTTAAATCAAAGTTGGAACGAATAAATTTATTTTAATTAAGAAACGAGCCTGAAATGGCGCGGCACTTTGAAATTTCAATTTTAAATTTCAAATGAATGTACAGGATTCAAAATAAATCGGATTCCAGTAAAACCAGAAATATTTGAATCTGTTTAATTATATCTTTCTAATGAATGTGAAAAATTGAGATTTCATAATATAAATTGAAAGTTATGTCCAGTTTACAATTCCGAATAGTCGCTATGGAATATATATATTATTATATATAACCCTTAAAAATGGCCATTTTGCAAATGACCTCCGTTTTCGACGAAACCACTTTTGTTGGATCCGGAATGTCAAATTATTGCTAAATTCCAATTTTCATACTTTTTGGAATTAATATGTGAGCGTGGTGAATTTAAATGCGTTTGGTTAGTTCAGTTTGAATTTAATCAACTGGAAAATGACCATTTTTCAAACGGTCTCCAGATTCGATGAAATTAGTTTTGTCAGGAACGGATCGTCAGAACATAGCTAGATTTAGTTTTTTGGAATTTTTGGAGTCAGCATGTGAACCCGGTAAATTAAAATGTACGTTGAAATCAAATTTGAACATTATATTAATTTATATATTTTAATTTAAAGAAAAACTGACTGAAATAGTTGAATGGGCTTACGAAACATATGTCATTGTGTCCGGAATAGGGGTATTTGGCTAAGGGCCAAAGTCGTTTGTTTCGATTTGGAGTTCGAATTGACAAACATGTATTTTGGAATTAAAATAATTAAAATAATATACAAATATCCCATACCCTAGTCAAACCCGTGGTCAAACCCTCCCCTTACATTCAACATGGTCAAAGGGAAATGAAGCCGCCTTGATGGCCAGAATTTTCTAAAATAAATCCCTTAAATTCGCAAAATCCATTAAATAGTTCAAGGAAATTATAAAGAGGAATTTGAAGAGCTTTCTACGAGCTTTAATCCCATATGTGGTAGATCGGATTTAGTGAATAATGGAGCTCGGATTTTTACCTCGAAGTCGCCGCATTCGATCGCGTTTTCTAGGCGATATGGAGGTTCGAATTCAACACCGTTGGTGGCTGAAGATGGCTGACATTAGGGCGGAGACGGTGATCACCAGCGATTGGCTTCCGGCGGCGGCTAGGGCTCATGGCGGCGGATTCTTTCTGGCGAGCTATGGGTTTTTCGGTTCGACGGTGAATAAACTATGAAGAGAGGTTATAATTAGGGGTAAGGGATAATTAGTTTAAATTTATTAATTAATTAGCTTGACTAATTTTAAATTATATGATTAATGTTTAGATGACCATATCTTTTTCAAACGAACACGGAACTTCACAAAATCAGTTGCGTTGGATTAGCAATGACGAGCACAAAATTTCAGAACTGACCAGGACTGAAATGGAGCAAGCTAGAAATACAAGAAAATTTCAAATCCAAACTGTTCATAAATTCAGAAATAAAAACTGATGGAGTGGAAACCAACTATGAGAACTCTTTCTCACTAAAATTACTTTACAGTTAAAAATATATTAGGATGTAGACGAGGCTTAGTAGCCCCCGACACTATTTATTGTAAAAACCATGGGTGTTTGTTTGGATTGAATTGCGGTGTAATGAACTGTATAAAATATACATGTGTTGAATAAAATATTTATACAATAAAAATATTATTTTTATTGATTGAATGAACTGTATAAAATATACATGTGTTGAATAGAATGTTTGAACAATGGGAATATCATTTTTATTGAATGTATGAACTGTATAAAATATACATGTATTGAATAAAATGTTTGAACAATAAAAATATCATATTTATTAAATGTATGAACTGTATAAAATATTCATGTGTTGAATAAAATATATTTTATCGTTAAAATTATAATTTTTAACACATATATGAATGTGATAAAATTCTCTTGAAATGAAAATAAATATTCATTTACAAATCGGAAGATTTGTTTATGTACACTCATTTGACTGATATTGTTCGGGATGATATATTTTACACATCGCCCAACTGCACAAATAAAACCTGTATGTGTTGATTAAAACTCCACACGGGTATTGGGATGATATTTGAGATACATTAATCTCAGTTGTTTAGTTGTTGATAGACTGTTGTAACCGTTAATTATTTATATTTAATGCTTATGCAGTTGTGTAGTGCACTCTGCATGATGGTTGATTGTTTATCATTGTTGTTGTATACATATGATGTATGAAATCCATATAAATAACATTGTATGATAATTGGTTGGGCCTGATTCCAATTGAGAAAGAATGAATATTTTAAAATAACAAATATTTTTAAAATAATATTCACTAAAGGATTAAAATGTGAATTTGATGACCGATTTGAGATGGACATGAAAATATTGAAATATATAAGTCGTGTTGATTAGTTTCGCACCATTTTAACGCAAACGATATTTATATCGATTTTATTCATTTTTATAATGAATATCGAAAAGAAAATGATTTCAAAATCAGATATTTTGAAAATATTATCATTGAAATATTATAATGATAAGGAGTATTCAATTTTGATTTAAAATTTAAAATGAAGTGGGAATTGTTTTAAAACGAATTTATAAAATACGTTTTAAATGGAAATTGATGATATATATATATATATTTAATGGCCTGAATAGAATGCGCTGCGCCACGACCGTTCGTGAATTTCGACCATTGACTTCGAATTGACATTCGACCGTCGGATTCTCATAAAATTGGAACTATTGGGTTCATATCGAAAAGAGCTTTCCAATGAATATAAGAGATTTTAAATCTAATAGTTGGATTTGGAATTATGTCCAAATCAAATTTGGAAAAGGTCGTTGTAAGTGCAGTTCGATGACCGTTTATGGAAATCGACTGAAAGGGCCTTAATAAAATATTAAAAATATTAATAATTTGTGTAAAATCATGATAAATAATTTGGAAAGAATTGGGATGAAAAATTCCACGTTTGTGAATATAAAAATATATTTTTATCAAAATGAACTAGTTATTAACTAGAATAATGATCCAATATTTTTAAAGAAATAAATTGGAAACCAAGATTTTCCAATGAATAAATTGGAATGGAATGGAAATATCTCCGGAATATTTCAATATTGGATTTCATAGTTATACGGATATTGTTATAGGAATTTGGAAGATATCGTTATTCCTAATACGATATCCATTAGTTTCAGAATTTGATATTGAATATAAGCCGATATAATTTCTATTCAGATCCTTGTATTTAATATTAAATTGAATTTTGGGTTCATCGTGAACGGTGTCTTCATAAACACTATTCTTAAACCCAGTTGCAAAAAGAATAAATCTTTTAATAAGATTTAGTGAAGTTTACCAATTAATTAATATTTAATTGGAATTGAATTGAAATTGGATTTTTGGGTTTATAGTGAACTGTGTTTTAAATAACACTTGTTCTATAACCCGATTAACAGTGAAATGTGATTTGGAATTTATGAATCTTTTTATTAAGATTTAATGGAAATTTTCCAAAGTAAAGTTTTCCAATTTAATAAAATAAAATGGAATGGAATGGAATTCGGTTTGGTAATAATCGAAGTGAGCTTCTATGGAGGAAGACTGTTACTATATATGGAATTAAAAAGGCTTTGCCGTTATTCCATTTATATTATTAGCCGAATACGGAAACTGATATCGATTATATATTGATTTGTTTCCCGTGAAGACTCTCTATTCAATGGAATGTGATTTTGGGTTTATCGTGAACTGTATTTTAAAAGACATTGGTTCTTTAACCCATATAAAGATAGGATTACATGGATAACATTGTATTTCGAACTGTATTCGTTGATATCTGCTAAATATATATCTGTTTGGTGGCAGAGAATTTATTCTCTTACTTAACACCCTTCTCTAAGACGGTGGTACGGTGTAGATTGTCAATGTGGCATGTTTGTTTTCCCAAAGTTAAATAATCATTAATATTGAATTTTGGGAAGATTGAAACTAAGTGGAGTTTTAATGAATCTTTAATTAGATTAAAAAGCGAATGTGATAATTCAAATTATCAAATTTGGGAAATGATCAAGAATGGAGTATCATCAGTTTTGCTCCAAGCGATAGTTAAATCTTTAATTAGATTTGAACGGGAAACGATAATTAATTTTTACCAATAACACAGTGGTGTTAGATATGGAGTATCACCTGTTTTGCTCCATGGGATGAATAGGTTGGGATTGGGATAATAAAAGAAATGATTACTTCGGTGTGGCTTGTTAATCCCGACTAGTTGGATAAACCTTAATTTAGTTTACAATGGAAAAGATAATGAAATCTTTTGAAATGATATCCAAAGGAAAATTAAAGAATAAATTTAAAAAAAATTATCTTTGATAAAATTAATGAGAACCTTTCTCTAAAGATATAATATTTGAATAAAAGAATATTTTGGATTGGAATGAGGCGTATGTTGTGTTTGTGTAACACCTATTTATAAAATACGCGAGTTATTCAAAAAGACTGTGTTTATGCCCATTCTGAATAACTGATTCGACGATATGTCGGCGATGAAGACGTTGGTTAAAGACCGGAGGTCTTCACATCGTTTGGTTGATTACTGATGTCTTGATTGGGCTATACGCCCAAGACGAGGTAATAAGTTGTGATCGTCCATACGTAATTGGAGATTGATGGATATGCATGGGCCTCTTTTCCGTATTGAACATATGGAACAAGGAATGAAGTGCCTCCGGTTTCATTCAGACCCGGAACAAACTTGTAAATGGATGTGTGTCTGACATTGGATTTTATTCTGTGTTGATTTGTCTCTATTATATATATTTATATATATATATATATATATATATCTATTTGGTGGTGGAGAATTTATTCTCTTGCTTAACACCCGTCTCTGAGACGTACGAGCTCAGAGGTTATATATCGATAGACATCAGTCGCATGGCATGAATTGTCAGTGTGGCATGCTGAGATGCAAATGATCAAGGCTTTTGTTGAAAAGCAGAGTCTTATGGTTGATTATCAAAGCACGACTTTAAATAGCATAGATTTGTGTAGTGTTAATTCGCGAGCTTCACTCCCCGGTATGAACCAGAAACGGGATAAAGGACAGCAGGGAGGACATGCGTTTCTTTCTAGCTAGAAGTGGTGTCAATGTATGGAGCCCAAACATTTTAATAGTAGTGAGATACGGTTTATATCTGTATCTAATAATTTAACACGCCACTTTTTGATATGGCTTTTTACCATGCCTAACTGCTTTAGATACGACTAAAAACACAGTCTAATTAGTATATATGGTGTAGTGATAGTCCAACAAACGTTGTATATTAAACTTCTTATTGCCATTAAATAATTTTTAGTTTACCATCCTACACAGAAGAACATTAAACCTGCCAGTCATTTACATCACCCGTGTGTAAAGCATGAGTGCGCACTTGTATGTTAATGGTTGCTAGGTGTAGTATTGTACGCGACAGCTTGATTGAAGGCAGCAGGGTGTTTCTGGAGTTTGGAATATTAGTAACTGAGGCGGTGGGGATGAAAGAAGTTGGTAATTGAAGTTTAATGGACATGACTTAAAAGAAACGCTGGTCGAAAGGTATATTATTGTTATACATATTATTTATCACAGTTGACTATTTTGGCAACAGAAGCAATGAAAAACGTGATAAAAAAATATGGATCAGAAACCAAGATTTGCATTGAAGAAGGAGAAGATCTGTAAATTCTACCCAGTATCAACCCCTGATATGCCTAATATAAGCATAGTAAAGGTAAACTACACTTCCAATAGGTTTAATGTTTATTATTATACATAAGGAGTGGCAGGTTGACTTATGAATAAGTACATTTTTAACTGACTTTCAAATGTTCGATGCTTGATTATCAAATATAATTTCACCTACAGTTTTTATCATACCCTTAAACTATATATTCTATAAGTTCATCTTTGTTTTATTGTCGTATGGCGGGCTTGTTGGTCTATTGGATAAGGGTTTTGAGTTAAATGGTTGTAAATATTAAGAAATATATTTCCCTCTTATGTAGTTTTTTATTTTAATTTTATAAAAGAAGCATGAATCTAGTTCAAAAAAATAACTAAGATTAATAATAATAATAAATTAACAAAAAAATTATAAACATTAAATAAATTTATAACAATTACCTATTTATTATAAATATTTAATTAAGTTTTATAATAATTAACAAGTTTAGTTTATAAAATTGACTAAGTATATAAAAACATAAAATAAAACAAAATCTTATATATTATAATAAATATTGTCATAATTATCATTATATTTATAATAATAATACTGAGTTAACCAAGGTTTATAAATGTAAAATAAGTTTATAAAAAGTAGCTAAGTATTATTAAAATTGAATAAGTTCACCGATTTAGTTTATAAAAATTAACTAAGTATATAAAAATATAAAATACAACTGAACATTTATAATAATAATAATAAGATTTGTATTAATAACAAATTAACTAAGATTTATAAATACTAAATAAGTTTACA
This sequence comes from Allium sativum, assembly GCA_030737875.1. Classification (NCBI taxonomy): domain Eukaryota; kingdom Viridiplantae; phylum Streptophyta; class Magnoliopsida; order Asparagales; family Amaryllidaceae; genus Allium; species Allium sativum. Next base: position 313,733,467 of record CM060913.1, read on the forward strand.
AAAATGAACCAAGTATTATAAAAATTTAAGAAAGTTAACTAATTTTATAAATATTTTACAAAAAATAGCTAAATTATAAAAAAATATAAAATATAACCAAATATTCTACAATAATAGTAGTAATAATAAATGATCATTAACTAAGATTTAAAATAATAATAAGTTAACTAATATATATAAATATTAAATAATCTTATTAAAATTAATTAATCATTGTGAAAATTTAACTAAATTACCTATTTTTATAAAAAAACAACTAATATATAAAAATACAAAATGAACCTAAATCTTATGTTATTATTATAATTATAATTATATTTATAATAATAATACTAAATTGACCAAGATTTATAAATGTTAAACAAGTTTATATAAATTAGCTAATTATTAAAAAAAATAAGTTAACTATTTTTTTATTAAATTAACAAATTTAGTTTATACAAGTTAACTAAGTATATAAATATAACTAAATCTTATAAAATAATATTAATAATAAAAAACAAAGATTTATTATAACAATAAATTAATTAATATTCAAAAATATTGGGTAAGTTTATAAAATTGACCAAGTAATCTAAATATTTAACAAAATTAACTAAGTTATTATGTAAAAATTAACTTAGTATATAAAAAAGTAAAATAAATTAGAATCTTATATAATTATGATGATGATGATGATTATGTTCATAATATAAAATTAACTAAGAATATTGATTTGCTTGTCAAACACTTATGACAACCGCAGTATATTCCTTTTCTGCTCTTGAATTATGTCTCTCATATATTCATCATTTGTACATATATTTTTTTCTTTTTTTTGACACGGTTCTACTAAAATAAAAATATCATAACTATAATCCATATGGATGATTATGTTACCATCTTTCTTTGGATAAGTTGACCAATTTATTCGACATCACAAATACTATGTCTTATATTTTCACTATTATCTCTTTCACTACAACAATACCCCTCTTTTACCGCAGTCATTTCCCGCATTCGAGTATTAAATTCGGTAAATTTTAGTTCAATTAAATGGAAGTCTGTGCTCAAATGATGAGAAAAATTAGGGTTTCTGGGTCCGCCTCCCCACCGTAGTGAAAATTGTTTTCCCTCGTTTAATTGTGTCTTTTAGCACGAAAGAAAAAGGAAAGGAATTACATTTCTAGATGCTCACCGCATTCTCCCATTTTCTAGTGTAGGAAAAAAAATTCCCTTCATACTTGATCCTCGACTTCTTCGGACTTTAGTATTTTTATACATTGCTCTATCATTCGCAGGTATGTTATGTCGATAATCACCATTATTAGTCGCCTTTATATTGTTTGTTTGATGTATTCAATTTTAGGTTTATTGATTTATTGTTTTAATTTTTCAATTTCATCCTAATATTATCACGGGTTGGACGAGGCTTCATCTTGATTAGTTTTAATGTCTTGTGCTAGAGTTGTTAATTGTTTTCTATTTTCTGTTCCATCTTAATATTAGCAAAGGATGGACGAGGATTCTTTTTGTTTAGTTTTTAGGTCTTGTGTTAGAGCTATTATGCTATTTTTTTGTAACGTATGTTAGAAAACCAAATGTTTTGTTAGAATCTTACTAGAATTTAAAAGGATCAAATAGATGATGTGACTGACATGGAAAATAATAAGTTACGTTTGTTCCTAGGGGAAAAGGTGAGATGCTGAGGTCAAATAATAAGTTATGATTTTACCGAGCATTATATATTAATGTTTACTTGAGCATTGTCGTGAAAATATTAAAATTCTAATATTATATTTGATAAAATAAATCAATAGAAGCAACGATTATAAAATAACATGAAAAGTATTTAATTTTATGTCATACGATATGTGTACAATTAACGATATATAGTTATACTCAGCTGTAGTGATATTCTGTGGAAATTATATAATTTTATTTAAGACTTATGCTTGCTTTATTTGTCTATATAATGATAATTTTCCTCCCTATATGTGGTCATTGACATTTTGTTTTAAACTATTTGCTTTAATTTTAGTAATTGAAGCATAAACATGGAACTGGATAAGTGAATCAAGTAGCATAAAGGTATAAATTTCAAACAAGGACAATTTGACTATTTTGACATTTTCTAACTACTTTCGATATTGTACAGGTTTAGTATGTCATTTAAGGTGATACTGTTTGTAGTGAAAAATCAGTGATTTGGGCAGTGGAAGTAGAACATCAAATAATCTAGCATGTCGATAATCTCAACAATGCCAATCCAACAAAGATGATAAATAAAGAAAAATGGCTCAAATTATAAAGAAAAACAGAAATAGAAAAGGGAAAGAACACACCAATATAACAAGATTCGGCTATGCCTATGTCTTCGAACCCAACAACATTTTATTTCTTCACATCAAGAAAAGGTGCAATATGAGAAGAAATACATAACTCAATACAACTTTCTCACCCTATAATAGATACAGAAAATAGAGATCTTATTGAAGATAATATATGGAGAGAGATTTCTTCTTGTGTGTGTTGAAAATATGAGAAAATGTCTGCGTATATATAGGAGGAAGGATAAAAAATTCTTCGTGGATAAGGATTAAAAATTTCCTGATTTATTCCACCATAAATATGGCACATTTTTAAATTTTTTTCCACCTATACAAATATTTGATTGATTCCTTATATCAAATATATACATTCCGCATATTAATACATCATCTTCCTGATTTGACTTGATTACAAAAGTCAATTAATATATCCTTATTAATATATTTAAAACGTCCATATTTAACACTCCTCCTCGATTTAAATATATTCATCAATCAAAAAAAGAAATGGTTATGGGATCAGCCCCCATGGCGCTAAGTAGCTCATATCACACCAATCAAGTTTGAGCAATGCTCGAACTTGTCCTTTGAAACCGAATTTTTCAACATATCAGATGGATTGTCATTTGTGTGAGTCTTCAATAGTTTATTCTTATTTCTCTCTTCTTCAAGCATGAGAAAGACTCCTAACATGAATGTGCTTGTTCATGAGTTGTAGGCATGATTTTCCACAAGATGAATGGCGCTTTGACTATTTGAAAACAACTCCATGGTCTTCTGTATTGTTAATAAATCATCCAAACGCTACAACAAATACAATCCTTCCTTAGTCGCATTTACAATAATAATGAACTATACCTTTGTAGTTGATAAAGCTACAACGGACAGTAGCTTGGATCTCCAAGAAATCGAGTCTATGCCAAGTGTAAAAACAACCCGAAACTGGTTTTCTACCATATCTACCCCCAACATAATCTGAAACACAGTAATCCCTAAGAGTTATGTCAGTACCCCCAAATAATGGGTCAATGTCAGAAGTTCCTCTCAAATATCTTAGAATCCACTTTATTGTTTTCCAATGAGTCTTTCATGGGTTAGACATGTATCTGCTAACAACACCAACTGGATGAGCTAAATCAGGCCTTCTGCATGCTATATCATACATAAGGCTTCTAACCGTGCTAGAGTAAGGAATATTACACATATCCCTTTTGTCTTCATTAGATGCAGGACACATATCTCTAAGTAGCTGAAATTGAGATCCTAATGGAGTAGCCACTGGTTTAGCATTCTCTATAGCAAATCAAGATAGGACTTTCTCGATATATTGAGTTTGAGTGAGCCTCAAAATTTTTACGTTATATCCCTCTGAATCTCCATCCCCAAAATTCTCCGTGTGTTTTCTAAATCTTTCATCTCAAACTCCTTGCTAAGCTCCACCTTCAACTCTGAAATTCTAGTCATGTTCTTAGAAGCTGTCAACATATCATCAACATAAAGCAACAAATAGATGATGTCATCATTACATTTCTTAAAATAGATACATTGGTTCTTAAAGCTTCTAGAGTAACCGTGGGAGATCATAAACTTATCAAATTTATTATACCAATATCTAGGAGACTGTTTTAAACCATAAAGAGATTTGTTAAGTTTACAAACATGATTGGGTTTGCCACTGTCAATGAACCCCTCTGGCTGCTGTAGGTAAATGTCCTACTCAAGGTCACCATGAAAGAATGTTGTCTTGACATCTAATTTTTTCAACTTCATGTCGAAGTGAGCAACCAATGCAAATAGAATGCAAATAGAAGTGTATCTATCAACTGGAGAGAAAATATCATGGAACTTCACACCTTACTTTTGAACATAACCCTTCACCACTAATCTTTCCTTGTACCTTAAGCCACCACTGTTGTCATCTTTCACCCTATAGAGCCATTTACATCCAATTTCTCTCTTACTAGGAGGAATTTGCACAAAATCCCAAGTTTGATTTTTGTGCAAAGACTCAATTTCCTCTTCCATAGCAACTAACCAGCTAGAACTATCAGCTGAACTAATGGCATCTCTATAGTCTCTCAGTTCTTCATGAAATATGCTTAATGCATAAGCGGCCATGTCATCAAAGTGAATGTCTTCAATGCTTATCCTCAAAAAATCATCAAGTCACGTCGGTCTTTTCTTCTCTCTATTATGTCGAGTTTGAATTTGAGCTCTTGAGATTGATCCTCTGTCCTCTGCTTATCAACCACGGTGTCATTGGAATCACCATTTTTACTCATACGGAAGTCTAATTATCTACCTTGTGTTTGGTAATCAGAATTTTCCCTCTCGACATCATCATCAACTGAAGAAGAAGAAGACTTCACCTTCAATATAGCCTTCTCATCAAATGTAACATGCCTGCTAGTAACAATCTTCTGACACCACAATCTATAACCCTTATTTCCTTTCTTATAGCCAAGAAAAATATACTTGCGCGATCTTGGATCCAACTTCCTTCTGCTCTCGTGCACATAAGCCGGACAACCAAGCAATCTAAGAAAGGAATATGAAACATGCTCTCCCTTCCATACTTCTTCAGGAATATTCATATTTATGATGGTAGAAGGTGTGCAGTTGATAAGCAAGTCCGCCGTAGATAATGCTTCTTCCCAAAATATATTCCTTAAGTCTACGGTCATACGTAAGCAACGAGTCTTTTCTAATAAAGTCCGATTCATTCTCTTTGCAACCCCATTGTATTGAGGGTCCCCTGGCATGGTATAGTGTCTTTTGATTCCCTCGAGCTCACAAAATTTGACAAATTTTTGGGAAGTGAATTCACCACCATTATCTGAATGAAGAAGATTCACTTTCTTTATAGACTACTTCTCAACAATATGTTTACAACTTTGAAACCTATCAAAAGTTTCATCTTTGGACTTCATAAAGTAAGTCCATATCTTTCTACAAAAATCATTAATAGATGAAACAAAATACCTGTCTCGTCCAAAAGATAGGCATGGTGGGGGCCCTAAACATCAGCGTGAACATACTCTAAAACATATTTAGACTTATGCTCTGCATTGCCAAAAGAAACCTTCGTCTACTTTGCAAGTACACATCCTTCACAAAAGCCACGTTGTGAATGATGAACACTGTCAATCAAATGTAACACCCCTAAGTCCCACATCGTGGAAGCCTGTATGAAGTGGGTACTTATATAGTAGAGCCCATCTCTTACTAACGCCGAAGCCTTTTGAGGAACAAAACCCCGCACCTATACGGTGGCTAAGTTGGGGACAATATCTTGCGCGAACGGAGGTGCGGGTTGTTACAGTGGTATCAGAGCCAATACCCAGTCGGAATTGTGGCTCCTATGTGGACCACAACGCCTGGGTGAGGTGTTTGTGAGCCAATGGGGACGTTGGGCTCTATAAGAGGGGAGAATGTAACACCCCTAAGTCCCACATCGTGGAAGCTTGTGTGAAGTGGATACTTATATAGTAGAGCCCATCTCTTACCAACGCCGAGGCCTTTTGAGGAACAAAACCCCGCACCTATACGGTGGCTAAGTTGGGGACAATATCTTGCGTGAACGGAGGTGCGGGTTGTTACATCAAACCTCCTTTTATCAATACTTCCAAACTGCGCTCTCTAGTGTGACCCATACAAAAATGCCACAATATGGTAGAATCAGAATCAACAAAATTAACAACCGAAGAAGACTTTGCAATAGTAGTTGTACCCTTCAACAAATATATATTTCCAGCTTTTATCCCTTTCATCACAATCAATGAGCCATTTTGTTATTTGTAATGAATCATTTTCTATTACACACTTTAAGCCAAAATTACACAATGTTCCAATGGAGATCAAACTGTGCCTTAAATTAGGCACATGCTTGACATCGCATATAGTACGAACAACACCATCAAACATCTTGATTTTTACCATTCCAATACCAACCATGTGACAAGAAGCATTATTTTCCATAGGAACCTCTCCGCCATCAAATTGACGATAAGTGGAAAAGGAGTGACTTTCAGGTGTCTTGTGATAGGATGATCATGGGTCAATAATCAACATAGAACTCTTCATAAAGGAGGCAGAAGCTGTAAAAATGCCAGGATCACTTCTTGAATCTGATTCACCACAATAGAAGGTGAGGCCTTTTGGGGAACAACTTGGTTTTTATTCTCCAACTTGGGGAAACTTGCAATATAATGTTCGGGTTTTCTACAATATTGACAAACTCCCTTTTGAGCTCCCCTTAACTGAGATCTGGACTTAGCTCTATCTCCATCAAATTTTGGTCTACTCTTACTTCTTTCCCTTTGTGTATAAGGCCTTCAGAATCACTCTCCATGCTCATGCTTGCTAACTTTCCCATCAACATCTCGTTATGTAAATTTGTCTTCACATCCTCCAAGCAAATAGATGAATGACCACAGACCATAGAGTTAACAAAAGTGTTATACTCTGTCGGCAAAGAACTTAACAGAATAACAGCTTGCACTTCATCCTCAGTCTTTACATCAGTTCTTGAAGATTCATGACAAGCGTTTTAAGGGCATCTACATGAGCAAATACATTAGTTCCAGACTTCATCTTGAATGAATAAAATTGTTGCTGTGGGATGATGCGATTGGTGAAATACTTATCATAGAACTTTCTCTGAAGAGCATCCCATAATTCCTTAGTAGTTTTCACATAAGAAAACTCTCTAAGTGCTTCATCAGAAAGGCTAAGTTGGATGGTAGTAAGAGCATCCTCTACCAACTGTTCAATCTTTTAAGGTGCTAAATTCCTCGACTTCTCTAGATTTGAGACAACCTTAAATAACCTCTCTTTCTTCAACACCGCTTCCATCTTCATCTTCCATGTACCAAAATCCCCTTTTCCATCAAATCTAGCAACTCTATAATTTGTAGTGCTTCTACCACCGTTATATTTTGTGAAATTAGATATAGCTGAAACAGTCTTTGAACAGAACGACAAGCTCTGATACCAAACTGTAGTGAAAAATCAGTGGTTTGGGCAGCAGAAGCATAACGCCCAATAATCTAGCATGTCGATAATCTCAACAATGCAAATCCAACAAAGATGATGAAGAAAAAAAATTATCAAATTATAGAGAAAAGCATAAATAAAAAGGGAAATAACACACCAATATAACGAGGTTCGGCTATGCCTACATCCTTAAACCCAACAACGTTTTATTTCTTCACTTCAAGCGGAGGTACAATATGAGAAGAAATTCACAACTCAATACAACTTTCTTACCCTTTAAAAGATACAAAAATAGGGAACTTGTTGTAGATAATATATGGAGAGAGCTTTCTTATTATGCCTGTTGAAAAGATGTACAAATGCCTATGCATATATAGGAGGAAAGATGAAGAATGCTTCATGGATAAGGATGAAATATTTCCTAATTTATTCCACCACAATTCTGTTACATTTTTAAATTGTTTCCACCTATACAAATATTTGATTAATTCCTTATATCAGATATATACCTTCCCTATATTAATATATTATCTTCCCAATTAGACTTGATTATGAGAATCAATTAATATTTCCTCATTAATATATTTAAAATGTCCAAATTTAACATTGTCATTTTTGAAATGTTTGAACCCTTTTTATATTATTGAATCTGTTGTTATTCGATTGAAAAACTAAATGTGTAAAGAACAAAATCTTAATGGTATTCTAAACATCCAAAATTAGTCTATTTAATGATTTTATTTCACTATAGAATGAAAATGAGGTCAAACTTTGATGTCTTGACTATTTCTCTCTTTCCAGCTTTATTTATGTTATGTATTTACAGTCCTTTTTTTCAATTACTTGAACCTCAAAGGACAATTATATATATTCATGCAGGGACATATCCAATATTTCAGTTCATAGAAGAATAGAAAAAATATTCATAAAAGAGTTACCCAGATTCACTCGGTTTTCTGTTTATTTGCTAACCACTCCTGAAGGGGTCACGCCACTACTTGAAATTCCCATTGCAGTGTCAAGATAGGAAGAATTTATGTTCCGAACATAAACAAACGTGCACTCACCCGAACACATTACACAACTTGGAACATGTACAACATGCTTCAGTTTTAAATACTTAAAGATTTCACCATAAACTACATACATGCATATGTATTTGTTGAAATAATATTGGTTCAATTTTGTGTTACTTTAATGCCCAGGTTTCACTTGAATGTGATTCAATTACATAACAAATGGATTATTGGTGACATGAAAATATCTATAATAGGTTCTTACCTTCGTACCCTTGGTTGAGTTTGATTGTTTGTTTTTTCCCCTCTATCTCTCCTTATACTTTCTTCCGTATATAGAAAACAATACTTAAATTTATATTCAAACTTACATATGACAAAAGATGATATTATATTTGATTTTTTTGTTATAAAACAAGAAGTACTTTGTCGTATTAATTCTAATTTTCATTCTCTATAGCAGTTGTCGTCTTTTCCTTGCATGAGCATGATCTTTTTCAGTTTGGTATTTTATCCCATAGTTTTTGGATTTGTGAGTAATTTGTATGTTTTAGTTATTAAAAATAATGTAGCAATGAAAAAATTCTTCCCTTTTAAGCTTTTTCACATTAGTCGTTTCTTTTAGCAAGGACTGAACACAAATGGTTAAATGTTTGTTTTTTGGCTATATAATCCACTAGTTTAGTTTACAAAAGTTAACTAAGTATATAAAAATATAACAAAATATTCTATAATAATAATTAGAACTAAGATTAATAATAACAACAAAGATTAATAATAACAGCAGATAAAATCGAAACTTTTTGTTTAATAAGGTTACTATGTTGGTCCGGGACCTTTAAAGTTTGGGTTACTCGTTTTTTGGGTACAAGCTTGAACTAAAACCCGCCTATATGGTGGCTTCTCGTTTTTGCAATGCTTTATATTTGGAATACATTGTTGCCTTCCTTTCTATACCATGCTATAGCACCTCTATTTTTGTTGTCAATTTTATTTATTACTTTTATTTTTATGCATCTTGCTACAAATTAAATAGTGCTAATTAAATGTAAGCATATTTAGTATTGATATGAACATACACCGCTAAATATTGTGTATATTAGATTTATTATTAAAAAAGATAATTTTTTTGTAGTTGCTACCTATAAGGAAATATATTTTTTATACTGTTTCAAAACCGAGTTAATGCTCAGTTTTATATCAAAAATAAGAGTTCTTTCCCGGTTCAGTTTCAAAACTGAGAGTTTAGCGACTTGTCATAGTGATAAAAAATGTTTGTTTTTTGTATTCAAAATTAAGTCAGTGGTAGTGTAAACCCATGTTGTAATTTTTTAGTAGTTGCAAATTAAATATGTTATTTAAATGTGTTTTTCATCATTGACTTTTAAATTTCATTGTTACAAGTAGGTGGGAGTTTTTAGATGCAAGAAAGGCACAAGTTTTTGGAGGTTCGGCCTAGTTAGCATATGAAAAGTTTTTGTTTGCATGTTTTATCATTAATATTTGATGCAAACTTTGTACATGTTATATCTTTGTCTAGTGTTGTGTGAAGATGATTTATAAATTTCATCGTTGTTTGTGAGGAAATTTTATTAATAGATATTGGCTTTTACTAATTATATGAAAATAATGGATTGTAATGCTTTTATTTTATTGATTTTAGATTGATTTGTATATTAATCAACTGAAATATAATTAGATGCAATTAGATTAATGGTATGTGAATATTGCAATGACATAATGTCTTAAATAACATCGTTTAACATATGCGGTCAATTTTTTTAAAAGGTAAATCATGGTCTCACGATGGCGTTTATGCCTTATGCCTTGCTGTGAGTTTTTCAAAAAGATAAAGAATACAGATATAATAAAGTTTAGGAACCGTTGATGAAACAATTAATAACAATGTTTATAAGTTGTTGAAAACTTATGAAAAAACTATATACAGTGTATAATAAACGATGTCATAACTTTAAAAGTAGCCTAAATATATTTTCATAACAACTTATAAATGTTGTTTTAATTTTAACATCAGTCATGGGACTGGTGTGAGTAAACTCCAACCGCTTGGTTTAACTTTTAAGAAAATCCTTTTAAAAGAAAGGATAATGTAAGACCGATCCACACATAAATACGGATGGTTTTTTACTTTACGATAACCCAAAATATTCTTTTAAATCAACATTATTCTCATTTTATAATAGTGTCTAAATCAAATAAATAGCAATCTAGCGGAACGCTTGTCTCTCACGCTCTACTTACATAGTATAAAATCAAAACTATGGGCTCTTAGTGGAGAATGGATTTAAACTATGGAAAGGTATGAGACCACCTTCCATGTAACACCCCATATTTTAATACATAGTCATTATATAAAGAAGATAATAAAATGAAAATTACTTAATAAAATATTCAAACTTTATTGGTGCGCCCGTTACGAAATTTTGGTTTGAACAGACTCTCAGTTTTTGTAAATCGTATTTGATATGAAGAAGTTATAGACTTAAGAAGAACGCACTAAAATATATACGGATTATATATTAAATGAAATATACAACGTTCAGAAAGCAACGATCACTGGGCGACCCAGCCTGACCGGGTCGACTAATGGGTCGACCCATGTCTAAGGCAGGTCGACCCAAGGGTCAACTCAGGTAAGGGTGGATCAATCCACCTACATGTAGGCAGGGTTCATGGCTATGTATTTAGACTGATTCCTTAACTACAGACGTTCGTTGACTCAGCATTGGATGTATTGTTCGATTTGTAAACCTAAAATCTAATGGTATGGAATTATCCTAGGTAATCTATATAAAGACAAGCGGCCTCAATGTTTCTACACACAAACTATTCTTCGTTTCTTTTTCCTCCAAGGCTTATTCTAAAATAAAAATATGAAGATGCTGAGATGCTGCCTACACGTAGATTAGAAAGGACAATTCTAAATTCTTCTACAACAAATCTAAAGAGGACTTTCTTCAACAACAACATATAAAAGAAATATTTTTCCGAACTTCAATTCAACCACTGTAAGTTCAGTTATTTTTAGATTTGATAATTAAACAGTATTATGGCAGTAAATAAATCTGAATCTGAGATTTTAAATGTTTATATGATAATATTTTACTGTCTCATATCTATTCAATTTCAGTTGTTCTACTATTACATGTATATCCTGTTATCCTTTTCTGTTTTAGATTTATTTATAGTCTTATGCCTATTTTATTCAATTTATGTATTTCTGAGTCATATCTACATTTTTTTCTTTTTTCTTTATAGTTTGCGATGTACGTAGGCTATCTAATGCCTAGGCTATTCACATTCGAATTGCATAAATTGAGTTAATTGGGTATAAATTAAAATGACTGTAAAAAGGAAAATTAGGCATATTTAACATGAAATTCAATAACTATAAAATTGGGATAATATGCAAACCATGTAGGTTAAGGTTAAATTAATAACTAAGCAGAACATGTTGGTAGTATCAGATGCAAATTAAGTAGAATAGGCAACTTAACATACATATACATCTGGGCAGGTATTTTTTGGGGAAGGGAATTTTACATAGAATAACATTTATGAGAAATATCATTTACAACCATGCTTATTAATAAACTTTAACATGCTAAGTAATTACTTGTGTACTAATAAGCTAAGAGGTCCCACATTCTTATTGTTGGTATTCGGCTTTGGAACTCTTAAAATCCTAGGGGGGCTTGTGTCAATCTTGTTGTGTGAACCCAAACCAGTTAGTATCCCTGTTAGTATCTTAAAGAGTTGCCTTGCATTAGATAGGGGCCAGGGTACACTTTATTGATCTGGATTGTAAGAGGTTCAAGATGGAAGGTTGGTACAGGCATGTTTCGACAGAGTCATGAGCGTGCATGAGTCCGATTACAGGAAACTAAGACGTTGTTATACCAACAAATAGGTCTATGTCCTATAAGTCATCTGGTTAGGGACTGATACACTCTACTGTTCGGGTAACACAGGATATTTGTGTAGTAGGGAGTCAGTCGCATGGGTAGTAATTAGGGTAACACCTAATCTTATTAACCCTAGTAATTGGTGCAGTAATTTTATTCTTGGGATATGAAAAAGAAGCTTATATGACCTTTTGTTATCTTACATTTATGTTACATCATTATCAGGTTATCTCGTTTACCTCGTATTGGACTATTTTTATTGTAGTTTCATGTTCAGGATTATTTACTTGTCTTGATACTTTATACCTTATCCTATTGCTAAAAATCACTAGAATTTCCAGAATTTATGTCTAGCCTATTTTGTGTCCTTTCTCTCTCTTCCTTCCCCCCTCGGGTCCTCGGAGTGGTGGTGGAAGTTGTTGTGATCGTGATCTTTTATTTGGACTTGGATTTCTTTTGATTCATGTATGGCTTTAATTATTTCTCTATCTTGTTCTGTCTTTAGAGGAGGGATATGACTTTTCAGTTTTGTACTTGAAATAATGTGATGTTAATCGGTTGAGTACTTGAAATAATGTGATGTTCTAATCGGTTTGGAATGATGTTTTTTTTTTGAAAACTGGTTCACTTTTATTATCTACTAAAAATCAATACAAAAGACAGGTTAGCATACTAACCGTTACAAAGACAAAAGTGGAAAAAACAAGCAAGAAAATACAAGAAAATCTAAAAATAACTAAGATAAACTAGCCCATGATGAGGCCATCACAAACTTATAACTCGCCGCCTTGAGCCATAAACTCATTCGCTACCACAACTTACTTCGAACAAGCAGTTGTCCTGCTTAATGATTCTCCATCATCATCTCATACCAAAACCATCCAAAACCAATTACCCAATAATTATGCTTACAAACTAATCAACCCTTAACTTCCTATAAAACCATAATGGGTTCACATGATTTCATAGGAGATCAAGAAAGAATGATTAGAAATTATAAACAGGTTACTTATGAAAAATAGTTCGTAGACATGCTGAATTAAAAACATGAAGAGGCCAAATCCATATTTCAAGTACGCTGTAGCTTCTTAAGTTTGCAGCCCTCCATCCAAACTAAGCTAGACCCTTACAGATATATGGACGCCTAAATTCAGCCAAATGAAATCCCAAAAGATAATCAATTCCATTCTCTAGGTCTGGTTGATGATCCACAGACTCCTATGGATTAATCCTAGTGCAAGAATCGACAGTTTGATATGTAGATTCCAATACTTTAAATAAAAATGCCACCATATAACTGTAAGCAAAATATAACTGTCCTGTTATGCTAAAACAACTGCTCATGAACCAAAAACAAAGAACCACGAACAGGAAACCATGAAAATCAAATAGGTACAAGATTCACCAACATCTCAACAGCTAATCCAAAAAACTGACTAAACCAAACTGGCAGAACGCAGTTATCATTCACCATACCTAGATAATATATAACAATCATACTTCGTGACAACTGGATCTGGTGATATGACTGGAATCTAAGCCATTCTCTTAGGTGATGCGGTGAATCTGGTCTAACTCGTTGCCCATTAACAACCCAAAACGAAGGGAATCCGTTAAGCTCAGCCATGCAAAAATGAAGTATTGCTCGAAATCCATCCTACCACCAACTACAAAAACTTAATTTTTTTCTTGGCCGTTTTTTCTTGCTAGATCCATTACGAATCAGTTGAGGGTAACTTAGATCTGGAATTTCAGTTTGCTTAATAATGAAGTGGATAAACTTCGAAGAAGGTTAATTGACTGAAATCTGCTGTATATATTGAAAACAAATGCTTTATGGTACTCAAATCTGGAAAAACTACCCAGATCTGATGAGGGTTTAAAAAGTGAAATAAATTTGCGAATCTGATTGTAAGTATGAAAACGAATCGAAAACCAGTGGAAAGCGGTAGAAAATAAGGAACGAAGAGAAAGGAGAAACTCACGCATGAATGAAAGCCGGCGATAAAGCCTGTCGCCATGGTCAAGTTTTCCTATATATAAGGTTTGGAATGATGTTTTAATTTAATAAAAGTTATTTTTCCGCTGCATATTTACATTCTGTCTTGGAAATTTTAGTTAATGTTTACCTATTTTGCTTCACAGAATTTAATGCATCCTCATATAGGTGAGGTTAATGGATGTAGAGTGTCATATTTGATGTCAGGGCCTATGGTTACAATATTAGAAGAAAAGTTTTTGAAAAGTGTTTCCAAAAGTAGAGGATTTTCAAATAAATTTTTGAAAAATATATCCCCTCATGTTATTTACAATATTCCTTCGATTCTCTTTTCGAGTTCTTATTTCATCCATTTTTAGCATGTCTGGTGTTCCTAATTTTCCCGAGGACATTCTTATTCCTACATGGTTTCGTAGATACGTGGAAGCTACGACACCTGTAGGAGTGCAAGAAAATGTCCCTTCCCCAGCTGTAGCCGCAATAGCTCCACCTCCTCTTGTAGTCAACTTTTCTAAGCTTTATAAGGATTTCTGCACGATGGAAAGCAAGCTATTTCGTAGTACTGAGAGTTTTGTGGAGGCTTTAAATTGGCTTAAAGAAACTAAGAATGTATTCGACTTGTTGGAGCTCGATGATAGGAGGAGAATCCAGTTGGTTGCTTGGCAACTAAAGGATGAAGCATCGTATTATTGGGAGGTGATTCAGGCCAGACAAATGGCAGCTACATAGGATGAATTTAAGACTAGATTCGAGATGAAATTCTTATCGCAAGCAGAGGAAGTAATGTAAATGGAAAGTATTCTGAATTTTAACCAAGGTAACATAACAGTAAAGGAGTATGTTAACATCATTAATCAACGGGAAAGGTTTGGATTAGTAACACTCATCATAAGAAAGATTTAAGTTTCGCAAAAGAATTGAACCAACCGCTCCAAGATTTAGCACTAACCCATGTACCAATAGGCACAACTTTCGAATGGCTTGTTGTCATGGCTTTAATGCATGAGGATGGGAAAGACGGAAAGAAAGAGGTTAAGACTGAGGAGGAGAAATCCAAGATTAAGAAAAGGAAGTGGTGGCCTAAGAAGGGGTAAAGAAAGGAGGAAAGCCCGACAATGCTCAGATCAAGATAGAGGTGAAATGTCATGGGTATGGGGCTTTGCGGCACTTTGTGAGAGAATGTAAGAAGATGAAGAATGCTTGCTTTAATTGTGGTCAAGTTGGACATTATAAAGGACAATTCCCTAACCAACAAGGGAAGAATGTTGGGTCGTCAGGAGGACAATTTAATGCTCTAGAGATTGGTGGACAGGATCGTGGTAAAAAAGTCATCGTGGAGGGTTTGATTTCTCTTTTAGACTATCCTATTAGAACTCTCTTTGATTCAGTGTTTTCCATTCATTCATATACAACTCTATGGTAGAAAATCTTCAT
Organism: Allium sativum; assembly: GCA_030737875.1. Lineage (NCBI taxonomy): Eukaryota > Viridiplantae > Streptophyta > Magnoliopsida > Asparagales > Amaryllidaceae > Allium > Allium sativum. The sequence goes on from CM060913.1 coordinate 313,749,146, forward strand.
CTAGACACTAGTATTGTTTCTGATCCTGTTATCGTCTTAAACCCCATAGGAGGAATGACTCATTTATCTATGGTATTTATGGGTTTGAGAATTTTTACTTTGGGCAGCGAATTCGAGTGCGAAACATATGTTATTGGCTTTACGAGTTACGGATTAATTTTGGGAATGGATTGGCTAGACATGTATGGTGCCATTCTTGATTGTAAAAGGAGAGTAGTTAGACTTCTAACGTGCCATGGTAGAACTCTTGAAATTTCTTATGACCCACGGGAGTCATTTATGGTTAGTTTCCTAGATTCTCCTGGTGTTACCGTTTATGATCTTCGATCAATATCCATAGTTAGTATATTTCCGGACGTGTTTGATGAGGTTAGAGGCTTACCTCTGAGGCGTAAGATAGATATCTGGATTTACTTGGTAGAGAATACGAAGCCAGTCACTTTATCAGTGCGCTATATGGCTCCTAAGGAGAGGATGGAGCTTAGTAAACAAGTAGTTGAGTTATTGGAGAAAGGATTCATTAGACGGAGTATTTCTAAGTGAGGAGCGCCGGTCGTCTTTGAAACCAAGGCAGACGGCTCTCTCTGTCTATGCGTGGACTATAGAGAATGGAATAAACTCCCCAAGAAGAATATGCACCCACTTCCGAGGATTGATGACTTGTTCCACCAACTAGTAGGTGCTTCGGTTTTCTCGCGGTTGTATCTAGCCATGGGATTTCATCAGCTTAGGATAACCGATGACAGTATTGACAAGACAACTTTCAGAACTCCATACGGTTTCTTTGAGTGGTTGATCATGCCTTTTAGGCTAACCAATGCACCCGCATATTTTGTGGAGTAAATGAGTTGGGTGGTTTGGGAGTACCTGAACAAGTTCGTGGTGGTTTTCATGGATGATATTCTGGTTTTCTCGAGAAGTGAGGAAGAACATACTTAACACTTAGAGGAGGTTCTCAGTACACTCAGATCGCATCAGCTTAAGGCAAAATTTTCTAAGTGTCGTTTCTGGATAAATAAAGTAAGGTTCCTAGGGCTTGTAGTCTTCATGGATGGGATAACGGTGGACCCCGGTAAAATTGTCACAGTTCAAGAATGGAAAGCCCCTAAGCTCTGCTCACCTGTCTGAAAAATAAGAGCTTGGATTTTGCTTGGAGCATTGATTACGAGGATGCATTCCAGAGATTGAAGAGGGCTCTAACATCAGCCCTCATTATTACTCTTTCCGATGGTAGCAAAGTGTTTACAATCTACACGAATGCTTATGGGACGGGATTAGGTGTTGTGTTGATGCAAGAGGGTAGGGTGGTCTGCTTTTGAAGTTGGCTACTAAGAGTTTATGAAAAGAACTACCCCACCCATGACTTAGAGTTGGCAGCAATAGTGTTTGCCCTTAAGTGTTGGCGACACTACCTACTTGGAGAGAGATTTGAGCTCTACACGGATCACGACTCGTTCAAATATTTATTCTTGCAAAAGATCTCAATTTAAGGCAATAAAGATGGATGGAGCTCCTAGCGTCCTATGATTTTGATATAGCTTATACCCTAGACCAGGGTAATATAGTTGCGGATGTATTGAATATGCAGAGGATGACCTTGAGTCCTCTATTCGTAGAAAGGCAAAGCCTGAAGTATATCTCAACCTTTGATTTTAAGCCATCTACAGATTATACATTTGTTTTTTTGGCATCATTGGAGGTGCAACCTACTCTTATGGAGTGTATTGGATCTACGTAGTGAGAGGATCAGCGGTTGGTGGATATCTTGGATAGACTCGATAAAGGAGAAGCCTCTAGTCACCTAGCTTGATATTCAGTGGACGAGAAAGGGAGGCTAAGACAAGATGGGAGCTTGTTTATTCCCAGAATTGGAGATTTTTTGAGAGCGGTTCTTGAGGAGGCTCATCAGTCTCGGATGACTATCCATCTGGGCGATGATAAGATGTACCAAGACATGAAGCGAGTTTTTCATTGGACTAGTACGAAGAAAGATGTGGTAGAGTTCGTGGCCCAATGTTTGACTTGTCAACAGGTCAAGGCTGAATAAAAGAAACTTGGCGGATTACTTCTACCCTTATATATCCCATAATGGAAATGGGAGATGGACTTTATTGATAGATTTCACCAATCAAGGAAGGGCAAAATGAGCAAATGGGTGATAGTAGATTGACTTACTAAAGCGCTCACTTTATTTCGGTCAAGAGCAAGAGGACGGCGGCTTCTCAAGCATCAGTATACCTTACGTAGATCGTCCGACTTCATAGGGTACCTTCAAGTACAGTAAGTGACCATGGCCCCATATTTACTAGCGAGTTTTGGAGGAGCTTGGAAGAGGCCCTATGTACACAGTTAAGACTTAGCACAGCTTATCACCCTCAAACCGGTGGATAGACTGAGAGGATTAATAGAGTTCTCGAGGATCTACTAAAAATGTGTATATTAGGTTTTGGAGGAACATCTCCCATTGGTTGAGTTCGCCTACAATAACAGTTTCCAATCAAGCATAAGGATGGCATCCTTTGAGGCACTTTATGGACGACCATGCAGATCACCGGCATGTTGCTGGGAGTCTACGAACAGACTTGTACTTAGGCCAGATATGGTGTGAGAGACTTCTGAGAAGATATACCTTATTCGAAGAAGGATGAAAGAAGCTCAAGATAGACAAAAGTCATATGCCAATAAGAGAAGGACTGACTTGGAATTCGTAGTAGGAGATATGGTCTTCGTCAAAGTATCGCCTTTAAGGAACAAAATTCGATTTGGCTCAGTAGGGAAATTGGAACCTAGGTTCGTAGGACCAATTCCCATAGTTGACAGATAGTCCGAATGACATATAGAGTTAGACTACTAGAGAGGCTACCGGGAGTTCACGACATGTTCTATGTTTCCCATTTGAGGAAATGTCTATCTGATTCAGCAAAGGTAGTAGAGCCGAGTACGCTTGAGGATGTTGAAGTCAAGAAAGAGGCATCAGTTCGAAATGTTCCTACTCATATTCTTGAAACAGAAGTTAAGAGGATACACAACAAAGGGTCAAGTTAGTTATGGTGCAATGGAGAGAAGACCGAGATGGCACGACATGGAAACCCGAAGACAAGATTCACGCTTCTTACTCTTTTCTCTTTAAGAGTACGTTCTTAATTTCCTTTCTAGTTTTTGAATTTGAATTTGTTTATGCCTATCGTTTGAATCATCGATCCTTAGGTAGAAAACTATGTTTGGAAACATGTGTTTGATGATTGCAAGTGGATTTAAGTGTTTGTCGGTGGATGCCTATGGATGCATATACATACACATTAGGCACTAGATCGGCTCAAGCACTTACATATTGCATATGGAAGTGTGTGCATTTAAATTTTCAATGGATGAAAATGGTTGAATTATCGCAATGGATGTTGCATTTTGATTAATGGTTGTGCACATATATAGAATTTATATTTATTATTAGGATTATTTGCATACACATTGGATACATGACACATACATACATCGCATTAAGGAGGTCAATTGAATTAGTCGACCGCCTGATTTTCGCATTAGTTTAGGAACATATACACAACACCTTTGAATATGTTCATACCAAGCATTAGAAACTTTAAGGATAATGGATGCCTGTGGATGATGGATGAGTAGATGGGTGTAGGTTTTAAGTAATAGCGTTCCTCTTAACTTAGAGATTTTGGGGACAAAATCCTTTAGAGAGAAGAGAATGTAACACCCCATATTTTAATACATAGTAATTATATAAAGAAGATAATAAATCGTATATTACTTAATAAAATATTCAGAATTAGGTCAAGTAGACTTCACTGTTGTGCCCATTGCAAAAAAAAAAATCGTATAGACTCTTAGTTTTCGTAAATTGGATTGAATGTGAAGAAGTTATGGACTTAAGAAGAATGCATTAATATGTGTGTGTATATATATAAAAAATAAATAAACAACATTCAGAAAGCCACGGTCATTGGAAGACCCAGCCTGACCGGGTAGACCCATGGATCGACACAGGCAAGGGAGGGTCGACCACTTGCATGTAAGCAGGGTTCTTAGCTCTATATTTGGACTGATTTCTTAACTACGTGCGTTCACTGACTCAGCATTGGGTGTACAGTAGCATTTGTAAACCTAGAATCTAACGGTATGGAGTTATCCTAGGTAATCTATATAAAGGCCAGCAGCCTCATTGTTTTCTACACACAAACTGTTCTTCATTTCTTCTTCCTCTAAGCCTTATTCTAAAATAAAAATATAAAGATGTGGAGATGCTGCCTGCACATAGATTAGAAATGACAATTCTAAATTCTTCTATAATAAATCTAAAGAGGACTTTCTTCAACAAAAACATATCAAAGAAATATTTTTATGAACTTCAATCCAACCACTATGAGTTCAATTATTTTCATATTTGATAATTAAATAGTATTACGGAAGTAGATAAATCTAAATCTGAGATTTTACATGTTTATATGATATTATTTTACTCACATATCTATTCAGTTTCAGTTATTTACTGTTACATGTATATCCTATTATCCCTTTTTTGTTCTAGATTTATTTACAGTCATATGCCAATTTTATTTAGTTTATGTGTTTCTGAATCAGATCTATATTTTTTCCTTTTTTTTAATATTTTGCACTGTACCTAGGCTACATAATGCCTAGGCTGTTCACTTTCGAATTGCATAAATTGGGTTAATTGGATATAACTTAAAATGATAGTTAAAAGGGGAATTTGGCATATTGAACATGGAATCCAATAACTGTAAAATTGAGATAATATGCAAAACATGTAGGTTATGCTTAAACTAATAATTAAGTAAAACATGTTGGTAGTATCAGATGTAAATTAAGTAAATTAGGCAACTTAATATACATATACATCTGGACATGTACTTGTTCGGGGAAGAGGTTTGTACACATAATAACATTTATAAGAAATGTCATTTACAACCATGCTTATTAATAAACTTAAACCTGCTAAGTTATTACTTATTGATTAATAAGCTAAGAGGTCCCGTAGTCTTGTTGTTGGTATCCAGTTTTGGGACTCTTAAAATCTTAGGGTGGGGGCACGAGCCTAGGGGGAGGCTTATGTCAATCTTGGTGTGTGGAACCCATATCAATCAGTATCCCTGTTAGTATCTTAGAGAGGGGTCTCGCACTAGGAAGGAGCCAGAGTACACTTTACTAATCTGGATTGTAAGAGGTTCAAGGTGGACACAGGCACGTTCCAGTAGAGTTATGAGCGTGCATGAGTCCAATTAAGGGAAACTAAGACGTTGTAACACAAATAAATAGGTTTGTGTCTCATAAGTCGTCAGGTTAGGGACTGATACACCCTACTGTTAGGGTTGGCACATGATATTTGTGCAGTAGGGATCCGAACACATGGGTAGTAATTAGGGTAATACCTAATCTTGTTAACTCTAGTAGTTGGTGCAATAATTTTATTCTTTGGATATGAATGACAAGCGTATACGACTTTTACCTTGACTTGTTATCTTAAATCTATGTTGCATCATCATCATGTTATCTCGTTCAACTCGTACTTGTCTATTTTTACTATAGTTTCATATTTAACATTATTTACCTATCTTGATACTTTCTACCTTATCCTATTGCTGAAAATCACTGAAATTTGCCAGACTTTATGTATGACCTATCTAGTTTCCTTTCTCTCTCTTCCTTCCCCCCTCCCCCCCTTGGATCCTCAGAGTGGTGGTGGACAGTAGCCGTGATCATGATCTTATTCTTGGACTTGGATTTCTTTTGATCCATGTATTGCTCTAATTATTGCTCAATCTTGTTATGGCTTTTGAGGAGGGATAATAGTTTTCAGTTTTGTACTCTATTGTTTAGTATTATAAGACAGATGTTTTAACGGAGGTTTTTGGTACTTGAAATCACTACAAGAAAATAGGGTCTTTACCTACCAATTATAAGTATAGGTAAACCTAGTATAATAGTAGATAATATGCTTTAGCTACCAATAATTGGTAAAAAAATAGTTGGCAAAGATTAGTAGAGAAAATTCTTTACCTACAATTATTAATATTGGTAGGTAAAGAATTAGTGGACCCCACTTAATTGTGAATTAAAAGATGAGTCATCAGTTGATGTGTCATCTTGTGATGGTCCGCCCCGCACCAACCGGCATTTCCTCCGAAAGTGCGCTGTACACATGCTCGACTAGCACGAAACGGTCGCTAAAGAAAGGAAAGAAGAGAATGAACTAATCGAAAACCTACAAAATGTCTCGCAGCGCATGGAACAAAATATAATAATAATATACTTGACATAAAACATGTGAGACAGTGCATAAGCTGATAACTAAAACCAACATCATCATCAGAGCAGCGGAAATCCAAATACAGCTTATTACAACTTTCCAAATTACTGTCTCTAAACAAAAGAAAGAAAGGTACACCACTAATGCATAAAGTAGTGACCGCAGCAACACAGGGAGAATGTCTATATATATCATACGTGGAAGCCTCCTGCTCGTCTCCGCTACATCTACTCGTGCATACCACCTAACCTGTCTCTAGTCTGCTCGTGAGAGCACCCGGAGTAATAAAAAGAGACATAAAACTCTGGGTCAGACAAAAAGTCTGGTATGAGCGATAAGCAGCTAAACAGAACAATAACAGGAATACTAAACCATACCTGAACCTGGACCTGCAACCAAGGAGTTAGCACTACATACCGTATAATACTCTAAGGTGCCACTGAACAGATGGTGTAAAGATAACGGGGGTTGGGGTGTGCATGTCATAATGATGGCAAACAAATCAAACATAGCAACCATCCTCACATCTCTCACTCAGTGCGTAAAGCATACGATATCTCCCGCTTCGATGACTAGACCCATCGAAGTAGTGACGGATTTCAACTTGTACAACTACTGCTACTACCAAGCTCATACCATGGAGTCATGACCAAACCTTTACAAATGACCCCACTTCATTGGTCTATAGCTCTTTAGTCGTACCTAAGCCACTGTGGCCCTGAATCCGTTCACGTACCCCCTACACATAGTGATCCAAAGTTATAGACATCGACAACTCCTTAGCACACGTCCCGCATCAAAGCCCAACTCATGAAGTCGTCTCGTTGGTTCCCAACAGGATCCTGAGTACAAACTTCCTCTTTGGACTACCTTTGCATCTCGGGTTTTGGTCTCCTCCTTCTTCCCCGGATCAGTCTTCATTTCTTCACTTTACTTTGCTTCAGGTCGTGGTCATCAGCTCCTCGGTTCGGATCGGAATACCCCATACAGGTCGGGTCGTGCTCCTCCAGCTCGTGACTCATCGTCAGGTCCTACTCGTGATGCAACGCCATCGGTTCAGAGTCTACTAAGCGGCTAGGATCGCGCCCCCTAGAGTGGTTCGGGTCGGGGTAGCCTCATGCTCACGAGGACAGATCGGGTCTGGTGGTGTGAGCAGCTCTCGTGGAAGGCGGTTCGGATCGGAGGACTTCAGTTCGTGGCCCAGCATCGGTTCGTGATCCTCCTTGGCCATTGGTTCCTTAGCTCCTAAAGCAGTTCGTGAGCGACATCGGTTCGGATTGGAGCTTCTTCTCACCAGCGGGTCGGATCGTGGAGCTTCCAGGCAATATGGTCGGATCGTGCTCCCCCCTCCGATCCGATCCGGTTCGGGCAATTTCCTGCACTTCTTTCCAGCACTGTTTTACGTCATTCAACGGTGTTTTCAACCAATCTAACACTTCTAGACAATCACAAATCATACCATACAGTCATAGCAACATGTACAATCAATCATAGACACCAAAACAACAACTATAGCATGTAAAATGGATCAGACGTAGCCAAAATCCCATATTTTCCCTTAAGCATGTTTAAGCAAAACTAATCATAGGATTAACAAAACTTAACCAAATCAACCCAAATTTCTAACAGAGGTATAAAATAATATTTCAGAATTTATAAATATTTTTCCAGAATTTATTAATATATAAATTCGCTAATTATCACTAATCACCCTAATTAACTATACTTAGTGTCAAAACAATGCTAATCACTCACCTTGGCCACAAATAAAACTCAGATCTGAAATAAATCTCTGTTTGGCACGCATACTGATGTCTAACAGCAGCTCTAACCTTGCTTTGGTGCTATTCCTCCTTAATTTGATGTAGTTTAAGCCAAAACTTGATTAAGAAGTGATTAGAGGTGTATTTAGATGTTGGAGGCCATTGTTACGTTGAAGAGAGGGTTTGTGGCGGCTAGAAAACTGAAATGAAATGGAAACCTAACTCATTTCAGCCTCCCCATAACCCTAATCCCAAAATGGGTTATGGGCCCATTTACTAATCACCTCATTTGGCCCGTGTTAAGCAGTTTTTCACCTTCTGAAACTTGTTACAGCCATATCTCCCAAACGGTGAGTCCATTTGGCTACTGTGACCACTCTACGGAATTGTAAACCATCATCCGGATTCAATGGAAGTGGTTTCAGGTCAAAACTCCTTTGCCATCAAAAGTTATGGCCATAAGAAGATCAACTATGGGCAAAATAGTCATTTAAAAATCGGCAAAAATCATGAACATGGGAAATGACCCCAATAGTCGTCTCCCAAAGTTACATGACCATACGACTTCGTATGTGAAAGAAATAAATATTCTACGATCATACGATACGTAGAATGCGGGTCGTTACACTTCGTCCCCGAAATTCCTTAACCCAAAACATACAAAGGATCCCGCATGCCTACCAACCATATACAACAATCAATCATGCAAAACAAACAAAACAAGCCTATCCTAGCATGCAGAAAGACTAAATCGAAGTTAAAATCTTACTAGGCGAAGAGTTCTGGATACGTCTTCCTAATGCTCTCCTATGTCTCGCAAGTACAGTCATTCTCATTCTCGCCCCACTGAACTTTGACTAACTTCATCGCTTTCCTTCGAAGTTGCTTTGTATCATTCCCAACAATATGCATAGTTTTGCGGTTCCCAACCGCCTCGGGTTCAACTTCGATATCATCTAACTGATCAGGTGAAATAGTCACGTTTGGGTCGTTTACGAACTTTCTTAACTGGGAAACATGAAATACGTTGTGAACTCCTGCCATCTTCTCTGGTAATTCAACTTTATATGCCAAATTCAATTTGCTCAAGAACTGAGAATGGACCAACATATCTTGGTGCTAGCTTGCCTCTCCTGCCAAATCGTATCACGCTCTTCAACGGAGAAATCTTGATAAACACCAAGTCGCCAATGGAGAACTTTAATTCTCTTCTCCTCTTATCAGCATAACTCTTCTGCCTATCTTGGGCAGCCTTCATTCGTTGTTGGATAATATTAATCTTAGTTGAAGTTTCTTTTATCACGTCGGGTCCAAGTACAAACTTCTCACTAGCTTCTACCCAACATGACGATGAGTTGCACGGTCTTCTGTACATAGCTTCAAACGGAGCCATACCGATAATGGATTGATAACTATTATTGTATGCAAACTCTACTAGATGCAAATGGTCATCCCATGATCCACCGAAATCCAATACACAGGCTCTCAAGAGATCTTCTAAAATACGATTCACCCTCTCTGTTTGACCATCGGTTTGAGGATGATACAGGCTACTAAGATGTAGTTCTGATCCTAACGCCTCTTGCAAGGTCTTCCAAAATCCACTAGTGAACAACGGATCTCGGTCACTCATAATGCCCTTGGGTATTCCATGAAATCTCACTACCCACTTTATATACAGTTCCGTTAACTTAGCTGCCGTCCTATTCGACTTGACAGGTATAAACCTTGCACTCTTAGTCAATCGGTCCACAATCACCCAAATACTATCATGGCCCGATCTAGTCCTTGGTAACCCATCAATGAAATCCATTGACACTTGTTCCCATTTCCATTCTGGAATTTCTAATGGTTGTAACAAACCACTAGGCCTATTTTGCTCAGCCTTAACTAGCTGGCAGTTCACGCATTTGGATATAAACCTCCCAATGTCTCTTTTCATCCATTCCCAGTAGTAGGTCTGCTTCATGTCTCGATACATCTTGTTACCACCGGGGTGTATAGTCAGTTTTGAGTGATGACATTCTCTAAGCACTTCATCTCTCAATCCATTGACATTGGGTACAACTAATCTTCCTTTCTTTCTAAGCCATCCATCTCGATCAAGCCTATACTTGTTCCTATCTCCGTCGATTCCCATCTTTAACTTTGAGATGATTTCCAATAGGTTAGGATCGTTCCTCTGACTGGAACCAATTCGCTCAATCAAAATGGGTTTGATCGTCAAACTTGCTAACATTTCTGGATCCAATTCGCACTTTGGTCTGAAATCATACCCAGCAATGTACTCCAGTTACTTCCATTCTAGAAACATAACCCCTAAACTAGCATGTCTTCTACTCAATGCATCAGCCACAACATTGTCATTTCCTAGTGTATATGCGATGTCGAAATCATAGGAAGCCAAGAATTCTAACCACCTTTGTTGTCGTAGATTTAGATCCTTTTGAGAGAAAAGATACTTTAACGATTTATTATCGGTAAACAACTCGAATCTTTCTCCCAAGAGATAATGTCTCCACATCTTCAATGCAAACACGATCGCTGCCAATTCCAAATCATGGGTAGGGTATCTTTTTTCCTGCGGTTTCAGTTGCCGGCTTGCATAAGCTACAACCCTACCTCCTTGCATCAATACAGCACCTAGCACTGTGCCACATGCATCCGTATATACTGTCATCTCTTCATTCCCCTTAGGAATGACTAACACTGAATGCATTCTCGCACTTTTCGTCCCTGACGAAGGCTTGATTCTTCTTGGTTAACTGAGTCAACGATGTTGCTATCTTGGAGAAGTCTTGGATAAACTTACGATAATATACAGCTAATCCCAAGAAACTTCTTATGTCCATTGCATTCTTGGGCGTAGACCAATCTTGTACCGTAGCCACCTTCGCAGGGTCCACGGCAATACTATTCTCTGAAACAACATGGCCCAAGAATCTCACTTCCCTTTTCCAGAAGTGACATTTAGAGAATTTTGCTTTCAACTAGTGTTTTCTCAACACCTCTATCACTATCCTCAAATGTTCCTTGTGTTCTTCCTCTGTCCTCAAATAGACCAAAATATCATCCACGAACACAAGGACAAACTTATTCAACTGATCTCTGAATACCCTATTCATAAGATCCACAAAGTATGATGGGGCATTGGTCAGCCCGAATGGCATGACCAATCACTCATAAAATCCAAACGGCGTCCGAAATGTCGTTTTAGATATACTCTCAGCTTCCACTCTAAGCTGATGAAAACCAGTCGCAAGATTCAACTGAGAGAATACTCTCACGGCACTCAACTGATCAAACAAATCATCTATCCGTGGTAGAAGATACTTATTCTTCCTCGTCACTTTATTCAACTCGCGGTAGTCTTCACACAAACGAAGGGAACCATCCGCCTTGGTAGCAAACACAACTGGTGCTCCCCATTCAGAAACACTCCTTCTGATAAATCCCTTCTTCAATAGATCGCTGACTTGCACCCCGAGCTCTCGCTGCTCCCTTGGTGCCATATGATGAAGTGGCATCACTATAGGTCTGACATCTTTCAATAAATCAATACGAAACTCAATTCTCGGTGTGGTGGAAGCCCAGTCACTTCTTCGAAGACGTCCGGATACTGGCCAACCACGGGCAAACCTGACAACTCACTATGCGGGATGTCGAGGGAATTTAGAAAACTAGCCATTACCCCATCACCGGGTAGACCACCAAACACTACCCTCCGCCCATCATCCGCTCTAGCTGTCACCAAAAAGCCCTCACATTCTACCACCACCCCGTATCTTTGGAGCTAGTCGACTCCCAAAATAATGCCAAACCCAGTAAAGCCCAAAACAAAGCAATCACAACCAAACATGCATCCATGACTCGATAAGACCACATTACGACAAATAACGCTAAGGTTAGTTGAACCACCAATCGGGTTCGTCACTACTAAAGGCCTATCGACAATCTCGGGCTCCAATCCCAACCTATTTACAAGGTCACTAGATATGAAAGAACTTGAAGCCCCGGCATCAAACAAAACTCTAACAGGAACATCATAAACAGAAAGCATCCCTTGAATAATGACATTCTTTCCCTTCTCCTCCACAGTTGGGGCATTCGACGAAGAAGAAATAACATTAAGGGCATATGCTTTCACCATTTGCTTTTCTTTAGGGTGTTGCGGACACTTGTCCTTGTGATGTCCCACTTGGCCACAGTTGAAGCACTTCCTATCCGCTGGCTTGGCCCGACACTCTTTAGCATAGTGGTCCTTCTTACCACAGATGAAGCACTCAATATCTTGCTTATTCGTTTTCTTCTGGTCATCCTTGGTCTTATTCTGCTTTCTCTTATTCTGAGAACCATTCTTGCCTCCACCGTTTGCTTGCGGCTTTGGCTCCTCTGCAGATGCGACCTCAGTCTTTGACTTAGGGTAAAGACTCTCTGACCTCAATGCTTTTCCCACAATCGATTCAAACGTCTCATCGATGTGGTTAATAAGCCTTTCCCCCAAGTACTGATCCAAGCCAATTATGAACTTCTCGTTCTTCTTCTCGGGAGTTTCAATGAGGGATAGTCCATACTTCGATAAAGTATCAAATTCTGCAATATACTCCGAGACAGCTCTGCCATTCTGCTTGAGCTCCAAGAATTTCTTAAACAACACTGACTTCTGAGCAGTTGAAATGAACTTATCGCTAAAGCGAACCTTAAACAGATCCCAAGTAATCTGATCTTCGGGAGTAGCTGCCTTTATAGCATTCCACCAATTCATTGCCCGTCCTTGCAGCTGACGGGATGCTAGCCTTCTCTTCATCGCATCCTTGATACCCAAGTCTTCGAAGATACACTCGCAGCTATCCAACCAATCCTGAACATCCGTAGCCGACTCCGTTCCGCGGAATGGCTTCCCACCAAGACTAGTATAATCCTTATTCATCTTGGCGAAATCGGCCCTAGGCGCCTACACTACTGGACCACCACCATTACCATTATTGGGAGCTGCCCTCTGCACATCCCAAAGCATCTCTCTCATGAGGTCAGTAAACATTGTCCTCATGTCAGCAGCATTCCCATTATTGGCTCCTCTACCGACACCTCTTGCGTATCGGATCATCGTTCAATCTGTAAAGAGAAAATGATTAACCATCTCCATAGTGGTGCTAGTGCAGTGCGACTTCAACCTTAGCTATACTAATAGTATATATATATATATAGCTTTTGAAAACCAAAATAATCACAAATACGAGCTCTCATATACGTATACTATCTCTCCCTAATGGCTTCCCTAGGTTAACTACGCAACCTAGAGCTCTAATACCAAGTGTGACGGTCCGCCCCGCACCAACCGACATTTCCTCCGAAAGTGCACTGTACACATGCCCGACTAGCACGGAACGGTCGCCAAAGAAAGGAAAGAAGAGAATGAACTAATCGAAAACCTGTAGAATGTCTCACAGCGCATGGAACAAAATATAATAATACGTGGAAGCCTCATGCTTGTCTCCGGTACAGCTACTCGTGCATACCACCTAACCTGTCTCTAGTCTTCTCGTGAGAGCACCCGGAGTAATAAGAAGAGACATAAAATACTGGGTCAGACAAAAAGTCTGGTATGAGCGATAAGCAGCGAAACAGAACAATAATAGGTACACTAAACCATACCTGAACCTGGACCTGCAACCAAAGAGTTAGCACAACATACCGTACAATACTCTAAGGTGCCACTGAACAGATGGTGTAAAGATAACGGGGGTGGGGGTATGCATGTCATAATGATGACAAACAAATCAAACATAGCAACCACCCTCACATATCTCACTCAGTGCGTAAAGCATACGATATCTGCCGCTTCGATCACTAGACCCATCGAAGTAGTGACGGATTTCAACTTGTACAACTACTGCTACTACCAAGTTCACCCCATGGAGTCATGACCAAACCTTTACAAATGACCCCACTTCATTGGTCTATAGCTCTTTAGTCGTACCTAGGCAACTGTGGCCCTGAATCCGTTCACGTACCCCCTACACATAGTGATCCAAAGTTATAGACATCGACAACTCCTTAGCACACGTCCCGCAGCAAATCCCAACTCATGAAGTCGACTCGTTGGTTCCCAACTGGATCCTGGGTACAAACTTCCTATTTGGACTACCTTTGCATCTCGGGTTTTGGTCTCCTCCTTCTTCCCCGGACCGGTCTTCATTTCTTCACTTCACTTTGCTTCATGTCGTGATCATCAGCTCCTCGGTTCGGAACGGAATACCCCATACGGGTCGGGTCGTGCTCCTCCAGCTCCTGACTCATCGTCAGGTCCTCCTCGTGATGCAACGCCATCGGTTCAGAGTCTACTAAGTGGCTAGGATCGCGCCCCCTAGAGTGGTTCGGGTCGGGGTAGCCTCATGCTCATGAGGGCGGATCGAGTCGGGTGGTGTGAGCAGCTCTCGTGGAAGGCGGTTCGGATTGGAGGACTTCAGTTCGTGGCCCAGCATCGGTTCATGATCCTCCTTGGCCATTGGTTTCTTAGCTACTGAAGCAGTTCGTGAGTGACATCGGTTCGGATTGGAGCTTCTTCTCACCAGCAGGTTGGATCATGGAGCTTCCAGGCGAGCGGTTCGGATTGTGCTCCCCCCTTCGATCCGATCCGGTTCGGGCAATTTCCTGCACTTCTTTCCAGCAACTGTTTTACGCCATTCGACGGCATTTTCGACCAATCTAACACTTCTGGACAATCACAAATCATAACATACAGTCATAGCAACATGTACAATCAATCAAAGACATCAAAACAACAACTATAGCATGTAAAATGGATCAAACATAGCCAAAATCCCATATTTTCCTTTAAGCATGTTTAAGCAAAACTAATCATAGGATTAACAAAACTTAACCAAATCAACCCAAATTTCTAACAGAGGTATAAAACAATATTTCAGAATTTATAAATATTTTTCCCAAATTTATTAATGTATAAATTCGCTAATTATCACTAATCACCCTAATTAATTGTAATTAGTGTCAAAACAATGCTAATCACTCACCTTGGCCACAAATAAAACTCAGATCTGAAATAAATCTCTGTTTGGCATGAATACTGATGTCTAACAGCAGCTCTAACCTAGCTTTGGTGCTATTCCTCCTTAATTTGATGTAGTTTAAGCCAAAATTTGATTAAGAAGTGATTAGAGGTGCATTTAGATGTTGGAGGCAATTGTTAGGTTGAAGAGAGGGTTTGGCAGCTAGAAAACTGAAATAAAATGAAAACCTAACTCATTTCAGCCTCCCCATAACCCTAATCCCGAAATGGGTTATGGGCCCATATACTAATCACCTCATTTGGCCCGGTTAAGCAGTTTTTCACCTTCTGAAACTTGTTTCAGCCATATCTCCCAAACGGTGAGTCCGTTTGACTAATGTGACCACTCTATGGAACTGTAAACCATCATCCAGATTCAATGGAAGTGGTTTCAGGTCAAAACTCCTTTCCCAACAAAAGTTATGGCCAGAACAAGATCAGCTAGGGGAAAAATAGTCATTTAAAAATCGGCAAAAATTATGAACATGGGAATGACCCCAATAGCCGTCTCCCAAAGTTACATGACCACACGACTTCGTATGTGAAAGAAATAAATATTCTACGATCATATGATACGTAGAATGCGGGTCGTTACACATCTTATGTCACTACTAACATGGTTATCATGATAGCATACATGTAGCATACATCAATATTACAACGTGGCAACTTATGGATGGTCCAGATGTTAAATAATAATTTGTACATGTTGTAGAAAATATGAATTTGTTATTTTTGTTCGATAATATATATATATATATATATATATATATATATATATATATTAATAAACATATTTTGAAAAATTGCAACTGCATAGAACAAATAAACAAAATATTTGTTAAGTAAAATAAATGACCCAAAACCTCAATTAAACAAATATTTTATTCAAATAAATATTTTGTTCAATATATACAGTAGACACATACGTAGCTTCACCTATACAACATATTATAGAGTTATATATCATTTACGCCACACTACATTTACATACATCACAAATGCGTTCATACATTCATCAGTTGCAATATTTTACATTCACTCAGTTTTTGATTCTATATCTTGCTCCAGCTAATGTGCAGTCATCTTCTATACCTGTCAAATAAACAACGTAGTAAAACTAAAAAAGAAGCAAATTGATATTGCTATAACAAGTGTGTAATTATGGACTTCACAGTTTACCAACAAGCATATCAATTATTTTAACCAATTCACTCTTTTTCCTAAATAAATATAGAAAAACAAGCGGTAAAGCATTTTTGAATCAACTCAAAACCAAAATGTCAAGCCAAAGCCATTTTACCTATTTTCATCTGCATTCTTACCTAAATAGGGTCTGTGCTTATGATTTAACATGTTACTTTTGTAATGGAAGTTTGGGATTATTACATAATTAAGCAAAATTGTTATGATATTCGCCATTTTTACTGTTATAGCCATCCTCTTGTGCATTATCAAATTATCCGAATTTGTGACCATTACCATCTGCAGCTTCAGTTTTTAGAAACATGTCATTTTCTTTCCCCAGGGCCTTTATATTATGAAGGGGTAACTCCTGTATATAAACATACATTTTTTTCATAGGAACATAGTAAAAAAATTGAAAATAATGATAGTTAAATGTTTATATAAAAAAATCAATTAATGAATCTGACATTGGGTTTTCTGGAATAACAGGACGCGAATTTGTTCAGGGAATAGTCAAGCCAGAGTGTTCTTATTAGTCAAATTATTCAAAATGTTTACAACAAATTCAGCGTCCTCCCCAAAAATGGTAGTTGTGCACTTGATAATCTTAATTAACATTGGAGCAGATAAAGCATTTTTAAAATTTTGAGGCAAGGAGGTTGGCTGGATTGTCATCAGCAAACGAGTTTGATTTCCAAGATCACTAGAAAGAGATCTCCATGCAACTTCAAACTCATAAGCTGATTTTGGGGCTGAGATATTCTTTGTTGTATTTGCTACAACAGTCGAAGCAGCACAGGATCACTAAAAAGTGTTGACCCCTTCGGTATATGCGCAAGTAGTTCTACTATTGGGTCCTTTTTAAAGTAGGACTAATATAGAAAATGTAAACCCCCTTCGGTATATAAGCAGATAGCTTTACTATTTGTATCTAAAGGTAAAGGGGTTTAAACTGTCAAAACCTGATAATAACTTATTTCCTAAGTTGTGAGAATGAAAAGAATAGTAGAGCTAAATATCTTGTTACAAACAAACTGCAAATTTTGCTAAATATGTACCATACCTTAAGCTTGCTTCTGCTAGAGCAAGCACAGCTTGATCGCAAAGTCTTACCGATGCAATGTGAATGTTCTTAATTTATGACAAGACTGACCAAGACATTCGATTAAGCTAACAAGATCTGTAAGATCTTCTTGTTTAGTAAAATCAAGAGATACTACTATAAGGACAACTACTAGCCTGGAAATAATGAATAAAAACGTTAATGATAATAAAGGCTAACAAGAAAGAAAATAAAGCATGTGAAAGTTGCTTACTATCTAAGAAATGTATTGTAGATCAGAAAGCCAAAGAGTTGACAAGCTTAGTTAAGCATGAAGCATATTATGGTAGAAATAGTATTTTATATATCGATCATCCAAATTTAAGGCTTTTGTACAGTCATTTTCAGCATCTAAAAATCTTTTGATTTTGATATATGCCATTGCTCTATTTGCAAAAGCAACTGCAGTTGGCGAAAATGCAATACCTCATGAATAACATTCAATTGCTTTGTTATATTTTTTTTCTGCTTAAATTATTCATTGCCCAACTTTCTTTCTAATGATGCATCTGGCATTTTCTCACTGCTTGACAGACCAAATGGAAGCTGATCATAATTCCACATTGATCCCGACTTTTTGCTATTAACAGCTTGACGATTCATCTTCTGATCTTCACCATCAGACAATTCAAAATCTTTAAGTCCTTTAAGAATCCAAGGAACGATCTTTAGGAATTCCAGCCATTAGGTTGTTCAAAAAAAATACTGAAGAAAATCGACCATGATGAGAAAACGTGCAGATTTGTATAACTAATTTCCAGTTTTAATATAAAAGTAAAAAATTGCAAATGCTTAGTCACCTAGGGTTTGTAAATCTGAATGGCGATGAAGCTCGAATTGACGGGGAATTGTTCAAATTTAGGAGTCTGAATTCTTGTTGAAGTATCTAATTCAAGCATCCATGATGATCCCATATTATTGGCAAATGAAGGAGCGGAAGTCACCCAAATCCGCTGCCATTATTTCTCTCGCCATTCTTTTTTTTCTTCCTTTAATCTGAACCTTGATTCGAAGAAACAGCGCTAGGGCCGACAAATTAAGAATGAGAAGGAAAACTATTTTAGGGTTTGACATGGATTGGTACCAAAAACCGGTTCATTTAGCAGTGTGACACGGATTGATATTCAAATGAACGGACAGATATTTAAAATCGTTAATGTAACACGGATTGCTATTCAAATTAAATAAGATGGGGTGTATAATATTTAGACACATCATCTAAATCATCACTATTCATGATAAAAAAAAATTAAAATGAAAGACAGAAAGGCAAGTACCAATTACAAAAGTATCTCCCATCAATATATATATATATATATATATATATATATATATATATATATATATATATATATATATATATATATGCATATGTAACAATTTTTTACTTACCTATATTTATTGATAGATAATCATCTTTTTGGATTATTACATTATTAGCAATATTTATCTACCAATAAATCTTACCATTAAATATTGGTAGGTAAAAGCTACCTTTGCCTACCCATATACATTGGTAGGTAAGATATAGGTAAAGGTTAGATTTCTTGTAGTGAATAATGTGATGTTGTAATTGGATTGGAATGATGTTTTATTTTAACAAAAGTTATTATTCCGCTGCATAATTACATTCTGCCTTGGAAATTTTAGTTACTGTTTACCTATTGCGCTTCACAGAACTTAATGCTTCCTCATATGGGTGACATTAAGGGACGTAGGGTGTCACATTCCGACAGTGTATCCCTAGAGAGGAATTCACCGGTTTATCAAGAATATCTTGCAACCCAGGCTAAACATGACTGGTCACCCACTTCGCTTGAGTGTTTAGAATGTATTATCACCAACGGTTGGGATCAAAAACCATTATCGAAGCATACAACAGTGACAAAATAAAGAAGTAAATGGATTTTCTCTAGATCAGGTTACAATACACCCTAATGGGAGCGATCCACTTAGCCATGTGACCGACCCGATTTTATATCATTTCCCGTTTGTGAGGCCTGAGACTATGTCTTACCATTTTAACATCACAACAACCATTCACTTTGAATGACATATCGTCAAACCGGCAAATCATTAATTGATTTCCCCAAAAATATCATGGGCACAAAGCTAAGAGAAACAAATTCCTCGGCCACCAATGTAAATATGTTTGAAGAGATCAATATAGATGATACGTTAGGAATACTCTGTCAGACATTCGTCTATACAAGTTGTCGTAGGACTAGACAAACCGAAGACACCATCCCATCAATCCATCTTAGGCAATTTATACCTAGGATTAATAGAACATCCCTTGCACTTTACTCGGTCTTTGATTATCTTCAATATAATCTGATTCACAATGCTTATACCTATACGGTGTGGTTTTCGGATAATAAATCCAACTAGTTTGTCTATATTAACAGCGATCGTATTAAATTAGTCAATACTTCGATAGTCAGTTATTTAACTATCGAAGAAACAAACATTCATCCAAAGATCCTATTCCCAAAGGGAATACTATTGATTAGTTATAAACAATAGCTGAGCCGTTTTTAATTAATATTTCATTAACTAAATCATTTCCCAATTCATCTCAAATATACTTATCGATATAATTTCAAAATATTTTCCCACGAACTCATTCATTTTCTATACTTAGAAATTATCTCTCATTTTATTTGGAAAACGTCTCCAAATCACATTTACTTGGGTTGAAACGAGTGATGCATAAAACATCATTACAAAAGCTCAAAATTCTACATTTAACTAATTATATTTAAATCTTGTATTAAACGGTAATCGTTTCCTTTCCAAAATCATTTACTATAATAATAGTGTTATCATCCAAGATTTTCTATTATTAATAAAACATCTATTACAACACGTTAAATTTTTATTATCCTATTAGGTTTCAAATTCTATATATAATCGATGCATTGATTTTAGTTATCTAATTTTCTAAAAAAAATCTATCTCCTTAAATTTCCAGAAAATTTCGCCACATCTCCTTTGTACAACTAAATCGGTACAAGTACAAACTGCCTCTCTAGGTCCTTTCCATTCAAAAAGAAAATAAAAAAGCCAAGCGACCTGCCAAATAGGTTCATAAAATATCATATTCAATTTAAATACGTACCTCTTTGTCGAGCATTCAACCTACTTTCTCTACTTACTTTATTCCATACCTGTTTAACACATATCCAACCATTCTCAATTCTTATTCCAACTCAATCCAATCATTTTTAACTCAATTCGCTAATTTATTCTCTAATTAGTTCTTTTGCCAATTTCACTTTTATTTGGATATATCACGTACATATATATTTTTAATTTGCTTATAAACCAATCGAATTCCGTTTTCAACACAAGTTTCATATTCGATTTTGAATATGAATTTACAAATCCTATTCACTTATTCAAAGTCAACTCGATCCAACCTTGATTAACCATTATTCTGCTACTTGGTTAATTCTATTCAATAATTAAAAATATGATTTTGTTTCAAAAATCAATTCGTTTACTTTACTTGAGTTCTTATTTATTTTACAACTCAATTATGGGTTTTTCTGATGGAAATCCGAATTTTATTCACTAAAAATCCTTTTACTTTATTTAATAAACCATTATGGTTTATAAACGATTCTGCCATTGCTTTTCTAAAAATTTGATTTTGACATAACTCAAAATCTATAAGACAAAATCCAGATTTTTCTCTTCCATTAGAAAATTATCATTTAATAGATTCGGACGATTATTATTTCATAGAATTTCGACTTATATTGTGTTCTATATACTCAACTGAAGTTCAAGACGCAAAACTACGAACACCATGCTGCGGTGAGTCCGTTTTAATTATATTTAAATATAAACATTTAAACTTCATTTGTTAATAAACTCTAACTCCTCCTTTTGAGAGTTTAATATAATTTAGTCAATTTTTGCAATTTTAACTTAAACATTCTGATTTTCCAAAATCATCGATTTCTTCATTCAAAATTCCTAACTCAGTAATAAATTCATTCTCAATTCCATTTCCTATATTAAATGACAACTCCCTTGGAAATAAATTATTTTATAAAATTCCATGAAATTGAATTCTAATTATAAGTTCCTTGGATTTGTCAGAATTCAGTTTATATTCCAAATTTTATTCGAATAAAATTTATCGCTCCTTTTTCGAAACAATTTCCAATTTATTTTTTAAAATTCATACTTTAATTTAAATTTCCAAATTATTCAATGGTAATTACTTCAATATATTTATAAACATCATTTATAAATTAACCTCCTTGTTTTATAAATTAAAAAAAAGTTCCCTTTTTAAAATCTATTTTAAGCCCAAATTTCTATCTTGGAATATTTTACTATTATACTAATATATATGTATAATTGTAGAATATATTTTCATATTTTTAAATACTAGAAATATCAACTCCTTAAATATTAAAATTATGTTTATAAATACAACATAGTCGAATTCCAATTAAATTAACATTTCGAATACTGGAATATCTTTCATCGTTTCATTTTGAAACAATTCCAAAAATCCTTTTTAAATTCATACTTGAATTTAAATCTTCAAATTATCCAATGATAAATTTTTACACTTTATTTATGAACATCATTTATAAATTCAACAACTTGTTTTTATTTTTATAAACAAGTTAATACACCCCAACCCATTTGAAGTTCAAATTATATATTCAAAAAAATAAATTTTCCATTTTAAAACTCAAATCCTTTTCTTTTCATTCAAGTATAATTTTTTTTGTATTTAAAATACCAATACCTAGGGTCAGTGCTATTCAAATATCCAAAACACATAACCATCAATCATAGATTTTCTAACACTTAATATATTATAATATATATGGAATCAAACAATAAATAAATTTGAGGAATCCAAATGGATCCCTCCACCTTTTTTCCTGCATCCATAGATGTAAGACAACATAAATAATACCCATCCTGCATCAAGAAGGATATCGTAATATAGAAGGTCATCCACTAATAGTACTACAGTAAATGTCAATCAATATCCAACCACCATGCCTAAATACAACTAATATATATATATATATATATATATATATATATATATATATATATATATATATATATAAAATAACCACAACTAATCAACAATTTTTCAGTGCATCCAAACAACCAACAACAACATATAAAAATTATATTTAAAACAAAAATTTGTTTATAATAAATTATAAACGAATCTAGAGAGTGAGTTTACTCACCTTGATTTTTAATTTTCGAAATAACCAAATTTAAATTAAATCTAATGCCATTTGATTTAAATTAAATCGAATGCCATTTGATTTAAATTAAACTCTATCCAACTCTGCTTGACTCCAAGTCACTTCAAAACAATACAATGCTTAGCTTTCATTCAAACAAATCCAATGTTTTATTTTGCTCGATTCTATTTACGCAAGCATAATATATGAATTTTATATCCTATCGATTTATAAAATATTTATCAATTCACTAATTATTCAACTAAAAAATAAATTACCTTATAAATTTTTGTAACAACTAAAACTAGCACTGAAACCTTGTTAACCTTCCACCACCTACGATCTTCAAAAACCCACCAGCCCGAGCACCAGATAATGGCACGAAAAAAAATTTCGATCTAAATCTGACTTCACCATCGCCTCCATGCACTACTGAACAATGCTGCCTCCTCCACTAGTACTCCCCAAGCCAACCTAACCTTAAAAATCACGACTCTGTGCCCTCGACCTCGTTATTCGAGATCCTCACTTCGCCCATACCACATCGCTTCAAGCATTGTGCATCGCTATTTTATTCTTCGTTCATCCTTATCGCGAATCACCACATCACCGTAGCAGAAGCCATAACGCTTATCTGGCCGAAACTAGCGCTGCCGAAATCGCCTCTAATTTGTGTCGTCGTGCTTCAGATAGCATCGAAAGGTATCTTGATTGCGATTTGGATATGGTGTGTGTGTATATATATAAACATATATATATTTAAAGAGGAAGATTTGATGTAATTTTCATTCCTCGCTCTCGCGTTGAGAGAACGATGTTGAGGAATGAAAATGAGAGGAAGAGGGTAGCGATATATTATTATTTATATGAATTAAAAAGAAGGATGCCATTTTGTTACTGAAGCTTTTTTTCGATTTTCTTTGCTCAATCAGAAGATAAAACGAGGTGGGGAACCACGGTTTAATAGAGGAAACTACTTGATCTCCACGGCATATCCTTAGGTCTGCGTTGGTACAAATATAGGTCGGCTTCATACATGAAAATAGGATAGGTTATTTGATTTGATTTGATTTCGAATTTAACTTGATTTTATTTTGAACTTATCTATTTATAATTAAATATCTCGGGGTTTCAAACTACTTTTGAGGCATAGCGATCGATGTTTCTAGGGCTATACTGCTATTCCAAAAACATTGTAATAGATTTCGAAGTCTAATTTGATCGTATAGAGAAGATAACAATTTAAATCGACGATTTACATTAAATTTGATTTAATTATTCCTAAGCATTTTCTAACTGTACAATTAAATGATAAATTCAAAGCTATGGGACTTGAAATTCGTAAATAATATACTATTATGGATTCGATAGAACTGATTTTATTGAATACAAAGATTGTTTGAAAATTTTCTATTCTTGAGTTACCCATTTAAATCGATGTAATATAATTTAAATTCAACAACAATCAATCCCTCAAATATTCGTTTTCGGCAGATGATGATCTTGATGAAGGGAATGACTATGGCCCAGAGGATGTATTGCCTCTTGGTAATAAACTAAAAATTTCTCGATGGCATACACGGAAAAATCCAATGTATGTTCCTTCTCTAACTTGATATGCTGCTGTTGTGCTTTCATATGTAGTTGCTGTATAATTTTGGCACTACTAGGATTTTGGTGAATGCTTATAAATATTCTTTGTCGTTGTTTATTGGTCACTTGGTGTAATTGGTCACTTGCATGCAGCCAATTATGCTCTTGTTGTTCTATTCTGGTCTAGTTTGGTGCTACTGACTTGGTTGCCAGTGTAATGCTAACGCATTGTAGCTTGGTGAAGATACGAAGCACTTAAGATGGTGTTTGCAGTGCAATGGAGGTTGTTGAACTTTTATTTTGTTGTGTTATTTGATGATCTGCACTTTAAATCTTTTGTATTCGGTTGTGAACTTTGAGGCTAGAAATTGTCAAGAGTATGTTTTAGCTTAGGAGCACTTTGATTGTAACTCTTGAAGTTGTGAATAAAAATTATCACATGCCTTTCAAAAAAAAAAGGAATTTTATATTGGTCATCTGAATCGTTTAGATTCGGTTTTAACGTCGAATTCAACAATATTTGTTTTTGTATTATGATAATTCGATATAATCGAAATTAAATCGTATTTCGATTATCAAACTGATAAAATTCATATAAAAATCCATTTGTATTATCAATTCAACATAAAACAATATTAAATGCTTAAAATTAATCTGCCAAAAATCTGGGTCGTTATAGCTATTATGTTTCAAATTTCTAGTCTAACAAGGAACTCTCTCCAATTCTGATAAACTATCTTTATCATGTGGAATAATTTGGAGTATGCCTCTCCGCTTTAGGTGAGCTCTAAGTTCTGTTACGAACTGTATCGTTACATTGTTATTATATAATAGTGTAACAAGATTTTCAACATTTGGAATAACCCCCAACTTAGTTATAAATTTGTGCATTTATATTTGTATACGTTGATTTTTTTTACAATGTTATTCAAGGAGATGCACTTAGCCTTTTTCTTTGATTCATCCGTAGTCTTTTGTTTGGAACATTTCAAACTTAAAGATTCTTAAACTGAATTTACTATCAATGCACTACTCAATATCATCGATGAAGTTTAAGTTCGAACACTCCTTCATAAGAAGTTTTTTGTTTTACAAACAATTCTCTAGTATTTCATTAATACATGAGAACATTAATCTAGTGGAAATTAGGCTCCGCCCCCTCTTATGTTTCAAAATATAATGCGCATCCCTCCCCAACTTTCCATGCAAACCCGGTCCCTATTTTTATATTTGCATGTTTTCGCAAAAAAGGCGTTGCCAAGTAAAAAAATATTCTAAAATCTGAAAACGTTCCTTGAAGTTTATGGAAATTAAAAAAAAGTTGCATACATGTATGCAACTATTACCAATAGCTGCATACATGTGTGCAACTATTGCAGAATCAGTTTCTTTTGAAAATCTGGAGCGAAACTTGCATACATGTGTGCAACTATTTGAAATACTTGCACATATGTATGCAAGTTTTGCATGAAGAAAACTTAACTGAATTTTCGCTTGCAGATTATTGCACACATGTGTGCTACTATATGTTTTAGTATACACTTAAATGCAAATAAATGTGAACTGATTTGCATAGCAACGAATTATTGCACAAATTTATGCAAGAATTGTGCAATACTTGCACAGATGTATGCAAGAAAATTGACACCAATGCATGACTGAAATACATGCACAGATGTATGCAAGAGAATTCAAATATGTGCATATTATTATGCATTTAACTACAGTTTCGTTGTACTTCTATTTTTTGGTTTTTGACGTGGTTTTCAGTGGTCTTTTCAACTGTTTTTTTTACGTTTACATGTTTTATTTAAATACAAATTTACGTGATTTTTTTATATTTTTTTGATGAATTTTCGAAAAATTGGGACCTACTTTACAATAGGTTTAGGACCGGATGTGGGCCTAATTTTGAAACTTTCTAGGGACCTGTGCCATACGGACCCTTTAATCTAGCCATTTAGTGATATCAATTTGGATTTGATATCTACTTCATGTATTAAATACATATACAAATAAAGATACCATAAAAAAATAACAAGCATGATAATTCCTATTGTCAATGCATATAAAACAATATTACATGTTATGCATCAATCATTTTAATTTGTTGTCCATGCATATCGTTTAAGACATACCCAATATATTTTATATTTACTATATAAACATCATTTATCATTTAATATTCAAAGTTGAGGATTACAACAAAAGATGATTTTAAGACAAATACTGTTATGAAAATTTGCGCGAATGCGGACGCGCAATAAATAGGATCTGGATTTACCAATTGAACACCAATCTAATCTGATAGCAATTATTCTATTATATCAACAAAATAGTAAATAACTATAGTGGAGAAACAATGAGACACAATATTTATACTGGTTCCACTATCCTCGAGATAGTGTACGTCCAGTCCAACAGAGAGAAATTTTATTCCACATGAGAGAATTACAAGAGATTACAAAATAAGAGTTTACATATCCAAACCTCAATCAGGTTTAACAAGAAGAGACACCATTGGAGATCACTGGCTCTAGGCCAGGATGGGTTTACACTAAAGTCTACCCCTCAATATATAGCCAGTGCAAATCTATGTGAGTCATCAATTAAATTACCAACACATGGTAATAATATATTGGAGGCAAATTACCATAACAACAAATGTGCAAACATAGGAAGTAAATCAATCTGTTTCTTTAGCATAGATGGAAGAAATTAATCCCTTCATTTATTTCTCCGCCATCTCATCAAATGCAATCAATGCATTCTCATTATAAAAATATTTACTTTGCAAATTTGCTCCAATCAATTTGTGATTTTGTATCACCAAATTTAACACTCCACCTTAATGCAAAATCATATATCTGCAGCACCCCACCTTGAGCCAAATTCTCTTCTCATCATAAAACTCTTCAACAAAGCTCCACCTTCAATCAAAATCTCACAACGAGATACACCAAAAAAATGAATATTTACCAAATGGGTTCCAGCAAAGCCACCCCCTATCACATAATTGTTAACGAGCTCAGACTACATCCCCGCCCGCCAACAAATGTTGCAAATATCCAAAATAACAAGAAGGCGGACACCAAAGTAATCTCAACACCACCAAGACCAAAAAATAATTCTCTCAATCGCCAAAAAATCTCTCTCCTGTAACTTAATCAAAACCATTACAAGCTTCACCCACCGCCTGCAAAAGACGCATCTACCACCATGAGTTGCACCACGCATAAACCAACGGTCTAAAAGTGCTTGCAATACACATGGACACCCGTCTACCACTTGATCTGAGCTCCTTTCCTGATGATCATGGATCTCTCAAGCATCATCAACATAAAGACCCTTGTCAGAAACATGATCAAAACTTCCCAAATCCATAGCCCTTTCAACACGGTAAACTCCATATCACGTCAAAGTTCCTAGATTGGAACACTCTTCACTCTCAACATAATCTCCTCCACCAAAGTCTCCTTTTCTCTAAAATAGTAATAGCATAATCACCACTGAATCTACCAACCTTTGTAGAAATAATTGATGCACCAATCTGTTATGAAAAATTGCGCGAATGCCGAAGCGTAATAAATAGGATCTAGATTTGCCAATTGAACACCAATCTAATCTGATAGCAATTATTCTATTACATCAACAAAATAGTAAATAACTATAGTGGAGAAACAATGAGACACAATATTTATACTGGTTCCACTATCCTCGAGATAGTGTACGTCCAGTCCAACAGAGAGAGATTTTATTCCACATGAGAGAATTACAAGAGATTAAAAAATAAGAGTTTACATATCCAAACCTCAATCAGGTTTAACAAGAAGAGACACCATTGGAGATCACTGGCTCTAGGCCAGGATGGGGTTACACTAAAGTCTACCCCTCAATATATAGCCAGTGCAAATCTATGTGAGTCATCAATTAAATTACCAACATATGGTAATAATATAATGGAGGCAAATTACCATAACAACAAATGTGCAAACATAGGACGTAAATCAATCTATTTCTTTAGCATAGATGGAAGAAATTAATCCCTTCATTTATTTCTCCGCCATCTCATCAAATGCAATCAATGCATTCTCATTATAAAAATATTTACTTTCCATTCTTTGCAAATTTGTTCCAATCAATTTGTGATTTTGTATCACCAAATTTAACAAATACATCATTAATAAATAATAATGTGTTGTTTTCTTATAGTTTAGAAATATCTATGTGCCTTTTTAACTTTCTTTTTTACGGGCATGTACATGTTGTGCTTGATTGATACTCAAATTATTTCATATTTCTATCAAAATATCTATTTAATTTTAATGCTTTTTGAACTATGCTTTCACATATGTTATTGGATCATATCCACAAACTTAGTGACATTTCCACTGACTCGATAAACTACTTTAAACCATTATTTAGAATTTTGTATTTCAATGCATATATATCAAAATATAAAGTCATGCTATGCAATAGTTTTGAAAGTAAAATCTGAACCTACATGAGAACTTCGAATGGTGAATAAATTACTTAATTTCAATAATCAAATTTTCTAGTATAATTTATATTAATGCACCTCCTATGTTCCAACCATATATGCGGCCAACAAGAAAATATCCCTTTAGATACTACTATAAAAAATCATTTGCTAATGTTCACGGAACTAGTATTGAATTTTTACATCGTATCATTCCATAGAGTGGATACTCTTAATGGTGAAATTAAACAATCGAGGGATATTTGTTCTTGACATTGACAAGAATTTTAAATTTTGAGTTCAATGTATAATAATGCTTATTATACATTTTAAACTATTGTGTTAAATTTGATTTGGTTAATTTAATTTCATTCTTTGCAATTAGTTTTTATTTTTTTGAATTTGTTCAGAAGGGAAGCCGACTGGAGTCATAAAACCCTCCCTAGTGCACCTAACCCGGTCCACGAGCACCACAAAAGTAGTTTATCTTAGCGTATGCACATGGTAAGCATGCCATTCTGGGTTTCGAACCCGCACCATTGTTACCATGGTGCAAGTCCTTAACCGCTGGGCTACTACTGCAGACTTCTTTGCAATTAGTTTAATCCTTGAATCATATAAAATTCCATTTTATACCCATAATTTTATAAATAAATTCCTTCGCTATAAAGTTGAAATTTATTAAAATAACAATTGTTTTCCAATGCATGGAATAGCCATTCACAAACACTTCACAGATTTCCTTTGATATAAAATTGATTTTGTTATGGTTTACAAAATTAATGTCCAAAACATAAATATCCTATCCAATGATTGTCATTCCTAAACTCCTTTCAGTGAGATTAATATAGGAGCCTCATGAATAATTATGTGCAAATCGTTGATTTGAACAACATGCTAAATCCTTGGCCCAAGACATATTAGGCTTTACTGACAACTCTTATCTTGTATATATTTGTAAACTATTATTTAGACGAAAAAACATTAATTTTATACACTACTCTTTAAACATGACCTTATAGAAAGAAATTAACTTAATTCACTTGTAATTAACCATACTTTACCCAAAAAGGTTTGATCGCTACTTATCGATATATCATATGTGTCACATGGTAGAGCGGTTCTTGGGATTGAATCTTAATTCATTTAGATACGTTAGGAACCTTTTCCAATATGCTATCATATTTTGGTCTAATCAAATCATTTCTATCACATCACAACATCAAAATGGCAAATTTGGCACCCCAGGATGCGAGGACTTGACACGGCTTTAAGCCGTATCAAATTTGCTAAGGCTCGTAGCCTAATCAAATTTGCTTTGCAATCTGTACCACCCCAAACAACTAACATCTAACCCTACATCTTGAACGCATTGGATCAGTTCGCTTAATACCCATTTTAAGCCTTATCCAATCGTCATCATATTTTTGCTCCACTATTTCCCCCATTATTTTTCATTTCTCACAATCCTGTATTATACAATCCCTAAATCAAAATTAAGTCCACTCGTTCTAGAAACTTCAAATCGAGATTGAAACTCATAGCTTGAGTGCTTTAATGTCAATGCGATTAACTATCAGCAACATCTGTTTTGCTACATCAGATCTCGAAGAAAAGAGATTTCTCTTGATTCACTCAGGATCAAGATCAGAGAAACTGATTGGTTTTAGCGACAATGTTTTCTAATTTATATTATCTCATGCCAAACCATTTGCATTTCTCACAGATGATTCTTAGAAAAATCGGATCTATGAAGATGTCGCTACTTCAGTTTCAGTTGCAAAGGGTATGTGCTTTGAAATTGGTCTCATCTTCTTGGATTTGTTTGTTTTTTATTACATTTGATAGCCATAGAATTTCAATTGCTTATTTTTTTAGCGGCTTTTCAGTTGATGGTGTGATTGAACTCATTCGACTTGGTTGTGGACAATATAGGATCGCTTAGTTTGACCTACTATATGAATTGATGTCCATTATTTTTTTTGGGTTTGACGTTATGCTCTCTGAATCCTTTCTTATTGAAATTTCAAGCGACCAGGATTTATTGCTCTATGCACAAAGTTCATGTTTGTGGAGAGTGCATTTGCTTTCCCGAGCATCAGATTTGCATGGTAAGATTTCATGTATTGTTTACCATATATTTGCTAATTCTGCTTACGTTTAATGGTTAAATGTTGTTCTTATGGACCAATGGAAGAAAAATATTTTATATCTGCTTGTTATATAGAAAACGTCTTCTTTCCATAGTATTATTTTTATCCTTTTTAACTGAAACTCGGATTACTATTATATACTAAGTTAATTTATTGTGTACAACTTTGTTGTATAAGATCACCGAGGCTCTGAATTGGTTAATAACAGATATTAAGGCTATTTGCTGAATTTTGTTTCTTGTTTATGTAGTTCAATTGGAAAATTAGGTTTTAGTCAACTTCCTAGATTCTGATTTTAAAAAGATTGAATGCCATCGATGCGATTGAATTCATGCAGTTTAACTCTTGGTCCTTAAATTTGCGAAGCAAAGTAGAGTTAAACTTTATTGTATTAGTATAAATACATTTAAAAGCTTTGTTTAAAGTTGATCCCAGTTCAGTTTTACATTTTTAGAAGAGAAAATAGTGGAAATACAAGGTATCAATATTTTTGAATGTGCGAAGACATTTTGCGCTTGAGTGATCGTGGATTATTTGTTTTCAGAGTGACCGGCAATTTATAGCAGGTTTTTAAAACTCGCTGCAACTATTATTTACTAGTGAGGAATCGTCATGCGGGTATCTCTACATAGTGTGGAAAGATGTACCTCTAACTTCTACAAAACCAGCGGGTAATAAAATTTCTCTAGTGGAAGAAGCACTGTTGAAGAAAATCTTAGGCATAGTTTATACTGATATCTTTATTAATGAATAATCTTTAAAGTTTAGTAATTAATTATGTCATGGAGAAATGAGATACATCTCTAACCATAATTGTAAAAGTTGGATATTAGTATATATTTTCATGATGTAAAAAGAATGGCATATGTTTAAATATATTTTCTTGACAGGTTAACTAATGTTATATATGGCATTTCTAGTGGGTTTGGAGGCTATGCAGAAACAAAATTTCATCATTCTTCTAAAGAACTGTTTAGTAAAGAAGGCCCAGTTGACTTCAAAACGATCTGCAATGCTGATTTTAAAGAAGTTACTCTTACAGTAAGTGCATATCTAAATAATGGGGGCTCTTTCAACTCTTTTCCCCTAGTTATAGATTTACACAATCAATAACACTGGATTTCATTTTAGGCTGAAGGTAAAGTAGTATTGACATTTGCTCTAGTTCACGGCTTTTCCAACCTGCAGAATGTTATTCATAAGATCAAGACTGGAAAATATGAATACCATTTTCTTGAGGTTATGGTAAGTCCTTCAAGTAGCAATCGTTTTCTTAGCGAAAGTATTATGTTTACATTTTTTCCCTATTTCTTCCAATATTTATGACTGTTGATCTATATCATGACTTGCTAATATAGCAGGTTGTCTTAATGCAGGCGGACAAATCAAAACGAAAAAAGGTCAATCGATAAATGATGTTTTCAAATTGGTGGTAAACATGTACACACAAAATGTGGAAGTGGCAGATCCATTTCTTAATCCTATTATCCAAGAGCTATATATGAAGTGGATAGCGAACTTATGGTAATAAACTTGTCTATTTTTTGAACTAGATGATGGTTTGATCTTATATTCATTCACAATTGATATCTTTGTTAATGTTAAATTTCCCCACTAACATATCTTGTGATATGCTTCTGTGTTCTTACTTTATATTTAGATTGCCAACTATAGAAGTTGCAGTAGCAAAGGTATGAATTCCGTTTTGTCTTATTAATGCTATGGGTTTGTTTTCACTAAATGTTTTGTATACCATAAAATATGCATTCAGTTGTGTTCTGTAATGTACATTTTTTTATTTTAATCTATCTTAATATTTAAATATCTTAAGCTACTTATACAGTTGATTATGGCGTAATACTACATGTAATGATGTATTAAATGAAACCACTTACGTACATCCTTTATATGTTTGGTGGCAAAATTAAATTTGATTTGATGTTACTATCGCTGATCAATCGATCATGACTTCTGTTGCATTTACTTAGTTTTGGATTTTTTGTACATGTAGCCAAACATGATTGCATCATAAAGTTCCTTGATTATGCCGTAATCGTTAACACAAACCAAAATGTCCAAACATTCATCGGCCCATTGATAATATTTCTATAAACCAGTTGAAGCTTTATTCCCTCTGTGTTTTTAGTTTGTGACATTCTAGTGTATCAGAATAACTTATAATTATAATTATGATTTTAAGGTAATACAAAGTGATGCAACAAAAATAATAGGTTATAATACAAAATGATTATTTTTTTAAATTTAACACAGCAAAAGTTTGTTTGATAAAAAAAATTAGCTAGACGTATTAATATGCCTAGGAATTGCAACAAAAATAGTAGGTTATAAGCATTTAGATAGTAAATCACATACAAAGACCAACTGGAAATACATGGATGTCAAAAAAACAATTTCATCATGATGGCAATATTATTACCCTTTTTAGTCTCATTTTTGTTAGCTATTTACGATATATCGATGGTTACCAAATAAATTAACAGCGTAATTTCTTTCATAAAAGACAATGATGCAAAAGGATATATTATTTAATTTCGCTTTATTATTGTGTTATTTGGATGTGGGTAAGCCATCCCCGCTATTGCTCACAGGTAAGATAGATTGGATGTTGTTTAAGATTATGAGACTCAATTTAAAATATGTTCATGATGTTTAATTACCTCCTTTACCATCTCCCATCGTTAAAACTTTTAGTTGACTTAAAGTTTTAGCGATTGACCCACTTATGTACTTCAGTAGCTTACGAAAATGGTATGTTTAGAGGTGTTAACTATTAGAGAAGTTGAATCCTGGCTCAATAATGAATTTATGAGCAAATTGTCATAAAAGCATGTTACGATTTTTCATTTAACATAGTTTTATTTATAATAGAACATTGTGAAGAATTTAAGTATATATTACACAGTGGGATGAAAGTTTTAATGGAAATGCTATAAACTTGAACTGATGTGAATATAATTCATTAAGTGGGTGTTACCTAATTTTATGCTCTATTTTTTTCCAACCATTTATCATTTACTTTACTTGTATACCTACAACATGGAATTTTTAAAAACAGTCATTTGTTGTACCACCTCACAATTTATTTGGTAATACGGCCAGTTTAATAACTAATTTTTTTAGACTCCAACCTTATACTTATGCCATTGCAAACAATTGTTTGGTTTTTGCCTGACGGTCCATTCGTCCTTACCTTTCTCTCACTCTACAACAAATAAACATACAATTCCCATAGTGGCATACAAATGAAATTAGGTTACTACTCTCATTGTCGTCTTACTTCCCCTCCTATTATTGAACGATTCTCCTTACATATTTATGGCCCAATCAAAACTGTTCATTCCAAACTGTAGCCCATGATCTGCAGACATGACTACACAAGCTATTGGAATATAATATGGTCGTTGCACATCTAGCAAACTCTTTATACTCTGAGTGCACATATTTTTTTAGTCACCTACAATTATTCTATAATAACAAGGGCTAACTATTATATGTTATCAATGCTAGTTTACAGGGAATGCTAAGATGGTTGCAACTCGCGTTAACGTACATCATGACAGCATTTGCAAGTCACTGGTAATTATCTATGCAAAGAACTTACGTAAATCTTTTGCATTACATTATGTGCCTTCGTGTTGATTTGTGCAAGTATCTGCTTATGCTAACAATCATATCTGGTTCAA
This sequence comes from Allium sativum, assembly GCA_030737875.1. Classification (NCBI taxonomy): domain Eukaryota; kingdom Viridiplantae; phylum Streptophyta; class Magnoliopsida; order Asparagales; family Amaryllidaceae; genus Allium; species Allium sativum. The sequence goes on from CM060913.1 coordinate 313,783,727, forward strand.
GTGCTTAGACCTTCAACCGAGGCTGATGCACCTCTTAAACTTACGTGAACCCGTAATACACGCAACCATCCTTTGCTTTCCCCTTACTTACAAAACATAAAATTAACTCCCACACCTTTAAACATATCCCAACAAAATTAACGGAATTAGACTTGTTTGATAATTTCAACAAAATTGAAATGAACCGAAATCCCCCGATCTCCGAAGCGACGGAAAACAGCGGATTGCTTTGAGAACACAGCTCATCAAAACATAAACAATAGAACATTTCATTGTTGTTACAACACTTACACCAAGATACAAGAATATATCAGGGTATGAATAAATATTACATAGCATAAATAATGTAATATCAGATATTAGAATATAAAGCAGTGAAAATTTAAATGTATAAATACAATGTATAGTGGAAAATACATCAACAATACAACTGAAAGAAATATGCGGATATAAAGCTTTCCGAATATAGCTACAACTGTAAATCTTAAAGACCCAAAAATCCCCACCCTTTGAACCGACCATAAACCGTGTAGGTCTGAACCAAAAGTTGGAAATCTTCGAATACTTTAACTTTGGGAATACAACACCTTAGTACAATAACATAAGACTTTTATTACATCATAATAATGCAACATCAGAGTACAGAATATCAGAGTAAATCGAATATAATACAGCGGAAAATAAATTATAATAAATGTAATACAATGCAGCGGAACAAATAAACTGATACAGCAGAAGTCTATCAATGTCTGGACACAGCTCTAAGCTTCGATCCAGAATCCTGCTCAATATATCTGCAAAATAAGCTACTCGACTGCCCGTGTGGAAAAGAGGGCACCCAAGTTTGCAAAGTGAAACAAACTATGGGTCAGTCATGGGACTGGTGTGAGAGATCTTTACTTAACTTAACTAGTAATAATGTTAATCACAGGACCAAGCCGCTAACGCGAAACGGGTTTATTCCATTGGATTGCCAGTGCATGAAATAAAATAAATCGTTAAACAACGCAATGATTTTTAGAAAAATGAAACCATTATAAGACTCAAGTCCCATCACACAATGCAACGCAAGCCAGAGGATAGATTTTTACCTTATAATGGTCAAAAATGCTTGATATAATAAAACGGATTTGATATTATTATTAGCGTATATATGTTTTAAAAACATTTCAATCATAATGTATTAATCATAGACGACATAGCTACCATATACTATGTCGCCATACTAGTTCTACAATCAAAACCGCATGGGGTCGTATTGGAAATTGGGTTTCCATCATGAGTCAAGGTTAGGGACGATCTCCTAACCGATTCGAGACACTCTAGCAATATCTCAGGATTCAGACACTGGCGAACCCTTGGACCTACAGGGCCGGTCCAGAAATACTTTAGTGGATTAGCAATTCCTGAACACACGCTTTCCGATCCTATTGGATCCATAAATTGGCCATTGGCGACCAATAAAAATCTGAGGTGCCTCATTCCATCAACCACATAAGTAAAAATGTCGAGCCTTAAAAACCCAAGCACCACTTCTAGCTAGAAAGAAACGTGTGCACTCCCTGCGTTCCCTTGTCCCGTTTTGGACTCTACGGGGGTGTGAGGCTCGCAAGGTAATGTAATACACAAAACTATGCCTAAATAGGCTATGCCTTGATCATCATCCACAAGGCTCTACTTTACAACAAAAGCCTCGATCAATTGCATCTTAGCATGTCACATTGATAGTTCACACCATGCGATCGATAACTACCAATATATAACCTTCGAGCTCGTGCGTCTCATTGAAGGGTGTTAAGCAAGAGAATAAATCCTCTGCCACCACAGATATATATTAATACATATTAATTTAATTACACAACATGAAATTCAATGTTGGACATCCATTTACAAGTCCGTTCTGGGTCTGAACGAATCCGGAGTCACCTAGGTGCTCGCGTATCCGGACGATCAACAAGTACGTCCAGATAAACTACCACTATTAACCCTTTACTGGAAGCGACCCAATGCCAGGCATCAGTAGTCGTCCATTCGATGTGAAGATCGTCGATCTTCAATCACCGTCTTCAATGTCTTCGACTTTTAATCGTCATAGTAATTATTCAAAACGGGTTAAACCCGGTCTTTCCGAATAACTCGCGTATTTTTATAATTGAAAAAAATCAAGTGTTGTAAAGACACATCCAACGCCTCATTCCAATTTAGAATATTCTTTAGGTAAAATATTCATATTATAAGGGAAATGTTCCCATAAATTTTATCAAAGATAAATTCTTTTAGATTTATTCTTAAATCTTATTTCCAAAGATTTATTAAAACTCCAAGTCAAATTTAATATCCAAAATCATTACTTTACAATTATTCCAATTTAAGATGTATCTTATCTTTAATTGGGTTAAAAAATCAATGTTATTAAAAAACATTATTCATGATAAATCCAAAATCATATTCCAAAATATGGAATTTTCACAGAAATCAGTCGATATATAATCGACATAAATTTATGTATCAGACTAATAATATAAATGGAATAACGGCAAAGCCTTTTAAATTCCATATATAGTAACAGTCTTCTTTTACAGAAGCCTATCTCGATTATTTATCAAATCGAATTTCGTCTCAATTCCAATTTAATGTATTAAATTGGAAAACTTGACTTTGGAATTTTTTTTTTAAATCTTAATAAAAAGATTTATAAATCTGAAATCATAGTTTCACTGTTAATTAGGTTAAAGAAAAAATGTAGTTTAAAAACATAGTTCAAACCCAATTCACATATCAATAATTCCACTTAATAAGTATAATCTGAAACACTAATAATCTTAGTTAAAAGATTTATTCTTTTATACGGGGTTTCAGAACAGTGTTATTTGAAAGAAATTCTTTGTTCAAAATATTATTTATACAAAAGATATTCTGAATCGGAAAGCGACTCAATCATTTACCATATAACTTTGGTTATATGGATTTCATTCATCGTAAGTAAATGACAACAATTAATAAATAATCATCAAACCATCCATTCAACATCCAGAGTGAAGTTCATAACTGTGTGAGCATTAAAACAAAATAATAACGCTCATTGCAGCCTGTCAATCTATCGATTGACATACAAATAAATATTGGGACTGGTGCATATCAATTATCATCCCAATACCCGTGTGGGGTTTTCAGCCAACAATAGCACATATAATTAAATAACTGGTTAATGAATTTAACTAAATTTTTTTTATACTACCAACATGTTGATAATGATGGACAAACATGATATTTTATTCCTAATGTCGAAATAAAATATATTTGACTCACATAATTTCTTTATACATTGCCAATGTCTAATAAACTGTAATTTACTTATATGGCATTATTGCTAATGCCAAATAAAAGATTATTTCCCCCATACTTTATTTGGATGTTATTATTCTTAACGTTAACACATAAAAGGCATGATCCCATTTGTATATGTTTCTAGTGTATAACCCAACACATAGAATATTTATTTAAAAGTGCATACAAATTCTAATGTATGCATTAACATATAAGAATGTCACTTTAACTCATCTATACATCCTAATGTATGTTTTAACCAAGAATATGATTATTATAATTGAATATAAATTCTAATGTAAGTTTGAAAATAAGAATGATTTTTATATTTGCACATAAATTCTATTGTATGTTATGCAAATAAAAATGATTATTACATTTGCATATAAATTCTATCTCAACAAAATGTATAAGAAGTTCCATTTTGTGACAATTCTATTTTTCAAAATGGATATTCCTATAGTGACACAAACCCATTTCACGAAGATACTATTTGTGTTTAACTCTTTTATTTAACCCAAAAATGTGATTTTTTTGTTATTTCAAATCTAATTAACAAAAATGTAATTTTTATTTTCAACAAAAATGTGTATTTTGATTCAACTAGTCTTATCTTGACACAAATATATAATTTGACCAAAAATATGTGGTTTGCTTTAACTAATCTATTTTGACAAAACGAATATTTTGACAAAACGAATATTTTGACAAAATGTATATTTTGATTTAACTATTCTATTTCAACAAAACAACAAAGATAATAACTTTGTTTTATTGAAAAATCTAATTCAACAAAACAATTAATAGTGATGTGTTTGTTTTGTTGACGATTCTAATTCAACAAAACAAATGAAAGTGGCATATTTGTTTCGTCGACAATTCTAATTCAATAAAACAAATGAAAGTGGCATATTTGTTTCGTCAGATCTAATGCGACAAAAATGATAATGTTTTGTTTAAACCATTATACTTTAACAAAAGTGACCAATTTGTTTTAATTATGGTAATTTTGACAAAAGGGAAAAAATAGATTTCAACTATTATAAATTGATAATAGTGACAAATTGAGTTTAACTGTTTTAATTTGATAAAAGTGAATGTTTTAGTTTCATTCTTTTTGAGTGACAAAAATGAATATTTTGTCCCATTCCTTTTAAATGACAAAAGTGAATATATTTTCTTAATCTTTTAAAATGACAAAATTGAATAATTTTGTCTCATTCTATTTAAATGATAAAAATGTGTCTTTTTGTATTGCAACAAAAGGGCAAATAAACCTTATCTATCTATTTACTCTTTTCATTGAAGCTAAGATGACACTAAGAATATATCTTTTTAATTCTAATCTTTTTATTATCATATATGATGAAAGTAAAAACATTTTATTTAACAAAATTACAACAAAGATGAATTCATTTTATCATAATCTTTTTTTATTTACTCTAGTTTAAAAGTAAAATGATATTTTTAATCCTATTCTTTTATTTATATCTAAAATGTAATAAAAATGTAACTTTTTAAACTACGCTTTTTATTTGCATCTAAAATGCAAATAAAAATATAATAGTTTAGTTTATGATTTTTTTTTGCCTCAAAGAATGCAAATACTAATTCAACTTTTAATACGATGGTTTATATGCATCAAAGAATGCAAATAAAAATTCGATCTTTAAATGCAGTGTTTATTTGCATCTAAATATGCAAATAAAAATTAGACCTTTAAATATGGTGTTTATTTGCATTAAAAAATGCAAATAAAAATTTGACCTTTAAATACTGTGTTTATTTGCATCAAAGAATGCAAATAAAAATTCGACCTTTAAATACGGTGCTTATTTGCATCTAGATATGCAAATAAAAATTCGACCTTTAAATACGGTGTTTATTTGCATCTAAATATGCAAATAAAAATGCAATCCTTTAACTACGATGTTTATTTGCATCTAAATATGCAAATAAAAAAGTAATCTTAAATTTTATTTTATTTTTGCATATGAGAAGGCAAATAAAAGAACATTTTATATTCAATGTATATTTGCATTAGAGAATGCAAATAAAAGAACACCAATTTCAATGTATATTTGCATCGGAGAATGCAAATAAAGGAACAATTTTATATTCAATGTATGTTCGCATTGGAGAATGCGAATAAAAGAACAATTTATATTCAATGTATATTTGCATTGGAGAATCCAAATAAAAGAACAATTTTATTCAATGTATATTTGCATTGGAGAATGCAAATAAAAGAACAAATTTATATTTTTGCATTGGAGAATGCAAATAAAAGAACAATTTTATTCAATATATATTTGCATTTCTATCTCAAATCAATGACATATTTACAATTGTATTAACCATTCTACTAAATCCAATAAAATGACAAAATAATATTTTACGTTGAATTTACAATTCTATTTCAATTAAATAAAAATGGTGAAATAATGTTTTATATGGAATTGATAATTCTATTTCAATTCAACAAAATAATCCAAATGATGCTTTAATTTTGAATTGACAATCTAATTCAATTCAACAAAAATAACCAAAAATAATGTTTTAAATGTTGAATTGACAATCTAATTCAATTCAACAAAATAGCCAAAAATAATGTTTTAAATGTTGAATTGACAATCTAATTCAATTCAACAAAAATAACCAAAAATAATGTTTTGAATGTTGAATTGACAATCTAATTCAATTCAACAAAAATAACCAAAAATAATGTTTTAAATGTTGAATTGACAATCTAATTCAATTCAACAAAGATAACCAAAAATAATGTTTTAAATGTTGAATTGATAATCTAATTCAATTCAACAAAAATAACCAAAAATAATGTTTTAAATGTTGAATTGGCAATCTAATTCAATTCAACGAAAATAACCAAAACAATGTATTTTTATTGAAAGAGAAATTTCAATCCAAATCAATAACACACAATATGATTTATTTTTATTGAAATGGAAATTTTAATCCAAATCAATAATCTAACAAAAATGATTATTTTTATTGAAATGGAAATTCTAGTCCAAATCAATAATCTAATGAAAATGACTATTTTTATTGAAATAGAAATTCTAATCCAAATCAATAATCTAACAAAAATGATTATTTTTACTGAAATGGAAATTTTAGTCCAAATCAATAATCTAATAAAAATAATTATTTTTATTGAAATGGAAATTCTAATCCAAATCAATAATCTAATAAAAATGATTACTTTTATTGAAATGGAAATTCTAATCCAAATCAATAATCTAATAAAAATGACTATTTTTATTGAACACATACAAATCTGTGTTTATACATCACCAACAAACAGATAAATCATCCACAATATCATCACATAATAGATCTGAATCATACACATTCAATCGTCACATAACAAATAAATTAAATAGTTAATTAATTATATAAAAAGAAAAAATCTCACTGTCGTGGCGCAAATTGATCCAAAATTTGAACTGCTCGGAATTGGATCTAGTCTTGATAGCAGCGTACAACCCAGTTTCACGATTGCATAGGATCTGAAATTGTTCAGTTTCGATATCGTATGGGTTAGTTATGATTTATTTTAGATTGTAACATTTTTAAATTAATAAAACAATAATAAAAAGGTGTCATACTCTTCTTCCTCTGTTAACAGTATTACGGCCGTGCTTATTTTCCTTTTCTCCAATTCTAGGTCAAGGACTCTCGATCAAATTAGTCAGAGTTGGCACGATCTAAATGCACCACGAGGGAGAGCACGGAGAGGCATGCAAGGGGGGCCCAATTTTTTGTATCTTGATCGAGCTTGGAGGAGGGCGCGACTAGGCAAACTCCGGGTGTTTGGGGTGCTGCAACACGTCGAAGACTTGATGGTTTTACGATCCAACCGTACAGAATCAAAGAGGAGGAAAATCTCTATGAAAGCTTGAACTGGAGTGAGGAGTTTTATTGAGAGGATCGGTGGATATTAGTGGTTGAAGTCAGGAGGTTTGCGGCCATTGAAAACATGGTGGTGGCGGCTATGAAGAAGGTGAATAGTGATTAGGGTTTAGTTTGTATTATTTATAATATTTAAATGTAATTTTTACAAATAAATCCCTACATCATAAACTAATCCGATTTCAATCCAACCAAAGCTGACCCTACCGAATGGCCCCTGTTCCGGATCCAATGGGCTCTGTCTCGTCAGCCAAAACGACTGTCTGTGGCCTGAAATCTTTAATTTATTATTTAAATCATTTAAATAATTAATTTGATCGTATGTTTAAATTCACCGGGGCCACATACGAACTCAGATAAATCCAGAAAAATTATTTCTGGTTTTGTTTGACGATACAGTCCTAACAAAACTAATTTTGTTGAATTCTGAGACTGTTTGGAAAAATGGTCATTTTCTGATCAATCGAATTTGACTGAAACTGACAAAACACATTTTCTTCTGCCACGCTCACATATTAATTCAAAAAATTATGAAAATAAAAACTTAGCAATAATTTAACATTCCGGTTCCAACAAAAGTCGTTTCGTCGAAAACGGAGGTCGTTTGAAAAATGACTATTTTTAATATTAAAAAAAAATCTACAGCGACTATTCTAAATTTAAACTGGGCATAACTTTTGATTCCCGCTATGAAATTTCCATTTTTCGGATTCGTTGGAAATATATTGTTAAATAGATTCAAAAAATTTTGGTTTTACTAAAATCTGATTTATTTTGCATCTTGTACAGTCCGTCAAAGTTCAAATTCAGATTTTCAAACTACCGCGCTATTTCTAACTCCTTTTATAATTAAAATAAATATATTCGATTTAAAATAAATTTTCCATCGTTATTATTTAAGATAAATTATTTTAACTATTAAAATTCTGTTAAAATTTCTAAAATAAAATTTTTAACTTGGTTCAGAATTTGTAGGTTGTTGCAATCTCCCCCACTTAAAATCTTTTCGTCCTCGAAAAGGAATAGAGCTAAAAGTTGATAAATTAGCCAACTCAATTTTCAGTTTTGATTGGTTTTAATAATTTTATTAGTTGATTTACTTTTCAAATATATATAACTTTTATATATCTAAAAATTATATTTTTAAAGATCGAATTATATATATAATTACAAACACGTTAATAATAAACTTATCACTCTGAACTCATTCCGGGGCACTTCTAACCCCATCTCTAATGAGTTTTTCTCATTCTAGGATACTACGTATTCTATCTCTAATGCGTATTCTTTTTGGATATTACAAATCCAATCTCTGATGAGTCTTTTGTTCAGTTCTAACGAGTTGTACCCCAAAGATTTGAGCTAACCAGAGCTCTGATACCAAATATAAAGACCCGAAAATCCCCACCCTTTGAATCGACCATAAACCACGTAGGTCTGAACCAAAAGTTGGAAATCTTCGAATACTTTAACTTTGGGAATATAACATCTTAGTACAAATAACAGAAGACTTTTATTACATCATAATAATGCAACATTAGAGTACAGAATATCAGAGTACATCGAATATAATACAGCGGAAAATATATTACAATAAATGTAATACAATGCAGTGGAACAAATAAACTGATACTCTAGAAGTCTATCAATGCTCTGGACAAAGCTCTAAGCTTCGATCCAGAATCATGTTCAATATATCTGCAAAATAAGCTACTCAACTGCCCATGTGGAAAAGAGGGCACCCGAGTTTGCAAAGTGAAACAAACTACGGGTTAGTCATGGGACTGGTGTGAGAAATCTTTACTTAACTAGTAATAAGGCTAATCACAGGACCACGCCGCTAACGTGGAACATGTTTATTCCATTGGATTGCCAGTGCATGAAATAAAGTAAATCGTTAAACAACGCAATGCTTTTTAGAAAAATGAAACCATTACAAGACTCAGGTCCCATCACATAATGCAACGCAAGCCGGAGAATAGAGTTTTACCTTATAATGGTCAAAAATGCTTGATACAATAAAACGAATTTTATATTATTATTAGTATATATATGTTTTAAAAACATTTCAATCATAATGTATTAATCATAGATGGCATAGCTACCATATACTATGTCGCCATACTAGTTCTACAATCAAAACCGCATGGGGTCGTATTGGAAATTGGGTTTCCATCATGAGTCAAGGCTAGGGACGATCTCCTAACCAATTCGAGACACTCTAGCAATGTCTCAGGATTCGGACGCTGGCAAACCCTTGGATCCTGCAGGGCCGGTCCACAAATACATTAGTGGATTGGCAATTCCTGAACACACGCTTCCCGATCCTATTGGACCTACAAATTGGCCATTGGCGACCAATAAAAATCCGAGGAGCCTCATTCCATCAACCACATAAGTAAAAATGTCGGGCCTTGTAAAAACCCAAACACCACTTCTAGCTAGAAAGAAACGTGTGCACTCCCTGCGTTCCCTTGTCCCGTTTTTGACTCTACCGGGGTGTGAGGCTCGCGAGGTAACGTAATACATAAAGCTATGCCTAAATTGGCTATGCTTTGATCATCATCCACATGGCTCTACTTTTCAACAAAAGCCTCGATCAATTGCATCTTAGCATGTCACATTGACAATTCACACCATGCGATCGATAACTACCAATATATAACCTTCGAGCTCGTGCGTCTCAGAGAAGGGTGTTAAGCAAGAGAATAAATCCTCTGCCACCACAGATATATATTAATAGATATCAATTTAATTACACAGCATGAAATTCAATGTCGGACACACATCCATTTACAAGTCCGTTCTGGGTCTGAACGAATCTAGAGTGACCTAGGTGCTCGCGTATCCGGACGATCAACAAGTACATCCAGACAAACTACCACTATTAACCGTTTACTGGGAGCGACCCAACGCCAGGCATCAGTAGTCCTCCATTCGATGTGAAGATCGTCGGTCTTCAATCACCGTCTTGAATGTCTTCGACTTTTAATCGTCGTAGTAATTATTCAGAATGAGTTAAACACGATCTTTTCGAATAACTCGCGTATTTTTATAATTAAAAAAAAATCAAGTGTTGTAAAGACACATCCAACGCCTCATTCCAATTCAGAATATTCTTTAGGTAAAATATTCATATTACTAGGGAAAGTTCTCATTAATTTTATCAAAGATAAATTCTTTTAGATTTATTCTTAAATCTTATTTCCAAAGATTTATTAAAACTCCAATTCAAATTTAATATCCAAAATCATTACTTTATGATTATTCCAGTTTAAGAAGTAAATCTTATCTTTAATTGGGTTAAAGAATCAATGTCATTTAAAAACATTGTTCACGATAAACCCAAAATCATATTCCAAAATATGGAATTTTCACAGAAATCAATCGATATATAATCGATATAAATTTCCATATCAGACTAATAATATAAATGGAATAATGGCAAAGCCTTTTAAATTCCATATATAGTAACAGTCTTCTTTTACAGAAGCCTATCTCGATTATTTATCAAATCGAATTTCCACTCAATTCCAATTTAATGTATTAAATTGGAAAACTTGACTTCGGAAAATTTCTTTTTAAATCTTAATAAAATAATTTATAAATCTTAAATCATACTTTCACTGTTAATTGGGTTAAAGAACAAAAGTCATTTAAAAACATAGTTTACGGTAAACCCGATTCACGTATCAATAATTCCAATTAATAAGTATAATTTGAAACACTAATAATCTTAGTTAAAAGATTTATTCTTTCATACGGGGTTTAAGAACAGTGTTATTTAAGACACCATCCACGACAACCAAAAATCCAATTTCTTTATTTCAATATCTTTAAAAAAAAGTTATTTGAAAGAAATTCCTTGTTCAAAATATTCTTTATATAAAAGATATTCTGAATCGGAAAGCGACTCAATCATTTACCATATAACTTTGGTTATATGGATTTCGCACATCGTATGTAAATGACAACAATTGATAAATAATCATCAAACCATCCATTCAACATCCAGTGTGAAGTTCACAACTGTGTGAGCATTAAAATGAAATAATAATGCTCATCGCAACCTGTCAATCTATCGATTGACATACAAATAAATATTGGGACTAGTGCATATAAATTATCATCCCAATACCCGTGTGGGGTTTTCAGCCAACAGCAGTACATATAATTAAATAATTGGCTAATGAATTTAACCAAATTTTTTTATACAACCATCATGTTGATAATGATGGACAAACATGATATTTTATTCCTAATGTCGAAATAAAATATATCTGACTCGCATAATTTCTTTATACATTGTCAATGTCTAATAAACTGTAATTTATTTATATGGCATTATTGCTAATGCCAAATAAAAGATTATTTCCCCTATACTTTATTTGGATGTTATTATTCTTAACTTTAACACATAAAAGACATAATCCCATTTGTCTATGTTTCCAATATATAACCCAACACATAGAATATTTATTTAAATGTGCATACAAATTCTAATGTATGCATTAACATATAAGAATGTCACTTTAACTCATCTATATATCCTAATGTATGTTTTAACCAAGAATATGATTCTTATAATTGAATATAAATTCTAATGTAAGTTTGCAAATAAGAATGAATTTTATACTTGCATATAAATTTATTGTATGTTATGCAAATAAAAATGATTATTATATTTGCATATAATTCTATCTCAACAAAATGTATAAGAAGTTCCATTTTGCTGACAATTCTATTTTTCAAAATGGATATTTCTATGGTAACACAAACCTATTTCACAAGAATACTATTTGTGTTTAACTCTTTTATTTAACCTAAAAATGTGATTTTTGTGTTATTTCAAATCTAATTAACAAAAATGTAATTTTTGTTTTCAACAAAAATGTGTATTTTGATTCAACTAGTCTTATCTTGACACAAGTATATGATTTGACCAAAAATATATGGTTTTCTTTAACTAATCTATTTTGACAAATTGAATATTTTGACAAAATGTATATTTTAGATTTAAGCATTCTATTTCAACAAAACAACCAAGATAATGACTTTGTTTTGTTGATAAATCTAATTCAACAAAACAATTAATAGTGATGTGTTTGTTTTGTTGATGATTCTAATTCAACAAAACAATTGAAAGTGGCATATTTGTTTCGTCGACAATTCTAATTCAACAAAACAAATGAAAGTGGCATATTTGTTTCGTTAGATCTAATGCGACAAAAATGATAATGTTTTGTTTAAACCATTATACTTTAACAAAAGTGACCACTTTGTTTTAATTATGATAAATTTGACAAAAGCGAAAAAATAGATTTCAACTATTATAAATTGATAATAGTGACAAATTGAGTTTAATTGTTTTAATTTGATAAAAGTGAATGTTTTTGTTTCATTCTTTTTGAGTGACAAAAATGAATATTTTGTCCCATTCCTTTTAAATGACAAAAGTGAATATATTTTCTTAATCTTTTAAAATGACAAAATTGAATAATTTTGTCTCATTCTATTTAAATGATAAAAATGTGTCTTTTTGTATTGCAACAAAAGGGCAAATAAACCTTATCTATCTATTTACTCTTTTTATTGAAGCTAAGATGACACTAAGAATATATCTTTTTAATTGTAATCTTTTTATTATAATATATGATGAAAGTAAAAACATTTTATTTAACAAAATTACAACAAAGATGAATTCATTTTATCATAATCTTTTTTTATTTACTCTAGTTTAAAAGTAAAATGATATTTTTAATCCTATTCTTTTATTTATATCTAAAATGTAATAAAAGTGTAACTTCTTAAACTATGCTTTTTATTTGCATCTAAAATGCAAATAAAAATATAATAGTTTAATTTATGATTTATTTGCATCAAAGAATGCAAATATTATTTCAACTTTTAATACGATGGTTTATTTGCATCAAAACATGCAAATAAAAATTCGACCTTTAAATACAGTGTTTATTTGCATCTAAATATGCAAATAAAAATTCGACCTTTAAATACGGTGTTTATTTGCATCAAAGAATGCAAATAAAAATTCGACCTTTAAATACGGTGTTTATTTGCATTAAAATATGCAAATATAAATTCGACCTTTAAATACGGTGTTTATTTGCATCTAAATACGCAAATAAAAATGCAATCCTTTAACTACGATGTTTATTTGCATCTAAATATGCAAATAAAAATGTAATCTTAATTTTAATGTTTTGTTTGCATCTGAGAAGGCAAATAAAAGAACATTTTATATTCAATGTATATTTGCATTAGAGAATGCAAATAAAATAACACCAATTTCAATGTATATTTGCATTGGAGAATGAAAATAAAGGAACAATTTTATATTCAATGTATATTTGCATTGGAGAATGCAAATAAAAGAACAATTTATATTCAATGTATATTTGCATTGTAGAATGCAAATAAAAGAACATATTTATATTCAATGTATATTTGCATTGGAGAATGCAAATAAAAGAACAATTTTATTCAATGTATATTTGCATTTCTATCTCAAATCAATGACATATTTACAATTGTATAGACCATTCTACTAAATCCAATAAAATGACAAAATAATATTTTACATTGAATTTGCAATTCTATTTCAATTAAATAAAAATGGTGAAATAGTGTTTTATATGGAATTGACAATTCTATTTCAATTTAACAAAATAATCCAAATGATGCTTTAATTTTGAATTGACAATCTAATTCAATTCAACAAAAATAACCAAAAATAATGTTTTAAATGTTGAATTGACAATCTAATTCAATTCAACAAAAATAACCAAAAATATTGTTTTAAATGTTGAATTGACAATCTAATTCAATTCAACAAAAATAACCAAAAATTATGCTTTAAATGTTGAATTGACAATCTAATTCAATTCAACAAAAATAACCAAAAATAATGTTTTAAATGTTGAATTGACAATCTAATTCAATTCAACGAAAATAACCAAAACAATGTATTTTTATTGAAAGGGAAATTTTAATCCAAAACACACAATATGATTTATTTTTATTGAAATGGATATTTTAATCCAAATCAATAATCTAACAAAAATGATTATTTTTATTGAGACGGAAATTCTAGTCCAAAATAATAATCTAATGAAAATGATTATTTTTTTTGAAATGGAAATTCTAATCCAAACCAATAATGTAACAAATTTTTTTATTTTAATGGAAATTCTAGTCCAAATCAATAATGTAATAAAAATGATTATTTTTATTGAAATGGAAATTCTAATCCAAATCAATAATCTAATAAAAATGATTATTTTTATTGAAATGGAAATTCTAATCCAAATCAATAATCTAATAAAAATGATTATTTTCATTGAACACATACCGTTTGCTCTAAAAAAAAATACATCACCAAGAAAAAGATAAATCATCCACAATATCACATAGCAGATCTGAATCATACACATTCAATCGTCACATAAAAAATAAATTAAATAATTAAATAATTATATAAAAAGAAGAAATCTCACTATCGTGACGCAAATTGATCCAAAATTTGAACTGCTCGGAATTGGATCTAGTCTGGACAGCAGCGTAGATCCCAGTTTCATGATTGGATAGAATCTGAAATTGTTCAGTTTCGATATCGTATGTGTTAGTTACGATTTATTTTATATTGTAACATTTTTAAATTAATAAAAAAATGTAATGACCCGCATTGGCAGAGGTATTATAATTAATTTATTTAATTATATAAATAGTGATATAGTGAATTAAATGGTCGTGGAATTAAATAATGGTAAATATTTAATTAAATAATATAATTAAATTTTGAAATTATCAAAATTGGCTGAAATGACGATATGGTGTGAACCGGATCATCTGTAATATTTAATTCAGCTTGGGATTGAATTTGAATAACGAATATATTCAATCGACGTCAGTTTGAACGTAGAATTTTAATATGATTAAAATAGAGCGCGTAACGACGCTGCAGTTCGTAAATTGGCGATTCGAACTTCAACTGAATGTACAGGATTCGTTTTAAGCCGGATTACTGTGAAACAAGAAACTTGTGGAGCTGGTGGAGTATATCTTTCTAGTGGAAGAGAAAAATCGGGATTTCGTTGTGTAAATTTTGTTTTACGTCCAAATCAAATTTTAGAAAAGTCGCTGTGGAATTCCTTTATAATTTGTAAAGGAATTATTTATATTTTAAAAAGGAATTTCAATATAAATCGAATATCGGGTTGACCCAGATTGAAATATCAAGTTAGAAATTCATATAGGAATATTCTAGAGTTGTATGGTATTCCACTGTGAATATAGACGATAATATTTATTTTTAAATATTTAATTTAATATTATTTAAATATATTTATATATTTAAATGGGTCATTCAGAGCTTTAAAAATAGCCACTTTTGCAAACGAAGTCGGAATTCGATGAAACTAATTTTGTTGGATCCGCAATGTCAAATAGTTGCTAGATTTATAGTTTCATGATTTTTAGAGTCACTGTGTGGTCGTACGGATTTTTAGAGTGAAAAACAGTCAGTATTTTGACAGTTAAAAATACGCTGTGTGAGCAGACGGAGTCGGAATTCGACGAAACCAGTTTCGTTGGGACCATAATGTCGAACTCTAGCTACATGCCCAGTTTCGTGATTTTTGGGTATCGTATGTGATCGTACAGATTTTTAGAAGTCAAAAACGAATTTACAATGGAGAATATACCTGGAATATTCCCTCTACGAAAATATCTAGATATTTGTTTTGCCTATAAATATAACATCTAAATCGTAACTTAACCTAATTCATCCTCTACACAAAAATTTCCGCCATTCTTTTTATTGTTCTTCAGAAACAAATCGTAACAATAAAAAAATCAATACAAATCATATAAATTCGTTTAAATCCCGAAGTTAGAATATTTGAATTCGTAAGGAGAATCTCTTCATTCCTATAATCATTTTGACGGGTTCGAACCCTTCCTGTTTGATGGCGATTTTATAGCAGCTTCCTAGGGCTGGTAAATTCGAGGGAATGGTGCCTCGTTAGTGATTTTCGATGATAGATTTGGGTTTGTATGGTCGAATGGGATGTACCTGCAAGTTTTGAGGGGTTTCGATACACAAAAGATTTGGTGGGTTTTTCCTGTTCATCGCGTCGGACTGGAAAACCGTGGGGGAACGAGCAGTTCGAGTTGAGCGTAGTTGAGTGTATGTGGAGGAGAGTTTGAAGTTGAGAACATGTGTGAAATTCGTTCAAAGAACCATGTAAGATGGAAGGAGATTTGGAGGATTTAAGGATCGAGAATGGGATGGGTGGAGCGGCATATTTTCTGAGCAGGTGGAAGATGAATATAGTAGCGGGTTAGGGAAGAAGATGGGCCAGAGTATTTTGGGGGAGGCCTAAAAGTTTAATTCATATATTAGTTTAATTTTAAATTAAATAAATGTATAAACTTGTAATGTATATAACTTCTACATACGTTATCAGAATTTCAAACCATCGGATCCGTTAGGATCGTATGGATGGGAGTAACACCATGGAACTGACTGGAAGTCCATCGGAGCTCGTTACATTTTATGGCGAAATAAATTGTCCGATCTGAATCAACGATAATTATCGTTAATTAACGATGATAGTCCAATGTGAGTAAATCTAACTAACTCTGAACAGTTTATAATTTCATGTTGTATTTTTAGAACTGTTAAATATTGGCTGATTGACTATGTGTTGACTGTTTGATTGAACTGCTAGTCAGTTAGTTGAATTTCTATATTGATTCTGTTTACCAGAATATATCATATGAAACTGAAAGTGATGTTATCTATATTGTTTAACATCTGTGATGCAGGGAAACAGGTTGGAGGAACCCAATTGGGTTCCTCAACATTTATTTTACTGTTTTTCATATATTGTGATATATGATGTGATATATAATCTGTTGTCGATTATATGTGTTTGGACGATACTGATCATTGTGATTTGATATGTTGAATAACATACCGAAATGTTGATAAGGGAATATTTTCAAAGTGATATTTGAAAATAAAATATTTATAAATGGAATATTTATAAATAAGAAATATATATAAATTGGAATATTTATAAATAAGAGATATTTAGAAAAAGGGAAAACGTTATAAAAAGGAAACTGTTATAAGAAGGAAATCATTTTAGAGTGAAGAACCGTTAATAAAAGTAAATCTTTAAAAATGAATAAATGTTTTAAAAAGGGAAATCTTTATAAAGCGAATAAAGGAGTTAAATCGAATATGGTATTAGAAAGGAGTTAAATCGAATATGGTATTCGAAAGTTAGTAAATCAAATTAGTTATTCGAAAGGGGTTAGTCGAATCGAGTTAGTTGAATAGAGTTAATCGAATATTTGTTATTCGAATTTGAATTAATCAGTTAGAGTTAAACCAGTTAGAGTTAATCAGTTAGAGTAAATCGAACTAGAGTTATTCAAATGGAGTTATCGAATATTAGTGATTTGAATAGAAAGTACAAGGAGTTAATCGAATATATAGTTTATTCAAATAGAATAAAGGAGTTAATCAAATATAGTTTATTCGAATAGAAAGTGAAAGGAATTAATCGAATATAGTTTATTCGAATAGAGTAAAAGGAGTTAATCGAATATAGTTTATTCGAATATAAAATAAAAGGAGTTAATCGAATATAGTTTATTCGAATAGAGTAAAAGGAGTTAATCGAATATAGTTTATTCGAATAGAGTAAAAGGAGTTAATCGAATATACAGTTTATTCAAATAGAATTAAAAGAGTTATCGAATATAGTTTATTCGATAGGAGTTAAGTGAATAGGGTTAGAGTTAAATCAAAAGTGCTAAGTGAATAGAATAAATTGAATAGAGTTATCGAATATACCTTATCGAAGGAAAGAATTATCGAATAGAAAAGATTTGAAAGAGAGTTACGTAAGGAAGTTTGTTAAAGAATTAGAAGGGTGAACTTTGTCTATTTCAAGGTTAGAAACGTTGTTCAGTTAAGGTCTGAGAGGTAGTATTACCCCAACTTGATTGACTTCATTTTTAACTAAGGAATGGTTAAGGTTCGATAGTAAAGGATGGTTAAGTGAATTTAGTAATTAAAGGAAATGGTTTGAGTTGGCATCGCGATGGTTTGTTTAAACATCTGTCTAAGTCCAATGAAGAAGCTTTGGAAATGTTTTCCAAATAAGAAACCAGAAATGTTTTCTAATAAAGAAAACAAGAAATGGAAATGTTTTCCATTGTTAATAACGTATATTTTTCCAAATTTAGAAAATAAGAAATATTGAATATAGGGAAACAAGAGATAAGTAAATTAATGAAATAAAGAGATAAATGTTGAATGATGTTTGATCGATACAAATTTCCATTTGGAAATAATATCGTTGTTTGCACACCTGTTTTATTCGATAGTTAAATCACAGGCTATCGAAGTTTTGACCATTTTAACGTTGTTAATATGGAGAGACCGGTTAGATTATTATCCAAAGAACCACTCTGTATTGACATAAGCGTTGCGAATCATATATGCCAAAGGAAATTGAAGACGGAGTTATGCAAGGGCTATCCTGTTTACAGAATAGTGCCTTCGGTTCATCCTGTTCCTGGATGACTTGTATGGACGGATGTTTGACAGAGTATTTCCAGACGATCACGTATATTGATTTCTCCAACCGTACCAAGAGTGGAAGCGGAGAAGGAAACTTCTTTTAGCTAACACATAATGTATGGTTGAGGACGTCAATCGGTGATTTGATGGATTTGACGATGTGGCATTCAAAGTGAATCTGGTGTGATGATAAAGCGTAGCTTCTAGCCTCATCAACCGGTAAATGACAGAAATCGGGCAGGCAGCATGGCTAAGTCGGTCGCACCGAAGTAGGGTGTATAATCACCTGATCTAGAGTTTCATTTACTTCTAAAAATCTATTGTTGATGTTGTTCCATTCGGGAGACGGTTGCTGATCCCAACCGTTGGTGATATACATTCGATATACTCAAGCGAAATGAGTGGTCGGTCATGTGTGGCCGGGTTGCAAGATGTTCTTTTTGAACCCAATGTATTCCTCTCTAGAGGTACACTAGTGAAAGGTGGTTCCATACCTTGTCATAGTTGGAAATCCATTACCCAATACGTGCTTGCGGTTTTGATTGTATACTATATATGTAGAACGTGAGATGAAAGCGTTACTGCTAGATGATTATTATACTGTGGTTGATAGACATTATTATAATATCAAAATATTTTTGATATAAAGATAATTTGGATTCTCATAAGGGAAAAACCCGTTCCGTCATACGGCGTGGTCTTATGAAATATCGTTTACCTGCTTAAACTGTTTTTAACTGTTTTACTCATACCAGTCCCATGACTGACCCGAAGTTTATTTTGTTGTTTTCCATAAACTCTTGGGTGCCTAAATTTGTACGGGCAGTCAAGTAATCAGGATTTACAGATATACTGGAAGAGCTGGAGCAGGAGGCTTCAGGATCATATAGCTATAGTTTATTTCCACTGTGTTATAAGTGTTGTACTTTGATAATGTGTATATTCTGGTACAGATATATATTTCAAGTTATGTTATATATATTATATGTTATTCGCTCCGCTGTGAGGTTCGTGTTACTCTGATGTTGTGTTCTTCTTCTTCTTCTATTCTAAGTTTCTATCTTATCTTTCCTCATCCTCTAATTTCTTTCATTAATGATCGGTATTTTTCGATGTTTGGTTAGTCGTCATCGTGTTTATGGCGATAACCAAAGTCGACAAATTCCCGGGTCATTACAGTTGGTATCAAAGCATAAGTTAAGTTTTACCTTGGCTCTGTGGCGTGACTCAGTAGAGATGGGGTTAGCAATACCCTAGATTGAGTTGAGTGTATATGTACGAGTGAGCATATTTGTTATTGATATAATTTTTTTTTATATTGTGGAGATTCATTGGTTGAGTTGTTTATGAGTTCTGGTCAATCAGTTTGATCCACTGTATCGGTAGGGATTTTGTAAACACTCGAATACGATGAACCGTCATGGTATGTTTTGAAAAGAGGGCAAATTTAAAATAAGTTTACCCAAGGTATATCTTGATATAGAGAAGATATATATATCAAAATTATAATATATTGGATATATTGGTCGTTATTATAATCGAGTAAGATTATAAATTAAATGGTTATGTAAATAACCAATCAGGATTCATATAAGTGAAATACGTGAAACCAGATGAGTTGAATCTGAAATTTTAAGCCAGAAATTGAATTAAAATTCTGTAAAATTGGATAAGTATTTGCAAAAGGATTTGGATTAAAAATAAGGAAAATTTAAGATCCTGGGAGATTTTAAATTATTTTACAAGCAGAGTGAATTATATTTTGAAATGAATTTCAAAGTGGAAATGTTTAGAAATGGTTTTATAGTATTGAACTCACTTCGATCGCTGGAAAATAGATTCTGATGATGACAGCTGCATCATCAGTATTCGTTTTCGAGTTGTAAGTGACGAATTACTACCAGAGATACTGTTTTGAATTTGTTTTGGGAAAGACAAGTTGTATTGAATTTCAAAATGGGATTTATAATATATAATTTGAATAATAGAATTTGAATTTTTAAATAGATTTGAAATATTAACTTGTTTTAAAAGAAATAAAACAAAAAGTTCCTTTACAAACGAAGTTTATAAACAGTTCTTTTATAAACGAAGTTTATAAATAAAGTGAAAAGAATTATCATTGGATAATTCAGAAATAAAGATACAAGTGTGAAATTGAAAGGGAAATCTATTTTCCAAAGGTAGAAATATCGATTTCAAAAGGAATTGAAATCGAGACTTATTTAAAGAATGAATAAAGAAAGTTTGAAAAGGAATTTGAATAAAGGAAGTTCAAACATAGAATTTAAATAAGAAAATTCAAAGGGAGTTTGAATATATGAATTTCAATGGAATTGAAATAAAATTGAATATAGAAATTCAAAGGGAGTTTGAATATAGAAATTTAAATGGAATTCAAACATAGAATTTGAATATAGAACATAGAAAGGAATTCAAATATAGGATTTGAATATATATAATTTGAATATAGAATTCAAATGGAATTTAAACTATAGAATTTGAATAATAGAATTTGATATATAGATTTGAAAAATAGAAGTGATATAAAATTTGAATAGAAATTGAATAGAATTAACTAAGTCGAAGAGGAATTAGTTAATCGAGTTTTGAATTTGAAGTTGAACTTTGAAAGGTGAATTCGATTTGTAAATGGATATTCGAAATCGAATATAGAACTTAAATTTGAAATTTGGATTCAAATTAGTTAATAAGCAAGTTAAAATATATTTGACCATGTCATGTTCAAATATAAAAGTGAAATAGACTAAAGAGTTAATTAACAAATTTATTAACGAATTGAGTTAAAACGATCAGGTATAGTTAAAATAGATTGGGCATGTATAAATATACATGAGATAGGTATAGATAAGGTATGAAGGTATATAAATAGAATTCTCGACGAAAAGGTATGTATTTAATTCATATATGAGATTTTATGCGCGGTATCGGCTAGCCGCTTGGCTTTTTCTTTTTCTTTTGGATTGGTGAGGGCCATGGGAGGCTATTTGAAATATCCCGATGCTCCTGGTACAAAGGAGGTTATGGCGAATTTTTCCGGAAATTTAAGGAGTTAGAATATTTTTAAGATAATTGATAGTTAGAAATCAACGTATCGATATATATATATATATATATATATATATATATATATATATATATAGAAGTCGATAAGGAAACGAACTTAGAAATAGAATAGTAAAATCAAAAAGGAAGACTAAGAATAAAATCTAGTAGGAATAGAAAGAGAAAGTGTGTCCGTGTTTAAAAGTGAATAATTAGTAGTATGGTATTGATTATTCGAGTAAGTAGTCATATCTGTTTGGACGTTATAAATGTTATTCAGTCAAGGTCTGAGAGGTAGTTATACCCTAACTTGATTGATTTCATTATTAACAAATAAATAGTAAGATTTCAGGCTCAAAGATCAATGTTGAATAAGAGTTAGTTGAATATAGTATTTGGGTTGTCGTTGCGGTGTTTTACACAACATCCGTTTTAACCCAAATAAGTGTAAGCTTGGGAATATAATAAAGAATATTTCCTAAGTACAGAAATAAACGAGATCGGAAAAGAGATAAGTAATTGGAATATTTTCCAATTATAAATAGCATATATTTTCTAAAGTTTAGAAAAAGAGGAAGGCGATATTCGGAAATGTTTTCCAAATAACATAAAAGGGCCAATATGGTTATTGAAAATATTTGGTTAACAAATATTGATAAAGAAATAGAGAAGTAATTTAACTAATGGAATATTAATTAAGGGCTTAGTGACATGTTCAAAAGGAAATTTTGATTTTGAAAAGAGTAAACTGTTTGAAAACTCCTAGGGAAAGACTGTTTAAATTAAACACAAATTTAATAGAAATTTGTGAAAGCAGATTTGAATTAAAGTAAAGCCAGTAAAGTGGTAACTGAGATTGAATTAGAATAATATCAAGACAAATTGGATTGTGAAATTCAAATTTGAAGTGTAATGTGATAATCAAGTTAAGAGTTGGGAATCGAGAAGAAACTCGAGTTGAAATGATATTTGTCTCGGATGTAAGCGAATGGTCATGTCGTGGATAAAAGCAGATTGGGATTTGATTGGGATGACCCTTGTATCCGCTGAATTGATAACATGTGGAAAGGATATAATGATATGCCGATAAAAGGTGCAAGTTTATATTTCTATTGGATATAAGATTTATGAGTCGAATTGGCAAGCTGCTTGGCTGTTTGATTTTCTTTTGGGTTGTAGATGGCCCAGAGAGGCAAGTTGGAGTTTGAGCTATTGACCAGTACAAAGGAGGTGCTGGCGAAATTTTTCGAAAAGTTAAGGTGTTAGAAAATTTTTAGGATTTTTGGAAATTTTCGTTGATAAGAATTAAATTAATTTTTAGTGGAAATTAAATTGGTTCAGTTGAAATTGAAGTTAAAAAGTGAACAAATATGTTCTAACCAATCGATAGGGTCGTTCTCTACCTTAACAATTTCGAGGACAAAATTATTTTTAGTGGGGAAGATTGTAATGACCCGCATTGGCAGAGGTATTATAATTAATTTATTTAATTATATAAATAGTGATATAGTGAATTAAATGGTCGTGGAATTAAATAATGGTGAATATTTAATTAAAATAATAAATTAAATAATATAATTAAATTCTGAAATTATCAAAATTGGCTGAAATGACGATATGGTGTGAACCGGATCATCTGTGATATTTAATTCAGCTTGGGATTGAATTTGAATAATGAATATATTCAATCGACGTCAGTTTGAACATAGAATTTTAATATAATTAAAATAGAGCGCGTAACGACGCTGCAGTTCGTAAATTGGCGATTCGAACTTCAACTGAATGTACAGGATTCGTTTTAAGTCGGATTTCTGTGAAATAAGAAACGTGTGGACCTGGTGGAGTATATCTTTCTAGTGGAAGAGAAAAATCGGGATTTCGTCGTGTAGATTTTGATTTACGTCCAAATCAAATTTTAGAAAAGTCACTGTGGAATTCCTTTATAATTTATAAAGGAATTATTTATATTTTAAAAAGGAATTTCAATATAAATCGAATATCGGGTTGACCCATATTGAAATATCAAGTAAGAAATTCATATGGGAATATTCTAGAGCTGTATGGTATTCCACTATGAATATAGACGATAATATTTATTTTTAAATATTTAATTTAATATTATTTAAATATATTTATATATTTAAATGGGCCATCCAGAGCTTTAAAAATAGCCACTTTTGCAAACGAAGTCGGAATTCGACAAAACTAATTTTATTAGATCCGCAATGTCAAATAGTTGTTAGATTTCCAGTTTCATGATTTTTAGAGTCACTATGTGGTCTTATGGATTTTTAGAGTGAAAAACAGTCAGTATTTTGAAGGTTAAAAATACGCTGTGTGAGCAGACGGAGTCGGAATTCGACGATACCAGTTTCGTTGGGATCGTAATGTCGAACTCTAGCTACATGCCCAGTTTCGTGATTTTTGGGTATCGTATGTGATCGTACGGATTTTTAGAAGTCAAAAACGAATCTACAATGGAGAATATACCGGGAATATTCCCTCTACGAAAATATCTAGATATTTGTTTTGCCTATAAATATAACATCTAAATCCTAACTTAACCTAATTCATCCTCTAAACAAAAATTTCCGCCGTTCTTTTTATTGTTCTTCAGAAACAAATCGTGACAATAAAAAAATCAATACAAATTATATAAATTCGTTTAAATCCCAAAGTTAGAATTTTTGAATTCGTAAGGAGAATCTCTTCATTCCTATAATCATTTTGATGGGTTCGAACCCTTCCTGTTTGATGGCAGTTTTACAGCAGCTTCCTAGGGCTGGTAAATTCGAGGGAATGGTGCCTCGTTAGTGATTTTCGATGATAGATTTGGGTTTGTATGGTCGAATAGGATGTACCTGCAAGTTTTGAGGGGTTTTGAAACACAAAAGGTTCGGTAGGTTTTTCCTGTTCATCGCTTCGGACTTGAAAACCGTGGGGGAACGAGCAGCTCGAGTTGAGCGTAGTTGAGTGTATGTGTAACAACCCGGAAAATCTGGGCCAGTTTAAAAATTTTTATTTTGGCAATTTTAGCGAATTTTGATTATTTAAAATAGATTATTTTAAATAATAGCGGCGAGAAAATGTTTGGAATGGAATTCGACGTATATATTATACGCGTCGTCGTTAGAATATATAATAATTATATATAATTATAAAAGGAATTGAAAATGGCGCGGTAGTTCGATAATTCGATTTCAAACTTCAATTGAATGTACCGGGTGCAAAACAATCCGGATTTTAGTGAAACCAAAAACAATGGAATCTAATAGTGAATATCTTTCCAACGAATCCGACCAATCGAAATTTCGTAGCGGGAATCAAAAGATATGTCCAGTTGAAAATTCTGAATAGTCGCTATGGAATTCAGGCCCTTAAAAATGGACATTTTGCAAATGACCTCGGATCTCAACGAAACCAGTTTTGTTGGGTCAGTGATGTCGGGTTATTGCTAGATTCCAAATTTCATAATTTTTCGAATCAATATGTGAGCGTGGCAAAGGAAAACGCGTTTGACCAGTTTCAGTTGATTTTAATCGACTGGAAATTGGTCATTTTTCCAACGGTCTCAGAATTCGACGAAACTAGTTTTGTTAGGACCGTATCGTCAATACGAAGCTAGAAAATATTTTTCAGCAATTTTTAAAGTTCGTATGTGACCCCGGTAATTTGAAATGTACATTTAAAATTGAATATATAGATTTAAACTTTAATTTAAACGGAAACTGATCGAAACAGTCGAATCAGCTAGCGGAACATATCCCATTGTGTTCGGAATGGGGGTAATACGCTATGGGCGACAGGCGGTGGGCCTTGTTTAGAGGTCGTATGGAAAAAGTCAACATTTTAGAAAAATAATAATTAAATAAAAATTTAAAACCCTCTCCCCCTTTTATTGCCTCTGGCCCCCCCTTGCCTCGTTGAAAACAGAAATCGACTCAGTATAAAAAAAAAAAAAAGAGAATCGAAGCCGCCGCCTTCCACTGGTCGCCACCACCCTCGGGGGACCCCGCCGCCATCGATCTCCGACCGCAGCTCAGCCTCGAGCCCTCCCCTTTTCCCCAGTCACGAACTCTGGCACCCCCGAGCCTCTGCCCTCGCCTGCGACATCGAGCCTCCCCTTTTTGCCCTAAACCACCTCGCCACCCCCCCTCTCAGCGACAAGCGCAGTCACCCTCCACCCCACCGCCAGACCGACCTCCTGCGACGGAAAAGGCCACCCCCTCCTCCCTGTAGAACGCGCGACAGCCTCCTCCCATATTCACAGTAAGTATTTTATCGTATTTTATTTTTATTTTAATTCGTTAAACTAATTTCGATTTTAAGAAAAATAAAAACTGATTTTTGTTTTAAGAAAAATAAAAACTGATTTTTGTTTTAAGAAAAATAAAAACTGATTTTTGTTTTAAGGAAAAAAAACTGATTTTTGTTTAATAGGAAAAAAAAACTGATTTTTGGTTAATAGGAAAAAAAAACTGATTTTTGTTTAATAGGAAAAAAAAACTGATTTTAAGAAAAGTAAAAGATTTGAATTTTGAAAAGTAAAAGAAAAGATTTAATCTTTGAAATAAAAATTCGATTTTTATATATTGAACTTTGAAATAAAAATTCGATTTTTATATATTGAATCTTTGAAATAAAAATTCGATTTTTATATATTGAACTTTGAAATAAAAATTCGATTTTTATATATTGAATAGCGAAGTAAAAATTCGATTTTTATATATGTAGTGGCTACGGGCGAAAGCGACAAAAAGGCGAAACGACGAAGACTTCTACAAATGAAGAGCCGTGGAGCTAGGATAGCTATAAGTGAGAATTTCTCACCTTTCAATTTCTTTTTCTAGTTATATATATATACTAGGATGCAGACGGTGCTTAGTAGCACCCGACACAATCGTCCACAGACCATGGACTTGTTTGTTTGGTTGCATAGATTAGTCAGATTATTTGATTTGAATTTGGTTGTTTGGTGAATTTGATTGATGTGTGAATGGCGTGGGCCTTCACTAGACCGGGGATAAGGCTAGGCCTCGTCCCGTTTCTAGTATCGTGCCGTTATGCCGCCGAAATTTTCTAAAATATGTTAGAAAAATAAAAATATCATTTTATTGAATAAATGAATTGAATAGAAATTCATAGATTGAAATAAAATGTTTTATCGTTAAAAATATAATTTTTAACGTGAATATGAAAATAGTGAAGTGAATAAATAAATATTCATTTACAAACCAGATGGTTTGCTTATGTACACTTATTTGAATGACATTGATTGGGACGATAAATTTTACACATCGCCCAACTGCACAACTAAAATCTGTGTTTGATTGTTTGAAACCCCACACGGGTGTTGGGATGAAATTTGAAGTTCACTCATCCTGATTGATTAAATATGTCGATCGATTGATTGACAGGCTGTTATAAGCGTTAGATATCTTTATTTGATGCTTATACAGTGTAGTGCACTTTGGTTGATGGTTGATCATTTTTCAATGCTGTTATATACATGTGTTGTGTGAAAATCCATATAATTAATTTTATGTGGTAATTGATTGGGCCTCATTCCAGTTTAGAAATGGAAATATTTGAAAAAAAAATATTTGAAATAGAATATTTGAAAATAGAAATTTATGAAGCCGTGTTGATTAGATTGACGCCATTTTGACGTGAACGATATTTATATCGATTTTATTCATTTTAAAATGAATATTGAAAAGTGATTTCGAAATCGAATATTTTGAAATGAATTAAATTGAAAACGATTTCGAAATGAATTGAATTGAAAACGATTTCGAAATGAATTGAATTGAAAACGATTTCGAAATGAATTGAATTGAAAACGATTTCGAAATGAATTGAATTGAAAACGAATTCAAATTGAATTGAAATTTGAATTGAATAGAAATGAATTTTAGAACGAATCTATAAAGAAGAATTCAATTGTGATTTGAATTGAAAAGGAAGTTGAAAATGTTTTTGAAACGAATTCAAAACTATTTATATAATTCGTTTTAAATAGAAATCGATGAAGTATATATTATATATATTATATATATAATATAATGGCCTGAATAGAACGCGCCGCGCCGCGGCAGTTCGTGAATTTCGACCATTTATTTCAAACGGACATTACGGGAGATCCGACCGTCGGATTCTCCTAAAACCGGAACCGTTGGGTTCGTATCGAAAAGAGCTTTCTAACGAATGTTAGAAATTTGAAATCTAACGGTTGGATTTGGAGGTGCGTCCAAATCAAATTTGAAAAAGGTCGCTGTAAGTGCAGTTCGATGGCCGTTGTTGGAAATCGACTGTACGGGCCTTGATAAAATTATTAAAAATAGTAATAATTTGTGTAAAATCATAAGAAATGATTTGAGAAGAATTGGGATGAAAAAATCCTTATTTGAAAAGATAAAAATAGATTTTTATCGAAATGAACTAGTTTTGAACTAGAATTATAATTCTATTTATTTTTAAATAAATAAATTGAATTTGAAATGGTTTTGAAAATAACCAAAATTTCCAATGATTGCATTGGAGTGGATTTGAATCGAAATTGTCTTCGGAATATTTCGATGTTGGAATTCGTGATTATACAGGTGTGGTTATGGAAATTTGAAAGATATATATTTATATCGTTATTTCCAATACGACATTTGTTAGTCGTAGAATTTGATATTGAATATAAGCCGATATATTTTCTATTCAGAGCCTTGTATTGAATATCGAATGTGATTTGGGTTTGTCGTGAATGGTGTCTTCACTAACACTGTTCTTGAACCCAGTTGAGAAAAGATTAAATCTTTTTATTTAGATTTAATGAAGTGTACCAATTAAATAATATTTAATTGGAATTGAATGGATATTGATTTTTGGGTTTATCGTGAACAGTGTTTTAAAAAACACTCGTTCTTTAACCCGATAATTAATGAATGTGACTTTGGGTTTATCGTGAACTGTGTTTTAAATGACACTGATTCTTTAACCTAGTCAAAGATTAAAACTAAGTGGAGTTTTAATGAATCTTTAATTAGATTGAAAAGATCGAGAATGGAGTATCACCAGTTTTACTCCGGGCGATAGTTAAATCTTTGATTAGATTTGAACGTGAAATGGTAATTGAATTTACCGATAACACCGTGGTGTTAGATATGAAGTATAACCAGTTTTACTTCATGGGATGAATAGGTTGGGATTGGGAAATAAAATAAATGATTACTTCGGTGTGGTTCGCTAATCCCGACTAGTTTGAATTGATATTCAAAGGAGATTAAAGAATAAATTTAAAGAATTTATCTTGG
This sequence comes from Allium sativum, assembly GCA_030737875.1. Lineage (NCBI taxonomy): Eukaryota > Viridiplantae > Streptophyta > Magnoliopsida > Asparagales > Amaryllidaceae > Allium > Allium sativum. Next base: position 313,812,974 of record CM060913.1, read on the forward strand.
ATAAAATTAATGGGAACTTTTCCCAAAGTATAGGAAATTCTGAATAAACGAATATTCTGAATTGGAATGAGGCGTATGTTGTGTTTGTGTAACACTTTTATAATATATACGCGAGTTATTCAGAAAGACCGGGTTTATCCCATTCTGAATAACTGATTCGACGTGGTGTCGAAGATGAAGACGGTGGTCGAAGACCAGAAGTCTTCACGTCGTTTGGGTGATTACTGATGATCTTGATTGGGCTGTACACCCAAGAAGATGGAAACAGTTTGTGATCGTCCAGACGTACTTGGAGATCGATGGATATGCGAGGTACTAGATGCCTCCGGTTTCGTTCAGACCCAGAACGGACTTGTAAATGGACTGTGTGTCTGACATTGGATTTTAGTCCGTGCGATTGATCTCTATTAAATATATATCTGTTTGGCGGCGGAGAATTTATTCTCTTGCTTAACGCCCTTCTCTGAGACGTACGAGCTCAGGGGTTATATATTGATGGATATCAAACGCATGGAGTGAATTGCCTGTGTGGCATGCCTAAGTGGAAATTGATCGAGGCTTCTGTTGAAAAGCAAAGTCTTGTGGTGATGATCAAAGCACAGCCTGTGTGGCACAGCTTTGTGTAACGTGAATTCGCGAGCCTCGCACCCCCGGTTGTGAACCAAAAACGGGAGAGGACGTCAGGGAGGGCATGCGTTTCTTTCTAGCTAGGAGTGGCGTCAGTGGTTTTACACGCCCTGACGAGTTTGACTTATGTGGTTGTTGCTGTTGCGAGGCGCCTCGGTTATATCGGTTTCGGCCGATGCATTCTGGTCGGCTGACGGACCAGACTTACACCCCATAGGGTGGGGAGACGTAGTGTTCAGGCATAATAATCCACATCGGTGGACCGGCCCTGAGGATCTAAAGGCTTTCCTGCGCGCTTGCCTGTGGCTCGGGCTAGAGAGTCACGAATCGGTGGAGGACTATCTTTTGCCTCGGTTCATAGATGGAAACCCAATTTCCAAATACGTGACTTTGCGGTTTTATTTGTAAACCTATATATGGCGACATGATATATGGTACCCATGCCGCCTATGATTGATACTTATGATTTGAAGTTGTTTTATACACTATGCACTTATTATAGTATCAAATGATTTGTTTTAAAACGTATCAAGCATTTTTGGCTGTTATAAGGGAAAACCCTATCCCCCGGCTTGCGTTGCATTGTGTGATAGGACCTGGGTCTTATAACAGCTTCATTTTTCTTTACTTAGCATTGCGCTGTTTGTTTTATGCACTGGTATTCTTGGGAGGAAACCCGTTCCGTGTTATACGGCGTGGTCCCTTGATTTACCTAGCTTTAAAAATAAAGATCAACTGTTTTAGTTCTCACACCAGTCACATGACTGATCTGGAGTTTATTGTTTTAACCTAAACTCTGGGTGCCCTTATTTTGACACGGGCAGCTAGTAGTTTTGGTTTTGCAGATTTATATTCACAGGATCCTGGTTTACAGCTGGAACGATATCCGGAAAGCTTTGTATCCGTATATCTACTTCTAGTTGCGTATTGTATTATTTTCCGCTGCTATGTATTTAAATGTAATTTAAATCTCTAATATTTCTGTGTAATATTCATTTATGCTCTGTATATTCTTGTAATCTGATGCATTGTTGTAACATACAATGAAATGTTCTTCTATATGCGTTCTGTTGTGGCTTGTTCTCGAACTATCCGACGCTTTCCTTTACGGGGAAGTTACGGGTTTTCACAGTTGATATCAGAGCTTTGGTTTACAAAGCTAGAGAACAAGACACATTAGAACCATACGAAAGAATTCATCAGATATTGGATTAGTAATATCCAATGGGAATGACTCGTTAGAGATAGGATCAGTAGTATCCTAGAACGAGTGTGAAGAGTATATTTTTGAAAATGAAAACAAACTTTGTTTTGAAGATTTAAATCAATTATTCGTATTTGATTATTTATATTGATGTGGACAACCCAGTATATATAGATTTTGCGTATACGTCTGATCCGCGTGTATTCGAAGTTTTAATATATTGGATAGATATAGAATCACACTCTAGTCGCCCGGAGATGGTACTGATGATAGCACGTGCATCATCAGTATTTATGTTCGTGTTACGAAGGTGTGTTTTCTATATATTTCCATTAGGCTGGTGTGAGAACCAAAACTAATATAGTTAGAACACTTTGTTGTGATTTGGCATCAAAAATCTGATTTTTGTATATGTATCAAAATTATGAATTTGAAACGTTAATCAACTAATTGATTGATGTTTGTGTTGTTTGTTTATTTGTTTGCTAAATTTTAACCATTTAGCCTAATTAAACCAAATATTGAATTATATTGATAATTGGATGCGTTTGCTTGCATATACATGTATATCATTGAACAGGTCATAGCAAGGAGGCTAGAGCAGAGAATAAAATTTGTTTGCCCGACAAATAGGTACATGTTTACTACATAATTTACTGTTTTGTTTGGGTGATGATGATTTTGTGAGCCTATTGGCTAGCCGCTTGGCTTTTTCTTTTTCTTTTTGAGATCTGAAGGACCGGGGAAGCTATTTGAAATTCCCCGATGCTCCCGGTGCAGGGGAGGTTATGGCAAAAAAATTCGAAAATTTAGGGAGTTAGCCAAATTTTTGAAATTTGAGAAATTCTCAGAAACTGAAAAGTTGGAGAATGGAAACCAGATCGAGCGTAGAGTTGAATTAATCAAACCACTTTCGACTTTGTTCCTTTTCGGGGACGAAAAGTTTTAAGTGGGGGAGATTGTAACAACCCGGAAAATCTGGGCCAGTTTAAAAATTTTTATTTTGGCAATTTTAGCGAATTTTGATTATTTAAAATAGATTATTTTAAATAATAGCGGCGAGAAAATGTTTTGAATCGAATTCGACGTATATATTATACGCGTCGTCGTTAGAATATATAATAATTATATATAATTATAAAAGGAATTGAAAATGGCGCGGTAGTTCGATAATTCGATTTCAAACTTCAATTGAATGTACCGGGTGCAAAACAATCCGGATTTTAGTGAAACCAAAAACAATGGAATCTAATAGTGAATATCTTTCCAACGAATCCGACCAATCGAAATTTCGTAGCGGGAATCAAAAGATATGTCCAATTGAAAATTCTGAATAGTCGCTATGGAATTCAGGCCCTTAAAAATGGACATTTTGCAAATGACCTCGGATCTCGACGAAACCAGTTTTGTTGGGTCCGTGATGTCGGGTTATTGCTAGATTCCAAATTTCATAATTTTTCGAATCAATATGTGAGCGTGGCAAAGGAAAACGCGTTTGACCAGTTTCAGTTGATTTTAATCGACTGGAAATTGGTCATTTTTCCAACGGTCTCAGAATTCGACGAAACTAGTTTTGTTAGGACCGTATCGTCAATACGAAGCTAGAAAATATTTTTCAGCAATTTTTAAAGTTCGTATGTGACCCCGGTAATTTGAAATGTACGTTTAAAATTGAATATATAGATTTAAACTTTAATTTAAATGGAAACTGATCGAAACAGTCGAATCAGCTAGCGGAACATATCCCATTGTGTTCGGAATGGGGGTAATACGCTATGGGCGACAGGCGGTGGGCCTCGTTTAGAGGTCGTATGGAAAAAGTCAACATTTTAGAAAAATAATAATTAAATAAAATTTTAAAACCCTCTCCCCCTTTTATTGCCTCTGGCCCCCCCTTGCCTCGTTGAAAACAGAAATCGACTCAGTATAAAAAAAAAAAAGAGAATCGAAGCCGCCGCCTTCCACTGGTCGCCACCACCCTCGGGGGACCCCGCCGCCATCGATCTCCGACCGCAGCTCAGCCTCGAGCCCTCCCCTTTTCCCCAGTCACGAACTCTGGCACCCCCGAGCCTCTGCCCTCGCCTGCGACATCGAGCCTCCCCTTTTTGCCCTAAACCACCTCGCCACCCCCCCCTCAGCGACAAGCGCAGTCACCCTCCACCCCACCGCCAGACCGACCTCCTGCGACGGAAAAGGCCACCCCCTCCTCCCTGTAGAACGCGCGACAGCCTCCTCCCATATTCACAGTAAGTATTTTATCGTATTTTATTTTTATTTTAATTCGTTAAACTAATTTCGATTTTAAGAAAAATAAAAACTGATTTTTGTTTTAAGAAAAATAAAAACTGATTTTTGTTTTAAGAAAAATAAAAACTGATTTTTGTTTTAAGGAAAAAAAACTGATTTTTGTTTAATAGGAAAAAAAACTGATTTTTGGTTAATAGGAAAAAAAAAACTGATTTTTGTTTAATAGGAAAAAAAAAAACTGATTTTAAGAAAAGTAAAAGATTTGAATTTTGAAAAGTAAAAGAAAAGATTTAATTTTTGAAATAAAAATTCGATTTTTATATATTGAACTTTGAAATAAAAATTCGATTTTTATATATTGAATAGCGAAGTAAAAATTCGATTTTTATATATGTAGTGGCTACGGGCGAAAGCGACAAAAAGGCGAAACGACGAAGACTTCTGCAAATGAAGAGCCGTGGAGCTAGGATAGCTATAAGTGAGAATTTCTCACCTTTCAATTTCTTTTTCTAGTTATATATATATACTAGGATGCAGACGGTGCTTAGTAGCACCCGACACAATCGTCCACAGACCATGGACTTGTTTGTTTGGTTGCATAGATTAGTCAGATTATTTGATTTGAATTTGGTTGTTTGGTGAATTTGATTGATGTGTGAATGGCGTGGGCCTTCACTAGACCGGGGATAAGGCTAGGCCTCGTCCCGTTTCTAGTATCGTGCCGTTATGCCGCCGAAATTTTCTAAAATATGTTAGAAAAATAAAAATATCATTTTATTGAATAAATGAATTGAATAGAAATTCATAGATTGAAATAAAATGTTTTATCGTTAAAAATATAATTTTTAACGTGAATATGAAAATAGTGAAGTGAATAAATAAATATTCATTTACAAACCAGATGGTTTGCTTATGTACACTTATTTGAATGACATTGATTGGGACGATAAATTTTACACATCGCCCAACTGCACAACTAAAATCTGTGTTTGATTGTTTGAAACCCCACACGGGTGTTGGGATGAAATTTGAAGTTCACTCATCCTGATTGATTAAATATGTCGATCGATTGATTGACAGGCTGTTATAAGCGTTAGATATCTTTAATTGATGCTTATACAGTGTAGTGCACTTTGGTTGATGGTTGATCATTTTTCAATGCTGTTATATACATGTGTTGTGTGAAAATCCATATAATTAATTTTATGTGGTAATTGATTGGGCCTCATTCCAGTTTAGAAATGGAAATATTTGGAAAAAAAAATTTGAAATAGAATATTTGAAAATAGAAATTTATGAAGCCGTGTTGATTAGATTGACGCCATTTTGACGTGAACGATATTTATATCGATTTTATTCATTTTAAAATGAATATTGAAAAGTGATTTCGAAATCGAATATTTTGAAATGAATTAAATTGAAAACGATTTCGAAATGAATTGAATTGAAAACGATTTCGAAATGAATTGAATTGAAAACGATTTCGAAATGAATTGAATTGAAAACGATTTCGAAATGAATTGAATTGAAAACGAATTCAAATTGAATTGAAATTTGAATTGAATAGAAATGAATTTTAGAACGAATCTATAAAGAAGAATTCAATTGTGATTTGAATTGAAAAGGAAGTTGAAAATGTTTTTGAAACGAATTCAGAACTATTTATATAATTCGTTTTAAATAGAAATCGACGAAGTATATATTATATATATTATATATAATATAATGGCCTGAATAGAACGCGCCGCGCCGCGGCAGTTTGTGAATTTCGACCATTTATTTCAAACGGACATTACGGGAGATCCGACCGTCGGATTCTCCTAAAACCGGAACCGTTGGGTTCGTATCGAAAAGAGCTTTCTAACGAATGTTAGAAATTTGAAATCTAACGGTTGGATTTGGAGGTGCGTCCAAATCAAATTTGAAAAAGGTCGCTGTAAGTGCAGTTCGATGGCCGTTGTTGGAAATCGACTGTACGGGCCTTGATAAAATTATTAAAAATAGTAATAATTTGTGTAAAATCATAAGAAATGATTTGAGAAGAATTGGGATGAAAAAATCCTTATTTGAAAAGATAAAAATAGATTTTTATCGAAATGAACTAGTTTTGAACTAGAATTATAATTCTATTTATTTTTAAATAAATAAATTGAATTTGAAATGGTTTTGAAAATAACCAAAATTTCCAATGATTGCATTGGAGTGGATTTGAATCGAAATTGTCTTCGGAATATTTCGATGTTGGAATTCGTGATTATACAGGTGTGGTTATGGAAATTTGAAAGATATATATTTATATCGTTATTTCCAATACGACATTTGTTAGTCGTAGAATTCGATATTGAATATAAGCCGATATATTTTCTATTCAGAGCCTTGTATTGAATATCGAATGTGATTTGGGTTTGTCGTGAATGGTGTCTTCACTAACACTGTTCTTGAACCCAGTTGAGAAAAGATTAAATCTTTTTATTTAGATTTAATGAAGTGTACCAATTAAATAATATTTAATTGGAATTGAATGGATATTGATTTTTGGGTTTATCGTGAACAGTGTTTTAAACAACACTCGTTCTTTAACCCGATAATTAATGAATGTGACTTTGGGTTTATCGTGAACTGTGTTTTAAATGACACTGATTCTTTAACCCAGTCAAAGATTAAAACTAAGTGGAGTTTTAATGAATCTTTAATTAGATTGAAAAGATCGAGAATGGAGTATCACCAGTTTTACTCCAGGCGATAGTTAAATCTTTAATTAGATTTGAACGTGAAATGGTAATTGAATTTACCGATAACACCGTGGTGTTAGATATGAATAATAACCAGTTTTACTTCATGGGATGAATAGGTTGGGATTGGGAAATAAAATAAATGATTACTTCGGTGTGGTTCGCTAATCCCGACTAGTTTGAATTGATATTCAAAGGAGATTAAAGAATAAATTTAAAGAATTTATCTTGGATAAAATTAATGGGAACTTTTCCCAAAGTATAGGAAATTCTGAATAAAAGAATATTCTGAATTGGAATGAGGCGTATGTTGTGTTTGTGTAACACTTTTATAATATATACGCGAGTTATTCAGAAAGACCGGGTTTATCCCATTCTGAATAACTGATTCGACGTGGTGTCGAAGATGAAGACGGTGGTCGAAGACCAGAAGTCTTCACGTCGTTTGGGTGATTACTGATGATCTTGATTGGGTTGTACACCCAAGAAGATGGAAACAGTTTGTGATCGTCCAGACGTACTTGGAGATCGATGGATATGCGAGGTACTAGATGCCTCCGGTTTCGTTCAGACCCAGAACGGACTTGTAAATGGACTGTGTGTCTGACATTGGATTTTAGTCCGTGCGATTGATCTCTATTAAATATATATCTGTTTGGCGGCGGAGAATTTATTCTCTTGCTTAACGCCCTTCTCTGAGACGTACGAGCTCAGGGGTTATATATTGATGGATATCAAACGCATGGAGTGAATTGCCTGTGTGGCATGCCTAAGTGGAAATTGATCGAGGCTTCTGTTGAAAAGCAAAGTCTTGTGGTGATGATCAAAGCACAGCCTGTGTGGCACAGCTTTGTGTAACGTGAATTCGCGAGCCTCGCACCCCCGGTTGTGAACCAAAAACGGGAGAGGACGTCAGGGAGGGCATGCGTTTCTTTCTAGCTAGGAGTGGCGTCAGTGGTTTTACACGCCCTGACGAGTTTGACTTATGTGGTTGTTGCTGTTGCGAGGCGCCTCGGTTATATCGGTTTCGGCCGATGCATTCTGGTCGGCTGACGGACCAGACTTACACCCCATAGGGTGGGGAGACGTAGTGTTCAGGCATAATAATCCACATCGGTGGACCGGCCCTGAGGATCTAAAGGCTTGCCTGCGCGCTTGCCTGTGGCTCGGGCTAGAGAGTCACGAATCGGTGGAGGACTATCTTTTGCCTCGGTTCATAGATGGAAACCCAATTTCCAAATACGTGACTTTGCGGTTTTATTTGTAAACCTATATATGGCGACATGATATATGGTACCCATGCCGCCTATGATTGATACTTATGATTTGAAGTTGTTTTATACACTATGCACTTATTATAGTATCAAATGATTTGTTTTAAAACGTATCAAGCATTTTTGGCTGTTATAAGGGAAAACCCTATCCCCCGGCTTGCGTTGCATTGTGTGATAGGACCTGGGTCTTATAACAGCTTCATTTTTCTTTACTTAGCATTGCGCTGTTTGTTTTATGCACTGGTATTCTTGGGAGGAAACCCGTTCCGTGTTATACGGCGTGGTCCCTTGATTTACCTAGCTTTAAAAATAAAGATTAACTGTTTTAGTTCTCACACCAGTCACATGACTGACCTGGAGTTTATTGTTTTAACCTAAACTCTGGGTGCCCTTATTTTGACACGGGCAGCTAGTAGTTTTGGTTTTGCAGATTTATATTCACAGGATCCTGGTTTACAGCTGGAACGATATCCGGAAAGCTTTGTATCCGTATATCTACTTCTAGTTGCGTATTGTATTATTTTCCGCTGCTATGTATTTAAATGTAATTTAAATCTCTGATATTTCTGTGTAATATTCATTTATGCTCTGTATATTCTTGTAATCTGATGCATTGTTGTAACATACAATGAAATGTTCTTCTATATGCGTTCTGTTGTGGCTTGTTCTCGAACTATCCGACGCTTTCCTTTACGGGGAAGTTACGGGTTTTCACAGTATGTGGAGGAGAGTTTGAAGTTGAGAACATGTGTGAAATCCGTTCAAAGAACCATGTAAGATGGAAGAAGATTTGGAGGATTTAAGGATCGAGAATGGGATGGGTGGAGCGACGTATTTTCTAAGCAGGTGGAAGATGAATACAGTAGCGGGTTAGGGAAGAAGATGGGCCAGAGTATTTTGTGGGAGGCCCAAAAGTTTAATTCATATATTAGTTTAATTTTAAATTAAATAAGTGTATAAACTTGTAATGTATATAACTTCTACATACGTTATCAGAATTTAAAACCGTCAGATCCGTTAGGATCGTATGGACAAGAGTAACACCATGGAACTGACTGGAAGTCCATCGGAGCTCGTTACAATTTATGGCAAAATAAATTGTCCGATCTGAATCAACGACAATTATCGTTAATTAACGATGATAGTCCAATGTGAGTAAATCTCACTAACTCTGAACAGTTTATAATTTCATGTTGTATTTTTAGAACTGCTAAATATTGGCTGATTGACTGTGTGTTGACTATTTGATTGAACTGCTAGTCAGTTAGTTGAATTTCTATATTGATTATGTTTATCAGAATATATCATATGGAACTGAAAGTGATGTTATCTATATTGTTTAACATCTGTGATGCAGGGAAACAGGTTGGAGGAACCCAACTGGGTTCCTCAACATTTATTTTACTGTTTTTCATATATTGTGATATATGATGTGATATATAATCTGTTGTAGATTATATGTGTTTGGACGATACTGATCATCGTGATTTGATATGTTGAATACCATAACATACTGAAATGTTGATAAGGGAATATTTTCAAAGTGATATTTGAAAATAAAATATTTATAAATGGAATATTTATAAATAAGAAATATTTATAAATTGGAATATTTATAAATAGGAGATATTTAGAAAAAGGGAAAAACATTATAAAAAGGAAACTGTTATAAGAAGGAAATCATTTTAAAGTGAAGAACCGTTACTAAAAGTAAATCTTTAAAAATGAATAAACGTTGTTAAAAGGGAAATCTTTATAAAGCGAATAAAGGAGTTAAATCGAATATGGTATTCGAAAGGAGTTAAATCGAATATGGTATTCGAAAGTTAGTAAATCAAATTAGTTATTCGAAAGGGGTTAGTCGAGTCGAGTTAGTTGAATAGAGTTAATCAAATATTTGTTATTCGAATTTGAGTTAACCATTTAGAGTTAAACCAGTTAGAGTTAATCAGTTAGAGTAAATCGAACTAGAGTTATTCAAATGGAGTTATCGAATATTAGTGATTTGAATAGAAAGTAGAAGAAGTTAATCGAATATATAGTTTATTCAAATAGAATAAAGGAGTTAATCGAATATAGTTTATTCGAATAGAAAGTAAAAGGAGTTAATCGAATATAGTTTATTCGAATAGAGTAAAAGGAGTTAATCGAATATAGTTTATTCGAATATAAAACAAAAGGAATTAATCGAATATAGTTTATTCGAATAGAGTAAAAGGAGTTAATCGAATATAGTTTATTCGAATAGAGTAAAAGGAGTTAATCGAATATATAGTTTATTCAAATAGAATTAAAAGAGTTATCGAATATAGTTTATTCGATGGGAGTTAAGTGAATAGGGTTAGAGTTAAATCAAAAGTGCTAAGTGAATAGAATAAATTGAATAGAGTTATCGAATATACCTTATCGACGGAAAGAATTATCAAATAGAAAAGATTTGAAAGAGACTTACGTAAGGAAGTTTGTTAAAGAATTAGAAGGGTGAACTTTGTCTATTTCAAGGTTAGAAACGTTGTTCAGTTAAGGTCTGAGAGTTAGTATTGCCCCAACTTGATTGACTTCATTTTGAACTAAGGAATGGTTAAGGTTCGATAGTAAAGGATGGTTAAGTGAATTTAGTAATTAAAGGAAATGGTTTGAATTGGCATCGCGATGGTTTGTTTAAACATCTGTCTAAGTCCAATGAAGAAGCTTTGGAAATGTTTTCCAAATAAGAAACCAGAAATGTTTTCTAATAAAGAAAACAAAAAATGGAAATGTTTTTCATTATTAATAATGTATATTTTTTCGAATTTATAAAATAAGAAATATTGAATATAGGGAAACAAGAGATAAGTAAATTAATGAAATAAAGAGATAAATGTTGAATGATGTTTGATCGATACAAATTTCCATTTGGAAATAATATCGTTGTTTGCACACCTGTTTTATTCGATAGTTAAATCATAGACTATCGAAGTTTTGACCATTTTAATGTTGTTAATATGGAGAGACCGGTTGAATTATTATCCAAAGAACCACTCTGTATTGACATAAGCGTTGCGAGTCATATATGCCAAAGGAAATTGAAGACGGAGTTATGCAAGGGCTATCCTGTTTACAGAATAGTGCCTTCGGTTCATCCTATTCCTGGATGACTTGTATGGACGGATGTCTGACAGAGTATTTCCAGACGATCACGTATATTGATTTCTCCAACCGTACCAAGAGTGGAAGCGGAGAAGGAAACTTCTTTTAGCTAACACATAATGTATGGTTGAGGACGTCAATCGGTGATTTGATGGATTTGACGATGTGGCATTCAAAGTGAATCTGGTGTGATGATAAAGCGTAGCTTCTAGCCTCATCAACCGGTAAATGACAGAAATCGGGCAAGCAGCATGGCTAAGTCGGTCGCACCGAAGTAGGGTGTATAATCACCTGATCTATAGTTTCATTTACTTCTAAAAATTTATTGTTGATGCTGTTCCATTCGGGAAACGGTTGCTGATCCCAATCGTTGGTGATATACATTCGATACACTCAAGCGAAATGAGTGGTCGGTAATGTGTGGCCGGGTTGCAAGATGTTCTTATTGAACCCAGTATATTCCTCTCTAGAGGTACACTAGCGAAAGGTGGTTCCATACCTTGTCATAGTTGGAAATCCATTACCCAGTACGCGCTTGCGGTTATGATTGTATATTATATATGTAGAACGTGAGATGAAAGCGTTTCTGCTAGATGATTATTATACTGTTGTTGATAGACATTATTATAATATCAAAAGATTTTTGATATAAAGATAATTTGGATTCTCATAAGGGAAAAACCCGTTCCGTTATGCTTAAACTGTTTTTAACTGTTTTACTCATACCACTCCCATGACTGACCCAGAGTTTATTTTGTTGTTTTCCCTAAACTCTTGGGTGCCTAAATTTGTACGGGCAGTCAAGTAGTCGGGATTTACAGATATACTGGAAGAGCTAGAGTAGGAGGCTTCAGGATCATATAGCTATAGTTTATTTCCGCTATGCTGTAAGTGTTGTACTTTGATAATGTGTATATTCAGGTAAGATGTATATTTCAAGTTATGTTATATATATTATATGTTATTCGCTCCGCTGTGAGGTTCATGTTACTCTGATGTTGTGTTCTTCTTCTTCTATTCTAAGTTTCTATCTTATCTTTCCTCATCCTCTAATTTCTTTCATTATTGATCGGTATTTTTCGATGTTTGGTTAGTCGTCATCGTGTTTATGGCGATAACCAAAGTCGACAAATTCCCGGGTCATTACAAAAAATAAAAAAATGTGTCATACTCTTCTTCCTCTATTAACAGTATTACGACCATGCTTATTTTCCTTTTCTCCAATTCTAGGTCAAGGAATCTCGATCAAATTAGTCAGAGATGGCACGATCTGAATTCACCACGAGGGAGAGCACGTAGAAGCGCGTAAAGGGGGCCCAATTTCGTGCAGCTCGATTGAGCTTGGAGGAGGGCGCGGTGAGGCAAACTCTGGGCGTTTGGGGTGCTGCAACACTTTGAAGACTTTATGGTTTTACGATCCAACCGTACAGAATCAAAGAGGAGAAAATTCTCTATGAAAGCTAGAACTGGAGTGAGAAATTTTATTGAGAGTTCGGTGGATATTAGTGGATGAAGTCAGGAGCTTTGTGGCCATTGAAAACATGGTGGCGGCAGCTATGAAGAAGGTGAATAGTGATTAGGGTTTAGTTGTATTATTTATAATATTTAAATGTATTTTTTACAAATAAATCCCTACATCATAAACTAATCCGATTTCAGTCCAACCAGAGTTGACCCTACCCAATAGGACCTGTTCCTGATCTAATGGGCTAGGTCTCATCAGCCTAAACGACTGTTTGTAGCCTGAAATCTTTAATTTATTATCTAAATCATTTAAATAATTAATTTGATCGTATATCTAAATTCACCGGGGCGACATACGAACTCAGAAAAATCCAAAAAAATTATTTCTGACTTTGTTTAACGATACTGTCCTAACAAAACTAATTTTGTCGAATTCTGAGACTGTTTGAAATTTGGTCATTTTCTGGTCGATCGAATTTGACTGAAACTGAAAAAACATATTTTCTTCTGCCACGCTCACATATTAATTCGAAAAATTATGAAAATTGAAACTTAGCAATAATTTAACATTCCGGTTCCAACAAAAGTGGTTTCCTCGAAAACGGAGGTCATTTGAAAAATGGCTATTTTTAATATTGATATATATATATATATAAATTCTACATCGATTATTCTAAATTTAAACTGGGCATAACTTTTGATTCCCGCTATGAAATTTCCATTTTTCGGATTCATTGGAAAGATATTGTTAAATAGATTCTAAAATTTTTGGTTTCACTAAAATTAAATTTATTTTGCATCCTGTACAGTCCGTCAAAGTTCAAATTCAAATTTTCAAACTACCGTGCTATTTCTAACTCCTTTTATAATTAAAATAAATATATTCGTTTTAACTTCAATTTAAAATAATTTTTTTGTCATTATTATTTAAGATAAATTATTTTAACTATTAAAATTCCGTTAAAATTTCTAAAATAAATTTTTTAACTTGGTTCAGAATTTGCGGGTTGTAACAAAATCCATGATCGTAGGAAAAGGAATCTGCGAAAACCAAACTACTAGTTGCCCGTGTGGAAAATATGGGCATCCAGAGTTTAGGTGGAAACAATAAACTCCAAGTCAGCCATGGGACTGGTGTAAGAACTAAAACAGTTATTAAATCTTTATTTTAAATGTTGGAAAAAATCATGGGAGCACGTTGTATGTCACGGAACGGGTTTACTCCACATGAATATCAATTTAAAATAAAACAACGCAATGATTTTTGAAAAATGAAGCTATTATAAGACTTAGGTCCCATCACACGATGCAATACAAGCCAGATAATATAGTTTTCCCTTATAATAGCCAAACACGCTTGGTTCGTTTTAAAACAAAAATCATTTGATATTATTACTAGTGTCTAGTCGGTTTAAAACACTTTTCAATATAAATGTATCAATCCTAGACGGCATAACTACCATATATTATGTCGCCATATATAGGTTTACAATCAATTCCGTAATGTCGTATTGGAAATTGGATGTGCATCATGAGTCAAGGCTAGGGATGGCTCCTTCCGATTCGAGACACTCTAGCAAATGCCTCAGGTCTCGGACACTGGCGAGCTCTGTGAACGGTAGGTGTAATGACCCGGACTTTTTACACAGCACTGGCACAGATAATGATTGATCATGAGTACGTATTTATAGATACGATTTAAAAATCCAGACTTTGAGTTTTCAAAACCCTGTTAATTTGTGTATAACAGCATTTGCATATGTATATAACACAACACTTACCAAAACCAGTTTTTAACAAATCCAGTATGATAACATGAAAGTGATAGCGATTGTTTAAATTTATTTTTTTCATATATGGATGATAACACTTTTTAATAGCATGTATTGGTAATGCCATTTTTATACATGTTTGTTTATTCTTTTAAAGGATTTAAGGAATTTAGTTTTTGTAAATCCTTGTTTTAAAAAACTGTTAATACTTGAATTTAAAAAAACATGCTCAGATCCTTTTTGTTATCAATACAAGTTCAAAAGCTATTACCATCAACCTAAACATGAAATGTCTTTTTCTTTGCAAACATTTGTTCATGTTGCAAAAAGGGTTTAAAACCTTGTTTTGACAAATTCCTTATTTTAAAACCTTGAAACACTCTTGCCAAAAACATGTTAAACATCTCTTTGTTCTCAAAACAAAGCCAAGAAAATATTTGCATTTTTATATACATTAAAATCAAACATGTATTGTCTATTCTCATCACCTACACCTAGATTGGATGGCAAAGTAAGATTTCAAGAAATTATTTACACATTTATATGCATTAAAATCTAGAACATGTATTGTCAAAATCATTCTTCACTTCATGATCTCATTCATGGATCACATACACCATGGATTTGATGGCAAGATAAGGTCTTAAGGAAGATTTGGCACATGATAGAATCATTTTAGAATGAGAGTATTTTCAGTTTTTGAAATTTCTTTTCTTTCTTTTCAATGTAATTTCTGGAAAATACAATTCATGTTGCATTTTTCAAAGCTTTGGCAAAATTGTCAAGGAAAACATATACATATAGTTTCACAAAATCTTACATATATGCTGTAACGACCCGGATTTTTAGCCATTGAATTCTGAATATTTAAATTTTGTTTAAATATTTTATTTGAATTGTATATAGGAATTTATTTAATAAAACGATATTTAAACGTATAATTTATAATATAATTAAAACGAGTTCAAAATGGCGCGGTAGTTTGAAAATTCAATTTCAAATTTCAAATGAATGTACATGATTCAAAATAAATCGGATTTTAGCGAAACAAGAAACGTTTGAATCTATTGAACTGTATCTTTCTAATGGAAGTGAAAAATCGAGATTTCGTTTTATAGATTTTAAGTTACGTCCAAATCAAATTTTTAGAAAGTCGCTGTGGAATCATATATAAGCCATAACGGTTATTTAAATATATTTAAATATCGGTCTTGAATTTGGGGAAGATTCATTTGAGGCGTAGATATAATTTAATTTTTAAAATTTTACTGTAATTTTTAATTAATTAAATACGCGACTTTTTATTTGGAGTATTTCGCACCCTATATCAATATTTTGGGGTTTCATAATATAAGTTAAACTACCGATATTATTATATTTTTGGGATCGTGGTACCTCGTTGGACACGACCGTATTCTTACTTCTGTTTGTAGCGGCTCGAACGTAAATGAAATCTTTATCCTACATGTTCACTTAAATGAGTATGGATCTCAATTATACAAACAAAGAGGAGAGGAAGTGTTGCATGGCATAGTCTAAACAAAATCTGAATCAAATCCTTTACTACCATTCAATAGTGGAAAATCAAAATAAATGTCACTGTCCATCAAAATCTACACATTTGCACAGTCGAATCTATGAAAGTCTGTATGAAATCTTTGAAAACCTCATCTCTTAAAAAATTCGTGATTAGTGAAAATGACTTAACAAACTCTATCTCATCTTTCAAAACATGGTTTCTATAATATACAGCAAGGCCAAGTTCATATAGGGTAGAGAACTACAGTAAGTCAGAAGTTCATCACGTCTTTGCAATACTTAATATATAAAATAAAAAGAAAAGAAAAAGAAAAAAACCAACCTTATAGTATAAGATACAGGACAGCGTGCATTCCAAGGTAATTCACTTTCGTGCTTGCTAATCCATCTCACTTTCGTGCCTGCCAAGTTTTCGAAGAGTCGTGCTCCTCACGCTTCTACATCCGTGCACTCCGAGGAATTACAATTATAAAACCATCTTTCTTAATCCATTTCCTTGTTTCCCCATTCAGCTCAAAATCATTTTTCCCAACAATTAAAAACAAGAAAATCCCCAATTCAACATTCAACAAAAATTTAAATAAAATCCGTAAATTGGTAAAATTCTGATCTTTGGGCTCGCTCGCCATCTCCTTATGATTTCTTCTGGTGCGCACGCATTTCTGGAGTTGCGTGGAAATTTATGGGAGATAGGATTGTCATTTTACGGATCGGAGGACGGCGTTGGATCACCGGCAGGAAGGCGCGTTGTTGGTGGAGCAATTGGGTCAACTCCGGTCATCTCTTACTGCGCTATTAAGGAGCCGAAGGAGGGTTGTCAACGCGGTGAGTAGATCTCGTATGAGTAAATCCCCTTTTGCTTGGCATGGTGTAGTTTGTGGTGAGGCTAGCGGTGATCCTTGTTTGTGAAATGGGGGATTTTAGTTTTGAAAGGGTCGGACCCTGTAGCTCACGCTACAGGGATTTGTCAAGATCAGATTTGATGAAACGGGCGGCAAATGATGGGGTGAGTGAACAAGTCACTGGCAGTTATATTTTTTCGGTGAAGGAGTTTAGGTTAGGGACAAGCTCTGAAACATGGTGATGGTTTTGGAAATAATGGAAAACTGGGTTAAGCGATTTAAAGGTAAGAAGATTTGTTTCTCTTTGAAGGTAGTAAACAAAGCATGCATATGCTTCTAGTACGTTCTCTGTATTGAACGTTATCTGCTGATGGTGCCATTTAGGATTGGGTTCCTTAGGAGACACGAAATTGGCTTCAGTGGACATGAGTTGGTCAAAACGTAAGTCAAAGGTTCCCTATATCCACTTTTAATGACGTGCTTGAAATGGTAGACAGGAAAGAGCGGGTTCAAAAAAAAATGATCTGGGGAAAAGAGCAGTGGTTGCCGAGCCATTGGCAGTGGATGGGGAACGCACGGCGCTGGGTGCTTATGAACTGGGCATCCGCGATAAGTCATTCATTTTGTGGCTTAATTTTAGAGTTCAGAATCATGCAAAATTGGTCACGTTGGAACTATAGCAATGAGATCTTCGTTGTGGGACTGATGTAGCTTAGAACCTAACTGTTGGGATTTTGCAATAAAATCAAATGATCGTTTGATTTTAAATGAAATAAAAAGCAGAACCGTCAACTGCAAAACGAAGTGAATAATCTCACTAACTCTGATTTATTTATATACATTTTATACTGTGCAATGGTTGATTGGTTGAAATGGTTGATAAAATAGGTTGATAGAATTACATCGTTGATCAATTATTAGTGATATTTCATATTTGATGTGAAATAATATTATTGATGTTATTAACATCTGTGGATGCAGGGAAATAGGTTGGAGGGGCCCAACTGGGTTCCTCAACATTTATATTAGTGTTTGCATATATTTGCGTTATATGATGTGATATGTATTCTATGATTGATTTGATTGTCACTAACCTATAATTTTGGTATTCAAACACCGTAAAATATTCTGAAATATAGGAAATGAATTTGAGATCTAAAAGGAAATATATTTTTCAAAAATTAAAGTGTAATTTTCGAAGAGGGTTAAAAAGTAGAAACTTGTTTATTAAAACAAGGGGTTGATTTTAAACGTGTTATAAATGAATTATGTAACATTGGATAAAATGAAATATGAATTCAAATTTTGAATTTATATGGAAAGAATGGAAATCAAATTTGAAAGCAATATTTGAGATGAGATTTGAACTTAGCAAGTTTCAAAGGAAATCATAAACAAAATTTTAAATTATTAGAATAAAAGTATATTGTTTAAAAAATTCCGAATAGGAGTTTTAAATAGAAATTTGAGTTTAAAAGTATATTTATAGGAACAAAACCAAAAAACAGTATACAAAGGAAATATATTCAGAATTAAAGTAAACAATGGTTTGAAGTAAATATTGGCAAATAAAATATCTATAGAGGAAATTTGGATTTGAAATATGAATCCAAATTAGAATGTCAGTGAGAAAGGGAAATGGATCATCGTTTAAAATAAAATGATGAGTTTTATTCCAACATTTGGAATATAAATTGTAATAACGTTTTGGTAAACCAAAAGGATTATAAAAGAATTGGGCAAGGATTTGAAAAAAAAGGATAAATTCAATAGTGAATTTTTTAAAAATTTGGGGAGGGCACTTCCATCGAAAACATTTTCAAAAAAAAATTTAAATCTTTTTAATATTTAAAAATTAATATTTTTAAATATTTTAAAAAAATTCTTCGAAAAAGCCACACAAAAATTTTTTGTTAATCGACCAACGTTTCAGCTTGCGTTTGAAATTTGAATTTACCTGAAATGGTAAATAAATTCTGAAGTTCAGAATATAATTCGAATGAGCGTTGTTATTGGAATTCGAATATATCGAATTTAGGGGAGTAGTTATTTACTTCCCGTTGAATCAAACTTAATAATTTATTTATTTAATTATTAATTTATTTATTTAATTATTAATTTATTTATTGAAATAAATAAATACAAGTTGCATTTTATAAACCAAATATTTTATGAGCGATTTTAAACGTTGCCGTTATAATAAATGTTTTGATAGATCTAAATATCAATTTTAAACGCTGTCGTTATAATAACTGTTTCGAAAAATCTAAACAACGATCTTAACGCTATTGTTATAATAAATGTTCTATAATTCTAGATAGTGATTGTAAAGCTGTTGTTAAAAAGCAATGTTTTATAAACTAAATATTTGGAAACAGCGAATATAACGCATCAATATTTTTCTGTAAAGGAAGTATGTTCTTAGATCGAATCTGAGAGTCATGTAAGTGATGTTTTGGTTAAAGTTGTGAGCTTTGACCATTTCGAAGTTAAGAATGTTGTTCAGTTAAGGTCTGAGAGGTAATTATACCACAACTTGACTAACGTCATGATTGACGGAGAAATAGTTAAGGTTCGGTGGCAAGGATTGGTTAGTGATACCATTAGTAAACGAATGATTTATGGTTTAAGTTACAATAACGATGTTTTATAAAATCGCATTAATTTAAAAGAATTTGAAATGTTCTCCCTAATAAAATGAGAGATATTTTCTATGCGTAGAAAATGAAATGAATTGTCAACGAGGAATTAAGAAAGGAAATTTGGAAATATTCTTGAATATTAATAATGTATATTTTCTGAATAGAGAAAAATAAGGATTTCGGGAATAGATAGAAATGTTTTCTAAATGGGAAAGGAGATATTTTCTCGAATAAAGAAATTTCTTATTGGAAATGTTGTTCAAAGGATCGAGAGGGAAATCGAGCTTCAAAAGGATATGAAAGATAGGGAAATAGGAATTTGAAATAATAATATAATCAGGAATTGATTAAAAGGGGCCCAGTGTTGTTTGATGCTTGATCGGTAGAATTTCCAAATGGGAAATAGGACCGTTGATTGTATGAATGTTTCTTTGATAGTTAAATCACCGACTATCAAAGTTTTTGATTTATTTTATACCTCTGTTGTCAATATGGAGAGACCAGGATTAGATTTAATATCTGAAACCACTCCGTATTGGCATAAGCGTGACGAATCAACTTTGTTGAAGAGATTATGAAGACGGAGAAAAATGCAAGGGTTGTTCTGTTAATTCAAACCTCAAGTCTCACAATCGGAATTTGACAAAAATCAGACAGGCAGCATGGCTATGTGGGTCGCTCCCATTAGGATGTATAATCACCTATCTAGAGAAATTCTATTTGTTCTTCAATCTATCGATGTTGTCCCTTTCGTGAAACGGTTGCTGTTCCCAACCGTTGGTGATATACATTCGATACACTCAAGTGAAATGAGTGGTCGGTCATGTGTGGGCCAGGTTGCAAGATGTTCTTGTTGAACGTAGTGTATCCGCCTCTAGAGATACACTATCGGTAGGTGGTCCCATACCTTGTCATGTTGGAAATCCAATCTCCAATAAGCGCCCTGCGGTTTTTGATTTTATATTATATATGGAGCGTGAGATGCAAGCGTTCTGCTAGATTTTATTTATTTGATTTAGACACTATTATAATATCACCAGATTTTGATATAAAAATGTTTTGGGTTATCGTAAGGTAAAAGCCATCCGTGTTTATGTGTGGATCGGTCTTACGATTATCATTTCTTTCGAAAGGATTTTTAAAGGTTAAACCAATGGATGGAGTTTACTCACACCAGTCCCATGATTGACCCGGAGTTTATCTTGTTCTTTTATTTCCCTAAACTCTTGGGTGCCCAAATTTGTACGGGAAATCAAGTGGTGGGGATTTTTCAGATTCACTTGGAAGAGCTGGAAGTAGGAGGCTTCACCCGTTAGCTATAGATTATCATATTTTCCGCTGTGTACTTTGTTGTATCTAGAAACAGGTGTTTATAACTGTTCCAGGGATAACCATTGTGCTCTGATAATGGTATGTATATAAAGTTACTGATTTGCATTTCAAGTTTATGTTATCTAATATATTTTATTTGTTCCGCTGTGAGTTTGTGATCTACGTTTTCTTCTATTCTAATATTTCTTTCTTTCTAGTTCTCATCCTCTAACTTCTTTCTAATAATGATTCGTATTTCCGTGTCATTTGGGTTGGACGTGTGGTGTTATTAGTTGACTCAAAAGGTACGGATTTGCGGGTCGTTTCATATGCTAAGGTCTTTACCTACACTTGATAACTACGACCATAGTTTTTCAAGAGATTTTACATGGAAAAAACCATCACATGCCATGGATTTTTCTAAGGACTTTCTTATGTATTTTCAATCACATGACATTAGTTTTGTAGTACTAGCATTTTCAGATTTTTACAACACTTGCAAGGCAAGTAAATTATTTTATATTCTCATGTTAAATCAAGTTTTCACAAGAAGATTTGGGGTTAGAAATTCTATGAAAACTGAACCTATGTGATCCTAAGAAGGATGCTACAATTTAGTCGAAAACCAAGGAGGATTTGTGGTAAATAGGCATGGTACTAAAGCATTTATGTGAGATGATTTGTCATAGAAGCCAATGGGGTAATGTAGTGGTTGGGTTTTTAGGGGGTAAGTTTGGGGCTGAGGTAAGCCATGTGAACCAGGATTTTTGTACTTAGATATAGTAAGAGAAAAGATATATTTTGATTTGTCACTTTTCAAAAAATCTGAAAACAATTTTTTCTCTTCTGCAAAACAGTTTTAATACATCAATATTTTATAGTTTCCTACCACTATAAATAAGGCCTTAAACACACATCTTTCACACAACACAAACACTTCAATTTTGATCAAGTAAAGAGGAGAAAACAGCCTAAGGGGTTAAGCCAATTTTGTGAGTAAACTACTTTAAATTTTTCTGATTTTGTTTTCCTGCATTTTGTTTCCTGTTTTGCACTTTCTTTTTATTTGGTTTGCCATGTTTAAATCTAAATACATGAACCTGTACATACTCCCTGATATCTCATGGATGTTACCATAGTTCTGTTAGCATTTAAAAACCAGTACAAACATGAAAAAGGAAACTTCCATGAGTAAACCTGTATTTTTGCTTTGACTCTACTACAGTTTTGTGCTTGAACCATAAGTGTTGTATAGTTGCTTGCTTGTATGATATAGGGGTCATTGTAGTTGAGGAGAAACTTTAAGTGCCATAGGTTAAAGATTTGTATCACCTGACAATGCTATCAGCCACTGTCTGCTTTGGTTGAACCACTACAGATATGGATAAGTCAGTAAACATAGGGTCAAGGATAAGGATAGGATACCATACAATGTCTTAAACCTTTACACAGTGATTAAAATGCTCAGATACAACAAGTTTTGCCAAAATCCTTTATTATTGTTTTAAAGATAAATCAACAGTATAGCTCTCTGGTTCATAAAATCATATTTGATTTTCAAACATCATAAAAACTTGATTTGAGTTTACAGATACAATCAAGGATCTAAAACATGATTTTTAAATGTAAAATCATGATTTTTAAATACCCAAATCGTGAGAAACCCTGTGATAGCCAAAATTAGTACATGGGGCAAATTCCGACCATCCAGTGGATCGGAGGAGATGGGATCGATGGTGAAGCTTCATCTGGGTCCCGGTAGGCTAGGAAAAATACTAAAATATTTTTCAAAAGAGGGGATGGCGAGGACGAGGTAGATTTAGGTTGAAGGTTGTTGTTTGTTCATGGACTTTGGGCGCGTGTGTGGGGTCCGCCGTGGATCGAGTGGTCTGGATTTTGGTCAGAAGGATCGTACGGGGTTGGCCTTCAACGCAGTGGTGGTGGCATGCCTGATGGTGGTCGGAAGTGGTCAGGGAAGGGCCATTCTTGGTGGCGCTCGAGGAATGTGTTTTTGGGTTTAAGGATGATGGAGAGTAAAAGGTAGATGGTGGTTGTTGTTGCTTGACCGAGGGTTTGGGGTGACCTCCGACGACTTTCTAGTGTGAGGGCATCAGCGTGGCGGTGTCAGGAAGGTCAGGGACGTGGTGCACGTGCACCAGTGTGCGTGTACAGGAGGAGGAGGAAAGTGGTAGTGGTGTTGAAGTGGTACTTTGGTTGGCATGGTGTTTTCCAAGGGTTTTTGAGTGATCAGGCAAGTAAACTATAGGGTTTGTGAAGGTGGTACTTGGGTAGAATCAACAGAGTGGCACTTTGAGAAAACCATGGTGTCTGGAGTGTTTTGGCAAGAGGGCGCATGGGGTTTTGAAGCTGGTAGTTAGGGAGATGTGGTACTTTGCTAATTTGGCTTTAAAATGAAGATTTTAAATATAATTGTAATTTAAAACTTGGTTTTAAATTAAATGAGGGTTTAATTAAAAAGAAGGAAATAAATATTTAAATAAAAATAATATTTTATTTATAAGTGAAATAATAAAGAAGTGAATCAGGATTTCAGACTGTTTTGGTCAAGGACTGCAATTTAAATACAGAAATTGGAATTTAAATTAAATTATATACAATTTTCTAATGAAAGATTAAAACTGCAAAGTCAACAAGAAAGTTGTTCAAGTATAACAGACCGAGTATGGTTGTAACAGACGTCGAGAAGACAACACGAAAGCTGTTATTTTAATTTAATTAGAAATTTATAAATTTATTCTATAATTTGAATTAGAATCTATTTTCTAATGAGATAATTTAGATTTGAGCAAAGAACTGTATGTAACACAAACAGTAAAATTTATCAGTTTTTATCTGATGTCTAAAATATCAGATGTAGAAACTAATCATGAACAGTTCTGTATTTTTAAACGAGAACTGTGAATAAATGTTTTAATTAGGTTTAGACTGATAATAAAGAGAGGAATTGTATCAGTATGAAAAGAAGAATAAGGAGATCAAGAATAAAGGATCGAAGGGGGAAATGTGACGAAAACGATACAAAGTGTGAAAGTTGATTATAAATCATGGTCATTTATGATAATCAGATTTAGAAATAATGATGATTAATATTTTTCTCAAGTAAAATAGAGTAAGAATTCATTTTTAAAGATGACGAACAAAAGCGGAGAGAAAAACCGTGTGCGACGCACACACTAAATTTGGCCGTTTTGAAAAGATGATCATTATACCAGATATTGACAAGATAATCTTATTCTGTTTGGTTTGACTATAACTGTATATGCAGATTAGATTATAATCTTGTTAGACTATAATTTAAAAAAAATGTTCGTTAATCATTTCAAAGAGGCCGAAATAAACATTTCACTTTGATTTGATTATACGTCGCACGTCAGAGATTGTTAAATTAAAGACGGTGGTATACAAGGTCTATTTTTGAATAGTGCCTTCGGTTTGTCCAGTCCTAGGACAACTTGTATGGACAAATGTCTGACAAAGTATACCAAACAGATCGCATAAGTTGGTCTCTTCAAAACTTTGTCTGGTGGCAGAGGAATTCGTTTCTCTTAGCTTTATACCCGTGGTTTTGGCGAGATCAATTGTTGATTTGACGGGTTTGACGATGTGGCATTCAAAGTAAATGAAACTGTGATCTGTGAAAAGATACGTTATGAGCTCAAGCCTCACACCCGTGAAATGACAAAAATCGGGCAGGCAGCATGGCTATGTGGGTTGCTCCCATTAGGATGTATTGTCACCATCAAGAGAATATTCGTATTTGTTACTTCTTTCATTTATGTATCTCCCGGGAACTATGGTGGTCGCGACAAAAAGCCGTAAGGTGACAATTTATTTGATACACTCAAGAGAAATGAGTTGTCGGTCATGTGTGGGCCGGGTTGCAAGAAGTTCTTGTTGAACCCAGTGTATTCGTCTCTAGAGGTACACAGTCGGTAGGTGGTCCCATACCTTGTCATAGTTGGAAATCCAACTTCCATAAGCGCCAAAAGATTTGTATTTGTATACTATATGGGAGAATGTGAGATGCAAGCATTCTTCTTGATTCTAAATTATTTGTGAAAGGCTTATATGATAATATCTGATTTCAAGTATACAATTTGTTTGATCTCATAAGGTAAAAACCCGTTCCGTATTTATGGCGTGGTCTTATGTGATATTTTTATTTGTTTTAAATTGTTTACTCATACTAGTCCCCTGACTGACCCGGAGTTTATTTTTCTGTGTTTTCCTTAAACTCTTGGGTATTCATAACGCTTGTTATGAATAGACAAGTGAATCAGGATTTGTTGAAACTTGTGGAGCTGGAATGAAGAGTTTGTTGTGTGCTGGTCCATC
Organism: Allium sativum; assembly: GCA_030737875.1. Taxonomy (NCBI): domain Eukaryota; kingdom Viridiplantae; phylum Streptophyta; class Magnoliopsida; order Asparagales; family Amaryllidaceae; genus Allium; species Allium sativum. The sequence continues at coordinate 313,838,113 of CM060913.1, forward strand.
TATCCACTGTATAATTAGGTCTGTCAGTTGATCATCTATGATATGTAATTCCTGATGTGCTATGAATGACTTGTATCACTAGAGATATGATGCTCTGATGTAATGTATTCCGCTGTATAATGTTATAAAGTATTATCTTTTGTGAAAATTCCGCGGTGAGATTCTGATGTTTCTGTGTTTTATCTTCTATCTATTCTTATTTCTTATTAATGGCATAACTTGAGATGTGTTCGAAAGTTGGGTCATTACAGTTGGTATCAGAGCTTAGGTTACTGATTACTTAGGCATTGGGTGAGTGTGAGAGAGTGTATTTTTATATAAAATTTAAAATGAATTTTAAAATAAATTTAAACCAGCTTGGATGGTGTACCTAAGTTAGTTATAACCAATCAAGTCGGGATTGACAACCTGTTCAGGTGATTAAGATGAGTAACCGAGGACGTAGAGCTCGAGCTAGAGGATCTTCTACTACTACAGGTCGTAATACTGGATCCCAGGATCAAGGAGAGACTATGCGGGAAAGTTATACCAGTCCGGTAGGATAAAAAGGAGTTAATTAGCCAGGGTCGGCCTTGAGATTAATTTAATATGGTTGGATTAAATTAGGATAATATCCAGTCATATTGATACAGGAAATCAAGTTAGAATTTTAAATTGAGATAAAATTTGGATTTCCTGGAATTAAGGCTGGACTTGAGGGTATATTTGGATATGAATTCATGAAAAGTGAATTGGTTGAATTGTGAAATCAAATCCTAATTATGAGTTCCGAGATGGAGATCGTTAAGTATGTGAATGAAGATTTCGGGAAATACTTAACGGAGTTAAGAAAATTGACCGATGAGTTAAAAGGGAATTTGGACGGATATTTTTGGTTTGAAATTGCTGATGTGTGTTTTATTTATTAATGTGTGTTTATATATAGGTCGATAACTCTAATCTACTGCTTACAAATTTCGGGGACGAAATTTTTATAAGGGGTGTAGAATGTAATAACCCGTACTTTTTACATAGCACTGACACAGATAATGATTGATCGTGAGTACGTATTTATAGATACGATTTAAAAATCCAGACTTTGAGTTTTCAAAACCCTGTTAATTTGTGTATAACAGCATTTGCATATGTATATAACACAACACTTACCAAAACCAGTTTTTAACAAATCCAGTATGATAACATGAAAGTGATAGCGATTGTTTAAATTTATTTTTTTCATATATGGATGATAACACTTTTTAATAGCATGTATTGGTAATGCCATTTTTATACATGTTTGTTTATTCTTTTAAAGGATTTAAGGAATTTAGTTTTTGTAAATCCTTGTTTTAAAAAACTGTTAATACTTGAATTTAAAAAAACATGCTCAGATCCTTTTTGTTATCAATACAAGTTCAAAAGCTATTACCATCAACCTAAACATGAAATGTCTTTTTCTTTGCAAACATTTGTTCATGTTGCAAAAAGGGTTTAAAACCTTGTTTTGACAAATTCCTTATTTTAAACCTTGAAACACTCTTGCCAAAAACATGTTAAACATCTCTTTGTTCTCAAAACAAAGCCAAGAAAATATTTGCATTTTTATATACATTAAAATCAAACATGTATTGTCTATTCTCATCACCTACACCTAGATTGGATGGCAAAATAAGATTTCAAGAAATTATTTACACATATATATGCATTAAAATCTAGAACATGTATTGTCAAAATCATTCTTCACTTCATGATCTCATTCATGGATCACATACACCATGGATTTGATGGCAAGATAAGGTCTTAAGGAAGATTTGGCACATGATAGATCATTTTAGAATGAGGGTATTTTTAATTTTTGAATTTTTTTTCGTTTCAATGTAATTTCTGGAAAATACAATTCATGTTGCATTTTTCAAAGCTTTGGCAAAATTGTCAAGGAAAACATATACATATAGTTTCACAAAATCTTACATATATGCTAAGGTCTTTACCTACACTTGATAACTACGACCATAGTTTTTCAAGAGAGTTTACATGGCAAAAACCATCACATGTCATGGATTTTTCTAAGTACTTTCTTATGTATTTTCAATCACATGACATTAGTTTTGTAGTACTAGCATTTTCAGATTTTAATAACACTTGCAAGGCAAGTAAATTTCTTTTATATTCTCATGTTAAATCAAGTTTGCACAAGACGATTTGGGGTTAGAAATCCTATGAAAACTAAACCTATGTGATCCTAAGAAGGATGCTACAATATATTCGAAAACCAAGGAGGATTAGTGGTAAATAGGCATGGTACTAAAGCATTTATGTGAGATGATTTGTCATAGAAGCCAATGGGGTAATGTAGTGGTTGCATAGGGTTTTTAGGGGGTAAGTTTGGGGCTGAGGTAAGCCATGTGAACCAGGATTTTTGTACTTAGATATAGTAAGAGAAAAGATATATTTTGATTTGTCACTTTTCAAAAAAATCTGAAAACAATTTTTTCTCTTCTGCAAAACAGTTTTAATACACCAATATTTTATAGTTTCCTACCACTATAAATAAGGCCTTAAACACACATCTTTCACACAACACAAACACTTCAATTTTGATCAAGTAAAGAGGAGAAAACAACCTAAGGGTTCAAGCCAATTTTGTGAGTAAACTATAAATTTTTCTGATTTTGTTTTCCTGCATTTTGTTTCCTGTTTTGAACTTTCTTTTTATATGGTTTGCCATGTTTAAATATAAATACATGAACCTGTACATACTCCCTGATATCTCATGGATGTTACCATAGTTGTGTTAGCATAAAAAAACCAGTACAAACATGAAAAAGGAAACTGCTATGAGTAAACTTGTATTTTTTCTTTGACTCTACTACTGTTTTGTGCTTGAACCATAAGTGAATTTGAATCTCTTTTATATTCTGGTTTAAGTGTTGTATAGTTGCTTGCTTGTATGATATAGGGGTCATTGTAGTTGAGGACAAACTTTAAGTGCCATGGGTTAAAGATTTGTATCACCTGACAATGCTATCAGCCACTGTCTGCTTTGGTTGAACCATACAGATATGGATAAGTCAGTAAACATAGGGTCAAGGAAAAGGATAGGATACCATACAATGTCTTAAACCTTTACACAGTGATTAAAATGCTCAGATACAACAAGTTTTGCCAAAATCCTTTACTATTGTTTTAAAGATAAATCAACAGTATAGCTCCCTGGTTCATAAAATCAAATTTGATTTTCCAACATCATAAAAACTTGATTTGAGTTTACAGATACAATCAAGGATCGAAAACATGATTTTTAAATGTAAAATCATGATTTTTAAATACCTAAATCGTGAGAAACCCTGTGATAGCCAAAATTAGTACATGGGGCAAATTCCGACCATCCAGTGGATCGGAGGAGATGGGATCGATGATGAAGCTTCATCTGGGTCCCAGTAGGCTAGGAAAAATACTAAAATATTTTTCAAAAGTGGGGATGGTGAGGACGAGGTAGATTGAGGTTGAAGGCTTCTGCTGGTTCATGGACTTTGGGCGCGTCGTGTGGGGTCCACCGTGGATCGAGTGGTCTGGATTCTGGTCAGAAGGATCGTACGGGGTTGGCCTTCAACGCAGTGGTGGTGGCATGCCTGATGGTGGCCGGAAGTGGTTAGGGAAGGGCCATTCTTGGTGGCGCTCGAGGACTGTGTTTTTGGGTTTAAGGACGATGGAGAGTAAAAGGTGGATGGTGGTTGTTGTTGCTTGACCGAGGGTTTGGGGTGACCTCCGACGACTTTCTGGTCTGAGGGCATCAGCTTGGCGTTGTCAGGAAGGTCAGGGACGTGGTGCACGTGCACCAGTGTGCGTGTACAGGAGGAGGAGGAAAGTGGTAGTGGTGTCGAAGTGGTACTTTGGTTGGCATGGTGTTTTCCATGGGTTTTTGAGTGATCGGGCAAGTAAACTATGGGGTTTTTAAGGTGGTACTTGGGTAGAATCAGCAGAGTGGCACTTTGTGAAAACCATGGTGGCTGGAGTGTTTTGGCAAGGGGGCGCATGGGGTTTTGAAGCTGGTAGTTAGGGAGATGTGGTACTTTGCTAATTTGGCTTTAAAATGAAGATTTTAAATATAATTGTAATTTAAAACTTGGTTTTAAATTAAATCAGGGTTTAATTAAAAAGAAGGAAATAAATATTTAAATAAAAATAATATTTTATTTACAAGTGAAATAGTAAAGAAGTGAATCAGGATTTCAGACTACTGTTTTGGTCAAGGACTGTAATTTAAATACAGAAATTGGAATTTAAATTAAATTATAGACGATTTTCTAATGAAAGATTTAAACTGCAAAGTCAACAAGAAAGTCATTCAAGTATAACAGACCGAGTATGGTTGTAACAGACGTCGAGAAGACAGCACGAAAGCTGTTATTTTAATTTAATTAGAAATTTATAAATTTATTCTATAATTTGAATTAGAATCTATTTCTAATGAGATAATTTAGATTTGAGCAAAGAACTGTACGTAACACATACTCTAAAATTTGTCAGTTTTTATCTGATGTCTAAAATATCAGATGTAGAAACTAATCATGAACAGTTCTGTATTTTTAAACGAGAACTGCGAATAAATGTTTTAATCAGGTTTAGACTGATAATAAAGAGAGGAATTTTATCAATATGAAAAGAAGAATAAGGAGATCAAGAAAAAAGGATCGAAGGGGGAAATGTGACGAAAACGATACAAAGTGTGAAAGTTGATTATAAATCATGATTTAAGTCATTTATGATAATCAGATTTAGAAATAATGATGAGTAATATTTTTCTCAAGTAAAATAGAGTAAGAATTCATTTTTAAAGATGACGAACAAAAACGGAGAGAAAAACCGTGTGCGACGCACACACTAAATTTGGCCATTTTGAAAAGATGATCAATATACCAGATATTGACAAGATAATCTTATACTGTTTGGTTTGACTATAACTGTATATGCAGATTAGATTATAATCTTGTTAGATTAAAATTTTAAAAAAAATGTTCGTTAATCATTTCAAAGAGGCCGAAATAAATTTTTCACTTTGATTTGATTATACGTCGCATGTCAGAGATTGTTAAATCGAAGATGGTGATATACAAGGACTATTTTTGAATAGTGCCTTCGGTTTGTCCAGTCCTAGGACAACTTGTATGGACAAATGTTTGACAAAGTATACCTAACAGATCGCGTAAGTTGGTCTCTTCAAAACTTTGTCTAGTGGCAGAGGAATTCGTTTCTCTTAGCTTTATACCCGTGGTTTTGGCGAGATCAATTGTTGATTTGACAGGTTTGACGATGTGGCATTCAAAGTAAATGAAACTGTGATCTGTCAAAAGATACGTTATGACCTCAACCTCACACCCAGGAAATGACAAAAATCGGGCAGGTAGCATGGCTATGCGGGTCGCTCCAATTAGGGTGTATTATCACCATCTAGAGAATATTCGTATTTGTTACTTCTTTCATTACTGTATCTCCCGGGAACTATGGTGGTCACGACAAAAAGCCGTAAGGTGACAATATATTCGATACACTCAAGAGAAATGAGTGGTCGGTCATGTGTGGGCCAAGTTGCAAGAAGTTCTTGTTGAACTCAGTGTATTCGTCTCTAGAGGTACACAGTCGGCAGGTGGTCCCATACCTTGTCATAGTTGGAAATTCAACTTCCATAAGCGCCAAGTGATTTGTATTTGTATACTATATAGGAGAATGTGAGATGCAAGCATTCTTCTAGATTCTAAATTATTTGTGAAAGGCTTATATGATAATATTTGATTTCAAGTATACAAAGTGTTTGATCTCATAAGGTAAAAACCCGTTCCGTATTTATGGCGTGGTCTTATGTGATATTTTTATTTGTTTTAAACTGTTTACTCATACCAGTCCCCTGACTGACCCGGAGCTTATTTTTCTGTGTTTCCCTTAAACTCTTGGGTATTCATAACGCTTGTTATGAATAGACAAGTGAATCAGGATTTGATTAAACCTGTGGAGCTGGAATGAAGTGTTTACTGTGTGCTGGTCCATCTATTTACTGTATAATTAGGTCTGTCAGTTGATCATCTATGATATGTAATTACTGATATGCTATGAATGACTTGTATCACTAGAGATATGATGCTCTGATGTAATGTATTCCACTGTATAATGTTATAAAGTATTATCTTTTGTGAAAATTCCACTGTGAGATTCTGATGTTTCTGTGTTTTATCTTCTATCTATTCTTATTTCTTATTAATGGCACAACTTGAGATGTGTTCGAAAGTTGGGTCGTTATAGTAGGGCTGGTCCACACATACTTTAGTGGATTAATTTTCCTGAATAATACGTTTCCTGGTCCTATCGGACCTATCACTTGGCCAGTAGCGACCAATATCCGAGGGGCCTCGCAATCCGTTATCCACATAAGTAAAAATGTCTGGGATCCATACCATGACACCACTTCTAGCTAGATAGAAATGCAAGTTCTCCCTATGGTCACGATCCCTTTTTGACTCATACCGGGTGTGAAGCTCGTGAATTAACGCTATACATAAAGCTATGCTATTTAAAGTCGTGCTTTGATCATCGATCACAAGACTTTGCTTTTCAACAAAAGCCTTGATCATTTGCATCTCAGCATGCCACACTGACAATTCACACCATGCAACTGATACCTATCAATATATAACCTCCAAGCTCGTACGTCTCAGAGAAGGGCGTTAAGCAATAGAATAAATTCTCCGCCACCGAACATATATATATTTAATAGAAATTAGTCAACACAGAATGAAATCCAATGTCAGACACACATCCATTTGCAAGACCGTTCTGGGTCTGAACGAAACCGGAGGCACCTTATTCCTCGTCCCATATGTCCAATACAGGAGAGAGGTACTCACATATCCGGTTGATCTCCTAGTACGTCTGGACGATCACCACTTATTACCTTGTCTTTGGTGTACAGCCCAATCAAGACATCAGCAATCATCCAAACGATGTGAAGATCCGCGGTCTTCAACCACCATCTTCATTGTCGACTTATAGTCGTCGTATCAGTTATTCAAAATGGGATAAACCCAGTCTTTCCAAATAACTCGCGTATTTTATAATCAATAATCAAGTGCTATAAAAACACATCATACGTCCCATTCCAATTCAATTTTTTTTTTTTTTCAAATATTCACATCTCTTGGGAAAGGTTCCCATTAATTTTATCAATGTTAAATTCTTTTAAAATTATTCTTTAATCTTCCTTTGGATATCAATTCAAAAGATCTGATTTTATCCTTTATCAATTCTAAACCAAATTAAGGTTTATCAACTAGTCGGGATTATTGAGCCTTGCCGAAGTATTCATTTATTATAGTTTTCCAATCCCAACCTATTTATCCCATGGAGCAAAACTGGTAGTACTCCATATGTAACACCCACGGTGTATCTGTAAAATTGATTACCATTTCACGTTCAAATCTAGATAAAGATTTAACTATCGCCAGGAGTAAAACTGGTGGTACTCCATTCTCGATCATTTCATGAATTCGGTAAATTTAGTTATCCTATTCTCATTTTAATCTATGTAAAGATTCATTAATACTCTATTTCAGTTTTAGTCTCAAAAATCATTGCTTAATGACTATCCAAAATTTAGGAAATGTATCCTGTCTTTACTTGGGTTAGAGAACTAATGTCCTTTAAAACACAGTTCATGATAAACCCAAATCATCTTCCATAAAAATGGAATCTTCATGGAAAACAGATCAATATACAATCGATATAAATTCCCGCATCAGACTAATAATATAAATGGAATAGCGGCAAATCCTTTTAAATTCCAGATATAGTAACAGTCTTCCTTCACAGAAGGACATCTCGATTATTATCAAATCGAATTCCATTCAATTCCAATTTAATATATTAAATTGGAAAACTTTACTTTGGAAAATTTCCACTAAATCTTAACAAAAAGATTTATAAATTCCAAATCATATCTTCACTATTAATTGGGTTAAAGAACAAGTGTTATTAAAATACCGCTCACGATAAACCAAAAAATCCAATTTCAATTCAATTCCAATTAAATATTAATTAATTGGTAAACTTCTCTAAACCTTAATTTAAAAGACTTATTCTTTTCTCAACTGGGTTTATGAACAGTATTATTTAAAACACCATTCACGACAAACCCAACATCCAATTTAATATTAAATACAAGGCTTTGAATAGCAATTTTATCGGCTTATATTCAATATCAAATTCTGAAACCAACAAATATCATATTTGGAATAACGATATTTATATCTTCCAAATTCCCCAACAATATCCATATAATAGCGGAATCCAATATCGAAATATTCCGAAGATGATTTCCACTCAAATCCATTCCAATTCATGTGTTGGAAAATTCTAGTTATATCAAAACCATTTCAAATCAAATTTTTTTATTTAAAAACATTGGATTATTATTCTAGTTAATAACTAGTACATTTCGATAAAAATATATTTTAATCTTTTCAAACTTGGAATTTTTCATCAAAAATCTTTCCATATCATTTATTATGATTTTACACAATTTTTTCTATATTTTTAATAATTTATTAAGGCCTTTACAGTCGATTTTCAATAACGGACACCAAATTGCATCCATAGCGACCTTTTCCAAAATTGATTTGGACATATCTTAAAATCTAACCATTAGATTTCAAAATCTCTTATATTCATTGGAAAGATCTTTTCGATACGAACCCAACGGTTCTGGTTTTAGGAGAATTCGACGGTCAGATCTCCCGTTATGCCAATTTGAAGTCAATGGTCGAAATTCGCGAATGGTCGCTGCGCGGCGCGTTCTATTCAAACCATATATAATATATATTTCGTCGATTTCCATTTAAAACATATTATATAAATCGTTTATAATTCATGTTTAAATAATTCCAACTTCATTTTCAGTTTTAAATCAAAATTGAATATTCCATACCATTATAATATTAAAATGATAATATTTCTAAAATATCAAATTTTGAAATCAATTCTTTTCGATATTCAATATAAAATGAATAGAATCGATCGATAAACCCATTCGGGTAAAAATGGCGAATATTTACTTATTCGGCTTTATATATTCCTATATTTTCGTGTCCATCCAAAATCGGACATCAAAATCATATTTTAATTCTTCACTTAATATTATTTTAAAATATTCGTTATTTTAAAATATTCATTATTTTCCGAAATAGAATGCGACTCAATCAATTACCATATAATTTCAGTTTCATGGATTTCATACATCACATGTATTCAACAATAGTTATAAATAATCATCAAATAGTCAATTCAAATTCAGAGTGCAACTTACAACTGTATAAGCATTAAAATAAATATATAACGCTCATCACAGCCTGTCAACCCATCGATTGACATACAGCCAAACATTGGGATTAGTGTATGTCAAATATCATCCCAATACCCGTGTGGGGTTTTCAAACAACAACAGTCAATTTAAATAAATCATTGGTTAATAAATTTAACCAATTCCAATTCGGTTTGATATTTTTTTCTAATTAGCTAATTTTACTGTTTAAATTATAAATGGATATATTTAATTTAATTTCACTGTCACATTAATATTAACATTATTTTTAATATGTCAATCGTCACAACGTCACAAACAAAACACAATACAATGAAGTAAATCGTCCATGGTATGTGGACGAGGGAGGTAAGCTAACAGGCACCGTATATAATTTATAACATTAACTGATAAAATAATTTTAGTTATAACGAGTTCACTTTGGGTTCTACTCCGCCATTCTTTTCCATCGGTCAAATTCGTCATTCTGATTTCAGAGTTTGCAAATGGGCTTCAATCTTCACACGACCTTATTCCCTAGCATTTTAGGACAACTTTCGCCAAGTGGACTTTTTCCCGAAACCGCTCCAATTCGCCGGAATCTACGAAAAGACAGTCTTCGCACTGATGAATTTGGACGCGTTTTCCGGGCGGCTCCGCATTCCAAAATATGACTTCCATATACTCACATCGAAGAGAAAATCATGCTCTATGAATTTGGTACTTTGGAGTTTTGGCTAGAAGTGCTCGGGTTGGAAGATATTGATAAATGAAAGCTAGGGGGTTAAATGAAAAAACTGAAATTTAGTGGAAATTGAGATTTTGGAGATGGAGGGGCCCACGACCAGAGGTGAGTGGCAGGGAGGGCGGCGCCGGAGTGCTACAGGCCAGGGGTGGTGCGGCGAGGGGGTGGTGGGCCAGGCGGTAGCCAGCGATACGTCTTCAGGGGGTTTGGGGTTTTTTTCAATTGGAGAGTGCGAAGGGATGGTCGGAGGATGACGGCGGCAACTGGGGGAGGACGACGGCAACTGGGGGAGTGGGGCGGCGGCGCGGCACTGGCCGCGTGGTGGGCGGCGCAGCCTGGAGGGTGGTGGCGGCTGAAGATTTGGGGGGCGGGGCGACGGGGATCGGGGGCTTTCTCTTTTCTTTTTTTTCTAATGAAAATCTAGGGTTAGAAAATAATATATATATTTGTCTATAAAAAGAAACTTTCCCAATCAAACTCCAAATCGAACCCACCGTCTATCGTCTCCAGCTAATTACCCCCATTCTGAACACAATGGGATATATTTCGTAAGCCAATTCGACTATTTCGATCAGTTTTTCTTTAAATTAAAATGTAAATCAATATATATTGAATTTAAACGTATATTTTAATTTACCAGGGCCACATATCGACTTCAAAAATTATAGAAAAATAAATCTAGCTATGTTTTGATGATATAGTCCTAACAAAACTAATTTCGTCAAATATGGAGACTGTTTGAAAAATGGCCATTTTTCCAGTCGATTAAATTCAAACTGAAAGTACCAACCACATTAAAATTCACTCCGCTCACATATTAATTCCAAAAATTATGAAATTTGAATCCTAAAAACAATTTGGCATTTCAGATCCAACAAAACTAGTTTCATCGAAAATGGAGCTTGTTTGCAAAATGGCTATTTTTAAGGGCTATATATTGTGTTAATATATATATATATATTTTTTATAACGACTATTTTAGATTTTGAACTGGACATAATTTCCAATTTATAAAGTGAAATCTCAGTTTCTTACATTCGTTAGAAGACATAGTTAAATAGATTATAACGTTTCTTGTTTCGTCCAATTATGCCTTATATTGAATTTGTACATTCATTTGAAATTTAAAATCGAATTTTCAAACTACCATGCCATTTTAGGCTCGTTTTATAATTAAAATAAATTTATATGTTCTAACTTCAATTTAAATAAATTTTAGTCATTATTATTTAAAATAAATCATTTTAAATATTCAAACCCATTAAAATAGCTAAAATAAAAAAAAAATTGGTTCTAAAATTCTAGGTTGTTACAAAAATCACAAGAGTTAAAAACCTAATCTTCCCTGAATCCAATACAATCTTCGCTGAATTACCCAAGTTTAATGCAACAGTAAAGAACCTGCCTAAGATTTCATAGGGCTTTCTCTTCTACGATTGTTGCATAATCTAAATGATTAGCGCGATCAATTGATAGTTGGGACAATCCAAACTAACATACCTTGTTATATGCTTTTATGTTCTTACTCTATATATTGTAGTATGGGCATGGAGTTTGTTGCTTTGCTCGATACCTTGGTGAGACAAATTATAATGACAATATCCTAAGGACATACATAATTTTTGACACCTATGTATTACGGCAGGTACGTACCGTTTATTCGTTAAAGAGGTTCTGCCTGATGAAAAGGTATATTCTTCTATACAAGCACACTTACTTATGTGTTATCAGAGCTTGCTGATTGCCATAATCATGCATGAGCACAAGTGGTCTTTGAAATATCATTAAAGTAGTATAATTGTTAAAAATATCTTAACATACTTGTGTGTGAATTTGTGGCATTGATATAGATTCCCTGATAATAATACATGATGTAAGATAATGACATATCAGGTCATGAGTACTTACCTATATTTTTATTCAAGAGAATCTTTGGAATTCAATTTTCATTGAAAGTGAGTGCATATCAATTTTGTAACGACCCAAATTTTTGGAAGATTAATTTTAAATAGTTAATTTAAATATTGAGTTAATAATATAAATGGATTTTTATATTGAGTTATCGATTTAATAATCGAAATATGATTTAAATTCGATTGTATCGAATTATCGTAATGCGAAAAATAATTCAATTCGAAATTTAAAATCGAGTCAAAACTATTCAAATGGTTAATAGAAATTCTATTTGAATATATATGATAATGATAATAATTTATTATCGAGGAATTAGTTGTTTTAAATTTAATTTATATCGGTTTAAATTAATATCTTCTCCATATGATCGAATAAGTCTTTGAAACTTGTCCCATTGTCCCAATGTGTTCAGAATAGTGGTTTAATCCTAGAAATGTCGGTTGTTAGGTACGGAAAGGAGTTCGGAATAACGGTGTATTTTAAATTAGATAAAATTGTACCAGTTAATCCAAACTAAAATACAATAAAATAAATTACTTCCTTCTACCCTAAGCTAAGCAACAACAGTACACTGCAAATCTACTCTACCTACTGCCTTCTTCTTTCACTTCATGTACGTAATGTTCCCTTCCTTCACTGCTAAGAAAAACAAGAATTTAATGGCAGTGTACTTCGATTTTCATCTCGCGTCTATATAAAATTCCATATCCCTTCATAATTTCCCTTTTCTAAAACCTATGCCTTCTGCCATTTTTTTCGTTCTTTCCCCATTGAAATGAAACAGATTCCATCATTTTAAAGCAACTAAATCAGAAACCATCTCCTTTTTCTCTATTTCCTCACATCCAAACCGAAATTAAAAGGACAAAATGCCTCGTGTCTTTTTAATCTTAAAAAATAAAAATAAAATTTGTTTCTAGAATTAAACTCAAAGAGAAAAATGGGGTCGTTTCCTTTTCGAAGTAGAATGGAAGCAAAACCAAATTGCTGTTATTTTGGAAGTCGTAAGATCTCCTATAGAGTAGTGAACAAGCTGAAGTCATGATGGATAGAAAGGGGGATTCGAAGCATAGTATTATCATGACGTTGTTGGTTGGTTATCGCAATTTCAAGGATGAGTTCAAAGGGGGGCGACGCTGCTGTTGGAGATGAATTGGAGATGGAAACTATCATGGCTCTAAAGGGGGAATGGATCGTGATTTAAACCATCACAAGGCTCATATATCGTGCCGTCAAATCGAAGTAAAAGAGGAGCAATTAGGAATTTGGGTTTTCAAATTTGGTTATCGCAGTCTTTCTTTTTGGAATTTGGGTAAGCTCGAGTTCGTTAATGGCAAGGTGTCGTGGATTTTGGTGAAGTGTTGGTGTTGAATTCGAAGTCCATGGGTGAACAGGGATATGCGTTGGGTTCAAAAATGGTGCTTGAGGGAGTAATGGAACTGTGCAAAGTTGTGTGATGTTTTGGAGAGGGGTCGGGACAATATGAGCTGAATGGTTTTGAGGAAATACAGGAGTAACAAAGGTGTTCAGTTTTCGGTAGTGGTGAAAGATGTTAATCTGTTGGTAGTGGCGATAAAAGGGAATGGAGTTCGACTGCAAGGTGTTTGATGGAATGCCGAAAAAAGGGATGAAGAAGCTTTGGGGTGTTTGCAATAGGAATTAATCAACGATTTTTGATTTGGCTTCATGTTTGGTCAAGACGAGCGAGATATACGTTTTTACAAATTTAATTATACATAGAAAAATTAATTTACTTTTAGTAGTTAATTTAATTAATAATCATTAATCATTAAATTAAAATAAATAATCGTAGGTATAGATATATTCAAAACGATTCGTAATCAAGATGATTTGGAATTTTAATTGGATATTCAACAATGGAAAATCCGGGTGTGTAAATCTTACTCATATTTTTATTTAGAATTATTTTATTCTTTAGAATAATTTGTTCGTTGGTTGTTTGCATGCACTGAAATATTTTGGTGGTTATAAAATATATATTAGTTATTTAGGATTATTGTCTTGGTTATTATACATATTTTGGTGATTGGTTTCCCGCAGTACCATTAGCGGATGACGCTATATGCCCCACAATATGATAGCGAATAACCTTATATACCACGATATCATGCCTAGAAGCGGGATGGGTATTATTTATGTTGGCTAACGTCTGTGGATGTAGGAAAACAGGTTGGACGGATCCAGCTGGATCCCTTAAAATTTATTATTTATTTGTTTTCATATATATTATCATATACGATGTGTTAGAAAACCCGTGATTGATAGTTTGGTGTTCTGATTGGTTGAATATCACTAGCGCTAAATGTTGATTATAAAAATATAGTGAAAGGATATTTTTCTAAAAATTGAATTTGAATTTCGAATGGGCTAGAAATATTAACTTGCTTTGAATAATAAAAACAAGTAGTGAATTTATAAACAATGTTTATAAATAAAATGGAATAATTTTCCTTAGATAATGCAGGGAATTGGGATGAATTTATAAATGGTGTTTATAAATAAATGGATAATTATCATTCGATAATTGGGTATTTAAATTAAAATATGAATTCAAAATGAGAATTAGAAGTCATTTAAATAGAAAACGATGAAATCTATTCCGATATTCGAAATGATAATTTAATTGGATAATTTAATTAGATTATGCCAAAATTATAAAATAAATTATATCCAGAAAGGATATTGGAATTGTATTAATTAGAAACTAGATTGGAAATTAAATATTAAAATAGATTCTATGTTATATGTTGATAAGTTATGATAAATAGAATATTCCAAAATAAGCTTTTGGTTTTTAAACAGATTTCAAAATGGAACTTGTTTGAATATATAATACAAGTAAATTTATAAATGATGTTTATAAATGTGGTGAATTAATTATCAAGAGGTAATTTGAAACTTTAAATTCAACTATGAATTTAAAAATAGAATTTGAAATCATTTCGAAATAGGAACGACGGTTTTTATTCCAGAATTCATGATATAAAAAGGAATTGAGTTTCAAATAGATTTTGAAATGAAGCCTATTTTAATTTATAAAACAAGGAAATTAAATTATAAACCATGTTTATAAATATAGTGGAGAAAATTTTCATTGAATAATTTGTAAGTTAGATTTGTAACGTAAATTTTAAAATGTATTGGAAATAATTTCAAGAAGGAGAATGATTGATTTAATTTCTGATTTTGATTTTTAAACTACATGAAGATAATCCAAGAGATTAAAAATAAGAATTCGATTATATCGAATTTTATAAACTAATTTATTTCCAAAGGAATAGGAATTTAATCTAGAAGTTGAGTTTGAAAACGAATTGATAATAAAATAATCGAGAATTTATTATATATGGAAATACTAAGTTGGATTTAGAAAACTAATATATTTTATATTAAAATTAGAATGGAGTAGAAATTTATAAAATAAACAAAGCTTAAACATTTATATTTATATTTAATTAAAACGAACTCGTCGCAGCACGACAGTTCGTAAATTGGTGTTTCGAACTTCAATTAGGTATATAGAACTCAATTTAAGTCAGAATTCTTTGAAACAAGAATCGTTAGAACCGATTTGATAATAGTTTTTAAATGGAAGAGAAAAATCTAGATTTCGTCTTATAGATTTTGAGTTATGCCAAAATAAAATTTTTAGAAAAGCAACGCCATAACCATTATAAAACCATAACGGTTTATTAATTAAAATCGAAGTATTTTAAGTTAATAAAATATAGATTTTAAAATTTAAAAATCCATATTTGAGTTGTAAAATAAATACGAAATCAAGTTGTGTAAATGAAATGATTTTTCAAAAAAAATCATATTTTTAAGTTTGGAATAGAATTAACTAATTTGAAGAATAATTAGCCAATCGTGTTTGAATTGAAATTGGGCGTTGGATAAGTGAATGAGATTTGAGAATTTATAATCGAAATCGAATATGAAATTTTAGTTGAAATGGAATTTTATTGGTTAGTAAGTAAATAAAAATATACTGGAACATAATATGTTCAAATAAAAGTGGAATAGGCAAAAAATCTACTTAACGAATAAATTAGCAAACTAAGTTAAAAATGATCGGATGGAGTTAGAATAAATAAAAAATGGTCAGATATGTGTTAAGCAAGATTGGAATGAAGTATATGAAGATTATAATTTAAGTGTCCAACAAAAAGGTACACGTTTAAATTCCATAGGAGATTTTATGTGTCAAATCGGCAAGCCGCTTGGCTTTTTAATTTTTTTTTTGAATGGAAAAGGCCTAGAGAGGCGAGTTGAGGTTTGAGCTATTGACCGGTACAAAGGAGGTGCTGGCAAAATTTTCAGGAAATTTAAGGAGTTAGAATATTTTTAAGGAATTTTGCTAACTAGAAATCAATATATCAATATATATATATATATATATATATATATATAGAGAGAGAGAGATAGAGAGAGAGAGAATTCGATAAGGAACTGAACTTAAAATAGAATATTATAAACAAAAGGAAATCTCTAATTAAATCTGACAAAAATAGAAAGATAAATGTATACATGTTTTAAAAATAAGTAATTGGTTTATATGATGTTGATTATTCGAGATAAGTAGTCATGTCCGTTTTGAAGTTAACAATGTTATTCAATCAAGGTCTGAGAGGTATTTATACCCCGACTTGATTGATTTCATTATTAAACAATAAATAGCAAGATTCAGGCTCGAAGATAAATGTTTTGAATACAATTTAGTTGAATGCATTATTTTGGGTTGTTGTAACAATGTTTTACACAACATTCCTTTTAACCAGATAAGTGGAATTTTGGAAATATAATAATAAATATTTCCTAAGTATAGAAATGAATAGTCGTGAAATAGAGAAGTACTCGGAATGTTTTTTCCAATTATTAATAGAAGATATTTTCTAAGTGAAGAAAATAAAAGAAGGCGATATGTGGAAATGTTTTCCGAATAGCGAATAAGAGACCAGGATGATTATTGAAAATATTTGGTTAACAAATATTGATAAGAAAATGGAGAAGTGGTTTAATTAATGAAATATCAATTAAGGGGCCTAGTGATTGAATGATGTTTGAATAGATGTTTGTTTTTCTTCGATAGTTAGATAGACGACTATCAAAGTATTTGCCAAAATCGTTGTCAATATGGAGAGACCGGTTGGATTATTATCCGAGAACCACTCTGTATTGGCAATAGCATTGCGAATCAGATTATATGAAGATAATCGAAGATGGAGCGAAGTGCAAGGGCTTCTTCTATTAATCCTAGGTAGAAATTACCTAAGGGGATTAATGGAAATTGTGTCCTCTGTTTCGTTCCGTCGCAGAACGAACATGTATGGACGAGTGCCTGACAGAGTATTCCCAATGATCGCATATGTTGGTCTGTATAGATATATGTATAGTGGCGGAGAATTTATTCTCTTAGCATAATATCCAGAATATATGTGTGCAAATCAATTAGTGATTAACGGAACTGACAATGTGACATTCAAACTGATGGTGCTATTAATGAATGGTAAGTAATCGTAGCCTCAGGCCTCAACAATTGGGAAATGACAAAAATTGGGAAGGCAACATGGCTAAGTGGGTATCTCCCAATTAGGGTATATTATCACATATCTAGAGAAGTTCATTTCATTATTTATTCTATTCGATCCTATCCCATTTGGGAAAACGGTTGCTAATCCCAATCGTTGGTGATGTACATTCGATACACTCAAGCGAAATAAGTGGTCGGTCATGTGTTGCCGAGTTACAAGATGTTCTTGTTGAACCCAGTGTATTCCTCTCTAGAGGTACACTATCGGAAGGTGGTTCTATACCTTATCATAGTTGGAAATTCATTACCCAATAAGTGCTCGTGGATTTGATTGTATATACATATATGGAGTGTGAGATGCAAATGTTCCACTAGATTGTTAATTATTTGATTTAGACACTATTATAATATCAAAAAAGTTTCGATATAAAGATTAACGTTTCTTTCAAAAGGATTTTGAAAATTAAATCAAGTGTTTTGGATTCTCATAAGGGAAAAACTTGTTCCATGTTATACAGCGTGGTCTTAGGAGATATCATTTGTTTTCTCAAACTATTTTAAATTGTTTACTCATACCAGTCCCATGACTAACCCAGATTTTATTTTGTTTTACCTAAACTCTTGGGTGCCCAAATTTTGTACGAACAGTCAAATAGTTCAGGATTTTACAGATGTATCTAAAGGAGCTTGTAGCAGGAGGCTTTAGCGTTATTTAGTTATTGTTTTTCCGCTATGTTGTAAGTTCTGTACTCTGATGATGATATGCATATATAGAAAAAAAATGTGCTCCAAAAGTTGATATATATATTATATTTTGTTCCATTGCGATGTGAGATTGTATTGTTATTTTTGTTCTTCTTCTACCTTTTTCTTTTTTATTAATAATGACTCGTATTTCTGTGATATTTGGGTTGGACGTGTGGTGTATTTAGCCAACTCAGATAGTACGGAAATTCGGGTCATTACAATTTTAGTGTTTGTTCGTTACATGATGAAGAGTCGTAAGTTTAATATTTCTACCTAAAGTAACTCCGCATGTGATTCTTAATTGATCTTAATTGAAAAATATTACTACTATTTCACAAATATTTTTACTTCACGATGACAAACTAATGTATGCCTTGTACCATATGCAGTCTCAATTATTCGATGTTGCATTTGTTGTATTGGTGGCCGATGCAGATTGTCTATTGTGTTATGAAGCTGGTTTGTAAATATTATCTTTATCTACGAATTTGTGCAAACTTTTTTATGGACGTTGTATTCAACTTAATTTGTGAAAATGATTAATAGTTATATTATTACATAATAGTGTATGAACTAATGACGCTTGTAGTGTATTGCACCGTTTATTGCTAAAGCATGAACTAAACTGTTGATGTATGAACTGCTGAAGTTTGAAATGGCACATTTCATTAGTGAAAGCTAATTGTAATTTTTTATTTTTTTAAAATTAGAAATGGCTCATGGTGATATCTAATTTTCAAATAGATACAGCCATGGGCGTATCTCATTATTAATTAGATATGGCTCATAGTCGTATCTATTTAATTTGAAAATTAGATAGGCCATGGGCCGTATCTAATTGTCAATTAGGCAGTGCTCATGGTCGTATCTAATTGACAAACACACCAAAATTTGATACGGCCCATAGCACTGCCTAATTGCATTAGATATAGCTCAAAGCACTACCTAATTTGTTGTTTGTTGTAGTGCATATTATAATATCTACCTTTTTCATATATTCTATGAGCTTATGCAGGAAAACCCCACATATATCATATACATATGTCAATGTCAATGATAACTCATCGGTGAATATAGCGAAGTACATATGCAACCATTTTGGGATTAATAGATGTACGATTGCATTCAGTTATATATATATCAATCTAAAAAGTTCATCAACACTTATGATGATCCCACTAAATGGGTGCACGGTTCCTTATTGTTTGAGCTATAATTAACCAATATCACATGATACATAATATAATAAAATAATTTCCTAAATCTATGGCTTAGTCCATAATTCCAAAATAATTGTAAATAATATTAGATACACTTGTATTTTCTAATCCATCACCTTTTTTGTGAATACAAATACTATATTATAGCTTTATTTCGTAATGGATATTCATACTAAAATATAACATTATTTATCTTTCGATCGACACCAAAAAGTAGTCATTATTTCATAAATAATTCTTGGTCTATTACGAAAACAATTTACTTAACCTAATTTGATCAATAAGTGTTACATTGCAAGCTCCCATTATTTTTGGCATTACAATAAAAACATATTGGATACGAAGGTCTAACATTCACTTAATATAGACTATTTATTTCCTATACTTTAACTAGTTTATAGAAAAAGGTTCTTTGATCAAATATCTCAAACTTAAAGAAATAAATGTCATAAAAAACAATACTCTACATAGAAACAAATTTTCAGAATAGAATTGTGTTTCTCATCCCAGTATTAAGTATTAATTAATATTGTAATTCTCGTTTCCAATGTTTCTTTATGAAGCCTAAGGACTATTCATTCTCTTCATTCCAACTGTAACTTAAATTATATCTGCTACTGTACATTCACTTTTCTTTCTAAATGGAAAAATCATTCAAAATGAATAATGCTTACTACAATATTATTATCAACTCTTTACAAAGTGCATTTGATTATCCTCAGCATTCATGGACATCAATTATTTTGCACCATATTAATATGATCAAGCTGACATACAAGAGACCAAGTTCTTATATTTATATTATAGTTCTGTGTGATTCAAAGAGGGGAGGTGGTGCAAACTGAATTCTGTGTTACCTTTATTTCCTTTTGTTATCTTTTATTTCTTTTACGCACAATCAGTGTAAATCCTTTTGGATTATGTATTCAATATATGTAGTAATATACGGGTTGGGTTCCTTAACTCAAATGGCTTTCAAATGAAGAATCATTTTATGAGGTTGATGTTTATAATAACATTTGTGAAAAGGCTAAAATATCTTCTTGAAATGTTGAAAAGCTAGATCACCGCCTCATTAGCAGGCCAAATCACCTTATCATCTATGATTCTGAATAAGATATCATATTGATAAACATCCTCAGTGGATTTACTCTCTAGAAAAATTATCTTCATTAGCAAGTCCTCATGGTCCTTTTCATCCATATACTTTCATTGAGTTGTTCCTGCTCCACTGGTCCCTATATTGGCATACCTCTCGAGTATATGGAGACGAGATAAGTTTTATTCGTGTTGTAGTCACTTCATCATCGTATCTTCATTAAGTGGCATTAGTTCTCTCCTCATGAGAGGTTGATACTAGGAAGCACTACCATCATTACCTAAGCCATTTTTGAGCCTACGTAGAATATAAAACTCTAATCGTAATTAGCACATCACTTGGTGCAATTAGAAAATAAAAACCAAAAGTAGAATTTCCACCAAAATATCCATTAACAAAGTGCTTTCAATGAAAAAATTTCAAATCTAAATGCCCTATACAAAGATATATTTCATTATTTATTTTAAAAGATGTTTTAGATTAAAAAATTTAATTTGAATATTTCCAACCAAAGTATTTTGCTCAAATAGATAAAACTAAGTGTCCTTTCACAAAAGGCTTTTAAATAAAATATTTTACATAAGTAATTCTTCGTAGCAATATATATATATATATATATATATATTCATATTAATATATCTCACTATTCAAATAAATTATCCAATTTCACCTATGTAAAATTTTATTCTGGGACAAACAAGTTGCTCTCACATCATAAACCATTGTGTAAATTGGTTAATACTAAATGGTATAAACCTATCCAAGCATTGGTATAAGATTTTATGCCCCACTAATCTTAACATCTAAAATTAGCGAAAAACTACCAAAATAAGTTTGCACAGTAATCTTAAATATTAAAAATAATGGTTTGTTGGCTATAGAATTCAAATCTAAAAATAACATGGACAAAAAGGAAATGATCTCATATTGGAATTCAAACTACAACATATTTATTATTTCTAACAAACAAATATCATTATAATAAATACAACAATCTAAAATCTACATTTATTCTTGTGTCAATAATTTTTAAATTAAAAACAATACAATAATGAAATAGGAGGTAAACAACTTATTAATATAAGATAAATTAAAATAAAATTATGATATATGCCATGAAGTTTGGCCGAAAGACTCTTTAACCACTAAATTATACATGTATTTAAATTATATATCTTTAATGTTTAAATATTGTTAGCACAAAAATAATCAAGGTAAATTAGGAATTTAAGTCAAGGGAAGAAGTATGAAAGGTGACGACACCACGAAAAGAAGTGGATTATTAGCCTTTGGAATATGAAAAGGAAAGAGTAAAAAGGAATCTCCTCCGAATTGGGAATCCCCTTTCGGTCTTAGCTGAGAGGGCATTGGCACCCGCACCAAGTAAAGAAGCCCCTTTCGGTCTTAACCGAGAGGGCATTGGTTCTGACGACAAGTAGGGAAGCCCCTTTCGATCCAGGCCAAAAGGGCATTGGTTCTAGACTAGTTAATATAACAAAAAAAGAACGGAGGGAACAAGCCGAGGGAGAAGTGCCAGAAGGAACTGAGAAGAAAGTTGAGAGTCATAAGCCAACAATGTTGTAGAAGTCGAAAGCCCTTGACCAAATTTCAGAGCTCAAGTTCTGTAAACTGAAAGAACTAATGAAGCAAGCTACTCTCTCCAGATCGAGAAAGGAAGGAACATCCTGAAGCAGAATTAGAAAGAAGGAAATAAAGAGCAAGAAGTAAACTCATTAGAGGGAGTGAATCAAGGGGAAAAAGACTCCAACCCTACCTCGTTGGGTAGGATAACTACCGCTAAAAGCCAAGAGTTCACATATGTATAATGCCTCTCACAACTATTCAAGTCAAATCCAAAAGGACTACCCGAAAGGTACTGGCAAAAGAATGTAGGCGACACTAGAAGGGCTCTTGTATAACCCACAGATTCCCGAGGCAGTAGTCAAACGTGACTGGAGAATTGTCCATATGAAGAAAGACAAGGAAAGAAAAGAGGGAAAGAATCTTCTAAAGCAACTAAAGAAGAGAATGGGAAGGAAAAGAAGCTCAGAACCAGCTGATAGCATCACAAGGCACGCATGCATTTATAAACCTGCTTTCCGAAGTGAAAGCTGATACAGTTATTGAAAGGGTCCTTCAAAAGAAGTAAAGCGAGATATCCGATACACACCTCCAAAACCTCGAACAAACAAAACAAATCATGCAACTCACAAAAGGGTAAGAAACCCCAATCTGGAACCCTAAAGCATTAGGGATAAAGTACTAGATGAAAGAGTAAAAGAGCTGAACGCTCCTATGCAGCTGTCCCTTTCGCATTCGTATAAAAGCTCCTTTTATCGAATCCTT
The DNA here is from genome assembly GCA_030737875.1 of Allium sativum. NCBI lineage: Eukaryota > Viridiplantae > Streptophyta > Magnoliopsida > Asparagales > Amaryllidaceae > Allium > Allium sativum. The sequence continues at coordinate 313,861,063 of CM060913.1, forward strand.
CGAAAGTTGATACCTACACTTTGCTTTGAAGGAAAGCCACTGAAGCACTTATAAAACCTTCATAATCAACCTTTGTCTGGCGACCGAAACTAAGCACCTATGCCAAAGTGAGGATCAGCTTATACATATAAATAAGACTGTGCAACTCAGACCATGGGACTTCTTCTCTTTTTTGAAATTCATTTCTTAACATTTGTGACTGCTTAATATAGAGAAAAACCCTAGTTTTAAGATCCATAAAAAAGGATTGTAATACTGGATATACTCAATGAAATGGAGTAAGACAATTAAGGTAATTTTAAATAATCTCATTCACTAATATGTGATATTATTATTGTTTGCTAAATCGCAGGTGTATTTCGCAGATCATATATAATATTGAGATTTGTTTCGAACCTTAACCTGTGACTGACCCTAGAAATCTCGATCTAAGGATATAAACCTTCATTAGCTTAATAACCATGATGGTGATTAAGGATTATGCTGACCTGGAATTGAGTTGAGATCCACTACAACAAAAACACCATATAACAACGGTGTAAAAACATTGTAAAATACATTTTACAATGGTGGGGCAACCGTCGTATATTAAGAAGTTGTAATATACTAAAATCTTTTACAACTTTTCTACACCGTTGTAATATGTAAATTTTACAACTGTTTTCTACTGTTGTAATAAACTTTATTACAACATTTATGCACCGTTGTAATAATGTCTACTACAACTGTTATACACAGTTGTGATTGACAATTGCATTTAAAAAAAGGCATCTTTTGCAATTAAAATGAAGAATACACTAAATATAGCAATACTCCATAAGCAAATCACATGTAATAGTTATTTGCAAACTAATTAATTAAAATACTCACATTTTTATTATTACAAGTTTAAGAAAACATTTCGTGCATTATTACATACTTGACCGTTACAGAGAAACTTGGTACAAGCACAAGTTATCCACAAAAAATTGCATATCCTACGTTAGTATACTAGTCGAAGACAACAAAATCTTTAAGCCATTTATCTTTTTGGTGCAAGTTCACCGCAGTGATTTGAAACATGTTGCATAAGAACAAAGTGCATCCACTACCCGAAAATTAATAGAATAGTGGCAGTCATTTTCCAATACCGAGTGATTCTGAGATAAAAATAAATTAATATGTATTTTTTGGAAAATACCTGTCTCTAACCCTGCTGAGCCGAAGTACTCTCCACACTCATTTATGTTTCGGGGGATGCAATCAATTATCAACAGTGATTTTATGATAACTTCTTCGCTGCATTGCTCATCTCTATTGAAGCAATACTCATAGTTTTGGCAGGGCGCCCTCTCCTTTTGATACTTTCTTTTGATCAGCACTTTTCACTCTATTTGATGCAGTACTCTGAATTTTGGGAGGGTTTGCCTGAAGCAAGGATGCCATTGGTAACCAGAGTGGTTTCAACTATACTCAGTAACAACACTGTAGTAACCTGAGAAATGAGATAACCCAAATAAACTCCAAAATAAAATAAAATTTCCATTGAAGAGAAATCCAAAATAGGGTTAAAAGTTTCATTTATGATCATAAAGAATAAGATGCTTGAAGACTCAGTATTGAATTACTGTGAAAGCATAATGTATGTCCTTGTTGATTTTTTGGAGTAGAAACCAATCTGAGCAGCTAAGACAAAGGAAACCAATGCATCTCAAGAGATGCTGATGGAAACGTTCCACATATGCTCAATTTTGCATGTCACCTCATATACAAACTTACATGCAATCTAGCATTAACTCTAGATTAATACATACAAGCTATGCTACTGCTCAAATATACAAGTTTACTAGCTATGTTGGTTAACTCCTTGGTATCATTGAAAAATGCATCTTTGTCCCTATAAAATTCAGAAGAATAGTCTTTGAAGGATAAGGAAGAACCAGCAACACGATTGTTATGCTTTTCCAAAACATATAGAACTATGGTTCAAAATAGACTCAAAAAAATAAAACTATGTAAAGTAGACGCAACACTTGCTTACATTTTATAGAACTTACTGTACTTTAGAAGCATAGTATATTTGAAAAACGAGTTTAAAGTGAAATTCAAATATGATTCGATTCTAACTTAATTCAATGCATTCCAACTAAAATTAGGCCAGTCATATAAGAATTCAACCAAAATTAGGCTATCTGTAATTTAAGTAATATGTCATATGACCATCCTACACACTACGTAAGAAGTATATAATCCATATTTTGTCATGCTATATGTCTATCAAAAAATTAGATGTGATTCTATGCTGAAATTCAACACAAACATCGGTTTTATCAGATTACATATACTGTGTTTTATATCAGTTTCTTATATTTAAGTAATCACGTCGTCTTTCAATACCATGCATCATTTTTCGTCGATCCAATAACTTTGCAAAGTGACGATCCTTAAATCAATATGCTCAAAGAATCATAACAATAAAAAAAGATGATAACCGATGATTTTTCTGACTCTATCGAATATGTACGGTTATGACCTGTCCTCAGCCAGCTCTCCTCCTAATTAATCTATTATTTTCAAGAATGACGCACCATACCTTAATCTTTGTTAGCTGCATTATCAAGAATGAGGGAGATGCAGACGTCTTCGAACATAGCTAATAGTTAACACCACAAAGCTAGAATGGAGTCAAACTCTGACCATTAATCTTCCACTCAGTCTTCAACAAGACTAGGATCCACGAAAAAAGCAAGGTTTGATGAAACACATTTCAAGTTTAAAGTAACTTTTCCATTAGATGTTACTGAAAATCTAACCTGGAACAACTCCATGAATCAATTAAATGCCAAAAGCAAAAAATACAAAGAAAGCTGCTTCCTTGGTATGAAGTAGTTATCTCAACCCCTCTTTATAGATGGAAATTCATTATAAGGAACATTCGAGGCATGAATGCCCTTTCTAAACAGATAAGATTATTAACAGCAACATATATTACTTCAAAGGCCTACTTGAAAACAAATTGTTCATTGCTGGCATTGTAAAGTTTGTGTGATATATTCGAGTACATGAATAACTATTTCAATGTATTCCAACTTAATTCTAAAGGATCTACAACTGTAGTTAGTAACTATTTGTTTACTTCCACAATATAGTGTTGGGACTGATAATAGTCTAAAGGAAAATAACAGTAACTGAAAAGCAAAAAAGTTGATAACCGCTTTTGGAATATATATATTAAATATCATACTAGTTTAAATATTTACCTCAAGCTTGACTTTATGCATCTCAACCAAATCCGATACCACTTAATCCAAACTCGACTTAACTTGAGCAGTGGCTTCCCGGAAATCAAGTTCCATCATGGTTAAACAAAGAAAGTTAGAAGTATAAAAATATGAAATAATAAGTGCAAACGTATGAAATCGTAATGCAAAGTAATAAAATATATTTAACTAGGAAAATTTTCAGTTTCACAGTAATAGATGAAGCATGACTAAAGAGAGGGTTGGGCTTGTTGAATTACCTGAGATTAGGAAGGCATAGCAGGAGAAAAAAGTCGGTAAAGGGAGTAAAATCTGGATATGGAAATTTTGGATCTGAAGGAGGTAAGGAATCGATAGGGTTTGCTCGAAAATGTCTAAAGGGGGAACAATCCGCACAGTGGAAAGTTCATCATGGGGGAGAAGAGTAATAAAGAAAAAGTGGGAAGATAGTAGCTGAAAGTAGGTTTAAGAAGAGGGGAGCTAAGGGAAAGGAATCGCCAGTCCCCATGAAAAATGCTCCAAATTAATTAGGGATCCATCTTGACATAGAGAAAAGAACAAGATGCAAATAAATTCGTAGTTACTTTGAGGGGTCAGCCTACAGAAGGCGCTAGAAATATAAGATGCGAATTCCCTTCAAGCAAAATTTTCAGTTTTACCTCCTTTCTTTATTTCATCGTTTTGCATTGTCATGAGTGCCAGATTTCCATAGGTCACAACTAAAATTTCACCAAAATTTAAATAATTAAAAATTATAAGTTAGAATTAATAAGTTAAATTATAATATGAATTTCTTGAAAATTAGTTTTTACTAAAATATTAAATATTCCTTACTAATAACGTTATTGTTAATTATTACTAATTTCTTCTTAGTTATAATTGAGTTTTAACTATTAAAAGTTAATTACTATGTATATGTTATTGATTATTGACTATTAAATATTTAAAAGTAATTATTAAGAATAACTACTATTTATTAATTACTAAGTATTAACTATCTAATAGTAATTGATAATAATTAGTATTAATTTGTAAAATTATTAATAAATATTAATTATTCTTAAATATTTGTAATATTAATTATTAAATAGTAGTTGTTATAAATATTTAATAGGTCTTATTACAACAAATAGAAAAAAGAATAACTAATATATAGTTTAAACAACTTTCTAATTTGATTATTAATTACTAGAAATTAATTACTATATATTATTTATTACTTCTAAATTATTAATATTAATAACTAATTCTTAATTATTAAAAATCAATCATTTAATAATAGCAAATTTATTATCTATTATACTAATTATTAATATTAATTATTAATAGTTATTTATTATTAACTATTTAATTAAAATATTTGTTATTATTATTATTATTAAATTCATTATTAATTATTTAAATTAATTAAAGTATTTATTACAACTGCCATAAAAGAAATGTTGTAATAGACATGTATTACAACAGGCAAAATAAACAAGTTGTTAAAAATATATTTACTACAACTACTAGGAAATGACAGTTGTAAAAAACCTCTTTTACGGCTGATATTTTTTTACTGTTGTAAAATTAAAGTTGTAATATGGTGTTTTTGTTATAGTGAGATGTCCTTGTTCAACAACTTATTAGGCTTAAACGACCGAGATTAGGGAAATGTTCATGGTATCTCACCAAACCCATGAGAATCCAAGGAAAACTTACACCTAACCTACAAGGGCTGATTTAGATAGTGCAATTTCCCAAGGACTAGATCTGTAATCGTAGAGTACCAGGAGAAGCTGTTTTAACTCCATAAGGTCATACCAAGGAAGTATCTCTTAGGTAAAGGAACCAATCATTTGAGAAATCAAAAATAAGAGTTGCGATTGGTTTTGTCCCTAACAAAGAGTTTACTTCAGGGTTCTATAGAAGCAACCTAAGATTATAGCACGAAAATATTTGCGTATCTCAAGTTTGAACCCTTCCTCACCAAAGTCTGAATTTTCTACGGACAGATTCAACTTTTGGGTTGTTAACCATAAATTTGGCTAACATTTTTGGTTCTAAAAGGAGGGCTTGAGCCTTTGTTCCTGTTCCTCTCTTCGAGTGTTACTAGAAGTTCATCCTTAGAAGATAGATGAGAAACAAGTATGAGGGAAATAACCATGGATTACAAAGGATCGTGAAAACATCGAGCAGAGCTTCGCCAATAAACAAAGATTACGGGAAGAATTCTGGCGAAATAGAAAGACATCCGAGTAGGATAATGTACCAATTCAATTGCAATAAACAGACACCGCTACAGTTTAGTAAAGGAAAAGAGATTGCGACTCCTTTTTATTGTCAATATAAGGATAACAGGGGAAAATTACAAGACAAGCTAAGCCCACCTTCAAACGAGAAGAAGATTACAAACTTGGTTAAGCGGTCTCTCGGTATGGATGTCCTGTCAATTAAATTGTAACTAGGATCATTTAAGCTATTCCGCGCAGAAATATCTTATGTCACTACGCCATAGATGGCCTACTGCAACAAAAATTCATGGTGTTGCTAGCTACAATGTTGCCTTAGCTATGTTGTTTTTTTTCTGTTGCAACTCACGCTTCAATGTGTTAGCATATATATCAACCATGTGTTGCAGTAGCTGAGTGAATAAAATTATCACTCTACGTCACCACGATCCAACGGTCCAGGTTAGCGATCCGCGAGAAATAATGTTTAAGGTGGGAAACAAAAACAACTCGGCAAAACACTTAGCAAAATATTCACTCAACCTCCACTCTCAAACAAAATACTCCACTGTTCAACTTCTCAAACACTCACTCTCAGGTTCAATTAGGGCTAAAAAGTCAAGTTTGCAAGCTTAATTGGGGTTCGATTAGGGCAAGTTCAAGTTCAAATTCAATTAGGGCTTCGGTGTTTCAATTAGGTCTTCAACTGGGTTCGTTTGGGTTTCAAAATTTAGTTATGTCTTCGATTTAATCTGTTTCTTAAGGTATCACTCAATGTATATTTCAATTTTTTTCTGATTTATTATTGTGCTGCCTAATTTATTGATTTACTTGCGCATTCAGGTGTAATCATATTCCCGATTTTATTATTGAGTTTGTCTTTGTCTTTATAGTCATGACTAAATGATATTTGTTTATGTTATTTGTTTTTCAATTAGTGATGGATGATGAGGAAAAACTATGGGCAGAACTTCCTAAGTTCAATGAAGAATACATCAATGGAATGAAACTTTTTATTCGACATACTTTTTCAAGATTCGCGGTAGGTGACGAAATTACATGCCCTTGCAAAAAGTGTTATAATCACAAGTGGCATCTCCAAGAGGTAGTCTACGACCAAATGATTTGGAATGGTCCATCTGAATTGTACATGACATGGATTTGTGAGGTTTCTTGTTTAGATCCAGAAGGAGTGATAACGATATGGATTGTGAAGTAGGAATAAATTTTGGAGACAATCTCGATGAGATGTTGCAATGTACTAGTGGAAATATGCAGAACAATGAATGTGGATTTTCTGATGGATCAAATGGAATAGATGTCAGTGTTAGAAAATTTCATCAACGTGTTGAAGAGGGAAAGCAGCCATTATATCCCAGGTGTACTAAATATTCGCAATTAAGTTCTATTGTCAGGCTTTATTCTTTAAAATGCCTACATAGAATCACTGAGTCTGCATTCAATTTAATAGAGTTGATAAAAGAATCTTTTCATCCTTTTATCTTTCAATGCTACCAAAAATATCATTAAAGATTTAGGCCTCAATTACCAAGAATACATGCATGTCCAAATGACTGCATGCTATATTAGGAAGAAAATGAGAAGGAAAATAACTGCAAAACTTGTGGTTTTTCAAGGTGGGTTATACCGGAAAAGAAAGTGGCTATTGACAATGATCTGGAGAAGCGGATTCATAAAGTTCCAGCAAAAGTGATGCATTATTTTCCACTAAAACCAAGGCTGCAAATGATATTCATGTCCAAGGAGTACATAGAACTTATGTTATGGCATGCAGTGGGACGAAAAAATGATGGCAGACTTCAACATCAAGTTGATGGCGATGTTTGGAAGATGATGGATGCCAATTATCCTCATTTTCATCTGAAAACAAAAATATCAGGTTAGGAGTAGCACCTGATGGATTCAGTCCTTTTCATACAATGATTTCACAGCACAACACATGGCCAATTGTAGTGGTAAATTATAACCTTCCACCTTGTTTATGCATGAAGGCAAAAAATTTAATACTTTCAACCCTTATCCTTAGTCCAAAGTCTCCTAACAATTACATTGATGTCTACATGCAGCCTCTTATCACAAAATTGAAAGAATTATAGGATCTTGGCATACAAACTTATAATGCCTTCACTGGTGATAATTTCACATTACATGCAAGCGTGTTATGGACGATCAACAACTTTCCAGGCTAAGAAATGTTATCCGGCTGGAGCACAAAGGGTTATTTAGCTCGTCCCGTATGCCATTTCGAGGCTTCTTCAACTTACTTGAAACATAGTAAAAAATGTGCTACAAGAATCATAGGAAATTTTTAGACACGGAACACAAGTGAAGGTTTGATAAGAAAAGGTTCAATGGTGAAATTGAAATAGGAACACCTTCAAGAATTTTATCTGGGACTGACATTGAAGAATTGTTGGCTGGTTATGAAAATATTTTTGGGAAAAAAGAAATCAAGAAGCATAAAAATGAATCTCCTTCTAAAAAAGTCAATACTTTTTAATTTATCATATTGGAGCCAAAATGTATGTCAACGTAACCTTGATATTATGCACATAGAGAAAAACATTTGTGATAACATACTTGGTACTTTATTACATATTGATGGAAAGTCAAAAGACCATTTAAATGCTCGGTATGATCTAAAAGAGATAAGCATCAGGGAGGTCCTTCATCCGGTTCTATCAGCTGATGGGAATTACCTTGAGATGAGGGCTGCTATATTTGAAATGATGAACAAGGAGAAAGAAATTTTTTGCTCAGTGTTGGAGAATGCTAAACTGCCTTATGGTTGTGCAGCTAATATCAGCCGGTATCTAAACAAGAAAGAGAGGAAACTTGCATGGTATAAGAGCCACGATGTTCATTTTCTTCTCCACTACTTGCTGCAGTTTGCTGTGAAGAAATCTGTACAACCTGAAGTTGCAATACCTATGATAAGAATAAGTGCATATCTAAGAAGTCTTTGGAGTAAAACTATTGATTTGGCTGATCTCAAGAGGCTACAAAAGGAAATTGTGGAAATTCTTTGTCAATTTGAGATGATATTCCAAAATGCTTTATTCAATACAATGGTGCACTTGCTAGTTCATTTATGCAAGGAACTTGAGTATGGGGGACCTACACATGTTCGTTGTATGTTTCCTATTGAGTGTTATCTTTGTAAACTGAAATAATATGTTCGCAACAAAAGTAAACCTGAGGCATCTATTGCTGAAGGTTATCTTGCAGAAAAATGTTTGATATTCTGTTCAAGGTTCTTAGGTGTCGATGGAGCAGGAAAAATGCAATTTGAAACCTGTCCACAGAATCTGGAATATCCTATTGGCACAAGAAAAAATAAAGACGGAAAATCTATTCATCTTAAAAAAATTCAATGGAAGGAATGTCACCGTTACATTCTATTCAATTATGGTAATAAGGAAACAGGGAGTTTACCTGAGTGAGCTTTAAGTTATATTCTTATTTGAGTAAGTATTGAAGAACTAGAAAATTTGTTTCTAACTTTTATTAACCAGGTCTTTATTCTAGGGAATATCGAGCTTTGCTTGATGGTCATGCATCATCAAAAAAATATAAAAGACAGAGAGAGAGAACATGGTGAAAATTATTGGAAGTGGTTAAAGGAAGAGGTTGGGAAAAAGGAGGACATTTCAAAAGAAGTACAACTGCTTGCAATGGGCCCTCTTCGAACAGCTAAGATATTTACGGGATATATTTTCAATGGATACAGATTTTATACAAGGTTCAAAATGTCAAATGTACAACACAAAATAGTGGTGTATTTTTGACAGCCTTGACTACTATCTTTGCAAGTTCGAAATATCAAAATCCATTGGTTGGTGAAGTTAATTACTATCGATCAATTGAAGAAATATTAGAACTAGATTATTGGGGAGAATTTAGTGCGGATTTATTTAAGTATTGTTGGTACAAAGAAGAGAAAGATTTATATAGGCTAATTTGTGTCAATTTTAATCGATTATGCCATAAATCTGATCCTTATGTTGTGGCTTCACAAGTAAACAGGTGTTTTATATAGAAGACCCAATTGATAGGATGTGCCACAATGTTATCAAGAAACTGCCGAGCTACTGGTGTGAAAACGAAAGAGTACATGAAAATAAAGATTTGAATGATATCCAGCCTGTTATGGAATGGGAAATCAAGATTTTGATGTTCGTTGGTGTAGAGATGACGTCCCAATAAGATGAATCCGCCTTCCACCTGGCAAAGTGAAAGACAACGCTTCTTAATTTCTGTGTATCACTATCATATTTATTTAGGTAACTATTCTATACAATTTAAGTAAGAAAATGTTGTTTCTGCCTTGATTACATCTTAGTGAAGTGACATTTTTATTTTACAAGTAACTAATGTATCATATTTGTGGCTTCTTTTTGTAACTGATGTCATTCTAACAATAATTCCTCCATTTTGTGTAGGTCGAACAAAATTCCAGTTGAGGATTTCAATGTACTCTTGATTTTTTTTTAGGAGATGAAAAAATTCAGGTATAATAATATGTTTTATCACATTCAAATCAGGCAGATAAGGAAGATAAACATCTTTACTTCATGTTTTTGTAGCCCAAGGCCCTTACAAATTCTACAAATTGGAGATCGTATACAGACACACACTGATGGTAAGTATTTTTGCTTATTTTTATGGTTTGCTAGTAATGAACTACAGTAATGAACTATAGAATTCTTATAATTTCTGCTTGTTGAAGCATCAATCTAATTCTTACATTATTTTGTTAAGTATTTTGCCGCTTTCTATGGCGTACTGTGATGATCATGGCTTCAATAATGAACCACAGAATTTTAAGAATTTTATTTTCTCTTTAATCAGTAATGATCGTGTCAGTTCGTAATTAAAACAATTATTGAGTTTGTACTTGAACGAGTTGTGGCATGTCTCTTCAATCAGGTAGTTATGCAACTGAGGTATGCAGGCCATAGATTGTGCTGAAATGTCTTTGTGCTGAAATGCAACTCAGTTATACTATGGCCATAGTTTGTGCTGAAATGCACCTAAGGCGTGTATGCCTTTCATTTTGTGTTGTAATGTAAACGAGGCATTGCATCAGTTTGTAACTGGGGCATGCATGAATGTGGTTGTGCTGAAATGCATTAGTTGTACTAAAGGCCTTGCTGAAATGAATGACTTTTGAAACTGCTTTATTTTGCAGGTGAAGGAGACAGTGATGAAGTTGTTCAAGAACTTGTTACTAAAGGCACTAGAGGTACTAGAGGCAGCTGAGCCACTGAACGCACTGGAGGCTCGCGTTATATTTTGAAATTGTTTTAGTTTGATGTAAACATGAATTTATTACCGGCTGTGTTTGTAATCACTTTATAAAACTGAATTTATTGGCTATGTTTTGTTATTTTATCGTTGACTAAGTAGTACTTGTGTTACTGTTAATTTGAAATGAAAAGTTTTTCATTCATTTCAGTGTGTGATGTTAATTGTTGTTATGTTGCAGTATGTTATATGATATTGCCATTGCTATGATATAATGTTGCAGTATATGATGTTAAATGTTGACGTAGTTATGATATAGTGTTGCCATTGGATGGTAAAAGTGTTGCCATAGATTAATGCATGTGGGCCCCACAACAGGATTCCATCAACCCGGCTACAGATTTTAGTAGCGCAACAGGATTCCGTGAACCCAAGATGTAGATTTTAGTGGGCCCCATATTTTTGTAAATTTTGTACCTGAGGAAACACCTATACCGATGTTGCCTTAGGGTCGCAAAGGTGTTGCCTTTGACTCCAAGACTATACGGCAAAACGCAACACCAAGAAAGTGTTGCCACAAATAATTTTTAGCCTATACAACACTTTTGGGCACTTCCTCAATCACTTCTCTGGTGTTGTAGTATGCAATCTATGACATAGTGTGTGGTTTTAAGATTTAACAACGAGCAAATGTTGCTAATCTAGGACTGAATATGATCAATAAAAAGATAAAAGGGATTATGAATATAGTAAAGCAGTGTTGAACCCATCTAATATGCCGTAAACGACCATATGTAACACAAAAAAAATGTTGGGATAAATCCAAAAAATGTTGGCATAGGTCTTTGGCAACACTTTTGTTATGATGCAATTTTCACCGTTGCTGCAGACCTCAAAGGAAACATTTCAACTATCTATGGCAACATAACAAATATTATTGCAATAGAACCCTATTTAAGTCTATAGCAATATCCTTAGGTGTCTGTAGCAACATTCCAAAAATGTTGCTATAGATATTTATATTAATTTTTTTAAATATATATAATATAACAAAAAGGAGAATTAAATGCTACTATACAGAATTAAATATTCAAGTAGTATTTTTATTCAAATAAATATTTTATTTCAACATTTGAAATGGTACATATTTCTAACTCCACTATTTACAATTCACTGTTAATAACATAATCAATCACATATACAGATATTCCTCACTACATCGCTCAGTTCACTCATTACATATGCAGTTTCAATTTATATAGACACTGAAACTGACAAATATATGCGGAGCCGAAGGCGATCCAAGTGTCAAGACGAGTAGCAGGTCCGGGCGCAGCGCCGGCGGCGGTCCGCGGAGCCACGGTCCTACTCATTATGGTAAAATGTTGCTTAGAGCGGTCTCCCAAAGCCTTAAATAATAGCAAGTCCATCATCACCCAAAGCTTTGAATAACAACAACAAACGTTAGACTTCAAAAGTGCCACATTTTGTGGTAAAATGTTGCTTAGAGAGGTCTCTGCATGTGGATGTTGCACCCACTCATTCATTGTGGGGGCATGTGTCACCTACAACATTGTGTTCAAGTAAAAACATCATTGTATTACACTCAGCCTATAAATATACAAGTAAATTTCTTATTTACCAGTAAATAATATGTCTTTTAATTTCTTTAAGTGTAAATAAATAGCAAAATACTTAAAGAAGTCAACGGTTGTGTTCACCTGTCAAGGATAAGAAAACATACACAAAGAGCAAATGTAACTGCCACAAGTGGCCACCCACTCATTATAAATCTGAAATACTAAGCTGATAAACAGTAAATATCTGGGGAACAAGTATAACATAGTTGGTACTTCCACTTATCATCTACCAAAGAAACATCATGATAAACTCAACTTACATATACATTGCATGTTTGCGCCTAAGTATTGAAAGCACTACAAGAAACACCAAGGCAAATATATGTTAAGTACGAATGGCCCGTGCATTAGAAGGGTTAATGAGTACATACAGAAACACAGTATGGCCAGTACAAGCATTATTATTGCCACCACCATCAACGCACACCTCCTGCATAGGAAAACAAACCATAGTAGCTATGCTAGAAGCAATAATAACAACGTGATGCCAAAATTATCATACATTGAGATGGTAAGGGAACATACACAATATCAATGACACCACTGATTTTTGCTGAATTTTCATCCGTTTTCTCAGATAAGGTGGAAGTGGCTTTGCTTAAATCAACGCTTAGTTTGTTTATTTCGTTCTGAACATCGAATAGAAGATAGACTTATCCTCCCTGACCCATTCATCGGTTTTGAAGCAAGGAACAAGTGCTAGAGGTTTTGAAGTAGCATTAATACAAACACTTGGAGGGAATATTTCACAATCAAAATTTATTGATCCTAAAAAACACAAACAGATGCATGAAAACTGAAAAAATAAAAATACCAAAGAATGTAATAATGCATTTGGCATCTAAATTACCCAAACTCCATCACATCAGCCTCATCCAGCGCCTTGTCGGCATAGACCTTGCTCTAAGAACCCACGGAAGCACCACCGCGCCTTCCTCTACCTCCGATAGTAACCAAAACTGAACCACATAACTCCACTTTCGAGCCCATCTATCAACGTCTGAAGCAACCCAATCTTATTTGAACACTGTAGAGACGATGCGATGGCATAAACTAGAAAAATTTTAGCTTAAAGATCCAAGCTTTTGTATTTTTTGTAGATCCAATTTTTTTTTAAGAGCGGCTTTGGGATGAGCAGATTTGAGAAGTTGAGGACGATGAGAAGTTGAGAAAAAATAGATGTGAGATGTTGAGAAAAGAAGAATGGAATGGCTCAAGAAAGTTGATTTCCTATTGGTGGTATGGGATATTAATGAATTGGTGAGGTGTCAACTCTAGATGTTGTTTCTAAAAGGTAAATTAACAAATAGATATACAAGTTTTTATAAGTGTAGATAATGACGTGGCAACACATGTTTATGGCTAAGGTAAAAGTGTATCAAAATGTTGCATCGTGTTATGCTTGTTTATCTAGAGAAACTCATTTTTATGGATAAGCTAATATCAAAAATAGAACTTTATAGTAGGACCAAAATATTATAGCTATCGGGACATTTTAGCTGGCAACACCTTGCAAATTTGTTGCAATGGGATGTTTATGGCATAGTGATCCCAAGAGTAATTAACCTCATTTTTTGGCAATCAAAGTATCATATCATTCTATCAGATAAGGATGGCTATGCAAACCTTTGCATGGGAATCAATCTTTCAGAAAGAAATAATGAAAGATTATGAAACCTTCGCTTAAAAATGGCAAGATTCTATTACTCGCCCTCGATGAATCCGCACCCATGTCATTTGGAAAACATGTAAGTTTTACTAAAAATATCTCCTCTCAGTATGCCTTTGTACTAAAATCTAAAAAGAAATTATTTCGTGGAAGTGAGAAATCACAACTAAGCGAGTGAAATCCAAAATATAATCCCTTAAGAAAAAGGAAAAAACTTAACTCATCATAGAATACGAATTGACTACCTCAAAGGAAAACATCTTCTTCTTAACCGTAGAGGAACTCAACTACTGGCTAACCAGAAAGGAAAGAGTAAAGTATGAATGAAATAAAGGAGGCAGTTATTGTCACTACCATCTAATGAATGGTCATGGAACTAATCAGTGTAAAACACTTAATATAAAGGGTAGGCCACTTATGTAGGAAAGGAAAGTTGTCAAGATATCTTGTGAATTGAAATTTGAAATTTTTGATTTGCAAAAAAAAAGACTCTCATTGGGAATTGAGGAATGCTTCGAATTGATATAAATAGAATAAGAACTTCTATATGATTAAGGGAGAAGTTCCCTCCTTAAAATAGATTAGACTGGAAATTCTTTGGTACATCCTGGGTCCTTCCCCCAAAAAGGAAGAGGATAAGACCAGGAAATCGTGCCCTGGCACCAAGCCAAGGGTATATCCATGCCGCCTCCTAGAGAGAAAAGGGTAAGCTATCATCCGCACCCAAGGGGAAGGGTGATGCATCGATGCCCTTAACCGCATCCAAGAACCAGGTTAAGGCGCCCTCTAGAGGAAGGATGGGTAAGCCCTGGGACATGCGCCAAACCCCGGTTCGGAGCACTCTTTGCCTTTAATCATTACATGATCAAGCCCTCCCTTTGCTTCTGGCATAAGTACACACTGCCTCTACTTATGTTCTATCCTGGTGAAGCAAGCAAAAGCTAATGCACGCTAAAGCCTCTACTTTCTAAAATACCAATGATGGCCAAAAGTAAATTAAAACCGAAAGCGCTTCCTTAACCAAACTGGAAGAGGACATTTCGAGTTAATATGCCAAAAATGGAACTTTCAAGACCGGAAGAGGACATTCCAAATATTATTAAGCCGAAAGAGGCTTCTCTTCTTTATTCCCCGAATCTAGGTCCATTAAGCTGAAAGAGGCTTTGCTCTTCCTTAATTACCCGAATAAGGGTTTGTTAAGCCAAGTGTGGCTTCATATTTCTAATGCCCGAATCTGGGTTTCTTAAACCAAGTGTGACTCCGTATTTCTAATACCTAAATCTGGGTTTCTTAAGCCAATTGTTGTTTCATATTTCTAAATACATGAATTTGGGTTTCATAAGTTAAGTACAGTTCTGTATTTCTAAATACCTGAATTTGGGTTTCTTAAGCCAAGTATGGCTTCGTATTTCTAATACCTGAATCTGAGTTTCTTAAGCTAAGTAAAGCTTCGTATTTCTGCTACCCAAGCCTGGGTTTCTTAACTCAAGTAGCAGCTCGTGTTTCTAATACATAGATTTGGGTCCCTTAAAACGAGGAGGGTTCCATATACCTGTTGCCTAAATTTGGGCTTATTAAACCAAAGAAAACCTCAACCTTTTGCTTTCACCCAAATATGAATCTATTAAGACAAAAGAGGCTTTTTTCTTCTCTGAAAGTGACCTTAGATCTCCAATACCCACATTTGGGTTCCCTAATTCGAGAATGGCATAGCTCTTCCTTAGTAGGAAGGGCCACCATAACTTCATCGTCAACTTGCAAGGTGAAACTCATAGAACCGGAAGGCACCTACGTTACAAATGTTCGGTGGATGGATCTATCTGAGAAACAACTCCACCTCCCCCTGATGGGGTATAAGTGCCAAAAAAATTGTTCAAGCATAACTTAGGGAGATATTAGTGCATCCACCAACACCAATGGCCTTGTTTTAGGAATTCAAACAAATATCAAAGTACATGGAAAACTGAAGGAGGATTTCAAATCTCATCACCACTTCAGGAAAAGTGATACCAGGTATTGCCACATAAACGCTCAAGTAAGCTAAATTAACCCTCGTTATCTACATAAAAATTACGTGGCTAACCTAAGCTCTTAGATCTTTGTTAAGTAATTATAACATTAGGATTTCTATGGAAGATAAAAGGATGTCATTATGGAAGTAAAATACCCTGATAAACTAAAAACACACCGAAAGAATTAGTAAACAAAAGAAAATCTTTTTATACCTTATTAAACCCTAAGGGAACTCGATGACCCCCTAACCATCTATTTTTTACGAAGAAGAATCTCCGGACTTAAATCTATTAAGAAACCTGATTTAGACATGGTAAATAGTTATCTTTCGAGAACACCTAAGAATAACTCATTAACTCGGACCCTATAATTCCAGTCTATTCTTAAATAAACCTATCCTTCAAATTATTAAAAAAGTATTTCTGAATAATGAAATTTGACTAAAAGGCAGAACAAATCGATTATAAGGCTGAAAAGCGAAACCTAAGACACCACCCTCCGAAAATTAAAGGGACTTACATAAATATATGCTATTTTCTCAGAATAAGCTTTAAGGTATCAACACTTCGCACCGAAAGGTACGTTACTGCATTAGTGTTGCAAACCTTACTCACAACAGAAGAAAGGTATTTTTCTCTTTTGGTACTTCGACCGAAAGGCAGATTTTCTTACGAATTTTTTTGATAAGTAAGATGAAAATTAAAATCATATAGAAGAGATTACTTTTCCCCAAATTCGCATAAGCGAGAAATTGGTCTAATATCTTACTTCTGTAAAAGCTATAGATAGTAACAAAAGGCTTTGACCATAAGAATGTTATTTCACAGATGAATTGCCTAACGAAGTTATAATAAGGCAAAAAAGGTATTTTTCGCAAGCACTCTTAAAATAAATCGGAGTTTTATCCCTTAGATATTAAAGGGCCAAAATAAAACAGGGCCCATTTAGCCTTCGATAAATCTGCCATCGTAAGATTAATACAACTAATAAATAACCTTCTTAATGGTTTTATTTTCAAGGAATTCTAAGTAAGCCCAAAATTGTAAAATACCTAAAAATTAAGATATGCGCAATTAAACTATTAATAGTCACTTTATCAGCATTACTACAAGAAACTATACAAGTCACCATATAAAAACATATGCTTAAAATTTTCTTTTCCTACAAGACCTAGAAGGGTCTCAAATGGTGTTTGTCAGAAAATAAGTTTTCCAGCTACTACCCTCGCCCTTAAAATAACAGAATTTAGGGACCCATCTCTCAAGGCTCCGAAATATCTAATGAGGCATTTTTCCAAATGAGGTTTACAAGAAAATCCTGAATCGATATTCCAAATATGCAAATAAAATGGAAATATACATATACTTCTCTCTCTCTTTATGTGTGTGTGTGATATATATATATATATATATATATATATACACACGACGACCCACCTTCTCCGTACAGTTTAGGCTAACATTTAACCACATGTGTCAAGCTCAAAATGCACGGGAAAGTAGATAGTTAGGGGAAAGAAGTTAGAGGATGAGGAGAAGAAAGAAAGAAATGTTATAATAAAAGAAGAAGAACACCAGTACTTCAAAATCTAAGCAGAAAAGAATCTCACAGCGGAATGAACAAAACATAGTATATCAATACACTTTACACAAAGAAGAAACCGTACGTATATATATATATATATATATATATATATATATAATTACAAAATTAGATTACACAACTAGATCATCTTATACAATATTTTTGTAAAATGCTGATAGATACAACACAGAGCGAAAATAAATTTATATGAGAAAATATGGGAATACGCCTCGACTTGACTCCTCTCCTAAATCTCCAAGCAAAAATATAACAGAACCTGGAAACGTGATTAGTCCTACTTAGCCCATTTTGAGAAAAAAAAATCACCTAGTTTCAACCACTCTGGAGTACTTTCTGAAAAGTCGTGTGACTTAGTGTAGGATCTTTATATATGGAATATATTGGATTTGACTATGATATTCTGACTTGTCTAATACAATAGTTATGCAAATAAATATTAAATAATATGATATATCATAAATAAGTAATGCAATAAGTAAAGTAAAATGGCACCAGGAATTTTATACTAGTTCGGACTTCCTGTCCTACGTCCAGTTCTAGACTCCTTATGGAATTCTACTATCAACACACTCTCTTTACCCGGAGGAACAGGTTCACAACAATCCAATTCCCAACAAGGATTTCTTGCCTGAGCACCTACATAGGACTTTAACAATTTACAAGAGTTTGACTTCTGCTTGTGTTCTTTGATCAAGATTGAATAGCCAACAATTGAGTACACCCATCTTATAATCCTATCCTCAAGTATATAACGTGTATGTGAAGATTGAAGGAAGTATATGACTTATTTAATCAAGAGATATAAAATAATTTCAACGATTCAACAAGTAATTTGAATATTTGAAAGTTTTTAGAATGCAAGGGTTCTTAGAAATGTAGATCAAGAGATAGAATAGAATCAGTAGGAATTAGCTAATTAACCAAGTTTGTATATATATATATATATATTGCAGTTGAAGAGTAGAGATCTTTCATGAAAAGTTTTATTGAAGAGATGCACCCATTTCTTTTCAAAAATGAAGAGGAATCTCTTCATGAAAGATGATGTCCTTTCATAAAAATGGTTGTTATTTCGAATCAGTCAACTGGTATACAAATCACCAGTCAACTGGCTTAAAAGTGTAAATCATATATATATATATATATATGTATGTATGTATGTATGTATGTATGTATATATATATATAGCCATCTAGCTAGCAGAAACTAGTCGTTACTAGGCTAAATCTTCCTGACCAGTTGACTGGTCTGAAATGAACCAATCGACTAGTTCCGGGAATTAAGCCCAGTAATGGCTTTTTTTTACCCATTCATATGTATATTTGAATTTTGTGCATTTGTGCTATATAATTTGAGGATAGATTTTAACAAATATCTAACACAACTAAACACACACACACACACACACACACACACACACACACATATATATATATATATATATATATGGACAAACTCTTCAATTTGATCTCCATTTCGTTATTGTCTTGAATCAAAATCTTGTGAATCAACATTCTCCCCTTTTTTGATTGATGACAACACCTTGCATTTTTGTTGAGATATTGATTTGCTCCCCCTGAATGCATGCTCGTGCATTCATCTCCCCCTGAATAAAAAGCTTTTCTGCAACATTTTGTTAGTGCATATAATATACTTACCGTTTCCTGTAACAAAATGTTAGTGTATATAATGATGACATATTTCTCCCCCTTTGTCATCGATTAAAAAGAGTAAGTATCATGATAAAGAAGTAATAGAGAGAACATATTTAAGCATAAATATTTATAAGTAGATATTCATATATCTATACACGAGACAATCCATAGCTCCCTTCGAAGCTTAATAAATGTATTCTCTAATAATGTTTTAGTATATATATCTGCAATTTAATTTTCAGAGCATACAAATTCTAAGTTTATAATTTTCTTTTCAATATTGTCTCTCAAGAAATGATGTCTTATATTAATATGTTTAGTTCTAGAATGGTTTACCGGATTTTTGGATAAGTTTATTGCTTTTGTATTTTCGCAATAAATTGTTGAATTATTTAGTTTCACGTTAAAATCTTTTAGTGTTAGTTGAATATATATTACTTGAGCAAAAGCTAAAGCCATAGATATATATTCAGCTTCACATGTCGATAGTCAAATGCAATTTTGTTTCTTGTTGAACC
The DNA here is from genome assembly GCA_030737875.1 of Allium sativum. Classification (NCBI taxonomy): domain Eukaryota; kingdom Viridiplantae; phylum Streptophyta; class Magnoliopsida; order Asparagales; family Amaryllidaceae; genus Allium; species Allium sativum. The sequence goes on from CM060913.1 coordinate 313,880,880, forward strand.
AAGATATATGTGATTTGATAATGAAGTGGAAAGTACCACTTGTACTTTTATGATCCGTCAGTGAACCTCCAAAATCATCGCCCCTGTATGAAACTAATTCGAAGGAACAATCTTTCAGATAGAAAAATCGAAAATCTTTGGCACTGTTAAGATAACGTAATATACGTTTTACTGCTCATAAATGTAACTCTTTTGGATTAGCTTGAAATCGAGCACATAAACAAAAACACATCATAATTTCCGATCTATTAGCAGTCAAGTATAGAAGTGAACCTATCATGCTTCAATATAATTTTTGATCGACACTTCTACCATTTTCATCCTTTTCTAAATGTGTCATTGTACTCATGGGTGTAGGTTTACTTGTTGTATTTTCCATTCCAAGACGTTTTATTAAATTATTGTAGTACTTTTCTTGATTTATTAAAATTCCACTTGTAATTTGTTTAGTTTGCAATCCCAGAAAATAAGATAGTTCTCCAATGTGCGACATTTCGAACTCACTGGTCATTATTTTTGAAAATTCCTGACATAATTCTTTATTAGTTGAACCAAAAATAACGTCGTCGACATATATTTGAACTATTAAAATATCTTTACTATCTCTTTTTATAAAAAGTGTTTGATCAACCTTTCCAATTTGGAATCTTGAGTCAATTAAATAATTTTTAAGACGTTCATACCAAGCACGAGGTGCTTGTTTTAATCCATATAAAGCCCTTTTCTATTTGAAAATATGATCAGGATATTTTTCATGAGCGAATAGTGGAGGTTGTTCAACATGTACCCTTTCTTTTATATAACCATTTAAGAAGGCACTTTTAACATCCATTTGATATAATTTAAAGTTATGAAAACATGCATATGCTACTAAAATTTTAAATGCTTCTAGTCGGGCGACATGAGCAAACGTTTCTTCATAATTTATACCTTCTTCTTGATTATAATCCCGTGCAACAAGCCTAGCTTTGTTTCTAGTAATATTACTTAATTCGTCTGCTTTATTTTTGTAAACCCATTTCGTACCAATGACAGTGTGATCGCTTGGTCTTGCAACTAATTCCCAGACTTCATTGCGTTCAAACTGATTTAATTCTACTTGCATAGCAATTATCTAGTTTTCATCTGTTGAAGCTTCTTTTGGGTTTTTGGGTTCAATATTTAATTGAAAGGCAACATTGCTAACTAAATTTAGTTGGCTTCTTGTTCTTACTTTTGAAGTTGTTTCACCAAAAATGTTTTGAGTTAGATGATCTTGTAATATTCTTGGCTGGGTTCTAATTTCATTAGTATGAAACATTTTGATTATAATCTAATATATTACATTTGTTTTCAGATGAAAACAATATTTAAAAACCTTTATCGCAAAGTTGACTAATACTTAGTAAATTATGTTTTAAATTTTTAACCAATTGAACATCAGAGATAAGAGGTAAATTAGATATACCATAATTGCTCAAATCGCCTTTGCCGATGATATATCCTTTGGAATTATCTCCAAATGTGACAGTTCCTCCTTTAAATTAAATAATGTTGGTTAACATTTCCTTGTCTCCTATCATATGTTTTAAGCAACAACTGTCACGTATCCATTTCCCTCTATTTTTGAGTGGTATCTGCAAAAAATTATAAAAGATGTTGGTAACCACTTCCTTCGTTAGGGTCCTAAGAGTTAGGTCTTAGGCAACCAAACCTATGAGGGTTCAGTGCCCCTTTTATAAATATAATTAAAATTATTATGCATAGTTTTGAAGATTGTTTAATGTATTTATCCCTAATTAGTAAATTGTTTGTCTTTGGTACCCATATACTTATATTAGAAGAAGATTTTTTCTTTGAAAATGCTTTCTTTATATTAGAAAAGGCAGGTTCGATAAATTCAATATTTCTCTTAATTGATTTGCTATAATTTCTCTTAGCACTAATTTTTTGTACAAATGCTAATCCTTTTTTACTAGAAGTAGGCTGAGAATTTTCTAAAATTTTAGATAGATGTTCTCTACCTTTGTTAAAATTATTAACATTTTTAGAAATATCATTTAATTTTAATTTAAGACTAGAATTATCCAAATCAATAATTTTAATTTTTGATTATAAATCATGATTTCGAAAAGCAAGCAAATAATTTTTCTCTTTTGAGTTTCAATTTCTTGACTCAATAAAGAAATCTAAGCATTTGCATTAGATAGAGATTCTTGTAATTTTCTGATTTCATCCTCTAAAATCTCTTTTTCATCTTTTACCAAATCTCTTTCAAATTCTGCTTGTTTTATCTTTCTTTGTTTGTTTATATTTTATTTTAAAATTATTTCTGGATTCTAAAATTTCAGTATTAATTTCAACCATTTCTTCATATGTAAAATCACTAACCTCAGTCTCTTTGGCCATAAAGCACACATTAGCTTTTTCATTGTCGCTATAACTATCACTTTCTGAAGACGAAGTGTTTGAGTTATCCCATGTAACCGAGAAAGCTCGCCTTTTAGATTTCTCCTTTTTGTTGCGATTTTTCTTTAGTTCTGGAGAATTCTTTTGAAAATGTCCAGTCTTGTGACAATTGAAGCACTCAACTAAGGATGGATCAATATTAATCACTTTTTTCAAACTCTTCTTTATATTCTTTATCTGACCTTTTTGTATTTCAGAAATTTTCTGAAATTTTTGGCAACAAATGCTATGTCCTCTTCATCGGAATCTGATTCATCATTTTCAGCGTGGAAGGCTAGATTTTTCCTATTTTAAGCATGAATCTTTTTGGCCTGCAAATTGACTTCATACGACATAAGATTACAAATTAACTCTTCAGGTTTCATGACTAAAAGATCATTAGCTTCTCCAATAGCTAAAACCTTTCTTTCCCATTCATCCGTCAAAGAGTTTAAAATCTTAGATACTATATGAAAATCAATAAATTTTTCTCCTAAGCCCAATGGTGAATAATAAATATTGTGAAATCGTGAATACATCTCATTAATAGACTCATTCTCATTCATTATGAAATTAATTTTTAAGCATGGATATCTTGCTTTGTTTAACCTTGCTAGTTCCTTCATGAGTTACTTTGAATGTTCTCCAAATTTCATATGCTGTATTGCACATACAAATTCGGTTAAACTCATTTCTATTCAAGGCACAATGCAACATATTCATAGCTTTCATTAGTAGTAGCTTCAGCTTTTTCATTATTTGACCATTTAGTACATGGTGTAATAGGCTATGTATATTCTTTTTGTGTGATATTCCAAGTATCAAAACCATTAACTTGCATATATATTCTCATACGGGTAGCCCAATACCTATAGTTTATACCATTGAAAAAGGGTGGTCGTGCAGTGGATTGGCCATCTTTGAATTCAGTGTTTGTGCTAGTACTAGTGTTATTATCCATATTAAATAAGTACGAAATAATGGTTGTAAGGTTAAATGGAGTCCCGCTCCGATACCAAATGAAAAGTCGTGCGACTTAGTGTAGGATCTTTATATTTGGAATATATCGAATTTGACTATGATATTCTAACTTGTCTAATACAATAGTTTTGTAAATAAATATTAACCAATATGATATATCACAAATAAGTATAGTAAAATGACCCCGGGAATTTTATACTGGTTTGGACTTCTCGTCCTACGTCCAGTCCCAAACTCCTTCTGGAATCCTACTACCAACACCCTCTCTTCACCCGGAAGAACAGGTTTACAACAATCCAAGCCCCTAACAAGGATTTCTTGCTGAGCACCAATATAGGACTTTAACAATTTACAAGAGTTTGACTTATGCTTGTGTTCTTTGATCAACACTGAATAGCCAATGATTGAGTACACCCTTCCTATAATCTTATCCTCAAGTGTATAACGTGTATGTGAAGATTAAAGGAAGTATATTACTTATTGAATCAAGAGATATGAAATTATTTCAATGAATCAACAAGTAATTTGAATATTTGAAAGTTTTTAAAATGCAAGACTTCTTAGAAATGTAGATCAAGAGATATAATATAATCAGAAGGAATTAGTTAATTGAAAACCAAGTTTATAGTGTATATATAGTAGTTGAAGAGAAGAGATCTTTCATGAAGACTTTTATCGAAGAGATACACCCATTTCTATTTAGAAATGAAGAGGAATCTCTTCATGAAAGATGAGGCCCTTTCATAAAAATGGTTTTTATTTCGAATCAGTCAACTGGTCTGCAAATCACCAGTCAACTGCTTAAAAGTGTAAATCGTATATATACATATATTTAAAATTACCAGAAACTAGCCTTTAATGTGCTAAATCTTCCTGACCAGTCGATTGGTCTGAAATGAACCAGTCGACTGGTTCAGTGCATTAATCCCAGTAATGGCTGTTTTTCAGCCATTTATATATATATATATATGTGTGTGTGTGTATGTGTGTGTGTGTGTGTGTGTGTGTGTGCGTGCGTGTATGTGTGTATTTGAATTTTGTGCATTTTTGTTATATAATTTAAGGATAGATTTTAACAAATATATAACACAACTAAACACATATATATTTGAACTAACTCCTCAATTTGGTCTCCATTTCGTTGTTGTCTTGAATCAAAAATCTTGTGAATCGACACTTTCAATGGGAAAACTCATATCAAAAATAACTTTCTTAATTTTTTAGACATCCTTTAAAAGAATGGAACTCTCATAAGACACAGCCATACATAAACATGTCACGTGTTTTTCCCTTATGATAACCAAATCACTTTTTATTATAAATCCAATTATATTATAATAATGTTTAAAATTCACAAATAAAATAGGAATTTAGCTGAAAAGCTTGCATCTCACTTTTTGACATAGTTGGTTTATGTCTAAAACCACATGGCTCGTATTGGAGTTTGGATTTCCATGACTGGATAAAGAACTACCTCTCTATCAGTGTTCCTTTAGAGGTAAAAGCACTAGGATTCAACAAGAACATCTTGCAACTCAGCTACACAGAACCGACCACCCATTCAACTTGAGTGTACCAAATATGTCATCACCACGATTGGGATCAGAAACAGTACCATTTCAAAGCATACAAAAGGGACAACTGATTTCTCTAGATCAGGTAATAATATATCCTAATGGGAAAGACCCACATAGCCTGCTGTCTGCCTGATTTCAGTCATTTCTTGGTTGATGAGGCATGAGGCTACGGTTAACTTTTATACATGGCACATACTTATCTTTGGATGCCATATCACCATTCAATCAATCACTAATTGATGTCCATAAAAATACAACCTATGAGTTCATATGTCTAAGAGAAGGGAGTTAACTAAGATAAGTTATCTTCTCCGCTACCAAACTGATGCAGTTTTGTAAAAATTAATGTACATGATCTAAGAAATGCAATGCCTGACATCCATCCATACAAGTTGTCCAGGAATAGGACAAATCGAAGGTACTCTTTTACTACATCATGTCGGAATATCTTGTAGGATTAGTAAAAAGAAGTCCTTGCATCATGCTGAACCCAGAATGTAGGGATTACTACTACAAGTATAATCTTGGTAGTTAACCATAGACACCAACGAGCACCCCTTTTCGCTCCCAAGGTATATGCGTTCAAATCATCACAATACACATAATCATCCTTGCAAATTCAATAGAATGGAAAGTCGGTTTATAATGGTTTTGGGTATAGTTTCCATCTTGGTCTACTCGAACTAAAACGTCATAAGTTAAAAAGAGAATTTATCGATAGTCGGTTCTTTAACTGTCAACTCAAACAGTACAGTTAAGTACATCAGCAGCTTAGGCCCCTTTAATTGAAACCATGCATTAAAATCATTTTATCGATTCTTAATCGATTCCATATACTTATCCCATTAGAATAAGTATATTTACAAATCTCTTATTTTCATTTACTTCGAAAACCACAACTATACACTAATATCTTCAGAATACGCAAACTCACAAACACCCTCTTTTCTTCTTTTGCTTTGAAAATATCGCTATATATACTTAATCAAATGGTACAAGTCTAATCACCAAATTGTATATGGGCCAAAACAATGTCACACGACACATTTTTTATAATACAAACTCAAATCATTTTATTTAACTTCGAAACTTTGCCGATTAAAGTTTACAATAACGCTTGTGGAAATAATAATTAAATTTCCATCATTCACTTCTGTTTTCGAACCAGTATAACCTCTTGTTTCCATTTCTTCGAAAATCATAGCCATATACTTATTTCTTAGAAAAAGTGTATTCACAAAACATACTATTTTCACTTTTTAGAAAATAGTGCTATATACTTACTGAATGGTATAAGTATAATCATACTTCATACCTAGGCTAAACAAATGTCATGTGATACATTGTTTACTATAAAACCCAATAATTTTATTGAATTTATAAAACTTGCAAAATAAAGTTGCACTATTTCTTATGGAAATAATAATTTACTTCCAACATTACTATCATTTCAAACTAGTTCTATCAATTGGATAATAATGAAGTCGTTCAAGTTGGGGAATTTTATTTACCTCTCACACCTTGACTCAACAAAATTCTTATCTTAAGATAGATAAAAGTTTGTAACTCGAGGCTGATATTGATTTAAAATATCACACAAATTTCATTTACTATTCCATTTAAATATGGTTTTTAAATATCATTCCTTCCATTTGAAAAAAAACTACTTTCAATTTGAATCACCTTTACTTAATTTGTTTATTAAGTAAATACTTACTAAAACCCAAAACTTTAGATTTAAACCCTTTTTCTATAATTCGCTTATATCTTAGATTTATTGGGAAAAAAAATATTTACTAAATTCTTTACACAAATCCACTACGCATCTTACTATAAAACTTAACTTGGATTTATTACAGCAAATCCATTTACTAGATACTTTGCATAAATCCATTTAACATCCTTTCTTTGCATTTTTGCAAATCTCCTTTCAATTACAACCATTTTACTTGATTCAAATAAGTAAACGCTTGTTTAAAATCATCGCATTAGGTTTAAATCTCTTTTATAATCCTTGTTCATAAAACTTGGGTTTATTATAAAATCCCTTTATAAAACCCTTTAGGAAATTTAACAAAAATCTCATTAAAACTTGATTACTTTCTAAAATGAATTCCAATTAAAAATTAATTACCTAGTTATTATTAATTAAAATAATAATTAACTTCCTCATTAACTAAAATAGAAGTAGCTAACTTCTTTATTAACTAAAAGTAGAATAGTTAATTCCTTTAAAAAACTTATTAGAATACCAAGTAACTTAGTTTGTAGATAACAACTTGATTTTTAACTTCATGCACAGTTAATTGATGATTAATCACTTTTAAGAAACCTTATTAAGTTTAAACAACTATTTGTCAAAACTTCTTCCATTAGATTAACTGAAAACAAATTAATTTAATAACCAATTAAATTGACTTAGTCAACTTGGAAACATAGTTAACTTGTTAATAGATTTCCACTAATCCGTCCTCTTAAATTAATTAATAAGATAATTAATTTAATAACATCACACTTAATTGTTTTTTTAAAAACAATTATTCTAAACTATTAACCCTTCGGTTAATTCTTGACTTACTTGCTTATAAAACTTATTTAAACACAGGGGCTTGCTATATAAAATATTTTTATTTACTTTACAAAAGCCTATTTATGAATATCGATTTATTTATAAAACTTTTATTTATATAAGTTATATAAAATATAATTTAAAACCTTGCTTTAATTATAAAAATAAATTTTATAACTTCAACTTTGTCTATTCGCCTGATGGCAAATTAATGTCTTAAAAGAAGGATTTCCGGCCATTTGCTGCCAATCAGTTATTCAATATTGTTTATTGATTAATAACACATTAATGTCGAATTTCAATTAACTAATTAACACCCAAACATATTTTAACATCACTTGAGCCACTCAGTTAATATATGAATAATATGAAAGCAAGTAATATACAAAATACCGAGGAATCCTGTTGGATCCCTCCAACCTATTTTCCCTCATCATAGTTAATAATACCATTATATATGCATATAAAATAGTTAATCTAATCTTATTCTTTTGAGATAATGGAAATGAATATATTGACAGTCAACAACAAAGAAATAAACATTCAAAGCATCCAAACACACAATTTATATTAACAATAATGAATACTATTATATGAAATAATATTCTTCAGAAGTATTCCAAAAAGAGTGAGAGTTAACTCACATTCAATTCAGTCCATGATTTCGCGTCTATTTTAAAATTTCAAACAAGCGGTTGAAGTTATATAAAAGTTCCAATAGCTCCAAATCATTCCAAATTAGTTCGTACGCAATAGTGTTCGTCGATGTGATTCCAACAGATCTTTTTTCACCTCAATTTGATATCATACGAATAAGATATACATGTTATAGCTTTACACATAAATTAAATAAATTTATATTTTAAAATAATCATCATTATCCCCTTATTTACCTTAATTAATTATCGTAACCCCCTCCTTAATCACAATAGAAATTGCGATCCTTACAGGTTCAAAACATTGAACCCGACACTAACACAACAACTTCAACTCGCCGTCGCCCTCTTCACCTGCTGAGCCAGGCCATCGCACTACCACCCGAGAACACCCTCACTGCCAGCTTCCCTTTTCCCTCGACCTTTCCCCCCGCCTCGCAGTCGTTCGTCAGACAAATGAAGGGGAAAATCGCGACTTCCACGAAGAAATATAGCCACTACTGTCCACCATATGGGATGCCACCACCATCGATCGTCACCTTATCCCCACGCGCACCATTTTGTTGTTGGTCAGTCTCTCTGATTTTGCCCGATTTGGTCTAAGCATTCTCGGCCTTTGATTTGAGGAAGGACGGTGGAGAGCGCATATTGTTCTGGGTTTGGGAATAGATGATTATATAGTGAAGATATCTTATTTATATTTAATTATATTCGTGTCGAGCATTTTAAGTTCGCACGACCATAAAACAAACCCAATTGCCACAAAATTTGACACCCTACCATAGTTTAACATTCCGGACCGGATGACATAGGTTTCGTCGAATTCTGAAACTATTTGCAAAAGCCCTATTTTAATTCCAAATCGTTAATCGATACGTGTTTATATCGCGCATGATTACACAACAACTCCAATTGACTCGAAATTGGAGATCTTACAATAATTAACCATTACAGACTTTATAAAATTGGTTTCGCTAAAATCCAAGGTCATTTGGAATATGAAAATTTTCATGTGTTAAATTAAATCGATAAAATATAAATCAATTTCAAAACAATCAAATCCAATGATAATAAATTATTTTTATCGTACTAATTCAAATAGAATTTTCCATAGCTTCAAAATAGGTTAATTCAGATTTTAAATTTGACATTTTTATTTTTAAGTAATTTAATGTTCAAATTTTTACTAACTCCATTTCAATTCAAATAGAATTTTACCATCATTTAAAATCATTTTTAATTAAATTTCCAATCCATAATTCAATGATCCACCGTTTCCACTTTACAATAAATTAATATATTTGAAAATTTTAGAACTTATTTAACTTATTCATTTGATAACTTCATATTGAAACTCCATTTACATTTATATTTCAACATTTAAAATAAATTAAATGTTCAAAATTAATTGATAAAAAATCTAGGTCATTACATTCTTCCACCTTTAAAAAAATTTCGTCCTCGAAAATGCTAAGGTAGGAAAAATGCTTCAAACTCATTAACTTTTCAAAAACCCAGTAGTTGAAACCTGACACTTCACATTCCTATAACTTTAGTTTTATACAAAATTTTTAGTTTTCATGAAAATAATTAATTTTCCATTTCGAATTCAAAATCTTTCAATTTATAACCAATTTAAAAATAATCCCTTTAGCTTACAAAAAATTTCAAGAATTTTGAAAAAAAATTCTAACTCCCAAAATTTTCAGAACACTTAGGCAGAGTCTCCTCTGCACAGAGACACTTTAGCAATATAACAAGAGTGATAAATATGTATACATCGACCCACACGGTCGGAAAACACAATATAAAACAGTTCATATATCCTATTTTGTATTTTTACATTGGCATATCTTATATAATCGTTATTAAGCGAGTAAGCTTAATGTTTACGCAATCTACGCAAGCCAAACTGAGCCACACAGCTCCATATACAAGGGCGGATTCAGGGCTGGGCACAACTGGGCTGCAGCCCGGGGTGAAATGAGCATCTCGATTTGGTGTTTGGCGACGAATATTGAAAAGGATCTAGATCTTGATTTCTGGAAGACGAGATTTAGGCATGCGTAACTCTGGAAGACGAGGTTATAAACAGCTTTTTGAAGTTTTGAACATTTCTGGAAGACGAGATTTTTGGATGACGAGATTTAGGCATGCGTATTTCTAGAAATCGATTTAGGCATATGTATGTTGAATAGAGGAGAAAGATTATTGGGCTATTGATGGGATGAATAAATTGTAGCTTATAATTGGAATCAGGTACAATGTGGATGGTAGTATCATGAGCCGCACAGTTCATAATTATGGGCTGCAAAAGTTTAAATGAAGTTTTGCTTATTAATTAATAGTGTCATTGGATATTGATTAACGAATGTTTTTCAAAGCACTGGAACGAAATTAAAGTGGAACTTACGGAATAACAGAAACGAAACCGAAATTTTAGAATTTTCTATTGACCGAAAAGAAAACGGAAAACGAAATTTCGAACCTTGAATCAAACCAAATGGTTTTGCTTAAAAATAGAAATGGTAATCTAGTTTTAATTTTTTTTTAAATTAGGCTTTTATTAGTAGTTTATGTAAATTAGTTTTAAAATTGATATTTCGACGGTATGTGAATTCTACAATTAATGAATTCGAGTGTTAATACTCATTGAGTGCAGTAATGCTGAATGTTGTGTATTGAAAGTAAAACTTGAATTTACTTACTTTGAAGAAAAAAATCGTTTGATTATTCTCTGTAATAGTAATTAAAATTGCACAATTATTAGCTTTGAAAAAATAATTTAATGTCAGCCCACCCTTTTGTTAATTCGTAGGTCTGCCATTGTCCATGTACCCAAACATACTCAATTTAAAAACATAAAACTCATAACATGAAGTTTACATAACATTCATCTTTTAATTTGAAAAAATACAAAATTTCCATGTTTTTACGTGTTATGCATGTGTTTTTATGAGCAACTTCAGGATTCCATCGTTCAACTGTTCATTTTGATCAATCTATATACCATTTTATTCAGTTTTGGATGATTCACAACCAATATTTTTACATTCAATTCGTATTCCACACACAGACATTCATTCACATTCATCCAAGTTGATTCTAAACCAATTTATTCACTTTCATTGACAGCAAATAGAATAAAATTCAATGCAAATGAGGTGTTATTTGGTTAACAAAATAGTCACATTTATTTCTAGTTCATTTTCTTATTTCTCTGTTAAAGATACACAATTTAATTTACTTAAAATCCTTCCATTTAATTTAATAAATCGTTATAGTTTATAAACAACTGTGCCGCGATTTTTTTGAAAAATTAATTTTGACATAACTCAAAATGTACAATATGAAATCTTGATTTTTCTCTTCCATTAGGAAATTATAATCCATTAGATCCTGAATATTCTTGTTTCGAAGAATTCTAACTTATATTGGACCCCGTACATATATTTAAAGTTTAAGACATAAAATTACGAACTACCGCGACATAGCGAGCTCATTTTTAATTTAATTAATATGTTCAACTTCGTTTAACTAATAAATTACAACCCTGTCCTCTTATATTTCAATACAAATTAACCTAGGTTTTCAAATCTTACTTGAAAATTTCGACTGTTCAAAATCATCGAATATTTCATCCAAAATTCATGACTAAGTTATTAAATTATTTAAAACCCAATTTTCAATACACAATTCCACTCGATATTATCTCTAATCCAGTCCAATGTTATTTAACTCAACTTAAGTTACCATTTAATTAACTTTTACCATTTCAATCCATTTAACTTGCACAAGTTAAATTTAAATTTCAGAATTCAAATTCTTGATATTTATTTCAAATTCTTTTTATATAATATAAATATATGCATATATTACCATTGGCAAATTCAAAACATTTAAATTTTTAGAACTTATTTTTCTCAAACAACTTTCTATTAGCAAATTTACTACGGTAGCAAGTTGTCACTAAGAAACTCGAAAATGAATACTGATGATGTGGATGTCATCATCAGAACTATTTTCCAATGACTGAAGTGAGTTCAGTGCTTTGCCACTTTCAGAATACATTTATAACAATTCTTATTCAAAAACTCCTTTAAAATATTGCTATATTACTTTATAATACTTTAGGAATTATTTTCTAAACATTCGAGGCTTAAATGCTCAATTCTGGTTTGAATCCAATTTTAATTTAGATCATTTGTATATTCCATTCTTATACAAATTTTATTTGGTTATATAAAACGATCTCAATATTGTAATCTCATTTTATTATAATAATAACATCCAACCACATCAATAATTTCAAAAAATTAATTCTTTATATTAAAATATAATTCTAGGCAAAATTATTTCATTTATTCACATAAAAACAATATTGTATTGAATTGCACTGTTCAAGTGTTTCGAAATACATATCGACACAGTTACTCATCTTGTATTGACAAGACTCATAAATCACTCAACAAATCAATCAACACAATACAAAACAATTTTATAACACTAACATATATGCTTTCTCATACACACACACATACACACATACTCAAACTCAATTTAGGGTATTACTAACCCCATCTCTATTGATTTACACAACAGAGCCAAGGTTATTTCTTAACCTTTAATTATGATACAACCCTGTAATGACCCACCTTTTTCGTACAGTTTAAGTTGGCATTTAACGACATATGTCATACTCAAAATGCACAGGAAAGCGAATAGTTAGGGGAAAGAAGTTGTAGGATGAGGAGAAGAAAGAAATGTTAGAATAGTAAAAGAAGAAGAACATCAATACTACAAAATCAGAGCAGAAAAGAATCTCACAATGCAATGAACAAAATATAATATATTAATACTCTTTACACAAAGAGAAAACTATATATGTATGATTACAAAATCAGAGTACACAACTAGATCAGCCTATACAATATGTCCGTACAATGCTGATAAATACAACACACACACAATGGAAGTAAATTTATATAAGAAAATACAAGAATACGTCTCGACTCCGGCTCCTCTCCTGAAGCTCCAAGCAAAATCCAATGAAACCTGAAAATGTACTCGGTTTGACTGAGCCCATTTTGAGGAAAAAATCACCCAGATTTGATCAGTTTGGAGTAATTTCTATGGTAAAACTTAAATAATAAACAACTTGCTTCATTTTTAGAAATCCTTTAAAATAATGGAACTCTTGTAAGACACGACCACACAATAACATGGCAGGTGTTTTTCCCTTATAATAACCAAATGACTTTTACTATAATCCAATGATATTATAATAATGTCTAAAATCCACAAATAAAATAAGAATATAGCCAAATCACTTGCATCTCAACTTTCGACATAGTTGGTTTACATCTAAAAAAGCATGACTCGTATTGGAGTTTGGATTTCCATACATGACTTGTTAATGAACTACCTCTCGATCAGTGTTCCTTTAGAGATAAAAGCATTAGGGTTCAACAAGAACATCTTGCAATCCGGCCACACAGAACCGACCACTCATTCAACTTGAGTGTACCAAATATATCATCACCACGGTTGGGATCAACAATGGTGCCATTCTAAAGCATAGAAAAGGGATAACCTATTTCTCTGGATCAGGTGATGATATACTCTGGTGGGAAAGACCTACATAACCCTGTTGCCTTCCCGATTTTAGTCATTTCTCGATTGATGAGGCTTGAGGCTACAATTACTTTTCAAACATGGCACATCCTTATCTTTGGATGCTACATCATCATTCCATCAATCACTAATTGACATCCACAAAAATACAACCTCGGAGTTCATATGTCTCGGAGAATGGTGTTAACTAAGAGAAGTTGTCTTCTCCGCCACCAAACAGATGTACATTTGTAAAAATCAACGTACATGATCTAAAAATGCCACTTCAGACATCCGTCCATATAAGTTGGCCAGAAATAGGAAAAACTGAAGGTACTCTTTTACTACATCCTGTTGGAATAACTCCATTCAAATTTCAATTTCAATGTTTGAAATAAATTAAATGTTCAAAATTAATTGATAAAAAATTTGGGTCGTTAAAGTATGTGTGTGTGTGTCTATATATATATATATATATATATATATATATATATGCATGTGTATATATATACATATAAAATCATCATGCTGCTTATTATTTAGGAAAGTAGCATACTATATGGTTGTGAGTTTATAAGTCAAGCAGGTAAACTTTCAAGGGGAACTTCATATCTTCAATCACAACAATGCTCCTTCCTACCATACTTAAAAAGGAATTTGGGTTGGCCCTAAAGATAAACACACGGAGTCCTCCCCGGAGTCAATTCCTTTACCGTTTGGCAGGAAGCAACGATATGCCGGTAGAAAGGAGAATCCTCTAAGTGGTAGACATTATTCCCAACCAGAAGCAAAATCAGACTTCTGGACAACATGATGCAAATTCTGGTAAAGGATCTAAACCCTACGGGGCTAGACGCTTTACCTAATTTGTTGAAGACAAAAACGTCAAGGAAAAAATTGAAAATCTCCATGGAAAAAGAAAAATGGCATGGAAGTAGACTGAAGAAAGGTGTACTTTATAATGAGGCTTCCCTTAACATAAAACCATCAGATCAAGCCTGAATGATCAGATGGTAATGGAAGAGACACAAAAAATAAAGAGGCGTAAATCCCAGCTAAAGTAATTAATGCGCATAATCTGAAAAGACACTTGTAGATGAAAAGACAAAGAAAGAGAAAAATATGGCGTGCGCAGAATAAGAGACAAAAAAAGCGAATCAACTCCTATTGACGAAATCCTAACAATCGAGAGGAAATTACTGAAAAGCAGTTGTGGTGAAAGGACAACACATATCTCTGAGACCGATGGCTTGAAAAGTCAAGAACGCTCCTTCACTAGGGGGAGGGAAAATGTTAGCACAAAAATAATCAAGGCGGATTAGAAATTGAAGTTAAGGTGAAGGAGTGTGATAGGTGACGGCACCACAAAAAGAAGCGGATTATTAGCTTTCAGAATGTGAAAAGGAAAGAGTAAAATGAAATCTCCTCCAAAATGAGAATCCTTTTTCGGCCTTAGCCGAGAGGGCATTAGCACCATCACTAGGTACAGAAGCCCCTTTCGATCTTAGCCGAGAAGGTATTGGTTTTGACAACAGGTAGGGAAGCCCATTTCAGTCTAAGCAAAATTGGCATTGGTTCCAAACTATTTGATCTAACAAAAAAGGAACAAAGGGAGCCAACCGAGGGCGAAGTGTCAAAAGGAACTGAGAAGAAAGCTATGTTCCATAAGCCAACAAGGTTGTAGAAGATGAAAACCGTCAACCAAATTTCAGAGGTTGAACCTCCGTATACTGAAGGCACTAGTGAAGCAAGATAATCTCTCCAAAACAAGAGAGGAAGGCACATCCTAAAGTAGAATTGGAAAGGAAGAAGTAAAGATCCAAAATAAACTCATCAGAGGAAGTAAATCTCACGGAAAAGGGACTTCGGCCCAGCCTCATTGAGAAGAATAACTGCCGTTATATGTCGAGATTCACATATGTATAATGCCTCTTGCAACTATTCGAGTCAAAGCCGAAAGGGACTACCTGGAAGGTCCTGACAAAAGAATGTTGGCGACACTAGAAGGTCTCTCGTATAACCCATAGAAAGATTCCTGAGGCAGTAGTCAAATGAGACTTGAAGAATGTCCAAAAGAAGAAAGACAAGGAAAGAAAAGAGGGAAAGAATCTTGTAAAGTAACTAAAGAAAAGAATGGGAAGGAAAAGCACCTCTGAACCAGCCGACAACATCATAAGGCACGCATGCATCTATAAACCTACTTTCCGAAGCGAAACCCAATACAATTACCAAAAGGGTCCTTCGAAAGCAGTAAAGCGAGGCTTCCTATACACACCACCGAGACCTCATACATACAAATTACATCCTAAAACATACAAAATGGTGAGAAGCCCCGATCTAGAACCCTAAAGATCTGGGAATAAAGCATGAGACGAAAGCATAAAAGAGTTGAAAGCTTCTACGCAGCCGTCCCTCTTGCATTCAGATAAAAGATCCTTTCGTCGAATCCTCCAAAAGCAGCTACCGGCACGTTGTCTTGAAGGAAATCCACCGAAGCACGTATAAAGCCTTCGTAATCAACCACTGTTGGGTGACCGAAACAAAGCACCTATGCCGAATGGAGGACCAACTTATACCTATAAATAGGACTAAGAAACTTAGAGTGTGGGACTTCTTTTCCTTTTTGAAATTTATTTCTCGACATTTGTAATCTCTTAATACAGAGAAAAACCCTAGTTTTAAGATACATCAAAAAAGGACTGTGATATTGGATATACTCAATGAAATGGAGTTCTATGGAAATTAAGGTAATTTCAAATAATCTCGTTCAATAATATGTGATATTATTATTGTTCGTTAACAGTGCATTACGGGATCATATATAATATTGAGATCTATTTCAAACCTTATTCTATGACTGACTCTAAGAACCCTCGATCCAAGAATAAAAACCTTCATTAGCTTAATAATCATGACGACGATCAAGGATTATGCTAAGACTTGACATGGAATTGTGTTGAGATGCCTTAGTTCAACAAGTTATTAGGCTTAAGTGATTGGGATTAGGTAAATGTTCAAGCTATCTCGCCAAATCCATGAGTGTCTATGGAAAACTTACATAGACCTAACCTTCAAAACCCGATTTAGGTAGTGTGATTCCCCAAGGCCTAGATCCGTAACTATAGAGTGCCCGGAGAAGTTGTTTTAACACCATAAGGTCATGCCAAGAAATCATCTCATAGGTAGAGAAACCATCCATTCGAGAAATAATCAGAAATAAGAGTTGTGATTGGTTTTGTCCCAAATAGGGAGTTTACTTACAGGGTTCTACAGTAGGAACCTAAGATCATAACATGGAAATATTTGCAGATCTCAAGTTTGAAGCATTCCTCACCATAGATCGGAAGTTATACTGGCAGATTTAACTTTTGGTGTGCTAACCATAAATTTGGTTAAAAACAAATATAAACTTATGCATTAATGTTTATATTTTATTAAGGAAAAAATCAATGTTATAGGTTAAACGCAGGCAACGCGCCTATAAAAATGTTTTGGACCATGCAGAAAACGAAGAGTTGAGACTAGGATTGTTGAGCTAGAGGAATAAGACATGGTTGCTCTATGGATATGACGGAGTTACTAGACGAGCGCATTGTGGTGTATGTGCGGCAGCATAAGATATTTCCTTCATCGGCCAGTTTCGGAGGCAAAGATAAGGGGTGTTGGGTACGTTTTTTTAGTTAGTGATTGTATATCATACATATATGCACTTGAGATGGTGAGGTTGATGTATTTTGGCATGTCTACCACATTTGGGGAGATAAATGTATGAGATTAATTTGAATTTTTTGGGATCATGTTAGATATGATAGATACATTCCGAGATGCCTGACTTCATTTGCTCTTTTTGTGAATTTTGTATTTTGTTTTTCATGTTCGTGTGTATGCACGGTTGCAGCTGATAGCAGGAACCGTTTTTGTGAGCCGTTGGAGAATGGCTAGATTCTCCATTTTGTTATGCTATATATATTTCTTAAAAAAAAAAAAAAATTGGATTATTTGAGTTTGCTTTAGTATAAATATTGATGTTTTTTGTTTAATGGTGTGATTTATGTATGTGAATTGGACTCCCTTTCTTTCTCTCTCTCTCTCTCTCTCTCTCTCTCTCTCTGTGTGTGTATATATGTATGTATATATATATATATATATATATATATATATATATATGTATGAAAGATCGTGGCACTACAAACCGTGCAATACCCACATATAGCCCCCTTGATTTCCGTCACACATTATCATTTCTCTATTTTCCCACTAACTTATTTAAATAAAAATTTATGGCCCCATATTGAGATGTAAATGGAGTGCTACAAAACAAGAGTGTTTTGAAACCCTCTTATATGTGAGAGTTACAACACAAGTTTCGCGCATGAGTTATTTATTTACACATTTTTTTTCATGTTAAAATCATGAGTTTTTTGTTTTTGCATTTTAGCGTTTCAATATCTTATGATTTATAGGTGTTAATCTTTAATTCTGTTATTAATTAATGAAAAATTAGTTTGTATATAAAGTTGCTAGATCCTATTTTTAAGTGAAATTAAGATTTGTTAATATTTATGATGGATGTTTTGAATTTGTGGATAAAGTTTACCGGTAATATCTAAATCTTAAGCATATTATGATCTAATAATATTTATAGATTAACATTTTAAACTATCAAACGAAATTTATTTGTTAGATCATACATTTTAACAATATTAAAGTTTTTTTTTGTAGTTCACATTTACACCAAAAAAATTGTAATATCAAAATTACAGCTATTGATAAAGAAGATATATGTATATATACATACATTGTGTGTGCACGCGTGTTGATTGAGGTTGAAAGTCGGTTAAATAAAATAAAATTTACTCTAGATTTTTGATGGCTTAGTGGAATAAGCTAACCGACGACTTCTGACAATATATCTTTGATACTTCCCAACAGCTTTCAACGTCAAATTGGTTAAACCGTATCTATTATTTACCTGCTTTGGATGAGCCGTGTGATGTCGTTCTAAAAGTCATTGGTTATAGTCGAAAATTGATTGAAGGGGCAGTCGGATGTCGTTCAGAAAATTGTTAATGGCCATCGAAAGTAGATCGACAAGTTGTGGGAAAGGCATTGAAACATTGTTCATTGCCGAATTCGACAAAATGTTTGAATAATAAATAATTGAGCTAAGTTTTGAAAATATTTCTAGACACTTTTGTTTTATAGCACGCGTTTAGCATGCTTATTCATTCGTGAATTATATCAATCCAAATTCAATAAAAGTTTGTAGATGTTCAGTCCATATAAATATTATTATCTATTTAAAATTTGAACTTTGTTAAGAATTCACATGTACTGTTAATCATACTTTCGTTTGGCTGAGATAGGTCTTGCTGTCTCAATGCCAGATTTGCCATTTTCCAATATTTACCATATGTATAGCAAGTTGACTCATCAATGTATCTGGAAATCAACTGTATTTTATCCCCACGATAAGATATAACTAGGAAAACTATAAATTTCGTCTATGTTGTAACTGAAACTTACTATGTGTTCTTTTTTACATTATTATTATTTATAGAAAGTGAATCTTATTTCATCGCTTAAAAAGAAGAACAATAGTGCTTGCAGCAGTCCGGCGTTCGTTTTCATATTTGGAAATGGACGATAGAAGACGTTACTACGTACATTGATTCAACCTTTACAGACCTTGGTGTACTTTTCTTATCTTATCCTCTTGGTGATTGATTAATCATTGAATCGACTAAGAGTACGTTAGTTCAAATTTCAGCATCCATGCAGTTTAGTGTGAGTATGAGTTTATTCACACTTTTTAAGATAAATGAACATAAGTCTCGGTTCGGATTGATGGAAATCAAGAGATCCAATTAAAACCGAAAGTAATGTTCATTTATCTTGAAAAGACGGGAATAAACCATTATTGGTTTATTGTAGCTAGCTAGGCCATCCTATTGTCTATATATTTATTTATCTATTTTAATATTAAAACAAATTTTTTATTTTTTATAATTGAGTAAGTAGACGAAAAAATAACAAGTTTTGGACTGAACTAATATAGCATAGCAAAATAAGTAGAGACGTGTATTTCGACACTCAATAAATAATTGTATATACTTATTCGAGCACGAGTGATGGAAGAATCGGGCCAGCTATGAACATCACCCTACATATAAAATACAAATATAGATAACAGTACAAAACATGCATCATACAACATAGGAAAGAAACAACCAAGCATGTGAAATGTTTGCTTGCAATATTTATATTATAGTTGGTGCACTGTTTCTAAATTTATGTTCACCTAATCATCTATCATTGGTCGCTATGTAATAATGGAGAAATGAAGTAAGCTTAATTAATAATCTTCTACTAATTAATCTAAGACTCTAGTCGCCGTCATCAATTTATAATGTAAATTTTAGTCTGTTCTAGCCTGTGTAGTAAACATCCTCAAACTTTCACCAATTCTTCGCTTTATCTTCACTATTATTTTTTTTGCTTTCACCGCTATAGGTCGTTTGTAAGTGTACTTGTTCTAGCTCATATATATTGAAAATTGGTTAATATGTCAACATGATGATTATAGTAGACATCGAACTCCTAATCTCTTATCAGACAAAATCAAGTTTGTCCACTGTATCACGATATGTTAGCTCTAGCTCATAAATAAATATACGTCAAATAATTTTAGAGAAAATAACAACATATTCCTATGGTTTCGAATATCTTTTTAAGAAGAAATTTCAACTGTAATGTTAACAAAATTGGTTTAAGAACTAAGTTAGACATGATGGATATTGTGAAAGTCATGAACTTTAGTTACAGTTTTAAATTTTAATAATAGCAATAGAACTAGCAACAGTAGTAATAATAATAATTATAATATTTGTTGCTATCATACCCTACCTTCGATAAATTCCAAGTGTAGTCAATTGTACATCACAAAGACAGAGAAAGGAATCGGCTCGAGTTGGCCTTTCAAGAAATATAATGACCTAAATACGTTGCATGTGATCAAGTGGAACCTGTGAATACGATAGGAGTTCTTTTCTTTATTTCGCCAGTTTTAATTTTAGCTGCTAAATGCAGTTCTCATAGGCCCCTCCCCTAAACGTTAAAATAATAGAAAAACAAATTGTACTTACCATTCAAAGTTATAAATCCTTGCCAATAAATGCCAAACCATCTATCCTTTATTGCTCGTGGAATATGACACAGTTCACAGGCTTTGATACAGACGGAGCCGAAGGGGGAAGGGAGTGCAAATTTGTTTGTACTTTTTAGGGCAAGTGACCATGACACTCGGTTTCTATTGTTGGAAATCAGGGGGTCTATATATATTGTTCTCCGCACCAAGCAGCTCATTGGCAAAGTTAAAATATATAACCTTTATGTCATAAAAACCTGGTAAACTCATCACCACCACCCACAGTTGCCCCTTCCTGGATCTGTTGCCCTAGATGACCGTCTTGGTCACCTTGCCCTGGGGTCGGGCCTGTCCCTAAAGTATTGAACCCTTCATTTTTGCATTCCTCGTTTCGCCACTGATTACAGTTCTGTAAGCCTCGAAAATAGTAACGTTTCATTCTCTAACAAAGCCAATTGAAGATGGAAGCCCTACTGTACATATTTCACCATTATTAGCTTTTAGCTCCACACCCTAAAACCAACAAATTTTACACCTTATCCGTGTTTACAACATGCATTTTTTTAAATAATTTTCATTTTTTTTTTGTTTGTTTGTTTGTAATTTGGTATTTTCAAAATGTATGTCTAAAAAGGAACGCTATTTAAATTATATTTGTATGAAATAGCAATGAAAAATGTATAATGATTTAATGAAAAAGTTTAATAGATTGAACTAATAAACGTAACCAATCGAATGGAATGCATGGAGGACAAATTTCTAGTTTAAATTCAGCGACCAATCATTTATTGCAACAAACTCCTGTTAGCCTGCTTTGTGACCAGACTATCCAAAGCCAGGGACATGGGTACGAGCTTACATTGATAGGCGATCACTTGAGTGGAGTGATAGAAAGCTGCAAAACTTGAATTATTCATGTAAATGTCACCGGATCGGATCCTCCACTCGGATCGGATCGGATCTCTCCTTTCGGATCGGATCGGATCCCCCATTCGGATCGGATCGGATCCCTCCTTTCGGATCGGATCGGATCCCCCTCCCCGGATCGGATCGAAGTACCCTCTACCCGAACCGCCTGAAGTATTCTGCACAGAAGTGCGTGCAGGCATTCTGCTCGAACAACCGGTTCGGATCCGATCCGACTGGACCTGCTTCTGCACACGGAGTTTGACCTCTTCTCTTGGCATAACTGACTCCTACAATTTCGGATCGGACTCCACTTGGCAAAGCACGACCTGGTAACCACTTTTCCACGTTCTCCACTACTTTTGAGATCTCCTCCGGTCACGCCACGTGGCCCATCCGAACCGGAACCGCCAGAGCTTCTCTACAGCTATAAATACACCACAACATGACCATTTGAGGGGACTTTTTGGGCCTCAAGGAAGCTCTATCTATTTCGGCCATGGCTACCGACGAAGAACCTTCATCCTCTTTAATAAAATCAATGAATTCAGAGAGTATTATTCATTGTAATTGAGTGTTTGAGCGTCAATACTCATTGTATTTGTAATTTCTGAATGAATTGAGAAGCTATGAAGTGGATGTAGGCTTGTTAACGCCGAACCACTATAAATTCCGTGTGTTGATTGATTTTTCTTTCTTTTTGTTCATGATTCCTCATTTTTCTCTACAAAACATTATCAATTGGGTGTTAGGACCATTTTTTGGTCTAACACTCCACACGTTGATTCACGCCGGTTCATCTTTCAGTACGTGTGGTAGATCGAGACAACGTCCTAAAAAGTTGATTAACAACCGTACGAGACCATTAACTAAATGCACGAGAGACATATAGAAAAGTCTTTTAAAATTAAACAGCTCGAACACAAATAATAACACAATGTTCTTGACAATGAATTAATGAAAATTAGTTGTTGTCGACAATTGCAGAAGGATAGCACGCAAATTAGTATCAAACATATCTAATAAACCAAGGTATCGTTGATATTATAAATCATAAAATTTGTAGTTCTATCATATTTTCTATACAATAAATTGTTATATCTTTTTAAGTGTTTTAACTAATTCGAATTCTTTTACCTTTATTTCAATTTAATTAAGACTGAAATGCACGGCAAAAACAATTCATTAATTTGTTATAAATTAATCAAATTAAAAGCCACAATTTAAAGACTTCGTTTTAAGATCATTGCGTTTGTAGTTGCTTCGTTATAACACCACCTTCTAGCTTTAGAGTTGCAGTATTTGTATGGTAGGTTTTGGTTTTTTTTTTTTTTTTTTTTTTTTTTTTTTTTTTTGAAGAAAAGTAAATAAGCGGTCCAAAGCCTAAAAGCCCAAGATAACGAAAATGGGCATATACACCAAACATCAAAACAGAAAACATTTGTCATACCCTAGGGGATAATTGACAGGAAAAATCCAAAGTTTGACGTGTCTTCTTATATTAATCCGAAGTTTGGATTATTTTTAATTAATCCATAGTTTGGTGGGTCCCCTCCCATATTGATCACGTATACCTGGTAACCTGTTTAACCGGTAAACTTTCCCAAATCAATCTTCTTCTTCCCATTTCAATTTACGTCTTCCTTCCAAATATTGTGCTCAAATAAAGTGATAACAGACATCTCTTTCGAACTCACTTTCCGATTCTAAAGTCTGAAATGTGAAGGTATCTTCATCTCTCTTACTCTACCAAATAATACAAAGACTAGAAGCTACCGAATTCAAGTGATATTTTGGTTTCGTTGTAAATCATCGAAAATAAGTAGGATATACATAGGATTTTGCACCTTTATGTGTGAGGAATAATGTTCCAGTGGTTCATCTTGGACACACTCGTTACCACAGATGTGAATGCCTCATTTTCAACATTAACACGAACAGGTAATGAATAGCGATGTCCACTTAATTGAAGCATCGCAGTGACTGGTGAAGTGCCAAGGACAGAGGCAGCGCATGTGGTTTTCAGATCTGGTGATGAAATAATATCATTGAGGAGGGTAGTGAAATCATGGAGCGTACCAGGAGGTTGCTCGAAGAGAGGCAATGACACATCAGAATCTGAATCTGATCCCAATATGTGCACGGCATGGGACGAGGATGAAGTTGCACGAGAGTCGAGAGAAGCTTGGAATCTTGATTTTGTTTTCTGATTCTTAGCCATAGTGTTATCATAGAATGGAAGTAGAGGAAGCATGAAGAAAAATGATGGAGAGAGTTAGGAAGAGGAATAGAAGAGGCGGCTCAAGAAGAACCCCAAACCGACGGAGAGCATTGAAACATAATAAACCTATTATAATCGGTCAGCAGGTTACAAGGATCAATATGGGAAGGACCCCCTAAACTTTAGATTATTTAAAAATAATCCACACTTCGGATTAATATGGGAAGACACGTCAAACTTCGGATTATTCCTGTCAATTAACCCTACCCTAGCCGACTTTAAGGCAAAATCAATTATTTAAGGCAGATTTATCATCTCTTCCAAACGAATCATGGTGTCTTCTAGTTCGAAATTTTGATGATTGTATGCCTCAAATCCACTCTGTTAGCCATGTTATTCATAAAACCGAAGCGATTATCTTCAATCTTTTCCCAATCGTGCTGATGGTTTTGATCTCTTGAGTTGTCTTTAAATCCATCTTGCAAATGCTCATCTCTGCTCTTCAACTTCATTTCCTTACTAGAATTGCCTACGCATAATTCAAATAAGTGATAAACGTTGTTGGGTCTGCTTTTATAGTGAAACTCTCCAATTCTTTATATATCATCATTCATATACGAAATTGTTGCTCTTTGTACAGTTGAGCAATCAGGAGCACTATTGGCATGACGATATCCCCTATTACCTGCGTCGGGTAAAGCATGGATTGGTGATTCATTATTAACTTCTATTTTATTTTCTAATCTAATTAAAATATGATTGCTCCCTTTGCAGGACTTGTTCTAATAGGATCATTAGGGTGGTTACCTTCAACTTGGATGCTCATATGGCTACCATCCCGATATGGCTTAAGAAAGTTCGAATGTAGTGTTTTTTGCCGAATGCAGGCGCTTTTGAATTGTTAGTAGGAAGCTTTCGATACTGCAAGAAAGTACCGACACCATCTTTTAGATTTTCTGAAAATTAACATTACCTTTGTCTAGATCTAGATGATAGTAAATTTAGCTTTTTTGGATCTGACTTTGCTCTCTGCTTTAATAATTTTCCGTAAGTGAGTACCGCTTGTTTCTTTGTTTTGATGAATTCTTTGATTTCCTTCACTCCATTTGTGATTAGATGATTGTGGTTAATCAAATAAAGGATTTTCTGAATTCTTTTGAATTGGGTCCAAAATTATCTTGAATGTATTGAACACTTTCTTTCATATTCAGAATGGATTTGGCTTGATTGAATTTTATACAATTCTTTGTAGTATGCCAAACATGTTTTGTATATGTAAGGACAAAGAATAGATGTTCAACGCTTTCCTTATCATATTTGAATAACATGCAAATGGTCTCTACACCTTTTCTCCATTTTTATACTCCTGCTTCTTGTTGGTATTATGCATGTAATAGCAAAGAAAGCACAGTGGGACAATTCATTTTACTCCATATAACTATATGCCAATCCACATCAGTTTCTTCCCTTTAGATAAATTCCCATATCTTTTTGAATGATAATCTCCTTTTTTAGTTTAATTTCTAGTGCAATTTATCTTTTGCATGACTACGATCAATCAAAATATCATCTATTAATGAATTAAAAATGTATGTAGCATTTTGATTAGAAGTTTTCCATCCAAAATTTTAAATTATACACCTAATATTTTGATACACCAGGAAAATATAGATTGTTCTTGAAACGACCCAGACTTCCTCGATTCCCGAGGAGACGGAAGATCCCGGATTGCTTTGAGAACACCACGCATCAGAGCACAAACAATAGAACATTTCATTGCTATTACAACAATTACATCAGAGCACAAGAATATATCAGAGTACAAATAAATAATCTACAGCAGAAAAATATCAGAGATTTAAATTACAAAACAACGAAAAATATATACATAAATATAATGTGAGCTGGAAAACATCAACTACCACAACTGAAAGAAATACATGGATACAAAGCTTTCCGAATATAGCTCCATTTGTAATCCAAGATACTGGGAGAAGAAATATCTGCGAAAACCAAAACTACTAGCTGCCCATGTGGAAAATATAGGCACGCAGAATTTAGGTAGAAACAATAAACTCCAAGTCAGTCATGAGACTGGTGCGAGAACTAAAACATTAATTAAATCTTTACTTTAAAAGTTGGGAAATCATGGGACCACGCCGTATAATACAGAACGAGTTTAATCCACGCGAATCTCAGTTTGAAATAAAACAACGCAATGATTTTTGGAAAATGAAGCCAATTATAAAACTCAGCTCCCATCACACAATGCAACGCAAGTCGGAGGATAGAGTTTTCCCTTATAATAGCCAAACATGCTTGGTAGTTTAAAACAAATCATTTTGATATTACTATAAGTGCATAGTGTCAAAATCAACTTCAATATAAATATATCAATCGTAGATGACATAGGTACCATATATTATGCCGCCATACATAGGTTTACAACTAAAACCGAAAAGAGTCGTATTGGAAATTAGATTTCCATCATGAGTCAAGGCAAGGGATGGTCTCCATATCGATTCGGATCACCTCTAGCAAGATGACCCAGGATCACACCTACGGGCAACCCTTGTATCCTGTAGTGTCAGTCCTCCCTTACTTTTGAGGATTAGTTATTCTTGTATGCATGTTTCCCGGTCCTATCGGACCTATCGCTTGGCCAGTAGCGACCAATATATCTGAAGCGCCTTGTAATCCATCATCCACATAAGTAAAAATGTGTAGGCTCAATACCATGACGCCACTTCTAGCTAGAAAGAAACGTCATGCACTCACTGCGTCCCTTATCCCCTTTTTAACTCATACCGAGGTTCGAGGCTGGCGAATTAACGCAATACAAAACAATGCTACTTAAAGTCGTGCTATGATCATCAGCCACATGACTTTGCTTTTTAACAAAAGTCGTGATCATTTGCATCTTAGCACGCCCCATTGACAATTCACGCCATACAATTGATGTCTATCAATATATAACCTCTAAGCTCGTACGTCTCAGAGAAAAGTATTAAGAAAGAGAATAAATTCTCCACCACCAAATAGATATATATTTAATAGAAATCAATTAACATAGAATGAAATCCAATGTCAGACACACATCCATTTACAAGTCCGTTCTGGGTCCGAATGAAACCGGAGGCACCTTATTCCTCGTCTCATATATCCAAGACAGGAGAGAGGTCCTCGCATATCCGGTCGATCTCCAAGTACGTCTGGACGATCAACACTTATTACCTCATCTTGGGTATACAGCCCAATCAAAACATCAATAATCATCCATTCGATGTGTAGATCTCCGGTCTTCAACCACCATCTTCATCGTCGACTTTTTGTCGTCGTATCGGTTATTCAGAATGGGATAAACCCGGTCGTTCGGAATAACTCGCGTATTTTATAATCAATAATCAAGTGCTATAAACACACATCATACGCCTCATTCCAATTCGGAATATTCTTTTATTCAAATATTCACATCTTTAGGCAAAAGTTCCCATTAATTTTGTCAATGATAAATTCATTTAAACTTATTATTCAATCTTCTTTTGGATATCATTTTCAAAAGATTTTATTTTATCCTTTAACAATTCTAAGCCAAATTTAGGCTTATAAAACTAGTCGGGATTATCGAGCCTTAAAAAAGTAATTATTTATTTATTTATTTATTCCAATCCCAACTTATTCATCTCGTGGAGAAAAACTGGTAGTACTCCATATCTAACACCTACGGAGTTATCAGCAAATTTAATTACCATTTCACATTAAATCTAATTAAAGATTTATCTATCGCATGGAGTAAAACTGGCGGTACTCCATTCTCCAACATTTCACGAATTCGATAAATTTAATTTTCTCATTCACATTCCAATCTAAGTAAAGCTTTATTAAAGCTCCCACTTGGATTTAATAACAAAAATCATTACTTTATGATTATTCAATTTTAAGAAATTAATCTTGCCTTTCACTGGGTTAAAGAACCATTTTTATTGAAAACACGGTTCACAATAAACCCAAATCCACTTCCATTAAATATGGAATCTTAGTGGAAAACAGATCAACATATAATTGATATAAATTTCCGTATCAGACTAATAATTTAAATGGGATAATGGCAAAGCCTTTTAAATTCCATATATAGTAATGCTCTTCCTTTATAGAAGCCTATCTCGATTATTACCAAATCGAATTCCATTCAATTCCAATTTAATATATTAAATTGGAAAACTTAAATTTGGAAAAATTCCGTTAAATCTTAACAAAAAGTTTTATGAATTCCATCATATCTTCACTGTTAATTGGGTTTTAAGAACAAATGTTATTTAGAACATCATTCACAATCAATCGGTTGACATATTGTTAAATCCACGGGAGATGTGAATTAATTATCATCCCCAGACCCGTGTGGGGTTTCAACCAACAACAATGAATTCAAATTAATCAGTGGTTAATAAATTTAACCAATTCTAATTTGATTCGAATTACTTTTCTACTTAACCAATTTTCAGCGTTTAAATTATAAATAGATATTTATAATTTAATTTCAACTACCATAATAATATTAACATTATTTTTAATATGTTAAACATCACAATCACAACATAATACAGTCAATTAAATCATTCATGGTTTTCAAACAACAGTGAAGTGAGCTAAAAGGCATCGTACAACATTTTTGTGATAATTAAACAAATAAAAATCAACACTGGCAATTACTACATTCAGTTATAAAATAAATAACTATACAAAATTTTAGTGAGAGAGTTCTCACATTGGTTTCCACTCCACCAGTCTTTATTTATGAATTTTTGTTTTTAAAACTAAATTAAATGATCGTTTAATTTAGCTCAAAATCCAACTTGCTCCATTTCTGTTCTGGTTAGTTCCATTGTGTAGTATTTGTTGTCACGATCGCAACACAACTGAAATCGTTGGATTTCAACCTCGTGTGAAAAAGTTACAGCATTGTAAACATTAAATATCTTAATTACATCATTAATATAACTACATTAATAATTAATTTAATTAACCTCTCTTTAATTAATTCCTCTCCATAATCTTCCTTATTATCTGAAACCCATCAGTCGATTTAACAAATCCACCATCGTCGCCCTCTACGTGCCACCAGACCTTGATCAGATGATGCTACGATGACCGCCGCTCCTCCCTCTCCCAGTACCATGAGTGGGCCCCAGTTCGGTGGTCCCCCTTGCCTCGAAAACGATGGCGAACACTGAAGGTTTGGAGCTCAAATTCGCACCTAATACTTGACTAAAATTCATCATACTCGATCAACAGCTAGATCTCATGACGCTGGATATTATTGTCGTTATAAGTTTCGAAAATTACCGATCGAATTTGAAGAATTTTTGGCTTGAAATTTCAAATGTTTTTGTTCGTTCGACAAGGAAGAAGGCGGCTTAGAAATTTGACCGCATTGAGTAGGGTTAGGGTTAAAGATAATATATATATAAATTTATATTTATATTTCAGTATTATTTAATTCAATTATTTCTTGTTTATCCATTCGAACTCCAAATCAAACCCAACGATTGTTGCCCCTAGCAAAATACACCCATTTTGGACACAATAGGGTATGTTTCGTAAGCCAGTTCGACTGTTTCGATCAGTTTTCGTTAGAAATAAAATATAAATTAATATAATGGTCAACATTGAATTCCAACGTACGTTTTAATTTATTGAGGCCACATACTGACTCCAAAGATTATGGAAATTGAAATCCTGCTATGTTTTGATGATACGATCCTAATAAAATTAGTTTCGTTGAATTTGGAGGCCATTTGAAAAATGGCCTTTTAATTGGTCGATTAAATTCAAATTGAAATTGAAAACATGTTTAAATTTACCACGCTCACATATTAATTCCAAAAATTATGAAATTTTAAAGATAACAATAATTTGACATTCCGGATCCAACAAAAGTGGTTTCGTCGAAAATGGAGGTCGTTTGCAAAATGGCTATTTTTAAAGGCTGTATATAAAATAATATATATATATAAATTCTATAGCAACTATTTTAAATTTTAAACCAGGCATAACTTTCAGTTTATAAAGTGAAATATCAGTTTCTTACATTCGTTAGAAAATTACAGTTCAAAATATTCCAACATTTCTTGTTTTATCGAAATCCGATTTATATTGAATTCTGTATATTCAATTGAAGTTTAAAATCGAATTTTCAAACTACGGCGCCATTAAGAGTTCATTTTAAATTAAATTTTAAATTCATATATTATAATTTCGATTTTAATAAATCTTAAATCGTTAATTCTCAAAACAAATCATTTTAAATTCTTAAAATCCAAAAATCAATTTAAAATAAAATTTTAAATTGGTTTCAAAATCCTGGTTGTTACAGTTCTAGTCAAGTAGACTAATTAGATGTTTTCAATGAATCCATAGGTCAAATAATAAACTAGATGATTCCCCATTTCCGGTTTTCTTTCCAATAAATTTGCGCCTGTTTTTTTGTGATTTAAAATCTTTTTCAAGCGAATGAATGGCTATTTCTATATTTCTACTGCAAAAATTTTTATTCTTAAGATACTTAACCTTCATCTATTTTTCCCATGGTAATTTTCCTTCCAAAAATTTCCTATATAGTTTGAAATTTGAGGTTTCATTAAGATCATTTTTATTCTTGAGCCCCAAACCACCTGCTTTCCTTGCTGTACGAACTTTTCCCATGCAATTTTGTAATATTTTCCCTTCCAAACAAAGTTTACACATGTTATTTCAATTTTTTACATAGTTTTAGATGGAATGTTTTAAGAATGGATCCAGTATATAATAATTGCAGTGATGATAGTGTGTGTCAATTCCATCTTACCATTCAAGAGTATAATTTTGTTAGACCATGTTTCATGTCTGTTTTGAATAGTAATCATATAGCCATGTGCAGTCTGTGTCATTAATTTGGTTAGAACTTAAAAGAAGATCCAAATACTTGATTGGCCTTCATAAACTTTATATTGAGAATTTTATCCTTATAAAAACAATTTTAGTTGAATTATACTTCGCTCTTATCTTCATTTACCATTAAACCTGTAATGGCATTCATCTTTTCAAATATATTAGCAATAACAACAGCACTTTTATATCAGCTTTTAAAAATAAAAGCATATCATCAGCATATAGAAGATGGGAAGTTGTTGGTTTAACTGTTTTAATGGGCTTAACAAACCCAAAAATTTGCTCTAACTCCATAAGAATGGTGATATATTTTATAACTATTGTAAACAGATATGGAGTGTTAACTCGTCTTTTAGTAAGGCAATCACACTTTGGATTTCTGGCTCACGGAGTGCTCAAGTTCTGAGTAAGGACTTAACGAGGGAAATCTTGGTTAGAGTCGCGAAAGTAATGAATAACTTGAAATTTGACTTGGCATACCTGGAATAGTTCATTAGGTTCGATTTTGAAAATAAATGACACCCTAAAAAACAGAAAAATAAATAAATTATTTTTATCAAACTCTTGTATATATTGTCCTCCCTAAACAGTGCCAGTCCAAGACAGTTTGCATGCCCTAGACAAACAAAACGGTGACACAGTGACCGTACCGGATATAAAAATAAACTTGCGAAGTCTCGATCCGTGGTTGCCCTGTTAGAACTCAACAATGTTACCACCACACCAAGCAGCTCATTGGCAAAGTTAAATTATATAACTTTTATATCATAAAATCCCGGTAGACTCATCACCACCACCCACCGTTGCCCCTCGCCGGACCTGTTGCCCTAGGCGACCGCCTTGGTCACCTTGCCCTTGGGTCGGGCCTTTCGCTAAAGTATTGAACCCTTTATTCTTGCATTCCTCATTCCGCCACTGATTACAGTTCTGTAAGCCTCGAAAATAGTAACGTTCCATTCTCTAACAAAGCTCGTTGATGATGGAAGCCCTATTGTACATATTTCACCATTATCATCTTTTAGCTCCACACTAATTTTATTTATACACCAAAAATTGCTAAACATATACCAAAATTATGATAAACTACTATACACCATATATTACTTTACGTACACCGTATCTTTTACTAAATTATCCATGTTCTCATCTTCTGTTTCTTCCTCTTTCAAACTTAAAACACAATTACCCCAAATTAAAAATTCTTTGCATCAAATTGAGTAAAGTCTAACAAAATGAAATTTATTTCTTATATTAATATTGTAACTTTTATAAACTTTTTGAAAAAAAAATCAATTTCAACAAAATTACTATAACTCTACAAAATAAATCAACACTACCAAATTAGACCATTATTTCTGAATGTTTTCTTAATTGAAATTTTAGATTTCACGATTAAATAATTCATTAACATCTTCATTAATATATCTAGTTTGTATCAAGTTTCAATATTTTTAAGAGTAATTTGACTTTTCATATGCAGATGTTTTAAAAAAGCAACTATGTGAAAAGGGTAATTTAGTAATAAAATTTTATAGAAAAAATAATGGTGTATGTTAAGCTGGGCAGTTAAAGCACTTAGCGGTTCCATAGCGGTGGAGATGCAAAAAGGTGTGTGGGGGATATAGCGGAGGCACAAAAAGGTTCATACGATGTGAAACCAAATATTTTAAATTAATTATTTATCGTTCTCACGTTATATGTACAGAAGAAACTAACATTAATTAATCATATATAGTAGAATAAAAAAAATATCATGGTCTCACACATTAGATTTGATGATTATAACGAATTTGCACAATATGTCGAACAATAATGCTATAAAATTGGCTCTTTACACTAGCTTTGTTGATTTTAAAAAAAGAACTAGTCAAATCAAGCTCTATATGTTAATATTGCAAGCAGACAGTAAAAAGCGTTGATTTAGCAGATGTAGTGAGAAATAACAGGGCTAAAAGCAGATCCACTATTCATCAGTGCTAAACTGAAATAGTGTAGCGGTTGAAGTGCACTACGGGCTATAGCGGGGATATTGCGAGGCTTTAGCAGGGCTTTAACTGCATAGATGTTAAGTGATTTTCGGTGTAGGATTTAGCCGGGCTTTAACTGCATAGATGTTAAGTGATTTTCAGTGTATAAACAGAATTTACCAACAATTTTTTTTACACTCTATCCGTGTTTACAACATGCATTTTTAAATAATTTCCGATTTTTTTGGTTTGTTTGTAATTTGGTATTTTCAAAATGTATGTCTAAAAAGGAACGCTATTTAAATTATATTTGTATGATATAGCAATAAAAAAATGTATAATGATTTAATGAATTTTTTTAATAGATTGAACTAATAGATGAAATCAAAATCCAATATAAATATAAATCTTAGAGGAGAATTAACAAGACGTAAAAGTTTATGCAATGAAATTAGTGGTGGCTGGGATAATCTTAGGAACACTATTACAGGCAGCAATAATTGTTGAAATGATCGTGTAAATGTATTTTGTATATGTGATTCAGGTATTATTGTTTTTACTTGTAGGAATTTGGATATATTGTTTTGAAATTTGAAAATGAAGGATCAAAATTTTGTAGTTAATACCAAAATTTGTTTCAAGGACAAATGCAATTGAGCCAACATCATACACGCCCACGGTTAAGAAAGAACCACCGCAACAACATATTTCTCCCCTAAACACACACACTCTCTTTGATAGAAAATCGATTTTGATGGGTTACGTAACCAATCGAATGAAATGCATGGAGGACAAATTTCAAATTTAAATTCAGCGACCAATCGTTTATTGCAACAAACTCCACATGTTGTTTCACGCTGGTTCACCTTTCAGTACGTGTGGTAGATCGAGAAAACATCCTAAAAAGTTGATTAACAACTGTAAGAGACCATTAACTGAATGCACGAGAGACATATAGAAAACTCTTACAGAATTAAACAGCTCGAACACAAATAATAACACAATGTTCTTAACGATGAATTAATGAAAATTAGTTGTTGTCGGTGATTGCAGAAGAATAACACACAAAATAGTATCAAACATATCTAATAAACTAAGGTATCACTGATATTATAAATTATAAAATTTGTAGTTCTATCATATTTTCTATACAATAAATTGTAATATCTTTTTAAGTGTTTTAACTAATTCGAATTCTTTTACCTTTATTTCAATTTAATTAAGACTAAATTGCTCGGCAAAAACAATTAATTAATTTGTTATAAATTAATCAAATTAAAGACTTTGTTTTAAGATCACTGCATTTGTAGTTTGTTAACCCTCTTTTTGGCAAGAGTCTCAACAAACAAAGTCCAAACGCGCAGTTAAATACAAAGCCGCATTTCAGGAAGCCCAACAGCCAACAATGGGCCTAAGACAGTCACACATCGGTCCACGTCTAGATTCAACAAATAACAGCTCACTCCAGAAGAATAGGCCTCCCAGTCGACCGAGTTTATCGGAGTGAGTCGACCGATTATTTCGGGTCAACGTGGAAATCTTCCACAGAGCCAGTCCACCTAATATCCCGACTTCCAAGGAGATAAAGGCGGTCAATCGTATGTGGACAAAGCTCTACTTTTGATATGTCTCTTCATGGATTCCACGTCAGCCATAACTTCCGAGGATACTATTTATGAACAGTGGAGTTAGTCTTCCAGCCGCAACTCGAGCCAATGGATTGACTCCACGTGTCCGGGCCTTCCCGAAATGGCCGGACCATTTCACAACAGCCCAAGCTGCATTTTCCACCTATAAATACCTCTAAACTTAAAGAGAGAAAAAAAGACTTCTTTCGGCCAGACGACTTCTATAAGCTTTTCATCTCTTCTCTTCTCCAGAATCTCAATCTCTCAAAAGAAAGAAAGGAAGATAATCATTTTCTTTCTTTTCTTCAAACAGAAAAAACATTGTACTTGTAATCAAAAGATAAAGAATGATATATAAAGTGGACGTAGGCATTGCCTTTACCGAACCATTATAAAAATTCTGTGTGAGCTCCCCGTACTTTTACTATTTTACTGCATTTTTTATCTTTAGTCATGTGTTGATCACGCGATTGGGGGTTGATCATCACTAGTGACCAACTTTTGACGTCAACACTTTGGCGTGCCAGGTAGGGGTAGCGCACCGACACTGCCATCGAGCTCCTGCTTATCTCAGGTCATGGCGATCAAACGAAAGAAAGATGCAACATCCTCTCGTCCCGCAAACGCCGATGCAGCTGATATCGATGCTGCAGAAGCAAGCCACAAAGCTTCCTCTCATAACGACAGATCTCGGTTCCTTACTCGGGACGACATGGACAAGATCATGGTCGAACTCAGAGACCATATGACATCTCAGGGTAAAGTCCTCGAACGACAGCAGCAGTTGATGGATCACCTTCTCGGTCGACTGGAAACAGGTTTGAACGCTTCAACATTAATTCCTCCATAGGCCAAGACTGGGGCAGCAACTGACCTTCAGTTTACTCGAAATCAGGCCACTGATCAGGCTACACCTTTATTTCATCCTGGTTAGGGCCCACCAACCAATCAAGCCCAGCCAGGAGTATCGCTTCCAGCGACCAGCACGGTTGTGGCCACAGAACATCAGGAGGCGGGCGATCAAGATCTAGGTCGTCTGGAAAATATACCTCCACTCTTTGGAACATCTCGACCTGTCGAATCGGTCGAACTACCACGGGGTTCCTCAGAATCAACGCCATTCCCATTACAACCTGGAATCTTACCACAAACCAGTCTAACCACTCTTCCTTTTCAACAAAGAGTTGGAGTAGTCTTCCCTTCGAACGAGGGAAGCCACCCTACCATGCCGGTCCTCACCGTAGCGGAAGAAAACGCTACCATAGATCCTCCTAACCTCGCTTCAAACCGGGGCAACCCTGACCTCCGAACATCACATGCTATGCTGGATCAGCCTAGACCCTTTGCTATTGGTATGGCTCGACCCACGACTCATCAGGTTCCAGAGGGGCCATTCTGCCCAGAACCACCCGCCAGATCTCACCTTCCCTCATACCTTCACTCAGATCTCGGAGGTCGAGCCCAGCCAACGGCCACCCTTCCGAGCATGCTTTTGCCGGATCCTCGTGCAGAACCTTCTCAAGAGGCAGAATTAAGTTCATGGCAACGACTCCTCGGAGATGGGAGTTAGCTCGAAAGCATTATCCGACGCTTTACTCGGGGCAATTCTTCGCAGCAAGACATAGACAATGTCAACCGCAACTCCTTCACTAGAGAAATCAGAAATTCTCGAAATCCTCCGGACTTTAGGTTCCCAGCCATCGAGCCATACAACGGTCGCACTGACGCGACCATTCATCTCATGTGATACATGCGACATATGGAAGTACTTGGTGCATCAACCAATTTCACGGGTAAGTGCTTTCCTCTCTTTCTCACAAATATAGCTAGTATGTAGTTTCGGCAGCTAACAACGGAATCGATCAGTAATTGGAATACTCTGGTCACCCGCTTCATTGAGCAGTTTCGAGTGCATATCTCTCGACCGAAAAGTGTCATGTTTTTATCTACCATCAAACAGCGATCCGGAGAGACGCTAAGATCCTTCCTCGAAAGGTTCAACGCAGTTGTAGCATCTGTCGATCGGCCCGAGCCATCGATGGTGTTGACGGCAGCCATCGCCGGAGTCCAGAAGAGATTAGAATTCTCGAACTCCTTAACCAGGGATCCTCCCAAAGATATAGATGATTTTTACTCCGAGGCCGAGAGATTCCTCCGACAAGAGGATGCCAGCCTTGAAGTTTTGGTAGCCAAACAACAAGGTCCACTCAACGACAATGGCCAGAATAAAGGAAGAGGAATGGCCCCGAAAAAGGATGAACGCAATGTCCGACCTCGAAATGAAAACAAATATGATCGATACACCGAGCTCAATTCCTCTTTGCTCGATATCTATCTCGATATGCGCGATTCCTTCCCCACTCCAAGGCCACCTCGACGAGAACCGACCCAGATGGAACTTGACTCTGGCAAGCATTGTATATTCCACAACGTAGCTGGACATAATACAAATGATTGTCGACATCTGCGCAATATCATCGAAGGACGAGTCAGAAAAGGGGAACTCGCTGAATATGTCAAAGATCGCACCTCGGCCATGCCGCCGTGACCTTCTGCCCAAGCTCCTCAGGTTGGTCCGCGAGCTCCTAGAAATGGAAAGGACCCTGAGACTAGCACTCGAAGAATTATCATTAATTAGATTCTGTATCTTTTCTTTCAATGTATTTCTTTCTATAACAAGGACGCCTTGATGCTCTGTAATCAATCGCCGTCCTCGTAGAATCTCTTTGTAATAGTTGCTTAGCAGTTATGAACTTTACTTTTTGCAAAAGTAGATCGTGTTGTAAAATTTCTAAGCCGAGCATGCTTAATGCCCATTCTATGTGGTTAGCGCAAAAGCCCACCACCACTTCAAACACCTACTCCCTCAAGTGAGTGAGGTCACATTTTCTTAAGCACGAGTGTGGATTACGCTCTCTTTCTTTACACCACGAACGTGCATAGCTCGTTAAACTAACTAACCTAACATGAGTCGATCATGAGAAACACTTGCCCTAAGCCGAGTATGGCTAGTACTCGCCCTATCTAAGCCGAACCAGATTGGTGTTCGCCACTAAGCCGAGCATGGTTTATGTTCGCCACCAAGCCCAGCATGGTTTAGGCTCACCACCAAGCCGAGCATGGTTTATGCTTGCCACCCTCTAAAGCCAAGTGGAATAAAATGCTCGACCCATCACACTTCTCCAAACGAGGATGGTTTGTTTTGTATTTGCAGGAACCAATTCTTATAGCGATCATCATCTTGGCCTTAATACGGTTCCCAATAATTGTCAGTTTTCTGGCCTTAATACGACCTGGCATAGTCGTCGGATTTCTGGTCTTAATACAACATCGGGCCGTCGGTTTTCTGGCCTTAATATGGTCCGGCGTGACCATCACAGCTCAAGCGTTTGTACTTCGGTCCAAATTTCAGAACACACCTCCCTCTGTCGATGAAGATGCATTCTGAGGGGCAAAGTGTTAACCCTCTTTTTGGCAAGAGTCTAAACGAACAAAGTCCAAACGCGCAGTTAAATGCAAAGCCGCATTTCAGGAAGCCCAACAGCCAATAATGGGCCCAAGACAGTCACACATCGGTCCACGTCTAGATTCAACAAATAACAGCTCACTCCGGAAGAATAGGCCTCCCAGTCGACCGAGTTTATCGGAGTGAGTCGACCGATTATTTCGGGCCAGCGTGGAAATCTTCTAAAGAGCCAGTCCACCTAATATCCCGACTTCCAAGGAGATAAAGGCGGTCAACCGTATGCGGACAAAGCTCTACTTTTGATATGCCTCTTCATGGATGCCACGTCAGCCACAACTTCCGAGGATACTATTTATGAACAGTGGAGTTAGTCTTCCAGCCGCAACTCGAGCTAATGGATTGACTCCACGTGTCTGGGCCTTCCCGAAATGGCCGGACCATTTCACAACAGCCAAAGCTACATTTTCCACCTATAAATACCTCCAAGCTTAAAGAGAAAAAGAGACTTTTTCGGCTAGACGACTTCTATAAGCTTTTCATCTCTTCTCTTCTCCAGATTTCCAATCTCTCAAAAGAAAGAAAGGAAGATAATCATTTTCTTTCTTTGCTTCAAACAGAAAAAACATTGTACTTGTAATCAAAAGAAAAAGAAATGATATACAAAGTGGACGTAGGCATTGCCTTTGCCGAACCACTATAAAAATTCTGTGTGTGTTCCCCGTTCTTTTACTTTTTTACTGCATTTTTTATCTTTAGTCGTGTGTTGATCACGCGATTGGGGGTTGATCGTCACTAGTGACCAACTTTTGACGTCAACATAGTTGCTTCGTTATTAAACCACCTCCTAGCTTTAGAATGTAGTATTTGTATGGTAGGATTTTTTTCTTTTCAATTTTTGAAGAAAAGTAAATAAGCGGTCCAAAGCGTAAAAGCCTAAGGCAACGAAAATGGGCATATACACCAAACATCGAAATAGAAAACATTTATCATACCCTAGGGGATAAGTGACAGGAATACCCTAGGGGATAAGTGACGGGAATAATCCGAAGTTTGACGTGTCTTCCCATATTAGTCCGAAGTTTGAATTATTTTTAACTAATCCCGAGTCTGGTGGGTCCGTTCCCGTATTGATCCCGTCTGCCTGGTAACCTGTTTAGCAGGTAAACTTTCCCAAATCAATCTTCTTCTTCCCATTTCTATTTATGTCTTCCTTCTAAATATTGTGCTCAAACAAAGTGATAACAGACATCACATTCGAACTCACTTTCCAATTCTAAAGTCTGAAATGTGAAGTTATCTTCATCTCTCTTACTCTGCCAAATAGTACAAAGACAAGAAGCTAGCGAATTCAGGTTATTTTTTGGTTTCATTGTGAATCACTGAAAATAAGTAGGATGTAAACAGGAATTTGCACCTTTGCGTGTGAGGAAATAATGTTCCAGTGGTGCATCTTGGCCACACTCGCTACCACAGATCTGAATGCCTCATTTTCAACATTAACAAAAACAGGTAATGAATAGCGATGTTCACTTAATTGAAGTAGGGACAACAGCCTTTGGGACATTAACACGAATAGGTAATGTGCAAGCCTCATTTTCAACATTAAGAGGGTTTGGCTGAAATGCCAACCTCAAACCACCCTTCACTGCATCACACGCAGCCCCAACATTCACTTTAGATCAACTAATATTCACTAGGTCGACATCCACTTGATTGATTCATGGTCCCTCCCAGAAAATCAACACTACTAGCATACAAACAATTACATTAAAGAGGAGGCTATACCGCTGGCATGGAGGCAAGCATCGCGGTGACTGGTGAAGTGCCCAGGACAGAGGCAACGCTTGTGGTTTTCAGATCTGGCGATGAAATAATATCATTAAGGAGGGTAGAAAAATCATGGATTGTACCAGGAGGTTGCTCGGAGAGAAGCAATGACACATCGGAATTCGAATCCAATGCCAATCTGCGCACAGCATGGGACGAGGATGAAGTTGCACGAGAGTCAAGAGAAGCTTGGAATCTTGATTTTTTTTCTTCTGATTCTTAGCTATAGCATTATCAGAGAATGGAAGCAGAGGAAGCGTGAAGAAAAATGACGGAGAGAGTTAGGAAGAGGAATAGAAGAGGCGGCTCAAGAAGAACCCAAAACTGACGGAGAGCGTTGAAACCTTATAAACCTACTATAACCGATCAGCAGGTTACAAGGATCAATATGGGAAGGGATCCCCTAAACTTGGGATTATTTATAATTAATCCAAACTTCAAAGTAATATAGGAAGACATGTCAAACTTCATATTATTCCTGTTAATTAACCCTACCCTAGCTAACTTTAAGGCAAAATCAATTATTTAAGGCAGATTTATCATCTCTTCCAAACGAATCATGGTGTCTTCTAGTTTAAAATTTTGATGATTATATGCCTCGAATCCACTATGTTCGCCATGTTATTCGTAAAATCATAGCGATTATCTTCAATCTCTTCCCAATCATGCTGATGGTTTAGATCTCTTGAGCTATCTTTAAATCCATCTTGCAAATGCGCATCTCTGCTCTTCAACTTCATTTCCTTACAAGAATTGCCTATGTATGATTCCAATAAGTGATAAACGTTGTTGGATCTGCATTTTTAGTGAAACACTCCAATTCTTTGTATATCATCATTCGTATACGAAATTGCAGCTCTTTGTACAGTTGAGCAATCAGGAGCACTGTTGGCATGATGATATCCCCTCTTATTTGCGTCGGGTAAAGCATGGATTGGTGATTCATTATTAACTTCCATTTTGTTTTCTAATCTAATTAAAATATGATTGCTCCCTTTGCAGGACTTGTTCTAATGGGATCATTAGGGTGGTCACCTCCAACATGGATGCTCATATGGCACCATCCCGATATGGCTAAAGAAAGTTCGAATGTAGTGCTTTTTGCCGAATGCAGGCCCTTTTGAATTGTAAGTAAGAAGCTTTCGATACTGTAAGAAAGTACCGACACTATCTTTTAGATTTTCTGAAAATTAACATTACCTTTGTCTGTATCTGGACGATGGTAAATTTATCTTTTTTGGCTCTGATTTTGCTCTCTGCTTCAATAATTTTCCATAATTGACTACCGCTTGTTTCTTTGTTTTGTTGAATTCTTTGATTTCCTTCACTCCATATGTGATTGGATGATTGTGGTTAATAAAATAAAGGCTTTTCTGAATTCTTTTGAATTGGGTCCAGAATTATCTTGAATATATTGAACACTTTCTTTCATATTCAGAATGGATTTGGCTTGATTGAATTTTAGGTAATTCTTTATAGTATACCAAACATGTTTCGAATATGTAAGGACAAAGAATAGATTTTCAACGCTTTCCTTATCATATTTGAATAACATGCAAATGGTCTCTGCACCTTTTCTCCATTTTATACTCCTGCCTCTTGTTGGTATTCTGTATGTAATAGCCAAGAAAGCACAGTGGGATAATTCATTTTACTCTACATAACTATATGCCAATCCACATCAGTTTCTTCCCTTTTTCTCATATTTTTTGAATGACAATTTCCTTTTTCAGTTTAATCTCTAGTGCAACTTATCTTTTGCATGACTATTATCAGTCAGAATATCAACTGTTAATGAATAGAAAATGTATGTAGCATTTTGTTCAGAAGTTCTCCATCCAAAAATTTCAATTATACACTTAACATTTTAATTTGATAAACCAGGAAAATATAGATTGTTCTAGTCAAGTAGACTGATTGGACATTTTCTATGAATCCATAGGTCAAACAACAAACTAGATAATTCTCCATTTCTGATTTTCTTTCCAACAAATTTGCACCTATTTTTTTGCGATTTAAAATCTTTTACAAGCGAA
Organism: Allium sativum; assembly: GCA_030737875.1. Lineage (NCBI taxonomy): Eukaryota > Viridiplantae > Streptophyta > Magnoliopsida > Asparagales > Amaryllidaceae > Allium > Allium sativum. The sequence continues at coordinate 313,922,828 of CM060913.1, forward strand.
CAAATGGCTATTCCTATATTTCTAATATAAATTTTTTCATTCTTAAGATACTTAACCTTCATCTATTTTTCCCATAGTAACTTTCCTTCCAAAAATTTCGAATATAGTATGAAATTTGAGGCTTCATTAAGATCATTTTTATTCCTGAGCCCTAAACCACCAGCTTTCCTTATTGTACGTACTTTTCCCATGTTATTTTGTAATGTTTTCCCTTCCAAATAAAGTTTACACATGTTATTTCAATTTTTTTTTACATAGTTTTTAGATGGAATGTTTTAAGAATGAATCCAGTATATAATAATTGTTGTAATGACAGTATGTGTCAATTCCATCTTTCCATTCAAGAGTATAATTTTATTAGACCATGCTTAAAGTTTGTTTTGAATAGTATCATATAGCCATGTGCAGTCTGTGTCATTAATTTGGTTAGAACTTAAAAGGAGATCCAAATACTTGATTGGCTTCTATGAACTTAATATTGAGAATTTTATCCTTATAAAAACAATTTTAGTTGAAGTATACTTCGCTCTTATCTTCGTTTACCATTAAACCTGCAATGGCATTCATCTTTTCAAATATATTAGCAATAACAACAGTACTTTTATACCAGCTTTTAAAAATAAAGCATATCATCAGCATATAGAAGATGGGAAATTGCTGGTTTAACAGTATCAATGGGTTTAACATTACCATAAATCTTCTCTATCTCCATAAGAATGGTGAAATATTTTATAACGATTGTAAAGAAATATGGAGTATTAACACGTATTTTAGCAAGGTAGTCACATTTTGGATTTCTGGCTAACGGAGTGCTCAATATCTGAGTAAGGACTTAGAAGAACACGGGAAATCTTGGGCAGAGTCGCGAGAGTAATGAATAACTTGAATTTTGACTTGGCATACCTAGAACGGTTCATTGGGTTCGATATTGCCTTATTGAACCTTGGTTCGACATGCATTACGTTTGGCATAATTTCCTAAGTCTTGGTTTAGCATTCACCTACCTGGCAGAACAACAATCACACTTAACGAAGTCTCGGCACAACTCTACCTTGGTTTGGCATCTTCTCTGGAAGCCCGATTTGGCATGCCACCTCTACACCTTGGATAGGTGTAACCCCTAGAAGTGGGATCGATTCTTTCCTCTTAGGGCGTCAGTTTGGCATGGGCCTACACAGTAAGATGGCTTGGACTCAAGTAAATTGGCATAGGGGAAGACTTCCTCCTTGGATCGACATGATAGATTTGATATCGATCCGAAAGGATGCCGATCCGAGAGGATGTTGATCCGGATTTCCCTCACTCTCTTCACTGTTGGACGTGACCTGCACCACCACTCCTACTACCCTAGCTCCAGCAACTACACTAAACTGAATCAGATCACTTAGCACCTATAAATACATGAAGATATGATCATTTCAAGGGTTCAAATTTGAGATTTTGGCACACTTATATGAGAACTTCGCAACTTCCATTAAAACATACTCTTACCTCTAATTTTCTTATAATCAAACAGAATAAATTTGTAATCATACAGTATAAACAATAAGATTGCAACAAGTGGGCGTACGCAGGATTTGCCGAACTGCTATAGATTTGTGTGCCACTTTACTTTTTGTATTTTGTGGTTGGTTTATTTGGTTAATCTCTAGATTTGTGTGACGAGAAGGAATTTCGCTCGGTCCGAACCAGTTGCTAAACCGATCCAGGCCGTTCGAAACGCCCTATCGTTTGAGAACACGACAAAATAGAACGCATACAGAAGAACATTTCATTGTATATTACAACAATGCACCAGATTACAAGAATATACAGAGTATAAATGAATATTACACAGAAATATCAGAGATTTAAATTACATTTAAATACATAGCAGCGGAAAATAATACAATACACAACTAGAAGTAGATATACGGATACAAAGCTTTCCGGATATCATTCCAGCTGTAAACCAGGATCCTGTGAATATAAATCTGCAAAACCAAAACTACTAGCTGCCCGTGTCAAAATAGGGGCACCCAGAGTTTAGGTTAAAACAATAAACTCCAGGTCAGTCATGGGACTGGTGTGAGAACTAAAACAGTTAATCTTTATTTTAAAGTTAGGTAAATCAAGGGACCACGCCGTATAACACGGAACGGGTTTCCTCCCAAGAATACCAGTGCATAAAACAAACAGTGCAATGCTAAATAAAGAAAAATGAAGCTGTTATAAGACCCAGGTCCTATCACACAATGCAACGCAAGCCGGGGGATAGGGTTTTCCCTTATAACAGCCAAAGAATGCTTGATACGTTTAAAACAAATCATTTGATACTATTATAAGTACATAGTGTATAAAACAACTTCAAATCATAAGTATCAATCATAGGCGGCATGGGTACCATATATCATGTCGCCGTACTAGTTCTACAATTAAAACCGCAAATGTCACGTATTTGGAAATTGGGTTTCCATCTATGAACCGAGGCAAAAGATAGTCCTCAACCGATTCGTGACTCTCTAGCCCGAGCCACAGGACCCAGACTCAGGTGGGCCCTTGGATCCTCAGGGCCAGTCCACCGATGTGGATTAAACTTAAACCCTGAACATGCGTTTCTCCGCCCTATGGGGCGTAAACGAGCCAACTAAATGACTCCATCGGTTCGAGAACGACCGATCAATCCGAGGCGCCTCGCAACAGCAACAACCACATAAGTCAAACTCGTCAGGGCGTGTAAAACCACTGACGCCACTTCTAGCTAGAAAGAAACGCATGCCCTCCCTGACATCCTCTCCCGTTTTTGGTTCATACCGGGTGTGAAACTCGCGAAGCAAACGTTACACAAAGCTACGCCACAAAGGCCTTGCTTTGATCATCACCACAAGACTTTGCTTTTCAACAGAAGCCTCGATCAATTGCCACTTAGGCATGCCACACGGGCAATTCACTCCATGCGTTTGATATCCATCAATATATAACCCCTGAGCTCGTACGTCTCAGAGAAGGGCGTTAAGCAAGAGAATAAATTCTCCGCCGCCAAACAGATATATATTTAATAGAGATCAATCACACGGACTAAAATCCAATGTCAGACACACAGTCCATTTACAAGTCCATTCTGGGGCTGAACGAAACCGGAGGCACCTAGTACCCCGCATATCCATCGATCTCCAAGTACGTCTGGACGATCACTAACTGTTTCCATCTTCTTGGGTGTACAGCCCAATCAAGATCATCAGTAATTACCCAAACGACGTGAAGACTTCTGGTCTTCGACCACCGTCTTCATCTTCGACTTATCGTCGTATCAGTTATTCAGAATGGGTTAAACCCGGTCTTTCTGAATAACTCGCGTATATTTTAAATAAGTGTTACACAAACACAACATACGCCTCATTCCAATTCATCAGTCACTAACCGTAAATTAATCAAGAGAATAATTCCCCAAACATTAACCCCGAAGGCCGAAACCAACATCAGATCAATATCCAGAAAACCATTCTGCTTGGCTAACCGACAGTTAGTTTCTAAATTTCACATTCATAGGGAAAGGTTCCCATTAATTTTATCAAAGATAAATTCTTTAAAATTTATTCTTTAATCTATTTTTGAATATCAATTCAAACTAGTCGGGATTAGCGAACCACACCGAAGTAATCATTTATTTTATTTCCCAATCCCAACCTATTCAACCCATGAAGTAAAACTGGTAATACTTCATATCTAACACCACAGTGTTATTGGTAAATTCAATTACCATTTCACGTTCAAATCTAATTAAAGATTTAACTATCGTCTGGAGCAAACTGGTGATACTCCATTTTCGATCATTTCAATCTAATTAAAGATTCATTAAAACTCCACTTAGTTTTAATCTTCGACTGGGTTAAAGAATCAGTGTCATTTAAAACACAGTTCACGATAAACCCAAAATCACATTCATTAATTATCGGGTTAAAGAACGAGTGTTATTTAAAACACTGTCCACGATAAACCCAAAAATCAATATCAATTCAATTCCAATTAAATATCATTTAATCGGTACACTTCATTAAATCTAAATAAAAAGATTTAATCTTTTCTCAACTGGGTTCAAGAACAGTGTTAGGGAAGACACCATTCACGACAAACCCAAATCACATTTGATATTCAATACAAGGCTCTGAATAGAAAATATACCGGCTTATATTCAATATCAAATTCTACGACTAACAAATATCGTATTGGAAATAACGATATATATATCTATATCTTTCAAATTTCCATAACAACAGTTGTATAATCACGAAATCCAACATCGAAATATTCCGAAGACAATTTCGATTCAAACCCGTTTCAAATTCAATTTATTTATTTAAAAATAAATAGAATTATAATATTAGTTCAAAACTAGTTCATTTCGATAAAAATCTATTTTTATCTTTTCAAATATGGAGTTTTTCATCCCAATCCTTTCTAAATCATTTCTTATGATTTTAAACAAATTATTACTATTTTTAATAATTTTATCAAGGCCCGTACAGCCGATTTCCATCAATGGCCATCGAACTGCACTTACAGCGACCTTTTTCGAATTTGATTTGGACATAATTCCAAATCCAACCGTTAGATTTCTAATTTCTAATATTCGTTAGAAAGCTCTTTTCGATACGAACCCAACGGTTCCAGTTTTAGGAGGATCCGACGGTCGGATCTCCCGTAATGTCCGTTCGAAGTCAATGGTCGAAATTCGCGAACTGCCGCGGCGCGGCGCGTTCTATTCAGGCCATTATATTATATATATAATATATATAATATATATTTCGTCGATTTCTATTTAAAACGAATTATATAAATAGTTTTAAAATCGTTTCAAAAGCAATTTCAACTTCCATTTCAATTCAAAGCAAAATTGAATTCTTCTATATAAATTCGGTTTAAAATTCATTTCTATCCAATTCAAATTTCAATTCAATTTGAATTCATTTCAATTCGTTTTCAATTCAATTTGAATTCATTTCAATTCATTTCGAAATCGTTTTCAATTCAATTCATTTCGAAATCGTTTTCAATTCATTTCGAAATCGTTTTCAATTCATTTCGAAATCGTTTTCAATTCAATTCATTTCGAAATCGTTTTCAATTCAATTCATTTCGAAATCGTTTTCAATTCAATTCATTTCGAAATCGTTTTCAATTCAATTCATTTCGAAATCGTTTTCAATTCATTTCATTTCGAAATCGTTTTCAATTCAATTCATTTCGAAATCGTTTTCAATTCAATTCATTTCGAAATCGTTTTCAATTCAATTCATTTCGAAATCATTTTCAATTCAATTCATTTCGAAATCATTTTCAATTCATTTCATTTCGAAATCGTTTTCAATTCAATTCATTTCGAAATCGTTTTCAATTCAATTCATTTCGAAATCGTTTTCAATTCAATTCATTTCGAAATCGTTTTCAATTCAATTCATTTCGAAATCGTTTTAAAATCGATATAAATATCGTTCACGTCAAAATGGCGTCAATCTAATCATCACGGCTTCACATATTTCTATTTTCAAATATTCTATTTCAAATATTTCCTATTATCAAAATATTTGTTATTTTCAAAATATTCTTTATTTTCACGATTGGAATGAGGCCCAATCAATTACCATATAAAGTGAATTATATGGATTTTCATACAACACATGTATATAATAGCAACGATAAATAATCAACCATCAACCAAAGTGCACTGCACCGTATAAGCATCAAATATAGATATCTAATGCTTATAACAGCCTGTCAATCAATCGATTGACATATTTAATCAATCAGGATGAGTGGACTTCAAATTTCATCCCAACACCCGTGTGGGGTTTCAAACAATCAAACACATATTTTATTTGTGCTGTTGGGCGATGTGTAAAATTTATCGTCCCAATCAATGTCCTTCAAATAGGTGTACATAAACAAACCGTCTGGTTTGTAAATGAATATTTATTTATTCACATTCACGTTAAAAATTATATTTTTAACGATAAAACATTTTATTTCAACCTATGAATTTCTATTCAATTCATTTACACAATAAAATGATATTTTTATTTTCTAACATATTCTAGAAAATTTCGGCGGCATAACGGCACGATACTAGAAACGGGACGAGGCCTAGCCTTATCCCCGGTCTAGTGAAGGCCCACGCCATTCACACATCAATCAAATTCATTCAATTCACCCAAACAACTCAATTTCAATTCAAATATCCAACTAATCTATGCAACCAAACAAACAAGTCCATGGTCTGTGGACGATTGTGTCGGGTGCTACTAAACACCGTCTGCATCCTAGTATATATATATAACTAGAAAAATAAATTGAAAGGTGAGAAATTCTCACTTGTTGCTATCCTAGCTCCACGGCACTTCATTGATAGAAATCTTCATTGTTATCGCATCTTCGTCATCTTCGTTTCCCGTAGCCACTACATATGTAAAAATCGAATTTTTACTTCGCTATTCAATATATAAAAATCATATTTCTACTATGCTATATAGATAAAAATTATATTTTTATCACGCTATTTTCCCTATAAAGATTTCACCTTTATAAATTTAAAGATTTCATCTTTATAAAAATCTCATTTTTATTTTTCTACACATATAAAGATGATATTTTTAATATTCCTATCATGTAAAAAATTATATTTTTAATTCTCTACCTAACCAAAATCATATTTTTACATCCTCTAGATAGTAAAAACTATATTTTGAATACTTGAAAAATATAAAAAATCATATTTTTATTTCGTAGTCTCCTCCTTATATTTTAAAAAAAAATCAAAACTCTTCTTGTTTGAATCAAAACTTTTCTTGTTCGAAAAAAAATCAAAACCTTTCTAATGTAACCATTTAACCTTTTAATCCATATAAAAACTGTTTTTAAAAATAGGGGTTTCAACATCTAATACTGATTTTATAAATATATTTTTTTTAACATAAGAAAACTAATTTTAACTATGCTAAACCTGTATAGGAAAACTGATTTTTACACATTGTAAAACTGTATTTCTATAGATTATAAAACTGTATTTTATTTATAAAAAAACTGTGTTAGAAAACTGAAACGGTTGTAAAGGAAAACTCACTGTTTTTTTTTTCCAGTCGATATATCGATCGACGTTCACCGATGTGGGTTCATCGCGGCCTCCTTCTCGCGGCGCCGGAGCTGGTGGATCTGCGGTGGAGCCTTCGAGGGTTTGGGGGGGGTTGCAGGCGTCGGAGGTGTCTGTGGCGAGGTCTCTTCGGGTTTGGGTCTTCATCGATGGGGTAGAAGAGGAGAGAGAGAAGATCGAGAGGAGGGAGATGAGGTGGCGCGATGGCCGGAGGGGGAGGGGGAAAGGAATCGCCATCGACGGCGGTGGCGGCTTGGGAAAGGGTTTTTTTTCTCTTTATTTTCGATCTGAATCGAATATGAATGGGGGGGTTATATGTATATAAAAAAAAAACTTTATATTTTAATTTATTTATATATTTTTTTATAAAAAGTTTACTTTTTATTTTGAACTCAAAATTGAGCCCACCGACTATCATCCATAGCGTTTCACCCCCATTCTGAACACAATGGGATATGTTTCGTATGTTGATTCGATCGTTTGAATCAGTTTCCGTCAAATTTACATTTAAATCACTATATTGAATTTTAAACGTACATTTCAAATTACCGGGGTCGCATACGAACCTTAAAAATTCCAGAAAAATATTTTCTAGCTTCGTATTGACGATACGGTCCTAACAGAACTAGTTTCGTCGAATTCTGAGACCGTTGGAAAAATGGCCAATTTCTAGTCGATTAAAATCAACTGAAACTGGTCAAACGCGTTTTCCTTTGCCACGCTCACATATTGATTCAAAAAATTATGAAATTTGGAATCTAGCAATAATTCAACATCACGGACCCAACAAAACTGGTTTCGTCGAAATCCGAGGTCATTTGCAAAATGTCCATTTTTAAGGGCCTGAATTCCATAGCGACTATTCAGGAATTTCAACTGGACATATCTTTTTATTCCCGCAATGAAGTCTCGATTTTTTGGATTCGTTGGAAAGATATCATCAATTAAATCCCATTATTTTTGGTTTCACTAAAATCCGGATTGTTTTGCACCCGGTACATTCAATTGAAGTTTGAAATCGAATTATCGAACTACCGCGCCATTTTCAATTCCTTTTATAATTATATATAAATATTATATATTCTAACGACGACGTATATAAAATATACGTCGAATTCAATTCAAAATAAATTTCTCGTCGATATTATTTAAAATCATCTATTTTAAATATTCAAAATTCGCTGAAATTGCCAAAATAAAAATTTTAAACTGGCCCAGATTTTGCGGGTTATTACAATTTGAGTGTTGGTGTTTAATTGACCAAATCGAACGTCAACATTCACTATGCCATAGATTACATACTACAACATCGGAGAAGTGATGCATCAAGTGCCAAAAAGTGTTGCTATAGGCAAAAAATGATCCGTGGCAGCACTTTCTCGATGTTGCGTTTTGTTGTGTTGCTGTAGAGTCAAAGGCAACACCTTTGCGACCCTGTGGCAACATCGGTATAGGTGTTGCCACAGGTACCACTACAACAAAAATACCCTTTCACAACTGCCAAAAACAGTTGGAATATGTCTATTACAACTGGCATGCACTACTAGTTATATCTGCAATCTTAATAAAGTCATGTTTTTTACAACTGTTTCTAGCAGTTTTTCAAATTTGTTTTACAACTGTTAAAAGCAATTATACCTCAACTGCTATCAATCAAATTTTTCATAATATTATAATTATAACCACTATTTCACTAACAACAAACATAATTACTCACATTAAGAGAAAAACAATTCAAATTTACACCATTTATGAATTAGTAACTTCATGACAGTAAATTGCTGAATTCATAAAATATGTCAATAAAAGTACATACACTTATTAAATGAGAAGTTTTCTACATGGTCTCATGACTACTTTACATTCAGTTATTACACAACAACGCCACAAAATAATCATAATAAATTTCTAATAAATTAACATGATCTAATGCTACTATACCAGCATTTCTTCTTCTGCTATACACGTCCAGGTCCAAAATAGATCCATCCTTAGCTATTTGTTTCATTATATGTCTCTATCTTTGATGCTTACAAATTTAATAAACAAGTCCATCAGGGAATGTTATCGACTTGGTCAAATTAAGAAATATATTTCAGTTGACCTAACCAGTTCATTAAAAATGTCCGAAGAGTTTATAATGATTAAGGTTCCCTTAATTGTACTTCATACGTCACCATCTCTTCATGCAGTCACAAATTTCCAAGAATCAGCCTGTTATTTGCAGAAAATTGAAGAGTGATAAAAGATAAATTGCAACATATTTTCAACATACTCTTGGCTTTAACCTGATATACAGCCAAGGCCAATTGCCCCTTATTTCCATCTGTTCCATATATATATATATATATATATATATATATATCCTCTATATAAATAAATAAATACATATATATGAGATGGTGTATTCCAAAATTCTTTTATACTAACTTACTATTGAGTTCAAGAAAAGAATAAAAATGACCCATCGCCTAGTATACCTTATGGCGACAAAGAAGAACTCTTGTTGTCTGACCATTTTGAAGGGTGTCCAGTTTGAAGTCATGGGCATCACCACGATTAGTCCCTACATTCATTCGGCTTCTTGTCTTCAGAGCTGCTTCTATAAGCTTTAGGAACAGTTTGTTATCTCTTAGCTCTTCACATGCTGTAATGAATGGAATGCTGCAATGAATGTAATGAATGGAATGCGTGAAAGGCATGTATGACATTGCTATCTGAACGTGGATGTAATAATTCTGGATATAAAAGGATAATACATATATATATATATATATGTGTGTGTGTGTGTGTGTGTGTGTGTGTGTGTGTGTATAAATGGAATGCGTGAAAGGGATTTCAGATATGTCTAGAATCCTCAGGTGTGCATAATAATTCATTGGCAGCATCCTAGTTAAGAACACATGTCGTAACCTTCTCACATAAGAAACACATTTTGCTGATGAATTATTCAATTTTTTCTAACAATGCGTGAAAGGAATTTGAATACAAATCAAAAGAATAATACATAACGAACAACACATATGCTTTGAGAGAAAAGCTATTGAGCTAACATCAAAAGAAAATGGAGTACCACGAAATCTCAGTTTCCATAGCAATATCTGCAACACTTGGTGACATCTCAGTCGCCATAGCTTTTACTCTCTTCTCTAATTTGAATGTAAATCAAAAGAACCCAGAATAATAACAATAATAGGAAACATTAGCTTGAGGAGAAGGCTCAATAGTAAAGCATTTTAGGCATCACATATTCCATGAGATAATCATGAACTGAGTGAAATGTAAAGGCAATGAAGCAAACATCTCAATGTAAGGCATAACAGTATCATAATAATAGCTTATTCAAAGTTTTACCATGCAAGTTTTGATCATGTATTTCAATGGATCTATCACAATTCAAATTATGAATCATGTCTATCAGCACTGAAGACGAAGATGTAGCAACACAATGGTATAACTACATGTATAATTAACTAATTTGAAAATATTTATTCTGATGAGAAATTTTTATCGAATCCTGTGGAGAATTCCTTAACCTCAATTGAAAATTTTGATTTTGAACGTGTGCAAGGAATAGATTCAGAAAGTCAAATAAAATCTTTGAAATTTTTATTCAGTGTAATTACAACGGATCCAAATGATCTACAAAAAATTAGAAAAAATTCTAAGAATGCACAAAGAAACGATACAATTGGTCAAAACACATAATGAATATCATCTCCATATTATTTTACATTTGTCGACAAATATAATTTGTTTTACTATACTAAGTGGTTATTTTATTCTGGGTAATAAAGAACTTGTTAAATATTTGCATCTAATAGAAAATCTAATGCACTGACATTTATTGGCCGCAGTTTAACAAATGCACTGTAATGTTTAAAGTCGTAACATATCTACCTGAAGTGGGTATGGAAAGTTCAAGAATATGGTATTGTTTGTTTGCAATGGTAGTATTCATATTTGTTACTTTGCATATTAAATGAGAATTTTTTTTGCTAATTATAAAAATAGCACTTAAATGCATGAAGTAGAGAATTTAACATTCCTCGTGTTGTTTCTCATATGCCAAAAAAAAATACAATGCTTATGGTATTCAGCTAAAGGTGGTCATCTTCTCCTAAATGGCAACAGAAATGTAGCTATGCAGGTTTTTGGAATAATAAAATAAAAAACTAATAACAACACATTAAGAAGTGCTATAAAGGAATTAACAGTGCAAGAATTCATTTCTTGCAATTGAGCCTGATTGTACAAAAAGCCAGCATTCATAAATATGATACACAATACCAAATGCAGGTATTATAGAAATAGTAAATGAAGGATAAAAACTTCCAAAAGCTATTGTACCAGAATGATGTCCAATAATAGCAGTTGATGTTCCAAAAGTCGAACTTGTAGATGTCTGTGAACCAAATGGATTTGTGTTTCCAAACAGATTTGATTTCAAGTTACCAAAAGGATTTGATCTTGAAGAACCAGATCATCCTGCACTTGAACGTTTTCCAAATATACCTGTTAATGTGCCAATTTTTGAATGTGTAGTCTGTAAACCGAAAGCATTGCTACTTCCAAATGGATCTAATTGGTAATACTTTAACCCAAATGCTCCGGTTGAGGTTGACATCTAAACTAAAATCTATAAAAATAAAACACATAGAAAGTTAAGCTTCTTGTTTGGGTCATGTTCAAAAGTGCCAACATATATTCATTTGTTTAAAATTGGGTTGAAATAAACAAAAAACAACAATTATAAATATAACACATACTACCAAATGTGTCATGAGCAGCGGACGTGAAGCATACCCAGATGCAAGTAAAAGTATTGTAACACCCCGAATTTTCTGTTAACTTTAAATTAACAAATCAAAGTATAATAAATTCTAAATGAAATAATTAAGGGAAACGGGTCCCTTGCGTTCGTCTCGGAATTCTGCTTGAGATAGAGTTTGAGTTTGCGTAAATCGGACTCCGTATGAAGGAGTTATGACCTCCGGAAGTTTCAGAATTCGATTTAAAATTCAAACAGCTCAAAAACGGGGCCAAATTCGAATTTCAAACGCACATGCAGGCTGGGCAGGAAAATTCCCGCCCAGCCAAGAGGTCGACTATGTAGTCGACCCCCCCCCCCAACTAGGTCGACTATGTAGTCGACCTGGGGGTCGACCTGTCTGGTCAACCCGACCTGCTGGTCTGGCCCTAGCTCGATTTTTTGGGGCTTGGTTGTGTCACTAGGGTTTACTTGTCACATTCTGATTGGCTTCTCCTAAGATGGATGGCCTTGATTAACTCTAGCTTCATCGACTCTAATCAATTTGAAATTCTATATAAACAACTCTAGTCTCAACCTAAATTCACACAAATAATATAGAACTAAAGCCGTAATGCTGCTGGAAGGAAGCCAAGAGTAGTCTCCACTTGTAGAAAGTTTAGAAACGAGCAAAACTAAAAGAAAAACATGAATGAAACAACGTTAGTCTACCCAAAGGAAAGCATTTCAAATTCAGAACTCAGAATCCAGAATTCAAGTTCGTCGTTTGTTGTAAGTATAGTGATTTTTCCGATGTGAATAAAAGTTAGGATTTGATTCGGTGTAAAATGGAAATGGAATTGTGTTATTGTATAACGACGATGTAAATTCATATCTATGTGTTGTAATGATTGTGGTATTGTGATGTTTGTGGTATAATTGACTTGATGTTGGATCCATTAGAATGTTTGTGGATTAATCTAGTTGATGCTGGATCTATTCAAATTCACATACAAGTTATTTGGCTCATATCTATACCTATATGGTTAGGTGATTATGACAAGTTATATGTTGTACAATAGAACCTTTATGCCTAAATGGTTAGGTTCATATACATGCTCCTATGTTTATACAAATGTTGCAAGTTCCTAATTGGATCCATGCCAAGATCTACTCTAATACATGTTTCATGTTGTAATTAGACATATGATTGGATCTAGTTTACACTCTTGCGATGAAATTATACATACTTTATGGACTTGTCATATGCTAGTTATGTTAGAAGTTATGCCTAGATCTAAACATGTTTAGGCTTATGTGGTCCAAATCATATGCTAATTTATGTGACACCTATTTGGTTAGATCCCTATTTCAATGCAAGTTCACATATATGTAAGTTCATTTAGGCTATGTTGAAAATTCACATGTATGTTGATTTAGTCTACGTTGCAAGTTCACACCTATGACATTCATGTTGACTATTTTGCAAGTTCACACCTATGATGTTCATATTGGCTATGTCAAAAATGCCAAGTTTGAAAGTGTATGCGTGTACTTGCCGAGTATGATACACACAAGGATCGTGTAATATGACAAACAATATTCAAGTATAAAGTAATAACTATCCGCAGATAAGTAAATATAGTAAATGCAGTAAAAAAGGAAAAAATCACACTAGAGATTTTTATACTGGTTCGAAACACCGTCCTACGTCCAGTCCCAGACCTCTCTCTGGATTTTCACTAATCAACAACCTCTCTTCACCCGAAGGAACAGGTTCACAACACTACTTGATTCACGGGCCACAAGCTTACCCACTTGATTTCACGGGCTACAAGCTTACCCACTTGATTTCACGAGCTACGAGCTTACCCACTTGATTTCACGGGCTACAAGCTTACCCACACAGGACAATTACAAGAGTTTGACTTTTGAATGTGTTCTTGCTTCAACACTGATTAGTTAAAAATTGAGTACACCTTTCCTATAATCTTATCCTCAAATGTAATTTGATGTTTGCGAAGATTCGGAAGTGGATTATCGTTGAATCACAAGTGTATTAAATATGCTTGGAGATTCAAACGATAATATAATGATTTTGAGTGCTTTTTGAATGCAAAATAGATCAGAGAATAGAGAGTGAAATTCGATAGGTTGGATTAATGAATCACGATATATCTATAGCGATTGAAAAGTTATAATCATTAGTGAAAAGTTGCAACAAAAAAAAGATGATTCCTGATGAAGAGAAATGGATGCAACCTTTCATAAAAGAAGATGTCTCTTCAAAAATATGCTTTATTATTCAAAAAGCTGTTGACAGGTAAAATGTACAGGTAGACAGGTTTTTGACCGTTACCTTTAAAAAGCTGTTGACATGTTAATTTTTACAGGTAGACAGGTTTCATTTGAAATCCTATTGACAAGTTAAAAATAACCTGTTGACATGTTTTTGTCAACTTGCTACAGAAAAGAGTTTTCATGAATATTTTTAAAAGCAATGAGAAGTATGATTATTTGAGGATAGATTTTTACATTTATAACTCTAAATAACCAACTTCTAACCTATGAAAAAAAATCAATTTTTCTTTTTTTCAATCATGAAGCTTCTTCTTGTCATTAATCAAAATAATCATTGAAATCTTTGACTCAACATTCTCCCCCTTTTTGATTGATGACAATATTGCTTAATATTTCAATCTCCATTGCTATCTCCCCCTGTTTATATGCTCCCCCTGAATTATATAACTAAATCTCTGCAAGAAGGAATGTTAGTAACATTTTCTCCCCCTTTGTCATCGACAAAAGGGGTACACAACAGTGAATGAGATTATAGTCGTATCATCACAACACTATGTAGTTAAAACATAGAACATCACACATAGATTGTAACACATATTACAAACCATACTAGACCAAACATACCAAACTAAGTTATGTAGCGTACGTACTTAATTAAAACATAGCACTAATTATGTACAAAATATAGATAGAAGGGACTACTCGGATGGTCAGTCCGAATTGGTTTCTTCTCCTTCTGTGTCATCTTCTTCTTCACTTTCTTCCTCGTCTTTGTCTTGTTCTTCGCCTTCCTCACTTCCACCTTCTTCAATATGTGACGTTCCACGACCACGACCATGTTGGGTACTTGCTCCAGAACTAGTGCCCTCCTCCGAAGTTGACCATGTAAATGTAGGAGGCATTGGACGTTTTCCGAGATCTTGAGCAAGTGTGGTAGAGGACGAGGCACAAGAAATTGCTTCCCAAATTATACCGAAGAAAGACTTGAGTTTATTAAACTGCTTGTCGAGTTTTGTGTCCAAACGATCAAGCTTATCATCGGTTCTTTTAAGTCTTCCTTCCAGTAAAAATTGATTTCTTGCAATTTGCTCTTGAAATTCTTTTGTTGACGAAGTAGGTGGAGGAATTCTAACGTCTTCCGGTCTTTGCGTAGTAATTTGTGAGGAAGAAACCTCTAGAGGACCTTGGTGTACATATTACTCAAAAGGAATAATATTTAAGTATGGCTCGGGAAGTTTCATTCTCTTCTTTGATGCTTTATTAATACACTTAGGTTTTGAAATTTTGGACTCGGGAGATGGAATTCCGCAATCCATTAGGAGGCGCATAATATATTCGTTGTAAAACAGGTGTGGTCGTGAAAGTTTGTTTACCATTGAAATTTCATCAAAAATCATTTCAACCCAATTAACACTAATATCTCCATAAATAGCATATAATGCCTTAAAATTTTCTCTATAAACGGCATCGAAATTTCCAGTCCTTGGCAACAAGGAATGCGTGATACAGAGATGAAGAATTCTAGCAGGGGGTCCTAAATTGATTCCTTTTGTACTTGACTTATGATCTTCAATGAACAAGTGACTAATTTTATCTCTAATATGAATAGGACAGAAATCACTAGAGAAATTAATACCATTATTTGGAGAATGAAGAACTTGTCCCATTCTATCTTTGGAGATAAAAACATGTTTTCCACAAACTACTGACCATAAACAATCGGACGGGTTATCCGGTTTAAATTTCTCTAGGTTGAGATTAGCGTAGAACAGCTTAATTATTATATGATTAATTTCTATGTTGTTATCATCAAAATTAAAGAGAGAATCAATACCTGCTCTATTCGCTATATCTCTACCATCATGGAGAAAGAAATCAGAGAACTTTATGAAAGATCCTTGATGAATGGTGTAATCCTTCGTCTTATTCCATCTTTTCACAGCAATAGGATCCATTAACCAATGTTTGATGTGTGAATCGATAGGTTGGAGATGTGAGGAAGAAGAAGATGTTTTTGTTTTCTTATGTTTTGGAGCCATTGGAATATGAATTGAAATTGAAGAGATTAGGGCTGATAGGAATGGTTGTTTGGAGTTTAAAAGGAGTTGAAAACGAATTGGTGTGTTGGATTTGATTGTGAACCGACGTTTGTATATATAAAAACAGAATTATTCGCGATCGGTCGACAGGGAGGAAAAGGGCGGTCGACGGGAAATGTTTCTATTTTGAAACTGAAAAACAGAAACCGGTCGATAGGGGGGAATAGGGCGGTCGACATGAAATGTTTCTGGTTTGAAATTGAAAACATAAACCTGTCGACAGGGGGGAACATGGCGGTCGACAGGAAATGTTTCTGGATAGAAATAAAACAGTTTAAATATAAACCAGTCGACAGGTGATGTGCAGGCGGTCGACAGGAAAACTCTCTGGATTGTAATTGAATAAAACCGGTCTACAGGTTATTTTTACCGGTCGACGGATACTGTATATTTTTGTTTTACTCACTTCTCTTGTTTATATATTTGAACCCTGTTAAAACTTCATTATAAATTATGAGGAATAAAACATAAATACACCAAATAAATCAATATAAATGATCTCCTTAAATACGATATATAGAAATTATTTTCTTGTTTCCCAAGGAGATTTTCCGCTTGCTCCTTCATTTTTGTTGTAATTCCTATCCAATGAGTTAGGTATTCTTGATGATGATGTGTGGGCTCATGAACGTTGTGCTTATTAGAGCTACAGAAGAATGAAGTTATTTGTTCGAGATACGTGAGCTGAGAAGCTGTTAACTTCTGCTCGTAATACATCTCCCTCTGGAGATCAACTTGATGCTTTTGATAATAGTATCTCATCTATTTTTTCTCGTGTACGTGGAGAACAAAGTAACGCTTTCTTGCAACATTTTGAGTTAGGTGTGGTGCCAGGTGTACGTGAGTTTTGATGGAAACCGGGAGGATGTTCCGGTGTCTTCGGGGAGTAGTGCTCGTCTGATTCGGAGCTAGTTATGGTGATGTGTGATCTTCGAGCACATTCTTCGCAAATATGAGCCATTACAAGATGAATGAAGATTGAAAAGATGAATTCAGAAAGCACTCAACGAAGATGTATATATAAGACTACTTCTATTTTTAGAAGTGGTCCATATTAATCTCACCAAAAAATAACACTTTATTTTAGGAGAGAAAATAGTTAAACAATAACTATTTGTATTAGATAGAAAAGAACTCTTCTACGTTTAAAATATTGTTTACTTTTCAAGTTCCTTTCTAGATAATAAGCCTAGCTCTCTACGTAATTTTATGAAACTTGATTCGAGTAGAGGCTTGGTAAATATATCAGCTAGTTGATTATCCGTGCTTACATATTCAAGATTTATATTTCCTTTTTCAATATTATCTCTTAGAAAATGGTGTCGAATATTGATATGTTTAGTCCGAGAGTGGTTAACCAGGTTTTTTGAAAAAGTTTACTGCACTTGTGTTATCACAATATATGATTGAATTTGATAAATTTATTCCAAAGTCTTTAAGTGTTTGTTGCATATATAAAACTTGTGTACATGCAAAAGTCGCTGATATATACTCCGCTTCACACGTCGAAAGTGAAACACAATTTTGTTTCATACTAAACCAAGAGACAAGTGATTTTCCAATAAAATGGCAAGTACCACTTGTGCTTTTTCTATCCGTTCGAGATCCTCCGAAATCGACATCACTATATGATACTAACTCAAATGAACAATCTTTTGGATAGAAAAGACCAAAATTTTTGGTATTATTAAGATAACGAATTATACGTTTCACTGCTCGTAAGTGTGATTCTTTAGGATTGGCTTGAAATCGTGCACATAAACAAACACTCATCATAATGTCTGGATGACTAGCCGTTAAATATAAAAGAGAACCTATCATACTGTGATATGTATTTTGGTCTACACTTTTACCATTTTCATCTTTTTCAAGATGAGTAGATGTACTTATAGGAGTAGTTTTTCCGGAAGTATTTTCAAATCCAAATCTTTAACAAGATTTCCACAATATTTTTCTTGATTTATGAAAATACCATTCGGAAGTTGTTTAATTTGAAGACTAAGAAAGTATGATAATTCTCCCATATGTGACATTTCAAATTCTTTGGTCATAACTTCTGCAAATTCTTTACAAAGTTTTTCATTTATTGATCCAAAGATTATATCGTCCACATATATTTGAATAACCAATATGTCTTTTTGTGAATGTTTAATAAATAATGTTTGGTCAACCTTCCCTATATGAAAACCCAAATCAAATAAGATAACTTCGTAAGCGTTCATACCAAGCACATGGTGCTTGTTTTAAGCCGTACAAAGCTTTTTTAAGTTTAAATACATGATCCGGATATTTTTCATGTTTAAATAATGGAGGTTGTTCAACATATACTCTTTCTTTTATAAACCCGTTTAAGAATGCACTCTTGACATCCATCTGATATAATTTAAAATTGTGATGACAAGCAAAAGATAATAAAATTCTAATAGCCTCTAGTCTTGCGACAGGTGCGAATGTTTCTTCATAATCGATACCTTCTTCTTGATTATAACCTTGTGCTACAAACCGTGCTTTATTTCTACTGATATTCCCTTGTTCATCAGCCTTATTTTTATAAACCCATTTAGTTCCTATAACCGATTGGTCACTTGGCCTTGGAACAAGTTCCCATACATCATTGCGCTCGAACTGATTTAGCTCTTCTTGCATGGCAATGATCCAGTAGTCGTCGGTAGCAACTTCCTTAGGATTTTTCGGTTCGATATTCAAAATAAACGCAACATGACTCATTTGATTAAGTTGACTCCTTGTCCTAATCTGTGAGGCTACTTCTCCAATAACATTTTGAACCGGATGATCTCTTAGAATTCTCGGAGGAGATCTAAATCTAGGTGGAGAAGGTGCCACAGCAGGTTGAGGAATATCTTCAATAATTTCTGAGTCAGAGTCATTATTTGTGATGGTAGGACTATTAGTGACTATATTTTCTTCGTCATCTAATATATTATGAGATGGCTTATAGAATTCGTCAAAAGATACATGAAGTGATTCTTCAATAGTTTTAGTTCTCTTATTGAATATACGATAGGCCTTGCTTCGTTCCGAATATCCGACAAATATACCTTTATCGGATTTTGGATCAAATTTTCCCAGATGGTCTTTCATATTTAAAATAAAACATTTAGAACCGAAAAATGTTTTGAATTAACCGTAAAGCTGCTACCGACGACTACTGGATTCAAAACATAACACTTAGAACCGATAAATGTCAACTAGGAAAATATTTAGCTCGAACTACTGGATTCAAAACATAACACTTAGAACCGATAAATGTCAAATTCCAAGGCCATAAGATGTATTTATCGATTACCCATAAATGTCAACTATTTATGGGTAACATGTTTATCTTATTGCCATTTAAAACATTTATCGGTTACCCATAAATGTTTTGATAAGTATTTATGGGTAACCGATAAATGGCAATAATCCTTTTGGGTAACCGAAAAATGTCAACTAGGAAAATATTTAAATAGCTCATAAGATGTATTTTTCGTGAGAGGTCGAATAGATACACGATTCAAAACATAACACGCAGTTGCAACAACTTCTGCCCAAAAATGTTTTGATAAAGTGGATCCATTTAATAATGTTCTTGCATATTCTTGTAAAGTCAGATTTTTTCGTTCTACAACTCCATTTTGTTGTGGAGTTCGACGAAACGAAAAACTTATGATTGATACCTTTCTTTGTACAAAAATGTTCAAATTCATTATTTTCGAACTCTCCGCCATGATCACTTCTTATATTCTTAACCTTAAGTCCTTTTGACTTTTGAATTTTCTTGATGAAGGATTTGAACTGCTTAAACGTGTCACTTTTATTTTTCAAGAAAATTACCCATGTATAACGAGAATAATCATCAACAATTGCAAACACATACCAACTATGATTTATTGACTGAACCTGTGTTGGTCCAAATAAATCCATATGTAATAACTTAAGTGGTTGTAATGTTGATATAACTTTCTTGAATTTGAAAGATGATTTAGTCAATTTTCCTAGTTGACATGCATCACAAATATTATTAACCGTAAAGCTCATTTTGGGTAGTCCTTTAACTAGATCATTTTTGGCTAGCTTGTCAATAGTTCTGAAGTTTATGTGACAGAAATGTTTGTGCTATAGCCATGGATCATTATCATTTGCTACAAGACACATTTCTGAATTATGATTGATGTTCATATTCAGAATATATATATTTGTCTCTATAACCTTCAAAAACTAGATTTCGATCTTTATCTAAAATACTACATTTATTATCCGAAAAAGAAATGATAAAACCTTTGTCGCACAGTTGACTAATACTTAGTAAGTTATGTTTCAAGTTTTTAACTAGCATGACATTAGTAATAAGAGGTAAGTTAGATGTACCGTAATTGCTCACATCGCCTTTGCCGATGATATAGCCTTTTGAATTATCTCCAAAAGTGACAGAGCCACCATCTGAATAAGGGATATTTGTTAATAAGCTCATGTCTCCAGTCATATGCTTTGAGCAACCACTGTCCAGTATCCACTTTCCTCTTTTCTTGAGTGAGTCCTGCAAAAAATAAAATTAAGTCCAAGGTACCCACCTTTCTATAGGGTCCTAAGAGTTAGGTCTTAGGAGTCCGGACCCGTATGAGTCCAAACCCATACGGGTCCGGTGTCCCCTTTATATAAAAATTTGGATTATGATGCACAGAATTCAAAAAAATTTGAATGTACTTGTTCCTAGTCAAATTGTTATTTGTTTTAGGAACCCATATTTGTATAGTTTTGACATTCTACTTTTGAAATTTCACAATCGATTTTGGTTTGGAATATAATAAACTAAGATTTTTCTTAGCTTCAGTTTCTTGTACTACCTTATTTTTCCTTTTTCTTTTACCAAGATGTTTCTTGATAAATTGTTTCTTATATCCCAACCTTTGTTTATTTATAGCAGATTGTGAACTTTCAATAATTTTTGTCAAATTTTCTCGACCTTTATTAAAGTTAGAAACATTTTGAGTAATGCCGTTTAACTTTGTATGTAAACTAGCTTTTTCTAGGTCTAGAATTTTGACTTTTGCCTTAAGCTCATGATTTTCAGCAGTAAGAGCATCATTTTTCTCTTTCTGAGTTTCAATTTCTTGACTCAAAAGAGTTAATTGAGAATTAATATTAGATGATGACTCTTGAAAATTTTCAAGTTCCTCCTCTAATATTTTCTTCTCGTCTTTTAGCATATCACACTCCAACTCTGCTCTACGTAAGTCTGCTTGAGTTTGTTTGCATTGTCGTTTCATATCTTTGAATTTATATATCAATTCAGCATTTATATCAAGAACTTCTTCAAAAGAAGGAATTTGTACCTCATCTTCTTTTGCCATAAAACATACATTTGCTTGTTCATCGTCTGAGTCACTTTCACTATCAGACGAAGATGAGTCTGAACCATTCCATGTTACTGAGAATGCTCATTTCTTTGACTTGTCCTTCTTGTGTTTAAATTTTTCACTTTCTGTCTTCTTCTTTTGCTCCAGATAATCCTTTTGCGTATGTCCCTTCTTGTTACAGTTGAAGCATTCTACATTTGATGAAGATGGTTTATTTGATCCGAACTTCTTTCTGTTGTAACAACTAGCCTTTCGTTGCTTTAAGAATTTCTTGAATCCTCTTGCAATGAATGTTAGATCTTCATCTTCAGAATCTGAGATGTCTTCATCCTTTTCAGCATGAAATGCTACATTTTTTTTCTTCCTTTTGTTCTTTTCTAGCCTGCAAATTTGCTTCATAAGACATTAGATTTCCTATCAATTCATCTGGCTTCATGACAGAAAGGTCATTAGCTTCTTCAATCGCTAATATTTTCCTTCCCATTCACTAGTCAGAGAATGTAGGACCGTCGAAACTACATCAAAATCAGAATATTTTTTCCCTAATCCAACAAGTGCATGATGAATGGTTTGAAACCGTGAATACATCTCATTGATAGTTTCATTTGGCTTCATTTTAAAATTTTGAAATTGACTTTTCAACAAAGCAATTTTTGCTTGTTTAACCTTATTAGTACCTTCCTGAGTAGTTTTTAGCGTTTGCCAAATTTGATAAGCAGTGGTACAAATACTAACACGATTATATTCGTTTTGATCTAATGCACAAAACAACATATTAATTGCCATTGAATTTACAGCAGTTGCGGTTTTCTCAGCCGCCGTCCATTCTGCATACTCAGTCGTTGGATTGACTATTTCTTTCTGAGTAGCATTCCAAGCATCATAGTTGGTTGATTGCATGTAAAAATCCATACGTGTTGCCCAATAACTATAGTTAAGACCATTGAAGAAGGGAGGTCTTTGTGTCGATTGACCTTCAGCGTAAGTGGTGTTAGTGCTACTTCTTGGGTTATTTGCCATATTACTAGAATATATCAAATAACTGTGTTACGGTTATGTGATAACCTCGCTCTGATACCAAATAAAAGTGTATGCGTGTACTTGCCGAGTATAATACACACAAGGATCGTGTAATATGACAAACAATATTCAAGTATAAATTAATAACTATTCGAAGATAAGTAAATATAGTAAATGCAGTAAAAAAGGAAAAAATCACACTAGTAATTTTTATACTGGTTCGGAACACCGTCCTACGTCCAGTCCCAGACCTCTCTCTGAATTTTCACTAATCAACAACCTCTCTTCAACCGGAGGAACAGGTTCACAACACTACTTGATTTATGGGCCACAAGCTTACCCACTTGATTTCACGGGCTACAAGCTTACCCACTTGATTTCACGGGCTACGAGCTTACCCACTTGATTTCATGGGCTACAAGCTTACCCACACAGGACAATTACAAGAGTTTGACTTTTGAATGTGTTCTTGCTTCAACACTGATTAGTCAATAATTGAGTACACCTTTCCTATAATCTTATCCTCAAATGTAATTTGATGTTTGCGAAGATTCGGAAGTGGATTATCGTTGAATTACAAGTGTATTAAATATGCTTGGAGATTCAAATGATAATATAATGATTTTGAGTGCTTTTTGAATGCAAAATAGATCAGAGAATAGAGAGTGAAATTCGATAGGTTGGATGAATGAATCATGATGTATTTATAGTGATTGAAAAGTTATAATCATTAGTGAAAAGTTGCAATCAAAAAATGATGATTCCTGATGAAGAGAAATGGATGCAACCTTTCATAAAAGAAGATGACTCTTCAAAAATATGCTTTGTTGTTCAAAAAGCTGTTGACAAGTAAAATGTACAGGTAGACAGGTTTTTGACCGTTACCTTTAAAAAGCTGTTGACAGGTTAATTTTTACAGGTAGACAGGTTTAATTTGAAATCATGTCGACAAGTTAAAAATAACCTGTTGACATGTTTTTGTTAACTTGCTACTGAAAAGAGTTTTCATGAATATTTTTAGAAGCAATGAGAAGTATGATTATTTGAGGACAGATTTTAACATTTATAACTCTAAATAACCAACTTCTAACGTATGAAAAAAATCAATTCTTCTTTTTGTTATTGATTCCCCTTTTTCTCGATCATTAAGCTTCTTCTTGTCATCAATCATAATAATCATTGAAATCTTTGACTCAACAAAGTTTACATATATGTCATGTTTATGAATCCCTTATGCCAATTTTGTGTACGCTAAATTAGGCTAAGTTTTTAGCCTAATATTATATGTTAAAAATCATGCGAATGTAAAATTAGGCTAAGATTGTTAGCCTAATATTTAGACGGGGTAACGTTGGGAAAGTTTGGAAATTATATGAATTGACATGTTTGTCACATGCCAAAATTGGTGGCATTTAAACGGTATAAATTCTTATACCAAAAATGTTAAACTTGGAAAGTGGGCCATGACATTTAATTTACATATAACAAGTAATAAAGACAAGTATGTAAATTTAGAAAATACGAGTATGCTTAACACGAGGCTGGATTGAGTTGTGATGTAAACCTGCCCGGACCCACCCGGCTGTCTGGTAGTCACAAAAATACCTATCCAATGTGAGAGGTTAAGCATTGAGCCCAATAAGGAACCGAGGTTAGATTGAGTTACGGTGTAAATCTGCCCGGAACCGACCGGCACATCCAGTAACCGTAACAATACCTGTCTAATGTGAGTGGTCGGTGCTTTAAAAAGCTAAGGACAGACAATCGGGATGGTAGGGTTAAGTTAACTAAAACACTTAACCAATTCAACATGTTAATTTAACTGATGGGTGGGGTTAGGTAAATACAGACACTTAACCACTTAACATGTTTTGACTAGAAAACCCTAGTAACGGGGACCCATTTCAGCAGTTACCCAATTAGGTATCATGGTACCCTGAAACTAGGCAAGGTGGGGCACGATTACTGGGCTGATTGTAAGCGGTCAAAGCGACGGCGGTGGTTGCAACAGTGTAGGTTCTAAAGGAGTGCGGGTGTGCACACACTTCGGAGCAGACAAACAGGGCACTGGGGGCACCAGTAGTATAACCTATGCATTCTAGTATTGTGTCGGGCCGCCACCATAGGACTTGATACACCTCATGGTGGGACCAGCATAGGTATCTACACTCATTGGGGGCCGTAAGACACAGATGATTATGCGAGTAGGAGCCGATCTTTAGAAAAAGGGGATCACTTCACCCTGATCATGGGGTGCCAGTTGAGACAGTACAAGTAGGTGCAGAGATATAGTGTGGGGTGCGATAGTATATTCGTTTCAAAGCTGCTTTATCTTAGTTTTATGATACTTTCCTATTTCTAGTTTATACCTATCATGCCCTTATTCTTATTCTCATACTGAAGAGTCACTAGACTTACCGGGCTTTATGTCTGACTCTATTTTTCTTTCGTCTTCTTTTCTTCCCCCCCCCCCCAAACCCCAGGTTCAAAGGGAGGAAACAACTCAGCTTAGTCAGACTCTTTACAAGCTTCAAGATAGTAGATGTACGGTTTGGACTCTCTTTCCTTGGCTATAGCTGTTGGACACAATCATGGGGATTTATGCAGTTTTTAATTATGTTTTATGCTTCTTTATTTAATAACCAAGACAGAAATGATGATGTTATGTTTTGGAAGTTATTATGTGACAGTTATGGAAATGTTTTGTATGAACACGTATTTATGAAATAAAAGTCTGTTTGTTTTCCGCTGCTTATATATATATATATATGTGTGTGTGTGTGTGTGTGTGTGTGTGTGTGTGTGTGTGTGTTTATATATATGTCTTGTGTTTATCTGTGACTTTTACTTACAAACATCCACCAAAGTTAAGGCATTCCCTTTGTGAGTGACCTTAATGGAGGGTGGGGGTGTTTCACTTGGTATCAGAGCGCAGATTTACCAGACTAGATAAAAAAATTTGAAACTATTTTCAAAAAGAAGTTTAAAGAAGAATTCTTTTTCAAGAAAAAGTGTCTTTTTTAAAAGGCATAATTCCCCAAAGCCATATGCACTATCTCTCTATCCTTTTGTCTTGAATACTTTCCTTTTTGTTCCAGCATATCTGGAGATCTTAACCTTCCAGAATGCGTATCGATCCCTGGCTGGTTCCGAAGGTACCTAGAGGCTAGGGCCAATGGTGCGGGCCCAGCAGATATTCCTCCTCCTACAGTGGCAGTGGTTCCTCCTCCTCCTCCTCATGGGAATACTTTCGCTAAGACGTGTAGAGACTTCAAGGCTATGGGAGGAAAGGACTTTTATGGAACTGAATCCTTTGTGGTAGCAAGGAACTGGCTGAAGGAGACTGAAGATTTATTCGTTATATTCGAAGTTGACGACAGGCAAAAGATACAGCTAGCAGTGTGGTTGCTCAAAGACGAAGCTTCCTATTGGTGGGAAGTTACCCATGCTGAGAGGCCAGTGGAAACTTAGGAAGATTTTAAGATGAGATTTGAGATGAAATTCCTCTCCCAAGCTGAAAGAAGCCTGCAGATGGAGAAGTTCCTAACTCTTAAACAAGGAAGTAAGACAATCAACGAGTATGTCAATCAGTTTAATCAGCTGGCCAAATTTGGGCTGGATTTAGTAAACACCCAACACAATAAAGCCCTTCGCTTCGTCAAAGGTCTGAATGAGCCTTTACACAGCCTCGCTATGACCCATATCACTACAACAAAATGGCCCTATTACAACGGTGGGCAAACCGTCGTGTATTAAGAAGTTGTAATAGACTGATATATTTTACAACTTTTTTGCACTGTTGCAACACCGTTGTAATATGTATGTTTTACAACTTTTCTCCACCGTTGTAACAAACTTTATTACGATAGTTATGCACCGTTGTAATAAAATATACTACAACTGTTATACACCGTTGTGATTGACATTTGGTTTTTTTTTTAAAAAACATCTTTTGCAACTGAAAAGAACAATGCACTAAATATAACAATACTGCATAAGAAAATCTGATATTACAGTTATTTGCAAACTAATTTATTAAAATACTCAAATATTCAGTATTACAAACAATAAGTTTTAGACAACATTTCGTACATTATTACATACTTGACCGTTACAAAGCAACTTAGTACAAGCACAAGTTATCCACAAAAAATTGCATATCCTACGGGAGTACACTAGTTGAAGACAAGGAAATCTTTACGCCATTTATCTTTTTGGTGCAAGAATTCCGCTGCTCACCCTTTGTTGGTAGCTCGAGTATAGGAAGAACGCTGCAAAGGATCAAAAATGATTTTGTAAAAATTTATTATCTCTTCATAGTTATGCAAAGGATCAAAAATGATTTTGTAAAAATGATTTTTATCATTTAGCCTTTAATAGAACAATTCATTTTCGCATTATTTGAAAAAAAATCTATTATTTCTTCGTAGTTATGCATATAAGTACTTATTATCAATTGAAATCATCGTTCTTCCGCTCAACCTTTCAAGTAATATAGTAGTCATTAGATATGTTTTAATCAATTTCAGTTTTTGAAAAACTACTTCCTGAATAATCAGCAAAACTTGATAAACAACTCAAACATTTAAGAATTGCTTACCTGCCGAAAGGACCCGGATATTAACAGCAACCATAAGCAGTCTAACAGCCAACTTTTTGCCCCTTGACCCAATTATTAAGGTTCTTTCCTACCTGTAAAAACAAATCTCCGGACTGCCTCCTTTGAATGAGACACCCAAGGAGATTGCATGGGCAATCAACAGGGTTAGACATAACACGTCTGGTATGATTGTATTTAAAATCATGTGGCATACACAAACAGTTTTAGATCTATAATGTGTAGTACTTAGTGTACAATTCTATAGTGTATTTACAGTTTAAGCAGATCACTACACATCACCTTAAAATTGTAAGAATAATTATACAAAATTGGTTATGTATCCAACCACTACACATATCATTAATCTATCTAAATAAATATGTATATCAGGTCAGATGTTACTCAAACGAAGCATCTTTTTATTAAATTGCCTAAACAATTACATAATAGGTCATGTGTTCATCAAGCAAAGCAAACACAAATGTTTACTGTTTAAGTAAATACATACATAGCAGTCCACGTGTCTAACATTAATATGCATATATACTAAACTGACTAAGCAATGGTATAGCAGGTCATGTGTTCCCTTATAAAACACATCTATATCAAACTGTCCAAACGTTCATGTGACCAGATATGTGTTCACAAGGTAGTTATAGGAAAGTGCATCAACATTCAGTTTATACTACACATTAACAAATGTGTGTTACTTATCACGAGTTACTTGCCAAAGTATAAAACAGATTCAGTTAGCATATTTAAACTGAATTAAAAGTAGACATATACAGCAAGATTCATGCTTATCACTGTATATGTATATACATACATACATACATACATACATACATATATATATAACATTTGATTGATTTTACTAGGAATGACTAGCATCTATTTGTAACAGACCGAATTCATAAAGATTCATAACATTAATGTATGTTCCCATTACTCAATCAATTTATGTTCCTATACTGGCATTTCTAATATATGCTTGCACTTCCAACTAAAGATGTGTCCACTTAGTTTCAGGTTCCTATTTTCACTTGCATCAGTAAAATATGTGTATGTGAGAATGTCATTCGTATCTACGTGAATCAGAGCATACCCCCCAAACAATACATTCAAAGCAGAACATGCATTACCAGCCAAACATCCAAGGCAAACTAGACCATAACAGCCAATGATTTCCATTTTAATCTCTATTATTAACCCTTTTTGTTTATACTTATTTCATATCAGGTTATATGCACTCGGCACTTATATTTATGTATACTCAATCAATAAGTTAACATTTATACCAGTCACAACACAAGGGCATTCAAGCATTTATATCAATTTATATTAATCTGTCCACTTATTCCTTAACTGGCATTTCAGATTCTGATATACATGTATATAGACACATTTCCATGCATATATACTATCCTCCATTCCATTTTAAATCTGGCTTTTATATATATATATATATATATCCTACTACAACCAGAGAACAATTAAGATCGACATCAATCCCTAACCATAACAACATGCTATTCGAACAGTGTAGCATCCATCAATATAAAGCATCCAAAATAACATATGAATCAATTAACCAACATTCATATTTATTTACAATGATCCTATGATGGAAACAAGGATAAAATAGTTGCCTATAAAGGACTTATTGCTAAGGAAAAGGAAATACACTCACCGAGATTTAATGTCTATTTTCCCCCCTTTCAGATCTCGTTTAGGCACTCGAACCCTTTAGATTCGCCATTGCCATCCCTCTGGAGTCCACTCTCATTGATGCGAGACGATCCCCTTCTGATTTTCCCCCAATTTATATTTCTAGGGCATTCGGCCATTATCAGGTTTATTTATTCAAACAAGAGAGAAAAAAATGGAAAAGGGTTGTCGATATTTCTCTTTGTTTACACTATACAAAGGCTAGGGTTTCCTCCTTACCAATTGAAAATTTTTCCCCTAGGTGTTATATTTGACTTTATAATCCTTAAGCAAATTGTTTATGTTACACACATACACAAATAAACATGTATGTTTTTCCAAAATTGTAAACCATGTACAAATTTTTATATTTTCATCATATACTCAAACAAATGATTTTTATTTATTTATTCACCCCAAATATTTATATAGATTTAATTGAAACAAATATAATTTTAGGGTCATAAAATTTTGGGTTCTCACAGGACGTGTCAGAAAATATTTTGCTTAAGCATTAGATATTGCTCATTAATAATAGATATTGTTAACTATTCCTTATTTCTTCTTATTTATAATTAAATATAACTTATTAAAAGTTTATTATGTACATTTTACTAATAACCCTTCATTATTAAATACTTAACAATCATTATTTAAAAACTAATTTTTACTACTTAATTAGTGATTCTTACTTCTTATTTATTGATTACTAAAATTAATTATTCATTACTAAAAACTAATTTTTATTTATTTATTTTTAATTTCTAACAATAATACATAATTATTATTTATTAATTATTATATAGCGAAAAGAAATTATTAATATTAGTTATTACATATTTTCAAATAAACTATTTATTATTATTATTAAACAATAGTTATTGAGTATTAATATTTTTATTAATTATCTAATTTTTATTAATTATTAATATGGTATTTTTGTTGTAGTGTAGTCATATATTACAACAGTCAAAAAAATAAAGGTTGTGATTGGCTTTTATTACAACTGTCAAAATAACACAATTGTTAAAAATAAGTTTATTACAACTTTTCTGGAAAAAAGTTGTAAAAAAAACATTTATTACAACGGTGATTTTGCCACCATTGTAAAACTAAAGTTGTAATATGGTGTTTTTGTTGTAGTGTATACCCATGGGAGCGACCTATGAAAGCTTGGTGGACATGGCGCTGCTACACGAGGAAGATAAAGGCAAGAAAGCGGCAAAGTCGGAAGTGCCTCAAGAAAAGAAAGAGGGTTTACAGGCTAAGAAAACATACTTCAAGAAAGGCGGGAAGAACAACAAATCCCGTGAAAAGAGAAGGTGCAATTTCTGTGGCATTGTTGGACATATAGCAAAAGACTGCAGAAAGAAGAAGGCAAAGATGAATGGTGGTTGCTTCAGTTGCGGCGAGACTAGACACTTGGCTAAGGACTGCCCGAAGAAGCGGGGGCAGGGACAGAGGACTGGATCCACCTCAGAGGGACAGGTTCACACGTTGGGAACGAGGTAGAAATATTTCTGTAGAAAGCTTAGTTTATCTGTATGATCATCCAGTTCGCGCTCTCTTTGATTCTGGTGCATCACACTCCTTTATTTCATCTGCTTTAGTAGAAACTCTGCACCTAGACACTAGTATGGTAGAAGATCCCTTGGTTGTTTCAAATCCAATTGGCGGCTCGGCTTATTTGTCGATGGTTTGGTTGGATTTGAAAAATCTCTATTCCAAGTGTAGAATTTAGACGTAGTGCCTTTGTTTTGGGCTTTTCAGGATATGGGCTGATCTTAGGCATGGACTGGTTATCCAGTAATGGTTCCATTCTTGATTGTGAGAAAAGAGTGGTTAGGCTCTTGACTCGGCTCGGTAACACTCTAGAAATTTCTTGTAATCCCTTGAATGCTGTTATGCTTAGTTATCTAGAGTCGCTTGACGCTTCTGTTGAGAATTTGCAGTCGGTTAGAGTGGTCCGGGAATATCCGGATGTCTTTGAAGAGGTGAAAGGCTTACCTCCGAAGCGGGAAATAGACTTCCGCATATATCTTGTTGATAATGCAAAGCCCGTAGCTTTTCCTGTTAGACACATGGCTCCAAAGGAGAGAAAGGAGCTCAGTAAGCAAGTTAAGGAGCTTCTCGAGAAGGGGTTTATAAGGCGGAGTATCTCGGAATGGGGTGCTCCAATAGTGTTCGCCACCAAAGCAGATGGTTCACTACGTCTTTGTGTGGACTATAGGGAGCTAAACAAGCTGACTAAAAAGAATAGACAGTCGCTTCCCAGAATAGACGATTTGTTTGATCAGCTTGTAGGTGCTCGGTCTTCTCCCAACTTGATCTAGCTACTGGGTTCCATCAGCTAAGGGTAGCTGAAGAAAGCATTGATAAGACGACAATTAGAACCCAGACGGTTTCTTCGAGTGGCTTGTCATGCTTTTCGGCTTGACAAACACACCCGCTTATTTTGTAAACCTAATGAGCAAGGTGTTCAGAGAATTCCTCAATAAGTTCGTGGTGGTCTTCGTAGACGATATTTTGATCTTCTCAAAGAATGAGGAAGAATATGCTCAACATCTGAAAGAGATTATGGTAACTCTTCGAGTTCATCAGCTAAAAGCCAAATTCTCCAAGTGTCACTTTTGGAGAGAAGAAGTAAGATTTCTTGGGCATATAGTGTCCAAAGAGGGGTTAGCTGTGGACCCCGCGAAAGTGGTGGCAGTGCAAGATTGGAAGACACAAAGAAATGCAACTGAAGTTCGAAGCTTTCTTGGACTAGCCAGTTTTATCCTAAAGTTCATTAGGGATTTCGCAAAAATCTCAACTCCACTCACAAGGCTAACAAAGAAGAATCTAGCATTTGCTTGGGATTTGGACTGTGATATTGCCTTCCAATGCTTAAAAAGGGCTCTTACAACAGCCCCAGTTCTGACTTTGCCAGATGGAAGCAAGATGTTTACAGTATACACGGATGCTTGTGGTATGGGACTAGGCGTTGTTCTGATGCAAGAAGGGAGGGTAGTAGCTTATGGTGGAAGACAATTGAAAGTTCATGAAAAGAGCTACCCAACCCATGTCCTTGAGTTAGCCACCATCGTCTTTGCGCTTAAGTCTTGGCGCCATTATCTCCTAGATGAGAAGTTCGAATTATATACTGACTATAAATCGTTGAAGTATATTTTCTCGCAGAAAGATCTTAATTTGAGGCAGCAAAGGTGGCTGGAGTTCCTTGCCTCATATGATTTTGAAATTTCCTATACTCTCGGCAAAGGCAACGTAGTAGCAGACGCGTTGTGCAGAAAGAAACTGACCCTAAGCCCTCTCTTTGTAGAAAGGCAAAGCTTCGAGTATATAACCAGTTTTGATTTTAGGCCCTCCTCTGATTTTGTACCTGGTTTGTTAACATCCCTAGAAGTACGACCCACTCTTTTAGACTCAATAGGGGCTGCACAACGCAAAGACCCTCAGCTTGTTGATGTGATTGATAAATTAATTAGGGGTGAAACTTCCAGTCACCTCAATAGGTACTCCATTGATGATAAAGGTTGGCTGAGGCGAGATGGAAGGCTATGCGTCCCACAAGCAAGGGATTTGGTAAAGAAGGTTCTCGAGGAAGCACATCGTTTCAAGATGACAATACATCCAGGTGGGGACAAGATGTACAAGGACGTAAAGAGAGTTTTCTATTGGAGCGGCATGAAGAAAGATGTGGCAGATTTCGTTTCTAAGTGCGTGACATGCCAACAGGTCAAGGCGGAACAAAAGAAACCTGGAGGACTGCTTCATCCTTTAGAAGTCCCGCAATGGAAGTGGGATAGCATTTCGACGGACTTCATTGATGGGTTGCCTAGGTCAAGAAGGGGCAATACTAGCATTTGGGTAATAGTGGACAGGCTCACTAAAAGCGCCCACTTTATACCTATCAAGATTAGAAGGACTCCCTCGTCTCTAGCTTCTCTTTATCTCAAGGATATAGTTCGACTCCATGGAATACCCTCCAGCATAGTGAGTGACCGAGATCCCATCTTTACAAGCGAATTTTGGCGGATTCTGCAAGAAGTTGTAGGCACACAGTTGTGCTTAAGCACGGCCTATCACCCCCAAACTGATGGTCAGACAGAAAGGGTGAATAGAGTATTAGAAGATCTTTTGAGACTGTGCGTCCTTGACTTCGGAGGGACATGGGAAGATCATCTTCCTTTAGTGGAATTTGCTTACAATAACAGCTACCAAGCCACCATCGGCAAGGCACCCTTCAAAGCTTTGTATGGAAGACCATGCCGATCACCAACTTGTTGGTGGGAGTCTACTGACAAGGTTATACTTGGGCCAGAGATGATTAGAGAGACTTCAGAAAAAGTGGACTTGATACGAAGGAGAATGAAGACCGCCTAAGACAGACAATAATCCTACGCCGACAAAAGAAGGACCGACCTTGAGTTTGAGGTTGGGGACAGGGTTTTCCTTAAGGTATCTCCTTTAAGGAACGTCATTCGCTTTGAATCCGCAGGAAAGCTAGCACCAAGATTTGTAGGACCGTTCCCTATCATCGAGAAGATTGGGAAGATAACTTATAGAGTAGAGATGCCTGAAAAGTTGGCCGGAATTCACAACGTCTTTAACGTTTCTCATCTCCGGAAATGTCTACATGAATCTGTAGAAGTGGTGGAGCCAAACATTCTAGAAGAAGCCAAAGTGGAACGCGAAGCGACTGTGAGGAGAGTTCCAACTCGAATCGTAGGAACTGAAATCAAAAGGCTACGCAACCGCGAAGTTAAGCTCATCAAAGTTCAATGGAGCGACGCCGAGGAAGACGCAACTTAGGAAACTGAGGACAGAATACGCGCGGCTTACCCTTTTCTTTTTGAGGGTACATCTTTGATCTCTCTTTTTCCTTAAATTACGCTTATATCTATCTTGTTAGGTATATCTCCTCGATCTTATCCTTTATCCTTAGGTAGAAACCCCTTTGGATGTAAACATGTAATTGAGACATGTTATGGTTGATGGCTGCAAGTGGTTGCAAGTGGTTGCTAGTGATTGCTCGTGGATGCATAGACACACACAACTTAGGTTTTAGATCGGCTCAGTCACTTCATATTGCATATGCATATGTGTATTCATATTTGTATGTGGTTGAAACTTGATATGTCGTCATATGGATGTCGCATTTGTATGAATGGTTGCGCACCCATGTAGAATTATGAGTAAGGGAAAAATTTGCATACATAATGAATTCATGACACTTACATGATTTGCACTAAGGAGGTCAAGTGAATCAGTAGACCGCCGTATTTTGCATTAGATAAGGACATATACACACACTATGCATATGATCATAAAGCATTAGAAGTATTTTAAGGACAATGGCCGCCTGTGTTTGATGGTTGAGTAGATGGACGATTGGATGTTAGGATTTACGTTCTCCTAGACTTAAAGATTTCGGGGACGAAAACCTTTAAGGAGGGGAGAATGTAACACCCCAAATTTTCTGTTAAATTTAAATTAACAAATCAAAGTATAATTAATTCTAAATGAAATAATTAAGGGAAACGGGTTACTCCATTGTGTTCATCTCGGAATTCTGCTTGAGATAGAGTCTGAGTTTGCGTAAATCGGACTCCATATGAAGGAGTTATGACCTCCGGAAGTTTCAGAATTCGATTTAAAATTCAAACAGCTCAAAAACGGGGCCAAATTCGAATTTCAAACGCACAGGCAGGCTGGGCGGGAAAATTCCCGCCCAGACCAGGAGGTCGACTATGTAGTCAACCCCCCTAACCAGGTCGACACTATAGTCGACCTGGGTACCCAGGTCGACTACGTAGTCAACCTGGGGGTCGACCTATCTGTTGACCTGACCTGCTGGTCTGGCCCTGGCTCGATTTTTGGGGCTTGGTTGTGTCACTAGGGCTTACTTGTCGCCTTCTGATTGGCTTCTCTTGAGATGGATGGCATTGATTAACTCTAGCTTCATCGACGACTCTAATCAATTTGAAATTCTATATAAACAACTCTAGTCTTAACCTAAATTGACACAAATAATATAGAACTAAAGCCGTCATGCTGCTGGAAGGAAGCCAAGAGTAGCCTCCACTTGTAGAAAGTTTAGAGACGAGCAAAACTAAAAGAAAAACACGAACCAAACAATGTTAGTCTACCCAAAGGAATGCATTTCAAATTTAGAACTCAGAATCCAGAATTCAAGTTCGTTATTTGTTGTAAGTATAGTGATTTTTTCGATGTGAATAAAAGTTAGGATTTGATTCGATGTAAAATGGAAATGGAATTGTGTTATTGTATAACGACGATGTAAATTCATATCTATGTGTTGTAATGATTGTCGTATTGTGATGTTTGTGGTATAATTGACTTGATGTTGGATCCATTAGAATGTTTGTGGATTAATCTAGTTGATGTTGGATCTATTCAAATTCACATACAAGTTATTTGGCTCATATCTATACCTATATGTTTAGGTGATTATGACAAGTTATATGTTGTACAATAGAACCTTTATGCCTAAATGTTTATGTTCATATACATGCTCCTATGTTTATACAAATGTTGCAAGTTCCTAATTGGATCCATGCCAAGATCCACTCTAATACATGTTTCATGTTGTAATTAGACATATGATTGGATCTAGTTTACACCCTTGTGATGAAATTATACATACTTTATGGACTTGTCATATGCTAGTTATGTTAGATGTTATGCCTAGATCTAAACATGTTTAGGCCAATGTGGTACAAATCATATGCTAATTTATGTGACACCTATTTGGTTAGATCCCTATTTCAATGTAAGTTCACATATATGTAAGTTCATTTAGGCTATGCTGTAAATTCACATGTATGTTGATTTAGTCTACGTTGCAAGTTCACACCTATGACATTCATGTTGACTATTTTGCAAGTTCACACCTATGATATTCATATTGAGTATGCCAAAAATGCCAAGTTTACACCTATGTCATGTTTATGTTTATGAATCCCTTATGCCAATTTTGTGTACGCTAAATTAGGCTAAGTTTTTAGCCTAATATTATATGTTAAAAATCATGCGAATGTAAAATTAGGCTAAGATTGTTAG
Organism: Allium sativum; assembly: GCA_030737875.1. Lineage (NCBI taxonomy): Eukaryota > Viridiplantae > Streptophyta > Magnoliopsida > Asparagales > Amaryllidaceae > Allium > Allium sativum. Next base: position 313,958,868 of record CM060913.1, read on the forward strand.
CCTAATATTTAGACGGGGTAACGTTGGGAAAGTTTGGAAATTATATGAATTGACATGTTTGTCACATGCCAAAATTGGTGGCATTTAAACGGTATAAATTCTTATACCAAAAATGTTAAACTTGGAAAGTGGGCCATGACATTTAATTTACATATAACAAGTAATAAAGACAAGTATGTAAATTTAAAAAATACGAGTATGCTTAACACGAGGTTGGATTGAGTTGTGATGTAAACCTGCCCGGACCCACCCGGCTGTCCGGTAGTCACAAAAATACCTATCCATTGTGAGAGGTTAAGCATTGAGCCCAATAAGGACCTGAGGTTAGACTGAGTTACGGTGTAAATCTGCTCGGAACGGACCGGCACATCCAGTAACCGTAACAATACCTGTCTAATGTGAGTGGTCGGTGCTTTAAAAAGCTAAGGACAGACAATCGGGATGGTAGGGTTAAGTTAACTAAAACACTTAACCAATTCAACATGTTAATTTAACTGATTTATGGGGTTAGGTAAATACAGACACTTAACCACTTAACATGTTTTGACTAGAAAACCCTAGTAACGGGGACTCATTTCAGCAGTTACCCAATTAGGTATCATGGTACCCTGAAAGTAGGCAGGGTGGGGCACGATTACTGGGCTGATTGTAAGCGTTCAAAGCGACGGCGGTGGTTGCAACAGTGTAGGTTCTAAAGGAGTGCGGGTGTGCACACACTTCGGAGCAGACAAACAGGGCACTGGGGGCACCAGTAGTATAACCTATGCATTCTAGTATTGTGTCGGGCCGCCACCATAGGACTTGATACACCTCATGGTGGGACTAGCATAGGTATCTACACTCCTTGGGGGCCGTAAGACACAGATGATTATGCGAGTAGGAGCCGATCTTTAGAAAAAGGGGATCACTTCACCCTGATCATGGGGTGCCAGTTGAGACAGTACAAGTAGGTGCAGAGATATAGTGTGGGGTGCGATAGTATATTCGTTTCAAAGCTGCTTTATCTTAGTTTTATGATACTTTCCTATTTCTAGTTTATACCTATCATGCCCTTATTCTTATTCTCATACTGAAGAGTCACTAGACTTACCGGGCTTTATGTCTGACTCTATTTTTCTTTCGTCTTCTTTTCTTCCCCCCCCCCAAACCCCAGGTTCAAAGGGAGGAAACAACTCAGCTTAGTCAGACTCTTTACAAGCTTCAAGATAGTAGATGTACGGTTTGGACTCTCTTTCCTTGGCTATGGCTGTTGGACACAATCATGGGGATTTATGCAGTTTTTAATTATGTTTTATGCTTCTTTATTTAATAACCTAGACAGAAATGATGATGTAATGTTTTGGAAGTTATTATGTGACAGTTATGGAAATGTTTTGTATGAACATGTATTTATGAAATAAAAGTCTGTTTGTTTTCCGCTGCTTATATATATATATATATATATATATATATATCTGTGTGTGTGTGTGTGTTTATATATCTGTCTTGTGTTTATCTGTGACTTTTACTTACAAACCTCCACCAAAGTTAAGGCATTCCCTTTGTGAGTGACCTTAATGGAGGGTGGGGTGTTTCAAATATAGTCTTTGTTGGGAGCAATGTCGGTAAGTGACCTTAGAAACCTAAGTTTATACCTTTGAATCACGATGAAGGCGACCAAAATAGCAATACAGAGAAAGATACTTGATAGATAGATTAAAGTCCTTGTTGATGATATTTTCCAGCAGTAAAGAATTGAGAGTTGCTACTGATTTAGAGTGAAGAGACAATACCTTTTAATGAAAAATTAATAAGGGTTGTGTTGGAGTCCCCAAAAATGGGGTATGTTCGAATCTGTTTAACAGAGAAACTTCAATTTGTGCGAAATTTGGTCGACAATGGCGGTATAGTTGCTTGCATCATTATAGACTGGAAAGATGCGAAACGAACAGATGAAAATTGACAGCCCATCAGTGGGAGGATAGTTCACAGAGGATAGGGAAGAAAAGAAGAAAAATTCTGGAGTATGGAAGAAGAAACAACAGTAAGAAGGAGCCTTAGCAAAAAAAAATCAGAGAAGCCTTAGCAGTTTGTGAAACATCGTGCGAGTTAAATGATGTGTGTACAATTCTAAGCCTTTCTTTGTCTACGCTGAGATTAAATCCTAGCGCTTCTTTGTCGTCTAATAACTAACCCATGCTTTTTGTTATATAGATCTTTGTATCAGCAGAATTAGCCCAATCTCAATGTTTAATTTTATTAAGAACAGGAAGATAATAACATTCCACTAAAACTGAACGTACTTCAAGTCTCCAAAAAATGAGAGCACCTAAACAAATTACATGGTGATCTAAACGCAGAGAGTAGTCATAAAGACATTAAGAAGACCCTATGATCTTCTGACAAATGACACCTTGTCAATGAATAAGGCTAGAATAAAATCATTAGGCCGGACAAGAAATATAGATTATGGTCTTAAAGCTAGAATTTTTTCTTCAAGAAATGCAATCAAAGTTTTTTCATTGTTTCTTCAGTTTTTTAAATAACAGTATCAATAACTCTTTTTAACTCTTTTTAAACAGTAAAAATAATGATACCAATGTTTAATATTATTTCCTTGCTCTATAACAAAATGAAATAGGGAATAACCAATTGGAAATTGGTGTGTATAAAACAAGTGTCAAATTAACTATGAATTATGTATTTGCTACTATTACTTCCTTTATATAATAGATGTAATATGAATTTGATTCCTAATCTCAAAAGGGTGAAAAAAATTACATCCTAAATCAGTAAAATATCATAATTATAAAAATATTTGAACTTTCCATTGCTTGATTTAAGCATAATATTCAATAAAAAGAAATTGACTGAAATTGCGTTAAGATTGTCAATTTAAAATTGTTACTGCACTGATACCTGTGATCTTACCTGGGCCTACCGCCATCGTAGTCAAATTAGAGCACCATTCTCCTATCTGATTGAACTCCTGTCATTCTAACAACTTCGATACTACCTACCGGGGCATCTCCTAATGAAGTCAGGAGTTGCAGATGTATGTTGTCCTTTGCCATCAATTTAGAATTCCAATTTTTCCCTTGCACTGCATCAGAATGGTGCCCTAGTATTTGGAGAGGCCTTAAGTGGACGCTTCATTTTCTTTGCTAAAGGGACTGCTTCCAGATTTGTTTTTTTTTTGGAGAGCATTGCAACTTGTGGATCGATCTTTGTAGGAAGATAACCATATACTCAGTTAGTAGAGCAGATCTGATTCATTGCGATAAGAATTGGGATTTAAGTTTAGGGTTTAAACGATTTAAGGTTATGGAAAATGGAAGTCGACTATAGTTTTTCTGAAGTGGTAAAATGAACATTTGGGGCAAAGAAGATGAGGAAGTAAAGAAGTTTCAGGGAGACGTGGATTGGTAACGTAGACCGTTGGATTGTATTCACGCGGATTGATAATTTTTTTAATTAGAATATATCTAGAGCTACTGCAACACAATTTGATATTTATGCTAACACATTGAAGCGTGTGTTGCAATAGACAAAAATCAGCATATCTACGGTTACATTGTAGCCAGCAACACCTTGGATTTTTGTTGCAGTAGGCCATCTATGACATAGTGATTTTGAGTGCACCCGGAAGGGGCACGACAACCATCTTTCTAGCTTTAAGGATTTGGATTACTTAGCAATGGTGAAAAGAAAGAAAGCGGATGCAAGCGCATAGGTTGAAGGCGCGGGGATGGAAGGAAGTTAGAAGGCTTCCTTCATTGGAGACTCCTTTATCTATCTGACTCGCAAAGAGATATATGGAGTCATACAGGAAATGGAACCCCGTATGGCACGATAGGTTGAACTCATTAGACGGCAGGAGGAGATGATGACTAACATCTTCTTTGGGATGGAAGAGCTTGGAAGGTGGGGAGGCCACGTAACAATCTTTGGGGCAACCACCGAAGCAGGACCCAACGATACAGTAGGAGTTGGCTCGGGAGCAGTACCCTCATATTTTCCCTAGATCGATACCAATCTGCTGCCAAACCGATTCGACTAGGGGAAACTCCAGCGATGGTGCTGGCTTGGCTCACGACCCATTGTCTCATCGTACCTTGGATATTCGTTATGACTACTTGGCTAATGCTATAACGCGCTTAGATTTGGATGGAAATAGAGCTAATGTGGATTCGGGGCCTCGGTTCGGCACAAAAATCAATCTTTGGGTTGAAGCTGATCCGAACACTCATGTCATGGATCAACATACTTTTATTGGTTTAGACGTTGGGACTCCAATGTTGGCTTGGATAATTGGTGGAAACTCCTTGGCAATAGAAATCGAATCGCAGACGTGATTCAATAGTTTACTCGTGGCGGAATGACTCTATTGGATTTGGACACTATTAATCGTAGTCCCTTCACATAGGTCATTAAGAATCTCGGAATCCATCGGATTTCAAATAGTTGGTTTTATAAGCTTACGGTGATAGGAAGGATTCTACTGTCCATCTTATGTGCTACATTCGCCACGTGGAAATACAATCGACGTTGGACACTGTCATGACCAAGTGCTTCTTGTTTTATCTCACGAATATCACTTCCATATGGTTTAGGCGGTTGGAGTTAGAATCGATAGGCGGTTGGAATGCTTTGGTTGCAAGGTTTATTGAGTAATTCAGGGTTTATACATCTCGACCCAAAAATGTCATGACTCTTACAATAATTAAGCATAGATTGGATAAACTTTGCAGTCATTTTTGAATGGGTTTGACATAGAGGTGGCGTCGATAGACTAACCAAAACCATTAATCGTGCCTGTGTTGTTGTTTCTGGAATATTAGATAGGACAAACTTTAAAATTTTATTGTATAGGGATTCGCAGAGGGACCTATGCTTATTTTTTTTTTGAAGAAGTTAGATTTATGAGGGAAGAGGATGCGAGAGTGGACAAAGGAACTCTCTATATTAATATTGTTAAGGACGAAGGACCGTCTGGATTCATAAAAGGAAAGGATAAGGGAAATCACCGAATAGAAATGGCTAAAATACTCAATCGTGGAGAGAACCTACATTCTCTTCGTACAAGAAACTCAGTTCATCTATAAAACGTATTTATTGGGGTATTCATGAGGTTTCCCATTTTAGAAAGCCTCCCATGAGGGAGCCAACGCAAAAAGGAAGGGAGTCTGGTAAACGCTGCTTGTTTCACGATCTAGATGGTCATAATACAAATCAGTGTTGGCATCTTTGAGATATTATTAAAGAGCATGTCAGATGCAAAGGGATGGAACAATATGTTAGGAATCAGACTGTAGTAATGAAACAAATGTAATTACCCACTGTCTCTCGGAATAGGAATGAGCCAAGACCTAGCTCACACAGATTGGTCTTCAACTGACCAGGATTTTTCTTTGAACATCGGATTATGTGGATACTTGAGTTTCAGGATTTGGACTCTTTGGACTCTTTTGGATTTGGGTTCTTTGGGTTTTGGTTTCGGATGGCTATGTCGTCCTATCCATGCACGAGATTAGGACTTAATCCCTAAGCATGCTCTACGCTTGAAATAAACCATTCGCCCTCCTGAATAATAAATAGGTAATTGAAATCGGTTAAGTTGGCCCATCCATGTGTGGGGTTAGGATTTAACCCCAAAGCGTGCTCGGTACCTAATAATAAACCATTAATTTTTTTTTTTTGGAATGGCTTGGAACTTTGGCAAAATTACTTCGCTCGTATGAATTGTACTTGTAAAATATGGAATTGGAAACTAGAATTTCAAGATTTAATAAACTAGTACCTGAGTATAGACAATGCTTGAGATGAACTAAGCTATCTAGTCAGGACTTGGCAAGTTCTCTCGGTCAAGGCTTGAGTATGGATTATACTCAATGGAATTTTGGTTGTCTTGTCAGTATTTGGCAATATCATTCGGTTATGGATCGAGTATGGACTATATTCGGTTAGGCATATTGTCAAGACTTGGCAAGATCGTTTGGTCATGGCTCGGGTATAGGATGTAATCGATTAGGTTTGAATTGTTTTGTCTGTACTTAGGAAAGCAGTTCACTTAGGTTTTTGCTGGTACGGATTATACCCACATTGGTTGGTCCCGACGATGCCGCAGATTTCATATTTTTTGAATTAATTGGATTTCTACGATTTTAGGTATATTTGGATTTATTGGATTTGGATCTCGGATAATTTGGGATTGTTTTCCTCATATAATACAATCTAAAGAGATTGGGGATTTTATTGGATTTTTGAATTTGTTTTTCTATTAATATGATCCTGCACGATTGTAGTTTTCTTGATTTTCTATCATCGTTTGTTGCATTTCTGTCTGAACTTTTCTCAAATAATGACTTTTGCTTGTTCTGGATCATCAAAACACGTCCTCCACCGAAAGAGATGTTTTAGTGGGAAGTTGTTGACCTGCCTTTGGTAAGGCAATCAAGCTTTGGATTTCAGACTAACGAAGTACATAGGACTTGATACGGGCTTAGATGAACTCGAAAAATCTTGGTCGGAGTCCATAAGCCATGACTAACTTGAATTTTGACTTGGCATGCCTGGATTGGTGCATTGGGTTTGACATTGACGCATGGAACCTTGGCTAGACATGCAATGGGTACGACATGATTCCCCAGGCCTTGATTCATCATTCACCCACCCGGTGGATCGGCACTCGGTATTAGAGCATTTGGTACAACAACTCCGTCTTGGTTCGACATTGTATCTGAAAGCTCGGTTTGGCATGCCACCATAGCACCTTGGATCGGTGTAACTCCTAGAAGTGGGATCGATTAATTCCGCTCAAGGCGTCGATTCCGCATGCGCCTACACAGAAAGATGGCTTGGACTTGAGGAATTGGAATAGGAGAAGACTTGTGTTCCCAATCGGCATGATCAGTTAAGTGCCAATCAAATCGGTAGCTATCCGAGAAGATGCCAATTCAGACTTCCCCACTCTCTCCACCACTGGACGTGGCCTGCAGCACCACTCCCACTACTCCGGTTTTCCAACCACTATGCTATGCTGAACCAAATCACTGTAGAACTCATAAATATATGAGGATATGGTCGTTTGAAGGGATCAAAATTGAGATTTCGGCACTCTTGCGCGAAGACTTTGCTTCTGCCATTAATGACCGTGTACGTATTCCGTGCATGAGAAAAATGTTTGGTCACTTGTTTCTACTAGTACGTATTCCTTGAAAAGTTCTTTGGAATGTATTTGGCATATTAATACACTTGTTCTTAACATTATTAATGATGAATATTTCTTTGGAATGTAATTAGCATATTAATACAGTTGTTTTTAACATTATTAATGACCGAGTATGTTGAGTCATGTAGTACAAACTGTGAAGCACTGCAATATAGGTCATTAACCAATTATTAGAGGGAAAAAACTTTGAAAAAATAAACAAGACTTCGAAGAATTTACATGCACATAGAGCAACAATAGCATTTTACGGACATGCTGCGATCAAGAACAATATAATCATGTTGAAATTGAAAGTAAATAGAGAGATTTGTAGAAAACATAACACAATAACTACCATTTCAACAACTACAAATGTTATTTGATATTCGATTCAAAAGGAAGTTCCTTATTAAGGAAATAATAATAATAATAATAATAAGCTTTAAACAATGTCCATGTTGACAGATATCAAAAGTAACTAATTCATCATATATTGATTACCCTACTTCTTCAATGAATTGTATTAAAATGTTTACACCTTAAAAAAATGAGAAAGGTAGGCGTACATTTGCAACGCACATTTTATCAATTCTTAAGGTTATTTCAAGACTCTCTTCTTTTTTCTTTGCTTCTGCTAAGGAAGAAACATATGCAGCTTGATCACACTAGTATAAATTTTTAGCTGCATTTGTCGATGCCCTAAGTTACTTATGTTTGGACATCCATTCTTTATTCTCTAGTACAAGTAACCCCAGGTTGTGCTGGTACTCGTAAAGCTGCAATTATTCAACGTGTTTGTTAGTTGCAAACGAAGACAAACAAATTAGGAAATGTAATTAACAGAAAAGGCTTATAGCAGTGTCTCACGGCTACCAAATTCAATACACCGCTCATAAGGCTAATGAACACACAGTAGACAATAGGTTGATACTAGGAACCCAACAAACAAGAGAAGGGTTTCTCTTGGAAAGATAAAGCAGATCCTATATCACTTAGTTGAAATCTCTCACTCTCCAAAGTACCCCACATCCTTTACTTGTAGGGGATCAAAGTCCTTACATGTTATACTTACAATTGGCATCAATTTGTCAGTGCTACAGTTGCATGATATATGAACCCAATCCAAATGTGACGGCCCGCCCCGCACCAGCCAACATTTCCAATGAAAGTGCGCTGTGCCGATGTCCAACTAGCACGGGACGGTCGTCAAAGAAAGAAAAAGAAGGGAATTTGAACTAGCAAGGAACATGTAGAATATCTCACAACGCATGGAATAAAATATAATAATAACATACTTGACATAAAACAGGCGAGACAGTGCATAAGCTGAAAAATAAACCATCATAGCAGCGAAAAATCCAAATACAGCTTATGTTCTACATCATCTTTGTTACAGTTTTTAAAACTGTCTCTAAAGCAAAGTAAAGGAAAGGTACACTACTAATGCCCAAAGTAGTGACCAGCAGCGACACAAGGAACATATATATAGAATAGTACGTGTAAGCCTCCTACTCATCTCCGGACAGCTACTCGTGCACAACCAGCTAACCTGTCTCTAATCTGCCCGTCTCAGACCACCCAGAGTAATACGAAGAGACATAAAACTCTAGGTTAGACAAAAGTCTGGTATGAGTGATAAGCAGCAAAACAGAACAATAACAGGTATACTAAACCATACCTGAACCTGGACCTACAACCAAAGAGTTAGCACAACAAGATGTACAATACTTTAAGGTGACACTAACATATGGTGTAAAGATACGAGGGTGGGGGTGTGCATGTCAGAGTGATGGCAAATAATTAAGCATAGCAACCATCCTCACATCTCTCACTCAGTGCGTAAAGCATACGATATCCACTGCTTTGATCACCCAAATCCTTGCTAAGATCACTCTGCCCCATGGAGTCATGATGACTCCACTGCACTGATGTAACAACCCGTGTTTTTAAATAACATGTTATAACATAAACCAAGGCAGAATTAAATTATAAAATCTGAATCAAGGGAAACGGGCTGTGCCATTGCGTTCGTCTCAGAAAAATATGCGAAATAGAGTCTGAGTTTTCGAAAATCGGAGTCCGTATGACCAAGATATGGCCCGTCAAAGTTTTCAGAAAATTTCAAGTTCAAAAACAGTTCAAATTTGAATTCAGAATTCAAATTCAGCCAAGCAGAAAAGGCGGGAAAAATTCCTGCCACCCCCAAGTCGACTGGGGAGTCGACTTGGGAGTCGACACACCCCAGGTGGTGTCGACTGCCCAGTCGACACCCCTGTCGACCTGGGTGGTCAGCCAGTTTGGCCTGGGTGCACCTGACTTGTTCCTCAAGACATGCTTTAGGGCTGGTGACGGATTTTAATGGCTCATATCTGAATTAGGGTTAATCCTATGGCCTAAACTAACCTAAACTTCTATAAAAAGACCCTAAGACCTAGCCTAAATCAACACAAATCATTCCTACAACTAAACTATGCCAAAATGCTTCCTAATCATGGCCTCCACCTTCATATCATGGCCTCCATCCTCTTCATGAAAGTTTGAGTGTTCTAAGCTAGTAAAAGAGCCATCTTTCTTCATCAAAACAAGGATCTTTCTTCATACAAATCAAAGGAATTTCTTGTTTCTCAAGACAACTTGGAGATTATATTCAATTGGGGATTTTTAGTGTTGCTATTGTGGCTTCGTCTCAATATTGTTTTATTTTATAGTCTTCATAGCATTGTAAGCCCTATTCTACTCTTAGATTCTAACTATGAAGTTAAATATGACATGTTGCAAGTTTGAGTTTGGGCCTAAGTATGATTTGTGCTTTGATTCTATCATGTTATGCATAGATTTATTCTATGCATATTTGTAAAGCTATCACCTTGACTTTGTGCATAGAAAGCTATGAGCTTTGATTTGAAATGTTGCATAAAGCAACATAGAAACTCTCATAACCCTTATGTTATCTTGCATATGATGTTATAGGCGAATCACTAGCTATCATCCTATGTCATTTATGACCGTGTTTCACCTATTTTGCTAAAGTTGATATCATGCATGTTTTGAGGCTTATAATGTAATATGCAAGTTTATGAACACATTTGCCTCATATGCCACCATGTTTAACTTGTGGCCAAACCTTATTAATTATGTCATGCTTCTAAAGTTCCCTCTTTGAGATTTATTTGCGTTTATGCGAACTTACATGCGATGGGGTTACATTATGGGTAAAACTAAAATGACATAAAATCATGACTTGAAAAATGACACAAAATATGACATGTGATTATGCTTGGAACATGAACATGAACTTGGACATGACTTCTAGAAAACATGAGAATGGCCAACTCGAGGTTGGGTTGAGTTTGTAGCATAAATTTACCTGGAACCGACAGGCTTAACTAGTGGCTACAAGCAATAGGACCCAATGTGAGTAGTTGGTCATGTCGCACTTGAAACTCGAGGTTAGACTAAGTTGTGGTGTAAAGCTACCCGGACCCGCCCGGCTTAACTAGTAACCACAACAAGGTCTAATGTGAGAGGTTGGGTGCATTAAATTAATTAATGCCACATGATAGGGTTAAGTCATGGACCGCTTGAATACTTAACCAATTAAACACGATGGGTTGGTAGGGTTAAGTCATGGACTACTTGAATACTTAACCAATTAGACAAGATGTATTGATAGGGTTAAGTCATGAACTGCTTGGATACACTTGACCAACTCAATACATGGTTAGGATAGGGTTAACCACACTTAACCCGCTTGAAATCCTAGTTACGTGGTCCTTTTCAGCAGTAACCCACTTGGGAGTATTTGGATACCCTGGACTAGGCTAGGGTGGGGCACGATTACTGGACTGATTGTAAGAGACCAAAAGAGACGGCTGAATGGTGCACCGGTTGTTCAGGCGGACCATGGTCGTGCACATTAAGTCCGGAGTTGAACATGGGCACCAGTAGGTTTAGACTGTGCGTGCTTGAATTGTGTCTATGGTTTACACCCTAGGGCTGGATACACCCTAGGATGGACCTTGCACAGTCAACTACATTTCATGATTAAGCCGTATGACACCGATACACGACGAGCTAGGCTTATAGGGAGCCGATCGACTAGACCGAGTAGTTGGACCTTGATTTAGGTCACTTCATGATGTTGGGCCAACTTTTGGGCCAAGGGATCACTTCTTGTTTATACTTGACATGGATTGGAATACTAGTACACACTTGGTGCAACTTAACCTTGTATATGCGATGCCACACTTGATCTATCTTGTTAACTTTTCACCGTGCCAATTATCATCCTATGTTTCATCTTTGTCTTACATGTCCAGTTAACTTTATTAGTTTTTATACTAATAGTAGGTAGAACTTACCACTCTTTTTGACTGACCCATTTTCTTTCGCCTCTTTTCTTTCGTTCCCCCCCCCCTTAGGTTTACAGGGTGGGAACACTAGTACCTAGCTTGGATCTTTAGCTGCTTTTCTGGATAGCTCATGTACGGTTTGGACTTGAGCTTGCTATGGCTTTATTCTACCTTGGGGATAGTTACTTTATGATTTTCTTTCCAGTTTTCAGTTTATGTTTCTAGACTTTGTTATGTGGGAAAATAATGACCAAGTACTTTGATGTAACTTGACTATGGTTTTGAAATGTTAGTTTTACCTGCTGCTTTATTTACTCTGTTTTTACTTATATGTTCTGTCTTGTGATATCTGCATGCATGTTTACCTCGTTTAACGCCCCTCCAAACTAGTGCGCTTGCAAGAGTGACATTGGCGGAGGTGGGGTGTTACATTTGGTATCAGAGCATAAGGTTTACGAGATTGAACAAAAGGTTTTTTAAACGTACCTTTTGAAGGACTATTTTTAAAACCAATTAAGTATTTTCCAAGAAAAGTCTAGTTTATTTTAAAAGGCTATTCCCCAAAAAGCCATTAGCACTATCCTTTGTTTCCTCGTTCTCAATCTTTCTTTTTCTTCGTTTCAGTATGGCCGATAATTTTTCCATTCTGGAGGGTGTACAAGTACCTATTTGGTTTAGAAGGTACATGGAGGCAAGGGCGAATGAAGCCGGCCCCGCGAACATTCCTCCTCCTTTCCCCGTGGCTAACATTCCTCCTCCTCCCGTAGCTAAGGTTCCTCCTCCTCCACATCCACAAGCGGATTTCGCGAAGATTTGCAAGGACTTTAAGGCGATGGGTGGCAAGAATTTTGTTGGGACAGAGACTTTGGTTGAGGCAAGAAACTGGTTAAAGGAAACTGAAGACCTCTTTGCTATCTTTGATATAGAAGACCGTAGGAAAGTTCTGTTAGCGGTATGGCTGTTGAAAGGGGAAGCTGCATATTGGTGGGTAGTCACCACCACTACTAGGCCAATTCAGACTTGGGATGACTTTAGGAGAAGGTTTAGACTGAGGTTTCTATCATCGACAGAAGAGAACCTTCAGATGGAGAGGTTCCTATCTCTAAAGCAAGGAGACATGACAGTTAGGGAATACGTGGATACATTTAATCAACTTGCTTGGTTCGGTTTAGACTTGGTTAACACAGCTCAGAAGAAGGCCCTACACTTTGCTCTAGGATTGAACGAGCCATTGCACGGTTTGGCCATGTCCCATATACCCATGTGGCCAAACCTTATTAATTATGTCATGCTTCTAAAGTTCCCTCTTTGAGATCTATTTGCGTTTATGCGAACTTACATGCGATGGGGTTACGTTATGGGTAAAACTAAAATGACATAAAATCATGACTTGAAAAATGACACAAAATATGACATGTGATTATGCTTGGAACATGAACATGAACTTGGACATGACTTTTAGAAAACATGAGAATGGCCAACTCGAGGTTGGGTTGAGTTTGTAGCATAAATTTACCCGGAACCGACCGGCTTAACTAGTGGCTACAAGCAATACGACCCAATGTGAGTAGTTGGTCATGTCGCACTTGAAACCCAAGGTTAGACTAAGTTGTGGTGTAAAGCTACCCGGACCCGCCCGGCTTAACTAGTAACCACAACAAGGTCTAATGTGAGAGGTTGGGTGCATTAAATTAATTAATGCCACATGATAGGGTTAAGTCATGGACCGCTTGAATACTTAACCAATTAAACACGATGGGTTGGTAGGGTTAAGTCATGGACTACTTGAATACTTAACCAATTAGACACGATGTATTGATAGGGTTAAGTCATGAACTGCTTGGATGCACTTGACCAACTCAATACATGGTTAGGATAGGGTTAACCACACTTAACCCGCTTGAAATCCTAGTTACGTGGTCCTTTTCAGCAGTAACCTACTTGGGAGTATTTGGATACCCTGGACTAGGCTAGGGTGGGGCACGATTACTGGACTGATTGTAAGAGACCAAAAGAGACGGCTGAATGGTGCACCGGTTGTTCAGGCGGACCATGGTCGTGCACATTAAGTCCGGAGTTGAACATGGGCACCAGTAGGTTTAGACTGTGCGTGCTTGAATTGTGTCTTTGGTTTACACCCTAGGGCTGGATACACCCTAGGATGGACCTTGCACAGTCAACTACATTTCATGATTAAGCCGTATGACACCGATACACGACGAGCTAGGCTTATAGGGAACCGATCGACTAGACCGAGTAGTTGGACCTTGATTTAGGTCACTTCATGATGTTAGGCCAACTTTTGGGCCAAGGGATCACTTCTTGTTTATACTTGACAGGGATTGGAATACTAGTACACACTTGGTGCAACTTAACCTTGTATATGCGATGCCACACTTGATCTATCTTGTTAACTTTTCACCATGCTAGTTATCATCCTATGTTTCATCTCTGTTTTACATGTCCAGTTAACTTTATTAGTTTTTATACTAATAGTAGGTAGAACTTACCACTCTTTTTGACTGACCCATTTTCTTTCGCCTCTTTTCTTTCGTTCCCCCCCCCCCCTAGGTTTACAGGGTGGGAACACTAGTACCTAGCTTGGATCTTTAGCTGCTTTTCTGGATAGCTCATGTACGGTTTGGACTTGAGCTTGCTATGGCTTTATTCTACCTTGGGGATAGTTACTTTATGATTTTCTTTCCAGTTTTCAGTTTATGTTTCTAGACTTTGTTATGTGGGAAAATAATGACCAAGTACTTTGATGTAACTTGACTATGGTTTTGAAATGTTAGTTTTACCCGCTGCTTTATTTACTCTGTTTTTACTTATATGTTCTGTCTTGTGATATCTGCATGCATGTTTACCTCGTTTAACGCCCCTCCAAAGCTAGTGCGCTTGCAAGAGTGACATTGGCGGAGGTGGGGTGTTACATTTGGTATCAGAGCATAAGGTTTATGAGATTGAACAAAAGGCTTTTTAAACGTACCTTTTGAAGGTCTATTTTCAAAACCAATTGAGTATTTTCCAAGAAAAGTCTAGTTTATTTTAAAAGGCTATTCCCCAAAAAGCCATTAGCACTATCCTTTGTTTCCTCGTTCTCAATCTTTCTTTTTCTTCGTTTCAGTATGGCCGATAATTTTGCCATTCTGGAGGGCGTACCAGTACCTATTTGGTTTAGAAGGTACATGGAGGCAAGGGCGAATGAAGCCGGCCCCGCGAACATTCCTCCTCCTTTCCCCGTGGCTAACATTCCTCCTCCTCCCGTAGCTAAGGTTCCTCCTCCTCCTCCTCCACATCCACAAGCGGATTTCGCGAAGATTTGCAAGGACTTTAAGGCGATGGGTGGCAAGAATTTTGTTGGGACAGAGACTTTTGTTGAGGCAAGAAACTGGTTAAAGGAAACTGAAGACCTCTTTGCTATCTTTGATATAGAAGACCGTAGGAAAGTTCTGTTAGCGGTATGGCTGTTGAAAGGGGAAGCTGCATATTGGTGGGTAGTCACCACCACTACTAGGCCAATTCAGACTTGGGATGACTTTAGGAGAAGGTTTAGACTGAGGTTTCTATCATCGACAGAAGAGAACCTTCAGATGGAGAGATTCCTATCTCTAAAGCAAGGGGACATGACAGTTAGGGAATACGTGGATACGTTTAATCAACTTGCTTGGTTCGGTTTAGACTTGGTTAACACAGCTCAGAAGAAGGCCCTACACTTTGCTCTAGGATTGAACGAGCCATTGCACGGTTTGGCCATGTCCCATATACCCATTGGGGCGACCTTCGAAAGTTTGGTGAATATGGCCCTGCTTCAAGAGGAAGATAAGAGTGGCAAGAAGGAGGCAAGAACAACAACATCAAGGACAACAAGTCAAGAGAAAGGAGGAAGTGCAACTTCTATGGGATCACTGGGCACATAGCCAAAGACAGTAGGAAGAAGAAAAGGAAGTTGGGAGAATGCTTTCATTGTGGAGAGTCTGGACACTGTAGCAAGGATTGCCCGAAAAAGCGGGGACAAGGGAAAAGGCAAACTCAACGAGCAGGACCTTCTGGAGGGCTAGTGCATACTCTCAACATCGCTCCAGTTCTTGATCGAGGTAGTATTTATGTAGAAAATCTTGTTTACATTTATGATTATCCTGTTCGCACCTTATTTGATTCTGGCGCATCGCATAGTTTTATTTCTTCTGATCTTGTTGGAAGTTTGCACCTAAGTACTAGTCCAGTTGAAAATCCCGTTAGTATTTCAAATCCGATTGGGGGCTCTGCCCATCTATCTGCGATTTGTATGGATTTGAAAACCTCTATCTTGAGCGTAGAATTCATGTGTAATGCTTATGTTCTCGGGTTTATGGGACACGGGTTGATTTTGGGCATGGATTGGTTGTCCAGTTATGGAGCCATTCTCGATTGTGAGCATAGGGTGGTGAGGCTTATGACTCGCCTTGGCAATACCCTAGAGATTTCTTGTAAACCTCTGGATCCCGTCATGTTATGTTATCTTGAATCCCTTGACTCATCTATTGACAACCTTCAATCTGTGAGGGTGGTCCGAGAATATCCTGATGTTTTTGATGAGGTGAAGGGGTTACCCCCTAGAAGCAAGATAGACTTCCGTATTTATCTGGTTGATAATGCCAAGCCAGTTTCATTGCCCGTTAGGCACATGGCCCCGCGATAAAGAAGAGAGCTTAGCAAGCAAATCAAGGAGTTGCTTGAGAAAAATTTCACTAGGTGAAGCATTTCAGAATGGGGTGCTCTGGTGGTGTTCACCACTAGGGCGGATAGTCCATTTCGCTTAAGCATGGGTTATAGGAATCACCCTAGTAAGTACCTTTGGCAACGTGGATTAGCATTTGTTTCCAAGAGATAGTTCTTCTGCATAGAATACCGTATAGTATGTAAACGAGGTCCAGGATTCACTAACGAATTTTGGAAAGCTTGCATGAAACCACGAGCACGCGGTTATGTTTAAGCCAAGTATTCTAGGGAAAGAATAAGTGGTAGTGGAACGAGAGGCAACAGTGAAATGAGTTCTAACTCATATTTTGGAAATAAGAATTAAGGGCTACAAAATTGTGAAGTTAAAATACGGTCGAGGCACAATAGGATTAAGCTCAAGAAAATGCGGCTTAGAAGATTGAAGACTAGATACGCGCATTTTATCTCTTTCTAAGAGTATATCCTTGATCCCTATTATTCTGTAGAGCTTACTCGTATGCTATCTTTTAAGTATATCCTCTCGGTCCTATTCTCACTCTTAGTTCTGTTGCAAACCCCATAAGGAGTATGACTCACCTGTTTGTGATATATAGTTGGGGTGAAGATGTCCGTCAAGTTGACCAAACTATTTGGGCTTTATGGGATATGGGTCATAGTGGATAGACTCACGAAGAGCGCCCATTCTATTCTAGTAAAGAGCAAGAGGACCGCACCATGGCTAGCATCTGTTTATCTTCGAGAGATAGTGCGATTGCATGGAGTTCCTTCTAGCATAGTTAGCGATCGTGACCCAATCTTCACTAGCCAATTTTGGAGTAGTTTGCAAGAAGCGATGGGTACGCGATTGAATCTAAGTACGGCCTATCACCCACAGACGGATGGCCAGGCCAAAAGGGTGAATAGGGAACTAGAAGATCTATTGAGGCTATGCATTCTTGACTTTGGTGGTACTTGGGAAGACCATCTTCCTCTAGTGGAGTTTGCTTATAATAACAGCTACCAAGTAAGCATAGGGATGGAACCATTCGAAGCTTTGTATGGAAAACCGTGCAAGTCACCAACATGTTGGTGGGAGACGATGGATAAGCTTATACTTGGGCCCGACATGATATGGGACACATCCGAGAAGGTTGAGTTGATTCGAAGGCGGATGAAAACAGCCCAAGACAGACAGAAATCCTATGCAGACAAGCGAAGGACAGACTTAGAGTTTGAAGTAGGAGATATGGTGTTTGTGAAGATTTCTCCTTTGCGAATGGTGGTTCGTTTTGGAGCAGTAGGGAATCTAGCACCAAGGTTCGTAGGACCCTTTCCTATCATAGAGAGAATTGGGAAGATGGCTTATAAGGTGGAATTGCCCGAGAACCTGGCCGGAGTGCATAATGTCTTTCATGTCTCGCATCTCCGAAAGTGCCTACATGAGTCCGCTGAGGTGGTTGAACCTAGCATTCTTGAAGACGTGGAGATAGAGAAAGAGGCAACCTTGAGAAGGGCACCGATTCGTATCTTGGGAACGGAGACCAAGAAGCTAAGAAATCGAGAAGTCAAACTGGTGAAGGTTCAGTGGAGTGAGGCCGAAGAGGATGCAACTTGGGAAACCGAGGAGAAGATGCGTGGGGTTTATCCATTTCTTTTTGAGGGTACATTCTCAATCTTTTTTCCTAGTTAGCATATCTTTCTTTTGCTATCCATGTTTATCTTGTTATCTCGTTAACCTTGTCATGAGAACCTTAGGTAGAAACCCTTTGGATGAAACATGTATTTGAAATATGTTATGCTTGATGTTTGCAAGTGGTTGCAAGTGTTTGCAAGTGGATACTCGTGGATGCATGATACACATTAGGCACTAAGATCGGCTCACACACTTTCATATTGCATATGCATGAGTGCTTATACTTATTCATGGCTGAAACTTGTTATGCTATCACGTGGATGTTGCATATGGATGAATGTTATGTGCACTCATGTAGAGATTATGAATTATGTTAGGAATTTGCATACATATGGACTCATTTCACTAACATACTTTGCATTAAGGAGGTTTACTGAATCAGTAACCGCCTAATTTTCGCGTTAGATAAGTACATATACACACACCTTTCGCATGTGAACATACAACATTTAGAATCTTTTAAGGACAATGACTGCACGTGGATGATGTTTTGAGTGGATGGATGATGGATGGTAGGATATGTTCTTCCTAACTTGAAGATTTCGGGGACGAAATCCTTTAAGGAGGGGAGAATGTAACAACCCGTATTTTTAAATAACATGTTATAACATAAACCAAGGCAGATTTAAATGATAAAATCTGAATCAAGGGAAACGGGCTGTGCCATTGCATTCGTCTCGGAAAAATACGCGAAAAAGAGTCAGAGTTTTCGAAAATCGGAGTCCGTATGACCAAGTTATGGCCCGTCAAAGTTTTCAGAAAATTTCAAATTTGAATTCAGAATTCAAATTCAGCCAAGCAGAAAAGGCGGGAAAAATTCCCGCCACCCCCAAGTCGACTGGGGAGTCGACACACCCCAGGTGGTGTCGACTGCCCAGTCGACACCCCTGTCGACCTGGGTGGTCGGCCAGTTTGGCCTGGGTGCACCTGACTTGTTCTTCAAGACATGCTTTAGGGCTGGTGACGGATTTTAATGGCTCAGATATGAATTAGGGTTAATCCTATGGCCTAAACTAACCTAAATTTCTGTAAAAAGACCCTAAGACCTAGCCTAAATCAACACAAATCATTCCTACAACTAAACTATTCCAAAATGCTTCCTAATCATGGCCTCCACCTTCATATCATGGCCTCCATCCTCTTCATGAAAGTTTGAGTGTTCTAAGCTAGTAAAAGAGCCATCTTTCTTCATCAAAACAAGGATATTTCTTCATACAAATCAAAGGAATTTCTTGTTTCTCAAGACAACTTGGAGCTTATATTCAATTGGGGATTTTTAGTGTTGCTATTGTGGCTTCGTCTCAATATTGTTTTATTTTATAGTCTTTATAGCATTGTAAGCCCTATTCTACTCTTAGATTCTAACTATGAAGTTAAATATGACATGTTGCAAGTTTGAGTTTGGGCCTAAGTATGATTTGTGCTTTGATTCTATCATGTTATGCATAGATTTATTCTATGCATGTTTGTTAAGCTATCACCTTGACTTTGTGCATAGAAAGCTATGAGCTTTGATTTGAAATGTTGCATAAAGCAACATAGAAACTCTCATAACCCTTATGTTATCTTGCATATGATGTTATAGGCGAATCACTAGCTATCATCCTATGTCATTTATGACCGTGTTTCACCTATTTTGCTAAAGTGGATATCATGCATGTTTTGAGGCTTATAATGTAATATGCAAGTTTATGAACACATTTGCCTCATATGCCACCATGTTTAACTTGTGGCCAAACCTTATTAATTATGTCATGCTTCTAAAGTTCCCTCTTTGAGATTTATTTGCGTTTATGCGAACTTACATGCGATGGGGTTACGTTATGGGTAAAACTAAAATGACATAAAATCATGAATTGAAAAATGACACGAAATATGACATGTGATTATGCTTGGAACATGAACATGAACTTGGACATGACTTCTAGAAAACATGAGAATGGCCAACTCGAGGTTGGGTTGAGTTTGTAGCATAAATCTACCCGGAACCGACCGGCTTAACTAGTGGCTACAAGCAATAGGACCCAATGTGAGTAGTTGGTCATGTCGCACTTGAAACCCGAGGTTAGACTAAGTTGTGGTGCAAAGCTACCCGGACCCGCTCGGCTTAACTAGTAACCACAACAAGGTCTAATGTGAGAGGTTGGGTGCAGTAAATTAATTAATGCCACATGATAAGGTTAAGTCATGGACCGCTTGAATACTTAACCAATTAAACACGATGGGTTGGTAGGGTTAAGTCATGGACTACTTGAATACTTAACCAATTAGACACGATGTATTGATATGGTTAAGTCAAGAACTGCTTGGATACACTTGACCAACTCAATACATGGTTAGGATAGGGTTAACCACACTTAACCCGCTTGAAATCCTAGTTACGTGGTCCTTTTCAGCAGTAACCCACTTGGGAGTATATGGATACCCTTGACTAGGCTAGGGTGGGGCACGATTACTGGACTGATTGTAAGAGACCGAAAGAGACGGCTGAATGGTGCACCGGTTATTCAGGCGGACCATGGTCGTGCACATTAAGTCCGGAGTTGAACATGGGCACCAGTAGGTTTAGACTGTGCATGCTTGAATTGTGTCTGTGGTTTACACCCTAGGGATGGATATACCCTAGGATGGACCTTGCACAGTTAACTACATTTCATGATTAAGCCGTATGACACCGATACACGACGAGCTAGGCTTATAGGGAGCCGATCGACTAGACCGAGTAGTTGGACCTTGATTTAGGTCACTTCATGATGTTTGGCCAACTTTGGGCCAAGGGATCACTTCTTGTTTATACTTGACATGGATTGGAATACTAGTACACACTTGGTGCAACTTAACCTTGTATACGCGATGCCACACTTGATCTATCTTGTTAACTTTTCACCATGCCAGTTATCATCCTATGTTTCATCTCTGTTTTACATGCCCAGTTAACTTTATTAGTTTTTATACTAATAGTAGGTAGGACTTACCAGTCTTTTTGACTGACCCATTTTCTTTCGCCTCTTTTCTTTAGTTCCCCCCCCCCTAAGGTTTACAGGGTGGGAACACTAGTACCTAGCTTGGATCTTTAGCTGCTTTTCTGGATAGCTCATGTACGGTTTGGACTTGAGCTTGCTATGGCTTTATTCTACCTTGGGGATAGTTACTTTATGATTTTCTTTCCAGTTTTCAGTTTATGTTTCTAGACTTTGTTATGTGGGAAAATAATGACCAAGTACTTTGATGTAACTTGACTATGGTTTTGAAATGTTAGTTTTACCCGCTGCTTTATTTACTCTGTTTTTACTTATATGTTCTGTCTTGTGATATCTGCATGCATGTTTACCTCATTTAACGCCCCTCCAAAGCTAGTGCGCTTGCAAGAGTGACATTGGCGGAGGTGGGGTGTTACAACTGATCCATAACCACTAGTCCTTGCTATGTCCACTCTGCCCCATGAAGTCATGACGACTCCATTGCACTGGTTCATAGCCATGCTACGATCACTCTGCCCCATGGAGTAATAACTACCTCACTGCACTGATCCGTAGCCTAACATCCATCTCGGTGGTGAATCAAAGTTATGGACGTCGATAACCCCTTAACACGCGTCCCGCAGCAATGCCAAATCATGAAGTTGACTCGTTGGTTCCCAACTAGATCATGAGTACAATCTCCTCATTTGGACTACCTTTGCGTCTCGGGTTTTGGTCATTATCATCCCGTTTGTACTTCAGTTCCATTCAGTTCATTCGTTGTCCATACTTAAAGATCGATTCGTGGATGCCCCTAGGCATCGGTTCATGGCTCGCCCTCCTATCCTCAGCTCGTGATGATGCTCCACTCGTGACCCATGGCTCGTGACACCACATTCAGATCGTGGGACCCTCTGGTTCGTGATAATGGATGCTCCACGGATCGTGGTTCCCTGTTTGGCTTGGCTCATGATCTGTTGTTGGTGACATGCTTGGCTCGTGAGGTTATCTCACGAATGGACGGTCGGGTCGTGATGGATCTCCACGGTTGGGTTGGGTCGTGATAGCTCTCCACGGTCGGGTCGGGTAGGGGCGATCCGATCCGGGCTGGCTCCTGCATATTTTCCAGCGACTGTTTTTACACCACACGACGACATTTTCTACCATTCTAACTGTTCTAAACAATCACAAAGCAAACCATACAATCATAGCAACATGTAGAGTTGACTACAAACACCAAAACAACAATTTGATATGTTAAAATGGATTAAACATACCCAAAACCCATATTTTCCCCTTAATCATGTTTAACAATAACTAATGATAGGATTAACAAAACTTAACCAAATTAACTCAAACTTCTAATAGAGGCTTAAAATAATATTTCAAAATTTATAAATATTTTTCCAGAATTTAATCATGTATAAATTCACTAACTATCACTAATTACCCTTAATTAACCTTAATTAGTGTAAAAACAAGGCTAATCACTCACCTTAGCCACAAATAAACTCAGATCTGAAACTTTTGGACAAAATGGTTCGGACTTCAGTACACTCCAGCAGCTCTACCTCGATTTTTGTGCTATCCGCTTTGATTTAATGTAGATTTGGCTTAATTAGCGGTTAGAAGGTGATTTGGGGTGTTTTAGCAAGTGGAGGTCATTGTTAGGGTTCAAAGTTTGTAAGTGACGGCTAAGAAATGAAATAAAAACTGATTTACTAACTCATCTCAGCCCTCCCATAACCCTAATCCCGAAATGGGTTATGGGCCCTCTTGCTAATCACCCTAATTAGGCTCAGTTAAGATGTTTTTCACCTACTAAACCTTGTTTCAGCCATAGCTCCCAAACGGTGAGTCCGTTTGGCTAATGTGACCACTCTACGGAAAGGTAAACCATCATTCAGATCTAATGGAAGTGGTTTCAGGTCAAAACTCCTTACCAATCAAAAGTTATAGCCAAAACAAGATCATCTAGGGGCAAAACGGTCATTTAAAAATTGCCAAAAATCATGAACTGGGGAAATGACTCCAATAGTCGTCTCCCAAAGTTACATGACCATACGACTTCGTATGTGAAAGAAAGAAATATTCTACGATCCTTCGATGCGTAGAATGCGGGTCGTTACACCAAAAGTGAGTATTACTCTGTTATTGTCTTATGAATAATATATACCAAATAAGCTAAGAGCGACATAGAAGAACATTATTTGGGGAAATATTAACAACTTGCAAAGCTTAAATTTTATGTATGTTACTTTTTGTTGAGGAACTATCAAGGATCAAAATTCAATACAATCATGACACAAAGGCAGATTAAGCTAACAAATTATTATTGTTATTGTGAAAAAGGACCCAATACATTGTGCATCAATGGGGGCAACAATGACTCGCTTTTCATTAACCCCTTAAATACTGGAATAAAATGCATGCACGTGCATCTAATATTCTAAGAGCAAATCCAACAAATACTTACATATCAGAATATAAGAAATCTACACCCAAAATCACGTCCAACAGGGTACATATTTTACCCAAAGTGTGGATTTCTGGGAGAAGTTCCGGAATATGCAAACTGGTCAGGTGTTTGTTGAACAAACACCTGGTTTCAAGCGTCTGTTGAACAAACGCTTGGTTTCTGGCGTTTGTTCAACAAACGCCTGGCTATTATATTTTATTCTCAATACTGCAAACCCTTTGCTCATTTCCTCTCCAACCAAAAAAGTTTCACACGGCTGCTTCTCTTCCAATAAAAATTTATTTTTCGGCTTCGGTTCCATGTAAAGAATGCTCGGTTGGATTCCAGCCGGTGGTATTCACGATTTCAGATGACCGAGGGTTTTAGTTTGGGTTCGACGATGATTTGGTGATAGGGATTTGGGGATTTGCATGGGCACGAATTAGGTTCTATGGCTTTGATTTGCAGCCAGAGGAGTGGACTTTGGTATTAACTGGAATAGAGTTTCTGGTGTGGATTTTAAGGTTGCATTTATGATGTTTAAAGGTGAAGTATTTGGTTTAAGGGGGAAACTGAAGTTAAGTTGCAAACTGAAGTACTGTTCAGTGAAGTATTTGCTGGTAAGTGATTTGTATGAAGTCGGATGATTGACTTGTGGTTTGGTGTGGTGAAATTGATGGCTTATGGAAGGTTGCTAGAAGAGGATTGGAAGGAGGCCGCAGTTTGAGTTGAAGTGGGTGAGTGGTCGTTATAGTTTAGAGTGATGAAGGTAGTATTGTGAGATGTTGTTATGAAGAAGACTGTGTAGCAACTAAAACGACGCTGCTTCGTGGGACCACTTTTAAATACAAGACGTTTGCTGAACAAATGCCTAAAATGAGGCGTTTGTTCAACAAATGCTTCATTAATTTCGTAGGCCCACATGCCTCACAATTCTCTCTAATAAAATAGTTGTTTACTTTTTATTTCTCAGGCGTTTGTTGAACAAACGCCTGATTCCAGACGTTTGTTCAACAAACGCCTAATTTTAAAAAAAAATGGGGTATTTCATCATTTCAAATTTTCAGAGTGTGGAAAATTGAATTTCCACACCCGATTTGTTGGAGATGCTCTAAGGTATTTACTTCTTATATAGTAAAAAAATGAGTAGATGAATGTATGTTGAGAGAGACAAATCTAAATACAACCCTAAATCAAGAAATAAAATCAAATGTTCATATGGGCCGCCAGTTGAAGATTGCAAGCCACTTTTTGCTTGGTAGTTGTGTAACACATGATATAAATTTCAAAAACTGCTATGTGCGATATAATATAGTATAACTTGTGTTACATAATTGATTAACTTAAAACGCTAATAGAATCCGAGTCACACAAATTTATCGTCCGTAGAGGCATAAAAAGCCTATCATTGTTTCCCGATCCTTATTAACTACACTCTGCACAAGTTATTAGAAGACACCCAAACTAAGATCTTAATCCGAACTTAAAAGCTAAAATCATACATATGGTTAAATAACTAAATAAAAATGGAAAAAATTCAGTGCAAATGACAACTAGGAGGATGTCCTCCATTCCATTGACCTCGACTTGGACCTTCATCGCCATATAGTCAAATACTGGGAACTGTGCCAATCAAGCAGTCTATGATGCATTTAATGGAGAAAAAGCTTCCACACATGCTTGTCTATAACTTTCAAGTAGAAATTATCATTCAACTTTATTGCTGTGAACTGATATATAAAAATAAATGTCATGCACAAATTCTAATAAGTTCATCACATACGTATGACTTTTTGAAAAAGTGGGACTTTGATAATGTCGACAATTGTAACACCCCGTATATTCTATAACAGTGAAATTCATAAATTAAAGTATAATTAATTTCAAATCAAAGAATTAAGGGAAACGGGATACGCCATTGCGTTCGTCTCGGAATTCTGCTTGAGATAGAGTCCGAGTTTGCGTAAAACGGACTCCGTATGAGGGAGATATGACCTCCGGAAGTTTCAGAATTCAGTTTAAAATTCAAACAGACAGAAACAGTTCAGAAATGAGTTCAAAATTCAAAAAAATCGGACCCAGATTTGGGCTGGGCAGGAATTTTCCCGCCCAAGACCCAGGTCGACTGGGTAGTCAACCTAGGGGTCGACTGGGTAGTCGACCTGGCCCCTGAGCCAGGTCGAACCCAGCCCTCCTGGCTGGCCTGGTCTGTGCTTGGCCGAATTTCTGGACTTTGTCTTGTCACTAGGGCTTATGTGTCAAGTCTTGATTGGTTTCTCTTTAAAACGAATGGCTTATATTAATCTAAGCTCCATCGACGGCTCTAATCAATTCACAAACTCTATAAAAAGGACCTAAGACTCCACCTAATTCACACAAATAAAAATGAGAATGGAGCTGTCATGTTGCTGAAGAAAGACTAGGAATAGCTGTCAAGTCGAGAAACGATTAGGAGTTGATTCAAAAGCTTAAAGCCACGACAATTAAATCAAAACAACGCCTACAACAGAGAATATCATCTCCAAATTCAGAATCCTGAATTGAAGATTCGTCATACGTTGTAAGTAGAGTGCTATTCCGATGTGAATGAATAATTGAGATTTGATCTGTGTAAAATGAGAAATGGAATTGTACTTAATTTGTGGTGATGATAATTCATAATTGTATGTTGCTATGATTCTAATTATGAATAGGTTTGGGATGTTGTGGTATAATGATGTTAGATCTATTGGATATTTGCAAGTGTATGATTCATGTTGAAAGTTAACAACTATATGTTTGTGGTAGTTTATTACAACCAAGTTGAGACTCAAGCAAGTATATGATTCACTATTATGCCAACATGATTTTAGATCCTTCTATGTATATTTTTATGATCATTTTTAGTGTAGTTGGATCCATTTGGGTATTATGATTCATATGAATTTATGTTGAAATAGGCATTATGATTCAAGTGAAAACCATACGTTTGTATTAGTGACAAAAGTAAGCATCTTTGTGAACTTGTGTTGACTCTATGAACATGACTAGATTACGTTTGGTGTTATGCCTAATTGAAAATATGTTTTAGGACTATGTTGTTATCAAAATCATATGATAATATATGCGACACATAATTAAGTTAGATTCACATTTTAAATGCAAGTTTACATGACTAGATTAAAACCATGATTCATGTTTAGGTATGTTTTATGTCAAGATTATATGCTATTACAATGCAAGTTCACAAGTGCCTAATTTATGTTAATTAGATCGCTATGTTGCAAGTTCATGCGTTCACACACCCCTTTTGATGTTACTTAGGATATATAAACACCATGTTCTAAGCCTCCCCCTTTTCATGTGGCTAAGTTGAGCTTAAATGTTAAGCCCAACATATGTTATAATATAGGGAACGTAAAAAATGGGGGTAATGACGTTGGGTTAAAAACATAAAACATATGTGTTGGCATGTTTGACGCATGCCAACGACCTTGAGAACATTTAAGTGGTATAAATTAATTTTACCCAATAAAGATGAATTTGAATAATGGGCTGCAAATATTTACATATAAAAAGAAAAGAGACAAAATATGTAAACTTAGAAAATATGATGTGTTTAACCCGAGGTTGGATTGCGTTGTGACATAAACCTGCCCGGACCCGCCCGGCTGTCCAGTAGTCACAACAATACCTATCCAATGTGGGTGGTTAAAATTGAGCCCAATAAAGACCCGAGATTAGACTGAATTGTGACGTAAGACTGCCCGGACCCAACCGGCAACAGGCAGTCACAACAATACCTGTCTAATGTGAGTGGTTGAGGCTTTAATAAGACAATTATGGCTGAGTCAGGAATGATAGGATTAAGTAAATTGAATTAATACTTAATCAAACTGAACATGCTAAACTATACAGACTGATTGGGGGTTAGGTTTACAGAACACTTTACCAACTTAGCATGTTGGCTAGAAATAGAAAACCTAGTAGCGGGGGACCCTTTTCAGCAGTAACCCTACAAGGTGTATCAGGATACCTTGAACTAGGCAGGGTGGGGCACGATTACTGGGCTGACTGTAAGAGGTCAAATCGACGACGGTGGTGCAGCAGTGTAGGTTCTAACGGGGTGCGGGCATGCACACACTCCGGCGCAGAAAAATTAAGCACTGGGCACCAGTAGTATGCCTGTGCATTCTAGAATTGTGTCGGGCCGCCACCATGGGACTTGATACACCCCATGGTGGGACCAACATAGGTAGCTACAACATCGAGGGCCGTAAGACACATGTAACTATGCGAGTAGGAGCTGATCATTAGAAATGGATCACTTCACCCTAATCATGGGGTGCCTGTTGGGAACTAGTTTATACGGGTGCAGAGATTAATATGGGGTACGATAGTATATTCGACTCTAGACAACTTAACTTAGTTTATGGTGCTTCCCCATTTCCAGTTTATACTTATCATGCTCATTTCCTTATTCATAGACTGAATAGTCCTAGACTTACTCAGGTTTTATGTCTGACTCTACTTTTATTTCGTCTCCTTTTCTTTCGTCCCCCCCCCCCCCCCCCCGCCCCAGGTCTACAAGGAGGGAATACCGCAGCTTGACCAGTTTCACATCCAGCTTGAAGAGAGAGAATGTACTGCTTGGATTTCTTTCGTTTTGGACTATGGCTTTAGATAGCAATTATGGGGACTTATGCAGTTTACTTATGTTTTTATGCTTCTTTAAGTTATGAAATCAAGACAGTTATGAAAATGTAATGTTTTTGGAAGTATTGTAAGACAATTATGACATGGTTTGTGTAACACGTATTTTGATGAAATAAAAGTTGCTGTTGTTTTCCGCTGCTCAAAAATATGTGTATTTATATCTGTCTTGTGTATCTGTGACTTATACTTATAAACCTCCACCAATATTAGGGCATTCCCATTGAGAGTGACCCTAACGGAGGTGGGGTGTTTCACTTGGTATCAGAGCATAGGTTTACCAGATAAGATAAAAAGTTCTGAAAATTTATTTTCAAAAGAAAATTTAAAGAAGCATTTTTAAAGATAAATTGTTATTTTATTTTAAAAAGGCATAGTCCCCCAAAGCCATAGGTACTATCTTTTATCCTTCGTTTTGAAACTGTCCTTTTGTTTCAGCATGTCCGAAGAACTTAACTTGCCAGAGGGTGTACCAATACCTGGTTGGTTCAGACGATTCTTAGAAGCAAGGGCCAATCAGCCAGGTCCCACTGTTCCTCCTCCCCCTGCTGCATGAAATCATCCAGCTGTAGCAGCACCTCCTCCTCCACCTCCTCCGCGTGGTAATGCTTTTGCTAGGATATGTAAAGATTTCAAAGCTATGGGAGGGAAGGACTTTCATGGAATCGAGTCCTTCGTGGCATCCAGGAACTGGCTGAAGGAAACCGAGGACTTATTCGTCATCTTTGAGGTAGAAGATAGGCAGAAGGTACAACTGGCAGTATGGCTACTTAAAGGCGAGGCTTCCTACTGGTGGGAATTTACCAATGCAGAAAGACCAATGGAAACCTGGGAGGACTTTAGGGCGAGGTTTGAGGCTAAATTTCTCTTAGAAGCTGAAAGGAGTCTCCAATTGGAAAAATTCTTATTTCTTAAGCAAGGGAATATGACAGTCAAAGAGTACGTTAATCAGTTCGATCAGCTGGCTAGGTTCGGACTGGACCTAGTCAACACTCCGCACAAGAAGGCTCTCCGTTTTGTCAAAGGATTGAATGAGCCATTACACAGCTTGGCCATGACCCATATACCTATGGGAGCTACGTATGAAAGGTTGGTGCAGATGGCATTGCCGAACGAAGAGGATAAGGGAAAGAAGGAGACAAAGGCAGAAGGCTCTCAAGGGAAGAATGAGGGTTTACAGCCTAAGAAGACAGACTTTAAGAAGGGCGGAAAAGACAACAAGTCCCAAGAGAAGAGGAAGTATAATTTCTCTGGCAAAGTGGGGCACTTAGTGAAAGATTGCCGGAAAACGAAGGCCAAGTTGAATGGTGGGTGCTTTTCTTGTGGTGAGACAGGCCACATGGCTAAGGATTGCCCAAAGAAGCGAGGGAAGGGGCAGAAGGCTGGATCCACCTCAGGGGCACAAGTTCATGCACTTGAAGCACCACCTCTGCAACAGCGAGGTACAAATACTTCTGTAGAAAGTGTAGTTTATATTTATGATCACCCAGTTCGCACTTTATTTGATTCTGGCGCATCACACTCCTTTATTTCATCTGCTTTAGTAGAATCTCTGCACCTAGAAACTAGTATGGTAGAGGACCCCTTAATTGTTTCAAATCCAATCGAGGGCCCAGCTCATTTGTCTATGATCTGTGTGGGATTGAAAATTTCTATTCTAAGCGTAGAATTTAGATGTAGTGCCTTTGTTTTGGGCTTCTCGGTATATGGTTTGATTTTGGGCATGGATTGGCTATCCAGTAATGGTGCCATCCTTGATTGTGAGAAAAGGGTGGTTAGGCTTCTGACCCAACTCGGTAACACTCTGGAAATTACTTGTAATCCCTCGTATGCAGTTATGCTTAGTTATCTTGAATCGCTAGATGCTTCTGTTGAGAGTTTGCAATCGGTTAGGGTGGTCTGTGAATATCCGGATGTCTTCGAAGAAGTGAAGGGCTTACCTCCGAAGCGGGAGATAGACTTCCGCATATATCTTGCAGATAATGCAAAGCCCGTTGTGTTGCCCACTAGACACATGGCTCCACGGGAAAGGAAAGAGCTCAGTAAACAGGTTAAAGAGCTTCTAGAGAAGGGGTTCATTAGAAGGAGCATTTCAGAATGGGGCGCTCCAGTGGTGTTCGCCAAAAAGGCGGATGGTTCACTCTGTCTATGTGTTGACTATAGGGAGCTCTACAAGCTAACGAAAAAGATTAGGCACCCTCTCCCCAGAATTGACGATCTGTTTGATCAGCTTGTAGGAGCATCAGTTTTCTCCCAACTCGATTTAGCGACCGAATTTCATCAGCTAAGGGTGGCTGAAGACAGCATCGATAAGACAGCATTCAGAACCCCAGACGTCTTCTTTGAATGGCTTGTCATGCCTTTCGGCTTGACAAACGCACCCGCTTACTTCGTGGACCTGATGAGTAGGGTGTTCAGAGAATTCCTCAACAAGTTCGTGGTAGTCTTCGTAGATAATATCTTGATCTTCTCAAAGAGTGAAGAAGAACATGCTCAGCACCTAAGGGCAATCATGGAGACTCTGCGAGTCCATCAGCTAAAAGCCAAATTCTCCAAATGCCACTTTTGGAGAGAGGAGGTAAGGTTTCTTGGGCATATAGTATCCAAAGAAGGGTTAGTTGTAGACCCTGCTAAGGTAGTAGCGGTACAGGATTGGAAGACACCTAGGAATGCAACAGAAGTCCGAAGCTTCCTCGGGCTAGCAGGCTTCTATCGGAAATTCATCAGGGACTTCGCAAAAATATCAGCTCCACTTACTAGGTTAACAAAGAAGAACCTAGCGTTTGCTTGGGACTTGGATTGCAAGTTTGCTTTCCAACGACTAAAAAGGGCTCTTACAACAGCCCCAGTTCTGACGTTGCCAGATGGGAACAAGATGTTCACAGTTTATACAGATGCATGTAGGACAGGGCTAGGCGCTGTCTTAATGCAAGAAGGAAGGGTAGTAGCTTATGGTGGAAGGCAATTGAAAGTTCATGAAAAGAACTACCCGACCCACGATCTTGAGTTAGCCGTCATCGTCTTTACACTTAAGTCTTGGCGACACTATCTCCTAGGTGAGAATTCGAACTGTATACTGACCATAAATCGTTGAAATGTCTTTTCTCGCAGAAAGATCTTAACTTGAGGCAACAGAGATGGATGGAGTTTCTTGCCTCGTACGATTTCGAGATCTCCTACACTCCGGGCAAAGGCAACGTAGTGGCAGACGCGTTGATCCGAAAGAAACCGAACCTAAGCCCGCTCTTTATAGAAAGGCAAAGCTTGGAGTATATAGCCAGTTTTAACTTTAGGCCCTCCTCCGATTTTGTACCGGGCTTGCTAGCATCTCTCGAAGTATGCCCAACTCTAGTGGACTCAATAGGGACAACACAACGCGAAGACCCTCAGCTTGTGGAGACGAATAATAGGCTAATTAGGGGTGAGACTTCAAGTCACCTCAATAGATACTCCATCGACGATAAGGGTTGGCTAAGGCGAGACAGAAGACTATGTGTCCCACGGACAAGGGATTTAGTAAAGATGGTTCTCGAAGAAGCACAGCACTCCAAGATGACGATACATCCAGGTGGAGACAAAATGTACAAGGACATGAAAAGAGTTTTCTTTTGGAGCAGCATGAAGAAGGATGTGGCAGATTTCGTTTCTAAGTGTATGATTTTCCAACAGGTTAAGGCGGAACAAAAGAAACCTGGCGGTCTGCTCCATCCTCTAGAGGTTCCACAGTGGAAGTGGGATAGCATTTCAATGGACTTCATTGATGGGCTGCCTAGGTCTAGAAGAGGCAACACTAGCATTTGGGTAATAGTGGATAGGCTTACTAAAAGCGCCCACTTTTTACCTGTCAAGAGTAGACTACCTCATCTCTAGCATCTCTTTATCTCAAGGAAATTGTTCGACTCCATTGAATACCCTCCAGCATTGTTAGTGACCGAGACTCTATCTTCACAAGTGAGTTTTGGCGGAGTCTGCAAGAAGCGGTAGGTACACAGTTATGCTTGAGTACAGCCTATCACCCCCAAACCGACGGCCAGACAGAAAGAGTGAACAGAGTTTTGGAGGACCTTTTAAGACTGTGCGTTCTTGACTTCGGAGGGACGTGGGAAGACCATCTTCCTTCGGTGGAATTTGCCTACAACAACAGCTACCAAGCCACCATCGGAATGGCGCCCTTCGAAGCTTTATATGGAAGACCGTGTTGATCGCCCACTTGTTGGTGGGAGTCTACTGACAAGCTCATACTTGGACCATATATGATCCGAGAGACTTCAGAGAAAGTAGACTTAATACGGAGAAGAATGAAGACAGCCCAAGACAGACAAAAATCCTACGCAGACAAGAGGAGGACCGACCTTGAATTTGAGGTTGGGGACAGGGTTTTTCTTAAGGTATCTCCTTTAAGGAATGTCATTCGTTTTGGAACCACAGGGAAGCTATCACCAAGGTTCGTAGGGCCGTTTCCTATTATCGAGAAAATTGGGAAAATGACATATAGATTAGAGCTACCTGAAAAACTAGTTGGAGTTCACAACGTCTTTCATGTTTCGCACCTCCGAAAATGTCTACATGAATCTGCTGAAGTGGTAGAGCCAAACATCCTTGAAGAAGCTGAAATGGAACGCGAAGCAACCGTGAGGAAAGCTCCAACCCGCATATTAGGAACGGAAGTGAAAAAGCTACGCAACCGTGAAGTCAAGCTCGTCAAAGTTCAGTGGAGCGACGCCGAAGAAGACGCGACTTAGGAAACTGAGGCTAGAATACGCGCAACCTACCCTTTACTTTTTGAGGGTACATCTTTGATCTTTCTTTTTCCTTAAGTTGTGCTTTTATCTATCTTTTAGGGTATATCTCCTCGACCTTATCTTTTAGGTAGAAACCCTTTGGATGAAAACATGTAATTGAAACATGTTATGGATGATGGTTGCAAGTGGTTGCAAGTGATTGCTAGTGGTTGCTCGTGGTTGCATACACACACAATCTAGGTTTTAGATCGGCTCAGTCACTTCATATTGCATATGCATATATGTATTTACATTCTTATGTGGTTGAAGTTTAATGTGTTGTCATATAGATGTTGCATTTATATGAATGATTGTGCACTCGTGTAGAATCATGAATAGGAAGGTTTGCATACATAATGGATTCATGACACTTACATAATTTGCATTAAGGAGGTCAACTGAATCAGTAAACCGACTGATTTTGCATTAGATAAGTACATATACACACACTTCGCATATGATCATGAAGCATTAGAACTTTTTTAAGGACAATGGACGCTCGTGTTTGATGGATGAGTAGATGGACGTTTGGATGTTAGGATATACATTCTTCCTAAACTTGAAGATTTCGGGGACGAAATCCTTTTAAGTGGGGGAGAATGTAACATCCTGTATATTCTATAACAGTGAAATTCATAAATTAAAGTATAATTAATTTCAAATCAAAGAATTAAGGGAAACGGGATACGCCATTGCGTTCGTCTTGGAATTCTGCTTGAGATAGAGTCCGAGTTTGCGTAAAACGGACTCCGTATGAGGCAGATATGACCTCCGGAAGTTTCAGAATTCAGTTTAAAATTCAAACCGACAAAAACAGTTCAGAAACGAGTTCAAAATTCAAAAAAATCGGACCCAGATTTGGGCTGGGCGGGAATTTTCCCGCCCAAGAACCAGGTCGACTGGGTAGTCGACCTGGGGGTCGACTGGGTAGTCGACCTGGGGGTCGACTGGGTAGTCGACCTGGCCCCTGAGCCAGGTCGAACCCCCTCCTGGCTGGCCTGGTCTATGCTTGGCCGAATTTCTGGACTTTGTCTTGTCACTAGGGCTTATGTGTCAAGTCTTGATTGGTTTCTCTTTAAAGCGAACGGCTTATATTAATCTAAGCTCCATCGACGGCTCTAATCAATTCACAAACTCTGTAAAAAGGACCTAAGACTCCACCTAATTCACACAAATAAAAATGAGAATGGAGCTGTCATGCTGTTGAAGAAAGACAAGGAATAGCCGTCAAGTCGAGAAACGATTAGGAGTTGATTCAAAAGCTTAAAGCCACGACAATTAAATCAAAACAACGCCTACAACAAAGGATAGCATCTCCAAATTCAGAATTCAGAATCCTGAATTGAAGATTCGTCATACGTTGTAAGTAGAGTGCTATTCCGATGTGAATGAATAATTGAGATTTGATCTGTGTAAAATGAGAAATGGAATTGTACTTAATTTGTGATGATGATAATTCATAATTGTATGTTGTTTTGATTCTAATTATGAATAGGTTTGGGATGTTGTGGTATAATGATGTTAGATCTATTGGATATTTGCAAGTATATGATTCATGTTGAAAGTTAACAACTATATGTTTGTGGTAGTTTATTACAACCAAGTTGAGACTCAAGCAACAATATGATTCATTATTATGCCAACATGATTTTAGATCCTTCTATGTATATTTTGTGATCATTTTTAGTGTAGTTGGATCCATTTGGGTATTATGATTCATATGAATTTATGTTGAAATAGGCATTATGATTCAAGTGAAAACCATACGTTTGTATTAGTGACAAAAGTAAGCATCTTTGTGAACTTGTGTTGACTCTATGAACATGACTAGATTACGTTTGGTGTTATGCCTAATTGAAAATATGTTTTAGGGCTATGTTGTTATCAAAATCATATGATAATATATGCGACACATAATTAAGTTAGATTCACATTTTAAATGCAAGTTTACATGACTAGATTAAAACCATGATTCATGTTTAGGTATGTTTTATGTCAAGATAATATGCTATTACAATGCAAGTTCACAAGTGCCTAATTTATGTTAATTAGATCGCTATGTTGCAAGTTCATGCGTTCACACACCCTTTTTGATGTTACTTAGGATATATAAACACCATGTTCTAAGCCTCCCCCTTTTCAGGTGGCTAAGTTGGGCTTGAATGTTAAGCCCAACATATGTTATAATATAGCGAACGTAAAAAACGGGGGTAATGACGTTGGGTTAAAAACAGAAAACATATGTGTTGGCATGTTTGACGCATGCCAACGACCTTGAGAACATTTAAGTGGTATAAATTAATTTTACCCAATAAAGATGAATTTGAATAAT
Source organism: Allium sativum (assembly GCA_030737875.1). Classification (NCBI taxonomy): domain Eukaryota; kingdom Viridiplantae; phylum Streptophyta; class Magnoliopsida; order Asparagales; family Amaryllidaceae; genus Allium; species Allium sativum. The sequence continues at coordinate 313,994,026 of CM060913.1, forward strand.
GGGCTGCAAATATTTACATATAAAAAGAAAAGAGACAAAATATGTAAACTTAGAAAATACGATGTGTTTAACCCGAGGTTGGATTGAGTTGTGACATAAACCTACCCGGACCCGCCCGGCTGTCCAGTAGTCACAACAATACCTATCCAATGTGGGTGGTTAAACATTGAGCCCAATAAAGACCCGAGGTTAGACTGAGTTGTGACGTAAGACTACCCGGACCCAACCGACAACAGACAGTCACAACAATACATGTCTAATGTGAGTGGTTGAGGCTTTGATAAGACAATTAAGGCTGAGTCAGGATTGATAGGATTAAGTAAACTGAATTAATACTTAATCAAATCGAACATGCTAAACTATACAGACTAATTGGGGGTTAGGTTTACAGAAACTTAACCAACTTAGCATGTTGGCTAGAAATAGGAAACCTAGTAGCGGGGGACCCTTTTCAGCAGTAACTCTACATGGTGTATCAGGATACCCTGAACTAGGCAGGGTGGGGCACGATTACTGGGCTGACTATAAGAGGTCAAATTGACGGCGGTGGTGCAGCATTGTAGGTTCTAACGGGGTGCGGGCGTGCACACACTCCGGCGTAGAAAAATTAGGCACTGGGCACCAGTAGTATACCTGTGCATTCTAGAATTGTGTCGGGCCGCCACCATGGGAATTGATACACCCCATGGTGGGACCAGCATAGGTAGCTACAACATCGGGGGCCGTAAGACACATGAAACTATGCGAGTAGGAGCCGATCATTAGAAATGGATCACTTCACCCTAATTATGGGATGCCTATTGGGAACTAGTTTATACGGGTGCAGAGATTAATATGGGGTACGATAGTATATTCGACTCTAGACAACTTAACTTAGTTTATGGTGCTTCCCCATTTCCAGTTTATACTTATCATGCTCATTTCCTTATTCATAGACTGAATAGTCCTAGACTTACTTAGGCTTTATGTCTGACTCTACTTTTCTTTCGTCTTCTTTTCTTTCGTTCCCCTCCCCCCCAAGTCCACAGGGAGGGAATACCGCAGCTTGACCAGTTTCACATACAGCTTGAAGAGAGAGAATGTACTGCTTGGATTTCTTTCGTTTTGGACTATGGCTTTGGATAGCAATTATGGGGACTTATGCAGTTTACTTATGTTTTTATGCTTCTTTAAGTCATGAAATCAAGACAGTTATGAAAATGTAATGTTTTTGGATGTATTGTAAGACAATTATGGCATGGTTTGTGTAACACGTATTTTGATGAAATAAAAGTTTCTGTTGTTTTCCGCTGTTCAAAAATATGTGTATTTATATCTGTCTTGTGTATCTGTGACTTATACTTATAAACCTCCACCAAAATTAGGGCATTCCCTTTGAGAGTGACCCTAACGGAGGTGGGGTGTTTCAACAATCAGTACAAAGTTTTGAAATTCATGTACACGGTACCAAACATAAACATGCTTGAAGCCTTGATAATAAAATCTTAATCCAAATCATTGTAACTGAAAGTATTGCATAAAGTATTTAAACTGATTTGTTTCAGATACCTCATAAATGATAGAAGCACCCTTCTGAGTTCCATCACCTCCAATAATGTACATCTGAAACAAAAAATGTCAACATTTTCACCTAAATGTACTACATATTATTTGTATAATGAAAAACATCGATTGATTTAAATGTTCTTTACATAGCATACAGAAAAGAAAATAGAACCAAAAATACCTGATTGATCCACCAGTCTTGAATATTATTGTTTGTGGGGATTAGAATAATGGAGGCATCATGAATTTAGATCTAGAGATGTAGAAATAGATGTTTTTGGGTGAGGAAGAAAAGTGGTTTCAAGGACGAAGAAAAGGCATTTGGGAACGAAGATGATGAACCTTTTTCTCGCATGATACTTTTGAGAGGAGCAGAAAAATTTGTACTGTAAATGAAATTTTAGCAAATGAATAGTTGTGTGGTTGATTAATTGCGTCTTTTAGTTTCTTTTTGTTATAAAATAAAACAGAACATATGTTAACCAAGAAACCATTAGAGAGAACATAAAAGATAGGGAAGAGACTTTTATTTCTATTACTTCAAGTATGTACATTTCTATTACATTAGCTCCTTTGGAGCTGATGTTAAACTTATCCCCATGATGTTGGACTAAATAAAATATCACAAAAGCATTTTCGCTCTTATATATTACAACACTCCCGCTTGAATATGCTTCTTCAAAATTTTGAATGCTCTGCTAACTTGAAGTTGTTCCTTTTAAAACATATACGATGATTGCTCCCCCTTATTATTGTCTTGCTTGCATATATCCATTCAGTCGATACAACTATTGTTTGTTGCCTTCAAAACTCTATCAGGAAACCCAATGGGAAAAACCTTGAACGAGAAAAATAGTATGCAACATTTGACATTATGAATATCATATTAAAATGATATTCCTTAAAGGAGTTTGATGCTTCAAGATCAAAACAACGCCTCATTAAAAATATTTTTATGAAAAACCCTATGGGAAAAATCATAAACAAGGAAAAGAGTGCAAATTTATTTCATCATTAGGTAACATGTTTTACAATGTTACCGTAAGGGTTGATACTTCAGGATCAAGATAATGCCTCATTAAAAACCTTACTAACAAAAACCCAGTGGGAAAAATATTAGTGAAGGAAAAGAGTGCATTAAAGCATAATTTTAAATGTTCCCCCTTATTTATAGCTCATTGTTTAATTAATCTATTGATGTACTCTACGCATACCAATTTTGTACATCATCTTCTGGATTGTTGGCTTGGAAATTGCCTTTGAGAACAGATCTATTCGCTTTTCTTGAAACTGGATGTGTTTCTCCTCTTTCTTGTTATCCTTTCGTTCATGTATGAAGAGAGATTTAGAAGAAATATGCTCCATCCTATCACCCATGATATAATTCACTTGAATCTGAGCCATGCGAACTACCTTGTCTTTATAAATAATAATTTACTGCATCAAAAAATGTTTGATACTTGTGGATCAAAATGTTGCCTCGTTAAAACCTTACTAAGAAAAACCCGATGGGAAAATCTTAGTGACGGAAAAAGAGTACAATATAAAATGTCATATTTACTATGTCAAAAGTAGTATGATACTAATATTCATTTATGAATACACATCAGGTGCTTATAATTTTCTGCTTCAATCGGACTTGCATGTTGCAATACATATTTGATGAATAAGACAACTTTCATTACTAAGCAGAAAGTAATCTACTCATCTTGAAGTATATCAAGATTTTCATTACAACAATACTTAGAAGAATGTTGTAATCTATCATCCATGTTTTTGGTATTCTTTATAATAACAAATGTTATTTATGTTCTTCAGGAACTTATATATTATAATAAGTTTTGCATATCGCAACTACCACTTCAATGGATATTAAGAGTTTCATTACAACAGTTCTTGAAAGCAGGAAGTGATCTACTCATCATGAATTATTTCAAGATTTTCATCACAACAATACTTAAAAGAATGTTGTAATCTACATTTCTTGCTCTTTATCACTGCAAAAGTTATATAAATTCTTCTGGAATTTGTATACTTTCATCGTTTATACCTTCAGGGTATTGTAAGCATTTTAAACACTTTCACCACTTTAATTAATTCAATTATCTCTGAAATTACAATGCTCATGGCACTTAACATGTTGTTGACACTCTATGGTGCTTCAGTAACTTCTGTGTGTTTTTGTCATTATATATATTTCTATTTTTATCTTATGAACTACAGGTTCATATCTTATTGACTACAGGTCCATATATCTTAATTAGAAGAATTTCATGATGGCCAATCATGTATCTCTCTAATAAGGGATTTTTAATCCATTTATAAATATAAGCACTTTATTATTTATTAATTTATCATCGATGATTATTTCTTGTCAGTTCTATACATAATTTACTGAGATCTCAAAACTTATCATGCTTTTGGTACCTAAACCACTTCTGGGGTTATTTTGACAATCATGTCATGGGTTTCTTTATAGCACCTTTAAGTGTTTCTTCAGGAACACTCACCTCCTTTATTTTGCATCTTTTTACTCCAAAGATATTTTGAACTGACTTTTACACCATATTTTCAGCTGTGATTTACAACTTTTGATCCTTCGGGGATTCAAATGTATATTGGAGAAAGTCTATTAGGGACATAATTGATAATTTATGCAAGTTACTTAATACTATGCATAATTCTATATGTTAGCAAATATTTAACATCGATGATTCCTTTATCCTCCCCCTCAATGTTGGCAAACATTGTCACTTTAAATAATAAACCTACTTTGGATTCATTTTTGATCCATTATAGCTTCATAGCTAGCAAATACATTAGATGTATTTCAATTGCCGGAGGATAATGCTCTTATTAGTTGATAAGATGCATTCATATTGTATTGTTTATTCACTTTCAATGATATAATGATTTAGAGGAATTTTCTATCATTTGAATATGCATATGACTTTAGGTCATTCAATATTGATATCAATTGACTTTCTAAGTTGCAGGAGGATAATGCTCTTATTAGTTGATAAGATGCATTCATTTTGTATTGTTTATTCCCTTTCAATGATATAATGACTTGAAGGAATTTTCTATCATTTGAATATGCATATGACTTTAGGTCATTCAATATTGATGTCAATCGACTTTCTGAAATATAAAATAATATATGCATAATTTATAATATGAGCTCATGACAACTGAAAATTAAAAGGGGATCGAATTCGCAGCGGAATCATTTAGATCTGAAACCCTAGATAACGAATCACACAGAAATTAATCAAAACAAGTACCTTTCTCCTTCGTTTTAGTAGAATCGAGTGAAGCCCTAGCCTTGAATTGTTAAATCAGATCACAAATCCTTTTGAAACAAGCGCTTGAAATCAAAACGCCTCTATCGGAAATCCACTGGTGAAGCTCTCGCAGATGACAATCAAAACGAGGATGGAGAAGAGGTACTAGCCAACTTAAAATCGAATTGATTTGGTTTTTTTTTAAAATTTGGATCTAGGGTTTTTTCTGTATTTTTCTCAGTCGTCTCGGTGAAGCACGTTCACCATTGTTTTATAATGAAAACAATCCGAGATATCCGTTTTCCCTTTTATCCGTTCAAACCCGTTTAAAACAATGAAATAGTCAATACTATTTTATTTTAAATATTTTTTTTCTCCATTTGCAACGCCAATAAGTGTGACCCGATAGGTTGTAATAGTGTTGGCAACAATTTAAACATTTAAATTGTAAACAATGAGTGGTATCTAGTAATACATCATTGCTACCCAAACTACGACAATATCTATGATTCGATACGACCTTTGTGAATAGTGTATCAATATAATTTAATCCTTTTAACCGTTATATCCAAGATTAAACAGAAGGCATGGATCGTATCATCTTCTTTTAATTTAATCTGTTTTCTTAATCAATGAGTAGACTGTTCAGAACAAATCAATATTTGAGCACGGCCATGCATTTCACAGTCTCGCTCAATCAAGAGGCCCATGGATATCACTACGAATATATCGTAGGGTTAAATTCCATCTAGATCATTCATAATTTATATTCGATTCCAGATATATCCAATAATCATCGTTATCATTACTCTGTTACGAAATAACTTTAGATGATATCAAAATACAAACATCCTCGATTAAAATTACAATGATCTCAGGTCTAAGGATCATTATATCACTATCACTATGAGAACAACTTGTGATACTGTAAATTATACTCCATACAGTTATCTCATGGTGGGTCAGCCCAATACATTATTCTCTAATACGTATTTATGTCTTGACTTTAATATCATGTATATTAATGATCAATGAGATGTGATCATCAGTCAATCAATATACCAGTCTTAATGCTCTATTGTTGTCCTATAAACAATAGAACTCGACTAGGGACATTTAAGAATTATAATACTTAACTTATCATATAATCTCAAGTTCAGTCTTACTCGAACTATATAATACCGTATTACTATTCTAAGGACTTCCATTACAATAATATTTATTTCACGCAGTGAATATAATTATAATAGAATTTATTATTCCAAACAAAACATAACATATACAATGTTATTATTATTCACATCTTACTGATTGCCTCTAGGGCACAAAATCTAACAATCTCCCACTTGCACTAGAGCCAATCACTCATGTATCGAATACCCATGAAACTAGTGTGACTATCATTCTTTTGCTGCGATAAAGCTTTAGTCAATGGGTCTGCAATATTATTATCCGTTGGGACTCTGCAGATATGTATATCTCCTCTGTCAACAATTTCACGGATGAGATGGTATCGCCGAAGTATGTGTTTGGATCGTTGATGTGATCTAGGTTCCTTAGCCTGAGCAATGGCTCCATTGTTGTCACAATAAAGATCTATTGGATCAACAATGGATGGAACAACAGAAAGTTCAGAGATGAACTTCTTAATCCAAACAGCTTCTTTAGCAGCTTCTGAAGCAGCAATGTATTCAGCTTCCATGGTCGAATCAGCGACTGTTTCTTGCTTTGAACTTTTCCAGCTAACAGCAGCACCATTCAGGAAAAACACATAACCTGACTGTGACTTAAAGTCATCTTTATCAGTCTGGAAACTAGCGTCTGTGTAACCTTTTACCATTAATTCCTCTTCGCCTCCATATACCAAGAATGAATCTTTAGTCCTTTTGAGGTACTTAAGAATATTCTTGACGGCTGTCCAGTGACTTTCACCCGGATCTGATTGGAATCTACTTGTCATACTTAAAGCATACGAGACATCTGGGCGGGTACATAACATTGCATACATGATTGACCCAATTGCCGAAGCATAAGGGATCTTCTTCATGCGTTCCTTATCATCTAATGATTTAGGACATTGAGATCTAGAAAGTGATATACCATGTGAAATGGGTACATATCCTTTCTTTGCCTCTTGCATGCCAAACCTTTTCAGCACTTTATCGATGTATGTATTCTGACTTAGGCCTATTAATTTTTTCGATCTATCTCTATAGATCTTAATGCCTAAGATATAGGATGCCTCGCCTAAGTCTTTCATTGAGAAACTTTTCCCCAACCATGTCTTTATTGCTTGTAATGATTCAACATTATTCCCAATAAGTAATATGTCATCCACATATAATACTAGGAATATAATGTTACTCCCACTGATTTTCTTGTATACACAAGGTTCATCTTCGTTTTTAGTGAAACCAAACCTTTTGACTATTTCATCAAAACGAAGATTCCAACTCCGAGATGCTTGTTTTAATCCATATATGGATCGATGCAGTTTACATACTTTTCTGGTTTCCTTTGGATTGACAAAACCTTCAGGTTGTGTCATGTACACATCCTCAATAAGATTCCCGTTAAGGAATGCAGTTTTGACATCCATCTGCCAGATTTCGTAATCGTAATAGGCTGCAATTGCAAGCATAATCCTTATGGATTTAACCATAGCTACCGGGGAGAAGGTTTCATCATAGTCAACTCCTTGAATCTGTTTGAAACCTTTCGCCACCAATCGGCCTTTATAGGTTTGTACTTTACCATCCATGTCGGTTTTCTTCTTGTAAACCCATTTACACCCAATTGGTTTTACCCCGTCAGGTGGATCAACCAAAGTCCACACTTGGTTGGTGTACATGGAATCCATTTCAGATTTCATGGCTTCAAGCCATTTCTCAGAATCAGGTCTATTCATAGCATCTTGATAGGAAATAGGCTCATCCTGATCTATCAGCATTACGTCTCCTGTTTGAGTTACTAGATATCCAAAATATCTATTGGGCTCATGACGTATTCTATCAGATCTACGAACGCCTTGTGTAAGTTGAGTAGGTTCAGATTCCACAACAGTTTGTGGTTCTTCCTCAACTTCATATTCAGGTTCACTGATATTTTGTGGTTCTCGAATTTCATTGAGTTCTACTTTATTTCCATTGATATTATTAGAGGCTAGATCTCTTTCAACGAAAAAACCAGTTCGAGCAATAAACACTTTATGCTCAGAGGGTTTGTAGAAGTAATATCCTTTTGTTTCCTTTGGATACCCCACAAAATAGCATTTTTCCGATTTGGGTCGGAGCTTGTCAGAGTTAAGAAGCTTAACATAAGCCTCACATCCCCAAATCCTCATAAAAGAGACATTAGGACATTTTCCCGTCCATATCTGATATGGTGTGGACTGAACCGCTTTAGTGGGAACTCTATTAAGTACGAATGCAGCTGTTGTGAGGGAAAAACCCCAAAAACTTATTGGAAGATCTGTATGACTCATCATTGATCGTACCATATCCAATAAGGTGCGATTTCTTCTTTCAGAAACACCATTCCATTGTGGTGTTCCCGGTGGAGTGAGTTGTGAAACAATTCCACACTCTTTCAGATAGTCATTAAACTCTTGGCTTAAATATTCTCCTCCTCGATCTGTTCGAAGAGTTTTTATATTCTTACCAAGTTGGTTCTGAACTTCATTCTTGAATTCTTTGAACTTTTCAAAGGATTCAGATTTGTGTCTCATAAGATACACATATCCGTATCTACTGAAATCATCAGTAAATGTAATGAAGTAATAGAACCCACCTCTAGCAGATGTACTCATTGGTCCACATACATCACTATGTACAAGGGCCAATAGATCCTTAGCCCGTTCACTGTGTCCAGTGAAAGGAGCTTTTGTCATCTTGCCTAATAAACAAGATTTGCAATCTTCATATGATTCAAAATCAAATGAATCCAAAATTCCATCTTTATGGAGTTTTGATATGCGTTTCTCGTTTATATGGCCTAAACGACAATGCCAAAGGTATGTTGGATTTAAATCATTTGATTTAATCCTTTTGGTACTAATGTTATAAACTGGCGAATCAAAATTAAGAACATAGAGACCATTAATTAACTGTGCACTTCCATAAAATATCTCATTTAAATAAAATAAACAGCATCTATCTTTTATTACAAATGAAAATCCTAACTTGTCCAAACAAGAAACAGAAATAATATTTGTCTTAATAGAAGGCACAAAATAACAATCTTCTAATTTTAAAACTAATCCAGTTGGTAAGGATAAGTGGCAGCTTCCTTTGGCTAATGCGGCAACTTTTGCTCCATTTCCAACACGCAAGTCCACTTCTCCTTCTGCCAAGTCTCTACTCCTTTGCATCTCCTGCAAATTGACACATATATGTGATCCACATCCAGTATCTAATACCCATGATGATGAAGTAGATAAGTTGACATATATAACATTTATACCTGAATTGGGCGAAGTCAAACTTCCCTTCTTCTTCTTTAGATCTTCCAGATAAGCATAACAGTTACGTTTCCAGTGACCTGGCTTTCCGCAGTAGTGACAATCACCCTCTTTGGGAACCCCTCCTTTAGGCTTTGATGCCCTTTTGAAATTGGTCTTATTAGCAGTCTTCTTAAGCTGCTTTTTCTTGTTCTTGCCCTTGCCTTTGGGTTTAGCAGTCTCCTTCTGTACCATCATCATGGCAGTCGGTTCTGCCTTTTTCATGTTATTCTCAGCAATTCTCAACATGCTCAATAACTCAGTCAAGGGCTTCTCAATCTCATTCATGAGATAGGTCATAATAAATGAAGAAAACTTACTGTTCAATGATTGGAGCACAAGATCGGTTTGGGCTTCCGGTGTTAAAGGAAACCCTAACCTCTCGAGATACTCTATATAACCAATCATCTTCAGTACGTGTGGACCAACGGGTTCCTTATCACCCATCTTGCAGTGATATAGTGCTTTGCTCGTGTCATACCTTTCTTGACGAGCATGCCCTTCGAACAACTTCTTAAGGTGCTCGATCATATTGTAGGCATCCATGAATTCGTGTTGCTTCTGAAGCACAGGATTCATCGTTGCCAGCATAAGACAACTAACATCAAGAGCGTTGTCTTGATGTTTCTTATGAGCATTAATCTCTGCACGGGGTGCATTACTCGGTGGCGCCTCTGGAGTGGGCCCATCAAGTACATACAGTTTCCTTTCCTGTTTGAGGACAATCCTCAAGTTACGGTGCCAGTCTAGGAAATTTATTCCATTCAGTTTTTCTTTTTCAAGAACAGACCTAAGTGATAGATTATTGTTGATGTTGCTAGCCATTTAGAATCTACAATAGACAATAAATTGAAATAAATAACTTTGATAGTCAAAACAACAATAATCATAGCTAAATAAATTAATGTGTGCATAAATATGCTCCCACTCAAATCAACATCCCTATTTTAATATATATAACTGTATATATATTTGGTGTTCCAAAATCCACATCTAATCATGCCTTGACCTAGCTTTGGCTAAACTCAAAACATAACATTTTAGGTAGACATCTTGTGTCAATTACATCGTTTATGTAATTTTTGGATCGCATGTCGAACATTTTGTTCTGTATTATTCTGTTGCTCAAAATATAGAATAAATCATGTTGTTTGTCTCTAATGCCATAATCGTATTATGCAGCCTAGTCAAATCAGACCCAATAATAGGTTGGAGCACCACATTTTACTCCATCGCATATAACCAAAATTAAAAGGTGCACAACGCTTTGGCGTTAGTTACAACCAATAATTTTGGACAGTGATGAGTATATCATTGGAAGACGTCACCTTGACTTAATATAAACTATAGTTTTGATAGGGATTTAAAATTTAGGTTGGCAAACCATGATATTCAAACATTTTGAATATAATATATTAAATTAAATATTTTAATTCCTCTTAAACATAATAAATAGAACACAAGATTTCTAAAACTTTGATGTTTAAAAGGAAAGAAATGCATACAATGCTTTAAGGTAAAAGCTCCAAATCTATTAATGTGTACAGTAAAACTTTTGCACAATTAGATTCACTAATCCATATGGCACATAATAAAATACATATAAATTAAAAACAGGATTTTCAGCCCAGTATCTCAGTTTCAAAAACTGATCGTTATACATATTTTAAACAAAATCATGAAACCATTTCATAGTTAAAACTGCTAACAAATAAAATGGCAGTATTCAGTGAAACAGATCTGCCATAACAACTCAAATGAAATAGCATGTTCAAGCATACATAACACAGATTCAATTCTAAGCATTCGCATATAGCAGTTCAAATATTATATAACAGGTACATAATTATCATTACATGTAAGCATACAAACTTGAAATTCCAGAACTAAATAACTGATCACAAACAACTGAACATTAATAATCACTTTGGATCACAACCATGAATTTTAGAACTTTTATCAAAGGCTGAAGATGAACTTAAAGTACAGCTTCACTGTTTTATCCAGACTTTAGTATATCAGCATATACTATGCAAGCACTTTGGTATGTTCATTAACATCCAACTTGCAAGCTACTGGATCGTTCCTGTATATCAATATATACAAAACATGTCAAAGCTGATTATAACTTTCAGGTCATCATTTCAGAAGCATAAACATAATCAAGTTTAAAGGCATTTCTGACAGAATGTTATAAGAGTTCAATTCATGGTTTCTAAAACACATTCAGTTTTATACATATATGTACAGTATCAAATATGCTGTATTGTATATATATACTGTTATATATATGTATACAAATATATCTACAGTATCATCTATACAGTTTTATTTATAAATATATATATACAGTAATATACTATACTACTAACTATGGTAAGATAACATCACTACCATCTGAAAGTTTTTTAAAATTATAGGGATTGATCATATATCAATTATAAAAACATATAAGTTACAGAAACATTTTCCGCCACTTATATAACCTCAATCTTAATTATCTATAACTGAATCTGAACTTACCATAATATGAAAATTTGGTAAGTTTGTGACTCAGTTCAGATCATAACATACTAGCCTGTGTTAAACAGAATAAATTACTCTGTAGCAACTAGCAGAAATAAGATTGTCATATATATATTATATGTGTAGTTCAAAACTTGGATTACCCAAAATGAAGTTCAATATCTAAAATAACAGAGTAAAAGTTCACAGTATTAGGAGTTATTCATATTGTCTAAACCAAACACATACTGATGTGAAACTAACTATTATCTTAATCATATTCATAGGATTCAACATATCACTATTAACACATATAACATACATAGTTCGAAATCAAGTTGTAATATATATAAATCTCTGTAATAATTACAGTATGGAACCAACACTTGATTTCCCTTCTTTGAAACATATACAAATATAATTTAAACCAAATTATACTTACATAAGAATTGGGATTTTAAACATTCGTCACCGAATTAATAACTTGTACTAATTTAGATTCAGGCAGATGAACAATACTGATTTTGTTTATCACAAAACAATTTCAGTTCTGAATGAATGTTTACCAAATTCCAGATTTCAACTTCTCGATGTTCATAACATCAATCAGTATGTAACAGTAACAGTTTCAAGGCCTAAATTACATTTGATTCGTCATAACCTGGCTCCGATACCATTGAAAATTAAAAGGGGATCGAATTCGCAGCGGAATCATTTAGATCTGAAACCCTAGATAACGAATCGCACAGAAATTAATCAAAACAAGTACCTTTCTCCTTCGTTTTAGTAGAATCGAGTGAAGCCCTAGCCTTGAATTGTTAAATCAGATCACAAATCCTTTTGAAACAAGCGCTTGAAATCAAAACGCCTCTATCGGAAATCCACTGGTGAAGCTCTCGCAGATGACAATCAAAACGAGGATGGAGAAGAGGTACTAGCCAACTTAAAATCGAATTGATTTGGGTTTTTTTTAAAATTTGGATCTAGGGTTTTTTCTGTATTTTTCTCAGTCGTCTCGGTGAAGCACGTTCACCATTGTTTTATAATGAAAACAATCCGAGATATCCGTTTTCCCTTTTATCCGTTCAAACCCGTTTAAAACAATGAAATAGTCAATACTATTTTATTTTAAATATTTTTTTTTCTCCATTTGCAACGCCAATAAGTGTGACCCGATAGGTTGTAATAGTGTTGGCAACAATTTAAACATTTAAATTGTAAACAATGAGTGGTATCTAGTAATACATCATTGCTACCCAAACTACGACAATATCTATGATTCGATACGACCTTTGTGAATAGCGTATCAATATAATTTAATCCTTTTAACCGTTATATCCAAGATTAAACAGAAGGCATGGATCGTATCATCTTCTTTTAATTTAATCTGTTTTCTTAATCAATGAGTAGACTGTTCAGAACAAATCAATATTTGAGCACGGCCATGCATTTCACAGTCTCGCTCAATCAAGAGGCCCATGGATATCACTACGAATATATCGTAGGGTTAAATTCCATCTAGATCATTCATAATTTATATTCGATTCCAGATATATCCAATAATCATCGTTATCATTACTCTGTTACGAAATAACTTTAGATGATATCAAAATACAAACATCCTCGATTAAAATTACAATGATCTCAGGTCTAAGGATCATTATATCACTATCACTATGAGAACAACTTGTGATACTGTAAATTATACTCCATACAGTTATCTCATGGTGGGTCAGCCCAATACATTATTCTCTAATACGTATTTATGTCTTGACTTTAATATCATGTATATTAATGATCAATGAGATGTGATCATCAGTCAATCAATATACTAGTCTTAATGCTCTATTGTTGTCCTATAAACAATAGAACTCGACTAGGGACATTTAAGAATTATAATACTTAACTTATCATATAATCTCAAGTTCAGTCTTACTCGAACTATATAATACCGTATTACTATTCTAAGGACTTCCATTACAATAATATTTATTTCACGCAGTGAATATAATTATAATAGAAATTATTATTCCAAACAAAACATAACATAACATATACAATGTTATTATTATTCACATCTTACTGATTGCCTCTAGGGCACAAAATCTAACAACAACTTCAGGTTATTAATTAAATATTCACATATATGTGTATATACGTGCGTCCACGTATTCCATATGTAATTGATTTGCATATTCTTTCTTATTTGAGTTACCTATTTTAGAACAAATTGTTCATAAGGTTCCAATCATTAATTTTTGCTTATCAAGCAATGTCAATGCGAATCTTAAAGACCACATCATAATATCATCTGATTTGGAACTGTATTGAACTTCTGGTTCAAATGAAATATATGAATAACTTGAAGTTGTTAATCTATATTGAACTTCTGGTTCAAATAATATATAAACAATTTCAAGTTTGTTAAGTTGTATTGAACTTCTGGTTCAACTGTATTGAACTTCTTTCAATAACTCAAATTACGTACAAATACTTCTTATTGAAGTTTTTCTTTTAAAACTTCATGTCATATGAACTTTTTCTACAAATATTCTATCATCTTTAATTGTCGAAGTCTCTTCCGGAGATATTTTATTATTTTCAAATATACAAATATCCTTCAAAAATATTTTGTTATCACCGCTTCTGGGATGAACTTATCTCATTTATGTGCTTTGGTTATGGAACATGTTATAAAACGAACACAGAACAAAAGAAACGAGAGAGACGACATTTCAATTCATTCAGATGTGTCTCTTTTGAATTCTTCCGAAAGTACAACTTTTTATAACACAACTTTTAAGAAAGCTTCGGGCTTCAATTTTTATTTTTTTAAAATGAGGAACCTGAAGTTCATAAACAAATGAAAAATCATATAGTATATTAATTGTTGGGAATATGAAATAATATGAACCTGAAGTTCATATGTTGAAAAAAAAAATTTGAAGCCCGAAGCTTTCTTAAAAGTTGTGATATAAAAAGTTGTACTTTCAGAAGAAGTTAAAAGAGACACATCTGAATGAATTGAAATGTCGTCTCTCTCGTTTCTTCTGTTCTGTGTTCGTTTTATAACACTTTTTCTATTTTAAAATGATCAATGGTTGCATATGATTGTGAAACACAATCAACTAATGCAAGCAAAGACAGATTTTGTTGTAGTTCCCTAAGGTGGAAAAAGACTCAACCTAAACTATAAATATGACCCAAGGATCTAGAACCCGGATCGAATGCCTCATTCCATCACTTTATATATGAAAATCTAAGATATGTAATCCAATTCCAAAATCAGTTTGGAAATTTTTTGGGTTTGATATTATTAAGTCTTTGTACTCGTTTCAATAATAGATAAAGTTCAGTTATGATTTGTGAAGGTAATACTCGGGTAGTATTTTAATCATTATATTACTATTATCTTTTAAATTTGCAGGTTCGATATCTGATATTACAAAAGGCATCCTTTACAGAATAACTTTCGGTGTATACAATGGGTCATAATGAATGAAACATGATATATAGAATCTATCCAAAGGATTGAGATTCCGACCTAATCGATTTCTAAGAGTTCCAAAACCCATAGGGATGTCCTACACTCTGAATTCTTACCAAGAGATATCTACGGGTGGGATAGATCTTCATGACTCATTTTTGAAACCTTACAAATATTCCGAAACCTTATAAATATAGCCAATCTGCATGGATTTCCGTTCCAGTGGAAGTTCTCAATGAACCCTCCGGATAGTGCTGATAGGGACCTACTTTACATATGATGGAACCCTCAACATTAAGGAAATTTCAAGACTAAACTCTCCAATAATTAATTGTATCTTTTGGTTCAATAGGATCACACCTTCAAGGAACAAAGGCAAGGAACTTTCGATAGGATTTTAAAGAAACCCCAACATAGGAAGATCAAATGAAAAATACAATGGATTAATTAGCTCAATGAAGGTGTTACCCAAATAAATTCACTTTAACTGAGGATTCTTCGAGGATTATATCACTTTGGGGTGTTAACCACTTTTTTAGCTAACATTAAATTCTCCTGATTTCCAAGTATACCTGTTTTGAGTTAGAAGTGTTTCAACATGACTAGTTCTAATTAAATACTTATTCCTAATTTTTAGTTTTTTTGGAAAGGTACTGGAACTCCCCCTCTTTTTTTCATAAGAATGAATTATTGTATTAAAATCTCCTAGAACAATCTAAGAATGATTTATTTTCTAATATAACAACTCAAGTTGCTTCCATAAACTCAATCTCTCTTTTCCAAGTTCGATGCAAAAATAAAAGTGATTTCAATTTGAAATCCTCCTTTATTTATACATAAGAAGTGAGTAAATTGAGGACTGTAAATTTGGTTACAAATTTGCCAAATGCTCGCATCTCAAAGCATCATTATTCCACCATTACCTCCCATTTTATTATTAATAATTAAATTTCAATTAAATGGATATTTGGTATGGTTGTCTTCCATATACAAGTCATCTGATTTATGCTCTAAAATACCAATTAAACTAAAATTTTCAGTATTTAGCAGATTAGCTAAATTGAATTTTCTTTTAAGGGAATTTAGTTCCTAACATTCCATGTGATAATTGTCATTATTAATAAAATACATAAAAAGTAATAAAGGATACACAAAAGATACAAAGTGAAGCACTTTATCTTGCTGAAACCTCTTTATGCATTAGTTATTTGTTTTTGCTTTTGCAAGATGTGTTGTTTTTAATTTTAAGCTGATTACCCCACTTTGAATTACTACTAGTGTACTTTTCTTTGAAGGCAATATCGTCTGCATCCTCTGTATCTTCTAACTGTATCATATAATTTTAATGGGTTTCCCACGATACTTGTTTTGATGCAAAACATTTCTCTATCCATCAAGCATAGATTTTGGCTTGGAAGCCTGATCCATATTTGCACTGAAGATAAAAATTTTCCAACTTCATTTTGTTGTCCCACTTTTTTTTAGAATTATCGATTTACCATTTATGAAATTTAGATCCTAGCTCAACATCTTATTGCAAGCTTCATAATTTGTAAATCTTATAATGAAGAAACCATTTTCTCTTGCGAAAATGTCAAATGTCCGTGTAGCATTCCAGTTTTTGTAATTATATGACTTGAAGTGATGAAATGACAGTCTATTTTTGAATAAATAAGCAATTATCGACTGTCTCCACTTACTCAGTGTTTTCTATTATTGTTTCTTTTACCACAATTAGTTTTTTTTTTTTTCAATTCAGTACTACTGGAGCCACATAATTCAGATTGAATTTTGATTAAACTCTTATGTGTTAACCATATCATCCCATGTAGAGACTTTCTTGAGGTTTATTATTACGGGTTGCGCCTGATTCTTTCGAGAAATGGGTGTAACATTCGTTGATCTATTCGCGTTGGAATTTTGATTAGAAATATTCAAACCGTCAGTGTTTCTATCTAGAAATTTCATTACTGTCGAGCTTTTTATTGTTCATCGGCTGAAAAGGTACATGTTGTTTTTTGATTTCTTGAGTTGTTTTTTTGAAAGTTTTGCATTGTTCCTTTTTGGAAAAATGGTTCGCGTTTGAATCTATAATGTCTTTTGCAGTTTTTTATGTTGCGTTTTTTTTTTTCTTAACCAACGTGAAACCATTCACATCAACATTGGGGGCCTTGAACCATGGTAAATTGGGCCTGAGAGAAGGGGCTGGGTTCATTGAAGAAGGGTAATGTTTGATCAAGACAAGATTTGAATTGATTTTGAGATATTATTTTCTTTTCATATACTTCTACCGCAATTGAGGTAACCTCAATTGCAAATTTGGGCACATCACTAGTTACGCTCTAGAATAAACTCGAGACTTCATTCTTCGTAATCGTTGAGATTGTTCGACAAATTGTTTGATTTGAGAGTGTAAGGTATTCGTTGTGTATTTCTATTGTTTGGTCATTGTGTGGTTTATACATACATTGTCCGGATTTGAAATTTGTCCAA
The DNA here is from genome assembly GCA_030737875.1 of Allium sativum. Taxonomy (NCBI): domain Eukaryota; kingdom Viridiplantae; phylum Streptophyta; class Magnoliopsida; order Asparagales; family Amaryllidaceae; genus Allium; species Allium sativum. Next base: position 314,011,838 of record CM060913.1, read on the forward strand.
TTCTTGTTTGTTCAAAACTCTTAGTGCATTACCAACCAGACTTGGATTGGGATCCAATTCCCCAATTGATGGATCTCGGAGGTTGCTCGGGCAGTCTGCACTTAGTCAGCTTTGGACACCGACTTTTAAAAAGACGGTTTACGCTAAATTTTGGCAATGTACGACGTTTATGGTGTAGATCGTAATACGTATGATTATCTTAGCAAAAAACACGAAGCAATCTTACGTTGGGATTATTTTGTTTTCTTCCATTGGAGATGAACGGAGAGTCAAACGGGTTGGATTTGACCCAATCCAATCCACCGGTCGAGAATGGCCCTATAGCAAGTGTATATCTCGGTTGTTTATAATGCACGTGTAAGCTCAGATAACGTTGATGACACCTGTTCCGCTCACATACACCCAAAAATTAAAGCGCCCACGCTCGTTTATATACTAACATTCTCCTTTTGTTTGTACCTGAACAAAAAAGAATTCCAAACAGAGTCCTACTCCATTTAAACGGCTGCTGAGCGTGTGAGGAACATCCTCTCCTCCAAGTTCACAATTCTCCTTCCTCTCCCAAACCTTTAAACCCATAAACCGACGTCCTCTCTTCTACCTCCCCACCTCAACTCTCAGTCAAACATGAGAGATTTCCCTTCCTGTTTCAGCGAAAACGCAGTCCAGATAGCAGCAGCAAGCTCCCCATCCACCTCCACCGTCAGACCATCCCAAAACCTCATAACCAGCACCTACATGGCGAAACTCCACCGCCGTCCATACACAATCACCATCACATGGATCAAGAACCTGATGGGCCCGCTCCTCTCGGTCGAAATCCAACAAGAGCCCACGTCCCAACCCATCTGCACCCTGACCATCAAACCCTGGAACCTCTTCTCCAAATGCAAAGGCTCCAAAACCTTCAACCACTCGACCAAGATCGACGTCATATGGGACCTCACGCTGGCGAAGTTCCAGTCCAGCCCTCAGCCGCAGGAAGGGTTCTACCTCGCCGTCCTTTTCGAGGGCAAGATAGTCCTGCTGCTCGGGGACATGGTGAAGGAAGCGCAGAGGAAGACGAGCGGGGTGTACTCGAAGAGCAACGCGGTGTTCGTGAGCAGGAAGGAGCACGTGTTCGGGAAGAGGGTGCACTGCACGAGGGCGAGGTTTAGGGAGGGCGGCGGGATGCATGACGTGGAGATCGAGTGCGAGGTGGTCGGTGTGGAGGATCCGGTGCTGGAGATACGGGTGGACGGGGAGGGGGTGCTGAGGGTGGAGAGGATTGGGTGGAAGTTTAGAGGGAATGAGGTGGTGTGGGTGGATGGGGTTGGGGTGGAGGTGTTTTGGGATGTGTATAGTTGGGTGTTCGGGGGTAAAGTTGGAAATGCGGTTTTTATGTTTAGAAGCTGTGATGCGTTGGGTTTCTCTTTGGTTTTGTATGCTTGGAAGAGTGACTGAGTAGGTTGATGTTTTGTTTTTGGTGAGTGGGTGGGGGATCTTTGGTTGATTAGTGATAGGGTGGATTTGTACATTGATATGTTATATGTACATTTGAAGACCAAACAAATTTATGTGGTGTCCCACTAATTTATACATGTTAAAATTTAAATGAAAGCCCATGAAAACTTCAACTATACAATTAGCATTACATATGTGATGCCAGCAACAAAATTGTATCATGCATAAATAGTTCTAAGAAATCTAACTGTAAATCTAACTATAACTGTTTAATGTTAAAGGCTTTGACGATTCGATTTATCGAAAAGTTAAAATCGCGCATATTTTCAATTAATATAAATTTTCGGATAACATACAATTTTTTTTTTATATAGTGAAAATGCATAAGTTTATATATCAAAACAAAAGTAACATGGATTTCAGTTCAACTTACTAGTTTATGACATCTCCAATCGTATAGATGTAGTTCGCAATACTTCGGCATAGTCAATGTCAGAGATTACCAATCAGTTTAAAAAAGTTAATCGACAAAAGCATTTTTCAAATCTCAAATTGATAAAAGAAGAAAAACGAATCCTAGTGGAATGGAATGTGAAGCTGAACTAACACTCTTTTACAAAATTTCAAAATTTCGTAATTAACTTCGTATCGTATTTATTCTTTTTTTTTTTTTAATTAGTTGCAAAAGATAGTGACAAATGATCTCTTTTGACCTTATTTCCAAGGAAAAACACTCGTGAAAACCACATTATTATTAGTTTGCAAATTGTTATGACTTGCTTACCAATCATGAAAATGGACCTCAAATATCTCAAAGTCCTTAAGAGACATACAATCAAAGTAGAAGCATAAGAAAAAAAAATATCGAGATCAACTTATACTTCTAATCCTGGAAACTTTTCTAGTATCAAATCTAATTTAAGCCCAGAAAAAGAGGATGACAAAACAAAATCGGAAATGGACAAAGATACCAGACCAATGTGACAACGTACAACTAAGTAGAAAATTGTCATTCAGACCTAGAATGATTCTCGAATTGCTCTTATGCATGGAAAACGTGCAAGGGGAAGCTGACCATGTTAAAGGAATCGATCTCAACTTAAAAGTAAGATTTGAGATAGAGCTTAAACGTCAAGAGACAATCGTTATGGAAAATGATGTGATGAGAATGAGTTAACTACCAATGCATGGATCAAATATAAATAATGCATTATTGAGAGTATATCTGAAACAAAACATATGTAATTAAGGAAGAGCAAATTGTTTTTTTAATATTGTTTTTAATTATGCACCAGCGGATGTAAGAATGAAAACAAGGATGTGCTAATTCAATGTATTGATGCAATATTTTTATTTAAAAACAAACAAACTCGATAACATGATACTCAATTTTCGTAATTGAAAATAATCATTTTCAATTTTGTTTAAAAACTGCTTTAACAAGGCATAATTCAACAAAAACTTTAAAACTATATTCTAGTTCTAATCCTAAAGCAAAAACGAATTGGTTTAACAATCACTAACAAAAAAAACGACCGAATTCTGTAATACAATCAATGAATAAAGATATTAGTAGCGAATAACAAAAGAATAAAAATCAATTAGCTTACAACCTAATTCCTTAAGAAACATACCCAACAATGTAAAAGCCAACCCAAAAAATTAGGGTTTTTCGTTCAAAGAACCAATTTTCAATCTAATAATTTGAAAGCAATGGAATATTCGCATGAGTTGATTAGGATAAATAATTGAATTGGAGAATCATCCATAAATTGAGTTGAATTTCGATAGAAGAGAAGCATAGGTGAGAGTAGCATAAATCAGAACGAGTAGTATAAAATGGAATGGAAGAACAATAAACGCGGTTTAGTTTTTAAGCTTCCTTTGCTTTCAACACTGGGTTAGAGTAGGATTTCGATTATTATTTTTACGCTAGGCTGCAGCCTAGCTGAGCCCAGGGCTGGATCCGCCTTTGGGTTGAACTGTTGGTTGAATTATTATTTTGTTCAATGAAAGCATGACTTACAAAATAGTTCAACTTAAAAAAAAAATTAAATACTATGATATTTTTGTTATTTCATTCCACAATACATTACAATAATTAAATATTCAAAGACAAGCACTATCATCAGAGTTATTTAATTGTTAACTGTTGATTTACATAAGAATTCCAAATATATCACATTGGGTCTTTTTGGAACCTATTATAAGGAGCCATGTTTCAGTAAACTTCATGATTATTTACACGACTTATGTACTTTTCATCAATTCACAGCATGTCAGCATGGAACAATCCCGACGATTGTCTTGCCCGATCATACTCGTTATTGGAATAGTCCATATTTTTTCGTCTTCAATGATCACGTTATGAAGAATTATACAAGTGAATATAATTATAGTCATTTTTGATCTCTGCCAACATGGATTACTCACTATCGTAAATCTTGCTTAAAGTACTTCGAATGTTCGTTCTACTTCTTTCATTTGTCATTTTTGCATCGCAACAAACTTTCGTTGTTGTTAATGAGTTTACAAGGCAACACCAATTGGATGTTTAGTTTGTTTGTAGTAGGGCACGATCATTTAACTTTTAAGAAGTCTTTCAATTAGTTGAGGGGGACAGGTGTAGCCATACCCATTATAAAAGTTACACCCATTATAAAAGAGATTAACCAAATAGAACATCAACATTGTTGGTCTAACAAAGATGTCCTTTGTAAATTTAGAAAATCCTCCGCACGAGGTGGGCCTCATTAGCGGAACTCAAATAGCATATAAAACGATTGCGTGTGAGTCTTTCATGTATGCACTAGGTGTTACATCGTGGATGCCTGAGCAATAGAGTGAATCGTTGCAGACACGATTTCACGTTTCTTATCAAATAATGGAACATTTGTATTGTAGGCCTCACGAAGCTATCCTTTACTGATGTAGTAACAATACTTTTTTGTAGTGAGGCTGTGGAGTCCTATCAAAAGAATAGGGAGGGTACTATGGACAACACCTAAGACCGAGGCGGTTCGAAGAAATGTATGTGTGTGTGTGCGTATATATTGACCATTAAGTTTGCTCTATTAGAGAGTATATGTATACGATTTATGCGTGATGTGAGAGTATTATATCCTGAATGAATCAAATATAACTAAAATGGAAACGGAACTGTATATGTAGCGTTATGATTAAAATTATATAATATGTCATTCATCAGAACTTTAGCTCTGACCTCATCCTTATAACAATCCGCTAGTTAAAAAGAAGGCAGAGATTGTTTAACTTAGAGACCCTTGTTTAGATGGCGTCATTATCTCGGAAAGTATTTACTACTTATTATATTTTAATAATTTCTGATGTAATTTATTCATTCATTTGAGCTCTGATATATTTATCTTTTCCTATTTGCAGGATACTAGATATCTTGCTCGAGCTTCAGTGGACTTGGATTTTATTTAGGTTTTAGCATTTTGTAAAAATAATCTGGACCCGTTGGGGTTTGGATTTGCACGCATATATGAAATGAGATCTAGCCAGTTCATAAATTATGTGCATAATTATGTTAAATTAGGGTTTAGTTACAAAATTCTATTTAAACCTAATTAACTTCATACATAAACTTGTAATTCTAGCATATAAGTATCTAATCCTAACATATATCCATCACAGCCATGTGAGATATCATAACCACTAAGCAAAACTTCAAAATCGAATAAATCAAGGTTAGATCCCATTTAGATGGTAGCCAATCAGATTTGGGAGCAAACAAACTGATGTGCATAGTCTTCTAATTGAAGATCCAATCTTGAATCCAGAATAATAAATGAATTAGGATGAAATCCAGCTAAATCGATGGAAATCTAGGGAAAAACTAGAGTTTGGGGTTGATAAGAATGAGAGTGAAACTTCCAAATTCTCCATTTCAGGCCCTACATAGGCATCAACAATTAAACTGATAGTCCTACTAGTTAGGTCTATTAGGTAGACATTAATTCCTGCTAGTAGTCTTTAAAACATAAACTCATAATCTCCTAACCACAAGTCTGGTTTTTCTACATGGCCACTCATACAATGGGAAACCACAATTTCAAAGTAATGAAGCAGGTTAAAGCATCTAATTCGACTCCTATCAAAAGCTATAATCGAAATAAGCTTTTTGAAGGAAAAATGTTTACATTAAAATTTAGAAAAAATTACTAGTGCGCAAAAAACCTCAGGAGTCATATCACAAAATTATTGAGTAATGCGTCTTCAAATAAATCAAATGGAATTATTTTACGTTCAGTTGATACAAAAAATAAGGGTCGTTACACTCTCTCTCTTTAAGAGTTCCACCCTCGAAATCCCTAAACAAGCATAAACATTCAAGATTATCCTTAATGCCTGCCTACCACTTGCATTTAAACGATCGATTGTTATACTTGCATTAAACTTGCATATATGGCAATATATACAACAATAACAAAGCCAGAAATCCCAAATAAGTTGGGGTTGGCTAGAGATGGAACAAAAAGAAAAGGTTTAAAGCTTCAATAAAAGTAAAATAAAGTTTAAAATAGTTAAACATATAATAAAAGTAGTTGTAATATGGCCAAAAAAAACCCGAAAAACCTAAGGTTCTGGTACATGGATTGCTAACTTCCATGCACTTCTATTCGATACCAGCTCTTCAGATATACTCCAATTTTTTAAATCTCTTTTTACTATCTACTCCCAAGTCATTTTAGGTCGATGCCTACCTCTCTTTGGTCCTTCGGCGCGGCCTATTATTAGTGATCAAGTGTCCTTTTACAAACCAAGCCTGAGAGGATGAAATAATACGCTCGAGAAACGGTACTAGTCTAGACGCTAGTACCTTAGAGATAACATTTTCAGACTACAACATAAATAATCTTTTATAGCACTATGTAGCCGCTACTAAACAATACTATAGCGGCTCGAAAAGCATTGTATATCAATATGTTATAAGAAACAGTTGAATAATTATAACACATAAACTGCCGCTATAAAAGGGTAAGATTTTATAGGGGCTATATGCTGCTATGATACGTAAGGATAGTAGCTCGCTATTACCGCTATAAAACATGTCATTCTTCATGAAAATTACGAATTTCTATAACATGTTATAGATGCTATAAAATATCAATTCAATAGCGGGTTTATTGCGCTATAACACTGTATAGCACCTGTAATACATAATCTTTTATAATGCTTTTCAATATATTATAATAATAGCAATTAAATGAATCTTCACAGCAATTTCAAAATCAGTATATGACTCCAAAAATTATAATACTAACCAAATGTAACACATATTCATGATAGCAAGATAAAGGATCAACTAACAAAAAATAAGTTCAATATATATGTTTTCAATTTCATATTGATGTCAATTTAAGTTAACAAAAAAAAACATAATTCAAATTTAAAGTCTACAATAAAACCCCAACCAACCGCTCTCCCCCGTCAAACTTCCATAGCCATGTTTCCCATCCGATCTCTACTCCACACATTAACTGTCCAAATGCACAAGTCGAAGACCATCACCATTGCACCGTTGCAATACCATTGCATTATCACTGCATGTACATCCATGTATGATCTGAAAGCATATTTAACTAGTTAAAGCTATGCATATCATAATTGTCATAAAATCACTACACCATAAACGACCTAATGCAATAGAAAAAAATGTTGGCACATGCCCAAAAAATGTTGGCTTAGGTCTTTGGCAACATTTTAAGGGTGATGCAATTTTCATCATAGTTTTAGACCTCAAAGGAAACATTTTGACTATCTACGACAACATAACAAATATTGTGACAATAGAACCCTATATAGGTCTATAACAACATCCTTAGGTGTCTATGGCTACATTCCAAAAATATTGCTATAGATACTAATTTTATTTATCTTGTAGGACCCACATTGTGGGGTCCATTGGGCTCACGACCCAATCTAATCCCATCCCTATGGCAACACCTCGTATGACTATTGCAACATTATTTCAGCAACATTTATAACCCAATGGCAACACTACATTAAAGGTACCGCAACAGTACACTGAAGCTACTACAACACTACACTGAAGAGACATTAAAAGGCACAATATCACAAAAATACTTACATAATACACTGTATACATCACAATTTGTATAGTACCTATAACTTGCATAAACATCATAATACGCAGTACACATTATAATTCATATCAAAAACTACGGTCATATTTTTCATAAATGAAACTAAAAGCTATTGCCTCCAGTCAGATTTTCATTGTCACTGGACATGGTTGTGGAAATTAGTTCCTCTAGATTTAACTCCCGGTTTGCATCGCCTAATTTTTTATTCACCCAAGCCAAATTCTCTTGTACCTTCTGATTTACATAGCTTTGCTTCCATTTCTTCGACAAGCCTTCACCTTAAGTCCTTTATATAAGCATTTGTTAGATCCTCGACTGATTGTTTTGTACACTTTGCATGCCTCCCTATAAGCGAAGGACGACCATGTGATCTTCTATTCGAAATTACTACTTCAACAGTATTTCCTCCTCCTCCACTGGTCATTGACTTTTGAAGTAAGTCCTACAAAATAAAGCCACGTCAAAATTACCCTACAGTAAATGCAGAGAATGCAGCAAATGCTTACGCATGGAGTGAAAGATACAAATACTTACTTATGGAGAGAATGCAACAAATTACCCTGCAGTAAATGCTCACATAGGCAGCAAATGTGTACAACAAATGCAGAGAAAGACACATTCATAATGCAAATGCTTACATATGACAGTTTTTATGTAGGTTGGTCTTGTGGAAGTTATCGGAAAAGGTAATAAATTTGCATGGAAGGGAGGTGCAAATGAGAATTCTATTTGGGTATAACAACACATGGTCGAATTTACAAGAATACTATGATTTAGTGAACTCTGCTCAAAAAGTGGAATAAGGAAGGACAATTTTCTCGACAGCCATAAATATTTTACAATAAAAAAACAGATTTAAGAGCAACATGTTTCAATTAAAATGTTACATGTATAATCAAGCTATGGTTTTACATTGATGTCAAGTGCACAAATGTCCTGAAAACAGTTTCAAGTGCACAAATGTCACAAGTGCATGCACAGAGCACAAATGCACAAGGTTATTGGTGCGAAACTTGGGTTCAACAAATGTTTCAACAAAGTGCATATGACTCTTCATGGGGGCTTGCTTTCTAATTGTTTGTTGAAACATGTAATTTTATTGGCATTTTAGCCAGTTTCCTACATCATTAGCAAACAAAATATCCCATATATTTCATTCCACTGCTTGACCTTCACATAACAAGGCTGGAGTGTTAATATTTGATAAATATAAAATACAATTGTTATGTGCTTCAAACAGTGGCACTCAGTAGCCACCATCAATACACCCCCAACATACTAAAATTTTACTTTAATCTATGATAAGGAAGCATTCATTATATAAAGAAAATAAAGATACCCATGTTTGACTTTAAACATACATAGGGAACAAATTACATATTTATTTTAATATTGCTCATTGACAAGTTGACACATCTCTACAATGGAATCTATACTATAGCATGTAGCATGCAAAATAAAACTTATAGTTCATCTACTTACCTTTAGCTGGTATGGCTCAATGAGTTTTTTTTGCTCTTGTTTATTTTACAACTCAATATCCATCATGTTAGGGAATACGGAATGGATCGTTAAGGCAAAGCAAACACTAGAAGGGGGTGAATAGTATTTGTAAGAATTTAAACAAAATCTAAAACTAATGTGAACTACGGGATGAATCAAACACCACAAACACAATCACAAATACAGATTCAAACACAAATGCAGAATAAACAGAAATAAAGATGCAGAAAAGGAAAGTACACACTGGATTTTGTACTGGTTCGGATTGCTCCTACATCCAGTCCCACACAATGCTGGATTGTGCAGAGTTTTATTACTATTTCCAATAGTCAAGTACAGCCTCCTTGATTTCACGGCTCACAAGGAGACACCGATTCCTACTTCTTTGATTTCACGGCTCACAAGGACACACCAACTCCTATTTCCTTGATTTCACGGCTACAAGGACACACCAATTCCTCTTTGATTCGACATAAACAATGTTTACTCGACCAGCAATTACAAATAGCCCTATAACTCTTCAATAGCACTTGATTCAAAGAGTAGAGAGTAAAGAGTGTAGAGAGAAGATGTTTGATCAAAACAGAATTGAATTTGGCAGAGTATAAGTGTAAATACCATAAAAATGATTAAGAATAATGGTGTAGAGAAAGAGAATGAAGTTAGAGAAGAAGAAATGATTAAAAATTTGGTTTTAACCCCATTTTATAGAGTATGAAAGGTTGCAATGTTTCGGGAGCGTTATAAATGGTGAAAAGACACTTCCTTTCAAATTTAAATTTATGAAAGTTATATGTCGACATACAAAAAAGTCTATGTCGACATACTTACCTTATTTTTGATTTTTAAATCATTTTTTTAAGTATTTAAATCAATATTTAAATTCTGGAAATTCCTGAAACAAAACTAGTTGCTAAAACATTATTTTTCAAGTATAAAAACATAAGAAAATATTATTTAAACATATGATTAAATACTTAACATATATGTGATATGAAAACTATATATAATACAATTATAAACATCTATATAACAAAAAACCTTGGTCGGTTATGGAAATACAAAAAGAGGCTGAGATTTATTTTCAACAAAGACAAAGAAAGGCTGAGATCTCGACACGCATCATTTCACTCGCACGATGGTTCACCACGTTCTCCCCACGTATACGTAAGTTTTCACATTTCCACGTTCTTCCACCTTCCACAAAATCCTTTGGCCTCCTTTCCCAATTTTTATGTCGGTTCTCCCAAACAGCAATTTCGATCAAGTGGCCCAACCGAAAATCGAGATGAAAATTACTACATAGTTTGTCCATCTTCCTCAATTTCAATTCTAATAGAATCATTTCTGAACGGTTTAGATCTTGGGCCACTTCCCTCTGTTGATTTCTTCCTCAAATCATCCCGTCACGATACTAATTTCGGTTTTTTCTTTCACTACAGGAATCTAGCATCTTCTCAACGCGCTGACGTCGCTACTTTTCCTGCCAGTGTCGCCATTAGGTACTGATTCTTTTTCTTCTTTTCGTTGTTTGGTTCTTTTCGTAATTTGCTACTTTTGGATCAGCTTCTTTGGTCACAACAGAAGAAATTTGCCCATTAACTATAGTGTGCCCATAGCTTTCTGTATGTTCAGGTATTGTGTCACAGGAGAAGAAATTCGGCCATTAACTATAGTGTGCCCAGAGCGTTCTGTATGTTCAGGCATTGTGTTATTTCATTACAATGTTGGTTCATTTGCATACATGTACTAAGTCAGTATGCTAACTGTAATTTGCAGAGTAAAAACCGAGTTTTCTTTTTGTTGCATGACTAAAACGATGATGTCTTGGATTGGGAGTTTGCAGAGTTCATTAGAAGATAAAGCTGATGTTTAATTATATCCAAATGCACTGAGCGAAGACGGGACTGTTGCGCTCAATGTTGCTTCTATTAGTGAAGATGGGAAGTAGTTAGCATATGGATTGAGTTCAAGTGGAAGTGATTGGGTAACTATTAAGGCGATGTGGGTCGAGGACAAAAAACCAGAACCAGATACTTTATCTTGGGTGAGCATTAAGGATATACTTTTGATATATGATCTTAGATCTATGAATTATAGTTTACACTTTACAGGTACAATCATGCACATGATGTACTATTTATTTTTATCATAGCATATATATTGTTCAGGCAGATTATCAACTTGGATAAAAATTTGCAAGTCTACATAAATTTTATATTGATATTTAACCGTGGTCATATTCTTTAATTTTTAACTGTAAAAAAAGGTGTAATTTTATAGTTGAATGGAGCTCATGAATCTAAGTTACATCTAACAAAATTTTACTACCGTGTTATACTACTACTGGTCTACTTATATCATACAGTGATAACCAATAGGTAATCTTTTAAGGGAACTTCTGGCAAAAACACTTGCAAAGTTTCAAAATAAGTGAAATCTCCTTTTTTTTGATAACCTTATAATTTACACCTCAATTTATAAAACATGCATGATGTATGGGAAAACGTTGAAATTCATTATGCAATGCCATTAATTTTTTGAATTTCTATTTCTCTTTGCATACATTCTATACCTAAAGATAACATAAATAAATCCCATTGATGAAAAAGGTTTCAACTCAACATTTGTGAATGTTTGCAGGAATCCTGCAAATAATTGTGGAATAAACTGAAAATATTTGCGATAAACACTGCAGAATTTTGTTTTCTTTAAGCATGTATGAAGTTGCAATTTAGCGTAGATTTAACTGGTGAAAAAATGAATATTTTGTTCATGATAATAATTATACGCCAGTAATGTATGATCGGTTTTTGAGAGGGGCATCTTTTTAACATTAAAAAAAAAAAATTATTATTTTTATTACTGTGCTAAGACTGAATTTGATGACGATCTCTGTTTGATTTATGCCGATTGCAAACTCAATTGCCCATTGCTATATCGAAACTGGGGCATTGTACATTAAAGTTTCTGTATTGCTCAAACAAATTAACGCATAGGTATTACCACATGTGTATTAACTGTTTATCCACCCGTATATTGATCTTCATTTTTTTACTGCATTGGTTCTCTTTGGAAAAATTTCAATTTTACTGTCCCATATTCAGCACGAAATTTAGAGTAATACTACCATATTGATCATTGTTAACCTATTTTATGATATCAAGTTTTTTCCCCAACATGGTAACTGGGCTTGACGAACATTTTTTACTCGAAACATATTCAGATCCTCATTTTTACATTGTGCAGTGAACTAATTTCGTGAATATTATTGTTTACCGTTTTATGTAATTTCACCTTCTCTCTGTCGTCCAACTGCTAATCCAAACTGATGTTGGTTACAACCATAGATCGTCAAATTTATGTACTTTTGTTCCCATAAGGGGTGTATCTCATTGATATATAGTGCCACTGTAATCACGTCTTCGTATGTTATTAATGATATAGTGATCAGATATGATTCTTCGGTTTGTGAATGGAAGGGCCTTTAGTTGCTACACTTCTTCTCAAATACCTTTCCAGTATAATTAATTGCATATTTGATTTATCATGTTCCTTGGTCGTGATTCTTACCAGGAAACAAATTTATCAATGGACTGCCACAAGTCAAGACTAATTTTTCTTCATAAACCGATCACTGTGACTACAAAAAAGAAAAGAAAAAAAAAGACATATTTTATTTATAATTACAATTTGATGTTCCTACGAGATGTTTATAATGACGCACTCATGAACATGTATACTACATTCTTTCTTCTAATCTTGACATTTGGCTTAGATGATATAAATGACCAAAAAGGCAACCATTGCCATATTACTAATCTAGGACAATCTATATATGTTTTTTATTTGTCTGTGGGTTCGCTTTATCCTTTCCCGTATAATATACATTTTTTTTTTTTTTTTGCATACTAGACATTGATGGCTGTTATATCAACGGAAAATATTTTGTTTTTTTGGTGCTAACTTATGAAATTTAAAACATTCATCTGGATTCTATGCATTTCATCTCTGATTATAAAATTGTTCATCTATAGGATGGAAGCGAAAGATTTCATTATTCATGGAGTGTTATGCTAATTCATTCAGCATGAATTGTGAGTTTTTCACATTCCCCCTACTCCTAAACAAATCCCTAATTTAAGTTTCAAAAATTAAGCTGAGGCACAAGGCAATGATAGCCAGTGGAAAAGCGAAGAAAGGCGCTGGAGGTAGACGAGGGCCAAACGGACTCCAAAAGAACGGCGTCAGCTGACCTTTCAAGGCCGGACTTCAGTTTCTTTTTGGTCGAATTGGCCGATACCTGAAAAAAAGTCGTTATGCGTAGCGTGTTGGTACTGGAGCCTCTATTTACCTTGCAGCTGTAATGGAATACCTCGCTGCTGAGGTGCTGGAGTTGGGTGGTAACGGAGCAAAAGAAAACAAAAGGAATAGTATCATTCCAAGGCGCATTCTTCTTGCAATAAGAAACGACGACAAGTTTGGAAAATTGTTTGCTGTAGCGATCATAGCACATTGTGGTGTTGTGCCCAACATTAACCCCATGCTTTTCCCAAAGAAGATCGCTGCTAAGGAGTCTGAAATGCCAAAGTCACCAAAGAAGGTGGCGAAGTCCCTAAAAAGGTTCCTGCAAAATGAGCTTTGGTTGGCTTTGGAATAACATGCATATATGGTGAGCTGGAGAGGCCATAGAAATGGTGTTGTTCTGCCCAACATAGACCCTATATGCTTTTGCCAAACACTGTTGCTGAGGAGTCTGGAACACTAAAACCACCAAAGAAGGCAGTGATGTCATTTAAAAAGGTTGTTGCAGCACGAGCTCTTGGTTGGCTTTGGAATTACAAGTTTATACGAAGTGGTAAGCATATGTTTTCCCTTTGTTTACTAGAATTTGTTTTGATTATATGATAAAATATGTTTCTTTTTAGTTCCAATGAAGACAATTCATTTGAGCACTTACTTTCTTCTTTCATTTTCTGTATGTTATTCTGGAAACGTGATTACATTTAAGTTTTTGCAATGACACAAATGCTAAATATGAGACGTTGATTTTTGTAAAAAAAAAAGGGGGGGGGAGGAAATGTTGAATTTTGAGTTTTACGAATGCATGAATGGGAGGGAGAAGCAGTTTCACCAGCTATTACACTCTATGTGTATTTCTTTAAATTGATTGTCAACTACAGTCAAAGAGTATATTATTTGCACATGGACTCAAAAAAATTGTCATCTTTGAGGACTTATTAGTTATTACTACATGGTGTGAGCTTACAGTGAATGAAAAAGGGGTGGTTGACTAGCATTACGGGTTCTGATTTGTAACTATCTACTTAAGATTGTATGCTTTGTTTACATATGTGTAAATAAAGAGGCAATTGAGGTTTGCCTAAGGTGATCTTATTATATATTGACAGTTATATGCCATCAAAATGTTTGCCTATTTTCTTCTTCTTTTTCTGTATAGTTTACCTAATCAATTATTGTCTTGATGGTTAAACACTTTGACTCTCATGCAAAGGGTCGTAGGTTCGAAATTTGCCATGCTATGATTGAAATTTTGTATGTTTTGAACTCTCTTTTCAATCCTGTTATTGCATATTTTTTTTAAATATCAGTTGTATATTGTGTTTATAACACTTATTTTCAAACTTATGTTAAAGCATATTTTACATTTTCAACTCATACTTCCTTGATTGTATTCGCTTCTGGATAGCTGCTCTTTTTTTTCTTCCTTCGTTCACTTGCATTTGTCATAATTCATGTAGGGAACTACGAAATTGTTTATTTCATTTTATGGCTTTGCTGAATTATTCACTCCATTATATAGCATAACATATGACAGTCTCTAACTCTACTTGAGCGCTATATTTGGTTACTGTTGGAGCCAGCTGTTTCATTGTCCGCCTGTATACAATAGTTCTTCTGCAATGTATTTTTCCCTATTTAGCATGCATATGCCTTTTACGGTCATTTTAAATGGTTTAGAATCCTAACCCATACATATATCACTTACATTATATATCTTGCTACTATATAATATGTTATCACCGCTTATTTGTGAATGCAAACTAAAACACTCAACAGTCTATGCTCCCGTGCATCGCACGGGTTTCCACTCGTTTGTATAATAAAATCTCTTGATAGGACAAACCAAGAGACAAAGAAGGGTTAGGATTTATTCTTGATAATGATATCAAATGGACCTAATCTTACCACGCAGGAATAACACAGGCATTAACTCCACTAACTCATCCCGTCGTATGCAGCGGTTTCATCTCATTTCTACAGCTGCCCCCACTAAGGCTCCGTTTGTTTTTGTTCAGAACTGCTGAATGTACATCTGAATATGTTTATATTCAGCGTTCAGACCTGTTAAACCCGTTTGATAGGAAATAATCGATCAGAATAACTTGGTCAATTCAGCGTTTTTTATTCAGCTAAAAAATATCGCTAATTTGTCCTTCTGAATAGGTCATGCGCTGATCTGCAGTTTCTGATCTGAAGAAAAAGCTCTATATAAACAGCTACTACGTACTGTTAATTCACTCATCTCTCTCGTTCTTCTAAATAATTCTCGTAATCGCTCTCTTCACAGCTGGAATCAGCTAATTCAAGGTACAAATTTGTTTTGGTAATCGCTCTCTTCACAACTGGAATCAGCTAATTCAAGGTACAAATTTGTTGTGTTATTTTTTACTATGCTGTAAGTTCATGACATACAAACTGATACGTAGCTTCTATTATTTGCTGTAACTATATTTCATGTATCTAACAAAGAATTGCTGGCATACTACTATTAGCTAATATGTTGTAGCATGTCCTGTGAGATGTTTGTACATGCTATAGCCTATTTTTTTTAGTATGTTTACTGCTGCACCGTTTAAGTTTTTTGATATGTTGTAGCACAGTTTTAAGTTTTTTTGGAAGATGTTGTTTGCTTTTGCATTTTGAAAACACAATGATGGTAGCCAACAAACACGTAGAACATAACCTGAAATCTCTAGGAAGGAAAATAAAAAATAAAAAAATAACCAAGCATTTTGAGCATGGAAGAATACAAGTCACTATTTCTAAGTTGGATTATCCTTTCCTATAAATTGCCTTTTGAATGTACGGTTTTGTTTCAGTAAATGCAAACAGATATCAATCAGAACCTTTGAAGAGAAATTAGATATCATAAGCTCCAATGATCCAGATTTGGAAATGATTTATCCACTGGTCGGTTAAGTTTTTGAGTTATCGATAATTATATATACATTTTGGCTTTTATGTACCAAATTCAAAACCTTAACTTAAATAGGTTTCTTACCACTATTATCCATGGTCATGGACGTATCTATATAGTATCTATATAGTTATATACGTATGGAAAAAGGGAACAGCTACTGGTCGCACCCTCATCTGCATTTTTATACTTTCTACAACTACAGAACAAGTTTTGGTGATGTTCAATCGAACCATGAACAACATTTTTACAAAAAGTGAGATCATTTGAATTCTTCTTGCATATGTTCAAAACAATTGTATTTATTACCACTTAACTTTATATAACAAGAATATAAGTTTTAGTTAGGGACTATGGCACCAAGAAGAAAAGCTATGAACAATGAAGACATTGAGAATTGTTGGATCTAGATTAACCCTAGAGGGGGGGGGGGTGAATAGGGTTTTTGACAGTTTCTAACTGAATTAAAAATCAAACGAGATAAATAAAAATAAACTGATCAAAGAATATAGCAGAAATAGAAATGCAGAAAATAAATCACACACAGATATACCCAGCTTCGGCAAAACCCTGCCTACTGCTGATTTCTAAGGTTTCTACTAGGTGATAGAACAGATCCCGCATACAAGACCATGTACACTCGCAAACCCTGCTCCTATTCTAACCCTACGCTCAAACCCCTAGACTGATCTAAACCCCTAGATCAGATTTCCCGAATTACAAACCCTGTAACTCGTAACTCAGATTTACAGACTCTGAAACTGACAGTCAACACCTTGACTAAATCCCCCTAGATTTTACAGACCTAGAACTGTTCAGACATGATTTTACAGACCTAGAACTGTTCAGACATGATTTTATAACACAATTTAAAAAACAACAGAATGTAAAACAAAAATGTAAACCCTAGTTCTTAAAATAAAAATAAAAGAGGAGTTTATATTAAAGGGGTCATCCCCTTTTCCCATTAAAAAAACGGCCGGCCCATTTTCTTTTCTTGCTTCATTCTTCTGCCCGATCCTCTTTTGTTTTCTGGAAGAATAAATGGCGGCTAGGGTTTTGCAACTTCCTCCCCAAATCGAATCGACTGCTTGAAGAATTCTGAAACTCTGATGCTTCACTTTAGTTGATGCTGGTCGATTGATGCTCCTCTCCGATTTGGGCTTTCTCTCCAAATCTCGATCGTTTGCTTCTGGTATCAGATCACTGATGCTTCGAAAAATATGAATGGCTTTGGTACTTTGATTTGGGAGTTGTTGTCTGGCTCGATCGAAAAAAAAAACTGTGAGTATTTCTGAAAATTCTTGCTTTGAAAAAACTTGTGGGTTGTTTGTTGGTTTTGATAGATGCTTGCCAGTGATGAATGGTTGTGTTTATAGGATTTAGAAATCCTTTAATTGAGCTCTGATTTCACTGAATGACTGGTCTGATTTGTGGTGCGATTTTTGCTCCTTTTATTTACTTGCGTGATTGATTCTTGAATGAACTTGGACATGTTCATGACATTCGAATTCATTTCCTTTTGCATGGTTTCCTTATTGAATTCTGAATATACCTTGCCAATAAAAAAAACTGTTGCCTTTTGTGTTGAATCGGCTTTGAGATGAATTTGTGATGTTTCCTCTTGTGACTGTCTCGGTTTAGAAATGGATTTCTTGTGTGAATGAATCTGGACAACAAATTGATTCTTCGAAGCAGATTTTACGTTGCCCTTTAAATGAATCATTTCTGAAAAAAATAAAATGAAAACTTTTTCCATAAAATGATTAGTCGATTACTAGAAAGTTTTTAAACCTCTGCCTAATCAACAAAAATGCTTGAGATTTTTGGCATGAAATCTTTTGCCAAATCTGGAAACAAAATCTTGCCTAAAAACTGATTTTCTGAAAGTATATTTCTTGTATTGGTTCCTGTTGACATGCACATTGATTTTCCATGCTCCATTCATGCTGGAATTCTGAAATGCTTTATCCACTTGCATGTGTGTTTCTGTCTTGATTGTTGAGAGGATTTTTTTGCAACTATGTCCATTTATCCTTTTTCCATGCTGATTGAAATTATTCTAAACCAGGAACTTGCCACTGATTTTCTGCTTGCTAAAAACAGATTGAATTGTCATTGAATTTTCAGCTTTAAGGCCAGGCTTGAGTTTATCCCATTTTTCACTTGCATGCAATATTCTGAGTGCACCATCCTGTTCTACTTGATTTGAGGTGCTTTGCCTTTCTGAAAGTGTTTACTTGAGCACATTTTCATCTTGTCCTCTATGCTGCTATGTTTGTTGTCCATTCAGGTTTGCAATATCACTGTTTTGAATTTTATCAGCACCATCCTTGTACATGTATGTTGTCATGAGTTTTGTGCTTCAGCTTTATCATGCTGATTGTGTGAACATGTTGCCATATTGGTTTGATCTCTTCTTTCACCATGATTGTGCCTTAACTGTGAACATTCTTGTAAACTGATTCGACTACTTTGAGATTTTGAATTTAGTCTCATACTTTAGCCTTGTATATACTTGCTTAAATCAGGTTGCACTTTTACATCCTAATGCTTTGCTGTCTTCATTGTTGCTTGACAACTTCATTACTGTTTTGATCACAAGACTTGTACTACCTTGCCACTTGTATTGAGCTCGACCATTTTAATATGTTGCGTTTGTGCTCGACCACACATGTTGAGCCGACTCGACCACTTTGTTTTGTACTTTGAGATGTGTTGACTTTTGATTTATTGCTTGAGTGTTGCACTGAGTCGAGATGGTCCCCGTGGCTCCTCCTCAGCTGCACACTGATTGGCTAGGCAGTACACATATGTATATTTTATACATGTGTGTATATGCAGCCATCAGACAAATTTTTCTGTCCCTGCACTTTATATACATATTGTCTACCTTGTGGTATTTACAGTGTATCACTGTGAATATCACAAGCTGTCTAGACACAGATTGATGGTTTTATAATTCAGATCAAGTCAAGAAAAATGATGAGAAACACACCAGAAATCTGAGGCAAATAAAATTCTAAAAAAAATTTATATTTGCATATATTTAGTATTATTTCTATTGCAGTATACTGTGTGTTTCTGTTTCATGTGTGACAGGTAAGCGGGGATGACTGGACTGACTGTGATGACTTGACTGACAATGACTGGACTGAAAGCTGAGGATAAGAAGACAGTGTGTGGTGTCAATGAATGTATGAGTCTGTATATACAAGTGAAAATGGATATATATGAAATGTAACTGTGTATATGTATGACTGATTGACAATGAATAAACTGTACTGAGGAGCTGTGAGAGAATTGTACAGATATATGTAATAAACAAATTTGATTGAAATAAAATATCATTTTATTGTCAAACGAACTTGTCTATTATATTCTGTTTATATACAAGTACAATATACAGTGAATGTTTAAATAGTGGAGTTATACAGAGTTGTACTGTTTGAATGTTAGAAATATAATATTCAATTCAAATATTATATTCCTATCTGTGTTGTATATATATAAAACATTACAATAACAAACACATTTATAATAATATATATTTATTTGTTATCATCAAACAAAAATCATATAATTGTGTATACAACTGCGTTATATACAACAAGAATTGCGAGGACAGGGCTGCTTTCACAAAGAACCCTGAAATGGAAAAGGACTTTTTAGAGATGTGTTTTAGGGAAGTGCAACGACATGGTTATAAAGGTATGTCTCTTACCAAAGATTCTTGGACAAAACTAGAGGCAGAATTCAACGAAAAATGGAACGTGAATTTTGCTCATAAAATATACAAAAATCGTTATGATTATTTGCGAAAAGATTATGAGGCGTGGGTAAAGATCACTGGACTTTCTGGCCATGGATATTGTGCTGTCACCAACTCTATACATTTACCACCTGAAAAATGGGAGGATGTTATTCAGGCAAGTTAATTATATGTTAATAAGTTACATTAGTGCAAAATCATATATTACGATGGCATAGTTAATTTGTAAATGTTTAACATTTGCAGCAAAATCCAAGAGCGGCGAAATTCCGAAATAATTCTCTTAAATACCCTGATCTGATGAAATGCGTTTTTGAAAAAACGCTTGCAAAAGGCTCATATGCTTGGTCGTCTTCGTCATCAGTTCCACGTCCTATTAGTGAAAATGAAGACGAGGATGACCATGTAGCAAATGAAGATAATGTTGAATTGAACAATTGTATGAATGATGACTACTTTGAGGGTATAAGGGTTACTGAAGAAATAGGTAATACCCCATGTGAGGAGGAGAGCAACTGCAGTCGACCGACGAAGGCAACGCCTCGTCGATCAACTAAAAAACAACAAAAAATATCATGTGGCAAAACATTAGATGATCAAATAGAGGGATTGTTGGGCATCTTAAAGCAGCAGATTGATGAAGAGAAGGCTAGCAAAGGGCCTTCGTACGCAGATATTACTGCTTCCCTAAAAGAGCTGAGAAGTTTGGGTCTAATAACGCATGACGAGTATAAACAATCAAAAATATTTTTCTGTAAAAGGCCTGAACTAATGATTGCTTTCATGGATGAAGACACTGTTGATGAAAAAGTAGACTTTCTGAATTATGTTCTGTATGATTAGTGGTTTAGTGTATGTTTTCAATAATGCAATGTATGCTGAGTAAATAATTTATTGTACTTCTCATCATAATAATTAGAAAGTTTCTGTTTGCATTTATAATTACATTTATTATATTATGCTAGTATAATATTGATGTATTGTTATACTTATTACAGATGACATCGAAGCTTTGGTTATTTGCTGGATGGCTCTTACTCTTAATCTTACTTAAAATTAGAAACCAAAGAGTATATCGACAAAAAGTATTGACTTCATCTCTTTCTGGGAAAAGGTACATGAAGGAATTGTTGGACGGCCCCTCGATTGTCGTATATGATGAATTCCGAATGGATAAACAATCCTTTAAAAACCTTTGCCGTTACTTTCGACAGAGGAATTGGCTGCGCAATAGCAAACACATAGACGTTGAAGAAAAAATGGCAATGTTTTTATCAACTGTAAGTCATAATAACCGGAATCGTATAATAAGATATAGATTTCAACACTCTGGACAAATGGTTAGTAAATACTTTCATGAGGTGTTGAATGCGATGCTGAATTTTGCTCAAGAAATGATTGTTCCTCCAGATTTTTCCAAACCTGTCGAAAACATTCGATCTCATATTGGCTTAAGAGAAGGGGCTTTCATAGGTGCAGTCGGAGCATTAGACGGGACATTAATAGATGCAAATATTCCAATAGATGAGCAAGTACCTTTTAGAGGACGAGGACAAGGAAACTGTTATCAAAATGTAATGGCGGTGTGCGATTTTGACATGAAATTTATATATGTGATGGCAGGATGGGAAGGAATAGTGCATGACTCAAGGGTCCTAAGTGAGACATTGCGTGATCCTGCAAATAATTTTCCTTTACCACCTCCAAGTAAGTACTTTATAATTTATTTTACATTATGATGAAAATTGTTGTTAAAGTCCCAATTTTTTTGATGCAGGTATGTATTACCTTTGTGATGCAGCATATATTAACACTAGAGGATTTTTATCTCCATACCGCAATACCCGATATTGGTTGAGGGCCTATAGATGCGATAATGCTACAAACAGAAAGGAAAAATTTAACCATGCTCATGCAAAGCTAAGAAATGTTATTGAGAGAAGCTTCGGTGTGCTAAAAAAGAGGTTTCCTATTTTAAATAAAATGCCTCCATATAAATTTTCGGTACAGAGAGATATAGTTATTGCTTGTATGACAATACATAATTTTTTACGTCGTGTTTCTCTTCATGAGGAGTTGTTTGAGCAAGCTGAACAGGACGAGGAAGACGAGGATGGCAGTACTGAAATAGCCAACACTATCGATGATACAGATCCATCGCATTTTCCACCAAGTCACAGTGATATATTTTCAGCTCAATCTCAAGTATTCATGAATAACATGCGTGATCAGATTGCCAATTGCTTGTAACTGGTAGCACGAAAATAATGTAATAACTGTCAGTTTGTTTGTATTTTCTGTTTTAAATAACTTTAGTTTATTATGTCTTGAATTTGAGTCGAAAGGTTTTTGTTCATTTGATCTTACTAAAAATATTGAGACAAAACAAAAAACAAACAACATTTTAATATTCAGCATTCAGCATTCAGCAGTTATTATTAAGCATTCAGATTTCAGCATTCAGCATTCAGCATTCAGATAAAAAAACAAACGCAGCCTAAGCTATTTCCTTTTAATAAAATAGGAATGGTTAACCCTCATCCCCTCTTCTTCCACTTTTTTTCTTTTTATTAAAATTTCAATTCGCGAATTTCCAGCGTTTCCATCCTTCGACACCCCTCTCTGCCTCCTTTTCACTGGTTCCCACTCCCACCACTAAATAAAGTTGAAACCTTAAATTAGTTCTCCTACTTCATCATGAAAATTGAGAAGAGGCTAAGAAGCAGCTTTAGATTGTGGATGTAAGGATCAAAGACATACCGAAATTATTATCTCAAGCTTTTTGTTCATTCTAGGGTGAAACGGTTTAAGTTGAGGTCAGAAACATGTTATTCAATTTCTTTCCTGTTTTACTCTTTTCCATATGTTTGCTTATGATATGTTTGAGTAAATGTGTATAAAAAGGAACTCATTATTAATTTTGCTTTCTCTCTTAGACGGAGGGCGTCACTAATTAGAGGTTACCCTACTTTGTAATATAGCAGGCACTTCTTTATACGAGAGGTCACATTTGGGCATTTTATTTGGAGATTCAAAAGCTGTAGTTAAGGTACATTTTGCTATCAATTCAATGCTGGAAGATTCATGAGAACAACAGAAAGACGAGTGCCATTTTTTCAACTTGACTGTTCGTGAAAAATCTTATATTGCTATTATAATATTAGTCTTTTAAGGTTTGCACATCAGGTTCCAAATAAAATACACATGTTCACGTTTTTAAATAGCTTAAATTGGTTTTGTTTTCAGACGTGTGATATTTTGTTTCTTATGCTTCGGTATTTAATTTGGATTAAAACAATAATTTTCCCGCATAACTTGGGTCTTTCCATGTTCGAAGAATATTCATGATTGAGTTAATATATACATGAATTTAGTCTATATTTTTGTCAACAATAACCCTGAAATTTCATAAATGTTCGTTCGTTCTTGCCTTATGCTAACATGTGCTCTCAATATAGATTGAAGGATGCGTTAGCTATAAAAATTACACAGAGTTAATTGTAATAATATGAACAATTATTTCCTTACGTAACATGCTTTAATTAATTGTTCATACCTATTACGTTGTTTCTTTTAGCTTTAAGTTTATTCTCATCATTCACTCTAAAAGAAAGAGGGAAATCTTTCTTCTCACACTTGAAAACAAATACCTGAAATCTGTGTGTTTCTCTTCATTTTAGCATTTTCTTTAATTTTATTGTCTAATTTAATATGAGTAAACAAGAGGAAGCTAATTTGCTCATGATACAGACATGTATTCTCAAAGTGGATATTCACTGTGATGGAGCAACAACGGAGTAAAAATGCGGAGGGTGGAGGAGCTCAAGACAGTAAAAATGGAGGGAACAACTCGAACGGTAATAACAACAAGATCAATGCGATGAACGGTAAAGGTGGAGCCGGAGGCGGTAAAGTCGATATGGGAGGAGGCATGGGTCACCCGATGATGAAGTATCCAAATTCTATTTTTCAAGGGATTAACGTTGGCTTGATGGCCCCTTCTCAAACCGGCCATAACATTTATAACATGGTTGCGGCATCAGCGGCTCAAGGGCTGCTGGCTAGTGCCATGCCGCCACCTGGATATTTTCAGGGATAGGTGGCAACTGCAAGTGGTGCGGACCCTTACCACCACCACCAGTACATGCAAGCGATGATGCAACAACAGCAAATGCAGTAGCAGCAATAACGGAGATAATAATGATGAACAGTCAAGATCAAATTTACCTAGTGATGGGTACCCATTCGCCTGTAGAGAAGTCCTTAAGTACGATTTTTCAAGATCAACTTGATTTTTTCTGTTTTGACTAATTAATAGTAATTTTTTATGTTCTGTTCTTGATTAATGTTACAGGTTGATACATCATTCGTATGATGGAAATTAATATCATATGATGTACTATTGATTTTTCATATAGTGGCAGGAAAAATGATGCTTAGATTTGGGTTTTCACCAGATATGGTTACATGACGACATTTATGGGAGAAAACCTCACTAGCAATTGTTACTGTAGCATGAGGATTATAAAATAGAAATGCAATATTTATAATTAAGGTATATGTGTTGGAACGAATTTATGATGGTAAGAGGCAAAAATATATTTCATATTGTATTTATTGGCTATTGAGCAAAAGGTGGGGTAGTAAGAAACTTATTTACAGTCTTGACATTTCTTTCGTGCTCTAGGATACTAATCATATAACATAGCATGTTTGTTAAGTCATCAAAAGTCTGCATCCACCGGTGTAACCTTTTGACATAGGTATCATTTCCACTATAGTGGAATATATAGGAGTAATATGATACGTTATACATTGTTACATATATTATTTGTTATGTTTCATATGTATGAAATATGTAATTTTTCTAACTGTACAAATGTTTATTCTACATACAAGTGTTATATATCAACAAATATCATTGATTATAGCATCTAATAGAGCCATGTGGGTAAATATGAATTCCATCATAGCATTGATTTACCTTGACTAATTAAATTAAATGCTTGTTATGGACATTGTTACTCTTTGCGGTAAGCATAAATGTCAACCATCATATTTATTAACTAAAAGGCAAAAGAAATTACCTTAGGTACGTATTGTGTTCCACAACATACAAAAAGGAAAGTTAAAAGACTATTTGGATTCTAATATGTTCTTTTAGGGCATAAATTACGTTTTCCTTTTTGTTTTAGTGAGACCATTGCTAATTTCTTTTTACCATAACCACTTGGAGTAGTATCATGTTAATGAATTCAAGTAATAAATGGCATCTTCTCAAATTATGTATTTCTTATTTTAACCCTTGAAGAATACTGCTATTTTAGCCATTATTAGAGGGAATGAATGATACCACAAAAGTTATATAAATAAATTTGTTGTTGTCCATATTAAAAAACTTGAGTCGGTAATACTCTATCTTAGTTGTAATATATGGATGACTAATAGGTCGATATATGATAGTTACCATACTTGCATCATAATTTCTTCATAAATCAGCATTGATTCTTTCCTATTTTATAGACACATGGATGTAAAAATTATAATAAATATGCTATTATTAAAATATTTTTATGTTACGTCCTACAATAGAGACATTGTTTTAGAAGAGAGCACAGTTCAAATTATCATATTACCCATCTGAATTACTCCAACTTCCTATGGTATTTTGGAAAAAAAATATTTTTTTCATAGTAACAAAACTCAAGTTTAAGTTATTCTTTTTTCAATTATCTTTCACATATTCCTTGCTACTACCTTTTTTAAGTGTTATAATTTTTGAAAATCAACAAATCTGTGGAGCTCAACTAAATCATTTTAGAAATATTTTAGTTGGAGAGTTACATCTTGCTCTTTTGTTCTTGACCTTTCATATATATTTTTAATGTGTAAAAATTTATGTATTTAACTGCAATACTTATTCGTACTTGCAGCTTAAGTTGCACTCGTTGCATTGGAGTGCGAACGTGGTCATCGACAACTACACATTTTTGCGTGTACTCAAACAAATGTTTAATTGCTGAAATGTTTATGCATTTCATGAAAATTAAGCTTTTTTTTGGTTGACCATGCGTTGTTATTGCTATGTAATTAGTATTCGTATGCATTAATTTTTGCTTTGACTTATTCGGTGCATACTTTATGTGGTGGGCTAATTGTGTAATTATTAATAATTGGATTATGAAAACCTTTATGGTAAGGGATAAAACTGTTAGACCAAAAAGTGGTTCTAACACCCAAATTGATTAAAAGCAAATGAAATGAGATAAAAATGAAAATGAACACACAGGATTTATAGTGGTTCGGCGAAGAAATGCCTACGTCCACTTATCTTTCACTATATTCAATGATTCAGTTGCAAATACAATGAAATATTCACTTAATTCCACTCACAACTCACTTATAATCACTCAATTGACTAAAACAAATAATGAAAGAAGATTTGGATTCTCCGGGAGTACTGGAGTTCGGATTATGGAGGTGGTTGAATTCTCCAAATGCCAGAAAAAAGATCATTTTCTTTGTCTTCAGGCAGGGTATTTATAGGTGAAAATTTGCTCAGAACTCGATCCGGATCGGAGCTACGTGTCATCCATCCCATTAGCCTCGGGTTCGGATGGATTACTGTGTTGACAACGCATCAGAGTAATGGACGTTGTGGGCAGGAACTGGTCATGGCCGATCCGGATATCCAGGCGCTTATGCAGGGGAATGATGTGAAAAATGGGTTTGGGTCGGAGGGACATGTACAGGGGGTTCGGATCGGGATATCCGATCCGACCCGGATTGACTTGGAAACAATTCTCTCTTCTCTTTATTCTGCTCCGCTCCGACCTATCTCTGCAGCAATTGGGTGGCTTTCCGATCCGACTGGAAGTAGACTGCCCTCCGATCCGAACATGTGCTCTCTGTTTTCAACAGCAATAGTTCACCTATCCGAACAGAAGACTTTATCCGATACGTTGTTTTGACCCGACCCGAATGATTGCAGCTGTCCGATCTAGGCTGTAGTGTCTTCTCCGATCTGAGTAGTGGTGGTCTCTCCGATCCGAACCGAAGTCTTCTAACTAGAAATGCTCTTCAATGCTTGACATCTTGACTTTGTGTTGCCTAGTTCACAAAGTAGGCTAACATTTTGCCCCCTCAAAGGATGCTTCTGTTGGAAACGGAGCATGCTTTGATTGCTATTGCACAATACCTTCATCCTTCCTTTTGAATTCACATGTCAAGTTGTTGTTCATCATCCTGTTCGGCTCGGGTTCCGACTCGAACGGATTTATAATTTGAGTTCCGACCCGAATGGATTTCCTATGCCTCGCAACAAACTAATAGGCCAGAAGGTGTGGGCTGTTGGGCTCGTACTCCGGACCGAGCGGAAAAATAGGAGGGGAATACGAGTAGCCACCTCCCTCCTGTATATATCCTCTGCCCCTATCTCCTTCTTTCTTTCTTCTTCTTTTATTTTCGCTGTTCTTCCAGGAATTACTCCAAAGGAAAAAACGAAAACCCTAACTTCCCAAAAAAAATCAAAACTCCTTTTCGCATCCTTAAATCAATTGCATCGGTAGGTCATAACTTCAATTAAGCTTCTCTTTAACTGATTTCAGTTGTAATTTGCGGTTTATTATGAATGATTTGAGCATATTTATGGTTCAATCTCAATGACACGGCCATCCCCTCCTCTACCACCGTCGCTAATATCTCTGCTACCACCTCGAGGCGTTGATAGGTTGAAGAAGGCGTACGCTTGCTCCTAATTGGAGCTGTTGATATGGGATTTGGTTCAGAGGTGATTGAGGAAGAAGAAAAAGATGAAGGACATGAGAAATCGGTTCGGGCGAGGGAACATGGAGGATGGAGGAGGAGAGCAAAGTTTTATCTTTCCGGTTCGGGTCGGAAGAGTGGAAATGGAAAACAAGGGATAGCCTATCGGATCGGATCGGAGGGTGAAAACAGATAAATAGGGGGCGTCGGTACTCAAACTCATCCGATCCGTTCCTATTACATGTCTCCGAACCGATCCGGTTGAACATAACTTTTCATCCAATACACAACTTTTCTTCAGTCCGATCCTATGATGCCTGCCCGAACCGAACCGAGAACCACTCAATCTAAAGCACAAAATTTTGTCCAACTATTTAAAACAATGCTAGATATTACTTCCAACTTTATGAACAGTTAGGATAGTGCCTTGCGGACATAAATGAACATTAAGAACTACTCTGACCATCACTTTCTCTTCAAAGTTTCGCCTTACATTGTTGCATCTTTACTTTGCATTTTTCACATTCACTGCACACATTTTAGTTCACACACATGCACAGGGGGGTACGGGCTAATTTACTCTAATTCGTGCTATTGCTTCTTCAATAGTTCTATGACCATGAGACCCAGACGCTCTTCCAGACTAGCTGAGAGGAAAGAAACCCCGGAAACCTCTAACAAAATCACTCTCGAGGACATATCTTCTCCGTCAGATCTAGAATAGGACAATGAGGGTCCAGACTACGGGGTTGGAAATCGAGAAAGCAACGAGTAGTCTTCAGAAAATGAAGTTTCTTTGGGTTTTGAGGAGGAAGGAGGGATTGGTGACGATCGAGCCCCCGATGAATTTGAATCGGCCGTTATATTGGAATCACCTCCAGATTCCGTTGAATCAACAATCGACAACGATCGACTTATCCGAATTTGCTTAAAGTACGGAATAATGAAAAGGGACACTTTAGTGCCTTCAAGCTCTGACCGTCCCCACAACCCTCCAGAAGGATATATGGCGGTCACTCGATTGATGTGCATGGTCGGCGCTATTCCTCCATTCTCTCCCTTCATCGTTGACTTCTTAAGACAAATGCGGATTGCCCCCATGCAGCTGCATCCCAATTCGTATGCCTACTTGCACACTTTGTACATAGCATATCGTGAAATCTTAGGCATAGAGCTCACGTTCGATGGCGTTCACTTCTTTTATAATTTCAAGCATCGGACTCGAGAGACTCCATCTTTCTGCTACTTCGAGTCAGTTCCAAAAAGGAAGATAATCTCAGCACCATTTAGCAGTAAAGCTGGAGATTCCAGATTGGAATGGTTCTATGTGAAGCGACAGCCTGGATGTGCCAGGAGGCGGACAAAATCAAGTAAAGCACTGATTTTCTAAATCCGGGCTCTATACACTTGAATCATCACCTTAACTTGTTTTCCTCTTTGTTTGCAGTTGACAATCCAAAACAAATATCAGATCAGGTGTTTTTTGACCGGATGCACCAACTTCTTAATGGCGATCAAAAATTCTTGACCATCGATGAAGTCCTCAAGGACGAATATCTTCACTTCCATGGACTGTTATCCGTTTTTCATAGCATCGGTCATGGGACTGCCCCCTACGTATACATTCCTCCAGTGGAGGTAGTCCCAGAGACAGGAGAAGGCTCGCGGATTCCTACAGTGCCTCTTCAAACTTCACCTTCTCCATCTTCTACGCAAGATGACGAATTGGCTAACCTGGCCAAAAGGCATCGTGAAGGATATACTGCCCCCGAAGAGGCTACTTCTCTGGAAAAGTCAACATCCTCCCAAGAGTCGCCACTTAATGCTTCCGAGGGGGATGTTCCTAGTACTGATGAGCAAATATTTCAGGGTTTGGGGGATCTCCCCTTACCTGAAACTATATACACTTCAAAGGATTTCAGGAAGGATCCTTTAGTCTTCACCTCTTCTGAAGGGACCACTCCCGCTAAGGCCAAAGAGCCTGCCCGTACTAGTCTAGCTTCAGACTCGGGTTGGTTGGGGGGAAACACACCACTTAGGATACACTTTATACAACGGCGTTAGCATTCATTGCACCTCTTTCTCCATGAATTCATTAATTCTAAATTTCGTTTGTCTTATTGTGTAGGTACGATGTCTCGATCCTACTATGATATCAGGAAGCTTCGCCGCAGCATGTCCAATCCTCCTCAGGATGTCGAGTATGATCGTCGTGATGATCGTGGCAGGGATGAGAGAAGGCCTTATGATCCCTATCGTTCTCGACCCTCACGTTCTCGCTCACCCGTTAGGCCGGAACAAGAGAAATACAAAGGTTATCAAAGCTGTAGGGAAGAGGACAGACCACAATCTAAAGACTCCACTTCTTCCCATGAAAAACGCAGTAGAGAGAAAAGTCCTCCAAAAGAAACCGGGTCTCGAAGTAAGCACAAGGTCCCTGCTACTAAACGACCTAGGACAGACAAAGAAACTACCAAATCCTCCTCACAAAGGGACACCGAATTGACAATCCCCGCTCCTCCCCCACCAGATGCGGGAACTGCAATAAAGCGGGCATATTTGAAGGAGCAATTTCCCGAATACTACTTCGAAACTTTGACTTTTTTACCTGCCCTCGAACCTATTTCTTCTAAGTGGGCAGATGAGGCCAAAGCAAAGATAGATGCGGTGGAAAAACAGTATACTAAGATGTTTAAATATTCACGCAACCTTTCCAGAATCATCCGCACTCTAATCACAAATACCGACTCAATGGAAAAGACCGCGGAGGAGGATGCCAAGGCTTTAAAAGCTCTAGGAAAAGATTTGGAAGACACTCAAGCTCAGCTAGCTGTCGCTCAAAGGGACGCTTCTAACTTCAAACAACAATTTGAGGACATGCAAAAACGTTATCATGACTTGCTTGAATCTCACACTCAAGAGCGTTCTGAATTAAAAAAGCAAGCTGATGAGGCCAAGTCAGAAGCTGCTAAGATACGCCTTGCTTATGCTGAGCTTGAACGGAAAAACGCCGAGTTAGCAAAGAGGAGTGCTGAACTAGAAAAGAAGAACGCTGACTTGGCTTCAAAGCTGTTGGAGGCAGAGAACAGAGCTGCCCTGGCTGAGGGCAATGTTGAATGTGCTATCAAATCTGCGGAGGAAACCCGCAAGCAATTATCTGAGGCGGAGGCTGATATTCAAGGTTTTGGCGAATTAATGATTGAATTCTTCGCATATATCATCCGTCGCCGAAACATTTCTTGGATCGAAGATTACCCATCCACTCTAGTTCAAGTATGGAATCAGATCATCGAGTGGGAAAAAGAGGAACTTAAGGTCGATTCCATCGATGAGGATAAGCTAATGGAGAAATACTTGAGGGATGATGAGCCGGAGCGCCTAGCTGAAGGGCGCCGCCTCATTGCTGAGGCCATGGAAGAAGAGAGACGGAAGTCTAAACAGAAGAATGTTCTCGAAGCTGGTTCCTCTTCTTCTGCCCCTGCGACTTCTGAAGTAGAGGGGTATGATCCTGAAAATCCGGGAATTCCCCGAACAACTCTGCTATCCCCTATTCCTGAAACAACATCAGAGGTAGTAGTCACCCCTGCCGAGAAGTCTTCGGAAGGTATCCCTACCTTTTCTCCTCAATTTGTCAAGGCTATTTCTACCTTTCGCCATGTGATTGAGCAATCGATGAAAAACCCATTGTTTTCGCCTGAGTTGATAACTATTGCTTCTCATTCTGTAGGTATCGAGCCATCCGAAAAGACAGATGTGACTCAAGGAGCCATCACCGGGGTAAAACCTACAGAAAAGGCAAAAGGAGGGGAGGATAAGGCTGCTCCTATAGACTTGGGAGAAGGAAGTGTGCCGACTAAGGCCGCCACTCCCCATGATGAAGAAATGATAGCAGCTTTAAAGGATGATGGCGGTGACGAAGGTCATGAGAAGGAACCAGAAGTTGCAATAGTCGGGGAGTCAAAAAATGCTGATGATGTTACTTTGGCTGCAATGAAAGCTGATCAAGACAAACGTTTGCAATTGAAAGCCGAAGAACTAGACCCTGAAGCCCTCAAGCCCCTCGCGGTTGTGGATGCGGGATCAAGGTTAGTTGTTAAGCTCTCAACTAGATCTATTACAGAGGAACTCGCTAAAAAATCTTCTCTTGATTCCAGCGCTCCGCCCTCTGGGAAGAAGTCAACCGGTTCCAGCACCGCATCTTTAGGAAAGAAGAAATCTAAACGAATCTTGACAGAGGCTGAGAAAGAAGCAAAGGATGCAGAGAAAGCTGCCAAGAAGTCCAAGGCTCACTCGAAATCTAAATAGTGGATTGCCTTGTATCGTTTCAGCATTTAATGAACCAACAACTGCTGCTACAAGTGCGGCTCCTGCGCTTTCTTTTTTAGCTATTCCCCTGTACAAATTCATTCATTTGTAAATAAAAAAATAACTCATTTTCTGCAATGTCTGTTTGTCAGTAGTTCTGCACTTATGTAAAAATGCATGTCTTGCTATAGTTATGAAATGAAGTCACGGAGCGAGGAAATATGTGTATACATATATGCCCCCAGTTAATTCTAATAAATTATTAATGCTTAATCAAGCAATCTGAATGCTCCCGATTTTCTGACGGGATAGCCTTTCCTGTGTCGTCAGTGCCTGTCGTTTTTTCTGGCATTCCTTTTATACTCTCTCTCTCTCTCTGGAGAGTTAGAGTTCGAGCTCAGCAATCTATTCATTCCCCGGTCTTTCAGCGGGGAAGAATTTCTTTCTCAGTGCTCAGTCGGAGACGCTTTTATACTCTCTCTCTCTGGAGAGTTAGAGTTAGGGGAAGAATTTCTTTTTTAGCGCTCAGTCGGAGACGCTTTTATACTCTCTCTCTCTCTGGAGAGTTAGAGTTAAGAATGTCGTTTTCTCATTCTTTTATGTCTTATCGCACAAGTAGTCACTGTGCTTTTTCTTATGTTTAAACTGTCTTCAACCTTTTCAGGTTTTGAATCATCCTGTATTCCATAATCACAACAGAATAATTAATGAATGTATATATGTAATGCATAAAAGTAAATAACACACAATATTTTTATAGTGGTTCGGCTAAGTCGTAGCCTACATCCACTTTATAGTCCTTTATTCATATCGTCAGATTTTCCCAAGGCAAGTCGTGCCTTATTACAGAGTTCATAAGAAAAATAACAAAAAGTACAGCATTTCTAATCCAAATATCGCATTAAGTGTTGGGCATTCCATGCTCTAGGGACTTCTTCGCCATCTACGGTCGTTAACTTGAAGGTTCCTTTTTCAAGTTTCCGTTGGATGACAAAGGGTCCTTCCCATTTTGGACCAAGGTGAGGAAGGGATGGAAAGACTCTCTTTAGCACCAAATCTCCTGGCTCAAAAGTCCTGAGGCGAACTTTTTTGTCGTAATAGCGTGCCATCTGACGTCGATGTCTTGCCGCACGCAAATCTGCTTCGTCCCTTTTTTCTTCGACTTCATCAAGAGACTCAAGTAAGAGCGCCCGATTCGTCATCGGGTCATAATATGTCACCCTTTGGGAAGGAACTTCCAGTTCAACTGGAATTACTGCTTCTGAGCCAAAGGAGAGAGAGAAAGGGGTGTGGCCGGTGGCCGTCTTAAATGTTGTTCGATATGCCCACAAAGCTAGGGGCAATTCGTCAACCCATTTTTCCTTTGCACGCTCTAACCGTTTCTTGAGGATGGATTTTATTACTTTGTTTATTGCCTCTACTTGCCCGTTCGACTGCGGATAGGCAACTGCAGTATATCGCTTGTCAATCTTATACTTCTGGCAGAAATTTCTGAATTCGGTGCTATCGAATTGGGTTCCGTTGTCAGTTATAATCGTCCTTGGGATCCCGAATCGGCATATAATATTTCTGACCACAAAACTTATCACCTTTCTTGCCGTGATCTTGGTCAAGGGCTCAGCTTCCACCCATTTCGTAAAATAGTCTACGGCCACTATTGCATATTTCGCTCCTCCTTTAGCAATCGGTAGAACTCCAATGATATCAATTCCCCACGTGGCAAATGGCCAAGGACTCACCATTGATTTAAGTTGGGTCGACGGTGCCCTGGGGATTTTGGCGAATCTCTGGCACTTATCGCAGCATCGTGAATAATCAGCTGCATCTTTATTAATTGTAGGCCAGAAGTATCCGTATCGCAATATCTTCTTTGCTAAAGTCTGACCTCCTGTATGATCTCCACACTCACCTTCGTGTACTTCTCTTAGTACACGCTTGATGTCGTCGTGTGCTATACATCGTAACAGGGGCATAGAAAATCCTTGCCTATAAAGAGTATCATCTTGTATGACATATCTGGTAGCCTTGCGAACTACAGCCCTTTTCTCACTCTTCTTTGATGGGAGTGTCCCATTCTTAAGGAAATTCTTAATTGGAGTCATCCACGACTCCTTCTCCGGTTCCGCTTCAAAAGCGAACTCAATTTCCATTGACTCAAAGCTTGGCGATTCCAACGTTTCAATTGGAATTATTTCAGTCTCTTCTGGATTGTCGGAACTAGCCAGCTTTGCCAGCCTATCCGCTTTCTGGTTTTCAGCTCTAGGAATATGTGTTATGTTGTACCGCTCCAAGCTATTCAATAGCTCTCTCACTTTCCTGAGGTAGGCGATAAGTCGAGGTCCCCGAGCCACAAATTCCTCTCGTACTTGGCAAACAACGATTTTAGAGTCACAGAATATGTCCAATGTTTTTACTCCGAGGTCTTTAGCAAGCTTCAGCCCGACAATCAGGGCTTCATATTCAGAGTCATTGTTAGTCGCCGAAAATTCTAATCGCAGGGCGTAATATAACGACCGTCCTTCGGGAGTGACTAAGACGATTCCAGCTTCGGACCTTCGGTCGTTCTTGGCTCCATCTGTGTATAGTTTCCACGGATCTATCTTTAACTCATCCTCGGACCTAACCACTTTGTCATCGATTACTTCCTCCTCTGGAATGGTGAACTCCGCAATAAAGTCTACCAGAGCTTGCCCCCTGATCGACTTTCGTGGTTGAAAATTCAAATCAAACTGACTTAATTCTATATTCCATTTGATCAACCTTCCCGATGCTTCGGGTCTCTACAACACCTGCCTCAAGGGCTGGTCGGTGTATATGGTTATTGGATGAGCTTGGAAATAGTGACGAAGTTTTCGGGATGCGATCAGGAGGCTGTAAGCGAGCTTCTCAATCTTTGGGTAGTTGCGCTCTGCCGCTGCTAATTTCTTACTTACATAATACACTGGCCTTTGTACTTTGTCTTCTTCTCGAACCAGGGCTGTGCTAACGGCGTGAGCCGAGACTGCCAAGTAAACAAACAATTCTTCGTGATCTACGGGCTTTGATAAAATCGGCGGTTTCTCTAGCAGTTCCAATAAATTTCGAAAGGCCTCAACACAGTCCGGAGTCCACTCGAAGTTCTTCTTTCCTCTTTTAATCAAATCAAAAAACGGAACGCATTTGTCTGTGGCTTTGGAGATGAATCTACTCAGCGCCGCTACTTTCCCTGCAAGACTTTGGACGTCTTTAATTCTCCTCGGCTCTTCAATATTTCTAATCGCTGCTATCTGGCTAGGATTGATTTCAATTCCTCGGGAGCTCACAATGAAGCCTAGGAACTTTCCCGATGCCACTCCAAATGAGCATTTCAGAGGATTCAATTTCATCCGATACTTTCGCAGGATACCAAACATTTCCGCCAAGTCTTGCGTATGGCTGGAGGACTGTTTCGATTTGACCAGCATATCATCCACATAAACTTCCATAGTCTTTCCTATTTGATTATAAAACATTCTTTTCACCAATCGCTGATAAGTGGCTCCAGCGTTTTTCAATCCGAATGGCATTACAACATAACAATACAATCCCAAATTTGTAATGAAGCTCGTATGTTCTTGGTCTGGCACGTGCATAGGAATTTGGTTGTACCCAGAATATGCATCCATGAAAGAGAGAAGTTCATGACCTGCTGTCGAGTCTACAAGCTGGTCAATTCTGGGAAGTGGGAAACTATCTTTAGGGCAGGCTTTGTTCAAATCTGAAAAATCAATACAAGTCCGCCACTTTCCATTCGGCTTCTTTACCAAGACGAGATTCGATATCCAGTCGGGATATGTCGAATCTCGAATAAATCCATTCTGCTTCAACTTCTCCACTTCCTCTTTGAGAGCAGCCGACCTCTCTGGGCCCAGCATGCGTCTCTTTTGCTTCACAGGCGGATGTTTCGGGTTTACATTCAATTTGTGACTTATAATGGATGGCGATATCCCACACATGTCAGCGTGGGTCCAGGCAAACACATCTAAGTTTGCCTTCAAGAAGTCCGTTAGTTCTTTGGCTCGACGTGGATCCAATTGAGAACCAATCTTCAAAACTTTTGTTGGATCAGCTTCATCAATGGGAATTTCCACTGTCGCTTCATTAGGAGTTGCATTCCTAGCCTCTGGTTCCTCGTCTTTTCTGGGATCCAGGTCTTCAGGCGTTCCTTTGGGCAACTCCTTCGGGGTCAATCTCTCTAATTGCTATGCCGAGCCCCCCTTTGAGGGAGACGAGGCATCTTTACTCTCGACGTTAAGTCCTTTCATCAACATCTTTAATTCGGCCACATAGCAGGCCCGTCCGGAAACTTGATCCCCTCTCATTACTCCAGTTCCGGCTTCGGTTGGGAACTTAAGTAATAAACACCAAGGGGCGATACAAACTCTGAATTCAGCAAGGGCAGGCCTCCCCAAAAATGCATTATAAGGCGAATCTACGTCCAATACTACGAACTGAAGCATCCGCACTCTTCTACGTTCTCCTTGCCCCAGGGTCACAGGCAACTCTATGTATGCCATGGGAGCTGTCGACGCCCCGTTGAAGCCTCTGATCCATCCTTCACATGGCTTCAAATCTTCAGATTCAAGCTTCATCTGATCGAATGACTTTTTAAATAAAATATTGACAGAACTTCCGTTGTCTACTAATACCTTATGGACCAAAGCTGGCCCAATAGTGGTAGTAATAACCAACGGATCATCAGTGGGTGATTGGATCCCGGTATTATCTCGGCTGCGGAATACCACGTCGTCAAACATGGTCTTCTGTTGTTTTATGGGGGTGATATCTTCCAAATCATCACCTTCATTCACATCTAGGTGCTTGGCAGCATTTACATATTGATCCATTGATCTGAAACTTCGAATTGCCGGGTGAGGTCCGCCCACTATGGAATTGATAACAATTCCTTTACCTTTCTGCTGCGCTGTAGGCTTGGGAGTAGGTAGAATCTGTTTTGGAGCCTGCTCTCCTTGCCCCCTGTCCCTCGGGGCAACCTTGTATTCATCCAACTTCCCTTCACGCAGCAGCTTCTCAATCACATCCCTCAAATGCCGACATTCATTGGTTGAATGCCCATGAGTTCCATGAAACAAACAAAATTTCGCTGTCGCCATTTCTTTCTCGGTCGAATCACGAGGTGGCGGTCTTTTGTACTGCAAAACATTGTACGTATCCAGGTAAATATTCTCCAGGGTGTCGTTCAATGGTGTATAATTCTCGTAGGTCTGGAATCGGGGTCTTTTGTTAGGATCGATTCCCCTATTTCTGTTTCTTCTGTTACCGTTTGGATTACGGTTATTGTTGTTGTTACCCCCGCTTCCAGCATTGTTGTTTCCACCCTTGTTTCCCACATTTACTTCAACCTTGGCAGAACTTTCCCCAGACTGCTTCACGGCGATGTTACTCTGAACATTTTCTTTTGATGCCGCTTCAGACTTTCTCTTCCGATTTGCCCTGGCTTCCTCTCGTCTTAAATAAATATCGGCCTTTTCATAGAATATTTCTCTCGTGGAGGGCGTCTTTCCAGAAAGGTAGTCCCCGAACTCGGATTCAGGATCGACTCCTTCTTTCAATGCCATCAGAATAGTGGGCTCATGAGGATCACTAACTTCAGTCACAGCTAGGTTAAAACGGTCAAGATATGCCCTCATAGACTCTCCTGGTGCCTGCTTGATTCTCGATAATCCAATAACACTTTTGGACTTTCAGGCATGAAGTCGGAACTGGTTCATAAAACGTTCGCTCAGTTCCCTATAATTTGAAATCGAACGAGGAGGAAGTCGGGTAAACCAGAACAGCGCCACGTCTTCTAAGTAGATTGGGAATGCTTTGCACTTCACTTCATCAGGGGCGGCAGCAGCATTCATGAGCCACGAGTATCGCATCAAATGCTGTCCCGGATCAGTCTTTCCGTTATACTTGTCCATCTGTGGCAAGTTAAAGCGCCGGGGAAACTGGAAGTCGAGGATATCGTCGGTGAAAGGAGTATGGCTTCGCTCAATGCCATAATCTTCATTTGTATAGTTCCGGCTCTCGGACATGATCTGGCGAACCATTGCCTGTACATCAGCATTAGTTAGGGGCCGCTCAGGTTCCCTGGCCCTAGTATCCGAGTTCCTTCTGGGCTCTTGTTCAGGAGATTCCCTTCTTCTTCGAGCTGCTTCTGCTTTATTCCGTTCCCTGCGCTCCCGGTCGATCTCGGGAGGAGGGGACTGGAGTCTTTGCCCCCGAGTGGGGTCATTGTTTCCTAGTGCTCGTGCAATATCCTCACGAGATCCCAAAGATCCGAATGTCAGCTGCTCCACATTCTGAGGTCGTTCGAGTGGCCTTCGTTCACGGGGCCGCTCTTCCTCGGAAGATGAAGACTGATCCACTGGGGTGTGACGAACCGGTGATGGGGTCCTCTGTCGACGGAGTTCGCTAATCTCCCGACTCATGAGCCTCATATTTTCCTGCATCATGAGATTAGTGCGCTCGTGGACTTTCATAGCCTCCCTTGTACTTTCAAGCATATCAAGTAGGCGCGAGAAATCTCCTTGAGTAATGGGCGTAGATGGATTGACTTGATCATTGACCCTGGCGGCTGGAATCGGAGCATTTGCAGGGACTCGAGTAGAAGTTCCAACATCACCAAGAGTCGGATCGGATATAGGAGGTCGGGTCGGTTCGGAGCTGGGGAGCCTGGTCGGGCCGGTACGTGGCAAGCTGCTCGGGTCGGTTCAGATTGGGGGAATGCACTGCTTCAGAATCTCCTACCCGGATCGGATCGGAGCTCTCCCCATGATGGCGGTTCGGTTTTCCTGCATCGGTTCGTCCTGCCGCTGAACTCTGCCCACGAGACCTTGTCACAATCGTATTTTGCTGATTTTCGCCAGCTCCATTTCCTCGAACAGATTGAATTTCTTTGCCTTTTCCTTTGGCCATAATTCTTCGACAATCACTTCAACAAATATCCAAGGGCGTTGAGATTTGAGGATTAACTTCTTTGAACTCAACGGTCCAAAAAGTAGAATGATAATCCCGGAAAACAAAGAATTCAGATGAGTTCTCAGTGAAAGCACCAAAATGTTAGACCAAAAAGTGGTTCTAACACCCAAATTGATTAAAAGCAAATGAAATGAGATAAAAATGAAAATGAACACACAAGATTTATAGTGGTTCGGCGAAGAAATGCCTACGTCCACTTATCTTTCACTATATTCAATGATTCAGTTGCAAATACAATGAAATATTCACTTAATTCCACTCACAACTCACTTATAATCACTCAATTGACTAAAACAAATAATGAAAGAATATTTGGATTCTCCGGGAGTACTGGAGTTCGGATTATGGAGGTGGTTGAATTCTCCAAATGCTAGAAAAAAGATCATTTTCTTTGTCTTCAGGCAGGGTATTTATAGGTGAAAATTTGCTCAGAACTCGATCCAGATCGGAGCTACGTGTCATCCATCCCATTAGCCTCGGGTTCGGATGGATTACTGTGTTGACAACGCATCAGAGTAATGGACGTTATGGGCAGGAACTGGTCATGGCCGATCCGGATATCCAGGCGCTTATGCAGGGGAATGATGTGAAAAATGGGTTCGGGTCGGAGGGACATGTACAAGGGGTTCGGATCGGGATATCCGATCCGACCCGGATTGACTTGGAAACAATTCTCTCTTCTCTTTATTCTGCTCCGCTCCGACATATCTCTGCAGCAATTGGGTGGCTTTCCGATCCGACTGGAAGTAGACTGCCCTCCGATCCGAACATGTGCTCTCTGTTTTCAACATCAATAGTTCACCTATCCGAACAGAAGACTTTATCCGATCCGAACCGATACGTTATTTTGACCCGACCCGAATGATTGCAGCTGTCCGATCTAGGCTGTAGTGTCTTCTCCGATCTGAGTAGTGGTGGTCTCTCCGATCCGAACCGAAGTCTTCTAACTAGAAAAGCTCTTCAATGCTTGACATATTGACTTTGTGTTGCCTAGTTCACAAAGTAGGCTAACAAAAACATTTTATAAACTATTTTACTACAATATGAAACTGACATTCAACTAAGAAAATGGGACTTTAATAATTTGAAAATCAACAAATTTGCGGAGCTCAACTAAATAATTTTAGAAATATTTTAGTTGGAGAGTTACATCTTTCCCTTTTATTCTTGATCTTTTATATGTATTTTTAATGTGTAAAACTTTATGTATTTAACTGCAATACTTATTCGTACTTGCTGCTTAAGTTGCATTCGGTGCATTGGAGTGCGAACGTGGTCGTCGACAACTACACATTTTTACGTGTGCTCAAACAAATGTTTAATTGCTGAAATGTTTATGCATTTCATGAAAATTAAGCTTTTTTTTTGTTGACCATGGGTTGTTATTGCTATGTAATTAGTATTTGTATGCATTAATTTTTGTTTTTACTTATTTGGTGCATACTTTATGTGCTGGGCTAATTATGTAATTATTAACAATTGGATTATGAAAACCTTTATGGTAAGGGATAAAATATTTTATAAACTATTTTACTACAATATGAAACTGACATTCAACTAAGAAAATGTGACTTTAATAATTTGAAAATCAACAAATCTGTGGAGCTCAACTAAATAATTTTAGAAATATTTTAGTTGGAGAGTTACATCTTGCCCTTTTATTCTTGATCTTTCATATGTATTTTTAATGTGTAAAATTTATGTATTTAACTGCAATACTTATTCGTACTTGCAGCTTAAGTTGCATTCGGTGCATTGGAGTGTGAACGTGGTCATTGACAACTACACATTTTCACGTGTACTCAAACAAATGTTTAATTGCTGAAATGTTTATGCATTTCATGAAAATTAAGCTTTTTTTTTTGTTGACCATGTGTTGTTATTGCTATGTAATTAGTATTCGTATGCATTAATTTTTGCTTTTACTTATTCGGTTCATACTTTATGTGCTGGGCTAATTATGTAATTATTAACAATTGGATTATGAAAACCTTTATGGTAAGGGATAAAACATTTTATAAACTATTTTACCACAATATGAAACTGACATTCAACTAAGAAAATGTGACTTTAATAATTTGAAAATCAACAAATCTGTGGAGCTCAACTAAATAATTTTAGAAATATTTTAGTTGGAGAGTTACATCTTGCCCTTTTATTCTTGATCTTTCATATGTATTTTTAATATGTAAAAATTTATGTATTTAACTGCAATACTTATTCATACTTGCAGCTTAAGTTGCATTCGGTGCATTGGAGTGTGAACGTGGTCATCGACAACTACACATTTTTACGTGTACTCAAACAAATGTTTAATTGCTGAAATGTTTATGCATTTCATGAAAATTAAGCTTTTTTTTGTTGACCATGTGTTGTTATTGCTATGTAATTAGTATTCGTATGCATTAATTTTTGTTTTTACTTATTCGGTGCATACTTTATGTGCTGGGCTAATTATATAATTATTAACATTTGGATTATGAAAACCTTTATGGTAAGGGATAAAACATTTTATAAACTATTTTACTACAATATGAAACTGACATTCAACTAAGAAAATGTGACTTTAATAATTTGAAAATCAACAAATCTGTGGAGCTCAACTAAATAATTTTAGAAATATTTTAGTTGGAGAGTTACATCTTGCCCTTTTATTCTTGATCTTTCATATGTATTTTTAATGTGTAAAAATTTATGTATTTAACTGCAATACTTATTCGTACTTGCAGCTTAAGTTGCATTCGGTGCATTGGAGTGTGAACGTGGTCATCGATAACTACACATTTTTACGTGTGCTCAAACAAATGTTTAATTGCCGAAATGTTTATGCATTTCATGAAAATTTAGCTTTTTTTTTTGTTGACAATGTGTTGTTATTGCTATGTAATTAGTATTCGTATGCATTAATTTTTGTTTTTACTTATTCGGTGCATACTTTATATGCTGGGCTAATTATATAATTATTAACAATTGGATTATGAAAACCTTTATGGTAAGGGTTAAAAAAATTTATAAACTATTTTACTACAATATGAAACTGACATTCAACTAAGAAAATGTGACTTTAGTAATTTGAAAATCAACAAATCTGTGGAGCTCAACTAAATAATTTTAGAAATATTTTAGTTGGAGAGTTACATCTTGCCCTTTTATTCTTGATCTTTCATATGTATTTTTAATGTGTAAAAATTTATGTATTTAACTGCAATACTTATTCGTACTTGCAGCTTAAGTTGCATTTGGTGCATTGGAGTGTGAACGTGGTCATCGACAACTACACATTTTTACGTGTACTCAAACAAATGTTTAATTGTTGAAATTTTTATGCATTTCATGAAAATTAAGCTTTTTTTTGTTGACCATGTGTTGTTATTGCTATGTAATTAGTATCCTATGCATTAATTTTTGTTTTTACTTATTCGGTGCATACTTTATGTGCTGGGCTAATTACGTAATTATTAACAATTGGATTATGAAAACCTTTATGGTAAGAGATAAAACATTTTATAAACTATTTTACTACAATATGAAACTGACATTCAACTAAGAAAATGTGACTTTAATAATACAACTTATGTTTATATTTCATATGTACAGACTTTAAGAGCTGCAGGTTTGCGTTTGCATAACTTCACATGTATAGATGGGAATTAAAAAGTATGACCAAAAAATATATTTTATAGGATTAATTTAATGCTCTCATTGTCTAAATGATTGAAAATGATCTTCAGTCCTGACTCGACTTCGAAAGTGAATTTTTTTTCCTGCAGTCTGCATAAGGTAAGTTTTATATATGTTTGAATTTCTAAAGCAATAATTGCAGGTATATGCTTACCTACAAATCTATCAACTTCATGAATTGGTTTAACATGAATTGATAATGAATGAGCTTTATCTTTCCATGCAGTTACGACGGAAAGAATTTTGTCAACTCGAAATATCACATCAGCAATTTTAAATACCTGTTTTCATGTTAGTATGCATTAAATTCATTTACTACCAATTTAACGTAACTGACAAATAACTTTAAATGCTATAAGAGAAGGATGGACATTTGATGCAAAATTTTGTTTCTATAGTACAATCCTAACATACATACATCACTTACATTATATATCTTGCCACTATACAATATGTTCTCACCGCTTATTGATGAACGCAAACAAAAACACTTAAAAGTCTATGATCCCATGCATCGCACGGGTTTCCATTCGTTACACTATAAAACTGTATAAACTTATATAAACATATATAATATAATTAAAACTTTAAACTTATATGTTTGAAATCATAAGTAAAATAATTTGAAATTAGAATTTGAAATTTGAAGATCTGAAATCTGGAAATTGAAAATTTGAAAAAGAGAATTCGAATTTTGAAATTTGAAAAAGAGAATTTTGAACCTGGAGTGCTATTCAGAGTCTTACATAAACTAGACTCTATTACTAGATTTATCTTAAACTCTTGAAATCTTGAAAACTTGAAAACTTGAAAGCTTGATAACTCTTGGGTCTTGAATCTGTCTTGAATTTTGAATCTCTTGAAACTCTAAAACTGTACAACCTTCAGTACTTAAGTCCTGTATACAAATCCTGCACATATATGTCTATATATTCTACATAAAGATGTTAGTATATATTTTATAATCAATGACAATTGAAATAAGGTTGTTGTCATCAAAATTGCATTCTCCAACAATCTCCCCCTTTTTGATGATGACAACCTTATTTTATAAAATATCATACATATTCATACATGTTGATGATGATCCTTTTAATACTCCCACTGTCTATATAAATCCTATAAACTATGTCTATATTTTATAATTTCTCCCCCTTTGGCATCATCAAAAAGAAATTCTAAAACAACTCCCCCTAAATCCTATTATTACCTAAATAGTTCCTATACTAAAGTAAAGTACTCCCCCTGAATCATAAATCTATCTATACCTTATAAAATACTCCCCCTAAATTTATGACTACACTAGTCTAAAATAAAAGGATAATAAACCAAGCAAACCAATCAATTCAAACAAGCAAATCAATCCAATCAATTCAAACAGACAAGCAATTCAAACAAACAATCTAAATAACTATATCATCCAAAGCATTCATGAACCTTCAACTAATCCTTAGAAACTCTAAAACTCCCCCTTAATCTAATACAAGACTAGACCTATACTAAACTCTAATTCCCTTAAAACTATAATTAGACTTTAATCTAGAATAAGAAATAACTCTAATATGATATAAGCAAAGCAATCAATCAATTCAAACATAAAACCAAACATTTCTTGTAACTTCTATTTATCCTACAACCTATAAAGCTCCAATTGACTACAAATGTATAATTATATTTCTAACATACCTACCAACCACAAATGAAATTCAACCATGTCAAGCAATTCAAATAAGTCAATCAAATCAAGCCAAACAAATCAAACAAACCAAACAAATCTGTCAAATCAATTAAGTCGATCAATTCAATCAATTCAACTAAGGCAAACAAGTCAATCAAGTTAATCAAGACAAGGTAAATATGTTATGTATTTGATTAATAATCCCAGATAAAAACTTTTTATACTATATACTTGTTATGCCTATAGTTAAAGTTAACATGTAATGCAGTGTGTTGGTTAAACTGCAGTATGTCATATGC
Source organism: Allium sativum (assembly GCA_030737875.1). Lineage (NCBI taxonomy): Eukaryota > Viridiplantae > Streptophyta > Magnoliopsida > Asparagales > Amaryllidaceae > Allium > Allium sativum. Next base: position 314,056,644 of record CM060913.1, read on the forward strand.
AAAACTATATAAAGTGATATGTTGAATGAATGCAACTTGTGATGTGAATGATTTTAATTTGAGATGTACTATAATTTATAATAATGATGTATGATATGAAATAAGATGTGTAATGATAGTATGCAGAATGATTTGGTAATTATATCTATAACTTCTTAAATTTAAACTACATACTTAAGACATATAATCATACACACACACACACACACACCCCAAAATATTAACTTGAATATACAAGGTTTTATAAATCTTAAAAAGATCAAAATTAGTATTAAGTTACAAATAGTATTTGTGATAATATAACCCAAAATTGTTATAAAATCATAAATAATATGTTAGTTAAACTATATATAAAAGATAAGTAAAATTATATTTTATAAAAATTAATTTAACTCTTATATCATATTAACATGTCTATATAATTTTATTAATGTACGAGTGGAAACCCGTGCGTTGCACGGAAGCATAGAGTATGGGGTGTTATAGTTTGCACGGGAGCATAGAGTACGGGGTGTTGTAGTTTGCACGCGCGTGGTCTTGGCACGCGCTTCGCACGTGATTTTGGCATGCGCTTCGCGAGTGGAATGATGCTCGTGAAATGTTTTTTTATGTGTGCAGTAATATTGTGTTTTAATTTTTGGTTGTAGCAGGTAATGTAATGAAAATTGGATGTTATTGAATGTAATATTATTCAATTATATCACATAAGTAATAAAGGATGGAAGAATATGACAAAAGAATACAAAATGAAAGCGAAAGAATATAAAGATTCAACGCATGAAAAAAGTACGAATAAAACTATTAATTCGGTAAGAAGAAATATAATCAAGGAGAGTTTATGAAAAGGGATTATGAAGAGTTATGAAAGGTTAAATTATATATCGTCATTATGTCCAAAGTTATGGCAGGTAAAATTCAGGTGATATTATGGAGAGTTTGTATACGTTACAACATGCGTTTATATTCTATAAATTAGTATTTGTAGCAGAGAAAGAAGTCAAAAAATATAAAGAAACGAGAGAAGTGGGTGGAAACCGTATGTGAACAAATGTGGGGTTATACGTCTAGTAATTGATTTTTTTAATATATAATAAATAGGATTTTGTATTTTTTTCTGAAACACAGTGAGTTAAAGTAATTTTCTGTGGTTTAGTGTTATGTTCCAATCCTCCTTTTTACATTTATACTAACTGTATGTTAGAAAAGAAGACAAAACTGCATGAAAAAACAACATGCAATAGTGTATTCATTAAATGACACGCATGCAACAACTTTCTTTATATAATATGGTAGGATATAGGTGCAGTTCTTTTATTCCCAGCGATAAATTTTTATTTTGATCAAGTGGCGTAATTGATCAAACAATGGCTATGGAAACATATTTGAAAAGAAGAGGAGAGCTTACTGATTATACGGCTTGCAAGCTAAGATATAAAGTATATGATATTAATTAAATCAATTGGCTATCCAAAAGAATACATGTGAATGTTAATCTTGCACATAAGACAAAAAAATTTGAATTCATATATCAACACATCAATCATGGAGTAACAATTAGTCTAACTTGTAGAATTACATGGCAACATTTATAATACCATAACGAAAACAAAGGACGCATCACATATATGTAATATCCAGATGGCTTGACTTCATGTGGCATATGATCTAAGACAGTAGCTCCAAGACAACGTTAACTTTACTTACTTTGACTAACATGTGGAATGTCTCTTTTCCTCCTTAACAGTTCCTTGCCTAAGATTGAAACGATTACATTATAAATTTTAGCATCTATCATTCTCGTTATCATTAATGAACGTAAAAAAAAAAAAATCCTATTATGACATGCAAACATACCAAAGGCGGTACCTTTTCTTAGAGGAGATAGACTACATGTACATGGTGACAACAAATCAAGTGCAATGATGCAGGATTATCTAACCATAGTTTGGACTGTTTCTATATGTACATGGTGATAACCTGTTAGCTTAAATAAATTTGTTTTCCATAAGTTACATTGAAAACATTATAAAACCAACCTGCATTTAATAAATTGATTGTAAATGTGATGGCCCAATTATAGAAGAAAAAAAACTGACTGGTGGAACAAATTGTTGTCAATTTATGTTAATGCATTAGTTTATTGCATATGTCATATAAGTTAATGTTCTACCTATTTTTTCTTTAGAAAGGTACCATTAATTGCTTACACAAATAAGGAATTACACAAATGGCGATAAATATGCCCTCTACAATGGCAGCTTTTTCTTTTGCATGTCTAGATGGGAAAAATCACAAAAAAAACACTTGAAATTAAAAGAAACTGAATCATACTATAGAGCGATTCCGATTAGCAATTTGATTTCATATTGAACACCAAAAAAATACAAAGCGATGTCGGTTCAAACGTAGTGATTCAGGAAGCCCAAATAATATAAAATTCATTATGTTAAATCATATTAGTGATGCAGGATTATCTAACCATAGTTTGGACTGTTTCTGTATGTACTTGGTGATAACCTGTTAGCTTAAATAAATTTGTTTTCCATAAGTTACGTTGAAAACAATATAAAACCAATCTGCATTTAATAAATTGATTGCAAATGTGATGGCCCAATTATTGTAAAAAAAAAAGAAACTGACTGGTGGAACAAATTGTTGTCAATTTATGTTAATGTTAATGCATTAGTTTATTGCATATGTCATATAAGTTAATGTTCCACCTATTTCTTCTTTAGTAAGGTACCATTAATTGCTTACACAAATAAGGAATTACAAAAAATATCAAATTTAACAGATAAATTCTAAAATATGCCAATTTCGAAATGTGCAATGAATATGGAATGAAAGTATATTTTGATAACAAAGTAAAATATGGTTTTTAGGATTTCCAAATATAGGACATGTGTAAAAATTGAAAACTTTCAAACAATGATTTATAAAAACAATGCATATTATACGTTAATTATTCAACCTCTTTTACAATTTGGCACTTATGTTTGGGTTACCTTTTCTTAGGTATAGGAGAAATGAACCCCTATTGATTATGCATAAATTTCTTTTGCAATTAGCACAATGATTTTGATGGTAATACTTGAGATATAAACCCAAAAATGATAAACTAATTAAAAAGATATAAACCTTCCTTAAAATCAATAAAGCACACATGGATTTATTTTACTTCAGGGAGGAAGATGAAGGCTGCTGCTGTTTTGAAAGGGGAACAACAGTAGGATGCAAAACGCAGTAAAGATGAAGTAACTAAAAAGATCTAATCACACCTTGAAATCAAAGTACACATGAATCTATTTGAGTTCACCCCCGAACATCTGAAGAAAGTCCCAAAATTAGATAACATTTTCAAGATGAGTGGAAATATAAGATAAGGAGCTCACTGAACGTAAATGGCGATAAATATGCCCTCTACAATGGCAACTTTTGCTTTTGCATGTCTAGATGGGAAAAATCACCAAAAAAACAGTTGAAATTAAAAGAAACTGAATCGTACGATAGAGCGATGTCGATTAGCAATTTGATTTCATATTGAACACCAAAAAATACAAAGCTATGTCAGTTCAAACGTAGTGATTCAGGAAGCACAAATAATATAAAATTCATTATGTTAAATCATATTAAATTCTAGTAGAAACTTTGAAAATTGAAGTGAAATTGAGAAGATTACCTTTAATTTCATAAGTATCCGTGAATCCGTAGTTGAAGATTGGAGCAACCAAGCCAGAAGAAGATGTAAGAGTACTATGCTTCTATCCAATTGAAAACAATTTTTTTCGTTTTGGAGAATAAGATCCTTGCTGGAGCGATGGAGAAGACTCAAAAATGATTTTGAAAGGATCGTTGGAAAAAAATTAATGTGGAATTGAATAAATAGAAAGGGAAGTAATTACCGGTAATGAATCGTGGGAAAATGGATAGAAATCAAAAGGACGTGGTTTAATTACCAATTAAGTAGGTCCATTTATTTCTGTTTTGCGTTCGAGGAAACGTGTACCGTTAATAGCCGCTTGATATATGTTTCAATATTAAATCTCAGCCCCTCTTTGTGTTGTTGTTTGTCCAGAGGGGAATTTTATTATATAGATATACTTATAATATATATATATATATACACATATACATATATATAGATATATATATATATATATATATATATATATAGAAACAAGGTATAAGAAAATAAGTAGATAGATAAAGTTAATAATCAGAATTTGAATTGGCATTTTCTTATTGAAGGGATGGAGGGAAGTTTGAAAACTCAAAATTTGAATTTATTGGAGCATATGTCGACATACATGCATATTTCAAAGGACATATGGTTTTGTGACTCTTGGTTTTAAATTATCGATTTAAAATCCAGGTTTAATTATTTCCTGAAATAATATTAATCCTAACAAACATTCAAAACTTATTATTATAATATTGATATTTTGAATTTCAAAATTCAAATTTCAGATTTGAATTTTAATTTTCAAATTCAAAACAAAGCAAACAAAACATCCATTCAACCAAAAAAATAAAAATTAATCAAGGCGTACCCGGCTTTTAGGTCCATTTCATAGATATTTTCTAAATTCTAAATTGTTGTAAACACATATTTGAATCTCGGTTTCTGGCTCTCCATCGCATGATGGCGAATCTGAATCATATTTGCATCTTCTAGAATTTACGATGAGATCAATGATTTAGTAGTTTAACCAATCTTGGCTTCAAAATTTTGAATTTTGAAGGACACTTCAACTACTATAACCCCAAAAGTTGTATCTCTTCATAAACTCTTCTTTTCTTGATTGATGAATAATCATCTTGGTGTCTTTCGGCCAATAGTCATTAGACATAACTCTTTTCCTACAAAACAACATACCTTTTCAAAGAATCAAGTGACTTTTCAAAATTACTACTTGTAATTTGGGATAATAACATCATTATGATTCTATGATATATCAATTTAAACTTTTCAAGACATCATATCATTATAACTTGAATTTTCAATCAAATTGAATGCAGACTCATCTAATGCTGATGCAAGGCATGAATTTAAACTAGTGTTCAAAATTTTCCATTTAAAATTTTCAAAAATCAGATTATGATCTTTTTGAAAACCCTTGCTCCAATACCAATTATTAGGGAATACGGAATGGATTGTTAAACCAAAGCAAACACTAGGGGGTGAATAGTGTTTGTAAGAATTTAAACAAAATCTAAATCTAATGTGAACTACGGGATGAATCAAACACCAAAAACACAATCACAGATACATATTCAAACACAAATGCAGAATAAACAGAAATAAAGATGCAGAAAAGGAAAGTATACACCGGATTTTATACTAGTTCGGATTGCTCCTACGTCTAGTCCCACACAACGCTGGATTATGCAGAGTTTTATTACTATTTCCAATAGTCAAGTACAACCTCCTTGATTTCACGGCTCACAAGGAGACACCGATTCCTACTTCCTTGATTTCACGGCTCACAAGGACACACCAACTCCTATTTCCTTGATTTCACGGCTACAAGGATACACAAATTCCTCTTTGATTCAACATAAACAATGTTTACTCAACCAGCAATTACAAATAGCCCTATAACTCTTCAATAGCACTTGATTCAAAGAGTAGAGAGTGTAGAGAGAAGATGTTTGATCAAAACAGAATTGAATTTGACAGAGTATAAGTGTAAATACCATAAATGTGATTAAGAATAATGGTGTAGAGAAAGAGAATGAAGTTATAGAAGAAGAGATGATTAAAAATTCGGTTTTAACCCCATTTTATAGAGTATGAAAGGTTGCAATGTTTCTGGAGCATTACAAATGGTGAAAAGACACTTCCTTTCAAATTTAAATTTATGACAGTTATATGTCGACATATAAAAAAGTCTATGTCGACATACTTACCTTATTTTTGATTTTTAAATCATTTTTTTAAGTATTTAAATTCTGGAAATTCCTGAAACAAAACTAGTTGCTAAAACATTACTTTTCAAGTATAAAAATATAAGAAAATATTATTTAAGCATATGATTAAATACTTAACATATATGTGATATGAAAACTATATATAATATAATTATAAACATATATAATATAATTATAAATATATATATATATATATAGGAATTTATAAATAAATATTTATAAACTATATATAAACAAAAGGTTATATGAAGAATCAAATATAAACTTAGTAAAAATATATTTAATTAAACTATAAAAATAAGAATACTTATAAATTATAAAATATATTTGAAATCATAAGTTTGAAATTCTTTAATCAAAACTTAATAATATAAATAAATATTCTAAAGTGTAAAATCATATACATATGTATAAAGTTATAAGGTTTAAAACTATAACACTATGAAACTGTATAAACTTATATAATATAATTAAAACTTTAAACTTATATGTTTGAAATCATAAGTAAAATAATTTGAAATCATAAGTAAAATAATTTGAAATTAGAATTTGAAATTTGAAGATCTGAAATTTGGAAATTGAAAAATTGAAAAAGAGAATTTGAAATTTGAAAAAGAGAATTTTGAACCTGGAGTGCTATTCAGAGTCTTACATAAACTAGACTCTATTACTATATTTATCTTGAACTCTTGAAATCTTGAAAGCTTGATAACTCTTGAGTCTTGAATCTATTTTGAATTCTGAATCTCTTGAAACTCTAAAACTGTACAGTCTTCAGTGCTTAAGTCCTGTATACAAATCCTGCACATATATGTCTATATATTCTAAATAGAGATGTTAGTATATATTTTATAATCAATGATATTAAAATAAGGTTATTGTCATCAAAACTCCATTCTCCAACACATCAAATTAACGAGTGTTCACATAGCCAAGAACCAAACTCAGGTTCAACAAAGTGCATCTGAGCAAACATGCACATGAGAAAGACATGAACAATGTGCAGTAAGTACAAAAAAGAACAATATTATTACTTACAAGTTTGTACTTTATAACTTGAGGACTAGACACGTACTCACATCCATCTGTTCTCTTACGACTTTTAAGAAAAAGTGTTGCATCTGATGGTGTCTCCTGATACAAGTTCAATAGATAGGTTAGCATACACTCTCTTCAGTCAAAAAGCATCTAGGATAACTACTCCGTGTCAATAGCTACCACGTTATCTCATCTAGAAAACTGTACCCAATAAACAAATGTAAAGTACCACATGCCATCTATTGACGAAGCTGGGCGAACGACTTTGGACCAGCGTTGTGTGGGTGTGTCTTGATACGAATTACGATTTTCAGAATTTTTCTTGGCACTTTAATAAAAAAATACACAAAAAACAAAGTACTCGTTTATCTCACAAATAACAAAGTACTTGTTTATGTTGCGAAATAAATAATATGTATGTATACCTGAATCTCCTCATCTTCCCAATACCTCCAAAGCACTTTTAAGTCCTCCAATGAGATGTTATCCGGCTTGTTTTCAAGCCTCTCCTTATTGATCTCATAAGCTTTATAATAAGCTGTTTTTATGCGACTCTTGTACCCCCTTCAACAGTCACGAATAGACTTCAACATCTGGTTTTCACATTCATCGGGAATAATACATTGTTGCTTAAATATAATTCAAAGATTAAAAAGAATAAATAAATCATAATTCAGCTACATTATAGTTAACAGATCAATATTACTTATTAAAGTATAATTCAGCTACATTATAGTTAATAATAGATTACCTTAACATAATTCCATAGAGTTTGTTTAACTTTTCCGGAACATCCGACCAAGATTTATACGTAAGTGGCATATCCTAATTCAATGTTCGTAAAAAGTTGCTCTATTCAGATATTACTTTGTCATCATCTGAAACAGGTTGGAACCAGTCGTTCATCCCAATTACAACTCTTTTGTCATACGCCCTTGTATGAACATTAAACATCTTTGTTTGACATCTGAGTCTTCTAGGAACTTCATCTTTAATTAAAATGAAAAATCCCATCAAATAATAACATAAATCATAATGTAAATTTGGTACTTAAACATTAATCCTATTGTAATATTAAATATTATTATCACATTAATACATTAGTTGTTTCAACTTCTTCATTTTCAATGTCTGCCAAGACATTCTCCGCCACATCTTTATTTGCCATACCACTTGCACTAGATTTAGCAACAATTTTCTTTTTTCGTTCCCGTAGAGCCAAATAATCAGCCATTGTTCCTAGTCCTTCAACATCCTTCTCAGTTGTACTTACTAACATGCTTGGGCTTGGGCTTGGGTTTCTAAACATTTCATTTTTCTTTGCCTTAGCACTAATTGAATGAGTTTGTGGTTTACTAGCAGGCTTGGGCTTCTCCACATTTTTAGTTCTCTAAATTGTATATATAAGTAGGAAATAATATTGGATTTTATAGTTATTATCTTCAGAAGCATAAAAAATAAGATATGTAGCTATCACACACCTTTCGTGGACTTTTTGAAGTATCATCTTCACTATGCTCCTCATGGTCCAGATTATATTCCTTGCTATCCACATCATTTTGCATATTTTCTTTTTTTAATCTTTTTTTGGCTTCCATTTGTTAGATCAGCTAAAATTGCAAGCACACCTAGAGAAGCGAGAAGTTTGTTATTCCTCATCAAATTCTCTACTCGCTTATTTCATAGTCTTTTAGAGAAGGTGGAGGTTGTACATGAACATTCGGCAAAGTATACAATAAATAGGAAAATCACAGTAAGTATGCTGCTAGAGTGGTTCAAAATATTCAAATTACAATAAGATCATCATAATTAGATCTTCGAACCTGCTTGCCATTTTCATTCATATCTTCGTCTTCCCCTGGTTGAATATGGATCGCTCCTGTCCTCTATCTCGAGGAATGCTCTCTTCCACTTACTTGGATCGCTCCTTCTTTGAGGCAGCGGAAATCCCGGTGTCAGAGCAGCTAGTCATACTCGTGGGTCTCCAGACTAGACCTCCAACCCAGACTCAGCTACCTAGGGCACCAGCACCCATCAGAGATTTTCTTTCCCTGGTTGAATATGTGATTCCAACTTCTTCTTAATACTTGATGAGTTCATATTCACTGTTGAATCGCTGATTTTTTGTTTTTGGTTTTTCAGTGTCATCTTCCAATGATTTACCGTATCACCTGACTTTAGATCATGGGTTTCATTGCAGGGTTCTGGATTATTCAGCCTTGCTGACTTCCGAGGACTATTCACCTCAGCTATCTTTTGATTCGTGGTTGCATTGTTAGGTTCTGGATTATTCAGCAATGCCTACTTTCGAGGACTGTTCACCTCAGTTGTCTTTTGATTCGTAGTTGCATTTTTGGGTTTTGGATTATTCAGCCGTGACGACTTCCGAGGATTGTTCACCTCAGCTACCTTTACATTCACAGTTGCATTGCTATTCAGCTGTGCTGACTTCCGAGGACTGCTAATTTTAGTTAACTTCTTGTTTTTTTGGTTTTGTTGTAGTCGATGAGTCGTCACGTACTGTCGTTTCAGTGGTTTTTTAACTACAACAAATCATACAATGATATTATAATCATGATCTTTAAATGATGTAATATTACAATCATTTTTTTTTGCTATATCAAAATATCACAAATCTATAAAAGATATTATCTAGATATACATACATACATACATATATATATATATATATATATATATATATATATATATATACCTGTAACCAAATTCTGGGGCCTTGGCCGAATGATTACATGCGACTGCATTTACTTCAGTGGCTCAATCGCAGTATCGACAACGTCGTCGATATAAAATTCCAATTTGCCACCACTATTAACTCAATTGACAAATTCGGAGAGGTCCACATCATTCATCAGTAACTTCCATCTACCTTTCTCATCATTTTTTATATAAATCCCTCCTATTTCGTTGTAGAAAAGATCCTCCTTCACGAACTCCATGAGCACTGTGTGCGAGAAGTAGTTAGGATCAATGCCCTTTACCATAGTAAAGGTTCCACCAACATATTCTTCCTTCTGAAATGTACCCTTGTGATGAAATGTGAGATGCATGGATTCCCCCATCCTATACAAAATGTGTGTTTGTCCAACAAGAGGAAACCTAAGACAAATCAAATTGTTAAAACAGGCAAACATAAAAATTTATAAGTCATTTAAATCAAAACCCTAAAGTGATGTGAGAGAGAATTATAACTCAAAATCAAAATTGAAGCCTTAAAGTGATGTGAATAATGCTTGAACCCCAAAATCTTAGACCTAACTGAACTGAAATCATTGAACAAATCAAGAACCCCCAAAATCAAAGCCCTAATTGAACCAAAATCGTTGGAAAATTGTGAACGCCCAAATCAAAGCCCTAATCAAACTGAAGAATCAAAATGTTATTTCTGATTGCAAAAGAAAATGTTATTTGATTAACGAAATTAGGAAGCGAGGAAATGAAAATAAGATGGCGGGGAACGAAAAGAGGGTAAGAAATGTTGTTTCGAGAAGAAGCGATCAGGATTGATGAGGTGTCATGTTCTCCAATGTAGGATCTGATTCACGTGGATCATTGCTAAGATATGGAAAGACCTAATGTAGCAATTATATAAAATGTTGCATCGTGTTACACTTATTTAGCTAGGCCAATACATTTTTATGGCTAAGGTAACATCTAAAATAGAATGTTGCAGTAGGGCCAAAATATTATACCTATCATCACATTTGGCTGGCAATACCTTGCAAAATCGTTGCAATAGGCCGTTTATGGCTTAGAGAATCCACATTTTCATGCTGAAACAATGTGGTTCAGCCACATATTAAGGGTGTCTTAACTTTTGTATCAAGATAATGTATTAGTTTTCTCCACGTGCAGAAAAGAAAATACTTGAAATTTCAAGGTATACTCATGCTGACCAGTAAAATAAACATGTCAAGAATTAGAGGATGTCTATTTGTAAAAAAGAACTGATTATATTTGCTTCTAGTGCTAAGAAGGTTAACCTTACCATGTGGAAAGAGCATCAACTGCAATGTTTGCATTTCTCGTTTTATTGGTCAACACCATTAACAACTTATAATACCATATTTCTGAGCTGCACAGTTATAGAATGAGATGTTAATATCTAAATAGAGGATCATTAACTTGAAAACAAATCATGATAAGTTTTATAATCTAACATAGCTAGTATTGGTAGCATATATAGTAAACCATGTACAATAATCACTGACAACTCAATATAATTTAGGTAAACATCTTAGCATCTTTTTGCTGATAGAAAAATAATTTGCATTCGACAATACTGTGCTCAACCCTACTTTGCTGATCAAAAGTAGGTATGTAACAGTAAATATTGAGTGTATATGTTAATGCTTATAAAAAAGAAGGATGAAAGGTAATTGATGATTGTAGTAAAGTTGAAGCATACAATATTATAACTCCAGTGTGATACTAACAAAATAACCAAGCATCTCATAGATAAAACTCGATCATATTCTAGTTACAATTGATAACTTTGAACTTAGGATAGACCACATCATCTCTGCAAACCTGCGCATAGGAGTTAAGTCTGCTTATCTTTTTTATTTCTAAGATAAGCAAGCAAAGGTATGACTGCACTCTTCCTCATTGTTCAATATGACAATGCAGCACTTGGGCATGCGCTCTTCTTCTCAAGCCTGGCTTTTTTTTCTTTTCCAGCTCCTTTCTTATTTTCTCCTAGCCAGAATCAACTTCATTTTCCTTTAACTATAAGTAATGGAAAATTGGTCGAAGAATTATATACAATAATTATAATAAAATTTGGATACTAGTTGATTACTACATACATGTAGGTTGTGAAAAAGGCTCAGAAGCAATACTACCATTAGCTACTGCGAGTTCTAAGTAGTTATTTCATAATAGCATCTTCTGCAGGGTTGTTTGAGATTGGTGCTTCTAAACTACTCGCTTTGAGTATACAAACATCAATTAGTTGAGAATAGGAAATCTGGGCACATTTTTGCCCAAATATCAATAGGTACAAAGTATCAAAATCCATCACCATATTGCATAGAAATATATGGTAAGACTTACCCACAAAGACCCATCTTCGCCAAACAGTGAGGGCACTACTTCAGTCATATCCTCCTCTTCTTCCAAATCCCCATCTATGGTGATAGGATACTGAGGAAGACAATCTAGAACAATGTCTAAGATGCGAAGACATATGATTTAACTAACCCTACCTATTTTAAAATATACATGAAGAGTAAATTATACTCTCAACGTCGTGGTCAAATTTTAGGTTATTGAAATTGATTGCCAACATATTTGGAAAGGGGAAACTTTAGGGCACCAAGACGATGATAGTTCTATTACACGATATGCAAGAACATCACCAGCCTGCTCCACACAAAAATTCATTAGCAGCAAAAATAGATAATCTCAAACCATAGTCAAAAGCAAAGCCTATCATATTTATCATTATTGTATCTCATAGCATGAATTTCATGTGTATTGAACCTTGATATCACGCAGTAGAATTATGCAATCATGGTTGATACTTGATAAACATAATAATGATTCATAACATTGACTACTCTTACAATGTCCACTGACTTCATATATTTCTGAAGATCGTAATTTTCATACGTGTATGTTATTTCTGAAGATCATAATTATAATCTGTTGAAAAAAGAAACGTGGATACTCATGGTACCTATATCCAAAGACTTATCTACTGATGCACTTCATCTATAAATGGTCCCAACAAAACCGTTGAATCTTGCAGAAAAAGGGTAAACATTGACTGTAAACTTGATAGCATAAGCAGTGAGCTTTGTATAATAATAACTTATAAGTCAAGAATAATTAAAACCCTTATTTCTCGGTTTTGTAACTGGCTTGGATCTAGTTCAGGATTTTTTTTATTTCCTTCTCCACTTGACATGGCGTATTCTTGCATTAAATTTTTATAACAATGACTTAATGAATTCAAATTTTGAAGTGCTACAGTAGAGAAGATGATCTCTTTTAGTGAAACGTGTTGTTAAATGACTAAATGAGGATTTGATGTAACACCCCAGAATTTTAACGACACTAAAGATGATGAATTAAAGAATAATTAGTGTGAAATACACTATTAACAATGAATTAAGGAAAACTTAATTAAATATTCAGAATTAAGTAAAATGGACTGCGCCATTGCGTTTGTCTCGGAATTCTGGTCAAGATAGACACCTGGTTTGTGTAAATCGGACAACGTATGAAGAAGTTATTAAGGTTTGAAGTTTGTATGTATATAGGAAAGATGTATACACATATAAAATTCAATATTATTCAAAAATCAGCAAAACCAGAAATCTGGCGCGCAAATCGAGGAAGGGTCGACATTTTGAAGTCGACCCAAGACCCTGCTGGGTCGACCTAGGGGTCGACTCAGGCTCATGGGGGTCGACCCCGGGGTCGACCCACCCGTGGCTCTTGAAACTTCTTTTCTGAACCTGGACGATTTTAGGGCTAGACTCATTAACCCTAGGCTATATAAAGGACCCTAGAGCTTGGTTTTATTCATCTAAAAACAATGGTGATGGCGAAGCTCCACTGCAACGAAGATTGAATGGCCTAATCTACTCCAAATCTAATTCAGCAAACATTATACAAATTCACCAATTGCTACAACAAATTCAGCGATGGCTACAACAACCTATTCAACATGTTCTTCGCAGTAATTTGGATCCATTTCCTTAGATCTATTCGCTGTGAGTTCATGTTATTTTTAGATCTAAATATTTAAATAGTAATCTTGATATCTATGTAAAAATTGGATCTTGAATCAGTGCCTAATCAGTTCTATTATGACATAACTATCAGATCTGCTTTTATATGTTTATGCCACCGCCATGTTAAATCTTGTCATAATATGCCTATTTAGTTTATGCCTATTTCTATCAATTTATTATTTACTCGTTATTATGCCTGTACTCGATTCTCTTCTCTCCCTCTTTTCCCTTTTATTTTTATATAGCCAGGCTACCTTCGAGCCTAGGCCTAACGCTGAAAAATGCGAACGTGTGAAATTGGGAATAATGGGGAAAGACATAATTTGGGGGATAATTGATACTGGGAAATATGGATCTAAATTTGGGCATAAATTTGGAAATATACGAATATGGGTTTAGGGGCATATGTCTTGTTGGATAATATGAATTTAGGCATACGTTGGAAAGTATAATTTGAGCATAAATTGGGACATGTGTAAGTACTGAGTTGGGACATAAATTAGAACGTATGTGAATATGAATTTTAGGCATACATTGGAAAATATGCGAGTATGGGTTTGGGTATAACTTGTATTGAAATGGGTGAATTTGGACTAGGGATATAAATTGGAAAATATGTAGATTTGGTTTTGTGCATAACACACACACACACACATATGCCTTAACTTATAACTTGGGAAAAAGAGTATATGGTGCATAATTAAAAGGTGAATTAAAAAGGGGTGTAAAAGTCTATGATTTGAATATTGAATTGGGCATATAATTAAGTATGGGGAAAAAGAGAAATAATCACCTATAATGACATAGGTAGATTTGGATAAAAATGGAATGTCTAGTAATTACAATTAGGAATTGTAATTGCACTTATGAGACGAGGTTAGGTTGCATTAGTGGTGGAATTCTTCTCGGACCCGACTGGCATATCCAGCAGCCACTAATTTTGAACCTAATGTGAGAGGTCTAAGTGTGCAAATACGAATCGGGCTAAGACACGAGGTTAGACCCAACTGTGGAATAAGATTGCCTAGACCCGACCGGCATATCCAGCATCCACACGTTGTAGGCCTAATGTGGGAGCTCTAGCCCATTATAACCATAATTGGACATGATAATGAATTGGACTACTTAACCTAATTTAATCCATAAGGATTGTATGATTATGAACTTAAGTTAGGGTTAAGTAAAATTGGATGGGTAGTGAGTAGGTTAAGTAAAATTGAAGGGGTGGGTAAATTTTACATATAGGCCCACAAACTTAACCCAATATGGTTATGTAATTAAAGACACCTAGTGGTATACATAACCGGTGGAAAATATAACAAAGTTATGTAATTAAAGACACCTTGTTGGGTAAGCATAACTTATAGAAATGATAGAATTAGATATGCGTAATAATCTGCAAAGTAAACAACGATAGGTTGTAGTGACGGTGTAAATTGAATTTATGATTAAATGAGAAAGAATGAGGAAAACTTGTAAAATAAATAAGTTATATTTAATCATAAGTGGTAAGTGACATGTTAATTAGGAAACATGTGAATTGAGATATACTTAATAACATATTATGGAGAGCATGTTATTGTAATGATGTAACCGAGCAAGAATATAAAGTAGATCGTGGATTACAGACCCGGGGCCATAATCTAGAGAATAACATGTTGTGGGCTTATTAATAAACTTGAATGGATTAAGTTATATGATTGAAATTAATAAGCAAGAGAAACATGGTAAATTGGAATAAGAATTCAATATGAACGGAAATAACCAAGTTAAATGGGAGCCGGGTGAGGTAAGGCAAGCGCGTAAAAGAATGTTTAGACATAGGGTCTAACAATATATTAAAGAAAGTGGCTTGGACCAGTCCGTACGTTTGAGGGTGAATAACCCAACGGGGTAGATCATCGAGGTATTATAAGAAATGAAGGGAGCACACATTCATCTGATTGTTATGACGGCTCCAAAGGACTGGAAGGGGAAGCATGCGGCTTCTTGAAGTACGTAAGGTGCTCCTAGTAGTCCTCTGTGCGGTGACAGATGTCTTAGGCTGTACTCGCAGAGGTTGGGTCTCCGCGTAACTACTAGGTGGGTGGGACTTGACGGCAGATGTAGTTATGCAGTCAGAATGCTGTGACGAGGTAACACCAGGGTGATTCAACGATTGCCTCTCGAGGAGGTCGAGAGGGTCACAACCAACAAGGATAGTAGACCGTCGGATATCCGTCATCGACAGCCAGTGGGATGCGAAAGACTAGAGCTAAACCTGAGATATCATTTCACCTTTCACTATCGAGGTACGGGGTTAAGGGTAGACGCCACATGGATGTTTAGATTGGTTGTATTAGGGGCAGTCACTTAGCTCTTATGGTCTTTACTAGTTGAGGGAGGGGCCGAGGTGGGGCCATAGCCACCATGGAAAATAGACCCGTGGAATATCTGTATTTGAAGGCACTTAAAGACGGCCTGTACAGGTATGGAAAAGCTCCCGGTCGAGTTCCGTGTTTCATGTTTAACCCTGCCACGGAACTCGGTGCACATTAGAGGACGTGCGATTGAGGCATCGAGCTACAATTATAGTACATACATAGGACAGTCTAGATACATGCATATCTGCTCTGAATGGTGTATCGTAGACTAGAGGGCAATATTCCGATATGGAATCTGATTCGATCGATGGTGACAGTCCGTACGCTTACGTAACATAGTAATGACAGATATATGCGGAACGTAACATTATTATATAAAGATCCGTACGTTACTCCGGCGTAGGATGAAGGACTGCTTTCATTACAATGGAGATCGTGCGAGTGGGGTACCATGGGGTGTATCTCAATATTGAGAGATAGCTACATATATTGTATTAGGTGAATCCGTGGGAAAGTAAATGGGTACGATGTGCGGATAAGCCTTGAGTTCTACTAACTCAAGTAACCTGATAATCAAGAAAATGTAATGGAATGATATCGGTAAGGACCATTCTATTTCCGATATACTAGTATCGATGCGGTGTAGAGAAATGTATTTAGGAAGAGCAATATATCCTGTTCTTCTTACCTTGCTCAGTTCACACTTGTTATTATTATTGTTATCTTGTTCTTCCAGTTTTATATACTTGTCATGATACTTTTATTTATTTATATTTAAAAGTAACTGGACTCGCTAGACTTTATGTACGACCCTTTTTGTTTCCTCTTCTCTCTCTTCCATCCTCCCAGGTTCTCAGGGTGGAAGTGCTTAGAGTTGATTTGGATTCTTTCAGCTTAGCTTGGAATTTGGATATAGATGTACTGCTTTGACTTCTTGTCAACTCTCTTATGGATTTTCAAGGGAAATATGGTTTTATGCTTTTGTACACTGATATTTTTGGTAAGACAGATTATTAATGTAATCAGTTACTTATGATGTAAACTCAGTATTTGGGACCATGCTGTTTTGATTTAAACAAAGTTTTTAATTCCGCTGCTATTTTACATGTATGTATTGTGCTATTATGTTCTTATTTACCTATAACGCTTCACAGAACTTAATGCATTCCCTTAGTGAGTGACATTAACAGACGTGGGGTGTCACATTTGGTACCAGAGCATATGGTTATAAGATCGGATAAAGTATTTTGAAAATGGTTTTCAAAAAGGTCTTAAAAACAAAGTATTTTAAAATAAAAAGTCTGTTTTTGAAAAAGCATATTTCCCAAAGCCATAAATATTTCTTGATTCTCCGCTTGATTTCTTTTCCTTTTTGATGGGGGAAACGTTTCCTCTTGAAAGGGTATCCCTATTTCGGCATGGTTCCGTAGGCATGTTAAAACTACGGTACATGTCGAAGGGAAAAGAAGTGCCCAACCTCCATCTTTAGCCGTAGTGATTTCACCTGCATCTTATTTTCTCTCAAGCCTCGTAAGAATTTCCGTGCGATGGAGGCAACTTTCAAGAGACTTGTTAGCATATTGCACAAGGATGGTAAAAAGAAGAATAAGGAATTGGAGATAAGGAGCGTAGCCCAAAGATAAAAGAAAATGGTGGCTTAAGAAGGGAATATAGATAAAAGAAGAAAAGAGGAAATACTATAACTTCAGAATGGTGGGTCATCTGGAAAAGGATTGCAAAAAGAGAAAAAGGCGTTTGTTACCACTTTGGTAAGGCAGGACACCTCATTAAGGAGTGCCCGAAGATACAAGACAAGGCCAGAGGGCAGGAACTTCTAAAGGGCAAGCTAATGTTCTCATAGCTGGTGGACAGGATAGGGGTAGGAAAGTTTCCGTCGAAGGACTGATTTCTATTTCTGATCATCCTGTTATGATTCTTTTTCTGACGCTTTGTATTCTTTTATATCTGATCCTTTAGTTGAGTCTCTGCACCTAGATACTAGTATGGTTTTGGATCCCATTAGTGTCTCAAACCCATTAGAGGTACGGCTCATTTATCGAGGAATTGTCGGGGTTTGAGAATCTCTGTGGTAGGTGTCGAGTTTGATTGCGACGCATATGTTCTTGATTTCATAAGATACGATCTGGTTCTAGGATGGGTGGGTTAACCATATATGAAGCCATTCTAGATTGTGAGAGGAGGGTCGTTAGACTTTCGACTTGCCATAGAAAGACTCTCGAGATTTCTTATGACCCCAAAAGGGTCTGTCATGCTTAGCCTCCTAGAACCTCTTGATATATCTATCGATGATTTGCGACATGTGACTCCTAAAAGAAAAAAGGGAGCTTGATAAGAAAGTAGGGGAGCTACTTCAGAAGAGGTTTGATATTTGAGTCATATCAGGATGGGAAACCTAATGAAGACAGTCCTTGAGGAAGCCCATCATTCTAAGATGACTATTCATCCCAGCGGCAATAAAATGTATAGAGTTCGAGGTAGTGAAGTCAAACTTGTGAGAGGAAGTGGTAGTATAGAAGGAAGCAATGATAGGACGAGTTCCGACTTGCATACTTGGATCGAAGGTTAAGAAATTGTGCAACAAAGAAGGGAAGCTAGTAAGAGTGCAATGGGGAAAGGGCCGTAAGAACGCTACTTAGGAGACCGAAGACAAGATTCGCGCTTCATATCCTTTCCTTTTCGAGAATATGTTCTTAACTTCTTTTTCTAAGCTTCGAATTAATAGTTGTATCTACCATTTGAATATCTCCTATCGATCGAGTCTTTAGGTAGGAAACTAATGAATGTAAACATGTGTTTGAGACATGTTATGTTTAATGGATGCAAGTGGTTGTTAGTGATTGCTTGTGGATGCATATACGCACACAATAGGCACTAGATCGGCTCAATCACTTACATATTGCATATTGATGTGTGTACATTTTTAAATTTTTATGGATTATCGTTGCATTGATGTTGCATTTGGATGGATGGTTGTGCACACATATAGAGCTTACATGTTATACTAGGGTGATTTGCATACATTTTGGTTGTATGGCACAAACATACATTGCATTAAGGAGGTCAAATGAATCAGTAAACCTCCTCATCTTTCGCATTAGTTTATGGACATATACACACACTATTACGTATGTTCATAAAAGCATTAGAAATTCCTTAAGGACAATGGATGCCTATGATTGCTAGACGGATGTATGATTGTTGAATGTTAGGATATACGTTCTTCTTAACTTAGAGATTTCAGGGATGAAATCCTTTGAGTAGGGGAGAATGTAACACCTCGGAATTTTAACGACACTAAAGATGATGAATTAATGAATAATTAGTGTGAAATACACTATTAACAATGAATTAAGGAAAACTTTATACAATATTTAGAATTTAGTAAAACGGAACGCGCCATTGTGCCTGTCTCGGAATTCTGGTCAAGATAGACACCTGGTTTGCATAAATCGGACAACATATAAAAAAGTTTTAAGGTTTGAAGTTTGTATGCATATAGGAAAGTTATATACACATATAAAATTCTAAAATATTCAAAAATCAGCAGAACCAGAAATCCGGCGCGCAAATTGAGGAAGGGCCGACATTTTGAAGTCGACCTAGGGGTCGACTCAGGCTCATGGGGGTCGACCCCGGGGTCGACCCCGGGGTCGACACCCATGAAGGGGGGTCGACCCACCTGAAGGGGGGTTGACCCACCCGTGGCTCTAGAAACTTCTTTTCTGAACCTGGACGATTTTGGAGCTAGATTTATGAACCCTAGGCTATATAAAGGACCCTAGACCTAGGTTTTATTCATCTAAAAACAATGGTGGCAGCAAAGCTCCGCTGCAACAAAGATTGAATGGCCAAATATACTCCAAATATAATTCAGCAAACATTATACAAATTCAACGATTGCAACAAGAAATTCAGCGATGGCTACAACAACCCATTCAGCATGTTCTTTGTAGTAATTTGGATGCATTTCCTTAGATCTATTCACTATGAGTTCATGTTATTTTTAGATCTAAATATTTAAATAGTAATCTTGATATGTATGTAAAAATTGGATCTTGAATCGGTGCCTAATCAGTTCTATTATGACATAACTATCAGATCTGCTTTTATATATCCATACCGCCACTATGTTAAATCTTGTCATAATATGCCTATTCAGTTTATGCCTATTTCTATCGGTTTATTATTGATTCGTAATTGTGCATGTTCTCGATATGCTAACCAACAATTTCGATATGAAAGATTTAGGCTTTGTAGACGTTATTTTGGGAATTAAGATAATAAGAACACCTAATGGAATTGAATTATCTCAGTCACACAATGTAGATAAAGTGATTGAAAGATTTCAAAATTTTGGAATTAAAGGAGTACAAACACATTTTAATCCATCAGAACTACTGCGTAAAAACACTAAGCAGAATGTAATGCAGCTGGAATATTCTCATGTAATAGGATGTCTAACGTATCTTATGAATTACACAAGACAAAATATAGCTTATGCGGTAAGTCGATTGAGCAGGTATTCAAGCAATATAGGATAAGATCACTTGGAAGCACTAATGAGAGTGCTTGGATATTTGAAAAATACCAGAAAATATTCCTTACATTATGGGAAATATCCTACCGTCTTAGAAGTATATAGTGATGCAAACTGGATTGCCGATTCATAGGAATAAAAATCAACTAGTGGTTATGTATTTGCCCCAGCAGGGGCAGTAGTGTCATGGAAATCTAGTAAATAGACATGCATAACTGGATCCACTATGAAATAAAAGTTTATTGCTTTAGATAAAGTAAGCAAAGAAGCAGAATGGCTTCGTCACTTTTTAGATGATATTTCGTTATGGCGCAAACCTGTGTCGGCCATATGCATACACTATGATAACCAAGCAGCACTAAGTAGAGCACAAAACTTTGTGTATAATGGAAAGTCACGACATATTAATAGACACCATAACACAGTTAGGCAGTTACTCTCAAATGGAACTATTTCCATAGATTATGTGAGAATAAATGATAACCTAGCGGATCCATTTACTAAAGGTTTATCAAGAGAGAAAATTGACTGCGCATCGAGGGGAATGGGTTTAAAAGCCTAAACCAACAAGAGTTATCTTATACGAAAACCTATCCTAGCGATTGGAAAATCCCATGGACTAGGATCAATAGTCAAACCAGTTATGAATAACTTAAGACATAATGCATTTTTGGACACAGTCCTACTCTATTCCTGTGGTGACAATATAAATGCATTCCTACAGAAGTGTTACAAGGTTAAAACTATGTTTTTTTTAATGATTACCATATCTTGAAAATAACAAGTGAGGTATATGTAGGATACTCCTAATGGTTGCAATCACCAATATTAGTGTGAGCTATCGGCTTTATGAGAATTTGAAAGGCTTAAATTCTCTATAACACTCGCAAAACCAAGAAGTGTTCAGGACCAAAATGAACACAACCAAAAGATTGGATGAGAATGGAATCAATGCTTCTTAAAGCTTATTGTCTGGATATACAATAATGGCTGACGGTTCAAGATGAAATAATTCATCAATTAGCAAAGTAGATCTGATAAGTTTTAACTAAGGAAAGTTCAAAGTGAAATATCTACTTATCCAGGAGAAAGCATTGTTCCATTTGTAGTCTATGATATTTCACTTTGTGTGGGGGAAAAGAATTGGGTGATTGTTGGAATTCGTAAGTATTGAATGAAATATACTTTGTCCATTTTCCCACATCATAAATAATTTAAGCGAACAGGTGCAGTTGTTCGGTGAAAGGATGTGACTATTAGCAGCATGGTTTTTGACGAAAAGACACTTCACGAAATGACACTTCACGAAAAGACACTTCATTTCACTAATGGTCATATTTCCCAACATCATCTCTCAGAGAAAAGACACTTCGCGAAAAGACACTTCGCGAAAAGACATCCTTTTACCAAACAGTCATATTTCAGCGAAAAGACACTACATGAAAAGACACTTCCTTTCACCTAAAGAGATGTGTATGTACGAAGAGGTACGAGAACGACCTTTCAAAAGAGATGCGACTATACGAAGAGGTACAAGCATGACCATTCATAACAGATGTCACTGTAGAAGAGGTACGGGTGCGACCGTTTGAAGGGATGCGGATAAACTATAATTAAGGAGGAATATTGAACACTTTCCTCACTTATTCCAATCCGATCTTCCTTCTCTCTTCTATAATACTCTTATATATAATCGCAGAGTGACATACTCATTACAATCTCATGCAAAATACGTCTATTGTATCTTGGGAGAATTTTGAAATAAAATTCTTAAGGAAATTGTTACGACAAGCCTCGGACATCATCCGGCTAGATTTCTAGTTTATTTGTATATTTATATACATTATTCTATAATCTCTCTTTTCTCTACATTGTGCTATTTCGTAAAATAGTATAACGTTGTTGTTGTAAATTGATTAAAACATCCTTATCGCTATCATTAGCTAATATTGAATTCCAGAGTAATTCGAGTCATAAACTTGTGCGACGAGTTTATAATATCTTAAGAATTTTACTGTTTTCTTACTAAAACAGAGTTGGCAATAGTTGAATTACCAACAAAGGCTGAGATAGAAAACTAGTTAAATAAAAAGATCAAGATTTGGAGATCTGATCAGGGTGGAGAATAGGAATCCCCGTTTGAACAATTCTGTGCAGAAAATGGAATAATTCACTAAACAACAGCCTCATATTCACAATTCAAAATGGTATTGCCGAGAGAAAGAATAAAACATTAAAAGATATGATTAGTGCGATGCTATCGACCTCTGGCTTACAAACGAACTTGTGGCGGGAGGCTTTAATATGTCTAATAATACTTTAAACAAGGTTCCTCACAATAAAATAGGAGCAATTCCATGTGAGTTATGGACGGACATAAACCAAGCTTTTAATACCTTGAAGTGTGGGGGTGCTTGGCAAAGGTTCAAGTTCCGACTCCCAAGAAAGTCAAACTTGGACCAAAGACTATAAATTGTTACTTCTAGGGCCAGCTCAAAATAGTAGTGCCTATAGAGTTTTGGTATTCAAGTCTAATATACTTGATATCATTGTAAATACAATCATTGAATCAAGCGATGCCTCATTCTTTGAAGATGTGTTTCGGCACAAAAGGAATGAAAGAAATGTCCCCAAAAGGACAATAGAAGAATCAAGTAAATCACATGAAGGTGTAACTCCTCATGAGATTGAGGAAATTAAACCTAGAAGAAGTGTAAGGGCTAGAATTTCCAAGACATTTGGTTCAGAATTCCTAACATACATGTTAGAATATGAACGTCAAAAGTACAAGGAAGCAATGACATCTTCTGAATCTGCATTTTGGAAAGAAGCAATCCAAACTGAGATTGATTCAATTCTAAGTAACAATACTTGAGAAATTGTTGATATTCCACTTGGAATAAAAACCAATTGGTTGCAAATGGATTTTCAAGAAGAAAATGAAACCAGATGGTTTTATCGATAAGTATAAAGTCAAATTAGTAGCCAAAGGATATCATCAAAAAGCAGTAGACTTCTTTGATACATATTTGCCAGTAACACAAATAACATCTATAAGAATGTCTACATGGAGCAACCAGAAGGTTTCATTTCCAAAGGAAATAAAAACAAAGTCTATAAATTAGTAAAATCATTATATGGACTAAAACAAGCTCCAAAACAATGGAACGCAAAATTTAATAGTGTCATAATGGAAAATGGTTTTCGTATAAACAAATATGATAAATGCGTTTTTTATAAACAAATTGGGCAATCATACGTAATGGTTTGTTTATATGTAGACGATATGCTGATCAACAATTTTGATATGAAATACCTAAGTGTTGTAGACGTTATTTTGGGAATTAAGATAATAAGAACGCCTAATGGAATTTAATTATCTTAGTCACAATATGTAGATAAAGTGATTGAAAGATTTCAAAATTTTGGAATCGAAGGAGTACAAACAACTTTTAATCCATCAAAAGTACTGCATAAAAACACTAAGAAGAGTATAATGCAACTGGAATATTCTCATGTAATAGGATGTCTAATGTATCTTATGAATTGCACAAGACCTGAAATAGCTTATGCAACAAGTCGATTGAGCAGGTATTTAAGCAATCCAGGAAAAGAACAATGGAAAGAAAAAATGAGATTGCTTGCATATTTGAAAAATACCACAAAATATTCCTTATATTATGGGAAATGTCCTACCGTTTTAGAAGGATATAGTGATGCAAACTGGATTGCCCAATCAAAATCAACTAGTGGTTATGTATTTACCCTAGTAGGGGCAACAGTGTCATGGAAATATACTAAATACGTATGCATATCTCGTCGCTTTAGATAAAGCAGGTAAAGAAGCACAATGGCTTCGTCACTTTTTAGAAGATATTCCGTTATGGCGAAAACCGGTGTCGGCCATATGCATACACCGTGATAACCAAGCAGGACTAAGCAGAGCAAAAAACTTTGTGTATAGTGGAAAGTCACGACATATACGTAGACGCCATAACACATTAGGCAGTTACTCTCAAATGGAACTATTTGCATAGATTATGTGAAAAGAAATGATAACCTAGCGGATCCATTTACTAAAGGTTTATCAAAAGAGAAAATTGACTGCACATCGAGGGGAATGGGTTTAAAAGCCTTAACAAACAAGAGTTACCTTATACAGAAACCTATCCTAGCGACTGGAGATCCAAGGACTAGGATCAATAGGAAAACAAGTTGCAAATAACTCAAGACATAATGCATTTTTGGGCACAGTGCTACTCCATTACTGTGGTGCACAATATAAATGCATACCTACAGAAGTATGAAGGTTAAACTATGTTTTTTTAATGATGACAATATCTTGAAAATAACAAGTGAGGCATATGTAGGATACTCCTAATGGTTCGATCACCTATGTTAGTGTGAGATGGGTCGGCTCTATGGGTATTTTAAACACTTAAATTCTCTATAACACTCGCATAACCAAGATGTGTTTAGGACCAAAATGTACACAACCAAGCGATTGGATGAGATGGAAATCAATGCTTCGTAATGCTTATTCTCTAGGTATACAATAACAGCTAATGTGACACCCCACGTCCGTTAATGTCACTCACTAAGGGAATGCATTAAGTTTTGTGAAGCGCTATAGGTAAATAGAACAGAAATATTATAAGACAGATATAAAATAACAGTGGAATTAAAAACTTTTATTAATTATAAAGCATGGTTACACCATATGTCTGAAAATACATAAACTCAGTACATCATTGAAACTTCTGTCTTGTACTTTAGATATCAGAGTACAATAACAAAGAAAGCATAATCCCCAAATTATAAGCCATAGTAGCAAAGATAGAAGCTTGAGCAATACATCTAGAAGCTCCAAGCAAGATGATAGCAGAATCCTGACTAAGCCTGAGAATTCCCTCCCTTGAGAACCTGGGGGGAAACGGAAGAAAGAAGAGGATACAAAAAGGTCAGACATAAAGTCTGGTGAGTCTAGTGACTTTTAGCAAGTAAATAAATAAAAGTAACATGATAGGCATATAAAGTGGATAAGAGAGATAGCTACATAAAAGGTAGATGTGACAAGGTAGACAGGATAAGGTGCATATGCTTCTCTAATGATTCCTCTGCACTATTACTAGTATAACTAGAATGAAATGATCCCTTCCACTATAAGATGGCAGACTTAAGCGTACATCCAATTGTATCCTAACTTCTACCCTAATCCATCGGCTCCCTACTCCGTTGATACCCTGTGCTGGCCTCACAGTAGGAGGTATCACTTCCTAAAGTGGCAACCCATCATTTACAAAGATGTGCACAACCATATATACTGGTGTCACGGTTGTCTTATCTCCTTCTGCCCAGCCCATGCACGCACAAGGCCCAGTCGGTTTGCGCCATCCACACTGTCCTCCACGTTTGGATCTCTTAAAATCAGTCAGTAAGCGTGCCCCTTCTCCGCCTAGTACGGAGTACTTTGTTTGGTACCTACTCCGGGTTACTAACTGAAATGGGTCCTACACAATATGATATAAGCTCTCCCCTTTGTCTTGTATCCCCCACTAGGTTTTCACTGACCATGTATGCCACTATGTGTCTTTAATTACATAACCCTATTCATTTCCACTAGTTATGCTAACCCTAAAAGGTGTTTTAATTACATAACTTTTTATATTTTCGTCCGGTTATGTATATCACTGGGTGTCTTTAATTACATAACCTTTTTATATATTCCTCCGGTTATGTATAACACTAGGTGTCTTTAATTACATAACCTTATCGGGTTAAGTTTGTGGGCCTATATGTAAATATTACCCACCTACCCAAGATTTACTTAACCCTCCCACCGGTCCAAGCATGTTTATTTAACGGTTAAGTTTATGCGCCCGTATATACTAATATTACCCACCTACCCAAGATTTACTTAACCCTCCCACTTATTCAAGCATGGTTATTTAACGGTTAAGTTTGTTGGCCTATATATACTAATATTACCCACTTGCCCAAGATTTACTTAACCCTCCCACTGATTCAAGCATGTTTTACTTAACCTTATCTTTAGTTCATATTCATACAATCCCTTATGGATTAGATTAGGTTAAGTAGTCCAATTTATTACCATGTCCATTTATGGTTTATAATGGGACAGACCTCCCACATTAGGCCTATAACGTGTGGATGCTGGATATGCCGGTCAGGTCCAAGCAGTTTATTCCACATTTGTGTCTAACCTCGTGTCTTAGCCCGATTCGTATTCAGGCACTTAAACCTCTCAT
Organism: Allium sativum; assembly: GCA_030737875.1. Lineage (NCBI taxonomy): Eukaryota > Viridiplantae > Streptophyta > Magnoliopsida > Asparagales > Amaryllidaceae > Allium > Allium sativum. The sequence goes on from CM060913.1 coordinate 314,083,567, forward strand.
ATTAGGTTCAACATTAGTGGCTGCTAGATATGTCGATCGGATCCAAGCAGACTTCCATTACTAATGCAACCTAACCTCATGTCATAAGTGAAATTACAATTTCTAATTGTAATTATTAAACATTCCATTTTTATACAATTCTTGCCTATGTTTTTATAGGTGATTATATCCCCACTTCCCTCTTTTTAATTATATGTCCAATTCATATAAACATTATTTAAATTATGCCAATTCTAACATTTTTCCCCCGTTCCCTAACTAACGTATTCGCATAAATTTGGCTGCATCTAGGCTAGAAATAGCCTAATCATGAACAATAAAAGGGAAAGCTGATGGGAAAATGACAGTAGTGATCATTCATAAGGTGACATAAACATATATATTGGCATATACAAGTAATATGCATAATAAGGGGGACATAAAAATAGATCTAGAAAAAAGGTTAATGATAAAACTAGATCTAACATAATTTGGATGAACAGATCCCAATAAAAATTCATATGTCCAAAAAGACAGACATTAATTAATCACAACATGATGTTCTAGATCTAGGCAATGATTTAACTATCCAATTAATGATAATTCCAAGCTAGCCACAATCCTAGATAAAGGTTCATATCCAAAAAGATGACAGGAAAAATTAACCACAACTTGGATAAAGATCAAGATCCACAAAGATAACATGACAAGATCTAAATATTAATTTAGATGCCCAATAGGTTCAGATCTAATAAGCACAAAGGGATCCAAATAATAAACTAGATCTGATTAATAATTTAGGTGTCCACATAATTCAGATCTAATGGGAAAAAGTAAATCTAACACAAATAAAGATTAAGATTTACACAGAATGTCCGCATGATTCAGATCTAATAGATAAAATTAGATCTAACACAAATAAACATTTAGATCTGCATAGAATGTCCGCATGATTCGGATCTAATAGATAAAATTAAATCTAACACAAATAAAGATTTAGATCTACATAGAATGTCTGCATGATTCAGATCTAACAGATAAAATTAGATCTAACACAAATAAAGATTTACATCTACATCATAGCATGTCATAGAAGTTATAATAGATCTGAAAAGATTAAAAAAAATCTAGATCCAAATCCTAATCAATATAGAAAGTCATATGTTCATAATTTACAAAGGATTTTATATAACTTAGACATATGAACACATCCAAATCATAGTCGTGACATGTTTACTTTTAAATATTTGATTCTAAAAGTAACTATACTCACTAAGTTTGGATTAGAAGATAGAACTAGAAGAGATTGGATCTTGAATTTCTGGATTTGATTTACCTTAGTTGATATAAGAAGATAAGGGATCTAGTTCAATTCACACACTAGTAGAGTTTGGCTGCTATTGATTCTTCGTGAAGAAAACAAGAGAATTGAGGTATATTTATAGCTGTTAATGTCCAGAATTCGAATGCCACCTCAGCCCTAGAGTGAATCAGGTCACGGGTCGCCACCCATTTGAAAAAGAAAAGGTCCGGAAGCCCAAAAACATACATGGGCGCACTTGGTAGGCGCGCCAATGTAAAATTGCAATGCCGCACTTGAAAAGTGCGCCAGTTATCCCTGTTTTGATCGTCAAACTTTTATCATTCATAACTTCTTCATACATTATCCGATTTACGCAAATCAGGTGTCAATCTTGACCAGAATTTCGAGATGAACGCAATGACATAAATTTTTTTCATTTAGTTCTCAATATTAAAATAATTATTCTTTAATTTATCCTCTTTAGTGCCATTAAAAATTCGGTGTGTTACATTCTCCCTTACTCAAAGGATTTCGCCCCCGAATTCTCTAAGTTGAAAAGAATGTATCCTACCATCCATCATCCATCTACTCATCCACCAATCACTGGCATCCATTGTTGTAACAACCCAGAAAATCATAACCAATTTAAAATTTTTATTTTGGCTATTTTAATGAATTTTGAATATTTAAAATGATTTATTTTAAACAATAACGACGAGAAATTTATTTAGAATAGAATTAGAAAGTATATATTTATTTAAATCGACGTTAGAATATAAATATATATTTTAATTATAAAAGGAATTGAAAATGGTGCGGTAGTTTGAAAATTCGATTTCAAATTTCAAATGAATGTACATGATTCAAAATAAACCGGATTTTAGCGAAACCAAAAATATTAGAATCTATTTGAGAATATCTTTCCAACGAATCCGAAAAATTGAAATTTCATAGCAGGAATAAAAAGTTATGCCCAGTTGAAAATTCAGAATAGTCGCTATGGAAAATATAGCCCTTAAAAATGGAAATTTTGCAAACGACCTCCGTTTTCGACGAAACCACTTTTGTTGGATCCAGAATCTCAAATTATTGCTAGATTCCAAAATTCATAATTTTTGGGATTAATATGTGAGCATGGCGAAGTAAAACATGTTTTGACGGTTTCAGTCAATTTGGATCGACCAGAAAATAGCCATTTTTCAAACGGTTTACAAATTCGATGACATTAGTTTTGTTAGGACTGTATCATCAAAACACAGTTAGATTTATTTTTCAGGAATTTTTGGGGTCCGTATGTGGCCCCGGTAAATTGAAATGTGCGTTCAAAATTGAATATATAGATTTAAATTTTAATTTAAATGAAAACTGATCGAAACTGTCGAATCAGCTTACCAGACATATACCATTGTGTTCGGAATGGGGGTAATTAGCTATGGACGATAGTCGTTGGGTCTCGATTGGGGTTCGAACAAAAAGTCAACTTTATGGAAATTAAATTAAATTAATAAAATATATTCATTTACACTTAACCCCTTCCTCTCTTCATTTCAGAACGATAAGAAAAAAAAGAGAAACCGATCCAGCCCTCACGATCCCCCACCGCGATCGATCGCGCCCCCCTCTAGCGGTGGCGGCGCCGCCCCCATCTTCTCCCCCTCCCTCCGCATCTCCTTCTCCTCCTCTATAGCCTTTGCCCTCTTCCTCAAGAAACCCCTAAACCGTCGCGCGCTGCCTCCCCAGACCCGCCTCGCGCAGCCCCCTGGCGCCACCTACCAATGGCCCGCCGCCCTTCACCCCTCTCAACAACCCCACGCCGAGCGCAACAGCCCCCCTCCTCTGAAAATGCAATGTGAGTTTTATTTCAATTTTCTTATCAGTTTTTTTACATGAATTAAAAACTCTGATTTTTATAATATAAATTTGAATATAAAAATTTGTTTTTTTTATGTATATAATATAATATTTCATAAAGATTTGGTTTTTAATGTGTACAACCTTGAGTAAAGGTTTGATTCTTGTAAAGGAGAAAGATTTAATCTTTATTTATATGTTAATCATATAAAGTAAGGATTTTTATTTAATAAAAATACGATCTTTATATATGCAGCGAAATAAAAATCTGATTTTAATTATATATATCGTGAAGTAAAAATATGATTTTTATTATCTAGGATGCGAAGTAAAAACTACGATTTTTATTATGAAGGTAGCGAAGTAAAAACTACGATTTTTATTATGAAGTTAGCAAAGTAAAAATACGATTTTTATTGTTTGGATGGTTAAATAAAAATGTGGTCTTATATATATATATATAGCGATATAAAAATATAATTTTTATATGGAAAGTAGCGTTGTAAAAATATAATTTTTACATAGGAAGTAGCAATATAAAAACGTGATTTTTAATATAAACATCATACTAAAAATGTGATTTTTACTATGAACAGCGGGAAAAGCTCGCATTAGAATTTTGGGCAAATCTGAACCGTTTAGAAATGGAGAATGGAGGAGTGGAAACCAAAGGTGAGAACTCCTCACTTTAATTTTATTTCTAGTTAAAATATATACTAGGATGTAGACGGTGCTTAGCAGCACCCGACACCCGTCGTCCACAGACCATGGACGACTTGTTTGTTTGTTTGATTGTGCTGTGAAAATTGATTGTGTGATGTGAAATGGAATAAAATATTTTATAGTTAAAAATATAATTTTTAACGTGTATATGAATTAAATAAATATTCATTTAAAAATCAGACGATTTGTTTATGTACACTGATTTGACTAATATAGATTGGGGCGATAAATTTTACGCGTCGCCCAACTGCACAAATAAATCTGTGCTTGTTGTTTGAAAACCCCACACGGGTATTGGGATGATATTGGACATACACTAATTCCAATATTTAGTTGTATGTCGATCGATTGGTTGACAAGCTGTAGTAATCGTTAAATATCTATATTTAATGCTTATGCAGTGTAGAATGCACTTTGGATGATGGTTGACTATGTTTGATTATTGTTGTATACATGTGCTATATGAAATCCATATAAATCATATTATATGGTAATTGATTATGTCTGATTCCAGTTCAGAAAGAAGGAATATTTTAAAATAACAATTATTAAAAAAACGAATATTTTAAAATAATATTCAGTAAAGGATCAAAATGTGGTGTTGATGTCCGATTTGGGATGGACACGAAAATATTTAAATATATAAAACCGTGTTGATTAGATTAACACCATTTTGACGTGAACGATATTTATATCGATTTTATTCATTTTTATAATGAATGTCGAAAAGGAATTGATTTCAAAATCTAATGTTTTGAAAATACTATCATTTATATATCGATGATATGGAATATTCAATTTTGATTTGAAATTGAATATGAAGTTGAAATCGTTTTGAAAATGAATTTAAAACGATTTATAAAATACGTTTTAAATGGAAATCGAATATATATATAATATATATATTGTATATATAATGGCCTGAAAAGAACGCGCTGCGACAGTTCACGAATTTCGACCATTGACTTCGAATGGACATTACAGGAGATCCGACCGTCGGATTCTCCTAAAACCGGAACCGTTGGGTTCGTATCGAAAAGAGGTTTCCAAAGAATACTATAGATTTAAAATCTGATGGTTGGATTTGGAATTATGTTCAAATCAAATTTGGAAAAGGTCATTGTAAGTGCAGTTCGATGGCCGTTTATGGAAATCGACTGTACGGGCCTTGATAAAATTATTAAAAATATCAATAGTTTGTGTGAAATCATAAGAAATGATTTGGAAAGAATTGGGATGAAAAATTTCATATTTGAAAAGATAAAAATATATTTTTATCGAAATGAACTAGTTATGAACTAGAATAATAAATCCAATATTTTAAAATAAATAAATTGGATTTGAAATGGTTTTAAAAATAACAATGGTTTTAAAAATAACCGGAATTTCCAATATATGAATTGGAATGGTTTTGAATCGAAATTATCTTCGGAATATTTCGATATTGGATCTCGTGATTATACGTATATTGTGGAGGAATTTGGAAGATATATATATATATATATATATCGTTATTCCAATATGATATTTGTTGATTTCAGAATTTGATATTGAATATAAGCCGATATATTTTCTATTCAGAGCCTTGTATTTAATATCAAATGGGATTTGGGTTTGTCGTGAATGGTGTCTTCATTAACACTGTTCTTAAACCAAGTTGAGAAAAGATTAAATCTTTTTATTTAGATTTAATGAAGTATACCAATAATTAATATTTAATTGGAATTGAAGTGGAATTGATTTTTGGGTTTATTGTGAACGGTGTTTTAAATAACACTTGTTCTTTAACCCGATAATAAATGGAATGTGAATGGGGTTTGTTGTGAACTGTGTTTTTAACGATATTCGTTCTTTAACCCGATTTACAGTGAAATGTGAGTTGGGATTTATAAATCTTTTTATTTAGATTTAACGGGAATTTTCCAAGGTAACGTTTTCCAATTTAAAATATCAAATTGGAATTGAGTGGAATTCGATTTGATAATAATCAACGTGAACTTCTGTGGAAGAAGACTGTTAATATGTATGGAATTTAAAAGGCTTTGCCGTTATTCCATTTATATTATTGGTCGGATACGGAAATTGATATCGATTATATATTGATTTATTTTTCCGTGAAGATTCCATAATTAATGGAATAGGATTTGGGTTTATCGTGAATTGTGTTTTAAATGACATTAGTTCTTTAACGCAGTTAAAGGCAGGATTTCATGTCTGTCATTGTATTTCGAACTGTATGGTTGATCTCTACTAAATATATATCTGTTTGGTGGCGAAGAATTTATTCTCTTGCTTAACACCCTTCTCTGAGACGTACGAGCTTAGAGGTTATATATCGGCAGAAATCAATAGTACGGTGTAGATTGTCGATGCGACATGTTCGTGTTTCCAAAAGTTAAATAATCATTAATATTGATTTTTGGGAAGATTAAAACTAAGTGGAGTTTTAGTGAATCTTTAATTAGATTGAAATGGTAATTGATAATTTAAATTATCAAATTTGGGAGATGATCGAGAATGGAGTATCGCCAGTTTTGCTCCTAGCGATAGTTAAATCTTTAATTAGATTTGAATGGGAAATGGTAATTAATATTTACCGATAACACCATGGTGTTAGATATGGAGTATTACCAGTTTTGCTTCATGAGATGAATAGGTTGGGATTGGGATAAAAAATAAATGATTACTTCGGTGTGGTTCGCTAATCCCGGCTAGTTTGGAAAACCTTAACATGGTTTGAATTGATATCCAAAGAAAGATTAAAGAATAAATTTAAAGAATTTATCTTTGATAAAATTAATGGGAACCTTTCCCAAAGAACGTGAATATTTGAATAAAAGAATATTCAGAATTGGAATGCGGCGTATGTTGTGTTTTATAGCACTTGTTTATTATATACGCGAGTTATTCGTAAAGGCCGGGTTTATACCCATTCTGAATAACTGATTCGATGATAAGTCGACGATGAAGACGGTGGTTGAAGACCGGAGGTCTTCACATCGTTTGGATGATTACCAATGTCTTGATTGAGCTGTACACCTAAGACGAGGTAATAAGTGGTGATTGTCTAGACGTACTTGTGGATCGACCAGATATGTGAGGACCTCTCTCCTGTATTGGACATATGGGACGAGGAATAAGGTGCCTCCGGTTTCGTTCAGACCCAGAACGAACTTGTAAATGGATTGTGTGTCTGACATTGGATTTTATTATGTGTTGATTGATTTCTATTAAATATATATCTGTTTGGCGGCGGAGAATTTATTCTCTTGCTTAAAGCCCTTCCCTGAGAGGTACGAGCTCAGAGGTTATGTATCGATAGATATCAGTCGCATGGCATGAATTGCCTATGTGGCATGCTGAGATGCAGTTATCAAGGATTCTATTGAAAAGCAGAGTCTTGTGGTTGATGATCAAAGCATGGCTTTAATATAGCATAGCTTTGTGTATAGCGTTAATTCGCGGGCCTCACACCTCGGTATGAGTCAAAAACGGGATAAGGGAACCCAAGGAGAATGATGTTTCTTTCTAGCTATGGGTGGTGTCAGCGTTTTACTAGCCCTGATATCTATATTTTTATCTATGTGGTTGTTGGATTGCGAGGTGCCTTGGTTATATCGGTCTCTACGGAGCCGATGGATAGGTCCTATAGGACCGGGAGACGTGTGTTCAGGAATTGCCAATCCGCTAACGTAAGTATGGGCCGGCCTTGGAGGATCCAAAGGCTGCCCTGAGTGCGTAGTCCCGAGGCATTTGATAGAGTGTCTCGAAGCAGAAAGGAGTACATCCCTTGCCTCGACTCATGACGGAAATCCAATTTCCAATATGTGACATTCGGTTTTATTTTGTAGAGCCTAGTATTGGCGACATAGTAGCATGGGATGCTATGCCGTCTATGATTGATACATTTATATTTGAAGTTGTTTTCATACACTTTACATTATAATAGTATCAGAATGATTTGTTTTAAATGTACCAAGCATGATTAGCTATTATAAGGTAAAACTCTATCCTCCGGCTTGCGTTGCACTTTGTGATGGGACCTGAGTCTTATAGTAGCTTTATTTTTCCGAAAAAGCATTGCGCTGTTTATTCTATGCAATAGTATTTTTGGGAGGAAACCCATTCCGTGTTATACGGCGTGGTCCCTTGAATTACTCTCTTTTAAAGTAAAGTTTTAAATAACTGTTTTAGTTCTCACACCAGTCACATGGCTGACCTGGAGTTTATTGTTTTAACCTAAACTCCGGGTGCTCCTATTTTCCACATGTGCAGCTAGTAATTTCGGTTTTGCAGATTTATATTCAAGGATCCTGGTTTACAACTGGAATAATATTCGGAAAGCTCTGTATCCATATATCGCCTTCAGTTGTGTTTTGTATTATTTTCTGCTGCTATGTATTGTATTGTAACCTCTAATATTTTCTGATGTATAATATTTATTCATACTCTGTATATTCTTGTACTCTGATGTAAATTGTTGTAATAAGCAATGAAATGTTCTTCTGTTTGTGTTTTGATTTGTCATGTTCTCAACTCAATCCAGACTTTCCTTCACGGGAAAGTTCGGGTCGCTTCAATTGTCCTTAAAGAATTCCAATGCTTATATGAGTATATGCGAAGGTGTGTGTATATGTCCCAATACTAATGCGAAGATCAGGCGGTCTATTGATTCAGTTGACCTCCTTAATTCAATGTATGTTAGTGCCATGAATCCACTATGTATGCAAATAAGCCTATTATAACATGTAAACTCTATGTGTGTGCCCGCTCATTCGTCTAAATGCAACATCCATATGCTAATTAATCCATTTCCATTCATGAAAGGAAAGAAAATGCACACACATCCATATGCAGTATGAGAGTGATTGAGCTGATCTAGTGCCTAATGTGTGTATATATGCATCCACAGGCAACCACTAGCAAACACTTGCATCCAATTGCGTCCATCAATCATAATATGTCTCAAACACATGTTTACATCCATAGGATTCCTATCTAAAGGTCGAAAATACTATTGATAGGACATAAATTATATAAACGAGCACTGATAAAGCTTTGGAAAAAGGAGTTAAGAATACCCTCGAAAAGAAAATGGTACAAAGCACGAATCTTGTCTTCGGTCTCCCAAGTCACATCCTTTGGGTTATCTCCCCATTGGACCTTTAGCAACTTGATCTCTTTATTGCATAGCTTCTTAACTTCTGATCCCAGAACACGGGTAGGGACTCGCCTGACTGTCGCCTCCCGTTTCACTTCGACTTTTCCAACACACTGGGCTCAATGATTACTACGGTGTCATGCAGGCACTTCCGCAGATGGGAAACGTGGAAAACATCATGAATTCCAGATAGATTGTCTAGGAGTTTTACTCTATAGGCCATTTGGCCAATCCCTTCGGTTATGGGAAATGTTCCCACAAACCTAGGTGCTAACTTCCCTACTGATCCGAAGCGAACCACATTCCTCAGAGATGACACTTTGATAAAAACCAAGTCTCCTACTTCAAATTCGAGGTCAGTCCTTCTCTTGTCTGCATAGAATTTCTGCCTATCTTGAGCTGTCTTCATCCGCCGTCGAATAAGGTCTGTCTTTTCAGATGTTTCTTTAACCATATCTGGTCCAAGTAATAATCTTTCTGTAGACTCCCACCAACAAGTTGGTTATCTACAGGGTCGTCCGTAGAATGCTTCGAAGGGTGTCATGCCGATGCTAGCTTAATAACTGTTATTATAGGCAAACTCTACTAAAGGAAGTGCTCTTCCCAAGTCCCTCCGAAGTCTAGGATACACAGCCTTAAAAGATCTTCAAGAATCCTATTCACCCTCTCTGTCTGTCCAACGGTCTGAGGATGATTAGCGGTGCTCAAAACACAACTGTGTACCTAATGCTTCTTGCAAGCTCCTCCAAAATTCACTGGTAAAGATGGGGTTACAATCGCTCATGATGCTGGAAGGTACTCCATGAAGATGAATTATCTCACGCACATAAATTACTGCCAACTACAATGCTGTCCTCTTACTCTTAAGTGGAATAAACTGAGCGCTCTTAGTGAGTCTATCCATCACAAACCAGATATTGGTGTTGCCTTTCTTCGATATAGGCAAATCATATATGAAATCCATAGAGACGCTCTCCCATTTCCACTACGGAACCTCCAACGGATGAAGTAATCCACCGGGCCTCTTTTGCTCTGCTTTGACTTGCTGACAAACTAAACATTGAGAAACAACTCTCTACATCTTTCTTCATCCCATCCCAAAAGAAAAACCTTTCTCAAGTAGCTCCCCTACATGCTTGCTGAGCTCCCTTCTTTCTCTTGGAGCCATATGGCGCACAGGCTATGCAACTGGCTTTGCATTGTCCACCAAATATATGTGGAAATCGATCTCGCGCCTTGGGGGTAAACCCGAACTTCATCAAAGACATCAGGATACTCGCAGACTACTGGAACATATTTTAGATCATTGATAGATGCGTCAAGTGACTCTAGGAATCTCAACATAACAGACCCCTTGGGGTCACAAGAAATCCTGAGGCTCCTCACTTGGCAAGTCAACAGTCTAATGACCCTCCTCTTACAATCTAGAATGGCACCATACATGGCTAGCCAACCTAACCCTGGAATCAAACCATAGCCCATGAAACAAGATGTGCTTCACACTACTAGCACAGATATTCTCAAACCTCGACAAATCATATATGAATGAGCCGAACCACCAATGGGGTTTGAGACAATTACGAGATCCACTACCATGCTAGTAATGAACTACAGAGATTCAACTACATAACTAGATATAAACAAATGCGAAGCACTAGAATCAAAAAGAGTTCTTATAGGAAGATTGGAAAGAGAAATCAAACCTTCCATGGAAATTTTCCTACCTCACCTGGTGCACTAGCCATGAGAGCATTCGCTTGCCCTCTAGAGGTTCCTGTCCTTTGACCTTGCCCTTGCTTCCTTGGGCACTCCCTAGAATAGTGTCCAACTGTAACACCCCACGTCCATTAATGTCACTCATTAAGGGAATGCATTAACTTTCATGGAGTATTATAAGAGTATAGAACATAATATCACAAGACAGATATATAAAATGGTACTTAAGAAAATTCAAAATTTATTCATTGCAGCGGAAAAGCAAAACATGTTTGGTTACAACATCAAAACCACATGCTAAAGCCAAGTAAAAAAAATACCCATCTTATACAAAATTATCATCAGAGTACATAAAAATAAAACCATAACCCCACTCCAAATAGCCATAATGAAAAAGAGATAAATTTGAGCATTACTTTCAACATTTCCAAGCACTTCAAGAAGAAAGAAATCCAAGTCAAGCCCTAGTCCCGCCTTGAGGACCTTGGGGGGGGGGGGAAGAGAAAGAAAAGAGGCGAAACAAAAAGGGGTCGGACATAAGTCTGGCGAGTCTAGTGACTTTAACAATATAATTAGTAAAGTAACAGGATAAGAACATAACTGGATACAAGAGATGACTGTAACATAAGAAGATATGACAAGGTAACAAGATGAACAAGATGTAACGTTGACTGCGCTTCTAACACCATAAGATAATTCCTACACCGCACCAATACTAGTTCCATCTGAAAGTTATCCCTCTTACTAAACATAATAATAATAATGATGGTAGTTTTGTGTACTCCTAGCTGCTGTCATAGGTGCCTCCTGCTCGTATCTCCACTAGTTGTACCCACCACCCTCCCCATTCGATCGGCTCCCTAACTCGTAGATACCCGTGTTGGTCCCATAGTAGGTTGTATCACTCCCTAATGTGGCAACCCGATACTACTAAAAGGCACAGCTTATACCTACACGATGCAACAACATCTTACGTACCAGCCCGGACCCACGCACGCACATGACTCCGTTGGACTTGCACTGCTATCGCTAACTCTTTATTGACCTCTTACAATCAACCCCACTAAGCGTGTCCCGCCCTCGACCTAGTTCGAGCTCATATAGATACCAAAATGGGTTACTCCTTGAAAAGGGTCCACCCACTTGACACAAGCTTCCCTCCTAAGCTTGGTCCCCACTAGGAATTCCCACTTAACCCCTCTTTATCCCCATGTCTAATCACATGTCTCATCTTGGTTAAGTGTTTTAATTATGTTCCACATGCTACCCATGTTACCCATTTAACCCTTTTACCATTCCCATGTTTTACCACATGTCTTATCTTGGTTAATTGTTCATTAATTCATTATAATCGTAATCTTGCAAGATCTCCCACATTATATTGTCATTTTGCGGTTGCTGGATATGCCGGGCGGTTCCGGGAAGTCTTATACCGCAATCCGAATCTAGCCTCGTGTCTTTGCATTATTACATATCTAATTTCTGCCTTTGACCTCTCACATTAGATTGCCAAATTGCGGTTGCTGGATATGCCGGGCGGTTCCGGCAGTCTTATACCGCAATTCGAATCTAACCTCGTGTCTTAGGCGTTCATTATCACTTTCTTGATTCAAGTCCCAATTTTTTAATCTTGGATTAAAATATATTCCAATTACCCATAATTTCTAGTATAAATTATGTTTATAATTTTAATCCAAATTTAGTCCCATAATATTATGTATATATGTTATGCAAAATTACACCCAAATTAATTTGCGTTCAATGTTATTAACAATTTATTCCAAACCTCATGTATACAAATTATATCCAATCATGCCTAATCCAACTTATGCCAAATCTCATGTATATAATTTATACACAATTACGCTCAAATTGATTTATGCCAATAATATCATTTTATTATAAATTTCTCTAAACTTTTCCCAATCGTTCAAACGTTATCCGTACGCAAATCTCAACACAATATGTTAGGCTTGAAGTTAACCTAATCTCATAAAAGAAAAGGAAAAGAAGAGGAGAAGAGAATCGATATCAAAATTGGTGTAAACATAAGAATAGGCATATGAAATATAAGCATGCATATAACGGTAAACTGGATTAGAAAGACGTATGGCAGTTTTATGGATATGGATCTAAAAGATAATGATTTACAAACTTGATAAGATTCATCTTAGTTGCAGGCATATACATTAGATCCAATTTACATTCCTATCACAATTACTTTTAATTTAATTATATGTGAAAGTGACATAGACTCAAAGCGATAGGATTAAGAGAATTAGACGTTGTTGGATCTTGAATGATCTCTACTTGATTGATGTAGATATGATCTTCTAATTTGATTGTTGAAGAAGAACTATCTCTAAATTTCTACTTTGATTTTGGTTGGAGAAGAAAGGCTAGGTTAATTTAGACAAGAGCAGCATAGAGGCGCCATGGATGAATAACAATGAGATTAGGGTTAGGTTTAGGGGTATTTTATAGAAGCTCTAGGTGAATTAGGACCCTTAGATTAGATTAGGATCCATCTGAACCATCCAGACCAAAAAGACACGTCATCCAGCCAATCCCAGAAGGACAAATCATCCCTAGACCATCAAAATACGTGATAGATGGGGGGTCAACACCCCTATAGGGGGGTCGACACCTATGTCGACTCCCCTAGGGGAGGTCGACACCCTAGAGCAGGAGATTTCCCGCTCACCTAGATTCGGCTGATTTTGATTTTTGAATTCATTTTTTTTAATTATTATTTTAATTTAAATTCTGCTTTAAGTAGAAATCTTCTAAGCTTCATAACTTCTTCATATGATATCCGATTTACGCAAATTCGAACTCTATTCCAAGAAGAACTCCGAGACGAACGCAATGGCTTATAAAAATTAAGTATTCTTTAATTATCCCTTATGTCATGTTTTTAAAATTAAGAGGTGTTATATTCTACCTTCTTTAAAGGATTACGTCCCCGAAATCTTCAAGTTAAGAAGAATGTATCCTACCATCCATCATCCACAAGCATCCATTGTCCTTAAAAGATTTCTAATGCTATATGAACATATGCAAAAGTGTGTGTGTATGATCCTTATCTAATGCAAAGATCAGGCGGTCTACTGATTCAGTTAACCTCCTTAATGCGAAACATGATTGCGCCAAGCGTCCATTATGTATGCAAAAGAATCCTAATGATACATATCATTTATATATGTGTACACAACCATTCATTCAAATGAAGCATCCATATGATAACACATTCAATATACATCCATTAACTTAAATATGCACACTTATTCATATGCAATATGACAGTGATTGTGTCGATCTAGTGCCTAATGTGTGTGTAAATGCATCCACGGGCAACCACAAGTAAACACTTACATCCGCTTTCATCCACTAAACATAACATGTCTCAAACACATGTTTACAACCATAGGATTTTCTACCTAAAGATAGAAGATATAACCGAGAGGATACACTAAACGATAGAGAAAGTATAAATAAAGTGGTAGAAAAAGGAGAAGTTAAGAACATACCCTCAAAAAGGAAAGGGTACGACGCACGTATCTTGTCCTCAGTCTCCCAAGTCGCGTCTCCTTGATCATCTCCCCATTGGACTTTAACCAACTAGACCTCTCGGTTGCGTAACTTATTGACCTCCGATCCAAGGATGCATGTAGGAACTCATGTAACCATGGCATCTCGCTCTACTTCCACTTCTCTAAGCATGCTCGGCTCTACTACTTCCGCGGTATCATGTAAACACTTCCATAAATGCGACACATGAAATACGTCATGAACACCACTAAGCTTCTCGGGCAACTTCACTCTGTAGGCCATCTGTCCAATTCGCTCTGTAATGGGGAATGGCCCTACGAACCTTGGTGCCAATTTCCTTATAGACCCAAAACGAACTACATTCCTCAACGGTGATACTTTAATAAAGACCATGTCTCCAACACTGAACTCAAGATCGGTCCTTCTCTTATCAGCATATTTCATTTGCCGGTCCTGTGCCGTCATGCGTCTTCGAATCAAGTCTATCTTCTCTGAAGTTTCCCTAATCATCTCGGGCCGAAGCAAAATCTTAGCCGTAGACTTCCACCAACAAGTCGGTGATCGGCAAGGTCGTCCATATAGAGCCTCAAAAGGTGTCATGCCAATACTAGTTTGATAGCTGTTGTTGTAGGCGAACTCTACTAATGGAAGATGTTCCTCCCATGTCCACCAAAGTCCAGGATACATAACCTCAAAAGACCTAGAATCCGATTCACTCTTTCTGTTTGGTCGTCCGTCTGAGGGTGATAAGCGATGCTCAAACACAATTGCGTTCCTACCGCCTCTTGCAAGCTCTTCCAAAACTCACTAGTGAAAATGGGATCTCGGTCGCTTACGATACTAGAAGGTATGCCGTGTAGACGAACTATCTCTCGAAGATAAACAGATGCTAACCATGTCGCTATTCTTTTACTCTTAACGAGAATGAAATGGGCACTTTTGTTAAGTCTATCTACTGCTACCCAAATCCCCGTATTACCCTTCCTTGACCTCGGCAACCCGTCAACGAAATCCATGGAAACACTTTCCCATTTCCACTGTGGAACCTCTAAAGGGTGAAGCAAACCACCAGGCTTCTTTTGCTCCGCCTTGACTTGTTGGTACACTAAGCATCTAGAAACGAACTCAGCCACATCCTTCTTCATTCCAGCCCAAAAGAAAACTCGCTTCATATCCCTATACATCTTGTCACCATCGGGATGTATGGTCATCTTAGAACGATGTGCTTCTTCAAGGATTGTTCTCCTCAAATTCTCATCTCGAGATACGCAAAGTTTCCCATCCCTATGCAACCAACCTTTGTCATCGATAGTATTCCTACTAAGATGGCTTGAAGACTCCCCTTTTATGAGCTTTTTTACTATCTCTATCAACTGTGGGTCATCCGCTGTGCCGAACCTATCTGTCCCAAAAGCGTAGGTCGCACCTCTAACGATGCCAACAAATTGGGTACATAATCGATAGAGTGTCTAAAGTCAAAGGTCGATATATACTCTAAACTCTACCGCTCAACAAACAAAGAACTCAAAGTCAACCTCTTTCTACTAAAGGCGTCAGCTACAACGTTACCCTTGCCAGGGGTATATGCAATCTCAAAATCATAGGATGCTAAGAACTCCATCCACCTTTGTTGCCTTAAGTTTAAATATTTTTGGGAGAACAAGTACTTTAGTGACTTATGGTCTGTATACAACTCAAACCTCTCACCAAACAAATAGTGACGCCAAGACTTAAGCGTAAAAAGTATGGCAGCTAACTCTAAGTCGTGGGTAGGGTAATTCTTCTCGTGGGCCTTTAACTGCCTTCCACCATAGCATATCAACCTTTCCTATTGCATCAAAACTACGCCAAGCCCGTTCCCGTAAGCATCGGTATACACTGTGAACGGTTTACTCCCATTCGGCAAAACGAAAACTGCAGTTGTCATCAATGCCCTCTTTAAACGTTGGAAAGCATCGTCATAGTCAACATTCCAAGAAAAGGTCAAATTATTTTTCGTCAACCGTGTAAGTGGGGCTGATATCTAAGCAAAGTCCTTGATGAACTTTTTGTAATAGCCCGCCAAACCAAGAAAACTTCTTACTTCTATAGCGTTCTTAGGAATCTTCCAATCTTGGAATGCTACCACCTTCGCGGTATCCACTGCTATCCCTTCCTTAGAGATCACGTGTCCTAAGAACCTCACTTCCTTTCTCCAAAAATGACATTTGGAGAGCTTAGCTTTGAGTTGATGTGCTCAAAGGGTCTCTAAGACTTCCCTAAGATGTAGGGCATGTTCTTCTTCGCTTCTAGAGAATATCAAGATATCATCCACAAAGACCACCACTAACTTGTTTAGAAACTTCGTAAACACTCTACTCATCAAGTCTACAAAATATGCGGGTGCATTCATCAAACCAAAGGCCTGACGAGCCATTCAAAGAAACCGTTGGGAGTCCTAAAAGCAGACTTATCTATACTATCCTCAGCTACCCTCAACTGATGAAATCCTGTAGCTAAGTCCAACTGTGAGAAAACCAAAGCACCAACCAACTGAGCGAACAAATCATCTATCCTCGGTAATGGATGTCTGTTTTTCTTCGTGAGCTTATTCGGCTTCCTATAGTCCACGCACAATCTAAGCAAACCATCAGCCTTTGTAGCAAAAACAACTGGAGCACCCCACTCCGAGATACTTCTTCTTATGAACCCTTTCTCAAGTAACTCTTTCATTTGTTTACTAAGCTCCCTCCTTTCTCTTGGAGCCATGTGGCGCACAGGCAATGCAACTGGTTTTGCATTGTCCACCAAATTTATTCGGAAATCTATCTCGCGTTTTGGAGGTAAGCCCCTAACCTCCTCAAATACATCCGCATACTCACGGACTACTCGAACAGATTGCAAATCATCAATAGATGTGTCAAGAGATTCTAGGTAGCTAAGCATAACAGAACCCTTAGGGTCACAAGAAATATCGAGAGTATTACCCAAACTAGTCAACAGTCTAACTACCCTCTTATCACAGTCGAGAATGACGCCATACCTGGCTAGCCAATCCATTCCTAGAATCAACCCATAGCCCGTGAAGCCAAGAACATAAGCATTGCATTCGAACTCAACGCCGTACACATATATTCTCAAATCCCGACATAACATAGAAAGATGAGCCGTACCCGCAATAGGATTTGAGACAGCCACGGGATCCATAACTAGACTAGTATTTAGGTGCATTGTTTCAACTAATGAAGCAGATATAAACGAATGTGAAGCACCAGAATCAAACAAAGTTCGAACTGGATGATAAAAAAGGAAAATCAAATTTTCAACAGAAATGTTTCTACCTCTCTCCTGTCCTGGTGCTATGAGAGCATGAACCTGCCCTCCAGAAGTAGATCCTGTCCTCTGCTCTTGCCCTTGTCCTTGCCTCCTCGGGAAGTCTTTAATCATATGTCCCGCCTCACCACATTGGAAGCAACCCGTCTTCTTCTTCTTCCTACAGTCCTTGCTTAAGTGGCCCGGTGTTCCACAATTAAAACATCTTTTCTTCCCTTGGCCCTTGTTATCCTTACCACCTTTCTTTTGTTGTTGCTGTGCTTTCTTTGGATCCACTTTCTTATCCTGTGCCTTAACTTTACTATCACCTTTATCCTCTTCATGCATCAGCGCCATATCAACAAGATTCTCGAAAGTAGCCCCCATAGGAATGTGGCACATAGCCAACTCATGTAATGGTTCATTCAGACCCTTGGCAAATCTCAAGGCCTTCTTATCTGGTGTATTAACTAATTCCATACCAAATCTTGCTAACTGGTTAAACTTGTTAACGTACACCTTCACATTCAAACTCCCTTGTTTCAAAGCCAAGAATCTTTCCATATATAAACTCTCCTCTGCTTGTAAAAGAAATTTTAACTCGAACCTTCGTCTAAAGTCTATCCACGTCTCCACTGGACATCCTCCATTAGTTACTTCCCACCATAAGGAAGCTTCATCCTTCATCAACCAAGCAGCTAGCTGAACTTTCCTTACCTCATCTATCACAAAGATACCAAACAAATCCTCCACTTCCTTGAGACAATTCCGAGCCTCAACAAATGTCTCAGTCCCATAAAACAGCTTTCTGCCCATCGCACATAAGTCTTTGCATATCTTAGAAAAAGCATCTACACGGGGAGGAGGAGGAGGAGCGGCTGCAGCTGGGGGAGGAGGAACGTCTATTGGGTCTACGGCAGTAACCCTAACCTCCAAATACCTTCTGAACCAGCCTGGTATCTGTACGCCCTCGGGTATAATGGGTTCCCCATACATGCTGAAAGGAAAAAGGAAGAGATTCAAAATAGAGAATCAAAAGATAGATATATGGCGGTTAGGGATTATGTTTTTCATAATAAACCTTTCTCTTGAAAATACACTCTTTAAAACATGTTTTTGGCAATACTTCTTAAAAAAATGCTTTTGAAAACGGTTTTCAAAGTCTTTTATCTGTTCTGGTGACCTTCAGCTCTGATACCACGCGTAACACTCCACGTCCATTAATGTAACTCACTAAGGGAATGCATTAACTTTCATGGAGTATTATAAGAGTATAGAACAGAATATCACAAGACAGATATATAAAATGGTACTTAAGAAAATTCAAAATTTATTCATTGCAGCGGAAAAGCAAAACATGTTTGGTTACAACATCAAAACCACATGCTAAATCCAAGTACACAAATATCCGTCTTGTACAAAATCATTATCAGAGTACATAAAAGTAAAACCATAATCCCACTCCAAATAGCCATAATGAAAAAGAGATAAAGCTGAGCATTACTTTCAACACTTCCAAGCACTTCAATAAGAAAGAAATCCAAGTCAAGCTCCACTAGTTCCACCCTGAGGACCTGGGGGGAGGGGAGGAAAGAAAAGAGGCGAAACAAAAAGGGGTCAAACATAAGTCTGGCGAGTCTAGTGACTTTAACAATATAATCAGTAAAGTAATAGGATAAGAACATAAATTGGATATAAGAGATGACTGTAACATAAGCAGATATGACAAGGTAACAAGATGTAACGTTTACTGCGCTTCTAACACCATAAGATAATTTCTACACCGCACCAATATTAGTTCCATACTGAAAGTTGATCCCTCTTACTAAACATAATAATAATAATAATGATGGTAGTTTCTTGTACTCCTAGCTGCTGTCATAGGTGCCGCCTGCTCCTATCTCCAATAGTTGTACCCACTACCCTCCCTATTCGATTGGCTCCCTAACTCGTAGATACCCGTGCTGGTCCCACGGTAGGGTGTATCACTCCCTAAAGTGGCAACCCGATACTACTAAAAGGCACGACTTATACCTACACGATGCAACAGCGTCTTACCTACCAGCCCGGACCCACGCACGCACATGACTCCGTTGGACTTGCACTGCCATCACTAACTCTTTATTGACCTCTTACAATCAACCCCAGTAAGCGTGTTCCGTCCTCGACCTAGTTCGAGCTCACATAGATACCAAAATCGGTTACTACTTGAAAAGGGTCCACCCACTTGACACAAGCTTCCCTCCTAAGCTTGGTCCCCACTAGGAATTCCCACTTAACCCCTCTTTATCCCCATGTCTAATCACATGTCTCATCTTAGTTAAGTGTTTTAATTATGTTCCACATGCTACCCATGTTACCCACTTAACCCTTTTATTTTTCCCATGTCTTACCACATGTCTTATCTTGGTTAAATGTTCATTAATTCATTATAATCGTAATCTTGCAAGACCTCCCACATTAGATTGTCATTTTGCGGTCATTGGATATGCCGGGCGGTTCCGGGCAGTCTTATACCGCAATCCGAATCTAACCTCGTGTCTTTGCATTATTACGTATCTAATTTCTACCTTTGACCTCTCACATTAGATTGCCAAATTACGGTTGCTGGATGTGCCGGGCGGTTCCGGGCAGTCTTATACCGCAATTCGAATCTAACCTCGTGTCTTAGGCGTTCATTATCACTTTCCTGATTCAAGTCCCCATTTTTAAATCTTGGATTAAAATATATTCCAATTACCCTTAATTTCCAATATAAATTATGTTTATAATTTTAATCCAAATTTAGGCTTATACTCTTAAGTATACATGTTATGCCAAATTACGCCCATATTAATTTGTGTTCATTGTTATTAACAATTTATGCCAAACCTCATGTATACAAATTATATCCAATCATGCCCAATCCAACTTATGCCAAATCTCATGTATATAATTTGTACACAATTATGCTCAAATTGATTTATTCTAATAATCTCATTTTATTACAAATTTCCCCAAACTTTTCCCAATCGTTCAAACGTTTTTCGTACGCAAATCTCAACACAATATGTTAGGCTCGAAGTTAGCCTAATCTCATAAAAGAAAAGGAAAAGAAGAGGAGATGAGAATCAATAACAAAATTGGCGTAAACATAATAACATGCATATAGAACATAAACAGGCATATAACGATAAACTGGATCAGAAAGGCATATGGCAGTTTTATGGATATGGATCTTAAATATAATGATTTACAAACTTGATAATATTCATCTCAGTCACAGGCATATACATTAGATTCAATTTAAAATCCTATCACAATTACTTTTAATTTAATTATATGTGAAAGTGACATAGACTCACAGTGATAGGATTAAGAGAATTAGGCGTTGTTGGATCTTAAATGATCTCTACTTGATTAATGTAGATCTGGTCTTCTAATTTGATTATTGAAGAAGAACTATCTCTAAATTTCTACTTTGATTTTTGTTGGAGAAGAAAGGCTAGGTAAATTTATATTAGAGCAGCATGGAGGTGCCATGGATGAATAACAATGAGATTAGGGTTAGGTTTAGGGGTATTTTATAGATGCTCTAGGTGAATTAGGACCCTTAGATTAGATTAGGATCCATTTGAACCATCCAGACCAGAAAGACATGTCATCCAGCCATTCCCAGAAGGACAAGTCATCCCTAGACCATCAAAATACGTCGTCCAGATCTGGACAGATTGGGGGGTCGACACCACTATAGGGAGGTCGACACCCCTGTCGACACCCCTATAGAGGGGGTCGACACCTATGTCAACTCCCCTAGGGGGCGACACCCTAGAGCGAGAGATTTCCCGCTCACCCAAATTTGGTTGATTTTGATTTTTGAATTCATTTTTGATTTTTAATTATTATTTTAATTTAAATTCTGCTTTAAGCTGAAATCTTCTAAGCTTCATAACTTCTTCATATGATATTCGATTTACTCAAACTCGGACTCTATTCCAAGCAGAATTCCGAGACGAACGCAATGGCGCAACCTTTTACCCTTAGCCTTGTCATTCTTTCCGTCCTTCTTCTGTTGTTGTTGCCTTCCTTTCTTGGGCTATACCTTTTTATTTTGTGTTTACTCAACCTTAACTTTTTACTTTCTACCTTTATTTGAATTTTATCATTGTTCCCTTCCCAGGACATTATTTTTCTCATCTTTTGGCTGTGCTTCTTAGCCCTAGCTCCCTTATTCTCCTTTTTACCATATTTGTGTAACAAGCAAACTAGTCTCTCGAAAGATGCCTCCATCACACGGAAATCCTTACGAAACTCGAGAAAGTTAGCCACAGGTGAAACTACTGTGGCTACAAATGGAGGTTAGGGACTTCATTGCCCTTCAACATGGGCCGCAGTTTAAACATGCCTACGACATTATGCCGGAATGGGGACACCTTTCGGGAAGAATAGGTTCCCTAGAAAAAAAGGAAAAAGGAATCAAGCGGAGAATCGAGAGATATTACATATGGCTTTGGGGAATATGTATTTCAAAACAGACTTTTATTATTGAAAATAATTTCTTCTAAAACCTTTTTGAAAATAATTTTCAAAAACTTTATCTAATCTGGTAACTTGGCTCTGATACCAAGTCTAACACCCCATGTCCGTTAATGTCACTCATTATGGGAATGCATTAAGCTTTGTGAAGCGTTATAGGTAAACAGAACAGAAACATTATAAGACAGATATAAAATAACAACCGAATTAAAAACTTTTATTTATCATAAAGCATGGTTACACCATATGTCTGAAAATACATAAACTCAGTACATCATTAAAACTTCTGTCTTGTACTTTAAATATCATAGTACAATAACAAAGAAAGCATAATCCCAAAATCATAAGCCATAGTAGCAAAGATAGAAGCCTGAAAAATATATCTAGAAACACCAAGCAAGACGATAGAAGAATCTTCACTAAGCCTGAGAATTCCCTCCCTTGAGAACCTGGGGGGAACGGAAGAAAGAAGAGGAAACAAAAAGGGTCAGACATAAAGTCTGGCGAGTCTAGTGACTTTTAGCAAGTAAATAAATAAAAGTTGCATGACAGGCATATAAAGTGGATAAGAGAGATAGCTACATAAAAGGTAGATGTGACAAGGTAGACATGATAACGTGTATACGCTTCTCTAATGATTCCTCAGCACTATTACTAGTAATACTAGAATGAAATGATCCCTTCCACTATAAGATGGTAGATTTAGGCATACTCCAACTGTATCCTAACTTCTACCCTAATCGATCGGCTCCCTACTCCATAGATACCCTGTCCTATCCCCACAGTAGGAGGTATCACTTCCTAAAGTGGCAACCCTTTATTTCCCAAGATGTGCACAACCATATCTACTGGTATCACGGTCGTCTTATCCCCTTCTGCCCGGCCCATGCACGCACAAGGCCAGGTCGGTTTGCGCCGCCCACACCATCCTCCACGTTTGGATGCCTTACAATCAGTCAGTAAGCTTGCCCCTTCTCCGCCTAGTACGGAGTACTTTGTTTGAAACCTACTCTTGGTGACTGACTGAAATGGGTCCCACACAATATGATACAAGCTCTCCCCTTTGTCTTATATCCCCCACTAAGTTTTCACTGACTATGTATACCCCTATGTGTCTTTAATTACATAGCCCTATTCATTTCCACTAGTTATGCTTACCCTAAAAGGTGTCTTTAATTACATAACTTTTTATATTTTCCTCCGGTTATGTATACCACTTGGTATCTTTAATTACAAAACCTTTTTATATTTCCCTCCGATTAAGTATACCACTAGGTGTCTTTAATTACATAACCTTACCGGGTTAAATTTGTGGGCCAATGAAAATATTACCCACCTACCCAATATTTACTTAACCCTTCCACCGATCCAAGCATGTTTATTTAACGGTTAAGTTTGTGGGCCTATATATACTAGTGTTAACCACCTTCCCAAAATTTACTTAACCCTCCCACTGATTAAAGCACGTTTATTTAATGGTTAAGTTTGTTAGCCTATATATACTAATATTACCCACCTACCCAAGATTTACTTAACCCTCCCACTAATTCAAGCATGTTTTACTTAACCCTAACTTTAGTTCATATTCATACATTCCCTTATGGATTAGATTAGGTTAAGTAGTCCAATTTATTACCATGTCCATTTATGGGTTATAATGGGCTAGACCTCCCACATTAGACCTACAACGTGTGGATGCTGGATATGCCGGTCGGGACCGAGCAGTCTTATTCCACAGTTGGGCCTAGCCTTGTGTCTTAGCCCGATTCGTATTCACGCACTTAGACCTCTCACATTAGGTTCAACATTAGTGGCTGCTGGATATGCAAGTCTGACCCGGGCAGACTTCCACCACTAATGCAACCTAACCTCGTGTCATAAGTGCTTTTACAATTTCTAATTGTAATTATTAAACATTCCATTTTTATCCAATTCTTACCTATGTCTTTATAGGTGATTATGTCCCCACTTCCCCCTTTTAGTTATATGTCCAATTCATATAAACATTATTTAAATTATGCCAATTCTAACATTTTTCCTCCGTTCCCTAACTAACGTATTCGCATATAAATTTGGCTGCATCTAGGCTAGAAATAGTCTAATCATGAACAATAAAAGGGATAGGTGATGGGAAAAATGACAATAGTGATCATTCTAAAGGTGACATAAACATATATATTGGCATATACAAGTAATAGGCATAATAAGGTGGACATAAAAACAGATATAGTAAAAAGGGTAATGATAAAACTAGATCCAACATAACTAGGATGAACAGATCCAAATAAGAATTCATATGCCTGAAATGATAGATCTTAATTAATCACAACATGATGATCTAGATCTAGGCAAAGATTTAAGTATCCAATTAATGATAATTCCAAGCTAGCCACAATCCTAGATAAAGGTTCATATCCAAAAAGATGACAGGACAAATTAACCACAACTTGGATAAAGATCAAGATCCATAAAGATAACATGACAAGATCTAAATATTAATTTAGATGTCCAATAGGTTCAGATCTAATATGATAAGCACAAAGGGATCCAAATAATAAACTAGATCTGATTAATAATTTAGCTGTCCATACAATTCAGATCTAATGGGAAAAAGTAAATCTAACAAAAATAAAGATTAAGATCTACACATAATATCAGCATGATTCAGATCTAATAGAAAAAATTAGATCTAACACAAATAAACATTTAGATCTACATAGAATGTCCGCATGATTCAGATCTAATAGATAAAATTAGATCTAACACAAATAAAGATTTAGATCTACATAGAATGTCCGCATGATTCAGATCTAATAGATAAAATTAGATCTAACACAAATAAAGATTCAGATCTACATAATAGCATGTCATAGAGGTTATAATAGATCTGATAAGAAAAAAATCTAGATCCAAATCCTAATCAATACAGAAAGTCATACGTTCATAATTTACAAAGGATCTTATATAACTCAGGCATATGAACATATCCAAATCATTGTCGTGACATGTTTACTTTTAAATATTTGATTCTAAAAGTAACTATACTCACTAAGTTTGGATTAGAAAATAGAACTAGAAGAAATTGGATCTTGAATTTCTGGATTTGATTTGCCTTAGTTGATAGAAGAAGATAAGGGATCCAGTTCAATTCAAACACCAGTAGAGTTTGGCCGCCATTGATTCTTTGTGAAGAAAACAAGAGAATTGAGGTATATTTATAGCTGCTAATATCCAGAATTTGAATGCCACCTCAGCCCTAGAGTGAATCAGGTCATGGGTTGCCACCCACTTGAAAAAGAAAAGGTCCGAAAGCCCAAAACATACATGGGCGCACTTGGCAGGTGCGCCAATGTAAAATTTCCTTGGCGCACTTGACAAGTGCGCCAGTTATCCCTGTTTTGATCGTTATCGTTCACAACTTCTTCATACGTTATCCGATTTATGCAAACCAGGTGTCAATCTTGACCAGAATTTCGAGATGAACGCAATGGCGTAATCCATTTCCTTTAATTATTAATATTAAATTAATTATTCTTTAATTTATCCTCTTTAGTGTCGTTAAAAATTCAGGGTGTTACAACTAATGGTTCAAGATGAAATAATTCACCGATTAGCCAAGTAAATCTGATATGGTTTAACTAGGGAAAGTTCATCCATGATAAAGCATTATTCGATTTGTAGTTTGTGATGTTTCACTTTGTGTTGGGGAAAAGAATATTATTATTCACGTGGGGGATTGTTGGAATCCGTAAGTATTGAATGAAATACACTTTGTCCATTGTCCCACATCATAAATTGTTTAAGCGAACAGGTGCGGTTGTTCAGTGAAAGGAGGTGACTATTAGTAGCATGATATTTGGCGAAAAGACAATTCACGAAAAGGCACTTCATTTCACCACCGGTCATATTTCCTAACGGTCATATCTCAGTGAAAAGACATTTCGCAAAAAGACACTCTTTTCACCAAACGGTCATATTTCAGCGAAGTGGCGCTACACGAAAAGATACTTCCTTTCATCGAAAGAGATGCGTCTATTAAGAGGTACGAGCACGACCATTTTAAAGAGATGCAACTGTACGTAGAGGTACAAGCATGACCGTTCATAAGAGATGCGACCATATGAAGAGGTACGGGTGCGACCATTCGAAGCGATGCGGATAAACTATAAGTAAGGAGGAACACTGATCACTTTCCTCACTTATTCCAATCCGATCTTCCTTCTCTCTTCTCTAATACTCTTATATATAATCACAGAGTGACATACTCATTACAATCTCGTGCAGAATACGTCTGTTGTATCTTGGGAGAATTTTGAAATATAATTCTTAAGGAAATTGTTACGGCAAGCCTCAGATATCATCCTGTTATATTTTTAGTTTATTTGTATACATTATTCTATGATGTCCCTTTTCTCTATGTTGTGCTATTTCTTAAAATAATATAACGTTGTTGCTGTAAATTGATTACAACATACTTATTGCTACCAGTAGCTAATATTGAATTCCAGAGTAGTGGAAATTCAAGTTACAAACTTGTGCGCCGAGTTTATAATTGATTATTCTTTGTTTTGGTATACTAGACATAACATAGGAAATTCAAGTTATAAACTTTTGCGATGAGTTTATAATTGACTATTCTCTGTTTTTGGATACCAGGCCTATAACATTGGAAATCCGAGTTTGCGACGAGTTTATAATTGACTATTCTCTGTTTTTATACTAGACCTATAACAAGAAGAAGGAGGAAAAACCAACCTTGAAAGTTTTAATATAACAGTAGATTAATAAATCACAATTAAAATATCAAGTACAAGGTGTGGCATGCATGCATGTGTGGAAGCATGGCAGAACGCCAGAAACTACATAAGTTCGTTATTTTGAAACATGATGATTTTTATTATATAAATCTACATTTTTTTGGAAGAAGTGTATAGAAATTTGATTGTATTTCAAATGAAAATGGTCCATTTTATTTAGTAAGCTAGAATTTTTTTACAAAAAGGAGAACATTTTTATGTTGCGAAAGATTTTGCTATTATTATGAAATACTATCTCCTCACTTTTAGAAATATTCTCGTTAGATATTTCATAGCCTTTCTAAGCTAATTGGATTTGTTCATCAGAAATGAATAAATTTGTAGTCATCCTCCACAATATTCAGAACACACATGATTTTCCGTTGAATAGTTGGTGATCATCCTCTTAGCGTACCTCTGTACATCTACCATGGGATAGTGGCATATCCATGCCACTGATATGTACGCAAAGTTAAAGTTTTATATATACTTTATACACAAAAGCACATAAATCAATACCATTTTAACCTGAGATAAAGATACAAATATGAAACGTGTAGCAATGCACTATGTGCAAAGGTTCACGGCGATAACTACAATGCCTGGGTGACTTCATGTCATTATGATTGCATGATCTGATTTAAAAGGGCATTGCATGCCATTTTGACATTGTGACTAAGTTACCCAGGCAACGACATGCAAGTTAATTCAAACCACAATGACATTTTAGCCAAACTATCCAGGTATTCTTAAATGAAAACTAAGGAGAAATTTTAGTAAAGAGAAGATAAAACAAATGAAAGCTAAGGAGAAAATCACTAAGAAGCATTTATAAAGATCTAGATAAGGAATACTTAGTCATTTATTTAGTTTATTTTGGTTGATTTAGGTCATGTTATTTTGTTAGTTTTTATATAGATCTACATTAAAATGTGAACCTGTATAATGCTCAAACCACCACTCTATATGTGAAATAACTTGTAATTTGAAAAAGCTTACTATTTAAGAGCTAATTGTTATGTATCGCTGAAGTATACACACGAAAGATATACTCTCCCCTTCTATATTCAAACTGCTACTACCACCGTTAAAAGCTACAGATGTCCTCTCAAAACTATCATCTCCACTTCTCTCCTTCATACACACAAACACCTATCACTACAGTCACGTCTTTGCTATACGCAACATCACCACAGTCACGTCTCTTATATACACAACATCGCCACCTTCACATTTCATCTTTCCCACACCCGAACATCTTACTGCCAATATTAGCATCAAATTCCTTCATTCAATCTACAAACACTCAATCACCCCTTACCACAATAATTCAACATCACAGCTTCAAAATCGCGCAACCTCAAGACAACTTCCACATTACCTACCCAAAGAGGGATGCACAATGAGCAGTTAACTAGCATAATCGTAAGTGTAAGCAATTTAATATTTACCATACGATGCACATGTTCACATGATTCACATTCTGCTCTGTGTTTAAATTTGTTGAAATCCTTGAGTTTCATTTTATCCAAGTACACCAATTGCAAGGACTAGTGTAACCATAGACTAACCAGACCTCTTGCATTTAGCACTCAAAATTGCCTCCCTCAAATCACAGCCGTCCTAACATTCAAGACCATACATAATGTCAACAACCTAAAAAGCAATGCAAGCAACCATAACTAAACTCAAAAGCTGCTTGATTCAACAACTTATTTCTACTCATTTACCCAAACAGCCAGCAGAACTCAATGTCTGCTCTACTCCATCGCAATAATCGCCCCCCAAACATGAAAATTGCCAGTTACCATCAACCTTCCTACACTCGTGTACTAATCACCATCCTCATCTTCTTTCGGTAACATACCATAATACAAACTCAACAAATCATAGGGTTATGAAACTATCGAATTATAAAAGGGGAAAGGAGGAAAGAGTACCTTATTTTTTGGATTGAGTATGATGACAAGAATTAGTTGTGGATGTGGACCACGGGCGGATGGTTACCGATTAATAGGAAGGCAGTGTGCAGACAAGTGAGTTTAGGTGGAGGTAGATGCGAATTAAGGTAGAGAATTTTTATTTGTAGATGGGAGCAGAGAGAAAATTTGTGAAAGGGGGAAAAGGAAAAATTTTGGGGAATTAGCGGGCAAAATAATAAGATCCCGCTTGGAATGTGTTACCTAGACAATTTCACCACTAAATTAAACAAATTAAAATGTACAATAACACTATGCAATAAAACGTTATCTATTGCCGTTATAGAAATCAACTTTTCTTGCAGTGTCAGAGAAATTGCACAAGTTGATTGGGCGAAAATCCACGCAAGTGCGAGGATTTTCGTATTTGGGAATAAGAACCAAGTTGGTGGAAGTCTAACATGTAGGGGGATCTCCACCAGAAAAGAAAAACTGAATAGCAAGACAAAAGTCTACCTGAATAATTGGCCAGATGTGACGACCGTCCATAACCCCAGCACTATACAAGAGGAATAATGCACTGAAAGGTTTGCCAGGCAGCTATGGGCGATCATCAAGGTATGATACATAAGAGGAACCTGTCGTAAACTCACAACGCAATGATAAAATATAATAGAACATATAGAACAGGTAGTGATAGTGAAGCAGAAAACACTAAACTTTCATGACAACTAGAAAGTTTTTCCCATACACGTGGATATCAACAATGGTGTTTGTACAATTTGCCTCACTACAACACTCAAAGAAATAGCAAACATCGGGAACAAATACTAGATAGTAGTAAAACTAATATGTGAGCCCCCTGCTCGCCATCGATCAGCATCGTCGTTCTCACTAAAGCATCACCTGTCACCTGCTTCTCAGTCTGCCCATCCACAACCGGATGAACATCCCAAGGTAATAAGAGGAAACATAAAGCCTTAAGTCAGACAACAATCTTAGTGAGCAATAAAACAGCTAACAAACTTCATCAATAAAGTATATGGGAATGGGTAAATAAACAACTAATCTACCCAGCTCCGGAGAAGACTTACACCTGCCTTCCTCACACCTGACAGTGATAGCCTTTACGATCCATACATCTAAAGGAATAACAACCCAGTCATGGAAATCGGAATAACCATTCATACATGGCAAAAGCTGCTCAACCATCACAACAAAGCATTCAAACATCTATGACTAACTCTGGCTCTCACATGGATTCAATGAAGAGTATGAGTAGTTGATCATGTTTGATGAACTTATCAATGCATAGATGTAATCCATGTGAACTTATCAACGCATAGATCTAAGGAAAGACACTTGAATTTGATGAAAAATATGATCAACTAATCATACACTTTATTGAATCCATGTGATAGCCAAAGTCAGTCATGGATGTTTGAATGCTTTGTTGTGATGGTTGAGCTGCTTTTGCCATGTATGAATGGTTGTTCTGATTTCCATGACTGGATTGTTATTCCTTTGGATGTATGGTTCGTAAAGGCTATAACTGTTAGGTGTGGAGAAGGCTTGTAAGTCTTCTCTGGAGCTGGATATATTAGTTGTTTATTTACCCATTCCCATATACTTTATTGATGAAATTTGTTAGCTCTTTTATCGCTCACTAAGACTGTTTTCTGACTCAAGGCTTTAAGTTTCCTCTTATTACCTTGGGCTGTACATCCGGTTGTGGATGGGCAGACTGAGAAGCAGGTGATGGGTGATGCTCTAGTGAGAACGACAATGCAGATCGATGGTGGGAAGAGGGCTCATATATCAGTTTTACTACTATCTAGTATTTGTTTCGGTTGTTTGCTCTCTGAATGTTGTAGTGAGGCAAACTGTACAAACATCATTGTTGATATCCATGTGTATGGGAAATACTTTCTAGTTGTCATGAAAGTTTAGTGTTTTCTGCTTCACTATCACTACCTGTTGTATATGTTCTATTATATTTTATCCTTGCGCTATGAGTTTACGATAGGTTCCGCTTATGTATCATACCTTCATGATCGCCCATAGCTGTCTGGCACACATTTCAATGCATTATTCCTCTTGTATAGTGCGGGGGTTGTGGGAGGTCGTCACGTTTGGTATTAGAGCTCTGGTTAACAATTTTAGCTAAAGTTCAAGGACATAATTATGTATGAGAGACGTACTTGTAGATTTCAGTTGGATGTATACTATATAATACTATATAGTATAGTAGCGTTTGTATTTCTTTTAGCAGTTTTCTTGAAAGTGGCTAATCAATCTAATTTGCATATTTAGAATAAGTCGACGCTATACGAGACATTATGCTAGGGAAGAAGATGTGCCCAGAGGGGGTAACAGCGGGGCACCTGATTACCTAGCTATGTTTGAAGCTATGATGGAAGCATGCCTTCGAAGGAACCCCGCTCCAGTGGCAGATACGGTTGAGGTTGGACTTCCAGTGCCTAGAGCTGTAGAATTTGCAAAGCTATGCAGAGACTTTACATCATTGGGAGGGAAACATTCAAGGGCATTGAACCAGTTGAAGAGGTTTAAAGGTGGATGGATACTTGTATTCGAATTTTTAAGGACTTGGGCATTGATGATGCAATAAAGAGGAAACTTGCATCAAGGCAGTTAGTAGGCAGAGCGATGGACTGGTGGAACTCTGTCACACTTGAGACTCCTGAAGAGGATATTTCATGTGAATTGTTCCAAGCTAAGTTTGAAGCAAAATTTATCTCCACCGTATAGAAGTCTGTTCTGTTTAAGAGATTCGTGGAGCTTAAACAGAATGGTCGCCCAGTTCTTGACTATATTTCTGACTTCGAGGCTTTGTCGAAGTATGCATGTTATTATGTGGATACTCCTTATCAAAAGAATGAGAAGTTTGTCTTCGGATTGGATGAATAACTTGGGAATTGGCTTATGGATCATCTCGATGATAGTTTTGAGATGACCGTCGAGAAGGCTTTAAGGAATGAAAGTTATTTTCCTAAGAAGATGCCTGCTGTTGCACCTAAGGAAGAACAGAAGCCACAATAGGGTGGTAATAATAAGAAAAGGAAGCAGCAGCAACATAAAGGAAAGGATGGCCAAAAGAATCAGAAGAATGAAGTGACTTGCTTCAATTGTTGGCAGGGCCATTTTCTAGTGAATGCAAGAATCCAAAAGCTGAAAAGAAGTGCTTCAAGCGTGGGAAGTTGGGACATGAGAAGAAATATCGTCCAGAATCATCTCAAGGGAAGCAAGTGGATAAGGCTTATGCTTTAGGGGAAGTGTCGTCTTCTTCGAAAGCTCCTACTGCAGAGGAGAAGGGGAAGGGTGTTGGGGTGCAGGGTACACTTTCTCTTCATGGTGTTTCGGTTCGAGTTTTGTTTGATACTGGAGCATCGCATTCTTTCATTTGCAATGAGCTTGTGTGTCGCTTGGGTTTGGAACCCGAGATTTGTGATAGACCATTGATCGTGACTGATCCAGTAGGGGGTTCATCCAGTTTGTGCATGTTGTGTCATGATCTAGTGTTGTCGAGTCATGGTTGCTCTTTTGTGTGTGATTGCTTTGTTCTTAACTTCGCTAGGTTTGGGATCATCTTGGGCATGGATTGGCTCAAGAGGTATGCGACAAGGGTGAATTACGAGAAGCTAGAGGTGAGAGTCGGGGATGTGGAAGTGCGGAAGGTGTTGATAAAGTGTAAGCGCGAAGAGGGTGTCTTCGTTATCTATCTATATTCGCATGTGATTCCACAAGAAGACTTGTCATCTATGTTGATCGCTAATGAGTATGAGGATGTCTTTGAAGAGGTCAAAGGGTTGTCGCCGCATCGTGAGATAAAGTTTAGGATTGATTTGGTCGAAGGTGTTAGACCAATTGTTATGCCTCTTAGGAAGATGGCGCATAAGGAATAGCGAGAGTTGAAGGTGCAAGTTGGAGACCTTCTTAGGAAGGGATTCATTTGGAGAAGTTTTTCCGAATGGGGTGCACCAGTCATGTTTGCAACCAAGGCAGATCGCTCGTTAAGATTGTGTGCGGACTATCGTGAGCTGAACAAGGTGACTAAAAAGAATAAGTATCCATTGGCAAGGATTGATGACTTGTTCGATCAACTTCACGAACCCAAAGTGTTTTATCAGATGGATTTGGCAACGGGATTTCACCAGTTGAGGGTGGCTAAGGATTGTGTGCCAAAGACTGCTTTTAGGACACCATCCGGTTTCTTCGGGTGGTTGGTGATGCCATTCGGGTTGACTAACGCGCAAGCGTATTTCATGGATCTTGTGAATAGAGTGTTCAGAGATCAGTTGAATAAGTTTGTTCTTGTGTTCATGGATGATATTCTGGTCTACTCCAAGAATGAGGAAGAACATAAGATGCATTTGAGAGTTGTGTTAGAGATCTTGCGAAAGCATCAGCTGAAAGCTAAGTTCTTGAAGTGTCGCTTCTGGAAGGATGAAGTGAGATTCTTAGGCCATGTAGTTTCTGGAAAAGGGATAACTGTTGACCTTGCTAAAGTGGCAGCAATGCAGGATTGGGATATACTGCAATGGATGTACGGAGTTTCCTTCCGTTGGCTGGTTATTACCGACGGTTTATCAAGGACTTCTCCAAGATAGCTGCACCATTAACGGGATTAACAAAGAAGAACCAAGTGTTCACATGGGATGCAAAGTGTGAACAAGTGTTCGGAATCCTGAAAGAGAGACTAACGAGTGCACCTGTGTTGACCATTCCAAGCAGGAATGAAGAGATGGTGGTGTATACCGATGCATGTGGTACTGGACTTGGAGCAGTACTAATGGAAAATGATATGGTGGTGGCTTACGCGAGTCAACAGCTAAAGCCGCATGAGAGGAATTACCCAACTCATGATTTAGAGTTAGCGGCGATTGTGTTTGCTCTGAAGATGTGAAGACATTACCTATTGGGAGTTCGATTCGAGTTGTTTACGGATCACAAGTCATTGAATTGTCTTTTCTCCCTAAAGGATTTGAATCTTCGGCAGCAAGGGTGGCTAGAGTTTCTGGCATCGTACGATTTTGGTATAGCCTATACTCCTGGCAAAGGCAACGTAGTTGCAAATGAATTGAGTCGAAAACAAGCTAGTCTGGGAGCGATGTTTTCGGAATGGAAGAGCCTTGAGTATTTGGCAAGGTTTGATTTTAGGCCAAGGTGTGAGTTGGCACCTGAAATATTGGGAAGCTTGTCGATAAGACCTACTCTTATCGAAACGATTGGCGAGAGCCAAAAGAAAGATGCAAAGCTTGTCGAGTTTATCCAGGGATTAGAACCAGAGGATAAAGAGTTTGAAGTTGACCGAGAAGGTTGGCTTAAAAAACAAGGGCGATTGGTTGTTCCTGATATCGACGGATGAGAGATGAGGTTATGAGAGAATGTCATCACTCGAGGCTGACAATTCATCCCTGTGGTAATAAGATGTATCAATACATGAAGCGAGTTTACTACTGGGAAGGGATGAAGCGAGATATTGGAAAGTTCATTTCCAAGTGTATGAACTATCAGTTGGTGAATGATGAATAGAAGAAGCCAAGTGGGTTGCTTCATCCATTGGTAGTTCCTATATGGAAGTGGGAGCAGATATTGTTGGACTTTCTCGATGGAATACCCAAAACCAGGGCAGGAAATGAAGGAATCTGGGTTATCGTGGATCGCTTGACCAAAAGTGCGAGATTCATTCCTGTCAAATCGACCAGGACGACAACGAAATTGGCTGAACTTTTTGTGAAATTGATAGATCGATTCCATGGTGTCCCAAAGAGTATAGTGAGTGACTGAGATCCATTATTCATGAGTGGATTTTGGAAAAGTTTGCAAGAAGATTTGGGAACAGAGTTGTGCTTGAGTACAACATATCATCCCCAAACTGATGGTCAGACCGAGAGAGTCAATCGAGTTTTGGAAGATCTCCTGAGGGCTTGTGTGTTAGACTTAGGAGGATTATGGGAGAACCATCTACATCTAGTTGAGTTTGCATATAATAATAGCTACCAGTCTAGCATTGGAATGGCACCATACGAGGCGTTGTATGGGAGGCCGTGCAATTCTCCGGCATGTTGGTTAGAAACTGGAGATAAGTTGGTACTTGGGCCGGAGATGATTAGAGAAACCTCGGATTGTATCGAGATCGTTCGGCAACGAATGAAGGCTGCCCAAGACTGTCAGAAGAGTTACGTCGATAAGCGTCATAAGGAATTAGAATTCGACGTAGGCGATATGGTTTTCGTGAAGATTTCGCCATTAAAGCATGTGGTTCTATTCAAAAGCAAAGGAAACTTAGCTCCAAGGTTTGTTGGACCATTTCCAATAGTCCAGCGAATTGGAAAGCTTGCATATAAATTGGAGTTACCCGAGAAGATGTCGAGTGTGCATAATGTGTTCCATGTGTCGTTTCTAGGGAAATTCGTGCACGATTCAAATATACAGAGCAGTATGAAGGCTTGGAATTAGAAACCGCAGTTACGAGACCTCGTAAGCCACATCGTGTTGTGGGGAATGACACGAAACAACTTAGGAGGAAAACGGTGAAGCTAGTCAAGGTACAATGGAGTGAAGATAGTAACGATTGTTTGTGGGAGACGAAAGAGAGCATGAAGGCGACTCATCCAGAACTCTTCATCGGTAGGATCTTGTGATATCGTATCATCCTTATATCTTTGTATCTTGTTGTTGTGTGATAGAATTTCGCGTGCTAGGATAAGGCTATGGATGCATGGCTTGATGGTTGCTAGTTTAGATGATAGAATGGGCTTCTCATGGATGACATGCATGAGGAATTGTTGTGGTTGCTTGTGTTTGCTTGGAATTTCGGGGGTGAAATTCTTAAGAGGGGGAGAAAACAAATGGGCCTCTCCAAATTAGCCCATTAAGGCTCCCAAAACCCGAACAGCCAACTAAAAAACCTTAAAACAGCGATTCCTCCCAAACTGTTGAACCAAATCCTTAATGTATCCAATCTACAGAAAGACAATCATCATTTCCTTTCCAATGGCACAGGTATCATCCTCTGATTTGACATGAGTCAAAAGTTATGCCCTGTACAAGACTGACAAGGGAAAAATAGTCACAAACAAAATCAGTAAAAATTATGGACAAGTCTCACATCCCCATAAGCAACATATTAAAAGATGAGAATGGTCCAACCCTTAGGGAATAAAACAAAAATATTTTACGATCTTCCGATACGTAAAATATGGGCTGTTACACCAGACACTCCGGATAAAGACCCCATTAAGCCCACTTGTGCTATCCTTACTTATACCAAATACGCAAGCACGTATTTCCTCTGAGGAAGGAGGTGCGGCAAGACCAGAGCTATTAGAAGGTAGGACCGATCTGGGAATTAAAGCTAGAAGAGTCGGGTTAGAGACCGACACAGAAGGAGATCTGAGAAAGGATTGGAAATAGGAAAAAATAGTTTCTTTGACTTCACTCGGCATGGAAGCCATAGAGAGATCAGGGCATTCAATATGAATCGTAGGAAAATTCTTCTTCTTACAGATACAAGGATGGAAAATTTTGGAGTTCGTATCACCTTCAACAATCCACTTGATCCTCGCCTTCTGGCGAAGATATTCATGCTCAATACAAAGCTTCGACTAGAAGGCCAATTGGGCAATCACACAAGCCTTCTTGTTAGCGGCAGAGGGACTCTTATCAAAAGAAGATTTAGCTAAAGCAAGAGTTTCTTCGGCCGCTCGAACGTGGTTGAAGATATTCTTGAAAACAAGAACATTCCATGCCTTAAAGGCAAGCCTCAAGATGGTTCAGCTTATGAGAAAACACAACACACGGGGAACCAAGAACAAGGGATTTCCAGGAGTCTACCACAACTCTATGGAAAGTGTGGTGTGATCTCGACATACGCTGGAATCGAAAAGAAGACGGGCTAGAAAGTGAAAGGGGAGAACAACAAAGAATCATTGGAGCATGATCTGATAAGTACAATGCAAATGAGAAACATAGAAGGTGAATGGAAGGTTGAACCCCCTTCTGAACCAAAAACTCTATCATGTCTAGAAAGAATTCGATTTGACCCATCTTGGCTATTACCAAGTAAAAGCCGAACTGAAGAAAAATACTTCGGAAAGACACGAACTGACGATGAAGGCATTAATATCCACTACTGCCACATGGTTAACGGCATCGCCTCCCCATTTCTCAGCTTGGTAGGTGACATCATTAAAGTCGTCTCCCAAAACCGATACCAGAAAACCCAGGTCGGAAAGAGCGAGGATGTCGGCCCAAAGGGCCAATCTCTCTATCCTATCGTACTTAGCGTAGACTGTCGAAAATAGAAAAGGTGGGGAAAAAGAGGGAACCGAACATGCTACCGAGAGTAGCTGACCGGAATCAAAGATAGGGTGGACGATAACATTTTTGGACCAAAGGATCCAAATCTTGTCGGACACATTGGCTAAGGCACCCCAAAGCTAAGAGACAAAACTGACTTGATGATTTCCTCCAGACCGACAAAAGGTTCCAGAAGCGCCACTAGGCAGATAGGAAGCTTCTTAACAATGCGCTTGAGTCTAGCCACCGACGCATCACTACCTATACCACGAACGTTCCAGAAAAGGAAATTCGCCGTCTAAGAAGAATAAAAAACAAACAGACACACAAAAAGTATATACCACGCTCCAGCAGGGAGAAAAAACGATCACACAGATCGAATAAGATAAAGCATGTATTGAGTAGATCTAATGATCTGCTCAGACGCCGCTATAGAGCGTGCGTGAATGGTGCGGGGAGTGCGAGGAGCCGCTCGCAGACTACAACGCATGGAGTGTGTAGACGAGCGAATGGATGCCTCATAGGACATAGAGACCTCTATACTCTGATCTGGTGGATAAGAAATCGACCCACCAGATCATGAAGGGCAAGAATTCTTAGTAAGTCGAGATAGGCGATCATTAATGATCGCTATCTCTTTCTTACTAAGAAGGGGGGATGAGATGGAACAGGAAGATACTGGAAAACAAGAAGAAAGGGAGGGACACACCTGGCCAACAAAAACAAAAAAAGCAGCGTAGAATGTGGAGTTGTTCACACGAGACAACACCAATTACTGTTTGAACTTAACCAATGCCGAACTGTCATCAGATTGACATCCTTGCCAAATAGGAAAGTTCTCAAGCCGGTACACCAATAGCCAACTCAAGGTAAAGTCGAAATAGGGTGTCTACCTCCCCAGTAATCAATAAAGTGGATCAATGCAGGATCCGCTAATTGTCTACGACAGGGAAACCAACTATCCCACTTAGACAAAACCCAATGTAACTGCCAATATAGCCCATAAAGAACCGATAACCCAAAACAAATCACATGAGTCACTAACGACACAAGTCATAAGATCACTAATTAGCAAACAAAAAAAACAACGGACAAATTAATGGTGACCATCTCCCTACCGAAATAAGTGATTTCCTATTCCCAAATCTCCCTTTTTTCTTTTATTTCGCGTTTTGCGATTGTTCCCCGTTCTTTGTTTCTTGATATCATCGCTTTGTTTATTCTCTCTTGACACTTTGCACGGTGGTTTTTCTATGTAGGAGGAAGCACCCATCTTAGGCTTTTTCACTCTTGTGGTTTCTGTGGTTTACGTTTAGATTTGATTGTTATTTATGAAGCAATTTTTGATGCCTTCGAAGTTTGTGTGTCATTGCCTTCAACCGTTCTGTTCTGATTGAGGATAAGTCCTATGTGAATCTGTGTTTGTTTCTTCAACACTATTTTCTGATCATAGGTAATTATTTTGTGTATGTATGTGTTGTTTCTTGCAAGTTTTCTTCTTTAGGGTCATGTCAACGTATTATTAAGGATAGGTTATTCGCGGCAGGTTGTTATTTCAATGGTTGTTGAATTAAAGGTTTTATGGCTTTTCGTCGGGAGTCGGTGGTATGAAGTGATTCGATCGTGCCTCCTATTCGGTTTCTACATGGGGTAATTTCATGTTACCTTCCTAATGCCAAGTGCTGGCCTCCACTCCAACAAGTGTCTCATAATATCAACCTATCAAGAGTTGGAGGTAGATGCTTGGCTCATCCCTGATCGTTTAGGTTTCAGCCCTCTCTCACTGCCTTTGTACCTTTTTCTGTTGGTGATAGACCTAGCTCTGGTGGCATGGCTAGTGCTCGGGAACTGCCGCCTCTTCCCATGTTTAACTCGTTTCCTTTTCTCTAGTTAATTAGGGAAGAGGAGGAAGTTATTATTAGCAGAAATCCCTTATTTTTGAGGCCACAACCTGAATGAGTTTGGCTTAAGGGTTTTGATTTTCATATCCTTTCTGCTTGGAGGGCTTGTCCTCACTTGTAGGGTGTTAGACCTCCTCTCGTAGGTTGTCGTCACCTTTCCCCATGGTTGATGGGGGAAACTGATGATGTTTTGGATATGTTAGCTGTTAGTTTTCCAGCTTACTACGGGTGTGGCATCTGCATTGGATCTTTTTCATAATTGCAGACGGTATATTGTTCCTATTTTTCT
The DNA here is from genome assembly GCA_030737875.1 of Allium sativum. Lineage (NCBI taxonomy): Eukaryota > Viridiplantae > Streptophyta > Magnoliopsida > Asparagales > Amaryllidaceae > Allium > Allium sativum. The sequence continues at coordinate 314,122,885 of CM060913.1, forward strand.
GTATTTTCTTTCATAGTTTACTTTTATTTTGTTGGGTGTTGGGCCTAGCTGGATATTGTTCTCATGTTTTTGCTTAGGATTGGTTGACCATTTCCAGGTTATTGGCTTGCTTTTGGATTGTCAAATCTTCCTTTTGTTGTTGGGTGTTTCTGTATAGGCCTCTTAGGACTTGTTTTCGAGTTGGTTATGTTTGGGGTTCCTTATGTTTGTGTAGGTTGTGTGGTGTGATGCTTAGTGTGTACGTTCTGGTCGGGGGTGTCACGGTGTCCTATATTTGGCTTCGTCTCTTTCTTGAGTTGGTTGTTGTCGTGTTTGCGGTTTTGGGAGTTCCTCCAGTTTGTTCAAGGGTTTTTGTCTACTCATTAGGGAAAATTTCATCCTTTCCGCTACCTCTATGTGTTTTTTGGTTGAGGTTGCCTTCGTTTCCCTTGTGGCAGAAACCAGTGTTTTTTTACACTATCGGGGCAGTCGGAGGATTGGTCCACCTGGTTTCACTCGATGTACTCAGTGTGGATTTCTTGGTGTTTGGGGCGTAGGTTGTGCAGTGGGAGTTGCAGTCTCTCATTTTGGATTCAGTGATATGGCATGTGGCGAACGTTTTTCTTTATGGCCAAGTTCCCCTTTCATCGTTGGTTTATCATGGTCTGATCACTCGATCTCCTCGATCTGTTTCTGTGTCGCCCCACCCTTGTGGTCTAGATCTTTTAGGTCTCCCTTCGGATTGCAATCCCATCAATCCAATAACAATTTTGCTAAGGAGGAGACCTTATAACAAGTTGCGACATCTCAACATCCCCTTCCCCCACTATTCTTCCTCATTCACTCCAATTTCTTAGCATAGATGTGGTAAGGCTCATTAATAGCCACTTATCTTAACTCACTAAGAATACCTCCTTTGTCTTGAGAAAAATCACCTTTTGTCCCTTTTCGGCCCTTCTTGCTCCTTACATGTGGGCACTCCTTTTAGGCATGTCGCTCACTCCTCGACTGTCCTTTGGTTTCCCTCTTGTCCTACTCCTCGCTTGGGAAGGAGTAGGAAAGAAAAGGCTATCATTCGCACCCCCATACCATTCCCCCTCATTCTTTAGCTGCCCAAGAGCAGATAATTAGAACCACTATGTCTGTTTTCTATTTGATCAGATATGTATTCTTCGGTTTTTCTTGATTGCTTTCTCTATTTTTTCGGCCATGGTTAATTGCCTATTCTGGATCATTCATGGTGTGGGGAACGATTCTTCTTCCTCGCGCCTCAAGCGTACATCCAGAAGCATTTTGTTCGGCTTGTAGCACTCCTAAAACCACTAGTATGGATAGAGGTGCTTTCTGATCTCATGCTTCTAAATTTTGGCGAAGGCATGCATAATATGCCCAACAAAATTTGGATTCGTTGGGACAACGATAACTCTGTCCTTCCCATTTTTGATTATGCGTAGCTTTTGTCTGTTTCTTCAAAAAAATATTAGTGTTTTTTTCTCTTTAAACGAATTGATCTCTATTCTTTTTTGTTTATAGGATTATTGTGTTATTCTAAACAGTCGAAGTGTAGCTAAAAAGAAAAAAGAAGATAAAATAAACTATGTATGCTAGACATGACACTTTATTTATATCTTATAGGAATAATTATCTTTTAGAAACACTTTAATATGATTGTATACTCGAAATGCAAGTTTAATATGATAGTATATTGGAATCGATAACTTAACATTGTAATGAAAAATAATATTAACCGAATATCAATAGGCACCGAATACATTTTTTGGCAGAGCCGATCGGTTTTTAAAGTGACGCAAACACTTATTATTATAACAAATAATAATTACATGGATACAGGAGGTTGGCAGATTACTAACCTACTACCTCAGTTTTTAAGGTGGACCGCCCACTACAGCTTTTCAGGCTTATAACACAAGAGCTAGACGATTTTATTTTAACTACAAAATTACCTGCTCCAAGCACACAATGCAGGGAGGCTGAACACACAATCTCAAATTATACAAAGTACCAGACTAAGTACAATACATGACCTACAGCCATACAATTGAAAAGAAATTAGTAAAAGCACAAGGTTGCAACTTCTAAAAATTATATCTTAACGGCTCAACAGGGTAATAAAGTCAATATGACTTTACTTGACAACATAGAGAAAGGCAAGGCATAGCACAACAGTTGCATGATTATAGTACGCAAGTACTTCACAGAGCTGTAAACTTTGGACGGCGACCGACCCAAAGATCAACACCAGCAGCACCGAAGAGACAAGCACCAAAATTTCCGAGCACAACCCAAAAGCTAAAATTCCAAACAGGATTCCATGAAAATACGACATAACAGACAAACCAAAAGAACACTTTGACATAATAATTGCATCCCAACTAAAAAATAATCTAACATGAATCCAAATTTCTTGACCGGTGATGGTTGTAAAGGGGGGAAGCACCAACACATAATCCGCAAGATCAGAGCATAGCTTCCTGTGTATGCAGAGTAACAGTTGATGCTCAGACAGGAAGCATCATATAGACCATCGCCAAAGAAACATCACAAACCAAAAGAAAATAGTAAAGACGCTCGAAACAAGCACAACAAACCCAAATCATACCAAGATGCAAAACCAGATGAAATTAAAACTCATAGCAAGGGCGGACCCAGGAATTACCACTAGGGTGGGCTAAATTTAAAGCAATCATTTTTTAAAATTATAATGCAATTTCAATTGTTACTACAAAACAACAATCACAAGAAAAGATTCAAAATAATAAGAAGTAGATTCATATTCACTTTTAATACATAACATTTAGCTTAATTGTGGACGACGAGTCTTCGCAGAGTCAAATTCCTTAACTACAAAATCCAAATCAATCTTTCAAGCAAAATCACGCTCCAAATAAAGAGACATGCAATCAGCAAGAAATTGATCCCCCATAGCATTGCGGATCGCCGTTTTCACATGTTTCATACCTAAAAATGCTCTTTCGGTAGTTGCGGTAGTGACAGGAAGTGTTAGCACAAGACGGATCAACTTATCAATCATATAATAGTTTTCAAACTTTCTCGTCACAAATAATGATTAACATAAACCACCAGGTGTAGTTAGATTTTCAAATCGAGGATCACTTTTAACATCTAGCTCATAATGCATCAATTGACATTGCAAAGCATGAATGTCTTGTCCACTAAAATCCATGAAGTTAAATTTTTTGGCAAGCTTGCATATATTTTCTGCATTAAAAGTCTTAAAGACATCACTAGGATCTAGAGCTGAATTAAGAGTAAGAAGTTCAACCACCGCACCATTGAATCTATTTTCTAACTCCATTAGTTGGAAATCAATCGTAGAGTTAAAAATGTCATAATGATAATGATGTTCAACCATGATGGCATCCCGTTGTTGACAGCTGCGACTTGTACCCTCTTTATATGGAGAACTCATATTAGGAACTACATTGTCATGACGATGACAAAAAGTTAACAAAGTCTTTAAAAATGTATCTCATTACTCCAATCTTAACTTTTGAAGAAGAATTTTTGTTGTTGAAACTAATTTCACCGCATTCAAAATATCTTGAGATTTGCATTGTAATGCTTGGCAAAGTCCATCAGTGATGCCCATTATTTTATCCATTAAGTGCAAAATAAATAGAAAATCAAAGCTTCTTAATGTTTTGAATATACCGAAAGCTTGACCTCCCATTGTTTGATGTCCGCTCTTTTTAATACATTCAACAATCAAGCAAGCAGCATCATACATATTTATTAAATCTCTCACGGAATCATACATATTTTCCTCTTTGAATAGTATCAATCATTTCAGTTTTTTTTAAACTTTAGACAAATCAAACTTTAGTTTTTTTTAACAAATCAAAATACATTTGAACAACCATGAATGTCAAACTTAAATTGATTTAAACAAACTAAAGTTTGATTTGTTTATTCAATTTGAACAACCGTGAATGACAAATGAAACATAACTATGGACCGTTGAATTTAAAAAAAATCAAACTTAAATTGATTAATCAAACTTTAGTCCCATAAAAATCAAACTTAAATCAAAGTACATTCTAACAAATGAAACATAATTACAGACTGTCAATTCATTCGCCGTTTCTTTTTAAACTACTTTAGACAAATCAAACTTTAGTCCCATAAAAATACAACCTAATGACTAATTGGTTTAACAATCACAAACGAGACCAATTCAGTAATACTTGAATTGATTAATCTATCGAGCTGGCCGCTGAGATGCAATTAGGAGAACAATTCAGTAATCCCTGAAATCATAAACAGGGAAAATTTTAGGGTTTTTCTTTCAATTAATCGATTTCTAGTTTAATAATTTGAAAGAGAATGAAAATCACCAGAATTGATTAATCTATCGGCAAGGAAACTGCTGAATTGAAGATTGGAGAATCGCGATTCACGAGTCTTGTTTTTTATTCTTTCTTTCGTGCGCTGCCTCGCAGAAAAGCAGAGAACGAGCACTGGAACCCTAGAGTGGAATAAATAACACGTTCATTGCTTTGGTTTTTGCCCTCCGCGTTTTTGCCTTTCCGCCTTTCTATTTTGGGCTGGGCTGATTTATTGAGGGGCATTTTTTTTATTTCGGGTTGCATTTTTAGACTGGGCTACAGCCCAGCTGAGCATAGTGCTCAGTCCGCCCTTAACTCATAGTAATCCCAGAGCACCATCCGTACCCAATGCCACAATCACTACATATCCACGTAAGTTGTATCACCGTCTCGTGTGTGGTTCATGAACAAAGTCAACTGGTCAAGTTGGGTACGAGGGAGGAAGGGACAACATGCAATATCCAAAACGTTCGGCTCATCAAAAGCGAGATAGGGGAAAGAAGATCGAAAAGAGGCGCAATACAAAGCGAGATTTATGGTTTGAGAGGCCGACTGCTGCTAGGACTAGGCATGGAGAAAGCAAGAGAAATAATGGAGGAGGATAGAGGCGAAGAAAGTCGAATTAAAAGATGAAGAATTGAATTTCGAAGGTAGTAGAGAAAAACTTGTCCCTATTTCCAACCTAGCAGCCGACGATTTGTTTCGCCAGCATAAAATGGTTAAAAGTAAGAGGACGACAATGAATAGAAGGCTTTCTCGCAATCCAAAAAAAATGAAGAATCCAAGCATGCATTCGAAAGATTTAATGCAATGATAGAGCATATTGAGCCACTTTATGATAACATGGATGTTGGAAATGCAAGCAAGTCTATCACATACAATAATATGCAAATGAATGAAAATTATGAAATTGTTGTGGAAATTGATGGAACAATCGATGATGCAGATAGAAATCTAGTTTCGAATAAGAGGACTAGAGGCCCAACTAAAGTGAAAATACTTTCTTAAGATGTTTCAAGTCGAATTGAAGTCGAGTTAAATTCATCAGGCGGACTAATAGGAAAAAGGTGAAATTATATATCTTCTTATTTAGGGCCTCTTGTATGTGAGCACGTTCCATTTACACTTGTCGACCAGTGGAAACTTAGCGATGACATGGAAGTGGTTATATTGGAATCCATTCAGGTAATTGTACTTGTTCTTATTTGATTTTAATGTAATCTTATTTTCTGCTTTCAACCTTTTTTCTATTAGGTTTCTGTTTTTCTCAATACAATTTATCCAACAATCTTCATCAGCTTAAATGCTTTACATACGATTATGCTTTGAAAATTTATTAAACAGAAAAAGAGAACTCACATAACCTAAACATATGATTATCAGAGAAACTTAGTGATTTCTATAGCAAGAAATTTGCAACAAAATTGTAGCTTTTTCGTTCGATGAAACTTAGACAAGTATTTCATATAATAAATTACACTTTTCTATCATCCTTATGGCAACTTTAGTGAACAAGAAGGAAGAATTAGTAAACGTTGGTTAAGTCGAAATGTCAACACAACACTCTTCCTATGTGTTTCTTGCTTGATCAAATTATTGTCAATGCGAAAGTGATTTTACTTGGGATTAACGCATAATATTTATGCTTCAATTGGAATTAATCCAAAAAACAAATTTGGTTATTATTTTTATACCTACAATGTTATGCACTACATTAAGAACTTTGGTGCATGATGGTGGTAACTGGCATAGAATGCAGAGTTATGTAATTTTCAAATGCATGGTATGATGAAAATAAAATTCCTAATTTTTTTAAACTCTCTTAATAATTTGAACATGGTAATGACATAAAAAAATCTTTGGCTACTTGTGATTTCTAAAACGTTTCTTTTAATACTGCTAAATATCGATTTGCAACTTTGAAATAAATATTTCTTCCTAGAATTTAAAAACATTGCTCTAGTGCATTTTCTTATTATAGTGATTCCCTTAACTCTTGTTTGGTTCCTTATGCTAATTTAGATGATTGTTAATTTGTTCAATTATGGTTACACAAGCGTAAATAATATTCCAAATGTCCAACTATCACCTGGATTCATGTACTTTACTTGAAGACTTCGAGCATGGATATCGATTTTAACCCTATATATTAGCACACGTAATTGTCTTACAAATTTTAGAGCATAAGAGGTGGATGATACTATATTTGGTAACAAAGATTTTACATTGTACAATGTGTTGGAGAATGGAGTTTTGATGAAAACAACCTTATTTCGATGTTAATTAATTATAAAATATATATATACCATCTCTATCTAGAATATATATATATATATACATATATGCAGGATTTATGTACATGAATTAATACTGAAGACTGTATAGTTTTAGAGTTTCAGAGATTCAAAATTCAGAGAAGATTCAAGACTCATGAGTAATCAAGATTTCAAGAGTTTAAGATAAATATAGTAAAAGAGTCTAGTTTATGTAAGACTCTGGATATCACTCCAGATTCAAATTCAAATTCTGATTTTCAAATTTCAAATTCTATTTTCAAATTTTATTCTAATTAAGTTTTTCTATTTTACTTTTGATTTTAAACTCAAGTTTTAAAGTTAATAAGTTTACATACATTTATATAGTTATATACTTCTATATACTTTATATTTATTAAGTTTTAAACTTTATAATTTTAAAAATATGATTGTATAATTTATATTTATGATTTTATATGATTTCCTACTTTATAATACTTATTTACGTCACTATGTTTTGATTTAATAATTTTTAGAATTATATATATATCAAAACACCTGGAAAATACTCAAATTTCAATTTTTAAATTACATATGTCGACATACATAGTTAGCCATGTCGACACATAACTGTCACTATTTGTAACGTTCCAGAAGCATTGCAACCTTTCAAATCTTAAAAATAGGGGTTGAATTCGGATTTTTTAACTGTTCTTCTTCCCCATCTTCATCTCCTTTCATTACACCATTATTATATCATATTTTTATGATTTCTACACTTATACTCAACCGATTTCAAGTCTAATTATATAAAACTTATTCTCTTCTCACCCTGTACTCATTACTCTCTGAATCGAAGTGCTATTGAAGAGTTATGGGGCTGTTGTAATCTTTTGGGATATTTTTGGAAACGGTGTGTTTCTTATTGCCGTGAAATCAAGGAAGGAAACGATGGTAACCTTGTAGCCGGGGAAATCAAGGGGAATATACTTGATCAAGGGTGTTTGGAATCGGTGGTAACCTTGTGGCCGTGAAATCAAGGGTGTTGTACTTAGATATTGATATCATAATAAAACTCTGCGCAATCCAACGTTGCGTGGTACTGTACGTAGGAATAATCTGAACCAGTATAAAATCCGGTTTGTTCTTTCCTTTTCTGCATTTTATTTCTGTGTTTGTGTTTGATTCTGTGTTTGTGATTATATTTATGGTGTGTGATTCATATAGTTGATCATATAAGTTTTAAATTTTCTTAAATTTCTTAAAAACACTATTCACCCCCTCTAGTGTTATTTTTGCCTTAACGATCCATTCTGCATTCCCTAACAATTGGTATCAGAGCCTGGTCTTTCAAAAAGTTTATAATCTGATTTTTGAAATTATTAAATGGCAACCAACACTGGTAATAATAGTTCTTTGTAGAGGGTCAATCCACTGTTAGACCACCACTGTTTAATGGTAGTAATTATTCATATGGGGCATGTAGAATGAAAATTTATTTACAATTAGTAGGATTAGACACATGGAATATCACACAGACTGAATATGTAGAACCCACAACTAATTTTTCACAATGGCCTAATGAACAAAAGGCTATTGCATAAGCAATTCTAAAGCCATGAATATGTTATTCTGTTCATTAGATAGGAACGAGTTCAATAAAGTGTCAGTATGTAAAACTGCTTATGAGATTCGGAGAACTTTACAAGTCACTCATGTAGGAACTTGTAAAGTTAGACAAACAAAGATATCAATGTTAGTTAATCAGTTTGAGTTATTCAAAATGAAGGAGAACGAATCTATCTCCGATATGTATTGAAGATTTCAAGAGATAGTGCATTCATTAACATCACTTGGGAAAACTTATTTTGAAGAAGACCAAGTCAGAAAAATATTGAGTTCATTAACTTCAAAATGGGATCAGAAAACATTGGTGATTGAAGAAGCCCATAATGTCAGTGAAATAAGGATTGAGGAGTTAATCAGAAATCTGATGTCTTTTGAATTCCAACTATAGAAAAGAAAGGAAAACAAGCCAACTAAAAAGAAATCCATAGCATTTAAAGCAACAAAAAATGATTATGACTCGAGCAGTGAAGACGATGAAGAAACAGCCTTAATGACAAGACATTTCAGAAAATTTCTGATCTACAGAAGGAAAAATAATTTTCAAAATAATAACCATGGAAGTTTGGGAAGAAACGATGGTCGATGTTATAACTATAATAAACCAAGTCATATGAAGAGAATGTGTCCATATCCAGATATATCGATTCAACAAACGAACAAATGCAATTCATCAAAGAAGAGAAAGAGAGCATATGCAGCAACTTTAGACGACTCAGACTCATCGTCAAGTGATGAAGAGCCAGAAACCGAAAACTCAAACATGCGCTTCACAGCAATTCAGAATTCAGAAAATTTCGAAGAAAAGGATCTAAAAACCGAGTAAGCCTTAATAAAATTTTAAATTTTTTGTTGAAGGGACGTTTTGTTTACTTTGTTTTTAAACTTTAAACTTCAAAATTCAAACTTGAAATTTAAAATTAAAATTTGAATTTTGAAATTCAAAATAATAATAATAATGAAATAATAATTAATAAAATAAAATTTGGATTTTTGTTAGGATTAGAATTATTTCAGGTAATAATTAAACCAGAAATATAAATCAATAATTTAAAACTAAAATTCATAAAAGCCAAATGTCCTTTGAAATTGAACATATATGTCTACATACATATGTCTATATGTCGACATATCAGCCTGTAATTTTGATTTCAAATATTGAATTTCAAAAGTTTAAAATTTTCAAACTTCCCTCCAACTTTTCACCAACTCCCAAGGTCTGAAAAGGTGTCACATATTTCTGAAAAGTTGTGCATATTCAGTTCATATCCATTCAATTTATATATATACATCTATTCGCTCAACTTCTCATTCACAATTCAAACCGTAATCTTCATATCTATACTCTTCAAAACAATCACTTCAATGGCTTCCTCAAGTTCATCTCAGAAATCGAAGTTAACCAAAACCATCAAAGGTTATCTTCATAATGATAGAGAAGTTATCAAAATCTATGTTCACTATTTAGCAAATGCAAAAGTTAATACAGGTGCTTTCGCCATCTTTGGATACTTTCCATCCTATGATCTTATTTCTCTCTTCAATCACAATGAAGTATTAAGCTTAATTAACTCTCGGGATAACGATGAAGTGTATTACCTTAAGCTTGTCAAGATGTTCTATGCGAATCTTAATCGACCAAATTTGGAGTACCGTCAAAGGCACACAAATTGTTCTAGATTGCGAAATCTTGGGCAATATCTTAAATTGTAGAAGCATGGGCTCGGATTTTTCGGATTTCAAAATTGATGAAACTAATTTAGAGACTTATCACAACATATCTGAAAGTGATGCTCAAATGGAATTCAAAAATCGCTTTTTCCACCCAAAAACAAGAATCATAAACCTTCTCCTTTAACATACCATCACTCCTCATTCCGGGAACTTTAACAACCCAACTCTCAAGGTCCAAAAAGCACTCTTTGCTATTATTGGTGGCTATAATATCAATTGGGCAGACATGATCTTAAGACAGTTCAAGTCCATAGAAACTTCATCTAGAGAAAACAATCTTTATTATGGAGTTTATCTGACTCCCATTTTCAAATAAGAGTTGATCTTCGTAGAGAAGAATTTGTGCCAAGAAAGGTGTTTGACTCCAAAAACATACACCTTTAGCAATTTCCTCTCAATTTCAAACCGTATGAGACATTCGAAGACAAATAAGCTCGAATGCAACAAGAACAAAAGCCTTTGGAAATCGAAGAAGAAGAAGAAACTTCTTTAGAAAGTGTTGAGTGCCCAACCAACACTAGTACCATTTCCAGAGAGATGATTGTTCAAAATCAAGTAAAGATAGTTAACGATCAGAAGAAGCTCAAAAAGAATTTTTCCAAAATGACTAAGTTCATGAGCAAGATAGGAAGAAGGCTTGGAATTTCATCTTCCTCCTCATCATCCGCTGAAAAATAGCCTACCTAGTTTAATTTGTCTTTAATATTTGCTTCTATTTCCTTTCGAATCTCGTATTTAGTGTGCCTTAATTAGTTGGATGTATTTGCTTTTTACGAAGTAATGAATGGAGTTTTATTTATGTCAAAATCATCTTTAAGTTACTGTAAAAATTTTAGAATTACATATAATATAATATATAAACAAAAGACTAAAAGTTTGTAAATTTTCAAAAAAATTTACCGAGTATGTCGACATACATACTTGACTATGTCGACATATAACTGCCAAATTTTCACAACTTTTCAAAATTTAAAATTAAATAACTAACTCGTGTCCATTCAAATCCAACGAATTCCAGACCCTATTTAAGCCTACTTCTTCCAGAAAAATTCATTATTTCATTTCTCATTCTTCTCTATTTATTTCTTATCAAAGCTATGGCTAATCCAATTCATAATCTAGGAGAAAATCTTGAAGAAACATTGAATTCCTTCAAGAACATCCTCTCTATAATACTATGTAATCAGCGTCATCTAGGATTAATTCAACTGAGTGTGGTTGAATATCAAGAGAAGCATTTTGACGTAATTCATTGGTCAATCTCTTCTCATTTCAGAAACGAAAACAACGAAGCACCAATCACCAATGAAGAAGGCTGTAAGGACATCAAGAAAAATCCAATCACTAGACAAGATGAATGGGTTGATATCCCAAGAAATGTTTAATTGTTTGTTATGATTTGATTGGTTTGATTTGTTTGAATTTCTTTGAACTTATGATTGGTTTGAATTACTTGACTTAAAACATGTATATTAAAACATATGTAAATTAATACTTAGATTGGTGTGCTTGGATTGATTTGCATGACTCAAAACATATGGAATTATGATATTTAGATTGGTTTGTATACTTAGTATTGATTATTGTATAATCATAAATTTATGGGGGGTATTTTAAGATTATATATTTAGGATTCAGGGGGAGTACTTTACTTTAGTATATGAATTATTTAGATAGTTATAGGATTTATGGGGAGTATTTTTAGAATTTATTTTTGACAGTTCCAAAGGGGGAGAAATTTTAAAATATAGACTTAGTTTAAGTAGAATATATAGGATTCATATTGACAGAGGGAGTATTGGAAGGATCAACATCAATAGGTATGCATAGGTATGATATTTTATAAACTAAGGTTGTCATCATCAAAAAGAGGAAGATTGTTGGAGAATGGAGTTTTAATGATAACAACCTTATTTCAATAATAATTGATTATAAAATATATATACTAACATCTTTATCTAGAATACATATATACATATGTGCAAGATTTGTATACAGAAATTAATACCGAAGACTGTATTGTTTTAGAGTTTTAGAGTTTCAGAGATTCAGAATTCAGAGAAGAATCAAGACTAATGAGTAATCAAGATTTCAAGATAAATTTAGTAATAGAGTCTAGGTTATGTAAGACTCCGAATAACACTCAGGATCAAATTCAAATTCTGATTTTCAAATTTCAAACTTTATTTTCAAGTTCTATTCTAATTATGTTTTTCTATTTTACTTTTCATTTTAAACTCAAGTTTTAAAGTTAATAAGATTATATATATTTATATAGCTATATACTTTATATTTATACAGTTTTAAACTTTGTAATTTTATAAATACGATTATATAATTTATATTTATGATTTCATATGATTTCCAACTTTATAGTACTTGTTTACATCACTATGTTTTAATTCAAGAAATTTTAGAATTATATATATATATATCAGAACACTTGGAAAATACTCAAATTTCAATTTTTAAACTACATATGTCGATACACATAGTTAGTCATTTCGACATATAACTGTCACATTTTCAATTTTGAAAGGAAGTGTATTTTTACTATTTGTAACATTATAGAAGTGTTGCAACCTTTCAAATCTTATAAATAGAGGTTTGTTTCGAATTTTTTAACTATTCTTCTTCTCCATCTTCATCTCCTTTCATTACACCATTATTATATCATATTTTTATGATTTCTACACTTATACTCTGCCGGTTTCAAGTCTAATTATATAAAACTTCTTCTCTTCTCACTCTCTACTCATTACTCTCTGAATCGAAGTGCTATTGAAAAGTTATAGGGCTGTTGTAATCTTTTGGGACAGTTTTGGAAACGGTGGTAACCTTGTAGTTCAGGAAATGAAGGGAAATATACTTGATCAAGGGTGTTTGGAATCGGTGGTAACCTTATGGCCGTGAAATAAAGGGTGTTGTACTTGGATATTGATATAGTAATAAAACTCTGCGCAATCCAGCATTACGTGGGACTAGACGTAGGAGTAATCCGAACCAGTATAAAATCCAGTATGTTCTTTCCTTTTTTGCATTTTATTTCTATTCATTTCTGTGTGTGTGTTTGATTCTGTGTCTGTGATTATATCTATGGTGTGTGATTTTATAGTAGATCATATAAGATTTAGATTTTCTTAACTTTCTTAAAAACACTATTCACCCCCTCTAGTGTTAGTTTTTCCTTAACGATCCATTCCTCATTCCCTAACACAGTGCACTTCTCAAATGATTATATAATTACGCATAGTGTTTTCCATTACTACCAAAGTATTACTTCACAGATATGGATCAGCTTGACAAATTGTAACTAGACTGAAGCTTATTTGATTTCACCAACCATTACTGACTAACTTAGATTGTATTTGGTAGGTTTAAATAAGGACAAGGGAAATTTTTTATGAACCAGCTTGCGGATCAGGTTAGATGCACCACAGGGTTTTACGAATCCGGTAGTTTTCCTCCTGAACAAGTTCAAAAAATAAAATAAAAACTATGAATCAATTATTTCTTAGATAATCCATTCCATCAAAACTTAGTATGGAAGTTAAATAAGTATGTGAGAACTTTCTTAAACCTTCTTAGAATCCTTAATAGATTTAGTTTGGATTAAATTGTAGTACTGTATGAAAAGAAGAAGAATGATTTGAAAAAGAAGTAGTTGTGTTGACTGAATAATAATGTTACAAATACTATATTAATTATAATTTTATCTAGCAATCTTCTTATTAAAGAAAATTTTATACGAAATTTTTTTTGTAGCCTATTATAATTTTTATGTATGTCATAATTTATTTATTTTTATTAACGTTCTAATAAATATTGCAGGCTAGATTTAAACTGGATGAGAAATGATAAAAGTCTCCCATTTTCCAGCAAATTGGATGTATTTGGAGATGTTCGAAAAGTTAATTTGTTAAAAAGATATTACAAGCAAAAATCAATAGGGACCAACTTCAACTAAAGTTATAAAACGTTAAAAGTATGAGCGGATGAAAGCATTTTATTGATTCGAAAAAGAGTAAAGAATTTAAGGTAATTGTTTTATAATTTTTATCATCTCATACATGAAATTAAGCGGACATAAACACCAAATAACTAACGAATGTGATAAAACCATTAATCTAGATATGAAGCGAGTTTAGATCCATAAGGAAAAAGAAATGCTACATATATGTGGTCATCGAGGAATGTCTCTATTGGATGAAGATATAACGATAAAAATAGTTGATATATTAGCTATGGTTATTAGTTTTTTTAATATTATTTTCCTTTTAATGCAGAAAGACGAAAGTATAAGTTCTTCTATTTTTAGTGTTGATGATTTAATTAAATCTCATACTTGAAAAAATGGCGAATCAGTGAACATGAATGTTGCAGATGCTATTGTAAGTGTAATTTGTTGAAAATGATATAATTAGAACTCATGTATGAAACAAAATTTGTGTTTACTTTTGTAGGAGAAACTAAAAAATGTTGAAAATGAACCACGGTCTAGCTTGACATGCAAAATCAAAGAAGATGCTCTCACTAGTGTTGGGAGAAGATAATCAGGGACAAATTTGAGGAATGGGAAGGGGTATGGCCATGACTAAGATAGTTTTGTCAAATATCAAAGATAAGCAAATAGCTCAGTGTCATCATTGGATTTCAAAGCTAGAGAAGATAGTTCACATCTTTGTGAAATGCCAGGTATGATTTAAAATTATGTTTTAACAATTTACAAATAATCCATTCTTATTTATGGGGCCACAATTACATTAACAAAATTTTGGCATTAACTTAGCAACAAGGATAATCTAGGAAGTGTTTTCATGTTGATGAATATGTTAGCATGACAGTGGTTTTTCTCAATGAACACACTTGCATTACAAGTAAATTAATATCAGCCATCCACGTGCATGTTTTATAATTTCATATGTAGTCCAAGTCATTTTTCCATTCTATGATTCTGATACTTCTGGATAGTATTATCTCTATAACTAAGTATTTGTAGTCCAAGTCTCTAATGTTTTCCCAAAATGATTAGCCAGGGTAAAGAAAGTTGTGGAGAAGAGAGCATATATCAAATAATGAAAATATACCGTATTAAGGTTGCAACATTATACAAGATCTGATATATGAATAAATAACTATATAATATAGTTTTAATTTGAAATGACGAGTCCGCATTACTCCAATTTTATATTTTGTAAGTAAGCCACTGGGCCATATGGGCCTAGCCCATCTTTTCTATTTTTCTGTAAAATAAGTTGTCGTGTGCAACATTTGGAACAACGTCCATTTTGTACATTTCTCAAGTAATAATACAAAGAGAGGTCTTCTTCTTCCAACTTTATTTCTGCACCTAATTATTTTGCATCTCTAACTTGGTATCAGAGCCAAGATTTACTTCTACGCACTGATCACCAGCAGTGTTGATCAACAGTTGATCCATTATATATTTGTCATCATTTGGATCTACCTTCATCAAACCTTTGGCTTATCATTTGAAGGTTGTTCCTTTATCCATAAAATTAAGTGCCTCGCTTACATGTTTGTGGCTACATCTTGATTTCAGAATAAATTTGGTGTAGAGTCAGATTTGTTTCTCATGAAATCGATCAAGATATATCAAGAAATCATCAATATTGTATCAGTGCCGTCAAAGATTTCCAATCAGTATCCGTATCTATTCTCAAAGTTTGATAGGTTTTCTTCACTTCAGCAATCTGAGTTACGTCTTTCAACAATATTGAAATCTCCTAAAATAATCTCAATTCAAAGCTTCTGAGATTAGATCTTACCTTGGGATTTCAGAATATTAGTTTTTCAGAATTTCATCATGAGCAATTCAGGAGATACATCAAGCCTACAAGTTTCCAGCAATAGTGTTCATCAATCTCAGACAGATCCCATCCAAGATTTGATGAGGACCATCATAAAATCTCAAAGCCGACTAATCCCAGTCCATCTTGATGAATCCAACTACCTGTTATGGAAATTACAGGTTGAAACTGCTATTAGAGCATATGGTTTAGAGGACCATATTCTTGGAACAAAGATTGTTCCACCAAAATTTATTTAAGAGAGACAGTGAATAAAAACTGGTGAATAATCCTGAATATACCATGCATCAGAGACAAGATGGTTTAGTATGTGCATGGATGATGTCCTCAATTAGACTAGTTATTCTACCACAGTTAATAGAGGTCAAGACTGCTAAGAAGTTTAGGAAACAGTTCAAAGAAATTTCTCTAATCAGTCTTCTGCTAGAGTTATGCATCATAGAAGGCAATTGCATAACATAAGGAAAAGTGAATTATCTATGAATGAATACTTTCTCAAGGTAAAAAATATATGTGATCAATTAAGTTCTACAAGCAGAAGAATACCTGAATTTGAACAGGTAATAGCTATTGTAAGTGGTTTAGATGATGAGTATGAAGTTATCACTGCAATTATTCTTTCCATGGATCCAACACCCTCGTTACAATATGTGTATTCAACACTTTTATCTCATAAAGGAAGAATAAAACATAAACAAGTGTTGATTCTGATCTGTCAGTTAGTTACACTACCTATGGCAGAGGAAGAAATTAAGAAAAAGGAGGTGGATCAAGAAATCAATTTAACAATCAGGAGGGGGTTGGTCTATGGAGGAAGAAGAGGTGGTAGAACTAATAATAATAGAATCAGATGTCAAATTTATGAAAAGGTAGGACACAGTGCAAGCAAGTGTTATTTTAGGTTCAATA
Source organism: Allium sativum (assembly GCA_030737875.1). Lineage (NCBI taxonomy): Eukaryota > Viridiplantae > Streptophyta > Magnoliopsida > Asparagales > Amaryllidaceae > Allium > Allium sativum. The sequence continues at coordinate 314,139,586 of CM060913.1, forward strand.
CCAATTATAATCCTCCACAATAAAACAACAGTGCTAGTGCAAATATGGTGAATACTGCTAAAGAAAATAATAAAGCACAAGTAGAAGTTCTTAATACTGAAGCTACTAACAATGATGATATGTCAGATGAGTTGATTCTGGTGCAACCAACCATGTCACCAAAAATTTAAACAACCTGAATTTAGGAAACGAGGAGTACAAAGGTACACAAAATCTTATTGTTGGTAATGGTAAAACTACACTTATCACACACTAGAAATGCAAGTATTGATGGAAATAAATAGCTTATTTTAAAAAAATTGCTAAGTGTTCCATGAATTAAGAAAAATTTAATGAGTATTTCCAAATTTGCTAAGGACAATAATGTTTACTTTGAATTTTACCCTAATGCATGTATGGTAAAAGACATACTGACTCGAGAAATTATTTTGTAGGGTAAAGAGAATAGGGGTTTATACAGATTTGATTTTAGTCATTCAACAAATTCTGATACTACAAATAATCCCTGTATAATGTCTATATTAAATAATTCTGATTGTCTTAAGGAATTTAATATATGGCATTGTAAACTGGGTCATTCCAGTATTATAATTACTAAGCATGTCATGATGAATAACAATTTTTCTATTAGTCAAATTCCTGATTCTTATATTTGTACAGCTTGTCAAATGGGAAAGAGTCATAAACTTGCATTTACAGACTCACAAACCAGTTATTCTAAACTACTTGAACTAATTGCCACAGATTTGTGGGGTCCTACACATATTAGTTCTAATTATGGACACAGATATTATATATCTTTCATTGATGCATATTCTAGATTTGTATGGAATTACATGCTTAAACCGTCTGAAACCAGTAATGTTGTTATTTAGTTTATTAATAATGTGGAAAACATTAATTGTAATAAGGTTACCTTTTAGACAGATGGTGGTAGAGAATTTTTACCCTTGAAAACTTTCTTTTAGAAAAGAGGTATTAATCATAAAATTACGTACCCCTATACATTTTAACAAAATGGAATCATTGAAAGGAACACGGACATATTGTTGAAACTGGTTTAACTTTGTTAGCTCAAGCTTCTATGCCTTATAAATATTGGGTTGATGCTTTTAATACTGTTGTACATTTAATTAATATAATGCCAACAAAGGGGTTAAATTTTTCCACAAGAGATGCTAACAAAAATTAAACTAGATTATAAACACTTAAAAATATTTGGGTGTCAGTGTTTTGCTTATTTAAGGCCTTATAGTAATCATAAGTTAGATTACAGGTCTACTATATGCGCATTTTTAGGGTATTGTAACAAGCAAAAAGAATATAAATGTTTGGAAAGCAAGGGAAATTTTTATATCTCATGACATGTCAAATTTAATGAGCATGTTTATCCTTTTAGTAAAACTAATATAAGTACTGCAGAAAAAAGTGTAAGTACTAGACAGGTTAGATATGATATACCTAATGAGGATGAAGTATCGGTGCCTATTCATCATAATGAACATAACACCATACAAGCTCTCAACACACCATGCCTTCAAGTAGGCCAGATCAAGAGCAATCCTCTTTCATTTTTGCAAGTGCAGAGCAACATAGACCAGATTCAGTGAAACACATGGTGATCAAATTGTAGATAATATTGTTTCATCTGAAAATCAAGTTATAAATGTTAGAGATGTCGTTAATCAACATCCAATGCTTACAAGAGCAAAGTGTGGCATTTACAAGCCTAAAGTTTATAATACTGTAATTACTTTAGAAAAACCATCATCTAATGATGAAGCAACTCAAAATGTTAACTGGAGTTCAGCCATGCAAGATGAATATAGTGCTTTAATTAAGAAAGGAACTTGGACATTGGTTGAGAAACCAGAAAATAAGAAACTTATTGGTTATAGATGGATTTATGAATTAAAAATAAATGCAGACGGTTCAACTTTTTAGTACAAAGCAAGACTGGTTGCAAAAGGGTATCCACAATAGTATGGTTTAGATTTTTCAAAAACATTTTCACCTATTGTGAAACCAACTTCAGTCAGAATTATCTTAATAATTTCTTTGTATATAAATTGGAACATCAAACAATTAGATGTTAATAATGCATTTCTTAATGGTGGATTTCAAGAAAAAGTATACATGGAGCAGCCTCAAGGGTTTACTCAACATACAAGTAAAATTTTGGTATGCAAGCTTAACAGGGCCATCTATGGATTAAAGCAGATTCCTAGGGTTTGGTTTGACAAGTTGAAGTTAACACTTGTCAACCATGGATAAAAACCATCTAAATCTGGTAACTCTATTTTTATAAAAATTTCTGATTTTGCCACAACATATATTCTGGTTTATGTTGATGACTTTATTATTACAGGGAGCAATGATGTTGAAATTAAATCTATTACAAAAATGCTGGATTCAGAATTTTCTATTAGAGATTTGGGAGACTTGCTTTACTTTCTTGGTGTTGAAGTCAACAAATCATCATGTTCAGAAATGCACATAAGTCAGAGGAAGTACATTTCAGAAATTTTGATTAGAGCTAAAATAGATAAATCAAATCCTTTACCTACACCAATGATCACCAACATTCAACTGTCCAAGCATAAAGGTGAACCTTTTCCAAATGGAAAATTCTATAGAAGCATTGTAGGTGCCTTACAGCATGCTACAATAAACAGACCATACATTGCTTATAATGTCAATAAAGTTAGTCAATACATGCAAAACCCATTGGATAATCATTGGAATGCTACAAAAAGAATTCTCAGATATCGTAAAGGCACCATTGATCAGGGACTCATTTTAAAATGCAGCAATACCTTAAATATCAATGCATATGCTGATGCAGACTAGGGTACATATAGTGATGATAGAAAATCTACATCAGGTTATTGCATCTTTCTGGGTAAAAATGATGTGTCATGGTGTGCTAAGTAGCAAAATACAGTTTCAAGATCAAGTACAGAGGCAAAATTTATAAGTGTAGCTAGTGCTACAGCTGAAATTATGTGGATTGAATCTCTTCTAAGTGAATTACAGATTAATTCAGCAAGACAAGCTAGTGTATGGTGTGATATGTCAGTGCTATTGCATTATCTTCTAATCTTATCCTACATTCATAGATTAAACATATAAAGTTTGATCTGTATTTCATTAGAGAACAAGTTATCAAAAACAAGCTAAAAGTCAGATATATATACCATCAACAAACCAAAAGGCAGATATACTCACAAAGCCTCTGTCAAAACCGTGCTTTACAAGGCTCAAGGAAGAATTAAACATGAGGCTGCATGTTTGAATCAGAGATCTAAAAGGAAGATTTTTATACCAGATTGTTGATAGTTCGAGCTTCCAATGTTGTTGTTCATCTAATCGATGTCATATCGAGCTTGCTCAGCTCGGGCTTACACAAATATATCTCAAAAAATTGTTTATCCCCAATTTAACCTCTCTCAACGAATATCAAGTCCTCTCTAGCTTCAAGCTCGAGTTCAATGGAAATTCATCTGTTATGGAGGCTTAAGGAAGTGTATTCGTTCATTGGATTTTTTCTGAGATAGAGCAGCAGCCATTATTTTTCTTTTTCTTTTTCTCTCGAAACCTTAGTTAGGTTTCGGGAGGGGAATTAGAAATGATGGCACAACATTACTCCATTTTTATATTTTGTAAATAAGTCGCTGGGCCATATGGGATTAAGCCATCTTTTCTATTTTCTGTATAGATAAGTTGTCGTGTGCAACATTTGGGACAACTTTCATTTTGTACATTTCTCAAGTAATAGTACAAAGAGAGGTCTTCTTATTCCAGCTTTATTTATGCACCTAATTATTTTGCATTTCTAACTGTTTTTGTTACATGCAAAGTAAGCATAATCAAATAGGTGACCATTGTAGCTTATTGTGTTGGCATGAGAATAATAATGAAGTTGTCATCGAAGGAAAAATTGTATCTAGTGATCCGAAAGATGTTCTCAATGGAATAATTTTAGGTCGAAATGCCTTGAAAATTTTAGTAGTCCTCCTAGAAAATTCGATGCATTATTGTGGAGGCCTTCACCTAATTAGGTGTATATAGTAGATGCCAAGGATGAGATGGTAACATGGACAGTGGATACAGTTGTTGTCAGCATAAGTGGGTAGTCCGAAAAAGAAAATGAGGTATGATGTACTCATATAAAAAAAAATACATTTCTCAATTCATTAGTTCGTTTCTCAATTCATGAGATGGAAGACTGCATTAATCACCCAAAGTTTAACGGTACAAATAGAGTGTTTGTTACTTCTAATAATTACGCCACATTGTGGAAAAACAATGTACCAGGAAGTTATTTCTTATAACTAAACCACGTTATGTATTCACTACCAACAACAAATATAAATGGATAGAATATTTTTGCAATGTATACCTAGCTATATTTTATGGTCCATGAAAACAAGTTTTTTTTAGCTTGTATAGCCTAACATACTTCAAAATGAAACTTCTTTGATTCAGTTTTTTAATATACTTCAAAATGAATTTGAGCTACGGATCAAACATTAACATTGAATGCTTTTTTTCTCAGTATGACTCATTGGATGTCGAGTGGAATTTGAATGTACTAGGGAAGACTCTTGAACTTATTACTGTGCCATCATGTCACTTGTGCAAAAGTAAATAACTTTTTGTTCTAGTGTCATAGTTGATGCTTGAGCTGGAGAGAGGATATCCTTATTAAAATTTGGCACTTAGTTCTCTATAATATTAGCTATATTTTTCTGGACTTACTCTAAGAGCATTCCCAACCCAGTGTGGGTTGGGAAGCAACCGACCCCCAATAGGGGGTCGGTTGTGCTCTGCAGGGTTAATTTGGCAACCCTGAAGGTTGCCAAAGCAACCTTGAAGGTTGGAAAACAATCATGTTAACCGGCTTTCTTTAGTCGGCTAACATATTTTAATAAATAATATTCTGGTAAGCTAAGAAGTAGCTTGCTAGGACCGTGTTTTAAAAAAACAATATAATTCCAAAGCCGGCTAAAAAAACCAGCTAAGGAATTTCCATTTTTGGGGTGGGTTGGAGGTCAGCCCATTATGAATTGATCATTCCCAACCCACCTGGTTGGGAATGCTCTAAAAAAGTAGAAATTTGGAATTTCTTACCTAGTCATTTTCTTATTATGTGAATTAGATAAGTCCTTTTATACTTTGTTAGATTAAGATGACTGGACATTTACATTAGTAGAACTGTGTTACCTGTTTTCGTTCAAAATGGTATATCAATTTGTTCATTTTTTTATACCCATTTTTAATGGACTTACACAGAGAAACTGTTAACTTCCTACTACATTCCGCTAGTGACCACTATCCAGCATTCAAATATCTATGCAATGATGAATCAACTTTGGAAATTCGTTGCCAAATTAACTTCGAAAATTCGTTAATTGATTCCCAAAATGCCACTAATATTCTACAGTAATTCCGGTACTTAATTTTATTATTTAGATCATGAAGAATACTTTTATAAGTTAAAGTATTTGTAGACAGAGTGCAAATAAGATGGCTAGTATGACTCTAGCGGCGGTTCAAAATGAAAATATGCACAAGTAAAGAGAGGTTATGTTGTGCACACTATTAATTAAACTATCCACATATATCATTACAGACAATTAGTATCTTTCTTTAGGAATTGGATGCAACTGTTGGATATCCATTTTTGAGTTCATCTAATTGATGAGTAGTTTTCCAGTACATGTCTTTCTTTTTAGTTTATTTAAATGATTATAACAATGAACTTTTAGTCTTTTGAGTAGATATCAATTTTAAAATGTTCTATTTGAATCATTCTATTTATTAAGGGGCTAGTGTAGTTATTTTTTTCAACTGTATAATTGCTTCACGGCTTTATTTTTGTATAAATTCACAATTCTAAATTGATTTATGTAACTGATATCCCTACATGTTCAGATCTGCATATGAATTTGAGCATTTTTTTTAAATATGCGTATTTTTCTGTGAAAGTAATTTGACTATATTGTTTGTATTTATTTTCCCATTATACCTTATAATTAAGATTTGCATGATAATAAATAGTATAATATTATCTCGATCATTTAGATGTATAAGTGAAACTTGTAGCTAAAATATACTTCATTTGATAGAGCACCAGTAATAGTGGAAAAAACAAATGTAAGTTGTACGATTGAGATGGAAGCAAAGAACTAGATGCTGAAGGATGAGTGTATTCGATTGATTCAAATCAGATTATCAAAGGTATTCCTCTTGCACTAGAAGCCACCAAAGTTTGAGTTGATAACCCAAAAAAAAGAATACACCTTTTTGTGGAGGTCCTAGTCGGCATGACATGTATTAGACAGGCCGTAGGTTAAAAAAAATAGCATAACCAAAATCAAAATTGGTTTTTGAAAACATTACAACACTTACTCCTATAAGCAATATTCCTATATCTCTTATGGTAAAATAATTATATTACTAATCTCTCTTTAACTTTTTTTGATACTGTATCAGGATACTTTTTGTTATATGATAAAGTGAAAATTTCAAGGTGAATGCCAGATGTAAGTTGTTTGATGTGGAGAGAATAGGGAAAATAGCAGATGAAGGCACTTTGTCTTCAGTCGTTCCTAATGCTTTAGTTCTTTCTATTCCACTGTGACCAAATGCAATAAGAGTTTGGGTGGATATTGTAAAAGTCCCAAATGCACCTCTATGGAGGCCTGCATTGTTCATGGAATAGTTATCAAATGCTATTGGTTCGATGGCAGCATGACCTACAACTAATGTTATAGTGGACTCAACTACTAAATAAGTTTCACAAAATCTTGTTTGTATAGAATATATACTGGAAATGATAACTATGTTTTTGTTCATTTTTTAAAAGAAAAAACACACATTATAATTTTGTGATGGTTAGCATTTTGCATATTTTACCTTGGGCATGGAGAAAACAGGACTTATTGTCTTTATAATGGCTTTAGTGTACAAGAAGGATCCTTTATCTGTGATCAATTTCGCACAATTGACACAACTTTTCACTGAATACATCTCTAATATCACTTGGGACTTCAGCCATATGTCAAAAATTTCTTCATGCATTCAATATGAATGTACACATGGTATGTTGCTCTGCATGTGTGTGTAAACTATGCATATATGTGTGTATGCATGTATATATGAACATATGATAAAACATGCATTTGCACATAAAACGTATATCATGAAAAAATATCAAATCGATCTTCAGGATTTGTACCACCTTTTATTGACATTTCAATGCCCAAGTCACATAGACTATTATCTTTAGATGTGTATACATTTGCATAGCCACAAACACATTCATATATACGTACGTATGTATAGTGCAAATATACATTGGCATGAATCTTTATCTATAGGTTGATTACGTTTTAATAAGTTAGATTTGACTAGTGGAAAAAAATATAGCAAATTGGGTGATTCCAGATAATTTTTGCGATTAGGTAGAAATAAACTTTGGAAAATTGGTATGCCAAATCTTCGAGGGGTAATCACAATTTTGTTGATAGCAGGTGAAATTTTCATATTTGTGTAGCAATCGATTTGATTAGTGATTCAAGTTGCAAATGTCATCATATTTTGGTTTCAGACTTTGGTTTATATTTCGGTTCAGGTGAATTTGGGTTTGGTTACAAATGTGAATGAGGGGTTGAAGATGTGAAGAACTATTTTAGGTTGAAGAATTTACCGATGGGAAGTAGGATAGATGTAGGACGGATTGTTGTTGAAGTGATGAATTCGGAGGATGAAGTACAGTTGGTTCGGGGGATTCTCCTTTGGACATTTAAGTAACAAAGATGCAGTTTGATCATGATTTGATAGTGGAAGTTGATGAAGAGGGTTAACTATACTTGTGCAGGTAGTTTTTGAAGTATTTTCCAAAAGACTATTGGAAACAAGGTACGTAAATGAAGGGATAGGTTGCTGGTGGTTATTGTAAGGAAGAAACTTTATCAAATGAGGGGTTGAATGGACATAGCTAAATCTTATGATCACATGTCCTGGTTTTTCATCGTCAAGGTTCTAAGGGCTTTCAGGTTTCCTGAAACTCTTATCGATCTTATTTGGAGGCTCATTTTCAACGGTTGGTTTTCCATTCTCATCAATGGATCAGCTAACGGATACTTCAAAGTGGGAAGCGGTCTTCGCCAAGGGGATCCACTCTCTCCTTCTCTTTCGTTATCGCAGCTGAGGCTTTCGTATGTGGCTTACATTCACTTACGATAGAAAATCAAATTCAGTGATTTGGCATCCCTTCGGGCTGCCCTCTCATTTCTTCTTTATCCTTTGCTGATGACATTATCATTTTCACGAATGGTAGTCGTCGTTTGGTTCTTCACCATGTTTGTCCCATTTAGCAGTACGATAGGTGCTCTGGCCAACTCGTTAACACTGTTAAGAGTTGCTTCATCCCAGCTTATGACCTGCCTGCTATTAGATCTTCTTCGATTGAAACCTTCACAGATTTTACAGCATCATCCGTTCCTTTACCGTACTTTGATAATGTCCTTTATACAGGTCGTAAGCTCAATGCCATTTTCGACCCCCTAACTGATAAGGTCAGGGGCAAGATTATCAGGTAGAATGCAGGCCTTCTATCGCAAGCAGGAAAAATGGTCCTATTAAATTCTGTGCTCGACTCTATTGGATCACATGTCTTTGCTGCTATGACTCCCACCGCTTCTTTCTTTCGGTCTTACCGGTCTCTGGCTTCATCCTTTTTCTAAGGGAAAAAGGTCAATGTTAGTCGCCATCATTGGATTTCGTGGGACATCATTTGTCGTCCCAAGGATGAAGGAGGGTTGGGCCTTAGGAATCCCATTGATACGTGTACTATGTTCGCTTGCAAGTTATAGACTATATTTGATGCGAATGACTCCTTATGGGCATCGTTCCTTCATGCCAAGTATCGTCATCTTCTGGCTTCGAACTACACCGATGTCCCATCCTATGCTAGTGAGACGTGTAAACAGATGTAGTCCGTGAAGGCCTTTTCGGATTCGCATGGCGGAGGAGTTGTTTGGGATGGCAGCACATTTTCGATCAGGGCGGCATGGAGCTCCGAGAGGGCGATATCTCCATGTCTTCTTCTCTTTCATCTGGGATGTATGTATTCCATTAAACGTTTCTTTGTTCATGTGGAGGACCCTACACGGAGGTCTCCCAATTGACAGGACCTCCAGAGGATTGGCATACCGTTTGTGTCCCGGTGCTATGGGTCTGGTGACACAGAATCCATAGGTCACTTGTTTCATTTTAGCTTCTGCGCCAAAGCTGTGTGGAATTTCTTCCGAAACATTGTTGGTATTCGATGTAATGCGCCTTCTTTGATGGATTTTCTGAGATACAAATGGGATGGAAACTCAGGTGAATCTTTTCGATCTATCCTTTTTTGGTTGATCCCTTGGCTTATCTGCTGGCATATTCGGTGCTCGTGGAATAAGGCAATTTATGATTAGGTGTCCATGGACCCTTTTTCAATCATTCGAAAGGTAAGGAATGATGTGTTCCTTGAGTTTTGTGGCATACCTTTTAGAGGCTCATTTGGTTCTCGATCGAGACAACTAGTTGGAATTTTTGATGTTACATCGATTACAGCTACCACTCGATAGGGGATTGGCTGAATTTTGCCCTGCTAGGATGAGCGGGACCCATCCCACTATCCTAGAATCTCCTTCACTTGTCCCGTTATGGCCTGATTTGGTTGCTATTGTTTCAGGGTCTGGCTTTATATAGGTTTTCGGGATCGCTGGTTATGGTCTCATTGGATCAAGGATAGCTTCCTAGCTCATGGAGCTCAAGGATGGACTGGGCATAGCTCTACTGGTTTTTTGTCTCTCTGGTATTCAGGACTGTTGTGTCTAGAGCATCTGCTACCTCCTTTCTATCCTTTGGGGGTCTGGTGTTTCAGGCATTCTCGCCTCTTTCGGTGGACTTATTGAGGTGGCAGATTGCTTTGCTAGCCGTCATTTCTCGTTATCGACGGATCAGATAGTTGATCGGCCATGTCAGGCTTTCATGTAGAGCATCAGATCTGTAGAGCTTTTTCTTTCTTCGACTCATTCTTTCTTTGTTATTTTTTCTAAAGTGACTATTGTATTGTGTAGGAGAAGGTTTACTTCACTTTCGGGTGGTGGCCTTGCCAGAACTCGATTTTGAAGTAAGATGGGCGGTGATTTATCCGGAGCTCATCTACCTATCTCTCTACCCATACATATAGTCATTCCCCGACTAGTATTTCTTTGTTGGTTACCTGCCAGGATTGTTGGTAGTTTTTGTGGACATTTTGTTCCTTTATATATACATACTCTTTTTTGAAAAAAAAACATTTTTGAGGTAGGAAAAGGGTTATAGTAGGTAGATGTTGTGTATGGTAGAAAAAGTAAATTTTGATTAAGGAAATGAAGTGTATTTGAGTATATAATAAGATGGTAAAGACTGGCAGGTGCAGAGGTTAGAATTGCAATAGGTGGTTGAGTGCTGCAAGAGATTGATCATATAGTAGTTTGTAGGAGTTGGAGTTGGTGTGCAGGATCAGGTTGGTTGTCGTCTGTTACAGGGAGAGTGAAGTAGAAGTTAGTGATCTGAATGATGGAGTGTAGATTTGAGAATGAGTGTTGAAGATCGACCAAAACAAAGAAAGGTGGTTATGGTACTATTGCAAGGAGGGGAGCTTACTGATTTGATGTTGTGATTGGCATCTATTGTTTGAAGCGGTAGGTGTTAATGTTCTGAACGTTTGGCTTGGGGTAACTTGAAAACACAATGAAAATGCATAGAAACATGAAAAGCGAACAATGAGTGAAAAAATAAAAATGCAAAAGTAAATCTAGTGCGATGTAAAAAATATTTTTGTTTTTTTAATATGTAGTGCAATAACCCAATTATGAAATCAATAAAGCTTCAAATTACAAAGCTTTATTAACTAATACTTGAAAACAGATGCAGTATATAATAAGAAATTTGATATTTACATATAGCTATAATATGAAGCTAAAATGTAAATATTCGTCGTATATTTTATAGTAGTTGCATGTTATATATGTTATTTTAATTTGTATTTTATCACTAACCGTAAAATTTCATCCTTGTTGGTAGGTGAATATTTTTGATGCAAAAAGTGTACAAGATGACGCATTCTTCGGAATTTTGAAGTTCATTTAGGTATGGTGTATTAATCACATGAAATGGGTTTGATTACAGGTTTGTTTGTTATATTTGGTACAAACTTGTTTTTAGATATTATGGCTTTGTCTATTGTTGTAGGAAGCTAATTTATGAATATTAGCTTTATTTATGAATTTATGTAAAATCTATTTATGCTTGTGTTAACTTAACTAATATGACTAATTAATGATTATGCATCTATATGGTAGTTTTTTGTTTGATCAATGTATGTTATGTATATTATCCAGTTGAAATATAACAAAATGCTCTTTAGATTGATGGTATTATGTCAAATATATTAATGGCACAACATGGTAAAGCTACTGTAAAATTGGTACAAACAAACGACATCATTTAAAAGGTGTTTTCAATTCTTCGAGTAGCTTAAGCATATAACTACAACACAAATAAATTGCTGTGGAAAAACTAATAACAACAATTGGAAACTGCTGATGAAAACTAGTGTTAATACTTTTAACAATGCATAATAAACACTGTGATAAAAGTAGTAACAACGTTTGTAGTTGGTTGTTAAAAGGTCAAGCATAAATGCATGCACTTTATACAATAAAAATTAAATATAAATCATAAGATAATAAGAGCACATGTTTGATGTTGACGAAAATGTAAAGTAATCTCCTACCCGATTTCATAGTAGCTAATTAACACTATCTAATTTTTAAAATAACAACAGAAAAACGCTATACACAAAGTATTCACAACATACGAAAAACGCTTTATAGTAAAAAATTTAACACTGCTTTTATTCTACGATCAAACATTTGGCATCTACGACCGCGTGTCATTATACAACATTTCAAACAACGATGTTATATCATACTATAGCAAATTCCAAACGCTGTTAAAAGTGAAATTTTAAGCATAATACCATTTCTTCTTTTTCTTATCCTGACAGAGTCTATTTTTTAATCGGATTCCAAGAGATCTTCTTTTGATTGGAGTTTAGACGATAACTCAAATTCTTTGCTTTTTAATAGCATATTGTTGTTGGATCCTGTTTGTAACGACCTGACTTTTTGCCCGGTTTTCGCTGGTAATTAAACCAACTTAAACCGTTCATAGAGACGGATTGTTAGGGGTACTTACACATTTGCACAAAATAAAAAGAACTTTTCCATTATCATTAAAATAATATAACATCAGAGTTATGGGAGATACATCAGAGTACATCGATTACATAGCGAAAGAGATACTAAACTCAGAGGAAGAATATGCATGCTCTAAGATATAATAGCTCCAACTAAACCAACATCCTGTTCCAACCAACTCCAAGACTAAATATGCGAACCAAACTACCACGCTATCCATGCAAAAATTATGGGCACCCAGAGTTTAGGTATAGGAACAATAAACTCCAGGTCAGTCGTGAGACTGGTGTGAGAACTCAAAACAATTGTTTTTAGGGTTTATTTTGAAGTTAGGTAATTCACTGGACCATGCCGCTAATATGGAACAGGTTTACTCCATGTGAATACTCGTGCATAGAAATTCGCAATGACTTTTGAAAACGAAACTAACATAAGGTCTCATGGCGCACACACAATGCAAATGCACACATGAGCTAGGTTTCTCCTTATGCAGACAAAAATGCCTTTGATACGTAAGATCCTCTTTCAATACTATAATATAGTGTGAAAAACCTTTTGAAAATAAATGTAATAAAATTGCCAGCATAGATACCATATACTATATTGACATATGGTATGCAATCAAAATCGTACGAGCTCGTAGTGGAGATTGGGTTTCCAATAATGATCAGGCGAGGGAACTTCCTTCCGAACCTAATTTTGAATACCTGTAGAGGGATGTCCGAGGATCAACAGTGATGCTCCTCTTTCCAACACAATGTCGGGTTGTCTCTGTAACTAGGTAACATAGAGTACGCCTGAGTATGTCATCTCCCGGTCATTACCGAACTTTCCGAGCGTGCGCCAACAACAACCATAAAAGTAGATGTTTTTACCACACAGGTTAATACCTGGGATCCATACCATAGTATACCTTTTATCTAGAAGTAGACAACTGCCCATAACCTTGCCACCTTTCTTCCTGTTTTGGCCATTTACCGGGGTGTGAGGCTTGCTGAGGTCACGATATACACAAAGCTACACTTAAATAAGCCATGCTTTGATCATCCATATCTCACTACATAACTTAAGTATGCCACATTGTCCATTCACAATGCATCATTGATTTCCATCAATATATAACCTCTAAGCTCATACGTCTTAGAGAAGGGTGTTAAGCAAGAGAATAATTTCTCTGCCACCAAGCAGATATATATTTAACAGAGATCAGTGCTACGCAATCAATTATAATGTCAGACACACAATCCATACAAGTCCTTTCTAGGTCAGAATGAAACCACAATTCGGAATTCCTTCACATACGTTACTTGGCTTCTTGTCACTTAGCTAATATAAAATCCATCTGCAAATGGGAGATACCCATTTGAGACATTCAGCAAGTCGTCCTTACGATATGCAGGGTCCCGGTCTTCAGTATCGTCTTCAACGTCTTCAATTGCTCCACAATGTCATATTATTACTTGGAATGGTTTTCGGACATAAATCTAATCCCGATCTTTCCAAATAATAGGCGCAATTTTAAAAACACAATTACGGAACACACAGACTTTCAACTAAATCTCCTTCCATCTTGGATTTGTTAAATTAAACTTCTTTAACTCCATTTTCACATTATCTTTAACAAAATCCGTATCTTAACATTTCTCTTTTAAAACACATACTTTAAGTAAAAGATAATCTAGCCTCAAAACCTCAACTAACTTTTCATTTAATGATTCGTTATCCAAATCCAGTTTCTTTTGAAAACCCTTAATCCATATTTCAATTGTAGTTTCCAAATAAATCGATTTCCCAACATTCAATTCTTTAATCTTAACTAAAAGATTAAACTTCCTTCCCAGTTTCTTACTTTTAATTTCCTCCAACTAAAGATTTGATTAAATCCCAAATTATGATATGAATTTCCAAAACTCAATCTCATCCAGTTTCAAGAATGGTATTATTGAAGATAAAACCCAAATCAATTGATATTGAACATAAGTTACACAAAAATTATATCTACTTATATTAGATATCAATTCTCATAATCAACGAATACTATAAGTGGAATAATGATATAATAATAATATCTTCCAAATTCCTTAAATAGTATACGTTTACACCACAGAATTTTATAACAAATATACGAAGATTATTTCTATCAAACTTATCTCAATCAGATTTGGAAACCCGTATCTTAATTAAAAGATTTATCCAACTCTTTGACATTAGATCTGGATAGAAATATCATCAACTTACCCTCAATATTAATCTCCATATCCAACTCACACTATAAGCAGAATAACGGTGAAGTACCTTTTAAATTCCTTAAATAGTAAGAGTCACCATCTACCGAATTAACATAACATCCGAAGATTTATCTCCAACCATATCTATGACACCCTACGTCCGTTAATGTCACTCACAAAGGGAATGCATTAAGTTTTGTGAAGCGTTATAGGTAAACAAAAACAGAAATATTACAAGACAGATATAAAATGATAGCGGAATTAAAAACTTTATTAATCATAAAGCATCGTGGTTCGAAATCATCATATGTCTGAAATACACAAAAACCATTACATCATAAAAACTACTATCTTGTGCTTTAAAACATCAAAGTACATAAAAGAAGCAAAATTCCCCAAATAAAATATAGCCATAATGGCAAGGATAGGAGCTTAAGCCATACATCGAAGCAGCTCCAACAAAACGAAAGCAGAATCACGGTCAAGGCTGAGTATTCCCACCCTAAGAAATGGGGGGGGGGGGGGGGAGGGGAGGGGAGAGACGGAAGAAAGAAGAGGAAAAAAGGGGTCAGACAAAAAGCATGGCGAGTCTAGTTACTTTTAACAAGTAAATAAGTAAAAGTAGCATGACAAGAATATAAAGTGGATAAGAAAGATAACACCATAAAAGGTAGGTATGACGAGGTAAACATGATAGAGTGTATACGCTTCTCTAATGATTACTCTGCACTAATACTAGTATGACTAGAATGAGATGATCCCAACAACTATAAGATGGTAGACTTAGGCATGCGTCCCGATGTATCCTAACCACTACCCTAATCGATCAGCTCCCTACTCCGTGTAGATACACTGTGCCGGCCCCATCATAGGATGTATCACGTCCTGTAATAGCAACCCTTCGTTGATATGTATAGCCATATCTACAGGGGTCATGGTTGTCTTAGCCCCCTCTTCCCGGCCTATGCATGCACATGTCCCTGGTCTGTTTGTGCCGCCCACACCGTCCTCCTCGTTAGGATCTCTTACAATTAGCCCAGTAAGTGTTCCCCAACTCTAACCTATTTCATAGTACTCGTTTGATACTTATTAAGGGTTACTGACTGAAATGGGTCCCACATAATATGATACAAGCTCCCCTCCCTTATCTTGTATCCCCCCTAGGATTTCCATCGGTTATGTATACCACTAGGTGTCTTTAATTACATAATCCTATCATTTCTACAAGTTATGCTTACCTAAAATGAAGGTGTCTTTAATTACATAACTCCAACATTTCCATGGGTTATGCTTACCACTAGGTGTCTTTAATTACATAACCTATCAGGTTAAGTTTGTGGGCCTATATATAAATATTACCCACCCCCTCAAATTTACTTAACCCACCCACCATCCAAACAAATTTACTTAACCCCTACTCAAGTTCATGTTCATACAATTCCTATGGATTCCACTAGGTTAAGTATTCAAGTTTATTACCATATATTCATTTATGGTTACAATATGCTAGACCTCCCACATTAAGCCTACAATTTGAGGATGCTGGACATGCCGGGCGGGTCCGGGCATGCTTATTCCACAAATCGGGACTAACCTCGTGTCTTAGCACATCTCGTATTCATGCACTTAGGCCTCCCACATTAGATTCACCACTTGTGCAATCTAATCTTGTGCCTAAGCGCGGTTTACAATTTCTAGTTTTTGTAATTCTAGGCATTTCCATTATTAGCCAATATTACCTATGTCGTTATAGGTTATAGGTTTCATGCCCCTTTTTCCCCCAATTATGTTCATAGTGAAATATATGTCCAAATTCATATACATATACATTATTTAAATTATCCCAGTTTCACATTTTTACCAATTATGCCCCAAAATTCCCAATTCACAAGATATGCCCAATTTCAATGTTTTTCCCCTTGTTTCCAGACTAATGTAATCACATAATTTAGCGCATGCCTAGGCTCGAAAGTAGCCTGACTCTATAAAATAAAAGGGAAATGGTGAAGGGAAGATGACAAAGATGATTATTCTAACAGAGTTGACATAAAAATTTCGTGGCATATTGTTAAGATGAACATATAAGAACAGATCGGTGAACTTGTGATAGTAAATGGGTTCTAACACAGTAGGGATGTCATAATAGGCATGATGAAATCTAAACTAGGATTTAGATGTCCAACACCTGACGGATCCAAATTAACCACAACATAATAGGTACAAGACGATCTAAATATTGAATTAGATCTATAATCAAAAGCAGATCTGACATGATAAAGGTTAAGATCCAAGTCATAGTATGCCAAAATATAACAGATTCACAAGTTATTACAGATATGAAGTGATTCAAGGATTAACATGCATAGATCCAAATTGCAGTCCTATCATGTTTACTTTTTATTTATTTAAATCTAAAAGCAACTTGAAACTCACAGCATTTGGATCTAGAAAGATAGAAGAAGAACAGATCTACACTTGAATCTCTAACTTTGATTGCAGAAGAAGAAAGAGTTTTGATCCAGTCCAGGCACCGACAGCACTTAGGCCTCCATTGATTTTCAGCGAAGAAAACAAGAGAAATGAAGCCGTATATATATAGCTGCCATCCCCCATAATTCGACTGCCACCTCAGCCCTAGGGAGGTCGACACCCCCCTTGAGCGGTCGACCCCAGGGTCGACACCCCTTCTATGGGATCGACTCCCCGGGGGTGGGAGGTTCGCCGTCTCTGAACTTTTAATTTATGAATGCTTTTCTGATTTCTGATTTAAATATATATATACACACAATTACCTTATGCGTATACAAACTTCAAACCCTCATAACTTCTTCATACGGCGTCCGTTTTACGCAAACCAAATGCCTATCTTGACCAGAATTTCATGACGGGCACAATGGCGTAGTCCACTTCCCTTAATTCTGAATATTAAATTAATTATTCTTTAATTTGTCCTCTTTTAATTTTGTTAAAATATGGGGTGTTACATTCTCCCCTACTCAAAGGATTTCATCCTGAAATCTCCCATAAGAATGCATATCCTACCATCCACATCCATCTACTCATCCACCAATCACAGGCATCCATTGTCCTTAAAATATTTCTAATGCTTATATGAACATATGCAAAGGTGTGTGTATATGTCCCTACACTAATGCGAAGATCAGGCGGTCTACTAATTCAGTCGACCTCCTTAATGCAATGTATGTTAGTGCCATGAGTCCAACATGTATGAAAATAACCCTATTATAACATGTAACTTCTATATGTGTGCACAATCCCGTCCAAATGCAACATTCATATGATGATACATCCATTTTCATCCATAAAAAAATGCGCATACATCCATATGTGGTATGAGAGTGATTGAGACGATCTAGTGCCTAATGTGTGTGTATATGAATCCACTGGTAACCACTAGCAAACACTTACATCCACTTGCATCCATCAAACATAACATGTCTCAAACACATGTTTACATCCATGAGGATTTCTACCTAAAGGTCGAAGATTCGATCGATAGGACACACTTTAAATGATAGAAAAAAGCATGAATAAAAACTTAGGAAAAAGGAGTTAAGAACATACCCTCGAAAAGAAAAGGGTACGAGGCACGAATCTTGTCTTCGGTTTCCCAAGTCGCTTCCTCTGGGTTATCTTCCTATTGAACCTTTATCTACTTGAATTATTTATTGCGTAACTTCTTGACTTCCGTTCCAAGAGTACGGGAAGGAACTCGTCTGACTGTCACTTCCCGTTCCACCTCTACTTCTTCCAATATGCTCGGCTCAACTACTTCTGCAGTATCATGCAAGCACTTCTGCAGATGAGAAATGTGGAAAACGTCATGAACGCCAGATAATCTCTCTGGAAGTTTTACTCTATAGGCCATCTGGACAATCCTTTTTGTTATGGGAAATGGCCCTACGAATCTTAGCACCAATTTCCCTACAGATCCAAAGCGAGCCACATTCCGTAACAGTGATACTTTAATGAAAACCATACCTCCTACTTCAAATTCAATGTCAGTCCTTCTCTTATCTGCATAGGATTTTTGTCTATCTAGAGCGGTCTTTATTCGTCGTCTAATAAGATCAATCTTCTCGGACATTTCACTAAACATATCTGGTCCAAGCAATAACCTTTCTGTAGATTCCCACCAACAAGTTGGTGATCTACAGGGTCGTCCGTACAATGCTTCGAAGGGTGCCATGCCAATGCTAGCTCGATAACTGTTGTTATAGGAGAACTCTACTAAAGGAGGATGCTCTTCCCAAGTCCTTCCGAAGTCTAGGATACACAGTCTCAAAAGATCCTCCAGAATTCTGTTCACCCTCTCCGTTTGTCCATCAGTCTGAGGATGATAAGTAGTGTTCAAACATAACTGTGTACCTAACGCTTCTTGCAAACTCCTCCAAAACTCACTAGTGAAGATGGGGTCACGATCGCTTATGATGCTGGAAGGGACTCCATGAAGACGGACTATCTCACGAACATAGATTGCTGACAACCAAGCTGCCGTCCTCTTACTCTTAACTAGAATAAAATGAGCGCTCTTAGTAAGTCTATCTACTACCACCCAAATACTGGTGTTGCCTTTCTTTGATCTAGGCAAACCATCTATGAAATCCATAGAAACACTCTCCCACTTCCACTGTGGAACCTCCAAAGGATGAAGTAAACCACCGGGCTTCTTTTGTTCAGATTTGACTTACTGACAAACTAAACATTGAGAAACAAACTCTGCCACATCTTTCTTCATCCAAGCCCAAAATAAAACCCTCTTCATGTCCCTATGCATTTTATCACCACTTGGATGAATAGTAATCTTAGAATTATGGGCTTCTTCTAGGACTGCCTTTAACAAACTTCTAGCTTGAGGAACACAAAGCCTTCCATCTCGTCGCAACCACCCTTTTTCGTCAATGGAGTATCTATTGAGGTGACTAGAAGTCTCCCCTTTTTCTGAGCCCATCCAAAATGTTTGAAATCTATAGATCATCTCGCTGCGAAGCTCCTATCTGATCTATAAGAGTAGGTCGAATCTCTAGAGATGCAAAAAAACTAGGCAATAACTCGGTGGAGGGTCTAAAATCAAAGGTCGATATGAACTCCAAGCTTTTCCTTTTCACAAACAGAGGACTTAAGGCCATCCTATGCCTACTCATTGCGTCTGCCACCACGTTACCCATGCCAGGGGTATAAGCAATCTCAAAATCATAAGAAACTAGGAACTCCATCCACCTTTGTTGCCTTAAATTAAGATCTTTCTACAAGAACAAACACTTGAGAGATTTATGATCGGTGTACAACTCGAACCTCTCTCCAAGCTAATAATGATGCCACAACTTAAGCGCAAATACTATGGCAGCCAACTCTAAGTCGTGGGTAGGGTGGTTCTTTTCATGGTCTCTTAGCTGTCTACCCCCATAACAGACTACCTTCCCTTCTTGCTTCAGAACCGCACCAAGTCCTATACCACATGCAGCAGTGTAAACTGTAAACACTTTATTCCCATCAGGCAAGGTCAAGACAGGGGCTGTTATCAGAGCCCTCTTCGGTCATTGGAAAGCAACATCACAATCTATATCCCATGAAAACGCCAAATTCTTCTTCGTCAGCCTGGTGAGTGGGGCTGATATCTTCGCGAAGTCCTTAATGAACTTCCTATAATAGCCTGCCAATCCAAGAAAGCTTCTCACCTCTGTTGCATTTTTCGGAACTTGCCAATCTTGAACTGCAATCACCTTTGCGGGATCTACTGTTATCCCTTCTTTAGAAACCACATGCCCTAGGAATCTCACCTCTTTTCTCCAAAAATGGCATTTGGAGAATTTTGCCTTAAGCTGATGCACACAGAGAGTTTTAAAAACTTCTCTCAAATGTTGGGCATGCTCTTCCTCACTCTTTGAGAAGATTAAGATATCATCAACAAAGACCACAACGAGTTTATTTAGAAACTCTCGAAACACCATACTCATCAGATCGACACAATAGGCGGGTGCATTCGTTAACCCGAAAGGCATAACTAGCCATTCGAAGAAACCATTTGGAGCCTTAAAAGCGGTCTTATCTATACTGTCTTCAGCCACCCTCAACTGATGAAACTCCGTGGCCAATTCTAACTGAGAAAATACTGAGGCACCAAAAAGTTGGTCAAACAAGTCATCTATCCTCGGAAGTGGGTGCCTGTTCTTCTTAGTGAGTTTGTTCAACTCTCTATAGTCCACACTCAAACGAAGTGAACCATCCGCCTTAGTCGCGAATACTACAAGAGAACCCCATTCATATATGCTTCGCTTGATAAACCCTTTCTCAGGTAGCTCCCCTACTTGCTTGCCAAGATCCGTCCTTTCCTTTGGAACTATGTGGCGCACTGGTAATGCAACTGGCTTTGCATTGTCCACCATATATAAAATCGATCTCGCGCCTCGGAGGTAAGCCCCATACCTCATCAAAAACATCAGAATAATCTCGGACTACTGGAACACATTGCAGGTCATCGATGGATGCATCAAGAGACTCTAGGAAACTAAGCATAACAGGCCCTTGTTGGTCACAAGAAATCTCGAGGGTCCTCCCATAACGACACTCCTCTCACAATCCAGAATGGCACCATACATGGTTAGCCAATCCATCCTTAGATTCAAACTGTAGCCCATAAACCGAGCACATACGCGTCGCGTTAAAATTCGACGCCTAAGATAGATATTCTCAAACCCCGACAAATCATAGACAAATGAGCCGAACGACTAATAGGGTTTGAGACAACTACGGGATCCACTACCATACTAGTATTTAAGTGCAGATATTCAACCATAGAACTAGATATAAATGAATGTAAAGCGCCAAAATCAAAAGGAGTTCTAATAGGATGAATGGAAAGAGAAATCAAACCTTCCACAGAAATTTTCCTACCTCTATCCGGAGCACTGATCGCGAGAACATGCATCTTCCCTCCAGAAGCTCCTGCCCTCCAGAAGCTCCTTCCCTCTGACCTTGTCCCTATGGTCCCTGTTTCTTCGGGAAATCCCTAGCAAAATGTCCGCCCTCTCCACAATTCAAGCAAGTATTCTTCCTTCTTTTGCAGTCCTTGACTAAGTGACCCTCTCATTCACAACTGTGGCACTTCCTCTTATCCTTAGCCTTGTCATTCCTTCCATTTTTCTTTTGTTGCTGTTGCTGCCCTTTCTTGGGCCATACCTTCTTGTTTTTCGTTGTTTCCTCAGCTTTTACTTCCTTCTTTTCTCCCTTGTCTTTCTCATGCATCAAGGCCATATCAACTAGCCTTTTAAAAGTAGCTCCCATTGGAATACAGGACATGGCTAACCCATGAAGGGGTTCATTAATCCCTTTAGCAAACCGAAAAGCTTTCTTATATGGAGTGTCTACCAATTCCAATCCAAATTTTGCTAACTAGTTGAATTTGTTCACATATTCGTTAACAGTCATGTTTCCTTGTTCGAGCGCCAAGAACCTCTCCATTTGCATGCTTTTCTCAGCTTGGGAAAGAAACCTCATTTCAAACCTCATTCTAAAATCATCCCATGTCTCCATCGGACGTCCAACTTGGGTTACTTCCCACCAGAACGAAGCTTCATCTTTCAGTAGCAGGCAGCTAACTGAATCTTCCTTCGATCTTCTACTTCAAAGATTACAAACAAGTCCTCTGTCTCCTTGAGCCAATTCCATGCCTCTAAGAATGTTTCGGTTCCATGGAATGGCTTCCCACCCATGGAACATAAATCTTTGCAGATCTTAGCGAAATTATCTGCTCTTGGGGGAGGAGGAGGAACGATGGGTGCAACTGGGGGAGGAACGTCAGATTGACCTCCGACATGTGCCGTGGCCTCTAGATACCTGCGGAACCATCCTGGTATCGTAATGCCCTCAGGAATATTAGTTTCCCAGACATGCTGAAACAAAAAGGAAAGAGATTTAGACAAAGGATCGAAGGACAATACATATGGCTTTGGGGAATATGTTTTCAAAACAGACTTTTCTTTTTGAAAAATGCTTTCTTTTAAAATCTTTTTTGAAAATAGTTTTCAAAAACTTTTATCTAATCTGGTAACCTTCAGCTCTGATACCAAGTGTGACACCCCACGTCCGTTAATGTCACTCACAAAGGGAATGCATTAAGTTTCATGAAGCGTTATAGGTAAACAGAAATAGAATTATTACAAGACAGATATAAAATGATAGCGGAATTAAAAACTTTATTAATCATAAAGCATCGCGGTTCAAAATCATATATGTCTGAAATACACAAAAACCATTACATCATAAAAACTACTGTCTTGTACTTTAAAACATCATATTACATAAAAGAAGCAAAATTCACCAAATAAAATATAGCCATAATAGCAAGGATAGGAGCTTGAGCGATACATCTAAGCAGCTCCAGCAAAACCAAAGTAGAATTACGGTCAAGTCTGAGTATTCTCACCCTGAGAACCTGGGGGGAAACAGAAGAAAGAAGAGGAAACAAAAAGGGTCAGACATAAAGTATGGTGAGTCCAGTTACTTTTAGCAAGTAAATTAGTAAAAGTAGCATGACATGTTGATAAAGTGGATAAGAAAGATAACACCATAAAAGGTAAGTATGATGAGGTAAACATGATAGAGTGTATACGCTTCTCTAACGATTACTCTGCACTAATACTAGTATAACCAGAATGAGATGATCCCAACAATTATAAGATAGTAGACTTAGGCATGCGTCCTAATGTATCCTAACCACTACACTAATCGATCGGCTCCCTACTCCGCGTAGATACTCTGTGTCGGCCCCACCATAGGATGTATCACGTCCTATAGTGGTAACCCTTCGCTGATATGCAAAGCCATATCTACAGGTGTCACGATCGTCTTAGCCCCCTCTGCCCGGCCCATGCACACACATGTCCCTGACCGGTTTGCGGCGCCCACACCGTCCTCCTCGTTTGGATCTCTTACAATCAGCCCAGTACGCGTGCCCCAACTCTGACCTATTTCGGAGTACTCGTTTGGTACTTATTATGGGTTACTGACTGAAATGTCTCCCACACAATATGATACAAGCTCCCCTCCCTTGTCTTGTATCCCCACCAGGATTTGCATCAGTTATGTATACCACTAGGTGTCTTTAATTACATAACCCTATCATTTCTACAAGTTATGCTTACCTTAAAAAACGGTGTATTTAATTACATAACTCCAAGATTTCCATAGGTTATGCTTACCACTAGGTGTATTTAAGTACATAACCCCATCAGGTTAAGTTTGTGGGTCTATATATAAATATTACCCACCCCCTCAGATTTACTTAACCCACCCACCATCCAAACAAATTTACTTAACCCCTACTCAAGTTCATATTCATACAATCCCTATAGATTCCACAAGGTTAAGTATTCAAGTTTATTACCATGTATTCATTTACGGTTACAATATGCTAGACCTCCCGCATTAAGCCTACAATTTGTGGATGTTGGACATGCCGGGCGGGTCCGGGCAGGCTTATTCCACAAATCAGACCTAACTTCGAAAGTAAAATACCTTAGAAAACCCTTATATATTTATATAAACCATTTAAAACCATTTAAAGTAATTTACATCGACTTTCCAAACTATTTCGAGTTCAAAACACAACTTCCCTTTTTTACTTAAATTACAATTTATTTCTAAATTCAAATAGTTTCACATTAACCATCGCATTCGTCGGATCAGTTAGGGATATCCAGGGAGAGCAGGAAACTAGAATTTCCAAACCCAAGCCTAGACACTATCCTCTCTGTCATCCTAGAACATTCCGGTATTTATTTATTCATTTAAAGAAATTTTGTCTATATATTTGAATTCATACATATGTTTCTTTTCCAATAATAATATTGCTTCTAATTACGAATGAGATTTGTCGATCACCAATGTGATGCCATAATTGTTGTGTCAAAATGTGTGCGAAACAATATCAACAACCATTATAAAACATTCATAGCAACCATCATCAACATAATTAAATAAATCATAACTGTGCACAATCGTTATAACACTAACGCTTAATAGTGTGTGTGTGTTGTAAACTACGCATCCATCATCCATCATAACAATCATCAATCATCATTAACCACTAATAATTCATCACTATATTTAAATTAATCTAACTACTAATTAAATATATAAATTGTGGTTAAAGAGTTCTCACCAACAACTTTCCAATCTTCACGGTAGGCGAGCCTAGTTGAGCGAACCGTCGGACGGTATTTCGACGCACCATTTTCTTCACCAAAATATATAAAATATAATATATGCTATTCTTTCTCTCTCTATTATAAGAGGAGGAGGAGGATGACGATGAACTTCGATAAGGTAGTGGTGGGATAAGGAAGACTTATGTCATGGAAACCATGGCCATAAGCTTTAAGAAGAAGGTGGGAAGGAGGAAATGGAGTGGAATGGTAAAAAAGTGGAGAAAAGGCCTCCTTATATAGGAATGGAGGGTTAAGGAGGTGATGACACATCAGGGGGCAAGTGGAAGGCATGCATGTAAGGAAACATGCAAAAATACAAGTGTTCTTACACTTGTCTTAAGGAGGGAAATTGATCTTTTGGTAGCATTTCCTTTAAAATGCTATGAAAACTAGGGAAACACTTAGTTCTAATGCTACTAATTTATGTTATAATTTGATAAATCCTGATCGAATGACAAATAGTATTAATAAATCTAAACTTAATAATAATCATTCTCATATATAATTCATACAAAATCTATTATTTAACATATCAAAATTATTAAATATTCTTAACCATATATATTTATGTCAAATTCAAATTTAAATTCAAATTAAGTAAATAAAATTCCAGTTTTAAATTGGATAAAAATCCTGGATCGTTACATTGACCCCCCTTAAAAGTTTTCGTCCTCGAAGAGGAAAAGGAATCGTAACTACTTATTCGACATCTTGTAGATTTTCATACTCAAGATTAAAATTCTTTATACCAAAACTCCTTGTTCTCATAACGAATATACCGCGGTAGAATATTCTAACATATTTACGGACAACCATATCTACTATGTCCTCCAACAATAACTTCCAATTACCTGTTATATTCGATTCATTGTTTACTAGGTCAATTACTTATGCTTAACCATTTATCCCCTTCAAGAAAATTCAGAGTTATAAATTATTCTCTTATATCTTATCTTCCAAATGCAATGGTTATGAAACTTACTCCCTTTCAGTTCCCCAAAATTACTATTATTTTCAACACGAAAAAATCAATCATCTCAGAACTCAACTTATCTAAATGTTTCAGTTTATGTAATTTTTACTTACTATTCCTACTTGCCAAATATCCTTTAATCAAATTGTGTAACTTAATGTGACAACTGCCCATAGCCCCTGCATATACAAGAGAAATAATGCACTGAAAGGTGTGCCAGGTAGCGATGGATGATCATCAAGGTATGGTAGATAAACGAAATCTGTCGTAAAACTCACAGCGCAAGGATTAAATATAATAGAACATATACAACAGGTTGTAATAGTGAAGCAGAAACACTGGACTTCCATACAACTAGAAAGTAAGATCCACAAACTTGGAAATAGTGTTTATACGAAGTTGCCTCACTACATCACTCAGAAATAGCACACATCGGAAATAAATACTAAACAGTAGTAAAGATAGTACGCCAGCCTCCTGAATGCCTCGGAACAGCAACACCGTCCTCACTTAAGTTACCTGTTACCTAATCTGCCCATCCAACAATCGGATGAACAACCCAAGTTAATAAGAGGAAACATAAAACCTTGAGTCAGACAACAGTCTTAGTGAGCGATAAAAAAGCAAACAAACTTCAACAATAAAGTGTATGAAAGAGGATAGATAAATATACTAATCTACCCACGACACCAGAGAAGAACTCCACCTTATCTTCCCCACATCGGACAGTGATAGCCTTTACAGTCCATTCAACCAAAGGAACAGCAATTCATACATGGAAACCAGAGCAACCATTCAATCATGGAAAACACACATAACATCCAAACTATATAAGTCTCACACTGAACAACCAATCATCCATGACTGACTCTGGCTATCACCGCCAATCCTGCTTTGAAACCATCGTTAATCGTATGACAGCCAACCTTGCCATATGTCAAGGGCTAATGGTAACCCCAGTTCTAGCATAAACTCCGTATGTCCAACCTTGACAACTAGGCCTTTCAATGATACCCAAGGTACTCGACCAGCAACCATCCAGTCTATTGGGTGCCCCCATTGTACCGCTGCTTTGAGCCTGCTAAAACTTACGACAACGATGACTTCTCGGCCTTCGCATCTCTATTCGTCCAACCTTGACGGCTATTTACTGCTCAAGCGACCTTCTCGAGCAACCATTATCCACCAACTCACGATCTTTGAGTTGTCTGCCTATTCGTTGCTTTTCGCCGATCAACGAACATATCACATCACTTCGAACATCCCCTTCTGGACTCTTATCGAAGCCACCACCATCGTTGAACCAACCAACATCTTTATAAGGTTCAAAGCAATCCATAGCATTATTTCAGCACTTCCTAACTTCCCAATTGAATTTACTTTGAAGTCACATCATCACCAGAAATGTCCAATCAGAAAAACTTGCCCAGAAATGCCAAAAATGGCTGACCAGAAATGGTTGTCCAGAATAGCCCGATCCGAGCCACTTTAGTCCGACCCGACCCCTCCTAAATGGGAAGACCCGACCCCTCATAAATGGGAAGGCGCCTCCGGAATGGGAAGACCCGACCCCTCATGAATGGGAAGACCCGACCCCTCTTAAATGGGAAGACCCCTCATGAATGGAAAGACCCCCCTTGAATGGGAAGACCCCTCTTGAATGGGAAGACGCCTCTTAAATGGGAAGACCCCACTTGAATGGGAAGACCCCACTTGAATGGGAAGACCCCTCCTAAATGGGAAGACCCCTCTTGAATGGGAAGACCCACTTGAATGGGAAGAACCCTCCTAAATGGGAAGACACCTCTTGAATGGGAAGATCCCTCCTGAATGGGAAGACCCGACCCCTTATGAATGGGAAGACCCGACCCCTTATGAATGGGAAGACCCCTCCTGAATGGAAAGACCCAAGCCCTCATGAATGGGAAGACCCGAGCCCTTATGAATGGGAAGACCCGACCCCTCATGAATGGGAAGACCCGACCCCTCATGAATGGGAAGACCCGACCCCTCATGAATGGGAAGACCTAACCCCTCATGAATGGGAAGACCCAACCCCTCATGAATGGGAAGACCCCTCCTGAATGGAAAGACCCGACCCCTCATGAATGGGAAGACCCGACCCCTTATGATGGGAAGACCCGACCCCTTACGAATGGGAAGACCCGGCCCCTCATGATTGGAAAGGCCCCTCCTGAATGAGAACACCCGACCCCTTATGAATGGGAAGACCCGACCTCTCATGAATGGAAAGACCCCTCCTGAATGGGAAGACCCGACCCCTCATGAATGGGAAGACCCGACCCTTCATGAATGGGAAGACCCCTCCTGAATGGAAAGACCTGACCTCTCATGAATGGGAAGACCCGACCCAAAACCTACCCTTCTCCAATTCTACTCTGATTTTGACCAAAACTTCGCCAAATGACGAATCCTACGAAACTAACTCAACCAAAATCATCAAACACAATCATAAACATATCATAACATTACTAACCACATGAATATGACGATTACCACTAAAATGATGTAAATATCACCAAAAACCATTAAAACGAACATATGATCAAAATGAGACATCTAACTTACATAAACATATGAAATGACATGGAATTAACTGGTTAAACTTGCTAAATTGGATCATAGGGTAATCTATACGAAAATGAACTCACCAATGCATGGATTTAAGGAAAAACACTCGAATTTGATGAAAAACATGATCTACCGCCCATACATCTTATTGAATCCATGTGAGAGATGTAATCCACTCATCGATTCTCCAAAACAAGCTAAAATGATAGAATTTTGAATCTGAACAATGAGCAATTCAATCCAAACGCCTCGATCCGATGAATTCACCTTTGAAATGATATAGATCTAGCCTCCAATGGTGTAGATCTATGATTTCTCCCCTTAGATTTGGATTTTTAATAGTGGAAAGGTGTTAGAGGAAGAAGGAGATCAATGCCTCCAAATGAGAGATTGGGAAAGTAACCCTTTTCCCTCCACTCTCATCCCCTATTTATAGGATTCCACTAGCCCACTAATGGGCCTCCTCAATTCAGCCCATTAGGCTCTCCAAACCTGTACAGCCAACTGAAAAACCTTAAAACAACGATTTCTCCCAAACTGCTGAGCCAAATCCTTAATGTAACCACTCTACGAAAAGGCAAACGTCAATTCCTTTCTAATGGCACAGGTCTCACCTTCTGATTCGACTTGAGTCAAAAGTTATGCCCTGTACAAGACCGACAGGGGCAAAATGGTCACAAACAAAATTGGTAAAAATCATGGACATGTCTCACATCCCCATAAGCAACATATTAAAAGATGAGAATGATCCGACCCTCAAGGAATAAACTAAAAATATTTTATGATCTTCCGATACATAAAATGCAGGTTGTTACATTCTCCCCCCTTAAGAATTTCGCCCTCGAAATTCCAAGCAAACACAAGCAACCACAACAATTCCTCATGCTTATCATCCATGAGAAGCCAATTCTATTATCCAAACTAGCAATCATCAAGCCATGCATCCATAACCTTATCCTAGCATGCATAATTCTATCAAACAACAACAACAAGATAACAACAATATCAGCAAGTAACAATAATGGCCACAAGTAATAATGATGGTGCGATATCACTGGGCCTTATGGACGAAGAATTTTTGATGGGTCTTCCTTGTACTCTCCTTCGTCCCCCACGTACCATCGTCGCCATCTCTACTCCATTATAACTTAACTAAATAAAATGTCCTTTCCCTAAGCTGTTTCGTGCCATTCGTCATAACATGAAGCGGCTTATAGGGTTTCGTAACTACAAGCTCAACTACAAGATCAACGTATTACTTCGGAAGTACTACCACATCCGGACCATGCGCATATTTTCGTAGAAGCGACTCATGGAAAACATTATGCATACTCGACATCTTCTCGGGTACTCCAATCGATATGCGAACCTTCCAATTCGCTCGACTATCGGAAACATTCCAACAAACCAAAGCACTTAAGCCGCCCACTACAACGTTTAGAAGCGCTGCTTAAAAACATCTTGACCAACCAGGGTATAGACCGACCCGATCCACTATTCTCCAACCGACCTGACCAGCCGCCTCTACATCCTCCTCAATCGACCGACTCGGTCCAAACATGACCGACCCGATCCACCCCTGATGGACCGACCACCAACTGACAATTCATACACTTGGAAATAAACTTTCCAATATCTCGCTTCATTTCCTCCCAGTAGAAAATTCGTTTCATTTCCTGATACATCCTATTGCCACCGGGATGAATCATCAACTTCGAGTGATGACATTCTCTCAGAACCTCATCTCTCGATCCGTCAATATCAGGAACAACCAATCGCCCATGCTTTCAAAGCCAACCTTCTCGATCGACTTCGAACTCTTTGTCTTTCGGTTCCAGCTTTGGGATAAACTCGACAAGCTTTGCATCTTACTTTTGGCTATCGCCAATCCTTTCGATGAGAGTATGTCTTATCGATATGCTTGCCAACATTTCAAGTTCCAACTCGCACTTTGGCCTAAAATCAAACCTTGCCAAAAACTCAAGGCTCTTCCTTATTCCGAGAGTAAACCAGAATGTCATCCACAAACACAAACTGAAACTTGTTCAATTGATCTCTGAAAATCCTATTCATAAGATCCACAAAATACGCTGGCACATTAGTCAATCCGAACGACATCACCAACCATTCGAAGAATCCGTATGGTGTCCTAAAAGCAGTCTTCAGTACATTATCCTTGGCCACCCTCAATTGGTGAAATCCCGTTGCCAAATCCATCTAAGAAAACACTTTGGCTTTGTGAAGCTGATCGAACAAGTCATCTATCCTTGGCAACGGATAGTTGTTCTTTTGGTCACCTTATTCAGCTCACGATAGTCCACACACAATCTTAACGAGCCATCTACCTTGGTTATAAACACCACTGGTGCACCCCATTCGGAAACGCTTCTCCGAATGAATCCTATTCCCAGAAGGTCACGAACCTGCACCTATAACTCTCGTTGTTCCTTAGGTGTCATCCGCCTAAGAGGCATAACGATTGGTCTAAAACCCTCGACCAAATCGATTCTAAACTCGCTCTCACAATGCGGCGGCAACCCTTTGACCTCGTCAAAGACATCTTTATACTCCTTCGCGATCAGCATAGATGACAAGTCTTCTTGTGGAATCACAAGCGAATATAACAACTTATAAGAACACCATCTTCGGGTTACCCCGAATCAACACCTCTCACCCTTCCACATCCCCGACTGTCATCTCTAGCTTTTCGCAACTTACTTTTGTTGCACATCTCTTGGGCCAATCTATGCCCAAGATGATTTCAAACCAGCGAAAGTTACAACTAAGCAACCATTCATAAATGAGCATTCATGATCAACATTACTAGATCCACAAAGCTTGCATAAAGAAGATGAACCCGTACTAGATCAATTACAACTAAAGGCCTGTTACAAGTTCAAGTTCCGAACCCATTCAACATACAATCTAATTATAGGTTAAAGATGATGATTCTCTGGTACCAAATAGAACTCAAACAACTTCACTGGTTGGAAGCACATCCAGACAACAACTTCTCCTAGTTCTCTTCAGGAATACGATAGGAAATTGGAATAGCTTCCACAACACATGCTTCCTCCGGTTGCCTATTCTTTGGAAGATCCGGACAGTCTTTCTTCTTATGTCCAAGCTTGCCGCATTGAAAGCGCTTTCTTTCGGTTTTCGGCTTCTCACAATCTCTGGCATAATGACCCTCCAATTGACAATTAAAGCAAGTGACATTCTTCTTAAATCTCTTCTTCTTGCTTTTCTTCTTATTAGCACTGGGGCCAATAGAGGTTTCTTCATCTGTAGGAGAATATTCCCTCTGCCGCTTAACCGAATCCCTTTTGGGTACTTGCATAGGAACACCACGCTCTACTGACGCTTCTGGAATGGGCCTCCTTATCATGGCTACTGCCATCATGACCGCCCCAAAGATAACTAGATACTCCGGTGCAATAGATAAAGCTGCCAATTGGCTTCCATCTCCTACTCTTCTAGTATCAGGCTCACTCCTAAAGGTTTGAAGACTCATTCTAAATCTAAAATAGAATGATTAGTCCACTTACAAGATAAAATGTTAAAGGAAAACAACCGCTACTACTATATATGCTTATATATATAGCAAACATCCAACTGAAATCTACAAGTACATCTCTCATATGTAATTACGTCTTAGAACTTTGGCTAAAATCGATGACCAGAGCTCTGATACCAAATGTGATGACCGCCCACAGCCCCCGCACTATACAAGAGGAATAATGTACTGAAAGGTGTGCCAGGAAGCTACGGATGATCATCAAGGTATGGTAGATAAACGAAACCTGTCGTAAAACTCATAGCGCAAGGATAAAATATAATAGAACATATACAACAGGTAGTAATAGTGAAGCAGAAACACTGGACTTCCATACAACTAGAAAGTAAGATCCATAAACTTGGAAATAGTGTTTATACAAAGTTGCCTCACTACATCACATAGAAATAGCACACAGCGGAAACAAATACTAAATAGTAGTAAAGATAGTACGCCAGCCTCCTGAATACCTCCGAACAGCAACACTGTCCTCACTTAACCTACCTGTTACCTGCTACTTAGTCTGCCCATCCAACAATCGGATTAACAACCCAAGGTAATAATAGGAAACATAAAACCTTGAGTCAGACAACAGTCTTAGTGAGCGATAAAACAACTAACAAACTTCAACAATAAAGTGTATGAGAGGGGATAGATAAACATACTAATCTACCCACGACACCAGAGAAGAACTCAACCTTATCTTCCCCATATCGGACAGTGATAGCCTTTACAGTCCATTCAACCAAAGGAATAACAATTCATACATGGAAACAGAGCAACCACTCAATCATGGAAAGCACACATAACATCCAAATTATATAAGTCTCACACAGAACAACCAATCATCCATGACTGACTCTGACTATCACCGCCAATCTTGCTTTGAAACCATCGTTAATCGTATGGCGGCCAACCTTGCCATATGTAAAGGGCTAATGGTAACCTCAGTTCTAGCATAAACTCCATATGTCCAACCTTGACAATTAGGCCTTTCAACGATACCCAAGGTACTCGACCGACAACCTTCCAGTCTATTGGGTGCCCCCATTGTACACCTGTTTTGAGCCTGCTAGAACTTACGACAACAATGACTTCTCGGCCTTCGCATCTCTAGTCGTCCAACCTTGACAGCTATTTACTGCTCAAGCGACCTTCTCGAGCAACCATTATCCACTAACTCACGACTTTTGAGTTGTCTGCCTATTCGTTACTTTTCGCCGATCAACGGACATATCACATCATTTCGAACATCCCCTTCTGGACTCTTGTCGAAGCCACCACCATCGTTGAACCAACCAACCTCTTTATAAGGTTCAAAGCAATCCATAGCATTATTTTAGCACTTCCTAACTTCCTAATTGAATTTAATTTGAAGTCACATCATCATCGAAAATGTCCAATCAAAAAAACTTGCCCAGAAATGACAAAAATGGCTGACCAGAAATGGCTATCCAGAATAGCCCGACCCGAGCCACTTTGGTCCGACCCGACCCCTTCTAAATGGGAACACCCGACCCCTCATAAATGGGAAGACCCCTCCTGAATGGGAAGACCCGACCCCTCATGATTGGGAAGACCCGACCCCTCCTAAATGGGAAGACACCCCTCTTGAATGGGAAGACCCCTCCTGAATGGGGAGACCCATCTTGAATAGGAAGACCCGTCCTAAATGGGAAGACCCCTCTTGAATGGGAAGACCCCTCTTGAATGGGAAGACCCTCCTAAATGGGAAGGCCCCTCTTGAATGGGAAGACCCCTCCTAAATGGGAAGACCCCTCCTAAATTGGAAGACCCCTCTTGAATGGGAAGACCCCTCCTGAATGGGAAGACCCGATCCCTTATGAATGGGAAGACCCGACCCCTTATGAATGGGAAGACCCCTCCTGAATGGAAAGACCCGACCCCTTATGAATGGGAAGACCCGACCCCTTATGAATGGGAAGACCTGACCCCTCATGAATGGGAAGACCCGACCCCTCATGAATGGGAAGACCCCTCCTGAATGGAAAGACCTGACCCCTCATGAATGTGAAGACCCGACCTCTTATGAATGGGAAGACCCGACCCCTCATGAATGGGAAAACCCGACCCCTCATGAACGGGAAGACCCGACCCCTCATAAATGGGAAGATCCCTCCTGAATGGAAAGACCCGACCCCTCATGAATGTGAAGACCCGACCCCTTATGAATGGGAAGACCTGACCCCTTATGAATGGGAAGACCCGAACCTTCATGAATGGGAAGACCCCTCCTGAATGGGAAGACCCGACCCCTCATGTATGGAAAGACCCGACCCTTATGATTGGGAAGACCCGACTCCTCATGAATAGGAAGACCCCTCCTGAATGGGAAGACCCGACCCCTTATGAATGGGAAGACCGACCCCTCATGATTGGGAAGACCCCTCCTGAATGGGAAGACCCGACCCCTCATGAATGGGAAGACCTGACCCCTTATGAATGGGAAGACCCGACCCCTCATGAATGGGAAGACCCGACCCAAAACCTGCACTTCTCCAATTCTACTCCAATTTCGACCAAAACTATACCAAACTACGAAACCAACTCAACCAAAATCATCAAACGCAATCATAAACATATCATAACATTACTAACCCCATGAATATGACGATTACCACAAAAATGATGTAAATCTCATCGAAAACCATTAAAATGAACATATGGTCAAAATGAGAGATCTAACTTACATAAACATATGAAATGACATGGAATTAACCGATTAAACTTGTTAAATTGGATCGTAGGGTAATCTATACGAAAATGAACTCATCAATGCATGGATCTAAGGAAAAACACTCGAATTTGATGAAAAACATGATCTACTACCCATACACTTTATTGAATCCATGTGAGAGATGTAATCCACTCACCGATTCTCCAAAACAAGCTAAAATGATAGAATTTTGAATCTGAACAGCGAGCAATTCAATCCAAACGCTTCGATCTGATGAATTCACCTTTGAAATGATATAGATCTAGCCTCCAATGGTGTAGATCTATGATTTCTCCCCTTAAATTTGGATTTTTAATGGTGGAAAGGTGTTAGAGGAAGAAGAAGATCAATGCCTCCAAATGAGAGATTGGGAAAGTAACCCTTTTCCCTCCACTCTCATCCCCTATTTATAGGATTCCACCAGCCCACTAATGGGCCTCCTCAATTCAGCCCATTAGGCTCTCCAAACCTGAACAGCCAACTGAAAAACCTTAAAACAACGATTTCTCTCAAACCGCTAAGCCAAATCCTTAATGTAACCACTCTACAAAAGGGCAAACGTCAATTCCTTTCTAATGGCACAGGTCTCACCTTCTGATTCGACCTAAGTCAAAAGTTATGCCCTGTACAATACTGACAGGGGCAAAATGGTCACAAACATAATCGGTAAATATTATGGCCATGTCTCACATCCCCATAAGCAACATATTAAAAGATGAGAATGATCCGACCCTTAGGGAATAAACTAAAAAAAATTACGATCTTCCGATATGTAAAATGCGGGTTGCTACACTTAATTCACAAGTATGCTTACTTAAACAGTTCCTTTTGTTGCCATAATTTACTTTCAAACTTATCGACTGTCCAAAATCATCAATAATTTCTGATTTTAATTCCTTATATTGTTTAAGTTTGGCAATCCTCATTAATTATTCCAAATTCACGGTTACAAAACTTATTTCCTTCAAACTTTAGAGAAACCATTTAGATTCATTTTTATTAACATCTTTAACCCATGTAGTCCTTAACCAAAATATCGTTAAATATCTTATCGTCATATTGAATTATCAAGATATTTGCATTTCAAATTTAATTAGTTGGTGAGGACTAATTACAAGATATTCTGATTGATTAATTCCAATTTAGCCGTTAAATCGTTTCTCGAACTACTTTTCCATACTTGGATTGCTTATGTAAGTTACAACTTTACATTAACATCTTTTAATCAACTAAGAAATTCCAATCACAAGATGTCCATGTTCAAGTTTTAAATTCACAAATATTTTCAAAGATTTTCTCCTTTATATTCAAAATATATTCTTTCAAAATCAATTTCCAAGTAATTTCCAATTCTTACTCAAAATTTTGATTAGAGTTTTCAAACTATATACTTTTCAAAACCAATTTTTTTATATCACAAATCCACTTTCTCATATTTACCTGATATAATTCTTATAACTCCATCAAAATATCAGGATCTCGCTTATTTATTCGAATTCACATCAATTTACCAAACATTTATCTAAAATGGTTTAAGTATATATCATTGTTTTAATCGGAATCATATAGTCGTCCCACTTTCGAAACTTGGAAATACATACTGATGATCCTGCGGTCATCAACAGAATCATCTTCAAGTGACTAGAGTGTGATTTTATATCTATCTAGTATACTTAAGACTTCGTATATACGTTAGCTAGGCGTATATTCAAAATCTTCTTATACTCGATAGTCCAACCTCAACATCGAATAAAATACTCAAATGCTTATAACTTATTTTGATTTCGAACCATATTGATTAATTTCTTTAAAGGAGAATTATCTTAACAAATTTGACCCAAGTTTATCCCTTAACAATTGATATACTATAATCTTATCAATATTTCAAAATGTTACCTAATAGTGAAATTAAATCCAAACAGCATTTGTACTCAGATCATTTTCTTGATCAATGG
This sequence comes from Allium sativum, assembly GCA_030737875.1. Lineage (NCBI taxonomy): Eukaryota > Viridiplantae > Streptophyta > Magnoliopsida > Asparagales > Amaryllidaceae > Allium > Allium sativum. The sequence continues at coordinate 314,176,158 of CM060913.1, forward strand.
AAGGGGCTTAATTACCATACCATAAGAAGTATTTTATGTGTAATTATAATCACAAAAAGTAACTTAACCTTAATTGTTTGATTTATTATCCAGGTTATAACTAACCATATACTTTCAAAATATATTTATTTCTTAAAATATAGCTTTCCAAAACTCATTTCATATTTTCAAATACGCTTTCTCGAATATCATACTCCAAAATCTCATTCTAGGGCATTACTAACCCTATCTCTAATGAGATATCATCATGCTGATGAGTCCTTTCCTTTTGTTCAAATATGTCATGCCACATAGCTTTTTATAAACCAAAGCTCTGATACCAAATTTAACAACCCGGCTTTTTGCCTGGTTTTCGCCGGTAATTAAACAAACTTAAACTGTTCATAAAGACAGATTGTTAGGCGTACTTACACATTTGCACAAAATAAAAAGAACTTTTCCATTATCATTACAATAATATTACATCAGAGTTACGGGAGATATATTAGAGTACATCGATTACACAGTGGAAGAGACACTAAACTCTGCAGAAGAATATGAATGCTCTAAGATATAATAGCTCCAGCTAAACCAGCATCCTGCTCCAACCAACTCCAAGACTAAATCTGCGAACCAAACAACTAGGCTGCCCGTGCAAAAATTATGGGCACCCAGAGTTTAGGTGTGGCAATAATAAACTCTAGATCAGTCATGAGACTGGTGTAAGAACTCAAAACAGTTGTTTTTTTGTTTATTTTAAAGTTAGGTAATTCACCGGACCACGCCGCTAATGCGGAACATGTTTACTCCATGGGAATACCAGTGCATAAAAATTTGCAATGACTTTTTGTAAAATGAAACTAACATAAGGTCTCGCGGTACACACACAATGTAAACACACACATGGGCAAGATTTCTCCTTATGCAGTCAAAAATGCCTTTGATACATAAAATCCTCTTTCAATTCTATAATATAGTGTGAGAAACCTTTCGAAAATTATTGTATTAAAATAGCCAGCATATATACCATATACTATATTGACATATGGTGTACAATCAAAATGTACGGGCTCGTAGTGGAGATTGGGTTTCCAATAATGAGCATGCATTGGAATTTCCTTCTGTACCGAATTTTGAACTCCTGTAAAGGGATGTCTAAGGATCAACAATGATGCTCCTCATCCCAGCATAAGGCCGGGTTACCTCTGTAACTAGGCAACTTAGAGTACGCCTGAGTATGTCTTCTCCCGGTCGTTACCGACCTTTCCAAGCATGTGCCAACAAAAACCACAAAAGTAGATGTTTTTACCATATAGGTTAATACCTGTGCTCCATACCATAGTACGCCTTTTATCTAGAAGGAGACAATACCCCATAACCTTTCTGAATTTTGAAACGACCCAAACTCGCCCTTATGGGAAAGTCCAGATTGAGTTGAGAACACGACAAATTGGGTTTTCATCTATAAACCGAGACAAGCGATCGTCCTTACCAATTCAAGACACACTAGAAATGCCTCAGGATCCCGCTTAGTGAACCCTAGGTTAGCCGCATGGCTGGTCATCCATCGATGATTAGTTATACCATAAACTATATGTTAGCTGGTTCCATCGAACCTCCAAAATGGTCAGTCACGTCGACCATATCGAGAGCCATTTAAGGACTTACCTAGCTTCCTAGGTACCGCGTTTTCCATCATTAAAATTTCCAACATCCACAAAAGTAAACAGTATGGGCTCTATACCATGACATTACTCGTAGCTATAAATTAACATATGTCCATTTCCATACGTTCCTCATCCCGTTTCTGGTTCATACCGGTGTAACAACCCGGAAAATCAGAACCAATTTAAAATTTTTATTTCGGCAATATTAGTGAATTTTTATTTTAAATATTAATGACTAGAAATTTATATTGAACAAGAACTAGAATGTATAAATTTATTAAAATCGAAGTTAGAATGTAAATATTTATTTTAATTATAAAAGGAATTGGAAATGGTGCGGTAGTTTGAAAATTCGATTTCAAATTTCAAATGAATGTACAGGATTCAAAATGAACCGGATTTTGGTGAAACTAGAAATATTAGAATTTATTTGAAAATATCTTTCCAACGAATCTGAAAAATCCAGTGGGAATAAAAAGTTATGCCCAGTTGAAAATTCAGAATAGTCGCTATGGAAATATAGCCCTTAAAAATGGAATTTTTTCAAACGACCTCCGTTTTCGACGAAACCACTTTTGTTGGATCCAGGATGTCAAATTATTGCTAGAATTCAAAATTCACAATTTTTGGGATTACTATATGAGCGTGGCAAAAGAAAACGTGTTTTGATAGTTTTAGTCAATTTGGATTGACCAGAAAATGGTCTTTTTTCAAACGATCTTCAAATTTGACAAAATTAGTTTTTTCAGGACAGTATCATCAATACGAAGCTAGAAATAAGTTTCTTGGAATTTTTAGGGTCAGTATGTGGCCCCAGTAATTTAAAATGTGCGTTTGAATTTAAAATATATTGATTTATATTTTAAATTTAAATTGGCTTACTGGAAATATCCCATTGCGTTCGGAATGAGGGTACTAGCTAGGGACGTTAGTCATTGGGCTCGATTCAGAGTTCGAATTTAAAACTAACTTTTTGAAATAAATTAAATTAATAAATTTTATAAACCTCCCTAATGCTTTCCCTTCCCTTCTGGTCAACCCCTCCCTCATTCATCGAATAAATAGAACAAGAAAAAAAAGTCGATCGCCCCAAGAAGCCGCCGCGCCGGAGACGCCACCCACCGCCGCCCGTCTTCGATCTCCCCTCCCCAGCGCCGGTCACCCCGCCGCCTCTTCCAGCACCCCGCGCCCCTTTATCTCCTCCTCCTAAAACCCTAACGCCACTGCCTCTCCACCGATTAAACCCCTCCCCAAATTGACCGAAACCGCACCTCAGGCCCACATCCCGACCACCGTGCCTCCCCCCTAGCGCCAGCAACCACCTCGACGCCGAGCCTCCACCAAATTCAACCTGTAAGTGTTTATTTCAGTTTGTTTCAAAACAATTAGTTTTAGTTAATCAAAAATAGGCTTTTTATTTCGGTAAAAATCTGATTTTTAGTTCGAAGAAAATATATGATTTTTGCTTAGATAAAAATATGGGTTTGCCTTAGATAAATATATGAATCTCTTGCAAAGAAAAGATATAACTTTTGGCAAAGAAAAGATATGATTTTTGGCAAAGAAAAGATATGATTTTGGCAAAGAAAGGATATGATTTTTGGCTAAGAAAAGATATGATTTTTGGCAAAGAAAAGATATGGTTTTTAGCAAAGCAAAGAAAAGATATGATTTTGTTTGTAAGAAAAAAAATATGATTTAAATAAAAAGTATAGATCTTTATAAATAAAAAGAATAGAGTTTTCAATGGTAAGGAAAAGATGTGATTTTCACTATGATAAAAATTCGATTTATATATATATGAAGTGTAAATAAAAATATGATTTTTATTTATATAATAGCGATGTAAAAATGTGATTTTTACTATGAACAGCATCGAAAATACTGCGTTGGAAAAACAGGCAAATATGAAATTTATAATAAAAATGGAGGAGTGGATCCCCTAGGTGAGAACTCCTCACTTAAATTTTTTATACAGTTATTTATTTTTAACTGCATATATGAACTGCGCCCCGTCGTCCACAAACCATGGACGACTTGTTTGATTGTTTGGTTGATTGGAATATTTGTTTGAATTTGGTTTGGGATGAATAATGAATAGATATGATTTGGTTTGTGTATGGCGTGAGCCACTTTTAGGCGAGGGATAAGGCTAGAACTTATCCCAGTTCTAGTATCGCGCCGTTATACCGCCAAAATTTTCTAAAATATGTTAGAACAATAAAAATATCATTTTTATTGTATAAATGAACTAAATAGAATATTCATATGTTGAATAAAATATTTTATCGTTAAAAATATAAATTTTAACGTTGATATGAATAAAATAAATATTCATTTACAAATCAGACGATTTGTTTATGTACACCCATTTGACAAATATGGATTGGGACGATATATTTTACACATCGCCCAACTACACAAATAATATTCAGTATTTGTTAGTTGAAACCCCACACGGGTGTTGGGATGATATTTGATGTACATTAATCCCAATTGTTTAGTTGTATGTCGATCGATTGGTTGACAGGCTGTTGTAAGCGTTAAATATTTATATCTAATGCTTATGCAATGTAGAATGCACTCTGGATGATGGTTGATTGTTTATCGTTGTTGTTGTATACATGTATTGTATGAAATCCATATAATCAACATTATATGGTAGTGTCTGATTCCAGTTCAGAAAGAATGAATATTTTGAAATAACGAGTATTTTAAAATAATATTCAGAAAAGAATCAAAATCTAATTTTGATGTCCGATTTGGGATGGACACGAATATATATAAATATATAAAGCCGTGTTGATTAGATTAACGCCATTTTGACGTGAACGATATTTGTATCGATTTTATTCATTTTTATAATGAATACGAATTGATTTCAAAATCTAATGTTTTGAAAATATTATCATTTATATATTAATGATACGGAATATTCAATTTTGATTTGAAATTGAATATGAAGTTGAAATCGTTTTGAAAACGAATTTAAAACAATTTATATATAATATATATATATATATATACATATATATATATATATATAATGGCCTGAATAGAACTTGCCGCGCCGCGGCAGTTCGCGAATTTCGACCATTGACTTCGAACAGACATTATGGGAGATCCGACCGTCGGATTCTCCTAAAAACGAAACCGTTGGGTTCGTATCGAAAAGAGCTTTCCAATGAATAGTAGAGGTTTCAAATCTAACGGTTGGATTTGGAATTATGTCTGAATCAAATTTGGAAAAGGTCGTTATAAGTGTAGTTCGATGGTCGTTTATGGAAATCGACTGTACGTGCCTTGATAAAATTATTAAAAATATCAATAATTAGTGTAAAATCATAACAAATGATTTGGAAAGAATTAGGATGAAAAATTCCATATTTGAAAAGATAAAAATATATTTTTTATCGAAATGAACTAGTTATGAACTAGAATTATAATCCAATATTTTTAAATAAATAAATTGGATTTGAAGTGGTTTTAAAAATAACCAGAATTTCCAATATATGAAATGGGAATGGATTTGAATCGAAATTATCTTCGGGATATTTCGATATTGGATTCCATGATTATACGGACATTGTGGAGGAATTTGAAAGATATGTATATCGTTATTCCAACACGATATTTGTTGATTTCAGAATTTGATATTGAATATAAGCCGATATATTTTCTATTCAGAGCCTTGTATTTAATATCAAATGGGATTTTGGGTTTGTCGTGAATGGTGTAACAACCCGAGTTTTTATATCATGTACTAACCAAAAATCAAGGCAGAATTAATTTTTAAAATAAGAATCAAGGGAAACGGGTTACACCATTGTGTTCGTCTCGAAATTCTGCTTGGAAAGGAGTTCGAGTTTTCGAAAATCGGAGTCCGTATGACCAAGTTATGACCTTTCGAAGTTTTCAAGTTCGATAACAACTCAATTCGAATTCAAATTTCGAAATTCAAACCTCAGAATGGACTGGGTAGGAAATCTCCCACCCAGGACCAGGTCGACCTAGGGGTCGACTATGTATTCGACCTGCCCAGGACCAGGTCGACCATAGTGTCGACCTGGGGGTCGACCTGGTGCCCGAGCCCACTTTTGAAGCTTGATTCACTTTGATGTATCAGGCCTCGTTTCTATCCACATTCGTTGACCTGACCCTATAAATACAGCCCCTAACACTAGTCTCTCTACACAAAATTCTTTCTGACGTTATGTTGCTTTAATTCTGGTTGAAAAGTTTGAGAAAGGGACTACTTCTTCTATGTTGAGACCGCGTTAAGAGAATTGCTGATTTGGGGATTTCTGTTAGGACTTGACTAAGCATATAAAGATTCAACATGACTCTCTTTTTCTAATTCTCGAACCATGATCTGTAAGCCCCAGTTATTTTCAGATTTAAACTGTAAATGTAATATGAATATGATGTAAATTGAAATTGGACCTATGTATGATGACTGTTTTACGTCCATTCTTGTTCATCTTGGATCTTGACTCTTGGATATTACTATGACATTGATTTGGGGCCTATTCATGTTGTAAATCAAAAAGAAAACCCCTCATATTATCTTGTTGAATCTGGTATTAGTCACAAGTTTATGACTATCACTTTATGACAATAGCTACCATGACTATACTATCACCTTATGTCAATCATTACCATGACTATACTATCGCCTTATGACAACTGTTATCTTGACTAGTACCTTATTTTGCTAGATTTGGAATCTTTATATTTGAGTCCAATATTCCATATGCCAGTAATGTTATAATCCTTTATCTCAAGTCATACCATGTTATGCTAGTAATCACTTTTGCCACCTTATACCCGTCCCTTTTTATGTTATTCCCTAATCAGATTTATTTGTATCGATTCAAACTTATGTGCGATGGGAATACGATTTTGGTAGACTAGGTAAAACCTGAATTGACTTTGAACATGAAGGTTATTATGACTTGAACCTGGATATGGACATGAACTCGACACGATTTGACATGAAACATGACATGAAAACTCGACATGAATTTTGACATGAAAACTTGAACGTGGGCATGACAATTAGATAAACTTGAAAATGACCAACTCGAGGTTGGGTTGAGTTTGCAGTGTAAATCTGCCCAGAACCGCCCGGCAAATCCAGTAAATGCAAACAATAGGATCCAATGTAGGTAGTTGGTCATATCGCACGAAAAACCCGAGGTTAGACTATGTTGTGGTGTAAATCTGCCCGGAACCGCCTGGCAAATCCAGTGACCACAACAGTTAGTCTAATGTGAGAGGTTGGGGTGCATTAATGAATTAATGCCGCATGATAGGGTTAAGTCATGAACCACTTGAATATACTTAACCAACTTGACACGATGATTTGATTGGGTTAAATCATGAACCGCTCGAATACACTTAACCAACTTGATACATGATTTGGATAGGGTTAAGTCACGAATTTGAATGACAACACTTAACCCATTAGAAACCCTAGTTACGCAGTCCTTTTCAGCAGTAACCCACTTAGATGTATCACGATACCCTTGGACTAGGCAGGGTGGGGCACGATTACTGGGCTGATTGTAAGCGACCAGAACGACGGCTGAGTAGGTGCGCCATTGTAGGTTCAGGCGGTCTATGGTCGTGCACGTTGTCTGGAGTTGAAAAAGCAGGCATTGGGCACCCGTAGATTTAAAATGTGCATGCTTGATTCGTGTCAGTGGTTGGCACCATAGGACTTGATACACCCTATGGTGGACCTAGCACAGGTAACTACATTTCAGGATAGGGCCGTATGACACAGACACATGACAAGCTAGGACTTGTAGGGAGCCGATCGATTAGTAGATCATACCGTAGGACCCCGTAATGGGTCACTTCATGATACTGGACCAAGGGATCATTTCATGATTAATACTTGACATGGGTTAGAACACTACTACAGTTGGTGCAGCAAACCTTGAATATGCGATGCTAGACTTGACTTATCTTGTTATCTTAATTATCCTACTAGTTCTGTTATCATCCTTATGTTTAATTCTAGTTTTCACATATCATGTTACCTTTACTAGTTTTCATACTGAAAGTCACTAGGGCTTACCAGTCTTTATGACTGACCCTTTTTCTTTCCCTTCTTTTTCTTTCGTTCCCCCCCACCAGGTTCTCCGGGAGGAAACACTAGCTCTTAGCTTGGATTTAGCTTGCTTTCTGACAACTCATGTACGGTTTGTTCTTGGGCTATGCTATGGATGCTTCTGCTATTTATGGGGAATAATCTACTTTTGTTATCTTTAGTTTATGCTTCTTTATTTGGAACTTGATGTAATGGAATAATTTGTATCTTAGATATATGAGGTTTTGACTCTTTTCTTGAAAGTAATAAAAAGTTGGTTTTTGATTTCTACCGCTGCTTTATTTATGTTCTGCCTTGTGATATCTCTGAGCATGTTTACCTAGATAATACTCCACCAAAACTAGTGCATTCCCTTTGTGAGTGACCCTAGCAGAGGTGGGGTGTTACATTTGGTATCAGAGCAGAAGGTTACCAGGCTGGGCAAAAGTTTTAAAAACCTTCTGAAACTATTTTCAAAACCATTTATAAAGAAGCATTTTTCAAGAAAAGTTTTAAGTTTAAAAAGGCTATTCCCCAAGAAGCCATTAGCACTTTCCTTTGTTTCCTCGTTTGAATCTTTTTCTTTTTGTTTTTCAGCATGGCTGATCTTAACCTTCCTGAGGGAATACCCGTGCCTGGATGGTTCCGAAGGTACTTAGAACCCAGGGCCAACGGCGCGGGCCCGGCAGACATCCCTCCTCCTCCTTCCCCAGTGGCCGCGGTTCCTCCTCCTCCTGGTACCGCCTTTGCCAAAATACGCAAAAACATTAAAGCAATGGGCGACAAGAACTTCGTTGGAACTAAAACCTTTGTTGAGGCACGAAACTGGCTAAAGGAGACTGAAGACTTGTTTATTATCTTTGATATGGAGGACCATAGGAAAGTTCAGTTGGCAGCATGGTTGTTGAAAGAGGAAGCTGCATTTTGGTGGGAAGTCACCAACGCTACCAGGCCAGTTGAGACTTGGGCAGACTTTAGAGAGAGGTTTGGGCTTAAATTATTATCGTCAGTAGAAGAGAGCCTTCAGATGGAGAGTTTCCTAGCACTCAAGCAAGGGGACATGTCTGTTAGGGAATACGTGAATAAGTTTAATCAGCTTGCTCGGTTCGGTTTGGATTTGGTCAACACAGCCCAGAAAAAGGCTGTACGCTTTGCTCGAGGATTGAACGAACCACTACACAGCTTGGCTCTAACTCATATACCCATAGGGGCGACCTTTGAAAGCTTGGTGGATATGGCTCTACTTCATGAGGAAGACAAGAATAACAAGAAGGAGGTTAAGCCTAATGAGACTCAGAATAAGAAAGCTGACTTCAAGAAGGGAAACAACAAGAATAACAAGAGCAACAACAAACCACGTGAGACGAGGAAGTGCAACTTCTGTGGTATTACTGGACATCTAGCTAAAGACTGTAGAAAGAAGAAGAGGAAGTGTAACACCCCACACCCGCTAAGGTCACTCACTAAGGGAATGCCTTAGCTTTGGTGGAGTATTTTTAGTGAGTATAGAACAGAAAAATTACAACAGGACAGATATAAGTAATACTTGAAAATTTAAACCATCATTTCATTATCAAAACATGTTTGGTTACATCACAAAACCATAACAAGAGTCAAGTACATAATATCCATCCTGATAAAATAGAAGTACATAATCCCATTACATAGACAATAGCCAAAATAGAAAAGATAAACCGAGCTTTACTTCTACGGTCCAAGCCCCAAAGGATAGATATAGCGGTCTGGTCCAAGCCCACTAGTGCTAGGCCCACTCTGATAACCTGAGGGTTGGGAAAAAAAGATAAACAACAACGGGGTCAGACATAAGTCTGAGTGAGTCCTATAACCCTAACAATACAATCATTAAAGTAATTAGGGTATGATATAAACAAGATACGGTACCTCTGGGGATAATGACTACAATAAGTAGCCCACAAAACACAGGATGTACTACGATAACCGAAACGACGTATTTATCCACCCAAGGATAATTACTAGCTTACACCACCCCAGATCTACCCACCCAAGGGTAATTCCTACACTGCACCACACCACTTCTACCCACCAAGAGTAATTCCTACTTAAAGGTTGATCCCTCCCAAGGACTTAGCAAATTTTTCTTCGAGTAATTTCGTGTACTCCTAGCCCACTACATAGGTGCCGTCTGCCCCTATCTCCACTAGGTGTACTTAGTAATCTTACCCAGTAGTTTCGTGTACCCCTACATAGGTGCCGTCTGCTCCTATCTTTACTAGGTGTACCCACTACTCCCAAGCGATCGGCTCCCTACCGTAGATACCCGTGCTGGTCCCACAGTGGGGTGTATCACTCCCCTAAAGTGGCTACCCAATACTATCAACGGTGCACGGCTTTATATCTACACGATGCAACAACGGCTTATCTACCAGCCCGGGCCCACACACGCATATGAAACCCGTTGGACTTGCGTTGCCACCGCTAACCCGTTTTGGCCTCTTATAATCAAGCCTAATATGCGTGTCCCGTCACTCGACATGGGTCGAGCCCACAAAGATACGTTTGGGATATTGGTTGAAATGGGCCCCCCCACAAGCTACTACTTAAGCTTGTCATTTAATCTAGTGCATCCCACTTAACCCCTTTTTATAATCATGCCCCCTTACATGTTAAGGTTTGGTTAAGTCATCTAATTATATTTCAATTGCCACTTAAGGCACCCACTAGATTTCCGCATGCCACCCAAGGCACTTACTTGATTCCCACATGCCACCCAAGGCACTTACTTAACCCTTTAATCATGTTTAATTACATGTTCCACTTTGGTTAAGTATTCTAATCGTATTTTCTATGGCCACCCAAGGCAACCCACTAGTTTCCTCATGCCACCCAAGGCACCCCCACTAGTTACTACATGCCACCCAGGGCACCCACTTAACCCCTCATGTCCCACTACATGCTAATATGGTTAAGTGTTTCTTAATTAATTAAGACCGTGATCTCCCATAAAGACCTCCCACATTAGACTGGCTGTTATGACCGCCTGGTTAAGCCGGTAGGGTCCGGGCAGTCTTACGTCATAACAGAGTCTAACCTCGTGTCTTTACTTTAATCACGTATTTAGTTTATGGCCAAGACCTCTCACATTGGGCTGCCATTTGTAGCAACTGGTTAGGCCGGTCGGGTCCGGGCAGTTTTACACTACAAATGAGTCCAACCTCGTGTCTTAGTCGATTAATTACTCCTAATTAATCACCCCCATATTAATTATCCCTAATTAATATCAAGTTTTTCATAACATGGGTAGACCTAACTCAATAGGTAAATTCCCATGGGGTAGACCTAACTCAATAGGTAAATTCCCACTTATGTTAATTTATTTTTATGGTATGCTTAATCATACCCAACCATACTTTAATTAACATATTTACCAACCCCATCGTTTCCCCACGTAAATCGTTCTCATTTCGTGACATAATAAAGGGGAATATCATCCCAAATATCATGGGTTTAGCATACAACTTTGTCATGGGTTAAGAGGATGTCACCTTGCATATATGAGCATATATTAACCCAACTACATTTAACCCAAACTTGCACATTATCATACACATGATTTGCATAACATGTTGCATATGAGCTTGCATATTATCACACACATATCTCGCATAACATGTTGAACTTGCATATAAGCATTATCATAACTTGCATAACATGTTAAACATGCATTTAAGCCTACACATAACTTGCATAAGCATTCACATACTTGCATAGGCATTCACATACTTGCATAAGCATTCACATACTTGCATATCACATTAAACTTGCATTTAAGGATATACATAACTTGCATAACATCATGCACATACTTGCATAATCTCATAAACTTAACTTGCATAACACCATGCACATAACTTGCATACCCTCATACACATAACTTGCATATAAACTTGCATAACATGTTGAGCTTGCATATAAGCATACACATAACTTGCATAACATATTGAATTTGCATATATGACTTGCATCTTAAAGGAGGGTAAACATGCATAGCATATAAAAGTGTTATCTTGCATATGTATGCATCACATTTAAAAGGGTAAACTTATATGTCATGATTTATGCATAATACCCAACACTTAGCATGCATAAAACCACTTACTTAGCATGCATAGAATCAATTACTTATTATGCATAAACACACCACTTAACTTGCATAAACCCAAACACTTAGCATGCATACAATCCAATACTTAACATGCATAGAATCAAATACTTAGCATGCATAACACCAAATACTTAACATGTATAAAATCACATGCATAACTTGCATATCATGTTACATAAAACTTGCATATACTCCCACATATAGTTTGCATAACATGTTACATATGCATAAATGTTCAACATAGTGTTTTGCATCATAAAACATGGCATTAACCTTGCATATAACATAAAACTTGCAAATCACATATCATACAAACTTGCATAAACACATTTATCCACAAACATAGCCATGTCTTATCACATCCTACCATAATCAATTTAACAATTGATTATTAAAGCCATAGGAACTCACCAAAACCAAGATTAGCAAACTTATGAAGTAAAACTAGTTGCCAATTATGAAGAAGAAGATGATTAGGGGTTGATTAGCTTGCAACTCTCTTCATTGATTTGTGGAGGCCATGATCAAGTTTCATTTTGCCATAGTTTAGTTACAAGATCTAATTATGAATGAATTAGGGTAGGGTTATGGTCTTATTTATAGGATTAGGTAGTGTTTTAGGCCCTTAGATTAACCCTAGGTTAGATTAGGACCGTTAGATTTAGGAAATCTCTAGAACCAGCCCTCTAAGCCAGCCTAGAACCCAACCTGGTGCACCCAGGTTCACTGGACGCTGCGCCCCTGTCGACAGGCAAGTCGACAGGCAAGTCGACACCCCTGTCGACAGGCCTGTCGACAGGCCTGTCGACAGCCCTGTCGACATGGTTAGGGCGGGAAGCTTCCCGCCTAACCCCGCTGGTTCAAATTTGAAATCCTAATTTAAATTTCTAAATCTGTTTTAAGCTTTAATTTTTCTGCAAACTTCATTGGGCCATAACTGGGCCATACGGACTCCGATTCTCGAAAACTCGGACTCTATTTCGCGTATTTTTCCGAGACGAACGTAATGACGCAGCCCGTTACCCCCAATTCCCACATCTGAGATTATTTATCCTATGATTAGAGAATTTTAGTATTAGCTAAAATTCGGGGTGTTACATTCTCCCCTCCTTAAAGGATTTCGTCCCCGAAATCTCTAAGCTAAGGAGAATGCATATCCTACCATCCAAACAACCATCTACTCAATCCATCAAAACACGGGCATCCATTGTCCTTAAAACAATTTCTAATGATGTATGAGCATATGCAAAAAGTGTGTGTATATGTTCCCTATCTAATGTATGAACATATGCAAACCATGATAGTGCCATGCATCCATTATGTATGCGAGAGAACCCTATCGACACATACAATATCTACATGAGTGCACAATCATTCACCAAAATGCATCATCCATATGATAACACAATCATTATACATCCATAGACATAGCTTCCTACACACAATTTTATGCAATATGCAATATGAAGTGATTGAGCCGATCTAGTGCCTAGAGTGTGTGTATATGCATCCACGAGCAACCACTAGCAAACACTTGCATCCACTTGCATCCATCATACATAACATGTCTCAAACACATGTTTCAACCATAGGACTATCCTATCTAAAGGTCAAAGGCACTAACGAGAGGACATACTAAGGATAAGATAAGCACAAGATATGCGATGAAGGAGAAGCAAAAGGACATACCCTCCGAAAGAAAAGGGTACCTCGAACACATCTTCGCTTCCGTCTCCCAGGTAGCATCGCTCTCTTCATCTCCCCTTTGTACTTTGACTAGTTGAACCTCTCTGTTTCTCAACTTCCAAATCTCTGACCCAAGGATGCAAGTAGGAGCTCGTCGAATCGTCGCATCACGCTCTACTTCCACTTCTCTAAGCAAACTCGGCTCTACTACCTCTGCGGTCTCATGTAGGCACTTCCTCCCATGGAATACATCATGTACACCACTAAGTCTGTCGGGCAACTCCACCAATGGAAGATGCTCCTCCCATGTACCTCCAAAATCCAAGATACATTGCCTCGAAAGGTCTTCTAAAATATGTTTCACCCTTTCGGTCTGGCCGTCCGTCTGAGGATGATATGCGGTACTCAAACACAACTGAGTCCCTACCGCCTCTTTCACCCTCTTCCAAAACTCTCTAGTGAAGATAGGATCTCGATCGCTCACCATACTGGAGGGTACACCATGCAATCTAATTATCTCTCAAATGTAAACTGAAGATAGCCATGGAGCGGTTCCTTTACTCTTCCCAGGTATACAATGGGCGCTCTTAGTAAGCCTGTCTACTACCACCCAAATTCCTGTATTACTCTTTCTCGATCTGGGTAACTCGTCAATAAAATCTATCGAGACGCTGTCCCACTTCCATTGCGGAACCTCCAATGGTTGAAGCAACCCACCTGGTTTCTTTTGCTCCGCCTCCACTTGTTGGCACATCACGCATCGAGCGACATACTCAGCCACATCTTTCTTCATACCGGCCCAGAAGAAAACCCTCTTCATGTCTTGATACATCTTGTCCCCACCGGGATGAATGGTCATCCTAGTACGGTGCGCATCATCAAAAATAACCTTCCTCAAACCCTCGTCTTGCGGTACACAAAGTCTACCGTCTCTACGCAAGCAACCCCTATCGTCTAGGGTGTACCTACTCAAATGGCTGGACGACTCTCCCCTTATGAGCTTCTCTACCAACTCAACCAACTGTGGGTCGTCCCTCTGTGCTTCTCCAAAGCCCCAAAAGAGTAGGCCTAACCTCCAAGGAGGCTAGTAAACCGGGTACAAAGTCAACGGAAGGTCTAAAGTCAAACATAGAAATAAACTCTTAGCTCTGTCGTTCAACGAACCACAAACTCGAGGACAACCTTTTTCTCCTTAAGGCGTCCGCTACCATGTTACCCTTATCGTGGGTGTACGCTATCTCAGACTCATAGGATACTAAGAATCCCATCCACTTTTACTGTCCTAAAATTATGCGCTCGAAGAGCCTCCAACACTTCCATAAGATGTAGGGCATGCTCTTCTCCACCAGGATATCATCCAAAATCATCACAACTGTCTCTCACGCAGTCCGCCCTAGTCGAACTCGGCATCCCCCAAATGCAAGCCCCAAAGGCCTAAACCAATATCAGACAAACACCCAAGGGATACCTCCTTCGAATTCAGACGACCGACGTGAGATGATACTAGTAAAAATGGCTAAATAATGAAGCCCTTGTCCAATTCTGGATGTCCTCGCCAGTCTCGCTCCAAAACCATCGTTTATCCCATACTGGCTTTGCTCAGCCTATTGAGCACATACGAAAACTTATTTCGCTCTTAGAAAAGACCAAGATGTCATCCACAAAGACCATCACATCTTATTTAGGTACTCCCTGAACACCTTTCTCATCAAATCAACAAAATATGCGGGGGCGTTCGTCAAACCAAATGGCATCACCAGCCACTCATAAAAAAATCATCCGGAGTCCTAAAGGCAGTCTTCTCTATTCCATCCTCAGCCACTCTCAACTGATGAAATCCCGTGGCTAAGTCCCACTATAAAAATATTGAGGCGCCAGCTAACTGATCAAAGAGATCATCAATCCTTGGCAATGGGTATCTATTCTTCTTTGTGAGTTTATTTAGTCCTCTTTAGCCTACACAAAGTCTGAGGGACCCATCCGCCTTCGTGACAAAAACTACTGGAGCGCCCCACTCCGATATACTTTGTCTTATGAACCCCTTCGCAAGCAAATCGCCTACTTACTTATGGAGTTCCCTCCTCTCACGAGGAGCCACGTGGCACACTGGCCAAGACACTGGTTTGGCTTTGTCTACCAGATATATTTGGAAGTCAATTTCCTGCTCCGGAGGTAAACCCTTCACCTCCCCGAACTCATCCGAGTATTCCCGGACCACTCTAACAGATCGCAAACTCTTGACCGACGTGTCAAGCGATTCTAGATAACTTAGCATAACAGATTCTATGGGATTACAAGAGATCTCGAGAGTGTTACCCAAGCGGCCATAAGCCTAACAACTCTCCCTTCTAAAATCAAGAACGGCACCTCTACTGGATAACCAGTCCATGCCTAAAACTAGCCCATAGCCCGTGAAGCCCAACAAGCATCACACCTAAACTCAACGCTAAGTATAAAAACTTTCAAACCCAAACACATCATGGAGCCCAATTGGGTTTGAAACAACTAAGGGATCATCTACCAAACTGGTGTCTAAGTGCAGTGACTCAACTAACAATGATGAGATAAACGAACTCGATGCGTCAGAATCAAATAAGTTCGAATCGGATAATAAAGTAATCCAAATTCCAACCTAGACGGTCCTATCCCCATCTGGTACCCTAGTCGTGAGGGAATACAACTACCCTCCAGAAGATTCCATACCTTGCCCTTGCTTCTTTGGACAATCCTAATAAGGTGTCCTATTCCTCCCAAAAGGATAACTACTAGCCTTCTTCTTCCCATTCTCCACTCGTAACCTCCCATCAATGAGGTTTCATCCTTTATTAACCAAACAACTATTTGAGCCTTCCTCTCATCGTCTATCTTATAGGTACCTACCAGTCCTCCTCCTTCTTCTTGAACCAACCTCTGATCCGACTAATGTCCAAGTTCCTTGAAGTGGTTTTCCATCCTTATCTATCTTAGAAAGGTCATCTATACACGGAGGGGAAACTCAAAATGAGAGAGAAGAAGAGATTCAAAATGGAGAATCCGAAAGATATAGATATGGCTATTGGGGATTATGCTTTTCTTTCAAAAACTTTTCTCTTAAAAGACATGTTTTTGAAAATACACCTTTCAAAAATATTCTTAGAAAATAGTTTTTATAAAAAATTTATCTGTTCCGGTAACCTTAATCTCTGATACCACGTGTAACACCCCACACCCGCTAAGGTCACTCACTAAGGGAATGCCTTAGTTTTGGTGGAGTATTTTTAGTGAGTATAGAACAGAAAAACTACAACAGGACAGATATAAGTAATACTTGAAAATTTAAACCATCATTTCATTATCAAAACATGTTTGGTTACATCACAAAACCATAACAAGAGTCAAGTACATAATATCCATCCTGATAAAATAGAGGTACATAATCCCATTACATAGACAATAGCCAAAATAGAAAAGATAAACCGAGCTTTACTTCTACGGTCCAAGCCCCAAAGGATAGATATAGCGGTCTGGTCCAAGCCCACTAGTGCTAGGCCCACTCTGATAACCTGAGGGTTGGGAAAAAAAGATAAACAACAACGGGGTCAGACATAAGTCTGAGTGAGTCCTATAACCCTAACAATACAATCATTAAAGTAATTAGGGTATGATATAAACAAGATACGGTACCTCTGGGGATAATGACTACAATAAGTAGCCCACAAAACACAGGATGTACTACGATAACCGAAACGACGTATTTATCCACCCAAGGATAATTACTAGCTTACACCACCCCAGATCTACCCACCCAAGGGTAATTCCTACACTGCACCACACCACTTCTACCCACCAAGAGTAATTCCTACTTAAAGGTTGATCCCTCCCAAGGACTTAGCAAATTTTTCTTCGAGTAATTTCGTGTACTCCTAGCCCACTACATAGGTGCCGTCTGCCCTTATCTCCACTAGGTGTACTTAGTAATCTTACCCAGTAGTTTCGTGTACCCCTACATAGGTGCCGTCTGCTCCTATCTTTACTAGGTGTACCCACTACTCCCAAGCGATCGGCTCCCTACCGTAGATACCCGTGCTGGTCCCACAGTGGGGTGTATCACTCCCCTAAAGTGGCTACCCAATACTATCAACGGTGCACGGCTTTATATCTACACGATGCAACAACGGCTTATCTACCAGCCCGGGCCCACACACGCATATGAAACCCGTTGGACTTGCGTTGCCACCGCTAACCCGTTTTGGCCTCTTATAATCAAGCCCAATATGCGTGTCCCGTCACTCGACATGGGTCGAGCCCACAAAGATACGTATGGGATATTGGTTGAAATGGGCCCCCCCCACAAGCTACTACTTAAGCTTGTCATTTAATCTAGTGCATCCCACTTAACCCCTTTTTATAATCATGCCCCCTTACATGTTAAGGTTTGGTTAAGTCATCTAATTATATTTCAATTGCCACTTAAGGCACCCACTAGATTTCCGCATGCCACCCAAGGCACCTACTTGATTCCCACATGCCACCCAAGGCACTTACTTAACCCTTTAATCATGTTTAATTACATGTTCCACTTTGGTTAAGTATTCTAATCGTATTTTCTATGGCCACCCAAGGCAACCCACTAGTTTCCTCATGCCACCCAAGGCACCCCCACTAGTTACTACATGCCACCCAGGGCACCCACTTAACCCCTCATGTCCCACTACATGCTAATATGGTTAAGTGTTTCTTAATTAATTAAGACCGTGATCTCCCATAAAGACCTCCCACATTAGACTGGCTGTTATGACCGCCTGGTTAAGCCGGTAGGGTCCGGGCAGTCTTACGTCATAACAGAGTCTAACCTCGTGTCTTTACTTTAATCACGTATTTAGTTTATGGCCAAGACCTCTCACATTGGGCTGCCATTTGTAGCAACTGGTTAGGCCGGTCGGGTCCGGGCAGTTTTACACTACAAATGAGTCCAACCTCGTGTCTTAGTCGATTAATTACTCCTAATTAATCACCCCCATATTAATTATCCCTAATTAATATCAAGTTTTTCATAACATGGGTAGACCTAACTCAATAGGTAAATTCCCATGGGGTAGACCTAACTCAATAGGTAAATTCCCACTTATGTTAATTTATTTTTATGGTATGCTTAATCATACCCAACCATACTTTAATTAACATATTTACCAACCCCATCGTTTCCCCACGTAAATCGTTCTCATTTCGTGACATAATAAAGGGGAATATCATCCCAAATATCATGGGTTTAGCATACAACTTTGTCATGGGTTAAGAGGATGTCACCTTGCATATATGAGCATATATTAACCCAACTACATTTAACCCAAACTTGCACATTATCATACACATGATTTGCATAACATGTTGCATATGAGCTTGCATATTATCACACACATATCTCGCATAACATGTTGAACTTGCATATAAGCATTATCATAACTTGCATAACATGTTAAACATGCATTTAAGCCTACACATAACTTGCATAAGCATTCACATACTTGCATAGGCATTCACATACTTGCATAAGCATTCACATACTTGCATATCACATTAAACTTGCATTTAAGGATATACATAACTTGCATAACATCATGCACATACTTGCATAATCTCATAAACTTAACTTGCATAACACCATGCACATAACTTGCATACCCTCATACACATAACTTGCATATAAACTTGCATAACATGTTGAGCTTGCATATAAGCATACACATAACTTGCATAACATATTGAATTTGCATATATGACTTGCATCTTAAAGGAGGGTAAACATGCATAGCATATAAAAGTGTTATCTTGCATATGTATGCATCACATTTAAAAGGGTAAACTTATATGTCATGATTTATGCATAATACCCAACACTTAGCATGCATAAAACCACTTACTTAGCATGCATAGAATCAATTACTTATTATGCATAAACACACCACTTAACTTGCATAAACCCAAACACTTAGCATGCATACAATCCAATACTTAACATGCATAGAATCAAATACTTAGCATGCATAACACCAAATACTTAACATGTATAAAATCACATGCATAACTTGCATATCATGTTACATAAAACTTGCATATACTCCCACATATAGTTTGCATAACATGTTACATATGCATAAATGTTCAACATAGTGTTTTGCATCATAAAACATGGCATTAACCTTGCATATAACATAAAACTTGCAAATCACATATCATACAAACTTGCATAAACACATTTATCCACAAACATAGCCATGTCTTATCACATCCTACCATAATCAATTTAACAATTGATTATTAAAGCCATAGGAACTCACCAAAACCAAGATTAGCAAACTTATGAAGTAAAACTAGTTGCCAATTATGAAGAAGAAGATGATTAGGGGTTGATTAGCTTGCAACTCTCTTCATTGATTTGTGGAGGCCATGATCAAGTTTCATTTTGCCATAGTTTAGTTACAAGATCTAATTATGAATGAATTAGGGTAGGGTTAGGGTCTTATTTATAGGATTAGGTAGTGTTTTAGGCCCTTAGATTAACCCTAGGTTAGATTGGGACCGTTAGATTTAGGAAATCTCTAGAACCAGCCCTCTAAGCCAGCCTAGAACCCAACCTGGTGCACCCAGGTTCACTGGACGCTGCGCCCCTGTCGACAGGCAAGTCGACAGGCAAGTCGACACCCCTGTCGACAGGCCTGTCGACAGCCCTGTCGACATGGTTAGGGCGGGAAGCTTCCCGCCTAACCCCGCTGGTTCAAATTTGAAATCCTAATTTAAATTTCTAAATCTGTTTTAAGCTTTAATTTTTCTGCAAACTTCATTGGGCCATAACCGGGCCATACGGACTCCGATTCTCGAAAACTCGGACTCTATTTCGCGTATTTTTCCGAGACGAACGTAATGACGCAGCCCGTTACCCCCAATTCCCACATCTGAGATTATTTATCCTATGATTAGAGAATTTTTGTATTAGCTAAAATTCGGGGTGTTACAGGAAGTTGGGTGAATGCTTCCATTGTGGAGATACTGGACACATCAGCATGTATTTCCCTAAGACGCAAGGACAGGGGCAAGGGCAGACCCAGCGAGCAGGAACTTCTGGAGGGCAGTTGCATGCTCTCAACACCACTCCAGCTCTTCACCGAGGTAGTAATATTTCCGTAGAAAGTCTTGTTTACATTTCTGACTTTCCGGTTCGAACCTTATTTGACTCTGGCGCATCGCATACTTTTATTTCCTCTGATATTGTTGAAAATCTACACCTAAATACTAGTCTGGTTGAGGATCCCGTTATAGTTTCAAATCCAATTCGGGGCTCCGCCCATTTATCTACGATGTGTGTGGATTTGAGGATCTCTATCTTAAGCGTAGAATTCACGTGTAATGCTTATGTTTCTCGGATTCATGGGATATGGTTTGATCCCAGGTATGGATTGGCTGTCCGATTATGGAGCCATTCTTGATTGTAAACAAAGGGTAGTGGGGCTCATGACTCGCCTCGGTAATACCCTTGAAATTTCTTGTAACCCTAAGGGTCCGATCATGTTGTGTTATCTTGAATCCCTTGACTCGTCTGACGATAATTTGCAATCTGTAAGAGTGGTCCGAGAATATCCAGATGTCTTTGATGAAGTGAGGGGGTTACCTCCCAAACGCGAGATAGACTTCTGAATTTATCTTGTTGATAATGCCAAGCCAGTTTCATTGCCCGTTAGGCACATGGCCCCGCGAGAAAGAAGAGAGCTCAGTAAACAAATTAACGAGTTGCTTGAGAAAAATTTCATAAGGCGAAGCATTTCTGAATGGGGTGCTTCAGTGGTATTCGCTACAAAGGCGGATGGATCGCTTCATCTATGCGTAGATTATCGTGAGCTAAACAAGCTGACAAAGAAGAATAGGCACCCACTACCAAGAATCGATGATTTGTTTGACCAGCTTGTAGGGGCATCTGTTTTCTCTCAACTCGATCTAGCCACAGGATTCCATCAGCTTAGAGTGGCTGAGGATTGCATTGACAAAACTGCGTTTAGGACTCCAGATGGGTTCTTCGAATGGCTCGTCATGCCGTTTGGGTTAACGAATGCACCCGCATACTTTGTATATTTGATGAGTAGGGTGTTTCGGGAGTTCCTTAACAAGTTTGTGGTAATTTTCGTGGATTATATTTTGATCTTCTCAAAAGATGAAGAAGAGCATGCTAGACATCTCAAGGAAGTCATGGAAACGATTAGAGCACACCAATTAAAGGCTAAGTTCTTCAAATGCCATTTTTGGAGGAAGGAAGTTTGGTTCCTTGGACATGTAGTTTCTACACAAGGCATAGCCGTGGACCTCGCAAAGGTAGTTGCGGTACAGGACGGGAAAATTCCTAAGAATGCAACAGAGGTGGGGAGCTTTCTCGGTTTGGCGGGCTACTACAGGAAGTTCATTAAGGACTTCGCTAAGATTTCAACCCCTCTTACTAAGTTAACAAAGAAGAACCTAGCTTTTACATGGGACATAGAGTATGACGTTGCTTTTCGGAGACTTAAGAAAGCCCTCACCACAGCTCCAGTTTTGGCATTACCCGATGGAGGTAAGATGTTTACGGTGTACACGGATGCGTGCGGCACGGGATTAGGCGCTGTCCTAATGCAAGAAGGAAGAGTAATATGCTATGGGGGCAGACAACTTAAAGTTAACGAGAAAAACTATCCTACGCATGACTTGGAGTTGGCCGCGATTGTTTTTGCACTTAAAGCTTGGCGCCATTATCTTCTAGGGGAGAGGTTCGAGCTGTATACCGACCACAAATTGCTTAATTACCTCTTCTCACAGAAAGACTTGAATCTGAGGCAACAGCAGTGGATGGAGTTCTTGGCATCATATGACTTCGATATAGCTTATACCCCTGGCAAGGGTAATATGGTGGCGGACGCGCTAAGTAGAAAAAGGTTGACTTTGAGCCCCTTGTTTGTTGAAAGGAAAAGCCTTGAGTTTATAGCAACCTTTGATTTCACACTTGCTGTTAAGTCATTGACCGCTACGTTAGCATCTCTTGAGTTAAGACCTACACTTCTAGATCAAGTAGGGACTTCACAGAAGGAAGACCCACAGATAGTCGAAATCATGGACAAGCTGATTAGGGGTGAGACGTCAAGTCACCTCAGTAGGTATGCCATAGATGACAAGGGATGGCTAAGGCGCGATGGAAGACTATGTGTCCCACAAGTGGGAGACTTAGTAAGGAAAGTTCTCGAAGAGGCGCATCACTTGAAGATGACTATACATCCCGGAGGGGATAAGATGTACATGGATATGAAACGCATTTTCTTTTGGGATGGAATGAAAAAGGATGGGGCAGAGTTCGTTTCAAAGTGCATGGTGTGCCAACAAGTAAAGGCCGAGTCGAAGAAGCCTGGTGGACTATTACATCCCTTGGAGGTTCCGCAATGGAAATGGCAGAGTATATCGATGGATTTCATCGATGGACTGCCTAGGTCAAGGAAGGGAAATACTAGCATATGGGTCATAGTTGATAGACTCACGAAAAGTGCTCACTTCATTCCGGTGAAAAGCAAGAGGACCGCATCAGGGCTAGCGTCTATTTACCTTCGAGAGATAGTACGATTGCATGGAGTTCCTTCTAGTATAGTTAGTGATCGTGACCCGATTTTCACTAGCCAGTTCTGGAATAGTTTGCAAGAAGCAATGGGAACACGACTGAATTTAAGCACGACCTATCACCCATAGACGGATGGACAAACCGAAAGGGTAAATAGGGTACTAGAAGATCTCCTGAGGCTATGCATTCTTGACTTTGGTGGTACTTGGGAAGACCATCTTTCTCTCGCGGAGTTTGCATATAACAATAGTTACCAAGCTAGCATCGGAATGGCACCGTTTGAAGCCCTGTATGGAAGACCGTGCAAATCGCCAACTTACTGGTGGGAGACGACAGACAGACTTATACTTGGGCCTGACATGATAAGGGACACTTCTGAGAAGATTGAGTTGATACGAAGATGGATGAAAACGGCCCAAGATAGACAGAAATCTTATGCGGACCAGAGAAGGACAGACCTAGAGTTCAAAGTCGGAGATATGGTCATTATAAAAGTTTCTCCGTTACGCAATGTAGTTCGTTTTGGAGCAGTTGGAAAGCTAGCACCAAGGTTCGTAGGACCGTTCCCCATCACTGAGAGGATTGGACGGATGGCCTATAAGGTAGACTTACCCGAGAAACTGAATGGAGTACACAATGTCTTTCACGTCTCGCATCTCCGGAAGTGCTTGCATGAGTCAGCCTAAGTGGTTGAGCTAGGCATCCTTGAAGACGTAGAAGTGGAAAAAGAGGCAACATTGAGGCGAGTTCCGATTCGTATCTTAGGAATGGAGATTAAGAAGCTAAGGAATCGAGAAGTCAAGTTAGTTAAAGTGCAGTGGAGTGAAGCCCAAGAAGACGCGACTTGGGAACCCGAAGAGAAGATACGCGCGCTTTACCCATTTCTTTTTTAGGGTACATTCTCGATCTCTTTTTCCTATAAACTTGAAAACCTTTTCGTATCATGCTTCTACTATCTACGTTTGTCTTGTTATCTTCTCGATCTTATCTTGAGAATCTTAGGTAGAACCATGTGGATGTAAACGTGTGATTGAAACATGTTATGGTTGATGTTTGCAAATGGTTGCAAGTGGTTGCTAGTGGATGCATGACACATATTAGGCACTAGATCGGCTCAATCACATTTTCATGTTGCATATGCATGAGTGCTTATACTTGTACATGGATAGAACTTGTTATGCTATCACTTGGATGTTGCATATGAATGAATGTTTGTGCACTCATGTAGAGATTATAAACTATGTTAGGAATTTGCATACATGTCGGATTCATTACAATAACATATTTTGTATTAAGGAGGTTTACTGAATCAGTAACTGCCTGATCTTTTACATTAGATATGTACATATATACACACTTTCTGCATATGTTCATACAGCAATAGAAATCTTTAAGGACGATGGTTGCCTGCGGATGATGCTTTGAGTAGATGGATGATGGATGGTAGGACACATCCTCCCTAACTTAGAGATTTCGGGGATGAAATCCTTTAAGGGGGGGGGGAGGGGAATGTAACAAGCCGAGTTTTTATAACGTGTACTAACCATAAATCAAGGCAGAATTAATTTTTAAAATAAGAATCAAGGGAAACGGGTTAATCCATTGCGTTCGTCTCGAAATTCTGTTTGGAAACGAGTCCGAGTTTTCGAAAATCGTAGTCCGTATGACCATTATGACGTTTCGAAGTTTTCAGAAGTTTTCAAGTTCAAAAACAGCTCAATTCGAATTCAAATTTCGAAATTCAAACCTCAGAATGGACTGGGCGGGAAATCTCCCGCCCAGGACCAGGTCGACCTGGGGGTCGACTATGTAGTCGACCTGCCCAGGACCAGGTCGACCATAGTGTCGACCTGGAGGTCGACCTGGTGCCCGAGCCCACTTTTGAAGCTTGATTCACTTTGATGTATCTGGCCTCGTTTCTGTCCACATTCGTTGACCTGACCCTATAAATACAGCCCCTAACACTAGTCTCTCTACACAAAATTCTTTCTGACCTTATGCTGCTCTAATTCTGGTTGAAAAGTTTGAGAAAGGGACTACTTCTTCTACGTTGAGACTGCGTTAAGAGAATTGCTGATTTGGGGATTTCTGTTAGGACTTGACTAAGCATATAAAGATTCAACATCGACTCTCTTTTTCTAATTCTCGAACCACGATCTGTAAGCCCCAGTTATTATCAGATTTAAACTGTAAATGTAATATGAATATGATGTAAATTGAAATTGGACCTATGTATGATGACTGTTTTACATCCATTCTTGTTCATCTTGGATCTTGACTCTTGGATATTACTATGACATTGATTTGGGGCCTATTCATGTTGTAAATCAAAAAGAAAACCCCTCATATTATCTTGTTGAATCTGGTATTAGTCACAAGTTTATGACTATCACTTTATGACAATAGCTACCATGACTATACTATCACCTTATGTCAATCATTACCATGACTATACTATCGCCTTATGACAACTGTTATCTTGACTAGTACCTTATTTTGCTAGATTTGGAATCTTTATATTTGAGTCCAATATTCCATATGCCAGTAATGTTATAATCCTTTATCTCAAGTCATACCATGTTATGCTAGTAATCACTTTTGCCACCTTATACCCGTCCCTTTTTATGTTATTCCCTAATTAGATTTATTTGTATCGATTCAAACTTATGTGCGATGGGAATACGATTTTGGTAGACTAGGTAAAATCTGAATTGACTTTGAACATGAAGGTTATTATGACTTGAACCTGGATATGG
Organism: Allium sativum; assembly: GCA_030737875.1. NCBI lineage: Eukaryota > Viridiplantae > Streptophyta > Magnoliopsida > Asparagales > Amaryllidaceae > Allium > Allium sativum. The sequence continues at coordinate 314,202,091 of CM060913.1, forward strand.
ACATGAACTCGACACGATTTGACATGAAACATGACATGAAAACTCGACATGAATTTTGACATGAAAACTTGAACGTGGGCATGACAATTAGATAAACTTGAAAATGGCCAACTCGAGGTTGGGTTGAGTTTGCAGTGTAAATCTGCCCGGAACCGCCCGGCAAATCCAGTAACTGCAAACAATAGGATCCAATGTGGGTAGTTGGTCATATCACACGAAAAACCCGAGGTTAGACTATGTTGTGGTGTAAATCTGCCCGGAACCGCCCGGCAAATCCAGTGGCCACAACAGTTAGTGTAATGTGAGAGTTTGGGGTGCATTAATGAATTAAGCCGCATGATAGGGTTAAGTCATAAACCACTTGAATATACTTAACCAACTTGACACGATGATTTGATAGGGTTAAGTCATGAACCGCTCGAATACACTTAACCAACTTGATACATGATTTGGATAGGGTTAAGTCACGAATTTGAATGACAACACTTAACCCATTAGAAACCCCAGTTATGCGGTCCTTTTCAGCATTAACCCACTTAGATTTATCACGATACCCTGGGACTAGGCAGGGTGGGGCACGATTACTGGGCTGATTGTAAGCGACCAGAACGACGGCTGAGTAGGTGCACCATTGTAGGTTCAGGCGGTCTATGGTCGTGCACATAGTCCGGAGTTGAAAAAGCAGGCATTGGGCACCCATAGATTTACACTATGTGTGCTTGATTCGTGTAGGAGGTTGGCACCATAGGACTTGATACACCCTATGGTGGACCTAGCACAGGTAACTACATTTCAGGATTGGGCCGTATGACATAGACACATGACGAGCTAGGACTTGTAGGGAGCCGATCGATTAGTAGATCGTACCGTAGGACCCCGTAATGGGTCACTTCATGATACTGGGCCAAGGGATCATTTCATGATTAATACTTGATATGGGTTAGAACACTAGTACAGTTGGTGCAGCGAACCTTGAATATGCGATGTTAGACTTGACTTATCTTGTTATCTTAATTATCCTACCAGTTCTGTTATCATCCTTATGTTTAATTCCAGTTTTCACGTATCATGTTACCTTTACTAGTTTTCATACTGAAAGTCACTAGGGCTTACCAGTCTTTATGACTGACCCATTTTCTTTCGCTTCATTTTCTTTCGTTTCCCCCTCAGGTTCTCAGGGAGGAAACACTAGCTCTTAGCTTGGATTTAGCTTGCTTTCTGACAGCTCATGTACTGTTTGGTCTTGGGCTATGCTTTGGCTGCTTCTGCTATTTATGGGGAATAATCTACTTTTGTTATCTTAAGTTTATGCTTCTTTATTTGGAACTTGATGTAATGGAATAATTTGTATCTTGGATATATGAGTTTTTGACTCTTTTCTTGAAAGTAATAAAAAGTTTGGTTTTTAATTTCTACCGCTGCTTTATTTATGTTCTGCCTTGTGATATCTCTGAGCATGTTTACCTAGATAATACTCCACCAAAACTAGCGTATTCCCTTTGTGATTGACCCTAGCAGAGGTGGGGTGTTGCAAATGGTGTCTTCACTAACACTTTTCTTAAACCTAGTTGAGAAAAGAATAAATCTTTAGTTGAGATTTAGAGAATAATTACCAATTAATTAACATTTAATTGGATTTGAAAATGGAATGGGATTTGGGTTTATCATGAACTGTGTTTTTAATGACATCCGTTCTTTAACCCGATTTACAGTGAAATTTGATTTGGAATTTATAAATCTTTTGTTAAGATTTAAAGGAGATTTTCCAAAGTAAAGTTTTCCGATTTATAATATTAAATTGGAATTGAATGGAATTCGATTTGGTAATAATCGAAGTGAGCTTCTGTAGAGGAAGACTATTAATATATATGGAATTTAAAAGGCCTTGCCGTTATTCCATTTATATTATCGGTTGGATATGGAAGCTCATATCGATTATATATTGATCTGTTTTCCGTGGATATTCCATTGTTAGTGGAATGTGATTTTTGGTTTATCGTGAGCTGTATTTTGAATGACATTAGTTCTTTAACCCAGTTAAAGATAAGATTAATTTTTTAACTTTGAAGAAAATCATTAACTAATGATTTCTGGAAATTAAAACTGAACTAGAGTTTTAATGAATCTTTAAATAGATTGAAAGGTGAATTTGATAATTAAAATTATCAAATTCGAGAAATGATCGAGAATGGAGTACCACCAGTTTTACTCCACGCGATAGTTAAATCTTTAATTAGATTTGAACGTGAAATGGTAATTAAATTTACCGATAACATTGTGGTGTTAGATATGAAGTATTAACAGTTTTACTTCATGGGATGAATAAGTTGGGTTGGGAAATTAAACAAACGATTACTTTGGTAAGGTTCGCTAATCCCGACTAGTTTGGAAAACCTTAAAATGGTTTGAATTGATATCCAAAGGAAGATTAAAGAATAAATTTAAAGAATTTATCTTTGATAAAATTAATGGGAACCTTTCCCAGAGGATATGAATATTTAAATAAAAGAATATTCTGAATTGGAATGAGGCGTATGTTGTGGTTTTATAACACTTGTTTATTATATACGCGAGTTATTCAGAAAGACCGGGTTTATCCCATTCTGAATGATTGATTCGACAATATGTCGAGGATGAAGACGGTGGTTGAAGACCGGAGGTCTTCACATCGTTTGGATGATTACTGATGTCTTGATTGGGCTATACACCCAAGATGAGGTAATAAGTGGTGATTGTCCAGACGAACTTGGAGATCGACCGGATATGCGAGGACCTCTTTCTTGTATTGTACATACAGGACGAGGAATAAGGTGCCTCCGGTTTCGTTCAGACCCAGAACGAACTTGTAAATGGATGTGTGTCTGACATCGGATTTCATTCTGTGTGCTTGATAGACATCGGTTGTAGAGCGAGAATTGCCTGTGTGGCATGCTGAGATGCAAATAATCAAGGCCTTTTTTGAAAAGCAAAGTCTTGTGGTTGATGATCAAAGCACGACTTTAATATAGCATAGCTTTGTGTAGCGTTAATTCGCGAGCCTCACACCCCGGTGTGAATCAGAAACGGGAGAGGACTTCAGGGAGGGCATGCGTTTCCTTCTAGCTAGGAGTAGTGTTGGGTTTTGCATGCCCAGATGTTTTACTTATATGGATGATGGATAGCGATGCGCCTCAGCTATATCGGTCTCTACGGAGCCGATGGATGGTATGGTCTTTATACAGACTAGACTGACGCCCCATATGGCGGGGAAACGCAGTGTTCAGGCATTTTAATCCACTCCATGTGGACTGGCCCTGACGATCCAAGGTGCAGTTGCAGCTGTATCCTGAGGGGCAGGCTAGAGCATCTCGAATTCGGTAAGGACGATCCCTTGCCTTGGTTCACAGATGGAAACCCTACTTCCAATACGTGATATTTCGATTTTGATTATAGAGCCCAGTATGGAGACATAGTGGGATGGGGCACTCATGCCGTCTATGATTGATACATTTATATTTGAAGTTGTTTTTGACATTATACACTTATAGTAATAATAAAATATGAAATTTTACGTACCAAGCATTCTTGGCTATTATAAGGTAAAAACTCTATCCTCCGGCTTGCGTTGCATTGTGTGGTGGGACCTGAGTCTTATAATAGCTTCGTTATTCTTTATTTAGCATTGCGCTATTTGTTTTATGCACTGGTATTCTTGGGGGTAAACCCGTTCCATGTTATACGGCATGGTCCCTTGATGTACCAAACTTTAAAATCAAATTAATAACTGTTTTAGTTCTCACAACAGTCACATGACTGACCTGGAGTTTATTGTTTTAACCTAAACTCTGGGTGCCCTTATTTTCCACACGAGCAACTATTAGTTTTGGTTTTGTAGATTTATATTGATAGGATCCTGGTTTACAGCTGGAATGATATTCGGAAAGCTCTGTGTCCGTATATTCCTTTCAGTTGTGATTTGTATTATTTTTCCGCTGCTATGTATTTAAATGTAATTTGTGAATTTCTGGTATTTATCAAATGTATATTATTTGTTCGTACTCTATATATTCTTGTACTCTGATGTAAATTGTTGTAACAAGAAATGAAATGTTCTTCTGTTCGTGTTCTGATTTGTCATGTTCATAATTCAATCTGGGCTTTCCTTCACGGGGAAGTTTCGGGTTGTTATAACCAGGGTGTGAAGCTCGCGAATTAACGCTACACAAAGCTATGCTAATTAAAGCTGTGCTTTGATCATCAACCACAAGTCTCTACTTTTCAACAAAAGCCTTGATTCATGCATCTAAGCATGCCACACTTTCAATCCATACCGTACCACTAATTTCCACCAATATATAACATCTAAGCTCGTACGTCTCAGAGAAGGGTGTTAAGCAAGAGAATAAATTCTCCGCTACCAAACAGATATATTTTTAGCAGAGATCAACAAATACAATATAAAGGAATACAATGTCAGACACACTATCCATTAGCAAGTCCGTTCTGGGTCTGAACGAAACCGGAGGCACCTTATTCCTCGTCCCATATGTCCAATACAGGAGAGAGGCCCTCGCATATCCGGTCTTCAACCACCGTCTTCAACGTCGACTTTTAATCGTCGTATTAATTATTTAGAATGGGTTAAACTCGACCTTTTTGAATAGCTCGCGTATTTTCATACGCCTCATTCCAATCCAAAATATTATTTTATTCAAATATTCACATCTTTAGGGAAAGGTTCCTATTAATTTTATCAAAGATAAATTCTATTAAATTTATTCTTTAATCTTCCTTTTTGATATCAATTCAAAAGATTTGATTTTATCATTTCACAATTCTAAACCAAATTAAGGTTTATCAACTAGTTGGGATTAGCGAACTTTACCGAAGTATTCATTTATTTATTGATCCCAATCCTAACAAATTCATCCCATGGAGAAAAACTAGTAATACTCCATATCTAACACCCACGATGTTATCGGTAAATTTAATTACCATTTCACATTCAAATCTAGTTAAAGATTTAACTATCTCCTGGAGTAAAACTTGTGGTACTCCATTCTCGATCACTTCTCAAATTTGGCAAATTTGTCTGCCACATTATCATTTCAATCTAATTAAAGATTCATTTAAACTCCACTTAATTTTAATGTCAAAAATCATTACTTTATGATTATTCGACTTTTAGGAAAATTAATCCTGTCATTAACTGTTAAAGAACCGATGTCCTTTAAAACACAGTTCACGATAAACCCAAATCAGCTTCCATTAACTATGGAATCTTCACGGATAACAGATCAATATATAATTGATATAAATCTCCATATCAAACTAATAATATAAATGGAATAACGACAGGGCCTTTTAAATTCCATATATAGTAACGTCTTCCTCTACAGAAGCTCATCTCGATTATTACCCAATCGAGTTCCATTCAATTCCAATTTAATATACTAAATTGGAAAACTTTACTTTGAAAAAATTCCATTAAATCTTAATAAAAAAATATTCATAAATTCCAAATCATCTCTTCACTATTAATAGGGTTAAAGAACGAATGTTATTTAAAATATTGTCCACGATAAACCCAAAAATCCAATTTCAATTCAATCCCAATTAAATATTAATTAATTGGTGAACTTCTCTAAATCATGATTTAAAGATTTATTCTTTTCTCTATTGGGTTTAAGAACAGTGTTATTTAAGACACCATTCACGACAAACCCAAAATCTAATTTGATATTAAACACAACGCTCTGAATAGAAATTATATCGACTTATATTCAATATCAAATTCTGAAACCAACAAATATCGTATTGGGAATAACGATATATATATATATATATATATATATATATATATATCTTCAAAATTCCTCAACAATATCTGTGTAATCACGGAATCCAATATCAAAATATTCCGACGATTATTTCCACTCCAAATTCATTCCAATTTATTTGTTGGAAAATTCTGGTTATTTTAAAGCAATTTTCAATGTCCAATTTATTTATTTCTAAAAATAATTGGATTAGTATTCTCGTTATTAACTAGCTTATTTCGATAAAAATATATTTTTTGTTTTTTTAAACATGGAATTTTTCATCCGAAATCTTTCCGAATCATTAATTATGATTTTACACAATTTATCCATATTTTTAATAATTTTATTAAGGCCCTTACAGTCGGTTTCCAATAACGGCCACCGAACTGCATCTATAGCGACCTTTTCTGAAATTGATTTTGACATAATTTGAAATCCAACCATTCAAATTAAAATCTCTTATATTCATTGGAAAGCTCTTTTCGATACGAACCCAATTGTCCCGGTTTTAGAAGAATCCGACAATCGGATCTCCCGTTACATCAATTCGAAGTTAATGGTCGAAATTCGCAAATGGTCGCCGAGCGCCGCGTTCTATTCAAGCCATAAATACGTATATGTATATAATATATTATATAATTCATCGATTTCCTTTCAAAATATATTTTATAAATCGTTTATAAATTCGTTTTAAAACGATTCCCATTTCTATTTCCATTTTAAACCAAAATTGAATTGTCTATATCATTATAATATTAAAATGATAATATTATCAAAATATCAGATTTTGAAATCACTTTTCGATATTCATTATAAAATGAAAAAAATCGATAGAAAATCTCGTTCGTGTTAAAATGACGTTTAACTACTTAACACGACTTTACATTTCAATATTTTCGTGTTCATCCCAAAATCGAACATCAAAATCATGTTTTGATTATTCACTGAAATATTAATTTAAAATATTTGTTTATTCTGAACTTGAATCATACTCAACCAATTACCATATATTTTCAGTTATATGGATTTTATAAATCGCGTGTATAAAACAATAATAATGATAAACGATCATTAAAAATTCATACAACATCCATAGTGCATTTTACAACTGTATAAGCATTAAAATAAATAAATAACGCTTATATAGTCTGTCAACCCATCGATTGACATACAGCTAAACAATTGGGATTAGTGTATGTCAAATATCATCCCAACGCCCGTGTGGGGTTTTCAAACAACAAATACTAATTATTATTTGTGCAGTTGGGCGACGTGTAAAAAGTATCGTCCCAATCTAGATCAGTAAAAAGATGTACATAAACAAACCGACCGATTTGTAAATGAATATTTATTTTGATTTCTTTACGTGATAATATATATATATATACACTTTTATATAAATAATTTTATATACAACCATATCAATCAATGACAATACCAATCACAATCCAAACAAATAATCAACCATATTTTGTACAAATAATAATGTCAGGAGCTATTGAGCCCCATCTACAACCTATTATATAATAACTGTAAAATAACTTGAGTGAGAGAGTTCTCACTTTGGTTTCCACTCCGCCAGTCTTTAAATGATGATTTCATTCTGTTTGAATTTAAATTCGCCTCAAATTCTAATTTGCTCTAAATTTGTTCTAGTCAGTTCCACTGTGTCGGGTTTGTACATATGATTCCATAGAAACTTGCTTCACTGAAATCCGCTGTCGTATGGATAAAATATGGGGTATAAACTTTGAATAGTTTAATTAAATTATAAACTAACTTTAATTAAAAGCTTAATTACTTTATTTAGCTGTTCTTCTTCAAGATGTTTATCAAACTACTGCAACCCATCAGCGCCCCCAAGAACCCCACCGTCGTTATTCCCATGACGCACTTGACGTCGATCCAATGCCATCACATCCAAGCCCTACCCGCCGCGCACCTTCCCCCTCAACCGTGCCCAACTCGCCGCCTCCCCTACCCCTAGATCGTCGTACGAAGCCTGGCTGTTCATGGCCAAAAATCACACAAAATACCTCACTGTTTATATTCATCCGAATATAGATGTAAAGAGCTTGGAAAGCTCTCCAATTCTTGTTCTGAAATTTTTCGAAATTATTTCTTAGATTCAGAGATAGTGGGAAATGAAAATTTGATGATTTGGGCCATTCATCTTAAAGGGCGGCGGCTGCGTTGTATTGTGAGGGTAAAATTAGGGTTTTAGGGGTTTTAATTGTGTGTGTATATATATATATATTATTTTAATAATATTAAATTCCAGTTTATTTAGTTTTTTCTTTCGAACTCCAAATTAAACCCAACAACTATCGCCCCAAGCCAAATACCCCTATTCCGGACACAATGGAATATGCTTCGTAGGCCATTTTGACTGTTTCGATTAGTTTTTATCAAAATTAAAATATAAATCAATATATATTGAATTTAAACGTACATTTTAATTTACCGAGGCCACATGCTGACTCTAAAAATTACAGAAAAATAAATCTAGCTATGTTTTGACGATACGGTCCTAACAAAACTAATTTCGTAGAATTTGGAGACCATTTGAAAAATGGGCTTTTTCTGGTCGATTAAATTTAAACTGAATTGACAAAACACGTTTAAATTTACCATGCTTACATATTAATTCCAAAAATTATGAAATTTGAAACCTAGCAATAATTTTCCATTCCGGATCCAACAAAATTAGTTTCATTGAAAATGGAGGTCGTTTGCAAAACGGCTATTTTTAAGGGCTATATATATATTTAAAATATATATATTCCGTAGCAACTATTTCAAATTTTAAACTGGACCTAACTTTCAATTTATATTATGAAATCTGAATTTTTCACATCCGTTAGAAAGATATAACTAAACAGAATCAAATATTTCTGGTTTTACTGAAATCCGATTTATTTTGAATTCTGTACATTCATTTGAAATTTAAAATCGAATTTTCAAACTACCGCGCCATTTCAAACTCTATTTATAATTAAAATAAATTTATACGTTTTAACTTTGATTTAAATAAATTTTTAGTCGTTATTATTTAAAATAAATCATTATAAATATTATAAATATGTAAAAATAGCTAAAATAATTTTTTTTAACTGGTTCTGAAATTCTGGGTTGTTACAATCTCCCTCACTTTAAATCTTTTCATCCTCGAAAAGGAACGGAGCTGATAGTTGTTTAACTAATCAACTCAACTTTCATTCTGGCTTTCATTCCTCAACTTTTCAGTTTCTAAGAATTTTCAAATTTCTCAAAAATTTGGCTAACACCCTAAATTTTTGAAAAATTTCGCCATAACCTCCTTTGTACGGGGAGATCTTTAAAACCGTGACTTGCCTCACAGGGCCCTCATTAATCCAAAAGAAAAAGAAAAATCCAAGCAGTTAGCCAATCGGCTTATAAAATCATCAAAACCCAAGAAATACAATGAAGATGTACCTATTTGTCGGGCATACAATTTTATTCCTCTTCTTAGCTTCCATGCTATGTCCTGTTCATTATATATACATTTACATATATGCAATTACAACCAATTTTCAATTCAGTTAAATATTTGATTCTATTTGGCTAAATTTTACTTTCCTATTTGCATATTAGTTTTATTGTTCCAGCATTTTAATTAGTCAAACTAATTATCATACAGCACAACCAACAATCAATTAATTGAATAGCTTTTCAATCATATATCTTTAATATATTCAAAAATCATATTTTTAGTGTCAAATCACAACAATAAACCATATGTAGTTTTGGTTCTCACACCGGTTAGTTGGAAATATATAGACATCCCACTGTCGAAACTCAGACATAAATGCTGATGATATCATGATCATCATCAGAATCATGTTTGGGCGACTAAAGTGTGATTCTATATCTATCCAGTATATTTGAGGCATCAAATATACTTGGATCAGACATATATTAAAATCTCCGTATACTCGATAGTCCAAATCAATTTAAAATAAAATACTCAAATACATATAATAAGGTTTAAATTTTCAAAACAAAATTTGTTTTCATTTTTATTTTAAAAATAACACTCTTTGAAACTCATTCTAGGATACCACTGATCTCATCTCCAACGAGTCATTCTTATTGGATATTATAATCCAATCTCCGATGAATTCTTTCGTTTGGTTCTAATGTGTCTTGTTCTCTAGCTCTGTAAACCAGAACTCTGAAACAACCCAAACTTGCCCTTGCGAGAAATCCCGGATTGAGTTGAGAACACGACAAATTAGAACACAAACAATAGAACACTTCATTGTTGTTACAACAATTTACATCAGAGTACAAGAATATAACAGAGTATGAATAAATAATACACATCAGAAAAATATTAGAGATTAAAATACATTACATAGCAGTGGAAAAATAATACATAACATAACTGAAAGAGATACACGGATACAAATCTTTCCGAATACAGCTCCAGCTGTAAACCAAGGATCTTGGAAAAGAAATATCTGCAAAAACCAAAACTACTAGCTGCCCGTGCGGAAAATAAGGGCACCCAAAGTTTAGGTTAAAACAATAAACTCCAAGTCAGTAATGGGACTGGTGTGATAACTAAAACAGTTATTAGCTTGATTTTAAAGTTAGATGAATTGCGGGACTACGCCGTATAACACGGAACAGGTTTATCCCCCATGAATACTAGTGCATAAAACAAATAGCGCAATGCTAAACAGAAAATTGAAGCTATTATAAGATTCAGGTCCCATCACATAATGAACGCAATCGAGGACAGAATTTTCCCTTATAATAGCCAAATATGCTTGATACGCGAAATTTCATCTTTTATTATTACTATAAGTGAAGAAATCAACTTCAAATATAAATGTATCAATCATAGGAGGCATACGTACCATTATATTACATCGCCAAATAGGTTTACAACTAAAACCGTAAAATCACGTATTGGAAATTGGGTTTCCATCAATGAACCAAGGCAAGCGATCGTCCTTACGGATTCGAGACATACAAGCAATCCCTCAGGATCCCCCGCAGTGAACCCTAGGTTAGCTGCATGGCCGGTCATCCGTCGATGATTACTTATACCATAAACTATATGTTAGCCGATTCTATCGAACCTCCAAAATGGTCAGTCACGTCGACCATATCGAGAGCCATTTAAGGATTTACCTCGCTTCCTAGGTACTTCATTTTCCATCAATAAAATTTCCAACATCCACATAAGTAAATAATCTGAGCTCCATACCATGACATTACTCGTAGCTAGAAACTAACATATGTCCATTTCCATACGTTCCTCATCCCGTTTCTGGTTTATACCGGAGTGTGAAGCTCGCGAATTAATGCTACACAAAGCTATCCTAATTAAAGTTGTGATTTAACATCAACCACAAGACTCTACTTTTCAACAAAAGCCTTGATCCATACATCTCAGCATGCCACACTATCAATCCATACCATACCACTGATTTCCACCAATATATAACCTCTAAGCTCGTACGTCTCGGAGAAGGGTGTTAAGTAAGAGAATGAATTCTCCGCCACCAAACAGATATATATTTAGCAGAGATCAACGAATACAGTATAAAGGAATACAATGTCATACACACTATCCATTTGCAAGTCCATTTTGGGTCTGAACGAAACCAGAGGCACCTTATTCCTCGTCCCATATGTCCAATATAGGATAGAGGCCCTCACATATCCGGTCGATCACCAAGTATGTCTGGACGATCACCACTTATTACCTCGTCTTGGGTGTATAGCCCAATCAAGACATCAATAATCATCCAAACGATGTGAAGATCTCGGGTCTTCAACAACCGTCTTCATCGTCAACTTTTAGACATCGTATTAAATATTCATAATGAGTTAAACCAGGTCTTTACAAATAACTCGCGTATTTTATAATCAATAACCAAGTGCTATAAAAACACATCATACGCCTCATTCCAATCCAAAATATTATTTTATTCAAATATTCACATCTTTAGTGAAAGGTTCTCATTAATTTTATCAAAGATAAATTCTTTTAAATTTATTCTTTAATCTTCCATTTTGATATCAATTCAAAAGATTTGATTTTATCCTTTCACAATTCTAAACCAAATTAATGTTTATCAACTAGTCGGGATTAGCGAACTTTACCGAAGTAATCATTTATTTATTAATCCTAATCCCAACCTATTCATCCCATGGAGAAAAACTGGTAATACTTCATATCTAAGACCCACGGTGTTATCGGTAAATTGAACTACCATTTCACGTTCAAATCTAATTAAAGATTTGACTATCGCCTGGAGTAAAACTGGTGGTACTCCATTCTCGACCACTTCAAAAATTTGGCAAATTTAACTACCACATTATCATTTCTATCTAATAAAAGATTCATTAAAACTCCACTTAGTTTTAATATCAAAAATCAATACTTTATGATTATTCAACTTTTAAGAAAATTAATCCTGTCATTAACTGGTTTAAAGAACCGATGTCATTTAAAACACAGTTAAGGATAAACCCAAATCAGCTTCCATTAACTATGGAATCTTCACGGAAAATAGATCAATATATAATCGATATAAATCTCTGTGTCAGACTAATAATACAAATGGAATAACGGCAGGGCCTTTTAAATTCCATATATAGTAACGGTCTTCCTTTACAGAAGCTCATCTCGATTATTAACCAATTGAGTTCCATTCAATTCCAATTTAACATATTAAACTGGAATACTTTACTTTGAAAAAATCCCATTAAATCTTAATTAAAAAAAGATTTACAAATTCCAAATCATCTCTTCGCTGTTAATTGGGTTAAAGAACGAATGTTATTTAAAACATTGTCCACAATAAACCCAAAAATCCAGTTTTAATTCAATCCCAATTAAATATTAATTAATTGGTGAACTTCTCTAAATCTTGATTAAAAGATTTATTCTTTTCTCTATTGGATTTAAGAACAGTGTTATTTAAGACACCATTTACGACAAACCCAAAATCTAATTTGATATTAAATACAAGGCTCTGAATAGAAATTATATCTGCTTATATTCAATATCAAATTCTGAAACCAACAAATATCGTATTGGGAATAACGATATATATATATATATCTTCCAAATTCCTCATCAATATCCGTGTAATCACAGATTCCAATATCGAAATATTCTAAAGATTATTTCCATTCCAAATCCATTCTAGTTTATTCGTTGGAAAATTCTGGTTATTTTAAAACCATTTTCAATGTCCAATTTATTTATTTCTAAAAAGAATTGGATTATTATTCTCGTTATTAACAAGTTCATTTCTATGAAAATATTTTTTTTATCTTTTTAAATATGAAAATTTTCATCTAAAATCTTTCCGAGTCATTAATTATGATTTTACATAATTTTTCCATATTTTTAAATTTTTTATTAAGGCCCTTACAGTCGGTTTCCAATAACAACCACCGAATTGCATCCATAGCGACCATTTCTGAAATTGATTTAGACATAATTTGAAATCCAACCATTCAAATTTAAATCTCTTATATTCATTGGAAAGCTCTTTTTGATACGAACCCAACAGTTCCGATCTTTGGAGAATCTGACTGTTGGATAACTCGTTACATCAATTCAAAGTTAATGGTCGAAATTCGCGGATGGTCGCTGCGCGTTCTATTTAAGCTATTAATATATATATATATTTCGTCGATTTCCGTTCAAAATGTATTTTATAAATTCGTTTTAAAACGATTCCCATTTCTATTTCAATTTTAAATCAAAATTGAATATTCTATATCATTATAATATTAAAATGATAATATTTTCAAAATATCATATTTTGAAATCACTTTTCGATATTCATTATAAAATAAATAAAATTGGTTGAAAATCTCGTTCATGTTAAAATGACGTTTAACTACTTAACACGGCTCTACATTTCAATATTTTCGTGTCCATCCCAAAATCGGACATCAAAATCATATTTTGATTATTCACTGAATATTAATTTAAATATTCATTAATTCTGAAATGGAATCATACTCAATCAATTACCATATAATTTCAGTTATATGGATTTTATACATCGCACGTATACAACAATAATAATGATAAACAATCATTAAAAATTCATACAACATCCAGAGTGCAGTTTACAACTTTATAAGCATTAAAATAAATAAATAACGCTTATACAGTCTGTGTGACGAAAAGGAATTTCGCTCGGTCCTAACCAGTCGCTAAACCGATCCAGGCCGTTCGAAACGCCCTATCGTTTGAGAACACGACAAAACAGAACGCATACGGAAGAACATTTCATTGTATATTACAACAATGCATCAGATTACAAGAATATACAGAGTATAAATGAATATTACACAGAAATATCAGAGATTTAAATTACATTTAAATACATAGCAACGGAAAATAATACAATACACAACTAGAAGGAGATATACAGATACAAAGCTTTCCGGATATTGTTCCAGCTGTAAACCAGGATCCTGTGAATATAAATCTGCAAAACCAAAACTACTAGCTGCCCATGTCAAAATAAGGGCACCCAGAGTTTAGGTTAAAACAATAAACTCCAGGTCAGTCATGTGACTGGTGTGAGAACTAAAACAGTTATTAATCTTTATTTTAAATCATTAGGTAAATCAAGGGACCACGCCGAATAACACGGAACGGGTTTCCTCCCAAGAATACCAGTGCATAAAACAAACAGCGCAATTCTAAATAAAGAAAAATGAAGCTGTTATAAGACTCAGGTCCCATCACACAATGCAACGCAGCCGAGGATAGGGTTTTCCCTTATAACAGCCAAAGAATGCTTGATACGGTTAAAACAAATCGTTTGATACTATTATAAGTGCATAGTGTATAAAACAACTTCAGATCATAAGTATCAATCATAGGCGGCATGGGTACCATATATCATGTCGCCATACTAGGCTCTACAAATAAAACCGCAAATGTCACGTATTTGGAAATTGGATTTCCATCTATGAACCAAGGCAAAAGATAGTCCTCTATCGATTCGTGACTCTCTAGCCCGAGCCGCAGGTCAGAGATCGAGTGACCTTGGAGCGACAGGGCCGGTCCACCGATGTGGATTAAACTTAAACCCTGAACATGCGTTCCCCCGCCCTATGGGGCGTAAATGAGCCAACCAAATGACTCCATCGGTTCGAGAACGACCGATCAATCCGAGGCGCCTCGCAACAGCAACAACCACATAAGTCAAACTCGTCAGGGCGTGTAAAACCACTGACGCCACTTCTAACTAGAAAGAAACGCATGCCCTCCCTGAGGTCCGTCTCCCGTTTTTGGTTCATACCGGGTGTGAAACACGCGAAGTAAACGTTACGCAAAGCTACGCCACAAAGGCCTTGCTTTGATCATCACCACAAGACTTTGCTTTTCAACAGAAGCCTCGACCAATTGCCACTTAGGCATGCCACACAGGCAATTCACTCCATGCGTTTGATATCCATCAATATATAACCCCTGAGCTCGTACGTCTCAGAGAAGGGCGTTAAGCAAGAGAATAAATCCTCCGCCGCCAAACAGATATATATTTAATAGAAATCAATCACACAGACTAAAATCCAATGTCAGACACACAGTCCATTTACAAGTCCGTTCTGGGTCTGAACGAAACCGGAGGCACCTAGTACCCCGCATATCCATCGATCTCCAAGTATGTCTGAACGATCACCAACTGTTTCCATCTTCTTGGGTGTACAGCCCAATCAAGATCATCAGTAATCACCCAAACGACGTGAAGACTTCCGGTCTTCGACCACCGTCTTCATCTTCGACTTATCGTCGTATCAGTTATTCAGAATGGGATAAACCCGGTATTTCCGAATAACTCGCGTATATTTTAAATAAGTGTTACACAAACACAACATACGCCTCATTCCAATTCATCAGTCACTAACCGTAAATTAATCAAGAGAATAATTCCCCAAATATTAACCCCGAAGGCCGAAACCAACATCAGATCAATATTCAGAAAACCATTCTGCTTGGCTAACCGACAGTTAGTTTCTAAATTTCACATTCATAGGGAAAGGTTCCCATTAATTTTATCCAAGATAAATTCCTTGAATTTATTCTTTATTCTATTTTTGAATCTCAATTCAAACTAGTCGGGATTAGCGAACCTTACCGAAGTAATTATTTATTTTAATTTCCCCATCCCAACCTATTCATCCCATGAAGTAAAACTGGTAATACTTCATATCTAACACCACAGTGTTATCGGTAAATTCAATTACCATTTCACGTTCAAATCTAATTAAAGATTTAACTATCGCCTGGAGCAAAACTGGTGATACTCCATTTTCGATCATTTCAATCTAATTAAAGATTCATTAAAACTCCACTTAGTTTTAATCTTCGACTGGGTTAAAGAATCAGTATCATTTAAAACACGGTTCACGATAAACCCAAAATCACATTCATTAATTATCGGGTTAAAGAACGAGTGTTATTTAAAACACTGTTCACGATAAACCCAAAAATCAATACCAATTCAATTCCAATTAAATATCATTTAATTGGTACACTTCATTAAATCTAAATAAAAAGATTTAATCTTTTCTCAACTGGGTTCAAGAACAGTGTTAATGAAGACACCATTCACGACAAACCCAAATCACATTTGATATTCAATATAAGGCTCTGAATAGAAAATATATCGGCTTATATTCAATATCAAATTCTACGATTAACAAATGTCGTATTGGAAATAACGATATATATATATATCTTTCAAATTTCCATAACAACGTCTGTATAATCACGAATTCCAACATCGAAATATTCCGAAGACAATTTCGATTCAAATCCACTCCAATGCAATCATTGGAAATTCTGGTTATTTTTAAAACCCTTTTTAAATTCAATTTATTTATTTAAAAATAAATAGAATTGTATTTCTAGTTCAAAACTAGTTCATTTCGATAAAAATCTATTTTTATCTTTTCAAATATGGAGTTTTTCATCCCAAATCTTCACAAATCATTTCTTATGATTTTACACAAATTATTACTATTTTTAATAATTTTATCAAGGCCCGTACAGTCGATTTCCATCAATGGCCATCGAACTGCACTTACAGCGACCTTTTTCAAATTTGATTTGGACGTAACTCCAAATCCAACCCTTAGATTTTGAATTTCTATTATTCGTTAGAAAGCTCTTTTCGATACGAACCCAACGGTTCCGGTTTTAGGAGAATCCGACGGTCGGATCTCCCGTAATGTCCGTTTGAAATAAATGGTCGAAATTCACGAACTGCCGCGGCGCGGCGCGTTCTATTCAGGCCATTATATTATATATATAATATATATAATATATATTTCGTCGATTTCTATTTAAAACAGATTATATATATAGTTTTAAAGTTCGTTTCAAAAGCAATTTCAACTTCCATTTCAATTCAAATCAAAATTGAATTCTTCTTTATAAATTCGTTTTAAAATTCATTTCTATTCAATTCAAATTTCAATTCAATTTGAATTCATTTCAATTCGCTTTCAATTCAATTTGAATTCGTTTTCAATTCAATTCATTTCGAAATCGTTTTATATTCAATTCATTTCGAAATCGTTTTATATTCAATTCATTTCGAAATCGTTTTATATTCAATTCATTTCGAAATCGTTTTATATTCAATTCATTTCGAAATCGTTTTATATTCAATTCATTTCGAAATCGTTTTATATTCAATTCATTTCGAAATCGTTTTATATTCAATTCATTTCGAAATCGATATAAATATCGTTCACGTCAAAATGGCGTCAATCTAATCAACACGGCTTCATAAATTTCTATTTTCAAATATTCTATTTCAAATATTTCTTTTTCAAAATAGTTGTTATTATCAAAATATTTCGTTCAACACATGACCAATCTCAATGGATGAGTACTGTCAACACATGAACCTTTATTTTATATTGATAAAGATGTAAATTTTATTACTAAAATATTTCGTTCAACACATGACCAATCTCAATGGATGAGTACTGTCAACACATGAACCTTTATTTTATATATTCTTTATTTTTCAAATTGGAATGAGGCCCAATCAATTTCCATATAAAGTTAATTATATGGATTCCATACAACAAATGTATACAATAGCAACGATAGATAATCAACCATCAACCAAAGTGCACTACACTGTATAAGCATCAAATATAGATATCTAACGCTTATAACAGCCTGTCAATCAATCGATCGACATATTTAATCAATCAGGACGAGTGAACTTCATATTTCATCCCAACACCCGTGTGGGGTTTTCAAACAATCAAACACATATTTTAGTTGTGCAGTTGGGCGATGTGTAAAATTTATCGACCCAATCAATATCAGTCAAATCAGTGTATATAAACAAATCGGCCGATTTGTTTATAAATATTTATTTATTTACGTTCACGTTAAAAATTATATTTTTAACGATAAAACATTTTATTCAACCTATGAATATTCTATTCGGTTCATTTATTCAATTAAAATGATATTTTTATTTTTCTAACATATTTTAGAAAATTTCGGCGGCATAACGGCACGATACTAGAAACGGGACAAGGCCTAGCCTTATCCCCGGTCTAGTGAAGGCCCACGCCATTCACACATCAATCAAATCAATTTCATTTCACCACACAATTCAATTTCAATCAAATAATCTAACTAATTTCTGCAATCAAACAAACAAGTCCATGGTCTGTGGACGATTGTGTCGGGTGCTACTAAGCACCGTCTGCACCTAGTATATATATATATAAATAGAAATGAAATTGAAAGGTGAGAAATTCTCACTTTAAGCTATCCAATCATCTTGACTCTTCTTTGATAGAAATCTTCATCTTTCACGCCTTTTGTCGCTTTCGTTGCTCGTAGCCACTACATATGTAAAAATCGAATTTTTACTTCGCTATTCAATATATAAAAATCGAATTTTGACTTCGCTATTCAATATATAAAAATCGAATTTTGACTTCGCTATTCAATATATAAAAATCGAATTTTGACTTCGCTATTCAATATATAAAAATCGAATTTTGACTTCGCTATTCAATACATAAAAATCGAATTTTGACTTCGCTATTCAATATATAAAAATCGAATTTTGACTTCGCTATTCAATATATAAAAATCGAATTTTTACTTCGCTATTCAATATATAAAAATCGAATTTTTACTTCGCTATACAATATATAAAAATCGAATTTTTACTTCGATGTTAAATATATAAAAATCACATTTTTACTTTATAAAAATCAGAACTTGATATTGTCAACAATCAAAACTTTATTATAATAAAAATATAAACTTTCATATATATATATATAAATATAAACTGATTTTCACTAACATTAAAACTGAAAAACTAAAATTAAAACTAATTTAAAATCACCTAAATATCCTATTTTTATTAGCCTAAAAATCGTGTATATATATATAAATATATAAACAAAGCATCAAAAAAAAAACACTTACAGGTTTTTTTTTCACAGCGAGAGAGAGAGAGGATGCGGGTTCGTCGGAGGAAGGGGGATGCAAGGGGGGGTCGGACGATGCGGTGGTCGGCTGCGGTCGGCCCGGAGTAGGTACTTCAGGCGGTGGCTGCTGGAGGGTTGGGCTCGTGAGGCATCGGGTTTTCCAAAGGGGGATCGAGAGGAAGAGGGGACAGCGGAGGAGGGGTCGATCGATGGTGGTGGGGAGGTAGCCTCCGGCGGCGGCGCTTTGGGCAGGGCGATGGGTTTAGTTAGGTTTTTTTTTATATTTCGATTTATTGAAGAACGATAGGGGCCAGAATGGAAGAATAAGGGTAGGAGAGAGATAGTGTTATTCTTTATATTTTATTATTTTATTTTTTTGAAAAAAGTTGACTTTCACATAAGACCTCTAAACGAGGTCCACCGCCTGTCGTCCATAGCGTTTCACCCCCATTCCGAACACAATGGGATATGTATCGTAGGTTGATTTGATCGTTTGAATCAGCTTCCGTTGAATTTACATTTAAATCACTATACTGAATTTTAAACGTACATTTCAAATTACCGGGGTCACATACTAACCAGAAACATTCCAGAAAAATATTTTCTAGCTTCGTATTGACGATACGGTCCTAACAAAACTAGTTTCGCCGAAATCCGAGGTCGTTTGCAAAATGTCCATTTTTAAGGGCCTGAATTCCATAGCGACTATTCAGAATTTTCAACTGGACATATCTTTTGATTCCCGCTATGAAATATTGATTTTTCGGATTCGTTGGAAAGATATTATCAAATAGATCCTATTGTTTTTGGTTTCACTAAAATCCGGATTGTTTTGCACCCGGTACATTCAATTGAAGTTTGAAATCGAATTATCGAACTACCGCGCCATTTTCAATTCTATTTATAATTATATATAAATATTTATATTCTAACGACGACACGTATAATATATACGTTCTAATATATTCAAAATAAATTCCTCGTCGATATTATTTAAAATAATTCATTTTAAATAATCAAAATTCGCTAAAATTGCCAAAATAAAAATTTTAAACTGGCCCAGATTTTCCGGGTTATTACAATCTCCCCCTCTTAAAACTTTTCGTCCCCGAAAAGGAACAAAGTCGAAAGTGGTTTGATTAATCAACTCTACGCTCGATCTGACTTTCATTCTCCAACTCTTTAGTTTCTGAGAATTTTCAAAATTTCAAAAATTTGGCTAACACCCTAAATTTTCGAAAAATTTCGCCATAACCTCCCCTGCACCGGGAGCATCGGGGAATTTCAAATAGCTTCCCCGGTCCTTCAGATCTCAAAAAGAAAAAGAAAAAGCCAAGCGGCTAGCCAATAGGCTCATAAAATCATCATCACCCAAACAAAACAGTAAATTATGTAGTAAACATGTACCTATTTGTCGGGCAAACAAATTTTATTCTCTGCTCTAGCCTCCTTGCTATGACCTGTTCAATGTAAGTATATGTATATGCAAGCAAATGCGACCAAATTTCAATACAATTCATTATTCGATCAAATTAGGCATAATGGTTCAAAATTATCAAACAACTAAACAAGCAACACAAACATCAATCAATTAGTGAGTTAGAGTTTCAAATTCATAATTTTGATACACATACAAAAATCAAATTTTTGATGCCAAATCACAACAATAGGCCCTATCTAATTTTGGTTCTCACACCAGTCAATAGGAAATATATAGATATCACACCTTCGAAACACGAATTCCAATTCTGATGATGTTCGAACTATCATCAGAATCATCTTCGGGCGACTAGAGTGTGATTCTATATCTATCCAGTATATTAAAATTTCAAATACACGTGGATCAGACGTATACGCAAAATATTTATATACTGGACTGTCCTAATCAATATAAATAAATGATCAAATACGAATAAGTGATTTAGATTTTCAAAACAAAATTGTTTTCATTTGAAAAATATACCCTTCACACTCGTTCTAGGATGCTACTGATCCCATCTCTAACGAGTCATTCCCGTTGGATATTACTAATCCAATATCTGATGAATTCTTTCGTATGGTTCTAATGTGTCTTGTTCTCTGAGCTTTGTAAACCAAAGCTCTGATACCAAATGTGACGAAAAGGAATTTCGCTCGGTCCTAACCAGTCGCTAAACCGATCCAGGCCGTTCGAAACGCCCTATCGTTTGAGAACACGACAAAACAGAACGCATACGGAAGAACATTTCATTGTATATTACAACAATGCATCAGATTACAAGAATATACAGAGTATAAATGAATATTACACAGAAATATCAGAGATTTAAATTACATTTAAATACATAGCAGCGGAAAATAATACAATACACAACTAGAAGGAGATATACGGATACAAAGCTTTCTGGATATCGTTCCAGCTGTAAACCAGGATCCTGTGAATATAAATCTGCAAAACCAAAACTACTAGCTGCCCGTGTCAAAATAAGGGCACCCAGAGTTTAGGTTAAAACAATAAACTCCAGGTCAGTCATGTGACTGGTGTGAGAACTAAAACAGTTATTAATCTTTATTTTAAATCATTAGGTAAATCAAGGGACCACGCCGTATAACACGGAACGGGTTTCCTCCCAAGAATACCAGTGCATAAAACAAACAGCGCAATGCTAAATAAAGAAAAATGAAGCTGTTATAAGACCCAGGTCCCATCACACAATGCAACGCAGCCGAGGATAGGGTTTTCCCTTATAACAGCCAAAGAATGCTTGATACGGTTAAAACAAATCGTTTGATACTATTATAAGTGCATAGTGTATAAAACAACTTCAGATCATAAGTATCAGTCATAGGCGGCATGGGTACCATATATCATGTCGCCATACTAGGCTCTACAAATAAAACCGCAAATGTCACGTATTTGGAAATTGGATTTCCATCTATGAACCGAGGCAAAAGATAGTCCTCTATCGATTCGTGACTCTCTAGCCCGAGCTACAGGTCAGAGCTCGAGTGACCTTGGAGCGACAGGGCCGGTCCACCGATGTGGATTAAACTTAAACCCTGAACATGCGTTCCCCCGCCCTATGGGGCGTAAATGAGCCAACCAAATGACTCCATCGGTTCGAGAACGACCGATCAATCCGAGGCGCCTCGCAACAGCAACAACCACATAAGTCAAACTCGTCAGGGCGTGTAAAACCACTGACGCCACTTCTAACTAGAAAGAAACGCATGCCCTCCGTGAGGTCCGTCTCCCGTTTTTGGTTCATACCGGGTGTGAAACACGCGAAGTAAACGTTACGCAAAGCTACGCCACAAAGGCCTTGATTTGATCATCACCACAAGACTTTGCTTTTCAACAGAAGCCTCGATCAATTGCCACTTAGGCATGCCACACAGGCAATTCACTCCATGCGTTTGATATCCATCAATATATAACCCCTGAGCTCGTACGTCTCAGAGAAGGGCGTTAAGCAAGAGAATAAATCCTCCGCCGCCAAACAGATATATATTTAATAGAAATCAATCACACAGACTAAAATCCAATGTCAGACACACAGTCCATTTACAAGTCCGTTCTGGGTCTGAACGAAACCGGAGGCACCTAGTACCCCGCATATCCATCGATCTCCAAGTACGTCTGAACGATCACCAACTGTTTCCATCTTCTTGGGTGTACAGCCCAATCAAGATCATCAGTAATCACCCAAACGACGTGAAGACTTCCGGTCTTCGACCACCGTCTTCATCTTCGACTTATCGTCGTATCAGTTATTCAGAATGGGATAAACCCGGTCTTTCCGAATAACTCGCGTATATTTTAAATAAGTGTTACACAAACACAACATACGCCTCATTCCAATTCATCAGTCACTAACCGTAAATTAATCAAGAGAATAATTCCCCAAATATTAACCCTGAAGGCCGAAGCCAACATCAGATCAATATTCAGAAAACCATTCTGCTTGGCTAACCGACAGTTAGTTTCTAAATTTCACATTCATAGGGAAAGGTTCCCATTAATTTTATCCAAGATAAATTCCTTGAATTTATTCTTTATTCTATTTTTGAATCTCAATTCAAACTAGTCGGGATTAGCGAACCTTACCGAAGTAATTATTTATTTTAATTTCCCCATCCCAACCTATTCATCCCATGAAGTAAAACTGGTAATACTTCATATCTAACACCACAGTGTTATCGGTAAATTCAATTATCATTTCACGTTCAAATCTAATTAAAGATTTAACTATCGCCTGGAGCAAAACTGGTGATACTCCATTTTCGATCATTTCAATCTAATTAAAGATTCATTAAAACTCCACATAGTTTTAATCTTCGACTGGGTTAAAGAATCAGTATCATTTAAAACACGGTTCACGATGAACCCAAAATCACATTCATTAATTATCGGGTTAAAGAACGAGTGTTATTTAAAACACTGTTCACGATAAACCCAAAAATCAATACCAATTCAATTCCAATTAAATATCATTTAATTGGTACACTTCATTAAATCTAAATAAAAAGATTTAATCTTTTCTCAACTGGGTTCAAGAACAGTGTTAATGAAGACACCATTCACGACAAACCCAAATCACATTTGATAGTCAATATAAGGCTCTGAATAGAAAATATATCGGCTTATATTCAATATCAAATTCTACGATTAACAAATGTCGTATTGGAAATAACGATATATATATATCTTTCAAATTTCCATAACAACGTCTGTATAATCACGAATTCCAACATCGAAATATTCCGAAGACAATTTCGATTCAAATCCACTCCAATGCAATCATTGGAAATTCTGGTTATTTTTAAAACCCTTTTTAAATTCAATTTATTTATTTTAAAATAAATAGAATTGTATTTCTAGTTCAAAACTAGTTCATTTCGATAAAAATCTATTTTTATCTTTTCAAATATGGAGTTTTTCATCCCAAATCTTCACAAATCATTTCTTATGATTTTACACAAATTATTACTATTTTTAATAATTTTATCAAGGCCCGTACAGTCGATTTCCATCAATGGCCATCGAACTGCACTTACAGCGACCTTTTTAAAATTTGATTTGGACGTAACTCCAAATCCAACCGTTAGATTTTGAATTCCTAATATTAGTTAGAAAGCTCTTTTCGATACGAACCCAACGGTTCCAGTTTTAGGAGAATCCGACGGTCGGATCTCCCGTAATGTCCGTTTGAAATAAATGGTCGAAATTCACGAACTGCCGCGGCGCGGCGCGTTCTATTCAGGCCATTATATTATATATATATATAATATATATTTCGTCGATTTCTATTTAAAACAGATTTTATAAATAGTTTTAAAATTCGTTTCAAAAGCAATTTCAACTTCCATTTCAATTCAAATCAAAATTGAATTCTTCTTTATAAATTCGTTTTAAAATTCATTTCTATTCAATTCAAATTTCAATTCAATTTGAATTCATTTCAATTCGCTTTCAATTCAATTTGAATTCGTTTTCAATTCAATTCATTTCAAAATCGTTTTATATTCAATTCATTTCGAAATCGTTTTATATTCAATTCATTTCGAAATCGTTTTATATTCAATTCATTTCGAAATCGTTTTATATTCAATTCATTTCGAAATCGTTTTATATTCAATTCATTTCGAAATCGTTTTATATTCAATTCATTTCGAAATCGTTTTATATTCAATTCATTTCGAAATCGTTTTATATTCAATTCATTTCGAAATCGATATAAATATCGTTCACGTCAAAATGGCGTCAATCTAATCAACACGGCTTCATAAATTTCTATTTTCAAATATTCTATTACAAATATTTCTTTTTCAAAATAGTTGTTATTATCAAAATATTTCGTTCAACACATGACCAATCTCAATGGATGAGTACTGTCAACACATGAACCTTTATTTTATATTGATAAAGATGTAAATTTTATTACTAAAATATTTCGTTCAACACATGACCAAACTCAATGGATGAGTACTGTCAACACATGAACCTTTATTTTATATATTCTTTATTTTTCAAATTGGAATGAGGCCCAATCAATTTCCATATAAAGTTAATTATATGGATTCCATACAACAAATGTATATAATAGCAACGATAGATAATCAACCATCAACCAAAGTGCACTACACTGTATAAGCATTAAATATAGATATCTAACGCTTATAATAGCCTGTCAATCAATCGATCGACATATTTAATCAATCAGGACGAGTGAACTTCATATTTCATCCGAACACCCGTGTGGGGTTTTCAAACAATCAAACACAGATTTTAGTTGTGCAGTTGGGCGATGTGTAAAATTTATCGACCCAATCAATATCAGTCAAATCAGTGTATATAAACAAATCGGCCGATTTGTTTATAAATATTTATTTATTTACGTTCACGTTAAAAATTATATTTTTAACGATAAAACATTTTATTCAACCTATGAATATTCTATTCGGTTCATTTATTCAATTAAAATGATATTTTTATTTTTCTAACATATTTTAGAATATTTCGGCGGTATAACAGCACGATACTAGAAACGGGACAAGGCCTAGCCTTATCCCCGGTCTAGTGAAGGCCCACGCCATTCACACATCAATCAAATCAATTTCATTTCACCACACAATTCAATTTCAATCAAATAATCTAACTAATTTCTGCAATCAAACAAACAAGTCCATGGTCTGTGGACGATTGTGTCGGGTGCTACTAAGCACCGTCTGCACCCTAGTATATATATATATAAATAGAAATGAAATTGAAAGGTGAGAAATTCTCACTTTAAGCTATCCAATCATCTTGACTCTTCTTTGATAGAAATCTTCATCTTTCACGCCTTTTGTCGCTTTCGTTGCTCGTAGCCACTACATATGTAAAAATCGAATTTTTACTTCGCTATTTAATATATAAAAATCGAATTTTGACTTCGCTATTCAATATATAAAAATCGAATTTTGACTTCGCTATTCAATACATAAAAATCGAATTTTGACTTCGCTATTCAATATATAAAAATCGAATTTTGACTTCGCTATTCAATATATAAAAATCGAATTTTTACTTCGCTATTCAATATATAAAAATCGATTTTTTACTTCGCTATACAATATATAAAAATCGAATTTTTACTTCGATGTTAAATATATAAAAAATCACATTTTTACTTTATAAAAATCAGAACTTGATATTGTCAACAATCAAAACTTTATTATAATAAAAATATAAACTTTCATATATATATATATATATATATATATATATATATATATAAACTGATTTTCACTAACATTAAAACTGAAAAACTAAAATTAAAACTAATTTAAAATCACCTAAATATCCTATTTTTATTAGCCTAAAAATCGTGTATATATATATATATAAATATATAAACAAAGCATAAAAAAAAAGAACACTTACAGGTTTTTTTTTTCACAGCGAGAGAGAGAGGATGCGGGTTCGTCGGAGGAAGGGGGATGCAAGGGGGGGGGTCGGACGATGCGGTGGTCGGCTGCGGTCGGCCCGGAGTAGGTACTTCAGGCGGTGGCTGCTGGAGGGTTGGGCTCGTGAGGCATCGGGTTTTCCAAAGGGGGATCGAGAGGAAGAGGGGACAACGGAGGAGGGGTCGATCGATGGTGGTGGGGTGGTAGCCTCCGGCGGCGGCGCTTTGGGCAGGGGCGACGGGTTTAGTTAGGTTTTTTTTTTTTTTATATTTCGATTTATTGAAGAACGATAGGGGGCCAGAATGGAAGAATAAGGGTAGGAGAGAGATAGTGTTATTTTTTATATTTTATTATTTTATTTTTTTGAAAAAAGTTGACTTTCACATAAGACCTCTAAACGAGGTCCACCGCCTGTCGTCCATAGCGTTTCACCCCCATTCCGAACACAATGGGATATGTATCGTAGGTTGATTTGATCGTTTGAATCAGCTTCCGTTGAATTTACATTTAAATCACTATACTGAATTTTAAACGTACATTTCAAATTACCGGGGTCACATACTAACCAGAAAAATTCCAGAAGAATATTTTCTAGCTTCGTATTGACGATACGGTCCTAACAAAACTAGTTTCGCCGAAATCCGAGGTCGTTTGCAAAATGTCCATTTTTAAGGGCCTGAATTCCATAGCGACTATTCAGAATTTTCAACTGGACATATCTTTTGATTCCCGCTATGAAATCTTGATTTTTCGGATTCGTTGGAAAGATATTATCAAATAGATCCTATTGTTTTTGGTTTCACTAAAATCCGGATTGTTTTTCACCCGGTACATTCAATTGAAGTTTGAAATCGAATTATCGAACTACCGCGCCATTTTCAATTCTATTTATAATTATATATAAATATTTATATTCTAACGACGACGCGTATAATATATACGTTCTAATATATTCAATATAAATTCCTCGTCGATATTATTTAAAATAATTCATTTTAAATAATCAAAATTCGCTAAAATTGCCAGAATAAAAATTTTAAACTGGCCCAGATTTTCCGGGTTATTACAGTCTGTCAACCCATCTATTGACATACAACTAAACAATTGGGATAAGTGTATATCAAATATCATCCCAATATCTATGTTGGGTTTTCGAACAATAAATACTGATTATTATTTGTGTAGTTGGGCGACGTGTAAATTTCTTTGTCCCAATCCAGATCAGTTAAATGGGTGTACATAAACAAACCGTCCGATTTGTAAATGAATATTTATTTCGATTTCTTTTCAAGATAATATATATATACACTTTTATATAAACAATTTTATATACAACCATATCAACAAATGACAATCCCAATCACAATTCAAACAAATAATCAACCATGGTTTGTACAAAATAATAGTGTCAGGAACTACTAAGCCCCGTCTGCAACCTATTATATAATAACTGTAAATAATTTGAGTGAGATGGAGTTCTCACATTGGTTTCCACTCCGCCAATCTTTAAATGATGATTTCGTTCTGTTTGAATTTAAATTCGCCTTAAATTCTGATTTGCTCCAAATTTGTTCTTGTCAGTTCCACTGTGTCGGGATTGTTCATTAGATTCCATAGAAACTTGTTTCACTGAATTCAGCTGCCATATGTATAAAATATAGGGGTTTAAACTTTGAATAGTTTAATTAAATTATAAACTAACTTTAATTAAAAAAATTATTACTTTATTTAGCTGTTCTTCTTCTAGATGTTTATCAAACTACTGCAACGCATCAGCGCCCCCAAGAACCTCATCGTCACATCTCCCATGACGCACCTAACGTCGATCCAATGCCATCACATCCAAACCCTACCCGCCGCGCACCTTCCCCCTCAACCGTGCCCAACTCGCCGCCTCCCCTCCCCCTAGATCGCCGTGTGAAGCCTGGCCGTTCATGACCAAAAATCACGCAAAATACCTCATTGTTAATAATCATCCGAATATAGATGTAATGTAACGACTCGGATTTTGCCCGGACCTGATCGACCGCAAAATCAACTAAGACCGTTCAAAACCCAAATACGCTAACTCTGGTAATACAACACATCAGAATAAATAACAGCAGACTTTTATAAACGTTACATTAATGTTACATCAGAGTACAGAATATCAGAGTACATCGAATATAATAACACAACTGCGGAAGATAATTTACAATGAATTTAATACAATGCAGCGAAACTAGCACAGCCGAAGACTATCAATGCTCTGGACACAGCTTTAAGCTTCAATCTAGAATCCTGCTCAGTATATCTGCAAAATAAGCTACTCGACTGCCCATGTAGAAAAGAGGGCACCCGAGTTTGCAAAGTGAAACAAACTACGGGTCAATCATGGGGCTGGTATGAGAAATCTTTACATAACTTAACTAGTAATAAGGCTAATCACAGGACCATGCCGCTAACGCAGAACAGTTTTACTCCATTGGATTGCCAGTGCATAATTTAAATAAGGTAAATTGTTAAACAACGCAATGCTTTTTAGAAAAATGAAATGATTATAAGACTCAAGTCCCATCACACAATGCAACGCAAACCAGAGGATAGAGTTTTACCTTATAGTGGTAAAAAATGCTTGATACTATAAAACGGATTTGATATTATTATTAGTGTATATATGTTACAAAAACATTTTCAATCATAATGTATCAATCATAGACAGCATGGTACCCCATCCTACTATGTCGCCATACTAGTTTTACAATCAAAACCGCATGGTCTCATATTGGAAGTTGGGATTTCCATCATGAGTCAAGGCTAGGAACGATCTCCTTACCGATCGAGACACTCTAGCAATGTCTCAGGATCCCCCCGCAGTGAATCTTTGGATCCTGCAGGGCCGGTCCACAAATACGTTAGTGGATTAGTTATGCCTGAACACATGTTTCCCGGTCCTATTGAACCTATAATATGGTCACAATCGACCAATAAATCCGAGGCCTCGAAATCCATCATCCACATAATTAAAAATGTCAGGGCTTGTAAATGCTGACATCACTTCTAGCTAGAAAGAAACGTGTGCACTCTGTGCGTTCCCTTGTCCCGTTTTTTACTCATACCGGGGTGTGAGGCTCGCGAAGTAACGCTATACACAAAGCTATGCCTAAACAGGCCGTGCTTTGATCATCAACCACAAGGCCCTGCTTTTCAACAAAAGCCTTGATCATTTGCATCTTGGCATGCCACATTGACAATTCATGCCATGCGATCGATAACCACCAATATATAACCTCCGAGCTCATGCGTCTCAGAGAGGGGTTGTAACGACCCGAAAATCCATACTATCTGAGCTGACTAATACAACATACGTCTAACTCAAATAATACAGAAATAAGAGTCATTAGGGTTAAAGAAAATAGAAAAGATAGAAGAAGAACATACAGAACCTCACAACGGAACGAATAAAATATATTATATAACATAAGCTTTGAAATACATAATTTTATATCATATATACGTACCATCATCAGAGTACAATACAACATTTGGTACAGCGGAAATAACTCTAAATAACTAACAGTGAAGCCTCCTGCTTCAAGCTCCTCCCAGTGCATGTGTAAAAGCCTGAAACACTTGACTGCCCATACAAATTTGGGCACCCAAGATTTTAGGAAAAACAAAACAAACTCTGGGTCAGTTATGAGACTGGTGTGAGTAAACTCCAACCATATGGTTTAACTTCAAAAATCTTTTGAAAGAAAAGGATAATAGTAAGACCAGTCCACACATAAACACGGACGGTTTTTTAACCTTACTATAACCCAAACCATTTTTGATATAAAATTCCATTGATATTATAATAATGTCTAATCAAATAAATAACCAAGTAGTAGAACGCTTGCATCTCACGCTCTACATATAAAGTATAAAATCAAAAACCGCAGGGTGCTTATTGGAGATTGGATTCCAACTATGACAAGGTATGGGACCACCTTCTGATGATGTATCTCTAGAGGTGAATACACCTGGGTTCAACAAGAACGTCTTGCAACCCGGCCCACACATGACCGACCACTCATTTCGCTTGAGTGTATCGAATGTATATCACCAACGGGTGGGCTCAAACCACCGTTTCCCGGAAAGGGACAGCATCGAAATAGATTAAAGAAGTAAAAGGAATTTCTCTAGATAGGTGATTATACACCCTAATGGGAGCGACCCACATAGCCATGCTGCCTGCCCGATTTTTGTCATCTCCCCGTTTGTGAGGCTTGAGGCTACGTCTATCTTTTAGAACATCTGGCCACCATACACTTTGAATGCCACATCGTCAAACCCGTCAAATCACTAGTTGATCTTCCCAAAAATATTGTGGGTATAAAAGCTAAAAGAAACGAATTTCTGTGCCACCAGATGTAATACTTTGAAAAGATCGTCTTATGTAACCGTTAGGAATACTCTGTCAGACATTCGTCCATACAAGTTGTCCTGGGACTGGACAAACATATCAGCTCTTTGAATTTCACTCCATCTTCGATTATCTTCAGCATAATCTAATTCGCAACGCCTATGCCTATACAGAGTGGTTTTCGGATATTAAATCCAACCAGTCTCTCCGTATTGACAACGATGGTAAAAATCTTTGATAGCCGGTGTTTTAACTATCAAAGGAAAAATAAACATCCATCAAACAATTTCACAATCACTGGCCCTTTTCTAAAATTTTATATTAAATTCATTTTCTTAGCGAATTCTATATATATCTTTGTATCGATTTCTATTATTAAAATTTCTTAAAAATATTCTAATTCTTTAAATTTCCAGAAAAATTCGCCATAACCTCCTTTATACCGGCAAATAGTTCAAACCTTAACTCGCCTCTCTAGGCCCTTTCCATTCAAAAAGAAAATCAAAAAGCCAAGCGGCTTGCCGATTCGGCGCATAAAACCTCATATGGAAATTGAAAAATGTACCTTTTTGTCGGGCACTTAATATATAATCTTCATTCTCTTCATATTCTCCATCCCATACCTGTTTAACATACATACGCCCATTTCCAATTCGTTTCAATCAATTCGACCCTTTTTACTAAAATTCGCTTATCATTTCCTTAACTATCTCTCTTTGCCTAACGCTCTTTTATTTTGAATATACCACATTCAAATATGTTTGTATTACCTTATACTCAATTCAAACTCAATCTCCTTACTCGCTTCTAATTCAAGTTTTATATTCGAATTTTCAGTCTCGACTAGCAAATTCAATTCTTTCAACTAAGTTAAATTCGAATCAAAAATCTATTAACTAATCCCTGTTGAAATTTGTTAATCTCATTCGATAAATAAAAATTTGATTTTGTACTAAAACCACTTCATATATTCCAGTTGAATTCATATTTAATTTATAACTAAAATCTGGATTTTTACTATTGGAAATACGGATTTTTATTCACAAAAATCCCTTTATTTTATTTAGTAAACTGATATGGTTTATAAACGATTTTACAACGACTTTTCTAAAATTTGATTTTGATATAACTCAAAATCTATACGACGAAATCAAGATTTTCCTCTTTCATTTGAAAACTATTATTTAATCGGTCTGGGCGTTTCTTGTTTCATCAAATTCCAACTTGCATTGAGTTCTGTATACTCAATTGAAGTTCGAATCGCCAATTTACGAACTACTGCACTGCGGCGAGTTCGTTTTAATTAAATTTAATTATAAACATTTAAAATTTTGTTTATAAAATAATTTCAACTCCATTTCCAATAAATCGAATCCACTATCCAAAACTACCTTAATAATTCAGAGTATTCAACTCGTCGATCATTTCATATTCATAACTCGGTTACAAATTTATTTAAATTCAATCATATTATAATAGATTTCAATTCCTTGGAAATAAATTATTATATAACCCAGCGGCTTTATCCAACTTCACATTTCGAAGATTATAACTAATTTCAAGATAAACTCGTTTCAGTATCCTTTAACCATTACAATCAAATATCATCCCTTGATAATAGTGAAGTCGTTCAAGTTGGGGTATTTTATTTACCTCTCAGACCTTAACCAACAACGTTCTTATCGTGAGATAGATAAAAGCTTGTAATACACAACCCTGATTTAAATCTCGCCTTCTACTCCCTATCTTACATTTGGAAATCTATACCAAATTACTCGATGAAATTTTTCTTCATCACGTTTATAAACGTTATTTATTAATTAACTTACTTATTAAAACAAATTTCCATTTTAACAAGCTATTTGAAACTCGAATCCCATTTGGAATATTTTACTTGATAACTTATATATATATAAATTAACATGGAATTGATTTTTATATTTAAAATCTTAAATTTCAATTTAATACAACGCCAATATCTTTTGAAAATAAATCTTATTTCAATAAATTTGACCTACTCGAATTCTAGCCATAAATCCAAATGGATTTATTTCAATCTAATTACATTTCGAACATCGAAAAATAGATTCCATTGTTTTCTTTGCAAAACGATTCTATTTGCCCCTTTTTAAACTTATACTTGAATTTAAATTTATAAATTTTCTAATGATAATCTTTCTCCTTTGTCATTTAAAATTTCCACTTCTTGTTTTAAAAATTAAAACAAGTTTCCGATTCCAAATCCCCTTTCTATTTCGGAAAATAAATTCCCTTTTCCAAATTAACACTTGAGTTTCTATTTCTAAATTATCTAATGATAATTTTTCTATCTAATCATAAACATTGTTTAAAAAATCGATTTTTTGTTTTATTATTAAAACAAGTTATAATTTCTAATCCATTCAAAATTCCATTTCTATTCTGAAAGTAAAATTTCCCTTTAATTCTAAAAATCCCTTTCTGATATTTTAAAATATAAATATTTAGGGCCAGTGATATTTAATCATCCAAATAAACAAACCTCAACTTAATTCAATCATCACACATATATAAGTATGTAAACAATAACAAATAAATTTTAGGAATCCAGTTGGATCCCTCCAACCTGTTTTCCTGCATCCACAGATGTTAGTCACATAAATAATACCAATCCTGCTTCAAGGCAGGATATCGCGGTATAAAAAGGGATCCACTTATATACGTGGGATCAGGGTCATCCGCTAATGATACTGCGGGCATCCGCTAATAGTATTGCGGGAAATATCCAATAACCACAATCACCAAGCCTAGGTATAACTAACATATATAATAATCAAGACTGATAAATAAATTTGCAAATGCATCCAAGCAGCCAACTATTTATTTTTAATGATAAAAATAAATTTTTAAGTAAGATCTACTCACCTTGAATTTCCCCTGCTGAATATCATGTTTAATTCCATTTGTTGCATATCCAATTTCATATCGACTCGACTACACATCTTCTCGAGTAGTCTACCTGGCACCTAAGATTATTTATTTTATTTATCTATTCACCGACTAAAAATTTAAATTAACTATTAACAATAATAAATAAATTCTCTTATGTATTATAAATTTTGAAATAAAGTTTACCTTATTTCTTTGCGAATAACTTGATCAATTGCGAAGTCATCTAAATCGGATCTATCACCTATGATTATTAAATTTATTTTTGATTAAGCTATTATGTATTTAAATTAACTTCTAATAATGAGTAAATAAATAATTCAAAGTCTTATTAAATTTTGTAAAAGCGCATACCTTGCGGTCACTACCAATAAATCGAATCCATTTTTCTGAACCACTACAAGACTGAAATCAGCCCCTTCATTTTAATTTTTCATTCAGGCCTTTCAATGAACAACTGTCTAGCTTCACCCTTGCTACTGCCACCGCCAAACTCAGAGTAATACTACAGCACCATCTCTAGTCATATGCATCTATCCTCCAACAACACAGACCCGAACACCTCTAATACTTCCATCTCCGCACTACTTCACCACTGCAAATCCCCAATATTCACTGCTGACTCCAATCAATATTGGTACTCTCGCACTAGTCTGCCCAGGTCAACGAGATCCCAATTCCCATCGTCCACCAATATCAATGTCAAAATCCCACTTACGCGAGCGCCTCCAATGTTTCGGATAACATCGCGATCCCCTTCCCTAAAATTGTGCGATGTTCTAATGATCGGATTTTCACAAAATCCAAGAATCCATCATCAATCAAGACTCCCCAATTCCGACAGCCTTGCCATGACTTCACGCATTCTCTGGTGAACCCAATGGTGATCGAATCGATTTCCCCAAATTGACCCAGAACCCTAAATTCCAATCGCGACCTCCCTCTTCTTCCTGAAATTGCAACTGTCGCGATGTCCGAAACTTCCTCATTTTTTTAATGAAAAGGGCGGATTCAATTTTATGGAGTATTCTGGTATTTCGATTTGCAGAAGAATGGAACTTGAAGCCTCAGTGATTTTTCTTCGAGGCTTTTGTAACACCCCACGTCCATTAATGTCACTCACAAAGGGAATGCATTAACTTCCATGGAGGTTTTAAGTGAATATAGAACAGAAAAATTACAACAAGACAGATAATAAGTAGTACTTGGAAATCTAAAACTTCATTTTATTGCAGCGGAATTTAAACATGTTTGTTACATCATAAAACCATAAATCAGAGTGAAGTACAATATCCATCTTGATAAAACAAAATATATAATCCCATTACATAAATAGCCATTAAAGAAGATAACAAGATGGACTTTACTTCAACGGTCCAGCTTTCCAAAGAGAGATAAAGCAATCCAATCAAACTCCACTAGAGCTGGGTCCAACCTGAGGACCTAGAGGGGAAAAAGGATAGAAATGGAGGGGGTCAGTCATAAAGTCTGGCGAGTATGATAATTCTAACAATACTATTATCAAATTAACTAGACTAAGGCATAAGCTGGAAAACAAGGAAATGTCTATGGACTATTGGGTATGGAAGAGCAGATAAATATAACGTTAAAGATAACGTTAAAGGCATACCTAATTACTAACGAATAATTGCTACACTGCACCGCACATTACTACACTGCACCGCACCAGTCACCCTAAAGGTTGATCCCGCCTGCTTCACACAGAAACTATATAAATAGCCTTGTGTACCCCTAGCTGACTACATAGGTGCCGTCTGCCCCTATCTCCACTAGGTGTACCCCACTACCCATTTTCGATCGGCTCCCTACTCGTAGATACCCGTGCTGGCCCCACAGTGGGGTGTATCACTCCCCTAAAGTGGCAACCCGATACAACTTGAGAATGCATGGATTATACCTACACGATGCAACAACGTCTTACCTACCAGCCCGGGTCCACACACGCATATGAAACCCGTTGGACTTGCGTTGCCGCCGCTACCCCCGTTTTGGCCTCTTATAGTCAAGCCCAGTATGCGTGTCCCGTCCTCGACTTGGGTCGAGCCCACAAAGATACATTTGGGATACTGGTTGAAATGGGCCCCCACAAGCTACCCATCTAAGCTTGTCACCACTAGTATATCCCACTTAACCCTCTTAGTCATGTTCATTTACATGTGTGTTTGGTTAATTCTTACTAATCGTATTTCACATGCCACTAAGGGCACCCAATAGATTCCTCATGCCACCCAAGGCACCTACTTAACCCCCATGTCCCCCTTACATGTTTATCTGGTTAAGTATTTCTTAATTCATTCAGGCCATAACCTCATAAAGACCTCTCACATTAGACTGGCATTTATGGCAGCTGGATTTGCCAGGCGGGTCCGGGCAGTCTTACACCATAAAAGAGTCTAACCTCGTGTCTTTACAACTGTTATGCTTTAGTTTGGGCCTAGGACCTCTCACATTGGGCTGACATTTGTGACCACTGGATTTGCCGGGCGGGTCCGGGCAGGTTTACGTCATAAACGAGTTCAACCTCGTGTCCTAAGCATTGATTATCACTTATAATCTTTTACCCCTGTTTTAATAATTCCCTATTCAAATAATTAATTAACTCCAATTTTAATGATGTCCATAATTGACTCAATTATGGCCATCCATTCATGGCCTGCAAAATCATATCAATTGCACCCCAACTTCTTAATTTTAAATCCTTAATATTACCCCTACCCCACGTTTATACGTTCGCTTATTCAACGCAAAATATACATTAGACTCGAATAATCTAACTCATAGCACGAAAATAAATTATTACAACATATAGACAATTAAAATGATCCTAATCATAATAGGGGTGAAACTTGCATAAAACTACACATGTTAAGGATCTAAAGGTGTCAACTTGTTAAATGTCACAATTTACATGATATGATCATAACCCAAATTTGTGAATAAACTTGCATATGTGGTTTTATGCAACATACTGATGGTGTGAACTAACATCTAATACATAGAATTCACATATGTCATAGCATAATTCTAGATGTCATAATTCTAGCTCTAAAGAGATGTCATGGCATATGTTCATAATCTTTACTAATCAATCTAACTTGCATACATGGTTTGTCATATAGATCAACATAGCCCAAACATTATGATTTAATCAACATGAACTAATTAGCATAGATAATAACATCATTACTTTAACATGTATGATTCATCGCAATTTAGCATAGAAAACTACAACCTATACAATATCATCATAGCATGATTTACAACATATAGGATATCATCATCACATAACATAGGATTTACAACATACATGATAGCATAAGGTTTGCAACAACATATATGACAATCCACATCATTCACTTATAATCCATTCATGACTTAATCTAATTAGTTTAACAATAATCTTGTTAAGATTATCATACTCGCAATTAGAGAAGAAAGAGAGTCTTGATTTGCTTTAGAATTGAGTAGAATTAGGGTTTTGATTAGCTTCTTCCTTCTTAGTTGGCGGCGGCTACACTGAGTTCCATGGCGGCGGTATGACGGTGGCTATTCTATTTTTCATGTGAATTAGAATGAGAGACTACCTAGGTATTTATAGAGTTTAGGGTTTATTTAGACCGTCAGATAAACTCAGAACTAAACTGAACCGTTTAATCAGCCAACTCAGCCCTAAAGACACATCAGCAACTCAAGATTGGGCTCAGTCAAAACCCTATCCACCTGGACAGGTCGACACCCAGGTCGACTGCCAGGTCGACTCCCCAGTCGACCTTGGGGGGAGGGGGGTCGACTGCCCAGTCGACTCCCCAATCGAACTGGTGTGCTGGGCGGGAATTTTCCCGCCTAGCCTGTTTGACTTCGAATTTTAAATTTTAAATTTCTGAAATCTGTTTTGTATTTTCTGAAACTTCCGATGGCCATAACTTCTTCATACGAAGTCCAATTCACGCAAACTCGGACTCTATTTCAACCAGAATTCCGAGACGAACACAATGGCGCAACCCGTTTCCCACAATTCTCACGTCTGAGATTAGTTATTCTTTAATTTGTGAATATTAATATTAATAGAATTACGGGGTGTTACATTCTCCCCTCCTTAAAGGATTTCATCCCCGAAATCTTCAAGTCAAGAAGAATGTATATCCTAACATCCAAACAACCATCTACTCAACCATCAAACACAGGCATCCATTGTCCTTATAGACTTCTAATGCTTCCATGTTTAAATGCACAGTGTGTGTACATGTCCATATCTAATGCAAAATCAGGCGGTCCACTGATTCAGTTGACCTCCTTAATGCAAATCATGATAGTGCCATGCGTCCATTATGTATGCAAAAGTTCCCTAATGCTACCTATTATCTCTATATGTGTGCACAATCATCATCTGAATGCATCATCCATATGCTAAAACAATCATCATACATCAATTTTACTAAATACATCCATATATATGCAATATGCAGTATGAAGTGGCTGAGCCGATCTAGTGCCTAATAGTGTGTGTATATGCGTCCACGAGCAACCACTAGCAAACACTTGCATCCACTTTGCATCCATCATACATAACATGTCTCAAACACATGTTTCAACCATAGGATTATCCTAACTAAAGGTCAAAGATACTAGCGAGAGGATACTCTAAAGGTAAGATAAGTACAAGATAAGCGATAAATGAGAAATTAAAGGACATACCCTCAAATAGAAAAGGGTACAACGAACGCATCTTCTCTTCCGTCTCCCAAGTATACTTTGACTAGTCTGACCTCTCGATTTCTCAGCTTCTTAATCTCTGACCCAAGAATGCGCGTAGGAGCTCGTCGAATCGTCGCATCACGCTCTATCTCCACCTCTCTAAGCAAGCTCGGCTCTACCACTTCCGTGGTCTCGTGTAGGCACTTCCTCAAATGTGATACATGGAATACGTTGTGTACACCACGAAGTCTCTCAGGCAACTCCACTCTATACGCCATCTGCCCAGTCCTCTCCTTAACAGGAAACGGCCCTACAAACCTTGGTGCTAACTTCCCAACGGACCCAAAGCGAACAATGTTCCGTAATGGAGACACTTTGATAAAGACCATGTCCCCGACCTCAAACATAACTGAGTCCCTACCGCTTCTTGTAAGCTCTTCCAAAATTCGCTAGTGAAAATAGGATCGCGGTCGCTTACTATGCTAGATGGAACACCGTGCAAACGAACTATTTCTCGGACGTATACAGAAGCTAACCATGGAGCAGTTCTCTTACTCTTCACGGGAATGAAATGGGCGCTCTTAGTAAGTCTATCTACTATAACCCAAATCCCCGTATTACCCTTCCTTGATCTTGGTAATCCATCCACAAAGTCCATCGAGACACTCTCCCACTTCCATAGTGGAACCTCCAATGGGTGAAGCAACCCACCGGGTTTCTTTTGCTCCGCTTTTACTTGTTGGCACACCAAGCATCTAGCGACATACTCGGCCACATCTTTCTTCATGCCGGCCCAAAAGTAAACTCGCCTTATGTCCATGTACATCTTGTCCCTGCCGGGATGAATGGTCATCTTCGAACGATGTGCTTCGTCAAGAATAGCCTTCCTCAAGTCCTCGTCTTTTGGTACACAAAGTCTACCGTCCCTACGTAACCAACCCTTATCATCTAAGGTATACCTACGGAGATGGCTTGATGACTCCCAACTTTGAGCTTTTCTACTAACTCAACCAATTGTGGGTCGTCTCGCTATGCCTCGCCAATCCGTCCCAAAAGCGTAGGTCTGACCTCCAAGGATGCTAGTAAACCGGGTACAAAGTCAACGGAAGGTTTATAGTCAAACATCGAAATGAATTCTAAGCTTCTCCGCTCAACAAACAAAGGACTTAAGGATAATCTTTTTCTACTTAAGGCATCCACCACCACGTTACCCTTGCCAGGGGTATATGCTATTTCGAAATCGTAGGACGCTAAGAATTCCATCCACCTCTGCTGCCTTAAGTTCAAGTCCTTCTGAGAGAATAAGTATTTTAAAGATTTGTGGTCAGTGAATAATTCGAATTTCTCACCAAGAAGATAATGGCGCCAAGACTTAAGCGTGAAAACGATAGCGGCCAACTCTAGGTCATGCGTAGGGTAATTTTTCTCATGTGCTCTCAACTGCCTTCCACCATAGGCTATTACCCTGCCCTCTTGCATTAAGACTGCGCCTAGTCCTGTCCCACAAGCATCAGTATAAACAGTAAATGGCTTACTCCCGTCTGGCAGCACTAAGACTGGGGCTGAAGTCAAAGCTCTCTTTAAACATTGGAACGCATCATCACAATCTACGTCCCATGTGAAAACTAGGTTCTTCTTCGTCAGGCGTGTCAATGGAGCTGATATCTTTGCGAACTCTTTGATAAACTTCCTATAGTAGCCAGCCAACCCCAAGAAACTTCTCACTTCGGTAGCATTTTTAGGGACCTTTCAATCTTGGATGGCCACCACCTTCGCGGGATCCACTGCTATCCCTTCTTTGGAAACCACGTGCCCTAAGATTCATACTTCCTTCCTCCAGAAGTGACACTTAGAAAATTTAGCTTTAAGGTTATGCACTCGTAGGGTCTCCAACACTTCCCTAAGATGTAGGGCATTCTCTTCTTCATCCTTAGAAAAGATCAAGATGTCATCTACAAAGACCACCACGAATTTGTTAAGGTACTCCCTAAACACCCTACTCATCAAATCAATAAAGTATGCGGGGGCGTTTGTCAAACCGAAGGGCATCACTAGCCATTCATAGAAACTGTCCGAAGTCCTAAAGGCAGTCTTGTCAATGTTATCCTCAGCCACTCTCAACTGATGGAAACCAGTGGCTAAGTCCAACTGCGAAAACACTGAGGCGCCAACTAACTGATCGAAAAGATCGTCAATCCTTGGCAGTGGGTGTCTGTTTTTCTTAGTAAGCTTATTAAGTTCTCTATAGTCCACACAAAGTCTAAGGGACCCATCCTCCTTCGTGGCAAATACTACTGGAGCACCCCACTCTGATATACTTCGTCTTATGAACCCCTTCTCAAGCAACTCCTTCACTTGCTTATCGAGTTCCCTCCTTTCACGTGGAGCCATGTGGAGTACTGGCAAAGATACTGGTTTCGCATTATCCACAAGATATATTCGAAAATCTATCTCCCGCTTCGGAGGCAAGCCCTTCACCTCCTCAAACACATCCGAATATTCTCGTACCACTCTAACAGATCATAGATTTTCCACCGACGCGTCAAGCGATTCTAAATAACTTAGCATAAAGGAATTTATGGGATTACAAAAGATTTCGAGAGTGTTACCAAGGCGAGTCATGGGCCTAAATACTCTCCTTTCACAATCAAGAACGACCTCATTTCTGGATAACCAATCCATTCCTAAAATTAACCCATAACCCGTGAAGCCCAAAACATAAGCATCACATCTAAACTCAACGCTAAGTATAGAAATTTTCAAATCCAAACACATCATGGACAAATAAGCTAAGCCCCCAATTGGATTCGAAACAACTAAGGGATCCTCTACTAAACTGGTGTTTAAGTGCAGTGATTCAACTAATGACGTAGAGATAAACGAATGCGATGTGCCCGTAACGAATAAGGTACGGACATGATGATCAAACAGAAAAACTAAGCATTCAACAGAAATGGTTCTACCTCGTCCTTGCAGCGGTGGGACTGCGAGAGCCTGAACTTGTCCCCTTGCCTGTCCTGGTGCCATAAGAGCCTGCACCTGTCCTCCCGAGGTAGACCCTGCCCTCTGCCCCTTCTTTGGGTTGTCCTTCATTAGATGTCCCGCATCGCCACAGTGAAAACAACCAGTCTTCTTTTTCTTTTGGCAATCCTTGCTGAGATGGCCTGGTGTCCCACAGTTAAAGCATTTCTTCTTTCCTTTGCCATTATTGTCTTTACCACCCTTCTTGTTTTGCTGTTGTGGTTTCTTCTGATCCCCTTTCTTCTCGGGTGCCTTATCAGCTTTAGGGCCTTTCTTCTCGTGCATGAGTGCCATATCTACTAGCTTCTCAAAGGTGGCCCCCATAGGGATGTGGGTCATTGCCAACCCTTGCAACGGTTCATTCAATCCATTAACGAACCTTAGAGCCTTCTTTTCCGGCATGTTCACTAAGTCCAAGCCAAACCTTGCTAACTGATTAAATTTGTTGACATATTCTTTACTGATGAGCTTCCTTGTTTTAATGTCAAGAACCTTTCCATATATAGATTCTCTTCTGCCCTTGAGAGAAACTTCGCCTAAAACCTACGCTTGAAATCTGCCCAAGAATCAACAGGACGCTCCCCATTAGTGACCTCCCACCAAAACGAGGCCTCTCCCTTCATTAACCAAGCTGCTAATTTGACTTTCCTCCCCTCTTCTACTTCAAATATTTCTAGCAATTCTTCCACCTCCCTAAGCCAATCTCTAGCTTCTACAAACGTTTCTGACCCTTGAAAAGGTTTTCCACCCATAGCCTTAAATTCCTTGCACGTCTTTGCAAAAGTATCAGCGCGAGGAGGAGGAGGAGGAGGAACGGGTGCAACTGGTGGTGGAGGAACATTGGCTGGACCTGCAGCGGCCCTAGCCTCTAATAACCTCCTATACCATCCTGGTATCGTCACACCATCCGGAAGGTTAAGATCTTCAGCCATGCTGAAACGAAAAAGGGAAGATTCAAAATGGAGAATTCGAAAGATAAAGATATGTGGCTATTTGGGGATTATGTTTTTCAAAAAAACTTTCCTCTTTAAATTACTCACTAAGACATGTTTTTGAAAACACTTCTTCCAAAAATACTTTAGAAAAATAATTTTTTTTCTAAAAAATTTATCTGTTCTGGTAACCTTAAGCTCTGATACCACGTGTAACACCCCACGTCCATTAATGTCACTCACAATGGGAATGCATTAATTTCCATGGAGGTTTTAAGTGAATATAGAACAGAAAAATTACAACAAGACAGATAATAAGTAGTACTTGGAAATCTAAAACTTCATTTTATTGTAGCGGAATTTAAACATGTTTGTTACATCATAAAACCATAAATCAGAGTCAAGTACAATATCCATCTTGATAAAACAAAATACATAATCCCATTACATAAATAGCCATTAAAGAAGATAACAAGTTGGACTTTACTTCAACGGTCCAAGCTTTCCAAAGAGAGATAAAGCAATCCAATCAAACTCCACTAGAGCTGGGTCCAACCTGAGGACCTGGAGGGGGAAAAGGGTAGAAATGGAGGGGGTCAGACATAAAGTCTGGCGAGTATGATAATTCTAACAATACTATTATCAAAATAACTAGACTAACGCATAAGCTGCAAAACAAGGAAATGTCTATGGACTATTGGGTATGGAAGAGCAGATAAAGATAACGTTAAAGGCATACCTAATTACTAACGAATAATTGCTACACTGCACCGCACATTACTACACTGCACCGCACCAGTCACCCTAAAGGTTGATCCCGCTTGCTTCACACAGAAACTATATAAATAGCCTTGCGTACCCCTAGCTGACTACATAGGTGTTGTCTGCCCCTATCTCCACTAGGTGTACCCCACTACCCACTTTCGATCGGCTCCCTACTCGTAGACACCCGTGCTGGCCCCACAGTGGGGTGTATCACTCACCTAAAGTGGCAACCCGATACAACTTGAGAATGCATGGCTTATACCTACACGATGCAACAACGTCTTACCTACCAGCCCGGGTCCACACATGCATATGAAACCCGTTGGACTTGCGTTGCCACCGCTACCCCGTTTTGGCCTCTTATAGTCAAGCCCAGTATGCGTGTCCCATCCTCGACTTGGGTCGAACCCACAAAGATACGTTTGGGATACTGGTTGAAATGGGCCCCCACAAGCTACCCACCTAAACTTGTCACCACTAGTATATCCCACTTAACCCTCTTAGTCATGTTCATTTACATGTGTGTTTGGTTAAGTCTTACTAATCGTATTTCACATGCCACTAAGGGCACCCACTAGATTCCCCATGCCACCCAAGGCACCTACTTAACCCCCATGTCCCCCTTACATGTTTATCTGGTTAAGTATTTCT
The DNA here is from genome assembly GCA_030737875.1 of Allium sativum. Lineage (NCBI taxonomy): Eukaryota > Viridiplantae > Streptophyta > Magnoliopsida > Asparagales > Amaryllidaceae > Allium > Allium sativum. The sequence goes on from CM060913.1 coordinate 314,246,217, forward strand.
TAATTCATTCAGGCCATAACTTCATAAAGACCTCTCACATTAGACTGGCATTTATGGCAGCTGGATTTGCCGGGCGGGTCCGGGCAGTCTTACACCATAAAAGAGTCTAACCTCATGTCTTTACAACTGTTATGCTTTAGTTTGGGCCTAGGACTTCTCACATTGGGCTGACATTTGTGACCACTGGATTTGTCGGGCGGGTCCGGGCAGGTTTACGTCACAAACGAGTCCAACCTCGTGTCCTAAGCATTGATTATAACTTATAATCTTTTACCCCAGTTTTAATAATTCCCTATTCAAATTATTAATTAACTCCAATTTTAATGATGTCCATAATTGACTCAATTATGGCCATCCATTCATGGCATGCAAAATCATATCAATTGCACCCCAACTTCTTAATTTTAAATCCTTAATATTACCCCTACCCCACGTTTATACGTTCGCTTATTCAATGCAGAATATACATTAGACTCGAATAGTCTAACTCATAGCACGAAAATAAATTATTACAACATATAGACAATTAAAATGATCCTAATCATAATAGGGGTGAAACTTGCATAAATCTACACATGTTAAGGATCTAAAGGTGTCAACTTGTTAAATGTCACAATTTACATGATATGTTCAAAACCCAAATTTGTGTATAAACTTGCATATGGGGTTTTATGCAACATACTGATGGTGTGAACTAACATCTAATACATAGAATTCACATATGTCATAGCATAATTCTAGATGTCATAATTCTAGCTCTAAAGAGATGTCATGGCATATGTTCATAATCTTTACTAATAAATCTAACTTGCATACATGGTTTGTCATATAGACCAACATAGCCCAAACATTATGATTTGATCAACATGAACTAATTAGCATAGATAACAACATCATGACTTTAACACGTATGATTCATCACAATTTAGCATAGAAAACTACAACCTATACAATATCATCATAGCATGATTTACAACATATAGGATATCATCATCACATTACATTGGATTTACAACATACATGATAGCATAAGGTTTACAACAACGTATATGACAATCCACATCATTCACTTATAATCCATTCATGACTTAATCTAATTAGTTTAACAATAATCTTGTTAAGATTATCATAATCACAATTAGAGAAGAAAGAGAGTCTTGATTTGCTTTAGAATTGAGTAGAATTAGGGTTTTGATTAGCTTCTTCCTTCTTAGTTGGCGGCGGCTACACTGAGTTCCATGGTGGCGGTATGACGGTGGCTATTCTATTTTTCATGTGAATTAGAATGAGAGACTACCTAGGTATTTATAGAGTTTAGGGTTTATTTACACCGTCAGATCAACTTAGAACTAAACTGAACCGTTTAATCTTCCAACTCAGCCCTAAAGACACATCAACAGCTCAAGATTGGGCTCAGTCAAAACTCTAGCTGCCTGGACAGGTCGACACCCAGGTCGACTGCACAGTCGACCTGGGGGGGGGGGGTCGACTGCCCAGTCGACTCCCCAGTCGACCTGGGGTGCTGGGCGGGAATTTTCTCGCCTAGCCTGTTTGACTTCGAATTCTCACGTCTGAGATTAGTTATTATTTAATTTGTGAATATTAATATTAACAGAATTACAGGGTGTTACAGCTTTTGATTTGAAAGAGGAGTTTTTCAAATGAATTTGAAAGGAAGGCCGATTTCCCCTTCTGATTTTTTTACTGAGGAATGGTTGAAAGAAAATGTGAAGAACAAGGAAAAGAGGGTCGCGGATTTATAGAAATGGAAGGGGACCATTCGTACATATGAATTAAAGTGATGTAGGACTAAGTACAAGCAAATATATTTAAAAGGATTTGATTTTGATTTTAAATATAGTTTAATTTAATTTGACTAAAAGAGATTTTTTATTCTTTTTAGATGGATATCGATTTGATTTCGAGCCTATCCATTAATACATCTCAGGGTTCACAAATAAAAATCATGAACCGCTATTTAAGCGTACCGACCGTCATTCCAATATTATAACGCTATTTTGAACTGAACAGAAACGATTATAAAATCTAATTCGAACGTAATATAAAATAACCATATTAAATTAATATAATATAATTTAAATTCAGAACAGATTAATTCCTTCGATAATAAATTTTATCGTTCATATTCAGACAGAACTGACACTGATCATCTGCATCATTTCGATTCAATTTTAACTTCGATTCCAATATATTATCATTCTGTATTATGATAATTAAATATGTTTGAAATAAATCATAGATCGATATTAAGTCGATAAATTCAATAAAATTCATTTAAAATTCTAATTACATATTTAAAACTAATTTAAATATTTACTACAAAATAGCTAGAAATCCAGGACGTTACAAGGGTGTTGAGCAAGAGAATAAATTCTCTGCCACCACAAATATATATTAAATAGAAATCGATTTAGTTTACATGGAATGAAATCCATGTTAGACACACATCCATTTACAAGTTCGTTCTGGGTCTGAACGAAACCGGAGACACCTTATTCCTCGTCCCGTATGTCCAATATGGAAGAGAGGTGCTCGCTTACCCGGACAATCAACAAGTACGTCCGGACAACTACCACTGTAACCCTTTCCTGGGAGCAAATCAGTCCAGGGCATCAGTAGTTATCCATTCGATGTGAAGGTCGCCGGTCTTCAATCATCGTTTTCAATGTCTTCGACTTTAAATCATCGTATAATTATTTGAAATGAGATTGAACTCGGTCTTTTCAAATAATTCTCGAATAATTATAATTTAAAATCATTTCATATCGTTAATATTGTTTTATAATGATTTAACGCTATTTTTATTTATATAAAAATAGCCCAATTTAATTTAACAACGCTTCGGAGAATAGGCGATCCTGGCGCGGTTTTCATCCAAATTTGATTTACACATTTCACGAAATCTAACCGTTGGATTTTAACGAAATTTATATTGTTGGAAAGATCTTCCTAAAGTGGACCTAGTGGTTTCAGTTTTGGGAACATCTGACGGATTTTAGCGAAATTTATATTGTTGGAAAGATCTTCCTAAAGTGGACCCAGCGGTTTCAGTTTTGGGAACATCCGACGGTCAGATCTTTCAGTATAATCGTTTAAAGTTACGATTCCGAAACGCGAACTACCGTGCACGATTCATTTAATTTTAATTTATATTTATATATAAAATTATATATAAATATAAACTATTCGATGATTCATCTAACATATTTAACATGCCAAATAAAAGAATGTTTTATTGGCATAGCACATCTAAATGTTCATAATGTCAAATAACATGTATTTCATTTACATGACATCCTTGCTAATGACAAATAAAAAGAAAATCTTTATTTTCATTATTTGTGTGCAATTTCTATTTTATACTTTAACAAATAAAAAGAAATATTTTTATTTGTTTATAGTTTCAATGTATGACATTACACACATAAAAATGGTTATTTCAATTTGCATACAATCTCTAATATATATTCTGACAATAAAAATGTCTTTTTTAATAATACACAGATTCTAATGTGCATATTTGCAATAGAAATGTCTTTTTAATATATATACACAAATTCTAATGTGTATATTGACAATAAAAATGTCACTTTAATATATACACAAATTCTAATGTGTATATTGACAATACAGATGATTCTATAATTTGCATACAAACTCTATTTCAACAAAATGCATAAAAAGTGATACATTCATTTTTGTTGACGATTCTAGTTCAACAAAATGATTCAAAAGTGATTCATTCATTTTGTTGACAATTCTATTTCACCAAAACGATTAAAATGATATCTTTCATTTTTGTTGACAATTCTATTTCAACAAAATGATTACAAGTGATAGTTTCATTTTTGTGAACAATTCTAGTTTAACAAAAAGAATATAAGTGACAATTCCAAATTGTTAACAATTCTAATTTAACAAAATGAATATTAATGATATTTCATATTGTTAACAATTCTAATTTAACAAAATGAATGTTTTTGTTGTAACACAAATTTATTTACCAAAAATGTTATTTGTGTTTTGACACAAACCTATTTAACAAAAATGCTATTTGTGTTTTACCTCAAATCTATTTAACAAAAATTCTACTTTGTTTTGACACAAACCTACTTAACAAAATGATGCTATTTGTGTTTTAACTCTAATCTATTTAACAAAAATGCGATTTTTGTTTTATTTCAAATCCGATTAACAAAAATGTAATTTCTGTTTTCAACCTTCATATTTAACAAAATGTAATTTTTGTCTCAACTATTATATTTTTACAAAAATAAATATTTTGGTTCAACTAATCTATTTGTTCAAAAATGTTCATTTTTATAAAAATGTGTATTTTGATTCAACTAATCTATTTTGACAAAAGTGTATATTTTGACAAAATATATGGTTTTAATTCAACTAATCTATTTTGACAAAAATAAAGATAATGACTTTGTTTTGTCGACAAATTAATTTCAACAAAACAAATAAAAGTGATGTGCTTGTTTCATCGATAATTCTAATTCAACAAAACAAATAAAAGTGATGTGTTTGTTTTATCGACAATTCTAATTCAACAAAACAAATAAAAGTGATGTGTTTGTTTTGTCGACAATTCTAACTCAACAAAACAAATAAAAGTGATATGTTTGTTTTGTCGACAATTCTAACTCAACAAAACAAGTAAAAGTGATATGTTTGTTTTGTCGACAATTCTAATTCAACAAAACAAATAAAAGTGATATGTTTGTTTTCATCGACAATTCTAATTCAACAAAACAATTAAAAGTGAAATGTTTGTTTTGTTTACATTTTTTTTATTCAACCTAACAAATAAAATGATGATTTTATTTGTTTACAATTTCTATTCCTACTTAACAAATGAAAATGATAATTTTATTTGTTTACCATTTCTATTTAACAAAAACGATATTATTGTTTTACCACAAATCTATTTGAAAAAAACATAATTTTTGTTTTAACTCAATTATAATTAACAAAAATGTAATTTTTGTTCTAACCATTATATGTTGCCAAAAATGCCAATTTTGTTTCAACTGTTACATTTTGACAAAAGTGGCAAATTTGGTTTCAACTTTTATAATTTGACAAAAGCGACAAATTGGTTTTAACTATGATAATTTGACAATAGTGACAAATTGGTTTTAACTTTGATAATTTGACAAAAGCGACGAATTGGTTTTAACTATGATAATTTGACAATAGTGACAAATTGGTTTTAACTTTGATAATTTGACAAAAGCGATGAATTTGTTTCAACTTTGATACTTTGGCAAAAGCGACAAATTTGTTTTAACTATTATAATTTGACAAAAGTGACAAATTTGTTTTAACTATTATAATTTGACAAAAGTGACAAATTTGTTTTAACTACTTTATATTGACAAAAATGAGTATTTTTGTTTAACTATTCTATATTGACAAAAATGAGTATTTTTGTTTAACTATTCTATTCTTTTTATTGCATCTAAAATGACAATAAAAATGTGACTTTTAATTCTACTCGTCTTATTGCAATTAAAATGACAATAAAAATGAATCTTTTATTTCTACTATTTTGTTACATCTAAATTGACAATAAAAATGTAACTTTTAAAACTATGTTCTTTTCATTTGAAACAAATAAACACTAAAAATATGGTCTTTCGAAACTAAAATTGTGTGCTTTTAGTTGAAACAATTCGACACTAAAAATGTGTGCTTTTAGTTGAAACAATTCAAAGCAAAACTATGTTTTATGTAACCAATAAAAAAATGAATTTTTTTTGCAAACAATAAAAATGAATTTTCATTGCAAATCCAAATTTTGATAAAAATCCATGTTTCATGTAAGTTATGAAAACGAGATTTTTATTCCAAATCTAAATTTGATAAAAACTCATGTTCATGTAAACAATAAAAAAATGATTTTTTTTTTTTTTTTTTGTAAATCTTGTCTCGATGTTCATGTATTAAATAAAAATGATAATATAACAAATCAACACTAGTGAATCTAAATAAAAATGAAGTCTTTATTATAAAAATAAATTAGGGTTCATGGATCTAAATAAAAGGACACAGATCTACATAAAAGAGGAACAATTACATGTTTGTGAATCAAAATAGAAAAACTTTATAATCTAGATCAATATTTATAGATCCAAAATAAAAATTGATTTTTATTTCAGATCTAAATCTAACCATAAACTAGAGATTCAGATAAGAGAAAGAATTTTAAATCTAGATCGGGATCTAACAACATGAACATTGCAATCAACACGAACAACAAACAACACTTTTCAATCTCAACATCACAGATCTGATTCCATTTCATACATACATCGATTTAAATAACGAGATAGTAATTAAATTTTAATTAATTATTAAAATAGAAATCTCACCTTGATCCGTTGATTTTAATAAAACTAAACAGCGTTTTATTTCACTAGAAATGCCAACTTCTTCTGTTTTGATTCTAGTCAGTTCTGAAATGTAGATCGTGCTGAGACGATTCCAATGCAACGAAAATCGTTCGATTTCATTCCTATATGAAAAAGTTACGGCTATCTAAAATTGAATATACTTAACTAGATAATTATTTAATTTAGTTAAGGTTTAACCTTTCTTCATCGTTTTACTGGAAGAACCCGACCCATCATTGTTTCAAGGATTCCACACCCGCCCCTTCTATGCCGCGTCGGTATCTGATCGGACTCGCCCCCTCGAAGCACCGCCTCGCCAGCTCCACGCCCCCCCCCCCCCCCGCGTTGATGAACTCGCACGCCCAAGGACCCGCGAATTTGAGTGGAAAACGCTGATGCAATGGCCCACGAATTCTCCCAAATCACAGCTCAAAACCTGATGCAATGGCCCACGAATCCGTACTATTTGGGTTGACTACATACATCACACGTCCAACCAAAATATCACGAAAATACGAATCATTTTTTTTAGAAGAAAAAGGTAGAAGAAGAACAGAAATAACAACACAGAATCTCACACCGCAGCGGAACAAAATATAATATATCATATCTTTGAAATACAAAATTTTAGCATTATAACATACACTTATTAGAGTACAACAACACAGCGGACATAGAAATACTATATATCTAACACTGAAGCCTCCTGCTCCAAGCTCCTTTAGATAGATCCGTAAAATCCTGAACTACTTGACTTCCCGTACAAATTTGGGCACCCAAGAGTTTAGGTAAAACAAAACAAAATAAACTCTGGGTCAGTCATGGGACTGGTATGAGTAAACAGTTTGAGAAAATAAACGATATCTCATAAGACCACGCTGTATAACACGGAACGGGTTTTTCCCTTATGAGAATCCAAAACACTTGATTTAACTTTCAAAATCCTTTTGAAAGAAACGAAAATCTTTATATCAAAACTCTTTTGATATTATAATAATGTCTAAATCAAATAAATAGAAACCTAGTGGAATGCTTTCATCTCACGCTCCATATACATAATATATAATCAAAACCGCTAGCACTTGGTAATGAATTTCCAACTATGACAAGGTATGGAACCATCTTACGATAGTGTATCTCTAGAGGAGAATACACTGGGTTCAACAAGAACATCTTGTAACCCGGCCACACATGACCGACCACTCATTTCGCTTGAGTGTATCGAATGTATATCACCAATGGTTGGGATCAGCAACCGTTTCCCGAATGGGACAGCATCGAATAGAATAAGGAAGTAAATGAATTTCTCTAGATAGGTGATAATACACCCTAATGGAAGCTACCCACATAGCCATGTTGCCTGCCCGATTTTTGTCATTTTCCGGTTGTTGAGGCCTGGGGCTACAATTACTTATCATTTATTGATAAGACAGTCACTTTGAATGCCACATTGTCAGATCTGTTAATCATTAATTGATTTGCACAAATATATTCTGGATATTATGCTAAGAGAATAAATTTTCCCCCACCATATATATTTATACTGAACAACATATGCGATCATTGGAAATACTCTGTCAGACATTTGTCCATATACGTTCGTTCTGGGATTAAACGAAACCGAAGGCACAATTTCTATAAATAGAAAAAGTCCTTGCACTTTACTCCATCTTCGATTATCTTCATATAATCTGATTCGCAACGCTACTGCCAATACGGAGTGGTTCTCAGATAATAATCCAACCAGTCTCTCCATATTGACAACGATATTGGCAAACACTTCGATAGTCGGTTATTTAACTATCGAAGAAAAACAAGCATTCATTCATAACATCAAACAATCACCGGGCCCATTAATTAATATTTCATTAATTAAATCACTTCTCCATTTCCTTATCGATATTCGTTAACACGATATTTTCGACAATCATCTTGGCCTCTTACACTATTTGGAAAAACATTTCCATCTATCAACTTCTTCTTTTTTCTATATTTAGAAAATATCTTTTATTTATAATTGGGAAACATTCCCATTTACTTATCTCTTCCACGACCATTCATTTATTTCTATACTCGGAAAATATTTATTATTATATTTCCAAATTTCCACTTACTTGGGTTAAAACAAATGTTGTGTAAAACATCGTTACAACACCCAAAACACAGCATTCAACTAACTCTTATTCAAACATTTCTCTTAGAGATTGGATCTTGCTATATATTGGTTAAAAATGAAATCAATCAAATTGGGGTATAACTATCTCTCAGACCTTGATTGAAAACATCCTTAACTTCAAAACAGACAAAACCACTTACCTCGAATAATCCACATCATATAAAGCCAATTATTTATTTTTAAAACGTATATACATTTCTCTTTCAATTACCAGACTATCGATTTCCTTTTTGTTTATAATATTCTAAATTCGTTTCCTTATCGAATTCAATATATATTGATATATTAATTTTTTAGTTATCCAATTTTCTTTAAAGTATTCTAATTCCTTAAATTTCCAGAAAATTTCGCCATAGCCTCCTTTGTACCGATCAATAGTTCAAACCTCAACTCTCCTCTCTAGGCCATTTCCATTCAAAAAGAAATCAAAAAACCAAGTGGCTTGCCGATTCGGCGCATAAAATCTCATATGGAATTAAACGTGCACCTTTTTGTTGGGCACACAAATTATAATCTTTATACACTTCATCCCATATCTGTCTAACACATGTTCACCTGTTTCCAATTTATCCCAACTAAATCCAGTCATTCCTAACTCCATTCGCTAATTTATACTTTTAAATTAGCTCTTTTGCTTAATCCCTTTACTTTGAATATATCATGCTCAGATATAAATATTTACTTGCTTATAAACACATTTGAATTCCATTTCCAATTCAAGTTTCATATTCGATTTCGAATATAAATTTATGAACCTCATTCACTTATCCAACGCACAATTTTGATTCAAAACTCGATTAACAAATTATTCTTCAAATTAGTTAATTCTATTCAATAATTAAAAATCTGATTTTTGTTTCAAAAAATCAGTTCACTTACTCCACTTGAGTTCATATTTATTGTATAGCTCATGTCTGGATTTTTCTAATGGAAATTAAGATTTTATTTTATTAAAACCCTTTTATTTATTTAAATAAATCGTTATGGTTTTGTAATGGTTATGGCGCTACTTTTCTAAAAATTTGATTTTTTGACATAACTCAAAATCTATAAGACCAAATCCAGATTTTTCTCTTCTATTAGAAAACTATTATCAAATCGGTCCCGACGATTCTTGTTTTAAAGAATTCAAACATAAATTGAGTTCTATATACTCAGTTGAAGTTCAAAAACGCCAATTTACGAACTGTCATGCTGCGGTGAGTTCGTTTTAATTATATTTATATATAAACGTTTAAACTTCGTTTATAATAAATTTCAGTTCCATTCTAATATATTTTAAAATATATATTAATCCAATTTTCCCAATCTAACTTAAATACTCTGATTATCCTAGTTGTCGATTTTTCATTACTCAGTTACCAATTCAATTACAACTTCATTTCTGTTATTACTTTCTAATTCCATTAGAAATAAATTAGTTTATAAAATTCATTGAAATCAAATTCTAATTATAATCCGTTGGATTTTCCTCAGTTTAACTTATATTCCGAGTTTCGAAATATAATCAATCGTTCTGTTTCAATCACTTCCCAATTCACTTTTAAATTCATAATTGAATTTAAATATTTTAAATTATCCAAATGATAATTATCTCACTTAATTTATAAACGTTGTTTATAAATTTAACTTCCTTGTTTTATATATTAAACAAGTTTCCATTTCAAATTTCTATTTTCAATTCTATTTTCAAATTTTATTTGAATTTTCAATTTTCAAATTCTGTTTGAATTTAACTTCTATTTAATGAACTCCTAATATTTTCTAGACATGTTTAGTTAAATACATTCGAACTAATCGAATCCAAGTCATAAATCCTTACGGATTTATTTTAGTTTAGCTTATATTCTTAACATCAGAATAAACTTCATCTTTTACTTCTTTAAAAAGATTATCCCATTTCTATTTTTAAATTCACATTTGAATTTAAATATTCAAATTATCAAATGATAATTTTCCACTTTATTTATAAACATTGTTTATAAATTCATTTCAATTCTCTGCATTATTTAATTTATAAACAATGTTTATAGTTTATCTTCAAATCCCGTATTATTAATTTATAAACAACGTTTATAAATTTCACTACTTGTTTTATATATTCAAAACAAGTTAATATATTTATAGCTCAATTGAAATTCAAATTCTATTTTAGATAAATAGATTTTTCCCTTTAAATTTCAAAATATCCTTTTCCCTGATATTTTTATATATCAACATTTCAGGTCCAGTGATATTTTAACCAATCAAAAATGTCAATTATCAGCCATGGGTTTTCTAACACATCATATATGATAATATATATGAGAACAAACAAATAATAATATTTTTGAGGAACCCAGTTGGATACCTCCAACCTGTTTTCCTGCATCCACAGACGTTAGCCAACATAAATAATACCCATCCTACTTCGAGGTAGGATATCGCGGTATGAAGGTCATCCACTATCATAGCGTGGGGCGTATAGGGTCATCCTCTAATGATACTGCGAGCATCCGCTAATGGTACTGCGGGAATCCAACCACCAAACAGATATATATATATATATAATAGCCACAAACACCCATCCTATATAACTAATATATTTAAATGATAGCCACAAAAATATTTAAATGCAACCGAACAACTAAATTATTTTAAACGATAAAAATAATTTAAATAAAATTCTTGAGTGAGAATTACTACGGAATTTTCCATGGTTGAATATCCAAATAAATCCCATTTAATTTCATATCGATATGCTTACGAACTTATCGAATCATCTCAACTAACTTTACCCCGTACCTATGATTAATTAATATTATTTAACAATTAATCAATTATTTATTTAAATTAACTACAATATAAATAAATGATTTATTCTAGGTATTTTTAAATTTAAATAAAAATGTATACCTTACTGTCTTTGATTAACTACGAAGTAACTCGGTGGATCACCGATCAAACTCCCTGAAATCAGCACCTAACACAAACTTCACCATTTTGGCATTTCATCGAACAGTTGATGTGTATCACTTCTGCTTCTAAATAAAATAACTGAACTCGATTTCTCCTTATCCTTGCGAATGCTACCATTACCACAACACCCCAAAAGCATATCCGAACTCCTAACCTTCACTGCCAAGCCATAAACACACCCTAGTCATCTTAACACTGTTGTGTTGAGCTCCACCTCAAAGCAACCAAAAACATGGCGCTATAAGCACTCCAGAAAAATCGAGATCAACCCGTTGTTGATCGAAACTGAGATCTGAAATTCACGTCGGACTTTACATTTTAGAATCTTGCCATTTCCCCGTTTTGCGTTCACTGTCTTTGCAACGAGAACCACTCCTCTAAATCGCGACCACCTCCAATTTCTTGTAGTTCTTCATCACAGAACAAAACCCCAAAAATACCATACCGTGACTTCCTCGGTTGCGAGCTACCCTCCACCTTCCATTGCTCGTGCTTGAGCTGAAGACTGATTCCCTCGCTCCCTCCTCTTGCGCAAGTCCCAAAGATGAATCGCGAAAAATTCCTGAGATGCTGAATAAGTTGATTGATCGAACCCTGGCGCTTTGCTCGCTATCTATTTTTGAAGTGGAGAAATCACAGTTTGGGATTTTAGGCTATTCGATTTGGTTTTTAACAGTGGGAAAAGTGATTTTGATTTGATAAAAGAGGAACGAAGGAGGACATATAAAAGTGAAGAGCAAGGCTGAGCGAAATCAAAGAATGAAAGCTTCACGAGTTTCAGAGTTTTATTTACATTTGTTTTGAGAACGAAAATCAGAAGAGAATGTAAAAGGGAGGTCGCGATTATATAGATGAATAACACTTAGGAGCCAAGGAATTTACGTCTGAGTTGTTACATCATAGGTGATAGGTTATTAATTTAATTAGATTTTTAATTAATGCAATTTGATTCGTTCTTATCCGTTTACTTTTTATAATAATATTTTTCGGGGTACAGGACTCCACTTTAAACACAACAACTGACATATCTAGGGTTTAATCACTATTTTAAACACTCTGGAACAGGTTCTGAAGCCTCATTCTATCATCTGTAAAAGATATTAATTTAAACCGATATAAATTAAATTCAAAATAATTTATTTCTTGATAATAAAATTATTATTATCATCGATTTTATTCAAATAGAATATATATATTCATCACCTGAATTAATTTGACTCTATTTTAAATTTCGATTTGAATTATTTTTCGTATTACAATAATTTAATATATTCAATATCAAATTGAAATCGATTATTAAATCGATAACTTAATATAAAAATTAATTTATATTATCAACTAAACATTTAAAATAAATCGACAGAAAAATCTGGGTCGTTACATTCTTCCCCCTTAAAAGAATTTCGTCCCCGAAATTACTAAGGTAGGAAAAATAGTACGAACACATTACTTTTCAAAATTTATTTATGTTTAAACTCAACTTTCCAATTTTCAACAAATTTACTTCCTCCAAAACTTTTGGTTTTCATTCATTTAATTCTGAATGATTTACAACTAGTATATTCGTATACAATTCGTATTCATTTAACTCTATTCATATTGATTCTAGTCAATTTATTTACTTCAACCCAATTAACTTGCTTAAGTTAAATTTTAAATTCCAGAATTCAAATTTCTGGGTACTCATTTCAAATCCTTTTGAAATCACATAAATATAGACATATATTTATTTCCATTTCAAATTCAAAACGTTTGAATTTTCAAACCAACTTGTTTTCTTTCAAACTTCCATTAAAAGCTTTTCTAAGGTAGCAATTTATCACTTAGGAACTTGAAAATGAACACTGATGATGCTGCAGTCATCATTAGAATTATTTTCCAGCCACTGAAGTGAGTTCAGTGCTTTATCACTCTAAAAATCTAACTGAAATGATTTTTATTCAAAATCCTTTCAAAAACAAAGCTACATTATTTTAATATACTTTGAAAAATATTTTCCGACTTCCTAGGATTTAAATTCAAATTCCTGATTTGAATTTAATTTTAATTCATTTCATTTGTATATCTCATTCTTATACAAATTTTATTCAGTTATAGATAACCATTCAAATTTTATAGTCTCATTTGATTATAATATTAACAATCAACACATCCATATACTAGAATAATTTAAGAAAAGTATTCATTTTCTATTAAAATAGAATTTAGGGTAAAATTATTCCATTTACCCGCTATAAAAACAATATTGTGTCAATTTTCTCTATTCAAGTGTTTAGAAATTCCTATCAACTTCGTGGCATCCCACGATTCGATCAGAATTCATAAACCACTCAACAGACTAGCCAACACAATATAAAATAGTTTTTATATCAATTAACAAATACGCACTCTCGTATATACCCTGAACTCATTCTAGGATACTACTGATCCTATCTCTAATGAGCACAACCCCACCAAAGACTAGGTATTAGCTCAACCTAAGCTCTGATACCAACTGTAATGGCTCGCAAATCCATACTATTTGAGTTGACTACATACATCACACGTCCAACCCAAATATCACGAAAATACGAATCATTTTTTTAGAAGAAAAAGGTAGAAGAAGAACAGAAATAACAACACAGAATCTCACATCGCATCGGAACAAAATATAACATATCAATCTTTAAAATAAAAAAATTTAACTGTATAACATACACTTATCAAAGTACAACACTTACAACATAGCGGAAATAGAAATACTATATATCTAACACTGAAGCCTCCTGCTCCAAGCTCCTTTAGATAGATCTGTAAAATCCTGAACTACTTGACTGCCCGTACAAATTTGGGCACCCAAGAGTTTAGGTAAAACAAAACAAAATAAACTCTGGGTCAGTCATGGGACTGGTATGAGTAAATAGTTTGAGAAAATAAACGATATCTCATAAGACCACGCCGTATAACACGGAACAGGTTTTTTCCTTATGAGAATCCAAAACACTTGATTTAACTTTCAAAATCCTTTTGAAAGAAACAAAAATATTTATATCAAAACTCTTTTGATATTATAATAATGTCTAAATCAAATAAATAGAAATCTAGTGGAACGCTTTCATCTCATGCTCCACATACATAATATACAATCAAAACCACGAGCACATATTGGGTAATGAATTTCCAACTATGACAAGGTATGGAACCATCTTCTGATAGTGTACCTCTAGAGTAGAATACACTGGGTTCAACAAGAACATCTTGTAACCCGGCCACACATGACCGACCACTCATTTCGCTTGAGTGTATCGAATGTATATCACCAACGGTTGGGATCATCAACCGTTTCCCGAATGGGACAGCATCGAATATAATAAGGAATTAAATGAATTTCTCTAGATAGGTGATAATACATCCTAATGGAAGCTATCCACATAGCCATGTTGCCTGCCAGATTTTTGTCATTTTCCGGTTGTTGAGGCCCGAGGCTACGATTACTTATCATTCATTGATAACACAATCACTTTGAATGCCACATTGTCAGATCCGTTAATCATTAATTGATTTGCACAAATATATTCTGGATATTATGCTAAGAGAATAAATTCTCCGCCACCATATATATTTATACAGAACAACATATGCGATCATTGGAAATACTCAGTCAGACATTCGTCCATATACGTTCGTTCTGGGATGAACGAAACCGAAGGCACAATTTCTATAAATAGAAATAGTCCTTGCACTTTACTCCGTCTTCGATTATCTTCATATAATCTGATTTGCAACACTACTGCCAATACAGAGTGGTTCTCGGATAATAATTCAACCAGTCTCTCCATATTGACAACGATATTGGCAAACACTTCGATATTCAGTTATTTAACTATCGAAGAAAAACAATCATTCATTCATAACATCAAACAATCACCGGGTCCATTAATTAATATTTCAATAATTAAATCACTTCTCCATTTCCTAATCGATATTCATTAACACGATATTTTTGACAATCATCTTGGCCTCTTACACTATTTAGAAAAACATTTCCATCTATCAACTTCTTTTATTTTCTATATTTAGAAAATATCTTTTATTTATAATTGGGAAACATTCCCATTTACTTATCTCTTCCACGACCATTCATTTATTTCTATACTCGGAAAATATTTATTACTATATTTCCAAATTTCCACTTACTTGGGTTAAAACAAATGTTGTGTAAAACATCGTTACAACAACCCAAAACACTGCATTCAACTAACTCTTATTCAAACATTTCTCTTCGAGACTGGATCTTGCTATCTATCGGTTAAAAATGAAATCAATCAAGTTGGGGTATAACTACCTCTCAGACCTTGACTGAAAACATCCTTAACTTCAAAACAGACAAAACCACTTACCTCAAATAATCCACATCAAGCTAATTATTCATTTTTAAAACGTATATACATTTATCTTTCAATTACAGACTATTGATTTCCTTTTTGTTTATAATATTCTATTTTAAATTCATTTCCTTGTCGAATTCAATATATAATGATATATTGATTTTCTAGTTATTCAATTTTCTTTAAAATATTCTAACTCCTTAAATTTTGGGAAAATTTCGCCATAACCTCCTTTGTACCGGTCAATAGTTCAAACCTCAACTCGCCTCTCTAGGCCCTTTCCATTCAAAACGAAAATCTAAAAGCCAAGTGGCTTGCCGATTCGGCGCATAAAATCTCATATGGAATTAAACGTGTACCTTTTTGTCGGGCACACAAATTATAATCATTATACACTTCATCCCATACTTGTCTAACACATGTTCACCTGTTTCCAATTTATCCCAACTAAATCCAGTCATTCCTAACTCCATTCGCTAATTTATTCTTTTAAATTAGCTCTTTTGCTTTGAACATATCTTGTTCAGATATAAATATTTACTTGCTTATAAACCCATTTGAATTCCATTTCCAATTCAAGTTTCATATTCGATTTCGAATATAAATTTATAAACCTCATTAACTTATCCAACGCCCAATTTCGATTCAAAACTCGATTAACTAATTATTCTTCAAATTAGTTAATTCTATTCATTAAATAAAAATCTGATTTTTGTTTCACAAAATTAGTTCACTTACTCCACTTGAGTTCATATTTATTGTATAACTCAAGTCTGGATTTTTCTAATGCAAATTCAGATTTTATTTTATTAAAACCCTTTTATTTATTTAAATAAACCATTATGGTTTTATAATGGTTATGGTGCTGCTTTTCTGAAAATTTGATTTTTGACATAACTCAAAATCTATAAGACCAAATCCAAATTTTTCTCTTCCATTAGAAAACTATTATCAAATCGGTCCTGAAGATTCTTGTTTTAAAGAATTCCAACATAAATTGAGTTCTATATACTCAATTGAAGTTCGAAACGCCAATTTACGAACTGCCGTGCTGCGGCGAGTTCGTTTTAATTATATTTATATATAAACGTTTAAACTTCGTTTATAATAAATTTCAATTCCATTCTAATATATTTTAATATATATATTAATCCAATTTTCCGAATCTAACTTAAATACTCCGATTATCCCTAGTTGTCGATTTTTCATTACTCAGTTACCAATTCAATTACAACTCCATTTCTGTTATTACTTTCTAATTCCATTAGAAATAAATTAGTTTACAAAATTCGATGAAATCAAATTCTAATTATAATCCATTGGATTTTCCTCAATTCAACTTATATTCCGAATTTCGAAATATAATCAATCATTCTGTTTCAATCACTTCCCAATTCAGTTTTAAATTCATAACTGAATTTAAATATTTTAAATTATCCAAATGATAATTATTTCACTTAATTTATAAACATTGTTTGTAAATTTAACTTCGTTGTTTTATATATTAAACTAGTTTCCATTTCAAATTTCTATTTTCAATTCTATTTTCAAATTCTATTTGAATTTTCTATTTTCAAATTCTATTTGAATTTTCTATTTTCAAATTCTATTTGAATTTAACTTCTATTTAATGAACTCCTAATATTTTCTAGACATGTTTAGTTAAATAAATTCGAACTAATCGAATCCAAGTCATAAATCCTTACAGATTTATTTTAGTTTAGTTTATATTCTGAACATCGGAATAAACTTCATCTTTTACTTCTTTAAAAAGATTTTCCCATTTCAATTTTTAAATTCACATTTTAATTTAAATATTCAAATTAACAAATGATAATTTTCCACTTTATTTATAAACATTGTTTATAAATTCATTTTGATTCTCTGCATTATTTAATTTATAAACAACGTTTACAATTTCACTTCAAATCTCGTATTATTAATTTATAAACAACGTTTATAAATTTCACTACTTGTTTTATATATTCAAAACAAGTTAATATATTTATAGTTCAATTGAAATTCAAATTCTATTTTAGATAAATTGATTTTTCCCTTTAAATTTCAAAATATCCTTTTCCCTGATATTTTTATATATCAACATTTCAGGTCCAGTGATATTTTAACCAATCAAAAATATCAATTATCAACCATGGATTTTCTAACACATCATATATGATAATATATATGAGAACAAACAAATAATAATATTTTTGAGGAATCTAGTTGGATCCCTCCAACCTGTTTTCCTGCATCCATAGACGTTAGCCAACATAAATAATACCCATCCTGCCTCGAGGGAGGATATCGTGGTATGAAGGTCATCCACTATCATGGCATTGGGCATATAGGGTCATCCGCTAATGATACTGCGGGCATCCTCTAATGGTACTGCGGGAATCCAACTACCAAACCAATATATATATAATAGCCACAAACACTCATCCTATATAACTAATATATTTGAATGATAGCCACAAAAATATTTAAATGCAACCAAACAACTAAATTATTTTTAACGATAAAAACAATTTAAATAAAATTCTTGAGTGAGAATTACTCACCGGAATTTTCCATTGCTGAATATCCAAATAAATCCCAATTAATTTCATATCGATATGCTTACGAACTTATCGAATCATCTCAACCAACTTTACCCCGTAACGATGATTAATTAATATTATTTAACGATTAATCAATTATTTATTTAAATTAAATATAATATAAATAAATAATTTATTCTAGGTATTATTAAATTTAAATAAAAATGTATACCTTACTGTCTTTGATCAACTACGAAGTAAATCGGTGGATCACCGATCAAACTCCCTGAAATCAGCCCCTAACACAAATTCACCATTTTGCCATTTCATGGAACAGTTGATGTGTATCACTTCTGCTTCTAAATACAATAACTGAACTCGATTTCCCCTTCTCCTTGCGAATGCTACCATTACCATAACACCCCAAAAGCATATCCGAACTCCTAACCTTTACTGCCAAACCATCAACACACCCCAGTCATCTCGTTTAACACTATTGTGTTGAACTCCACCTCAAAGCAACCAAAAACATGGCGCTATCAGCACTCCAGAAAAATCGAGATCGACCTGCTGTTGATCGAAACTGAGATCTGAAATTCACGTCGGACTTTACATTCCAAAATTTGGCCATTTCTCCTTTTTGCGTCCACTGTCTTTACAACGAGAACCACTCCTCTAAATCGCGACCACCTCCGACTTCTCGTAGTTCTTCATCGCAGAACAAAACCCCAAAAATACCATACCGTGACTTCCTCGGTTGCGAGCTACCCTCCACCTTCCACTGCTCGTGCTTGAGCTGAAGACTGATTCCCTCGCTCCCTCCTCTTGCGCAAATCCCAAAGATGAATCGCGACAAATTCCTGAGATGCTGAATAAGTTGATTGATCGAACCCTGGCATTTTGTTCGCTATCTATTTTTGAAGTGGATAAATCACAGTTTGGGATTTTAGGCTATTCGATTAGGTTTTTAACAGTGGGAAAAGTGATTTTGATTTGGTAAAGGAGGAACGGAGGAGGACATATAAAAGTGAAGAGCAAGGCTGAGCGAAATCAAAGAATGCAAGCTTCACGAGTTTCAGAGTTTTATTTACATTTGTTTTGAGAACGAAAATCAGAAGAGAATGTAAAAGGGAGGTAGCGATTATACAGATGAATAAGACTTAGGAGCCAGGGTATTTACGTCTGTGTTGTTACATCATAGGTGGTAGTTTATTAATTTTATTAGATTTTTAATTAATGCGATTTGATTCGTTCTTATCCGTTTACTTTTTATAATAATATATTTCGGGGTATAGGACTCCAATTTAAACACAACAACTGACATGTCTAGGGTTTAATCATTATTTTAAACACTCTGGAATAGGTTTTGAAGCCCCATTCTATCGTCTGTAAAAGATATTAATTTAAATCAATATAAATTAAATTCAAAATAATTTATTTCTTGATAATAAAATTATTATTATCGTCGATTTTATTCAAATAGAATATATATTCATCACCTGAATTAATTTGACTCTGTTTTAAATTTTGATTTGAATTATTTTTTGTATTACAATAATTTAATATATTCAATATCAAATTGAAATCGATTATTAAATCGATAACTTAATATAAAAATTATAATATCAACTAAATATTTGAATTAGATCGATAGAAAAATCCAGCTCGTTACACCTGATCTCAACCGTTGACTTATTGGATCTCGAGATGTAGAACGTTTCTTGCTTTGAGATCGTTTGTAATTATTTTGTGGATTAAAAGATTTGAAGGGATTTAGAATTAAATATTTCCGCCATTCATTCAAGGGTTGGTGGCTGCATGTTTTTCAAAAGAGGATTAGGGTTTTCTAGGGAGTTGGGCCTTTATATAATATTTTAATATTAATATATTAATTTCTATTAATTACAAAAATACTCGCTTGTTGGTACGAACTCCAATTCGAACGCAACGACTATCGCCCCCAGTGTAATACCCCCATTCCGGTCATAATGGGATATGTTTCGTAAGCCAATTCGACTGTTTCGATCAGTCTTCATCGAAATTAAAATATAAACCAATTTATATTGAATTTGAACGTACATTTTAAATTACCAGGGCCACATACTGACTCTAAAATTTCCAAAAAATTTATTTCTGGCTTTGTTTTGATGATACGGTCCTAACAAAACTAATTTTGTTGAATTTGGAGGTCGTTTGAAAAATGGTCATTTTCTGGTCGATCCAATTTGACTAAAATGGTCAAAACACATTTTCTTTTGCCACACTCACATATTGATTCCAAAAATTATGAAAACTGGAATCTTGCAATAAATTGACATTTTGGATCCAACAAAAATGGTTTCGTCAAAAACAGAGGTCGTTTGTAAAATGGCTATTTTTAATATTAAAATATATATATAAATTCTATAGCGACTATTCTGAATTTTAATCCGGGCATAACTTTTGATTTCCACTATAAAACTTCAATTTTTCAGATTCGTTGGGAAGATATTCTTGAATAGATTCTAATATTTTTGGTTTCACTAAAATCGGATTTATTTTGCATCCTGTACATTCAGTCAAAGTTCAAATTCAAAATTTCAAACTACCGCTCTATGTTTAACTCCTTTTATAATTAAAATAAAATTTTTCATTCTAACTTTATTTAAATAAATTTTTAGTCGTTATTATTTAAAATGAACCATTTCCAATATTTGAAAACCATTAAAATTTCTAAAATAAAATTTTGAATTGGTTCAGAATTTCCGGGTTGTTACAATCTCCCCCACTTAAAAATCTTTTCATCCTCGAAAAGGAACGGAGCTAAAAGTTGTTTAATTAACCAATTTGATTTTTATTGGTTTTAATAATTTTATTAGTTGATTAAATTTTCAAATATATATAACTTTTATATATTCAAGAATCATATTCTCTAAAATCGGTTATATATATAATCACAAATACGCTAATTATCAATTAGTTACTCTCAACTCATTCTAGGGCATTTTTAAACCCATCTCTAATGAGTTTTCTCATTCTAGGATATTACTGATCCCATCTCTAATGATTATTCTTTTATAGGATATTTCTAATCCTACCTCTGATGAGTCTTTTGTTCAGTTCTAACGAGTTGTACCCCAAAGATTTGAGCTAACCAGAGCTCTAATACCAACTGTAACGACTCGGATTTTGCCCGGACCTGATCGACCGCAAAATCGACTAAGACCATTCAAAACCCGAATACGCTAACTTTGGGAATACAACACATCAGAACAAATAAAAACAGACTTTTGTAAACATTACATTAATGTTAGATAAGAGTACAAAATATCAGAGTACATCGAATATAATAATACAACAGCGGAAGATAATTTACAACGAATTTAATACAATGCAGCGGAAACTAGCACAGCCGAAGACTATCAATGCTCTGGACACAGCTTTAAGCTTCAATACAGAATCCTGCCCAATATATCTGCAAACTAAGCTACTCGACTGCCCATGTGGAAAAGAGGGCACCCTAGTTTGCAAAGTGAAATAAACTACGGGTCAGTCATGGGACTGGTATGATAAATCTTTACTTAACTTAACTAGTAATAAGACTAATTACAGGACCACGCCGCTAACGCAGAACGGGTTTACTCCATTGGATTGCTAATGCATAATTTAAATAAGGTAAATTGTTAAACAACGCAATGCTTTTTAGAAAAATGAAACCATTATAAGACTCAAGTCCCATCACACAATGCAACGCAAATAGGAAGATAGAGTTTTACGTTATAATGGTCAAAAATGCTTGATACGATAAAATGGATTTGATATTATTATTAGTGTATGTATGTTACAAAAACATTTTCAATCATATTGTATCACTCATAGACGGCATGGTACCCCATCCTACTATGTCACCATACTAGTTTTACAATCAAAACCGCATGGTGTCACATTGGAAGTTGGAATTTCCATCATGAGTCAAGGCTAGGAACGATCTCCTTACCGATTCGAGACACTCTAGCAATGTCTCAGGATCCCCCCGCAGTGAACCCTTGGATCCTGCAGGGTCGGTCCACAAGTACCTTAGTGGATTGGCAATTCCTGAACACACGTTTCTCGGTCCTATTGAACCTATAATATGGTCATAATCGATCAATAAATTCGAGGCCTCGAAATCCATCATCCATATAAGTAAAAATGTCAGGGCTTGTAAACGCTGACACCACTTCTATCTAGAAAGAAACGTGTGCACTCCCTGCATTCCCTTGTCTCGTTTTTGACTCATACCGAGGTGTGAGGCTTGCGAAGTAATGTTATACACAAAGCTACGCCTAAATAGGCCGTGCTTTGATCATCAACCACAAGGCCCTGCTTTTCAACAAAAGCCTTGATCATTTTCATCTTGGCATGCCACATTGACAATTCACGCCATGCGATCGATAATCACCAATGTATAACCTCCGAGCTCGTGCATCTCAGAGAAGGGAGTTGAGCAAGAGAATAAATTCTCCGCCACCACGGATATATATTAAATAGAAATCGATTTAGTTTACATGGAATGAAATCCAATGTCAAACATACATCCATTTACAAGTCCGTTCTGGGTCTAAACGAAACCGGAGACACCTTATTCCTCGTCCCGTATGACCAATACGGAAGAGAGGTGCTTGCTTATCCGGACAATCAACAAGTACGTCCAGACAACTACCACTGTAACCCTTTCCTGGGAGCAAATCAGTCCAGGGCATTAGTAGTCATCCATTCGATGTGAAGATCGTCGGTCTTCAATCACCGTCTTTAATGTCTTCGACTTTAAGTCGTCGTATAATTATTTGCCAACTGTAACGATTCAGATTTCGCTCGGACCTAATCGATTGCTAAATCGACCAAGACCGTTCAAAACCCGAATACGCTAACTCTGGGAATACAACACATTAGAACAAATAACAACATACTTTTATAAACATCATAATAATGTTACATCAGAGTACAGATTATCAGAGTACATTAAATATAACAATACAATAGCGGAATATAATTTACAATGAATTTAATATAGTGCAGCGGAACCAATAATCTGATACGGCGGAAGTCTATCAATGCTCTGGACACAGCTTTAAGCTTTGATCTAGAATCTTGCTCAATATATCTGCAAAATAAGCTACTCGGCTGCCCGTGTCAAAAAAAGGGCACCCGAGTTTGCAAAGTGAAACAAACTACGGGGTAGTCATGGGACTGGTTTGAGAAATCTTTCCTAACTTATCTAACAATATGGCTAATCACAGGACCATGCTGCTAACGCAGAATAGGTTTACTCCATTGGATTGCCAGTGCATAAATAAAGTAAATCGTTAAACAACGCAATGCTTTTTTAGAAAAATAAATCCATTATAAGACTCATGCAACAACCCACGTCCATTAATGTCACTCACAAAGGAAATGCATTAACTTCCATGGAGGTTATAAGTGAATATAGAACAGAAAAATTACAACAAGACAGATAATAAGTAGTACTTGGAAATCTAAAACTTCATTTTATTGCAGTGGAAATTAAACATGTTTGTTACATCATAAAACCATAGATCATAACCAAGTACAATATCCATCTTCATAAAAACAAAATACATAATCCCATTACATAAATAGCCATTAAAAAGATAACAAGCTGGACTTTACTTCAACGGTCCAAGATTTCCAAAGAGAGATGAAGCAATTCAATCAAACTCCACTAGAGCTGGGCCCAACCTGAGGACCTGGAGGGGAAAAAGGATAGAAATAGAGGGGGTCAGACATAAAGTCTGGCGAGTATGATAATTCTAACAATACTATTATCAAAATAACTAGACTAAGGCATAAGCTGGAAGACAAGTAAATGTCTATGAACTCTTAGGAAGATAAAGATAGCGTTTAAGATAACGTTAAATATAATGGTAAAGGCACACCTAATTACTAATGAATGATTACTACACTGCACCGCACATTACTACACTGCACCACACCAGTCACCCTATTGTTTGATCTCACTTGCTTCACACAGAAATTTTATAAATAGCCTTACGTACCCCTAGCTGACTACATAGGTGTCGTCTTCCCCTATCTCCACAAGGTGTACCGCACTACCCACTTTCGATCGGCTCCCTACTCGTAGATACCCGTGCTGGCCCCACAGTAGGGTGTATCACTCCCCTAAAGTGGCAACCCGATAAACTTGAGAATGCACGGCTTATACCTACACGATGCAACAACGTCTTACCTACCAGCCTGGGTCCACATATGCATACGAAACCCGTTGGACTTGCATTGCCACCGCTCCTCGTTTTGGCCTCTTACAGTCGAACCCAGCATGCGTGTCCCGTCCTCGACTTGGGTTGAGCCCACAAAGATACGTTTGGGATACTGGTCGAAATGGGCCCCCATAAGCTACCCACCTAAGCTTGTCACTAGTATATCCCACTTAACCCTCTTAGTCATGTTCATTTACATGTGTGTTTGGTTAAGTCTTACTAATCGTATTTCACATGCCACTAAGGGCACCCCCTAGATTCTTCATGCCACCCAACACACCTATTTAACCCCCATGTCCCACCTTACATGTTTATCTGGTTAAGTATTTCTTAATTCATTCAGGCCATAACCTCATAAAGACCTCTCACATTAGACTGGCATTTATGGCAGCTGGATTTGCCGGGCGGGTCCGGGCAGTCTTACACCATAAAAGAGTCTAACCTTGTGTCTTTACAACTGTTATGCTTTAGTTTAGGCCTAGGACCTCTCACATTGGGCTGATATTTGTGACCACTGGATTTGCTGGGCGGGTCCGGGCAGGTTTACGTCACAAACGAGTCCAACCTCGTGTCCTAAGCATTGATTAACACTTAAAATCTTTTACCCCAGTTTTAATAATTCCCTATTCAAATTATTAATTAAGTCAACTTTTAATGATGTCCATAATTGACTCAATTATGGCCATCCACTTATGGCATGCAAAATCATATCAATTGCACCCCAACTTTTAAATATTAAATCCTTAATATTACCCCTACCCCACGTTTATACGTTCGCTTATTCAACGCATAATATAGGCTAGACTTGTATAGTCTAACACCTAGCACAAAGATAAATTATCACAACATATAGACAACTAAAATAAATCTAATCATAATAGGGGTGAAACTTGCATAAACTACACATGTTAAGGATCAAAAGGTGTCAACTTGTTAGATGTCTCAATTTACATGATATGATCATAGCCCAAATCTATACATAAACTTGCATATGGGGTTTTTAGGCAACATAATGATGGTGTGAACTAGCAAAGGATATCACATATGTCATAGCATAATTCTAGATGTCATAATAGATGTCTTGGCATATGTTCATAACTTTTCTAACCAATCTAACTTGCATATGTGACTTGTCATATAGATCAACATAACCCAAAGATGATGATTTAATTAATATGAACTAACTAGCATAGATGGTAACATCATGGCCTTTTTAACATGTATGATTCATCACAATTTAGCATAGAAACTTTCAACATACATAACATCATCATAGCATGATTTACAACTTAGCATAGAAACTTTCAACATACATAACATCATCATAGCATGATTTACAACATATAAGATATCATTATCACATAACATTGGATTTACAATATACATGATAGCAAAAGGGGTTTACAATAACATATATGATAATTCACATCATCTACTCATAATCCATTCATAACTCAACCTAATTAAAATGATAATAATCTTGTTAAGATCATCATACTCACAATTTAGAGAAGAAAAGAGAGAGTTTTGCCTTGCTTTAAGGTTGAGAGAATTAGAATTGAATTTGCTTTTCTTCTTTCTTAGTTGGCGGCAGCTCTATTGATTTCCATGGCGATGGTATGACGGTAACCATTCTATTTTAATTAGGTTTAGGGTTAGCATTAGGATGTATTTATAGGTGTAGGAAGTTATTTAGGACCATTAGATTAACCCTGAACCATGAGGACCAATCAAATGCAAAATCTGCATTTGAGCGAATCGGCCCACGGGTTGACAGCCAAGCACCCTGGATTAACACCTAGTCGGCCCAGCGGAGCTCAGGTCGACCTCAAAAATGGGCCGGTTCGGTTATTTCCCCTCCCAATTCGCTATTTTGAACTTTTTCGCATATTTATTTATTTAATTTTTAATTTATATATATATATATATATATCAATATATATATATTTCTCTACGCAACCCATTTCACTTAATTCTTTTCTAAAAATTAAGTATACTTTAATTTGTGATTTTTAATGTTATAAAATTACGTGGTGTTACATTCTCCCCTCCTTAAAGGATTTCGTCCCCGAAATCTCCAAGTCAAGAAGAATGTATATCCTACCATCTAATCGTCCATCTACTCAACCATCAAACACCAGCATCCATTGTCCTTAAAAGACTTCTAATGCTTTAATGTTTATATGCACAGTGTGTGTATATGTCCATATCTAATGCAAAATTAGGCGGTCTACTGATTCAGTCGACCTCCTCAGTGCTATTCATGATAGTGCCAGGCGTCCAATATGTATGCAAAAGATTCCTAATGATACATATTAATTCTATATGCGTGCACAACCATCCACTCGAATGCAGCAACTATATGATAATACAACCATTATACATCCATTTTACTAAATACATCCATATATATGCAATATGCAATATGAAGTGACTGAGCCGATCTGGTGCTTAATAGTGTGTGTATATGCATCCACGAGCAACCACTAGCAAACACTTGCATCCACTTTGCATCCACCATACATAACATGTCTCAAACACATGTTTCAACCATAGGATTATCCTAACTAAAGGTCAAAGATACTAGCTTATACTAAAGATAAGATAAGTACAAGCTAAGCGATAAAGGAGAAATTAAAAGACATACCCTTAAAAAGAAAAGTGTATTTTGAACGCATCTTCTCTTCTGTCTCCCAAGTAGCGTTGCTCTCATCATCTCCCCATTGCACTTTGACTAGTCTGACCTCTCGATTCCTCAACCTCTTGATCTCCGACCCAAGAATGCGCGTAGGAGCTCGTCGAATTGTCGCATCACGCTCTATCTCCACCTCTCTAATAAAGCTCGGCTCTACCACTTCCGCGGTCTCGTGCAAGCACTTCCTTAAATGTGACACATGGAATACGTCGCGTACACCACTAAGTCTCTCGGGCAACTTCACTCTATACGCCATTTGTCCAATTTTCTCCTTAATAGGAAACGGCCCTACAAACCTTGGTGCTAATTTCCCAACGGACCCAAAGCGAACAATGTTCCGTAATGGAGACACTTTGACAATGACCATGTCCCCAACTTCAAACTCGAGATCTGTCCTCCTCTTATCCGCATAAGATTTCTGCCTATCCTGTGCTGCTTTCATCCTCCTTCGAATCAAGTCGATCTTCTCCGAAGTCTCCCTAATCATATCGGGCCCAAGTAAGATCTTATCCGTAGATCCCCACCAACATGTAGGTGAACGACAAGGTCGTCCATAAAGAGCTTCGGATGGTGCCATACCAATGCTGGACTGAAAGGTGTTATTATATGCGAACTCAACCAATGGAAGATGCTCTTCCCATGTACCCCCAAAGTCTAGGATACATAGCCTCAACAGATCCTCTAGAATGCGATTCACCCTCTCCGTCTGGCCGTCCGTCTGAGGATGATATGCGGTGCTCAAACATAACTGAGTCCCTACTGCCTCTTGTAAGCTTCTCCAAAATTCGCTAGTGAAAATAGGATCGCGGTCGCTCACTATGCTAGAAGGAACACCGTGCAAACGAACTATTTCTCGGACATATACAGAATCTAACCATGGAGTAGTCCTCTTACTCTTCACGGGAATGAAATGGGCGCTCTTAGTAAGTCTATCTACTATAACCCAAATTCCCGTATTACCCTTCTTTGATCACGGTAATCCATCCACAAAATCCATCGAGATGCTTTCCCATTTCCAAAGTGGAACCTCCAATGGGTGAAGCAACCCACCGGGTTTCTTTTGCTCCGCTTTTACTTGTTGGCACACCAAGCATCTAGCGACATACTCGGCCACGTCTTTCTTCATGCCGGCCCAAAAGTAAACTCTCTTCATGTCTTTGTACATCTTGTCCCCGCCGGGATGAATGGTCATCTTCGAACGATGTGCTTCGTCAAGAATAGTCTTCCTTAGGTCATCGTCTTTTGGTACACAAAGTCTACCATCCCTACGTAACCAACCCTTATCGTCTAGGATATACCTACGGAGATGGCTTGATGACTCCCCTCCTTTGAGTTTTTCTACTAACTCAACCAACTGCGGGTCGTCTCGCTGTGCCTCGCCAATCCGTCCCAAAAGCGTAGGTCTGACCTCCAAGGATGCTAGCAAACCGGGTACGAAGTCAACGGAAGGTCTAAAGTCAAACATCGAAATGAATTCTATACTTCGCCGCTCAACAAACAAAGGACTTAAGGATAATCTTTTTCTACTTAAGGCGTCTGCCACCACGTTACCCTTGCCAGGGGTATATGCTATCCCAAAGTCATAGGACGCTAAGAACTCCATCCACCTTTGCTGCCTTAAGTTCAAGTCCTTTTGAGAGAATAGGTATTTTAAAGATTTGTGGTCAGTGAATAGTTCGAATTTCTCGCCAAGAAGATAATGACGCCAAGGCTTAAGCGTGAAAACAATAGCGGCCAATTCTAGGTCATATGTAGGATAATTTTTCTCATGCGCTCTCAACTGCCTTCCACCATAGGCTATTACCCTACCCTCTTGCATTAAGACTGCGCCTAGTCCTGTCCCACAAGCATCAGTATAAACGGTAAACGGCTTACTCCCGTCTGGCAATACTAAGACTGGGGCTGAAGTAAAAGCTCTCTTCAAACGTTGGAACGCATCATCACAATCTACATCCCATGTGAAAACTAGGTTATTCTTCGTCAAGCGTGTCAATGGAGCTGATATCTTTGCGAAGTCTTTGATAAACTTCCTATAGTAGCCAGCCAACCCCAAGAAACTTCTCACTTCGGTAGCATTTTTAGGAACCTTCCAATCTTGGATGGCCACCACCTTCGCGGGATCTACAGCTATCCCTTCTTTGGAAACCACGTGTCCTAAGAACCGTACTTCCTTCCTCCAAAAGTGACACTTAGAAAATTTAGCTTTAAGCTTATGCGCTCGAAGAGTCTCCAACACTTCCCTAAGATGTAGGGCATGCTCTTCTTCATCCTTAGAAAAGATCAAGATGTCATCTACAAAGACTACCACGAATTTGTTAAGGTACTCCCTAAACACCCTACTCATCAAATCAACAAAATATGCTGGGGCGTTTGTCAAACCGAAGGGCATCACTAGCCATTCATAGAAACCGTCCGGAGTCCTAAAGGCAGTCTTGTCTATGCTATCCTCAGCCACTCTCAACTGATGGAACCCAGTGGCTAAGTCCAACTGCGAAAACACTGAGGCGCCAACTAACTGATCGAAGAGATCGTCAATCCTCGGCAGTGGGTGTCTGTTCTTCTTAGTAAGTTTATTAAGTTCTCTATAGTCCACACACAGTCTAAGGGACCCATCCGCCTTCATGGAAAATACTAATGGAGCACCCCACTCCGATATACTTTGTCTTATGAACCCCTTCTCAAGCAACTCCTTCACTTGCTTATCGAGTTCCCTCCTTTCACGTGGAGCCATGTGGCGTACTGGCAAAGATACTGGTTTCGCATTATCCACAAGATATATTCGAAAATCTATCTCCCGCTTCGGAGGCAAGCCCTTCACCTCCTCAAACACATCCTAATATTCTCGGACCACTCTAACAGATCGTAGATTTTCCTCAGACGCATCAAGCGATTCTAGATAACTTAGCATAACCGAATTTATGGGATTACAGAAGATTTCGAGAGTGTTGCCAAGGCGAGTCACGAGCCTAACTACTCTCCTTTCACAATCAAGAACGGCCCCATTTCTGGATAACCAATCCATTCCTAAAATTAGCCCATAGCCCGTGAAGCCCAACATATAAGCATCACATCTAAATTCAACGCTAAGTATGGAAATTTTCAAATCCAAACACATCATAGACAAATAAGCTGAGCCCCCAGTTAGATTCGAAACAACTAAGGGATCCTCTACTAAACTGGTGTTTAAGTGCAGTGATTCAACTAATGATGTAGAGATAAACGAATGTGATGCGCCCGAATCGAATAAGGTACGGACAGGATGATCAAACAGAAAAACTATGCTTTCAACAGAAATGGTTCTACCTCGTTCTTGCGGCGGTGGGACCGTGAGAGCCTAAACTTGTCCCCTTGCCTGCCCTGGTGCCATAAGAGCCTGCACATGTCCTCCCGAGGTGGCTCCTGCCCTCTGCCCCTTCTTTGGGCAGTCCTTCACTAAATTTCCAGCATCGCCACAATGAAAACAACCTGTCTTCTTTTTCTTTCGGCAATCCTTGCTGAGATGGCCTGGGGTTCCACAGTTAAAGCACTTCTTCTTTCCCTTGCCATTATTGTCTTTTCCACCCTTCTTGTTTTGCTGTTGTGGTTTCTTCTGATCCCCCTTCTTCTCAGGTGCCTTATCAGCTTTAGCGCTTTTCTCCTCATGCATGAGCGCCATTTCTGCTAACTTCTCAAAGGTGGCCCCCATCGGGATGTGGGTCATAGCCAACCCTTGCAATGGTTCATTCAAGCCATTCACGAACCTTAGAGCCTTCTTCTCCGGCGTGTTTACTAAGTCCCAGCCAAACCTTGCTAACTGATTAAATTTATTGACATATTCTTTCACTGATGAGCTTCCTTGCTTCAATGTCAAGAACCTTTCCATATATAGATTTTCTTCCGCCCTTGAGAGAAACTTCGCCTCGAACCTACGTCTGAAATCCGCCCAAGAGTCAATAGGACGCTCCACATTAGTGACCTCCCACCAAAACGAGGCCTCTCCCTTCATCAACCAAGCTGCTAAACGAACTCTCCTCCCTTCTTCTACTTCAAAGATTTCTAGCAATTCTTCCACCTCCTTAAGCCAATCTCTAGCTTCCACAAACGTTTCTGACCCTTGAAATGGTTTTCCACCCATAGCCTTGAATTCCTTGCACGTCTTTGCAAAAGTATCTACGCGAGGAGGAGGAGGAGGAGGAACGGGTGCAATTGGTGGTGGAGGAACATTGGCTGGACCTGCAGCGGCCCTAGCCTTTAATAACCTCCTATACCATCCTGGTAACGTTAAACCGTCGGATAGATTAAGATCTTCAGCCATACTGAAACGAAAAAGGAAAGATTCAGAATGGAGAATTCGAAAGATAAAGATATAGGCTATTGCGGATTATGTTTTTCTTAAAAACTTTTCTCTTTAAATTTCTCATTAAAACATGTTTTTGAAAGAACTTCTTCCAAAAATAACTATTTTTCTAAAGTATTTTTATCTGTTCTGGTAACCTTAAGCTCTGATACCACGTGTAACACCCCACGTCCATTAATGTCACTCACAAAGGGAATGCATTAACTTCAATGGAGGTTAAAAGTGAATATAGAACATAAAAATTACAACAAGACAGATAATAAATAGTACTTGGAAATCTAAAACTTCATTTTATTGCAGCGGAAATTAAACATGTTTGTGACATCATAAAACCATAGATCATAACCAAGTACAATATCCATCTTCATAAAAACAAAATACATAATCCCATTACATAAATAGCCATTAAAAAGATAACAAGCTGGACTTTACTTCAACGGTACAAGCTTTCCAAAGGGAGATGAAGCAATTCAATCAAACTCCACTAGAGCTGGGCCCAACCTGAGGACCTGGAGGGGGGAAAGGATAGAAATAGAGGGGGTCAGATAAAAAGTCTGGCGAGTATGATAATTCTAACAATACTATTATCAAAATAACTAGACTAAGGCATAAGCTGGAAGACAAGTAAATGTCTATGAACTCTTAGGAAGATAAAGATAGCGTTTAAGATAACGTTAAAGATAACGGTAAAGGCACACCTAATTACTAACGAATGATTACTACACTGCACCGCACATTACTACACTGCACACCCCAGGCACCCTATTGTTTGATCTCACTTGCTTCACACAGAAACTTTATAAATAGCCTTACGTACCCCTAGCTGACTACATAGGTGCCGTCTGCCCCTATCTCCACTAGGTGTACCCCACTACCCACTTTCGATCGGCTCTCTACTCGTAGATACCCGTGCTGGCCCCACAGTGGGGTGTATCACTCCCCTAAAGTGGCAACCCGATACAACTTGATAATGCACGGCTTATACCCACACGATGCAACAACGTCTTACTTACCAGCCCGGGTCCACACACGCATACGAAACCCGTTGGACTTGTGTTGCCACAGCTCCCCGTTTTGGCCTCTTACAGTCGAACCCAGCATGCGTGTCCCGTCCTCGACTTGGGTCGAGCCCACAAAGATACATTTGGGATACTGGTCGAAATGGGCCCCCACAAGCTACCCACCTAAGCTTGTCACTAGTATATCCCACTTAACCCTCTTAGTCATGTTCATTTACATGTGTGTTTGGTTAAGTCTTACTAATCGTATTTCACATGCCACTAAGGGCACCCCCTAGATTCCTCATGCCACCCAAGGCACCTACTTAACCCCCATGTCCCACCTTACATGTTTATCTGGTTAAGTATTTCTTAATTCATTCAGGCCATAACCTCATAAAGACCTCTCACATTAGACTGGCATTTATGGCAGCTGGATTTGCCGGGCGGGTCCGGGCAGTCTTACACCATAAAAGAGTCTAAACTCGTGTCTTTACAACTGTTATGCTTTAGTTTAGGTCTAGGACCTCTCACATTGGGCTGACATTTGTGACCACTGGATTTGTCGGGCGGGTCCGGGCAGGTTTACGTCACAAACGAGTCCAACCTCGTGTCCTAAGCATTGATTAACACTTAAAATCTTTTACCCCAGTTTTAATAATTCCCTATTCAAATTATTAATTAAGTCAACTTTTAATGATGTCCATAATTGACTCAAATATGGCCATCCACTTATGGCATGCAAAATCATATCAATTGCACCCGAACTTTTTAATATTAAATCCTTAATATTACCCCTACCCCACGTTTATACGTTCGCTTATTCAACGCATAATATAGGCTAGACTTGTATAGTCTAACACCTAGCACAAAGATAAATTATCACAACATATAGACAATTAAAATAAATCTAATCATAATAGGGGTGAAACTTGCATAAACTACACATGTTAAGGATCAAAAGGTGTCAACTTGTTAAATGTCTCAATTTACATGATATGATCATAGCCCAAATCTATACATAAACTTGCATATGGGGTTTTTAGGCAACATAATGATGGTGTGAACTAGCATAGGATATCACATATGTCATAGCATAATTCTAGATGTCATAATAGATGTCTTGGCATATGTTCATAACTTTTCTAATCAATCTAACTTGCATATGTGACTTGTCATATAGATCAACATAACCCAAACATGATGATTTAATTAATATGAACTAACTAGCATAGATGGTAACATCATGGCCTTTTTAACATGTATAATTCATCACAACTTTGCATAGAAACTTTCAACATACATAACATCATCATAGCATGATTTACAACTTAGCATAGAAACTTTCAACATACATAACATCTTCATAGCATGATTTACAACATATAAGATATCATCATCACATAACATTGGATTTACAATATACATGATAGCAAAAGGGGTTTACAACAACATATATGATAATTCACATCATCTACTCATAATTCATTCATAACTCAACCTAATTAAAATGATAATAATCTTGTTAAGATCATCATACTCACAATTTAGAGAAGAAAAGAGAGAGTTTTGCTTTGCTTTAGGTTTGAGTGAATTAGAATTGAATTTTCTTTTCTTCTGTCTTAGTTGGCGGCGGCTCTATTGATTTCCATGGCGATGGTATGACGGTAACTATTCTATTTTAATTAGATTTAGGGTTAGCATTAGGATGTATTTATAGGTGTAGGAAGTTATTTAGGACCATTAGATTAACCCTAAACCATGAGAACCAATCAAATGCAAAATCTGCATTTGAGCGAATCGGCCCACGGGTTGACAGCCAAACACCCTGGATTAAACCCTAGTCGACCTAGCGGAGCTCGGGTCGACCTCAAAAATGGGCCGGTTCGGTTATTTCCCCTCCCAATTCGTTGTTTTGAACTTTTTCGCATATTTATTTATTTATTTTTTAGTTTATATATATATATATATATCAATATACATATATTTCTCTGCGCAACCCATTTCACTTAATTCTTTTCTAAAAATTAAGTATACTTTAATTTGTGAATTTTAATGTTATAAAATTACGGGGTGTTACAACTCAAGTCCCATCACACAATGCAACGCAAACCAGAGGATAGATTTTTAACTTATAATAGTCAAAAATGCTTGATACGATAAAACGGATTTGATATTATTATTAGTGTATATATGTTTCAAAAATATTTCAATCATAATGTATCAATCATAGATGGCATAGCTACCATATGCTATGTCGCCATACTAGTTCTGCAATCAAAACCGCATGGTGTCGTATTGGAAGTTGGATTTCCATCATGGGTCATGGCTAGGGACGATCTCCTTACCGATTCGAGACACTCTAGCGATGTCTCAGGATCCCCCACAGTGAACCCTTGGATACTGCAGGGCCAGTCCACAAATACCTTAGTGGATTGGCAATTCCTAAACACACGTTTTCCGGTCCTATTGAACCTATAAAATGGTCACAATCGACCAATAAATCCGAGGCCTTGTAATCCATCATCCACATAAGTTAAATGTCAGGGCTTGTAAAACCCGGATACCACTTCTAGCTAGAAAGAAACGTGTGCACTCCCTACGTTCTCTTATCCCTTTTTGACTCATACTAGGGTGTGAAGCTCGCGAAGTAATGCTATACACAAAGCTACGCTTAAACAGGCTGTGCTTTGATCATCAACCACAAGGCTCTGCTTTCCAACAAAAGCCTCGAACAATTGCATCTTGGCATGCCACATGTAATGGCCCGAATTTCCGTACCCTTTGAGTCAACTAATAACACCACACGTCCAACCCAAATTGCACAGAAATACAAATCATTAGAAGAAAGAAGTTAGGGGATGAGAAACAGAAAGAAAGAGAAATTAGATTAGAAGAAAACGAAGAACACAAATCTCACAGCGGAATGAATAAAATATATTAAATAATATAACTTTTGGAATACAAATTAGTAACTATATATACATAATATTATCAGAGCACAACAACCATTTCTGGAAAAGTTATAAACACCTATTTCCAGATACAAACATTGTACACAGCAAAATAGTCTAT
This sequence comes from Allium sativum, assembly GCA_030737875.1. Lineage (NCBI taxonomy): Eukaryota > Viridiplantae > Streptophyta > Magnoliopsida > Asparagales > Amaryllidaceae > Allium > Allium sativum. The sequence continues at coordinate 314,282,047 of CM060913.1, forward strand.
ATCTAACTGATGAAGCCTTCTGCTTCAAGCTCCTCCAAGTGAATCTGTAAAATCCTGACTACTTGACTGCCCGTACAAATTTTGGGCACCCAAGAGTTTAGGGAAAACAAAACAAAATAAACTCTGGGTCAGTCACGGGACTGGTGTGAGTAAACTCCAACCATTGGTTTAATTTTCATAAAACCCTTTCGAAAGAAATAATAATCGTAAGACCGATGCACACATAAACACCGATGGTTTTTACCTTACGATAACCAAAAATATTTTTGATATCAAAATCCAGTGATATTATAATAGTGTCTAAATCAAGTAAATAGCAATCTGATGGAACGCTTGCATCTCACGCTCCATATATAACATAAAATCAAAAACCGCTAGGCGCTTATTGGAGATTGGATTTCGACTATCAAAAGGTATGGAACCACCTTCCGATCAGTGTACTCTAGAGGGGATACACTGTGGTTCAACAAGAACATTTTGAAACCCGGCCACACATGGCTGACCACTCATTTAACTTGAGTGTATCGAGCATATTATCACTAACGGTTGTGATAAGCAACCGTTATCGAAAGCATACAGCAGCGAATAAAATAAGAAGCAAATGAAATTTCTCTAGATCTGGTGATCATACCCCTAATGGGAATGACCCACTTGACCATGCTGTTTGCCCAATTTCTGTCATTTCCCGGGTGATAAGGCTTGAGGTCACGATTATCTTTCAGCACATCTTGCCATCGTTTACTTTAAATGTCATGTCGTCAGACATTTGTCCATATATGTTGTCCTGGGACTGGATAAACCGAATGCACCATTCTATTAATCCATCTTGGAAATTTTTTACCTAGGGTTAACAAAATAGTCCTTGCACTTTACTCCGTGTTCAATTATCTTCAACATAAGTTGATTCGTAACGCATATGCCAATACAAAGTGGTTTTAAGATAATGAACCTAATCGTGGTCTCTCTGTATTGACAACGGTGGTATAAAATAAACAAAAACCATGATAGTAGGTGATTTAACTATCAAAGGAACATCCATACAATCAGCGGTCCTATTTCCAAATGGAAATTTTATCGATCAATCATCAAACAACACTGGCCCCCTTTTTAAATTAGTTCCTTGTTATATTATCATTTCCAATTCTCATTTCCCATCTTTCGTATCCTTTCAAAACTCTATTTTCTCTCTCGATTCTTGGAAAAAAAATTGTCCAATATCCTAATTCCTTTGTTCGAGAAAATATCTCTTATTCCAGTTAGAAAACATTTCCAAATATTCACAAATCCTTATTTTCTATATTCAGAAAATATACCTTATTAATATCGGAATATATTTCCATATTCCATTTCTTAATTCCTCGTTGACCAATTCATTTCATTTTCTGTACGTAGAAAATATCTCTCTTTTTTATTTGGGAAAAACAGTTCGAAATCCTTTAAATTAACGCGATGTTATAAACATCGTTATTTTAACTCAAACCATTAATCATTTATCAACTAACCATATTGCTAACCAATCTTCACTATTGAACCTTAACCATTCCTCCATCAATCATGAAGTCAATCAAGCTGGGGTATAATTACCTCTCATACCTTAATTGAACAACATTCTCAACTTTGAAATAGTCAAAGCTTACAACATCAAACAAAACATTGCTTACGCGACTCTCGGTTTCAATCTAAGAATACGCTTCTTTTGCGGAAAAACATTAATCATAACTGTAGCGTTATAATCACTGTTTCCAAATACTTGATTTATAAAACATTTATTTTAATGATAGCGTTATAATTGCTGTTTAGATTTATAAAATCATCTTCCATTTAATATGGAACCTTCACGGAAATTCAGTCAGTCGTAATCGATATAAATTTCCGTATCAGACTAATACTATAAATGGAATAACGACAAAGCCTTTTAAATTCCATAAATAGTAACGGTCTTCCTTCACAGAAGCTCATCTCAATTATTAATAAATCGAATTCCACTAAATCACAATGTAATTTATTAAATTGGAAACCTTTACTTTGGAAAATTTCATTAAATCTTAGTTAAAAGATTTATAAATTCCAAATCATATTGTCATGGTAACTGGGTTTAAGAACTAGTGTCATTTAAAATACAGCTCATAATGAACCCAAAATCATCTTCAATTCAGTTCCTATTCTTTCTTTTGCAAAAGTTCTCAATTTCATATCCGACAAATATTGGAACATAATTCAAACTTCCCTGTTTCTTTGATTATTTTATTATTAAAAAAATCACTTAAAATTAAATTTCTGGATTGAGACTCATTCAACTCCTGTATAACCTGAGAATTTGGGAAAATACTAACATCCAATAAACATAAACAAGATGTCATGTGTCTAATGAGTTGTAACTAAACTCGTTAGTTATTTAAGATCAGATGTTGGTGTCATAATTGGGATCCATTTTATTAATTAACAGCCAAACGTTATTCATAACTATTGATCAACCAAATCAAAGATCCAAATTAAATCAAATTCATCCAACATCTTCCAAACATGAATAATAATTTCATATTTACAAGCTAGAGATTCACATCTTAACAAACGCATGTTATGGTGCTAAAACCCATGTTATAAGTTTCTAATATCCAAAATCCTAGCTTTCAACCCAAGCAATATTCAATTAAGATCTAACTTCATGAATCTAAATAGAAGGACTTGGTTCTCCTTATTATTTGTGAATATACACTTAAAGATTTTACCTATATATGTAATTACATGTATGAGTCGAGCCTTAAAGGGCTCAATCTCTCTTTTACCAACTTAAACCGTAGTTATTAACCCACAAATACTTCACATAATATCCAACTCCTTAAATTTCAATTAAAGATCTATTCTTTTCATATATAACACAAATTTGCACCTAAAGATCATACCTTTACGTATGATTCCTTATAAAGGTCTAATCTTTGGGAATTTAACGCCCTTAATCATATCAAATCACTTGCTAATGACTCAAACACACCACTAAAATTTAGTCAAAGCATGGAACTATCAAATATCCCATCATGGTGCAACTTTGTGAACTTAACATAAAGGTTTTCACTCCAAATTCCTAGCAAGTTGCCATTTTTATTTCATGAACCTATTTAGGAATTTTTAGCAATCATATACCATCAAATCAATCATGAATTCACCACCAAAAACTCTAAGAAACATTTCAACAAACACCTTAAATGCAATTATTAAATCAAGCAACAAAAACCCTTTAAAAGTTTGGTTTTTCTCACATAGGGTTCCACTTAACCAATCTTTAATCGGAGGATATACTAACGTTCTCGGATGAATTTGGCAACCTCTTGGCGTCAGTGGAGAACTTTGAAATCAAATTAGGCAGAGTAACGATGCTTCGGGGTTTGTGAGCTCATGGATGAACCAAACATGGCTAGAATAGGGTTTTCGGAGCAAACGGGAGAGGGTTCGATATGGAGGTGGGCTAAGAAGCCATTAGTGGTTTGTGTAGAAGCTTTTTGGAAGTTGGAAAATAGATAGTAAGAATTGCAAATGAACTTCATATATATAGTGATATGAAGCTTCTTTGAGAAGCTACTACGAATAGCTTCTATGAGAAGCTACTAATGCTTTGGCTTCCAGGAGAAGCTATTAAGGATTAGCTTCCTTGAGAAGTCATCTTTGGCTTCCAAGAGAAACTATTAAGGATTAGCTTCCTTGAGAAGTCATCTTTGGCTTCCAAGAGAAGTAACTTAGAATTGGCTTTTTTGAGAAGCCACCTTTGTCTTCTAAGGGAAGATACTAAAGATTGGCTTCCTCAAGAAGCCACTAAAGATTGGCTTCCTTGAGAAGCCAGCTTTGGCTTCCAAGGGAAGCTACTAAGCATTGGCTTCCTCAAGAAGCCACTAAAGATTTGCTTCTTTGAGAAGCCACATTTGGCTTCCTTGGGAAGCCACTAAAGATTGGTTTCCTCAAGAAGCAATTAAAGATTTGCTTCCTTGAGAAGCCACCTTTGGCTTCCAAGAGAAGCCACCGAGAATTGGCTTCTAAGAGAACCACTAAAATATTACTAGGCTTCTAAGAGAAGCTACTAAGAATTGGCTTCCAATAGAAGCCACCAACACTTAGGCTTCTACGAGAAGCCACCAAGAATTGACTTAGGAATTGTTTTGGTTTAATGTAATCTTGACTTAAGTACTAAATTAAAATGTCACAAACTAAAATACTTAGCTACTTACTACATCATATTTCACTATCAAAAAATATTTTCAAAGATGAATAGTTTGTTAATCCGGTATTTAATTAAATTGAAATTCAAATGGTATATTTTAAAACTAAAACCATACATACATTTAAAAAAATTCATTTAACCTTATTTAAATTCTTATTTTAAAATTGACTAAAATTTCAGGTTGTTACATTCTCCCCCACTTAACATGATTTCGTCCTCGAAATCGAAGTCGGAACTAATGGTCATATACCTAACCAATACCTTGATTTTTAACCCTAGAGCTCTGTTGGTTAACTCCATTATTTCACTTTATCTGTTTTTTTCCATTGGGCATAAGAATGCATAATGTACCTCCTTATGGTTTTTATAACCGCAAACACCGACCATTTTCCTTCATTCTTATTCTTTGTGGAGTAACTATAAATATACCACATTGGCAATTCACGCCATGCGATCGATAACTACAAAAAATAATCCCTGAGCTCGTGCGTCTCAGAGAAGGGTGTTAAGCAAGAGAATAAATTCTCCACCACCACAGATATATATTAAATAAAAATCAATTTAATTTACATGGAATGAAATCGAATGTCAGACACACATCCATTTACAAGTCCGTTCTGGGTCTGAACAAAACCAGAGGCACCTTATTCCTCGTCCCGTATGTCCAATACGGAGGAGAGGTGCTCACTTATCCGGGCAATCAACAAGTACGTCCGGACAACTACCACTTTTAACCCTTTACTAGGAGCAAATCAGTCCAGGGCATCAGTAGTCATCCATTCGATGTGAAAATCGCCGGTCTTCAACATCTTCGATTTTAAATCGTCGTATAATTATTTGAAATGAGATTGAACTCGGTCTTTTCATATAATTCTCGAATAATTATAATTTAAAATCATTTCATATCGTTAATATTCTTTTATAATGATTTATCGCTATTTTTATTTATATTAAAATAGCCCAATTTAATTTAACGACGCTTCGGGCCAATAGGCGGCCTGGAGTTGTTTTCACCCAAATTTGATTTAGACATTTCTCGAAATCTAACTGTTGGATTTTAACGAAATTTATATTGTTTGAAAGATCTTCCCAAAGTGGACCTAGCGGTTCTAGTTTTGGGAAAATCCGACGGTCGGATCTTTCGGTATAATCGTTTAAAGTTACGATTCCGAAACGCGAACTACTGTGCGCGATTCGTTTAATTTTAATATATATATATATATATATATATATATATATATATATATAGTTATATATAAATATAAACTATTCGACGATTCATCTAACATGTTTGACATGCCAAATAGAATGTTTTATTGACATAGCACATCTAAATGTTCATAATGTCAAATAATATGTATTTCATTTACATGACATCCTTGCTAATGACAAATAAAAAGATAATCTTTATTTTCATTATTTGTACGCAATTTCTATTTTATACTTTAACAAATAAAAAGAAATATTTTTATTTGTTTATAGTTTCAATGTATGACATGACACACATAAAAATGTTTATTTTAATTTGCATACAATCTCTAATATATATTCTGACAATAAAAATGTCTTTTTAATCTATACACAGATTCTAATGTGTATATTTGCAATAGAAATATCTCTTTAATATACACAAATTCTAATGTTAATATTGACAATACAAATGTCACTTTAATATATACACAAATTCTAATGTGTATATTGACAATAAAGATGATTTTATAATTTGCATACAAACTCTATTTCAACAAAATGCATAAAAAGTGATAAATTCATTTTTGTTGACGATTCTAGTTCAACAAAATGATTCATTCATTTTGTTGGCAATTCTATTTCAACAAAACGATTAAAATGATATCTTTCTTTTTTGTTGACAATTCTATTTCAACAAAATGATTACAAGTGATAGTTTCATTTTTGTGAACAATTCTAGTTTAACAAAATGAATATAAGTGACAATTCCAAATTGTTAACAGTTATAATTTAACAAAATGAATATTAATGATATTTCATATTTTTAACTATTCTAATTTAACAAAATGAATATTTTTGTTGTAACACAAATTTATTTACCAAAAATGTTATTTGTGTTTTGACACAAACCTATTTAACAAAAATGCTATTTATGTTTTACCTCAAATCTATTTAACAAAAATGCTACTTTGTTTTGACACAAACCTACTTAACAAAATGATGCTATTTGTGTTTTAACTCTAATCTATTTAACAAAAATGCAATTTTTGTTTTATTTTAAATCTGATTAAAAAAAATGTAATTTTTGATTTCAACCATCATATTTAAAAAAATGTAATTTTTGTCTCAACTATTATATTTTGAGAAAAATAAACATTTTGGTTCAGCTAATCTATTTGGTCAAAAATGTTCATTTTGACAAAAATGTGTATTTTGATTCAACTAATCTATTTTGACAAAAGTGTGTATTTTGACAAAATATATGGTTTTAATTCAACTAATCTATTTTGACAAACAATAAAGATGATGACTTTGTTTTGTCGACAAATCTATTTCAACAAAACAAATAAAAGCGATGTGTTTGTTTCATCGACAATTCTAATTCAACAAAACAAATAAAAGTGATGTGTTTGTTTTATCGACAATTCTAATTCAACAAAACAAATAAAAGTAATGTGTTTGTTTTGTTGAAAATTCTAACTCAACAAAACAAATAAAAGTGATATGTTTGTTTTGTCGACAATTCTAACTCAACAAAACAAATAAAAATGATATGTTTGTTTTGTCGACAATTCTAATTCAACATAACAAATAAAAGTGATATGTTTGTTTCATTGACAATTCTAATTCAATAAAACAAGTAAAAGTGATATGTTTGTTTTGTTTACATTTTTCTATTCAACCTAACAAATAAAAATGATGATTTTATTTGTTTACAATTTCTATTCCTACTTAACAAATAAAAATGATAATTTTATTTGTTTACCATTTCTATTTAACAAAAACGATATTATTGTTTTACCACAAATCTATTTGACAAAAATATAATTTTTGTTCTAACTCAATTCTAATCAACAAAAATATAATTTTTGTTCTAACCATTATATGTTGACAAAAATGCCAATTTGGTTTCAACTGTTACATTTTAACCAAAGTGGCAAATTTGGTTTCAACTTTTATAATTTACAAAAGCGACGAATTGGTTTTAACTATGATAATTTAACAATAGTGACAAATTGGTTTTAACTTTGATAATTCGACAAAAGCGACGAATTGGTTTTAACTATGATAATTTGACAATAGTGACAAATTGGTTTTAACTTTGATAATTTGACAAAAGCGACGAATTTGTTTCAATACTTTGGCAAAAGCGAAAAATTTGTTTTAACTATTATAATTTGACAAAAGTGACAAATTTGTTTTAACTATTATAATTTGACAAAAGTGACAAATTTGTTTTAACTATTCTATATTGACAAAAATGAGTATTTTTGTTTAACTATTCTATATTGACAAAAATGAGTATTTTTATTTAACTATTCTATATTGACAAAAATGAGTATTGTTGTTTAACTGTTCTATTCATTTTATTGCATCTAAAATGACAATAAAAATGTGACTTTTAATTCTACTCTTTTTGTTGCAATTAAAATGAAAATAAAAATGAATCTTTTATTTCTACTATTTTGTTACATCTAAATTGACAATAAAAATGTAACTTTTAAAACTATGTTCTTTTCATTTGAAACAATTAAACACTAAAAATATGATCTTTCGACACTAAAAATGTGTGCTTTTAGTTGAAACAATTTGACACTAAAAATGTGTGCTTTTAGTTGAAACAATTCAGAGAAAAACTATGTTTTATGTAACCAATAAAAAAACGAAATTTTTATTGCAAACAATAAAAATGAATTTTCATTGCGAATCCAAATTTTGATAAAAATCCATGTTTCATGTAAGTTATGAAAATGAGATTTTTATTCCAAATCTAAATTTGATAAAAACTCATGTTCATGTGAACAATTAAAAAATGAATTTTTTTTATTGTAAATCTTATCTCGGTGATCATGTATTAAAATAAAAATGATAATATAACAAATCAATAATAGTGATTCTAAATAAAAATGAAATCTTTTTTATAAAATAAATCAGGGTTCACGGATCTAAATAAAATGACACAGATCTACACAAAGGAGGAACAATTCCATGTTTATGAATCAAAATAGAAGAACTTTATAATCTAGATCAATATTTATAGATCTATGATTTTTATTTCAGATCTAAATCTAACCATAAACTAGAGATTCAGATAAGAGAAAGAATTTTAATTCTAGATCGGGATCTATCAACATGAACATAGCAATCAACACGAACAACAAACAATACTTTTCAATCTCAACATCATAGATCTGATTCCATTTCATACATACATCGATTTAAATAACCAGACAGTAATTAAATTTTAATTAATTATTAAAATAGAAATCTCACCTTGATCCGTTGATTTTAATAAAACTAAACAGCGTTTAATTTTACTAAAAATGCCAACTGCTTCTATTTTGATTCTAGTCAGTTCTGAAATATAGATCGTGCTGAGAAGATTCCAACACAACGAAAATCGTTCGATTTCGCTCCTATATGAAAAAGTTACGGCTATTTAAAATTGAATATACTTAATTAGATAATTGTTTAATTTAATTAAGGTTTAACCTTTCTTCATCGTTTTAATGGAAGAACCCGACCCATCATCGTTTCAAGAATTCCACTGCCGCCCCTTTTATGCCGTGCCGGAATTTGATCGGACTCGCCCCCTCGAAGCGCCGCCTCGCCAGCTCCACGCGCCACCCCCCATTGATGAACTCACACGCCCAAGGACCCACGAATTTGAGTGGAAACGTTTGCATTTTAGATCTCGATTTCTCCCAAATCACAGCTCAAAATCTGATCCCAACCGTTGACTTTATGGATCTCGAGATGTAGAACGTTTCTTGCTTTGAGATCGTTTGTAATTATTTTGTGGATTAAAAGATTTGAAGGGATTTAGAATTGAAGATTTCGACCATTCATTCAAGGGTTGGCGACTTCGTGTTTTTCAAAAGAGGATTAGGGTTTTCTACGGAGTTGTGCCTTTATATAATATTTTAATATTAATATATTAAATTCTATTAATTACAAAAATACTCGCTTGTTGGTACGAACTCTAATTCCAACGCAACGACTGTCACCCCTAACGTAATACGCCCATTCTAGACACAGTGGGATATGTTTCGTAAGCCAACTCGACTGTTTCGATCAGTTTTCATCGAAATTAAAATATAAATCAATTTATATTGAATTTGAACGTATATTTTAAATTACCGGGGCCACATACTGACTCTAAAAATTCCAGAGATATTATTTTTTGGCTTTATTTTGACGATATGGTCCTAACAAAACTAATTTCATCGAATTTGGAGGCCGTTTAAAAAATGGCCATTTTCTGGTCGATCCAATTTGACTGAAATGGTCAAAACACATTTTCTTTTGCCAGGCTCACATATTGATTCCAAAAAATTATGAAAATTGGAATCTTACAATAAATTGACATTCCGGATCCAACAAAAGTGGTTTCATCGAAAACGGAGGTCATTTGTAAAATGGCTAACTTTTGATTTCCGCTATGAAATTTTAATTTTTCGGATTCGTTGGAAAGATATTCTTGAATAGATTCTAATATTTTTGGTTTCACTAAAATCCGATTTATTTTGCATCCCGTACATTCAGTCAAAGTTCAAATTCAAAATTTCAAACTACCGCTCTATTTCTGACTCCTTTTATAATTAAAATATAAAATTTCATTCTCACTTTATTTAAATAAATTTTAGTTGTTATTATTTAAAATAAACCATTTCCAATATTTAAAATCCATTAAAATTTCTAAAATAAAATTTTTAAATTGGTTCAGAATTTCCAGATTGTTACATGTAAAGAGCTTGGAAAGCTCTCCAATTCTTGTTCTGAAATTTTTCGAAATTATTTCTTAGATTGAGAGATAGAAGGAAATGAAAATTTGACGATTTGGGACATTCATCTTAAAGGGCGATAGCTGCTTTGTATTGTGAGGATAAAATTAGGGTTTTAGGGTTTTTAATTGTATGTGTATATATATATATATATTATTTTAATAATATTAAATTCCAGTTTATTCAGTTTTTGCTTCCTAGCTCCAAATAAAACCCAACAACTCTTGCCCCTAGCCAAATACCCCTATTTTGGACACAATGGAATACGTTTCGTAGGCCAATTCGACTGTTTCGTTCATTTTTTATCAAAATTAAAATATAAATCCATATATATTGAATTTAAACGTACATTTTAATTTATCGGGGTGACATACAGACTCCAAAAATTACAGAAAATAAATCTAGCTATGTTTTGACGATACGGTCCTAACAAATCTAATTTCGTTTAATTTGGAGATCGTTTGAGAAATGGGCTTTTTCTGGTTGATTAAATTTATACTGAATTGACAAAACACGTTTAAATTTACCATGCTCACATATTAAGTCCAAAAATTATGAAATTTGAAACCTAGCAATAATTTGACGTTCTGGGTGCAACAAAAGTGGTTTCGTAGAAAACGGAGGTCATTTGCAAAATGGCTATTTTTAAGGGCTTATATATATTTTAAAAATATATAAATTCCATAACGACTATTTCAAATTTTAAACTGGACATAACTTTCAATTTATATTATGAAATCTGAATTTTTCACATCCTTAGAAAGATATAACTAAACAAATTCAAATGTTTCTGGTTTTACTAAAATCCGATTTATTTTGAATTATGTACATTCATTTGAAATTTAAAATCGAATTTTCAAACTACCGCGCTATTTCAAACTCTATTTATAATTAAAATAAAATTATATGTTTTAGCTTTGATTTAAATAAATTTTTAGTCATTATTATTTAAAATAAATCATTTTAAATATTTAAAATCCATAAAAATAGCTAAAATAAAAAATTTAAATTGGTTATGAAATTTCGGGTTGTTACACATTTCTTCCTTGTTTTGGCCATTAACTGGGGTGTGAGGCTTGCCGAGTTCACGATATACACCAAGCTACGCTTAAATAAGCCATGCTTTGATCATCCATAGCTCACAACATAACTTAAGTATGCCACATTGTCCATTTGCAACGCATCACTGATTTCCTTCAATATATAACCTCTAAGCTCATACGTCCTAGAGAAGGGTGTTAACCAAGAGAATAATTTCTCCACCACCAAGCAGATATATATTTAATAGAGATCGGTGCTACGTAGTCAATTATAATTTCAGACACACAATCCATACAAATCCGTTTTGGGTCTGAATGAAACCACAATCCGGAATTCCTTCACATACGTCCGGGCTTCTTCCCACTTAGCTGGTATAAAATCCATCTGCTAATGGGAGCTACCCGTTTGAGACATTCAGCAAGTCGTCCTTGCGATATGAAGGGTCCCGATCTTCAATATCACCTTTAACGTATTTAATTGCTCCACAACGCCGTATTATTACCTGGAATAGTTTTCAGACATAAATCTGATCCTAGTCTTTCCAAATAATAAGCGCAATTTTAAAAACACAATTACGGAACACACAGGCTTTCAACTAAATCTCCTTCCATCTTGGATTTGTTAAATTAAACTTCTTTGACTCCATTTTCACATTAACTTTAACAAAATCCGTATCTTAACATTTCTCTTTTAAAACACATCCTTTAAATAAAAGATAAACTAGCCTCAAAACCTCAACTAACTTTTCATTTAATGACTCCTTATCCAAATCCACTTTCTATTGAAAACCCTTAATCCATATTTCAACCATAGTTTCCAAATAAATCAATTTCCACATTCAATTCTTTGATCTGAACTAAAAGATTATACTTCCTTCCGAATTTCTTGTTTTTAATTTCCTCAAATCAATGATTTGATTAAATCTCAAATTATGATATGAATTTCCACAACTCAATCTCATCGGGTTTCAAGAATGGTATTATTGAAGATAAAACCCAAATCAATTGATATTGAACATAAGTTACACAGAAACTGTATCTACTTATATTCGATATCAATTCTCATAATCAACGAATATTATAAGTGGAATAACGATATAATAATAATATCTTCCAAATTCCTCAAATAGTATACGTTTACACCACAAAATTTTGAATCAAATATTTGAAGATTATTTCTATCCAACTTATCTCAATCAGACTGAGAAACCCGTACCTTAATTAAAGGATTTATCCAACTCTTTGACATTAGATCTGGATAGAAATATCATCAACTTACCATCAATATTAAATTTTTGTATCCAACTCACACTATATGCAGAATAATGGTGAACTACCTTTTAAATTCCTCAAATAGTAAGAGTCATCATCTACCGAATTAATATAACATCCGAAGATTTATCTCCAACCGTATCCAATTATTTAAAATTGAAAAACCGTTTTAATATCAAATAAATCAATTTAATTTCCATATAAAATATTTTCAATACTTTTAAATATTTGAAAACATTCCACTATTCATTCACAAATGATTACTTATAGTTCGGAAAATAATTTGCAGGTCAAAAACTTCAAAATAGATTGTTTTCAAAGAAAACATTACAAAAGCGTTACAAAAGCGTTACAAAATAGGATCAAAATATCGTTTATCTTTGCCAAAACTTAAACTTTAAAATTCAGACACTTTTACCTAATTTATAATGATTTTACAAAAAAAATCCATATTTTTAAAACATTTAAAACTACTGTTTATAGTTATGGTCGACAACTGCTCTTAATTACAATGTTCTTTTCCAAAACGGTTTTAAACATAACTTGAAAATTATAACTCAAAAATAAAATCTGCTTTCATGCATTTGAAATCTCTTGCTAATGGAAACCAAAATTTTTTCGTTTATGGAAATCCGATATAGATTGCAAAAGTAATAAGCATTTACGGTTTGTAACTAAAATACGCGAATTTGCCATTATGCGACAATCTCTATTTTGACCGAAATAAAAATTATTCGACAATACTTCAAAATACCATAGAAAACCCTAATATACCTATATAAACCATTTAAAATCATTTAAAGTAATTTACATCTACTTTCCAAATTATTTCGGGTTCAAAATCCAACTTTCCCTTTTTACTTAAATCAAATTCTAATTTATTTCAAAATTCAAATAGTTTCAAATTAACCATCCCATTCGTCGGATCATTTAGGGATAGCTAGGGAGGCCAGGAAACTAGAATTTCCAAACCTAATCCAAGACACTATCCTCTCTGTCATCCTAGAATGTTCTAATATTTAATTATTCATTTAAAGACATTTTATCAATATATTTGGATTCATACATATGTGTCTTTTCCAATAATAATATTGCTCCTAATTACGAAGGAGATTTGTCGATAACCAATGTGGTACCATAATTGTTATGTCATAGTGTATGCAAGATAATATCAACAACCATTATAAAACATCCATAGCAAATATCATCAACATAATTAAATAAGTAATAACTGTGCACAAGCATTATAACACTAACGCTTAATAGTGTGTGTGTCCTAAACTATGCGTCCATCATCCATCATAATAATCATCAATCATCATTAACCACTAATAATTAATCACTATGTTTAAATTAGTCTAACTAGTAATTAAATATATAGATTGTGGTTAAAGAGTTCTCACCAAACAGCTTTCCAATCTTCACGGTAGGCTAGCCTAGTTGAGAGAACCGTCAGATAGTACTTCGACGCATCGTTTTCTTCACCAAAGTATGTATAATATAATATATACAATTCTTTCTCTGTCTATTATAAGAGGAGGAGGAGGATGACGACGAACTTCAGCAAGGTGGTGGTGGAAAAGAGGAAGACTTATGCCATGGAAACCATGACCAAAAGCTTTAAGAAGAAGGTGGAATGGAATGGTAAAAAAGTGGAGAAAATGCCTCCTTATATAGGAATAGAGGGCTAAGTAGGTGATGACACATCAGGGGGCAAGTGGAAGGCATGCATGTAAGGAAACATGCAAAAATACAATTGTCCTTACACTTGTCTTAAGGAGGGAAGTGATCTTTTGGCAGCATTTCCTTTAAAATGCTATGAAAACTAAGGGTAACACAGGAACGACCCAAACTCGCCCTTTCGGGAGAGCCCAGATTGAGTTGAGAACACAACAAATCAGAACACAAATGTGAGAACATTTCATTGCTTATTAAAACAATTACATTAGAGTACAAGAATATATCAGAGTACGAATAAATAATTTACAGCAGAAAATATCAGAAATTTAAAATACATAGCAGCGGAAAATAATACATAAGTATAATGCGTAGCGAAAAATAACAATCGACACAACTAAAAGAGATATACGGATACAAAGCTTTCCGAATATAGCTCCAGCTATAATCCAGGATCATGTGAATATGATATCTGCAAAACCAAAACTACTAGTTGCCCGTGTGGAAAATATAGGCACCCAGAGTTTAGGAAGGAACAATAAACTCTAGGTCAGTCATGGGACTGGTGTGAGAACTCAAAACAATTGTTAATTTGATTTTAAAGTTAGGTAAATTAAGGACCACGCCGTATAACACGGAACGAGCTTAGCCCCAAGAATACCAGTGCATAAATAAACAGCGCAATGCTAATTAAAGTAAAAATGAAGCTATTATAAGACGCAGGTCCCATCACACAATGCAACGCAAGCCGGAGTATAGAGTTTTACCCTATAATAGTCAAATATGCTTGGCACGCGAAATTTATCTTTTATTATTATTATAAGTGTATAGTGTAGAAATCAACTTCGAAAGTAAATGTATCAATCCTAGACGACATGAGCGCCCCATTGCACTATGTCGCCATATATAGGTTTACAATTAAAACTGCAATGCTCGTATTGGAAAGTTGGATTTCCATCATGATGGATCTTGATTCGAAAGATCTATCGCGTAGTGCAATTCTCCACGGCTTACATCCCAGGCTTGAGAAAACGCTGTAATGCACATCCGCACTATATCTAGGATATCGAGTATCTCTGAGACTTACGTCCCGTGCATAAGAAAATGCCGCTTACTCTATCCATCTAGGAATCGGGGGTGTGCCTTATGCCTCTGAGCATGGAGCGACCGTACACTCAGCTCATCTCGGTCGATCGAATCCATCCTCATATCGAAAGCATACTGACCTGATCATCAGTTCACCATCATACCGGTGTGTGAGGATCGCGAAGTAACGCTACACAAAGCTATGCTAATTAAAGCTATGCTTTGATCATCACCTACAAGGCTCTGCTTTTCAACAAAATCCTTGATCCATGCATCTTAGCATGTCACATTGTCAATCCATACCATACCATTGATTTCTGCTAATATATAGCCTCTAAGCTCGTACGTCTCAGAGAAGGGGGTTAAGAAAGAGAATAAATTATCCACCACCAAACAGATATATATTTAGCAGAGATCAACGAATACAACATAAAGGAATACAACTGTAACAACTCACATTCTATGCATCGAAGGATCGTAGAATATTTCTTTCTCATACGAAGTCGTATGGTCATGTAACTTTGGGAGACGACTATTAGGGTCATTTCCCATATTCATGGTTTTTATCGATTTTTAAATGACCATTTTGCCCCTAACTGATCTTGTTTCGACCATAACTTTTGATTGGTAAGGAGTTTTGACCTGAAACCACTTCCATTTGATCCGGATGATGGTTTACCTTTATGTAGATTGGTCATATGTGAAAAACGGACTTACCGTATGGGAGATATGGCTGAAATAGGGTTTAGAAGGTGAAAAACTGCTTAACCAGGCCAAATGAAGTGATTAGTGAATGGGCCCATAACCCATTTCGGGATCTGGGTTATTGGGAGGCTGAAATGAGTTAGGTTTTCATTTCGTTTCGGTTTTCTAGCCGCCGTTTACCTCCTAGGAACCCTAACAATGGCCTCCAACATCTAGAATCAACTCTAATCACCGTTTAATCAAGGATTAAGCTTAACAACATCAAATCAAAGGGAAATAGCACCAAATCAAGGTCGGAACTGCTATATAGCCATGGGGACAGCACCAAACAGAAGATAATTTCAGATTTGGTATTTTGTTTGTGGCTAAGGTGAGCGATTAGCATTGTTTTTGCACTAATTACAGTTAATTAGGGTGATTAGTGTTAATTAACGAAATTACGCAAGATTAAATCCTGGAAAAATGTTTAGAAATTCATAAATATTATTTTAAGCCTCTGTTAGAAATTTGAGTTAGTTTGGTTATGTTTTACTAATCGTATGGCCAAATCATGATTAAGGGTATTAAGGGGAAAACGTGGGTTTTGGGTAGCTTTGATCCATATTGGCATGTTAAAAATTGTTGTTTTAGTGTCTATGGTTGATTATACATGTTGCTATGACTATTTGAAACGATTTATGATTGTTTAGAAAAGTTAGAATGGTCGAAAAGGCCGTCTTATGGCGTAAATTGCTTGTTGGAAAGTTGCAGAATTGGTCAGACCATTCCCGTTCGTGAAGCACCTATGCGACCCGACCCCGATCGTGATAGAGACCCCCTCCACGAGCCGCTGTAGTAATTCACGAGCCAGCACACCCAAGCATCACGAACCAGATCACCCTTCTCCATGAGTCGCTTCGAGCTAGAGCACCCTTTTCTTCCCACGATCCGATGTAGCATCACGAGCTGCCAGGGGGATATTTTCACGACCCGAGTCCACCATCACGACCAGGAACCACGAGTGGGGCTCACGAGCCACGAGCCAGTCCAGGAAGGGAGGCAACGAACCGGAACAGGACCCACGAGTCGGAGATGGAGACCACGAGCTGAGCATGCTTCCAAACCGTGAGCTACTGCATATCGCGAACTGGATGGAAACTGAAGTGCGAACGGGATAATGACCAAAACCCGAGATGCAAAGGTAGTCCAAGTAGGAAGTTTATACTCAGGATCCAGTTGGGAACCAACGAGTTTACATCATGAGTTGGGATTTGTTGCGGGACGTCTGCTAAGGGGTTATCGACATCTATAGCTTTGACTCACCATGGAAAGACGGATATTGGCTACGGATCAGTGAAGTGAAGTTGTCACGACTTCATGGAGCAGAGTGATCGTAGCAAGGCTATGAGCTAGTGCAATGGAGCCATCATGACTCCATGGGGCAGAGTGGACATAGGAAAGGATTAGTGGCTATGGATCAGTACATCGGTGTCGCCATGATTCCACGGGGCAGAGTGATCATAGCACGGATTTGGGTGATCAAAGTAGTGGATATCGTATGCTTTACGCACTGAGCGAGAGTTGTGAGGATGGTTGCTATGCTTGATTGTTTGACATCACTATGACATGCAAACCCCACCCCCTTATTCTTTACACCATATGTTAGTGGCACCTTAGAGTATTGTACAGTATGTAGTGCTAACTCTTTGAATGCAGGTCCAGGTTCAGGTATGGTTTAGTATACCTGTTATTATTCTGTTCTGCTGCTTATCGCTCATACCATACTTTTGTCTGACCCAGAGTTTTATGTCTCTTCTTATTACTCTGGGTGCTATTAAATTGGCAGACTAGAGACAGGTTAGTTGGTTGTGCACGAGTAGCTGTCCGGAGACGAGCAGGAGGCTTACACGTACTATTCTTTATATATTTTCCCTGAGTCATTACTGGTCACTACTTTGGGCATTAATAGTGTACCTTTCCTTTCTTTTGCTTTAGAGACATTTTTAAAGTTGTAATAATGGTTATGGATCATAAGCTGTATTTGGATTTTCCGCTGCTGAGATGTTTAGTTTTCAGCTTATGCACTGTCTCGCCTGTTTTATATCAAAATATGTTATTATTATATTTTATTCCATGCGCTGTGATATATGCTACATGTTCCTTATTAGTTCAAATTCCTTACCGTTCCTTTCTTTGACGACCGTCCCGTGCTATTTGGACATCGACACAGCGCACTTTCATTGGAAATGTCGGCTAGTGCGGGGCGGGCCGTCACATTTGGTATCAGAGCTCTAGGTTACGTAGTTAACCTAGGGAAAGACACCAGGGAGAGATAATACGTATATGAGAGCACGTATTTGTGATTATTTTGGTTTTCAAAAGCTATATATATACTATTAGTTTAGCTAAGGATGAAGTCGCACTGCACTGACATCACAAAGAGAATGGTTAATCGTTTCTCTTTACATATTGAACGACGAGCCGATATACGAGGGGTGCTGGTAGAGGAGCCAATAATGGGAATGCTCCTGACATGAGGACTATGTTCATTGACTTCATGAGAGAGATGCTTAGAAATGTGCAAGGAGCAGTTCCCAATGCTGCAAATGGTGGTGGTGCAGCGGTGCAGGCGCCTAGAGCTGATTTCGCCAAGCTTTGCAAGGATTACACTAGTCTTGGTAGGAAGCCGTTCCATGGAACGGAATCGGCCACAGAAGTTTAGGATTGGTTGGATAGCTGTGAGCGTATCTTCGAAGACTTGGGTATCGAGGATGCGATGAAGAGGAAGTTAGCATCCCGTCTGTTGCACGGACGGGCAATGAATTGGTGGAATGCTATTAAGGCAGCTACTCTAGAGGATCAAGTTACATAGGATCAGTTTAAGGCCTGATTCAGTGATAAGTTCATCCCAGCTGACCAGAAGTCAGAATTGTTTAGGAAATTTCTAAAGCTTAAGTATAATGGTAGGGCAGTCTCGGAGTACATTGCAGAGTTCGATACTCTATCGAAATATGGATTATCCCTTATTGATACTGCCGAGAAGAAAAATGAAAAGTTCATAACAGGCTTAGATCATTACTTGGGGGAAAGGCTTATAAACCATGTCGATGAGATGTTTGAATCGATTGTGGGGAAAGCCTTGAGGTCAGAGGGTCTTTACCCTAAGACGAAAATTGAGGTTGCATCTGCAGAGGAGCCAAAGCCACAAGCAAGCGGTGGAGGCAAGAATGGTTCTCAAAATAAGAGAAAGCAGATTCAGACCAAGGATGGCCAGAAGAAAAAGTATAAGAAAGATGTTGAGTGCTTCAGCTGTGGTAAGAAGGGCCACTATGCCAAAGAATGTCGGGCCAAGCCAGTGGATAGGAAGTGCTTCAACTGTGGCCTAGTGGGACATCACAATGATAAGTGTGCGCAACCCCCTAAAGAAAAGAAGATTGTGAAAGCATATGCAATCAATGTTGTTCCTTCTTCGTCGAATGCCCCAACCGCAGCGGAGAAAGGAAAGAATGTTGTTATTCAAGGTATGCTTTCTGTTTATGATGTTCCTGTTCGAGTATGTTTGATACTGGAGCTTCCCGTACCTTCATATCTAGTGACCTGGTAGGTAGGTTGGGATTGGAACCCGAGATAGTCGATAAACCTTTAGCGGTGACGAACCCGATTGGTAGTTCGACTAGCCTTAGCATGATTTGTCGTAATTTGGTTTTATCGAGCCATGGATGTACGTTTGCTTGTGATTGCTTTGATTTGGGCTTTACTGGGTCTTGCATTATTTTGGGAGTCGATTGGCTCCAAAGATACGGGGTGGTGGTAGACTGTGAGGGCTTTTTGGTGACAGTTAGAGCGGATGATGGGCGGAGGGTAGTGTTTGGTGGTCTACCTTGTGATGGGGTAATGGCTAGTTTTCTAAATTCCCTCGACATCCCGCATGATGAGTTGTCAGATGTGCCCATGGCTGGCCAGTATTCGGGCGTCTTCGAGGAAGTGACCAGACTTCCACCACACCGAGAGATTGAGTTCCGTATTGATTTAGTGAAAGATGCCAGACCTATAGTGATGCCACTTCGTCGTATGGCACCAAGGGAGAAGCGAGAGCTCGGGTTGCAAGTAAGCGATCTTTTGAAGAAGGGATTTATCAGAAGAAGTGTTTCTAAGTGGGGAGCACCAATTGTGTTTGCTACCAAGGCATATGGTTCCCTTCGTTTGTGTATGGACTACCGCAAGTTGAATAAGGTGACGAGGAAGAATAAGTATCCTCTACCGCGGATAAATGATTTGTTTGATCAGTTGAGTGGCGCGAGAGTGTTCTCCCAGTTGGATCTCGCGACAGTTTTCATCAACTTAGAGAGAAAGCTGAAAGTATAGCTAAAACGACATTTCGGACGCCGTATGGATTCTATGAGTGGTTGGTCATGCCATTCGGGTTGACCAATGCACCAACATATTTTGTAGATCTTATGAATAGGGTATTCAGAGATCAGTTGAATAAGTTTGTTCTTGTGTTCGTGGACGATATACTTGTTTATTCAAGGACAGAGGAAGAACACAAGGAACACTTGAGGATAGTGATGGAGGTGTTGAGAAAACACCAATTGAAAGCAAAGTTTTCTAAGTGTCACTTCTGGGGGAGGGAGGTGAGATTCTTGGGCCATGTTGTGTCAGAGAATGGCATTGCCGTGGATCCTGCGAAGGTGGCTACGGTACAGGATTGGTCTATGCCCAAGAATGCAATAGACATAAGAAGTTTCTTGGGATTAGCTGGGTATTATCGGAAGTTCATCCAAGACTTCTCCAAGATAGCAGCACCGTTGACTCAGATGACCAAGAAGAATCAAGCTTTCGCCTGGGACGAAAAGTGCGAGAATGCATTTAAGAGTCTAAAGGAAAAGTTGACATGTGCACCAGTGTTAGTCATCTCTAATGGGAATGAAGAGATGACGGTATACACAGATGCCTGTGGTACCAGACTAGGTGCTGTACTGATGCAAGGAGATAGGGTTGTAGCTTATGCTTGTCGGCAACTGAAACCGCATGAGAAAAGATATCCTACCCACGATTTGGAATTGGCAGCGATCGTGTTCGCGTTGAATATGTGGAGACATTATCTCTTGGGAGAAAGATTCGAGTTGTTTATTGACCATAAGTCGTTAAAGTATCTTTTCTCTCAGAAGGATCTAAATCTCCGACAACAAAGATGGTTAGAATTCTTGGCTTCATATGATTTTGATATCGCATATACACCAGGAAATTGCAATGCAGTAGCTGATGCCTTGAGCAGGAGACATGCCAGTTTAGGGGCTATGTTTTTGGAATGGAAGCAACTGGAGTACATCGTTGGGTATGATTTTAGACCAAAGTGCGAACTGGATCCAGAAGTATTAGCAAGTTTGATGGTCAGACCCACTTTGATTGAGCGGATTAGTTCCAGTCAGAGGGACGATCCTAACTTATTGAAAATCATCTCCAAGTATGGGCTTGATCGAGATGGATGGCTTAGAAAGAATGGAAGACTGGTTGTACCCAATGTCAATGGATTGAGAGATGAAGTGCTTAGAGAATGTCATCACTCAAAACTGACTATACACCCCGGTGGTAACAAGATGTATCGAGACATGAAGCAGACCTACTACTAGGAAGGGATGAAAAGAGACATTGGGAAGTTTATATCCAAATTCATGAATTTCCAGCTAGTTAAAGCTGAGCAAAAGAAGCCTCGTGGTTTGTTGCAACCATTAGAAGTCCCAGAATGGAAATGGGAACAAGTCTCAATGGATTTCATTGATGGTTACCATGGACTAGGTTGGGCCATGATAGCATTTAGGTGATTGTGGACCGATTGACCAAGAGTGCAAGATTTATACCCGTTAAGTCAAATAGAACGACAGCTAAGTTAGCTGAGCTATATATGAAATGGGTAGTGAGATTTCATGGAGTACCTAAAAGCATTGTGAGTGATCGAGACCCGTTGTTTACTAGTGGGTTTTGGAAGAGCTTACAATGGCGTTAGGATCAGAATTACATCTCAGTACCGCGTATCATCCTCAAACCGACGGTCAGACAGAGAGGGTGAATCGAGTGTTAGAAGATCTCTTGAGAGCTTGCATATTGGATTGTGGTGGATCATGGTATGACCATTTACATCTAGTAGCGTTTGCATATAATACTAGTTATCAATCCAGTATTGGTATGGCTCCATTTGAAGCTTTGTGCGGAAGACCGTGCAACTCACCGTCATGTTGGTTAGAAACTTGTGAGAAGTTTGTGCTTGGACCATATGTGATAAGAGAAACTTCAGATAAGGTTAAGATCATTCAACAATGAATGAAGGCTGCCCAAGATAGGCAGAAGAGTTTTGCTGATAAGAGGCGAAAGGATTTAAATTTCTTCGTTGGCGACTTGGTGTTTGTCAAGATTTCCCTGTTAAAGAGCGTGATTCGATTTGGCAGGAGAGGCAAGTTAGCACCAAGATTTGTTGGACCATTCCCAGTTCTCGAGCAAATTGGGAATTTGGCATTTAAAGTTGAATTACCAGCGAAGATGGCAGGAGTTCACAACGTATTTCATGTTTCTCAGTTAAGGAAGTTTGTGCATGACCCTAGTGTGACTATTACACCGGATCAGTTGGACGATATCGAGGTTGAACTCGAGGCGGTTGGGAACCGCAGGCCTATGCGTATTGTTGGGAACGATACGAAGCAGCTTCGAAGGAAGGCAGTGAAACTAGTCAAAGTTCAGTAGGGGTGATGATGAGGAAGACTGTACTTGGGAAACAAAGGAGAACATAAGGAAGAAGTATCCAGAACTCTTTGCCTAGTAAGATTTTTATATCAGTATAGTACTCCCTTGTTAGTAAACCACATGCTATGATAGGCTTGTTGTGTTGTTTTGTGTGCTTGATTGTTTTGTTAATGATTGGTAGGCATGCGGGATCCTTTGTATGCTTTGGGTTAAGGAATTTCGGGGACGAAATTTCTTAAGGGGGAGGAGAATGTAATGACCTGCATTCTACACATCGAAGAATCGTAGAATATTTATTTCTTTCTCATACGAAGTCGTATGGTCATGTTACTTTGGGAGACGACTATTGGGGTCATTTCCCATATTCGTAATTTTTGCCGATTTTTAAATGACCAATTTGCCCCTAGCCGATCTTGTTTCGACCATAACTTTTGATTGGTAAGGAGTTTTGACATGACACCACTTCCATTAGATCCGGATGATGGTTTACCTTT
The DNA here is from genome assembly GCA_030737875.1 of Allium sativum. NCBI lineage: Eukaryota > Viridiplantae > Streptophyta > Magnoliopsida > Asparagales > Amaryllidaceae > Allium > Allium sativum. The sequence continues at coordinate 314,305,223 of CM060913.1, forward strand.
CCGTAGAGTGGTCATATGTGAAAAACGGACTTATAGTTTGGGAGATATGGCTGAAATAGGGTTTAGAAGGTGAAAAACTGCTTAACCGGGCCAAATGAAGTGATTAGTGAATGGGCCCATAAACCATTACGGGATTGGGGTTATGGGGAGGCTGAAATGAGTTAGGTTTTCATTTCATTTCAGTTTTCTAGTCGCCATTTACCTCCTAGGAACCCTAACAATGGCCTCCAACATCTAGAATCATATCTAATCACCGTTTAATCAAGGATTAAGCTTAGCAACATCAAATCAAAGGGAAATAACACCAAATCAAGGTCGGAACTGCTGTATAGCCTTGGGGACAGCGCCAAACAGAAGATAATTTCAGATTTGGTATTTTGTTTATGGCTAAGGTCAGTGATTAACATTGTTTTTGCACTAATTACAGTTAATTAGGGTGATTAGTGTTAATTAACGAAACTATGCAAGATTAAATCCTGGAAAAATGTTTAGAAATTCGTAAATATTATTTTAAGCCTCTGTTAGAAATTTGGATTAATTTGGTTATGTTTTACTAATCGTATGGCCAAATCATAATTAAGGGTATTAAGGGGAAAACGTGGGTTTTGGGTAGCTTTGATCCATATTGGCATGTTAAAAATTGTTGTTTTAGTGTCTATGCTTGATTATACATGTTGCTATGACTATTTGAAATGATTTATGATTGTTTAGAAAAGTTAGAATGGTCGAAAACGTCGTCGTATGGCGTAAATTGCTTGCTGGAAAGTTGCAGAATTGGTCAGACCATTCCCGTTCGTGAAGCACCTATGTGACCCGACCCCGATCGTGATAGAGACCCCCTCCACGAGCTGCTACAGTACTTCATGAGCCAGCACACCCAAGCGTCATGAAGCGGATCGCCCTTCTCCACGAATCGCTTCGAGCTAGAGCACCCTTTTCTTCCCACGATCCGATGTAGCATCACGAGCTGCCAGGGGGATGTTGCCACGATCCGAGTCCACCATCACGACCAGGAACCACGAGTGGGGCTCACGAGCCAGTCCACGAAGGGAGGCAACGAACCGGAACAGGACCCACGAGTCGGAGATGGAGACCACGAGCTGAGCATGCTTCCGAACTGTGAGCTACTGCATATCGCGAACTGGATGGAGACTGAAGTGCGAACGGGATAATGACAAAAACCCGAGATGCAAAGGTAGTCGAAGTAGGAAGTTTGTACTTAGGATCCAGTTGCGAACCAACGAGTTAACTTCATGAGTTGGGATTTGCTGCAGGACGTGTGTTAAGGGGTTATCGACAGCTATAACTTTGACTCACCACGGAAAGACGGATATTTGCTACAGATCAGTGCAATGAAGTTGTCACGACTTCATGGGGCAGAGTGATCGTACCAAGGCTATGAGCCAGTGCAGTGGAGCCATCATGACTCCATGGGGCAGAGTGGACATAGCAAAGGATTAGTGGCTATGGATCAGTGCAGTGGAGTCGCCATGAGTCCATGGGACAGAGTGATCATAGCAAGGATTTAGGTGATCAAAGTAGTGGATATCGTATGCTTTACGCACTGAGTGAGAGTTGTGAGGATGGTTGCTATGCTTGATTGTTTGACATCACTATGACATGCACACCCCACCCTCTTATTCTTTACACCATATGTTAGTGGCACCTTAAAGTATTGTACAGTATGTAGTGTCAACTCTTTGGTTGCAGGTCCAGGTTCAGGTATGGTTTAGTATACCTGTCATTATTCTGTTCTGCTACTTATCTCTCATACCAGACTTTTGTCTGACCCAGAGTTTTATGTCTCTTCTTATTACTCTGGGTGCTCTTAAATGGGCAGACTAGAGACAAGTTAGCTGGTTGTGCACGAGTAGCTGTCCGGAGACGAGCAGGAGGCTTACACGTACTATTCTTTATATATTCTCCCCGTGTCACTGCTAGTCACTACTTTGGGCATTAGTAGTGTACCTTTCCTTTCTTTTGCTTTAGATACAGTTTTAAAGTTGTAATAATGGTTATGGATCATAAGCTGTATTTGGATTTTCCGCTGCTGAGATGTTTAGTTTTCATCTTATGCACTATCTCGCCTGTTTTATGTCAAAGTATGTTATTATTATATTTTATTCCATGCGCTGTGAGATGTGCTACAGGTTCCTTGTTAGTTCAAATTCCTTACCTTTCCTTTCTTTGACGACCATCCCGTGCTGATTGGACATTGGCATAGCGCACTTTCTGTGACAACAAGGAATTTCGCTCGATCCGAATCAGTCGCTAAACCGATCTAGACCGTTCAAAACACCTGATTGTTTTGAGAACAAGACAAAACAGAACGCATACAAAAGAACATTTCATTGTATATTACAACAATGCATCAGATTACAAGAATATACAGAGTATAAACGAATAAATATTACACAGAAATATCAGAGATTAAAATTACATTTAAATACATAGCAGCGGAAAATAATACAATACACAACTAGGAAGAGATATACGGATACAAAGCTTTCCGGATATCGTTCCAGCTGTAAACCAGGATCCCGTGAATATAAATCTGCAAAACCAAAACTACTAGCTGCCCATGTCAAAATAGGGGCACCCAGAGTTTAGGTCAAAACAATAAACTCCAGGTCAGTCATGGGACTGGTGTGAGAACTAAAACAATTATTAATCTTTATTTTTAAAGTTAGGTAAATCAAGGGACCACGCCGTATAACACGGAACGGGTTTCCTCCCAAGAATACCAGTGCATAAAACAAGCAGCGCAATGCTAAATAAAGAAAAATGAAGTTGTTATAAGACCCAGGTCCCATCACACAATGCAATCGCAAGCCGGAGGATAGGGTTTTTACCTTATAATAGCCAAGAATGCTTGATACGTTTAAAACAAATCATTTGATACTATTATAAGTGCATAGTGTATACAACTACTTCAAATCATAAGTATCAATCATAGGCGACATGAGCGTCCCATGCCACTATGTCGCCATATATAGGTTTACAAATAAAACCGCAAATGGCACGTATTTGGAAATTGGATTTCCTTCTTTGAACCGAGGCAAAAGATAGTCCTCAACCGATTCGAGACTCTCTAGCCCGAGCCTCAGGATCAGAACGCATCAACCCTTTAGATCGTCAGGGCCGGTCCACCGATGTGGATTATTATGCCTGAACACTACGTTTCCCCGCCCTTTGGGGCGTAAATGAGCCAACGAATGACTCCATCGGACCCGGATCGTCCGATCAAACCGAGGCACCTCGCAACAGCAACAACCACACAGGTGAAAAGTATATAAATGTCAGGGCTGGTAGGTCACTGACACCACCCTAGCTAGAAAGAAACGCATGCCCTTGTAATAACCCGGAAAATCTGGGCCAGTTTAAAATTTTTATTTTGGCAATTTTAGCGAATTTTGAATATTTAAAATGAAGTATTTTAAATAATATCGACGAGAAATTTATTTTAAATATAATTCGAACGTATATATTATATACGTCGTCGTTAGAATATATAATAATTATATATAATTATAAAAGGAATTGAAAATGGCGCGGTAGTTCGAAAATTCGATTTCTAATTTCAAATGAATATACAGAATTCAATATAAGTCAGAATTGAACGAAACAAGAAATATTTGAATCTGTATAACTATATCTTTGTAACGAAGTTAACAAACTGAGATTTCATCTTAGAAATGATAAGATATGTCCAGTTTAAAATTAGAAATAGTCGCTGTGGAATTTATATATATTTTTATATATATATAAGGCCCTTAAAAATAGCAATTTTGCAAACGACCTCGGATTTCGACGAAACCAGTTTTGTTGGGTCCGTGGTGTCAAGTTATTGCTAGGTTTCAAATTTCATAATTTTTCGAATCAATATGTGAGCGTGGCAAAGGAAAACGCGTTTGACCAGTTTCAGTTGATTTTAATCGACTGGAAAATGGCCATTTTTCAAACGGTCTCAGAATTCGACGAAACTAGTTTTGTTAGAACCGCATCGTTAATAAGAAGCTAGAAAATATTTTTCTGTAATTTTCCTAGTTAGTATGTGACCCCGGTAATTTGAAATGTACGTTTAAAATCCAATATAAAGATTTAAATGTTAAATCTAACGAAAACTGTTCGTAACAGCCGAACTGGCTTGCGTAACGTATCCCATTGTGTTCATAACGGAGGTATTTAGCTAGGGGCGACCTTCGTTGGGTCTCGTTCGGAGTTCGTGGCCTTAAACAAGTGAATTTAGAGTGAAAAAATTATTAAAATATTACTATATATTTATAAAACCCTAGGTCAACTCATTTTCTGGTCAAATTTCAAAGCCGCCTCTCCTCGTTTTGACGATCAGAAACTTCGGTTCTTCCCTCCTCCGTCGCTCCCAATTCGCCAGTTATTTTCATAACTTCTCAAAGCAAAAATCGAAGAGCAAGTTGTGATGTTCAAATCTATATGGCGATCATCACCTGTCATTTCGTATGTCGTTCGATTTCTGCACTCACGTGCCGCGGATTCGAGCATGATTCTCGAGAAGGAGAGGCGTGCGAGTGGGCTGTCCCTCCGGCCTACGGTGGCACGTTCGAAGCTGGATGATGTGGCATGCACTGATCTCAGTCCAGTGTAGTATGAAGATGGCGAATTTAAGCCCTAGCAGTTGAAGATAATTCGACATCCTGGAGCGTGAATATTGGAAGTAACGAGGAAGAAAGGTGCTGTTTTTTTTTATTATTTTATTTTTATTTTATTTTATTTTATTTTATTTTACTTAAGCAAAATACATTGGATAAAAATCAGTTTTTGTTTTAAAAATAAAATAAAATTAACAAGTGTTTTAGAAATAAAAACATTGCTTTAAATTTCGGATTTTTAAATGTAAAAATATTGTATAATTTCAGATTTTTAAATATGAAACACAAGAAAAAGGAATATGATTTCACTTCATGGATATATATATATATAGGAGAAGTGTTATAAAAATACGTTTTTTTTACATATACATTAGCGATAAGAAAATGCGATTAGAATTGTAATGACCCGCATTTTTAGAGATGGAATAATTAATCAATTTAATTATTAAATATCGTTATAGTGATATCGAGAACCATAATTAAATAATATTGAATATTTAATTAATATTTATAATGAATAATCAATTATAAATATCGAAATAGTCAGAAATAGTAGAATTCACAATAGAGTGTGAATTGAATAGTATACGAGATGTTGTTGAGTTTCGATTCGAAATATAATAACGAATATATTGAATCGACGACAGTTGAACGTATAGTTTATAATATATTTATAAACGAGCTCGAAATGGCGCTGCAGTTCGTAAATTGGCGATTCGAACTTCAACTGAATATACAGGATTCATTTTAAGCCGGATTTCTATGAAACAAGAAACGTGTGGAGCTGGTGGAGTATATCTTTCTAGTGGAAGAGAAAAATCGGGATTTTCGTCGTATAGATTTTGATGTACGTCCAAATCAAATTTCAGAAAAGTCGCTGTGGAATTCCTTTATAGTTTATAAAGGAATTATTTATATTTTAAAAAGGAATTTCAATGTAAATTGAATATCGAATCAATCTGGACTCGGAATAGCGAGTATACAAATATACTGGAGCTGTATGGTATTCCACTGTGAATATATACGATAATATAAATTTATTTATATTTAATTTAATTATATTTAAATATATTTATATATTTAAATGGGTCATTCAAAGCGTTAAAAATAGCCACTTTTGCAAACGAAGTCGGAATTCGACGAAACCAGTTTTGTTGGATCCGCAATGTAAAATAGTTGTTAGATTTCCAGTTTCGTGATTTTTAGAGTCACTGTGTGGCCGTACGGATTTTTAGAGTGGAAAACAGTCAGTATTTCGACGGTTAAAAATACGCTGTGTGAGCATACGGAGTCGGAATTCGACGAAAACAGTTTCGTTGGGACCGAAATGTCGAACTCTAGCTACATGTCAATTTTCATGATTTTTAGACGTCGTATGTGTTCACTGTGATTTTTAGAAGACTAGAATGAATATAAAAGATTAAATAAAATATTAAAATATTATTATAAAAATATCTAGATATTTTAGTGGCCTATATATACCCCCCTTACAAAATTCCTAAACCTAATTCAACCCATTCTCAACGTCAACAGAGAAAAAATGCGCCGTAACCTTTTGTTCTTCCAGGAAATAAAAATCCAACCTTCTAAATTCAAATCAAAATCCAAATAAAAGCCTAAAATTCACAAAGCTCCTTCCTTTGAATTCGTATGGGAATTTGCTTCGACTGATGTCAATTTGGGAGAACTCGAACGAGTTTTTGGATCGTGGATATTTTTCCAGAGCACTCGATAGAACCTAGGGTTCAGGAAATCGATCGCTGCAAGCACAAATGGTTGTGCTAGTCATTGTTTTTGAGTTCAGCATTGAAAACCGCGCCTCCCTTGAGCATTTGACGGTATTCGATCCTGATTCCCGTCGATGACTGTGTTAGGACAGTCGACGTCGTGATGCTGGAAGGACCGGCGAGTGGAGATGATTCGTATGGAGGAGAAGGAGGATTCGAAGAGGGTGACGTTGGTGAGGTCGGTTTTTGAAATGGTGATGGCTTGAAGGATCGGTGTTGGCCATGATTTTGGACGTGATGTAATACTGGAGCGACGAGAAAACCAAATTGAGGAAGAAGGGTGTCGGGTCCGGGTTTATAAAGGTTAGTGGGCCGGGTTAAGGAGGTTAAGCCCGGTTTTTAAATGATTTAAAGTTTAATTTAATTTCAATAATATACACTAACTTATAAATATGATATCTCATCCATACGAGGTCAGAATTGAAAACCGTAAGTTGCATTGGGATCGTATGGACGGGAGCAACACAATGAGACTGACCGGGAGTGAATCCGAGCTCGTTACAATTTATGGAGAAATAAATTGTCCGATCGAATCAAATAACGCAAATCGTTATTTAACGATTAACGCGCCAAAGTGAGTAAATCTCACTAACTCTGTTCAGTTTATATTTGTATAAACTGTACTTTATTTTTAATGATTGATTGCTGTGTATTGATTGTTAAATGGGACTGTTAAATTGGACTGTTAAATAGATTTGATTGAAAACGTAGATATAGTTATATATAGAAAACCGTCAATCAAATATGGATTCTGATTATCAGTATATTTCATGTTGGGATGAAATTGATGTATATTATACTGTGTAACATCTGTGGATGCAGGGAAACAGGTGGGAGGAATCCGACTGGATTCCTCAACAGTTATTTTATTGTTTTTCATATATTGTTATATGATGTGATATAAAATCTGTGGACGATTATATGTGCTTGGACGATATTGAACATCGTGATTTGATATGATTGAATACCATAACATACCGGAATGTAGATAAAGGAGATTTTTCAAAGTGATATTGAAAAATAGAATATTTATAAAGTGGAATATTTATAAATAAGGAATATTTATAAATTGGGATATTAATAAATAGGAGATTTTTAAAAAAGGAAAATAAATTCAAAACATTTTCTTTTTGAATGGAAAGGCCTGTGTGGCGAGTTTGGGGATTTTCCCGATGCTCCCGTTACAAAGGAGGTTATGGCGAATTTTCCCGGGAATTTAAGGAGTTAGAATTTTTCAAGTATAAATTTGAAAAGGAAATATTTGTAAACCATTTACAAATAGAATTGGAAAGGAAACATTATAAAAAGGGAAATCATTTTTAAAGGGTAGAACCGTTATTTAAAAGTAAATCTTTTCCAATGAATAAAACATTGTTAAAAAGGAAATCTTTATAAAGTGCAGTTAGTTAATCGAATATAGACATTCGAAAGGAGAAATCGAATATGGTATTCGAAGTTAGTTAATGGAATATAGACATTCGAAAGGAGAAATCGAATATGGTATTCGAAGTTAGTTAATCGAATATAGACATTCGAAAAGAGAAATCGAATATGGTATTCGAAGTAGTTAATCGAGTATAGACATTCGAAAGGAGAAATAGAATATGGTATTCGAAGTTAGTTAATCGAATATGTTATTCGAAAGGGGTTAGTTTGTCGAGTTAGTCAAATAGAGTTAACCAGTTAGAGTTAATCAGTTAGAGTTAATCAGTTAGAATTAACCAGTTGGAGTTAATTAGTTAGAGTTAATCGATTAGAGTTAACACGAACTAGAATTAATCAAATATAGTTATTTGAGACAGAGTTAGTCAAACATAGTATTCAGGGTAAGTTGCCATCTTGTATGACTGCTAGCGTAATTCGCAGGGCTGCAGATAGCCTAAGGCGGTCGGATGTTTCCTGAGGGAATCAGGCGTACCCATTGTGATCGCTGCGATCTAGAGTCAAGCGAATGGTGTTAAATAGAGTTGTCGAATAATAGTTGTTCGAATGGAGTTAAATAGAGTTGTCGAATAATAGTTGTTCGAATGGAGTTAAATAGAGTTGTCGAATAATAGTTGTTCGAATGGAGTTAAATAGAGTTGTCGAATAATAGTTGTTCGAATGGAGTTAAATAGAGTTAGTCGAATATAGTTTATTCGAATAGAGTTGAATAGAGTTAATCGAATAGTAGTTATTCGAATAGAGTTAAATGGAGTTAAATCGAATATTAGTTATTCGATATGAGTAATCAAGTTAAGATAATCAAGTTAAGATAATCGAGTTAAGTTAGCAAGTTAAGTTATCAAGTCAAGATGATTTAGTCAAGTGATTTAGTTAAGATAATCGAGTTAAGTTAGCAAGTTAAGTTATCAAGTCAAGATGATCGAGTAAAGTAAATAAGTTCAGTTCGTCGAGTTAAATTAATCGATGTTAGTTTCATCGAAAGGAATTAATCGATGTTAGTTTCATCGAAAGGAGTTATCGATGTTAGTTTCATCAAAAGGAGTTATCGATGTTAGTCATCGAAAGGAATTAATCGATGTTAGTTTCATCGAAAGGAATTAATCGATGTTAGTATCATCGAAAGGAGTTATCGATGTTAGTTTCATCGAAAGGAGTTATCGATGTAAGTTTCATCGAAGGGAGTTATCGATTATAGTTTAATCGAAGTGAGATTTTCAAATATGAGATATTTGAAAAGGAAGAGTTATCGGACATTAGTTATTCGAAGAAAGATTATCGAATATCGTTTATTCGAGAAGAAGTTAATCGAATATAGGTTATTCGAAGAAGAGTTAATCAAATAGAGATTTCTCGAAGAGAGTTAATCGGCAAATTCGATTATATCGAATTCGGGAAAGTACTTATACTTTCCAGTGTCTAAATAGAGATTTATTTATTTATAAATAAATAAGTGTTAGGTTAAGTATTCACTAATAAGAATAGAAGTTATAATTAAAGTTAGATAATTCGAAAGTAGGGATTATAACGTTATCGTTATAACCAATGTTTTAAATATAGAAGTGGACTAGTAAAATTGAATCCGAGAAAGGCGTAAAGAAGTTGTTAAAGATTAAAAGATAAACTTTGACCATTTCGAAGTTATAACGTTGTTCAGTTAAGGTCTGAGAGGTAATTATACCCCAACTTGAGTGACTTCCTTCTTAACTAAGAAATGGTAAGGTTTGATCGTAAAGGAGTTTTGGAAATGTTTTCCAAACGAGAATCAGAAATGTTTTCTGATAAAAGAAAATAAGAATTTAAAATATAGGGAAACAGGAGATAAGTAAATAAATGAACTAAAGAGATTAATGTTAAATGATGTTTGTTCGATATAATTTCCATTTGGAAATAATATCGTTGTTTGCACACTTGTTTTTCTTTGATAGTTAACTCACCGACTATCGAAGTTTTGACCATTTTAACGTTGTTAATATGGAGAGACCGGTTGGATTATTTATCCATAGAACCACTCTGTATTGGCATAAGCGTTGCGAATCATATATGCCAAAGATAATTGAAGACGGAGTAAAATGCAAGGGCTATCCTGTTTACAGAATAGTGCCTTCGGTTTGTCCAGTCCCAGGACAACTTGTATGGACGAAGGTCTGACAGAGTATATCCAATGGAGTGCGTAAGTTGATCAGTTCAAACGTATTCACGTTTGGTGGCGGAGGAATTCGTTTCTCTTAGCTGTATACCCGTGTTATTTTTGGATAAGTCAATTTGTGATTTGGCGGGTATGACGATGTGACATTTCTAAGTGAATGAAGATGGATGTCTGACATAGTATTTCCAGACGGTCACGTACATTGATTTCTTCAACCGTACCAAGAGTGGAAGCGGAGAAGGAAACTTCTTTTAGCTGACACGTAAGGTATGGTTGTAGACGTCAATTAGTGATTTTCGATGGATCTGACAATGTGGCATTCGAAGTGAATCTGATGTGAAAATAAAGCGTAGCTTCTAGCCTCAACATCCGGTAAATGACAGAAATCGGGCAGGCAGCATGGCTAAGTCGGTCGCACCGAAGTAGGGTGTATAATCACCTATCTAGTGAATATTCATTTGCTTCTTTTAATCTATCAATGCTGTCCCATATATATATACGGGAACGGTTGCTGATCCCAACCGTTGGTGATGTACATTCGATACACTCAAGCGAAATGAGTGGTCGGTCATGTGTGGCCGAGTTGCAAGATGTTCTTGTTGAACTCCAGTGTATCGTTCCTAGAGTACACTGATCGGAAGGTGATTCCATACCTTGTCATAGTTGGAAATCCATTATCCAATACGTGCTTGCGATTTTGATTGTATACTATATATGTAGAACGTGAGATGAAAGCGTTTCTGCTAGTTGATATCTATTTGTACATAGACATTATTATAATATCAAAAGGTTTTTGATATAAAGATATTTTGGATTCTCATAAGGGAAAAACCCGTTCCGTTCTGCGGCGTGGTCTTATGAGATATCGTTTACTTGTTCATATACCTGTTTACATGATTTGAGTTTATTCACACCAGTCCCATGACTGACCCAGAGTTTATTTGTTGTTTTCCCTAAACTCTTGGGTGCCTAAATTTGCACGGGCAGTCAAGTAGTCGGGTTTTACAGATATACTGGAAGAGCGTGGAGCAGGAGGCTTCAAGATCATATAGCTATAGTTATTTCCGCTGTGTTGTAAGTGTTGTACTCTGATAAGTGCTATTGTATACATAACTGTTATATTTCAAAGTTATGTTATCTATTATATGTTATTCGTTCCGCTGTGAGGTTCGTGTTACTCTGATGTTATGTTCTTATTCTTCTTCTATTCTAAGTTTCTATCTTATCTATTCTCACCTTCTAATTTCTTTCATTAACTATTCGGTTATTTTCGATCCTTGGATGTTCGATATGTGTTGTATATCGGATAACCAAGATCGCATTTTTCCGGGTCGTTACAAGAATATATAATCGAATTGTTTTATTTTCAGCATTGTTTTTAAAATAAAATTCACATTGTCTTTGAAATAGAAAATTTGCACTGTTTTGAAAATATAAATATCACTGTTTTAAAAATATAAAAATAGAAATATAAACATTGTTCTGAAAATAAAATACATACATTGGTTTTGAAAATGAAGTTAGCTTTGTTTTTAAAAGGAATTTTGCATTTGTTTTCGAAATAAAAATAGAATTTTTATATATTGAACTTCGATAGAAAAATAGAATTTTTATATATTGAACTTCGATAGAAAAATAGAATTTTTATATATTGAACTTCGATAGAAAAAGGGGATTTTTATATATTGAACTTCGATAGAAAAAGGGGATTTTTATATATTGAACTTCGATAGAAAAGGGGATTTTTATATATTGAACTTCGATAGAAAAATAGAATTTTTATATATTGAACTTCGATAGAAAAAGGGGATTTTTATATATTGAACTTCGATAGAAAAAGGGGATTTTTATATATTGAACTTCGATAGAAAAATGGGATTATGGAATTTTTATATATTGAACTTCGATAGAAAAATGGAATTTTTATATATTGAACTTCGATAGAAAAATAGAATTTTTATATATTGAACTTCGATAGAAAAATAGAATTTTCATATATTGAACTTCGATAGAAAAATAGAATTTTTATATATTGAACTTCGATAGAAAAATGGGTTTTTTATATATTGAACTTCGATAGAAAAATAGGATTTTTATATATTGAATAGCGAAGTAAAAATTCGATTTTTACATAGGTAGTGAAAGCGGACAACGAAGGTAACAAAAAGGCGGGAACGAAGAAGATTTCTATAAAAGAAAAGTCAAGATGCTTGGATAGCTTTCGGTGAGAATTTCTCACCTTTCAATTTCTTTTTCTATTTATATATATATACTAGGATGCAGACGGTGCTTAGTAGCACCCGACACAATCGTCCACAGACCATGGACTTGTTTGTTTGGTTGCAAATTAGTTAGATTATTTGATTGAAATTGAATTGTTTGGTGAAATGAATTGATATGATTGATGTGTGAAAGGCGTGGGCCTTCACTAGACCGGGGATAAGGCTAGGCCTCGTCCCGTTTCTAGTATCGTGTCGTTATGCCGCCGAAATTTTCTAAAATATGTTAGAAAAATAAAAATATCATTTTATTTAAAGAATGAACTGAATAGAAATTCATATGTTGGAATAAAATGTTTTATCGTTAAAAATATAATTTTTAACGCGAATGTGAATAAATAAATATTCATTTACAAACCAGACGGTTTGTTTATGTACACCTATTTGAAGGACATTGATTGGGTCGATAAATTTTACACATCGCCCAACTGCACAAATAAAATATGCGTTTGATTGTTTGAAACCCCACACGGGTGTTGGGATGAAATTTGAAGTTCACTCATCCTGATTGATTAAATATGTCGATCGATTGATTGACAGGCTGTTATAAGCGTTAGATATCTATATTTGATGCTTATACAGTGTAGTGCACTTTGGTTGATGATTGATTATTTTTCAATGCTATTATATGTGTGTAATGTATGGAAAATCCATATAATTAACTTTATATGGTAATTGATTGGGCCTCATTCCAATTTGAAAAATAAAGAATAATATAAAATAAAGGTTCATGTGTTGACAGTACTCATCCATTGAGATTGGTCATGTGTTGAACGAAATATTTTGAAAAAGAAATATTTGAAATAGAATATTCGAAAATAGAAATTTATGAAGCCGTGTTGATTAGATTGACGCCATTTTGACGTGAACGATATTTATATCGATTTAAAACGATTTCGAAATGAATTGAATATATAACGATTTCGAAATGAATTGAATATAAAACGATTTCGAAATGAATTGAATATATAACGATTTCGAAATGAATTGAATATATAACGATTTCGAAATGAATTGAATATATAACGATTTCGAAATGAATTGAATATATAACGATTTCGAAATGAATTGAATATATAACGATTTCGAAATGAATTGAATATATAACGATTTCGAAATGAATTGAATATATAACGATTTCGAAATGAATTGAATATATAAAGATTTCGAAATGAATTGAATATATAACGATTTCGAAATGAATTGAATATAAAACGATTTCGAAATGAATTGAATTGAAAACGATTTCGAAATGAATTGAATTGAAAACGATTTCGAAATGGATTGAATTGAAAACGAGTTCAAATTGAAATGAAAGCGAATTGAAATGAATTCAAATTGAATTGAAATTTGAATTGAATAGAATTGAATTTTAAAACGAATTTATAAAGAAGAATTCAATTTTGATTTGAATTGAAAAGAAAGTTGAAATTGCTTTTGAAACGATTTCAAAACTATTTATATAATTCGTTTTAAATAGAAATCGACGAAGTATATATTATATATATAATATAATGGCCTGAATAGAACGCGCCGCGGCAGTTCGTGAATTTCGACCATTTATTTCAAACGGACATTGCGGGAGATCCGACCGTCGGATTCTCCTAAAACCGGAACCGTTGGGTTCGTATCGAAAAGAGCTTTCTAACGAATATTAGAAATTAGAAATCTAACGGTTGGATTTGGAGTTACGTCCAAATCAAATTTGAAAAAGGTCGCTATAAGTGCAGTTCGATGGCCATTGTTGAAAATCGACTATACGGGCCTTGATAAAATTATTAAAAATAGTAATAATTTGTGTAAAATCATAAGAAATGATTTAGAAAGGATTGGGATGAAAAACTCCATATTTGAAAAGATAAAAATAGATTTTTATCGAAATGAACTAGTTTTGAACTAGAAATATAATTCTATTTATTTTTAAATAAATAAATTGAATTTGAAAAGGGTTTTAAAAATAACCAGAATATCCAATGATTGCATTGGAGTGGATTTGAATCGAAATTGTCTTCGGAATATTTCGATGTTGGAATTCGTGATTATACAAATGTTGTTATGGAAATTTGAAAGATATAGATATATATATCGTTATTTCCAATACGATATTTGTTAGTCGTAGAATTTGATATTGAATATAAGCCGGTATATTTTCTATTCAGAGCCTTGTGTTTAATATCAAATGTGATTTGGGTTTGTCGTGAATGGTGTCTTCACTAACACTGTTCTTGAACCCAGTTGAGAAAAGATTAAATCTTTTTATTTAGATGAAATGAAGTGTACCAATTAAATAATATTTAATTGGAATTGAATTGATATTGATTTTTGGGTTTATCGTGGACAGTGTTTTTAAATAACACTCGTTCTTTAACCCGATAATTAATGAAGGTGATTTTGGGTTTATTGTGAGCTGTGTTTTTAAATGACACGGATTCTTTAACCCAGTCACAGATTAAAACTAAGTGGATTTTTAATGAATCTTTAATTAGATTGAAATAATCGAAATGGAGTATCACCAGTTTTGCTCCAGGCGATAGTTAAATCTTTAATTAGATTTGAACGTGAAATGGTAATTGAATTTACCGATAACACCGTGGTGTTAGATATGAAGTATAACCAGTTTTACTTCATGGGATGAATAGGTTGGGATTGGGAAATTAAAACAAATGATTACTTCGGTAAGGTTCGTTAATCCCGACTAGTTTGAATTGATATTCAAAAATAGATTATAGAATAAATTCAAGAAATTTATCTTTGATAAAATTAATGGGAACCTTTCCCTATGAATGTGAAATTTAGAAACTAACTGTCGGTTAGCCAAGCAGAATGGTTTTCTGGATATTGATCTGATGTTGGTTTCGGCCTTCGGGGTTAATATTTGGGGAATTATTCTCTTGATAAATTTACGGTTAGTGACTAATGAATTGGAATGAGGCGTATGTTGTGTTTGCGTAACACTTATTTAAAATATACGCGAGTTATTCGGGAAGACTGGGTTTATCCCATTCTGAATAACTGATACGACGATAAGTCGAAGATGAAGATGATGGTCGAAGACCGGAGGTCTTCACGTCGTTTGGGTAATTACTGATGATCTTGATTGGGCTGTACACCCAAGAAGATGGAAACAGTTAGTGATCGTCCAGACGTACTTGGAGATCGATGGATATGCGGGGTACTAGGTGCCTCCGGTTTCGTTCAGACCCAGAACGGACTTGTAAATGGACTGTGTGTCTGACATTGGATTTTAGTCCGTGTGATTGATCTCTATTAAATATATATCTGTTTGGCGGCGGAGAATTTATTCTCTTGCTTAACGCCCTTCTCTGAGACGTACGAGCTCAGGGGTTATATATTGATGGATATCAATCGCATGGAGTGAATTGCCTGTGTGGCATGCCAAAGTGGCAAATGATCAAGGCTTCTGTTGAAAAGCAAAGTCTTGTGGTGATGATCGAAGCACGGCCTTTGTGGCGTAGCTTTGTGTAACGCTTACTTCGCGAGTTTCACACCCGGTATGAACCAAAAACGGGAGACGGACCTCAGGGAGGGCCTACGTTTCCTCCTAGCTAAAAGTGGCGTCAGTGGTTTTACACGCCCTGACGAGTTTGACTTATGTTGTTGTTGCTGTTGCGAGGCGCCTCGGATTGATCGGTCGTTCTCGAACCGATGGAGTCATTTAGTTGGCTCGCTTACGCCCCAAAGGGCGGCGAAACGTAGTGCTCAGGTATAATAATCCACATCGGTGGACCGGCCCTGAGGATCCATGGGGCAGTTGCGGCTGTTCCTGAGACTCGGGCTAGGCAGTCTCGAATCAGTGAGGATCTTGCCCCTAGCCTCGGTTCATACCATAAATGATAACCCAACTTCCAATACGACATTTGCGGTTTTGATTGTAAACTTAAATATGGCGACATAGTGTTATGGGCCATTCATGCCGCCTATGATTGATACTTATGATTTGAAGTTGTTTTATACACTATGCACTTATAATAGTATCAAATGATTTGTTTTAAACGTATCAAGCATTCTTTGGCTGTTATAAGGGAAAACCCTATCCTCGGCTGCGTTGCATTGTGTGATGGGACCTGGGTCTTATAACAGCTTCATTTTTCTTTATTTAGCATTGCGCTGTTTGTTTTACGCACTGGTATTCTTGGGAGGAAACCCGTTCCGTGTTATACGGCGTGGTCCCTTGATTTATCTAACTTTAAAATAAAGATTAATAACTGTTTTAGTTCTCACACCAGTCCCATGACTGACCTGGAGTTTATTGTTTTAACCTAAACTCTGGGTGCCCTTATTTTCGACACGGGCAGCTAGTAGTTTTGGTTTTGCAGATTTATATTCACAGGATCCTGGTTTACAGCTGGAACGATATCCGGAAAGCTTTGTATCCGTATATCTCCTTCTAGTTGTGTATTGTATTATTTTCCGCTGCTATGTATTTAAATGTAATTTAAATCTCTGATATTTCTGTGTAATATTCATTTATACTCTGTATATTCTTGTAATCTGATGCATTGTTGTAACATACAATGAAATGTTCTTCTGTATGCGTTCTGTTTTGTCGTATTCTCAAACGATAGGGCGTTTCGAACGGTCTGGGTCGGTTTAGCGACTGGTTCGGACCGAGCGAAATTTCATGTCGTCACAGTTGGTATCAGAGCTTTGGTTTACAAAGCTCAGAGAACAAGGCACATTAGAACCATACGAAAGAATTCATCAGATATTGGATTAGTAATATCCATCGAGAATGACTCGTTAGAGATGGGATCAGTAGTATCCTAGAACGAGTGTGAAGAGTATTTTTTTAAAATGAAAACAAATTTTTGTTTTGAAAATTCAAATCAATTATTCGTATTTGATTATCTATTTATATTGAGTTGGACAGTCCAGTATATAAAGATTTTGCGTATACGTCTGATCCGTGTATTCAAAGTTTTAATATATTGGATAGATATAGCATCACACTCTAGTCGCCCGAAGATGATATTGATGATAGCGATCGCATCATCAACATTTATGTTCGAGTTTCGAATGTGTGATTTTCTATATATTTCCTATTGACTGGTGTGAGAACCAAAATTAGATAGGGCCTATTGTTGTGATTTGGCATCAAAAATTTGATTTTTGTATATATATCAAAATTATGAATTAGAAAAGCTAATCAACTAATTGATTGATGTTTGTGTTGTTTGTTTATTTGTTTGCTAATTTTTAGCCATTTAGCCTAACAGAACCAAATATTGAATTATATCGAAAATTGGTTGTGTTTGCTTGCATATACATATACTTGCATTGAACAGGTCATAGCAAGGAGGCTAGAGCAGAGAATAAAATTTGTTTGCCCGACAAATAGGTACATGTTTACTACATAACTTCCTGTTTTGTTTGGGTGATGATGATTTTGTGAGCCTATTGGCTAGCCGCTTGGCTTTTTCTTTTTCTTTTTGAGATTTGAAGGACCGGGGAAGCTATTTGAAATTCCCCGATGCTCCCGGTGCAGGGGAGGTTATGGCGAAATTTTTCGAAAATTTAGGGTGTTAGCCAAATTTTTGAAATTTTTGAAAATTCTCAGAAACTGAAAAGTTGGTGAATGGAAGCCAGATCGAACGTAGAGTTAAATAATCAAACCACTTTCGACTTTGTTCCTTTTCGGGGACGAAAAGTTTTAAGTTGGGGAGATTGTTTTTGTTTTAAAAATAAAATAAAATTAACAAGTGTTTTAGAAATAAAAACATTGCTTTAAATTTCGGATTTTTAAATGTAAAAATATTGTATAATTTCAGATTTTTAAATATGAAACACAAAAAAAAGGAATATGATTTCACTTCATGGATATATATATATGAGAAGTGTTATAAAAATACGTTTTTTTTACATATACATTAGCGATAAGAAAATGCGATTAGAACATATAATCGAATTGTTTTATTTTCAGCATTGTTTTTAAAATAAAATTCACATTGTCTTTGAAATAGAAAATTTGCACTGTTTTGAAAATATAAATATCACTGTTTTAAAAATATAAAAATAGAAATATAAACATTGTTCTGAAAATAAAATACATACATTGGTTTTGAAAATGAAGTTAGCTTTGTTTTTAAAAGGAATTTTGCATTTGTTTTCGAAATAAAAATAGAATTTTTATATATTGAACTTCGATAGAAAAATAGAATTTTTATATATTGAACTTCGATAGAAAAATAGAATTTTTATATATTGAACTTCGATAGAAAAAGGGGATTTTTATATATTGAACTTCGATAGAAAAAGGGGATTTTTATATATTGAACTTCGATAGAAAAGGGGATTTTTATATATTGAACTTCGATAGAAAAATAGAATTTTTATATATTGAACTTCGATAGAAAAAGGGGATTTTTATATATTGAACTTCGATAGAAAAAGGGGATTTTTATATATTGAACTTCGATAGAAAAAGGGGATTTTTATATATTGAACTTCGATAGAAAAATAGAATTTTTATATATTGAACTTCGATAGAAAAATGGAATTTTTATATATTGAACTTCGATAGAAAAATGGAATTTTTATATATTGAACTTCGATAGAAAAATAGAATTTTTATATATTGAACTTCGATAGAAAAATAGAATTTTCATATATTGAACTTCGATAGAAAAATAGAATTTTTATATATTGAACTTCGATAGAAAAATGGGAATTTTATATATTGAACTTCGATAGAAAAATAGGATTTTTATATATTGAATAGCGAAGTAAAAATTCGATTTTTACATAGGTAGTGAAAGCGGACAACGAAGGTAACAAAAAGGCGGGAACGAAGAAGATTTCTATAAAAGAAAAGTCAAGATGCTTGGATAGCTTTCGGTGAGAATTTCTCACCTTTCAATTTCTTTTTCTATTTATATATATATACTAGGATGCAGACGGTGCTTAGTAGCACCCGACACAATCGTCCACAGACCATGGACTTGTTTGTTTGGTTGCAAATTAGTTAGATTATTTGATTGAAATTGAATTGTTTGGTGAAATGAATTGATATGATTGATGTGTGAAAGGCGTGGGCCTTCACTAGACCGAGGATAAGGCTAGGCCTCGTCCCGTTTCTAGTATCGTGCCGTTATGCCGCCGAAATTTTCTAAAATATGTTAGAAAAATAAAAATATCATTTTATTTAAAGAATGAACTGAATAGAAATTCATATGTTGGAATAAAATGTTTTATCGTTAAAAATATAATTTTTAACGCGAATGTGAATAAATAAATATTCATTTACAAACCAGACGGTTTGTTTATGTACACCTATTTGAAGGACATTGATTGGGTCGATAAATTTTACACATCGCCCAACTGCACAAATAAAATATGCGTTTGATTGTTTGAAACCCCACACGGGTGTTGGGATGAAATTTGAAGTTCACTCATCCTGATTGATTAAATATGTCGATCGATTGATTGACAGGCTGTTATAAGCGTTAGATATCTATATTTGATGCTTATACAGTGTAGTGCACTTTGGTTGATGATTGATTATTTTTCAATGCTATTATATGTGTGTAATGTATGGAAAATCAATATAATAACTTTATATGGTAATTGATTGGGCCTCATTCCAATTTGAAAAATAAAGAATAATATAAAATAAAGGTTCATGTGTTGACAGTACTCATCCATTGAGATTGGTCATGTGTTGAACGAAATATTTTGAAAAAGAAATATTTGAAATAGAATATTCGAAAATAGAAATTTATGAAGCCGTGTTGATTAGATTGACGCCATTTTGACGTGAACGATATTTATATCGATTTAAAACGATTTCGAAATGAATTGAATATATAACGATTTCGAAATGAATTGAATATAAAACGATTTCGAAATGAATTGAATATATAACGATTTCGAAATGAATTGAATATATAACGATTTCGAAATGAATTGAATATATAACGATTTCGAAATGAATTGAATATATAACGATTTCGAAATGAATTGAATATATAACGATTTCGAAATGAATTGAATATATAACGATTTCGAAATGAATTGAATATAAAACGATTTCGAAATGAATTGAATTGAAAACGATTTCGAAATGAATTGAATTGAAAACGATTTCGAAATGGATTGAATTGAAAATGAGTTCAAATTGAAATGAAAGCGAATTGAAATGAATTCAAATTGAATTGAAATTTGAATTGAATAGAATTGAATTTTAAAACGAATTTATAAAGAAAAATTCAATTTTGATTTGAATTGAAAAGAAAGTTGAAATTGCTTTTGAAACGATTTCAAAACTATTTATATAATTCGTTTTAAATAGAAATCGACAAAGTATATATTATATATATTATATATATAATATAATGGCCTGAATAGAACGCGCCGCGCCGCTGCAGTTCGTGAATTTCGACCATTTATTTCAAACGGACATTGCGGGAGATCCGACCGTCGGATTCTCCTAAAACCGGAACCGTTGGGTTCGTATCGAAAAGAGCTTTCTAACGAATATTAGAAATTAGAAATCTAACGGTTGGATTTGGAGTTACGTCCAAATCAAATTTGAAAAAGGTCGCTATAAGTGCAGTTCGATGGCCATTGTTGAAAATCGACTGTACGGGCCTTGATAAAATTATTAAAAATAGTAATAATTTGTGTAAAATCATAAGAAATGATTTAGAAAGGATTGGGATGAAAAACTCCATATTTGAAAAGATAAAAATAGATTTTTATCGAAATGAACTAGTTTTGAACTAGAAATATAATTCTATTTATTTTTAAATAAATAAATTGAATTTGAAAAGGGTTTTAAAAATAACCAGAATATCCAATGATTGCATTGGAGTGGATTTGAATCGAAATTGTCTTCGGAATATTTCGATGTTGGAATTCGTGATTATACAAATGTTGTTATGGAAATTTGAAAGATATAGATATATATATCGTTATTTCCAATACGATATTTGTTAGTCGTAGAATTTGATATTGAATATAAGCCGGTATATTTTCTATTCAGAGCCTTGTGTTTAATATCAAATGTGATTTGGGTTTGTCGTGAATGGTGTCTTCACTAACACTGTTCTTGAACCCAGTTGAGAAAAGATTAAATCTTTTTATTTAGATGAAATGAAGTGTACCAATTAAATAATATTTAATTGGAATTGAATTGATATTGATTTTTGGGTTTATCGTGGACAGTGTTTTTAAATAACACTCGTTCTTTAACCCGATAATTAATGAAGGTGATTTTGGGTTTATTGTGAACTGTGTTTTTAAATGACACGGATTCTTTAACCCAGTCACAGATTAAAACTAAGTGGAGTTTTAATGAATCTTTAATTAGATTGAAATAATCGAAATGGAGTATCACCAGTTTTGCTCCAGGCGATAGTTAAATCTTTAATTAGATTTGAACGTGAAATGGTAATTGAATTTACCGATAACACCGTGGTGTTAGATATGAAGTATAACCAGTTTTACTTCATGGGATGAATAGGTTGGGATTGGGAAATTAAAACAAATGATTACTTCGGTAAGGTTCGTTAATCCCGACTAGTTTGAATTGATATTCAAAAATAGATTATAGAATAAATTCAAGAAATTTATCTTTGATAAAATTAATGGGAACCTTTCCCTATGAATGTGAAATTTAGAAACTAACTGTCGGTTAGCCAAGCAGAATGGTTTTCTGGATATTGATCTGATGTTGGTTTCGGCCGTCGGGGTTAATATTTGGGGAATTATTCTCTTGATAAATTTACGGTTAGTGACTAATGAATTGGAATGAGGCGTATGTTGTGTTTGCGTAACACTTATTTAAAATATACGCGAGTTATTCGGGAAGACCGGGTTTATCCCATTCTGAATAACTGATACGACGATAAGTCGAAGATGAAGATGATGGTCGAAGACCGGAGGTCTTCACGTCGTTTGGGTAATTACTGATGATCTTGATTGGGCTGTACACCCAAGAAGATGGAAACAGTTAGTGATCGTCCAGACGTACTTGGAGATCGATGGATATGCGGGGTACTAGGTGCCTCCGGTTTCGTTCAGACCCAGAACGGACTTGTAAATGGACTGTGTGTCTGACATTGGATTTTAGTCCGTGTGATTGATCTCTATTAAATATATATCTGTTTGGCGGCGGAGAATTTATTCTCTTGCTTAACGCCCTTCTCTGAGACGTACGAGCTCAGGGGTTATATATTGATGGATATCAATCGCATGGAGTGAATTGCCTGTGTGGCATGCCTAAGTGGCAAATGATCAAGGCTTCTGTTGAAAAGCAAAGTCTTGTGGTGATGATCGAAGCACGGCCTTTGTGGCGTAGCTTTGTGTAACGCTTACTTCGCGAGTTTCACACCCGGTATGAACCAAAAACGGGAGACGGACCTCAGGGAGGGCCTACGTTTCCTCCTAGCTAAAAGTGGCGTCAGTGGTTTTACACGCCCTGACGAGTTTGACTTATGTTGTTGTTGCTGTTGCGAGGCGCCTCGGATTGATCGGTCGTTCTCGAACCGATGGAGTCATTTAGTTGGCTCGCTTACGCCCCAAGGGGCGGCGAAACGTAGTGCTCAGGTATAATAATCCACATCGGTGGACCGGCCCTGAGGATCCATGGGGCAGTTGCGGCTGTTCCTGAGACTCGGGCTAGGCAGTCTCGAATCAGTGAGGATCTTGCCCCTAGCCTCGGTTCCTACCATAAATGATAACCCAACTTCCAATACGACCTTTGCGGTTTTGATTGTAAACTTATATATGGCGACATAGTGTTATGGGCCATTCATGCCGCCTATGATTGATACTTATGATTTGAAGTTGTTTTATACACTATGCACTTATAATAGTATCAAATGATTTGTTTTAAACGTATCAAGCATTCTTTGGCTGTTATAAGGGAAAACCCTATCCTCGGCTGCGTTGCATTGTGTGATGGGACCTGGGTCTTATAACAGCTTCATTTTTCTTTATTTAGCATTGCGCTGTTTGTTTTACGCACGGGTATTCTTGGGAGGAAACCCGTTCCGTGTTATACGGCGTGGTCCCTTGATTTATCTAACTTTAAAATAAAGATTAATAACTGTTTTAGTTCTCACACCAGTCCCATGACTGACCTGGAGTTTATTGTTTTAACCTAAACTCTGGGTGCCCTTATTTTCGACACGGGCAGCTAGTAGTTTTGGTTTTGCAGATTTATATTCACAGGATCCTGGTTTACAGCTGGAACGATATCCGGAAAGCTTTGTATCCGTATATCTCCTTCTAGTTGTGTATTGTATTATTTTCCGCTGCTATGTATTTAAATGTAATTTAAATCTCTGATATTTCTGTGTAATATTCATTTATACTCTGTATATTCTTGTAATCTGATGCATTGTTGTAACATACAATGAAATGTTCTTCTATATGCGTTCTGTTTTTTCGTGTTCTCAAACGATTGGGCGTTTCGAACGGTCTGGGTCGGTTTAGCGACTGGTTCGGACCGAGCGAAATTTCATGTCGTCACAGTCCTCCCTGAGGTCCTCTCCCGTTTTTGGTTCACAATCGGGGTGCGAGGTTTGCGAATCAACGTTACACAAAGGTATGCCACACAGGCTGTGCTTTGATCATCACCACAAGACTTTGCATTTCAACAGAAGCCTCGATCAATTGCATCTTAGCATGCCACACAGGCAATTCACTCCATGCGTTTGATATCCATCAGTATATAACCCCTGAGCTCATACGTCTCAGAGAAGGGCGTTAAGCAAGAGAATAAATTCTCCGCCGCCAAACAGATATATATTTAATAGAGATCAATCACACAGACTAAAATCCAACGTCAGACACACAGTCCATTTACAAGTCCGTTCTGGGTCTGAACGAAACCGGAGGCACCTAGTACCCCGCATATCCATCGATCTCCAAGTACGTCTGGACGATCACCAACTGTTTCCATCTTCTTGGGTGTACAGCCCAATCAAGATCATCAGTAATCACCCAAACGACGTGAAGACCTCTGGTCTTCGACCATCGTCTTCATCTTCGACTTATCGTCGTATCAGTTATTCAGAATGGGAGAAACCCGGTCTTTCCGAATAACTCGCGTATATTTTAAATAAGTGTTACACAAACACAACATACGCCTCATTCCAATTCATCAGTCACTAACCGTAAATTAACCAGAGAATAATTCCCCAAATATTAACCCCGAAGGCCGAAACCAACATCAGATCAATATCCAGAAAACCATTCTGCTTGGCTAACCGACAGTTAGTTTCTAAATTTCACATTCATAGGGAAAGGTTCCCATTAATTTTATCCAAGATAAATTCCTTGAATTTATTCTTTAATCTACTTTTGAATATTAATTCAAACTAGTCGGTATTAACGAACCTTACTGAAGTAATCATTTGTTTTAATTTCCCAACCCCAATCTATTCATCCCATGAAGTAAAACTGGTCATACTTCATATCTAACACCACGGTGTTATCGGTAAATTCAATTACCATTTCACGTTCAAATCTAATTAAAGATTTAACTAACGTCTGGAGCAAAACTGGTGATACTCCATCCTTGATCATTTCAATCTAATTAAAGATTCATTAAAACTCCACTTAGTTTTAATCTGTGACTGGGTTAAAGAATCAGTGTCATTTAAAACACGGTCCACAATAAACCCAAAATCACATTCATTAATTATCGGGTTAAAGAACAAGTGTTATTTAAAACACTGTTCACGATAAACCCAAAAATCAATATCAATTCAATTCCAATTAAATATTATTTAATTGGTACACTTCATTAAATCTAAATAAAAAGATTTAATCTTTTCTCAACTAGGTTCCAGAACAGTGTTAATGAAGCCACCATTCACGACAAACCCAAATCACATTTGATATTCAATACAAGGCTCTGAATAGAAAATATATCGGCTAATATTCAATATCAAATTCTATGATTAACAAATGTCGTATTGGAAATAACGATATAAATATATATCTTTCAAATTTCCATAACAACATCTGTATAATCACGAATTCCAACATCGAAATATTCCGAAGACAATTTCGATTCAAATCCACTCCAATGCAATCATTGGAAATTTTGGTTATTTTCAAAACCATTTCAAATTCAATTTATTTATTTAAAAATAAATAGAATTATAATTCTAGTTCAAAAATAGTTCATTTCATTAAAAATCTATTTTTATCTTTTCAAATATGGAGTTTTTCATCGCAATTCTTTCTAAATCATTTCTTATGATTTTACACAAATTATTGGTATTTTTAATAATTTTAACAAGGCCCGTACAGTCGATTTCCACCAATGGCCATCGAACTGCACTTACAACGACCTTTTCCTAATTTGATTTGGACATAATTCCAAATCCAACCATTAGATTTCAAATTTCTAATATTCATTAGAAAGCTCTTTTCGGTACGAACCCAATGGTTCCGGTTTTATGAGAATCCGACGGTCGGATCTCCCGCGATATCCATTCGAAGTCAATGGTCGAAATTCGCGAACTACCGCGGCGCGGCGCGTTCTATTCAGGCCATTATATTATATATATATATATATATATATATATAATATAATATATACTTCGTCCATTTCCTTTTAAAACGTATTTTATAAATCGTTTTAAATTCGTTTTCAAAACGATTTCAACTTCATATTCAATTTCAAATCAAAATTGAATATTCCAATATAAATTCGTTTTAAATTCATTTCAAATCGATTTCAATTCAAATTGATTTTTAATTCAATTTCGATTTGTTTTCAATTAAATTTCGATTCGTATTCAATTCTATTAAATTTCAATTCGAATTCCTTTCTGTTCGAATTCAATTCGAATTCATTTCTATTCGAATTTCAAATCATTTCAGTGTATTTCAAATTTCAAATCAATTCAGTTTAATTCGAATTTCAATTCACTTTAAATATAATTCGAATTTCAATTCATTTCAATATAGTTCGAATTTCAAATCTATTCAATTTCAAATCTATTCAATATTTATTGAAGAATGAATAAAATCGATATAAATATCGTTCACGTCGAAATGGCGTCAATCTAACCAACACGGCTTCATATGTTTCTATTTTCAAATATTCTATTTCAAATATTTCTATTTCAAATATTTCTATTCAAATATTCCTCTTCAAATATTTCTATTTCAAATATTTCCATTTCAAATATTTCCATTTCAAATATTTTTATTTCAAAACTGGAATGAGGCCCAATCAATTACCATATAATGTTAATTATATGGATTTTCTACAACACATGTATATATCAACAACGATGAATAATCAACCATCATCCAAAGTGCATTCTACACTGTATAAGCATCAAATATAAATATTCAACGCTTATAACAGCCTGTCAATCAATCGATCGACATACAACTAAACAATCGGGATTAGTGTACGTCAAATATCATCCCAATACCCGTGTGGGGTTTCAAACAATCAAACACAGATTTTATTTGTGCAGTTGGGCAATGTGTAAAATTTATCATCCCAATCAATATCAGTCAAATGTGTGTATACAAACAAATCATCCGATTTGTTTATTTTTATTTCATTTCATATACACATTAAAAATTCTATTTTTAACTATAAAATATTTTCCCTTATAAAATATTTTATTTCATTTCTCATCACATCACACAATCAACTACACATCAAAATTAAACAACCAAGCATACAAGCCGTCCATGGTCTGTGGACGACGGGTGTCGGGTGCTACTAAACACCATCTGCATCCTAGTATATATTTCAACTAGAAAAATAAATTAAAGGTGAGAAGTTCTCACAGATTAGCTAATCCAATTCCATGGCTCTTCTTATGTAGAAATCTTCGTCGTTTCCTCTTTCATCACTTTCTTTGCCCGTATCCTCTACAGATATAAAAATCACATTTTTACTTCATTATTCAATATATAAAAATCAAATTTTTACTTCGTTATTCAATATATAAAAATCGAATTTTTACTTCGTTATTCAATATATAAAAATCGAATTTTTACTCTTTCATCATATAAAAATCGAATTTTTACTTCGTTATTCAATATATAAAAATCGAACTTTTATTTCGCTTTCGGAATCGAACCCACCGCCTGTCATCCATAGCTAATTACCCCCATTCCAAACACAATGGGATATGTCCCGTAAGCTGATTCGATCGTTTCGATCAGTTTTCGTCAAAATCAACATATAACTCTATATATGGAATTTGAACGCGCATTTCAATTTACTGGGGTCACATACTAATTCGAAAAATTCCCAAAAAATATTTTCTAGCTTCGTATTGATGATACGGTCCTAAAAAAACTAGTTTCGTCGAATTCTGAGATCGTTTGAAAAATGGCCAATTTCCAGTCGATTAAAATCAATTGAAGTTGGTCAAACGTGTTTTCCTTTGCCACGCTCACATATTGATTCGAAAAATTATGAAATTTGAAACCTAGCAATAACTTGACATCACGGACCCAACAAAAGTTGTTTCGTCGAAATCCGAGGTCGTTTGCAAAATGTCTATTTTTAAGGGCCTGAATTCCATAGCGACTATTCAGAATTTTCAACTGGACATATCTTTTGATTCCCACTATGAAATTTCAATTTTTCGGATTCGTTGGAAAGATATTCAAAATTAGATCCTATTATTTTTGGTTTCACTAAAATCCGGATTGTTTTGCACCCGGTACATTCAATTGAAGTTTGAAATCGAAATATCGAACTACCGCGCCATTTTCAATTCTATTTATAATTATATATAATTATTTATATTCTAACGACGACGTATATAATATATACGTCGAATTCTATTCAAAATAAATTTTTCGTCGATATTATTTAAAATAATCCATTTTAAATGTTCAAAATTCACTAAAATTGCCAAAATAAAAATTTTAAACTGGCCCAGATTTTCGGGTTGTTACAATTTTCCAGCCTTGTTTGTGAGTAAAAACGTCTCTCATGTCTCTTATACTTCTTAGTCCTACACCCTCTTCTTCTTTGGGTCTGCAGAGGTCCGCAAATTTGATTTTATGATATCCTCCTCTCATATAAAGCCAGCACAAACCTTTTCTATCTTTTCAATAGAGGCAACAGGAATTTGAAATGTTTGCAACCAGAAGTTAATCTTCGCGTGAATAACAGTATGTACCAATTCAGTTCTTCCTGCTAACGATAAAGTTTTTTAACTCAAGCCTTGCAGCTTGTCTTTAATTTTACTGATCAATTCCACACATTCTCTATCAGTGATTTTATTAGTTGATAAAGGGACGCCCAAGTATTTTACTGGTAAGGTTCCTTCAGTAACCCCCAAAATTTCAAGAATATCATTTTTATCTCCATGAAACTTGTTAAAATAACATTTTGTTTTGTTCTCACTCACTCTCAGCTCCACAAACATCTCCAGTAATTGAAAATTGTTTCTGATGGTTCTTGCAGCAATTTCATTCGATTTTATGCATATTATCAGGTCATTAGCATATAAGAGGTGGCTTATCTTAGGTTGGAAATTGCAAACAGTCTGAATTTGTCTGTTGTGCTCCGACAATTCCATTTAGAGAGAGAAGTAATCCATAGCAACCGCAAACGGGTAAGGAGGCAAAGGATCTCCTTGTCTTATCCCCTATTTGATCCAATGAATCCCTTAGGGATACCATTGATCAAAATAGAAAATGTAGGGGTAGAAATACATTCATTCACCAACTTAACAAATTTGGTAGGGAATCCCATACAATCTAGCATATGTATTATGAAGTTACGATTTATTTTGTCATATGCTTTGTGAAGGTCAACTTTCAAACAGAATTTGTCAGCACCAGGTTTATTGAAATTTCTTACAAGTTCATGAGCCAACAGCGAGTTCTCTGAATTATTTCTACCTTTTATGAATGCACTCTAACACTCTGAGATGATGTCTGGTAGAATCTATTTCATTCTGTTGCATATCACCTTGCTGAGAATTTTATATAGCACATTGCAGCAAGCGATAGGCCTGAATTCTTCTGGTCTGGTGGGATTTTCAACTTTTGGAATGAGACATATGAAAGTGTGGTTCATTTCTTTAATTATTTTTCTAGATACGAATGCTTCTTGAATAGCTTGTGTTACATTCACTTTCAGGTGCTGCCAGTGCTTTACAAAGAGCCCAACCCCTACCCCATCTGGACCTGGGCTGGAGTCAACACTGATGCTTTGGAGACCAGCCAAACTTCATCATGCAAGACTTGACTAACCAGCAGCCTCTTGCCTCTGGAGTTAACATCCCTCTTGCAGTGAATAATAGGTTGGTTAGTTTCACACTCACTATTATACAATGTAGTAAAATATTCAATAGCTTCTCTCTTAAGCTTTTGAAGATCAGTACAGTTGTTCCCTTGATTATTAATCAAGTGTAAACTACTGTTGAAATGTTTGCGAATGGACATTTTGGTATAGAAATTTTTTGTTCATTCATCTCCTTCAGATATCCACTGCACTTTTTCTTTTTGCTTTAGTTCAATGGATTTATTTTTGAGAGCCTTTTTCAACTCTATTTGAATTGATTGATATTTACTCCGGATTTCATCTGAGTTGTCCCGTGCATCAATGGCTTGAAACAATTTTTCACAATCTTTTTGCATTTGATCAATATTGTCATTGTCCCTTGGTCTACATTTATTCCATTCTTTAAGTCTCTATTTAGTAAATTTAAGCATTTGAAGAATTTTGTAACCAGCACATCCTTCTTGTAATTCACAGAGGTTAAAGTTAATTGCTTCATCATAACCCTCAATGTATTGCCAAGCATTAACATATCTAAAAGGCTTTCCTTTTGAGTTATTCATTTTACCTAGAAATTGTATAATTATAGGACTATAATCACTAGTGAAAGTAGAAAGAATTTCCACATTAGTGTCTGGCAAATTTATGATACATTCAGTGTTGACCAACACTCTATCCAATTTACATGATATTTTCTTATTATCTCCACTTCTCCCTGTGTATTTCAGGCCGCTATGCACTAGTTCCAACAGTTCGGCTCCAGAAATACAGTTATTGAACTCTGTAAGTTGAACTACTCTCACAGGCACACCTCCAGATTTATCTTCTTTATTTAAAACATCATTAAAATCTCCACTTACTATCTATGGAATACTCACATTTTTTAATATGCCTATGATTTTGGTCCACAAGTCTTTTCTTTCTTGGGAAAAGTTTGTTGCATATACTGCCGTGATTATAAGATGAAAACCACCACTGTTTTTAGCATCAAAGGTAATTTGTTGTGTGTCTTTGTGTAATATTTTTATCTGCCATACTGATTTAAAACATACAACAAGAATTCTACCCTTGCATCCTCTATCATTATTATTACATGATATCCATTCATCCCCAAAAGTGTTAATGAAATAGTTCATATTGTCATCAATGAACTTATTTTCCAAGATACACATGATACAAGGTGAATACATCATTCTAATATTATAGAGGTCTAGTTTACGTGTATCATTATTAAGACCTCTAACATTCCATGTGATAACAGTCATTTAAAGAGTGATAACTTGCTCCTCAGAGTCATGTGTGAGGGATATATCACATCTTTGTTTTTACCTTCTTATGTTTCTCTGCAAATTGCTTGTCATATTCTTTGTAACAACCCGCAATTTTGACCGTGCCGAATCGACAAAACATGTCAACTCGAAATGTCCAAAACAACAGATTGTTATTAGCTTCTGAGGTAATTAGAATAAATCACAGAATCACAGATCACAGACATAGATACAGAGAAATATAATATCTCACAGCAGAAAATTTAAAATACAATAGTAGTTCATGAAGCTACTAAATAAAATTTACATCAGAGTTTAAATAAATAATACAGCGGAAGTTTAATACAATAAATAATTGATAATAGAATGACAGAAGTAACTAAATGACTAGATCAATTGATCAACAGGTAGATATAGATGAGCCAAATCCAATATAATCTTCAAACTCCAAGGATAGGTCTCGAAACTGGAATACTAGATCTGACCCGAGCAATAATGCAAACAAAATAACTCGGATCAGGACTGACATTCTCATGGAAGTAAATCAACTCAAATGAAATGTTCGATGAAAGGCAATCAGTAACTTAAAGGATGTTTGGGATTACCATCCTCTAAGGATCCGTCAAACTAATACTATATAGTATAATACGCTATATACAATAGTGTCTATTAGTAAAGTAAAATATAAAAATAGCGTAAGCAGGATTACCAAGATTACCCTTACACTGTTTGAATATTCCCATAGTATATACAGTACCGTAATTCCTCCGTAAACTGGAGGTTGATCAGAGGGCACTCCATATAAAACGATACAAAACAAAGTCGTAGTAGGATCGTATAAGGCATGTGACAAGGCACGCAAGGAATGCCAGGGTGGATTCACCGTTTGCAGAGCCGGACTGGTGGTAACGCATAGTAGCTACTATCGCCCACCTTGATACACACTCCTATAATCAAAAGGCCCCAAATCAAATCTCACAGTAATAGAATAATATCGAAGAAGTGTGCTCGATAAGAGGTATGACCTCACTTGGTCCGTGCATAGCTCCTGTTTTAGCCACATCATGCTGACTCAAGGTAGTCAGGGTCTCGTAATTAATATGAAATAAAATAAAATAGAGTCATTCGCCAAATCATCCCCTTCATTATGGAACTCCACCGCGTATACAATTGTTAAAGTGGTTTTCGGTATTGGCAGAGAGTATGACAATAGCCGATCCCGGTCTCTTTAACAACCAAACGTTTACATTTTTCACACCGTGGCCATTATTTTATAAATCATCTTTTTATAAAATCATTTATACAAAAGCTCATATTCGAATTTGAATTCAAAATTAAATAACTAACTTCGAATATATTCAATTTTGAAAACAACTCATTTATATCGCCTTAATCAAATCGATTACAAAACCATTACATAAGGATTTCAAAATATAGTATAAACTAATGCTATATTATTTAACTTTGGTTTTATGATTTTGTAATCGATTTGATTAAAGCGATATAAATGAGTTGTTTTCAAAATTGAATATATTATATCTAATTTTGAATTCAAATTCGAATATGAGCTTTCGTATAAATGATTTTTTTTTAAAAAATGATTTATAAAATAATGGCCACGGTGTGAAAAATGTAAACGTTTGGTTGTTAAAGAGACCGGGATCGGCTATTGTCATACTCTCTGCCAATACCGAAAACCACTTTAACAACTGTGTACGCGGTGGAGTTCCAGAATGAAGGGGATGATTTGGCGAAAGACTCCATTTTATTTTATTTTATATTAATTACGAGACCCTGACTACCTTGAGTCAGCATGATGTGTCCAAAACAAGAGCTATGCACGGACCAAGTGAGGTCACACCTCTTATCGAGCACACTTCTTCGATATTATTCTATTACTGTGAGATTCGATTTGGGCCCTTTTGATTATAGGAGTGTGTATTGAGGTAGGCGGTAGTAGCTACTATGTGTTACCACCAGTCCGACTCTGCAAACGGTGAATCCACCCTGGCATTCATTGCGTGCCTTGTCACATGCCTTATACGATCCCACTACGACTTTTTTTGTACCGTTTTATATGGAGTGCCCTCTGATCAACCTACAGTTTACGGAGGAATTACGGTACTGTATAAATGGTGTAAGGGTAATCATGGTAATCCCACTTACGCTATTTTGATATTTTACTTTACTAATAGACACTATTATATATAGCGTATTATACTATATAGTATTAGTTTGGCGGATCCTTAGAGGATGGTGATCCCAAACATCCTTTAAGTTACTGATTGCATTTCATCGAACATTTCATTTGAGTTGATTTACTTCCATGAGAATGTCAGTCCTGATCCAAGTTGTTTTGTTTGCATTATTGCTCGGGTCAGATCTAGTATTCCAGTTTCGAGATCTATCCTTAGAGTTTGGAGCTTTATATTGGATTTGGCTCATCAATATCTACCTGTTGATCAGTTATTCTAGTCATTCAGTTACTTCTGTCATTCTGTTATCAGTTATTTAATGTATTAGACTTCCACTGTATTATTTATGTAAACTCTGGTGTAAATTTATTTAGTAGCTTCATGAACTGCTATTGTATTTTAAATTTTCCGCTGCGAGATATTATATTTCTCTGTATCTACGTCTGTGATCTGTGGTTTTTTGATTTATTCTAATTACCTCAGAAGCTAATAACAATCTGTTGTTTTGGACGTTTCGAGTTGACATGTTTTGTCGATTCGGCACGGTCAAAATGGCGGGTCATTACATTCTTTGTTACCTTTCGTTAACTTTGCTGAACTTGAGTCATCAGATTCCTCGTATTCCTCCTATTGAAGTTCAATATCATCTAAATTTTCATTGTCTTCTTTGTCAGGAACTGCCAGAGCAACTTCATGTGGAGCATGTGGGGACTTCTCAACAGGAGGAGATTCAGTTTGGTTCCCTGCCTCTTTATGTATTTCCGTTTGATCTGCAACATTAATAACTTCTGTGACTTCTGAATTATGGGGCATTGTATAGCTAGTAGTATGTAGTGTCACCACGTCTTCTGTAAATAAAGGCGCTTTTGTAGGTGTAGGTAAGGGATCAGCAACTGTACTCCCCACTGGTTGTTGTGTATCATTTTGTGATGTAGATATAACTTGGGACTCTTCTGAATTAGATGAATGTGAAATATCAGTTCTAACTTTCCAGACTTGTTTCATTGGTTTGACCACAGTTGCATGTTGATCTAGAGAGTGACCAAAACACTTGCATTGAGAGCATACATGAGGAACATATTCGTATTCCACATCCTGAATGTAAACATTACCTTTCCTGTCTTTAGCATGCACCTTTTTTATTAGAGGATTAGTCACCTTGATATCAATTAGCACCCTTGCATATTTTAGTCGTCTAACATTTCTTGTATAATCATCCATGTCTAAAGGTGTTCCAATTAAACTTGCAATTTTACTAATACCTCTGGCATTCCACAGAGATAAATCTAAATTATGTAATTTCACCCAAACAGGATGCGAGTCAAGCATGTCTCTCTCCAGTCGTAAACTTGGTTCCCACTTTTTAATAAAAATAAGTTTACTATCCATGAACCATGGACCTTCTGTTAAAACCTTCGTACAGTCTGCCTCAAATTCAAATTTTATCAAATAAAATCCGTTTTCTCTAGTAAACACATCCCATCTACCCGATGGTTTCCATTCACGTCTGATATATGCATTTAGATGCACATAATAAGGTCTGTGTCCCAGAAAATAGATATAAATTGAATTATTCCACATGGAGTTAGCCTTATTAAAAACCTCACCATCTAGATCTGCATAACAGCCTTCAGCATCTGTAATGGATGAAAAATATTCCACATCTCCTTCAATTTTAGTGTTGCCTGCTACTGCTTGCGACCAGGATCTGACACCTGGATTGAATTTTGGTAATTCTTGTCGTTTTCGAGCAAACCTAGCCGCCTTTCCATTGTTATCATCTGATCCAGTTACAGCTTCCTTAAACGATTTAGCTTTTCTGTTCCGTACCTCTTGCCAGTCGAGGTCGTCAGTTGAATTTACATTAGGGTTTTGGCCTCCAGGTGAGGACGCCATTTTTCCAAAAAAATCCACTTAACTAAATATTATCATTTTAATATTATAATGATATGAAATATTCAATTTTTATTTAAAATTGAAATGGAAGTTGGAATCATTTTTAAGAGAATTAATAAACGTTTATTAAAATACGTTTTGAATGGAAATCGACGAAATATAATATATATATATATATATATTTAAATGGTTTGAATAGAACGTTTCGCGCAGTGACCGTTCGCGAATTTCGACCATTGACTTTGAATAGACGTAACTGGAGTTTCGACCGTCGAATTCTCCTAAAACCAGAACCGTTGGGTTCGTATCGAAAAGAGCTTTCAAATGATAATTAGAGATTTTAAATCTAATGGTTAGATTTCAAGATATTTCCAAATAAGTTTTGGAAAAGGTCGCTATGGATGCACTTCGGTGGCCGATATTGGAAACCGATTGTAAGGGCTTTAATAAAATATGAGTAAATTATTAAAAATATGAACAAATTAATTAAAATCATAATAAATGATTTGGAAAGATTTTGGATGAAATATTACACGTTTGTAAAGATAAATGATATGTTTATGTGAATAAGTTGTTTATCAACTTAAAGTAAAGAACTGAAATGATTTTGATATAACCAGAGTTTTTCCGATACATATATAAATTGAAATTGGATTTTGGGTTTTCCATGAATGGTGTCTTAAATAAAACTAGTCCTAAACCCATATGAGAATAGAATAAATCTTTTAATTAATATTTAGAGAAGTTTACCAATTAATTAATTTAATTGGAATTGAATTTGATTTTGGGTTTATCGTGAAATGTGTTTTAGATAACACTTGTTCTTTAGCCCAATTAACAGCAAAGATATGATTTGGAATTTATAAATCTTTTAATCAAGATTTAATAGAAATTTTGCAAATTAAAATTTTCCAATTTTATATATTAAATTGGAATTGAATGGAATTCGGTTTGGTAATAATCGAGATGAGCTGCTGAAAAGGAAGACCGTTACTATTTATGGAATTTAAAAGGCTTTGCCATTATTTCGTTTATAGTGTTAGTCTGATACGGGAATTTATATCGATTATATACTGTTATAATTTCCATGAAGATTCCATTTGATGGAAGATGATTTTGGGTTTATCGTGAACGATGTTTTAAATGACATTCGTTTTTTAACCCAGTTAAAGACAGGATTTATTTCCTAAGTTGAGTAATCATTAAATAATGATTTTTGAAGACTAAAACTAAGATGCAGTTTTAATGAATCTTTAATTAGATTGAAATGTGAATGTGATAATTAAATGTATCAAATTCAAGAAATGTTCAAGAATGGAGTACCACCAGTTTTACTCCAGGCGATAGTTAAATCTTTCATTAGATTTAAACATTAGATGGCAATTAAATTTACCGATAACACAATGGGTCCAAATCAGTTTTGCTCCATGGGATGAATAGTTTGGGATTGGGATAATAAAAAAATGATTACTTCAGTAAGGCTCGTTAATCCCGACTAGTCTGTAAACCTTAATTTGGTTTAAATTGTGAAAAGAATATGTGAATAAAACAATATTGTGGATTGGAATGAGGCGTATTATGTGTTTTTATAGCACTTGATTATAAGATACGTGAGCTATTCGAAAGGACCAGGTTTAACTCATTCTAAATAACTGATTCGATGATTAAAATCCAAAGATATTGAAGACGGCGCAAGACCGACAATCTTCACATCGAATGGATTACTACTGATGCCTTGGATTTAGTGTAACACCCCGTGTATTCTATAATAGTGAAATTTACAAATTAAAGTATAACTAATTTCAAATCAAAGAATTAAGGGAAACGGGATATGCCACTGCGTTCGTCTCGGAATTCTACTTGAGATAGAGTCCGAGTTTGCGCAAAACGGACTCCGTATGAGGAAGATATGGCCTCCGGAAGTTTCAGAATTCAGTTTAAAATTCAAACAGACCAAAATAGCTCAGAAAAACCAATTTGAAATTCAAAATCAGGCCCAATTGGCCAGGGCGGGAATTTTCCCGCCCAAGGCACCCAGGTCGACTTGGTAGTCGACCTGGGGCTACCCAGGTCGACTGGGCAGTCGACTTAGGGCACCCGTGTCGACTGCCAAGTCGACACGGTGTCGACTGGCGTGTCGACCTGGCCCCTGAGCCAGGTCGAACCCAGCCCCCCCTGGCTGGCCTGGTCTGTGTTTGGTCGATTTTCTGAGCCTTGCCTTGTCACTAGGGCTAGGTGTCAGCTCCTGGTTGGTCTCTCCTTCAAACGAACGGCTATTATTAAACCAAGCTCCATCGACGGTCCGAATCAACTCAAAAACTTTATAAAAAGGACCTAAGACTCACCCTAATTCACATAAACAAAAAATGGAGATGAGACCGTCATGCTGCTGAGGAGAGACTAGGAATAGCCGTTAGTAATCGAGAGGCAATTAGGAGATAATTCGAAAGCTTAAAGCAACGTCAATTAAAATCAAAGCAACGCCTACAACAAAGGATAGCATCTCCAAATTCAGAATTCAGATTCCTGAATTGAAGATTCGTCATACGTTGTAAGTAGAGTGCTATACCGATGTGAATAAATAATTGCGTTTGATTTGTGTAAAATGAGAAATAGAATTGTAATTGATTTGTGGCGATAATAATCTATATTTGTATGTTGCTTTGATTCGAAACGATTTGGAAATGTTATGGTATACGATTGGATATTTGCAAGTATGTGGTTTATGTTGACAACCATATGTTGTGGTATTTTATTTGGGGTTCATACAAGTATATGATTCATGTTAACAACCATATGTTGTGGTATTTTATTTGGGATTCATACAAGTATAGGATTCATGTCAACAACCATATGTTATGGTATTTTATTTGGGATTCATGCAAGTATATGATTCACTATTATGCCAATATGATGTACATACTTTTACGATCACTTTTAGTGTGTAATTGGACTCGACTAAGTACTATGGTTTATATGAATCTATGTTGGAATTGGCAAATCATACTTTTGTATTAGAAACAAAAGTAAGCATTTTTATGACCATGATTAAACTATGTTTGGTGTTATGCCTAGTTGAAACCATGTTTAGGCCTATGTTGTTATAAAAATCATATGATGATATATGTAGCACATAAATTAAGTTAGATTTACATTCCAATTGCAAGTTTACATGAATAGATTAAAAACCATGATTCATGTCTATGTATGTTTATGCTATGATCATATGAATAGAATGATTCATGTTTAAGTATGTTTATGCCATGATTTTATGCTGTTTCCATGCAAGTTCACATATGCCTAATTCATGTTAATTAGATCGTTATGTTGCAAGTTCATGCGTTCACACTCCCCTTTTATATCACTTAGAATATATAAACACCATGTTATAAGCCTCCCCTTTTCATATGGCTAAGTTGGGTTTAAATGTTAAACCCAACACATCTTATATTGTAGCGAATGTGTAAAACGGGGGTAATGACGTTTGGGTTAAAATATAGAACATATGTGTTGGCATGTTTGACGCATGCCAACCACCTTGAAAAAAAACAATTAAGTGGTATAAATAAATTTTAAACCAATAAAGATGAATTTGAATAATGGGCCGCAAATATTTACATATAAAAAGGAAAGAGACAGAATATGTAAATGTAGAAAATACGATGTGTTTAACCCGAGGTTGGATTGAGTTGTGATGTAAACCTGCCCGGAACCGCCCGGCTGTCCAGTAGTCACAACAATACCTATCCAATGTGGGTGGTTAAACACGGAGCCCAAT
The DNA here is from genome assembly GCA_030737875.1 of Allium sativum. Classification (NCBI taxonomy): domain Eukaryota; kingdom Viridiplantae; phylum Streptophyta; class Magnoliopsida; order Asparagales; family Amaryllidaceae; genus Allium; species Allium sativum. Next base: position 314,343,897 of record CM060913.1, read on the forward strand.
AAGGACCCGAGGTTAGACTGAGTTGTAGCGTAAGACTTCCCGGACCCAACCGGCAACAGGCAGCCACAACAATACCTGTCTAATGTGAGAGGTCAAGGCTTTAATAAGACAATTAAGGCTGAGTCAGGATTGATAGGATTAAGTAAATTGAATTAATACTTAATCAAAATGAAACATGCTAAACTATACAGACTGATTTGGGGTTAGGTTTACAAAACACTTAACCAACTTAGCATGTTGGCTAGAAATAGAAAACCTAGTAGCGGGGGACCCTTTTCAGCAGTAACCCTACAAGGTGTATCAGGATACCCTGAACTAGGCAGGGTGGGGCACGATTACTGGGCTGACTGTAAGAGGTCAAATCGACGGCGGTGGTGCAGTAGTGCAGGTTCTAACAGGGTGCAGGCGTGCACACACTCCGGCGCAGAAAAATAAGGCACTGAGCACCAATAGTATACCTGTGCATTCTAGAGTTGTGTCGGGCCGCCACCATGGGACTTGATACACCCCATGGTGGGACCAGCATAGGTAACTACAACAACGGGGGCCGTAAGACACATGTAACCATGCGAGTAGGAGCCGATCATCAGAAATGTATCACTTCACCCTGATTTTGGGGTGCCTGTTGGGAACTAGTCTATATGGGTACAGTGATTAACATGGGGTGCGATAGTGTATTCGACCCTAGACAACTTAACTTAGTTTATGGTGCTTTCTCATTTCTAGTTTATACTTATCATACCCAGTTCTTTATTCATAGACTGAATAGTCCTAGACTTACTCAAACTTTATGTCTGACTCTACTTTTCTTTCGTCTTCTTTTCTTTCGTTTCCCTCCCCCCCGCCAGGTCCACAGGGAGGGAATACCGCAGCTTGACCAGCTTTCACATCCAGCTTGAAGAGAAAGAATGTATTGCTTGGATCTTTTTCGTTTTGGACTACGGCTTTGGGCAGCAATTATGGGACTTATGCAGTTTATTTATGTTTTCTTTGTGCTTATTTAAATAATGTTATCAAGACAGTTATGAAGATGTTATGTTTTTGAAGAATTGTAAGACAATTATGGCATGGTTTGTGTAACACGTACTTTGATGAAATAAAAGTTGTTGTTGTTTTCCGCTGTTCAAAAATATGTGTTCTTATATCTGTCTTGTATATCTGTGACTTATACTTATAAACCTCCACCAAAATTAGGGCATTCCCGTTGAGAGTGACCCTAACGGAGGTGGGGTGTTTCACTTGGTATCAGAGCATAGGTTTACCAGATAAATAAAAGTTTTGAAAATTTATATTCAAAGGAAATTTAAAGAAGCATTTTTAAAGATAAAATATTATATATTTTTTAAAAAAAAAAGGCAAAGTCCCCCAAAGCCATAGGTACTATCTTTTATCCTTCGTTTTGAATCTATCCTTTTTGTTTCAGCATGTCCGAAGAACTTAACTTGCCAGAGGGTGTACCAATACCTGGTTGGTTTAGACGATTCTTAGAAGCAAGGGCCACCCAGCCAGGTCCTACCGTTCCTCCTCCCCCAGCTGCAGGAAATCATCCAGCTGCAGCAGCACCTCTTCCTCCACCTCCTCCGCGGGGAAATACTTTTGCTAAGATATGTAAAGATTTTAAAGCTATGGGAGGAAAGGACTTTCATGGAACTGAGTCCTTCGTGGCAGCTAGGAATTGGCTAAAGGAAACCGAGGACTTATTCGTCATCTTTGAGGTAGAAGATAGGCAGAAGGTACAACTGGCAGTATGGCTACTTAAAGGCGAGGCTTCCTACTGGTGGGAAGTCACCAATGCAGAAAGACCAGTGGAAACATGGGAGGACTTTAAGGCAAGGTTCGAGGCTAAATTTCTCTCAGAAGCTGAAAGGAGTCTTCAGTTGGAAAAATTCTTATTTCTTAAGCAAGGGAACATGACAGTCAAAGAGTATGTTAACCAGTTTGATCAGCTGGCTAGGTTCGGACTGGACCTAGTCAACACCCTGCACAAGAAGGCTCTCCGTTTTGTCAAAGGGTTGAATGAGCCATTACACAGTTTGGCCATGACCCATATACCCATGGGAGCTACGTATGAAAGATTGGTACAGATGGCATTGCTGAACGAAGAGGATAAGGGCAAGAAGGAGACAAAGGCAGAAAACTCTCAAGGGACGAAAGAGGGTTTGCAGCCTAAGAAGACAGACTTTAAGAAGGGCGGGAAAGTCAACAAAGAGAAGAGGAAGTGTAATTTCTGTGGCAAAGTGGGGCACTTAGTGAAAGATTGCCAGAAAAAGAAGGCCAAGATGAATGGCGGGTGCTTTTCTTGCGGTGAGACAGGCCACATGACTAAGGATTGCCCGAAGAAACGAGGACAGGGGCAGAGGGCTGGATCCACCTCAGGGGCACAGGTTCATGTGCTAGAAGCGCCACCTCTGCAACAGCGAGGTATAAATACTTCTATAGAAAGTGTAGTTTATCTTTATGATCACCCCGTTCGCACTTTATTTGATTCTGGCGCATCACACTCCTTTATCTCATCTGCTTTAGTAGAATCTCTGCACCTAGAAACTAGTATGGTAGAGGACCCCTTAATTGTTTCAAACCCAATTGGGGGCCCAGTTCATTTGTGTATGATCTGTGTGGGATTGAAAATTTCTATTCTAAGCGTAGAATTTAGATGTAGTGCCTTTGTTTTGGGCTTCTCGGGATATGGTTTGATTTTGGGCATGGATTGGCTATCCAGTAATGGTGCCATCCTGGATTGTGAGAAAAGGGTGGTTAGGCTTCTGACCCAACTCGGTAATACTTTGGAAATTACTTGTAATCCCTCGTATGCGGTTATGCTTAGTTATCTTGAATCGCTAGATGCTTCTGTTGAGAGTTTGCAATCGGTTAGAGTGGTCCGGGAATATCCGGATGTCTTCGAAGAGGTGAAGGGCTTGCCTCCGAAGCGGGAGATAGACTTCCGCATATATCTTGTAGATAATGCAAAGCCCGTTGCGTTGCCCGTTAGACACATGGCTCCACAGGAAAGAAAGGAGCTCAGTAAACAGATTAAAGAGCTTCTAGAGAAGGGGTTCATTAGAAGGAGCATTTCAGAATGGGGCGCTCCAGTGGTGTTCGCTACAAAGGCGGATGGTTCACTCCGTCTATGTGTTGACTATAGGGAGCTCAATAAGCTAACGAAAAAGAATAGGCACCCTCTCCCCAGAATTGACGATCTGTTTGATCAGCTTGTAGGAGCGTCTGTTTTCTCCCAACTCGATTTAGCGACCGGTTTTCATCAACTAAGGGTGGCTGAAGATAGCATCGATAAAACGGCATTCAGAACCCCAGATGGCTTCTTTGAATGGCTTGTCATGCCTTTCGACTTGACAAACGCACCTACTTACTTTGTGGACCTAATGAGTAGGGTGTTCAGAGATTTCCTCAATAAGTTCGTAGTGGTCTTCGTAGACGATATCCTTATCTTCTCAAAGAGTGAAGAGGAACATGCTCAGCACTTAAGGACAATCATGGAAACTCTGCGAGTCCATCAGCTAAAAGCCAAATTCTCCAAATGCCACTTTTGGAGAGAGGAAGTAAGATTTCTTGGGCACATAGTATCCAAGGAAGGATTAGCAGTAGACCCGGCTAAGGTAGTAGCGGTGCAGGATTGGAAGACACCAAAGAACGCAACAGAGGTCCGAAGCTTTCTCGGGCTAGCAGGCTTCTATCGGAAATTCATCAGAGACTTTGCAAAGATATCAGCTCCGCTCACAAAGTTGACCAAGAAGAATCTAGTGTTCAATTGGGACTTGGATTGCGAGTTTGCTTTCCAACGACTGAAAAGGGCTCTTACAACAGCCCCAGTTTTAACGTTGCCAGATGGAAGCAAGATGTTCACAGTTTATACAGATGCATGTGGGATAGGGCTAGGCGTCGTCTTAATGCAAGAAGGAAGGGTAGTAGCTTACGGCGGGAGACAATTGAAAGTGCATGAAAAGAACTACCCGACCCACGATCTTGAGTTAGCCGCCATCGTCTTTACACTCAAGTCTTGGCGACACTATCTCCTAGGTGAGAAGTTCGAACTTTACACTGACCATAAATCGTTGAAATATCTTTTCTCGTAAAAAGATCTTAATTTGAGGCAACAGAGATGGATGGAGTTTCTTGCCTCGTACGATTTTGAGATCTCCTACACTCCGGGCAAAGGCAACGTAGTGGTAGACGTGTTGAGCCGAAAGAAACTAACTCTGAGCCCGTTGTTTTTTGAAAGACAAAGCCTAGAGTTTATAGCCAGCTTTGACTTTAGGCCCTCCTCTGATTTTGTACTAGGCTTGCTAGCATCTCTCGAAGTACGCCCGACTTTAGTGGACTCAATAGGGACAACACAACGCGAAGACCCCCAGCTTGTGGAGACGATTGATAGGCTAATTAGGGGTGAGACTTCAAGTCACCTCAACAGATACGCCATCGACGATAAGGGTTGGCTAAGGCGAGACGGAAGACTATGCGTCCCACAGACAGGGGATTTAGTAAAGAAGGTTCTCGAGGAAGCACATCACTCCAAGATGACGATACACCCAGGCAGAGATAAAATGTACAAGGACATAAAGAGGACTTTCTTTTGGAACGGCTTGAAGAAGGACGTGGCAGATTTCGTTTCTAAGTGTATGGTGTGCCAAAAGGTTAAGGCGGAACAGAAAAAGCCTAGCGGTCTGCTCCATCCTCTAGAGGTCCCGTAGTGGAAGTGGGATAGTATCTCAATGGACTTCATTGATGGGCTGCCTAGGTCTAGGAGAGGCAACACTAGCATTTGGGTAATAGTGGATAGGCTTACTAAAAGCGCCCACTTTTACCTATCAAAAGTAAAAGAACTGCCTCATCCCCAGCATCTCTTTACCTCAAGGAAATTGTTCGACTCCATGGAATACCATCCAGCATTATTAGTGACCGAGACTCTATCTTCACAAGTGAGTTTTGGCGGAGTCTGCAAGAAACGGTAGGCACACAGTTATGCTTGAGAACAGCCTATCATCCCCAAACCGACGGCCAAACAGAAAGAGTGAACAGAGTTCTGGAGGACCTTTTAAGACTGTGTGTCCTTGACTTCGGAGGGACGTGGGAAGACCATCTTCCTTTGGTGGAATTTGCCTACAACAGCAGCTACCAAGCAACCATCGGAATGGCGCCCTTCGAAGCTTTATATGGAAGACCGTGTCGATCGCCCACTTGTTGGTGGGAGTCTACTGATAAGCTCATACTTGGACCAAATATGATCCGAGAGACTTCAGAAAAAGTAGACTTAATACGAAGAAGAATGAAGACAGCCCAAGACAGACAAAAATCCTACGCCGACAAGAGGAGGACCGACCTTGAATTTGAGGTTGGGGACAGAGTTTTTCTTAAGGTATCTCCGCTAAGGAATGTTGTTCGTTTTGGAACCACAGGAAAGCTAGCACCAAGGTTCGTAGGGCCATTCCCTATCATCGAGAAAATTGGGAAAATGGCCTATAGATTAGAGCTACCCGAAAAATTGGCTGGAGTTCACAACGTCTTTCATGTTTCACATCTCTGAAAATGTCTACATGAATCTAATGAAGTGGTAGAGCCAAATATCCTAGAAGAAGATGAAGTGGAACGCGAAGCAACCGTGAGGAAAGTTCCAACCCGCATATTAGGAACGGAAGTGAAGAAGCTACGCAACCGCGAAGTCAAGCTCGTTAAAGTTCAATGGAGCGACGCCGAAGGAGATGCAACTTGGGAAACTGAAGCTAGAATACGCGCAGCCTACCCTTTTCTTCTCGAGGGTACATCTTTGATCTTTCTTTTTCCTTAAGTTGCGCTTTTATCTATCTTTTTAGGTATATCTCCTCGACCTTATCTTTTAGGTAGAAACTCTTTGGATGAAAACATGTAATTGAAACATGTTATGGATGATGGTTGCAAGTGGTTGCAAGTGATTGCTAGTGGTTTCTCGAGGTTGCATATACACACACGATCTAGGTTTTAGATCGGCTCAGTCACTTCATATTGCATATGCATAAATGTATTTATATTCGTATATGGTTGAAGTTTAATGTGTTGTCATATGGATGTTGCATTTGTATGAATGATTGTGCACTCATGTAGAATCATGCATAGGAGAATTTGCATACATAATGGATTCATGGCACTTACATAATTTTCATTAAGGAGGTCAACTGAATCAGTAGACCGACTGATTTTGCATTAGATAAGTACATGTACACAAACACTTCGCATATGATCATGAAGCATTAGAAGTCTTTTAAGGACAATGGATGCTCGTGTTTGATGGATGAGTAGATGGATGTTTGGATGTTAGGATGTACATTCTTCCTGAACTTGAAGATTTCGGGGACGAAATCCTTTTAAGTGGGGGAGAATGTAACACCCCGTGTATTCTATAACAGTGAAATTTACAAATTAAAGTATAACTAATTTCAAATCAAAGAATTAAGGGAAACGGGATACGCTATTGCGTTCGTCTCGGAATTCTGCTTGAGATAGAGTCCGAGTTTGCGCAAAACGGACTCCGTATGAGGAAGATATGGCCTTCGGAAGTTTCAGAATTCAGTTTAAAATTCGAACAGACCAAAACAGCTCAGAAAAACCAATTTGAAATTCAAAACCGGGCCCAATTGGCCAGGGCGGGAATTTTCCCACCTAAGGCACCAAGGTCGACCTAGGGCTACCCAGGTCGACTGGGTAGTCGACCTGGGTCACCCGTGTCGACTGCCAAGTCGACACGGTGTCGACTGGCATGTCGACCTGGCCCCTGAGCCAGGTCGAACCCAGCCCCCCCTAGCTGGCCTGGTCTGTGTTTGGTCAATTTTCTGAGCATTGCCTTGTCACTAGGGCTAGGTGTCATCTCCTGGTTGGTCTCTCCTTCAAACGAATGACTATTATTAAACCAAGCTCCATCGACGGTCCGAATCAACTCAAAAACTCTATAAAAAGGACCTAAGACTCACCCTAATTCACATAAACAAAAATGGAGATGAGACCGTCATGCTGCTGAGGAGAGACTAGGAATAGCCATCAAAAATTGAGAGGCAATTAGGAGATAATTCGAAAGATTAAAGCAATGTCAATTAAAATCAAAGCAACGCCTACAACAAAGGATAACATCTCCAAATTCAGAGTTCAGATTCCTGAATTGAAGATTCGTCATACGTTGTAAGTAGAGTGCTATTCCGATGTAAATAAATAATTGCGTTTGATTTGTGTAAAATGAGAAATAGAATTGTAATCGATTTGTGGCGATAATAATCTATATTTGTATGTTGCTTTGATTCGAAACGATTTGGAAATGTTATGGTATACGATTGGATATTTGCAAGTATGTGGTTTATGTTGACAACCATATGTTGTGGTATTTTATTTGGGGTTCATACAAGTATATGATTCATGTTAATAACCATATATTGTGGTATATTATTTGGGATTCATACAAGTATAGGATTCATGTCAACAACCATATGTTATGGTATTTTATTTGGGATTCATGCAAGTATATGATTCACTATTATGCCAATATGATGTACATACTTTTACGATCACTTTTAGTGTGTAATTGGACTCGACTAAGTACTATGGTTTATATGAATCTATGTTGGAATTGGCAAATCATACTTTTGTATTAGAAACAAAAGTAAGCAGTTTTATGAACATGATCAAACTATGTTTGGTGTTATGCCTAGTTGAAACCGTGTTTAGGCCCATGTTGTTATAAAAATCATATGGTGATATAGGTAGCACATAAATTAAGTTAGATTTACATTCCAATTGCAAGTTTACATGAATAGATTAAAAACCATGATTCATGTCTATGAATGTTTATGCTATGATCATATGAATTGAATGATTCATGTTTAAGTATGTTTATGCCATGATTTTATGCTGTTACCATGCAAGTTCACATATGCCTAATTCACGTTAATTAGATCGTTATGTTGCAAGTTCATGCGTTCACACTCCCCTTTTATGTCACTTAGAATATATAAACACCATGTTATAAGCCTCCCCTTTTCATATGGCTAAGTTGGGTTTAAATGTTAAACCCAACACATCTTATATTGTAGCGAATGTGTAAAACGGGGGTAATGACGTTTGGGTTAAAATATAGAACATATGTGTTGGCATGTTTGACGCATGCCAACCACCTTGAAAAAAAAAACAATTAAGTGGTATAAATAAATTTTAAACCAATAAAGATGAATTCGAATAATGGGCCGCAAATATTTACATATAAAAAGGAAAGAGACAAAATATGTAAATGTAGAAAATACGATGTGTTTAACCCGAGGTTGGATTGAGTTGTGATGTAAACCTGCCCGGAACCGCCCGGCTGTCCAGTAGTCACAACAATACCTATCCAATGTGGGTGGTTAAACACGGAGCCCAATAAGGACCCGAGGTTAGACTGAGTTGTGGCGTAAGACTGCCCGGACCCAACCGGCAACAGGCAGCCACAACAATACCTGTCTAATGTGAGAGGTCAAGACTTTAATAAGACAATTAAGGCTGAGTCAGGATTGATAGGATTAAGTAAATTGAATTAATACTTAATCAAAATGGAATATGCTAAACTATACAGACTGATTTGGGGTTAGGTTTACAAAACACTTAACCAACTTAGCATGTTGGCTAGAAATAGAAAACCTAGTAGCGGGGGACCCTTTTCAGCAGTAACCCTACAAGGTGTATCAGGATACCCTGAACTAGGCAGGGTGGGGCACGATTACTGGGCTGACTGTAAGAGGTCAAATCAACGGCGATGTTGCAGCAATGTAGGTTCTAACGGGGTGTGGGCGTGCACACACTCCGGCGCAGAAAAATAAGGCACTGGGCACCAGTAGTATACTTGTGCATTCTAGAGTTGTGTCGGGCCGCCACCATGGGACTTGATACACCCTATGGTGGGACCAGCATAGGTAACTACAACAACGGGGGCCGTAAGACACATGTAACCATGCGAGTAGGAGCCGATCATCAGAAATGGATCACTTCACCCTGATTTTGGGGTGCCTGTTGGGAACTAGTCTATATGGGTACAGAGATTAACATGGGGTACGATAGTGTATTCGACCCTAGACAACTTAACTTAGTTTATGGTGCTTTCTCATTTCCAGTTTATACTTATCATACCCAGTTATTTATTCATAGACTGAATAGTCCTAGACTTACTCAGGGTTTATGTCTGACTCTACTTTTCTTTCGCCTTCTTTTCTTTCGTTTCCCCCCCAGGTCCACAGGGAGGGAATACCGCAGGTTGACCAGCTTTCACATCCAGCTTGAAGAGAAAGAATGTATTGCTTGGATCTTTTTCGTTTTGGACTATGGCTTTGGGCAGCAATTATGGGACTTATGCAGTTTATTTATGTTTTCTTTGTGCTTCTTTAAATAATGTAATCAAGACAGTTATGAAGATGTTATGTTTTTGAAGAATTGTAAGACAATTATGGCATGGTTTGTGTAACACGTACTTTGATGAAATAAAAGTTGTTGTTGTCTTCCGCTGTTCAAAAATATGTGTTCTTATATCTGTCTTGTATATCTATGACTTATACTTATAAACCTCCACCAAAATTAGGGCATTCCCATTGAGAGTGACCCTAACGGAGGTGGGGTGTTTCATTTAGGTAGCTCCCATGAAGGGGTAATAGTAGTAGTTGTCTGGACGTACTTGTTGATTGTTCGGATATGCGAGGGCCGCTCTCCAAAATTGGACATATGGGACGAGGAATTAGGTGCCTCCAGTTTTGTTCGGTCCCAGAATGGACTTGCAAATGAATTGTATGTCTAACATCGTATTCTTTTTGTTGTATTCATTGATTTCTACTAAATATATATATATATATATATATATATGTTTGGTGGCGGAGAATTTATTCTCTTGCTTAACACCCTTCTCTGAGACGTACAAGCTTAGAGGTTATATATTGGTATACATCAATGATATGGAATTAATTAACAATGTGGCATGTTGAGTTGCAGTGATCCAAGCTTTTGTAGAAAAGCAGAGCTTGGTGGATTATGATCAAAGCATAGCTTTAATTAGCGTAGCTTTGTGTAGCATTAATTCGCGAGCCTCACACCCTGATATGATGGTGAACTGATGATTAGATCAGTATACTTTCGAGATGAGGATGAGCAACCAGTTGAGATATGACAACTTTCAAGTTTGTCACGGATTTGGTCAACTGAAACATGCTGGGTGTGATCACTCCATACCAAGTAGGGATTGGGCTTATACCTGAGTCACGGAAGGATAGAGTGAGCAATTTTTTCCAATGACCTGGACTTAAGCCGCAGTGATACTTGTTTCCTAGATATATCGCGGATGTGTATTACAGTGTTTTCCAATGACCTGAACGTAAGCCGTTGAGTATTACACTACGTGATCGATCTTTCGAATCAGTAGCCATCATGATGGAAATCCAACTTCCAAATACGAGCTTTGCAGTTTTAGTTGTAGACTATAATGCGACATAGTAGGATGGGGTACTATGCCGTCTATGATTGATACATTTATATTTGAAGTTGATTTCTTCACTTATATTAATAATAAAAGATAAACTTCGTGTACCAAGCATATTTGGCCATTATAAGGTAGAACTCTATCCTCTGGTTTGTGTTGCATTGTGTGATGGGACTTGAGTCTTATAATGACTTCATTTTTCCTTTTTAGCATTGCGTTGTTTGTTTATGGTATTCTTAGGAAGAAACCCGTTTCGTGTTGTACAGCGTGGTTCCTTGATTTACCCAACTTTAAAATAAATTTAATAACTATTTTAAGTTCTCACACCAGTCCCATGACTAACTCGGAGTTTACCGTTTTCACCTAAACTTTGGATGCCCATATTTTCCACACGGGCAGCTAGTAGTTTTGGTTTTCGTAGATATTTCTTTTCACATGATCCTGCATTATAGCTGGAGCCATATTCGAAATTCTTTGTATTAGTGTATTTCTTCCAGTTGTGGAAGTTGATGTTTTCCGCTGCACATTATATTTATGTATGTATTTTTCCATTGTTTTGTAATTTAAATATCTGATATCTTCCGCAATATATTATTTATTTGAACTCTGGTATCTTGTACTCTGATGTAAATTGTCGTAATAACAATGAAATGTTCTTCTGTTTGTGTTCTGATGAGTCGTGTTCTTATACAATCCGCGTATTCCCGTCTCTTCGGAGGCCGAACGAATTTGGGGCGTAACATTATTTCTCTCTTGCAATGGTTTTCATGTTGTTAATTTGTAAACCTAGTGATGAAAGTTTTAATACTAGATGATGTTCGGCTCTTAAAGGACTCCATGGTTTCTGTTGATCCTCGTTTTGCTCGAGATAAAGTTCTTCCTTTTTCAGATATTGTGCTTTATTGCAAGAAGTCCGCTAAATCTAGTAAGTTGTCACCTTTCAACATCCTGGTTTCTAACCAGTTTGAAGACTTATCTTTTGATGATGATATTGAAATGGTGAGTAGTGAGTCTTTCTCGGATATTGCCAAGGAGGATTCGTAGTATCTAGGAAATACTGATATTTTATCTATTATGGTTGTTGAACTGCAATTCTTTTTTATTTCTAATGTCTCTATTGCATATGAAAGTGCCACGACTACTAATGATATTATATTCGATGTTGTAGAATATATGCTTTCTGTTGAGGGTAAGGGAGATGCTGTTCTTATTGATTAGAATTTAATCAATTTGGCTTCGGTGGTTGATTGTGTTGATGTTTCTTCTAATCATTATTGTATTGGATCTAGTGGTATGCTCCTTTTTCCAATTATGTTTCAAAGCTTAAGTACTTTGATGTTGCCTTGGATGTAACAACCCGCATTCTACGCATTGAAGGATCGTAGAATATTTATTTCCTTCATATACGAAGTCGTATGGTCATGTAACTTTGGGAGACGACTATTAGGGTCATTTCCCATGTTCATGATTTTTGCCGATTTTCAAATGACCATTTTTCCCTTAGCTGATCTTGTTTTGGCCATAACTTTTGATTGATAAGGAATTTTGACCTGAAACCACTTCCATTAGATCCGGATGATGGTTTACCTTTCCGTAGAGTGGTCATACGTGAAAACGGACTTACTGTTTGGGAGATATGGCTGAAACAATGCTTAGAAGGTGAAAAACTGCTTAACCGGGCTTAATTGGGTAGTTAACAGCTAGGCCCAGAGGGGGATTTCGGTATTTGGAGTATTTAAGGGCTGTTTGGGTTTAGAGAACACCCTTTTCTCATTTTTCAGCCGCCACTTATCATCCCTCTCAACTTAGTAATGGCCTCCAACATCTAAAACATCTCTAAACCACTTTCTAAATGAGGCTTAATTACACCAATTTAAGAGGAAATAGCACCAGAGCAAGGTTAGAACTGCTGTTAGACATCAGTATTCATGCCAAATAGAGAATCATTTCAGATCTACTGTTTATTTGTGGCAAAGGTGAGTGATTTGCATAGTTCCTCACTAATTATGGTTAATCAAAGGTAATTAGTGTTAATTAGCGAATTTAAACATGATTAAATTCTGGAAAAATGTTCATAAATTTCGAAATATTGTTTTAGGCCTCTGTTAGAAAATTTGGTTAATTTGGTTAAGTTATACTAATCCTATCATTATTTTTGCTTAATCACGCTTAAGGGAAAATATGGGGTTTTGGCTATGTTTGATCCATTTTAACTTATCATATTGTTGATTTGGTGTTTACAATTGATTATACATGTTGCTATGACTGTTTAGAATGTTTTATGGTTGTTCAGAACAATTAGAATGATTGAAAATGTCCTCGTGTGGCGTAAAACAGAAGCTGGAGAGTTGCAGGAAAGTTGTACAGGAACTGGATTGGATCGCCCCTACGAACCCGACCCGATCGTGGCCACCTCTCCACGAACTGAACCGCTTCTCCTCAGGTTACACGAGCTGGCTACTCCGAACCAAACCGTGATGTTTCCTCCGAACCGACAAGGTGCCCACGAACCAAAGTATCAACTACGAACCAGGTAACTTTGTGTGAGCTGGACTAGTGTATTGCCACGAACCGGAGTCCTACCCCGACCCGATCCGAAGTCACGACCTGAACCGAACTGGAGCATGCATGACGAAGCAGAATCAGTGTGTCACCACAACCTGATCCGATGGAGGAAGCGCGACCCGAACCGAATGGGGTGTCACGACCCGTACCAAATGAGCATCACGACTGAACCGAACCGAGGACGAGGAGAAGGACCGAACCAATCCGGAGGATACCAAAACCCGAGATGCAAAGGTAGTCCAAGTAGGAAGTCTATACTCAGGATCCAGTTGGGAACCAACGAGTTAAATTCATGATTCGTCTTTGCTGGGGTATGTGTGCTAAGGGGTTATCGGCGTCCATAACATTGATTCACCACCAAGACGAATGTTAAACTACGTATCAGTGCGGTGGGGTAGATGTTACTCCATGGGGCAGAGTGATCGTAGCATGGCTATGAGCCAGTGCAGTGGAGTCACTATGACTTCATGGGGTTGAGTGGACATAGCAAGGACTAGTGGCTATGGATCGGTGCAGTGGGGTTGCCATGACTACATGTGGCAGAGTGATCATAGCAAGGAATAGGGTGATCAAAGTGGTGGATATCGTACGCTTTAAGCACTGAGTGAGAGATGTGAGGATGGTTGCCATGATTGATTGTTTGCCATCACTATGTCATGCACACCCCCACCCTCATATTCTTTACACCATATGTTAGTGGCACCTTAGAGTATTGTACAGTATGTAGTGCTAACTCTTTGGTTGCAGGTCCAGGTTCAGGTATGGTTTAGTATACCTGTTATTGTTCTATTTTGCTGCTTATCGCTCACACCATACTTTTGTCTGACCCAGAGTTATATGTCTCTTCTTATTACTCTGGGTGCTCTTAAACGGGCAGACTAGAGACAAGTTACCTGGTTGTGCACGAGTAACTGTCCGGAGACGAGCAGGAGGCTTACACGTATTATCTACATATATTCTCCCTGTGTCGCTGCTGGTCACTACTTTGGGCATTAGTAGTGTACCTTTCCTTCCTTATTTGCTTTAGAGACAGTTTTCAAAAGTTGTAATAATGATGATGTGGAACATAAGCTGTATTTGGATTTTCCGCTGCTATGATGTTTAGTTTTCAGCTTATGCACTGTCTCTCCTGTTTTATGTCAAAGTTATGTTATTATTATATTTTATTCCATGCCCTGTGAGACATTCTACAGATTCCTTGTTAGTTCAAATTCCCTTTTTTTCTTTGACGACCGTCCCTTGCTAGTTGGACATTGGCACAACGCACTTTCATGGGAAATGTCGGCTGGTGCGGGGCGGGCCGTCACACTTGGTATCAGAGCTCTAGGTTGCGTAGTTAACCTAGGGAAAGACACCAGGGAGAGATAGTACGTATATGAGAGCACGTATTTGTGATTATTTTGGTTTTCAAAAGCTATATATATACACTCTTAGTATAGCTAAGGATGAAGTCGCACTGCACTGACACCACAAAGAGGATGGTTAATCGTTTCTCTTTATAGATTGAACGATGAGCCGATACACGAGGGGTGCTGGTAGAGGAGCCAATAATGGGAATTCTCCTGACATGAGGGCTATGTTCACTGACTTCATGAGAGAGATGCTTAGAAATGTGCAAGGAGCAGTTCCTAATGCTGCAAATGGTGGTGGTGCAGCGGTGCAGGCGCCTAGAGCCGATTTCGCCAAGCTTTGCAAGGATTACATTAGTCTTAATGGAAAGCCGTTCCATGGAACGGAATCAGTTACAGAAGTTCAGGATTGGTTGGATAGCTGTGAGCGTATCTTCGAAGACTTGGGTATCGCGGATGCGATGAAGAGAAAGCTACCATCCCGTCAGCTGCAAGGACGGGCAATGAATTGGTGGAATGCTATTAAGGCAGCTACTCCAGAGGACCAAGTTACATAGGATCAGTTTAAGGCCCGATTTGGTGAAAAATTTATCCCAGCTGCTCAGAAGTCAGAGTTATTTTGGAAGTTCTTGGAGCATAAGCAGAATGGTAGGGCTGTCTCGGAGTACATTGCAGAGTTTGATACTCTATCGAAATATGGATTATCCCTTATTGATATTGCCGAGAAGAAAAATGAAAAGTTCATAACAGGCTTAGATCAGTACTTGGGGGAAAGGCTTATAAACCATGTCGATGAGACGTTTGAATCGATTGTGGGGAAAGCTTTGAGATCAGAGAGTCTATACCCTAAGTCGAAACCGAGGTTGCATCTGTAGAGGAGCCAAAGCCGCAAGCAAGCGGTGGAGGCAAAAATGGTTCTCAGAATAAGAGAAAGCAGAATCAGACCAAGGATGGCCAAAAGAAAAAGAATAAGAAAGGTGTTGAGTGCTTCAGCTGTGGTAAGAAGGGCCACTATGCCAAAGAATGTCGGGCCAAGCCAGCGGATAGGAAGTGCTTCAACTGTGGCCAAGTGGGACACCATAAGGATAAGTGTCCGCAGCCCCCTAAAGAAAAGCAGATTGTGAAATCATATGCTATTAATGCTGTTCCTTCTTCATCGAATGCCCCAACTGCGGCGGAGAAGGGAAAGTATGTTATCATTCAAGGTATGCTTTCATTTTATGATGTTCCTGTTCGAGTATTGTTTGATACCGGGGCTTCCCGTTCCTTCATATGTAGTGACCTGGTAGATAGGTTGGGATTGGAACCCGAGATAGTCGATAGACCTTTAGCAGTGACGAACCCGATTGGTGGTTCGATTAGCCTTAACATGATTTGTCGAAATTTGGTTTTATCGAGTCATGGATGCATGTTTGTTTGTGATTGCTTTGTTTTGGGCTTTACTGGGTTTGGCATTATTTTGGGACTCGATTGGCTCCAAAGATACGGGGTGGTGGTAGACTGTGAGGGCTTTTTGGTGGTAGTTAGAGTGGATGATGGGCGGAGGGTAGTGTTTGGTGGTTTACCTAGTGATGGGGTAATGGCTAGTTTCATAATTCCCTCGACATTCCGCATGATGAGTTGTCAGATATGCCCGTGCCTGGCTAGTATCCGGACGTCTTCGAGGAAGTGACCGGACTTCCACCACATCGAGAGATTGAGTTCCATGTTGATTTAGTGAAAGACGCCAGAACTATAGTGATGCCACTTCGTCGTATGGCGCCAAGGGAGCAGCGAGAGCTCGGGATGCAAGTAAGCGATCTTTTGAAGAAGGGATTTATCGGAAGAAGTGTTTCTGAGTGGGAAGCACCAATTGTGTTTGCTACCAAGGCAGATGGTTCCCTTGGATTGTGTGTGGACTACCGCGAATTGAATAAAGTGACAAGGAAGAATAAGTATCCTCTACCGCGGAAAGATGATTTGTTTGATCAGTTAAGTGGCGCAAGAGTGTTCTCCCAGTTGGATCTCGCGACAAGTTTTCATCAGCTTAGAGTGGAAGCTGATAGTATAGCTAAAATGGCCTTTCGGACGCCGTGTGGATTTTATGAGTGGTTGGTCATGCCATTCGGGTTGACCAATGCACCAGCATATTTTGTGGATCTTATGAATACGGTATTCAGAGATCAATTGAATAAGTTTGTTCTTGTGTTCATGGACGATATACTTGTTTATTTGAGGACAGAGGAGGAGCACAAGGAACATTTGAGGATAGTTACGAAGGTGTTGAGAAAACACCAATTGAAAGCAAAGTTTTCTAAGTGTCACTTCTGGAGAATGGAAGTGAGATTCTTGGGTCATGTTGTTTTAGAAAATGGTATCGCCGTGGACCCTGCGAAGGTGGCTACGGTACAAGATTGGTCTATGCCCAAGAATGCAATGGACATAAGAAGTTTCTTGGGATTAGCTGGATATTATCGTAAGTTTATGCAAGACTTCTCCAAGATAGCGGCACCGTTGACTCAGTTGACCAAGAAGAATCAAGCTTTGACGAAAAGTGCGAGAATGCGTTCAAGAGTCTAAAGGAAAAGTTGACATGTGCACCAGTGTTAGTCATTCCTAAGGGAAATGAAGAGATGACAGTATATACAGATGCATGTGGTACCGGACTAGGTGTTGTATTGATGCAAGGAGGTAAGGTTGTAGCTTATGCAAGTCCGCAATTGAAACCGCACGAGAAAAGATGCCCTACACATGATTTGGAATTAGCAGCGATCGTATTCTCGTTGAAGATGTGGAGACATTATCTCTTGGGAGAAAGATTCGAGTTGTTTACCGATCATAAATTGTTAAAGTACCTTTTCTCCCAAAAGGATCTAAATCTCCAACATCAAAGATGGTTAGAATTCTTGGCTTCCTACGATTTCTATATCGCATACACACCAGGAAAGGGCAATGCGGTAGCTGATGCATTGAGTAGAAGACATGCCAGTTTAGGGGCTATATTTCTAGAATGGAAGCAACTGGAGTACATCGCTGGGTATGATTTCAGACCAAAGTGCGAATTGGATCTAGAAATATTAGCAAGTTTGACGATCAGACCCACTTTGATTGAGCAGATTAGTTCCAATTAGAAGAACGATCCCAACTTATTGGAAGTCATCTCCAAGTTAGAGATGGGTATCGATGAGGAGATGAACAAGTATGGGCTTGATCGAGATGGATGGCTTAGAAAGAATGGAAGACTAGTTGTACCCAATGTTAATGGATTGAGAGATGAAGTGCTTAGAGAATGTCATCACTCAAAACTGACTATACACCCCGGTGGTAACAAGATGTATCGAGACATGAAGCAGACCTACTACTGGGAAGGGATGAAAAGAGACGTTGGGAAGTTTATATCCAAGTGCATGAATTTCCAGCTTGTTAAAGCTGAGCAAAAGAAGCCTAGCGGCTTGTTACAACCATTAGAAATTCCAGAATGGAAATGGGAACAAGTCTCAATGGATTTCATTGATGGGTTACCAAGGACTAGATCGGGCCATGATAGCATTTGGGTTATTGTGGACCGATTGACCAAGAGTGCAAGATTTATACCCGTCAAGTCGAATAGAACGGCAGCTAAGTTAGCTGAGCTATATATGAAATGGGTAGTGAGATTTCATGGAATACCCAAAAGCATTGTAAGCGACCGAGATCCGTTGTTTACTAGGGGATTTTGGAAAAGCTTACAAGAGGCGTTAGGATCAGAGTTACATCTCAGTACCACGTATCATCCTCAAACTGACGGTCAGACAGAGAGGGTGAATCGAGTGTTAGAAGATCTTTTGCGAGCTTATGTATTAGATTTTGGTGCATCATGGGATGACCATTTACATCTAGTGGAGTTCGCATATAATAAAAGTTACCAATCCAGTATTGGTATGGCTCCGTTTGAAGCATTGTACGGAAGACCGTGCAACTCACTGTCAAGTTGGTTAGAAATTGGTGAGAAGTTTGTGCTTGGACCAGACGTGATAAGAGAAACTTCGGACAAAATTAACATTATCCAACAGCGAATGAAGGCTGCCCAAGATAGGCAGAAGAGTTATGCTGATAAGAGGAGAAGAGATTTAAAGTTCGTCATTGGTGACTTGGTGTTTGTTAAGATTTCTCCGTTAAAGAGCGTAATTCGATTTGGCAGGAGAGGCAAGTTAACACAAAGATTTGTTGGTCCATTCCCAGTTCTTGAGCAAATTGGGAATTTGGCATATAAAGTTGAATTACCAGAGAAGATGGCAGGAGTTCATAACGTATTTCATGTTTCCCAGTTAAGGAAATTCGTGCACGACCCCGATATGGCTATTTTACCTGATCAGTTGGATGATATCGAAGTAGAACTCGAGGCGGTTGGGAACCGCAAGCCGATTCGTATTGTCGAGCACGATACGAAGAAACTTCGAAGGAAAGCAGTGAATCTAGTCAAAGTTCAGTGGGGCGAAAATGAGAATGACTATACTTGGGAGACAGAGGAGAGCATTAGGAAGACATATCCAGAACTCTTCGGCTGGTAAGATTTCAGTTTTGATTTAGTCTTTCTGCATGCTAGGATATGTTTGTTTTGTTTGTTTTGCATGTTTGATTGTTGTATATGGCTGGTTGGCATGCGGGATCCTTTGTATGTTTTGGGTTAAGGGATTTCGGGGACGAAATTTCTTAAGGGGGGAGAATGTAACGACCCGCATTCTACGCATCGAAGGATCGAAGAATATTTATTTCTTTCACATATGAAGTCGTATGGTCATGTAACTTTGGGAGACGACTATTGGGGTCATTTCCCATGTTCATGATTTTTACCGATTTTTAAATGACCATTTTGCCCCTAGTTGGTCTTGTTTTGGCCATAACTTTTGATTGATAAGGAATTTTGACCTGAAATCACTTCCATTAGATCTGGATGATGGTCTACCATTCCGTAGAGTGGTCATATGTGAAAAACAGACTTACCGTTTGGGAGATATGGCTGAAACACTGCTTAGAAGGTGAAAAACTGCTTAACTGGGCTTAGTTGGGTAGTTAACAGCTAGGCCCAGAGGGGGATTTCGGGATTTGGAGTATTTAAGGGCTGTTAGGGTTTAGAGAACACCCTTTTCTCATTTTTCAGCCGCCACTTATCATCCCTCTCAACTTAGTAATGGTATCCAATATCTAAACCATTTTCTAATTGAAGATTTGGCTTAATTACATCAATTTAAAAGGAAATAGCACCAGAGCAAGGTTAGAACTGCTGTTAGACATCAGTATTCGTGCCAAACAGAGAATCATTTTAGATCTACAGTTTATTTGTGGCAAAGGTGAGTGATTTGCATAGTTCCTCACTAATTATGGTTAATCAAGGGTAATTAGTGTTAATTAGCGAATTTGAACATGATTAAATTCTGGAAAAATGTTCATAAATTTCGAAATATTGTTTTAGGCCTCTGTTAGAAAATTTGGTTAATTTGGTTAAGTTTTACTAATCCTATCATTAGTTTTGCTTAATTACGCTTAAGGGAAAATATGGGGTTTTGGCTATGTTTGATCCATTTTAACTTATCATATTATTGAATTGGTGTTTACGATTGATTATACATGTTGTTATGACTGTTTGGAATGTTTTATGGTTGTTTAGAACAGTTAGAATGGTCGAAAACGTCGTCGTGTGGCGTAAAAAAGAACCTGGAGAGTTGCAGGAAAGTTGCGCAGGAACCGGATCAGATCGCCCCTCCGAACCCGACCCGATCGTGGCTACCTCTCCACGAACCGAACCGCTTCTCCACAGGTTACACGAGCTGGCTACTCCAAACCGAACCGTGATGTTTCCTCCGAACCGACAAGGTGCCCACGAACCAAAGTATCAATTACGAACCAGGTGACTTTGTGCGAGATGAACTAGTGTATTGCCACGAGCCGGAGTCCTACCCCGACCCGATCCAAAGTCACGACCCGAACCGAACTGGATCATGCATGACGAAGCAGAATCAGTGTGGCACCATGACCCGATCCGATGGAGGAAGCGCGACCCGAACCGAATGAGGTGTCATGACCAGTACCAGACGAGCACCACGACCGAACCGAACCGAGGACGAGGAGAAGGACCGAATCGATCCGGAGGAGACCAAAACCCGAGATGCAAAGGTAGTCCAAGTAGGAAGTCTATACTCAGGATCCAGTTGGGAACCAACGAGTTAACTTCACGATTGGGCTTTGCTGCGGGACGTGTGCTAAGGGGTTATCGACGTCCATAACTTTGATTCACCACCAAGACGAATGTTAGACTACGTATCAGTGCAGTGGGGTAGATGTTACTCCATGGGGCAGATTGATCGTAGTATGACTATGAGCCATTGCAGTGGAGTCACTATGACTTCATGGGGCAGAGTGGACATAGCAAGGACTAGTGGCTATAGATCAGTGCATTGGGGTTGCCATGACTCCATGGAGCAGAGTGATCATAGCAAGGAATAGGGTGATCAAAGTGGTGGATATCGTACGCTTTAAGCACTGAGTGAGAGATGTGAGGATGGTTGCCATGATTGATTGTTTGCCATCACTGTGTCATGCACACCCCCACCCCCGTATTCTTTACACCATATGTTAGTGGCACCTTAGAGTATTGTACAATATGTAGTGCTAACTCTTTGGTTGTAGGTCCAGGTTCAGGTATGGTTTAGTATACCTGTTATTATTCTATTTTGCTGCTTATCGCTCATACCAGACTTTTGTCTGACCCAGAGTTTTATGTCTCTTCTTATTACTCCAGTTGCTCTTAAATGGGCAAACTAGAGACAGGTTAGCTGGTTGTGCACTTGTAGCTATCCGGAGACGAGCAGGAGGCTTGCACGTATTATCTACATATATTCTCCCTGTGTCGCTACTGGTCACTACTTTAGGCATTAGTAGTGTACCTTTCCTTCCTTATTTGCTTTAGAGACAGTTTTCAAAAGTTGTAATAATGTTGATGTGGAACATAAGCTGTATTTGGATTTTCCGCTGCTATGATGTTTAGTTTTCAGCTTATGCACTGTCTAGCCTGTTTTATGTCGAAGTTATGTTATTATTATATTTTATTCCATGCTCTGTGAGACATTCTACAGGTTCCTTGTTAGTTCAAATTCCCTTTTCTTTCTTTAGCGACCGTCCCGTGCTAGTTGGACGTTGGCACAACGCACTTTCATGTGAAATGTCCGCTGGTGAGGGGCGGGCCGTCACATTGGATTTATTAAAGATTTCCCTTTTTGAAGTGGTTAATAGTCTTGGTTCGATATCTAATACAGTTGGAATGATTTCTCATTTCAAGGATTCCTGTGATGGTTCTTATCCGAGCAATGATGGTTTCATTAATAACGAAGTTGTATCTCATGGTGGTTTTGATTCCAAGCATCCGTTTTTTGATGTAGACTTGAAGTTTGATGAGTTTGGTCATTCGGAAGTGGGGTTTTATTTTAAGTCAGTTTCTCTAAAAGTTGAAGATGCTTCACACTAATAAAGTAGATTGTTTTTTGGTGATTTCATTACAAACTCAGTATGCGCTAGCTTTTTAGGTTAGTTTTATGATGATTTGTTCAGTTGTGCATGTTTTTTCTATCAACATGCATAACATGCTCAATCTTTCTGATTTGCATTACAATTTGTTCGATGGCAATAATAATTGGTATTGGAGTTCCCATGCCCACTTTTCTTGATGTATTTTTAATCCACGCGGTGACGTGGGTTGGGTGAAAATAAAGTCAGTTATTAGACTAATTTTGGATAATGGGTGTTTTGGTCATTTGGCTATTCTCTTGGGTATTAGTGGTGTTGTCTCTCTATTATAAATTAAGAGTATTTCTGGATTAGGTTATTCTACTGATGTGGATCCGGGTTTGGTTAATCATTATGTTGGAATTTCTTTGGGCGTGGTATCAATTGGCATTTCTAGTGTTGATGCAGATTGTTTTGGCGTATCTTCTTTGGTATTCTTTTCTTTTATGACTCCTTGTTATTCTTCCCCGTCTAGAGTTTCCTCTGAACTTGCGTAAATCTGAATCGAAGGCTTTTAGACTTTTGAGGGAGAGGGATCATCTCAATGGTTTGTATTCTAGAGTTTCTAGTAGCTCTAGCTCAGGTTTGTCTCCTTTATTTGGTGGTATTTATGGTCCTTGTGCTTTGAGTAATCTTTCTTCTAGTAATTTGCAATTTTTAGCTAAGAATTCTATTTTTATTTTTGGTGATTCTCGGAATGACCTTGATTTCAGTAGAAGTAGGGAATCAAAAAGAGGGTTGGATCTCTTTATCAATGAAGATTATCAGTAGGAAGGTCTTCACGACTTAGATAAATTTAGTTAAAATAAATCTTTTTTCAAGGATTGTAATATTGATATTATTCTTTTGCAAGAAACTAAAGTGGAGAATCCTTATTTTAGGCCTTGTAAATGTCTTATTGGTCCATATACTAGTCATTGCTCATATCTTCTAGCTAGGGGTAGTGCAGATAGTTTTATGATTGATTGAAAAGATCAGTGTGTGAAATTATTACAATTTGTAATTAAAGATTATTCTACGCTTTTTTTTGGATATCAATGATGATTCCATTACAATTATTTTTTATTTTTATGGCCTAAAATCTAAGGCTGATCATAGAGTTTCACAGAATGAATGTTTAGAATTCAGGATACTCGCTCCTAGGCCTTGGATTATAGGTATTAAATTTAATGTTACTAGATTCCTAGGTGATAAATCTTTTAGGATGGGAGATTTCTTTGCTATGGTGGAATTTGATTAGTTTATTATCAATAGTAATTTAATCAAGATTTAGTTAAGTAATTAGCCTTTTACCTGGTCGAATTGAAGATATATTCCTTCCTGACTTTTTTGGATAGGTCTTTTTATTAGTGATGAGACCAAGAATAAACTTCCCTCTTGTAATGTTGTGGGATTTCCTTACTTATTTTCAGATCATTGTCCTATAATTTTATTTTATTTATTATCATATTCCTTGTTTTAAGAGTTTTAGATTTGAAATTTGTGGCTTTCAAAAAATAATTTCAAAGATCTAATTAACAATAAATGGTTTTCTATAAGTTTCTATAATTTTACATTTCCTGAAACTCAGCCAAAATTCTAGTTTGTAAACTTAGATATTTGAGAGGTTTTCTTAAAAATTGAATAAGGATGTTTTTGGTAATATTAGAATCAAAAAGAGTAATTTAATGAAGGATATTTTAAATTTGAATAAAACTAAAGAGTGTAGGTTGTTGAAAATATCTGGAAAAAATATATTCTTTCTAACCTCAAAGAGAAATTTAATAAGATTATTAAGCAAGAGGAGATTATGTGGAAGCAAAAGTCTAATACTAACTAGATGGATGATGAAGATTTAGAAATCAATTTTTTCCATTAAGTTGATGGTAGGAAGTCTAGTGATTCTGTACTCATTATCAATATTGAGATTTTTGAGCAAAATGATATTTCCAAGGAATTTACTAATTACTTTAAGATGTTTTTGGTTATTCAATATGCCCAAAATTAGTGCAAATTAGGGCTTATCAGATCCTTCTATTTCTAACACTGATTTAAAAATTTAAGATTCCCCTTTCTCCAGATTTGAATTTATAAAAGGTATGCCCAATGATAGGGCCCCTGATCCAGACGGTTTTCCTATTTTATTTTATGAAACCTTTTAGGATGTTTTAAAGTATGATTTAAATAAATTGTTTAACAATTTATGTGATGGTTCTCTTCAATTGGGTAGATATAATTTTACTAATGTTATTTTATTACATAAGAAAATATGAGCTAGTCAGTTAAAAGATTTTAGACCTATTTCTTTATTAAATTGTTCTTTTAAAATTATTTCAAATTTTTTAGTTAACAGACTAAATTCTAAAATGAATTCGTTGATTGATGATTCTCAAACTTCTCTTATTAAAGGTAGAAGCATCACTGATGATGTTTTCTTAGGGAAGGCCGACCAGTTTTTAAAGTGATCCATAACACTTTTTATTATAACAAATAATATATAAATTATTATAGAAGATAGACAGATTGTCTAACTACTACCGGTTTTTTAAGTGGATCATCTACCATTATCGGTTTTTAGAGTGGTCCGGCCACTAAAACTATATTAGCTTACAGTACATAAGCTAGTTAAAATGACTAGACTACTTATTTACATACACATAACTAACTCCATGCAAGGAGTCTACTTACATTTGCCGGCAAAAGCAACAAAAAAATACAATCTTAAAGAAATGACATAATCAAGACACCAGAAAGGACTGCTACATAATCAACAACATAGGCCTTCACCATCATTCAAAAAAGAGACATTTCATAGCTCAGCTTCACTTTATTTACAAGAAACCAAAACAGTGTACAAAAAATGATACATTATATTTGAATAAACTGCACAGCTGATCACACCATGCCAGTGAAGGAATCCAAGCACTATAGCATAAAGCAGTACACTCATTTTACGAAAACTCGTAGTCTTCCCCCAGCATTAACTAAACATAGCATATCATGACAAGTAGCAAATAAGAACAACACAGCAAATAAGGAGAATAATTTTTTACTGCACATAGCTCCCTCCTCCGTTGCCGAGACAATTCACGAGGAGGTGAAAACAAGATCCAAGACACCTGAATAAAATAGATCCAAAAACTCCAGCCAAATTGGCAAATCCTCAACATCTCATAACACAAGTCGAAAAACACACAAATACATAGCACCTAACCAATTAAGCAACAATAACAAAGCACAGCCCAACCAAACACAACACTATCAAGTAATAGAACTTACCAGAAAAACAAGCACCGACTCAATAGCTTGTCGAAGAGAATCTGATCCAATCCAGTAGCAAAAGCCATGGACGACGTTTGGTGAGTGGCCGAATGAAGCAGATTTGGTGAACTCAGCAACAAAACAGAACGGGGTCGTGAGGAGTAGCTTGTTAAGCTAGAAAACGGTCAGATAATGGACGTTGAGGCACACCGTATGTAAAAGATGTGAAGGATAATGATGGTAAGTACATGATAGAAGTAGAGGGTCGTTCACAAGCAAGATCTCGACATGGAAAAGGAAGGAGGGATCGAAGCTTTTAAACCCCAAAGATGGAAAAAGATGAGAGAATAGAATGAAAGGCAGAGACTCGGTGGAAGAGAGAGGAGAACAAAAGGAAGTCACAAACTAGAGGGAATAAGGAAGATCCATGGAACAATGGAGTTGGCTTTCAGTCGCCATCAACAAGGTATAAAAGCTTCTAAATTTATTGATGGCGACATCAATTTTCGCTTATGGTAACGCCTATCACCGATGATGTTGCTATTATTAAAGAATAAATTAATTTTTGTTATAGAATCAATATTACTTATGCTCTTTCAAACATGATTTTGCTTAAGCTTTTGATATTGTTGATTGATTTTGTCTTAGAGATGTCTTAGTGACTAGATGTTTTAGTGATAAGTGGACCGGTTGGATTATGGCCTTGCTTAAATCTAGGAATTCCGGTATTTTAGTTATTGGTGTTCCTAGTATTAGATTCAATGTAAATGTGGGATTAGGAATGATGATTCTCTATCTTTTGTAACGACCCGTATTTTACATATTGGAGGATCGTAAAATAAAAGGGATTTGGGAGAGAATTAGGGTTTCTCGCTTCATTTAAACATTAGGTTGGGTGCCTGTGATTCTCTGTTTCAACTTAATAATTAAGTTCCTCATCCTATTCATTCTAACTCATCATAGATTGCGTCTAGAGATTAAATCATCATCGAGGAAGATTACATCACATCAAAATGCATTAATTTTGGGGTTCTTCATTGCTGTCCAGTACTGATCTTATCAGGTTTGCATTGGATCTACAAATCGGTGAGTGATAGATATCTCTCCACGAAAACTATAGATTATATGGGTAAATTAGGATCAAATTTACATGTTAAATGCTAAATTTACACTAGATTTGATCCTATATGTTTAATTCGGGGTTGGACATCATAGGATGTAAATTTGATAATTGTTAGATCTATCATGTTCTTGTTATGTTTAAATCCAAATGATGTTAGATCCGTTGATTTATGTTATGTTTACGATATATGTGTGTTTGTATGATCAATATTTGATGAATTACTTTTGTTTTGATTGAATCAATTGGATTGTTTAAGTTGCTTGTTAAAATAGGTTGTTGTAGATCTTAGGATTGAAGAACAGAGAAAATCGAAGGTTCAGATGATCGGATTTAGACGAAACTTGACGGACGAACTCTGGACGATGAGGCAACACAAAAAATTTCATGTCGAAACTCACTAAGTAAATAGACCGACACCGGTCCATGCTCGATGGATCGGTACCAATCCATGCATGATGATCATATGGCGATGGTTTTTGTGTCTTGGCATTGTGATGATAAATCGAGGTTGCCTGCAAATTTTCAAGTTATTCGGAAGAGATTTGGGATGGGTCAACGGTTTATCGCTCGAGGGCAATGATGGACCAATAGGATTTTCAGCTTGATTAGAGTTTGGATGTGAAATTGGACTAGTAGGAAGCACATGGAATGAGGATCCCAGAAGTGCAAACACTTATCCATTACTGGATAAGTGTATGGCCTAGTACCGGTCTATGGCCAATGGACCAGTGTCAATCAATCATATAGGGGCAGATGTGCCTGATTTCTGGGGAGTTGGGTTATTATGGCTTCTAGGGGTTACTGATGACAACTAGTGTTGAGTGGACTTTGAATGATCGGTCTGCAACTCAGTGATGTATCGTGCTTCGATTTTGAACTCAAGTTGGAGTGGTCGGAGCTGGATAGATATTATATTAGTCGTCATGTGACATATAATTCATAATGATGATAGATTGGCTCAGGTGGGAGTTGATCAAGAATGATAATATAATTGGTTTGAGAAGTCACTTGAACTAAAGATGTGATCGCCGAGAAAGAAGGCTCTACAGATTTGAAGTGCCAAAGAACCATTGATTATCGAAGGTTCCTGCAAACTCAAAGCAGGGGTATCATGGGGACGCCCATTGAGGCCACATTGGATTGAGTACCCTAGGTAGTCATGATGGACCTAATTTTTTTGATGGAGACAAAAAAGTAGTCACAATGGCGTATGGCAGTTTGGCTAGAACCGAGGTTTTCCATTAGCTCTTTTGATCGTTGAAAGTAAATTTGATGATTGATGTATTCAAGGCTGCAGTCGGTGATAGCTAGGATATTGGATACTATGAATGTTATGGTTGATTATGTATTTTCTTATCTATTTTCCGGGTATGTTATCACCGTAGGACATCGAAGAGAAGCGGGATTGGGGTTTGTCCTTTCTTATTCTGAAATGACGTGTAATGGATGAAGTCCATATGTTAACTTTATGTTTGTCGGACAGATCAGATGGTTGAACTGTCTATACTCATATTATCCTGTATAACTGTTGTTAGTTATTTTATTGCTCACTAATATGTTGTCTAACTCAAGGTTTTATGTTTCCCTCTTACTACCTTGGGATGCTCATCAATGTTGGTGGTGATAAGATTGAGATAGCAGGTGGCAGGTTATGGTGCAGATGATGTGTGATGACGAGCTAGAGGCTGACGTATTACTTTCTACTATATAGTACTTTTTGATTTCTGATGTATGTTGATGATTTTGAGACTTTGAGTGATATGTAGTGAGGCATGATGTATGGATTGCTCATTTAAACAGATATTTTGTATTGATGACTCTTAGATGTTATGGGATTTAAGTTTTCTGTTACGTTATGCTTCACTAATATATCTCGTTGTATATTTTCTATTATATGTTATCCATGCGCTGTGAGTTATATGATCGGTTTTGTTTCAAGTTATCTTTCCTTAATGATCATCCCATATTGGCCTAGCACATCATACAAGCACTCTTTCCTTAGTCTGGTGCATGAGTTATGGGGCGGTCATCACATTTGGTATTCAGGCTTTAGTTAATCGATTTTACCCAAAGTTCGTGAGCGTAAAAGCGTATGAGAGACGTACTTGTAATTTTAAATGGATGATAACTATATTATAATATATAGTTTAGTAGGTTAGTAAGAACTTGAATACAAATGCGGAATTTCTCTAATGTGAATTAATCATTCTTATTTTAGATAGAAAATGAGTTGATGAACTTCGAGACACACTGCTAGGAACAAGCTTGCTACTGGAGGGGTATGTGAGGCTAGCCAATCAGGAGCTGCAGTTGCTATGCTCGATTATTCTGCTATTTTCGAGGCCATGATGGCTACGATCATGAGGAGAATGCCCACTCAAGAAGCAACAGTAGAGCATGTTTTTCTTATCTAGGCACCTAGGGTTGTCGATTTTGCAAAGATATGCAAGTATTATACTTCTCTAGGTGACAAGATGTTCGTTGGTATGGAACCTACTATTGAGATTCAGAATTGGTTGGATATCTATGTTCGAATTTTTGGAGTTTTGGGAATTGATGATGCAATTAAGAGGAAGCTTGCATTGAGGCAGATGTAAGGTCGGGAGATGGACTGGTGGAACTCTATTACTTTGGAGACTCTCTAGAGGACCAGATCACTTGGGATCCATTTAGAACTAAGTTCGAGGAGAAGTTCATTTCTATGGCCCAGAAGTCGATGCTCTTTAAAAAGTTTACTGATCTTAAACAAGGAGGTAAACTAGTATTTGAGTAAGTGATCGAGTTTGAAGCTTTATCTAAGTGTGCTCATTCGTATATTAAGATTCCTTATCATAAGAATGAGAAATTTATCTTAGATTAAATGAGAATCTTGGAAATGAATTGATCGACCATATTGATTATTCTTATGAGAAACTAGCTGAGAAGGATTTAAGGAAGGAAAGCTTGTTTCCATAGAAGGTCGAGGCTACTGTTGAAAGTAAGGAGGAATTGAAGCCACAACAAGGTGGCGGTAATAAGAAAAAGTGGAATGGTAAACGAAAACGGCAACATCAAGGGAAGAATGACCAGAAGAAGATGAAGGGTGAGGTAATTTGCTATAACTGTCAACAGAAGGACGATCTTTCCAAGGACTGTATGAACAAAAAGGTGGAAAGAAAGTGATTTAATTGTGACATGCCTGGTCATATGAAGAAAAATTGTCCATAACTACCGAAGGATAAGTAGGTTGTGTCATCTTCCTCGAGGGTTCCAGCTCTGAAGGAGAAGGGGAAAAGTGTTGTTGTACTAGTGACTAATTCAATAGGGGGTTTGTCTAGTCTTTGTATGCTTTTTCGTGGTATAGTTTTATCGATTCATGGTTTCTTTTTGTGTGTGATTGCTTTGATTTTAACGTCGGTGGGTTTGGGATCATTTTCGGAATGGATTGGCTCAAGAGGTATGCAAATCTTGTGGATTGCAAGAAGCGTGAGGTAACAATCGGGAATGTGGAAGGGAGAACGATGGTGATACGTTGTCTACCAAAGGATGGAATTATGGTTATATTTTTATATTCGCTTGTTATTCCATGGGATGGGTTGTTATCTGTGCCAATCGTTCGAGAATTTTCTGGTTTTTTTGATGAGGCTAGAGGATTGCCGTCGCATCGAGAGATTGAGTTTCAGATTGATTTATCGGATAGAGCTAGACCTATTATTATGCCTCTTAGGCGGATGATGCCTAAGGAACAACAAGACTTACAGGTGCAAGTGAACGATCTTTTAAGTAATTCGGAGAAGCGTATCCGAGTGGGGTGCACCAGTTGTGTTTGCAACCAAGGATGATCGATCATTACGATTCTATGTAGATTTTCGTGAGCCGAATAAGGTGACCAAGAAGAACAAGTATCCATTGCCTAGGATAGATGACTTGTTTGATCAGCTTCACGAACACAAAATGTTTTTCCAAATGGATTTGGCGACGGGATTTCACCAACTGAGAGTGGTTAGGGATAGCGTGCCAAAGACTACTTTTAGGACACCGTCTAAATTTATGAACGGCTGCTGATGCCATTTGGATTGACTAACATGACATCGTATTTTGTGGATCTTATCAATTATGTTTTCACAGATCAGTTGAACAAGTTCGCACTCGTGATCGTAGATGATATACTGGTTTATTCCAGGACTGAGGATGAACATATGACGCACTTGAAAATTGTTTTGGAAATCTTATAGAAACATCAACTAAAGGCTAAGTTTTTGAAGTGTCACTTCTGGAAGGAAGAAGTGAGATTCTTAGGTCTTGTCATGTCAGGACAAGGAATAGCTTTGGATCCCGCTAAGGTGGTAGCGATACAGGATTGGGATCTACCCAAGAGTGCGATGGATGTTAGGAGTTTCCTTGGTTTAGCTGGATATTATCAAGGATTTCTTGATGACAGATGCACCATTAACTAGATTAACAAAAAAGAATCAAGTCTTCGTGTGGGATGAAAAGTGTGAGCAAGCCTTTGGATTTCTGAAAGAAAAATTGGCGAGTTCTCATATGTTGGCTATTACGAGTGGGAATGAAGAGATGGTGATCTATACCAATGCATGTGGCACTGGACTTGCAACGGTGCTAATGCAGAAGGATAGAGTTGTAGCTTATGTGAGCCGACAGCTAAAGTCACACGAGAGGAATTACCCGACTCATGATTTAGAATTAGCGATGATAATATTCGCTCTGAAGATTTGGAGGCATTATTTGTTGGGAGTTAAATTCGAGTTGTTTATGGATCATAAGTCGTTGAAGTATATTTTCTCCTAGAAAAAATTGAATCTTCGGTAGCAGCAATGGTTAGAGTTTTTGGCGTAGTATGATTTTGAAATAGCTTATACTCCAGGAAAAGTAACGTAGTAGCCGATGCATTAAGTAGAATACATGCAAGTTTGGGATGTTTTTAGAATGGAAGCTTCTCGAGTATTTGGCTGGATTTAATTGTCGACTTGTTGCAAGTTAGAGCCCTAGATGTTAGCAAGCTTATCGATTAGACCGAATCTCATTGAAAGGATTGGCGAAGGCCTGAAACGAGACGAGAAGCTTTTGGAAATCATTCGAAAATTAGAAATAAGGGTCGACCCTGAGAATTTAAGGATTTCGAAGTCGATCGAGATGGGTGACTTTATAAGAATGGATGATTAGTTGTTCCTGATTTGGATGGATTAAGAGATGAGGTTTTGAGGGAACGTCATCTCTCTAGATTTCATCCTGTTGGTAATAAGATGTATCAGATATGAAGCAAGATTACAACTGGGAAGGCGTGAAAAGGGATGTCAAAAAGTTTATCTTGAAATGCATGTATTGTCAGTTGGTTAAAGACGAGCAGAAGAAAGTCGAGTGAATTGTAACAGCTATTCGAAGTTCCTATGGGGAAATGGCAGTAAGTGTCGATGGATTTTATCAATGGATTACCTAGGAAAAGGGTGGGAAATGATAGTATATGGGTATATCGTGGATCACTTGACCAAAAACGCAAGGTTTATTCCTATCAAATCGACTAGGACCACATCGAAGTTAGTTGAGTTATATCTTAATTAGATAGTTTGGTTCCATAGGGTTCCAAAGAGTATTTTAGCAATTGAGATCCGTTATTCACTAATGTATTCTGGAAGAGTTTGCAAGAAGCATTAGGAAACAAGCTATGTTCGAGTATGACTTATCATCACCAAACTAATGGCCAGAATGAGAGGGTTAATCGAGTATTGAAAGATCTTCTTAGAGCTTGTGTATTGGATTTTGGAGGATCGAGGGAAGACAATGTGCATTTAGTTGAGTTTTCTTATAACAACAACTACCAGTCGGGTATTAGAATGGCATAGTATGAGGACGATGACGATTGCATGTTGCAAATGGAAGATAATATGAGGTCGACCCATCAGAACTCTTTGAGTGCTATGCCCCATATATCCTATCTTACATCATTGTGTCTTGCACTATTAGAGTTCCGCATGGTAGGATAGGATTTTGATTGCATGAATTGTTGGATGGTAGATTGGATACTCATGGACAGTGATGTACGCAGAAATCTCATCCAGTAGGGGCAAAAAATTGGAAAATATTTTATATGTAATATAAGCAAGTCCTTATGTTCATAGATATTGCATTTTGCATCCAAAATTTATATATATCAATATCCTACATAACCATATAAATTAATACTAAGTGACTTATCTATTTTCAAAAAACCTTACTAGCTTTACAAAAAATGAAGTAATATTCTTTTTTTAAAATATTGTATATAGTGGATCCAATAAAATAAGCATTTATTATCTCATCATACAATGAAAAATTATTAAGGTTTTAATATCTTTACAATTAATGAAAATATATTTAGATGGTTGCAGCAGCCATTATTACTCTTAATGCCAACTTAATTCAAATGACAAATTTAGATAAAATACAACAAATAACATGATTTTTAAGCACCTTTTTTGTAACTTAACATGTATCATCTAGATCTTGAATGTCAAAAACTGAGCATAGCACTAGCATATTCACTATTGTTCTATTTTTTTTTGTTAGAAAATATTGTTAATTTTTAAGGTAGAAGCCTATATAGCAGATTGCATATGCAATAATAAAATACAATTACCAATTGTAAAGAGGGGTATTGAAGATAAGCCTATTGATTTAAAATACAATTACAAAATTTTAGGGGGGCGGAAGACCCCACTAGGCCTGCACTGGGTCCGTCATTGCTCATGGATGGTGGGCATGCGGAATACCATATTTGCTCATGATTGCTTGGAGTTTCGGGGCCAAAATTCCTAAACAGAAGGGGGGAGGAGGGTGGAGAATGTAACGACCTATATTTTATGTATCGAAGGATCGTAAAATAATTAGTTTTAATTCCATGGTGGTCGGGTCATTCCCAGACTTTAATATGTTGTTCACGGGGATGTGAGACATGTCCATGATTTTTATAAATCTTAATTGTGGCTGTTTTACCATTATGAATGGTGATTTACCTGAAAATTTTGAAAGGATCGAATCAGGTGCTAAAATCTGCCTTATTGGATCAAAATTGTTGTTTATAATTCTGTAGAGTGGTCACATGAAATATTTGGTTCAGCGGTTTAGGAGGAATCATTGTTTTAAGTTACAACTTCTATTCGGCAAACTGATTAGCAGCTAATGGGCTGTCAAGCCGATTAAGCTAATTACATGCAGCTTTAAATCGAGGGTATTGGGGAGAGTATTAGGAGTAATCTTTTCACTCAAACATTAGATTGGGCGCATATAATAATTTGTTTCACATAATCCCTAATTCTTTATCCTATTTATTATAATTCATCATAGATTGCATCTAGAGGTTAAATCATCATCAAGGAAGATTAGATCACATTAAATTACATCAATTTTGTGGTTCTTCATTGCTGTCCAGATCTGATCTTATTGGATTTACATTGGATCTAGAAATCGGTGAGCAACATATATCTTTCACATAAGAACCACGGATTATATGAGAAAATTAGGATCAAATATACATAATAAATACTAAGTTCACCTTAGATCTGATAATATATGATTAATTCAGGTTTAGTCGTCATATGAAAACCTAATTTAACAATGTAATTTGGATAATTTTTAGATCTATCATGTTCTTGTGTATGTTTAGATCCAATTGATGTTAGGTCCACTGATTTATGATATATGCATGCTAGTATGATAAGATTTAATGAATTGCTATTTATTTTGATTGAATTGATTATTTGAGTTGCTTTTTAGAATTGGTTGTCGTAGATCTTAGGATTGAAGAACAGAGGAAATCAAATGTTCAAATGATCGATTCAAACAAAACTTGGCGAAGGAGCTCTGGATTATGAGGCGGCACGAAATTTCTTGGGCCGGAACTCGCTAAATACATGGACCGGCACCGGTCCATGCTCGATGGACCAGCACCGGTCCATGGATGATGACTGAATGGCGATTGTTTTTGTGGCGTGGCATCATAATGATAAGTCGAGGTTGCTTACAAATTTTCAAATCAACCGAAAGAGATTTGAGATCGATCGAAAGTTGATCGCTCGAGTGCAACGATTGCCAAGGAGGAGTTTTAGCATGATTGGAGTTTGGTTATGAAATTGGACTGGTAGGAAGCACATAGGATGAAAACCGCGGAATACAAACACTTATCCATTTTCGGTTAAGTGTATGGGATGGTACCGGTACCAATACTGGTCCATGGCCGATGGACCGGTACCGATCCATCATATAGGGGAAGATGGGCCTAATTTTTGGGGAGCCGGGTTATAATGGCTTCTAAGGGTTGCTGATGAAGTTTGGTGTTGAATGGACTTCGGATAATTGATGTGCAACTCAATAATGTAAAGTGCTTCTATTTCAAACTCAAGTTAGAGTGGTCGGAGCTGGATCGATATGATACTGGTTGTGATGTGATATACGATTCAGAATAATGATAGATTGGCGCAGGTGGGAGTTGATCGAGGATGATAATGGAATTGGTTTTATAAGTCGCTCGAAACTATAGATGTGATTGCCGAGAAGGAAGGTTCGATAGAATTGAAATGCCAAGGAATCATTGGTTATCTTAGGTTCCAGCGGACTTAAAGAAAAGGTATCCTGGGAACGCCCATTAAGGTCATGATAGATTGAGTATGTTGGGTAATCATGATGGAACTAGTTGTCTTGAGGGAGACAAACATACATAGTCACGATGGAGTATGGCAGTTTGGCTAGAACCAGTGTTTTTCATTTGCCCTTTTGATCGTTGAAAGCAAATTTGATAATTGATGTATCCAAGGCGGTAGTCGGTGATAACTAGGATATTGGATATTATGGATGCTATGGTTGGTATGTACTTTCTTCTCTATTTTATAGGGAGGCTGTGATTGTAGGATATCGAAGAGAAGAACGGTTGGCGTTCGTCCTTTCCTATTCTAAAATGACATGTAATGGATGAAGTTCACGTGTTAACGTTATGGTTGATGGACAGATCAGATGGTTGAAATGTCTATACTCATATTATCATGTGTAACTGTTGTTAGTTGTTTTATCGCTCACCAAGACTGATCTCTGACTCAAGGTTTTATATTTCCCTCTTATTACCTTGGGCTGCTCATCAACATTGGTGGTGAGCAGACTGAGATAGAAGGTGGCTGGTTTTGCTGCCAATGATGTTGTGCGATGACGAGCTAGTGGCTGACATTATAGTACTTTTTGATTTACTTTGTATGTTGATGATTTTGAGACTCTGAGTAATATGTAGTAATGTCTGATGTATGGATTACTCATTTAGACAGATGTTTTGTATTAATAACTTTTAAATGTTATGAGCGTTGAATTTTCTATTATGTAATGTTGCAATACTATATCCTATTGTATATTTTCTATTATATGTTATCCACGTGTTGTGAGCTATACGAAAGGTTCTGTTTCGTGTTACTCTTCCTAGATGATCGTCCCATATAAGCCTAGCACATCATACAACATACTTTTTCTTTAGTTTGGTGCACGAGTTATGTGGTGGTCATTAAATCTCCTTTATTATTAAACCTAGCCGGTGATGCCTTTACTAAAATTATTAAACTTGCCTCTAGGAATAAAATAATTTAAACTATGGGTAGAGAGGTCAATAATAATGGTTTCTTTGTTCTTCAATTTGTTGATGATACTATGTTATTTTCTTCCTCTTTGCCTAAGCAAATATATCGCTTAAATTTATTGTTTATAGGTTTGAACTTCTATCTGGGTTGAGAATTATTTTGATACTAGTTATGTTATGATTTTGAACAATTTTAACAATTTTGAGCCTCATGTTAATAACACTCTTAATTGTAGTATAATGAAATTTCCAATTTAATACTTTGGTTTTCATATTCGTCCTCAGAAACTGAAGCATAATGATCGGAAAGTTGTTATATATAAGACCAATAGTCATTTATCTAGTTGGCTAGTAGTTTTCTAGCTAAGGCTAATAGAATTGTTTTGATAAAATTTTATTTTACCTTCTCCTACAATATATTGGATGTCATTTTACATTTTCCCCAGATGGGTTATGAAACACCCCACCTCCGAAGGTCACAAACAAAGGGAATGCCCTAACTTTGGTGGAGGTTTATAAGTAAAAGCCACAGATAAACTCAAAACAGATATAAATACACATATTTTAAAACAACGGAAACCAAACAGACTTTTATTTCATCAATACGTGTTCAAACAAAACATTTCCATAATTGTCTCAAGATACTTCCAACATTACAACCTCATGACTGTCTTGATTATTAAAGAAGCATAAAACATAAATAAAGTGACAAAAATCCCCATAGTGTATCCAAAGCCATAATCCGAGCAAAAGAGATCCAAATCATACATCTACGGTCTTGGAGCTTGTAAAGAGTCTGACTGAGCTGAGCTGTTTCCTCCCTGTGGACCTGGGGGGGGGGGGGGAGGAATGAAAGAAAAGAAGACGAAAAGAAAATAGGGTCAAACATAAAGCCTGAGTAAATCTAGTAACTCTTCAGTATGTGAATAAGAAAAGGGCATGATAGATATAAACTGAAAATAGGAAAAGTGTCACAAGCTAAGGAAGTGTCAAATGTACTATCACACCCATGCTATATCTTTGCATCTACTTGAGTTTATTATAACTGGCACCCCACGCTGAGGGTGAAGTAATCCCCATTTTTCTAAAGATCGGCTCCTACTCGCGTTAACATGTGTCATACGGCCCCCAAGAATTGTAGATACCTATGCTGGTCCCACCATGGGGTGTATCAAGACCCATGGTGGCGGCCCCGACACAAATTCTAGAAGGCATAGGTTATACTACTAGTGTCCCCAGTGCCCTGTTTGTCTGCTCCGGAGTGTGTGCACGCCCGCACCCCATTAGACCTACACTGTACACCCACCGTCGTCGTTCTGACCGCTTACAATCAGACCAGTAATCGTGCCCCACCCTGCCTAGTTTCAGGGTACCGTTGATCCCTAACTTGGGTTACTGCTGAAACGGGTCCCTCGTTACCAGGATTTTCTAGTCAAACATGTTAAGTGGTTAAGTGTATGTTTTTACCTAACCCCACCCATCAATTCTTGTTAACATGTTGAATTTGGTAAAGTGTTATAGTTGACTTAACCCTACCATCTGTCCTTAGCCTCTTAGGAGCACCTGACCACTCACATTAGACAGGTATTGCTACGGTTACTGGATATGCCGGTTGGTTCCGGGCAGGTGTACACCGTAGCTCAGTCTAACCTCGGGTCCTTATTGGGCTCAATGCTTAACCACCCACATTGGATAGGTATTATTGTGACTACTGGACAGCCGGACGGGTCCGGGCAGGTTTACATCACAACTCAATCCAACCTCGGGTTAAGCATATCGTGTTTTCTAAATTTACATATTTTATTACTTCTCAATTATATATGTAAATTTCATGTTCTTTATTCTTGGGTATAACAATTCATACCGCTAGAATGTCATTGCCGTTGGCATGTTCCAACCATGCCAACTTATATTTTTAATGTTTTACACCTAACGTTATTACCCCCGTTTGTACGTTCGCAACATTATAACAACTGTTGGGCTTGACACAATTCAGCCCCACTTTATAATCGTGAGAAAAAGGGGAAACCAAGAACATGTGATATTTCACATAAAGGTGTGTGGCGCATGAACTTGCAATTTAGCAATTCAACATAAATTATGGGTCATGTGAACTTGCATTCAAATCAAAGTATAACTAAGTAGGTGACATATGACATGGCATAGTTTAGGCTTATACAAACTTGTGTTTAAACATGTTTAACTTGGCATAATGTCAACCACAAAACTAGCATGTTGTATATTCACCAAAATGTCCAATTTTAACATCTGATCATATAGCCTATTTCAACATGAACTTGCATAGTTTATGAAACCCAAACGATACTTAACATAGATCCAATTATACTTGTAAATAAACATAAGAATGTGTTCATAGGTTTTGGGTCACGTAGGCATAAAAGGTCTCAAATCTATAACATGTTTACATAAATTCTAACTTAGACTAAAGGAATGTATATAGTCCATGCCAGCGACATAAACATAAAGGGATCAATTTCTAGTTTTTGCCACAACTTGCTATTGCTATTACTTTCATATACAAATGTCAAATAGGCTTGCATCAATCAATTTTATGCCACAAATATCAATAAACAAGTCATGACAGAATTATTACAATACACAGAATTCATACAATAACACAATTCTATTTTCATTTACATCGAATCACGTCACAGTTTTTATTTATATTCTGAAAGGTCACTATACTTACAACGAATGCAGAATCTTGAATTCTGGATTCTGGATTCTGAAATTGAGATGCGCTCCTTTGGGTAGATTAACGTTGCGTTGATTAATTTGATTAAGCTTTAGTTTTTTTTCTTCTTAATTTGATTCGTCTCTAAGCTTCTCTCTCTTGATGGCTATGCTCAATTCCTCCCTGGCAGCATGACGACTCCCATCTTATTTTTTTTTTTTTGTGAATTTTTAGTTGAGACTTAGGGTGTATTTATAGATTTTTAAATTATTTTGATCCGTCAGATGAAGACAAGAGGAATCTAGACCATACAAAGTTCAAAGATCCAATCAAGAAGTGACACATCAACCCTAGTGACACACAGAGCCACAGAAATTCGAGCCAGACCTAGCTAGCCAGGTCGACCAGGCAGGTCGACTGGCAAGTCGACACCTAGGTCGACACTATGGTCGACCTGGTGTGGCCAGGTCGACACCATGGTCGACTCTATGGTCGACCTGGTCACTGGGCGGGAGTTTTCCCGCACATCCCAGTTTGAACTCGAATTTCAAATTTTAAACGTGATCTGAGCTGTTTTTTGAATTCAAATTTATTCTGAAACTTCCGGAGGTCGTATCTCCTTCATACGGAGTCCGTTTCGCGCAAACTCGGACTCTATCTCAAGCAGAATTCCGAGACGGACGCAATGGCGTAACCCATTTCCCTTAATTTTTTATTTAGAATTAATTGCACTTTAATTTGTGAAGCTTAACGTTATAGAATCCACAGGGTGTTACATTCTCCCCCCCCCCCCCCTTAAAAGGATTTCGTCCCCGAAATCTTTAAGTTAGGAAGAATGTATATCCTACCATCCAACAGTCCATCTACTCAACCAAAAACACAGGCGTCCACTGTCCTTAAATGACTTCCAATGCTTCATGATCATATGCATAGTGTGTGTACATGTCCTTATCTAATGTTGAAATCAGGCGGTCTACTGATTCAGTTGACCTCCTTAATGCGAATTATGTAAGTGTCATGAATCCATTATGTATGCAAATTCTTTTTCCTACTCATAATTCTACATGAGTGCACAACTATTCATACAAATGCGACGACCATATGGCAGCATATCAAGTTTCAACCATATACAAATGAGAATACATATATGCATATGCAATATGAAGTGACTGGGCCGATTTATAACCTAGGGTGTGTGTATATGCATCCACGAGCAACCACTAGCAACCATTTGCAGCCATCAACCATAACATGTTTTCAAATACATGTTTGCATCTATTTGTTTTCTACCTAAGGAGTTAGGAAAAGAACCGAGGAGATATACCTAAAAAGATAGATAAAGCATAACTTAAGGAAAACGAGAGATCGGAGATGTACCCTCAAAAAGAAGAGGGTAGGCAGCGCGTATTCTGTCCTCAGTTTCCCAAGTTGCGTCTTCATCGGCGTCGCTCCATTGAACTTTAACGAGTTTGACTTTGCGGTTGCGCATCTTTTTCACTTTAGTTCCTAAGATGCGGGTTGGAACTCTCCTCACAGTTGCTTCACGTTCCACTTCGGCTTCTTCTAGAATGCTAGGTTCCACCACTTCCGTAGACTCATGCAAACACATCCGAAGGTGAGAAACATGAAAGATGTTGTGAACTCCGGCCAGTCTCGCGGGTAACTCTAATCTATAGGCCATCTTTCCAACCTTCTCGATGATAGGAAACGGTCCTACAAATCTTGGTGCTAGCTTTCCTGCAAACCCAAAGCGAACGACGTTCCTTAAAGGAGATACCTTAAGGAAAACCCTGTCCCCAACCTCAAACTCATGGTCGGTCCTTCTTTTGTCGGCGTAGGATTTCTGTCTGTCTTGGGCAGTCTTCATCCTCCTACGTATCAAGTCCGCTTTCTCCGAAGTCTCTCGAATCATGTCTGGCCCAAGTATAAGCTTATCTGTAGACTCCTACCAACAAGTTGGTGATTTGCACGGTCTTACGTACAAGGCTTCGAAGGGTGCCATGCCTATGGTAGCTTGGTAGCTGTTGTTGTAGGCAAATTCCACTAAAGGAAGGTGATCCTCCCATGTCCCTCCAAAGTCAAGAACGCAAAGTCTTAAATGATCCTCTAAAACTCTATTCACCCTTTCCGTCTGGCCATCAGTTTGGGGGTGATAGGCCGTGCTCAAACATAACTGTGTGCCTACAGCTTCTTGCGGACTCCGCCAAAACTCACTTGTGAAAATAGGGTCTCGGTCACTAACAACGCTAGAGGGTATCCCATGGAGTCGAACTATTTCCTTGAGATAAAGAGATGCTAGAGATGAGGCAGTCCTTCTACTCTTGATAGGTATGAAGTGGGCGCTCTTAGTAAGCCTATCAACTATTACCCAAATGCTAGTATTGCCTCTTCTCGACCTAGGTAGTCCATCAATGAAGTCCATTGAAATGCTATCCCACTTCCACTGTGGGACCTCTAAAGGGTGAAGTAGTCCTCCAGGTTTCTTCTGTTCTGCCTTGACCCGTTGCCAGATCATGCACTTAGAGACGAAATCTGCCACGTCTTGCTTCATGCCGCTCCAAAAGAAAGTCCTTTTTATATCCTTGTACATCTTATCACCGCCAGGGTGTATAGTCATCTTGGAATGATGTGCTTCCTCGAGAACCTTCTTTGTTAACTCCCTTGCTTGTGGGACGCATAATCTTCCATCTTGCCTCAGCCAACCCTTATTATCGATGGTGTATCCACTGAGGTGACTAGAAGTCTCACCCCTAATAAGTTTATCAATCACATCAACAAGCTGAGGGTCTTCACGTTGTGCAGCCCCTATTGAGTCTAAGAGAGTAGGGCGTACTTCGAGAGATGCTAACAAACCCGGTACAAAATCCTGAGGAGGGCCTAAAGTTAAAACTAGCTATATACTCCAAGCTTTGCCTTTCCACAAAGAGCGGGCTTAAGGTTAGTTTCTTTCGGCTCAACGCGTCTGCTACTACGTTGCCTTCGCCGGGAGTATA
The DNA here is from genome assembly GCA_030737875.1 of Allium sativum. NCBI lineage: Eukaryota > Viridiplantae > Streptophyta > Magnoliopsida > Asparagales > Amaryllidaceae > Allium > Allium sativum. Next base: position 314,385,431 of record CM060913.1, read on the forward strand.
GGAAATTTCAAAGTCATACGAGGCAAGAAACTCCATCCATCTTTGCTGCCTCAAGTTAAGATCCTTCTACGAGAAGAGTTATTTCAATGATTTATGGTCAGTGTATAATTCGAACTTCTCACCTAGGAGATAATGGCGCCAAGACTTAAGCGCAAAGACAATGGCGGCTAACACGAGATCGTGGGCTGGGTAGTTCTTTTCATAAACTTTCAATTGTCTTCCACCATAAGCTACTACCCTTCCTTCTTGCATTAGAACAGCGCCTAGACCCGTTCCACATGCATCTGTGTATATTGTGAACATTTTGCTTCCATCTGGAAAAGTCAGAACTGGGGCTGTTGTGAGAGCCCTTTTTAAGCATTAGAAAGCAAACTCGCAGTCCAAATCCCAAGTGAACGCCAGATTCTTCTTTGTTAGCCTTGTGAGTGGGGATGAGATTTTCGCGAAATCCCTAATAAACTTTCGGTAAAAACCGGCTAGCCCAAGAAAGCTTCGAACTTCGGTTGCATTTCTTGGTGTCTTCCAATCTTGCACTGCCACCACTTTCGCGGGGTCCACGGCCAACCCCTCTTTGGACACTATATGCCCCAGAAATCTTACTTCTTTTCTCCAGAAGTGACACTTGGAGAATTTGGCTTTTAGTTGATGAGCTCGAAGAGTTTCCATGATTTCTTTCAGATTCTGAGCATGCTCTTCCTCATTCTTTGAGAAGATTAAGATATCATCTGCGAAGACAACCACAAATTTGTTGAGGAATTCTCTGAACACCCTGCTCATTAGGTCTACGAAATAAGCGGGTGCGTTTGTCAAGCCGAAAGGCATGACAAGCCACTCGAAGAAACCGTCTGGGGTTCTGAACGTCGTTTTATCAATGCTGTCTTCAGCTACTCTTAGCTGATGGAACCCAGTTGCCAGATCAAGTTGAGAGAAGACCGTCGCACCAACAATCTGATCAAACAAATCGTCGATTCGGGGAAGAGGGTGCCTATTTTTCTTGGTCAATTTGTTTAACTCCCTATAGTCGACGTAAAGGCGAAGCGAACCGTCCTCTTTGGTTGCGAACACCACTGGAGCACCCCATTCCGAAATGCTCCGTCTAATGAACCCTTTTTCCAGAATTCTTTAATCTGCTTATTGAGCTCCTTTCTCTCCTTTGGAGCCATGTGTCTGATAGGTAAAGCTACAGGCTTTGCGTTATCCACAAGATATATGCGAAAGTCTATTTCCCGCCTCGGAGGTAAGCCTTTCACCTCCTCAAAGACATCCGGATATTCCCGGACTACTCTTACTGATTGCAAATTCTCATCAGAAGCATCAAGCGACTCTAGATAACTAAGCATAACAGTATTCAAGAGATTACAAGAAATTTCTAGAGTGTTACCAAGCCGAGTCAAGAGTCTAACCACTCTTTTCTCACAATCAAGAATGGAACTATTACTGGATAACAAGTCCATGCCTAAGATCAAACCATATCCCGAGAAGCCCAAAACAAAGGCATCACAACTAAACTCAACGCTGAGAATAGAGATTTTCAAACCCAAACAAACCATTGACAAGTAAGCGGAGCTCCCAACTGGATTTGAAACTACTAAGGGATCTTCTACCATACTAGTGTCTAGATGTAGAGATTCTACTAAGGCAGATGAAATAAAAGAGTGTGATGCGCCAGATTCAAAAAGTGTGTGAACTGGATGATCATAAAGATAGACTACACTTTCTACAGAAATATTACTACCTAAAGTTCTCAAGATAGGATTGAGAAGATAAGCAGGATAAAACAAAGCATATAGGAGAAGAAGTTAAAGAGGTACCCCCAGGAGGTCCTGCTTGCGGGCCTTGCCCTTGCTTCTTAGGGCAGTTCTGTGTCCAGCCTCACCGCAATAGAAGCAAGTAGCACTCATCTTCCTCTTCTTCTTTATGCAGTCGTTCACCACATGTCCAACAATGCCACAGAAATAACATTTCTTTTTCTTACGTGTCTTGTTATTATTGTTGCGGTCCGTTCTTCCTTGACTATTATCCGTCTTCTTGTTTGGCGATTCTTCCGGTTGCTGGTTCACGTAGAGGAGGAGGAGGAGGAGTAAAAGCATCTGTAGCTGAGAAATAGGGTCCCCAGACATGCTGAAACAGAAAGGAAAGATTCAAAACGAAGGAAAGAGAGAGATAGATAGGGCACATGGCTTTGGGGGATTTTGTCTTTTTATAAATATAACACTTCTTCTTGAAAAATGCTTCTTTAAACTTTCTTTTGAAAACAATTTCAATTTTTTTTATCTTATCTAGTAAACCTATGCTCTGATACCAAGTGAAACACCCCACCTCCGTTAAGGTCACTCACAAAGGGAATGCCTTAACTTTGGTGGAGGTTTATATGTAAAAGCCACAGATAAACTCAAGACAAATATAAATACACATATTTTAAAACAGCGGAAACCAAACAGACTTTTATTTCGTCAATACGTGTTCAAACAAAACATTTCCATAATTGTCTCAAGATACTTCCAACATTACAACCTCATGACTTTCTTGATTATTAAAGAAGCATAAAACATAAATAAAGTGACAAAAATCCCCATAGTGATATCCAAAGCCATAATCCAAGCAAAAGAGATCCAAATCATACATCTACGGTCTTGGAGCTTGTAAAGAGTCTGACTGAGCTAAGTTGTTTCCTCCCTGTGGACCTGGGGGGGGGGGGGAGGGGGGAACGAAAGAAAAGAAAACAGGGTTAGACATAAAGCCTGAGAAAATCTAGTAACTCTTCAGTATGTGAATAAGAAAAGGGCATGATAGATATAAACTGAAAATAGGAAAAGTGTCACAAGCTAAGGAAGTGTCGAATGTACTATCGCACCAATGCTATATCTCTGCATCTACTTGAGTTTATTCTAACTGGCACCCCACGCTGAGGGTGAAGTGATCCCCATTTTTCTAAAGATCGGCTCCTACTCGCGTTAGCATGTGTCATACGGCCCCCAAGAATTGTAGATACCTATGCTGCTCCCACCATGGGGTGTATCAAGACCCATGGTGGCGGCCTCGACACAAATTCTAGAAGGCATAGGTTGTACTACTGGTGTCCCCAATGCCCTGTTTGTCTGCTCCGGATTGTGTGCACGCCCACACCCTGTTAGACCTACATTGTGCACCCACCGCCGTCGTTTTGACCGCTTACAATCAGCCCAGTAATCGTGCCCCACCCTGCCTAGTTTCATGTTACTGTTGATACCTAACTTGGGTTACTGTTGAAACGGGTCCCTCGTTACTAGGATTTTCTAGTCAAATGTGTTAAGTGGTTAAGTGTCTGTTTTTACCTAACCTCACCCATCAATTCTTGTTAACATGTTGAATTTGGTTCAGTGTTATAGTTGACTTAACCCTACCATCTGTCCTTAGCCTCTTAGGAGCACCTGACTACTCACATTAGACAGGTATTGCTATGGTTACTGGATATGCCGGTTGATTCCGGGCAGGTTTACACATAGCTCAGTCTAACCTCGGGTCCTTATTGGGCTCAATGCTTAATCACCCACATTGGATAGGTATTGTTGTGACTACTGGACAGCCGGGCGGGTCCGGGCAGGTTTACACCATAACTCAATCCAACCTCGGGTTAAGCATATCGTGTTTTCTAAATTTACATATTTTATTACTTCTCAATTATAGATGTAAATTTCATGTTCTTTATTCTTGGGTATAACAATTCATACCGCTAGAATGTCATTGCCGTTGGCATGTGCCAACCATGCCAACTTATATTTTTAATGTTTTAAACCTTATTACCCCCGTTTGTACGTTCGCAACATTATAACAACTGTTGGGCTTGACACAATTCAGCCCAACTTTATAAACGTGAGAAAAAGGGGAAACCAAGAACATGTGATATTTCACATAAAGGTGTGTGGCGCATGAACTTGCAATTTAGCGATTCAACATAAATTATGGGTCATGTGAACTTGCATTCAAATCAAAGTATAACTAAGTAGGTGACATATGAAATGGCATAGTTTAGGCTTATACAAACTTGTGTTTAAACATGTTTAACTTGGCATAATGTCAACCACAAAACTAGCATGTTGTATATTCACGAAAATGTCAAACTTTAACATTTAATCATATAGCCTACTTCAACATGAACTTGCATAGTTTATGAAACCCAAACGATACTTCACATAGATCCAATTATACTTGCAAATAAACATAAGAATGTGTTCATAGGCTTTGGGTCATGTAGGCATAAAAGGTCTCAAATCTATAACATGTTTACATAAATTCTAACTTAGACTAAGGGAATGTATATAGTCAATGCCATCGACATAAACATAAAGGGATCAATTTCTAGTTTTTGCCACAACTTGCTATTGCTATTACTTTCATATACAAATGTCCAATAGGCTTGCATCAATCAATTTTATGCCACAAATATCAATACACAAGTCATGACAGAATTATTACAATACACAAAATTCATACAATAACACAATTCTATTTTCATTTACATCAAATCACGTCACAGTTTTTATTCATATTCTGAATGGTCACTATACTTACAACGAATGCAGAATCTTGAATTCTGGATTCTGAATTCTGAAATTGAGATGCGCTCCTTTGGGTATATTAACGTTGCGTTGATTTATTTGATTAAGCTTTAGTTTTCTTCTTCTTAATTTGATTCGCCTCTAAGCTTCTCTCTCTTGACGGCTATGCTCAATTCCTCCCAGGCAGCATGACGACTCCCATCTTATTTTTCTGTGTGATTTTTTAGTTGAGACCTAGGGTGTATTTATAGATTTTTAAATTGTTTTGAGCCGTCAGATGAAGACAGGAGGAATCTAGACCATACAAAGTTCAAAGAGTCAATCAAGAGGTGACACGTCAGCCCTAGTGACACAGAGCCACAGAAATTCGAGCCAGATCCAGACCTAGCCAGCCAGGTCGACCAGTCAGGTCGACACCCAGGTCGACACTATGGTCGACCTAGTGTGGCCAGGTCGACACTATGGTCGACCTGGGGAGGCCGGGTCGACACCATGGTCGACCCTTTGGTCGACCTGGTCTCCGAGCAGGAATTTTCCTGCCCAACCCAGTTTGAACCTGAAATTCGAATTTTGAATTTTAAACTGAGCTGTTTGAATTTAAATTTTATTCTGAAATTTCCAAAGGCCATAACTTCTTCATATGGAGTCCGTTTCGCGCAAACTCGGACTCTATCTCAAGCAGAATTCCGAGATGAACGCAATGGAGTAACCCATTTCCCTAAAAAAAATTATTTAGAATTAATTAAAATTTAATTTGTGAAGCTTAATGTTATAGAATCCACAGGGTGTTACATGTTATTGATAAAATTGATAAGATAATGAGGGAATTTCTTTGGAGTGGTGATCACTCCAATGACAGTTATAAGTTTTTGGTTAATTTGGATATGGTGTGTATATCTAAAAGTGAAGGTGGATTAGGTATTACTTATCTTTATAATTTAAATATATTTTATTCGGTAAGTGGATTTGGAAATTTAATGATTTTGATGTCAATCTCTTATGGAAAGAAACGATTTCTAATCAATGGTTTAATGGCTCTTTTAATTTAAATCATGTCTCTTTTAATAATTCTCATAGTTTTTCTTATTTTTGGAAATTGATTAAGTCTACTTTTGATATTTATAAATTAGTCTCTAAAATTATTGTGCATTCTGATAACAATACTTCTTTTGGCATGATAGTTGGATTTTTGTTGTCCCTTTCAAAGTGGAATTTAAAGTTTATATGATATTTATAATTTTAAAACATGTTCTAATTTCTTATATTTATAGACCTAATCGTAGTTTCACATGGAATTTTAGTTTTAACCTTTTATTAGAATGTAATTCTCCAAAAAAAATCTTTATTATATGCTATGTATTGTTTTATAATACTGGTAAAGCTACTGACATTAATATTTGGTGTTGGGATAAATATGGGAAATATACTTTCCATTCTTTTTATAATTTTATTTCTACGGTCAAAGTGAATTTTTTTAATAAAATTTGGAAAGCTAATGTTCCTCCTAAATCAAAAATTTGTATTTGGTTATTTCTTCGTGGTATATTGAATACAATTGAACTTTTTAGGTTAAAAATATTTATCTTGATAATAATTTTTATTTTTGTAATAATTATTTGGAAAATATTTGCTACTTGTGGTAGAAATACAAAAAAGTTCATCCTTAGCAAAGTTATTAGGATTTTAGTTTTGATTTTAATCATAAATTGTGATTTTATTGGAATGTTTTAAGACTTTGCTTTAAGGATTTCAAAAGATATCGCCTTGGTTTTATTTTTTTTAATGATTTGTTAGTACATTTGGTTTGAGAGAAACCAACATGTTTTCTCTAAATCTTATGCTGAGTTGGAACTACTAATTTATGTTATTTCTCGTTGTTGTTGTAACTGGATTTCAAATCCAAGTTATAAACTTTATAGTAATGTGTTTTTCAAAGAGCATCTTAAAAATAGTAGAATTCGGTTGAATATTCTAAAGTATAATTTAAATTTAAATAATAAGAATAATGCTTTAATTCACCTTTAGGTTACTTTGGAGGTTCTGTGATGTCATATTGTTCTTTTATGCTTCTTGTATTGTCTGATTGTTCTATTGAGCTTGTTAGTTCAGGATTTTTATTTTTTTATTACCTCTTCTCCTTTTGGTGTTTTATTTTATTGTTCCAGTGTGTAGATTTTTGTTTTCTTCTTATACTTATCCTTTACTGTTCTCTGTGTCTTGTCTTATTATTCAATCTTCTCTAGTTTTATCGTTCTCTCTTTATATAAATAGTTTGTGTATGTTTATGTAAGTGTGTGTGTGTGTGTGTATATATATATATATATATATATATATATATATATCTTATTCTAAAAATGTGGCGAGTTTATTTTTTGTGGCTATAGGTTATAGGATAGATTTTTCTTACTATTTTTGTATATTTTGTTCTCATTGTTGTATTCTCTTATATCGGACTCTAGTATCTTAGATTTAAGTGGGAATTTTATTTCTTCTACGAGAGTGTATTTGCTACCTGCCAGGTTTTTTGATAACTCTTTTTAAATGTAAAAGAAATTGTATGAGTGGTCTCCTCCTTATGAGGACCACTCATTTCTCTCAAAAACTTATTTGGTAAAATGCTGACATGGCACTATTTCCTAAGGGGCAGCGCCATCATTACAATTAGAATTGTTATTTAAAAGGTAAAACATAGTCTCGCGCCTACAACCGATAATGACTAAAGCATGGACGTGCCAAGGGCAATATGTGTCGCTCCCATTAAAGTATGATCACCACTGTATCTAGATTGCCATTTTCGGGTTATGTATGCTTATGCCCGTAGAAATGATTTTTCATGTTAGTAGCGAGGGTGAAGATCATATTTGATACTATACATGGAGGTTAGGCTGGTCCTGATTAGCAAAGGTGCAAGGTTTCTAGGCTCGATACATTTCTCTAGAGGTCTACTATATGGAAAGTAGACTCTTACATTGTCATTGTTCATAATCTAATTTCCAGTACTTGCTTAAGAACTTAGTTGAATAGCTATTGTATTGTTGGATGTAATTAATGCAATCATTCTGGCTATGATTTATCTTGTACAGTACCACACAAAATACGAGCTTGCATAACAAGAATATATCTTTATAGAAGTTGTTACAATTTTAAAAGAACACTTTCAATTATTATTTTGAAATATTATTTGAAGAAGAGATCTCAATAGTTTGTTTATGACTCAAGAATCCTAACATATCACTGTTGGTACGTTAGGTATTTGTTTTGATGCTAACAGCCATATGAGATCATATAAGATATTGTACCTAATGTTTTATCAAATTATATATAGTATGTAGTCTAGGATATTAGGCATGTGTTAATTAAGAATATTGTACAGTGCCAACAGAAAATTCAAGAAGTTGATACAGAGATTCAAGAGTTAAACACTGAAAACTCATGAATTTGATGACTCAAGATATCAAGATATGAAGACTATAATCAAAGATTCATAAATTATTTTGATGAAATCCTAGTAGCACTTCTTTGATCCTTATAGCAACACACAACGGAATATGCCTAAATCCCGACCCGGAAAAGGACAATCGAAACTTAGAGCCACTCTAAAATGAGTCATTGGTTTCTATAAGAAATATATTTCAGAGAACCAACTGTTACGAATCAGAACTCACAGTTGTTGGATAAAATATATAAAAAAAAGAATGTATCCTATTATTTCATAAAAGCATTTAAAAGATGTTGAATACAAAATTCTAACATAAGTATAAATATTTGAGTGCATCTTAAATATTGTTAATCACCCCTAACATTAATAATAACTAAAAGGTGGCTACCACCATTGTCATGCATCCATCATCCAGCTAGAACTTCAAGGCCATCACGCCTTACCTATGTTTTTAAGAGGAGGGGGTCAGAATAATAAGTTATGGTGAATAAAGTCTTTAAGTTCAAACTATTTTACCTACACTTGGGAAATATAAGACTATTAAGGTTGTTTCTAAGCGATAATACACACGTATGAACATATATACAAATATTTGTCTACTAATATATATATTAGAAAGAGGTGAACAATAAATTCAATTAAGGCCAAATAAAATAAGGGTGGATTCCAGTGATCACTTAATACTGGTGGATTCCTACGATCACTTAGGACCCAATTGTAGACTCAATCGCTTAAGACCTCATTTCCTTGTAGACATCTCAAAATATTTAAATACTCACAAAAATAGTGATAGAAAAGTATGCAACTACTTAAGATCAAGAAGGAAGGCGACTCCTCTACTGTTTAATACCTCCCAGTGATAGACCTATATCGTAACTATCTAGCTAGCACTAAAGGCATACTCTAATTCAGTTAATACTTCCCGTAGATAGGTGGTCCCCTCTTACATGTTATGCGAACTCTTAAATAGTCGATCCCTCGATAGACCCTCACTATAGTCGCCTACAGGAAGCAGACAGCTCTCGGAGAACTACCTAACTCAGTTTGAGACCACTTAATACGTAAATTTAAAACAATTAAAGAAAGTAGGAACCTTCGCTTACTTAATACCTAATAAGGGTGAACCTTATTACCACTGCCCATACTCCTTAGGTGTCCGAGGAAATGGGCGGGTCTGACTACTACCCATAATCCTTAGGATAAATTCTAAGGAAAAGTGCGAGTCTGATTACCACCCGTACTCCTTAAGTTAAATCCTGAGAAAAGGGGAAAGTTCAATCACGTAATACCACTAAAATGAAAATAACCACTTTAGACCTTTCTTGATGCAGGACAATCACAGCATTAAATGGTCCACGGAAATAGACGTCTCAAATTAACCTACCTTTTTGTAGCTACTATTGGCGGGATGTTCGGGCAAACTTCTACTACAAGAAGAAGTTAACCTCGCATCCTCGTATTATTTAATACAAAGTAAAAGCCATTGGCACGCATGTAACAACCCCACCTGGAATGGGCCTGGATATGGACTTAGAAAAGGTCTATAGGGACATAAAGTCATACTTAGCAAGTCGTTAGTTTCTATAAGAAATAAATACAGAGCCAAACTAAAACAAAATCAGAATCTCATAGCAGATGGGACAAAATATAATAACTAAAATAGATGTACCATGTCATAAAAATAATATATTGACGATTACATCACAAATTCAAATGTCATAAATATTGTGCATCAATATTATCCCATAAATACAACCAATTGCTAGATATAATAATAATAAACCGAAATAAAATCTTCATCGCTAAACTCTTGATTTCATGATATCCTTAATCAAACATCTCCACCTACTATATTGTGTCATTAAGAGGAGGGAGGTCAGAAAAATAGGTCTAGCGAATGAAAATAATTTTAATTTAAAAATATATATTTCCTATACTTGGTATTATAAATTCATCAAGTTATGTCTAGGCGAATTCAACACACAACTAAATATGACATACACTTGCATTAAATAGGAAGACTATCCTATGGTCACTTATGGCTATAATGTATATGTAAGGGCGGATACCTACGATCACTTAATACCTTATGAGGTGGATTACCATTCGATCACTTAGAGCCATTATAAATATATATTTATATATTTATGGACAGATTCCGACGATCACTTGATACCTTATGGGTGGATTCTTTCAGCCACTTAATACCTTATGGCAGACCTTAGTCACTTAAGGCCTCGATTAATGTTATCAAATATTCTCTCAATCGTAATGCCAGAAATAATAGCCTATGACTTAATACCGAGCGAGGGTAGACACTCATCACCATTTGTGACCCCTCCGACGGACGCATGCATCACTATTTAACTGGCACTATGAGTGAACTCCTAGTTACTTAATACTTCCCTTAGACAAGCGGTCCCTTTTACATGCTCTTTGTAACTCTTATTAGCACATCCCTAGATATGCCCTTACATAGCCCCCTGATAAGAACTGGACAACTTTCGGAGAATTACCACACTCATACGTCCATCTTTTTATTTAAGACCATTTGATACCTCGTAAGTTTATAATAGAAAAGCGGACCAAATGACCACTTTATACATAATAAGGGAGGTCCCGTGACTTTAGTCCAAAACCATGGAGTAAACCTTAGGAACATACCTAATCCTAACAACTAAATACCCAAATAAAGTAGTTCAGCCACTTGGTACCTTCTCAAGCATGCCTACTTCACATAAGTATTTATTATACTAGACAAATCACATTAAACCGACTTATTGTGGCTATTGGGTTCATCGGTCAGTTTCGAGCAGACTTCTACAACAGGTAAGGCTTAATCCATCCTCTTTGTGTATTTATTATAATGGCCCATGTAACTAGACATCCCACATTAACCCAAGTTCTTGTATATGCCGGTCAAATTCGGGTAGGCTTCTACTACAAGTAGGGGTTAACTTCATGTCATGTGTCATAAATACTATTAAAAAGCCATTAACGCACATATAAACAAATTTTCTATGGGGACATTTTAAATTTGAATTTCTAATTAATCGCATTTATAATACGTTTATTATGTTATTTAATATATATATATATATATAAGTAAGAGCATAATTTGTGGCGTGCCTAAAGGAAACGTTCTTAACATATAAATGTCAGTCCTAACCAAAAATCAAGGTTTGCAAGTTATATTTCATAGGCTTTCTCAACATAATATATAATATTCATCCCACATCTAAAGCAATAATAGGGAAATAACATAACACAAATAAAATAACTTGCAACCTAGATTCTTAGGATTATTTCAATAATAAAAGAAAAGGACAAGGTGTTATACGACAACATATGTAATTTCCTTTTAGTACTACTTTAATTTCAAATAAAATATTTATACAAAACTAATATTTTGGTAATATATGTCTTTATATGAACAATTTATTTTATAAAACCAGATATTTAAATCTATATAAATTATAGTACCCAAGTCTGTGATTTTACATAAATTAGATTTACAATAAAATAAACAAAAAGTAAATCAGGCCAAATGACAAAATTACTCAAACACGCAACAAAATCCAATCTTTTCTTACATCCACAATCAAAATTAACACATGAATGACCATTCCCGATATTATTTAGAGATTTGATGGATTTATATGTATTTTATTTTTGTATGAATCCCAAATCTCTTTTAGGCGTAAACTATCCAAATTCTACATTAACAATTACAGAAAATAATAAACTTAAGTAAATCCCACTCATAGAATAATGACAAGAAAGAGGAGTAGACATTTAGAACAAAACTCTGGATTGTAACCTCGAAATTGCATATTCCAAATATTCCTCTTAAATTAATAGACATATATAAAACCAAGTTAGAATCTTATATATATAATTCTGGAATTCAATAAAGAAATAAGAACATAGAATATAGAAATAGGTTAGATTTGAGAAGAAGAAACTAACCTGACCTAATTCTGGAATTTAGACAAAATGGAGGAGAGAAAGAATGGAAGCAGAGTTTAGAAGAAAATGTAGCATTTGGGGAGGAGGCTAGGGTCTTTTTTATAGGTGTAGAACAGTATGTGGTTCGTCAGATTCATTTTATAAAATATCAACGGTTCATTTCAACAAATAGTGTATAAAACCCTAATCTAAACAAGTCTCCGCCCATCCCTTTCCTTTAAGGGTTATCAATACCTTCCCTAGGAGGGTGGTCAAACCCCCTTAAGAAGAGGCGGTCAACCCCCCTTAAGGATTGGGCATGGAGAATATATTTCTCTTGGATGTTTGTTTTTATGTTAGTATATTACTAATGTAGATTAATTATTTCCATTTTCCAAGTTTGAATCCAAGATGAATATCCCATTATTTCATAGGTATTTAGTCTTTTTCCAGATTTATATTTACAATTTGAAATTCAAATGATATGTAAATATTATTTTTGTCCAACTTGTTTTATTAGTAACTTTTTCATATGAATTCATTTTCGATAAATAAAACATAAAAATGGCTCAGAATCTCGCCATGAATACGATAGTAATATTTTCGTGATTAAATTCCCAATTATTTAATATTCGTATTTTTAGCTTATTAATATTTTATTAATTATTATTATTCATTATCAATTTAATTTTTTGGGTCTATTTAGGGTATATTTTTACGAGGTGTTATACTCTTTCCCCTTAAAAGAGATTTCGTCCCTAAATCTTTCTAAAGGGGCGAAAAACACAACTTGCTCTAACAAACTTGTTATATAACCAAGTTATTTTATTACGCACCCGTAAAATAGCAATACTCAACGTGATTGTGTAGTGTAGACTTGCTAAACTGAGCTCAGTCCTACTGTGAGAGTATAACATGTGATGTTGTATGTACGCAAAATACCCTAATATGGATATATTTTCTATATGAGTGCTTGGTGCATTTGTATTGTAAACAATTCCTACCATCCAATCTAGCAACCAAAATGCAACCATAAAAGAAATTTAGAGGAAATAATTACTTGTGAAATGCTCTGGATGAGTTTGCTTCATCTTTTCTTCCATTTCCCATGTGCTTTCTGCAGGGTTACCTGCCTATTGTACCCAGAGAAGGTTGATGGATTTATTACGAAGCATTTTGATTCTGTACTCCATAATCCTCGTGGTGGCATGGGGTATCCTAGGCTCCAATTTAAATCTCTCTAATCCCTAGTCCGATCAAGCTCGAGTCTAACTGTGACACCCCACATCCGTTAATGTCACTCACTAAGGGCATACATTAAGTTTTCGTGAAGTGCTATAGGTAAACAGACACAGAATAATTACAAGACAGATATAAATAAGGCAACATCGGTAAATTTAAACTTTTAATTCAAACATAAGTCATAATACTGTGGTCCACAATTTCATAAGTCACAAAAACTATTACAATAAAATAAATTATGTCTTGCACCATCAGAGTACATAAGTAAATAAAAAGCATCATTCCCCCAATAAAAGAGTTAACCCATAGTAGAGACAAGAACTTGAGTCATACTTCATAAGTAGCTCCTAGCAAAATGATATCTGATTCCTGATTAAGTCTGAGTGTTTCCTCCCTGAGAACCTGAGGGGGGGGAACGGAAGAAAGAAGGAGAAACAACAGGGTCAGACATAAAGTCTGGCGAGTCTAGTTACTTTTAGCCAGTAGATAAATAAAAGCAACATGGTAGGCATAAAAGTGGATAAGAGAGATCACCACATAAATGGCAGGTGTGACAAGGTAAGCAAGTTAAGGTGTATGTGCCTCACTAATGATTACTCTGCACTACTACTAGTATAACTGAAATGAGATGATCCCTTCCCCTATAAGTTGGTAGGCTTAGGTCATATGTCCAAGTATACCCTAACCACTACCCTAATCGATCGGCTCCCTACCCTGTAGATATCCTGTGCTGGCCCCACAGTAGGAGGTATCACTTCCTAAAGTGGCAACCCATGGTGTGCACAACCATATCTACTGGTGTCACGGTCGTTTTAGCCCCTTTCTGCCCAGCCAATTCACGCACATGTCCCCGGTCGGTTTGCGCCGCCCACACCATCCGTCTCGTTTGTATCTCTTACGATCAATCAGTAAGCGTGCCCCTTCTCCTCCTAGTATGGAGGCCTTTACTTGATACCACTTCGGGTTACTGACTGAAATGGGTCCCACACAATATGATACAAGCTCTCCCCCTTGTCTTGTACCCCCCACTAGGTTTTCCACTGACTATGTATACCCTTAGGTGTCTTTAATTATATAGCCCTATACTAGTTATGCTAACCCTAAAGGGTGTCTTTAATTACATAAGTTCAATACATTATCTATCGGTTATGTATACCACTAGGTGTCTTTAATTACACAACCCTATTACATTATCTACTGGTTATGTATACCACTAGATGTCTTTAATTACATAACCTTATTGGGTTAAGTTCATGGGCCTATATATACATATTACCCACCCCCTCTAATTACTTAACCCACCACTACCCATCCAATTTTACTTAACCCTAACTTAAGTCCATAGTCATATTAAATTAGGTTAAGTAGTATATTTCATTGCCATGTCCAATTATGATTATAATGTGCTAGACCTCCCACATTAAGCCTACAACGTGTGGATGCTGGATATGCCGGTCGGGTCCGGGCAGTCTCATTTCATAATTGGGCCTAACCTCGTGTCTTAGCCCGATTCGTATTTGCGTACTTAGACCTCCCACATTAGGTTCAACATTAGTGGCTGCTGGATATGCCAGTCGGGTCCGGGACAACTTCCACCACTAATGTAACCTAACCTCGTGTCATAAGTACAATTTACAATTCCTAATTGTAAATTACTAAACATTCCAATTTAACCCAAATCTACCTATGTCATTATAGGTAACTATTTCTATGATTTCCCTATTTGAATTACATGTCCCATTTCATATGAACATTACATAATTCATGCGAATTATAATCCCGTTTTCCCTGTTTCCTCTCTAACGTATTCGTACGTATTTTGACGGCATCTAGGCTATAAAGTAGCCTAGCTATAACAATAAATAGGGAGTATGACAAGGGTGGTAGTTTCAACATGTCTTGGCATAAACATGAACATAAACTGGCATAATAACAAAGTGAATGGACATGTGATTGACATCATAATAAAGTGGACATCAAAATGGTAACTTATGGCAATCACTATGATGTTCAAGTAAACATAATGAGATCTAGATTAAACATTAGGTGTCCAATTACTTAGATCTAGCATAGTTAGGGTGACATAATAAAATGTTTAGATCTAAAGGTGGGTTCACATGCCAAGTTTACAACATATCTCAATGGATCACAATATGACAGGTGAAAGGTGATTAACATGAAGATCTACATCCAAGTGATATCACAATTGTCCAAATTAATAGATGTACATCCACCATAACATGGTTACAAGTCAAGATCCACATAAGCATCATAATCGAATCAACACAATTTTATTAGATCTAGGAAAATAGATCTGTCATGACATAGCATAGAAATTCACATTAACACAGAATCATATTTTACAACATATCCAATTCATTGTCTTTCAAAGTATACTTTTATTTATCTAGAACTAAAAGTAATCTAGAAACTCACAGCGTTAGGTTTAGAGCATTTAGGAAGAACGGATCTAGAATTTCTAAATTGGATTTGTAGAATATGTTGTCGTAGAAATGGTTCAGTTCGCACTCAAGGCTCCCAATGAAGAGAATATGAGGAATATAAAACATATATAGCTTCCAGACCCCTTGAAACCGAGTGCCACCTTAGCCCTAGGGGTGTCGACACCCATGTGGGTGGGTCAACCCCTAGGTCGACACCCCTCTAGGGGGGTCGACCCCCTAGAGCGGGAATTTTGTCGCTCAGAGGAATTTTTCGAATTTGAATCCTCTAGATAGGATTCTGACTCATCTCTGACTCACCTCTGACTCATTCATATATATATATATAATATTTCTGTGCATATACAAACTTAAAACCTTCATAAATTTTTCATACGGTGTCCATTTTACGCAAACCAAGCGTCTATCTTGACCAGAATTTCGAGTGGGACACAATGGTGCAGTCCATTTCCTCTAATTCTGAACATTAAATTAATTTTTATTTAATTTATTCTCTTTTATTTCATTGAAAATTCGAGGTGTTACATTCTCCCCTACTTAAAGGATTTCGTCCTCGAAATCTCTAAGTTGAGAAGAGTGCATATCCTACCACCAATCAACCATCTACACATCCACCAATCACTGGCATCCATTGTCCTTACAGATTTCTAATGCTTATATGAATATATGCAAAGGTGTGCGTATATGTCCCAACACTAATGCTAAGATCAGGTGGTCTACTGATTTAGTTAACCTCCTTAGTGCAATGTATGTCAGTGCCATGATTCCAATATGTATGAAAATAAACCTATTGTATCATATAAGTTCTATATGTGTGCACACCCATCCATCCAAATGTGACATCCATATGCCAGTACATCCATTTCCATCCATAAAAGAAAAGAAAAATGTACATACATCCATATGCAATATGAAAGTGATTGAGCCGATCTTAGTGCCTAATGTGTGTGTATATGCGTCACAGGAAACCACTAGCAAATACTTGCATCCATCAAACATAACATGTTTCAAACACATGTTTACATCCAAAGGATTCCTATCTAAAGGTCAAAAATACAATGGATAAGATATATTCTATTGACAGAAACAAGTACTGATAAAACTTAGGAAAGGAGTTAAGAACATACCCTCGAAAAGAAAAGGGTCTGAAGCATGAATCTTGTCTTCGGTCTCCCAAGTTGCATCTTCTGGGTTATCTCCCCATTGAACCTTTAGCAACTAGATTTCCTTATTGCGCAACTTCATAACCTCTGACCCAAGAATATGAATAGGGACTCGTCTGACTGTTGCCTCCCACTCCACTTTGACTTCTTCCAACATGCTCATCTCAACAACTTCCGCGGTGTCATGCAGGCACTTCCGCAGATGAGAGATATGGAAAATGTCATGTACACCGGATAGATTTTCTGGGAGCTTTACTCTGTAGGCCATTTGGCCAATCCTCTCGGTTATGGGGAATGGTCCCACAAACCTAGGTGCCAACTTCCCTACTGATCCGAAGCGAACCACATTCCTCAGAGGTGATACTTTGATAAAAACTAAGTCTCCCACTTCGAATTCGATGTCAGTCCTTCTCATGTCTGCATATGCTTATCTTGAGCTGTCTTCGCTCGCCGTCGAATAAGTTCAATCTTTTCGGACGTTTCCCTAACCATATCTGGTCCAAGTAATAATCTTTCTGTAGATTCCCCCCAACAAGTTGGCGATCTATAGGGTCGTCCGTACAATGCTTCGAAGGGTACCATACCAATGCTAGCCCGATAGTTGTTATTATAGGCAAACTCTACTAAAGGAAGATGCTCTTCCCAAGTCCCTCCGAAGTCTAGGGTACATTGCCTTAAAAGATCTTCTAGAATTCTGTTCACCCTCTCTTTCTGCCCATCAGTCTGAGGATGATAAGCGGTGCTCAAACACAATTGTGTACCTAATTCTTCTTGCAAGCTCCTCCAAAATTCGCTAGTAGAGATGGGGTCTTGATCGCTCACGATGTTGGAAGGAACTCCGTGGGGACGAACTATCTCATGAACATAAATTGCTGCAAACCATGAGGTCGTCCTCTTACTTTTAACTGGAATAAAGTGAGCACTCTTAGTGAGTTTGTCCACTATCACCCAAATACTGGTATTACCTTTCTTCAATCTAGGCAAACCATCTATGAAATCCATAGAGACACTCTCTCATTTCCATTGCGGAACCTCCAACGGAGGAAGGAATCCACCGGGATTCTTTTGCTCAACTTTGACTTGCTGGCAAACCAAACATTAAGAAACAAATTCGGCCACATCCTTCTTCATCCCAGCCTAAAAGAAAACCCTCTTCATATCCATGTACATCTTATCACCGCCTGGATGAAAGGTCATCTTAGAATGGTGGGCTTCTTCCAGGACTGCCTTTATCAAGCTTCTAGTTTGAGGAACACAAAGCCTTCCATCTCGTCGCAACCACCCCTTTTCATCTATGGCATATCTACTGAGGTGACTAGAAGTCTCCCTTCTTCTGAGCTTATCCATGATGTCTAGAATCTGTGCGTCACCTTGCTGCGAAGCTCCTATCTGATCCAGAAGTGTCAGTCGTATCTCTAAGGATGCAATAAATCAGGAAAAACCTCGATGGAGGGTCTAAAATCAAAAACTGATATGAACTCCAAGTTCTTTCCTTCCACAACCAGAGGACTCAGAGTCACCCTTTGCCTACTTAGTGCGTCTGCCACCACGTTACCATTGCCGGGGGTATAAGCAATCTCAAAATCATATGAAGCTAAGAACACCATCCGCCGTTGTTGCCTTAAGTTTAGATCCTTCTATGAGAATAGATACTTGAGAGATTTATGATCGGTGTATAACTCGAATTTTTCTCTAAGTAAATAATGACACCACGTCTTTAACGCGAATACTGTGGCATAGAGCTATAAATCATGGGTGGGGTAATTCTTCTCATGAACTCTCAACTGTCTATCCCTATAACATATTACTTTCCCTTCTTGCATCAGAACCGCACCAAGCCCTGTACCGCACACATCAATGTAAACAGTAAACACTTTACTTCCATCGGGCAAGGTCAAGACTGGGGTAGTTGTCAGAGCCCTTTTTAGTCATTGGAAAGCAACGTCACAGTCTATGTCCCATGAAAATGCCAATTTCTTCTTTGTCAGCCTAGTGAGAAGGGAAGATATCTTCGCGAAGTCCTTAATGAACTTCCTATAATAACCTGCCAACCCAAGAAAGCTTCTCACCTTGGTTGCATTTTTAAGAATCTGCCAATCTTGTACTGCAACCACCTTCGCGAGATCTACATCTATCCCTTCTTTGGATACTACATGCCCCAAGAATCTCACCTCCTTTCTCCAGAAATGGCATTTAGAGAACTTTGCTTTTAGCTGATGGTCGCAGAGAGTTTTCAAAACTTCTCCCAAAAGCTGGGCATGCTCTTCTTTGCTCTTGGAGAAGATCAAAATATCATCAACGAAGACTACGAAGAATTTGTTTAGGAACTCCCGAAACACCCTACTCATCAAATAAACAAAATAGGCGGGTGCATTTGTCAACCCAAAAGGCATAACTAGCAATTCAAAGAAACCGTCTGAAGTTCTTAAAGCAGTCTTATCTATGCTGTCCTCAGCCACCCTCAATTGATGAAACCCCGTAGCCAAGTCCAACTGAGAAAATACCGAGGCACCAACAAGCTAATCAAATAAATCATCAATCCTCGGAAGCGGGTGCCTATTCTTCTTGGTGAGCTTATTTAACTCTCTACAGCCAACACACAAACGAAGCGAACCATCCACTTTAGTTGTGAATACAACTGGAGCACCCCACTCAGATATGCTTCATCTGATAAATCCTTTTTCAAGTAGCTCCCCTACTTGCTTATTCAGCTCCCTCCTTTCCCTTGGAGCCATGTGGCGTACTGGTAATGCAATTGGCTTTGCATTGTCCACCAGATATATGCGGAAGTCAATTTCGCTTCTTGGAGGTAAACCCCATACCTCATCAAAAATATATGAATAATCTCGAACCACTGGAACAGATTGCAAATCATTTATGGATGCATCAAGAGACTCTAGGAAGCTAAGCATAACAGACCTTTGAGGGTCACAAGAAAGTTTGAGGGTCTTCCCATAATAAGTTGGGAGTCTAATAACCCCTTCTCACAATCCAGAATGGCCCCATACGTGGTAAGCTAATCCATTCCTAGAATCAACCCATAGCCCGTAAACCCGAGCACATACGCGTCGCATTCAAATTTGACGTCTAACACACATATTTTCAAACCCCGACAAATCATCGATAAATGAGCCAAACTACCAATGGGGTTTGAAACAACAACGGGATCTACTACCATACTAGTAATTAAGTGTAGAGATTCAACCACAGAAGTAGATATAAACGAGTGTGAAGCACCAAAATCAAAAAGTGTTCTAACTGGATGGTTTGGAAGAGAAACTAAACTTTCTATGGAAAATTTTCTACCTCTTTCAGGAGCACTGGTCGCGAGAGCATGCACCTACACTCCAGAAGTCCCTGCTCTTTGACCTTGTCCCTGCGATCCCTGTTTCTTCGGGCATTCTTTAGAGAAGTGTCCGACCTCTCCGCAATTAAAGCAATTGGCCATCCTTCTCTTACAATCTTTGATCAAGTGGCCCTCCTTTCCACAATTGTGACATTTTCTCTTATCCTTGCCTTTATCATCTTTCCCTCATTTCTTCTGTTGTTCCTGCTATTGCTGCCCTTTCTTGGGCCATACCTTCTTATTCTGCGATGTCCCCCCAGCTTTTGTTTCCTTATTTTCTCCCTTGTCCTCCTCATGCATTAGGGCCATATCAACAAGATTTTCAAAGGTGGCTCCCATTTGAAGATGGGACATAGCTAAACCATGCAGAGGCTCATTCATCCCCTTAGCAAACCGTAAAGCCCTTTTGTGCGGTGTGTCTACCAACTCTAGCCCGAACCTTGCCAGCTGGTTGAACTTGTTCACATACTCCTTCACCGTTAAATTTTCTTGTTTGAGTGTTAAGAACCTCTCTATCTGTATGCTTCTCTCTGCTTGGGAAAGAAATTTCATTTCGAACCCCTATCTAAAGTCTTCCCAAGTTTCTACCGGGCATCCAGCTTGGGTGACTTCCCACCAAAATAAGGCTTCGTCCCTTAACAACCAAGCAGTTAATTGAATTTTCCTTCGGTCCTCCACTTCAAAGATTACAAATAAGTCCTCTGTCTCCTTAAGCCAATTCCTAGCTTCTACGAATGTCTCGTTCCCATGGAATGGGCTTCCTCCATAACCTAGAAGTCTTTGCATATTTTGTCAAAGTTGTCAGCTTCTGGAGGGGGAGGAGGAGGAATGACTGGTACAACTGGGGGAGGAACGTCTCTTTGGCCTTCGGCCGGCGCCGTGGCCTCCAAATACCTCTGGAACCATCCAGGTATTATGATGCCCTTTGGGAGATTAGGGATGTTTTGTTCCCCAGACATGCTAAAAAAAGGAAAAGGAAGAAAGATAAATAAAGGACCGAAGGATACTACATACGGCTTTTTGGGGAATATTTTTCAAAAGAGACTTTTCTTTTTGAAAATGCTTTCCTTTTAAAACCTTTTTGGAAATAATTTTCAAAAACTTTTATCTAATCTGGTAACCGTCATCACTGATACCAAGTGTGACACCCCACGTCCGTTAATGTCATTCACTAAGGGAATGCATTAAGTTTTTGTGAAGTGCTATAGGTAAACAGACATACAATAATTACAAGACAGATATAAATAAGGCAGCAGCAGAAAATTTGAACTTTTATTTCAAACACAAGTCATAATACCGCGGTCCACAATTTCATAAGTCACAAAAACTATTACAATAAAATAAATTCTGTCGTGCACCATCAGAGTACATAAGTAAATAAAAAGCATCATTCCCCCAATAAAAGAGTTAATCCATAGTAGAGACAAGAACTTGAGCCATACCTCAGAAGTAGCTCCTAGCAAAATGATATCTGATTCCTGATTAAGTCTGAGTGTTTCCTCCCTGAGAATCGAGGGGGGGGGGGATGGAACAGAAGAAAGAAGGAGAAACAACAGGGTCGGACATAAAGTCTGGCGAGTCTAGTTACTTTTGACCAGTAGATAAATAAAAGCAACATGATAGGCATATAAAGTGGATAAGAGAGATCACTACATAAATTGCAGGTGTGACAAGGTAAGAAAGTTAAGGTGTATGTGCCTCACTAACGATTACTCTGCACTACTACTAGTATAACTGAAATGAGATGATCCCTTCCACTATAAGTTGGTAGGCTTAGGTCATACGTCTAAGTATACCCTAACCACTACCCTAATCGATCGGCTCCCTACCCTGTAGTTATCCTGTGTTGACCCCACAGTAGGAGGTATCACTTCCTAAAGTGGCAACCCATGGTGTGTACAACCATATCTATTGATGTCATGGTCGTCTTAGCCCCTTCTGCCCGGCCCATGCACGCACATGTCCCTGTTCGGTTTGCGCCGCCCACACCATCCTTCTCGTTTGTATCTCTTACGATCAATCAGTAAGCGTGCCCCTTCTCCACCTAGTACGGAGGTCTTTACTTGATACCACTCCGGGTTACTGACAGAAATGGGTCCCACACAATATGATACAAGCTCTCCCTCTTGTCTTTTACCCCCCACTAGGTTTTCCACTGACTATGTGTACCCTTAGGTGTCTTTAATTACATAGCCCTATACTAGTTATGCTTACCCTAAAGGGTGTCTTTAATTACATAAGTTCATTACATTATCTATCGGTTATGCATACCACTAGGTGTCTTTAATTACATAACCCTATTACATTATCTACTAGTTATGTATACCACTAGGTGTATTTAACTACATAACCTTATTGGGTTAAGTTCTGGGCCAGTATATACATATTACCCACCCCCTAATTTACTTAACCCACCACTACTCATCCAATTTTACTTAACCCTAACTTAAGTCCATAGTCATATTAAATTAGGTTAAGTTGTCTATTTCTTTACCATGTCCAATTATGGTTATAATGGGATAGACCTCCCACATTAGGCCTACAACGTGTGGATGTTGGATATGTCGGTCGGGTCCGGGCAGTCTTATTCCACAGTTGGGCCTAACCTCGTGTCTTAGGCCGATTCGTATTTGCATACTTAGACCTCCCACATTAGATTTAACATTAGTGGCTGCTGGATATGCCCGTCGGGTCCGGGCAGACTTCCACCACTAATGTAACCTAACCTCGTGTCATAAGTACAATTTACAATAACTAATTGTAAATTACTAAACATTCCAATTTAACCCAAATCTACCTATGTCATTATAGGTAACTATTTCTATGATTTCACTATTTGAATTACATGTCCCATTTCATATGAACATTACATAATTCATGCCAATTATAATCCCTTTTTCCCCGTTTCCTCTCTAACATATTCGTACGTATTTTGATGGCATCTAGGCTATAAAGTAGCCTAGCTATAACTATAAAAAGGGAGTATGACAAGGGTGATAGTTTCAACATGTCTTGGCATAAACATGAACATAAACTAGCATAACAACAAAGTGAATGGACATGTGATTAACATCATAATAAAGTGGACATCAAAATGGTAACTTGTGGCAATCACTACGATGTTCAAGTAAACATAATGAGATCTAGATTAAACATTAGGTGTCCAATTACTTAGATCTAGGATAGTTAGGGTAACATAATAAAATGTTTAGATCTAAAGGTGGGTTCACATGTCAAGTTTACAACATATCTTAATGGATCACAATATGACAGGTGAAAGGTGATTAACATAAAGATCTAGATCCAAGTGATGTCGTAATTGTCCAAATTAATAGATGTACATCCACCATTACATGGTTACAAGTCAAGATCAACATAAGCATCATAATCGAATCAACACAATTTTATTAGATCTAGGAAAATAGATCTGTCATGACATAGCATAGAAATTCACATTAACACAGAATCATATTTTACAACATATCCAATTCATAGTCTTTCAAAGTATGCTTTTATTTATATAAACCTAAAAGTAATCTAGAAACTCACAGCATTAGGTTTAGAGAATTTAGGAAGAACGGATCTAGAATTTCTGAATTGGATTTGTAGAATATGTTGTCGTAGAAATGGTTCAGTTCGCACTCCAGTAGCATATGGCCTTCATGGCTCCCAATGAAGAGAATATGAGAAATATGACACGTATATATAGCTTCCAGACCCCCTAAAACCGAGTGCCACCTCTGCCATAGGGGTGTCGACACCCCTGTGGGTGGGTCGACCCCTTGGTCAACACCCCGCTAGGGGGATCGACCCCCTAGAGCGGGAATTTTTCCGCTCAGAGGAATTTTTCAAATTTGAATCCTCTGGATAGGATTCTGACTCATCTCTTACTCACCTCTGACTCATGCGTATAAATAAAATATTTCCGTGTGTATACAAACTTAAAACCTTCGTAACTTCTTTATATGGTGTCCGTTTTACGCAAACCAAACGTCTATCTTAACTAGAATTTCACGACGGATGCAATGGTGCAGTCTGTTTCCTCTAATTCTGAACATTAAATTACTTATTATTTAATTTATTCTCTTTAATGTCATTGAAAATTCTGGGTGTTACACTAATGGAAGAGTCATAAAGGATTTTCCTAAGGTGAGAAATGTATAAAACGTTATGGACTCCTGATAGTCTCTCAAGAAGTTTCGAACGATAAGCCAGTTTCCCGATTCTATCAACAATCTTGAGTGGCCTAATAAATCTGAGAGCTAACTTCTCAGTCTTTCCTAACCAGATAGTACTTCTAAGAGGAGAAACTTTTTCGAAGACCAAATCACCAATGCTAAACTCAAGTTCTTTCCTCTTCCTAACAACGTAAGATTTCTGCCAGTCTTGGGTTGCCTTCATTCTTTGTCATATCAAAAGTATCTTTTCCATGGAATCACAGATAAGTTGGGGCCCGATATAATCTTGTCAGTAGTCTCCCACCAATAAGTTGGCAATCTGCATGGCCACCCATACAATGCCTCGAAGGGGCCATACCAATCGTCGTTTAAAAACTATTATTATATGAGAACTCTACTAATGCCAAATGCATCTCCCATGCTCCTCCAAAATCGATGATGCAAGCTCTAAGTAGATATTTAAGAATTTGGTTGACTCTCTCAGTTTTTCCATAGGTCTACAGATGGTATGTTGTGCTAAAATTAAGCATCGCCGCTAAATCTGTCTGTAAGCTCCTCCAAATCTTGCTTATGAACTGAGGGTCTCTATCCTTACTATACTCATAGGAATTCCATGTAATCACACTATCTTCTTGATATAAAGCTAACGAAGCTGTGCTCTTACTCTTCTTTACTGGAATGAAGTGGGCACTCTTCGTCAGTTGGTCCACTATAACTCAAATAGATTCATTCCCTTTCTGACTCTTCGGTAGCCCATCCACGAAATCTATTGAAATATATTCCCATTTCCATGTGGGAACCTAGAAAGGTAATAATAACCCTCTGGGCCTACCTTGCTCGGCTTTGACTTTCTGACAAGTCAAAGACCACGCAATGAACTCAACAACATCTTTCTTCATGTCTTCCTAATAGAAAGTGCTCCTCATACCCTTAGACATCTTATCCCCTCTGGGATGTATGGTCATGCTTGAATGATGGCACTCCTTAAGGACCTCTTATCTTAAATGACTACCCCTAGGGACATAGATTCACATGTCCCTTCTCAAGCTCCCATTAATATCAACTGAATACCTATAGAAAAAGGGAAAGTGCTCTCCTCTTGCAACCTTTTCCCTCAATACCCTTAAATCCTCATCGAGACATTGCTCATGCTCAGTCTTTTCCATTAAGGCTGGTTTCACTTGCAAAATTGAAAATAATCCTTGAGATGACTCTAACGGTGGTTGAAGGGTAAAACAAAAAAGAAATCCCAGCCGCCTCCAATTGGCAATAGAACTAAATGTAGCATGTCTCATACTCAAAGCATCTGCAACAACATTACCCTTCCTTGGGGTGTGATAAATATCAACATCAAACAAAGCTATATACTCCATCCACCTCTGCTGCTTAAGATTCAAATCTCGCTGAGAAAACAAATACTTAAGAGATTTGTGATCCATAAAAAGCTCAAACTTATCTCCCAAGAGATAATGCCTCCACATCTTTAGGGAAAACAATACAGCTGTAAGCTCCAAATTGTGAACAAGGCATCTCTTCTCATGATTCTTTAGTTGTGTAGTTGCATAGGAAACTACCTGACCTTCTTGCATAAGCACTTCCCCTAATCATGTCCCATAAGCGTTTATGTAAAACTTAAACATCTTAGTCCCGTCAAGGATGATAAGAATATGTGCAATTGTAAAAGTCTCCTTTAATTTCTCGAAAGCACTACTACACTTATCACTCCATGAAAACTCGAGATTCTTCTAGGTCAAATAGGTCAGAGGGGGTGTTATTATTCCAAAGTCTTTAATCAATTTACTGTAGTGGCCCACTAACCGTAAGAAACTCCTAACCTCTGTCGCATTGCGTGGAATCTTTCATCCTTGAACGACTTCTACCTTTGCGGGGTCCACAGCCAAACCTTTCCCTAAATTGTATATCCAGGAAACTTAACTTCCTCTCTCTAAAAGTGGCACTTGGAAAATTTATCCTTAAGCTCATTCTTCCTCAGGATTCTTAAGACCCCCTTAAATTATTCTCATTCTCTTTAAAATCCTTGGAAAATATGAGAATGTCATCTATAAACATCACGACTACATTTTAAGAATATCTCTAAACACTTTGCTCATAAATCCACAAAGAAAGAGGAGGCATTCGTTACCATAAAGGGCTTCAACTCCCATTCAAACAAACCATCTGGTGTCTTAATTGTTGTCTTAGGTTTGCTTTCATTAGAAATTTTTAATTATTGAAATCCTGTCGCTTGTCAATTGAGAAAAAAAAATTAACACCTCCCAAATAATCAAATAGGCCATTTATCTTAGGTAAGGGATACCTATACCTATTCTTCTTTGTCAATTTATTTAGCTCATTATAATCAACGCATAATCTTAAATATCCATCAGCCTTGGTGGAAAATACTAAGGATCCCCGCTTTGAAGTGCTCCATCAGATGAATCCTTTATGTAGCATCTCTAAAATCTTCTTTTCTAGTTCCCTTCTTTCTTTAGGAGGCATACGCCTCAACGACAAGGAAACTAGTCTAGCATCCCTTTTGAGATCTATCCTAAATGTAATCTCCCTATGGGAAGAAGTCTCATCTTTTCCTCGACGACATTAAGAAACTCACAGAAAATGGGCATTGCGGATGGCCTTCCAAATCAAAACATAGAGAATGCAATAAGATTGAATCTCTAATATCACTAACTTTACAAGGGATCACTAAAGTACGACCTCTACGGCCCCTTAGGCAAATGAACTTCCAACCACAATCAAGGATGGCTCCATAGCAAGATAGCCAATCCATCCCTAAAATAATTCCATACCCCTTAAATTTCAAAACATATGCAATACACGATAAATCAACATTGTCGATGTCTAGTACTAAGTCTTTGCAAATAAACAAGAGCTTCTTAGCTCCTCCTATAGTATTAGAAACCACTATCAGATTGTTATTAATAGAAGTAGGAAATTTCAAGGCATATACAATGCTCCTAGCTATGAAGGAATGAGATGCTCCGAAATCAAATAGGGAACAAATAGATGTCCCTTAAATAGAAATGATATCTTCTAGTGCTGGTTGTCCTTGGTCCTTTGATGGTCGACTCTAAAAGGGTGCTACCTCTAAAAAACTTCCCACTTGATCCTCCCTTAAGATTTGTGCAGTTCTTAGCAAGATGTCCTTCTTTGTGACAATTGTAACACTTCCTCATAAATTCCTGCTTCATCAGATTGACCTTACATTCTTTGGCCTCATGGCCTTTCTTATGGCACCCTAACACTCCTTAGCTTCTCTCTAGAGCTTTTCATTCTTCTTCTTCTTTAACCAAAAGCTTTTCTTCTTAGTATTTCCAAATTTGGAAGTACCCTCACTCTTCTCGCTCTTAAACTTCTTCCTTTCCACCATAGAGTACAAAATAGCATACTCCGCGATGGTTTCAAAAGTTGCTCTGATTGTCACTTAAGACAACAACATCTCTATGAGAAGGGAGATGAGTCCCTTGACAAATCTCAGTGCCTTATTCATAGGCATATCCACAAGTCCTCTCCCAAACATAGAAAACTCTATGAACTTAGCGATATACTTCCTTAAAGAAGACTTTCCTTGCATTAGTTGGATGAACTTCTCCATTTTCAAACTCACGTCAACATTGGGTAAAAAACTACCTTAAATCGCCTTTGAACTCGTTTCAAGTGAATATCCTACCGGCATTCTCCACAAAAACCATATCCATTACCCCAAATCTTTTCCCTTAAGATGTTATGCGGCTACCCATTTCTTCATCGGGTCTTCCCATCCCATAGCATCAAAGATGCGATCACACTTTGATAGACATGCCTTAGCTTCAAGAAATCCTTTTATTTTGAAAAAAGGCTTGCCTGTAAGATTAATGAAGTCCATACAAAGATGAGGGAAATTACGAGTTATATCAATGGATTAAGCTACGGGTTCTATTAGGGCTGTAGTGGTAATCGAAATTTGTTCCACACTCCTTAAATACTGTTGGAATCATTCGGGTAACTACCGAGGTCTTATCAGATTCCCTTGCTTTGGTTGGTTTTCGTTCATTTCTACTATTACTAAGAGGAAAACCTTATTGGAAAACCTTCAGTGGAAATCCCTAAGATAGTATTTAAGCCAAAAGCATAATGGAAGAAAGAGAGATTGCCTAGTATAATCGCGTATGTCTCAAGGATATAATATGTATATATATATAATTTGGAAATCTTTTCAAGTAACAAGTATGTCTCTCATACATATATTGTCCCATAATCGGGTAATTTATGCGCTAATACCAAATGTAACAACCTACCTGGAATGGGCCTAAATACTAACCTAAAAAAGACTCATCGAAACTTAGAGGCATTTTAAGCAAGTCGTTGGTTTCTATAAGAAAATAAAGTATGGAGCCAAACTAAAAGTGTGACACCCCACATCCGTTAATGTCACTCATAAGGGAATGCATTAAGTTTCGTGAAGCGTTATAGGTAAACAGACACAAAATAATTACAAGACAGATATAAATAGCAGCGGATTTTTTTTTAAAATTTCATTTCAAACATAAATCATAATGCCGTGGTCGATAATATCAAAAGTCACAAAAACCATTACAATAAAAAACTTTTGTCTTGCATCATCAGAGTACATAAGAATATGAAAAACATAATTCCCCAATTAAAAGAGTTAAGCCATAGTAGAAACAAGAACTTGAGCTGTAACAACCCGTATTTTCAATAACCTGTAATAACATAAATCGAGGCAGAATTTAATTCTAAAATGGGAATCAAGGGAAACAGGCTATGCCATTGCGTTCGTCTCGGAAAAATACGCGAAATAGAGTCCGAGTTTTCGAAAATCGGAGTCCGTATGACCAAGATATGGCCTCGCGAAGTTTCACGAAAATTCCCAAATTAAAGTATACTTAATTAAGTGAAATGGGTTGTGTATATATATATATATATATATATTGATATATATATATATATATATATATAATTGAAAATTTAATAAATAAATATGCAAAAATGCTCAAAACAGCGAATTGGGAGAGGGGAATAACCGAACCGGCCGATTTTTGAAGTCGACCCAAGCCCGCTGGGTCGACTAGGGGTTAATCCAGGGTGTTTGGCTGTCAACCCGTGGGCCGATTCGCTCAAGTGCAGATTTTGCATTTGAATGGTTCTCATGGTCCATCTTTAATCTAAAGGCCCTAGATGGTTCCTACACTTGACTTCTTCCCCAAGACATGCTTTGATGGCTTGGATTGAATCTAGGGTTAATCCTATGGCCTAAAACACTTGCCTAATCTATAAATAAGACCCTAACCTACCCTAATTCATTCATAATTAAACCTAGTGACTAAACTATGGCAAAATGCTAGCTCTCATGGCCTCCACTAATTTTATGAAGAGGGTTGCATACTAATCACTCTCTAATCAACTTCTAATCCCTTCTTAGCATCTTAATCTTCTTCATTTGGTGTTCAAAGTTGCTAGTTGTGAGTTTCTATCACTTTGATGATCTTTTGGTAAACTAATTAGATGAGATGTGATGAGATTTATGGTTTTGTATGTGGGTTAATGAGCTTTGAATCATATGATATGATGTTAGCATTAATCTTATGTTTATGCATGTTGAGTATGTAAGCTTATGCAAGTTTAATATGATGTATGTTATGTTTGCATGATGCTAAATATGCAAGTTGTGGGCTATGTAATCATATGCATGTTATGCAAGTTCATGGTAATATGCTATGCAAGTTACATGTATGTAAATATGCAAGTTACATGTTTGTTAATATGCAAGTTACATGTATGTAAATATGCAAGTTACATGTTTGTTAATATGCAAGTTACATGTTTGTTAATATGCAAGTTACATGTATGTAAATATGCAAGTTACATGTTTCTTTATATGCAAGTTACATGTTTGTTAATATGCGAGTTACATGTATGTAAATATGCAAGTTACATGTTTATTAATATGCAAGTTCATGATGACACATTATGCAAGTCTATAAGCTAATATGCAAGTTTGTTATGCAAAATGAATATGTAAGTTATGTGACATATTATATGCAAGTTATGTGACATGTTATGCAAGTTCATATGCAAGTTATGTGTTTGTTAATATGCAAGATGGCACCTTTGAAACATGTTCATTCATATGCAAGTTGACACCTTTTATATGTGTTATATCATGAACGAAATTACGTGGGAACGATGGGGTAATTAAATGCATAGGTTAATAAGATTGTGTGAAATTAATATAATTATGCATAACACAAAATAAATAAACATAGTATGGGAATTTGCCTATTTGGTTAGGTGTACCCATACTATGTGTTGGGAATTTACCTATTGAGTTAGGTCTACCCCATGGGAATTTACCTATTAAGTTAGGTCTACCCATGTTAAGAAAACTTGATTAATTAGGGATAATTAATATAAAATTATGAGGGTGATTAATTAGGTGTAATTAATTGACTAAGACACGAGGTTGGACTCAGTTGTAGCGTAAAACTGCCCGGACCCAACCGGCTTAACCAGTTGCTACAAATGTTAGCCCAATGTGAGAGGTCTTAGGCACAAACTAAATACGTAATTAATGTAAAGACACGAGGTTAGACTCTGTTATGACATAAGGCTGCCCGGACCCAACCGGCTTAACCAGCGGTCATAAAAGACAGTCTAATGTGAGAGGTCTTTACAAAGGTTACGTTCTTAATTAATTAATTAAGAAACACTTAACCATATTAGCATGTAGAGGGACATGAGGGGTTAAGTGGGTGCCTCGGGTGGCATGAGAAAATCTAGTGGTTGCCTTGGGTGGCAATAGAAAATACGATTAGAATACTTAACCAAAATGGAACATGTAATTAAAACATGATTAAAGGGTTAAGTGGGATATACTAGAAAAAGGGACAAGCTTAGGTGGGTAGCTTGTGGAGGCCCATTTCAACCAGTAACCCATACGTATCTTTGTGGGCTCGACCCATGTCGAGGACGGGACACGCATACTGGGCTTGACTGTAAGAGGCAAACGGGTTAGCGGTGGCAACGCAAGTCCAACGGGCTTCATATGCGTGAGTGGGCCCGGGCTGGTAGGTAAGCCGTTGTTGCATCGAGTAGATATAAGCCGTGCACCTTTAGTTCCATCAGGTTGCCACATTGGGGAATGATACATCCCACGGTGGGGCCAGCACGGGTATCTACGTTAGGGAGCCGATCGAATGGGAAGTAGTGTGTACACCTAGTGGATTGTAGGGCCCCGTGGCGCCTACTTGGTCACCTAGGGGTACGCAGGTACTAATTAGTAAATTTTATAAGTCCTTGGGTGGGATCAACCTTTAAGTTAGGAACGACTGGTGTGGTGCAGTTTAGTAATTTACCTTAGGGAGGGTAGATGCGTCTTTATCCTTTATCTTCGTTTAGTTGACTGCTTAGGGTAGCCATTCATCCCTATATGTTACCGTATATCAGTTTATGTCTTCTCTGGTTACTTTAACGATTGTATTGTTAAAGTTATAGGACTCGCTCAGACTTATGTCTGACCCTGTTGTTTTTATCTTTTTCCCAACCCTCAGGTCCTACGGTGGATCCTAGCAGTAGTGGAGCTTGATCGGATTGCTGTTCCAGTCTTTAGGAGCTTGGATAGATGTAAAGCTCCAGTTATCCAGTTATCTTTTCTTTTGTTTGGCTATTGTATGAGAGTGGGATTATGTACTTCTTTATTTTGATGGATATTGTACTTGACCTTTATTGTGGTTTTATGATGTAACCAGACATGTTTTACTTCCGCTGTTATGAGATGATGTTTTAAAATTTCAAGTACTATTTATATCTGTCTTGTTGTAATTTTTCTGTTCTATATTCACTAAAATACTCCACCAATGCTATGGCATTCCCTTAGTGAGTGATCATAGCGGGAGTGGGGTGTTACACGTGGTATCAGAGCTTAAGGTTACCAGAACAGATAAATTTTTTGAGAAAAACTACTTTCTAAGAGTATTTTCGAAGAAAGGATTTTTAAAAGCATGTCTTCTAAGAGAAAAAGTTTTTGAAAAAGAAAAGCATAATCCCCAATAGCCATATCTTTATCTTTCGGAATCTCCTTTTTGAATCTTTCCTCTTTCGTTTCAGCATGGCTGAAGATCTTAACATCCCGGAGGGTTTAGTTATACCACTATGGTATAGGAGGTTGCAAGAGGCTAGGGCCGCGGCTGCGGGTCCGGCCAATGCTACTACACCAGAGACAACCGCTCCTCCTCCTCAGCCTAGAGTGGATAATTTTGCTAAGGTTTGCAAGGAGTTCAAGGCTATAGGAGGAAAACCTTTTCTTGGTTCAGAGACTTTCGTAGAGGCTAGAGATTGGCTTAAGGAAGTGGAAGAGTTGCTAGATATTTTTGAAGTGGAAGAGGGAAAGAAAGTCAAGTTGGCGGCTTGGTTAATGAAGGGAGAGGCCTCATTCTGGTGGGAGGTCACTAATGGAGAACGCCCTGTTGACTCTTGGGCAGATTTTAAGCAAAGGTTTGGGGCTAAGTTTCTCTCAAGGGCGGAAGAGAATCTGTTTATGGAGAAGTTCTTGAATTTGAAGCAAGGGAATCTCACGGTGAAAGAATATGTCAACAAATTCAATCAATTAGCAAGGTTTGGCATAGAGTTGGTGAATACACCGGAGAAGAAGGCTTTGAGGTTCGTTAGAGGCTTGAACGAACCATTGCAAGGAATAGCTATGACTCACATTCTTATGGGGGCCACTTTTGAGAAGCTTGTCTACATGGCACTTATGCATGAGGATGATAAGAATTCTAAGGCACCAGAGAAAAAGGGGGATCAGAAGAAACCGCAACAGCAACAACAAGGCAAGGGCGGAAAAGGCAATGGTGACAAAAAGAAGACGAAGAAGAAGTGCTTCAATTGTGGAACACCAGGACACCTTAGTAAGGATTGTCGCAAAAAGAAGAAAACCGGTTGCTTTCATTGTGGTGAAGCAGGGCATCTTGTGAAAAACTGCCCAAAGAAGGGGCAGAAGACGGGGTCTACCTCAGGAGGCCAGGTGCAAGCTCTTATAGCACCACCTCAGTCAGGGGGGCAAGTTCAGGTTCTCTCAGTTCCACCGATTCAGCAGAGAGGTAGAACTATTTCCGTTGAAAGTCTGGTTTTTCTGTTTGATCATCCAGTTCGTACTTTGTTTGACTCTGGCGCATCGCATTCTTTTATCTCATCATCGTTAGTTGAGTCACTGCACTTAGACACCAGTCTAGTTGATGATCCCTTGGTTGTCTCAAACCCAATTGGGGGCTCCATATATCTGTCTATGATATGTTTGGGTTTGAAGATTTCTATACTTAGCGTTGAGTTTAGATGTGATGCTTTTGTATTGGGCTTCACGGGCTATGGGTTGATCTTGGGCATGGACTGGTTATCCAGTAATGGTGCCGTTCTTGATTGCGAAAGGAGAGTTGTCAGGCTCATGACCCGCTTGGGTAACACTCTCGAGATCTCTTGCAATCCCATGGAATCTGTTTTGCTAAGTTATCTTGAATCGCTCGATGCTTCGGTCGAGAGTTTGTGTTCTGTCAGAGTAGTCCGGGAATATCCGGATGTGTTTGAAGAAGTAAAGGGTTTGCCTCCGAAGCGGGAGATAGATTTCCGAATTTATTTGGTGGATAATGCCAAACCAGTGTCTTTGCCAGTACGCCACATGGCTCCTCGTGAGAGAAGAGAACTTCATAAGCAAGTAGGGGAGTTGCTTGAGAAGGGGTTCATAAGGCGAAGTATATCGGAGTGGGGAGCTCCAGTAGTGTTTGCCACGAAGGTGGATGGGTCCCTCAGACTTTGTGTGGATTATAGAGAACTTAATAAGCTCACGAAGAAGAATAGACACCCATTACCGAGGATAGATGATCTCTTTGATCAGTTGGTTGGCGCGTCAGTATTTTCGCAGATGGACTTAGCTACAGGGTTTCATCAGTTAAGAGTGGCGGAGGACAGTATAGAGAAGACTGCTTTCCGGACTCCGGATGGTTTTTATGAGTGGCTAGTGATGCCATTTGGGTTGACAAACGCCCCCGCATACTTTGTTGATCTCATGAGTAGAGTGTTCAGAGAGTATCTGAATAAGTTTGTAGTAGTTTTTGTGGATGACATCTTGGTCTTTTCCAAGAATGAAGAAGAGCATGCCTTACATCTCAAGGAAGTGTTGGAGACTCTTCGAGCGCATAGTCTTAAAGCTAAATTCTCTAAATGCCATTTTTGGAGAAGAGAAGTGCGATTCTTAGGGCATGTGGTCTCTAAGGAAGGGATAGCTGTGGATCCCGCAAAGATAGTATCTATCCAGGATTGGAAAGTTCCTAGAAATGCTACCGAGGTAAGAAGTTTCTTGGGGTTGGCAGGATATTATAGGAAGTTCATCAAAGACTTCGCGAAGATATCAGCCCCATTAACCCGCTTGACGAAAAAGAATCTGGTTTTCTCGTGGGATGTAGATTGTGATGATGCTTTCCGACGGTTAAAGAGAGCTTTGACCACCGCTCCAGTTTTAGTGCTCCCGGATGGGAGTAAGCCGTTTGTTGTTTATACCGATGCTTGTGGAACAGGATTAGGCGCAGTCTTGATGCAGGAGGGAAGGGTAATAGCCTATGGAGGGAGACAATTGAGAGTGCATGAGAAGAATTACCCTACCCATGATCTAGAGTTGGCCGCGATTGTTTTCGCACTTAAGTCTTGGCGCCATTATCTTCTTGGTGAGAGATTCGAGTTGTTCACCGACCATAAATCATTGAAGTACTTATTCTCTCAGAAGGATTTAAACTTAAGACAGCAAAGGTGGATGGAGTTCTTAGCATCCTATGATTTCGAGATAGCGTATGCCCCTGGTAAGGGTAACGTGGTGGCAGACGCCTTGAGTAGAAAAAGGCTATCTTTGAGTCCATTGTTCGTGGAACGACGAAGCTTGGAGTTTCTTTCTTTGTTTGACTTCAGACCTTCTGTTGATTTTGTACCTGGTTTGTTGGCATCCTTGGAGGTTAGACCTACTCTTTTGAGACGGATTGGCGAGGCTCAGCGAGACGACCCACAGTTGGTTGTGTTGGTAGAGAAGCTTATAAGAGGGGAGTCGTCCAGCCATTTGGGTAGATACACCATAGATGATAAGGGATGGTTGCATAGAGACGGTAGACTTTGTGTACCGCAAGATGAGGGTTTGAAGAAGGCTATTTTGGATGATGCACATCGTTCAAGAATGACTATTCATCCCGGTGGAGACAAAATGTACCAAGACATGAAGAGAGTTTTCTTCTGGGCCGGTATGAAGAAAGATGTGGCCGAGTATGTGGCTAGATGCTTAGTGTGCCAACAAGTTAAAGTGGAGCAAAGGAAACCCGGTGGGTTGCTACACCCATTGGAAGTTCCACAGTGGAAGTGGGATAGTGTCTCGATGGATTTCATCGACGGGTTACCGAGATCGAGGAAGGGCAATACGGGAATTTGGGTTGTGGTAGACAGACTTACCAAGAGTGCCCATTTTATACCCGTAAAGAGTAAGAGGACCGCTCCATGGCTTGCTTCAGTCTATGTTAGAGAGATTGTTAGATTGCATGGCGTACCATCCAGCATTGTGAGTGATCGAGATCCTATTTTCACTAGTGAGTTTTGGAGAAGTTTGCAAGAGGCGGTAGGGACTCAGTTGTGTTTGAGCACCGCATATCATCCTCAGACGGACGGTCAGACTGAGAGGGTGAACCGTATCTTAGAAGATCTTTTGAGGCTTTGTATCTTGGATTTTGGAGGTACATGGGAAGAACATCTTCCTTTGGTGGAGTTCGCATATAATAACAGCTTTCAGTCCAGTATTGGTATGGCTCCTTTCGAAGCTCTTTATGGAAGGCCTTGTCGATCTCCTACATGTTGGTGGGAATCTACGGATAAGATCTTGCTTGGGCCGGATATGGTTAGAGAGACTTCAGAGAAGATTGATTTAATTCGAAAAAGGATGAAAGCAGCGCAAGATAGACAGAAATCTTATGCGGATCGGAGAAGGACGGATCTTGAGTTTGAGGTTGGGGACATGGTTTTTGTCAAAGTATCTCCATTGAGAAATGTTGTTCGCTTTGGGTCCGTAGGGAAGTTAGCACCGAGATTTGTTGGGCCGTTTCCTATTAAGGAAAGGATTGGACGGATGGCATATAGGGTGGAGTTGCCCGACAGACTTAGTGGTGTTCATGATGTATTCCATGTATCACATTTGAGGAAGTGCTTACATGAGACCGCGGAGGTGGTAGAGCCGAGCTTGCTTAGAGATGTAGAGGTAGAGCGTGATGCGACGATTCGACGAGCTCCTACTCGCATCCTTGGGTCAGAAACTAGGAAGTTGAGGAACAGAGAAGTTCAGCTAGTTAAAGTGCAATGGGGAGATGACGAAAGCAATGCTACTTGGGAGACGGAAGCAAAGATGCGTTCTTTGTATCCATTTCTTTTTGAGAGTATGTCTTTTAACTTCTCCTTTATTGCTTGTCTAGTACTTATCTTATCTTTAGTATATCCTCTCGCTAATACCTATGACCTTTAGATAGGGTAAAACCTATGGTTGAAACATGTGTTTGAAACATGTTATGGTTGATGGATGCATATGGATGCAATTGTTTGCTAGTGGTTGCTCGTGGATGCATATACACACACATTAGGCACTAGATCGGCTCAGTCACTTCATGTTGCATATTGCATAAATGGATGTGGTAGTTAGATTGATGGATGTATCATGGCTGTGTTATCATATGGATGATGCATTTTTGTGTATGGTTGTGCACGCATGTAGAAATTTGTATGTGTCAATAGGGTTTCGCATACATATTGGATGCATGGCACTATCATGGTTTGCATTAAGGAGGTTTACTGTATCAGTAACCGCCTGATTTTTGCATTAGGTAAGTACATATACACACACTTTTGCATATATCCATCCAGCATTTAGAATCTTGTAAGGACAATGATTGCTCGTGGATGATGCTTTGAGTAGATGGATGATTGGATGGTAGGATACGTTCTTCCTAACTTGAAGATTTCGGGGACGAAATCCTTTAAGGAGGGGAGAATGTAACAACCCGTATTTTCAATAACCTGTAATAACATAAATCGAGGCAGAATTTAATTCTAAAATGGGAATCAAGGGAAACGGGCTATGCCATTGCGTTCGTCTCGGAAAAATACGCGAAATAGAGTCCGAGTTTTCGAAAACTCGGAGTCCGTATGACCAAGATATGGCCTCGCGAAGTTTCACGAAAATTCCCAAATTAAAGTATACTTAATTAAGTGAAATGGGTTGTGTAGATATATATATATATATATATTGATATATATATATATATATATAATTGAAAATTTAATAAATAAATATGCAAAAATGCTCAAAACAGCGAATTGGGAGAGGGGAATAACCGAACCGGCCGATTTTTGAAGTCGACCCAAGCCCGCTGGGTCGACTAGGGGTTAATCCAGGGTGTTTGGCTGTCAACCCGTGGGCCGATTCGCTCAAGTGCAGATTTTGCATTTGAATGGTTCTCATGGTCCATCTTTAATCTAAAGGCCCTAGATGGTTCCTACACTTGACTTCTTCCCCAAGACATGCTTTGATGGCTTGGATTGAATCTAGGGTTAATCCTATGGCCTAAAACACTTGCCTAATCTATAAATAAGACCCTAACCTACCCTAATTCATTCATAATTAAACCTAGTGACTAAACTATGGCAAAATGCTAGCTCTCATGGCCTCCACTAATTTTATGAAGAGGGTTGCATACTAATCACTCTCTAATCAACTTCTAATCCCTTCTTAGCATCTTAATCTTCTTCATTTGGTGTTCAAAGTTGCTAGTTGTGAGTTTCTATCACTTTGATGATCTTTTGGTAAACTAATTAGATGAGATGTGATGAGATTTATGGTTTTGTATGTGGGTTAATGAGCTTTGAATCATATGATATGATGTTAGCATTAATCTTATGTTTATGCATGTTGAGTATGTAAGCTTATGCAAGTTTAATATGATGTATGTTATGTTTGCATGATGCTAAATATGCAAGTTGTGGGCTATGTAATCATATGCATGTTATGCAAGTTCATGGTAATATGCTATGCAAGTTACATGTATGTAAATATGCAAGTTACATGTTTGTTAATATGCAAGTTACATGTATGTAAATATGCAAGTTACATGTTTGTTAATATGCAAGTTACATGTTTGTTAATATGCAAGTTACATGTATGTAAATATGCAAGTTACATGTTTCTTTATATGCAAGTTACATGTTTGTTAATATGCGAGTTACATGTATGTAAATATGCAAGTTACATGTTTATTAATATGCAAGTTCATGATGACACATTATGCAAGTCTATAAGCTAATATGCAAGTTTGTTATGCAAAATGAATATGTAAGTTATGTGACATATTATATGCAAGTTATGTGACATGTTATGCAAGTTCATATGCAAGTTATGTGTTTGTTAATATGCAAGATGGCACCTTTGAAACATGTTCATTCATATGCAAGTTGACACCTTTTATATGTGTTATATCATGAACGAAATTACGTGGGAACGATGGGGTAATTAAATGCATAAGTTAATAAGATTGTGTGAAATTAATATAATTATGCATAACACAAAATAAATAAACATAGTATGGGAATTTGCCTATTTGGTTAGGTGTACCCATACTATGTGTTGGGAATTTACCTATTGAGTTAGGTCTACCCCATGGGAATTTACCTATTAAGTTAGGTCTACCCATGTTAAGAAAACTTGATTAATTAGGGATAATTAATATAAAATTATGAGGGTGATTAATTAGGTGTAATTAATTGACTAAGACACGAGGTTGGACTCAGTTGTAGCGTAAAACTGCCCGGACCCAACCGGCTTAACCAGTTGCTACAAATGTTAGCCCAATGTGAGAGGTCTTAGGCACAAACTAAATACGTAATTAATGTAAAGACACGAGGTTAGACTCTGTTATGACATAAGGCTGCCCGGACCCAACCGGCTTAACCAGCGGTCATAAAAGACAGTCTAATGTGAGAGGTCTTTACAAAGGTTACGTTCTTAATTAATTAATTAAGAAACACTTAACCATATTAGCATGTAGAGGGACATGAGGGGTTAAGTGGGTGCCTCGGGTGGCATGAGAAAATCTAGTGGTTGCCTTGGGTGGCAATAGAAAATACGATTAGAATACTTAACCAAAATGGAACATGTAATTAAAACATGATTAAAGGGTTAAGTGGGATATACTAGAAAAAGGGACAAGCTTAGGTGGGTAGCTTGTGGAGGCCCATTTCAACCAGTAACCCATACGTATCTTTGTGGGCTCGACCCATGTCGAGGACGGGACACGCATACTGGGCTTGACTGTAAGAGGCAAACGGGTTAGCGGTGGCAACGCAAGTCCAACGGGCTTCATATGCGTGAGTGGGCCCGGGCTGGTAGGTAAGCCGTTGTTGCATCGAGTAGATATAAGCCGTGCACCTTTAGTTCCATCAGGTTGCCACATTGGGGAATGATACATCCCACGGTGGGGCCAGCACGGGTATCTACGTTAGGGAGCCGATCGAATGGGAAGTAGTGTGTACACCTAGTGGATTGTAGGGCCCCGTGGCGCCTACTTGGTCACCTAGGGGTACGCAGGTACTAATTAGTAAATTTTATAAGTCCTTGGGTGGGATCAACCTTTAAGTTAGGAACGACTGGTGTGGTGCAGTTTAGTAATTTACCTTAGGGAGGGTAGATGCGTCTTTATCCTTTATCTTCGTTTAGTTGACTGCTTAGGGTAGCCATTCATCCCTATATGTTACCGTATATCAGTTTATGTCTTCTCTGGTTACTTTAACGATTGTATTGTTAAAGTTATAGGACTCGCTCAGACTTATGTCTGACCCTGTTGTTTTTATCTTTTTCCCAACCCTCAGGTCCTACGGTGGATCCTAGCAGTAGTGGAGCTTGATCGGATTGCTGTTCCAGTCTTTAGGAGCTTGGATAGATGTAAAGCTCCAGTTATCCAGTTATCTTTTCTTTTGTTTGGCTATTGTATGAGAGTGGGATTATGTACTTCTTTATTTTGATGGATATTGTACTTGACCTTTATTGTGGTTTTATGATGTAACCAGACATGTTTTACTTCCGCTGTTATGAGATGATGTTTTAAAATTTCAAGTACTATTTATATCTGTCTTGTTGTAATTTTTCTGTTCTATATTCACTAAAATACTCCACCAATGCTATGGCATTCCCTTAGTGAGTGATCATAGCGGGAGTGGGGTGTTACATGAGCCATACTTCAGAAGTAGCTCCGAGCAAGATGAAATCTGAGTCCTGACTAAGCCTGAGTGTTTCCTCCTTGAGAACCTTGGGGGGGGGGGGGGACGGGAGAAAGAAGGAGAAACAAAAGGGTCAGACATAAAGTCTGGCGAGTCTAGTTACTTTTAGCTAATACATAAATAAAAGTAACGTGATAGGCATATAAACTGGATAAGAGAGATCACTACATAAATGGCAGGTGTGACAAGGTAAGCAAGACTATATGTATGTGCCTCACTAATGATTACTATGCACTATTACTAGAATAACTAAATTGAGATGATCGCTTCCACTATAAGTTGGTAGACTTAGGGAATACGTCCGAGCGTACCCTAACCACTACCCTAATCGATCGACTCCCTACCCCGTAGATATTCTGTGATGGCCCCACAGTAGGAGATATCACTCCCTAAAGGGGCAACCCTTATTTTCCAAGATGTGCGTAACCATATCTACTGGTGTCATGGTCGTCTTATCCCTTTCTGCCCGGCTCATGCACACACATGGCCCGGTCGGTTTGTGCCGCCCACACCATCCGTTTCGTATGGATATCTTATATTCAATCAGTAAGGGTGCCCCTTCTCCGCCTAGTACGAAGTTCTTTATTTGATATCTACTCCGGGTTACTGACTTGAAATGGGTCCCGTACACTACGATACAAGCTCTCCCCATTGTCTTGTATCCCCACTAGGTTTTCCACTGACTATGTATACCCTTAGGTGTCTTTAATTACATAGCCCTATGTTAGTTATGCTTACTCTAAAGGGTATCTTTAATTACATAACTTTATTATATTTTCCACCAGTTATGTATACCACTAGGTGTCTTTAATTACTTAACCTTATTGGGTTAAGTTCGTGGGCCTATATATAAATATTACCCACCCCCTCCAATTTGCTTAACCCACCCACTACATATCCAATTTTACTTAGCCCTAACTTAAGTTCATAATCATACAATCTTTTTGGATTAAATTAGGTTAAGTAGTCCAATTCTTTACCTTGTCCATTTATGGTTTTATAATGGGCTAGATCTCCCACATTAGGCCTACAACATGTGGACGTTGGTTATGCCGGTTGGGTCCGGGCAGACTTATTCCACAGTTGGGCCTAGCCTCGTGTATATCCCGATTCGTATTTACGTACTTAGACCAGCCACATTAGGTTCAACATTAGTGGCTGCTGGATATGCCGATCGGGTCCGGGCAGACTTTGCCACTAATGCAATGTAACCTCGTGTCATAAGGACAATTACAATCCCTAATTGTAATCACTAAACATTCCATTTTTATTAAAATCTACCTATGTCATTATAGGTGATTATTTCTATGTTTCCCTATTTGAATTGTATGTCCAATATTACATAAATTATGCCAATTATAAACCCCTTTTTCCCCGTTTCTTAACTAATGTATCTGCATGTATTTTGGCGGCATCTAGGCTATAAAGTAGCCTTGCCACAACAATGAAAAAGGGAATATGACAAAGGGTGATAGTTTTCAACATGTCTTGGCATACACATAAACTTAACATGATAATAAGGTGAGTGGACATGTAATTTTCATCATAACAAGGTGGACATAAAACCGATGAACTTGTGGCAACTACGATGTAAAAGCAACATAATGAGATCTAGTCCAACTATTTAGATCTAGCATATTTAGGCTGAAATAGAACCATGTTTAGATCTAAAAATGGCTTCACATGTCAAGTTTACAACATATTTAAACTAATCACAATATGACAGGTAAAAGGTGATTTACATAAATGTAACAACCCTGAATTTTGGGGCCAATTTAAAATTTATATTAACTAATTTTAATGGGTTTTGATATTTAAAATAATTTATGTAAAATAATAATGATTAAAAATTTATTTAAATCGAAGTTAGAATGAATAATTCAATTTAATTATAAAAGGAATTTGAAATAGCACGGTAGTTTGAAAAGTCAAACTTGAATTTGACTGACCATACAGGATGCAAAATTTAATGGATTTTAGTGAAACCAAAAATATTAGAATCTATTTAAAAATATCTTTCTAACGAATCTGAAAAATTGAAATTTCATAGTAGGAATCAAAAGTTATGCCCAGATTAAAATTTAGAAAGGTCGCTATGAAATTTATAAAGGTCAAAATGCTACTTTTTGCGTACGAAGAAA
This sequence comes from Allium sativum, assembly GCA_030737875.1. Lineage (NCBI taxonomy): Eukaryota > Viridiplantae > Streptophyta > Magnoliopsida > Asparagales > Amaryllidaceae > Allium > Allium sativum. The sequence goes on from CM060913.1 coordinate 314,428,241, forward strand.
TTTGGACTCGAAGCCACTTCCATTGAGTTCAGAATGATATTTCTGCATTTAAAAAGTATAAATACTTATATATTTCGAGTTTCGGAAATTATTTGTTTAAAAATGTATTTTTAATATTTAATATATACGCCTTGAAAATAGCCATTTTTGAAACGACCTCCGTTTTCGATGAAACCACTTTTGTTGGATCCAGAATGTCAAAATATGGTCAAGTTTAATTTTTCATAATTTTTAGAATTAATTTGTGATTGTGGCAAAAAAAATGTGTTTTGTCAATTTTGGTCAATTTTAATCGACTTGAAAAATGTCATTTTTCAAATGGGCTCAGAATTGAACGAAATTAATTTTCCTAGGTCCGCAGCGTCAAAACATAGCTAAATATATTTTTCGGGATTTTTCGAAGTTAATTTTTGGCCCCGGTGAATTTATTTATACGGTTGAATTAAAAATAAAAGAAAATATTTTAAATTAAAGAAAACTGGGTCAAGATAGTCATTTAGGCCTGCGGGACATAGCTAGATGAGTTTGGAACGGGGGTTAATGGGTAAGAACGACAGTCGTTGGGCCTAATTCTGAGTTAGTGGCTAAACGGACCTAATTTGGATTTAATTAAATAATAAAAACCCTAATATATAATACTGTATAAACCGAGTACTGTTCATCGTTCCCAATTGAAGCCGCCACTTCCATTTCAGCCGAAAATTTTATCTCCCGATTCCTCCACAACCACTCACTTTTAGACCAAGCCGTAGTTCAACCTTTTAAAGCTCTCTTCCTCCTCTCCGATTCCATATAAGATTCATCCCCTAAAACTGCACGTACTTCGAGAACCACCTCCCCAAACCCGCCGCCTTCATCAGCCTGCCGCCCCCACCACGCTGCAATGCACCTCCCCCCGCTTCCGGCGCACGTGCGCCTCCCCAGGGCCTTCCACCTCCAACAATCCGTTCGTAAAATCATCGCTCCAATCTTCAGATTTTTGGATTTAAAGTTTTGAACGAAATGGGTTCAAAATAATAAAAAAAAGAACGGCCTTGAATGATGATGAGGAAGAAAGGGTATTTTTCCCTTTTAAATTATTTAATTAATTTAAATTCAATTTTGTCAATCCAAATTAAACCGTATCTTGATCATATGAACTCGGATTCGAACGATTTCAGGTGCGCCATGATCGTGAGGCCGAGATCTTCGCGATGAAACTGACTAGACCTGATTTTGAACAAGCTGAAATTTGGCCAATTTTTGGATATGAACGGCGCAGAAATTCAAAACGATGTGAGAAATTCTATTTTATTTCTTCTTAAATAACTTAAATTATTTATGTTTTTGTTATCATCACTTTGCGGTAAAATTCTGTTGTTATGTGATGTGATTTGATTTTTTGATTGATGTGTTGTATAGATCTGTTAATTGGATGATATCGTGTTGTAACAAAAAAAATTGTTGAAAACAAAAATATACATTTTTGTCAAAATAAATTTGTCAAAACAAATTTGTTATTTTTGTCAAGGAAAATTAGTTAAACAAAAATCCCTATTTTTGTTCATTAGTTATGTGACACCAAATTGAACATTTTGTGATGTTTGAGATTATTTGAATTAACTATATTGTGGTGAATTGACCGTATTGTGTTGATGGATGGTATGAAATATATGAAATGTTTACATCAAGGAAAATATCATTTTTGTTATATAAATTGTTAGAATAGAAAATTAACATTTTTATTTAAAAATGTCATCATTTGGAAAAGAACATATTTTTATGTATAAATGTTAATATTATAAAAATCTCATTTTTTACATTAGCATTATAAAGATCACATTTTTATGGTATCGCTTTTGTTTGATTTGAATTGATCTAGTTTATAAATTCATAATAAAAATATGATTTATCATTTTTGTTTGTTAATAAAAAGAAAACAAATTATGCATTTGTTTTGTTAAGAATGAAAAGAATAGAAATTTACATTGATATGTTAAAGAAGGAAAAGTTACATTTTTGCATTGTTTTATTATTAATATTGATTTTTAATATTAATTGAATTAAAATAAGTTAATATTGATTTTTATTATTAATGAAAGGAAATCATTTTTGATCTATAATGAAAAGAATCACTTTTGCTTGTAAAGAAATTGGTAATGATATTAATTTGCACCATTATGTATTAGTGTAGAGAATAAAACTTATTTGCACCGTTATTGGTCAATGAGACTTATTTACACCGCTATGTTAAAATTAGAAAATGAGACTAATGTACACCGTCATGAGTTAAATTAGAAATTGACATTGTTTTCACACCGTTATGTGATAATTTAGAAATGAACATTTTTGCACCGTTATGTGTTAATAATGAAATGAATATTTTCACCTCCAAGTTGTTATAAAAGAAAGTTACATTTACTCAATGTAGATAAGGATTAGAAAAGTTTTACATTTTTCTTAATGTAAATAAGAATTAGAAGAAAATTTCAGTTTTACGTAATTAAGTTAGAGAACATAAAAATTACATTTTTATGTAATTAAGTCAATTTACATGTGAATTAGATTAAAGTGAAAAATTTACATTTATTACGTAATTAAGATTTAGGGAGTAAAATTACCATTTTCATGTAATTAGATTTAAATTAAGTGAAACTTACATTAAAAGAACACATTTTTAGTACGTTAAAAACAACATCTTTTTAGTGTGTTAAAAAGAAGATATTTTAGTGTCAAATTGTTTAAGCTAAAAATATGTATTTTTAATGTGAAATTGCTACATTAAAAAGTATGGATTAAAAGTTTATATTTTATTTAATGTAATAGATAGAAGGAGAAACGTTTACATCATTTATTTAATGTAATAGTAAAAGACAAAAATTACATTTGTGTGTAATGTAATCAAAAAGAAGAAAATTACATTTTTATAATGTAGTGAAAGAAGTTTAAAAGAGTTACATTCTTTATAATGTAATAAAAGAAAATAAAGAAAAGAATTCATTTCTTTTTATATGAGGAAAAGAATACATTTTTATGCAAGTCATGAAACGAGGGAAATGATCATATTTTTAAAATAAAAATATGTTAACATTAAAGGTCTCATTTTTAATGTAAGGTTAGAATATAGAAAAATGATCTTAACGTTAAAGTGAAAGTGTGATTACATTGAAAATTCTCATTTTCAATGTAAAGTAGAATTTAGAAAAAGGGATCATAATTTTAAAATGGAAACTTGATTACATTAAAATTCTAATTTTTAATGTAAAGTAGAAAATGATCATATTTTGAAGAGAAGGATAGATTGTCATTGGAAATCCTATTTTCAATGTAAATGTAAAATATATACAAATATGATATGTGAATAAAGATACCGTTTTGTTAGAAAGCATGTTATGTGGATTAAAATACCATTTTATTAGAAAAGTCATGTTAATGAAAAATATCACATATATTAGAAATGATATGTTTAGTTTAAAATTATCATTTTGTTAGGAAATGATAAGTTAGATTAAAATTATCATTTTTGTTTGGAAATGATAAGTTGGGTTAAAAATATCATTTAGTTATAAAATGAGGAATTACATTAAAAACACATTTTTAATGTAATATTATAAACGTAGAACAAAAATAAACATTTTTGTCAAAGAATAGAATTGGGACAAAATTCACATTTTTGTCTAAATAAAAGAGTTGAAACAAAAATGTACATTTTGTCAAATGTGGTAGTTGAAAACAAAAATTACATTTTCATTAGAAGAGATTTGAATCAAAAAGAAAAAAAATTCATTTTGTTGAACTAGAATTGTCAACAAAAATGAATGCATCACTTTTAGGCATTCTGTTGTGATGAAATTTGCATGTTAATTAAAGAATTATGTTTACCGTCATAATGCACATTAGAATTTTGGTATAAATAAAAAGGACATTTTTATTGACAATACATATTAGAATTTGTGTATGAAATGTAAACACATTAGAATCATGTGGCGAATTCATGCAAATGAAAACATGAGTTAAAAAAAATGAATTGAAAAAGTGTATTTTTATTTACATTTTAGATGTAAATAAAAGCATAGAAATAAAAGTGACATTTTAAAGAATTTACATTTTTCAATGTAAACAAAGGAAATAAAGGAATGATTGGGAATTTACATTTCCCAATGTAAATAGAATATAGAATAAAAGTTACATTTTCGATATTATAATATATTGAAATATAAGTTTACATTTCTCAATGTAAATAAAATAGGAATAGAAATTTACATTTTTCAATGTAAATAATAAGATTAGAAATTTAGATTTCTAAGGAATAGATTTTCATTAGGAAAAATAATGAAACCAAATATACATTTTGTATAAATTGAAGGATGGAAGAAGAAAATATACATTGTTATGTTTAGGATGTGTATGTAAAGTAAAATAAAAATAGCGATAGATCGTTATAAATTATTAACAACGATATGAAATGGTTTTCAAATTTATATATGCGAGAGTTATTTGGAAAGTCCGAGTTTACTCTCATTCCAAATAATGATACGACGTTCGAAGAATTGAAGACGGCGATTGAAGACCGACGATCTTCACATCAAATGGGTAACTAGTGTTGAGGCCCTTGATTGATTTGCTCCCAAGACGGGGCTAAGATGGTAGTTGTCCGGACGTAGTGTTGATTTGTATGGATTTGGATTTCGCTCAGACCCAGAGCATAAGCTTATAAATGGAATGTGTGTCCGACATTGTACTCCTTTATATTGTATTTATTGATTTTCTATCGAATGTATGAATGTTTGGTGGCGGAGGATTTATTCTCTTGCTTAACACCCTTACATATATTTCGACAAAGGATTGGTAGTGTGATATAGAGTGACAGTGTGGCATACTAAGATGCAATGATCAAGGTTTCTTGTTGAAAAGCAGAACCTTGTGGTGACGATCAAAGCACAACTTGAATAAGCATAGCTTTGTGTATTACGTAGCTTCACGAGCCTCACAACCCGATTGAGTCTAAAACGGGAGAAGGGAACGTAGGGAGAGCAACATGTTTCTTTCTAGCTAGAGGTAGTGTCAGTGCTTAAACTGGCCGATATTTTACTTATGTGGATGACGGAATGAGGCGCCTCGGATGATAGGTCATATAGGATCGGGAAACGTGTGTTCAGGACTAACTAATCCACGAAGCTGTATGTATGGACCGACCCTGCAGGATCCAAGGGTTCACTGCGGGGGATCTGAGACATTAGCTAGAGTGTCTCGAATCGGTAAGGAGCTCCTCCCTAGCCTTGACTCATGATGGAAACCCAATTTCCAATACGACACCGTGTAGTTTTGATTGTAAAACTAGTATGGCGACATAGTAGGATGGGGTACTATGCCGTCTAAGATTGATACATTATAATTGAAATATTTTTGAAACATATTCACACTAATAATAATATCAAATCCGTTTTTAGCGTATCAAGCATTTTTGACCATTATAAAGTAAAACTCTATCCTCCGGTTTGCGTTGCATTGTGTGATGGGACTTGAGTCTTATAATGGTTTCATTTTTCCAAAAAGCATTGCGTTGTTTAACGATTTACCTTTAATTATGAACAACAATCCATTGGAATAAAACCCGTTCCGCGTTAGCGGCGTGGTCCTTGGATTTGCCTTATTACTATTAGTTAAATTAGTTTAGAATTCTCACACCAGTTCCATGACTGACTCGTTGTTTGTTTCCACCTTTACAAACTCGGGTGCCCTCTTCTCCACACGGGCAGTCGAGTAGTTTGTCTATAGGTTCTTATCTCAAGCAGGATTCTGGATTGAAGCCTAAAGATGTGTCCAGAGCATCGAAGTCTTCCGCTGTTTATTGTATTTAATTTATTATAATTTATCTTCCGCTATAATTTTATTCGATGTACTCTGATATTCTGTACTCTGATGTAACATTATTATGATGTTTTATAAAAGTCTGTTGTTGTTGTTCTGATGTTGTTGTGTTCCCAGAGTTAACGTGTTCGGGTTTTGAACGGTCTTAGTCGATTTTGCGATCGATTGGGTCCGGGCGAAATCCGACTCGTTACAGTTGGTATCAGAGCTCTGGTTAGCTCAAATCTTTGGGATACAACTCGTTAGAACTGAACAAAAGACTCATCAGAGATTGGATTAGTAATATCCAATAAGAATACTCATTAGAGATAGGATCAGCAGTATCCTAGAATGAGAAAACTCATTAGAGATGGGGTTAGTAGTGCCCTAGAATGAGTTGAGAGTTAAAAGTATATAATTAACGTATTTTGATTATATATATAATCCGCTATTAGGAATTATGATTTTGAATATATATAAGTTATATATATACATATATATTTGGAAAGTTAATCAATTAATTGATTGATGGTTGTGTAGTGTAATTATTAGTTCAACTAATAAAATTATAGAAACGAATTAAAGAATGAAAGACGAGATAGGATACTTAAACAACTTTAGCTTCGTTCCTTTTCGAGGACGAAAAGTTTTTAAGCGGGGGAGACTGTAACAACCCGGAATTTTGGGGCCAATTTAAAATTTATATTAACTAATTTTAATGGGTTTTGGTATTTAAAATAATTTATTTAAAATAATAATGATTAAAAATTTATTTAAATCGAAGTTAGAATGAATAATTTAATTTAATTATAAAAGGAATTAGAAATAGCACGGTAGTTTGAAAAGTCAAACTTGAACTTTGACTAACCATACAGGATGCAAAATTCAGTGGATTTTAGTGAAACCAAAAATATTAGAATCTATTTAAAATATCTTTCTAACGAATCTGAAAAATTGAAATTTCATAGCAGGAATCAAAAGTTATGCCCAGATTAAAATTTAGAAAGGTCGCTATAAAATTTATAAAGGTCAAAAATGCTACTTTTTGCGTACGAAGGAATTTGGACTCGAAACCACTTCCATTGAGTTCAGAATGACGTTTCTGCATTTAAAAAGTATAAACATTTATATATTTCGAGTTTCGGAAATTATTTGTTTAAAAATGTATTTTTAATATTTAATATATACGCCTTGAAAATAGCCATTTTTCAAACGACCTCCGTTTTCGATGAAACTACTTTTGTTGGATCCGGAATGTCAAAATATGGTTTAGTTTAATTTTTCATAATTTTTAGAATTAATTTGTGATCGTGGCAAAAAAAATATGTGTTTTGTCAATTTCGATCAATTTTAATTGACTTGAAAAATGTCATTTTTCAAATGGGCTCAGAATTGAACGAAATTAATTTTCCTAGGTCCGCAGCGTCAAAACATAGCTAAATATATTTTTCGGGATTTTTCGAAGTTAATTTGTGGCCTCGGTGAATTTATTTGTACGGTTGAATTAAAAATAAAAGAAAATATTTTAAATTAAAGAAAACTGGGTCAAGACAGTCGTTTGTGCCTGCGGAACATAGCTAGATGAGTTCGGAACGGGGGTTAATGGGTAAGAACGACAGTCGTTGGGCCTAATTCTGAGTTAGTGGCTAAACGGACCTAATTTGGATTTAATTAAATAATTAAATAATAAAAACCCTAACATATAATACTGTATAAACCGAGTACTGTTCATCGTTCCCAATTGAAACCGCCACTTCCATTTCAGTCGAAAATTTTATCTCCCGATTCCTCCATATCCATTCACTTTAGACCAAGCCGTAGTTCAACCTTTTAAAGCTCTCTTCCTCCTCTCCGATTCCATATAAGATTCATCCCCTAAAACTGCACGTACTTCGAGAACCACCTCCCCAAACCCGCCGCCTTCATCAGCCCGCTGCCCCCACCATGCTGCACCGCACCTCCCCCCGCTTCCGGCGCACGTGCGCCTCCCCAGGGCCTTCCACCTCCAACAATCCGTTCGTAAAATCATCGCTCCAATCTTCAGATTTTTGGATTTAAAGTTTTGAATGAAATGGGTTCAAAATAAAAAAAGAACGGCCTTGAATGATGATGAGGAAGAAAGGGTATTTTTTTCCCTTTTAAATTATTTAATTAATTTAAATTCAATTTTGTCAATCTAAATTAAACCGTATCTTGATCATACGAACTCGGATTCGAACAATTTCAGGTGCGCCACGATCGTGAGGCCGAGATCTTCGCGATGAAACTGACTAGACATGATTCTGAACAAGTTGAAATTTGGCCAATTTTTGGATCTGAACGGCGTAGAAATTCAAAACGATGTGAGAAATTCTATTTTATTTCTTCTTAAATAACTAAAATTATTTATGTTTGTGTTATCATCACTTTGCGGTAAAATTCTATTGTTATGTGACGTGATTTGATTCTATGATTGATGTGTTGTATAGATCTGTTAATTGGATGATATCGTGTTGTAATAAAAAAAAATTGTTGAAAACAAAAATATAGATTTTTGTCAAAATAAATTTGTTATTTTTGTCAAGGTAAATTAGTTAAAACAAAAATCCCTATTTTTGTTCATTAGTTATGTGACACCAAATTGAACATTTTGTGATGTTTGAGATTATTTGAATTGACTATATTGTGATGAATTGACCGTATTGTGTTGATGGATGGTATGAAATATATGAAATGTTTACATCAAGGAAAATATCATTTTTGTTATATAAATTGTTAGAATAGAAAAATAACATTTTTATTTAAAAATGTCATCATTTGGAAAAGAACATATTTTTATGTATAAATGTTAATATTATAAAAATCTCATTTTTACATTAGCATTATAAAGATCACATTTTTATGGTATCACTTTGTTTGATTTGAATTGATCTAGTTTATCAATTCATAATAAAAATATGATTTATCATGTTTGTTTGTTAATAAAAAGAAAACAAATTATGCATTTGTTTTGTTAAGAATGAAAAGAATGGAAATTTACATTGATTATGTTAAAGAAGGAAAAGTTACATTTTTACATTGTTTTATTATTAATATTGATTTTTAATATTAATTGAATTAAAATAAGTTAATGTTGATTTTTATTATTAATGAAAGGAAATCATTTTTGATTTATAATGAAAAGAATCACTTTTGTTTGTAAAGAAATCATTAATGACATTAATTTGCACCATTATGTATTAGTGTAGAGAATGAAACTTATTTGCACCGTTATTCGTCAATGAGAATTATTTACACCGCTATGTTGAAATTAGAAAATGAGACTTATGTACACCGTCATGAGTTAAATTAGAAATTGACATTGTTTTCACACTGTTATGTGATAATTTATAAATGAACATTTTTGCACCGTTATGTGTTAACAATGAAATGAATATTTTCACCTCCAAGTTGTCATAAAAGAAAGTTACATTTTCATAATGGAGATAAGGATTAGAAAAGTTTTACATTTTTCCTAATGTAAATAAGAATTAGAAGAAAATTTCATTTTTATGTAATTAAGTTAGAGAACATAAAAATTACATTTTTATGTAATTAGGTCAATTTACATGTGAATTAGATTAAAGTGAAAATTTTACATTTATTATGTAATTAAGATTTAAGGCGTAAAATTACCATTTTCATGTAATTAGATTTAAAATAAGTGAAATTTACATTAAAAGAACACATTTTTAGTACGTTAAAAAGAACATCCTTTTAGTGTGTTAAAAAGAAGATATTTTAGTGTCAAATTGTTTACGCTAAAAAGATGTATTTTAATGTGAAATTGCTACATTAAAAAGTATGGATTAAAAGTTTATATTTTATTTAATGTAATAGATAGAAGGAGAAAAGTTTACATCTTTTATTTAATGTAATAGGAAAAGACAAAAATTACATTTGTATGTAATGTAATCAAAAAGAAGAAAATTACATTTTTATAATGTAGTGAAAGAAGTTTAAAAGAGTTATATTCTTTATAATGTAATAAAACAGAATAAAGCAAAGAATACATTTCTTTTTATATGAGGAAAAGAATACATTTTTATGCAAGTCATGAAACGAGGGAAATGATCATATTTTTAAAATAAAAATATGCTAACATTAAAGGTCTCATTTTTAATGTAAGGTTAGAATATAGAAAAATGATCTTTACGTTAAAGTGAAAGTCTGATTACATTGAAAATTCTCATTTTCAATGTAAAGTAGAATTTAGAAAAAGGGATCATGATTTTAAAATGGAAACTTGATTACGTTAAAAATCTTATTTTTAATGTAAAGTAGAAAAGTAGAAAATGATCATACTTTGAAGAGAAGGATAGGTTGTCATTGGAAATCCCATTTTCAATGTAAATGTAAAATATATACAAATATGATATGTGAATAAAAATACCGTTTTGTTAGAAAGCATGTTATATGGATTAAAATACCATTTTATTAGAAAAGTCATGTTAACGAAAAATATCACATATATTAGAAATGATATGTTAAGGTTAAAGTTATCATTTTGTTAGAAAATGATAAGTTAGATTAAAATTATCATTTTTATTTGGAAATGATAAGTTGGGTTAAAAATATCATTTAGTTATAAAATGAGGAATTACATTAAAAACATATTTTTAATGTAATTTTAGAAACGTAGAACAAAAGTAAACATTTTTGTCAAAAGAATAGAATTGGGACAAAATTCACATTTTTGTCTAAATAAAATAGTTGAAACAAAAATGTACATTTTGTCAAATGTGGTAGTTGAAAACAAAAATTACATTTTCGTTAGAAGAGATTTGAATCAAAAAGAAAAAAATTTCATTTTGTTGAACTAGAATTGTCAACAAAAACGAATGCATCACTTTTAGGCATTCTGTTGTGATGAAATTTGTATGTTAATTAAAGAATTATGTTTACCGTCATAATGCACATTAGAATTTTGTTATAAATAAAAAGGACTTTTTTATTGTCAATACATATTAGAATTTGTGTATGCAATGTAAACACATTAGAATCATGTGGCGAATTCATGCAAATGAAAACATGAGTTAAAAATAAAAATATGAATTGAAAAAGTGTATTTTTATTTACATTTTAGATGTAAATAAAAGCATAGAAATAAAAGTGAAATTTTAAAGAATTTACATTTTTCAATTTTAAACAAAGGAAATAAAGGAATGATTAGGAATTTACATTTCCCAATGTAAATAGAATATAAAATAAAAGTTACATTATCGATATTATAATATATTGAAATATAAGTTTACATTTCTCAATGTAAATAAAATAGGAATAGAAATTTACATTTTTCAATGTAAATAATAAGATTAGAAATTTACATTTCTAAGGAATAGATTTTCATTAGGAAAAATAATGAAACCAAATATACATTTTGTGTAAATTGAAGGATGGAAGAAGAAAATATACATTGTTATGTTTAGGATGTGTATGTAAAGTAAATTAAAAATAGCGATAGATCGTTATAAATTATTAACAATGATATGAAATGGTTTTCAAATTTATATATGCGAGAGTTATTTGGAAAGTCCGAGTTTACTCTCATTCCAAATAATGATACGACGTTCGAAGAATTGAAGACGGCGATTGAAGACCGACGATCTTCACATCAAATGGGTAACTAGTGTTGAGGCCCTTGATTGATTTGCTCCCAAGACGGGGCTAAGATGGTAGTTGTCCGAACGTAGTGTTGATTTATACGGATTTGGCTTTCGCTCAGACCCAGAGCATAAGCTTATAAATGGAATGGGTGTCTGACGATGTACTCCTTTATATTGTATTTATTGATTTTCTGTCGAATGTATGAATGTTTGGTGGCGGAGGATTTATTCTCTTGCTTAACACCCTTTCATATATTTCGGCAAAGGATTGGTAGTGTGATATGGAGTGACAGTGTGGCATACTAAGATGCAATGATCAAGGTTTCTTGTTGAAAAGCAGGACCTTGTGGTGACGATGAAAGCACAGCTTGAATAAGCATAGCTTTGTGTATTACGTAGCTTCATTAGCCCCACAACCCGGTTGAGTCTAAAACGGGAGAAGGGAACACAGGAAGAGCAACACGTTTCTTTCTAGCTAGAGGTAGTGTCAGTGCTTAAACTGGATGATATTTTACTTATATGGATGATGGAATGAGGCGCCTCAGATGATAGGTCCTATAGGATCGGGAAACGTGTGTTCAGGAATAACTAATCCACGAAACTGTATGTGTGGACCGGCCCTGCAGGATCTAAGGGTTCACTGCGGGAGATCCTGAGACATTAGTTAGAGTGTCTCTAATCGGTAAGGAGCTCCTCCCTAGCTTTGACTCTTAATGGAAACCCAATTTCCAATACGACACCGTGCGGTTTTGATTGTAGAACTAATATGGCGACATAGTAGAATGGGGATTGATACATTATAATTGAAATATTTTTGAAACATATTCACACTAATAATAATATCAAATCCGTTTTAAGCGTATCAAGCATTTTTTATCATTATAAGGTAAAACTCTATCCTCCGGTTTGCGTTGCATTGTGTGATGGGACTTGAGTCTTATAATGGTTTCATTTTTCCAAAAATCATTACATTGTTTAACGATTTACCTTTAATTATGCAAGACAATCCATTGGAATAAAACCCGTTCCGCGTTAGCGGCGTGGTCCTTGGATTTGTCTTATTACTATTAGTTAAATTAGTTTAGAATTCTCACACCAGTCCCATGACTGACCCGTTGTTTGTTTCCACTTTACAAACTTGGGTGCCCTCTTCTTCACACGGGAAGTTGAGTAGTTTGTCTAAAGGTTCTTATCTCAAGTAGGATTCTGGATTGAAGCCTAAAGCTGTGTCCAGAGCATCGAAGTCTTCCGCTGTTTATTGTATTTAATTTATTATAATTTATCTTCTGCTGTAATTTTATTCGATGTATTCTGATATTCTATACTCTGATGTAACATTATTATGATGTTTTATAAAAGTATGTTGTTGTTGTTCTGATGTTGTTGTATTCCCAGAGTTAACGTGTTCGGGTTTTGAACGGTCTTAGTCGATTTTGCGATCGATTGGGTCCAGGCGAAATCTGACTCGTTACAATAAAGAACAAGATCTAGCCAATGTCACAACTGTCCAATAGATGTACATTTACCATAATATAGTTACAAGTCAAGATCCACATAGACAACGTAATAGAATAACCACAATTGTATTAGATCTAGGGGATTAGATCTCTCATGACAAAGTATATGATTTAACACTTGCATAGAATCATGCTTCACAACGTATCCAAGTCATAGTCTTTCACAATTTACTTTCATTTATCTAAACCTAAAAACAACTAGAAACACACAGCGTTAGGTTTAGAGAATTGAGAAAGAACGGATCTAGAATTTCTGAATTTGATTTGCAAAATATGTTGTTGTAGAAAACGGTCCAGTTCTCACTCCAGCAGCAAATGGCCTCCATGACTTCTAATGAAGAAAATATGAGAAATAGCCACATATTTATAGCTGTAGAACCCTCTGAAACTGACTGCCACATCAGCCCTAGGGGTGTCGACACCCCTGTGGGTGGGTCGACCCCTAGGTCGACACCCCTCTAGGGGGGTCGACCCCGTAGAGCGGCTCTGATGAATTTTTCGAATTAGAATCTTTCCAGATAAAATTCTGGCTCACCTCTGACTCATCCGTATATATATATAATTCTTCTGCGCGGATACAAACTTAAAACCCTCATAACTTCCTCATACGGTATTCGTTTTACGCAAACCAAATGTCTATCTTGACCAGAATTTCGAGACAGACGAAATGGTATAGTCCATTTCCTCAAATTATGAATATTAAATTAATTATTATTTAATTTATTCTCTTTAATGTTGTTAAAAATTCAGGGTGTTACATTCTCCCCTACTCAAAGGATTTCGTTTCGAAATCTCTAAGTTGAGAAGAATTCATATCTTACCATCCATCATCCATCTACTCATCCACAAACCACTGGCATCCATTGTCCTTAAATATTTCTAATGCTTATATGAATTTATGCGAAGGTGTGTGTGTGTATGTCCCAACACTAATGCAAATATCAGGCGGTCTACTGATTCAGTTGACCTCCTTAATACAATGTATGTTAGTGCCATGAATCCAATATGTATGCAAATAAAACTATTGTATCACATAAGTTCTATATATGTGCACACCCATCCGTACAAATGCAACATCCATATGCTAGTTCATCCATTTCCATCCATACAAGAAAGAAAAATGCACACACATCTATATGTAGTATGAAAGTGATTGAGCTGATCTTAGTGCCTAATGTGTGTGTATATGCGTCCACAGGCAACCACTAGCAAACACTTGCATCCACTTGCATCCATCAACCATAACATGTTTCAAACACATGTTTACATCCATAGGATTCCTATCTAAAGGTCGAAAATACTATGGATAAGATATACTCTATAAACAGAAACAAGAACTGATAAAACTTAGGAAAAGGAGTTAAGAACATACCCTCGAAAAGAAAAGGGTACGAAGCACGAATCTTGTCTTCGGTCTCCTAAGTCGCATCTTCTGGGTTATCTCCCCATTGAAAATTTAGCAACTTGATCTCCTCATTGCGCAGCTTCTTAACTTTTGACCCAAGAATACAGGTAGGGACTCGTCTGACTGTCGCCTCCCGTTCCACTTCGACTTCTTGCAACATACTCGGCTCAACAACTTCTGCGGTGTCATGCAGGAACTTCCGCAGATGAGAGATGTGGAAGATGTCATAAACACCGGATAGATTTTCTAGGAGCTTTATTTGATAGGCCATTTGGCCGATCCTCTCGGTTATGGGAAATGGTCCCACAAACCTAGATGCCAACTTCCTTACTGATCCGAAGCTAACCACATTCCTTAAAGGCGATACTTTGATAAAAACTAAGTCTCCCACTTCGAATTCGATGTCAGTCCTTCTCTTGTCTGCATAGGACTTCTGCCTATCTGAGCTGTCTTCATCTGCCATCGAATAAGGTCAATCTTTTCGGACGTTTCCCTAACCATATCTGGTCCAAGTAATAATCTTTTTGTAGATTCCCACTAACAAGTTGGCGATCTACAGGGTCATCCATACAATGCTTCGAAGGATGCCATGCCGATGCTGGCCTGATAGCTGTTATTATAGGCAAACTCTACTAAAGGAAGATGCTCTTCCCAAGTCCCTTCGAAGTCTACGAAACACAACCTTAAAAGATCTTCTAGAATTCTGTTCACCATCTCCGTTTTCCCATCGGTCTGAGGATGATAAGCGGTGCTCAAACACAACTGTGTACCTAATGCTTCTTGCAAACTCCTCCAAAATTCGCTAGTAAAGGTGGGGTCATGATCGCTCACGATGCTAGAAGGTACTCCATGAAGACGAACTATCTCACAGACATAAATTGCTGCCAACTAGGATGCCGTCCTCTTACTCTTAACTAGAATAAAGTGAGCGCTCTTAGTGAGTCTATCCACTACCACCCAAATATTGCTGTTACCTTTCTTCGATCTACGCAACCCACCTATGAAATCCATAGAGACGCTCTCCCATTCCACTGCGGAACCTCCAACGGATGAAGTAATCCACTAGGATTCTTTTGCTCAGCTTTGACTTGCTTGTAAACTAAACATTGAGAAACAAATTTGGCCACATCTTTCTTCATCCCAGCCCAAAAGAAAAACCCTCTTTATGTCTCTATGCATCTTGTCCCCACCTGGATGAATAGTCATCTTAGAATGGTGGGCTTCTTCTAGGACTGCCTTTATCAAGCTTATAGTTGGAGGACCACAAAGCCTTCCATCTCGTCGCAACCACCCTTTTTCATCTATGGCATATCTACTGAGGTGACTAGAAGTCTCCCCTCTTCTGAGCTTATCCATGATGTCTAGAATCTGTGGGTCACCTTGTTGGAAAGCTCTTATCTGATCCATAAGAGTTGATCGTATCTCCAAGATGTAAACAAATCAGGCAAAACCTCGATGGAGGGTCTAAAATCAAAAGCGGATATGAACTCCAATTTCTTTCTTTCCACAAACATAGGACTCAGGGCCATCCTCTGCCTACTAAGTGCGTCTGCCACCACATTACTCTTGCAAGGTGTATAAGCAATCTCAAAATGAAATGAAACTAATAATTCCATCCACCTTGTTGCCTTAAGTTGAGATCCTTCTGTGAGAATAGATACTTGAGAGATTTATGATCGTTGTATAACTCGATCTTTTCTCTAAGTAAATAATGATGCCACGTCTTTAACGCGAATACTATGGCAGCTAGCTCTATATCATGGGTGGGGTAGTTCTTCTCATGAACTCTCAACTATCTACCCCCATAACATATTACTTTCCCTTCTTGCATCAGAACCGCACCAAGCCCTGTACCGCACGCATCAGTATAAATAGTAAACACTTTACTTCCATCAGGCAAGGTCAAGACTGGGGCTGTTGTCAGAGCCCTTTTCAGTCGTTGGAAAGCAACGTCAAAGTCTATGTCCTACGAGAATGCCAAATTCTTCTTTATCAGCCTGGTGAGAGGGGCTGATATCTTTGCGAAGTCTTTGATGAACTTCCTATAATAACCTGCCAACCCAAGAAAGCTTCTCACCTCGATTGCATTTTTAGGAATCTGCCAATCTTGCACTGCAACCACCTTGGCGGGATCTACAGCTATCCCTTCTTTGGAGACTACATGCCCTAAGAATCTCACCTCTTTTCTCCAAAAATGGCATTTGGAGAACTTTGCCTTAAGCTGATGGTCACAGAGAGTTTTCAA
Organism: Allium sativum; assembly: GCA_030737875.1. Taxonomy (NCBI): domain Eukaryota; kingdom Viridiplantae; phylum Streptophyta; class Magnoliopsida; order Asparagales; family Amaryllidaceae; genus Allium; species Allium sativum. The sequence continues at coordinate 314,444,861 of CM060913.1, forward strand.
AACTTCTCTCAAATGTTGGGCATGCTCTTCTTCATTCTTGGAGAAGATCAAAATATCATCAACAAAGACTACGAAAAATTTGTTTAGGAACTCCCGAAACACCCTACTCATCAAATCAACAAAATAGGCGGGTGCATTTGTCAACCCAAAAGGCATAACTAGCCATTCAAAGAAACCGTTTGGAGTTCTGAAAGAAGTATTATCAATGATGTCCTCAGCCACCCTCAACTGATGGAATCCCGTAGCCAAGTCCAACAGAGAAAATACCGAGGCACCGACAAGCTGATCAAATAAATCATCAATCCTCGGAAGTGGGTGCCTATTCTTTTTGGTGAGCTTATTCAATTCTCTATAGTCAACACACAAACGAAGTGAACCACCACTTTAGTTGCGAATACTACAGGAGCACCCCATTCCGATATGCTTCGTCTGATAAACCCTTTCTCAAGTAGCTCCCCTACTTGCTTACTCAGCTTCCTCCTTTCCCTTGGAGCCATGTGGTGCACTGGTAATGCAACTTGTAATGACCCGGGGAATTTGCTATCTTGGTAATCGACATAAACTAAATGTCGACTATTTAAGCATCAGAAATACCGGATAGTTAATGAAAGAAGTTAGAGGGTGAGAATAAATAAGATATAAAATTAGAATAGAAGAAGAAGAACATACAACATAACCAGAGTATAACGAATCTCACAGCGGAATTAATAAAATATACTATATAACATAGCTTTGAAATATAAATCTGTACTTAAATATACATATCATTATCAAATTACAACACTTACAACACAGCGGAAATAAATAATTGCAATAAAATCCTGAAGCCTCCTGCTCCAAGCTTTCCAAATACATCTGTAAAATCCCAACTACTTGACTGCCCGTACAAAATTGGGCATCCAAGAGTTTAGGGAAAACAAAACAAACTCAACTCTGGGTCAATCATGTGACTGGTGTGAGTAAACTCCAACCATTTGTTTAAATTTTAAAATTATTTTAAAAGAAAGGAAAATCGTAAGACTGATCCACACATAAACATGGATGGTTTTTACCTTATGACTACTCAAAATATTCTTTATATTACAACTCTTCTGATATTATAATAATGTTTAAATCAAGTAATTAACAATCTAGTAGAACGCTTTCATCTCACGTTCTACATATATAATATACAATCAAAAACCGCAGACTCTTATTGGGTAATAGACTTCCAACTATGACAAGGTATGGAACCACCTTCCGATCAGTGTACTCTAGAAGCGATACACTGGAGTTCAACAAGAACATCTTGTAACTTGGCCACACATGACCGGCCATTCATTTCGCTTGAATGTTCCGAATATATTGTCACTTTACGGTTGGTATACCAACATAACCGTTCCCGGGAGATACAGAAATAAAAAGAAGTAACAAATGCGAATATTCTCTAGATGGTGGCAATATACCCTAATTGGGTGCGACCCACTTAGCCATGCTGCCTGCCCGATTTCTATCATTTCCTAGTTGATGAGGCTTGAGGTCATAATGTCTCTTTTAATAGATCACTCCTTTATTTACTTTGAATGTCACATCGCCATAACCGTCAAATCACAAATTGATTTCCCCAAAAATACCACGGGTATAAGCTAAGAGAAACAAATTCCTCCGCCACCAACGTAAATATGTTTGAAACAATCAACTTACGCGATCTACCAGATATACTCTGTCAGACATTCATCCATTCAAGTTGTCCTAGGACTGGGCAACCCGAAGGAATTATTTTGTAAATCCATCTTAGGCAATTTCTACCTAGGATTGCCAGAATAACCCTTGCACAAACTTCGTCTTCAATTGGCTTCGATATATTTGATTCGAAATGATAATGCCCATACGGAGTGGTTTTCAGATAATAAATCTGATCCCGGTCTCTCCGTATTGACAACGGAAATGGTCAAAAACTTTGATAGTCAGTGATTTAACTATCAAAGAAAAACATGTGTACAAACAACGGTCGTATTCCGAAATGGAAATCTTACCAATCAATCATCATTTCATTTACCAATTTTCGATTTATCGGTTCCATATATTCATAAATTTCTTATTTTCTAAAATTGGAAAAAATAAGTTATTAACTTTGGAAAACGTTTCCATTTCTGATTCACGCATCAATATCTTCCTACCTCTATCAGTCTTTAACTGTAAACTAGTAAGAGAACATCTTCCCAAGTATAAACCCCGAAGGCCGAAACCGACATCAGATCGATACCCAGAAAGCCATTCAACTCAACTAATTTCCAGTCAGTTTCTAGTTTCAGTGATTCCATCTAAATTACTAATTCAAACCCCAAATTCCTTTATAATATTTTATTTGCAAAATATTTACTTTAATCTAATTTTCCATATAGAATGTGAATAATATTATCTTTATATAATCAAAACAGTTGGATTTCGTATTTAAAACCAAATATCTGAATTCCAAATTCTATTTATACTTCTATTTATAGACTATTCGTAAAAATCTTATTTATAACTCCTTTTACACTGCTAAGTTCACATTCGATTTCAAATATCGGTGCTGAAACCGATTTTACTTCTCTATATAATTTCAGACTTATATATCCCGTTTATCAAATGGTAAATATTTTATTTTATTTATAAAACAATATTACTAAATTAATCTTCTCAGTTTATCTATTAAAATTCTATTTTAAATCTACTTTAAATTAATCTTTTCCATTTAACTGTTAAAACAGATTTCCATTTAATATTTATTTTAAATCCATATCATGTTACACCCGTGTGCAAAGCACGAGTCTAAACCTTCCTAATATACAATTCTCTTTTTATAAAATTCTATTCATTTTCCAAATATTTCCTTTTATAACATTCTTTTCATTTTATAATTATTTCCTTTTCTAAAACCCTTTTCATTTTATATAAATATTTTATTTTCAATATACACTTTGAAAATTCCCTTTATACATTCCAGTATTTCTTATGGTATTTAAAATACCAAATAACAAGACCAGTTTCATCATAATCAATCACAGATTATATTCACATCATATATCACAATATATATAAAAACAGTATTTTAAATATTGAGGAATCCAGTTGGATCCCTCCAACTTGTTTCCCTGCATCCACATATGTTAAAAATATAATTAACATCAATTTCATTTCAATATGAAATATTCTGATAAACAGAACCAATATTTGATTAACGATATATATATATATATATATATATATATATATATATATATATATATATCACTAGATCTATAATTTCAACTAATCAATTAGCATTTCATCCAAACAATCAACACACAACAATCAATCATCATTTGTCCATTCTAAAAATACTTTATAAAAATATAAACTGGTAGAGTTAGTGAGTTTTACTCACATTGGTGGTTTTTCGTTAAATAACGATAACCGTTCAATATATCTGATCTGGCGTCATATTCCATCATAAATTCAACCGAGCTCCAATTCGCTCCAAATCAGTTCCATGGTGTAGTCCTCGTCCATACGATCCTAATGGATCCTTTTTTTTCAAATTCGGATTATGTATGACCAAGTTATACATTTTTAAACGATTGGCATATATTTATTACTATACCAGTATCATTAATATAATTAATATTTTAATTAACACCTAAATTATGACAAATCACACCTTTAAGCTTTCACGTGCTCCCTCGTCATCTTCCCCGTGTTCTAAAAACAACACGTCTATAGTATCACGCCATTTCCCAAGTTCGTGATACACCTTTTCTCCATCAATATACCATTTCAAATGTTTAAGTCCTTCCATTAACAATAATTACCCTTTTATATTATGGTCCCTCCCTTCTTTTCTTCCCCAGTATTAGATTGGAACTCGCACAGAAGAACTCCAACACCATCAAATGGCCGTATCCTCCTGCTCACCAACCTCCCTCTTCTCGTTATAAAAATCCAAACAAAAATCACCATTGAGATCCTCTTTGATTCCTCTTGCTCTTGGTATCAACATCATCAAACTCGCACAGCAAATACAAAACGCGACACCAACACGTTTCCAGGGCACGCATCATTTCGAACGACCATTAACGAAATCTCTCACCATCAAACTCCCTCCATACATACCCAAAACGAACACCACCTCCATCATTGTATTTTCCTCCTCAAACTCCACCTACCCATATCCTTAACTCTGAACTCGAACGCATCTTCTTCACTGCGCTATCCCGGCATTCAACGCTGCTAAGCGTCCACCTACGAAATAATTTGTCACAAAATTTACCGAAATCATTCCTACAGGCGCTATTCCATCCCATGATCCCAAAATCCACACCCAAAACGTATCAAAGCTTCAATCCTTAGCGATTCCACCCCTAGACACCGCTGACTAAATTGGGGCATGAGAAAAGCTGCATCGCATGTTGTAAAATGAGCATAGAACTGAGGAGCTACTGTTAAGGATTCCATGCATATGGTGCTTCTAATTTAAAGAAATTTATCTGAATTGTTTTGGATTTTTGTATGGATTTGGAACTCACGGTTTTGTATGAACATGACGGCGGAAAAATATTTTGACTAAGGAAAATGGTTTTTAGGGTTAGTGTAAGATGGAAGGGTATTTATAGGATTAGATAGATTCTACGCGAAGATTCATATATATTAAAATTGTTTGGTGCTAAGGGCACCCCAATATGTTCTTCCTAATACCGCAATTAAAAATAATAAAACTCATTAAATTTGTATGCTTCCTAATACCACATTACCTCTCCAATCTAATCTCTCACTCAATCATTATTTGCCAAACTAATCACGTATTAAGCTAATCACTCGTAATCGCTATCTTCTTCGCATCTCTAGTGAGAAAATTCAAAATCGTACGGTAATCTCTCAATTGTTTGGTGATCTGAATACCATAATATCTCACTTCCTCTTCTATTTGCTTAATTCAAACTTTTTTCATGGTTTTTGTATATTGCGGCATCAAATTCGTTAATCGTTTATAGATCTAGGGTATAGCTCGTTGATCGGTTTTACAAATAAGGACGAACGAATATCGAGTGGAATAAAAATAGAGTAAAACAGTGTGGTAGCCCTTATTTTTTAAATGTGTGGTATTAAGAAGAGTGTAATACTAATTCTTATGGTATTTTTTAGTCGCGGAATTAGGAAGAATATATTGGGGTGCCCTTAGCACCACACTTAAAATATAATTATAACGTATCGCTATTTATATTTGTCACTTTAAAAATTCCTATGATCACACACCATATCCAAATTCAACGAAAATGGACATACAATTACAGTTCGACATTACAGACCCAATGAAACTTTTTTCGTCCAATTCCGAGTCCGTTTGCTCACCCTACGTATTTTTAAAGCTAAATTATTGACCGCTTTTCACATTAAAATCCCGTACGGCCACATACTGACTCCAAAAATCACGAAAATTGAAATATAACAATAATTTAATATTCCGGATCCAACAAAATTAGTTTCATCGAAAACAGAGGTCGTTTGCAAAAATGGCTATTTATAAAGCTATAAATAAACTCATTTAAATATTAATATATTTAATAATAATTAAATTAAATATTTATAAATAAATATTATTGTATATATTCACAATATAGTACCATATAACTTTAAAATATATATATATTTGGATTTATAACTCGATATTTCAAATCCTTGAAAAATCGATATTCGATTTATATTAAAAATCCTTTTATAATATAAATAAATCGTTATAAATTATAAAGAAATTCCATAGCGTCTTTTTGAAAATTTGATTTGGACATAACTCACAATTTACACGACGAAATCTCGAATTTTCTCTTCTATTAGAAAAATATAATTTTCCAGATCCGAACGTTTCTTGTTTCAAAGAAATCCGACTTAAAACGGATTCTGTATGTTCAATTAAAGTTCAAAACCCCATATTACGAACTACCGCGCCATAGCGAGCTCGATTATAATTATATTATAATTATACGTTCAAACTTCTTTTAAAAAACAAATTCGTTATTATAATTCAATACTAAACCGAATTAAATCCTATAAATAATCCAATTCACACAATATTGCGAATTCCACTATTTACGACTATTTTAGAAATAAATATATTATTTAATTAAATATTCAATATTATTTAATTAAACGTCCATTCAACTCTCTAAATCACTATTTAAATAATTAAATTAATTAATTATTATACCATAAAAATGTGGGACGTTACACAACTGGCTTTGCATTGTCCACCAGGTATATGCGGAAGTCAATCTCGCGCCTTGGAGGTAAACCACGTACCTCATCAAAAACATCGGAATAATCTCGAACCACTAGAACATATTGCAAATCATCTATGGAGGCATCTAGAGACTCTAGGAAGCTAAGCATAACAGACCCTTGGGGTCATAAGAAACTTCGAGGGTCTTCCCATGACAAGTCAGGAGTCTAACAACCCTCCTCTCACAGTCCGGAATGGCCCCATGCGTGGTAAGCCAATCCTTTACTAGAATCAACCCATAGCCCATAAACCCGAGCACATACGCGTCACATTCAAACTCGACGCCTAACACAGATATTTTCAAACCCCGACAAATCATCGATAAATGAGCCGAACTACCAATAGGGTTTGAAACAACTACGGGATCTACTACCATACTAGTAATTAAGTGCAGAGATTCAACCACATACTAGATATAAACGAGTGTGAAGCACTAGAATCAAAAAGTGTTCTAACTGGATGGTTTAAAAGAGAAACTAAACTTTCTACGAAAATTTTTCTACCTCTTTCAGGAGCACCGATCGCGAGAGCATGCACCTGCCCTCCAGAAGTCCCTGGTCTTTGACCTTGTCCATGTGATCCCTGTTTCTTCGGGCACTCTTTAGAGAAGTGTCCAACCTCTCCGCAGTTAAAGCAAATTCTCTTCCTTCTCTTACAATCTTTGATTAAGTGTCCCTCCTTTCCACAATTGTGACATTTTCTCTTATCCCTGCCCTTGTCATCTTTTCCTCCTTTCTTCTGCTGTTGTTGCCCCTTCTTGGGCCATACCTTCCTATTCTGCGATGTCCCCTCAGTCTTTGCTTCCTTCTTCTCTCCCTTGTCCTCCTCATGCATTAGGGGCATATCAACAAGCTTTTCAAAAGTGGCCCCCTTTGGAATACAGGACATGGCTAAACCATGCAGAGGCTCATTAAGCCCTTCAGCAAACCGCAAAACCCTTTTGTGCGGTGTATCCACGAACTCTAACCCGAACCTTGCTAGCTGGTTGAACTTGTTCACATACTCCTTCACCGTCAAATTTCCTTGTTTGAGTGCTAAGAACCTCTCCATCTATATGCTTCTCTCAGCTTGGGAAAGAAATTTCATGTCGAACCTCTGTCTAAAATCTTCCCAAGTTTCCACCAGACGCCCAGCTTGGATGATTTCCCACCAAAATGATACTTCGTCCTTTAACAACCAAGCAGCAAACTGAATCTTTCTTCGGTCCTCCACTTCAAAGATTACGAATAAGTCCTCGGTCTCCTTAAGCCAATTCTGAGCTTCTACGAATGTCTCGTTCCCATGTAATGGCCTTCCTCCCATAACCTGGAATTCTTTGCAGATCTTAGCAAAGTTATCAGCTCTTAGAGGGGGAGGAGGAGGAGGAATAACTGGTGCAGCTGGGGGAGGAAATTTTCCTTGGCCTTCGGCATGCGCCGTGGCCTCCAGATACCTACGGAACCATCCGGGTATTGTGACGTCCTCTGGGATATTAGGAATGTTTTGTTCCCCAAACATGCTGAAAAAGGGAAAAGGAAGAAATTTAGATAAAGGACCGGAGGATACTACATATGGATTTTTGGGGAATGATTTTCAAAACAGACTTTTCTTTTGGAAATGCTTTCTTTCGAAATATTTTTGAAAATAATTTCCAAAAACTTTAATCTAATCTGGTAACCTTTAGCTCTGATACCCAGTGTGACACCCCACGTCCGTTAATGTAACTCACTAAGGGAATGCATTAAGTTTCGTGAAGCGTTATAGGTAAACAGACACAGAATAATTACAAGACAAATATAAATAAGATAGCAGCGATTTTTTTTTTTAATTTTCATTTCAAACATAAATCATAATGCCGTGGTCTATAATATCATAAGTCACAAAAACCATTACAATAAAACAACTTCTATCTTGCATCATCAGAGTACGTAAGAATATGAAAAACATAACTCCCCAATTAAAAGAGTTAAGTCACAGTAGAGACAAGAACTTGAGCCATACTTCAGAAGTAGCTCCTAGCAAGATGATATCTGAGTTCTGACTAAGCGCGAGTGTTTCCTCCTTGAGAACCTCGGGGGGGAGGGGGGCAGAAGAAAGAAGGAGAAACAAAAGGGTCGGACATAAAGTCTGGCAAGTCTAATTACTTTTAACCTATAAATAAATAAAAGTAACGTGGTATGCATATAGAGTGGATAAGAGAGATCACTACATAAATGGCAGGTGTGACAAGGTAAGGAAGACAAGATGTATGTGCCTCACTAATGATTACTATGCACTATTACTAGTATAACTAAAATGAGATGATCCCTTCCACTATAAGTTGGTAGACTTAGGGAATACGTCCTAGTGTACCCATCACTGCCCTAATCGATCGGCTCTTGTGACGACCCGCCCCGCACCAGCCGGCATTTCCACCGAAAGTGCATTGTACACATGCCAGACTAGCACAGAACGGTCGCCAAAGAAAGGAAAGAAGAGAATGAACTAATCAAGAACCTGTAGAATGTCTCACAGCGCATGGGAAAAATATAATAACAACATACTTGACATAAAACAGGCGAGATAGTGCATAAGCTGAAAACTAAAACTACACATCATAGCAGCAGAAATCCAAATACAGCTTATGTTCCACATCACCATTATTACAACTTTTCAAACTGTCTCTAAAGCAAAGGAAAGGAAAAGGTACACTACTAATGCCCAAAGTAGTGACCCGCAGCGACGTAGGGAGAATATCTATATATGTCATACGTGGAAGCCTCCTGCTCGTCTCCGGTACAGCTACTCGTGCATCACCAGCTAACCTCTCTCTAGTCTGCTCGAGAGAGCACCCAGAGTAATAAGAAGAGACATAAAACTCTGGGTCAGACAAAATGTCTGGTATGAGCAATAAGCAGCAAAACAGAACAATAACAGGTATACTAAACCGTACCTGAACCTGGACCTGCAACCAAAGAGTTAGCAATACATACCGTACAATACTCTAATGTGCCACTAAACATGGTATAAAGATAACGGGAAAGGGGTGTGCATGTCATAATGATGGCAAACAAATCAAGCATAGCAACCATCCTCACATCTCTCACTCAGTGCGTAAAGTATACGATATCCACCACTTTGATCACTAGACCCATCGAAGTAATGACGGAGTTCGACTTGTACCATTACTGCTACCACCAAGCTTACCTCATCGATTCATGACTAAATCTTTACAAATGACACTACTTCATTGGTCTGTAGCCCTTTTAGTCGTACCTAGGCCACTGTGGCCTTGAATCTGTTCACGTACCCCCTACACATAGTGATCCAAAGTTATAGACATCGACAACCCCTTAGCACACGTCCCGCAGCAAAGCCCAATCATGAAGTTCACTTGTTGGTTCCCAACTGGATCCTGAGTACAAACTTCCCACTAGGACTACCTTTGCATCTCGGGTTTTGGTCTCCTCCTCCAGATCGGTCTTCATTTAGTTCATAGCTCATGCCTCGTTTTCAAGCTTCCTGGTTCAGTTCGCAGTCACCATACTGGTTCGGATCGGTTCTCTTTTCCTCGTTCAGTCCGTGGTCACCACCCCTGTTCGGGTCGGGTCGTGCTCACCCATCGGGTTGAGTTGGGTGCTTCTAGTTCGAGTCGTTGTGCATGCTCTAGTTCAGGTCGTGACTTCATGCTCCAGTTCAGTTCGCAAGTGGTTCCTGCTCCGGGTCGGATCGTGCCTTCTGGTCGGATCGGATCGCTGCACCTGTTTGTGGCTCCTTCACTCGTGGCGTGCTTTCCCATGCGGTTCGTGGAAGGGTGGAGCAGCTCATGGGTGGCATCGGTTCGGATCGGAGCTCCTTCTCACAAGCGGGTCGTATCGTGGAGCTTCCAGGCGAGCGGGTCGGGTCGTGCTTTCCTCCTCCGATCCGATCCGGTTCGGCAACTTCCTGCACTTCTTTCCAGCGACTGTTTTACGCCATATGACAGTGTTTTCGACCAATCTAACTATTCTAATCAATCACAAAGCATACCATACAGTCAAAGCAACGTGTAGAAACGACCATAAACACCAAAACATCAATCTGATAAGTTAAAACGGATCAAACATAGACAAAATCCTATATTTTCCCTTAAGCGTGTTTAAGCAAATCTAATGATGGGATTAACAAAACTTAACCGAATTAGCCAAATTTTCTAATAGAGGCCTAAAACAATATTTAAGAATTTCTAAACATTTTTCCAGAATTTTATCATGTAAGATTTCCCTAATTATCACTAATCACCCTAGTTAACTGTAATTAGTGAAGAACTTACGCAAATCACTCACCTTTGCCACAAATAAAATATCAAATCTGAGATAATTCTTTGTCTGGCGTTGTTCCCAATGCAACATAGCAGCTCTAACTTTGCTTTGGTGCTATTTCTCCTTAATTTGATGTTGATTAGGCTAATCTTCAATTAGAAAGTGGTTTGGGGATGATTTAGATGATGGAGGCCATTGTTAGGGTTGAACAAATATCTATGGCGGCTGGAAAAGTGTCTAAAAACTGAAATCCCTAACCCTAACAGCCCTTAAATACTCCAAATCCCGATATCCCCCAATGGGCCTAGCTGTTAACTACCCAATTAAGCCCGGTTAAGCAGTTTTATACATTCTAAACCTTAATTCAGCCATATCTCCCAAACGGTAAGTCCGTTTGGCTAATGTGAGCACTCGACGGAATTGTAAACCATCATCTGAATCCAATGGAAGTGGTTTCAGGTCAAAATTCCTTTCCAATCAAAAGTTATGGCCGAAACAAGACCAGTTAGGGGCAAAACGGTCATTTAAAAATCGGCAAAAATCATGAACATGGGAAATGACCCCACTATTCGTCTTCCAAAGTTACATGACCATACGACTTCGTATGTGAAAGAAATAAATATTCTATGATCCTTCGATGCGTAGAATGCGGATCGTTACAGCTCCCTACCCCGTAGATATCATGTGCTAGCCCCATAGTAGGAGGTATCACTCCCTAAAGTGGCAACCCTTATTTTCCAAGATGTGCACAACCATATCTACTAGTGTCACGGTCGTCTTATCCCTTTCTGCCCCGCTCATGCACGCACATGGCCCGGTCGATTTGCGCTGCCCACACCATCCGTTTCGTTTGGATCTCTTATATTCAATCAGTAAGCATGCCCCTTCTCCACTAGTACGGAGTTCTTTATTTGATACCTACTCGGGGTTACTGACTTGAAATGGGTCCCACAAAATATGATACAAGCTCTCCCTTTTGCCTTGTATCCCCATTAGGTTTTCCACTGACTATGTATACCCTTATGTGTCTTTTATTACATAGCCCTATGTCAGTTAGGCTTACCCTAAAGGGTGTCTTTAATTACATAACTTTATTATATTTTTCCACCGATTATGTATACCACTAGGTATCTTTAATTATATAACCTTATTGGGTTAAGTTCGTGGGCCTATATATAAATATTACCTACCCCCTCAAATTTACTTAACCCACCCACTACCCATCCAATTTTACTTAGCCCTGACTTAAGTTCATAATCATACATTTTTTATGGATTAAATTAGGTTAAGTAGTCTGATTCTTTACCATGTCCATTTATGGTTTTATAATGGGCTAGACCTCCCACATTAGGCCTACAACATGTGGATGTTGGATATGTCGGTCGGGTCCGGGAAGACTTATTCCACAGTTCGGCCTAACCCGTGTCATAGCCCGATTCTTATTTACGTACTTAGACCTCCCACATTAGGTTCAACATTAGTGGCTGTTGGATAGGGCTGCACAAAGTATGGGTTGGGTCGGATTAGACCAAATACTTTATCCGACCCACATAGGTATGGGTTTAAGGTAGCTCAACCCGTACCCGACCCTATATGAGGTTGGATATGGGTTGGGTTGAAGTATGAGTTGGGTCGGGTTAAGTAAGGTTGGGTTGGGTCACTTGAATACAATAAAAAATGAGAATATGAGGGAATTTTTCTAAAAATTATATCAAAATATTCAGCATAATATATCAGATTTTAGCTAGCATAATGCATTTAAAATAACCGATTCATTACAAGACATATAATTAAAATTTCATTGTAAAACACATCATATGAAATTAATTTACTACATAGTTGAGTAAGTGTTTCATTTTAAAATACATTAAAATGCTCTTTAAAATATATTTATCAAATTCTATCTAGTTTGGATTGACATGAAATATTTTTTTGTACATTTATTATAGAATACATAAACATTATTCTAGAATTATACTATTCTAATTTTAATTGGATGGATATTAAATTAGTTTTTTTTTAAATAGGTTTGGGTTGGGTTAAAATGAGGTTAGGTTGAACAAAATGTCAAACCCGACCCGCATATAGTATGGGTTACAAATTGTAACCCATATCCGACCCGAACTAGGATGGGTTGGGATGGGTTTATGTGGGTTGGGTCGGGTTGGTGGGTTGGGTCGGTTTGGATATGGGTTGTGTGCAGCCCTACTGCTGGATATGTCGGTCGGGTCCGGGCAGACTTCCGCCACTAATGCAACCTAACCTCGTGTCACAAGTACAATTACAATCCCTAATTGTAAATACTAAACATTCCATTTTTATTCAAATCTACCTACGTCATTATAGGTGATTATTTCTATGTTTCCCTATTTGAATTGTATGTCCAATATTACATAAATTATGCTAATTATAAACCCCTTTTCCCCCTTTTCTCAACTAACGTATTCGCACGTATTTTGGCAGCATCTAGGCTATAAAGTAGCCTAGCCACAACAATGAAAAAGGGAATATGTCAAAGGATGATAGTTTTCAACATGTCTTGGCATACACATGAACTTAACATGATAACAAGGTGAGTGGACATGTAATTTTCATCATAACAAGGTGGACATAAAACTGATGAACTTGTGGCAACTACGATGTAAAAGCAACATAATGAGATCTAGTCCAACTATTTAGATCTAGCATAATTAGGGTGACATAGCAAAATGTTTAGATCTAAAAATGGCTTCATATGTCAAGTTTACAACATATTTAAACTAATCACAATATGACAGGTGAAAGGTGATTTTCATAAAGAACTAGACCTAGCCAATGTTACAACTGTCCAATAAATGTACATTTACCATAATATAGTTACAAGTCAAGATCCACATAGATAACATAATAGAATAACCACAATTGTATTAGATCTAGGGGATTTGATCTATCATGAAATAGTATATGATTTAACACCTGCATAGAATCATGCTTCATAACTATCCAAGTCATAGTCTTTTACAATTTACTTTCATTTATCTAAACTTAAAAACAACTAGAAACTCACAGCGTTTGGTTTAGAGACTTGAGAAAGAACGGATCTAGAATTTCTAAATTTGATTTGCAAAATATGTTGTTGTAGAAAACGGTTCAGTTCGCACTACAGCAGCATACAACCTCTATGACTTCTAATGAAGAAATATGAGAAATATCCACATATTTATAGCTGCAAAACTCTTTGAAACCGACTTCCACATCATCCCTAGGGCTGTCGACACCCCTGTGGGTGGGTCAACACCCCTCTAGGGGGGTCAACCCCCTAGAGCGGGAATTTTGCCGCTCTGACGAATTTTTCAAATTTGAATATTTCTGGATAAAATTCTAACTCATCGCTGACTCACCTCTGACTCATGCATATATATATAATTCTTCTACGCGTATACAAACTTAAAACCCTCATAACTTCCTCATACGGTGTCCGTTTTACGCAAATCAAATGTCTATCTTGACCAGAATTTCGAGATGGACACAATGGTGCAGTCCATTTCCTCTGGTTCTAAATATTAAATTAACTATTATTTAATTCATTCTCTTTAATGTCGTTAAAAATTCAGGGTGTTACAAAAAGGATATCATAATCTCACAGCGGATGGGACAAAATATAATAACTAAAACAGATGTACCATTTCATAAAAAACATATAATGTCAATTACATCACAAATTCAAATGTCATAAATATGGTACATTAATAATATCCCATAAATACAACCAATTGCTAAACATAATAATAGACTGAAATAAAATTTCCATCGCCAAGCTCCTGACTTTATGATATCCTCAATCAAGCATTTCCACTTACTAACCTGTGTTATTAAGAGGAAGGGGTCAGTACAACAGTTCTAGTGAATGAAAATCATTTAAGTTTAAAGAAAATCAATTTACTATATCTAGTAGTATAAATTCATTAAGTTATGTCTAAGCGAATTGAACACGTAATTAAATATGACATACACATGAATTAAATATGAGGGCTATCCTATGGTTTCTTAAGGCCACCATGTATATGTAAGAGAAGAATCCTACGATCACTTAATATCTTATGGAGGACCCTAGTCACCTAATAACTCGATTAATGTTATCAAATGTTCTCTCAATTGTAATGTGATAAATACTAATCTGCCACTCAATACCGGACGAGGGTAGATACTCATTGCCATTTATGACCCCTTCGGTGGAGCCATGCATACTATTTAACTTGGCATTATGAATGAACTCCTAGTCACTTAATACTTCCCATGGACAGACGGTTCCTCTTACATGCTCTTTGTAACTCTTATTAGCCAATCCGTAGTTATGCCCTCACATAGCCCCTAGATAAGAAGTGGACAACTTCTGGAGAAATAACCCACTCATATGTTTATCTTTTTATTTAAGACCATTTAATAACTCATAAGTTTATAAGAGAAAGGATGACCCAATGACAACTTAATAACTAATAATGGTGGGTACCATGACTTTAGTCCAAAACCAAGGAGTGAACTAATAATTGTGGGTACCATGACTTTAGTCCAAAACTAAGGAGTGAACCTTAGGAATGGACCCAGTACTAACCACATAATACTCAAATAAGGTTGGCCAGGCACATAGTACCTTCTCGAGGTAGGCCTACTTCACATAAGTATTTATTACAATAGACATCTCACATTAAACCAAGTTCTTGTAGCTGTTGGATTTGTCGGTCGGTTCCGGAAAGATTTTTACTACAAGTAGGGATTAACCTCCCATCTTTGGGTATATAATGGCCCATGGCACCAGACATCCCACATTAACCCGATTTCTTAAAGATGTTGGATATGTCGATTGGTTCCGAGCAGACTTTTACAACAAGTAGGGGTTAAACTCGTGTATTAAAAAGCCATTAATACACACATGTATAAATTTTCAATTGGGACATTTATAATTTGAATTCCTAATTAAACGCATTTAATATGCATTTATAATATGTTAGTTACATTATTTAATATACATAAATAAGAGCATAATTTGTGGCATGCATAAAGGAATCAATTTAAATGTAGACATGTCAATTGTAATTAAAAATCAAGGTTTATAAGTTACATTTGCTAAGCTTTCTCATCATAACATATTAATATTCATTCCACATCTAAAGCAACAACAATGAAATAAAAAAACATAAATAAAATAACTTGCAAACTAATTTCTTAAGATTATTTCAATAATAAAAGAAAAAGGTATGGTATAATACAACATATGAAATTTCCTTTTAGTGATGCTTTATTTTTATATATAATATTTACACAAAAGCTAAAGTTTTGTAATATGTGTCTTATTACATTTAAACCATCTATTTTATAAATAATAGAGATTTAAACATATGCAAATTAGAATACATAATTTCGTGCTTTTGCATAATTTAGATTTAGAATAAAATGGAAATAAAGTAAGTCAGACCAAATGAAAAAAATTACACAAACACCCAGGCAATCCAATCATGTTATACACCTACAATCCAAAACCCCAACTAACACATAATTGACCATTTCCGATGTATTTTATTTTCGTAATAATCTCAAATCTCTATGAGGCATAATCAATCCGAATTCCATACTAATAATAACAGAAAATAGAAAACTTAATTAATTCCCACTCATAAAATAACAACAAGAAGGAGGAAAACAATGTGCAGAACAAAACTCAGGATTAAAGTCTTGAAATTGCGTATTCTAAACATTTCTCCCAAATTATTATACATATCTGAGAATCAAGTTAGAATCTTATACATATATATCTAATTACAAATTTCTTAAAAGAAGTAAAGAAGATAGAAGTAAGTTAGGTTTGAGAAGAAGAAACCAACCTGATCTAATTATGGAATTTTGATAGAATGAAGGAGAGACAGAATAGAGGCGGAGCTTAGAAGAGAATATAAGGTTAAGAGAGGAATCTAGGGTCTTATTTATAGTTATTGAAGTGTGTGTGGACCGTTAGATTCATTTTATAAAATCTCAATAGTTCATATAAACAAATATATATAAAACCTAACCTAAACAAGCCTCTACCCACCCATTTCCCTTAAGAGCACTCGACACCATCCCTCGGAGGGCGGTCGACCTTTAGGTCGATCCCCTTTAAGGGGATGCAGTCGACGACCCTTAACAATTTGACATGGAGAATTTACTTCTCCTGGACGTTTATTTTTATGTTAATACATTATTAATGTTGATTAATTATTTTCGTTTTCATACGATTCTTGTCTCCTCTTAAATATTTGTATATACAAAAAAGTTTGAAATCCAAAAGGAATATTCCATTATGTCATATGTGTTTATTTTTATTTCGTATTTATATTTACAATTTGAAATTCAAACGTTGTGTGCATATTATTTTTGTTCAACTTGTTTTATACAATAATTTCTCATCTGAATTCCGTTTTCGATAAATAAAATATGAAAAAGGACAAAATCTCACCCCGAATACAATTGTAATATTTTCATGACCAAATTCCTAATTATTAAATATTCATATTTCCAGCCTATTAATATTTTATTAGTTATTATTATTTATTCTCAATTTAATTATGTATGTCTGCTTAGGGTATATTTTATAGGGTGTTACAACGCAAATAAGCACACAAATTCCTAGTAAGGACAATATTCAGTATCTTAATTTACAGACATTAAATATGTATTTAAGATTCGCAGGCTAGAGATGACAAATTTTAATAATAACGCATCAAATAGATGCTTATGGAAAAAGGCACTAATAGTGTGAAATGTCAACCTGTGTATAGGATTATAGATTTACAGGCTATTTTACCAAAAATTTATATCACTACATAAAATATCAAAAATAATATTTATAGATTAAGTAGGGCAACAATAACGACATATACCATAGTCAGACCTGTAGTCTTAGGTCTTAGGTTTCTCTAGTAAACCAAAGATACTTATCTACAAATAACATATGTATAATTTTATTTTAGTCCAATTTTACTTACTTCCAATTTTTGTAAACTTATACAAAAATAAGGATTTAATATAACACTCATATCCGCTATTTTACAAATAAAACAGGGATTTAACTACATGTTATTTATGTTCCTTAATCCATTGTTTTCATATAAATATAGGTTTTGAATAAGTGCAGGAAAGAAAGTAAATCTGACTAAGTTTTCCTAACATTTAGAAATAAGAACCAAATCCCTTTAACTTACATGCATAACCCAAAATCCATGTAAATAACATAGATTGACACTTCCTTTTATATTTAGATTCGAGGGGGTTTCATTTTGGTTTTCGTAATCCCTAAATAATTTAGGCATACACAATCGAAACTTTTGGACTAAACGAGCAAAGACAAAAAGGAAACAATAATGATCCCGCTCACAGCCATTGGAGAAGAAAAATGTGTTCAATCCTAATAGGAATCCTTCTTACAATTGTTTCCACATGAATCAATCCAAATATTCTCTCTTTATGTTTACATGTGTATAAAATTACGGAAGAATCATATACATATGCCCAGAACTATTAAAATAAAATAGAAGGAAGAAAAAATTAACCATTCTTAAATTTAGATCTAAGAAGAGATAAGAATGGAGGAATGTAGCCACATGAGAATGTGAATTGTGAGTAGGGGTCTAGTTTTTTCTTATAGAGCGTAAATAAAAATCATTTGAGCTAAATAACAAAATTTGGACCAATCGTAACATTAAAACCTAATGAAATAACCTAAAAAAAAACCTATCCACCAACCCACTATCTCCACTAAGAAATCGACCTCCCCTGTATAGGGCGGTCGACTTGTCGATCGACCCTATAAGGGTAAGGCCGTCGATTGCCTTACATACCTGGGCATAGTGAATTTATGTTCATGCATTTTTAATTTATAAATATTTAATGATAATTAATTTATGTGTAATGTCTTTCAATGTGTCCCTTCTTATCTATGTATATATACACCCAAGTTTAAATCCAAATTTGGAATTTTCTTTTATATAGAGAGAAGGAGGAGGTAACTTCTTTAGAGAATTTAGAAATGCCATCTCCTTCTTCAACCAAAGTATTCTCGAAAACTAAGAGAAGATTCTTAAGAATTAAAAGAAGATTAAGAGACCACTGAGTATGAAATTCACTTATCTTTCTAATAAGATAGACAAGTACTTCGGAAAGATAATCCAAAACTTGGTGGAAGATCATGATCTCCATTTACTTTATTCTAATTGTATTCGATATAGTTTTATAGCTTTTAGTATGGAGTACTCAAGTTTTAACCTATGTACCTTTTATATTTATCTTTAAATTTCATGTACTCATTTATGGTTATCAATAGTCCTTACTACTATACATTGTTATTACTCTTTGGAAAGACATAAAAGCATGATAGTTTAGGCTAATTTTAAAAAATCTAGCAAGTAAGTTATTTTTTTTTCAATTTATGGTAAACATCTCGACATAGGTATATGTTATATGTCAACATGTAATAGGCAAAAAAAACCTACCACCTTTTCAACTCTCCTAAAAGGATTTTTTTTCCCCTAAGTTAATTTATTTACCCCAAAACATGTACTTTCTATTCTATTTCTCCTCCTTCTTAATTTATAAACAATTTTTTTTAATATTTTCTTCTTCACAACAATTTTTTTATGAGAATCTTGAATGAACTCTTCAATCATTCAAGAATGTGCTTACTTTTAACTTAAGAAACCAAAGACGCTTAAAGTCAAGTCCGATGTAGGCGATAAAAGAGCAAGAAATGCATTTTAATGCTCTTCGATAGATGATTTCTTCCATATTCAAAGAAGAACCAACCAACTATCCGGAATGTGCTATCGACAAGGATAATAATGATTAATATGACATCAAAGCAGATCCAAATTTCAGATCTGATCGTTGGGTATAAGTTCCGAGGGATATTTAAGTTAATTGGTAAAATTTTAAATTTAAATAGAATTTAAATTTTTGTTGAATAATTACTGTAGAATTCAAAGTTTGAATTAGTATGTATAGAGTTATTTAGGATTAGAGATGATTTGGTTTGACTTTGGTTTGATTTTACTGGAACTTGTTTTGGCTTGGTTGATTTAGATACATGTATGTATTGGATTGGATTGATTAATAAAATTGGTTTGTGTTGTCACTTTTAATTATATATTACTTATATATATGTATGTATATATCCTTCTTAATATATCATATAATACTTTACTTAGGGCAGTTTTGGTTAGATTTTACTGATAACAAAGGCGGAGAAAATATAAAATAATCTGGCATAAGTTAAGTGGAAGCTCTGGGAATCATATGGACTTAGATCATATTTAATTATTTTTTGTCATGATAAAAATTAAAGAGAGCTTTAGTATCTTGGGTTTGGTTTTTGATGACAATAATCACATGATATCATATAAATTATAGTTACTAGTTTTTTTATAGTTATATATAGTATACATATATGATATTAGACAAGTGTTGACTAAAAGGTTGCTAATATCTAGAGAAAATTTAAAGGGCTAAGAAAGAAGATGAAATATATATATATATATATATATTTAAGAGTTAGAGATTAAAGACTCATGTGTCTGAAGATTCAAGATATCAGGATACAAAGATTATAATCATAAAGTCATTGCTTATTCTGTAAGACCCCCAAGAGCAATTCACCGATCTCTTTTTATTTTTAAAAAATGATTTTTAAATTCAATTCACTAATTTTTTAAATGATTTTCAAATATCCTTGTGTTCAATTTTTTTTTTCAAAAATACATGTCTTTAAATAATTTTCAAACATCCTTTCACCATCTTTTAGATGACTTTTAAACTTCTTTTAAAATTATTATATTTTCATTGGTTAAGTTTTCAAGTTTTATAAAACATTTTTTATATAGTTTTAGTTTTACTCTAAATATTTTTATTTAAATATATATGTACATATGCTCTATATTCTATATACTATTATAGAACCAAGTTTTAATATATTATTAATCAGGAATTCAATGGTATATGTTAAATATAATAATGTTGTAGGATGTTGAGAAGATATTTGATAACTAAAATAGGTTGTCCTTAATTGATTAATTGGTTAAACTAACATAAGAAGAGAACTTATAGGAATGGAAACAGGGAAGTACCCTAAGGACAAAATGAACAAAAAATTGTTCCATAAGGACAAGAGGCTAAAATTTTGTCCATAAGGACAAATTTTAGTGTAAAAGGAGGAATTATAGCGGTCCCCTGAGTTCCTTCCTTTAAACTAAAATTTGTCCTTATGGAACAATTTTTTGTTTATTTTGTCCTTGAAGCTGAAAAACCCAAATGGAAATTGGGATTGCTTGTATCTATTATCCTTAACCCTTCACCCTCCTATTCATTCACATATTTCACAACCAATAAACAATTAAACTTTAACTAGATAGCCACGGACATTGAAAAGGGAGAAAACTAAGGGGAAACTTAGAAAAGACCCTAAAATTTCAAATAGAACCAAATCTCAATTCGATCATCTATCTTAAGGTGAGTACTACTTTCATATCTTTTTCTTGATTCGGTCATGAGAAATATCCAAACCTTATATGATTGTTTTGAATTGTATTGACATGTTTTAGATGTTACACCATTGTTTGGATAGAGCAATGTCTTATGCGAATTATTTTACTTTGATTTTGAGTAGTGTTGGATAAAAGCCTATGACATATATTTCCAATTCTTATGAAATTTGGATACATTATACTTAATATGATTTTGGATACAAGTTTAAATTTTTATATTTTTCCAAGTTATTGAGAATTTCCAAAGATGAAAATTTGATTAATTACAAAATTTAATCGTTTAAAATAACTAGACAATCATTTTTTATTTGAGATTTTTTATATAATGCAAAGAAGGATATTCTCAAATTACTATGATTTTTGGGGTTTTTCAATTAAAAATAAATGTTTATGAATTTATTTTTATTGAGAAACTATACGGAAAAGTAATTAATTAGGGATAGTAACTAGTTATTCCACTAATTTTGTCTTGGAAAAGAACATGCAACCCTTATGATTTCTGATTTTGACATATACGAGGAGTTAGTGAAAAGATAAAACTGTATTTGAAAAGAAATCAGTTTTCTATGTCATTACGGTTCCGCCACAAGCAAAACATGGCATTGTCTCGCCGTTGTGTGTGTTGCCTTCGCCTGGATAAAGCAAGGGATGTCAATTAGTTGGTATGTAGTAATTTTCTATAGAGTTGAGGGCACGCTAGAGAATCAAATTTTCCATGACTTTGGGTCATGGTAAGACGATTTTGCGACCGCTTTGAGCCTGGTAAAAAGACCAGTGGTAAAATCTCTACCATGGCTCGGAGCCGTGATAGAATGGAAACTAGCCATGGCTTATAGCCCTATCGACATACCATTCAGCTACGGCTTATAGTGCCGTCGATATACCTTTTAGGCATGGCTTTGAGCCATGGCATATTTTTAGTCAGGCACGGCTTTGAGCCATGGCATATTTTTAATCAGCCACGTCTAAGAGCCGTGTAAAGTTCCTTTTAGCCACAGTTAGGAGCTGTGACAGATTTAGTATATCCTAATCTCAAATTATTTAGTATCTAGTACAATCAGCTAATTTCGTATGTTTTCAAAATGAAAATATTAATTAACCCGTACAATCCAGAATAAAATAGATTTCACAAATTATGCCCATTAACATGTTCCTCAAACAACACATACAATACAAAATAAGAGTTCAATAAATAAATTGAACAACGTAGAGCATAAAAATTGATTCATTTTTCACTTAATACATTAACTTGAATCTGTTATATGATCACCCCATTTTTTGTTCCAAGTACTATCCTAAATAATAATACAAATAATGTAAAATACAATGGATTACTGTGTTCAAACATCTAGAAAAAATCTTCAGTATTTGAGAGCTGCAATTTTTCTTAGGTGCCTTTTGCTTATAGTCTCCTTCCTTCAGCTTTTAGCTGCTAAAGTTTGATTAATAAAAGTTTACCTATTTAAAAGTTTTAGGTGCTAAAAATAGTAAATTAGAGCATTCCACTTGCTTTGGCTCTCAGCAAACTGACAGTTGCACTACACCAATGAAAAAGGCTAAATCGTAAGTCATAACATAATAACCAGTCATATTACATGAAAATTTTCATGTACTGACTACAAACACTTTCATTATAAACACACCAAACATTTGGAACATGTAAATGTAGTTATATATATAAATCTATAACTTCCACGTATGTATTCCTTGTATGGACATAAATTTTTTTAAGGTAAGAATCACTACCTTGATGAAACAAACTAGCATGTTATCACATCAATCTTAAAACTAAGGTATCATGGTTAACTAATAACCATGCTAATTATGCTGTTAAATATGTTAAACAGAAAACAAGGAAAGCAAATTGATTAAGTTCACGGTTAACTAATAACCATGCTAATTATGCTGTTAAATATGTTAAACAGAAAACAAGGAAAGCAAATTGATTAAGTTATTGAGTATTTAGAGGCAAAATTGAGGGAACTAGAAAAAGAAAATTAACTAAAAAAAGCATCATTAGCCAACTAAGAAAAACACAGGTCGCCAAGGCATTCACTATTTGTTATTAAAAGAACTCTGTGATACTCAAAATAATTTAGTTGAGGTTAGTTTTTTCGGAAAAAACTATTGTTCGAGAACAAGAACATGAAGATAATGTCGTACTGCTATTCATCCCACCAGGTATAAACGGATTATCGACTTATTGACTTTGGATTCAATGAAGGCTTGAAACAGCGTAACTAGATTCAAGACTTTTATAATCTTGATCTGGCCAAGAACACTTTGATATGTTTTTTATAATGCAAAATTTTGGAGTATATATGAGTGGGGACAAGGAAGAGAAATAGATTTGCAAAGTTTCTTCATTTGCAACACTTTGTGATGTCATCAAATTGTGAGGAGGAAGATGATGGAGTTATTAGTAATGAGCAATGGTTCTAAGCATTGAAATTTATAGCATAAAGATGAGCCTTTTCATCAACTATTGCTAATATTCGCGTCTGTTCATTACCAACCGTCATGACATTTAAGTTTTCCAATGGTAAAAAAAAGTTGGAAACAATCGTGTCTTCCTGCCTTATTTGAAATTGAAATCTGGGTTTGGTTCATGATGGGATTAAATTTGACCCGTTATGGTTTATAGATTTTATTTAAAAACAAAGTATTGGATTCGTACCCGAAATCGAAACTATTACCGTCCTCAAAACCCAGCCCGGTTTAGTTGGTCGGATGGACGGCAATGACGGCACGCACATGTGTGGTGATTATGCATGGCTTCCCTTCTCACAATGATGCAAACATTTGAGTGCCTAAAGGGTCCAACCTTCTTATGAGAATCCAATATTTAAACGTATATAGTCCTTCATTCCCTATGATGTGGAACTACAGTTCCTTCCATCCCTCTTCCTTCTTCTTCTCTCTCTAAAAATAAAACCAATGGAAGACATATTGAAAACATCCAACATTTTCTCAATATTATAAAGAGTAAATAATTTAAAACATTCTAAATCTGTAAAAAACTAATAGCTGCATCACTTGCATGATTGCTTGCGTAACCAAGTAGGATCAAGCCTAAGATAGCTCAAAAATCAAGGAGTTACATCATCTTGAAAACCAACATATAAGTGAAATGTTTCTTTTGGATTTTAACCTTTACTTAATGTAAACCATCCAAAGAGTTATCGAGATTTTATAGTGAATGAGCCTTAATCCAAGTATCTGAAACAACCCGAATTTTGACAGACCCGATTTTTTTTTAAAATCAAATCTATAAAAGCTCAATTTAGTTTGTCTGGCATCCTACAGAATGTCAAAGATAAATATATCAGAGCTCATAATAGAAATCTCATAGGATAAGGGAATAAAATATTATAGTAGGTAAACACTTACAAATATAATGAAAATTTCTAACAAGTGTCTCTAAGCTGCAGAATCTCAACCACCTGTCTAACCTGCGGGTTTGTTATGAGGAGGGGGTCAGAACAAAAGTTCTGGTGAATGAAAAAATTATACATTCTACAAACAACACTACATACACCGTTTTATCACTAATTTATATTTATTAAGTTATTCGTGTTTATCTTAGAATATACTTTCGATTTTTCCACATAACCCATCTAATACCCAGTAGATTAACCTAATAGATAATATATTTGTAGCTATATGCCTAATATATCGAGGTACTTCCCATAGTCCCTTCCTCGAGTGGTCTCCATTGTCGTACTACGAAAACGTACTGGACCTCCATCTCGATGCTATGAAAGCGTACTAAGCCACACTGCAAAAGCGAATAAGCCTCTACCGATGCGCCGCAAGGATGCCCTAATCCGTGAGTTCCGCCACGGAACTTAGTCGGGGGCTTTTAACATATTTGTAAGGGAGATCCTCATTAGGCCTATAATAAAGATATCCAAAGATAGGTATGTCTCTTTCGGTGGCTCTCCAAGGCCCCACCTAGCCCACCCCAAAGCTAATGAAAGACTCTTCAAAGAGCTAAATGACCGCCCTACCATCAAGTTTAAACAAACATGTAGTCTCTTATCTAATGACCTTATAGTAAAAGATAATTGGCTTCTTGGCTTAGCTCCAGTCTTTTCCGTACATGATCCGATGACAGGTATTCGATGACCTACTATCCTTTCTTGGGTCCTGACCACGAAGCCTGCCCCTTGAGGCAGCTGCCGAATCATCCTAATATCAACCCAATCAGACTTTAGGTTGCCCAATATCAAAGATGCAGCCAAGACATACTCATTTGATGGAACCGTGAAGATCATGCCTTTGTGAGTACAGCTTCATTAGGCATACCACAGACAACCATCTCGGAGTATCCTCTAATCCCGTAGAAGTCCCGCACTTCCTTCGAGTTCCATCGAATTATAAGCTGGACATGCCTCCCTCGTGTCTCCAAACACCTAGGACAATCTGCCCCATTGGGCCCTTCATCTAAATGCATACAGACTGGTTCAAGCGCATCACATTATTACGTTATTGGACCCTATGTCTAATTTTCAACTATGTGCTTGTTTTACGTACTGCATTGCTAGTTAACTTAAACATTCACTTGTTTATTTTGCATTCATGTTATTTGTTTATTAGCTTTAGTTGGCCTCTTATTTTCCTTAATCTGCTCTCGCTGCCGGAATGAACCACTGGTTATTATTATATTCATTAAAGTTAATTCCTCAATTATAAGTTTATTAATAATAAGCCTACTCTACTCTTTTCCATTTAATTATATCCTCGTGTTATAATATTATCACAACTATAATTGTGAGTTTGCTTATTAAAATTATTTCTGGTTATTTAAGTTCAATTACAATATGCCTCTTACTTCCCACTTCATCTTTTAATTATAGTCTGTATGTTATAATCCTACTTGTCCCTATGTAAAGCCTACCTATTATATTATGTTCCTGTCTTATATGATTTTTTGTAGTAGGTTACATTCGTTGTTTATTACATACTTCAGAGATTTCTTATTCTTTTTTCTCTACATAATACCTTTCACTAATGTTACCCCTTTTTATTTCCGTCTTTACAATTTATTCTTTAGGCAATTAGACTTATTCCTAATTAACTAGATATAAAAACTGTAAAAAAATTATTTCCATAGCTAAAGGTTATTACTGCAATTGAAAACCGTAATTGCAGGACGTTTCTTTCAATTATGTATAGGCTATTGAACAGTGCGCAATGCAAAAAAAATCCTTATTTCGCACTAATACATATCTTTATTTACTTTTAAACATGCAATTATGTTTCAACTTCTTTTAAAAACCAAACTATGGAAATATATACCCTTTTTCTTAACCAATCAATCTTGGCCACTACTAACTTCCTAATTTAATCGATATACATTATTTCTTGTCTCTAACTTATTTCCCTTCTTTTGTTTTGCATAACTATAGAAAAATTGGACACAATTGAGTTTATACCCCCATTTTCTTTCTATCCCTGCAATTTCTGCATTATTTCCATTTTAAATCTGAAAAGTGATTTCTTACAAGTAATATGAAAATTCTCAAACTTACCCTTTTTGCTACAAATTTACTATATATGACTTTGTTTACGCTATATCAATCTTTGTCACATTAATTTAGTAAGCCTTAAAAAGTTTGCCTGCTTTCAAATTTCCCTTTTATCACAATTTTGGCATAGAACATTCATTTAACGCCAAACCATCAAGTTTCCCATTTTTATTACAATTCAAATTAATTTGTGCATAACCACAATTAAAATAATTTGCATTTAACCATAATTCAATTATTTTGCGGATAACCACAATTCAATTAATTTGCGCCCAATACAATTCAATTATTTTTGCACATAACCACAATTCAATTAATTTTACGCACACCCACAATTTAATTAATTTGTATTTAATCATAATTCAATAATTTTGCACATAACTAAAATTTAACATAAATTGTGTATTCTGACGTAGAGAGGGGGAAAAGAAAAAGAATAAGAAAGTATAATTTAAATCCACTCACGTAAGATTTACATTTTTAGAAAGTATATATTATACCATTATTAGAAAGTATAATTTAAATCCACTCACGTGAGATTACATACTAATATTTTGGATCTGATTTTGGATCCCGTTATTTTCTTTTCAATTCAGATATATAGATTTGTATGGACAGAGAATCTGGGAATCTATAGCTTAGATCTACAACCTTCTCTCCAAATCCTCAATTAGAAATCCTAAAACTAGTATATATTTTTTTATGAATAATTTGGAGGTGTAAGGAAATAGCAGAGCTCTTGTGCCTTCTTAGAAAATATGGGTTAGAGGCTAAGCCGCACCGGTTTTTTTTATAGATTCTCAGAAGAACCACATCCATCAGATCAAAACAAATAAAATCCGAGCCATTCACACGAAATAAATCACGCAACCTGGCCCAAAAATGAGTCGACCCATGCTTCAGGTGGGTCGACCCTTGGATTGGCCCATCTCTAAAGTGTGTCGACCCCTGGGTCAACCCACTTCAAGCTTGGGTCGGCCCGTACATACAATTTAAAATCGTATATCTGGGTCCTTTCTGCATGATTGATGCTGCAATTAAAATGTTCCCTAATGTTATCTTCTTTCCTATTTTCATTCATTCTACTATTATTTTCTTCTACTTTTTAATATACTTTCAAATTTTGAATTTATATTTACGCATATATATTTACATACAACTCCGTTTATGTAAGAATTCAAACAGCGTTATCCTGAGATTTATTTCTTACTTTTTTTTATTAACCGCGTGTTACTTTTGAATTCCATGTCTATATATATTTATACACACACACTTTTATATGAATTAAATATATATACGTGCACACACTTACACACGAATATATATACACATCTATATATAATCTTTTCTAATATGTATGTGCACGTATACTTTTCTCTAGGAACATGCATCTTTTTTATTGACCCTCTTAAAATTAAAAATGTGATGTTGGTGGCAATCGAACTCCTGACCTCTAGCCTAGAGAGTGCATGCTCTACCACTCTATCAAACAATGCTTTTGTTTTAAAATTAGAACATTGGAAACTCTTAGTTTAATGTGTGTTCATTTTTTCATGCTTGTTCTGAAACTTCATTTAATGATATCTTCTTCGTTTTGAGTCCGATTTCTACAAACCATAGGTCTAAATTGATCTGAAAATATCCACAAACGCAATCGCGTTAGTTCCGTAACCAAATTCAGAAAACTTTACTAATTTTATTTTATTATTTAATATAAAATGTGGGGTGTTATAGTTTCCTTAATGATAAAATTGGAACAATGACACATGTTGATTTTCTTATGTAAATTGTTCTATATGGATCATCACTTTAGTGGCCATGTGCTCTTATTCCTAGGCTCATGACTCTACTTTAGAAAGAGGTCTTACTTTCTTAAGAAATGTTTGGTTCTCATAGTCATATAGGTAAGTCACTTAAGGTGTTTCTAATTAAACCTTTTTAGGTATCTAGACTTATTAAAAATATTTATCCATCCTTCGTCCTTGCCAAATCCAACACCAAATATTATTGGAGTTCTTGATTTAGTGTTCTATAGTCATTTGGAACCCAGTGAACTTTTTTTATCCTTTTCGAAACGTAAGTTGGGTTTCTATTAAGGATGATCAACCTTCATTCACATACCTTAGTTATAACAACCCTATTTGTGGTGTTGGACCAAATTATTTATTATAATAGAATTCGAATTCGATTGTTCTTTTAAAATAATAATAATAAGCTTATATTAAATTGAAATTTATTCAAGAACAGATTGCTGTTTTAATAAATTGAATTAATTGATAAATTAATTTTTTAAAAATAATTCAAATTTTAACTTAAAGAGAGTTAAGCCCATTGTTTAATTCCACTAAGGCCCAAAAGCCCATTCAACCCCTTATTTTCCCACCCTTCATTCCCCGGCATGGATCCTTCTTAAGTGGTTTTCCCTCTTTGGCATTCCCAAGCAAAATCGATTCATAAGAAAGAAAATTGCAAATCATGACTTAGGTTAGAGCTTGGTGCGATGTCTGATGCCAATGGAGAAAAATGCCATGCACAAGGTCCGATTGGGGCAAAGCGACATCAAGGGAAGCAATCTGGCGTCGATGGTTGGGTTTTGCGGCGTATGGAGGTTGCATTCGATTCGAGGATTAAGGTGAACTTATGTTAGAGGTGTGCAAGGGCATGTGGTTGTTGTTGTGCTGATGGAGGCGCAGTTGATGCGAGGGTTTAGTTCTGCTATTCATACAAGACGACTATGGTTCTTAGAGGGGATGAGTTAAGACTTTAGTTTCTTGTCAAGGTCAATGCAGATGCTTCTATTGACAATAATTAAAGTGAGTTATTTGCAACCCACACAAACTACTTCTAGATATCAAGGTTATCGTATGTTATGGATTCACATTGTTTGATGGATGAATTCGTTGACTCCATGTTTGAATACATTGAAATTGATTCAATGATTAAATATGCTACAACATGTATGCTTTTGTAATGTAAATATTTCAGTTTATGGAACAAATAATATTGAAAACATAAAATTTGAAATATTGCTATATGGAAAATTGTGCCAACTTTGTGTGTAATGATAAATGGATTTATGGGAAATAATAATTTAATAGGTTCTTTTAATTTTTTAAATTCAAAAGACAGAATATTTTAAGTGTCTTAGTCCTATAATATGGGAAGTACAAGTAATCGACTTAGCACTACCGATTGGTTTAAATGCCCTCTAGCAACACTTTATCAAATAAAGTATAACTCACAAAATAGAATGATTGATACATTCTTAATAATCAATTAGCGAATACACGAGCTTAACTAGGTAGTATGGGATGCCTAGACTAAATTCTTGTAGCTGCTAAAAGGCAGTATTTGACCTTTAGGGTTGTATTCTCTTTTGGTGTTCAACATGAGGTCGATAGATCCTTAAGCGAATATAATTTAGGTTTACCTATGGTATCCATAATAAGTGAGTTTTACTAGTTTCTCATAAATATTTGAGGTTCACCTTACGGTATGGGATATATGGTTAAACTCTCATGATTACGAGAAACAATAATATTTAGCATAGAGTGTATCTGCTTTTGGTGCTCGATGTGAGGCCTATAGATCCTTAAAATTATGCTTGTGGATTTCTGTATAAACTTAGTAAATGGTGCAAGTTAAACAAACTAATAAATATGTGAACTTTAGAGACTGATTTTCATTAGGAACTTAGTAACTAGAACTAGTTAAACAAACAAATAAATTAGTGAAGTCTTGAGACTTTAGGTCATGAATGCTACAATAATCTTGATTGGTTTGGACTATCCGTGAGATCATCTTGTGGTTTTATGTTCTATGGTATGAGTACGATCCTTGGTATCAGATTGGTATGAGTGATACCTAGTTTGGTTTTTTGTTTGCATGGTATGAGTACAATCATTATAATTGGTATGGATGATCATTTTGATCGGTATAGATACAATCTCTTGAAATTTGTGTTATTAAGATATTTAGGATCAAGGAACTTGTGATTAACCTTTCTGATTTATGTGATAGGTTCTTTAGGATTTCATACTTTGCGACTTATTCTGTGCTTTGTGATCTGAATATGTTCTTTTGCTGTGTAGTGGATACTAGAATTAACTATTCCTATGACTTGTTTCTAGGACATCAAGAATTATTCACTGTCATATGCTATTGGGTTATATCTAGTTCTCACCCTTTGGATATTTAGAGATAGTCCGACTTATGCATTTTACATGCTCGTGTCAGACTGGGAAATTTTAGGTTATAGGACATGTGGATTTGGATAAGCTTGATAGCAAGGAGTTAACCATACAAATTCTAATCGAGTTCTCTTAGGATAATGTGTATAGTAATAAGATTTACATTTAGAATTAATATCTTGTAGTAAATGTACATTATGTGGGTCATGTGTATTTTTGTAAACTCTAAACTTGTATAGATATTTATTAATCTAGTGTAATTTGTAATAACTAATTTTTATTTTATGCTGTTCTGATCCAAGAAACTGTTGTGTTTATCAATTTGGTCATGACTGTTCACATTAAAAAATTTATTCAAAGACAAAGTAAAATGGTAAGTGTGATGTGTTAGTGTTGGTTTAAAAGTTATATTCACATTCAGTCATCCCTAATAAATGATATTCTCCGTGTTATTAGACAACATTATTTATAATGTTCTTTAATAACGTGGTATAGCGGGGGTACAAATGGTATCTAAGTAGAGTCAAAACATTATAACATACAATATCATGGATCTAGACCGAATGAGACTTAGAATCTGTCTCCTAGTGCATGTAATAGATAGTTGTACTAATTATTTGAATACTGATGGGAAACTAAACTAATTATCAAGATAATTATTTGGGGATTATATCAGGAAAATAAATGTAAATGATTTAGGATTTGATCAGAGTTGCACAACGGAAGGTAGTAGACTATTTCGGTTAGGCACAATATTTAATGGTCTACATATGAGAATAATTGAATGATGTATGTATGGTTGATTGGTTGTTAGGAATCGATTACTTTGTTGTATTTTAAAAAAATTAGATGCATGGATGTTAGTGATAATAAAATAAATACAACTAGGAATACTTGTGATTATTTATTATGCTAACTCATATTAATATTGTTTATGGATTCTAGTTGATATATTAGACGCCATGCTATCGATAGGGTTCCTAAATATCGTAAGAGGCATTTTGAGATGAGAAATAATTAACTAAAAAAATAATATTAATAATTTCAAATGAAAAATATTTTATTTTAGTTATAGCAAGTGAAAAACATTCAATTATTTTAGGACATGGAGTTATCCTAAGAGAAAATAATTTGTGTTGTTACATTCAAGGGAAAAAATGTGTGGCTAATCTAATTATAAATAATATTTGATAATTTTATTTATTATGTATATCATTTTATAATTTAAATGGATGTCGAACTTTTTTGAAATTTTAAATAAGAAATTAATAGAGAAGGAATAAGAACCACATATTTGATGTTTTAATTAACAGAGCGTCTATTTTGACACAATTTGATGACACAAATGGTGACACAAAAGATCTGTACCACCGGATCTTTTTGTCTTTACATGGGTAAGTGGAATTCAGGAGGCAATCCAATGGTGAGAATTCATTGTGTCACCAACTGTGTCACCAAATTGTGTCAAAATAGACTTTCCCTTTAATTAATTATAGAGAAATTTAAATATGTAAAATATTTAATAAATTATAATTTTAGATTTTTATGTAGAAATAAATGGAAATTTGTGTAGACAATAATATTTAATTAGTTTGAATCTTTTACTTTACTTTTGTATAAAAAGGGAGTTTTGGAATAAATGGACCTCTTTATAAAAATTTACATTGCTGAATTAAATTAAAATGTCATTTTTCTTATTACATCATGGTGTAATTACATAATATTTAGATTTAAGCAACTATTGGCAAGTAATTAAACAAGAATGGTTAATCAAATCATAGTGGGTTGCAATGTAAAAATAAGTCCCAAGTGAGAAATAATTAATCTAGAGAAAAAATAATGAATATTTTATAGCACTTTTTTATGGCAAAGCCGATGGGGTTGAGTGGTCCCTTACCACTTTATAGATAACCAAAAGAAGATTACATAGAAACATGGAAAGCTAAAAAAATAAAAGAGAAAACAGAGATACATAGGCTATCAATCACTAGAGAACAAACAAAATACAACCAAAAGAAGTCAATTCCAGCAGAGAACAATCATTAATTCCAAATGCCTGGATCGAAAGTGTAGTTCATCATCTGGATGCCATCTCTAATTTTCATTAGCACATGTAGTTTTATTTGCTCATTGGTAACAACATGTTCAGGGTTAAATATACGGTCATTTCTGATCTTCCAAACGTGTAGCATGATTTTTTTTAAGACAAAAGTGATGATTCTTGCCTTTTCATCCCCCTTCATGATGATTGTGTGTAGTAAGTTCCATTGAATCCATTCCAAACTATTGTTTCGAGCTACATCTCTGCTACCCAATCTCTCTATAACTTCTTGCCATGCATCAAAGATGATATTGCATTCAATGAACAGATGGTCAGTTGTCTCAGGTTCAAAGTCGTAGAATTCACAATAAATCGGCATCGACCATGTGACATGAACCAGCTTCACTTTTGTAAAAAAAATCATTGTGCTTGACTTTCCAGAGGAACAAGCTTTCTTTGGCTTCATTTACACCCTTCCAAATTATATTCCTCCACCTGCAACAAGGCATAGCTTCAACTCCGAGCAAGTTCATGTACATAGACTTTATATTGAAACTCTCACCAGACCATTGCCATGCTACCCTATCTGCTTTAGGAATCATCAGAGTCGTAACATCAATTTTTTTCCATAGATCGGCACAACTACTTAGTGAAGTATTATTAGGTAGCACCAACCTGTGATTAGTAATCAAACAAAATCAAAACAAGGGTCATCCCATAATTTAATAGAATTAAATGCAGAGGTGTTATATTCAAATAAAGGCAGAATATCTTTTCTAATCTTAAAAATGCTAGTCCAAGTCCAACTCAGCATGTAACGTGGAGACATAGTCCAAATATTTTGATGACCTATGATATGTTTAATGGATCAAGCTACCCAAATGCTATCAGTTTTGTTGAAAAGATTATCTATATGCTTCAAAAAGGCTGCTTTATTCCATACAACAGTATTGGTGATACCAAATCCACCTTTATTAACTGGTTTTTCGATCTGATTAAAGGAGATATGTGCTGCATATTTAACATGGATGTTACCTTTCCAAAAAAAATTCCTAGAGGCATTTCTTATCATTTTTAATAGATTATGTGGCAAAATAAATGTTCCAGACCAATAGACATGCATAGAGATGATGATAGACTTAATAAGTGTTAATTTACCTATCTGGTTAAGCATCTTGTTCAACCAACATTCCATCCTACCAGTGATTTTCTCAAAAATTGGAGTACATTGAGCAACAGGAATCCTAGAAGAAGTGAGAGGTAGCCCAAGATATCATACAATGTTGTCATTGATGCACATACCAGTGTTATTGTGCAGATCACTAGTAGTGGAAGGAGGAACTCCAGCCAACTTCATTTTAGATTTAGTCAGATTGATTTTCAAACCTATCATTTTGTAAAATCTATCTAGGGTACTCATGATATTTATCAATGTGGAGGTGTCAGGCTTATAGAAAATATTCAAATCATCAGCAAAATGCAATGAAGTAATTCTGGGTTCATGACATTTCGGGTGCAGCTTAATGGAATTAGTATCCACTAAATGATCAAGTAATTTAGTTAGCAATTCCATTACAATATTAAAGATATATGCATACATGGGATCACCTTTCCTAATACCAGTTTTACTCTTAAAATAACCAACATAGCACCCGTTAACATTGATAGAAAAATGTACAGCAGACATGCATGCATGTATCTAAGTAATTAAGTTAGGGGGAAATTCATACGAATGAGAATCCTAACTACTGAATCCCAATGCAATGAGTCAAATGCCTTTTTGATGTCCAATTTATGCATAGCCCTTAGTGAAATGTTCTTAGTGTTGTAACCTTTAAGCTGTTGATGTGCCATTAAAACATTATCTAGTTTGTTGCGCTTGGGTTAAAAAAAGCAGATTGGTTATGTGATATCAAACCATAGGCAACACGCTTTTAAGTCTAGATGCAACAATCTTAGAAATGCATTAATAGATTGTATTACAACAAGCAATAGGCCTAAAAGCACTAACATGATTAGCATTTTTCATTTTGGGGATTAGTGCAATTACTGTGTTACTTTAAGAGTCTATCATTTTAGCAGTTCTAAACAAAGTAAAGACAGCCTTGCATACATCATAACCCACTGTATTCCAACAGTGAGTGAAGAATTTGGCATTAAATCCATAAAGGCCACCACAAGATGATTTATTAAATGAAAATACAACCTCCTTAATCTCCTCGTTAGAGGCAAGGGAGCTAAGCCTTTCAAAATGCTCCTGAATGATCTTAGGTAGAAGAGAAGTCTGATGACCCCAAACTCCCATAGTACGAAAGCAAGGTTAATTATTGGAATATAATATATCATCAGAGTTGTGCAGCGGAAGCGTTGTAACAACCCGGATTTTCAGAACAAATTTAATTTTTTTATTTTAGCTAATTTAATGGTTTGAATATTTAAAATAATTTATTTTAAATAATAACGACGAAAAATTTATTTTAATCAAAGTAGAACGAATAAATTTTATTTTAATTATATTTCAAGCCTGAAATGGCGCGGTAATTTCAAAATTCGATTTTAAACTTTGAGAAATTATATAAAATTAATTATAAATCGGAATTGGACGAAACAAGAAATGCTAGGACCTTATTAACGATATCTTTCTAGTGAATTTTAGAAATCAAGATTTCAGTTCATCAATTGTTAGTTATGAAAAAATTAAAATTTCAGAAAAACGCTATGGAATTTATATATATAATATATATGGCCCAAAACGCTACTTTTTACATACGAATGAATTTGGACTCGAAACCACTTCCATTGAGTCCGGAATGATGTTTGCACATTGAGAAAGTATAACTTATATACTTCGAGTTTCGGAAATTATTCATAGAAATATGTATTTTTAATATAATATATATATGCCTTAAAAATATCCATTTCACAAACGACCTCCGTTTTCGACGAAACCACTTTTGTTGGATTCAGAATGTTAAATTATTGCCAGATTCCAAAATTCGTAATTTTTGGCGTCAGTATGTGGTCGTTATTAATTTTTCAATGAAAACGGTCAATTTTCAAACTTTAAATATTCATTAATAATTCATACGGACTCGGAATTTAACGAAACCAGTTTCTTTGGATTCGTATCGTCGAGAAATAGTTATGTTCCGGTTTTCAGCAAATTTGGATAACGTATGTAGTCGTACGAATTTTAAAACTTTTAAAGGGACTTAAAATGAATAAAATAATATAACGCAAGGGGTGATCATTATTTAATAAAACATAATTTACAAATGTCTATATAATATCATGAAGTCAGCCCATAACCTAATTCTGAAACCCTAGTCTTCCATCTTCATTTTCATGGCGGCTACACTACTTCCTCCAAAACTTTCTTTGCAAATAAACCCTTGAAATTCAATAATTTATTTCTCTCAATCAGAACAGAATTTGACCAAACCCTTTCTGGGTTTTGTTCATGTCAATAAACACTACCTACCACGAAAAATTCAAGTCCTATTGTCGCACGGATTCGCCGAATTCTGAGTTTAAACACAGAAAACTAATTTCGGATTTCGGCGTATAACTCTCAAACCGTCGAGAATTAGACGACGACCCAGTTGAATAAATTGTAGAGGAGACAAAGATCTACAACTTTGCTTCAGAAAGTTTTGTCTGAAAGTCGATGAAATTGCACGAAAATCGAGATGAACTGAAAAGCACCAAAACAGAAATTCTGGCGAAGCTGAAAACATAAATCAACAAATTCCGGCGAATCTAGGAAGTTTCAGGCAAGGGGCCGAACACGAAAGTTCTTCGTCTACGTGAGGGGAAGGTGCTCACCAATTTTCAGGGTGTTTGGATCAGCGAGGCGGCCTGTGGGACCCTCGAACGGATTTCCGTTCATGGCAAATTTCCCGATGATAGGAGAAGCTCTAGGGGCGGCGGTGCGTCTCGCCAAGACGAAGAGGTTGGCGGTGGTCCGGTGACGTCAGGTGGCTCCAGGCGGCGGGAAACGGCGGTCAAAGGGGGTGAGGGGCTGTTTGACCGAGATTTGGGGTAATTTTATAATTCAAACTTTGAAATTGTATATCTCTCTCATACGAATTCAGAATCTGACGATTTCAGATCCGCTGCGATCGTGACGACGAGAGCTTCGCGTGGACACTAATTTTGTCCAATTTGGAGCAAGTTGAAAATTTGGGTAATTTTCATAATTTAATTAATTATTTAATTATTACAAACTTCGAAAATTCATATCTTTTTGATGTGAACTCGAAATCGTGCAAAACAGGATTTGCTGCGATCGTTGAGTCAAGAGCTTAGCATAGGCGCTAATTTTATCAAATTTGGAGCACATTGGATTTTGGGCCAAAATTAGACTCGAACCGTCATTTAAGGCCTAACAGTGAAAACTAAAGGTGAGAACTCCTTCTCGCTCAAAATTTTTCAGTTATTTATTTATTCTCATAAATGAACGCAATTATATGCCTGTGATGAAATGTTTGTTTGGTTATATTCGATGCATGGATGTTATGTCATGATATGTTTGCATATTGGCAATATTTAACATGAAAAATAATATTATATTATTTGAGAATATGAACATGTTTACACTGCCATTTACAAGTTTTCTGACTTGTTTGTGTTGATTGGGTCGATAATTTTACACATCGCCCAAGTGCACAAATAATAATATATTATTTGAATGTTTGATTGGTTGAAACCCCACACGGGTCTTGGGTTGATATTTACACATCGCCTTTGTGATTAGCTATAAGCGTTACTTATTTGACGGTTATACAGTATCAATATGCACTTTGGATGTTTGGATGCTTTGATGATTTATCATTAGTTTAGAATAACATGCGATGTATGAAAACCATATAACTATATGGTAAGTGATTGGGTCTCGTTCCAATTTAGAAATAAAAAATTTGTCAAATTTAGATTACATAAAAAGTTAATCATTTTATTGTCATTTATAATCATGTATAACATAAATATGTTTTAATATAAGGTAGAAACAAGAAATTTATTAAAAAAAAAAATTATTATAAAAGGTTATTTTTTTTATGTAATGTAAGAACATAAATTAGTTGACGCTAAAAACGATTCTTTTATTTTCATTTAAAAATATGAAAAGAGCATATTTTGATTAACACTTAAAGTTATTCTTTTATTTTCGTTTAAAATATGAAAATGAATACATTTTGATTGACGCTAAAAAAATGAATCTTTTTTTTTCATTTATAAACATGAAAATGAACGTATTTTGATTGATGCTATAAATGAATCTTTTATTTTCTTTTAAAAACATGAGAAAGAATATATTTTGATTTACGCTAAAAATGAGTCTTTCATTTTTATTTAGAAACATGAAATATGTGTAATATAAAAAGGTTAATCTTTTTATTTAATGTAAGAATATGAAATTTATTATAATATAAAAATGCACTCTTTTTAATGTCATTTAGGCATATATTTTGATGTGCATTAAAAATGCATTCCTTTTAATGACACTTAGATACATATTTTTATGTACATTAATAGTTTATTCTTTTTACCGTCACTTGAGAACATAAAAAGTGTTTGCATAAAAAAAATCTATTTGTTTAATGTCATGTATAAATATGAGTTGGTTTACATTAAAAATCTTAACTTTCTAATGTCATGTAAAACTTGAGTTGGTTTACATTAAAAATCTTAACTTTTTAATGTCATGTAAAACATGAGTTGGTTTAAACTGAAAATCTTAATTTTTAATGTCATGCAGAAACATGAAATGAATTACATTAAAAATTCATCTTTTTAATGTAATGTAGGATGATGAAAATGGAATACAATAAAAATTTAATCTTTTTATTTTAAGTAGAAATATGTTAATGTTAAGAAGAGTAATTACAATAACAATTTAAAACTTTTTATTTGTAAATGGAAACATGATAGGGAAAGCGTTGAACGATTTATTTATATATATATAATATAAATTAAAATTAAACGAATTGCGCTGTAGTTCGCGTTTTGAAATCGTAACTTTAAACGATTATAATAAAAGATCCAACCGTCGGATTTTTCCAAAACTAAAACTGTTAGGTTCGTTTTGGAAAGATCTTTTCATCGATGTTTAATTCGTTAAAATCCAACGGTTAGAGTTTGAGAAATGTTAAATTCAAATTTTAACAAAAACAGCGCCAATGCAGTTAACGGACCTGAAGCGTCGTTTAATTGAAAAGACCTATTTTTAATTTATTAAAAATAAAAAAGATAAATTATGTAAAATCATAATAAATGATTTAAAAAGAATTTTGATGTAAAGTTCCAATTTTTGAAGATAAAAGATTTTTTTTATCCAAATAAATAATTTATTTATTTATTTTATAAATAAATAAAAGTATTTTAAATGGTTGTAATTAACCAGAATTTCCAATATATATATATATATATTGGAATGGATTTGAATGGAAATTATCTTCGGATTATTTCAATATTAGATTTCGTGATTATATGGATATTATTTTGGAAATTTGGAAGATATTAATATCGTTATTTCTGATATAATATCCGTTAGTTTTAGGATTTGATATTGAATATAAGTCGATGTAATTCTATTCAAAGCCTTATATTTATTATCAAATTTGATTTTGGATTTGTCATGAATGGTGTCTTAAATAACACTATTCTTGAATCCTACTTGAGAATAAATCTTTTAATCAAGATTTAAATGAGATTTTTTCCAATTAATATTTATAATTGGAAATCTTTAGGTTGATTGTGAACTATGTTTTAAATGACATTAATTCTTAAACCCAATTATCAGTGAAATTTGGTTTTGGAATTTATAAATATTTAATTAAGATTCAATGAAGTTTTCAAAAGAGGAGTTTTCCAATTATACATATATATATATATTTAATTGAGATTAAATAGAATAGGATTTTTGGGTTTTATCGTGAACTATGTTTTTAAGTGACATTTGTTCTTTAACCCAGAAGAGTAAGATTAATTTCTTAAAGAGGGTATGATCATTCAATTATGATTTTTGAAGATTAAAACTAAATGAAGTTTTAATGGAACTTAAATTGGTTTAAGTTGAGAAAATATTAATTCTTTTAATTAATTCAATTTAATGTACTAAATTGAAATTAAGTGAAATTATGATATGGAGTTTATAATCTTTCAACTAAGATTAAATGAAATGGTTAAAGAAAGGTTTTCCAAGTTAATATTTATAATTGGAATTAAATGATTTAAGATTCTTTCTTAAAAGTTGAATAATCATTAATTAATGATTTCGTAAAATTGAAACAAAATGGAGTGTTAATAAACCTTTAATTAGATTGAAGGTGAATAAGTGATTAAAGTTACTGAATTTAAGAAGTAACCAAGAATGGAGTACCCCCAGTTTAACTCCATGCGATAGTTAAATCTTTAATTAGATTTGAACGATATAACGGTAATTAAATTTACTGGAACACATTGGGTTTTAGATATGGAGTACAACCAGTTTTACTCCAGGGGATGAATAGGTTGGGATAGGGATAATTAAATAAATGATCACTTTGATAAGGCGTTATTCCCGACTAGTTGATTGAACCTTAATTTGGTTGTAAGGAGAATAAAGGAATATTCTTGATTTGGAATGAGGCATTGGTTGTGTTTTTATATAGCACATGATTTTAAAACGCGCGAATTATTCAAAGAGACCGGGTTCAACCCATTCTGAATAATCCATAAGACGATTGAAGATCGACGATGAACACGGCAATTGAAGACCGGGAAATGTCTAAGTCGGATGGATGATTATTAATATCTTGATTGGACTGTACACCCAAAATGAGGGAATAATTGGTGATCATCCAGACGTATTTGGAGATCTACCGGATATGGTTTCGTTCAGACCCAGAACGGACTTGTAAATGGATTGTGTGTCTGACATTGTATTCCTTTATACTGTATTTGTTGAACTTTACTAATTATATACTTCTGTTTGATGGCGGAGAATTTATTCTTTGCTTAACACCCTTCTCTAAGACGTATGAGCTTAGAGGTTATATATATATATGTAACAACCCGTAAATCTGGGCCAGTTTAAAAATTTTTATTTTGGAAATTTTAGCGAATTTTGATTATTTAAAATGAATTATTTTAAATAAAAACGATGAAAGATTTATTTTGAATAGAATTCGAACGTATATATTATATAGATCGTCGTTAGAATATAAATAATTATTTATATTTATAAAAGGAATTGAAAATGGCGCGGTAGTTCGATAATTCGATTTCAAACTTCAAATGATTGTACCTGGTGCAAAATAAACCGGATTTTAGTGAAACCAAAAACATTAGGATCTAATTAGGAATATCTTTCCAACGAATCTGAAAAATCAAAATTTCATAGCGGGGATCAAAAGATATGTCCAGTTGAAAATTCTGAATAGTCGTTATGGAATTCAGGCCCTTAAAAATGGGAATTTTGCAAACGACCTCGGATTTCAACGAAACCACTTTTGTTGGATCCGCAGTGTCAAATTATTGCTAGGTTTCAAATTTCATAATTTTTCGAATCAATATGTGAGCGTGGCAAAAGAAAACGCGTTTGGCCAGTTTTAGTTGATTTTAATCGACTGGAAAATGACCATTTTTCCAACGGTCTCAGAATTCGACAAAACTAGTTTTGTTAGGACCGTATCGTCAATACAAAGCTAGAAAATATTTTTCTGGGATTTATAGAGTTAGTATGTGACCCCGGTAAATTGAAATGCGCGTTCAAATTCAATATATAGAGTTATATGTTGATTTTGACGAAAACTGATCGAAACGATCGAATCAGCTTACGATACATATACCATTGTGTTCGGAATGGGGGTAATTAGCTATGGACGACAGGCGGTGGGCCTCGTTTAGAGGTCGTATGTAAAAGTCAACTTTTTGGGATTAAATAATTAAATAAAAAAAAATATAAAATACCACTCTCCCTTTATAACTTCTGCCCCCCCCCCCCGATTAAATTAGAAATTGATCAGAGAAAAAAAAGGGAGAAACAAATCACGCCGCCGCCTGGGGGCTCTCGAAGCCACTCGCCACTACCCACTGCCGGAGGCGCTCCCCTCCACCAGCTCCCCGCCGTGACCTCCTCCTCCTTCTCCTTTGTCTCTCCCCCTTCTAAATCGAACCCTCCGCCACCATCTGAAACCCTCCGCGCCACAGTAATCAACCCCCCTCACCCCGAGCCGGCGCCACCACCTGCCATGCCCTCGACTCCCCTTGCCGCCTGCAGCTCCCCAACGGCCATCTCCACCCCCCCCCCCCCCAAAAAAAACCCAGTAAGCTTCTCTTTTTATTTGTTTTATTTATATAGGGTAGTTAATTTTAAAAAGGGGGTTTGATATTAAACATGACAAATGTCGGATTTTTCAACATCATAAAGAACGAATTTTTATATGCGGAAAGATCAGATTTTTATATATTGAATAGCGTAGTAAAAATTCGATTTTTATATATTGAATAGCATAGTAAAAATTCGATTTTTATATATTGAATAGCGTAGTAAAAATTCGATTTTTATATATTGAATAGCATAGTAAAAATTCGATTTTTATATATTGAATAGCGTAGTAAAAATTCGATTTTTATATATTGAATAGCGTAGTAAAAGTTCGATTTTTATATATTGAATAGCGTAGTAAAAATTCTATTTTTATATATTGAGTAGCATAGTAAAAATTCGATTTTTATATATTGAATAGCATAGTAAAAATTCGATTTTTATATATTGAATAGCATAGTAAAAATTCAATTTTTATAAATTGAATAACGAAGTAAAAGTTCGATTTTTATATATTGAATAGCATAGTAAAAATTCGATTTTTATATATTGAATAGCGTAGTAAAAATTCGATTTTTATATATTGAATAGCGTAGTAAAAATTCGATTTTTATATATTGAATAGCGTAGTAAAAATTCGATTTTTATATATTGAATAGCGTAGTAAAAATTCGATTTTTATATATTGAATAGCGTAGTAAAAATTCGATTTTTATATATTGAATAGCGTAGTAAAAATTCGATTTTTATATATTGAATAGCGTAGTAAAAATTCGATTTTTATATATTGAATAGCGTAGTAAAAATTCGATTTTTATATATTGAATAGCGTAGTAAAAATTCGATTTTTATATATTGAATAACGAAGTAAAAATTCGATTTTTATATATTGAATAGCGAAGTAAAAATTCGATTTTTATATATTGAATAGCGAAATAAAAATTCGATTTTTATATATCGAATAGCGAAGTAAAAATGTGATTTTTACATATGTAGAGAATACGGGTAGTGAAAAGTGACAAGAAGCAAGAACGACGAAGATTTCTGCAAAGAAGAGTCGTGACATTGGACTAGCTAATCTGTGAGAACTTCTCACCTTTCAATTTAATTTTTCTAGTTATAAATATATACTAGGATGCAGACGGTGTTTAGTAGCACCCGACACCCGTCGTCCACAGACAATGGACGGCTTGTATGCTTGTTTGTTTGATTTTGCATTGCGTGATGTGATGTGAAATGAAATAAATTATTTTTATAGTTAGAAATATTTTATAGTTAAAAATAGAAATTTTAACGTGTATATGAAATGAAATAGAAATAAACAAATCGGACGATTTGTTTATATACACACATTTGACTGATATTGATTGGGACGATAAATTTTACACATCGCCCAACTGCACAAATAAAATCTGTGTTTGATTGTTTGAAACCCCACACGGGTATTGGGATGATATTTG
The DNA here is from genome assembly GCA_030737875.1 of Allium sativum. Classification (NCBI taxonomy): domain Eukaryota; kingdom Viridiplantae; phylum Streptophyta; class Magnoliopsida; order Asparagales; family Amaryllidaceae; genus Allium; species Allium sativum. Next base: position 314,488,470 of record CM060913.1, read on the forward strand.
ACATACACTAATCCCGATCGTTTAGTTGTATGTCGATCGATTGATTGACAGACTGTTATGAGCGTTAAATATTTATATTTGATGCTTATACAGTGTAGAATGCACTTTGGATGATGGTTGATTATTCATCGTTGTTATTGTTTACATGTGTTGTAGAAAATCCATATAATTAACATTATATGGTAATTGATTGGGCCTCATTCCAGTTTTGAAAAAGAAAGTTTTGAAATAGAAATATTTGAAAAAGAAATATTTGAAATAGAAATATTTGAAATAGAATATTTGAAAATAGAAATATATGAAGCCGTGTTGATTAGATTGACGCCATTTTGACGTGAACGATATTTGTATCGATTTTATTCATTTTATAATGAATATCAAAAGTGATTACAAAATATGATATTTTGAAAAGAATTGAAATTCGAATTGAAATTGAATATAAATGAATTCGAATTGAAATTGAATATAAATGAATTCGAATTGAAGTTGAATATAAATGAATTCGAATTGAAATGGAATATAAATGAATTCGATTTGAAATTGAATATAAATGAATTCGAATTGAAATTGAATATAAATGAATTCGAATTGAAATTGAATATAAATGAATTCGAATTGAAATTGAATTGAAAACGAACTGAAATTGAATTAGAAATCAATTTGAATTGAAATCGATTTGAAATGAATTTAAAACGAATTTATATTGGAATATTCAATTTTGATTTGAAATTGAATATGAAGTTGAAACCGTTTTGAAAACGAATTTAAAACGATTTATAAAGCACGTTTTGAATTGAAATCGACGAAGTATATATTATATATATAATATAATGGCCTGAATAGAACGCGCCGCGCTGCGGCAGTTCGCGAATTTCGACCATTGACTTCGAACGGATATTACGGGAGATCCGACCGTCGGATTCTCCTGAAACCAGAACCATTGGGTTCGTATCGAAAAGAGATTTCTAACTAATATTAGAAATTAGAAATCTAATGGTTGGATTTGGAATTATGTCCAAATCAAATTTGGAAAAGGTCGCTGTAAGTGCAGTTCGAGGGCCGTTGATGGAAATCGACTGTACGGGCCTTGATAAAATTATTAAAAATAGTAATAATTTGTGTAGAATCATAAGAAGTGATTTAGAAAGAATTGGGATGAAAAACTCCATATTTGAAAAGATAAAAATAGATTTTTATCGAAATGAACTAGTTTTGAACTAGAATTATAATTCTATTTAATTTTAAATAAATAAATTGAATTTGAAATGGTTTTGAAAATAACCAGAATTTCCAATGATTGCATTTGAATGGATTTGAATCGAAATTGTCTTCGGAATATTTCGATGTTGGATTTCGTGATTATACAGATGTTGTTATGGAAATTGGAAAGATATAGATATATATATCGTTATTTCCAATACGATATTTGTTGGTCGTAGAATTTGATATTGAATATAAGCCGATATATTTTCTATTCAGAGCCTTGTATTTAATATCAAATGTGATTTGGGTATGTCGTGAATGGTGTCTTCATTAACACTGTTCTTAAGCCCAGTTGAGAAAAGATTAAATCTTTTTATTTAGATTTAATGAAATGTACCAGTTAGATAATATTTAATTGGAATTGAATTCGAATTGATTTTTGGGTTTATCGTGAGCAGTGTTTTAAATAACACTTGTTCTTTAACCCGATAATTAATGGAAGGTGATTTTGGGTTTACCGTGAACCGTGTTTTAAATGACACTGATTCTTTAACCCAGTCAAAGATTAAAACTAAGTGGAGTTTTAATGAATCTTTAATTAGATTGAAATAATCGAAATGGAGTATCACCAGTTTCGCTCCAGGCGATAGTTAAATCTTTAATTAGATTTGAACGTGAAATGGTAATTGAATTTACCGATAACACCGTGGTGTTAGATATGAAGTATAACCAGTTTTACTTCATGGGATGAATAGGTTGAGATTGGGAAATTAAAACAAATGATTACTTCGGTAAGGTTCGTTAATCCCGACTAGTTGAATCGAAATTCAAAAGATGATTAAAGAATAAATTCAAGGAATTTATCTTGGATAAAATTAATGAGAACCTTTCCCTATAAATGTGAAATTTAGAAACTAACTATCGGTTAGCCAAGCAGAATGGTTTTCTGGATATTGATCTGATGTTGGTTTCGGCCTTCGGGGTTAATATTTGGGAAATTATTCTCTTGATTAATTTACGGTTAGTGACAGATGAATTGGAATGAGGCATATGTTGTGTTTGTGTAACACTTATTTAAAATATACGCGAGTTATTCGGAAAGACCGGGTTTATCCCATTCTGAATAACTGATACGACGATAAGTCGAAGATGAAGACGGTGGTTGAAGACCGGAAGTCTTCACATCGTTTGGGTGATTACTGATGATCTTGATTGGGCTGTACACCCAAGATGAGGGAATCAATCGGTGGTCGTCCAGATGTTCTTGGAGATCGATGGATATGCGAGGAAAGTGCCTCCGGTTTCGTTCAGACCCAGAACGGACTTGTAAATGGACTGTGTGTCTGACATTGGATTTCATTCTGTGTGACTGATATCGGTTGCATAGAGTGGTTTGCCTGTGTGGCATGCTAAGATGCAATTGATCGAGGCTTCTATTGAAAAGCAAAATCTTGTGGTTGATGATCAAAGCACGACCTTTGTGGCGTAGCTTTGTGTAACGTGAATTCGCGATCCTCACACCCCGGTGGTGAACCAAAAACGGGAGACGGACCTCAGGGGGGACATGCGTTTTCTTTCTAGCTAGGGTGGTGTCAGTGACCTACCAGCCCTGACATTTATATTATTTTCACCTGTGTGGTTGTTGCTGTTGCGAGGCGCCTCGGTTTGATCGGACGATCCGAGTCCGATGGAGTCATTCGTTGGCTCATTTACGCCCTAAAGGGCGTAGAAACGTAGTGTTCAGGCATTATAATCCACATCGATGGACCGGCCCTGACGATCCAAGGGGCAGTTGCGGCAGTTCCTGAGACACGGGCTAGAGCGTCTCGAATCGGTTGAGGACTATCTTTTGCCTCGGTTCATCAACGGAAATCCAATTTCCAAATACGTGCCATTTGCGGTTTTATTTGGAAACCTATATATGGCGACATAGTGGCATGGGATGCTCATGTCGCCTATGATTGATACTTATGATTTGAAGTTGTTTTATACACTATGCACTTATAATAGTATCAAATGATTTGTTTTTCAACGTATCAAGCATTCTCGGCTATTATAAGGTAAAAACCCTATCTTACGACTTGCGTTGCATTGTGTGATGGGACCTGAGTCTTATAATAGCTTCATTGTTCTTTATTTAGCATTGCGCTGTTGTTTTATGCACTGGTATTCTTGGGAGAAAACCCGTTCCGTGTTTTATGGCGTGGTCCCTTGATTTACCTTACTTTGAAAATAAAGATAAATAACTGTTCTAGTTCTCACACCAGTCACATGACTGACTTTGAGTTTATTGTTTTAACCTAAACTCTGGGTGCCCTTATTTCGACACGGGCAGCTAGTAGTTTTGGTTTTGCAGATTTATATTCACAGGATCCTGGTTTACAGCTGGAATGATATCCAGAAAGCTTTGTATCCGTATATCTCTTCTAGTTGTGTATTGTATTATTTTCCGCTGCTATGTAATTTATTTAAATCTCTGATATTTCTGTGTAATGTATATTCATTTATACTCTGTATATTCTTGTAATCTGATGGAATTGTTGTAATATAAAAGGAATTGTTCTTTTGTATGCGTTCTGATTTGTCGTGTTCTCAAAACAATTCGGCGTTTCGAACGGTCTAGATCGGTTTAGCGACTGGTTCGGATCGAGCGAAATTCCATTTTGTCACAGTTGGTATCAGAGCTTTGGTTTACAAAGCTCAGAGAACAAGGCACATTAGAACCATACGAAAGAATTCATCAGATATTGGATTAGTAATATCCAATGAGAATGACTCATTAGAGATGGGATCAGTAGTATCCTAGAACGAGTGTGAAGAGTAAATTTTTAAAATAAAAATGAAACCCATTTTGTTTTGAAATTTAAATCAATTATTCATATTTGATTATTTATTTTATATTGATTTGGACAGTCCAGTATATAAAGATTTTGCATATGCACCTTGCAAACGTATATTCGAAGTTTTAATATACTGGATAGATATAGATTCACACTCTAGTTGCCCGGAGATGATTCTGATGATTGTAGCTACATCATCAGAATTAGTGTTCGAGTGTTGAAGGTGTGATATTTATATATCTCCTATTGACAGGTGTGAGAACCAAAATTAGATAGGGCCTGTTGTTGTGATTTGGCATCAAAAATCTGATTTTTGACTATATATCAAAGTTATGCATTTGAAATGATAACCAACTAATTGATTGATGGTTGTGTTGTTTGATTATTGTTTGAATAATTAAATGTTGAACCTTTAACCAAATTGGTCAAATATTGAATTGTATTAAAATTGGTTGCATTTACTTGCATATACATGTACTTACATTGAACAGGTTATAGCAAGGAGGCTAGAGCAGAGAATAAAATTTGTTTGCCCGACAAATAGGTACATGTTTACTATAATTTACTGTTTTGTTTGGGTGATGATGATTTTATGAGCCGATTGGCTAGCCGCTTGGCTTTTTCTTTTTCTTTTTGAGATCAGAAGGCCTATATGGCAATTTCGGGATTTTCCCGTGGCTCCCGGTGCAGGGAAGGTTATGGCGAAATTTTTCGAAAATTCCGGGTGTTAGCCAAATTTTTGAAGAATTTGAAAATTCTCAAAAATTGAAAAGTTGGAGAATGGAAACCAGATCGAACGTAGAGTTGATTAACCAAACCACTTTCGACTTTGTTCCTTTTCGGGGACGAAAAGTTTTAAGTGGGGGAGATTGTAACAACCCGAAAATCTGGGCCAGTTTAAAAAAAAATTATTTTGGCAATTTTAACGAATTTTGATTATTTAAAATGAATTATTTTAAATAAAAATGACTAAATATTTATTTTGAATAGAATTCGAACGTATATATTATATAGATCGTCGTTAGAATATAAATAATTATTTATATATATATATAAGGAATTGAAAATGGCGCGGTAGTTCGATAATTCGATTTCAAACTTCAAATGAATGTACCGGGTGCAAAATAAACCGGATTTTAGTGAAACCGAAAACATTAGGATATAATTGGGAATATCTTTCCAACGAATCCGAAAAATCAAAATTTCATAGCGGGGATCAAAAGATATGTCCAGTTGAAAATTCTGAATAGTCGCTATGGAATTCAGGCCCTTAAAAATGGGAATTTTGCAAACGACCTCGGATTTCGACGAAACCACTTTTGTTGGATCCGCAGTGTCAAATTATTGCTAGATTTCAAATTTCATAATTTTTCGAATCAATATGTGAGCGTGGCAAAAGAAAACGCGTTTGGCCAGTTTTAGTTGATTTTAATAGACTGGAAAATGGCCATTTTTCCAACGGTCTCAAAATTCGACGAAACTAGTTTTGTTATGACCATATCATCAATACGAAGCTAGAATATACTTTTCTGGGATTTATAGAGTTAGTATGTGACCCCTGTAAATTGAAATGCGAGTTCAAATTCAATATATAGAGTTATATGTTGATTTTGACGAAAACTGATCGAAACGATCGAATCAGCTTATGATACATATACCATTGTGTTCGTAATGGGGGTAATTAGCTATGGACGACAGCCGGTGGGCCTCGTTAAGAGGTCGTATGTAAAAGTCAACTTTTTGGGATTAAATAATTAAATAAAAAAAATATAAAACTACAACTCCCCCTTTATAACTTCTGGCCCCCCCCCCCGATTAAATTAGAAATCGATCAGAGAAAAAAAAGGGAGAAACAAATTGCGCCGCCGCCTGGGGGCTCTCGAAGCCACTCGCCACTACCCGCTGCCGGAGGCGCTCCCCTCCACCAGCTCCCCGCCGTGACCGCCTCCTCCTTCTCCTTTGTCTCTCCCCCTTCTAAATCGAACCCTCCGCTACCATCTGAAACCCTCCGCGCCACCGTAGTCAACCACCCTCACCCCGAGCCGGCGCCACCACCTGCCGCGCCCTCGACTCCCCTTGCCGTCTGCAACTCCCCAACGGCCATCTCCACCCCTCGAAAAAAAAACCTAGTAAGCTTCTCCTTTTTATTTGTTTTATTTATATAGGGTAGTTAATTTTAAAAATGGGGTTTGATATTAAACTTGACAAAGGTCGGATTTTTCAACATCATAAAGAACGAATTTTTATCTACGGAAAGATCAGAATTTTAAATATTGAATAGCGTAGTAAAAATTCGATTTTTTTATATTGAATAGCATAGTAAAAATTCGATTTTTATATATTGAATAGCGTAGTAAAAATTCGATGTTTATATATTGAATAGCGTAGTAAAAATTCGATTTTTATATATTGAATAGCGTAGTAAAAATTCGATTTTTATATATTGAATAGCGTAGTAAAAGTTCGATTTTTATATATTGAATAGCGTAGTAAAAATTTGATTTTTATATATTGAATAGCGTAGTAAAAATTCGATTTTTATATATTGAATAGCATAGTAAAAATTCGATTTTTATATATTGAATAGCATAGTAAAAATTCGATTCTTATATATTGAATAGCATAGTAAAAATTCGATTTTTATATATTGAATAACGAAGTAAAAATTCGATTTTTATATATTGAATAGCATAGTAAAAATTCGATTTTTATATATTGAATAGCATAGTAAAAATTCGATTTTTATATATTGAATAGCGTAGTAAAAATTCGTTTTTTATATATTGAATAGCGTAGTAAAAATTCGATTTTTATATATTGAATAGCATAGTAAAAATTCGATTTTTATATATTGAATAACGTTGTAAAAATTCGATTTTTATATATTGAATAGCGTAGTAAAAATTCGATTTTTATATATTGAATAGCGTAGTAAAAATTCAATTTTTATATATTGAATAGCGTAGTAAAAATTCGATTTTTATATATTGAATAACATAGTAAAAATTCGATTTTTATATATTGAATAACGAAGTAAAAATTCGATTTTTATATATTGAATAGCGTAGTAAAAATTCAATTTTTATATATTGAATAACGAAGTAAAAATTCGATTCTTATATATTGAATAGCGAAATAAAAATTCGATTTTTATATATGAAATAGCGAAGTAAAAATGTGATTTTTATATATGTAGAGAATACGGGCAGTGAAAAGTGACAAGAAGCAAGAACGACGAAGATTTCTGCAAAGAAGAGTCGTGACATTGGACTAGCTAATCTGTGAGAACTTCTCACCTTTCAATTTAATTTTTTGAGTTATAAATATATACTAGGATGCAGACGGTGTTTAGTAGCACCCGACACCCGTCGTCCACAGACCATGGACGGCTTGTATGCTTGTTTGTTTGATTTTGCTGTGTAGTTGATTGCGTGATGTGATGTGAAATGAAATAAAATATTTTTATTGTTAGAAATATTTTATAGTTAAAAATAGAAATTTTAACGTGTATATGAAATGAAATAGAAATAAATAAATCGGACGATTTGTTTATATACACACATTTGACTGATATTGATTGGGATGATAAATTTTACACATCGCCCAACTGCACAAATAAAATCTGTGTTTGATTGTTTGAAACCCCACACGAGTATTGGGATGATATTTGACGTACACTAATCCCGATCGTTTAGTTGTATGTCGATCGATTGATTGACAGACTGTTATGAGCGTTAAATATTTATATTTGATGCTTATACAGTGTAGAATGCACTTTGGATGATGGTTGATTATTCATCGTTGTTATTGTATACATGTGTTGTAGAAAATCCATATAATTAACATTATATGGTAATTGATTGGGCCTCATTCCAGTTTTGAAAAAGAAAGTTTTGAAATAGAAATATTTGAAAAAGAAATATTTGAAATAGAAATATTTGAAATAGAATATTTGAAAATAGAAATATATGAAGCCATGTTGATTAGATTGACGCCATTTTGACGTGAACGATATTTGTATCGATTTTATTCATTTTATAATGAATATCAAAAGTGATTACAAAATATGATATTTTGAAAAGAATTGAAATTCGAATTGAAATTGAATATAAATGAATTCGAATTGAAATTGAATATAAATGAATTCGAATTGAAGTTGAATATAAATGAATTCGAATTGAAATGGAATATAAATGAATTCGATTTGAAATTGAATATAAATGAATTCGAATTGAAATTGAATATAAATGAATTCGAATTGAAATTGAATATAAATGAATTCGAATTGAAATTGAATTGAAAACGAACCGAAATTGAATTAGAAATCAATTTGAATTGAAATCGATTTGAAATGAATTTAAAACGAATTTATATTGGAATATTCAATTTTGATTTGAATTTGAATATGAAGTTGAAACCGTTTTGAAAACAAATTTAAAACGATTTATATAGCACGTTTTGAATTGAAATCGACGAAGTATATATTATATATATTATATATACAATATAATGGCCTGAATAGAACACGCCGCGCCGCGACAGTTTGCGAATTTCGACCAGTGACTTCGAACGGATATTACAGGAGATCCGGCCGTCGGATTCTCCTGAAACCGGAACCGTTAAGTTCGTATCGAAAAGAGCTTTTTAAAGAATATTAGAAATTAGAAATCTAATGGTTGGATTTGGAATTATGTCCAAATCAAATTTGGAAAAGGTCGCTGTAAGTGCAGTTCGAGGGCCGTTGATGGAAATCGACTGTACTGGCCTTGATAAAATTGTTAAAAATAGAAATAATTTGTGTAAAATCATAAGAAGTGATTTAGAAAGAATTGGGATGAAAAACTCCATATTTGAAAAGATAAAAATAGATTTTTATCGAAATGAACTAGTTTTGAACTAGAATTATAATTCTATTTAATTTTAAACAAATAAATTGAATTTGAAATGGTTTTGAAAATAACCAGAATTTCCAATGATTACATTGGAATGGATTTGAATCGAAATTGTCTTCGGAATATTTCGATGTTGGGTTTCGTGATTATACAGATGTTGTTATGGAAATTGGAAAGATATAGATATATATATCGTTATTTCCAATACGATATTTGTTGGTCGTAGAATTTGATATTGAATATAAGCCGATATATTTTCTATTCAGAGCCTTGTATTTAATATCAAATGTGATTTGGGTATGTCGTGAATGGTGTCTTCATTAACACTGTTCTTAAGCCCAGTTGAGAAAAGATTAAATCTTTTTATTTAGATTTAATGAAGTGTACCAATTAGATAATATTTAATTGGAATTGAATTCGAATTGAATTTTGGGTTTATCGTGAACAGTGTTTTAAACAACACTTGTTCTTTAACCCGATAATTAATGGAAGGTGATTTTAGGTTTACCGTGAATAGTGTATTAAATGACACTGATTCTTTAACCCAGTCAAAGATTAAAACTAAGTGGAGTTTTAATGAATCTTTAATTAGATTGAAATAATCGAAATGGAGTATCACCAGTTTCGCTCCAAGCGATAGTTAAATCTTTAATTAGATTTGGACGTGAAATGGAAATTGAATTTACAGATAACACCGTGGTGTTAGATATGAAGTATAACCAGTTTTACTTCATGGGATGAATAGGTTGAGATTGGGAAATTAAAATAAATGATTACTTCGGTAAGGTTCGTTAATCCCGACTAGTTGAATCTAAATTCAAAAGATGATTAAAGAATAAATTCAAGAATTTATCTTGGATAAAATTAATGAGAACCTTTCCCTATGAATGTGAAATTTAAAAACTAACTGTCGGTTAGCCAAGCAGAATGGTTTTCTGGATATTGATCTGATGTTGGTTTCGGCCTTCGGGGTTAATATTTGGGAAATTATTCTCTTGATTAATTTACGGTTAGTGACTGATGAATTAGAATGGGGCGTATGTTGTGTTTGTGTAACACTTATTTAAAATAGACGCGAGTTATTCAGAAAGACCGGGTTTATCCCATTCTGAATAACTGATACGACGATAAGTCGAAGATGAAGACGGTGGTTGAAGACCGGAAGTCTTCACATCGTTTGGGTGATTACTGATGATCTTGATTGGGTTGTACACCCAAGATGAGGGAATCAATCGGTGGTCGTCCAGATGTGCTTGGAGATCGATGGATATGCGAGGAAAGTGCCTCTGGTTTCGTTCAGACCCAGAACGGACTTGTAAATGGACTATGTGTCTGACATTGGATTTCATTCTGTGTGACTGATATCGGTTGCATAGAGTGGTTTTCCTGTGTGGCATGCTAAGATGCAATTGATCGAGGCTTCTGTTGAAAAGCAAAGTCTTGTGGTTGATGATCAAAGCACGACCTTTGTGGCGTAGCTTTGTGTAACGTGAATTCGCGAGCCTCACACCCCGGTGGTGAACCAAAAACGGGAGATGGACCTCAGGGCGGACATGCATTTTCTTTCTAGCTAGGGTGGTGTCAGTGACCTACCAGCCCTGACATTTATATTATTTTCACCTGTGTGGTTGTTGCTGTTGCGAGGCGCCTCGGTTTGATCGGACGATCCGGGTCCGATGGAGTCATTCGTTTGCTCATTTACGCCCCAAAGGGCGGAGAAACGTAGTATTCAGGCATTATAATCCACATCGGTGGACCGGCCCTGACGATCCAAGGGGCAGTTGCGGCTGTTCCTGAGACACGGGCTAGAGCGTCTCGAATCGGTTGAGGACTATCTTTTGCCTCGGTTCATAGACGGAAATCCAATTTCCAAATACGTGCCATTTGCGGTTTTATTTGTAAACCTATATATGGCGACATAGTGGCATGGGACGCTCATGTCGCCTATGATTGATACTTATGATTTGAAGTTGTTTTATACACTATGCACTTATAATAGTATCAAATGATTTGTTTTTCAACGTATCAAGCATTCTCGGCTATTATAAGGTAAAAACCCTATCCTCCGGCTTGCGTTGCATTGTGTGATGGGACCTGGGTCTTATAATAGCTTCATTGTTATTTATTTAGCATTGCGCTGTTGTTTTATGCACTGGTATTCTTGGGAGAAAACCCGTTCCGTGTTTTACGGCGTGGTCCCTTGATTTACCTTACTTTGAAAATAAAGATAAATAACTGTTTTAGTTCTCACACCAGTCACATGACTGACCTGGAGTTTATTGTTTTAACCTAAACTCTGGGTGCCCTTATTTCGACACGGGCTGCTAGTAGTTTTGGTTTTGCAGATTTATATTCACAGGATCCTGGTTTACAGCTGGAATGATATCCGGAAAGCTTTGTATCCATATATCTCTTCTAGTTGTGTATTGTATTATTTTCCGCTGCTATGTAATTTATTTAAATCTCTGATATTTCTGTGTAATGTATATTCATTTATACTCTGTATATTCTTGTAATCTAATGGAATTGTTGTAATATAAAAGGAAATGTTCTTTTGTATGCGTTCTGATTTGTCGTGTTCTCAAAACAATTCGGCGTTTCGAACGGTCTAGATCGGATTAGCGACTGGTTCGGATCGAGCGAAATTCCATTTTGTCACAATATATTGGTAGATGATTAATGGTATGGTATGGTCTGACAATGTGGCATGCTAAGATGCATATGATCAAGGCTTTTGTTGAAAAGCAGGGCCTTATGGTTGATGATCAAAGCATAGCCTGTTTCGGCATAGCTATGTGTATAGCGTTACTTCACGAGCCTCGCACACCACTGTATGATGGTGAACGATTTGTTTGATTAGTAGGTTTGACCAATATACTTTATATATATATATATGGTTTTAGTCGGCCGAGTTGTGCTGGGTGTGGTCGCTCCACACCTGGAGATCGGGATAGATCCTTTCAGCCGACCGAATCCTATGGGGATAGGGCATACATTGTCTGAATCCCAATAGGATAGATCAGACTGCTACTCATCCAGGTGCGGTTAGAATGTATTACGGTGTTTTCTCTTGCCGAGACGTAAGCCGTGGAGATACATGACGCGATTGGTCTTTCGAATCAGCAGCCATCATACTGAAAATCCCATTTTCCAATATGAGCTTTACGGTTTCAGTTGTATACTTATATGGTGACATAATATGTTATGCTGCTTACATGATATATTATGCTACATAGGAATGATACATTTATATTCGAAATTGATTTCTACACTGTGCATTTATAGTATAAAATATGAATTTCGCGTATTAAGCATTCTTTTGACCATTATAAAGTAAAACTCCTTCGGTTTGCGGTGCATGGGACTTAAGTCTTATAATGGTTTCATTTTTCTAAATAGCATTACGCTGTTTATTTTATGCACTGGTATTCTTGGGAGGAAACCTGTTCCGCATTAGCGGCGAGGTCCCTTGATTTACCTAACTTTAAAATAAAGTTAATAACTGTTTTTTTTTAGTTCTCATACCAGTCTCATGACTGACCTGGAGTTTATTGTTTTAACCTAAACTCTGGGTGCCCTTATTTTCCACACGGGTAGCTAGTAGTTTTGGTTTTGTAGATATTTATTCACAGGATCCTGGTTTACAGCTGAAGCGATATTCGGAAAGCTCTGTATCCGTGTATTTCTTTCAGTTGTATTTTGTATTATTTTTCCGCTGCTATTTAAATGTAATTTAAATCTCTGATATTGTATTTATCAAATGTAAAATATTTATTCATACTCTGTTAATTCTTGTACTCTTATGTAATTGTTGTAATATCAATGAAAATGTTCTTCTGTTTGCGTTCTGATGAGTGTTTTTCTCAAAGCAATCCATACTTTCCTTTACGAGGAAGTTTGGGTTGTCCCAAGCGTGGTGGGCCCATAACCCATAGGTCCCAGGATTGAAACCTTGCTCTGATACCAGCAGTGATGACCCTAAACTCCCGTAGTACGAAAGCAAGGATAATCATTGGAATATAATCTATCATCAGAGTTACATAGCATATTAGGATCATACTTAGTTCATTATACAGTTTTCAACTTAATATAGAATGTCTATAGCGGAATCAAACATAATATACTAAATGAAGTCTGAATAGCATAATAGAAATGATAAGATCCATCTTCAGCTCCATAGCTATCCAGAATGAATCTGCTAAACCTGTATACAAGGCTGCCCATGTGGAAAGAGGGCACCCGAGTTTGCAAAGTGAAACAAACTACGAGTCAGTCACGGGACTGGTATGAGAAATTTATTTAACCTATTTAATAATAAGGCTAATCACAGGACCACGCCGCTAACGCGGAACGGGTATACTCCATTGGATTGCTAGCGCATAAATAAAGTAAATCGTTAAACAGCGCAATGCTTTTTTGAAAAATGAAACCATTATAAGACTCAAGTCCCATCACACAATGCAACACAAACCGGAGGATAGAGTTTTACCTTATAATGGTCAAAAATGCTTGATACGATAAAACGAGTTTGATATTATTATTAGTGTATATATGTTTCAAAAACATTTCAATTATAATGTATCAATCATAAATGGCATAACTACCATGTACTATGTCGCCATATATAGGTTTATAATCAAAACCTTATGGGTTGTAGTGGAAGTTGAATTTCCATCATAAACCAAGACAAGGGATCGTACTTACCAAATTCGAGACAATCTAGCCCATGTCTCTGGACTCAGACTCAGGTGAGCCCTTAGGAGCCATAGGGCCGGTCCACAATTAATGTTAGTGGATAATATATAATTCCTGAACAATACGTCTCCCCGCCCTATAGGGCGTAAATAGAGCCACTAGGGACTCCAATTCAAGGTACCTCGCTTTCCATCATCCACATAAGTAAAAATATTTGGGCTTGTAAAACTCAGACACCACTTCTAGCTAGAAAGAAACGCATGTTCTCCCTGGATCGTTCTCCCGTTTCTGGTTCATACCGGGGTGTGAGGCTCGCGAAGTAACGCTATACACAAAGCTAGGCTAAATAAAGCTTTGCTTTGATCATCAACCACAAGGCTCTGCTTTTCAACAATAAGCCTTAATCATTTGCATCTTGGCATGCCACACTGACAATTCACGCCATGCGACTGATATCTATCAATATATAACCTTTGAGCTCGTACGTCCCAGAGAAGGGAGTTAAGCAAGAGAATAAATTCTCCGCCACCAAACAGATATATATTAAATAGAAATCAATCAGCATAGAATAAAACCCAACGTCAGACATACATCCATTTACAAGTCTGTTCTGGGTCTAAACGAAACCGGAGACACCTTATTCCTCGTCCCATATGTCCAATACGGAAAAGAGGCTCTCGCATATCCGGACAATCAACAAGTACGTTCGGACAACTACCACTGTAACCCTCTCAAGGCAGCAACTCCAATCAAAGGCATCAGTAGTCATCCATTCGATGTGAAGATCGCCGGTCTTCAATCACTATCTTCAAATCTTCGACTTACAATTGTCGTATAATTATTTGAAATGAGAGTTAACTCGGCCTTTTCAAATAATTCTAAAATAAATATATATATAATTTAAATCATTCTTTTCATTCCATATCGTTTATAATATTTTATAACGATTTATCGCTATTTTTATTTATTTCAAAATAGCCATTTTCAATTAAACGACGCTTCGGGTCATTACATGGCTCTGGCGCTGTTTTCATCAAAATTTGATTTACAAATTAATCTAACCGTTGGATCTCAACGAATTTTATATCGTTGGAAAGATCTTTCCAAAGCGAACCCAATGGTTCCAGTTTTGGGAAAATCCGACTGTCGGATCTCTTAGTATAATCGTTTGAAGTTACGATTTCAAATCGCGAACTACAGCAGCGCGATTCGTTTTATTTTAATTTATATATATATATATAAATATATAAATATAAATCGCTCAACGATTTCAACACCATTTTCATTTCAACGTTGATTTCTTTTATGTGAAATCATACATTACATTAAAAATGTAATTTTTTGATGTCATGAACAATTTCATTTCAGCATTGATTTTTTTATACATGATTTGTCTATACATTAAAAATGAAATATTTTTAATGTAAGCACAATTTTATGCAACTTCAATCCTTTAAATATTCTATCTTACATAAAATAAAATCAAATCTTCTTAATCATTCATCTATTACAATAAAAATGTAATCTCCTTATTTATTCTTTTATTTACATTGAAAAATGTAACTTTTTATTTCATTCTTTATTTACATTGAGAAATGTAACTTTTTATTTCATTCTTTATTTACATTGAGAAATGTAACTTTTTATTTCATTCTTTATTTACATTGAGAAATGTAACTTTTTATTTCATTCTTTATTTACATTTAGAAATGTAACTTTTTATTTCATTCTTTACTTACAATTAGAAATGTAACTTTTTATTTCATTCTTTACTTACAATTAGAAATGTAACTTTTTATTTCATTCTTTACTTACATTGAGAAATGTAACTTTTTATTTCATTCTTTATTTACATTGAGAAATGTAACTTTTTATTTCATTCTTTATTTACATTGAGAAATGTTACTTTTTATTTCATTCTTTATTTACATTGAGAAATGTTACTTTTTATTTCATTCTTTATTTACATTTAGAAATGTAACTTTTTATTTCATTCTTTATTTACATTTAGAAACATAACTTTTTATTTCATTCTTTATTTACATTTAGAAATGTAACTTGTTATTTCATTCTTTATTTACATTTAGAAATGTAACTTTTTATTTCATTGAAAAAAGTAATTTTAAATGTTAACACATTTAATAAACAATGCATTTTCCTAATGATTTATTTACATTGAAAATGTAAATCTTAATGTTTTCTCATATACAATAAAATGTGAATTTTTATTGTTACTATATTTTCATTTCAAACCAATGAGTGTTTTGATGATTCCGTAAAAATATAAATTTCAATGTAACACATTTTTTTTCCTCTCAACTAATCATCATTGTAAAGTTTCATTTACATTAAAAATGTATATTCTAAAGAAAACACATTTTATATCACAATGTTTATTTTTAATGTTTTATTTACATTAAAAATGTAAGTTTTCAAAGTAAACACATTTTTTTTATTTATCAATGCAAATTTTTTTTATGTTTCATTTTCATTAAAAATGTAAACCAATGTCAATACATTTTTATTTCCAAAGTGTTTATTTTTAATTATTGCATTTACATCAAAAATGTGAATTTCAATACCAATACATTTCTATTTCAAAATGTTTATTTTTAATGTCTCATTTACATTAAAATGTAAAATCAAATGCAAATACATTTTTATATCCAAAAGTTTATTTTTAATGTATCATTTACATTAAAATTGCAATCAAATGTAAATCCATTTTTATATCCAAAAGTTTATTTTTAATGTATCATTTACATTAAAAAAAAACTTTTCTATCTTTAATGGCGGAAAGTTTTCGTCAATCTTCCTACACTTTACCAAAATCAGGAAATCATAATACAAATCAAAAGACAGTCCCAGTTAATCAAAGTTTTAATACATCTGTTAGATCTACAGAAAATACATCAGAGAATCGAAATGATAATATATCTTCTCAAAAAGTTTCGAATCCAGATCTGGCTCGAGGAATGAAAAATAGGAAGCTCGAATATGTGAAACCAGCTGCTGAATATGTTTTTGTACCTGAAAAAATATTCAATCTATCAGAGTCTACATGGGTTAATACAATAGCGTTGATTCCAATCTATTGTAGATTGACAACTTTAAATTTAAAGGACTATATATTGAAGGTATGGAAGCCATCTGGATCTTTTAGTATTCATGTTTCACCTGAGTATGATTTTATAGTTCAGTTTGAATGTAAGGAGGATTTTATTCGAATTATAGAAAGTACAACATACTCTTATTTTGGGAGACTTCTTTATGTTGAAGCATGGTACCTTGGATTTATTTTTAAAGGAAAACTGTGCAATGAGGTTCAAATTTGGATTAGACTACATGAACTGCCTTTAGAACTATGGACTATTGAAGCTATTCATATGATATCTAGTTATATATCACATCCTTTGTTGATAGATGAAAATACCGCAGAGAAAAAGTTCACAAAATATGCTAGAGTTCTTATTTCAATTGATACTCAAACTGATTTGAAGACAGAAATCCCTATTCTACTTCATAATGGTCAAAAAATTTCAATATCGGTTGAATATGAGTTCATACCTTTAAAATGTATTCAATGTGGTTTGTTTGGTCATAAAGATGAATTTCATGAAGTTTCCAAAGAAGCTAGATGGAATCCTCCTGATGAGCAAGAGGAAAACCAATCTGAGGAACATGATTTAGCAAAAATATTGGCAGAACAAGTTTCAATGAATAATGCTTCAAATGAACAAGTGAATTTAAACATACCTGATAAAGGTACTTCATCTGCCCAAGGGTCTGATTCTTCTAATGTTGAAAATCAAGTTGAAGAGGAGGTTCAGAGAAACAAATTACCTGAAAAGGCAATTCCAGATGTTTTAAATAACATTGCAGAGGCTTTATCAGAAAATGATCAAGTGAAGGACAAAGGAAAACAAGTAGATGTTACCTCTTTTGTTAACAAAAATACAAGTTATCTTCAAGCAGCGAAAACAAAAAACCCCACTCTTGCTAAAAGAAATACGAGGAGTTCATCATCCATTAAATGACAATTTTAGTGTGGAATGTTAGGGGTATGAATACTTCTTTTAGAATAAAGGAAGTTTTCACACTCCTAAACAAAACTAAATCAAAAATTGTTGGTTTAGTTGAAACAAAGTTAAATTCTACAAATCTTATTCTTTTTTCTACTATGTTACCTAATGGATGGAAGTTGATTACTAATAATTCTGCAATGTCAAATGGTAGAATTTTATTGATGTGGGATTATAATGTTTAGGGGTTAGATATTATCTCAACGTCATCTCAACATTTAACTGTGAAAGCTGCAAACAGAGGAGGGTTTAACATGGTTTTTACAGTGGTATATGGAAGCAATACTTTTACTGAAAGAATAAATTTATGGAATCAATTGGTTATGGAATCAAGTTCATATACTGAAGCATGGATAATAATGGGTGATTTTAATTATGTTTTGTCTCCAAATGATAAAAAAGGAGGACTTCCAGTACCTTATCATCAAATTAGAGAATTTCAGAAATTCATTATTCAAACCGGACTTCCAAAGATCAAGCCAATGGGTTTTTCTCTTACATGGAGAAGAAGAGGTATAGCAACACATATAAATAAAATTCTGGTGAATAATGTGTGTATGAATCAATTTTTGAATATGAAGGCTCTTTCTCTATCTCAGAGATCAAGTGATCATAATCCTCTTTTGTTAGATGTCATTCCTACTCCTAATGTAAAAGGATATCCTTTTAGATATATAAATGACTGGATAAATCATGAAGGATATTATGATGCTGCTCAAAAAGGTTTAAGAGTACATGGATGAGGTTTTTACAGTTATCAATTTATGGAGAAATTGAAAAATTGTAAAAGAGAACTGAAAAACTGGAATAAAATAAGGAGTAAAAATACAGCTAATCTTGAACAAGCAGAACAAAATGTCTTGCAGATGGAAGTTTCAGTAGATCAGAATCCAGATGATGTCCAGATGTATGATGATTATTTGCAAGCTAAAAAGAATTATCAAAACCTGCAGACATTTTATTTCAGTGGACTGAAACAACAAGCAAAAATTTCTTGGCTTCAACAAGGTGATACAAATTCAAAAAAAAATTATTCCAGAATGACAAGTAGAAGATATTTTAATCACATAAGAGCTCTCATTAATCAAGATGGGAATCTTTTGATAAATGCAAATGAGATTGAAACTGAAGCTACTGAATACTTTACCTCCATGTTTAATGGTCAATGCTCAAATGTCTTCCTTTCTTTTCAAGCTTTATCATTGATAAATGAGTATGGTCAGAACTTTCTATTAAGGAATATAGAGTTAAATGAAATTAAAGAAGTAGTTTTCTCCATTCATGATGATTCAAGTCCAGGACCTAATGGGATGAGTGCTAAATTTTTTAAAGTGCACTGGGAAAGTATAAAAGGTGATTTATGGTCTGCTTTAGCTGACATTGTTCATTATGGGAAATTGCCAAAATCTTTGAATCACACTTTTATAACTCTTATACCAAAAAATGAAAGACCTTCAGAAATTTCACATTATAGGCCTATATCTTGCTGTAATGTCTATTATAAAATCTTTTCAAAATTTTTATGTAATAGACTGAAACCTTTTCTTCCTCATTTAATATCCCCAAATCAGAGTGCTTTCATTGAAGACAGGTATATTGGAGATAACATATTGCTAGCTCATGAATTGTTGAGAGATTTTAGAAAAGTAGGTATGCCAAAAATGTGTGTAAAAGTGGATTTACAGAAAGCATATGATAAAGTAAATAGGAAACTAATTTGCTTTCTCATGGCAAAAATGAATTTCCCTACACATTTTATAAATTTAATTTTAGAATGCATGGATACTGCTACTTTTTCTATCATGATTCAGGGGGTGCCTAAAGGTTTCATAACTTCAACAAGAGGGATAAGGCAGGGAGATCCTCTATCACCATATCTTTTTGCCATATCAATGCAGTATTTTTCATATTTGATGGATGAAGCTACAATATCAAAAGAATTTCAGCCAAGCAGTCAAGTGCATCCTATCATTTCACATCTTTTATATGCAGATGATCTTATGATTTTTGGAAAATCTTCAACTCAAAATTCATATTCTCTTAAATCAATTTTTCAAAAGTTGAGTAATTATGTAGATTTGAATGTAAATACTTCAAAGACAAAGATTTTCTTTAGCAGATCAGTATCAAATGCAGAGGAAATTTTAAATATTTTAAGGTTTGAACAGGGTTCTCTACCTATAAAATATCTTGGAGTGCCTCTTTCATCAAACTACTTACATTATTCAGAATGTAACTCATTGATTCAAAGAGTACAACAGAAAATTCAAGGATGGGAAACGAAGTTACTTAGTTTTGCAGTAGAGCAGAATTGATAAATTCAGTTATAACCCCTATAATTCTATACTGGTTATTCATTTATCAGATCCCAGATTTTACTCTACACAAATTGCAAACACTTTGTGCTAATTTCTTCTGGGGAGGTACAACTCACAAAGTAGCATGGGATACTTTATGTCAACCTAAGGAAGAAGGAGGAATAGGTTTAAAAAAGTTTTCTGAACTTAAGAAAGTAGTTTGCATAATATTATTATGGAATTTCCTGTCAAATACATCTCTTTGGAGTAAGTGGGTACATAATAGATACTGCAAAAATAAGTTTTTTTGGTCTATGGCATTTGATCCAAATGCATCCAGTACTTGGGAATCTATTCTCAGGTTAAGAACAAATGCAAATCAGTTGTTTAAAAAGTCAATAGCAAGAGGTCAGGAAACTTATCTATGGTATGAACCCTGGATAAACTGCAAGTGTATGGTGGACTTGCTTGGTCTGGACAGGTTGCATTTGCTTGGACATTCTGATCAAAGAGTGTCTGAAATTATAAGGAATGAGGATCTTCATCCAGAATTACATCCTGCTACAAGAGAATTATTAGAGGAGATAAATTCAGTTGAAATTCATCCAAGTATGGAGATAGATAAGTATGAATGGTGTGAAGGAGGATCTTTTTCTTTTCATAGAGTTGGGAATATTCTAGATCGCATGCAATTTCAGATCCAGTTTTCTCAGTTGTTTGGCATAAAAAGAACAGTAAAAGGATGTCTTTCATAGCTTACCTTGCTATTTTAGGTAGATTGAACACAAAAGATCGGATCTTGCGTTTCAGTTTAGTTGAAAATCCTCTGTGTCTTTTATGTGAGAATCATCCAGAATCGATTCATCGTCTTTTCTTCCAGTGTGATTATTCAGCTTTTATTTGGCTTTCTCTGAGGCAAAGGTTAGATCTTTCACTTAATAACAAGTCGGATTTGAAGGAAGAAGCTCTTTTTCTTCTTTCTAACTTCAAAGCTAAAGATCAACTTAGAGATGTTGCGTTTGGAGCTTTCACTACAGCAGTATACTTTATATGGAGAGAACGTAATTTGAGAGTTTTTCAGAGCAAGAGAAATCAAGCTTCAACAACTTTACAGAAGATAGAAAAAGAAGTGAAATTTTTCGTTCAAGATAATGGATCTAAGACATTGCGAACATTGAGGAATGTATTCTTGTTGCAAAAGTGGGGGATTGAACTTACAGATGCCGGTTGGAGATGGAAGAAGATAATGTCGGTTTTAGAAGTGGGCCTATTTGGGTGGGCTTTGAAGATTGATGAGGCGTGGGCCTTTGAAGATTTATTTCTTTCTATTTGGGTTTTATTATGTTGATGTATGTTGTTATAGTATGAGACATGTTTGTATACCAAATCATGGAGTACTCTTTTTCCCTATAAGGTACCCACTATGGGAATTATAGGGTTTTAACGAGGCTCTATGAGGAGGCTTTATTTGGTTTTTTGCAATAAAATGAACCAAATTTCAAAAAAAAAATCATTTACATTAAAAATGTAAAATCAAATGTAAATACATTTTTATATCCAAAAGTTTATTTTTATTGTATCATTTACATTAAAAATGTAAAATCAAATGTAAATACATTTTTATATCCAAAAGTTTATTTTTAATGTATCATTTACATTAAAAATGTAAAATCAAATGTAAATACATTTTTATATCCAAAAGTTTATTTTTAATGTATCATTTACATTAAAAATGTAAAATCAAATGTAAATACATTTGATATAGCAATGTTGTATTTTTATGTTTTCATATACATTAAAATGAAAAATTTCAATGTAAATACAATTGATATATATATATATATATAAAATAAAAAATCTAATGTTCATATTATTCACACAATTTTATATGACAACATGAGTATTTTATAACACAAGAATATTTCAGAAAATTTTGGAAGCATGACGACAGGGTAATTAAAACTGACGCCGTCCCGATGTACGACTCCTCACACTACCTTAGGCCTCGCGGCGTTTACAAGGGGTTTAATTTCCTAATACATTTTTTCTAGGAAATCTATTACCACAATATCAACCAATTTCATTTCAACCACAATCAAACACAAAAAATCAACCAATTCCACATCACAATACAATCAAGTCGTCCATGGTCTGTCGACGACGAGTGTCGAGAGTTTCTAATTAAACTCCGTCTACCACCTAATATATTTTGTTTATTTAATTCAGATTTAGAAATCTCACATTGCTGTTTATTTCTTCTAAAATTGTAGAAGGCTCCAAAAATTCTACGGTCTCTTCTGAAATGTGGATCTCGAATTTACGGTTCCAATGTTTCCTGTTTCATCAGATTTCGATTTCGTATGAGAAATATATGAAATTACGAAGGTTGATAACAATTTAAAATTAATTAATAAATTAATTAATAAATAAAAAACCTCCTTCTTCCTCAATTTGAACAAGCCGTCGATTTTACCAATTGCTCGGATCTAGGTTTTGGTTTTGCCTCTAAATCGAACAGCTAGGCGTCGATCCGGATCCACCACGACAACGGGTTACGTGTGGCGTGCCACCAGCCAAGAGATGGACGAATACGGTGGTGAACCCCGACCAGAAATCGAGGTGCGAGCTGCGGTCTTCATGCCCAAATCCTGATCGATACGCGCAACTCCAGGGGATTTCAGCCGTTAGATTTGTAGAACACTCCTTCCTCTTCAGTTATTATTCAGAAATTTTCGGAATCCATTGTGGGATTACGGAGATCGAACGGGTTTTCTCTAGTGCGATTTATCACGTTGACAAGGAGAGAGAGGCGGCTGAGAAGAATACGATTTGGGTTTATACGTTATACGCGTATTTATACGTATTCCTATTTTATTTTTTTGTTTATTTAATTCCATTTAATTTCAATATAATTTCTATATCACTCCTAACTCCAAATCAAACCCAACGAGTGTCACCGCAATCTAAATACCCCATTTTGGACACAATGGGATATGTCCCGTAAGCCAATTCAATTGTTTTGATATTTTTTTCTTTAAATTTAAATATAAAACATTTAATTATTTAATTTCGATCGTACATTTTAATTTACAAGGGCCATAGACTGACTCCAAAAATTCCCGAAAAATAAATCTAGCTATGTTTTGATGATACGGTCCTTACAAAATTAATTTCGTCGAATTTGGATGCCGTTTGAAAAATGGCCATTTTCCGGTTGATCCAAATTGACTGAAATTGACAAAACACATTTTCTTTTTCCATGCTCACATATAAATTCCAAAAATTATGTAAAATTGGAATCCTGCAATAATTTGACATTCCGGATCCAACTAGGGTGGTTTCGTCGAAAACGGAGGTCGTTTGCAAAAGGGCTATTTATACGGGCTATATATTATATTAAATTCCATAGCGACTATTTTGAATATTCAACTGGCCCTAACTTTTGATTCCCGCTATGAAATTTCAATTTTTCAGATTCGTTGGAAAGATATTATTAAACAGATTCTAATATTTTTGGTTTCACTAAAATCCGATTTATTTTGAATCTTGCACATTCAGTCAAAGTTTGAATTCAAATTTTCAAACTACCGCGCTGTTTCTAACTCATTTTAAAATTAAAATAAATATATTCATTCAAACTTCAATTTAAATAAATTTTTAATCATTATTATTTAAAATAAATTTTCTCAACTATTCAAAGTTCAATCAAATAGCCAAAATAAAAATTTTAAATTGGCTTTCATTTTCCAGGTTGTTACCAGAAGTATCTATTTCATGCAAATTAGGTGAGAAGATAGAAACATTATGTAGCGACCCAGCGGATTTTCAGCCTTGAAAATCAACATAACACCTTTACCATATCTCATGTCGATCCTCCATGCACTGAAAAACACTGGATTGACAATAGAAAGAAATTAGAGGGTGAGAATAGAAAGAAAGAAGTATTAGAATAGAAGAAAGAAGAACACATCAGAATCTCACAGCGGAACAGATAAAATATAATATCAAATATCTTTATACAAAGGATTGTATAACATACCAATCATCAGAGTTTAACATATACTGCACAACGGAATTAACTTTATAAAAACTAGCGGTGAAGCCACCTGCTTCCAGCTCTTGAAATTCCAAGCGAACCCAACCTGTAAATATGCTTGGTCTGACCCGAGCACATTTGATTTAAAACAAGATACACCGGGTCAGTCTGGAATACTATCAGTGATAAATTCACAGCACACACAACTTGTTTAACTTTGGAAAATCCTTTATGAAATCAAAGGATAATAGTAAGACCAGTCCACACATAAACACGGACGGTTTTTACCTCACTATAACCCAAACCATCTTTGAAATCAATATCTTTCTCTGATATTATCATAATGTCTAAATACAAATAAATATCAATCTAGAGGAACGCTTGCATCTCACGCTTCCCATATATAGTATACAATCGAAAACCGCGGGCGCTTATTGGATATTGGATTCCAACTTGACAAGGTATGGATGGGTCCACCTTCCGCACGTGTATCTCTAGAGGCGAATACGTTGGGTTCAACAAGAACGTCTTGCAACCCGGCCCTCACATGACCGACCACTCATTTCGCTTAAGTGTATCGAATGTATATCACCGACGGTTGGGATCAGCAACCACCACCGGAATAGGGTCAGCATCGAATAGATAAAGAAGCAATAGGAATTTCTCTAGATAGGTGATCATTCATCCTAATGGGAGCGACCCACATAGCAATGCTGCCTGCCCGATTTTTGTCATTTCCCGGTTGATGAGGCTTGAGGCTAGAACTTTATCTCTAGAACATCTGGTCATCATTCCCTTTGAATGCCACATCATCAGATCCGCCAGATCACACTTGATTGACGTCCACAAAAATACTCTAGTTTATTTAGCTAGAGAAAACCCATTTCTCCGCCATCAACTATCGTACGTTTGGAGAAATCAACGCATGTAATTCCTTTGGAAATACTCTGTCAGACATCCGTCCATACAAGTCATCCAGGAACAGGATGAACCGAAGGTACTCTCCTACTGCATCTCATATAGGAATCACCCTATGAATCAGTAGCGAGAAGTCCTTGCAACCCATGGATTTCAACCACGACAGAATCACAAATCAAAATAACTCTGGCTGCAGGCCAGAGAAATTCAACAAGTAGTCCTTCCGCTTATGAAGATCCACGGTCTTCACTTGCTCCGTCTTCAATCGACGTCTGCACGTATTTGATGGTAGGAATGGTTTTCGAATATAATTCGCTCCCGGACTTTCCATACCAACAAGCGTATTGGTCTGGTTTGATAGTCGGTGTTTTAACTATCAAATAACAATAGTGTGAACACAATGAGTTTTCTGATTCAGTATTTGGCACAACTTTACCTCTTTTAAATATATGTAACCAAATTCCCTTTTGACTAACTTTAACTGATTTACTTTGATTGATTAACTCTAACTTGACTAACTCGACTTATTTTACTCGACAAACTTGACTTGATTACTCCTATTAACTAATACTCGATTTAACTCCATTCGCTCGACTCTAGATCGCAGCGATCACAATGGTTACGCCTGATTCCCTCAGGAAACATCCGACTGTCGTAGGCAATCTGCAGCCCTGCGAATTTCGCTAGCAGTCGTACACGATGGAACTTTTTCCTAGATAACTTTGTTTGACTAACTCTAACTATATTCGCTCAACTCTAATTGAATAACAAATGTTTAATATAATTGAAATCACTATTCTTACTTCTTTTGAAACTGTTAATTGCAATATTATTAAATTTACAAATCTTGCATCAGAGTTTGATATTTCTTATATCAGATAAACCAATTCATCACCTTCACTCACGTCAAACTAATACCGTTCCTCGATAATAGTGAAGCCAACCAAGTTGGGGTATTTTAGTTACCTCTCAGACCTTGATCGACAACGTTCTTATCTCAGAATAATATCAGTTCGTCACTTAACCACCGATATTCAAATCTCATTCACAAATCTTGATTTCAAAATCTGAGTTTACAAAATCGTTTCTTACATTTGAAATCCTTGCTCAAAATCATCTTACTTAACTCCTTTAATTAAGTAAATACCCACTAAAACCATCTTTAACTTAAATCAGCACTTCGCTTGTACATTTTTATTTAAAATCAAATCTCTCACAAAACTCTCATCGCCTTTCTATTTTACTTTATCGCTACTTAACCTTCCCTTAGTTGAATTCTAACTAAGGTCATCATTTTAATTATAACCAAAAGGTAAAATTTACTATACTCAAGATAGTTGACTTTTGGCATTGACTAAGTACAGTATAACCATCGTTTTAAAATCTTCATAATTAAAATTTTACTTCACTAACCCCAACTATTCAATAATCCCCTTACATTTATAATTGATCAAAGATTATCTATTATTTCCACTATTCATTAAACTAAATGAATATCCAATCAAATTTATCAAACTACTCAATTTAACTAACAACGGTTGATTCTGCCAACTGTACATGTCCGTCAACAGTTAACTGAATTACATTTGTCATTTCCCCTTTTAAATTAGTTTAAATAACTTAATTGATTTAAATCGCTATTTAATTGTTTAAAACAATTATTTAAATTTACCAACCCGTAGGTAAATCCTTGGGGTTTTCCTCTGCTTTCAA
The DNA here is from genome assembly GCA_030737875.1 of Allium sativum. Classification (NCBI taxonomy): domain Eukaryota; kingdom Viridiplantae; phylum Streptophyta; class Magnoliopsida; order Asparagales; family Amaryllidaceae; genus Allium; species Allium sativum. The sequence goes on from CM060913.1 coordinate 314,515,146, forward strand.
ACTGGTATAATACTTTTAAATAATCCCTTTAGACTCGATTAAAATATATATATATTTATAAATTCCCATTTAAATCCTTATATAATCTAATTTAAACTTAATCCCAGTTTTAAAATAATTAAAAATTTTAAAACTGCGTCAATCCACCGAAAGGTCAACTGACGTCTGACACAACACAATTTGGCCATTCACTGCCAATTTTCCAATCAACACTGTCGGTTGATTTTAAACACAACACAGGTGCATATCTATTCAACCATCAACATACAGATAGGTTTTTGCTTCAGTCAAGGTGAACAATTCATATCTATGCATAACAAATAAAAATACAGTTAGTTTGAGGAATCCGGTTGGATCCCTCCAACCTGTCCTTCTCTGCATCACAGATGTCAGTTGATAAAAATATATGAGTTAAATAATTGATGGATTATAAATAACTGCAATCAACAATAGCAACCAATTTGCATCCATCGCAACCAATCAACCAATCTAGACTATTAACTATAAAATATATATTTTTGTGAATGTACCACATCACAGGATTCCAGATGGTGTGAGAATTAACTCACCAGAGTTTGTTCTGGTCGACGGTTGATGCGTTTGCCGCTTTTAATTTTGAACGGACGTTCAAAATTAGCTGAATTTTCAATTGTCTCAGATCAGTGCCTAGTCAGTGCCATCGCCTAGCCCTCGTCCCTGCGATCCCAACGGATCCAGTTTCGTCAAATTTCGTTAACGTATGTGCAAGTTATGCTCGTTTAAAGATTGTAAAAATTATACGATAATTAAATAAAACTAATTTCTACTAATTACCTATTTAATTACCTGGTCAACTATCTTGCCACGTCATCCTTGTACTGAAGGAAAACGCGGCTTCCTCCCCCTCTATTTGCTCGTGCCCGATTCTTCCTTTTGCCTTACGGTGAAAACAAAGCTCGCCCCTTCAATCCGTCAACAACGACAACCTCCGCCACCGGACACCTACTTGGGCCGACCCCCATCTCCGCCGTCGTCCTAGCTGTCATCAGCAGCAGAGCCCGACCCAAGAACCCCTCCGGCCGCCTGAAATGACCAAGACTCCAATTGTCGTTCATCTGCCAATTTCTACGTCGTCCGACCACAAGGCCCCACCAGACCATCGTCGATCGACGGCCCCCTCTTCCACCTTCGACTACACTTCAGACCCCAACACCAGAAAGTACCACAACGCCGGAATTTGCTAAAAACCAAACGCCACTTTTAAAAACAACTCAAAAACTGACCCCTCCGATCATCTCTCGATTTCTCCGACCACAGACCACTAGAGGCCTTGAGACCACCTCCAAATCGAAGGTCTTTCTTCCCTCTACGAAAGCCCTAAGGTACCCGTACCTCAAATCAACCATAGCTCCTCAATTTGGCCTGAAAACGAAAGTGATTTTCCATGGTTTAACACCGATTCCGGCCACCAAAGTTGACGAGACTCCCCCAACTTTTTACAGTAGGTAAAGGACGAGCCGATCTACAACTTTCTCTTTGGTTGCCATAGCAAAACCCTCACGGATTGGAAGATACAATTGATTTTGTAAAGAGGGGCTTTATTGCAAAATTACATGATGAAAAATGGAATGGGCTGGCCATTTCTGATCATAGGGGTTTATATAGTGTAGGGAAAATATATTTTAAGTTGATTTGACGATTGACGCTGACTAACGATTTTTATTTCGTACCTATCGCTATTTTGAACATCGTTTATTCGCTGCTGCGCTCACATACAAACCTCGTATGAGACGCGACTGGACGACATAGTATATTTTGACGATACGGTCCCAACGAAACTTGTTTCGTCGAATTCCGTGTCCGTTTGCTCAAATAGCTTTTGTACACGTCCAATTAAATCGTTTTATTTTACATTTTATTTTGCCACACTCAAAGAATAACCCCGATTGACGCGCCGTCTGAAAATATAGCAAAAATTTATTGTTACGATCCCAAAAAAATTTATTTCGTCGAAAACAGAGGTCGTTTGAAAAATGTCCCTTTTGAGCTGGCCAATTTGAATTAAAATAACCCAATTTTAAAATACTTCAATATGAAGATATTAAAATATCACGATTGGTCATACACTACCAGAATTTGATACATTACCATGGAAAAATACCCCGGGTTGAATTCCAAGCCAAATTGATATATAAAATATTTAAAAATAGTTATTTTATATAAACGCAGCGCTATATATATAAAGGAATTCCTGGCGCTGTTTTTCTGAGAATTTGATTTGGACATAAAACAAAATCTACACGATGAAAACTGGATTTTTCTCTGCCATTGGAAAGATATCGTCAAGCCAGTCCCGACGTTTCTTGTTTCGAGGAAATCCGACTTATTATGGGCCCTGTACGGCCATTTAAAGTTCAAAACGCCAAAACGCGAACTGCCGCGCCGCTGCAGCTCGTTAATTAATTAAATTATAAACCATATATATTCGTCGTCGTTTTCAAAACGAATTGTCACAAAAATTCAGTATAAACAATATTTGACCACTTTAAACTGTCCCATCACAATACATTTCAAATTCGACAATTTCCCATATTTTGGAAATTAAAATAATATTTATTATTTATTTTAAATAATATATTCACCATATAATCGTTAAATTCGATTATTTAAATTCAAAAAAATATTTTAAATAATTAAAATAATTAAAAATATTCCAAATAAATAGGCAGAAAAATACGGGTCGTTACATTCCTTCCCCCTTAAAATAATTTCGTCCTCGAAATTGCTAAGGTAAAAAGAACGTTAAATTCCTTTATTATTATTATTATTTTCCGAAAAGAATTAATTTTAAAACTTGAGTTTATTTTCAACTGACCCAATTGGTTTTAAAACCAATTTATTCCAAATAAATGAATTTTCCAAAAATATTTCAAAATTTTTCTAACACCTTAAATTCTGGAAAAATTTCGGCAGGGTCTCCCCTGTACGGAGGACATCTGCAAAATCGCAGGATCAAGAAATATGTATACATTGACTCTCATGGTCAGAAAAATTCAAAATCCAAACTCAAAATCCAAATAAAACCCAAAATTTTATATTTGCATAGGCGTACCTTTTTGCGAGCGCTATTATGCGATAAGCGATATATTTTATTCGAGCTTGCTTAATTATTTTACAGCTCTTATTCAAACTGGATACTATTAACTCCAGAATTTCTCTCTTTGATGGAGTTTAAACTGAATTGGCACTTGTACTTGTTTCTCAACTCAAACCAACTCATTAGTCATCAACAATTGTTAATTATGTTCGAAATACCCATATCATCCATTCACACACAATTCAATCCATATGAGATTAATAACCAAGTCTTAACAATCCATTTTTTTCTCTTTAATTACCCACTCAGATTCCTTAATTTGGATTATTTATTTAACTTGTTTATTTCAAATTGGGTTTTCAACTAAGTCTTATTCAGGTTCAGATTTATATCCAAGCAATTAACAACACAATCTAAGCATATCATACAATCAACATTAACCAATTCAAATAATTTTCCCGCACTATAATATCCTTTACTCTTTATTTTATTATAAAATAAATTGGGCAAAAATAATTTCAAAAATAATTTTATATCAAAATACAAATACACTCTCTCGTATATATAAACATAAACTCAATCTAGGGTGTTACTAACCCCATCTCTATTGAGTCACACCACAGAGCCAAGGTTAATCATTAAACCAATAGCTCTGATACCACTGTAGCGACCCAGCGGATTTTCAGCCTTGAAAATCGACATAACACCTTTACCATATCTCATGTCGATCCTCCAAGCACTGAAAAACACTGGATTGACAATAGAAAGAAATTAGAGGGTGAGAATAGAAAGAAAGAAGTATTAGAATAGAAGAAAGAAGAAGAACACATCAGAATCTCACAGCGGAACAAATAAAATATAATATCAAATATCTTTATACAAAGGATTGTATAACATACCAATCATCAGAGTTTAACATATACTGCACAGCGGAATTAACTTTATAAAAACTAGCGGTGAAGCCACCTGCTTCCAGCTCTCGAAATTCCAAGCGAACCCAACCTGTAAATATGCTTGGTCTGACCCGAGCACATTTGATTTAAAACAAAATACACCGGGTCAGTCTGGAATACTATCAGTGATAAATTCACAGCACACACAACTTGTTTAACTTTGGAAAATCCTTTATGAAATCAAAGGATAATAGTAAGACCAGTCCACACATAAACACGGACGGTTTTTACCTTACTATAACCCAAACCATCTTTGAAATCAATATCTTTCTCTGATATTATCATAATGTCTAAATACAAATAAATATCAATCTAGAGGAACGCTTGCATCTCACGCTTCCCATATATAGTATACAATCGAAAACCGCGGGCGCTTATTGGATATTGGATTCCAACTTGACAAGGTATGGGTCCACCTTCCGCACGTGTATCTCTAGAGGCGAATACACTGGGTTCAACAAGAACGTCTTGCAACCCGGCCCTCACATGACCGACCACTCATTTCGCTTGAGTGTATCGAATGTATATCACCGACGGTTGGGATCGGCAACCGCCACCCGAATAGGGTCAGCATCGAATAAATAAAGAAGCAATAGGAATTTATCTAGATAGGTGATCATACATCCTAATGGGAGCGACCCACATAGCCATGTTGCCTGCCCGATTTTTTTCATTTCCTGGTTGATGAGGCTTGAGGCTAGAACTTTATCTCTAGAACATCTGGTCATCATTCCCTTTGAATGCCACATCATCAGATCCGCCAGATCACACTTGATTGACGTCCACAAAAATACTCTAGTTTATTTAGCTAGAGAAAAACCATTTCTCCGCCATCAACTATCGTACGTTTGGAGAAATCAATGCATGTAATTCCTTTGGAAATACTCTGTCAGACATCCGTCCATACAAGTCATCCAGGAATAGGATGAACCGAAGGTACTCTCCTACTGCATCTCATATAGGAATCACCCCATGAATCAGTAGCGAGAAGTCCTTGCAACCCGTGGATTTCAACTACGACAGAATCACAAATCAAAATAACTCTGGCTGCAGGCCAGAGAAATTCAACAAGTAGTCCTTCCGCTTATGAAGATCCACGGTCTTCATTTGCTCCGTCTTCAATCGACGTTTGCACGTATTTGATGGTAGGAATGGTTTTCGAATATAATTCGATCCCGGACTTTCCATACCAACAAGCGTATTGGTCTAGTTTGATAGTCGGTGTTTTAACTATCAAATAACAATAGTGTGAACACAATGAGTTTTCTGATTCAGTATTTGTCACAACTTGACCTCTTTTAAAATATATTTAACCAAATTCCCTTTTGACTAACTTTAACTGATTTACTTTGATTGATTAACTCTAACTTGACTAACTCGACTTATTTAACTCGACAAACTTGACTTGATTACTCCTATTAACTAATACTCGACTTAACTCCATTCGCTTGACTCTAGATCGCAGCAATCACAATGGTTACGCCTGATTCCCTCAGGAAACATCCGACCGCCGTAGGCTATCTGCAGCCCTGCGAATTTCGCTAGCTGTCGTACACGATGGAACTTTTTCCTAGATAACTTTGTTTGACTAACTCTAACTATATTCACTCAACTCTAATTGAATAACAAATGTTTAATATAATTGAAATCACTATTCTTACTTCTTTTGAAACTGATAATTGCAATATTATTAAATTTACAAATCTTGCATCAGATTTTGATATTTCTTATATCAGATAAACCAATTCATCACCTTCACTCATGTCAAACTAATACCATTCCTCGATAATAGTGAAGCCAACCAAGTTGGGGTATTTTAGTTACCTCTTAGACCTTGATCGACAACGTTCTTATCTCAGAATAATATCAGTTCGTCACTTAACCACCGATATTCAAATCTCGTTCACAAATCTTGATTTCAAAATCTGAGTTTACACAATCGTTTCTTACATTTGAAATCCTTGCTCAAAATCATCTTACTTAACTCCTTTAATTAAGTAAATACCCACTAAAACCATCTTTAACTTAAATCAGCACTTCACTTGTACATTTTTATTTAAAATCAAATCTCTCACAAAACTCTCATCGCCTTTCTATTTTACTTTATCGCTACTTAACCTTCCCTTAGTTGAATTCTAACTAAGGTCATCATTTTAATTATAACCAAAAGGTAAAATTTACTATACTCAAGATAGTTGACTTTTGGCATTGACTAAGTACAGTATAACCATCGTTTTAAAATCTTCGTAACTAAAATTTTACTTCACTAACCCCAACTATTCAATAATTCCCTTACATTTATAATTGATCAAAGATTATTTATTATTTCCACTATTCATTAAACTAAATGAATATCCAATCAAATTTATCAAACTACTCAATTTAACTAACAACGGTTGATTCTGCCAACTGTACATGTCCGTCAACAGTTAACTGAATTACATTTGTCAATTGATTTAAATCGCTATTTAATTGTTTAAAACAATTATTTAAATTTACCAACCCGTAGGTAAATCCTTGGGTTTTTCCTCTGCTTTCAAACTGGTATAATCCTTTTAAATAATCCCTTTAGACTCGATTAAAATATATATATTTATAAATTCCCATTTAAATCCTTATATAATCTAATTTAAACTTAAACCCAGTTTTAAAATAATTAAAAATTTTAAAACTGCGTCAATTCACCGAAAGGTCAACTGACGTCTGACACAACACAATTTGGCCATCCACTGCCAATTTTCCAGTCAACACTGTCGGCTGATTTTAAACATAACACAGGTGCATATCTATTCAACCATCAACATACAGACAGGTTTTTGTGTCAGTCAAGGTGAACAATTCATATCTATGCATAACAAATAAAAATACAGTTAATTTGAGGAATCCGGTTGGATCCCTCCAACCTGTCCTTCTCTGCATCACAGATGTCAGTTGATAAAAAATATATGAATTAAATAATTGATGGATTATAAATAACTGCAATCAACAATAACAACCAATATGCATCCATCGCAACCAATCTAGTCTATTAACTATAAAATATATTTTTCTGTGAATGTACCACATCACAGGATTCCAGAAGGTGTGAGAATTAACTCACCAGAGTTTGTTCTGGTCGACGGTTGACGCGTTTGCCGCTTTTAATTTTGAACGGACGTTCAAAATTAGCTGAATTTTCAACTGTCTCAGATCAGTGCCATCGCCTAGGCCTCGTCCCTGCGATCCCAACGGATCCAGTTTCGTCAAATTTCGTTAACGTATGTGCAAGTTACGCTCGTTTAAAGATTGTAAAAATTATACGATAATTAAATAAAACTAATTTCTACTAATTACCTATTTAATTACCTGGTCAACTATCTTGCCACGTCATCCTTGTACTGAAGGAAAACGCGGCTTCCTCCCCCTCTGTTTGCTCGTGCCTGATTCTTCCTTTTGCCTTACGGTGAAAACAAAGCTCGCCCCTTCAATCCGTCACCAAGGACAACCTCCGCCACCGGACGCCTACCTGGGCCGACCCCCATCTCCGTCGTCGTCCTAGCTGTCATCGCCAGTAGAGCCCGACCCCAGAACCCCTCCGGCCGCCTGAAATGACCAAGGCTCCAATTGCCGTTCATCTACGAATTTCTACGCCGTCCGACCACAAGGTCCCACCAGACCACCGTCGATCGACGGCCCCCTCTTCCACCTTCGACTACACTTCAGACCCCAACACCAGAAAGTACCACAACCGCCGGAATTTGCTAAAAACCAAACGCCACTTTTAAAAACAACACAAAAACTGACCCCTCCGATCATCTCTCGATTTCTCCGACCACAGACCACTAGAGGCCTTGAGACCACCTCCAAATCGAAGGTCTTTCTTCCCTCTACGAAAGCCCTAAGGTCCCCGTACCTCAAATCAAACATATCTCCTTAATTTGGCTTGAAAACGAAAGTGATTTTCCATGGTTTAACACCGATTCCGGCCACCACAGTTGACGAGACTCCCCCAACTTTTTACAGTAGGTAGAGGACGAGCCGATCTACAACTTTCTCTTTGGTTGCCATAGCAAAACCCTCACGGATTGGAAGATACAATTGATTTTGTAAAGAGGGGCTTTATTGCAAAATTACATGATGAAAAATGGAATGGGCTGGCCATTTCTGATCATAGGGTTTTATATAGTGTAGGGAAAATATATTTTAAGTTGATTTGACGATTGACGCTGACTAACGATTTTTATTTCGTACCTATCGCTATTTCGAACATCGTTTATTCGCTGCTGCGCTCACATACAAACCCCGTTTGAGACGCGACTGGACGGCATAGTATATTTTGACGATACGGTCCCAACGAAACTTGTTTCGTCGAATTCCGTGTCCGTTTGCTCAAATAGCGTTTGTACACGTCTAATTAGATCGTTTTATTTTACATTTTATTTTGCCACACTCACAGAATAACCCCGATTGACGCGCCGTCTGAAAATCTAGCAATAATTTATTGTTACGATCCCAACAAAATTTATTTCGTCGAAAACAGAGGTCGTTTGAAAAATGTCCCTTTTGAGCTAGCCAATTTGAATTAAAATAACCTAATTTTAAAATACTTCAATATAAAGATATTAAAATATCATGATTGGTCATACCCGACCAGAATTTGATACATTACCATGGAAAAATACCCCGGGTTGAATTCCAAGCCAAATTGATATATAAAATATTTAAAAACAGTTATTTTATATAAACGCAGCGCTATATATATAAAGGAATTCCTGGCGCTGTTTTTCTGAGAATTTGATTTGGACATAAAACAAAATCTACACGATGAAAACTGGATTTTTCTCTGCCATTGGAAAGATATCGTCAAGCCAGTCCCGACGTTTCTTGTTTCGAGGAAATCCGACTTATTATGGGCCCTGTACGGCCATTTAAAGTTCAAAACGCCAAAACGCGAACTGCCGCGCCGCTGCAGCTCGTTAATTAATTAAATTATAAACCATATATATTCGTCGTCGTTTTCAAAACGAATTGTCACAAAAATTTCAGTATAAACAATATTTGACCACTTTAAACTGTCCCATCACAATATATTTCAAATTCGACAATTTCCCATATTTTGGAAATTAAAATAATATTTATTATTTATTTTAAATAATATATTCACAATATAATCGTTAAATTCGATTATTTATATTCAAACCAATATTTTAAATAATTAAAATAATTAAAAATATTCCAAATAAATAGGCAGAAAAATACGGGTCGTTACATTCCTTCCCCCTTAAAATAATTTCGTCCTCGAAATTGCTAAGGTAGAAAGAACGTTAAATTCCTTTATTATTATTTTTTTTCCGAAAAGAATTAATTTTAAAACCCGAGTTTATTTTCAACTGACCCAATTGGTTTTAAAACCAATTTATTCCAAATAAATGAATTTTCCAAAAATATTTCAAAATTTTTCTAACACCTTAAATTCTGGAAAAATTTGGCAGGGTCTCCCCTGTACGGAGGACATCTGCAAAATCGCAGGATCAAGAAATATGTATACATCGACTCTCATGGTCGGAAAAATTCAAAATCCAAACTCAAAATCCAAATAAAACCCAAAATTTTATATTTGCATAGGCGTACCTTTTTGCGAGCGCTATTATGCGATAAGCGATATATTTTATTCGAGCTTGCTTAATTATTTTGCAGCTCTTATTCAAACTGGATACTATTAACTCCAGAATTTCTCTCTTTGATGGAGTTTAAACTGAATTGGCACTTGTACCTGTTTCTCAACTCAAACCAACTCATTAGTCATCAACAATTGTTAATTATGTTCGAAATACCCATATCATCCATTCACACACAATTCAATCCATATGAGATTAATAACCAAGTCTTAACAATCCATTTTTTTTCTCTTTAATTACCCACTCAGATTCCTTAATTTGGATTATTTATTCAACTTGTTTATTTCAAATTGGGTTTTCAACTAAATCTTATTCAGGTTCAGATTTATATCCATGCAATTAACAATACAATCTCAACATATCATACAATCAACATTAACCAATTCAAATAATTTGCCCGCACTATAATATCCTTTACTCATTATTTTATTATAAAATAAATTGGGCAAAAATAATTTCAAAAATAATTTTATATCAAAATACAAATACGCTCTCTCATATGTATACATAAACTCAATCTAGGGTGTTACTAACCCCATCTCTATTGAGTCACACCACAGAGCCAAGGTTAATCATTAAACCAATAGCTCTGATACCACTGTAGCGACCCAGCGGATTTTCAGCCTTGAAAATCGACATAACACCTTTACCATATCTCATGTCGATACTCCAAGCACTGAAAAACACTGGATTGACAATAGAAAGAAATTAGAGGATGAGAATAGAAAGAAAGAAGTATTAGAATAGAAGAAAGAAGAAGAACACATCAGAATCTCACAGCGGAACAGATAAAATATAATATCAAATATCTTTATACAAAGGATTGTATAACATACCAATCATCAGAGTTTAACATATACTGCACATCGGAATTAACTTTATAAAAACTAGCGGTGAAGCCACCTGCTTCCAGCTCTTGAAATTCCAAGCGAACCCAACCTGTAAATATGCTTGGTCTGACCCGAGCACATTTGATTTAAAACAAAATACACCGGGTCAGTCTGGAATACTATCAGTGATAAATTCACAGCACACACAACTTGTTTAACTTTGGAAAATCCTTTATGAAATCAAAGGATAATAGTAAGACCGGTCCACACATAAACACGGACGGTTTTTACCTTACTATAACCCAAACCATCTTTGAAATCAATATCTTTCTCTGATATTATCATAATTTCTAAATACAAATAAATATCAATCTAGAGGAACGCTTGCATCTCACGCTTCCCATATATAGTATACAATCGAAAACCGCGGGCGCTTATTGGATATTGGATTCCAACTTGACAAGGTATGGGTCCACCTTCCGCACGTGTATCTCTAGAGGCGAATACACTGGGTTCAACAAGAACGTCTTGCAACCCGGCCCTCACATGATCGACCACTCATTTCGCTTGAGTGTATCGAATGTATATCACCGACGGTTGGGATTAGCAACCGCCACCTGAATAGGGTCAGCATCGAATAAATAAAGAAGCAATAGGAATGTCTCTAGATAGGTGATCATACATCCTAATGGGAGCGACCCACATAGCCATGCTGCCTGCCCGATTTTTGTCATTTCCCGGTTGATGAGGCTTGAGGCTAGAACTTTATCTCTAGAACATCTGGTCATCATTCCCTTTGAATGCCACATCATCAGATCCGCCAGATCACACTTGATTGACGTCCACAAAAATACTCTAGTTTATTTAGCTAGAGAAAAACCATTTCTCCGCCATCAACTATCGTACGTTTGGAGAAATCAACGCATGTAATTCCTTTGGAAATACTCTGTCAGACATCCGTCCATACAAGTCATCCAGGAACAGGATGAACCGAAGGTACTCTCCTACTGCATCTCATATAGGAATCACCCCATGAATCAGTAGCGAGAAGTCCTTGCAACCCGTAGATTTCAACTACGACAGAATCACAAATCAAAATAACTCTGGCTGCAGGCCAGATAAATTCAACAAGTAGTCCTTCCGCTTATGAAGATCCACGGTCTTCATTTGCTCCGTCTTCAATCGACGTTTGCACGTATTTGATGGTAGGAATGGTTTTCGAATATAATTCGATCCCGGACTTTCCATACCAACAAGCGTATTGGTCTAGTTTGATAGTCGGTGTTTTAACTATCAAATAACAATAGTGTGAACACAATGAGTTTTCTGATTCAGTATTTGGCACAACTCGACCTCTTTTAAAATATATTTAACCAAATTCCCTTTTGACTAACTTTAACTGATTTACTTTGATTGATTAACTCTAACTTGACTAACTCGACTTATTTAACTCGACAAACTTGACTTGATTACTCCTATTAACTAATACTCGACTTAACTCCATTCGCTTGACTCTAGATCGCAGCGATCACAATGGTTACGCCTGATTCCCTCAGGAAACATCCGACCGCCGTAGGCTATCTGCAGCCCTGCGAGTTTCGCTAGCTGTCGTACACGATGGAACTTTTTCCTAGATAACTTTGTTTGACTAACTCTAACTATATTCACTCAACTCTAATTGAATAACAAATGTTTAATATAATTGAAATCACTATTCTTACTTCTTTTGAAACTGATAATTGCAATATTATTAAATTTACAAATCTTGCATCAGATTTTGATATTTCTTATATCAGATAAACCAATTCATCACCTTCACTCACGTCAAACTAATACCATTCCTCGATAATAGTGAAGCCAACCAAGTTGGGGTATTTTAGTTACCTCTCAGACCTTGATCGATAACGTTCTTATCTCAGAATAATATCAGTTTGTCACTTAACCACCGATATTCAAATCTCGTTCACAAATCTTGATTTCAAAATCTGAGTTTACACAATCGTTTCTTACATTTGAAATCCTTGCTCAAAATCATCTTACTTAACTCCTTTAATTAAGTAAATACCCACTAAAACCATCTTTAACTTAAATCAGCACTTCGCTTGTACATTTTTATTTAAAATCAAATCTCTCACAAAACTCTCATCGCCTTTCTATTTTACTTTATCACTACTTAACCTTCCCTTAGTTGAATTCTAACTAAGGTCATCATTTTAATTATAACCAAAAGGTAAAATTTACTATACTCAAGATAGTTGACTTTTGGCATTGACTAAGTACAGTATAACCATCGTTTTAAAATCTTCGTAACTAAAATTTTACTTCACTAACCCCAACTATTCAATAATCCCCTTACATTTATAATTGATCAAAGATTATCTATTATTTCCACTATTCATTAAACTAAATGAATATCCAATCAAATTAATCAGACTACTCAATTTAACTAACAACGGTTGATTCTGCCAACTGTACATGTCCGTCAACAGTTAACTGAATTACATTTTTCATTTCCCCTTTTAAATTAGTTTAAATAACTTAATTGATTTAAATCGCTATTTAATTGTTTAAAACAATTATTTAAATTAACCAACCCGTAGGTAAATCCTTGGGTTTTTCCTCTGCTTTCAAACTGGTATAATCCTTTTAAATAATCCCTTTAGACTCGATTAAAATATATATATTTATAAATTCCCATTTAAATCCTTATATAATCTAATTTAAACTTAAACCCAGTTTTAAAATAATTAAAAAATTTAAAACTGCGTCAATTCACCAAAAGGTCAACTGATGTCTGACACAACACAATTTGGCCATTCACTGCCAAATTTCCAGTCAACACTGTCGGTTGATTTTAAACACAACACAGGTGCATATCTATTCAACCATCAACATACAGACAGGTTTTTGTGTCAGTCAAGGTGAACAATTCATATCTATGCATAACAAATAAAAATACAGTTAATTTGAGGAATCCGGTTGGATCCCTCCAACCTGTCCTTCTCTGCATCACAGATGTCAGTTGATAAAAATATATGAATTAAATAATTGATGGATTATAAATAACTGCAATCAACAATAGCAACCAATTTGCATCCATCGCAACCAATCAACCAATCTAGACTATTAACTATAAAATATATTTTTCTGTGAATGTACCACATCACAGGATTCCAGAAGGTGTGAGAATTAACTCACCAGAGTTTGTTCTGGTCGACGGTTGACGCGTTTGCCGCTTTTAATTTTGAATGGACGTTCAAAATTAGCTGAATTTTCAACTGTCTCGGATCAGTGCCTAGTCAGTGCCATCGCCTAGGCCTCGTCCCTGCGATCCCAACGTATCCAATTTCGTCAAATTTCGTTAACGTATGTGCAAGTTATGCTCGTTTAAAGATTGTAAAAATTATACGATAATTAAATAAAACTAATTTCTACTAATTACCTATTTAATTACCTGGTCAACTATCTTGCCACGTCATCCTTGTACTGAAGGAAAACACGGCTTCCTTCCCCTCTGTTTGCTCGTGCCTGATTCTTCCTTTTGCCTTACGGTGAAAACAAAGCTCGCCCCTTCAATCCGTCACCAAGGACAACCTCCGCCACCAGACGCCTACCTGGGCCGACCCCCATCTCCGCCGTCGTCCTAGCTGTCATTGCCAGCAGAGCCCGACCCCAGAACCCCTCCGGCCACCTGAAATGACCAAAACTCCAATTGTCGTTCATCTGCCAATTTCTACGCCGTCCGACCACAAGGCCCCACCAGACCACCGTCGATCGACGACCCCCTCTTCCACCTTCGACTACACTTCAGACCCCAACACCAGAAAGTACCACAACCGCCGGAATTTGCTAAAAACCAAACGCCACTTTTAAAAACAACTCAAAAACTGACCCCTCCGATCATCTCTCGATTTCTCCGACCACAGACCACTAGAGGCCTTGAGACCACCTCCAAATCGAAGGTTTTTCTTCCCTCTACGAAAGCCCTAAGGTCACCGTACCTCAAATCAACCATAGCTCCTTAATTTGGCCTAAAAACGAAAGTGATTTTCCATGGTTTAACACCGATTCCGGCCACCACAGTTGACGAGACTCCCCCAACTTTTTACAGTAGGTAGAGGACGAGCCGATCTACAACTTTCTCTTTGGTTGCCATAGAAAAACCCTCACGGATTGGAAGATACAATTGATTTTGTAAAGAGGGGCTTTATTGCAAAATTACATGATGAAAAATGGAATGGGCTGGCCATTTCTGATCATAGGGTTTTATATAGTGTAGTGAAAATATATTTTAAGTTGATTTGACGATTGACGCTGACTAACGATTTTTATTTCGTACCTATCACTATTTCGAACATCATTTATTCGCTGTTGCGCTCACATACAAACCCCGTTTGAGACGCGACTGGACAGCATAGTATATTTTGACGATACGGTCCCAACGAAACTTGTTTCGTCGAATTCCGTGTCCGTTTGCTCAAATAGCGTTTGTACACGTCCAATTCGATCGATTTATTTTACATTTTATTTTTCCACACTCACAGAATAACCCCGATTGATGCGCCGTCTGAAAATCTAGCAATAATTTATTATTACGATCCCAACAAAATTTATTTCGTCGAAAACAGAGGTCGTTTGAAAAATGTCCCTTTTGAGCTGGCCAATTTGAATTAAAATAACCCAATTTTAAAATACTTCAATATAAAGATATTAAAATATCACGATTGGTCATACCCGACCAGAATTTGATACATTACCATGGAAAAATACCCCGGGTTGAATTCCAAGCCAAATTGATATATAAAATATTTAAAAACAGTTATTTTATATAAAAGCAGCGCTATATATATAAAGGAATTCCTGGCGCTGTTTTTCTGAGAATTTGATTTGGACATAAAACAAAATCTACACGATGAAAACTAGATTTTTCTCTTCCATTGGAAAGATATCGTCAAGCCAGTCCCGACGTTACTTGTTTCGAGGAAATCCGACTTATTATGGGCCCTGTACGGCCATTTAAAGTTCAAAACGCCAAAACGCGAACTGCCGCGCCGCTACAGCTCGTTAATTAATTAAATTATAAACCATATATATTCGTCGTCGTTTTCAAAACGAATTGTCACAAAAATTTCAGTATAAACAATATTTGACCACTTTAAACTGTCCCATCACAATATATTTCAAATTCGACAATTTTCCATATTTTGGAAATTAAAATAATATTTATTATTTATTTTAAATAATATATTCACAATATAATCATTAAATTCGATTATTTAAATTCAAACCAATATTTTAAATAATTAAAATAATTAAAAATATTCCAAATAAATAGGCAGAAAAATACGGGTCGTTACACATTACCAAAAAGTGAGGTGAAGTAGTTGATGAATGCCAGATTTACCCCCTCCTGAGTATCTTGAAGCTGATTATCCTTGTCCAAGATGGTGAAAATGTTTTCTCTCCTATGTTTGGCTTTAAGAGCAAAGTGGAAAAATTATGTATTTCTTTCACCCTCTTGAATCCATTTTAATCTTTCTTCCTGCTTCTTCATAAGAGATTCAGAGTATAATGCATTTGTAAGGTTTTGAGAGCATTCACTTTCTTAGATGGCAAGGGTTGGATTATTCACATCAGAAGGCGTTTTAGCCTGAATAAGTTCCAGTTGTTCAGCCAATAAATCAGATTGTTTAGAACCTATACAAAATTTATTTCTAGCCCAATTAGTTAGTTCATGCCTAAGAAGTTTGCGTTTTCTATGCAGAATTAACACTAGGTTGCCATAACAAGTCTTGCTCCAAACTTCATCCACTAAGCCTTGAAAGTCCTCCTCATAAATCCAAGAATTGAAAATTTTAAAGTTAGGCTTCCTGATTAAACCCTGATCACCTAAAAATAAAATTTGTGGAGAGTGATCAGAGAGTTCAGGCAGTGGTAAATAATTATTCAATGATGGCCAGATAGTAAGGCTAGAGTAGTTGCAGAAAGCATGATCTATCCTAGAGAATGTTCTAGGGCCATCTCTTTTCTTATTATTCCAAGTATATTCAACCTTAGAAGCATGAATTTCAATCAAATCAGAGTAACTTATAGCTATTTAATTGGATTGACTTCACCGAGAGCGACTACACTTCCACCAATTCTGTCAAATAGTTTAAGTGGTGAATTGAAGTCACCACACACAATCCAAGGGTGTGTATATTGCTTAAAATTGGGAAGAAGTTTGTACATTTTCTCTCTAGAATTGGTAGAGTTGCAAGCATAGATAAAAGTGAGGTAGTAGGAGGTTTAGATGGCAAGTGAACATTGTGACAGTGCACAAGTTAATCAATAGACATTATCTTAGAAAGTTTGTGGATATTTGGATCAAATGATATGCATATTCTACCATAAGCTGCATCATCTAGGTTATTAACAAATGACCAAGAAGGATTAACATACCTAGCAGCTATTTCTGTTAGTTGTAGATTAAATTTGATTTCTAGGATCTCCAAGATACTAAGATTGTACTTGTGAATTAAGCTTTTTCATGCATCGAGCTTGAAATCCCGATGAGCACGGCTTACATTCCAAACTCCTATTGTTTGTAACAATAATCAAACTTCTGCTGTTCTGCATTCCTTTTCTTTTGCCTAGTCATTGGGCTGGAGTTTGGTGTTGACGTAGACATAACAACCACTTTCTTTTTCTTACCATTCTTTCTATTAGATGTGTTGTCAGAGGAACCATTATTATTCCTAATAGTATCCCCAGTATCCCTGATGTTAAGATATGCATCTGGTGGTACTATGTTGTTATATGGGTATTTCTTTGCAGTAGTAACTAGTTCCATTGAGGTTCCTACAACACAATTTAAGGTTTCAGCTAGCTTGAGTATTTTTGCAGCTCCTATAACATCAGTTCCATGACTCTGCAGCAAGGAAGGATCCTTAGTTGCTTGAGTGATATTGGATAATAAGGGCATACCACCATTCAAGTCATTTCTTTGTTGCATATTCTCAATTATTGATTGGGTGTTATTACCCAAACCAGAACTATTGCCTTTAGGTTGCATATACAAGCCTGATTCTTTGTCCTTTCCTGCAACTATATCATTGCCTACTCCTGCTTTATCTTTAATGGTAGGAGGATCCTTTCATCATTCCCCTCTTTGTTTTTTATTTGATGATCATCAATTCTTTCATTATCATGTGAGCTATTGCCATTAATAGTAATTTCATCCATTTGAGGGGTTTTTGCCTTATCGACCATTATTTGAGCTTCCTTTGCTAATTCAGCTTCCCTACTTGCTTTTTCAACGATTTCATGCATTTCATTCAACCCCCATGCTATTTTTATATTAATTTTACCCTCTTCTAATTCTTGCATTTGTTGCTCATCTAGAAGGTGATCAATAACAATGGTTGAACTTCCATGATCAACAGGTTTATTGTAGGTGGTTCTATTAAAGTTGGTAGTGCTTGACTTGTTTTTCCCCTACTCTCGGCCATTTTTGCACTTTCCTTACTACATTCAATCTGCCTTAATTGTTCCTTTGCTTTGCACATATGTCCCTTTGCTGATTTTTTACAGGTGCATCCTTTTTCAAGTTAGCATCATCAGTCTTATTAGTGGCTAATTTTTTTCTCACATGATGTTGTAGTATGGCCAAAGACTTTACAATAAGTACACACATCTGGTTTCCCTAGATAATTAACTTTAATACGATGTGTACCTCCATCAGGAGTTTCAACCAAGAAATCCTCAACAAGTTTTTGGTTTGGATTAACATCAATCAAGCATTTGGTGTATTCAATTCTCTCGATCTTTTCTGTCATCTCATCCATACATATAAGTCTTCCAATTCTGCTTGCCAACCTATTGATGCCCATGTGTGACCATGCAAAGATGGGTATGTTGGACATTTGAATCCACATTGGCACAGATTTACCATTCCACAAACATTACTAATTTTAGCATTGTATGGTTTAATTAAGAATAACTTACTTTTCGTAAGAATTGGGTCAGTAGTGAGGATCTTTAATCTATCCTCCTTATTTGTAAAATGGAAAAGGAAAATCGTTCCATCAAATTTGATCTTAAAAGTCCCTTTCGATCTCCATATAGCCTTCAACTTCTGCATAACCATCATGTATGGTAGTGGTTGATCAAGAAAGAAGCCTACTAATGTATCTATCCACACTTTTTCACCTACCTGTACAACCCCGATTGTGTGCTTCATTACATTGCCAACATAGGTAGGCTTCATATCCATGGGTATGTACTTCCCTGCATTGGAAAGCAAGCGATTGAACAAGGAAGTCTATACGCGTTGACATGGAATGTCTTGCTTTGGTGGAGATTTCTTAGCCGAGGAGATGGCACGGGGATGAGTGGAGGGTCGGGAGGTGTCGGCTGTGACGTTGGTCGTGGCGGAATAAGTAGAAATGGAACATGCAGCAAGCTCGATGTTTGAATTAAATGGGAGAGAAGCAGCAGAGCTAATAGCCATTATTGTATAATTTGAAGCTTGAGAATTATCTTATAGCACATTTTGAGAAAATGATGAATGAATGCTAAACTTATCATGTAAATCGTTATGTTTGCATAAATATGGGTTACCCTTGTCAAGCATACCACTAAACTGAAATCTTGAGTTCTCAAAATGAGAATGGCAGTAAATATCATTTTGTTTTCTCATGTTTCCTGTAAATAACACAAGTATAATCTACTTTGTTTAATTCTGTTTTTAGTAGAAACCTGCTAGCTCGACACAAAGTTTAATAGTTTTGCTTTTATTTGGATCCAAATTTTTATTATTTATTATTTAAATAATATGAAGAGGGAACACAAATATTGTTCAATCTCCAATCCCCATTATAGATGATAGTAGTTAGCCCTTATGCAAGTGCTAAGATTATTTCCATTAAACTATGAAAATTATAATGATAATATAAACAAATTCATTTTGAATAGATCCATTAATTATAGCTTTTAACATTAGTTTCCAAGCAAGAGATGCAATCTGGTCAACCTGCATAATTTAAAAAGTTTTTACTAATGTAATATCTTCCATTATGGCATGCAGACTTTGTGAAAATTTTGTTTAATGAATTTTAGCCAGTAAAATGATGAAAGAAACAAGCTAGCGAGCGAAGTGTTAACGACCCAGAAAGTAAAAAATAATAAGTATTTCATTTTTATTTGAATATTTCACATTTTCATTGAACATTGGAAATGCTGACATACACAAACATGTACGAAGTCTAGGATTTTTTGGATAACTGGAAAGCATCTCATCTTTAGAACTAATTATTACATATTACCAAATATTAATGATAAATGATAGTACTTAAGCATGTTGAATGGATTAATCTAGAAGCTTTGGATAAAGGACATTCAAGTATTAATAATCTCGTAATTGCTATATTATATCTTGTTTCTATTTTTGGTATTCAACTATATTCATATCCATAGGTCATTTAAAACTTTTTTCTCGGATAAAGTAAGTATTATATTCCAAAAATCATTTGGTTTTAAAGGCTGAATAGTACATCACTTGGTTGAAGTTGATTAAAGTACAAAATTATGTACGAAAATGGATTACCTGCAATGCAGAAATTATTTATCTTTTAAACTTTAGTTTCAATTTAATTCGAACTTTACGTGACTTCCATCTTTCTAGTTTTTTGTTTATCAGAGAAGACCTATACTATGAGATACAAACTTTGCAAGGAAATGTAATATGCTTCTCATGTAAGCCAAATTGATTGCATGATTTTGCAAAAATTGATTGCATACTTCCCTATTTTGATCTTTTACCTGATATTTCGAACTTGAACCTGTTTGTGAATTGTTTTGCTTGCTAATTTGACGTTGTTAATCATTGTTGTGTTATTGGACCTGTACCACTTGTGAGTTTAGAACTGCACTAGTCTTTTGAACTCCTTGCTTCATACCCAGTTTTGTTGTAATTGTTGAGGTTGTCAAGGGTGTTTTTGTACAACTGACCTCTTTGAGAGCTTGATCGTTTAGTGTGGTATTTATTGTACATAGTTGTGCTTTTGCACCTGTTTTGTTGCCTATCTGCACTGCTAATTTTTTTGTCGAGTTGCTTCCACATGTTCATTGCACATACCCTTGGCCTTAAACTACACTTGTCTCTTACTTGAACTGGTTTGATAATTGAAACTGATCTTGTGAAATTGCAGTTAAACATATCTTGTATAACAAAAAAAATGGTTGCTACATATTGCAGCAGCAAACAAAGATATGAAAAGGGCCATGTTTCTTATACAATACAATATAATCCTTTATTTGTTGGGTGATCGAATTGCATATTATTAATTAGCTAAATAAATGCCATGTTGTTTATAACTTTTATTTATAGAAGGCTTATATGTTTTATTTGAGTTAAGAATAGGTAACCTTAGAGCTTATGGGATTCATTGGCAATTGTGGCTCACTGTTTCTTGCAAATAAGTTAAATAACTTGCTTAATACACTATAATAAAGGTACATTTTCAGATTAGATACAACGATATATATATATATATATATATATATATATATATATATATTTGTATGTATGTATATGAGGAGCGCTCCGGGGCATCCCTTTTTTTGCAGCACCCCTGTTGCACCCTGATAGAAAACCAGAATCGAGATGAAACAGCAGTTTATTATTGAAGAATGGTAATACAATGTGACGACCCAAACCCCATACGACGGTGGCAAGGGTAATCTTTGGAATATAACACATAAACAGGTAACAGCAGAACAGAAATAAATAAATACACCAGATAATGTACAATAGAATACACTGGATAAACATAATCATCAGAGTTACACAGTATACAGGATCATACTTAGTACAAAATATAGTTCAGCTTTACATAAAATGTCTACAATGGAAAAGAAAACATAATATGTACAACAGAAGCTGAACAACATAAAAAGAGATAAATGATAGAATCCATCTTCAGCTCCAGCTATCCAGAAAAAGCCTGCTAAAACCTAAATACAAGGCTGCCCATGTAGAAAAAGGGGCACCCGAGTTTGCAAGTGAAACAAACTACGAGTCAGTCATGGGACTGGTATGAGAAACCTACTTAAAAAATTTTATAATATGGCCAATCACAGGACCACGCCACTTTCGCGGAACGGGTTTACTCCATTGGATTGCTAGTGCTTCAAAACAAGTAAATCTTTCTAACATCGGAATGCTTTTCATAAAAATGAAGCCACTATAAGACTCAGTTCCCATCACATAATGCAACACAAACCGGAGGATAGAGTTTTACCTTATAATGGCCAAAATATGCTTGATACGAGCAAAACAAATCTTTTGATATTATTGCTAGTGTTTATATGTTTCAAAAACAATTTTGATCATAACTATCAATCCTAGACGGCATTAATGCCCCATACCACTATGTCGCCATATATAGATATTAAATCAAATCCGCACGATATCGTATTTGGAAATTGGATTCCGTCATGAACCAAGGCCAGGGATCGTCCTCACTGCTTCGAGACGCTCTAGCCCGTGTCTCAGGACCCAGACTCAGGTGGGACCTTGGATCGTCAGGGCCGGTCCACCGATGTGGATTAAAATACATGAACACTGCGTTTCCCCGCCCTTTGGGGTGTAAATGAGTCCTACGACTCCATCGGCTCCACATAGTCACCAATATATCCGAGGCGCCTCGCAACAGCAACAACCACATAGGTGAAAGTAATATAAATGTCAGGGATGGCAGGTCACTGACACCACCCTAGCTAGAAGGAAACGCATGTCCTCCCTGAAGTCCTCTCCCGTTTCTGATCCATACCGGGGTGTGAGGCCTGCGAATTCACGTTATACACAAAGTTATGCCACACAGGCGGTGCTTTGATCATCAACCACAAAGCTCTGCTTTTCAACAAAAACTTCGATCATTGCATCTCAGCATGCCACACAGGCAATTCACTCTATGCAACTGATGTCTATCATTCACACAGAATGAAATCCAATGTCAGACACGCAGTCTATTTACAGGTCCATTCTGGGTCTGAACGAAAGCAGAGGATCTTTATTCCTCGCACATCCGTACAATTAACATGTACGTCCGGATGGCTACTACTTCAGCCCCTTCAAGGTAGCTACTCCTATCTTGAGCATCAGTAGCACCCCTCCATTCGACGTGAAGATCATCGGTCTTGCACCGTCTTCAAATCTTCGACTTTCAATCGTCGATCAATTATTTGAAATGAGAATCAACTCGGCCTTTTCAAATAATTCACGTATATTTAGAATTTCAAATCAATTCATTTCAATGGTTAAATTATTCGATATCACTAATTCTGTTCTTTAATGTAATTTTCACGCCAAACACATTCAACCATCAAATATCACATAAACCGAGCAAATTCAGTTTATTTCCATTCCATATCGTTTATAATATTTTATCACGATTTATCGCTATTTTTATTTATTTCAAAATAGCCAATTCACTCAAACGACGCTTCAGGCCATAACGCGGCCGTGGCGCTGTTTTTCTTCAGATTTGATTTACACATATCTAAAAATCTAACTGTTGGATCTTCACAAATTTTATATCATTAGAAAGATCTTTTCAAAACGAATCCAACGGTTTCTGTTTTGGGAAAATCCGACGGTCGGATCTCCCGGTACAATCGTTTGAAGTTACGATTTCAAAATACGAACTGCAGCGTCGTTATTCGATTTAATTGAATTATATTTATATATATAATCAATTTTGGCGTTGTTTTCACTCAGATTTGAATTAAACATTCCAGACAATCTAACTGTTGGATCTTCACAAAGTGGGTGTCGTTGAAAGGATATTTCCAAAGCGAACCCAACGGTTTCGGTTTTGGGAAAATCCGATGGTCGGATCTCCCGCACTAATCACTTGAAATCACGGTTTCAAAACACAAGCTGCAGCTTTGTTATTCTATTTATTTTAATTATATTTATATAAATGTATATAAATATAATTCTTTCTTCGATTTCAAAACTATATTCATTTCATTTTTTTTTTGATTCATTATATTCATTTCATATATTTGATAAAAATGATATTTTTATCATCAAAAGTATTTATTCAACACATGAATATTTTAGCACTTCTTATTCACAATAAAAATGTAGATTTTATTGTTCAATCCATATATTCAACACATGAATGTTTTTGACTTCACACATACGATAAAAAATATGATTTTTATCGTTCTAGTCCTTTATTCAACACATGAATATTTTCTATAGTTTATATATACAATAAAAAAGTGATTTTTATTGTTAAACAATTTATTTCAAAACACGATTATTTTATATAGTTCATACATAAGGTAAAAATGTTATTTCTATATTTCAAAGAATTTATTCAACACATGAATTTCTATTCAACACATGAATTCCTATTCAACACATGAATTTCTATTCAACACATGAATTTGGTTTCAACACATGAATTCTATTCAACACATGAATATAGTTCGATAGTTTATATATATATAATAAAAATGTGATTTTTATTGTAAAACAATTTATTTCAAAACACGATTATTTTATATAGTTCATACATAAGGTAAAAATGTTATTTTTATATTTCAAAGAATTTATTCAACACTTGAATTTCTATTCAACACATGAATATAGTTTCAACACATGAAAATAATTCTAACACATGAATATTATTGAAAATTTCGGCAGCATAACGGCAGGGTAGTTAAAACCGGCACCGTCCCGAGTACGGCTCCTCGCTCTACCTTAAAACCTCGTGGTTTTTTACAATGGGGATTTCAATATCTAGTCCGTACGCAGACGAATTTTCCCATATTCTAATCCTATTGGGGTTTCAATCACAATCAATCATTTCAAATCAACCATTCATGATATTCACCAAATTTCACATCAACCAATAATCCAAACAATATCACAACCAATATACATCATCCATGGTCTGTGGACGAGGGGAGTATATATATATATAGATATACATATATAACTATATTTCGATTTCATTTCAATTTATTTCAACGCATATATCACTTTTACAACGCATATATAACTTATACATCGAACATACAACTTATACAATGCTTATACATGTGGTGTACAACGCTTATATAACTCAAACATCCACTATATAAATTATACGTCGTTGTTTTCCATATCGTTTATAAATTAGAAATCTCACATTGGGTTCCACTCCACCAAAAATTGCAGAAGGCTCAGAAAAATATGCGGTCTCATCTAAAATGTAGAAGACGTCCACACGAGTCCACTGTCTCTTGTTTCATTGAATTTCATCAACAAACGAGAAAGATATGATTTTTATAGTGAAATCAAAAACCGTAGCGATTTAAAGTGCTATAATCAGTTTAAAATAAATTAAACCGTTACCTCAGCTATTCGTTCAAAACTAGGTTTTGATTTTTACTCCAATCTGTGCAACGATATGAGGATCGAGCGACGCAGCGTCGAAGAGGAAAGAGAGGCGAGCAAGCGTAGGGTTGTGGGGTCCACTTCGGTGGTCGGAGGCGTGCTCGGCGGCATCTTGAAGTTGCTAACTTCTAGGGCGTGAATCTCGATGCAGAAGAGGAGAGGGAGGGCGAGGTTAGGACGGATTTGAAGAGGAAGGCGAGGGCTTCAGAAAACTTCAAAGGGCGGGGGTGTAATTCGCCGTGGTTTGATCAGAAAATGGAAGGGAAGTGGCGAAATCGGTTCGTCGTCGATCGGGAGGGTGGAGCGGGTTTCTAGGGTTTTTTATTTTAATTTATGAATTGAAAATTCCTATTGGTCGAGGCTTTATTTAATTTTTAAAATAGTGTTTCTTCATAGAACACCAATCCAAACCCAACGACTATTGCCCTTAGCTAAATACCCCCATTCCGAACACAATGGGATATGCTTCGTAGGCCCATTCGACCTTTTCAGTCAGTTTTTCTTCAAATTAAAATATAAAACATTCAATATTTGATTTGAACGTACATTTCAATATGTTGGGGCCACATACTGATTCTAAACATTCCCGAAAAATAAATCTAGCTATGTTTTGACAATATGGTCGCAACAAAACTAGTTTCATTAAATTCTGAGACCGTTTGAAAAATGGCCATTTTCTGGTCGATCCAATTTAACTATAATTGACCAAACACATTTTCCTTCGCCACGCTCACATATTAACTTCAAAAATTATGGAATTTGAAACCTAGTAATAATTCGACATCTCGGATCCAGAAAAAGTGGTTTCATCGAATTCTGAGGTCGTTTGCAAAAGGTCTATTTTCACGGGCTATATATTCTCTATAACGACCTTTCTGAAAATTCATTTGGCCATAACTTTTGATTCCTGCTATGAAACTTCGATTTTTCAGATTCATTAGAAAGATATTCACTAACTGATTTAAATATTTTTTGTTTCACTAAAATCCATTTTATTTTGCACTCGGTACAGTCAGTCAAAGTTTGAATTGAAATTTTGAAACAGCCGCGCCATTTCAGGCCATGTTTATAATTAAAATTAATTATATTTATTTTCAAACATTGATTCAAACATACTTTTCGTTATTATTATTTAAAATATTTATTTTAAATATTTAAAATCCACTAAAATAGCCAATTTAAAATTTTTAAACTGGTTCAGAATTTCCGGGTTGTTACATACAAGAATGATGCAAATTATGTAGAGGAGTCCTCTATTTATAATACAAGAAATAAATGTATACGACATGAATAATGGGCATGTAAAGACCCGTATTTTTACGGTATTATAAATAATTTATTCAATTATTTAAATAATGGTTTGGTAATTTAAAATGACCAGAATTAAATAATGCTGAATATTTAATTAATATAAATAGTAGAATAATATATTTAATTCCGAAATAATCAGAATTAAGTTGAATTGACAATATTGTGTGAATTGTTCAATTTAAAATATATAATTCAGTTTAGAGTTGAATTATAATAACAAATTTATTTATAATAATGAATTTGAATGTATAATTATATTATAATTATAATCGATCTCGAAATGGCATGGTAGTTCATAATTTGGTGATTCAAACTTTAATTGAATATACAGAATCTGTTCTAAATCGGATTTCTGTGAAACAAGAAATGTTTGAATCTGTTGAACGGTATTTTTCTAATGAAAGAGTAAAAATCGAGATTTCATCGTGTAGATTGTGAGTTATGTCCAAATCAAATTTTTGAAAAGTCGCTATGGAATTCCTTTATAATTTATAATGATTTATTTAAATTATAAAGGATTTTTAATATAAAGTGAATATCGATATGACTGGGAACTTTGAAATATCGAGTTATGAATCCCGACGTATTTATTTTGGAGTTGTACGATATTCTATGTGAATATATATACAATAATATTAATTTATTTTAATTAAATTAAATTATTTTAAATATATTAATATTTAAATTGGTTTATTTATAGCTTTAAAAATAGCCAATTTTGCAAACGGACTCTGTTTTCGATGAAACTAATTTTGTTGGATCCGGAATATTAAATTATTGCTAGATTTCAATTTCCATGATTTTTGGAGTTAGTATGTGGCCGTACGGATTTTTAATGTGAAAAATAGTCAATAATTTGACTTTAAAAATACGTTGGATGAGCAAACGGACTCAGAATTCGACGAAACAAGTTTCGGTGGGTCCGTAATATCGACTGTAGCTACATGTCCATTTTTATCGAATTTGGATATTGTACGTGATTGTAAGAATTTTTAACAGTAATACAAGTAATGACTCATTAAAAATAAATAAAATAATCAATATAAAATTATTTAAATTTCCTTATAAATACACTACCCTCCTTTCTAAACCTAACCACATTTCTCTCTGGTCAAACACAGCGACTCCACCTCTCATGTAAACGTGAAAATATTCATTGTTTAGAAAATCAAAATAATCCCAATAAAAAATCAACAAATCCTCAAACTTATATATTCATGATCCTAGAGCGATTCTCTATAAGTGGGTATAATTTTAGAAGGGTTCGACAGAAATTTGGTTCAATCAAAATTGTACAGCGACTGTTCATCGATCTTAGGGTTCCACGCTATGGATTTTTCGGAGCATTGTTTCTCGAATTCAATGTGGTTTTTGAGGTTAGCATGAGAATTAGAACTGGCACGCGAAGTTTGGTGAAATTTTGTTTCATTTGAGTTTGGTGTTCTCTAGGGATGGCATGAAAAACAACTATAGTTGCATTTCATCTGAAGATTTCGAGTTGGAGAAAATGGATATAGGTTGAACGAGATTTTAATAAGGAGGAAGATGGTGTTTTCGGATTTTGTTTTAATGAAGTAGAAGAGGAGAGATGGGGAAAGACAGAAGGCGACAATGTCTGAAATGGTGGAGATTAGGAGGAGTGACAGGATCTGAATGGAGGACGCGAGTTTGACAGTTTTGGTATGTGGAGCTGTAGAATTTGTCGGGGAAGATTGTGGATATTTTTTTGTGTGGTTTATTTTGGAATGTTGAAGTGGAGAGAGGGAATAAAAGAAGTGGAAGCACGACCATCAAAATGGGATACTAGGAGTCTGGTTTTCAAGTAGTGGAAGAAGAATAGGAGCGGCGGTTTAAGGGTATGCTGACGTGGACCTTTGAATGGATAATGGTATATTAGTGTTAATTAATATATAATAGTTTAGTTAATTACTCGTTAATATATTCAAACATGAAAATGTCATAACTTCCTCATACGATTTCAGAATTTCGTGAAACAAGATCCTTTGGGATCGTATGAACGAGCGCTACAAATGGAATTGATTGGGAGTAAATTGGAGCTCGTTACAATTTATAGCGAAATAAATTGTTTGATCTGAATCGACGATCGATTATCCTTATTTAATGATGATCGTCCAATGTGGATAAATCTCACTAACTTTGCACAGTTTATCTTTTTATAACGTATTTTTAGAATTGATAAATGATGGTTGATTGATGTGTGTTGATTGTTTGGATGAACTGCTAATTTATTTGGTTGAAATTATAGATCGGGTAATATATATAAAAAAATATCTATCGTTAATAAATTGATTCTATTTATCAGAATATTTCATATCGAAATGAAATGGATGTTATTTATATTGTTTAACATTTGTGATGCAGGGAAACAGGTTGGAGGGATCCAACTGGACTCCTCAATATTTATATTACTGTTTGTTTTCATATATTGTGATATATGATGTGATATATATTCTGTTGTTGATTATGTGTGTTTGGATGATATTGATCATGGTTATTTGGTATTTTAAATACCATAAGAAATACTGGAATGTAAAAAGGGAAATTTCAAAGTGTATATTGAAATAAAAATATTTATATTAAATCAAAGGATTTTATAAAAGGGATTTGTGAAGTGGATATTGAATTTTAGAAAATAAATAGAATTATGAAAGGAATATTTATTTATAAAATAAATAGAATTATAAAAGGAAATATTTGGAAAATAAATAGAATTATAAAAGGAATATTTATTTATAAAATAAGTAGAATTATAAAAGGAAATATTTGGAAAATAAATGGAATTATAAAAGGAATATTTATTTAGAAAATAAATAGAACTATAAAAAGAAATATTTAAAAAATAAATAGGATTATAAAAGGGATTTGGCGAGATATAAAAGAATTATAGGAAATTGATTTAAATTAAATGTTTAATAGAAATGTATTTTAATAGAAAAATTAAGGAGAATAATTTATAAACAATGTTTATAAATTAAGGAAATATTTATCATTTGATAAATTGAATATATAAATCTAAATTTATATAGAGAAGTAAAATCGTTTTTAACACTGAAAATTAAAATGGAATGTGAACATAGTAGTTATAATGGAAATTTGCAATGAGATTATAAATGTTGGAAATGAAATAAGATTTGTATGAAAAATTCTGCAAATAAAAAAATAAATAGAATTTGGGTTTGAGATATTGTTTTTAAATACGAAATTAAACTGTTTTGATTATATAAAGAAATATTATTTATATTCTATGTGACAAATTGGATTAAAGTAAATACTTTGTAAATAAAATATTATAAAGGAATTTGGGGTTTGAATTAGGAATTTAAATGGAATTACTGAAATTAGAAACTGATTGGAAATTAGTTGAGTTGAATGGATATTTGGGTATCAATCTGATATTGGTTTCAGCCTTCGGGGTTTATACTTGGGAAGTTGTTCTCTTACTAATTTACAGTTAGAGACTGATAGAGGTGGGAAAATATTGATGCATGAATCAGAAAAGGAAATGTTTTCCAAAGTTAATAATGTATATTTTCTAATTTTAGAAAATATGGAATTTATGAATATATGGAAACGATAAATGGGAAATTGGGAAATGAAATGATGATTGATCGGTAAGATTTCCATTTGGGAATACGACCGTTGTTTGTACACATGTTTTCCTTTGATAGTTAAATCACCGACTATCAAAGATTTTGACCATTTCCGTTGTCAATACGGAAAGACCGAGATTAGATATATTATATGAAAACCACTCCATATGGCATTAGCGTTGCGAATCAAATATGATGAAGATAATTGAAGAAGGAGTTATGCAAGGGCTGTTCAGTAAATCCTAGGTAGAAATTGCCTTAGATGGATTTACAGAATAGTGCCTTCGGGTTGTCCAGTCCCAGGACAACTTGAATGGAAAAATGTCTGACAGAGTATATCTGGTAGATCGCATTAGTTGTTCAAATGTATTTACGTTGGTGGCAGGGAATTTGTTTCTCTTAGCTGTATACCCGTGGTATTTTTGGAGAAATCAATTTGTGATTTGGTGGGTATGATGATGTGACATTTAAAGAAAATAAAGATGTGATCTGTATAATGATACGTTATAACCTCAAGCCTCATCAACCGAGAAATGATAGAAATCGAACAGGCAGCATGGCTAAGTGGGTCGCACCCAATTAGGGTATATTATCATCATCTAGAGAATATTCATATTTCTTACTTCTTTCAATTCTTTATCTCCCGGGAACGATTATGTTGGTATACCAACCGTAAGGTAACAATATATTTGGAACATTTAAGCGAAATGAATGGCCGGTTATGTGTGGCTGAGTTACAAGATGTTCTTGTTGAACTCCAGTGTATTTCTTCTAGAGTACACTGACCGGAAGGTGGTTCCATACCTTGTCATAGTTGGAAATCCATTACCCAATAAGAGTCTGTGGTTTTTTATTGTATATTGTATATGTAGAACAAGAGATGAAAGCGTTCTGCTAGATTGTTATTTACTTAATTTAGACATTATTATAATATCAGAAGAGTGTGATATAAAGAATATTATGAGTAGTCGTAAGGTAAAAACCATCCGTGTTTATGTGTGGATCGGTCTTATGATTTTCCTTTCTTTTAAAAGAATTTTAAAATTTAAACAAATGGTTGGAGTTTACTCACACCAGTCACATGACTGACCAAGAGTTTTTTTTTTCCCTAAACTCTCGGGTGCCCAATTTTGTACGGGAAGTCAAGTAGTCGGGATTTTACAGATGTATTTGGAAAGCTTGGAGCAGGAGGCTTCAGGATTTTATAGCAATTGTTTTTCCGCTGTGTTGTAAGTGTTGTACTTTGATAATGATATGTATATTCAAGTACAGATTTATATTTCAAATTTATGTTGTATACTATATTTTATTCGTTCCGCTATGAGATTCATGTTACTCTGATGTTGTATTGGTGTTCTTCTTCTTTTATTCAAATTTTCTATCTTATCTATTCTCACCCTCTAACTTCTTTCATTAACTATGTAGTATTTCCGATGCTTGGATAATCAACATTGAGTTTATGTTGATTAACAAGGTCATAAATTCCCCGGGTCGTTACAGTGGTATCAGCGATGAAGGTTAAGTGATTACCTTGGCTCTATGGCGTGACTCGGTAGAGATGGGGTTAGTAATACCCTAGATTGAGTTGAGCGTATATATACGAGTGAACGTATTTGTTATTTTGATATAAAATGGTTTTATATTATGGAGATTTATTGGTTGAGTTGTTTATGGGTTCTGATCGATCAGTTTGATCCACCGTATCGGAAGGAGTTTCTAAACACTTGAATACGATGAACCGACTTAGTATGTTTTGAAAAGGGTAAATGAAATAATTTTACCCAAATTATAATTTTATATAAAAGAAAGTATAGATATTGGAAATATTATAGTATATTGGATGTGTTGGTTGTCATTATAATCAGATAAGGTTATAATTGAAATGGTTATGTAAATAACCAATCAGGATTCATATAAGTGTAATATGTGAAATCAGATAAAGGATATCTGAATTTAAATCAGAAATGGAATTAAAACTTGGAAATTTAAAAAAAAATGTTTATAAATGGATTGAATTAAATATATGAGAATTTTAAAATCCTGGGAGATTTTAAATTGTTTACAAGCATTATGAAGTGTATTTTGAATTGTTTTCAAAAATAGAGGTGGTTAAGAAATGAGTTTTGAAAATGTTATAGTATTGAAATCACTTCAGTCGCTGGGAAATAATTTTGATGATGCTGGCCACATCATCAGTGTTCATTTTCGAGTTCTAATTGACGGATTACTACCCAAGATATTTTTTTTGAATTGTTTTGAGGAAACAAGTTGTTTTGAATCCCGAAAAAGATAGTTTAATTTTTGATATGGTAAACGGTTTAAAACCCCAGGAAAAGATTGTTTGAATTAAAACAAATTAAATTGAAATTTGTGTAAACAACTTGGAATTTGGTATATAATTGGACCCGGTTGAGTAAATGGATTGATTTTTCAAATAAAAATCAGAATTATGATTTTGGGATGAAGATAATTGATTAGAGGAATTAATTAATTAATTAATTAATTATGTGGATGGAACTTAACGAGGTTAAGTAAGTTGAATTTATGAGTTCGGAGTTTGGAATCAAGAATGGAACTTTGGTTTGAAATGAAATTTGGTTTGGATGTGAGCAAGTGATTGGGTGAGGGTAAAATTGATTGGAGTTTGATTGGAATGACATTGTTATATGCTGAATTGATAGC
Organism: Allium sativum; assembly: GCA_030737875.1. Classification (NCBI taxonomy): domain Eukaryota; kingdom Viridiplantae; phylum Streptophyta; class Magnoliopsida; order Asparagales; family Amaryllidaceae; genus Allium; species Allium sativum. Next base: position 314,547,700 of record CM060913.1, read on the forward strand.
AGCTGGAAATGATATAATGATATGCCCGACAAAAGGTACAAGTTTATATTTTATACGAGTTTGGTGATTTTGAGCCTGTTTGGCAAGCCGCTTGGTTATTTTATTTTCTTTTGGGTTGGAGAAGGCATAGAGAGGCGAGTTGTAGTTGTACCGACTGACCCATACAAAGGAGGTGCGGGCGAAATTTTGGGGTGTTAGAAAATTTTCAGAATTTTTGAAAATTTTCGTTAGTAGGAATAAATTAATTATTTAATTAAAATTATTGGTTCATTTGTAAAAGAAGTTAATAAATAAACAAATAATTTTTAACCCAGTTAATAAGGTTTGTTTTCTACCTTAGCAATTACGAGGACAAAATTATTTTAAGGGGGAAAGAATGTAACGACCAGTATTTTTACGGTATTATAAATAATTTATTTAATTATTTATGGTAATTTAAAATGACCAAAATTAAATAATATTGAATGTTTAATTAATATAAATAGTAGAATAATATATTTAATTCCGAAATAATCGGAATTAAGTTGAATAAACAATGTTGTGTGAATTGGACAATTTAAAATTTATAATTCAGTTTAGAGTTGAATTATAATAACGAATTTATTTATAATAATGAATTTGAACGTATAATTATATTACAATTATAATCGAGCTCGAAATGACACGGTAGTTCATAATTAGGCTATTTGAACTTTAATTGAATATATGGAATCCGTTTTAAATCGGATTTCTGTGAAATAAGAAACGTTTGAATATGTTAAACGATATTTTTCTAATAAAAGAGAAAAATCGAGATTTCGTCTTGCAGATTGTGAGTTATCTCCAAATCCAATTTTCGAAAAGTCGCTTCGCTATGGAATTCCTTTATAATTTATAACAATTTATTTATATTATAAAAGGATTTTTTATATAAAGTGAATATCGATATGACTGGGAACTTTGATATATCGAGTTATAAATCCTGATGTATTTATTTTGGAGCTGTACGATATTCTATGTGAATATATATATACGATAATATTAATTTATTTTAATTAAATTAAATTATTTTAAATATATTAATATTTAAATTGGTTTATTTAGAGCTTTAAAAATAGCCAATTTTGCAAACGAACTCTGTTTTCGACGAAACTAATTTTGTTGGATCCAAAATATTAAATTATTGCAAGATTTCAATTTTCATGATTTTTGGAGTCAGTATGTGGCCGTACGCAATTTTAATGCGAAAAACAATTAACAATTTGACTTTAAAAATACGCTGATGAGCAAACGGACTCAGAATTTGACGAAACAAGTTTCGTTGGGTCCGTAATGTCGAATTGTAGTTGCATGACAATTTTTATCGAATTTGGATATTTTACGTGATTTTAGGAATTTTTAAACTGTAATACAAGTAACGACTCATTAAAAATAAATAAAATAATCGATATAAAATTATTTAAATTTCCTTATAAACACACTACCCTCCTTTCTAAACCTAACCACATTTCTCTCTGGTCAAACAAAGCGCCTTCACTTCTCATGTTAAAGTGAAAATATTCATTGTTTAGAAAATCAAAATAATCCGAATAAAAATCAACAAATCCTCAAACTTATATACTCATGATCCTAGAGCGATTCTCTACAAGTGGGTATAATTTTAGAAGGGTTCGACATAAATTTGGTTCGATTAAAATTGTACAGCAACTGTTCTTTGATCTTAGGGTTCCACGCTATGGATTTTCGAAGCATTATTTCTCGAATTCAATGTGGTTTTTGAGGTTAGCATGAGAATGAGAACTAGCATGCGAAGTTTGTTGAATCTGTTTCATTTGAGTTCGGTGTTCTCTCGGGATGGCGTGGAAAACAACTGAAGTTGTATTTCATCTAAAGATTTCAAGTTGGAGAAAATTGATATAGGTTTAACGAGATTTTAATAAGGAGGAAGTTGGTGTTTTTGGATTTTGTTTTAATGAAGTAGAAGAGGAGAGATGGGGAAAGACAGAAGGCGGCAATGTCTGAAATGTTGGAGATTGGGAGGAGTGACGGGATCTGAATGGAGGATGCGAGTTTGACGGTTTTGGTATGTGGAGCCGTAGAATTTGTTGGGGAAGATTATGGATATTTTTTTGTGTGATTTATTTTGGAATGTTGAAATGGAGAGAGGGAATAAAATAAGTGGAAGCACATCCATGAAAATGGGATACTGGGAGTCTGGTTTTCAAGTAGTGGAAGAAGAATAGGAGTGGCAGTTTAAGGGTATGCTGACGTGGACCTTTGAATGGATAATGATATATTAGTGTTAATTAATATATAATAGTTTAGTTAATTACTCATAAATATATTCAAACGTGAAAATGTCATAACTTCTTCATACGATTTCAGAATTCTGTGAAACCAGAACCGTTGGGATCGTATGGACGAGGGCTACACAATGGAACTGGCTGGGAGTGAATTGGAGCTCGTTATAATTTATAGTGAAATAAATTGTCTGATCTGAATCGACGATCGATTATCGTTATTTAACGATGATCGTCCAATGTGAGTAAATCTCACTAACTCTGCATAGTTTATATTTTTATAACATATTTTTAGAATTGATAAATGATGGTTGATTGCTGTGTGTTGATTGTTTGGATGAACTGCTAATTTATTTGGTTGAAATTATAGGTCGGGTAACATATATAAAAATATATATCGTTGATCAAATATTGATTCTATTTATCAAAATATTTCATATCGAAATGAAATGGATGTTATTTATATTGTTTAACATCTGTGATGCAGGGAAACAGGTTGGAGGGATCCAACTGGATTCCTCAATATTTATAATATTGTTTGTTTTCATATATTGTGATATATGATGTGATATATAATCTGTTGTTGATTATGTGTGTTTGGATGATATTGATCACAGTTATTTGGTATTTTAAATACCATAAGAAATACTGGAATGTAAAAAGGGAAATTTCAAAGTGTATATTGAAATAAAAATATTTATATTAAATCAATGGATTTTATAGAAGGGATTTGTGAAGTGGATTTTGAATTTTAGAATTTTAGAAAATAAATAAAATTATAAAAGGAGTATTTATTTATAAAATAAATAGAATTATAAAAGGAAATATTTGGAAAATAAATAGAATTACAAAAGGAATATATATTTATAAAATAAATAGAATTATAAAAGGAATTATTTAAAAAATAAACAGAATTATAAAAGGAATATTTATTTAGAAAATAAATAGAATTATAAAAGGAAATATTTGGAAAATAAATAGGATTATAAAAGGGATTTGGCGAGATATAAAAGAATTATAGGAAATTGATTTAAAGTAAACGTTTAATAGAAATCTGTTTTAATAGAAAAATTAAGGAGAATAATTTATAAACGATGTTTATAAATTAAGGAAATATTTATCATTTGATAAATTGAATATATAAATCTGAATTTATATAGAGAAGTAAAATCGATTTTAACACCGATAATTGAAATGGAATGTGAATGTAGTAGTTATAAAGGAAATTTGCAATGAGATTATAAATGTTGGAAATGAAATAAGATTTGTATGAAAAATTCTACAAATAAAAATGTAAATAGAATTTGGGTTTGAGATATTGTTTTTAAATACGAAATGAAACTGTTTTGATTATATAAAGAAATATTATTCACATTCTATGTGAAAAATTAGATTAAAGTAAATATTTTGCAAATTAAATATTATAAAGGAATTTGGGGTTTGAATTAGGAATTTAAATGGAATTACTGAAATTAGAAACTGACTGGAAATTAGTTGAGTTGAATGGCTTTCTGGGTATCGATCTGAGGTTGGTTTCGGCCTTCGGGGTTTATACTTGGGAAGTTGTTCTCTTACTAGTTTACAGTTAGAGACTGATAGAGGTGGGAAGATATTGATGCGTGAATCCAAAATGGAAATGTTTTCCAAAGTTAATAACGTATATTTTCTAATTTTAGAAAATAAGGAATTTATGAATATATGGAAACGAAAATTGGAAAATTGGGAAATGAAATGATAATTGATCGGTAAGATTTCCATTTGGAAATATGTAACAACCCGTATTTTGAATAACATGTTATAACATAAATCAAGGCAGCATTAAATGTTAAAGTCTAAATCAAGGGAAACGGGCTGTGCCATTGCGTTCGTCTCGGAAAAATACATGAAATAGAGTCCGAGTTTTCGAAAATCGGACTCTGTATGACCCAGTTATGGCCCGTCAAAGTTTTCAGAAAATTTCGAGTTCAAAAACAGTTCAAATTTCAAATCTGGAGCCATACAGACTGGGCGGGAAAGCTTCCCGCCCAGCCACCCCAAGTCGACACACCCCAGGAGGTGTTGACTGCCCAGTCAACACCCCAGCCGACCTGGGTGGTCGGGCCAAGTGGCCTGGTGCACCTGCTGAGTGTTTTAAGTCATGTTTCTGGCCTTGTGACAAATTCTGATGGCTAGGATCTAAACTAGGGTTAATCCTTTGGCCTAAACTACCCTAAACTTCTATATAAGCACCCCTAGACCTAGCCTAAACCCTCATAATTCAATCCTACAACGAAGTTATGCCAAAATGCTCCCTAACCATGGCCTCATCTTCATATCATGACCTCCATCTTCCTCATGAGAGCTTGAGAGCTTCTAAGGCAAAAAGGAGCCATCTTTCTTCATCAAATCAAAGGAGCTACTTATTCTCAAGGCTATTTGTGTTGCTACATCATTCCTAGAGCTTCTACAACATCTCTATCGTGTTCTATTGTGTTCTAGTTCTCATAGCCGCACTTTGTAAGCCTTATTCTACTCTTAGATTTAAACTATGAACTTAATATGACATGTAGCAAGTTGAAATGGGATTTTTGCGTAACACTTGCCTTGCATCTATCATTGTATGCATAGATCTATACATGACTCTTTTGATCTATGGTTATGGGACTATCACCTTGACTTTTTGGGTAGAAAGCTATGAGCTTTATTTGGTGGTTATGCATAATGCAACATAGAACTTGGTAGTTATGCATAAATGCAACATAGAACCATCTTAAAACCTTGATGTTAACTTGCATATGATGTTATGAACCTATATGCTAATCACAAGTGTATCACCCTATTTGCTAAGTTTAATGCCATACATATGTAGATTGGAATTGGACCTAAGTGCAATATTTGCCTTGAACCTATCATTGTATGCATAGATCTATTCATGCCTCTCTTGATCTATGATTGTGGACCTATCATGAACCTAGTACCGTTCATGTTGACCTTTTGGAAAAATGCTATGAAATGGATTATGGCTTATGCATGTTAACAAACCTTAACCCCTCATGTTCCTTAACATGCATATAATGATATTGAGCCTATTTGCTATTATGCATGCTTGTGGCCAAATCGCCCTTATGCTATTATGCATGCTTGAGGCCAAAGCACCCTTATGCTATTTGATATGTTTGAGGCCAAGTCACCTTTTATGCTATCATACATGTTGAGGCCATATGCTAGTATGTTGAACACTTTTGTCTCAAATATCACCATCTTTAACTTGTGATAGCCTTTGCCATCTTGTCATATTCTTATGTTCCCCTTTTTTGATCTATTTGTGTTGATGCGAACTTACGTGCGATGGGGTTACGTTATGGGTAAACTTAAATGACACGAAACATGACTTGAAAATATGACATGTGATTATGATTGAAACATGAACGTGGACATGACATGTAGAAAACATGAAAGTGGCCAACTCAAGGTTGGGTTGAGTTTGTAGCATAAATCTACCCGGAACCGACCGGCTTAACTAGTGGCTACAAACAATAGGACCCAATGTGAGTAGTTGGTCACATCGCACTTAAAACCCGAGGTTAGACTAGGTTGTGGTGTAAAGCTACCCGGACCCGCCCAGCTTAACTAGTAACCACAACAAAGTCTAATGTGAGAGGTTGGGGTGCATTAAGTTAATTAATGCCACATGGTAGGTTTAAGTCATGGACTACTTGAATACTTAACCAAATAAACACGATGGGTTGGTAGGGTTAAGTCATGGACTACTTGAATACTTAACCAATTAAACACGATGTATTGATAGGGTTAAGTCGTGAACTGTTTGGATACACTTGACCAACTCAATACATGGTTAGGATAGGGTTAACCACACTTAACCCGCTCGAAATCCTAGTTACGTGGTCCTTTTCAGCAGTAACCCACTTGGGAGTATTTGGATACCCTGGACTAGGCTAGGGTGGGGCACGATTACTGGACTGATTGTAAGAGACCAAAAGAGACGGCTGAATGGTGCACCGGTTGTTCAGGCGGACCATGGTCGTGCACATTAAGTCCGGAGTTGAACATGGGCACAGTAGGTTTAGACTGTGCGAGCTTGATTTGTGTCTGTGGTTTACACCTTAGGGCTGGATACACCCTAGGGTGGACCTTGCACAGTTAACTACATTCCATGATTAGGCCGTATGACACCGATACACGACGAGTTAGGCTTATAGGGAGCCGATCGACTAGACCGAGTAGTTGGACCTTGATTTAAGTCACCTCATGATGTTGGGCCAACTTTGGGCCAAGGGATCATTTCTTTTTTATACTTGACATGGATTAGAATACTTGTACACCTGGAGCAACCTAACCTTGTATATGCGATGCCACACTTGATCTATCTTGTTAACTTTTCACCATGCCAGTTATCATCCTATGTTTCATCTCTGTTTTACCTGTCCAGTTAACTTTATTAGTTTTTATACTAATAGTAGGTAGGACTTACCAGTCTTTTTGACTGACCCATTTTCTTTCGCCTCTTTTCTTCCGTTTCCCCTCCCCCCCCCCCCCCCAGGTTCTCAAGGTGGGAACACTAGCACCTAGCTTGGATCTTTAGCTTGCTTTCTGGATAGCTCGTGTACGGTTTGGACTTGAGCTCACTATGGCTTTACCACTTCTACTTTGGGGATAGTTTACTTTATGTTATTTCCAATTTTCAGTTTATGTTTCTAGACTTGTAGTAGTTGGAAAATAATGACTAGTACTTTTGATGTAAGTTGACTATGGTTTTGAAATAGTAGTTCTATCCGCTGCTTTACTTACACTGTTTTACTTATATGTTCTGTCTTGTGATATCTTTATGCATGTTTACCTTGTCCAACACCCCTCCAAAGCCAGTGTACTTGCAAGAGTGACCCTGGCGGAGGTGGGGTGTTACATTTGGTATCAGAGTGAGGTTTACGAGATTGAACAAAAGGTTTTTAAAACTTACCTTTTGAAAAACTATTTTCAAAACCAATTAAGTATTTTCCAAGAAAAGTCTAGTTTATTTTAAAAGGCTATTCCCCAAAAGCCATTAGCACTATCCTTTGTTTCCTCGTTCTCAATCTATCTTTTTCCTTGTTTCAGTATGGCCGATAATTTTGCCATTCTGGAGGGCATACCAGTACCTATTTGGTTTAAAAGGTACATGGAGGCAAGGGCGAATGAAGCCGGCCCCACGGACATTCCTCCTCCTCAGCATCCACAAGCGGATTTCGCGAAAATTTGCAAGGACTTTAAGGCGATGGGTGGCAAGAATTTTATTGGGATGGAGACTTTTGTTGAAGCAAGAAACTGGTTAAAGGAAACTGAAGACCTCTTTGCTATCTTTGATATAGAAGACCGTAGGAAAGTCCTGTTAGCGGTATGTCTGTTGAAAGGGGAAGCTGCATATTGGTGGGTAGTCACCACCACTACTAGGCCAATTCAGACTTGGGATGACTTTAGGAGAAGGTTTGGACTGAGGTTTCTATCATCGACAGAAGAGAACCTTCAGATGGAGAGGTTCCTATCACTAATGCAAGGGGACATGGCCGTTAGGGAATACGTGGATAAGTTTGATCAGCTTGCTCGGTTCGGTTTAGACTTGGTTAACACAGCTCAGAAGAAGGCCCTACACTTTGCTCTAGGATTGAACGAGCCATTGCACGGTTTGGCCATGTCTCACATACCCATGGGGGCGACCTTCGAGAGTTTAGTAAATATGGCCTTGCTTCAAGAGGAAGATAAGAGTGGTAAGAAGAAAGTCATGTTGAATGAGTCTCAAGGCAAGAAGGTAGATTCCGAGAAAGGAGGCAAGAACAACAATAGCAAGGACAAGAAGTCAAGAGAAAGGAGGAAGTGCAACTTCTGTGGGATCACTGGGCACATAGCCAAAGACTGTAGGAAGAAGAAAAGGAAGCTGGGAGAATGCTTTCATTGTGGAAAGTCTGGACACTTCAGTAAGGATTGCCCAAGGAAGCGAGGACAAGGGAAAAGGAAAACTCAGCGAGCAGGACCCTCTGGAGGGCAGTTGCAGGCTCTCCTCGCTCTTCCAGCTTTTGATCGAGGTAGTGTTTCTATAGAAAGTCATGTTTACATTTCTAATTTCCCTGTTCGTACCTTATTTGATTCTGGCGCATCGCATAGTTTTATTTCTGATCTTGTTGGAAGTTTGCACCTAAGTACTAGTCTAGTTGAGGATCCCGTTAGTGTTTCAAATCCAATTGGGGGTTCCGCCCATTTATCTATGATTTGTATGGATTTGAGGATTTTCTATCTTGAGCGTAGAATTCATGTGTAATGCTTGTGTTCTCGGGTCTATGGGATACATGTTGATTTTGGGCATGGATTGGTTGTCCAGTTATGGAGCCATTCTTAATTTTGAACATAGGGTTGCGAGGCTCATGACTCGCCTCGGAAATACCCTCGAAATCTTGTGTGACCTTTAGGGTTCCGTCATGATTAGTTACCTAGAATCCCTTTGCACATTTATTGGAAATTTGTAATCCAGTCGAGTAGTGTTCGCCACTAAGGCGGATAGTCCATTTCGCTTAAGCATGGGTTATAGAAATCACCCTAGTAAGTACATTTGGCAACGTGGATTGGCATTTGTTTTCAAGAGATAGTTCTTCTGCGTGGAATACCGTATAGTATGTAAACGAGATCCAGGATTCACTAATGAATTTTGGAAAGCTTGCATGAAACCATGAGCTCGCAGTTATGTTTAAGCCAAGTATTCTAGGGAAAGAATAAGTGGAAGTGGAACGAGAGGCAACGGTGAAATGAGTTCTAACTCATGTTTTGGAAATAAGAATTAAGAAGCTACAGAATTGTGAAGTTAAAAGACGGTCAAGGCACGATAGGACTAAGCTCAAGAAAATGTGACTTGGAAGATTGAAGACCAGATACGCGCATCATATCTCTTTTTAAGAGTATATCCTTTATCCCTATTATTCTGTAGAGCTTACTCGCATGCTATCTTTTAAGTATATCCTCTCGGTCCTATTCTCAATCTTAGTTCTGTCGCAAACCCCATAAGGAGTATGACTCGCCTGTTTGTGATATATAGTTGGGGTGAAGATGTCTGTCAAGTTGACCAAACTATTTGGGCTTTATGGGATATGGGTCATAGTGGATAGACTCACGAAGAGCGCTCATTTTATTCCAGTGAAGAGCAAGAGGACCGCATCATGGCTAGCATCCATTTATCTTCGAGAGATAGTGCGATTGCATGGGGTTCCTTCTAGCATAGTTAGCGATCGTGACCCAATTTTCACTAGCCAGTTCTGGAACAGTTTGCAAGAAGCGATGGGTACGCAATTGAATCTAAGTACAGCCTATCACCCACAGACGGATGGCCAGACCGAAAGGGTGAATAGGGTACTAGAAGATCTGTTGAGGCTATGCATTCTTGACTTTGGTTGTACTTGGGAAGGTCATCTTCCTCTAGTGGAGTTTGCTTATAATAACAGCTACCAAGCAAGCATAGGGATGGCACCATTCGAAGCTTTATATGGGAGGCCATGCAAGTCACCAACATGTTGGTGGGAGACGACGGATAAACTTATACTTGGGCCCGACATGATAAGGGACACATCCGAGAAGGTTGAGTTGATTCGAAAGCGGATAAAAGCGGCCCAAGACAGACAGAAATCCTACGCAGACAAGCGAAGGACAGACTTGGAGTTTGAAGTTGGAGATATGGTCTTTGTGAAGGTTTCTCTTTTGCGAAATGTGGTTCGTTTTGGAGTAGTTGGGAAGGTGGCACCAAGGTTCGTAGGACCCTTCCCTATCATAGAAAGAGTTGGGAAGATGGCTTATAAGGTGGAATTGCCCGAAAAGCTGGCCGGAGTACACAATGTTTTTCATGTCTCGCATCTCCGAAAGTGCCTACATGAGTCAGCCGAGGTAGTTGAGCCTAGCATTCTTGAAGACGAGGAGGTAGAGAAAGAGGCAACCATGAGGCGAGCTCCGATTCGTATCTTAGGAACGGAGATTAAGAAGCTGAGGAATCGAGAAGTCAAGTTGGTAAAGGTTCAGTGGAGTGAAGCCGAGGAAGATGCAACTTGGGAAACCGAGGAGAAGATGCGTGGGCTTTATCCATTCCTTTTTGAGGGTACATTCTCAATCTCTTTTCCTAGTTAGCATATCTTTCTTTTTCTATCCATGTTTATCTTGTTATCTCGTTAGTCTTGTCATGAGAACCTTAGGTAGAAACCCTTTGGATGAAACATGTATTTGAAGCATGTTATGTTCGATGTTTGCAAGTGGTTGCAAGTGTTTGCAAGTGGATACTCGTGGATGCATGATACACATTAGGCACTAAGATCGGCTCACACACTTTCATATTGCATATGCATGAGTGCTTATACTTATCCATGGCTGAAACTTGTTATGCTATCACGTGGATGTTTCATATGGGTGAATGTTATGTGCACTCATGTAGAGATTATGAATTATGTTAGGAATTTGCATACATATGGACTCATTTCACTAACATACTTTGCATTAAGGAGGTTTACTGAATCAGTAACCGCCTGATTTTCGCATTAGATAAGTACATATACACACACCTTTCGCATATGATCATACAGCATTTAGAATCTTTTAAGGACAATGACTGCTCATGGATGATGTTTTGAGTAGATGGGTGATGGATGGTAGGATAAGTTCTTCCTAACTTGAAGATTTCAGGGACGAAATCCTTTAAGGTACGGAGAATGTAACAACCCGTATTTTGAATAACATGTTATAACATAAATCAAGGCAGAATTAAATGTTAAAATCTAAATCAAGGGAAATGGGCAGTGCCATTGCGTTCGTCTCGGAAAAATACGCGAAATAGAGTCCGAGTTTTCGAAAATCGGAGTCCGTATGACCCAGTTATGGCTCGTCAAAGTTTTCAGAAAATTTCAAGTTCAAAAACAGTTCAAATTTCAAATCTGGAGCCAAACAGACTGGGCGGTAAAGTTTCCCGCCCAGCCACCCCAAGTCGACTTGAGAGTCGACACATCCCAGGAGGTGTTGACTGCCCAGTCAACACCCCTGTCGACCTGGGTGGTCGGGCCAAGTTGCCCGGTGCACCTGCTGAGTGTTTTGAGTCATGTTTCTGGCCTTGTGACGAATTCTGATGGCTAGGATCTAAACTAGGGTTAATCCTATGGCCTAAACTACCCTAAACTTCTATATAAGCACCCCTAGACCTAGCCTAAACCCTCATAATTCAATCCTACAATGAAGTTATGCCAAAATGCTCCCTAACCATGGCCTCCATCTTCATATCATGACCTCCATCTTCCTCATGAGAGCTTGAGAGCTTCTAAGGCAAAAGGAGCCATCTTTCTTCATCAAATCAAAGGAGCTACCTATTTTCAAGGCTATTTGTGTTGCTACATCATTCCTAGAGCTTCTACAACATCTCTATCTTGTTCTATTGTGTTCTAGTTCTCATAGCCACGCTTTGTAAGTCCTATTCTAATCTTAGATTTAAACTATGAACTTAATATGACATGTAGCAAGTTGAAATGGGATTTTTGCGTAACACTTGCCTTGCATCTATCATTGTATGCATAGATCTATACATGACTCTTTTGATCTATGGTTATGGGACTATCATCTTGACTTTTTTGGTAGAAAGCTATGAGTTTTATTTGGTGGTTATGCATAATGCAACATAGAACTTGGTAGTTTTGCATAAATGCAACATAGAACCATCTTGAAACCTTGATGTTAACTTGCATATGATGTTATGAACTTATATGCTAATCACAAGTGTATCACCCTATTTGCTAAGTTTAATGCCATACATATGTAGATTGGAATTGGACCTAAGTGCAATATTTGCCTTGAACCTATCATTGTATGCATAGATCTATTCATGCCTCTCTTGATCTATGATTGTGGACCTATCATGAACCTAGTACCGTTCATGTTGACCTTTTGGAAAAATGCTATGAAATGGATTATGGCTTATGCATGTTAACAAACCTTAACCCCTCATGTTCCTTAACATGCATATAATGATATTGAGCCTATTTGCTATTATGCATGCTTGTGGCCAAATCGCCCTTATGCTATTATGCATGCTTGAGGCCAAAGCACCCTTATGCTATTTGATATGTTTGAGGCCAAGTCACCTTTTATGCTATCATACATGTTGAGGCCATATGCTAGTATGTTGAACACTTTTGTCTCAAATATCACCATCTTTAACTTGTGATAGCCTTTGCCATCTTGTCATATTCTTATGTTCCCCTTTTTTGATCTATTTGTGTTGATGCGAACTTACGTGCGATGGGGTTACGTTATGGGTAAACTTAAATGACACGAAACATGACTTGAAAATATGACATGTGATTATGATTGAAACATGAACGTGGACATGACATGTAGAAAACATGAAAGTGGCCAACTCAAGGTTGGGTTGAGTTTGTAGCATAAATCTACCCGGAACCGACCGGCTTAACTAGTGGCTACAAACAATAGGACCCAATGTGAGTAGTTGGTCACATCGCACTTAAAACCCGAGGTTAGACTAGGTTGTGGTGTAAAGCTACCCGGACCCGCCCAGCTTAACTAGTAACCACAACAAAGTCTAATGTGAGAGGTTGGGGTGCATTAAGTTAATTAATGCCACATCATAGGGTTAAGTCATGGACTACTTGAATACTTAACCAATTAAACATGATGGGTTGGTAGGGTTAAGTCATGGACTACTTGAATACTTAACCAATTAAACACGATGTGTTGATAGGGTTAAGTCATGAACTGCTTGGATACACTTGACCAACTCAATACATGGTTAGGATAGGGTTAACCACACTTAACCCGCTCGAAATCCTAGTTACGTGGTCCTTTTCAGCAGTAACCCACTTGGGAGTATCTGGATACCCTGGACTAGGCTAGGGTGCGGCACGATTACTGGACTTATTGTAAGAGACCAAAAGAGACGGCTGAATGGTGCACCGGTTGTTCAGGCGGACCATGGTCGTGCACATTAAGTCCGGAGTTGAACATGGGCACTAGTGGGTTTAGACTGTGCGTGCTTGATTTGTGTCTGTGGTTTACACCTTAGGGCTGGATACACCCTAGGGTGGACCTTGCATAGTTAACTACATTCCATGATTAGGCCGTATGACACCGATACACGACGAGTTAGGCTTATAGGGAGCCGATCGATTAGACCGAGTAGTTGGACCTTGATTTAAGTCACCTCATGATGTTGCGCCAAGGGATCATTTCTTGTTTATACTTGACATGGATTAGAATACTAGTACACCTGGTGCAACTTAACCTTGTATATGCGATGCCACACTTGATCTATCTTGTTAACTTTTCACCATGCCAGTTATCATCCTATGTTTCATCTCTGTTTTACCTGTCCAGTTAACTTTATTAGTTTTTATACTAATAGTAGGTAGGACTTACCAGTCTTTTTGACTGACCCATTTTCTTTTTCCTCTTTTCTTCCGTTCCCCCCCTCCCCCAGGTTCTCAGGGTGGGAACACTAGCACCAAGCTTGGATCTTTAGCTTGCTTTCTAGATAGCTCATGTACGGTTTGGACTTGAGCTCGCTATGGCTTTACCACTTCTACTTTGGGGATAGTTTACTTTATGTTATTTCCAGTTTTCAGTTTATGTTTCTAGACTTGTAGTAGTTGGAAAATAATGACTAGTACTTTTGATGTAAGTTGACTATGGTTTTGAAATAGTAGTTCTATCCGCTGCTTTACTTACTCTGTTTTACTTATATGTTCTGTCTTGTGATATCTTTATGCATGTTTACCTTGTCCAACACCCCTCCAAAGCCAGTGTACTTGCAAGAGTGACCCTGGCGGAGGTGGGGTGTTACAAAATACGACCGTTGTTTGTACACATATTTTCCTTTGATAGTTAAATCACCGACTATCAAAGATTTTGACCATTTTCGTTGTCAATACGGGGAGATCGGGATTAGATATATTATCTGAAAACCACTCCTTATGGCATTAGTGTTGCGAATCAAATATGATGAAGATAATTGAAGAAGGAGTTATGCAAGGGTTGTTCAGTAAATCCTAGGTAGAAATTTCCTAAGATGGATTTACAAAATAGTGCCTTTGGGTTGTCCAGTCCCAGGAAAACTTGAATGGACGAATGTCTGACAGAGTATATCTGGTAGATCACGTAAGTTGATCGTTTCAAACGTATCTATGTTGGTGGCGGGGAATTCGTTTCTCTTAGCTGTATACCCATGGTATTTTTGGAGAAATCAATTTGTGATTTGGCGGGTATGATGATGTGATATTTAAAGGAAATAAAGATTTGATCTGTATAATGATACGTTATGACCTCAAGCCTCATCAACCGAGAAATGATAGAAATCGAACATGCAGCATGGCTAAGTGGGTCGCACCCAATTAGGGTATATTGTCACTTTCTAGAGAATATTCATATTTGTTACTTCTTTCATTTCTGTATGTCCCGGGAACGCTTATGTTGGTATACCAACCGTAAGGTGACAATATATTAGGAACATTCAAGTGAAATGAATGGTCGGTTATGTGTGGCTGAGTTACAAGATGTTCTTGTTGAACTCCTATGTATCGCTTCTAGAGTACACTGATCGGAAGGTGGTTCCATACCTTGTCACAGTTGGAAATCCATTACCCAATAAGATTCTGCGGTTTTTGATTGTATATTATATATGTAGAACGTGAGATGAAAGCTTTCTACTAGATTGTTATTTACTTGATTTAGACATTATTATAATATCAGAAGAGTGTGATATAATGAATATTTTGAGTAGTCGTAAGGTAAAACCATCCGTGTTTATGTGTGGATCGGTCTTATGATTTTCCTTTCTTTTAAAATAATTTTAAAAGTTAAACAAATGGTTGGAGTTTATTTTGTTTTGTTTTCCCTAAACTCTCGGGTGCCCAATTTTGTACGGGCAGTCAAGTAGTCGGGATTTTACAGATGTATTTGGAAAGCTTGGAGCAGGAGGCTTCATAATTTTATAGCAATTCTTTTTCCGTTGTGTTTTAAGTGTTGTACTTTGATAATGATATGTATATTCAAGTACATTTTTATATTTCAAATTTATGTTGTATACTATATTTTATTCGTTCCGCTGTGAGATTCGTGTTACGCTGAAGTTGTATTGGTGTTTTTCTTCTTCTTTTATTCAAATTTTCTATCTTATCTATTCTCACCCTCTAACTTCTTTCATTAACTATGCGGTATTTCTGATGCTTGGATAATCGACACTGAGTTTATGTTGATTACCAAGGTCGCAAATTCCCCGGGTCGTTACAGTGGTATCAGAGCTGAAGGTTAAGTGATTACCTTGGCTCTGTGGCATGACTCAGTAGATATGGGGTTAGTAATACCCTAGATTGAGTTGAGTGTTTATATATGAGTGAACGTATTTGTTATTTTGATATAAAATGGTTTTATATTGTAGAGATTTATTGGTTGAGTTGTTTATGGGTTCTGATCGATCAGTTTGACCCACTGTATCGGTAGGAGTTTCTAGACACTTGAATACAATGAATCGACACAGTATGTTTTGAAAAGGGTAAATGAAATAATTTTACCCAATTTATATTTTTATATAAAAGAAAGTATAGATATTTGAAATATTATAGTATATTGGATGTGTTGGTTGTTATTATAATCAGATAAGGTTATAATTGAAATGGTTATGTAAATAACCGAGCAGGATTCATATAAGTGTTGTATGTGAAATCAGATGAAGTAAATCTAAAGTTAAATCAGAACTGGAATTAAAACTCTGGAAATTTGAAAAAAAAATGTTTATAAATGGATTGAATTAAATATATGAGAATATTAAATTCCTGGGAGATTTTAAATTGTTTACAAGCATTGTGAAGTGTATTTTGAATTGATTTCAAAATAAAGGTGGTTAAGAAATGAGTTTTGAAAATGTTATAGTATTGAAGTCACTTCAGTCGATGGAAAATAATTCTGATGATGCTGGCCACATCATCAGTGCTCATTTTCGAGTTCTAAGTGATGGATTACTACCCAAGATATTTGTTTTGATTTGTTTTAAGGAAACAAGTTGTTTTGAATCCTAAAAAAGAAAGTTTAATTTTTGATATGGTAAACGGTTTAAACCCCAGGAAAAGATTGTTTGAATTAAAACATATTAAATTGAAGTTTGTGGAAACAAATTGGAATATGGTATATAATTGGACTCGGTTGAGTAAATGGATTGATTTTTGAAATAAAAATCAGAATTTTGATTTTGGGATGAAGATAATTGATTAGAGGAATTAATTAATTAATGAAATATGTGGATGGAACTTAACGAGGTTAAGTAAGTTGAATTTATGAATTAGGAGTTTGGAATCAAGAATGGAACTTTGGTTTGAAATGAAATTTGGTTTGGATGTGAGCAAGTGATTTGGTGAGGATAAAATTGATTAGTGTTTGATTGGAATGACATTGATATATGCTGAATTGATAGCATATGGAAATGATATAATGATATGCTGGACAAAAGGTACAAGTTTATGTTTTATACAAGTTTGGTGATTTTGAGCCTGTTTGGATATTTGATTTTCTTTTGGGTTGAAGAAGGCATAGAGAGGCGAGTTGTAGTTGTACCGATTGACCCGTACAAAGGAGGTGCTGCTGATTTTTTTTGGAATTTTAGGGTGTCAGAAAATTTTCAGAATTTTTGAAAATTTTCATTAATAGGAATAAATTAATTATTTAATTAAAATTATTGGTTCAGTTGAAACTGTAGTTAATAAATAAACAAATAATTTTTAATCCAGTTAATAGGGTTTGTTTTCTACCTTAACAATTTCGAGGATGAAATTATTTTAAGGGGGAAAGAATGTAACGATCCGTATTTTTACGGTATTATAAATAATCTATTTAATTATTTAAATAATGGTTTGCTAATTTAAAATGACCAGAAGTAAATAATATTGAATGTTTAATTAATATAAATAGTAGAATAATATATTTAATTCCGAAATAATCGGAATTAAGTTGAATTGACAATATTGTGTGAATTGGACAATTTAAAATATATAGTTCAGTTTAGAGTTGAATTATAATAACGAATTTATTTATAATATTGAATTTGAACGTATAATTATATTATAATCGAGCTCGAAATGACGCGGTAGTTCATAATTTGGTGATTCGAACTTTAGTTGAATATACAGAATCAATTTTAAATTGGATTTCTGTGAAACAGGAAACGTTTGAATCTGTTGAACGATATTTTTCTAATGAAAGAGAAAAATCGAGATTTCGTCGTGTAGATTGTGAGTTATGTCCAAATCAAATTTTCGAAAAGTCGTTATGGAATTCTTTTATAATTTATATCGATTTATTTATATTATAAAAGGATTTTTAATATAAAGTGAAAATTGATATGACTGGGAACTTTGAAATATCGAGTTATAAATCCCAATGTATTTATTTAGGAGCTGTACAATATTTTATATGGATATATATACAATAATATTAATTTATTTTAATTAAATTAAATTATTTTAAATATATTAATATTTAAATTGGTTTGTTTAGAGCTTTAAAAATAGCCAATTTTGGAAACGAACTCCGTTTTCGACGAAACTAATTTTGTTGGATCCAGAATATTAAATTATTGCTAGATTTTAATTTCCGTGATTTTTGGAGTCAGTATGTGGCCATACGGAATTTTAATGTGAAAAATAGTCAATAATTTGACTTTAAAAATATGCTAGATGAGCAAACGGACTCAGAATTCGACGAAACAAGTTTCGTTGGGTACGTAATGTCGAACTGTAGCTGCATGTCTATTTTTATCGAATTTGGATATTGTACGTGATTGTAGGAATTTTTAAACAGTAATACAAGTGATGATTCATTAAAAATTAAGTAAAATAATCAATATAAAATTATTTAAATTTCCTTATAAATACACTACCCTCCTTTCTAAACCTAACCACATTTCTCTCTGGTCAAACACAACGCCTCCACTTCTCATGTAAACGTGAAAATATTCATTGTTTAGAAAATCAAAATAATCCAAATAAAAATCAACAAATCCTCAAACTTATATATTCATGATCCTGGAGCGATTCTCTACAAGTGGGTATAATTTTAGAAGGGTCGACAGAAATTTGGTTCGATCAAAATTGTAAAGCGACTGTTCATCATCTTTGGATTCCACGCTATGGATTTTTGGAGCATTGTTTCTCAAATTCAATGTGGTTTTTGAGGTTAGCATGAGAATTAGAACTGACATGCGAAGTTTGGTGAAATTCTGTTTCATTTGAGTTCGGTGTTCTCTCTGGATGGCGCGGAAAACAACTGAAGTCACATTTCAACTGAAGATTTCGAATTGGAGAAAACGGATATAGGTGGAACAAGATT
The DNA here is from genome assembly GCA_030737875.1 of Allium sativum. Taxonomy (NCBI): domain Eukaryota; kingdom Viridiplantae; phylum Streptophyta; class Magnoliopsida; order Asparagales; family Amaryllidaceae; genus Allium; species Allium sativum. The sequence continues at coordinate 314,566,350 of CM060913.1, forward strand.
TTAATAAGGAGGAAGATGGTGTTTTCGGATTTTGTTTTAATGAAGTAAAAGAGGAGAGATGGGGAAAGACAGAAGGCGGCAATGTCTGAAATGGCGGAGACTGGGAGGAGTGACGGGATCTGAATGGAGGATGCTAGTTTGATGGTTTTGGTATGTGGAGCTGTAGAATTTGTCGGGGAAGATTATGGACATTTTTTTGTGTGATTTATTTCGGAATGTTGAAGTGGAGAGAGGGAATAAAAGAAGTGGAAGCACGGCCATGAAAATGGGATATTGGGAGTCTGGTTTTCAAGTAGTGGAAGAGGAATAGGAGCGGCGGTTTAAGGGTATGCTGACATGGAACTTTGAATGGATAATGGTATATTAGTGTTAATTAATATATATTAGTTTAGTTAATTACTCGTAAATATATTCAAATGTGAAAATGTCATAACTTCTTCATACAATTTAAAATTTCGTGAAACAAGATCCGTTGAGATCGTATGGACGAAGGCTACACAATGGAACTGACTGGGAGTGAATTGGAGCTCGTTACAATTTATAGTGAAATAAATTGTCTAATCTGAATCAACGATCGATTATCGTTATTTAACGATGATCGTCCAATGTGAGTAATCTCACTAACTCTGCACAGTTTATATTTTTATAACGTATTTCTAGAATTGATAAATGATGGTTGATTGCTGTGTGTTGATTGTTTGGATGAACTGCTAATTTATTTGGTTGAAATTATAGATCGGGTAATATATATATATAAAAATATATATCGTTAATCAAATATTGATTCTATTTATCAGAATATTTCATATCGAAATGAAATGGATATTATTTATATTGCTTAACATTTGTGATGTAGGGAAACAGGTTAGAGGGATCCAACTGGATTCCTCAATATTTATAATACTGTTTGTTTTCATATATTGTGATATATGATGTGATATATAATCTGTTGTTGATTATGTGTGTTTGGATGATACTGATCAGGGTTATTTGGTATTTTAAATACCATAAGAAATACTGGAATGTAAAAAGGGAAATTTCAAAGTGTATATTGAAATGAAAATATTTATATTAAATCAAAAGATTTTATAAAAGGGATTTGTGAAGTGGATATTGAATTTTAGAAAATAAGTAGAATTATAAAAGGAAATATTTGGAAAATAAATAGAATTATAAAAGGAATACTTATTTATAAAATAAATAGAATTATAAAAGGAAATATTTGGAAAATAAATAGAATTATAAAAGGAATATTTATTTAGAAAATAAATAGAATTATAAAAGGAAATATTTGGAAAATAAATAGGATTATAAAAGGGATTAGGCGAGATATAAAAGAATTATAGGAAATTGATTTAAAGTAAATGTTTAATAGAAATTTGTTTTAACAGAAAAATTGAGGAGAATAATTTATAAACGATGTTTATAAATTAAGGAAATATTTATCATTTGATAAATTGAATATATAAATCTGAATTTATATAGAGAAGTAAAATCGGTTTTAACACTGATAATTGAGATGGAATGTGAACGTAGTAGTTATAAAGGAAATTTGCAATGAGATTATAAATGTTGGAAATGAAATAAGATTTGTATGATAAATTCTGCAAATAAAAATATAAATAGAATTTGGGTTTGGGATATTGTTTTTAAATATGAAATCAAAATGTTTTGATTATATAAATAAATATTATTCACATTCTATGTGAATAATTAGATTAAAGTAAATATTTTGCAAATAAAATATTATAGAGGAATTTGGGGTTTGAATTAGGAATTTAAATGGAATTACTGAAATTAGAAACGGAATGGAAATTAGTTGAGTTGAATGGCTCTCTAGGTATCGATTTGATGTTGGTTTCGGCCTTCGGGGTTTATACTTGGGATGTTGTGCTCTTACTAGTTTACAATTAGAGACTAATAGAGGTGGAAAGATATTGATGCGTGAATCAGAAATGGAAACGTTTTCCAAAGTTAATAAATTATATTTTCTAATTTTAGAAAATAAGGAATTTATGAATATATGGAAAAGATAAATGGGAAATTAGGAAATTAAATGATGATTGGTCGGTAAGATTTCCACTTGGAAATACGACCATTGTTTGTACACTTGTTTTCCTTTGATAGTTAAATCACCGACTATCAAAGATTTTGACCATTTCCATTGTAAATACGGAGAGACTGGGATTAGATATATTATCTGAAATCCACTCCTTATGGCATTAGCGTTGTGAATAAAATATGATGAAGATAATTGAAGGAGGAGTTATGCAAGGGCTGTTCAGTAAATCCTAGGTAGAAATTGCCTAAGATGGATTTACAGAATAGTGCCTTCAGGTTGTATAGTCCCAGGACAACTTGAGTGGACGAATGTCTAACAGAATATATCTGGTAGATCGCGTATGTTGATCGTTTAAAATGTATTTACGTTGGTTGCAGGGAATTCGTTTCTCTTAGCGATATACCAAGGGATTTTTGGAGAAATCAATTTGTGATTTGGCGGGTATGACGATGTGACATTTAATGTAAATAAAGATGTGATATGTATAATGACACGTTAGGGCCTCAAGCCTCATCAACCGAGAAATGACAGAAATCGGACAGGCGGCATGGCTAAGTGGGTCGCTCCCAATTAGGGTATATTGCCACCATCTAGAGAATATTCATATTTGTTACTTCTTTCAATTTTGTATCTCCCAGGAACGGTTACGTTGGTATACCAACCATAAGGTGACAATATATTCGGAACATTCAAGCAAAATGAATGGCCGGTTATGTGTGGCTGAGTTATAAGATGTTCCTGTTGAACTCCAGTGTATTGCTTCTAGAGTACACTGATCGGAAGGTGATTCCATACCTTTTCATAGTTGGAAATCCATTACCCAATAAGAATCTGTGGTTTTTGACTGTATATTATATATGTAGAACGTGAGATGAAAGCGTTCTAATATATTGTTATTTATTTGATTTAGACATTATTATAATATCAGAAGAGTGTGATATAAAGAATATTTTGAGTAGTCGTAAGGTAAAAACCATTCGTGTTTATGTGTGGATCGGTCTTAGATTTTCCTTTCTTTTAAAAGAATTTTAAAAGTTAAACAAATGGTTGGAGTTTACTCACACCAGTCACATGACTGACCCAGAGTTTATTTATGTTTTGTTTTCCCTAAACTCTTGGGTGCCCAATTTTGTACGGGTAGTTAAGCAGCCAGGATTTTACAGATGTATTTGGAAAGCTTGGAGCAAGAGGCTTCAGGATTTTATAGCATTTTTTTCCATTGTTTGTAGGTGCTGTACTTTGATAGTGATATGCATATTCAAGTATAGATTTATATTTCAAATTTATGTTGTATACTATATTTTATTCGTTCCGCTATGTGATTCGTGTTACTCTGATGTTGTATTGATGTTCTTCTTCTTCTATTCAAAATTTCTATCTTATATATTCTCACCCACTAACTTCTTTCATTAACTATCCGGTATTTCTGATGCTTAGATAATCGACATTGAGTTGATGTTGATTACCAAGGTGGCAAATTCCCCGGGTCGTTACAGGGTATGTGACTATTGCTTGAATAATGGGCATGTGACCGTTACTTGAATAATGGGCATGTGACCATTGCTTTGTTATATGCGGAAGTGTACAACTAGATATGGATATAATATCATATACGCAAATGAACAGCTGGATATGGATATAACACCATGTACGAAAACTTTCCCATTATTCTTTCTTTTCTTTATTACCGCCCCTTAAATTAGGGTCGGGGTTTACAACCCTAATTTGTTATTTCGTGGATTGATGTTGGTAAAGAATAAGCAATTTCAGTCTTTCGTCGTACTGGTGAAGATATAGGTTAGATCCAAGGATGAAAGTTCCATCTTTTACTTGGTAATTGTTTGTAACTCTTCGATTCCAAGTGCATCTCTGAATCTGTGGAAATTTTTGGCTGAGAGTGATTTTGTAAGCATGTCGGTCCTCTGATAGTAAGCTGGGATATGATTCACTTGTAAAATTTTCTTTTTGAGCTTGCTCTCGAATAAAATAGATATCGATTTCTATGTGTTGGTTCGGTTATGCTGAATAGGATCTGTGATCATGTAGATTGTGCTCAAATTGTCACACCAAATTATAGGGTTTCTGTTAGATGATAGTTTTAGCTCCAATGATTGTAGCCATAAAATTTCAGTTGTAGTACTAGCAACACTCCTATATTCCGCTTCTGTGCTTGATCTTAAGATGGTTTTTTGCTTCTTAGAGCACCAAGAAATAAGACTTTTTCTTATATAACTGCAATAACTAGAAATTGATTTTCTATCATATATTTCTGTAGCCTAGTATGCATTTGAATAAGCTGTAATGTTTAAGTCTTTGTTGCCTTTTATTGATATGCTAAAGTTGATTGTTGCTTTCAAGGATCTGAGTATTCTTTTCACTTCTGTCCAATGCTCACTTCTAGGTTCCTACAAAAATTGAGATACTTTATTAACATTGAAAGAAATATCATGTCGTGTTATAGTAGCATATTGTAATGCTCCTACAACACTCTTTTATTGTTTGATATTTGAGATAGCTTCCACCCTGTTCTTTGACAAGTGTTAGTTTGATATCATCGGAGGTGGTTGGCGGCCATTTGCTTCAATCATGTTTGTCTTGTTTAGAAGCTCTGTAATATGCTTTCTTTGGCAAAGATGAATTTCTTTATCTGATTTTCTTGTAACTTATATTCCAAGGAAATAAGATAATTCACCCAAATCTTTTATTGAGAATTGATTGTTCAAATAATATGCCAATTTTCTAATTTCAGTTTCACTGCTGCTTGTGATAATTAAATTATCCACATATATTAATATATAAGTGGTAGATGATTCGCTGATTTTCGTGAATAGGGATGTGTCAGATCTGGTAGGTGAATAGCCTAGTGTTGTCAAACTTGCTTTAAGTCTTTGAAACCATACTATGGGTGCTTGCTTTAGACCATAGATTGCTTTATTCAGTTTACATACCAATGTTGGGTCTTGTGTATAGCCTTATGGTTGTTGCATGAATATTTCTTCATGTAGATTCCCATTTAAGAATATGCATTATTGACATCTAACTGCTTGATCTTCCAGATATTGCTTAATGCTATAGTCAATATAAGTCTAATAGTTGAGGGTTTTACCACTGGTGAGAAAGTTTCATTATAATCAAAACCAAATTGTTGCGTGAATCCTTTTTCAACAAGTCTTGCTTTATATCTATCAATGGATCCATCTGGATTCTTTTTCAGTCTGTACACCCACTTGCATCCAATCATATTCTTGTTGTTTGATGGACTCACTAGTTCCCATGTACAATTGTTCATCAGTGCTTGATATTCTTCATCCATTTCCTTACTCCATTCTATGTGTTTGAATGCTTGTTGATAACTATTTGGCTCTTCTTCAGTAATGACTGCAGTATAAGTCTTTGGTTTGAATATGCCTCTTTTTGATATGGTTATCATTGGATGTCCAATTTGATGTTGTGATGGTTGAGTTGGTGAGTCATTTTGTCTATTGCTAGAGTTTTGATTGCTATCATTGCTGATTTCTTCTCTTATTGCTTTTGATTGTCTACAACTTGATTTTGTAGGTGATTGAATGGTGTGGATAGTTTGCTCTAGCAGATCATCATTATTTTCATTATCACTATGGTGGCCTTCAGAGTTACTAGCAGCCTTGTCACCATTTTCTTGATGCCATGTGTCAGCAATGTTGTGCATATCAGGTATACTAATCTTTGGATTATATAATTTGGTCGTGGTTTGTATATCTAATCTGCTATAAGGAAAAATATTTTCTTCATAAATAACATATCTTTTTTTAAATATTCTACCAGACTTGTCTATACATCTAAACCTTTTTTGATTATTGCAATAACCTGTGAAAGTGCAGGGTTTAGTTCTATAGTCAAGTTCATGATTATTATAAGGTCTTAAGTAAGGAAAACACGGGTAACAAAATGATTCTAGACTATTGTAATAAATTTTGACATTAAATATCTTTTCTAGTGGAGTTATGTCTTCCAATGCTTTAGTGGGCATTCTATTTGTTAGATGCACAACAATACTGAAAGCATCAGACCAAAATTTAAGGGGCAAAGATGCTTGAGCTAACAAAGTTAAACCTGATTCAACTACATGTCCATGTTTCCTCTCAATTATACCATTCTGTTCAGAAGTGTAGGGACCGGTTACTCTATGTACAATACCCTTACTTTAAAAATAATATGTCAGGGGTCTGTATTCTAATCCTCCATCAGATTGCATGACTTTAATTTGACAGTTTATTTGGTTTTCAAACATATTGATAAAACTGATGACAACAATTTTGGTATCAGATTTAGCTTTTAAGAAGTATATCAAAGTATATCCAGTGTAAGCATCAACAAATGATATGTAGTATTTATATCCATAATCAAAAAATATAGGGGATGGACCCCAAATATCAGTGGTAATTAATTGACCAGATTTGGAATACACATTTAATGAACCAGAGAATGGTAATTTGTGGCTTTTTCCCGTCTGGCAATAAGTATATACATAAGGTAATTTTGCAGGAATAAATTTATTTTAATATCATTACGAATTTTTGTTAAAATACTAGAACTAGCATGTCCTAACTTATAACATCGTAAGTCAAAAGTACTTCTAGTTTGAACTTCATCAGTTATATCAGCCAGATTACAATGTGGGTGATCATTGATAGTAGTATTGTGGTTGTTGAAATTGAATTCATAGAGTCCCTTCACAACATTAACCTGTAGAAGAATTTTCTTAGTTATTATGTCTCTAACTACACAGTATTTAGGGAAAAATTCAAACTTTATACATTATTATCTTTAGCAAATTGAGACACACTAATTAGGTTTTTCTTAATAGTGGGTACTCTTAGTATATTATGCAAAAATAACCATCTATTGCCAATGATACTACCAATGCAGGTATGAGAGATTTCAACCCACTTACCATTGTCCATGCTTATAGTTTGATTACCTTTGTATTTTTTGTTCCCAAGATTCAGGTTGTTCAGATTGTTAGTAATATGATGGCTACCTCCTGAGTTGGGTACCATGATTCATCTTGAATATGGTTAGCTCAGGCTTGTTCATTGTGATTCCTTGTGTTGTCAGTATGATTATTTGCATCTCCCTGTCCTTGTGCTAAATTGGCAATGAAATTGGTGTTTCTTTGACTACTGTTGTTGGCTTGGCCTGCTGAGTAGTTTAAATTGTATCTAAAATAACACTTGATAGTAGTATGGCCAATATTCTCACATATTTGACACTTTGGTCGATTGTTGTTGTTGTTACTCCAGCATCCTCTTCCTTTACCTCCTCTTCCTCTTGTGGTGTGGTTGCCCTCTGAAAGATTTGCTCATTTTTGTAATTATTACTTATCTTATTTCTATTATTGTCATCACTTTTATTAGCAACATAGTTAATAGAGAAGTCACTTTCTTGAGATGTCTTGCCTTCAAGCCTAGCTTCAAGTGCTAATATAATAGAGTGAACATCATTAAGGGATAAGAATTCCTTTTGTGAGGAAATTATGGCTTCTACAGCCTCATATTCATCACTTAAGCCATTGAGAATAGTCAAGATTTGTTCAGAATCATGCAATTTATGGCCAGTAGCTTCTAACATGTCACAAAAAGATTTAATTTTGCTTTAGTACTCTCTCATAGTAATGTTGTCCTTCTTTATTTTTTGCAGTTGTCTTTTATAAAACATGACTTTAGCAGCTGACTTGTTGTTGAAGGATTTTTCTATTGTTGTCCATATTTCATTAGCACTTTTGCAACCAATCACTAATGGTAATACGCTTTAATTGATAGAGGATAATATCCATGAACTGATTAAACGATCTTGCCAGTGGTATTTCATGTATTCTTTATTACTGACTATTTTATTCTCTTGATTAGTAATGAATTTTGGTAAAACTAATAAAGTCCCCATGATGAAGCCTTCAAGGCCATAACCTTGGATTGCAGCCTCGATCTGAAGTTTCCAAAGCAAGTAATTATTTTCGTCAATTGCATTGTAATTAGTTGTGATTTAGGACTAATTACAGTTTTGGTGAGATTGTCAACAATAATGAGGCTTTCAATCATTCTAGTAGCATTGTCAGAAGCTGATGAAGTAGTATTATTAGACATGATGATCAAATGATGAATATGGATCGGTGGATGTTAAGCCTTAATGATGCTCTGATACCATGATAGAAAAACAGAATTGAGATGAAACAACAGTCTATTATTGAAGAATTGTAATACAACATGAGGCAAATTACATAGAGGCGTCCTCTATTTATAATACAAGAAATAAATGTAAACGGCTTGAATAATGGGCATGCGACCACTTCTTGAATAATGGGCAAGTTACCGTTGCTTGAATAATGGGCATGTGACTGTCGCTTGAATAATGGGCATGTGACCGTTGCTTCGTTATATGCGGAAGTGTACAACTGGATATGGATATAAAATCATATACGAAAACGTACAACTAGATATGGATATAATAACATATACATAATCTTTCCCATTATTCTTTCTTTCCTTTATTATTCTTTCCTTTATTACACCTACTACCGATCCTTGAACTATGGCAATCCAAGTCCAATGAGATTTTGTAGATTTTCAATCCACATACATATTATCATCTATCCAAAATTTGAGCTCATTCCGACATTCTAGAATAATATCTTATGTTTAAATTTAACAGTTTGAATAAATGTCTGAATGGTGAGTATTTGAGCTAAGATTTTGAAAATGCTACGAATGTCAAAATGAGCTCAAATTTTGGATACATGGTAATATATGTATGGATTGAACATCTACAAAATCTTATTGGATTTGGATTATCGTAGTTCACAGATCGGTAAGGGGTGCAACAAAGGTGCTGCAAAAAAGGGGTGCCCCGGAGCGCTTCTATATATATATATATATGTATGTATATATGTGTGTGTGTATATATATATGTGTGTGTGTGTGTGTATGTGTGTGTGTGCACGCGTGTGTGTATGTATATATTGTGTTTTCGACCGTGTTGTCGATGTTATTATGTATATTAAAATTGTAAAATTGAAAGAAATTCTTCATGCAAAGGAGACTACCGAATTAATTCAAAATTCAAACACTTTGAAAATTTACGTATGTGAAAGAAATTGAATTCGATAATTGAATTTATTTAAATATTTGATATACAATAAGTTTGGCCTCAGCATTAATCAATTAGAGGAATAAATGAGTTTCAACTTGATTATACTATATAGGAGTTAATTAAGAGTTTATCTCAACATCTTCCTATATGAAATTGCGAGGGTGTAATTCTTATAAGAAGAGAGGTCTCTAACAGCCCTATTTTTGAATACATAGTATTGGACCAGATTAATTTTATAACAAAATTTGAATTCGATTGTGCTAATAATAATAAGCTTCTATTAAAATGTAATTTATTCAAGAATGGATTATTGTTTTAATAAATTGAATTAATTGCTAAATTAATTTCTTTCTTCAAATTTCAATCTACAGAGGGTTAAACCCGTTGTTTAATTCCATTAAGGCCTAAAAGCCCAATCAACCCCTTATTTTCCTACCCAATATTTATCTCCACTGTGGATCCTTCTTAAGTAGTTTTCCCTCTTTGGCATGGCCAAACAAAAGCAAATGATGAGGAAAATATTTGCAAACCACAACTTAGGTTAGATCTTGGCGCAGTGACCGATGCTAATTTAGAAAACACCATGCGCGAGGGTCAACCAATGCGACATCACAGGGAAGCAATCTGGCAGCGGAGGTTGGGTTTCATGACATATGGAGGTCGTGCGAAATTCAAGGGCCAAGGCAAACATCTGCTGGAGGCGTGCATGCGCATGTGGCTGTAGTCGTAGTGTTGGAGGTGCTGTTGATGGTGTAGGTGGGGATTTGGTGCTGATCTTCATAGAAGATGGCTATAGTTCTTGGAGGTGACGAATTGAGATTTTGGTTGTTGTTGAGGTCAGTGTGGATGCTTATATCGACAATTTTTAAGGTGAGTTATTCACAACTCACATAAACTATTTTTAAATATCAATATCAGTCATTACATGATATGATTCACATTGTTGGTGGATGAATTAGTTGATTGTCTATTTGAGAACACTGAAATTGAATCACATATTAAATATAATGAAAATGCATGCATTCGTAATATAGGTATCTTAGCTTATGGAATAAATCATATGGAAAACATGAAATTTGGAAATAATGCAAGGGTATTAAATTTGGGGCAACTTCGTGTATATAAGTAGAATTTTAGAATAATTCAAAGCTAAGGAATACTTTATCGAATATGTGATTTTTTTATAAAAATAAATTATGAATTAATTTATGGGAAATAATAATTTAACATTTATTTTTAAATCTTTGAATCTAAAAGAGAAAATATTTTAAAGCCTTAGTTATATAATATAGGAAAATAATCGACTTAGCGCTACTGATTGGTTTAAATGCTCTCGAGCAATGCTTCGTCGAATATTGAATAACTTGCAGAATAGAATGTAGGGTGGTGTTTACTAACTAATTAGTCAATATGTGAATTTAATTTGGTAATATGGGATGCCTAGACTAAATTCTTATAGTTGCTAGTAGGACAGTATTTGACACTTTAGGGTTGTATTCGGTTTTGGTGTTCAACAAGAGGTCGATGGATCCTTAAGAAAATATAATTCAGGTTTTTCGATGGTATCCATAATAAGAAAGATCTACCAGTTTCTAGTAAATATTTGAGGTTCACCTTATTGTATAGGACGTTTGGTTAAACTCTCATGATTACAAGAAGCGATAATATTTAGCACTTCGAGTGTACCCTCTTTTGATGTTCGACCGGAGGCTGATAGATCCTTAAGGGTTATGCTTGTGGATTTCTTTATAAACTTATTAAACTGATCAAGTTAGACAAATAAAAATATGTGAACTTTAAAGATTGTATATGTGAACTTTATAGACTGAGTTTCATTAAGAGCTTAGTAATTGGAACAAGTTAAACACACAAATAAATAAGTGAACTCTAGAGACTTTAAGTCATGGATGCTATGGTCATCTTGATTGGCTTGGACTATCCATGAGATCATCTTGTAATTTTGTGTTCTACGGTATAAATATGATCCTTAGTACTAGATCGGCATGAGTGATACCCAATTTATTTTATTGCTTGCATGGTATGTACAATCGTTGTGATTGTCGGAAAATCATTTTGATCAATATGGATATGATCTCTTAGAATGTGTGTTATTAGGATATTCAGGATCTAGGAACTTGTGATTATTTTGTGACTTGTGGTTAACTTTTTTTGAGTTTTGTGATGGATTCTTCATGATTTCACACTTTGTGACATATTCAATATTTTGTGATCTAAATATGTTCTTGGGCTGTGGGATGCAATCTGGGTTTAATTATTCATGTGTCTTATTTATATCTAGGGAAAGTGAAATTATTTATTATATCATTTGCTTTTGGACTACATCTTGCTCTCAGCGTTTGGATATTTAGAAATAGTTGACCCGTGTATTTTACGTACTTGGTTCAGGCTCAGATCTTTTAGGTTACAAGACACGCAAATTTGAATAAGCTTGATAGCAAGGAGCTAAACCATTTCACATTTTAGTCAAGTACATTTAGAATCGATGACTTATAGCAGATTCACAGTATGTGGGTTTTGCGTATTTTAATAAACTCTTAGATAATTATTAATTTGTTGTAATCTATGATAACTACTTATATGATATATTTTTCTAATCTGAGAAATGGTTATGTTTATTACTTTAGACTGAGACTGTTCACATCAACAAAATTTCAATCAGGCACTAAGTATAACAGTAGGTGTGACATGTCAATGCTGGTTCAAAAATTATATTTACATTCGATCTCCCCTAAAAAATTATATTATCTATGTTATCAGACAACATTATTATCATGTTCTTTAATAACCTGGGTATTGTAACACCCCATGTCTGTTAACGTCACTCACTAAGGGAATGCAATAAGTTCCATGAAGCGTTATAGGTAAATAAGAACATAATAGCACAAGACAGACATGTAAAATAGCAGCGGAATTAAAAACTTTATTCAAATCAAAACATCATGGTCCCAAATACCAAGCTTACATCATAAGTAAGTAATTACATTAATAATCTGTCTTACCCAAAATATCAGAGTACAAAAGCATAGAACCAAATTTACCTTGCAAAGCCTTAAGAGAGTTGACCAGAGGTCAAAGCGGTGCATCTATATCCAAAATCCAAGCTAAGCTGAAAGAATCCAAATCAACTCTAAGAACTCCCACCCTGAGAACCTGAGGTGAAACGGAAGAGAGAGAAGATGAAACAAAAAGGGTCAGACATAAAGTCTGGCGAGTCCAGTTACTTTTAAATATAAATAAATAAAAGTATCATGGCAGGTATATAAAACTGGAAGAACAAGAAAACAATAATAATAACAAGTGTGAACTGAGCAAGATAAGATGAACAGGATATATTGTGCTTCTTAAATACATTTCTCTGCACCGCGCAGATACTAGTATATCAGAAGTAGAATGATCCCCACTAATACTGTTCCATTACATTTTCTTGATTATTAGTTACTTGGGTTAAGAGCACTCAAGACTTATACGCTCATCGTACCCATTTACTTTCCCATGGATTCACCTAATACAATATATGTAGCTATCTCTCAATATTGAGATACACCCCATAGTACCCTACTCGCATAGTCTCCATCGTAAAGAATGCAGTCCCTCATCCTACGCCAGAGTGATGTATGGATCTCTATATACCGATGTTACATTCCGCATATATCTGTCATTACTATGCTACGCAAGGTATGGACTGCCACTATCGATCGAATCAGATTACATATCGGAATGATGCCCTCTAGTCTACGATACACCATCCAGAGCAGATATGCATGTATCTAGACTATCCCACGTATGTGCTGTAATTGTAGCTCGATGCCTCAATTGCACGTCCTCTAATGTGCACTGAGTTCCGTGGTAGGGCTAAACTAGAAACACGGAACTCGGCCGGGAGCTTTTCCATACCTGTACAGGCCACCTTTAAGTGCCTTCAAATACAAATATTCCTCGGGTCTATTTTCCATGGTGGCTATGGCCCCACCTCGGCCGTCCCTCAACTAGTAAAGACTACAAGAGCTAAGCGACCGCCCCTAATACAACCAATCTAAACATCCATGTGGCGTCTACCCTCAACCCCGTACCTCGATAGTGAAAGGTGAAATGATATCTTGGGTTTAGCTCTAGTCTTTTCGCATCCGCTGGCAGTCGATGACGGATATCTGACGGTCTACTATCCTTCTTGGTCATGACCCTCTCTACCTCCTCGTGAGGCAACCGTCGAATCACCTTGGTGTCACATCGTCATAGCATTCTGACTACATAGCTACATCTGCAGTCAAGGCCCAACCACCTACTAGTTACGCGCAGACCCAACCTCTGCGAGTACAGCCTAAGACATCTGTCACCGCATAGAGGACTACAAGGAGCACCTTACATACTTCAGGAAGTCGCGTGCTTCCCATTCCATTCTTTGGAGCCGTCGTAACAATCAAATGAATGCGCGCTCCCCTCGTGTCTTATAGCACCTCGATGATCTACCCCACTGGGTTATTCACCCTCAAACGTACCGACTGGTCCAAGCGCCTTTCTTTAATATGTTGTTAGACCCTATGTCTAAACATTCTTTTACGCGCTTGCCTTACCTCACCGAGTTTCCATTTAACTTGGTTATTCCCATTCATATTGAATTCTTATTCAAATTACCAAGTTTCTCTTGCTTATTAATTTCAGTCATATAACTTAATCCATTTAAGTTTATTAATAAGCCCACAACATGTTATTTTCTTGATTGTGGTTTAAGGTCTGTAATCCACAATCTATCTTGCTTGGTTACATCATTACAATAACATGTTCTCCTTAATACGTTATTAAGTATATCTCAATTCACATGTTTCCTAATTAACATGTCACTTACCATTTATGATTAAATATAACTTATTTATTTTACAAGTTTTCCTCATTCTTTCTCATTTAATCATAAATTCAATTTACACCGTCACTACAACTTATCATTGTTTACTTAGCAGATTATTACGCATATTTAATTCTATCATTTCTACAAGTTATGCTTACCCTAAAAGGGTGTCTTTAATTACATAACTTTATTATATCTTCCACCGGTTATGTATACCACTAGGTGTCTTTAATTACATAACCTTATTGGGTTAAGTTCGTGGGCCTATATGTAAATATTACCCTCCCCCTCTATTTTACTTAACCCACCCACTACCCATCCAATTTTACTTAATCCTAACTTAAGTTCATAATCATACAATCCTCATGGATTAAATTAGGTTTAAGTAGTCCAATTCATTACCATATCCAATTATGGTTATAATGGGCTAGACCTCCCACATTAGTCCTACAACGTGTGGATGCTGGATATGCCGGTCGGGTCCAGGAAGTCTTATTCCACAGTTAGGTCTAACCTCATGTCTTAGCCCGATTCGTATTTGCACACTTAGACCTCTCACAGTAGGTTCAACATTACTGGCTGCTGGATTTGTCGGTCGGTCCGGGAAGACTTCCACCACTAATACAAACTAACCTCGTGTCATAAGTGCAATTACAATTGCTAATTTTAATTACTAGACATTCCATTTTAATCCAAATATACCTATGTCATTATAGGTGATTATTCGTCTTTTTCCCCATATTTAATTATATGCCCAATTCAATATCCAAATCATAGACTTTACACCCCTTTTCAATTCACCTTTTAATTATGCACCATATGCTTTTTTTCAAGTTATAAGTCAAGGCATATATATATGTTATGCACAAACCCAAATCCACATATTTTCCTATTTATATCCCTAGTCCATTTTCACCCATTTCAATACAAGTTATACCCGAATCCATATTCACATATTTTCCAATGTATGCCTAAAATTCATATTCACATACGTCCCAATTTATGTCCCAAATCAGTGCTTTCACATGTCCCAATTTATGCTCAAATTATATTTTCCAACATATGCCTAAATTCATATTATCAAATAAGACATATGCCCCCAAACCTATATTCATATATTTCCAAATTTATGCCCAAATTTAGATCCATATTTTCCAATATCAATTATGCCCAAATTATGTCCTTCCCCATTATTCCCAATTTTGCACGTTTGCATTTTTCAGCATTAGGCCTAGGCTCGAAGGTAGCCTGGCTATATAAAAATAAAAAGGGAAAAGGGGGAGAGAAGAGAATAGAGAACGGGCATAATAATGAATCAATAATAAACTGATAGAAATAGGCATAAACTGAATAGGTATATTATGACAAGATTTAACATTGTGGCAGTATGAACATATATAAGCAGATCTGATAGTTATGTCATAATAGAACTGATTAGGCACCGATTCAAGATCCAATTTTCACATATATATCAAGAGTACTATTTAAATATTTAGATTTAAAAATAACATGAACTCACAGTGAATAGATATAAGGAAATGGATCCAAATTACTGCGAAGAACATGTTGAATAAGTTGTTGTAGCCATCACTGAATTTGTTGTAACAATCTTCCAATATGTGTAATCTTCTTTGAATTGATTTAGAAGAAGAAAAGCCATTTTAATTTTCATTGCAGGAGAGCTTTGCCGTCAGCATTATTTTTAGATGAATAAAACCTAGGTCTAAGGTCCTTTATATAGCCTAGGGTTCAATGAATCTTGCTCAGAAAGGTATCCAGATACAAATCGAAGTATTTCGCCCAGATCTGTCAGGGGTGGGTCGACCCCCCCTTTGAGTGGTAGACACACCTGGGCAGGAAATCTGTTGCCTTCCCAAATTTTGAATTTTGAACCGAATTTTGAATTTCTGGACCATTTTTGAATTTCTGAAACTATTATATGTATATATATATATATATATTCTTCCTGCGCGTATACAAACTTCACACCTTAATAACTTCTTCATACGATGTCCGATTTACGCAAAATAGGTGTCTATCTTGACCAGAATTTTGAGACAGACGCAATGGCGCAGTTCGTTTTACTTAATTCTGATTATTGAATTAAGTTTTCCTTAATTCATTGTTAATAGTGTATTTCACATTGTTATTCTTTAATTCATCATCTTTAGCATCGTTAAAATTTCGGGGTGTTACATTCTCCCTTACTCAAAGGATTTCGTCCCCGAAATATCTAAGTTAAGAAGAGCGTATATCCTAACATCCAACAGTCATACATCCATCTAGGAATCACAGGCATCCATTCTCCTTAAGGAATTTCTAATGCTTTTATGAACATATGCAATAGTGTGTGTATATGTCCGTAAACTAATGCGAAAGATCAGGCGGTCTACTGATTCAGTTGACCTCCTTAATGCAATGTATGTTTCTGCCATGCAACCAAAATGTATGCAAATCATCCTAGTATAACATGTAAGCTCTATATGTGTGCACAATCATCCATCCAAATGCAACATCAATTAAACGATACACCCATTTTCATCCATAAAAATTAAAATGTACACACATCAATATGCAAAATGTAAGTGATTGAGCCGATTTAGTGCCTATTATGTGTGTATATGCATCCACGAGCAATCACTAGCAACTACTTGCATCCATCAAACATAACACGTCCCAAACACATGTTTACATTCATTAGTTTTCTACCTAAGACTCGATCGATAGGAGATATTCAAACGATAGATACAAGTAATAATTCGAAGCTTGGAAAAAGAAGCTAAGGACATATTCTCGAAAAGGAAAGGATATGAAGCGCAAATCTTGTCTTCAGCCTCCCAAGTAGTGTTCTCGTGGCCCTTTCCCATTGCACTCTTACTAGCTTTACTTCTTTGTTGCATAATTTCTTAACCTCCGATCCAAGTATGCAAGTCGAAACTCGTCATATCATTGCTTCCTTCTACTTTCATTTCCTCTCGCAAGTTTGACTCCACTACCTCGAACTCTATACATTTTATTGCCGCTTGGATGAATAGTCATCTTAGAATGATGGGCTTCCTCAAGGACTGTCTTCAATAGGTTTCCCATCCCGATATGGTTCACCTATCAAACCTCTTATCAAGTAGCTCCCATACTTGCTTATCAAGTTCCCTCTTTTCTTTCAGGAGTCACATGTCGCAAATCATCGATAGATATATCAAGAGGTTCTAGGAGACTTAAGCATGACAGAACCCTTTGGGGTCATAAGAAATCTCTAGAGTCTTTCTATGGCAAGCCAATAGTCTAATGACCCTCCTCTCACAATATAGAATGGCTCCATATATGTGGTTAACCAATCCATCCCTAGAATCAAACCGTATCTTATGAAATCAAGAACATATGCATCGTAACCAAACACGATGCCTAACACAGAGATTCTCAAATCCTCATAAATCCTCGATAAATGAGCCATACCTCCAATGGGGTTTGAGGCAACAATGGGATCCAAAACCATACTAGTATCTAGGTGCAGAGACTCAACTAAAGGATTAGATATAAAAGAATGCGAAGCGCCAGAAAAAGAATCCTAACAGGATGATCAAAAATAGAAATCAATCCTTCGATGGAAACTTTCCTACCCCTATCCTGTCCACCAGCTATGAGAACATTATCTTGCCCTTTAGAAGTTCCGGCCCTCTGGCCTTGTCTTTGTCTCTTCGGGCACTCCTTAATGAGGTGTCCTGCCTTACCAAAGTGGTAACAAATGCCTTTTCTCTTTTTGCAATCCTTTTTCAAATGACCCACCGTTCCGAAGTTATGGTATTTCCTCGTTTCTTCTTTCTTCTATACTTCCTTCTTAAGCCATCATTTTCTTTCATCTTTGGGTTGTGCTCCTTAGCCCCAACTCGCTTATTCTCCTTTTTGCCAGATGCTAACATGTCTCTTGAAAGTTGCCTCCATCGCACAGAAATCCTTACGAGGCTTGAGAGAAAATAAGACGCAGGTGAAACCACTGCGGCTAAAGATGGAGGTTGGGCACTTATTTGCCCTTCGACATGTACCGTAGTTTTAACATGCCTATGGAACCATGCCGAAATAGGGATACCCTTTTGAGAGGAAACGGTTCCCCAATCAAAAAGGAAAAGAAATTAAGTGGAGAATCGAGAAGACATTTATGGCTTTGGAAAATATGTTTTTCAAAAACAGACATTTTATTTTAAAATACTTTGTTTTTGAGACCTTTTTTGAAAACCATTTTCAAAATACTTTACCTGATCTTATAACCATATGCTTTGATACCAAATGCAACACTCCATGTCCATTAATGTCACTCACTAAGTGAATGCATTAAGTTCCGTGAAGCGTTATAGGTAAATAAGAACATAATAGCACAAGACAGACATGTAAAATATCAGCGGAATTAAAAACTTTATTTAAATCAAAACATCATGGTCCCAAATACTGAGTTTACATCATAAGTAACTAATTACATTATTAATCTATCTTGCCAAAAATATCAGAGTACAAAAGCATAAAACCATATTTCCCTTGCAAAGCCATAAGAGAGTTGACCAGAGGTCAAAGCGGTACATCTATATCCAAAATCCAAGCTAAGCTGAAAGAATCAAACTCAACTCTAAGCACTTCCACCCTAAGAAACTGGGGGGAAACAGAAGAGAGAGAAGAGGAAACAAAAAGGGTCAGACATAAAGTCTGGCGAGTCCAGTTACTTTTAAATATAAATAAATAAAAGTATCATGTAGGTATGTAAAACTGGAAGAACAAGATAACAGTAACAATAACAAATGTGAACTAAGCAAGATAAGATGAACAGGGTATATTGCGCTTCTTAAAAACATTTCTCTGCATCTTGCAGATACTAGTATATCAGAAGTAGAATGATCCCTACTAATAATGTTCCATTACATTTTCTTGATTATTAGGTTACTTGGGTTAATAGCACTCAAGACTTATATGCACATCGTACCCATTTACTTTCCCATGGATTCACCTAATACAATATATGTAGCTATTTCTCAATATTGAGATACACCAGTACCCCACTCACACGGTCTCCACCGTAAAGACCGCAGTCCCTCATCCTACGCTAGAGTGACGTACGGATCTCTATATACCAATGTTACATTCCGCATATATCTGTCATTACTATGCTATGCAAGCATACGGACTACCACCATCGATCGAATTAAATTCCATATCGAAATGATGCCCTCTAGTCTACGATACACCGTCCAGAGCAGATATGCATGTATCTAGACTGTCCCACGTATGTACTGTAATTGTAGCTCGATGCCTCAATCGCACGTCCTCTAATGTGCACCGAGTTCCATGGCAAGGCTAAACTCGGAACACGGAACTAGGCCGGGAGCTTTTCCATACCTATACAGGCTGCCTTTAAGTGCCTTCAAATACAGATATTCCTCGGGTCTGTTTTCCATGGTGGTTATGACCCCACCTTGGCCCCTCCCTCAACTAGTAAAGACTACAAGAGATAAGCGACCGCCCCTAATACAACCAATCTAAACATCCATGTGGCATCTACCCTCAACCCCGTACCTCGATAGTGAAAGGTGAAATGATATGTTGGGTTTAGCTCTAGTCTTTTTGCATCCCGCTGGCTGTCGATGACGGATATCCGACGGTCTACTACCCTTGTTGGTCGTGACCCTCTCAACCTCCTCGTGAGGCAACCGTCGAATCACCCTGGTGTCACCTTGTCACAACATTCTGACTGCATAGCTACATCTGCAGTCAAGGCCCATCCACCTAGTAGTTACGCGCAGACCCAACCTCTGCGAGTACAGCCTAAGACATCTATCACCGCATAGAGGACTACTAGGAGCACCTTACATACTTCAGGAAGCCGCATGCTTCCCCTTCCAGTACTTTGGAGCCGTCATAACAATCAGATGAATGTGTGCTCCCCTCGTGTCTTATAACACCTCGATGATCTACCCCATTGGGTTATTCACCCTCAAACGTACGGACTGGCCCAAGCGCCTTTCTTTAATATGTTGTTAGACCCTATGTCTAAACATTCTTTTACGCACTTGCCTTACCTCAATGGGTTTCCATTTAACTTGGTTATTCTCATTCATATTGAATTCTAATTCAAATTACCAAGTTTCTCTTGCTTATTAATTTCAGTCATATAACTTAATCCATTTAAGTTTATTAATAAGCCCACAACATGTTATTTTCTAGATTGTGGCCCAAGTTGGACAAACATGCATGCTTTAAAATAAATTATGTTTACATTGAAAACTTTGTTTTTAATGAAATGAATGAATCACTAGAAAATGTTCACTTTTAAAACAAAAGCATGTTAACATTAAAAATATCATTTTTATAAAAGAATGATACATGTGAAAATTGTTCATATTTGAATAAAAGTGTTGAAAACATTAAAATCATATTTTAGTGTAAAGTTTGATTCATTGAAATATTGACTGTTTGAATAAAAATGTTAAGATAGATTGAAAATATCATTTTATTAGAATCATGTCATGTTAATATAAAAGCATCATTTGTTTAGAAATGTTATGATTAATATAAAAACATCACACTTATTAGAATGTTTAACTAAAATAAATATATCATTTTAGTTAGTAATGTCATTTATGTTAATTTTGAAAATGTCATTTATGTTAAAAATAAAAATGTCATTTATATCAAACATAATAAAATGTCATTTTATTGAATTAGTAATGTTAATGATAGAATTGTCATTTTGTTATAAAAGGTTACATTAGACTAAAAATAACATTTTTGTTAGAAATGTTATATTAGATTAAAAACAACATTTTTGTTATAAATGTTATATTAGATTAAAATTAACATTTTGTTCGAAATGTTATATTATATTAAAAATAACATTTTTGTTTTAAATGTTATATTATATTAAAATTAACATTTTATTAGAAATGTTATATTAGATTAAAAATAACATTTTTGTTATGAAATGTCATTATATTAGAAGATGTCATTCATTTAAAAAGGGTCATTTATTTAGTAATGTCAGTTACGTAAAAATGTAATGTTAATAAAAGTGTCATTTTGTTAGGAATGTTATGATGAAGATAAAATATGTGAATGATAAGATTGCATTTTTATAGCATATATAGAAATGATTAAAATGATCATTAGTTGGAAATACAAAATTCGCTAGATTAAAACATTATCATTATTATGTTAGCGATATTAGAAATAATTCAAACTAAATTAAAATATGTTAAATTTATTAACCAATGATTTAGTTAAATAAATTGTTGTTGTTGTTTTGAAAACCCCACACGGGTGTTGGGATGAAATTTGACCTACACTAGTCCTAATATTTAGCTGTATGTCGATCGATGGATTGACAGTCTGTGACGAGCATTATGTATTTATTTATTTTAATGCTCACACAGTTATAAATTTCACTCTTAATGTGAATGGAATGTTTGTTGATTATTTCTCATTTTTGTTATATACATGTGATGTATAAAATCCATATAACTAAAAATTATATGGTAATTGATTGAGTCGCATTCCGATTCAGAATATCTTTAAAATAAATAATATTTGAAAATAAAGAACCTTTTTATATAAAGAATATCTTAAGGTAATGAATCTTTTAAATAAAGAATAAATCTTTAAATTAGATTTTATGAAGTTTAATAATTAATTAATATTTAATTGGAATTAAATAAAATAAATTGGATTTTTGGGTTTGTTGAGACAACCCCGAACCCCGTACTGACGGCGGCAAGGGTAATCCTTGGAATATAACACATAAACAGATAACAGCAGAGCAAAATTAAATAAATACACCAGATAATGAAGAATAGAATATACTGGATAAACGTAATCATCAGAGTTACACAGTATACAGGATCATACTTAGTACAAATACAGTTCAGCTATACATAAATGTCTACAGCGGAAAACAAACATAATGTACAATAGGAGCCGAACAGCATAAAAAGAGATAAATAATAGAATCCATCTTCAGCTCCAACTATCCAGAAAGAGCCAGCTAAACCTGAATACAAGGCTGCTCGTGTAGAAAAAGGGGCACTCGGGTTTGAAAGTGAAACAAACTACGAGTCAGTCATGGGACTGGTATGAGAAATCTACTCAACACATTTAAAATACGGCTAATCACAGGACCACGCCACTTTCGTGGAACGGGTTTACTCCATTGGATTGCCAGTGATTTAAAACAAATCATTCTTTTAAATATCGCAATGCTTTTTATAAAAATGAAGCCATTATAAGACTCAGTTCCCATCACACAATGCAACGCAAACCGTAGGATAGAGTTTTACCTTATAATGGCCAAAATATGCTTGATACGAATAAAACAAAAGCATTTGATATTATTACTAGTGTTTATATGTTTCAAAAACAATTTCAAATCATAACTATCAATCATAGACGGCATGGGTACCATATATCATGTCGCCATATATATATACAATCAAAACCGCACAGTCACGTATTTGAAAATTGGATTTCCGTCATGAACCAAGGCAAAAGATAGTCCTTACCGAATTCAAGACGCTCTAGCCCGTGTCTCAGGATCAGAATGCATCGACCCTTGGAGTGATAGGGCCAATCCACCGATGTGGATTAAAATTCCTGGGTACTACGTTTCCCCGCCCTATGGGGCGTATATGAGCCAACGAATGACTCCATCGGTCTCGGATCGACCGATATATCCGAGGCGCCTCGCTATCCATCATCCACATAAGTAAAATGCAAGGCCATGTAAAAACACCGACACAACTCCTAGCTAGAAAGAAACGCATGCCCTCCCTGAGGTCCTTCTCCAGTTTCTGGTTCATACCAGGGTGTGAGGCTCGTGAATTCACGTTATACACAAAGCTACGCCACACAGGCGGTGCTTTGTTCATCACTACAAGACTTTGCTTTTCAACAGAAGCCCTGATCATTTATCACTTAGGCATGCCACACTAGCAATTCATGCCATGCGACTGATATCCATCGATATACAACCTTTGAGCTCGTCCGTTTCAGAGAAGGGCGTTAAGCAAAAGAATAAATTCTCTGCTACCAAATAGATGTATATTTAATAGAGATCAATCAACACAGAATAAAATCCAATGTCAGACACACAGTCCATTTACAAGTCCGTTCTGGGTCTAAACGAAACCGGAGGCACTATATACCTCGCAAACCCATCGATCACCACGTACGTCTGGACGATCACCACTCATTATCCGTATTTCGGGATGCCTCCCAATCAAGACCTCGGTTACCATCCAAACGAGATGAAGATCTCCGGTCTTCGACCACCGTCTTCATCTTCGATTTCTTATCGTCGATTCAGTTATTCAGAATGGGATAAACCCGGTATTTCTAAGCAACTCGCGTATATAATAAACAAGTGCTACACAAACACTACTACGCATCATTTCAATTCATTAGTCACTAACCGTCAATCAGTAAGAGAACGATTTCCCAAATATTAACCCCGAAGGCCGAAACCAACATCAGATCAATACCCAAGAAACCATTCGACTTAGCCAACCTTCAGTTAGTTTCTAAATTTCACATTCATATCATTTATAATATTTTATAACGATTTATCGCTATTTTTATTTATTTTAAAATAGCCAATTTATTCAAAACGATGCTTCGGGCCATAACGCGGCCGTGGCGCTGTTTTTCTTCAGATTTGATTTACATATATCTGAAAATCTAACTGTTGGATCTTCACAAAATTTACATCATTAGAAAGATCTTTTCAAAACAAATCCAACGGTTCCAGTTTCGGGAAAATCCGACGGTCGGATCTCCCGGTATAATCGTTTGAAGTTTCGATTTCAAAATACGAACTGCAGCGTCGTTATTCGATTTAATATAATTATATTTATATATATATAAATATAATCGATTCTGGCGTTGTTTTTCTTCAGATTTGAATTAAACATTCCAGACAATCCAACCGTTGGATTTTTACAAAGTTGGTGCCGTTGGAAAGATATTTCCAAAGCGAACCCAACGGTTGCGGTTTCGGGAAAATCCGATGGTCGGATCTCCCGCACTAATCGTTTGAAATCACGGTTTCAAAACACGAACTACAGCTTCGTTATTCGATATATTTCAATTCTATATATATATATATATATATCGATTCTTCGATTTCAAAACTATATGATTTTCATACATTTGATAAAAATGATATTTTTATCTGATTGTCTTCTATTTCAACACTTCACTATTTTTAGCAATTCATGTATATAGAAAAAAATGTGATTTTTAATGTAAAACAATTTATTTCAAAACTCGACTATTTTGTATAGTTAATGTAGGTGATAAAAATAGGATTTGTATAGTTAAAATATGAATACCATTCAACACATGAATTTTAGTTCAATGAATGAATATCGATTCAACACATGAAGGTTTTCTATAGTTTGTATATATAGATAAAAAGGTGATTTTTATATTTAAAACACGAATACCATTCAACAAATGAATTTCTATTCAACGAATGAATTTCAATTCAACACATGAAGGTTTTCTATAGTTTGTATATATAGATAAAAAGGTGATTTTTATATTTAAAACACGAATACCATTCAACACATTAATTTCTATTCAACGAATGAATTTCAATTCAACACATGAAGGTTTTCTATAGTTTGTATATATAGATAAAAAGGTGATTTTTATATTTAAAACACGAATACCATTCAACACATGAATTTCTATTCAACGAATGAATTTCAATTCAACACATGAAGGTTTTCTATAGTTTGTATATATAGATAAAAAGGTGATTTTTATATTTAAAACACGAATACCATTCAACACATGAATTTCTATTCAACGAATGAATTTCAATTCAACACATGAAGGTTTTCTATTCAATAAACGAATATAATTTCAACACAGGAAAATAATTCTAATACATGAATATTATTCAAAATTTCAGTAGCATAACGGCAGGGTAGTTAAAACCGGGACCGTCCGTAGTACGGCTCCTCGCTGTACCTTAAAGCCTCGCAGCTTTTGACAATGGGGAATCATGCATCTAGTTCGCACGCAGGCGACATATATTTTTTTTTCCATTTCCACAAACTAATCCTATGTGGTTTCAACCAAATTTTTCTCAACAACAAACGGGTATTTTTCAACCACAATCAATCAATTTCAACCACAAACAATTTCAATCAAACATTCGTAATCAACCAATTTTCACACCAATCACAACTAATAAATATCGTCCATGGTTTGTGGACAAGGGGCGTATATATATATATATATATATATATATATATATATAACATTTCACTTCTATTTCAACACATATATAATTTTTACAACGCATATATAACTTATACATCGAACGTACAACTTATACAATGCTTATACAAGAGGTGTACAATGCTTATATAACTCATACATCGACTATATAATTTATACATCGTCGTTTTCCATATCGTTTATAAATTAGAAATCTCACATTGGGTTCCACTCCACCAAAAATAGCAGAAGGCTCAGAAAATATGCGGTCTCTTCTAAAATGTAGAAGACATCCACACGAGTCCATTATCTCTTGTTTCACTGAATTTCGATAAAAAAGCAAAAAGATATGATTTTTACAAGTTTGCGACGCTTTAGAGTGTTATTTTCAGTTAATAATAATCAAGGCCGCATACCTCCTTTGAACGTTCAAATCTAGGGTTGCAATTTGCAATCAATCCGTGAAGCTAGAGGACGATCGGCCTTCGCAGCGTCGAAGCACTAGGAGAGAGCTTCGCGCGCGTGGGTGAGTGGGCCAGCTCGGTGGGCCCAGGTGATGGTGGCGGCGGTTGAAAAGCTCCGACTTCGGGGACCCGATCCAGCCAAAATACTCAATGATGTCTGACAAATCCGGTATGGATTTAAAGCTCTTCGAATTCTCTTCAAAATGGATCAAAGTTTGCTTTATTTCGTTTGGAATTGAAAGAGAAATCGAGTCCGGAAGTTTTGAATAGCCCTCCGTCGTTCGTCGAGGCTGATACTGGGGGGTTTCGTTTTTTTTATTTTTAAATTAATGAAAGAAAAATTTCTACTGGCCGATGGTTTTAAAAAGGGGTTTTCTGACACGACCTCCAATCCAAACCCAACAACTGTCGTCCCTAGCGTTTTACCCCTATTCCGAACACAATGGGATATGTTTAGTAGGCCCATTCGACAGTTTCAATCAGTTTTCATTCAATTTAAAATATATAACATTCAATATTCGATTTGAACGTATATTTCAATTCAATATTCGATTTGAACATAACAAAAGTGGTTTCGTCGAATTCCGCGGTCGTATGCAAAATGGCCATTTTCACGGGCTATATAAATTCCATAGCGACCTTTCTAAAAATTCATTTGGCCATAACTTTTGCATCCTGCTATGAAACTTCGATTTTTCAAATTCGTTAGAAAGTTATTCACTAACAGATTTAAATATTTTTGGTTTCACTCAAATCCGTTTTGTTTTGCACCCGGTACAGTCAGTCAAAGTTTGAATTCAAATTTTGAAACTACCGCGCCATTTCAGGCCTTGTTTATAATTAGAATTAATTATATTCCTTTTCGATTGTCGATTCAAACTCAGTTTTCATCTTTCTTATTTAAAATATTTATTTCAAATATTTAAAATCCACTATTTTAGCCAATTTAAAAATTTTAAATTGGTTCAGATTTTCCGGGTCGTTACAATCTCCCCCATTTAAAACATTTCGTCCCCGAAAAGGAACAAAGTCGAAAGTGGTTAAATTAATCAACTCTACGTTCGATCTGGCTTCCATTCTCCAACTTTTCAGTTTATAAGAATTTTCAAATTCTTCAAAAATTTGGCTAACACCCGGAATTTTCGAAAAAATTCGCCATAACCTCCTTTGTACGGGGAGAGGTTTGGAAATTTATTGGGCCGTATTAGGTACCCAATAAATCCTATAAAGCATACACATATTTATAGTGATATATTCTGGTGTTTATAGGGGAGCATGTATAGATAATAACTCCAGAGAATAAATTCTCGTCACCCTGTCAAAGCCTGAGGGAGTGTGTATTTTAATTGCTCCAAAGGATAAATCCTCGTTACCTCGTCCCGTGTGGGAAATAAATAGTCCATGTACCGTATCTAATAACTAGAGAGACGTGATTATTGTCAACTCCAGACCCGTGTGGGGTTTTTATTAATCTGGCAATTTTATCGTTACAATTTAAATAGTCCATATCAGTCATCAGTTCAACCTGTAAAATATAGTCATTGCCATACAAGCCTCTTGCTCGTATGGTAAATCTTCCACCTCGTCACACAAGCTCCAAATGCTTATGTGGTATATGATGAAGTACGCCTATCTTCAGAAGTATGTCATGTAATGTAGTTCAAAATTAACTATTACTATCCTATGGCGACGTTTATTATTACACACAGAATAACCAGCACTCTGCATCCAATGGCATTCACAGGAGTTGATATAATAATATTTCGCATCCAACTCATTAAGGTTTACCTATTTGTCGGGCACGCAAATAAATTCTTTACTCAACAGCTATCCATTTACCTGTTCAAACTTATATGATGTTAATGTATATATATTTCTATCTATTTTCATATCAGTTCAATGTGTGATAATATCGAATAAATTCTACCATTCATTCTACTATTGATTAAATTAACTATCGTTTCAATAATTTTAATTAATCAAAACTACTATCACACAACACAAACAACAATCAAATTATTTTTAACTTTTCCAAAAATATACTAATCAATTTCTATACTCTTTTAAAATCATTCAGACTACAGAATTAAAAGTGCACATCCATGGAAAGAAAATAACAACAAAGTAGAGAACTAATTGGCAATGCAAAGTATGGTAAATGTACCTTGCACCGGAGTCAATCAGATATATCCACTCGGCATCTAGGATAGGCTTTCTGAATGCTCTCCTCAGTTTCCCAAGTACAATCTCGCGGATCTCCACTCCATTGCACTTTGACTAAGTGAACTTCTTGTTCCTCAGCTCTTTGGTCTATTTGCCGATGATCTTGAGGGGATCTCTTCCCACAGCTAATTTTGGAGTAATTTCAATATCCTGTTGAGCTGCTTCTTCCACGATCAAGTCTGGATCATGAACGTACTTTCGAAGTTGAGATATGTGAAATACATCATGCACTCCAGGCAACCAATCAGGCAATTTAACCGTATAAGCGAGAGTTCTGATCCGTTTCAAATAGGAAACGGACCAATGAATTTGGGCGCCAATTTCCTTGTTTTACCGAACCGGATAACTCCTCTCATCGGCGATACTTTCAAATATACATAGTTGCCAACCGCAAATGATATATCTCTTCTTCTCCTATCGGCATAGCTCTTTTGTCGGCTTTGAGAGGCGAGTAATCGTTTCTTAATGAAATCGACCTTGTCGGCAGCTTCTCGGATCATATCAGGCCCTAACACAAGTCTATTACCGGGTTCGACCCAACAAGCAGGGGATCGACATGGTCTACTATACAATGCTTCAAATGGCGACATTGTCAGGCTCGCCTGGTAGTTGTTGTTATATGAGAATTCAGCCAAATGCAGATGGTCTTCCCACGATCCACCGAAATCTAGAACACAAGCCCGCAATAGATCTTCTAGTATACGATTCACCCTCTCAGTTTGACCATCTGTCTGAGGATGATAGGCGGTGCTTAGGTTCAGCTTTGTTCCCAGCTCTACTTGAAACGCCTCCCAGAATTTACTAGTAAATATTGTATCTCTATCACTGACTATACTGAGCGGTACTCCATGTAGTCTAACAATTTCCTTGAAATATATTTGCGCCAGACTCTGAGCAATTATGTTTGATCTGGCAGGTATGAAATGGGCGGTCTTCGTGAAGCGATCTACGATCACCCAAATACTGTCATTTCCTTTTTTGGTTCTGGGCAAACCATCAATGAAGTCCATGGAAATATGTTCCCACTTCCAACCAGGAACGTCTAGCGGTTGCAATAATCCAGCCAACTTCTGTTGGTCGCTCTTGACTAGTTGGCAAGTAGGGCATCGACTAACATATAAAGAAATGTCCCTCTTCATCGACTTCCACCAGATTGTGCGTTTGATGTCATTATACATTTTGCTTACTCCCGGGTGGATACTAAGTTTTGACTTGTGGCATTCATCCAGAACTTCCTTGCAGAGCTCAGCAATGTTAGGGACACATATTCGACCTTTGAGCCTTAGAATCCCATCATTATCAACTTGAAAACTCGAAGGTTCGCCTTGTTGAATTATCTCTCTGATCTTCTGAATGAAGTGATCATCCATCTGAAAAGCAGATATTTTATCTATCAATGAAGTCGTGATAATAAAACTGGCGATCATTTCATTCTTTCGGCTTAACGCATCGGCCACGACATTGGCTTTCCCTGGAGTGTATAAAATTTCAAAATCATATGCTACAAGGAACTCTAACCAACGTTGCTGCCTCAGATTCAAGTCTTTCTGGGTGAACAGATACTTTAGTGACTGGTGATCTGTAAACAGTTCAAATCTCTCACCCAGAAGATAATGTCTCCAGATTTTCAAAGCGAACACAATAGCCAATAACTCAAGATCATGAGTGCTATAGTTTTTCTCGGGCGGCTTCAGCTGACGGCTAGCATAAGCGATCACTTGACCTCTTTGCATTAACACTACACCCAGGCCTTCTCTAGAGGCATCTGTCCAGACTTTTAAATCCTGATTGCCGTCGATGATGGTTAACACTGGAGCTGTCGTTAATCTTTACTTTAGCTCTTCAAAATCCTCTTCACTTTCTGGAGTCCATTTAAATTTAGAGTGCTTCTTTGTAAGCTTCGTTAAGTGACCGGATATCTTCGAAAAGTTTTTAACGAACTTCCGGTAATAACTAGCCAATTCGAGAAAACTGCGGACTTCTGTAGGAGTACTGGGCTGTTTCCAATTTCGAATAGTTGTGATTTTACTTGGATCCACAGCAATTCCTTCTTTCGATACGACGTGGCCCAGAAATTTCACTTCATCTTGCCAGAATATACATTTGGACAGTTTGGCTTTTAATACATTCCTTCTGAGGATTTCCAGAATCTGTTCCAAATGCTTTTCATGTTCGGCCTTTGATTTAGAGAAGATTAGAATATTGTCAATAAAAACCAGAACAAATTTATTCAAAACCCCTCTGAACACTCTATTCATCAGATCGACGAAATAAGCTGGAGCGTTACATAAGCTGAACGGCATTACTAACCACTCGTAGAATAAGTCTGGACCTCTGAATGTTGTCATTCGAACACACTCTTCGGCAATTCGAAGCTGATGGAAGCCTGTAGCTAGGTCCATCCTTGAGAATACTTGTGCTCCATTCAGACGATCCAATAAATCATCGATTCGCGGCAATGGATATTTGTTCTTTATTGTCTGCTTGTTCAAATCACGATAATCCACACATAGCCGTAGAGTACCATTAGATTTTGGGACAAACACCACTGCTTCACCCCAATCAGAGAAACTAGGCCTGATCAGACCCTTCCATACAAGCTGTCTCGTTTGATTGTCTAATTCCTCTTTCTCTTTCAAGGACATTCTTCGAATAGCGTGAACTACCGGCCTTGCATTCGGAATTAGAGCGATCTTGAAATCAATTTCTCTCTGCGGAGGTAAGCGAACAACTTCTTCAAACATATCCGCATAATTTTTGAAGATAGGAATATCTTTCACTAGGTCGGGAATATTCTCTGTGACTTCAGGGATATTTTCTATTTGAGCTGGAGAAACATCCAAAGCTGCCCAGAAGTCCTTTCTATTTGAATTCGGGCCTTCACATAGTATGGTTATATAATTCCCTGACTGGGCCTTTGCCTTTACAACTCTCTCGGCGCATCTAACCTCTGCCTCATATCTGGTTAGCCAATCCAATCCCAGAATAAGATCGAATTCAGTAAAATTCATGACGATAGAGATAATAGGGAATTTATAGCAGGAAAAAGAGACAGGCACCCTACAAACCCAACTGAGATCGATGGAACCCCCAACTGGATTTTGGACAGTCATTGGTTCTTTGAGCTTCTTCAATTTCAAATCCAACTTCTTGACTGCACCCTTCGCAATAAAGCTTCGCGACGTGCCTGTGTCAAACAGTACTTTAACTAGAATGTTTTTGACATTGAGCGTGCGTTCTAAAACATCAAACCTTTCCTGAGCAGACGAAGATGCAGGTACTTCTACCACTTCATTTACATGCGCTACTTTGGATTCCTTAAATTGCCTGCAGTCCTTTTCAAGATGACCAGTCTGATGGCATTGACTGCATTTTCTATTCTCTACTAACTTGTCCTTGGATTTAAATTTATCCTTTCTTCGTTTCTTCAAGGGTCCACAGTTTATCGACAAATGCCCTTTCTAATGGCAGTTATTGTATACGGTGGTCGTTACTGGTTCTTTTCCTGGTCTGGCCCTTTTCTGATTGATTTTAGGCTCCTTACTGACCTCATACATCTACCGGCCTCAGGACGATCAGTTTCAGACTCAACTCTATTACTAGAACTGACTTCCTCTTCATCACGCAACATGCCTTTCTTATGAAGATCTTCATACTGATAAGCCATATAAATCATTTCTGAAAAAGGAAGCTTTACATCCCCCATTACTTTATTCTGGTATTTCCTTTGAAGCCCGTTAATAAATCTCAGATTCTTTCTCCTCTTATTTTGAATTAGATGGGGAGCAAAGTGAGAAAGTTCGTTGATTTTTTCTTATGATATTCTGGAATGGTTGTATCTCCTTGTATCAAATAAGAAAATTCATCACATAGTCGCTCAGTCGCTTCGGGAGGAGTAAATCTTTTCAAGAAAATCACTTTGAATCTGTCCCAGGTGATATCACCTTCTGGATTATTCTCGATAACCGAATCCCACCAGAACAAAGCTTCATCTTTGAGTGCCCAGGATGCCAGTAATCTTTTCTGGTCATCCCTCAGCTTTAAACCATCAAAGATTTTCTCAGCAGAACGAATCCAAGCCTGTGTCTTCATAATAGATTCTTCACTAGAGAATGGTATTCCACCCATATTTCGATACTTGATTAATAGGGCCTCAATATTCGGTTCTGCATTCCTTCTGTTTCTGACACTCATTTTCTAGTACTTCTGCAAATGGCAGATCAAGTGTCAGGTCACAGAAAAGATATTTTAAAACATAGAAACATATACTTCAAATGTAAATGTGTTTATTGTGGTGTATTTCACATTGCTTTACTCATACTAGGATATTACTGATCCTATCTGTAATGAGTTACTCGTCCTAGAACACTAATGGTTCTATTTCTAACGAGTTCGTTAATATGTTATATTCCAGAACTAAGCTTAACCAAAGCTCTGATACCAAATGAGACGACCTCGAACCCCGTACTGACGGCGGCAAGGGTAATCCTTGGAATATAACACATAAACAGATAACAACAGAGCAGAATTAAATAAATACACCAGATATTGAACAATAGAATATACTGGGTAAATGTAATCATCAGAGTTACACAGTATACAGGATCATACTTAGTACAAATACAGTTCAGCTATATATAAATGTCTACAGCGGAAAACAAACATAATGTACAATAGGAGTTGAACAACATAAAAAGAGAAAAATAATAGAATCCATCTTCAGCTCCAGCTATCCAGAAAGAGCCAGCTAAACCTAAATAGAAGGATGGTCGTGTAGAAAAAGGAGCACCCGAGTTTGAAAGTGAAACAAACTACGAGTCAGTCATGGGACTGGTATGAGAAATCTACTCAACACATTTAAAATACGGCTAATCACAGGACCACGCCACTTTCTTGGAACGGGTTTACTCTATTGGATTGCCAGTGCTTTAAAACAAATCATTCTTTTAAATATCTCAATGCTTTTTATAAAAATGAAGCCATTATAAGACTCAGTTCCCATCACACAGTGCAACGCAAACCGGAGGATAGAGTTTTACCTTATAATAGCCAAAATATGCTTGATACGAATAAAACAAAAGCATTTGATATTATTACTAGTGTTTATATGTTTCAAAAACAATTTCAAATCATAACTATCAATCATAGACGGCATGGGTACCATATATCATGTCGCCATATATATATACAATCAAAACCGCACAGTCACGTATTTGGAAATTGGATTTCCGTCATGAACCAAGGCAAAAGATAGTCCTTACCGAATTCGAGACGCTCTAGCTCGTGTCTCAGGATCAGAACGCATCGACCCTTGGAGTGACAGGGCCGGTCCACCGATGTGAATTAAAATTCCTGAGCACTACGTTTCCCCGCCCTATGGGGCGTAAATGAGCCAACGAATGACTCCATCGGTCCCGGATCGACCGATATATCCGAGGCGCCTCGCTATCCATCATCCACATAAGTAAAATGTCAGGCCATGTAAAAACACCGACACAACTCCTAGCTAGAAAGAAACGCATGCCCTCCCTGAGGCCCTTCTCCCGTTTCTGGTTCATACCGGGGTGTAAGGCTCGTGAATTCACGTTATACACAAAGCTACGCCACATAGGCAGTGCTTTGATCATCACCACAAGACTTTGCTTTTCAACAGAAGCCCTGATCATTTTCCACTTAGGCATGTCACACTAGCAATTCATGCCATGCGACTGATATCCATCGATATACAACCTCTGAGCTCATGCGTTTCAGAGAAGGGCGTTAAGCAAAAGAATAAATTCTCCGCCGCCAAACAGATGTATATTTAATAGAGATCAATCAACATAGAATAAAATCCAATGTCAGACACACAGTCCATTTACAAGTCCGTTCTGGGTCTGAACGAAACCGGACGCACTATATAACTCGTAAACCCATCGATCACCATGTACGTCTGGACGATCACCACTCATTATCCATATTTCGGGATGCCTCCCAATCAGGACCTCGGTTACCATCCAAACGAGGTGAAGATCTCCGGTCTTTGACCACCATCTTCATCTTCGATTTCTTATAGTCGATTTAGTTATTCAGAATGGGATAAACCCGGTCTTTCTGAGCAATTCGCGTTTATAATAAACAATTGCTACACAAACACTACTACGCATCATTTCAATTCATTATTCACTAACCGTCAATCAGTAAGAGAACGATTTCCCAAATATTAACCCCGAAAGCCGAAATCAACATCAGATCAATACCCAAGAAACCATTTGACTTAGCCAATCTTCAGTTAGTTTCTAAATTTCACATCCATATCATTTATAATATTTTATAACGATTTATCACTATTTTTATTTATTTTAAAATAGCCAATTTATTCAAAACGACGCTTCGGGCCATAACGCGGTCGTGGCGCTGTTTTTCTTCAGATTTGATTTACACATATCTGAAAATCTAACTGTTGGATCTTCACAAAATTTACATCATTAGAAAGATCTTTTCAAAACGAATCCAATGGTTCCAATTTCGGGAAAATTCGATGGTCGGATCTCCTGGTATAATCGTTTGAAGTTTCGATTTCAAAATACGAACTGCAGCGTCGTTATTTGATTTAATATAATTATATTTATATATATAAAAATATAATCGATTCTGGCGCTGTTTTTCTTCAGATTTGAATTAAACATTCCAGACAATCCAACCGTTGGATTTTTACAAAGTTGATGCCATAGGAAAGATATTTCCAAAGCGAACCCAACGGTTGCGGTTACGGGAAAATCCGATGGTCGGATCTCCCGCACTAATCGTTTAAAATCACGGTTTCAAAACTTGAACTGCAGCTTCGTTATTCGATATATTTCAATTCTATTTATTTATATATATATATATATATATATATATATATATATCGATTCTTCGATTTCAAAACTATATGATTTTCATACATTTGATAAAAATGATATTTTTATCTAACTGTCTTCTATTTCAACACTTCACTATTTTTAGCAATTCATGTATATAATAAAAATGTGATTTTTAATGTAAAACAATTTATTTCAAAACTCGACTATTTTGTATAGTTAATATAGGTGATAAAAATAGGATTTTTATTACAAAAGAATTTATTTCAAAACAAGATTATTTTGTATATTTCATATCGATGTTAAAAATGGGATTTTTATTATAAAACCATTTCTTTCAAACTATGAATACCATTCAACACATGAATTTCAATTCAACGAATGAATATCGATTCAACACATGAAGGTTTTATATAGTTTATATATATAGATAAAAAGATGATTTTTATATTTAAAACACGAATACCATTCAACACATGAATTTCTATTCAACGAATGAATTTCAATTCAACACATGAAGGTTTTCTTTAGTTTGTATATATAGATAAAAAGGTGATTTTTATATTTAAAACACGAATACCATTCAACACATGAATTTCTATTCAACGAATGAAATTCAATTCAACACATGAAGGTTTTCTATAGTTTGTATATATAGATAAAAAGGTGATTTTTATATTTAAAACACGAATACCATTCAACACATGAATTTCTATTCAACGAATGAATTTCAATTCAACACATGAAGGTTTTCTATAGTTTGTATATATAGATAAAAAGGTTATTTTTATATTTAAAACACGAATACCATTCAACACATGAATTTCTATTCAACGAATGAATTTCAATTCAACACATGAAGGTTTTCTATTCAACAGACGAATATAATTTCAACACAGGAAAATAATTCTAACACATGAATATTATTCAAAATTTTGGCAGCATAACGGCAAGGTAGTTAAAACCGGGACCGTCCCTAGTACGGCTCCTTGCTCTACCTTAAAGCCTCGCAGCTTTTGACAATGGGGAATTATGCATCTAATTCGCATGCAGGCGGCATGTATATTTTTGTTCCATTTCCACAAACTAATCCTATGTGGTTTCAACCAAATTTTTCTCAACCACAAACGGGTATTTTTCAACCACAATCAATCAATTTCAACCACAAACAATTTCAATCAACCATTCGTAATCAACCAATTTTCACACCAATCACAACCAATAAATATCGTCCATGGTTTGTGGACGAGGGGCGTATATATATATATATATATATATATATATAGCATTTCACTTCTATTTCAACACATATATAATTTTTACAACGCATATATAACTTATACATCGAACGTACAACTTATACAATGCTTATACAAAAGGTGTATAACGCTTATATAACTCATACATCGACTATATAATTTATACATCGTCGTTTTCCATATCGTTTATAAATTAGAAATCTCAAATTGGGTTCCACTCCACCAAAAATAGCAGAAGGCTTGGAAAAATATGCGGTCTCTTCTAAAATGTAGAAGACGTCCACACGAGTCCACTATCTCTTGTTTCACTGAATTTCGATAAAATAGCAAAAAGATATGATTTTTACAAGTTTGCAACGCTTTAGATTGTTATTTTCAGTTAAAAATAATCAAGGCCGCATACCTCCTTTGAACGTTCAAATCTAGGGTTGCAATTTGCAATCAATCCGTGAAGCTAGAGGACGATCGGCCTTCGCAGCGTCGAAGGGCTAGGAGAGAGCTTCGCACGCGTGGGTGAGTGGGCCAGCTCGGTGGACCCAGGTGATGGCGGCGGCGGTTGAAAAGCTCCGACTTCGGGGACCCGATCCAGCCAAAATACTCAATGATGTCTGACAAATCTGGTATGGATTTAAAGCTCTTCGAATTCTCTTCAAAATGGATCAAAGTTTGCTTGATTTTGTTTGGAATTGAAAGAGAAATCGAGTCGGGAAGTTTTGAATAGCCCTCCGTCGTTCGTCGAGGCTGATACTGGGGGGTTTCGTTTTTTTTTCAATTAATGAAAGAAAAATTTCTATTGGCCGATGGTTTTAAAAAGGGGTTTTCTGACACGACCTCCAATCCAAACCCAACGACTGTCATCCCTAGCGTTTTACCCCCTTTCCGAACACAATGGGATATGTTTCGTAGGCCCATTCGACTGTTTCAGTCAGTTTTCATTCAATTTAAAATATATAACATTCAATATTCGATTTGAACGTACATTTCAATTTGCCAGGGCCACAAACTGATTCGAAAAATTCCAGAAAAATAAATCTGGCAATGTTTTGACGATACGGTCCCAACAAAACTAGTTTCGTCGAATTCTGAGACCGTTTGCAAAAAGGCCTATTTCTGGTCGATCCAATTTAACTATAATTGACAAAAACACATTTTCCTTTGCCATGCTCACATATTAGCTTCAAAAATTATGAAATTTGAAACCTAGCAATAACTTCACATTCCGGATCCAACAAAAGTGGTTTCGTCGAATTCCAAGGTCGTATGCAAAATGGCCATTTTCACGGGCTATATAAATTCCATAGTGACCTTTCTGAAAATTCATTTGGCCATAACTTTTGCATCCCGCTATGAAACTTCGATTTTTCAGTTTCGTTAGAAAGGTATTCACTAACAGATTTAAATATTTTTGGTTTCACTCAAATCCGTTTTGTTTTGCATCCGGTACAGTCAGTCAAAGTTTGAATTCAAATTTTGAAACTACCGCGCCATTTCATGCCTTGTTTATAATTAGAATTAATTATATTCTTTTTCGATTGTCAATTCAAACTCAGTTTTCATCTTTCTTATTTAAAATATTTAAAATCCACTATTTTAGCTAATTTAAAATTTTTAAATTGGTTCAGATTTTCCGGGTCGTTACATTTGTCGTGAATGGTGTCTTAAATAACACTGTTCTTAAACCCCGTATGAAAAGAATAAATATTTTAATTAAGATTATTTGAGTTTCCAATTATATTTAGTAATTGGAATAAAAAGGAATGTGAATTGGGTTTATTGTGAACTGTGTTTTTAATGACATTTGTTCTTTAACCCAATTAACAGCAAAAATATAATTTGGAATTTATAAATCTTTTATTTAGATTTAAATGGAAAATTTCCAAAGTAAAGTTTTCCAATTTAATATATTAAATTGGAATTGAATGGAATTCGATTTAATAATAACCGAGATGAGCTTTTATAAAAGAAGATTGTTACTATATATGGAATTTAAAAGGCTTTGCCGTTATTCCATTTATATTATTAGTCTAATATAGAAATTTATATCGATTATATACTGATTGGATTTCTTTGAAAATCCCATGTTTAATGGAAGATGAATTTGGGTTTATTATGAAATGTGTTTTAAATGACACTGGTTATTTAACCCAGTTAAAGACAAGATCGATTTCTTAAATCTGAATAATCATTAAGTAATGGTTTTTGATATTAAATCCAAATTGGAGTTTTAATGTATCTTTAAAAAGAAGATTAAAGAATAAATTTAAAAGAATTTATCTTTGATAAAATTATTGGGAACCTTTCCCTTATATTGTGAATATTTTATTAAAGCAATATTCTGAATTGGAATGAGGCGTTTGATGTGTTTATATAACACTTTATTATTGATTATAAAATACGCGAGTTATTCGGAAAGACCGGGTTTAACTCATTCTAAATAATTA
Source organism: Allium sativum (assembly GCA_030737875.1). Taxonomy (NCBI): domain Eukaryota; kingdom Viridiplantae; phylum Streptophyta; class Magnoliopsida; order Asparagales; family Amaryllidaceae; genus Allium; species Allium sativum. The sequence goes on from CM060913.1 coordinate 314,604,886, forward strand.
CTACGATGATTAAGAGTCGAAGATGAGGACGGTGTTTGAAGACCGGAGATCTTCACATCGTTTGGATGATTACTGATGTCTTGATCGGGAGACATCCCAAGATAAGGTAATAAGTGGTGGTCGGCCAGACGTATTTGGAGATCGACCAGATATGCGAGCACCTCTCTCCTATATTGGACATATAGGACGAGGAATAAGGTGTCTTCGGTTTCATTCAGACCTAGAACGAACTTGTAAATGGATTGTATGTCTGACGTTGTATTCCTTTATGCTGTATTCATTGATCTCTACTAAATATATATCTGTTTGGTGGCGGAGAATTTATTCTCTTGCATAACACCCTTCTCTGAGACGTACGAGCTTAGAGGTTATATATTGGCAGAAATCAATGGTATGGTATGGATTGACAATGTGGCATGCTAAGATGTAATTGATCAAGGCTTTTGTTGAAAAGCAGAGCCTTGTGGTTGATGATCAAAGCACAACCCATTTTAGGCATAGCTTTGTGTAGCGTAACTCCGCGAGCCTCACGCCCCGGTATGAACCAGAAACGGGAGAAGGACCCCAAGGAGGACATGCGTTTCTTTCTAGATAGGAGTGGTGTCAGCGTTTACAAGCCCTGGCATTTTTTACTTATGTGGATGATGGATTGTGAGGCGCCTCGGTTATTTAAGTCCCTAGTGGCTCTATTTACGCCCCATAGGGTGGGGAAACGTGTTGTTCAGACATTACTAATCCACTAACATATTTGTGGCCGGCCCTGGCGCTCCCGGTGTAGTTGCGACTGAGTCCTGAGGATTGGGCTAGGAGTCTCGAATTCGTAAGGACGATCCCTTGCCTTGGTTCATGATGGAAATCCAACTTCCAATACGACCCTTGCGGTTTTGATTGTATACCTATATTTGGCGACATAGTATATGGTAGCTATGCCGTCTATTATTGATATATTATGATTGAAATGTTTTTGAAACATGTATACACTATAATAATATCAACTCCGTTTTATCGTATCAAGCATTTTAAACCATTATCAGGTAAAACTATATCCTCCAGTTTGCGTTGCATTGTGTGATGGGACTTGAGTCTTACAATGGTTTCATTTTCTAAAAAGCATTGTATTGTTTAACGTTTTAATTTATTTCTTGCACTGACAATCCAATGGAGTAAACCCGTTCCGCGTTAGCGGCGTGGTCCTGTGATTAGCCTTATTATTATTAGATAGGTTAAGTAAGATTTCTCATACCAGTCCCATGACTGACTCGTAGTTTGTTTCACTTTGCAAACTCGGGTTCCCTCTTTTCCACATGGGCAATCGAGTGGCCTGTTTTGCAGATATCTATTTTTAGGCAGGATTCTGAATCAACGCTTAAAGCTGTGGCCAAAGCAATGATAGTCTTCCGCTGCACTGTATTAAATTATTGTAAATAATCTTCCGCTGTATTATTATTTATTCGATGTACTATGATATTCTGTACTCTGATGTAACATTATTATGATGTAATAAAAGTCTTCTGTTATTTGTTCTGATGTGTTGTATGCCCAGAGTTAGCGTATTCGGGTTTTGAATGGTCTTGGTCGATTTAGCGATCGATTAGGTCCGAGTGAAATCCGAGTCGTTACAGAAGGTAGTCTGGCTATATAAAAATAAAAAGGGAAAAGAGGGAGAGAATAGAGAACAGGCATAATAATGAATCAATAATAAACTGATAGAAATAGGCATAAATTGAATAGGCATATTATGACAAGATTTAACATGGCGGCGGTATGAACATATAAAAGCAGATCTGATAGTTATGTCATAATAGAACTGATTAGGCACCGATTCAAGATCCAATTTTCACGTACATATCAAAATTACTATTTTAATATTTAGATCTAAAAATAACATGAACTCACAGTGAATAGATCTAAGGAAATGGATCCAAATTACTGTGAAGAACACATTGAATAAGTTGTTGTAGCCATCGCTGAATTTTTTGTAGCAATCATCGAATATGTATAATCTTCTTTGAATTGATTTAGAAGAAGAAAAGCCATTTTAGTTTTCGTTGCAGCAGATCTTCGCTATCAGCATTATTTTTAGGTGAATAAAACCTAGGTCTAGGGTCCTTTATATAGCTTAGGGTTCAATGAATCTTGCTCAGAAAGGTGTCCAGATACAAAACAAAGTATTTCTCCCAGATCTGTCAGGGGTGGGTCGAACCCCTTTGGGTAGGTCGACCTATGGCTCGACCCCCCTTTGAGTAGGTAGACCCTCGTGGGCGGGAAATCTGCCGCTTTCCCAAATTTTGATTTTGAATCAAATTTCGAATTTCTGGACCCATTTTTGAATTTCTGAACCTATTATATATATATATATATTCTTCCTATGCGTATACAAACTTCAAACCTTAATAACTTCTTCATACGATGTCCGACTTACGTAAACCAGGTGTCTATCTTGACCAGAATTTGAGACGGACGCAATGGTGTAGTCCGTTTTACTTAATTCTGATTATTAAATTAAGTTTTCCTTAATTCATTATTAACAGTGTATTTCACATTGATTATTCTTTAATTCATCATATTTAGCATCGTTAAAATTTCGGCGTGTTATAAGTATAGCGACGAGGTTGTTACACTAGTCTCATTTCCTTTAACTTTATAGAAACCATTGCCTTTTGAAGACTTTTAGTGAGGAGGTCAGCCAAGTTTTTCTTTGTTTCTATATAATCAAAAACTATTACTAAACATTTGAGTAATTATCTTATCGTTTGATTTCCTAGAATAATATGTCTTGAATTTTCATTATATGTCTTATTAGAGACATTGTATATCGTAAAGTAACTATCATGTTGATAAAGACTACTGGAGATGACCTCTTCCATAATGGAATTTCTATTAATAAATTCCTGAGCCATTCTATTTCATCACATGCATCAACTAATGCAATCGAATCTGACAACATTGTTGAATAAAATATACTGGTTTATTTCTTGGAATTCCAAGACACAAAAGCACCTCCTAATGTAAACATCCACTCAGTCATACCTTGGATTTGAATTCTACATTGTTCTAGGTAATATCACTATATCCTTCTATTACAATAGGATATCATTTATAAGTATACCTTGTTAATATTTCCTTTCAAACAAGCCAGCACTCTAGAAATATCCTTCCAATGTTCAAAACCTAGATTACTTGTAAATCTATATAGTACACTTATAATATGTGTGATGTCGTATTTAGTGCAATGCATAGCAAATATAAGACTTCCAATAACAATAGAGAACTCAATTTGAGAAATGGTATACTCTTTACTAATTTAATACTAGGATCTAAAGGAGTAGGTGTAGATTTTTTATTATAATGACCATACTTTTTCAGGAACTTCTCAATGTAATCAAATTGGGTTAGTAACAACTTCTCCACTTTCATAATGATTTTAATTCCTAAGTTTACATCAGCCTCTCCTGGATCTTTCATATCAAACTTAGAAGATAAAAACTTCTTGGTTTCATTCATTCATCATATATTAGAACCAAATTTTAACATGTCATCAATGTATAAACATATTATAACATAATTCGTGTTATCCGATTTTCTATAGATACATTTATCAACATCATTAACAATGAATCCATATGACGATGCTACTTTGTCGAACTTCTCATGCCATTGCATGGGAACTTGCTTCAATAAATATAGAGACTTTACTAAGCTTTCTTTTTTTGGCCTGAAGTTTTGAAACCTTTGATTGTTCCATATATATCTCTTCTTCTGAATCTCCATTTAGAAAAAGTGCACTTTACATTTGTTTGATATATGACCAATTTTTGAATTGATGCAAGTGCATTAAACAACGTATATAAGATATGTTAGCAGCTAAAGCACATGTATCAAAGTAGTCTACTTCATGTTTTTCCTTAAATCCCTCAGCAACTAACCTGGCTTTAAACTTATCAGTGGATCCATTTGTATTTAACTTTTTCTCGGATATCCATTTATGTTCTATACGTTTAACACTTGGAGATAAATAAGTTAAAGCCCAAGTTTGGTTTGACAGCATGTAATTCATTCCATGATTGACAGCTTCTTTCTAGAAAATGGAATCTGTAAAACTCAAAACCTAGAAATAATTTTTAGGGTCATCATCACGTTTATTACATATCCGGTTACATTAAGGACTTTGTCCTTATTGGCTTCTATAAGATATGTTATGAGGTCAAGACCACATTCCTTTTCTATTCTTGCTTTTACTACTCCTTTGTTCAGTACTACTATCTAGTGCTGATGTATTCTTGCATTTTTGAGTAGAAGCATAATCATCGTCATTAATGTAACAACCCACAAATTCTGAACCAATTTAAAAAATTTATCTTAGAAAATTTTAATGAATTTTGAGGTTATAATATAATTTGTTTTAAATAATAATGGCTAGAATTCATTTTAATCAAAGTTAAAATGAATAAATTTAATTTAAATATAAATGGAGTAAGAAATGGCGCGGTAGTTTTAAAATTTTAATTTTGAACTTTAACTGAATGTACAGGATTCAAAATAAATCAGAATTGAGTGAAACTAGAAATATTTAAATCTGTTTAATCATATCTTTCTAACAAATCTGAAAAATTGAAATTTCATAGTGGGAATCAAAAGTTATGGCCAATTCAATATTTAAAAAGGTCGCTGTAGAATTTATATATATAATATATATGGTCCGAAAGGCTACTTTTCACATATGAAGGAAATTGGACTCGAAACCACTTCCATTGAGTCTGGAATAATGTTTCTGCATCTAAAAAGAATAAACACTTATGTATTTTGAGTTTCGGAAATTATTTGTTTAAAAATGTATTTTTAATATTAAATATATTGGCCTTGAAAATAGTCATTTTTCAAACGACTTCTGTTTCCGACGAAACCACTTTTGTTGGAACCGGAATGTCAAATTATAGCTAGGTTTCAATTTTTAGAATTTTTCGAATTAATATGTGAGCGTGGCAAAAGAAAATGTGTTTTGACTATTTTAGTTAAATTTAAACGACTTGAAAATAGCCATTTTTCAAACAGTCTCAGAATTCGACGAAATTGGTCTTGTTAGAACCGTATCGTCATAAGAAAGCTAAAATATTTTTTTTTGGAATTTTCTGAGGTCATATGTGGCCCCGGCATATTTAAATGTACGGTCAATATTTAATTAATTAATTTTTAAATGGGATTTTAGATAAATTTCGGAATTGGACCCCGAGACCTGTCCCATTGCGTTCAGAAGGCCTCAAAACGTTAAGCTCGACAGTAAGCAGGCCCAATTCTGAGATAGTCCAGAAATCCACCTTTATAACACGTTTTTCAATGATTTTAATAATAAAAAAATAAAAAGAAACTCTAACCCTAATGGCCAGCCGCCGCCTATTCCTTTCGATGGCCAGAAAGCTCCGATTTTCAAACATCAATTTCTCTCAATCCGTTCAATGAAAATCTACAAACTATATATCAATTCGAAGAGATTTCCGAGAGCTATAAATCCATACGGTCAAGATCTGAAACCAAGCCACGGATTGGTCGAATTCTAGCCATAAAGGCGGCGCGGTTGGAGGCGATTTGGTTGCGCTGGGGCCCACCGAGTTCACCCTGGGGCTCGGCGATGGCGTGCGGCGGGCGGGGCTTCGGAGTGGCGGTGTCCGATTGGTAGTCGGTGGCTCGGATTGGCGTGCGCAGGGGGGGTTCGAAGGTGGAGTTGGGTTCGGCCGTGACGTTTGAGCGAGGGAGAAAGGGTATTATTTTAATATTATTTTATTTATTAAATATTTAATTTATGCAATCTTTAAAAATCAACATCTCTTTCATACGAGGGTCGTTTGACGAACCGTAAGTTGCGTTGGACTCGTCTTTCCAAGATCTTCGCAATGGAGCAGACCAGAGCTGAAACCGAGACAGTTGAATTTTCAGCCATATCAATGTGAGAATCTCTGATTTTTACAATCTAATTAATTTAATTAATTATTTTAGTTTGTTAAATATTTACCTGTATGTTTTTTAATCAGATATGCGTTGTGATGTATTGTGCTGGTTGTTCTGCTAGATTATATTGAATTGTCACCTTTATTTGAATTGATCTAATTTATCAATTCATTACAGAAACATGAATGGTCACTTTAAAATTTGTCATTCTATTGTAATGATTTAGTTTATCAATACAACATCAACTTATGGTCTGTCACTTTTCAGTTGAATGGATTTAGCTCATCATTTCAACAACAAGTATTACATAGAAATTGAATAGATATTTTATTCGTGTTTTTCAACGCAAATATATACATAGAAATGTAAGTTTTACTTTTTTATTTGCATTCCACCATGCAAATAAAATGTTGGAAATAAAAGTACATTTTTTTTATTTGCATTCTACAACGCAAATAAACATAGAAATTAAAAGTTTGCTTTTCATTTGCACTTTTCAATGCAAATATAGCATGAAATAACATTCATTTTTCTTATTTGCATCTCACAATGCAAATATAACTTGAAAATAAAAAGTACATTTTTATTTGTGTTCGACAACACAAATAAACTAGAAAATAAAAAACATATTGAAAATAAAGTTTTGTTCTTTATTTTGCGTTCAAAAATGCAAATATATTTTGAAAATAAAGTTTGTTCTTCTATTTACGTTCACTAATGCAAATATAACATGAAAAAAAATAAGTTAACTTTTTATTTGTGTTCTTCAATGCAAATATACATTGAAATTAAAGTTTATTCTTTTTTTTTTGCATTCTCTAATGCAAATATACATTAAAATATAAATTGTTCTTTTATTTGCATTCCCTAATGCAAATATATTTTGGAAATAGAGTTTGCCCTTTTATTTGCATTCACAAATGCAAATATATTCTGAAATAAAATTTGTTCTTTTATTTGCATTCTTCAATGCAAATATACATTGGAAATAAAATTATTTCTTTTATTTGCGTTCCCTAATGCAAATATATATACATATATATATTGAAAATAAAATTTTCTCTTTTTACATTCACAAATGTAAATATACTTTGAAAAATCAAGTTTGTTCTTTTATTTGCATTCCACAATGCAATATAACATCAAAAATAAAAGTTACATTTTTATTTGCAAACATAAAAATGAAAAAAACATATTTGTCAAACTTGACTAAGTTAAAATGAAATAAACATTTTTGCCAAACTTGATTAGTTAAAATGAAATAATTACTTTTGTCAATTTATACTAGTTGAAATAAAATAATCACTTTTATCAATTTATACTAGTGGAAACAAAATATGCATTTTTGTCAATTTATGATTAGTTGAGATGAAAATAACATTTTTTGTCAATTATATTAGTTGAGGAAAAATGTACATCTTGTCAACTTTAGATGGTTGAAAACAAAAAGGACATTTTTGTTAAATAAAAGAATTAAGCACAAATAGCATTTTTATAATTTATATGCAAATTTAATAATTGTCTTTATTTGCATAACATGTAGAAGAAATTATAAGCAAATATAAAAATCATTTCTTTATTTTACAAATTTTCATTAGCAGCTATATCTAAATATAAAAATCATATTATTGGTCAACACATACATTAGGATGTGCAGGTGAGTTAAAGTAACATCCTTTGCATACATTAGAATTTGTGTGCAATCTAAATTAAACATTTTGTTTACTAGGATATACCTTGAAAACATTTGCCAATAAGGCAATTTCACTTATGTGTAAATGTTAAGAATATGTACATATAAATAAAAGAAAATAGAAAATTATCTTTTATTTGTCATCCACAACAATGCCACATAAATAAATTATAGTTTATTCGATCTTAGAAATGTATAGGGAAATTATACGAATAAAAATACATTTTTATTCGGTATTAAAAATATTATAACATGTTAGTTCATTATCATCAACATGTTAGTAGAATTAAATTGGTTGAATTCTTTAACCAATCATTTATTTTTATGAACTGTTATTGGCTGAAAACCCCACACGGGTGTTGGGATGAAAATTTACATACACTAATCCCAATATTTAGTTGTATGTTGATCGTTGGATCGACAGGCTGCGATGAGCGTTATTATTTAATTTTAACGCTTACACAGTGGAAATTACACTTTGGATGTAGATGGATGATTTGATGATTATACTGTTATTGTCATATATATGATGTGTGTGAAATCCATATAATCCAAATTATATGGTAAATGTTTGAGTCGCCTTTCGATTCAGGTGTTCTTTTAAATAAAAATATTTTTACATTAGAAATCCTTTTTACATAAAGTATATATATTATCAAATATATATATATATATTGTTAATCAAGTATATGTTAAAACAAAGAATAGTTGTAAAAGATAAAAATCTGTAATATAAAGAATACTCCCATTTAGAGTCTTTTATATAAAGAATATTTTCAATGCTTACTTTAAATTATGTTTTTTTATAATTAATATTTAAAGAGAGATCTTTTAATTAAGATTATTAGGATTTGCAATTATATTTTGTGATATGAAATAAATTGAGATGTGAAGCAGATTTATCGTGGACGGTGTTTTAATGACATTTGTCCTTTAATCCAATTTACGTTGAAATTATTATTTGGAATTTATAAACCTATTTTATAGATTTAATAAGGCATTTTCTAAAAATCAAGGTTTCCCAATTTAATATATCAAATAGGAATTAAGTGGAAATTCGATTGGTAATAATTGAAATGGGCTTCTGTAAAAGAAGACTGATATTATATATGGAATTTAAGAGGCTTTGCCATTATTCCATTTATATTGTTAGTCCGATACAGAAATTTATATCGATTATGTATTGATTTGCTTTCTGTGGAATTCCATATTTTGGAAATAGATTGTAGATTTATTGTGAACTGTGTTTAAAGGACACTAGTTCTTTAACTTGTTTAAGACAAGATTTATTCCTTAAATAAATGATCTTATAATAATGATTTTTGATATCAAATCAAAACTGGAGTTTTAATAAATCTTTTAAGAAAGATTTAAGATTTTATTTTCAGAATCTTTTAATATGAATATCTTATTAAAAGAATACTCGGAGTTGGAATGTGGCGTAATGTGTGATTTTCCCATATTTGCTTTCTAATCACAACATACGCGAGTTATTCAGAAAGACCGGGTTTAACCCATTCTGAATAATCATCACGACGATCAAGAGTCGAAGATGAAGGCGGTGGTTGAAGACCGAAGGTTTTCACATCGTTGGGATGATGATGACTGGTATCTTGAATTAGGATTGGCCTTCCAAGGCAAGGTATTTGGTAATGATCGTCCAAACGCATTTGGAGATCGACAGATACGTTGTTTCGCTCAGACCCAGAGCGGACTTGTAAATGGATTGCGTGTCTAACATTGTATTCCTTCCTGCTGTATTAGTTGAACGCTACTGATTATATATTTCTGTTTGGTGGCGAAGAATTTATTCTTTACTTATCACCCTTCTCTAAGACGTATGAGCTTAGAGGTTATATATATATTGGTAGATGATCAATAATATGGTAGGGTCTAACAATGTGACATGCTAAGATGCAATTGATCAAGGCTTTGTTGAAAAGCAGGCCTTGTGGTTGATGATCAAAGCACAGTCTCTTTAGGCATAGCTTTGTGTATCTCGTGACTTCGCGAGCCTCACACACCGGTTGAGTTTAAAACGGGAGAAGGGAACGCAGGGAGTGCACACGTTTCTTTCTAGCTAGAAGTGGTGTTGGGCTTTAACACGGCCCGATATTTGCTTATGTGGTTGATGGAATTTTTGCGAGGCCTCGGTTTATTCTTATCGGTCACCCTTGGCTGATTTGTAGGTCCAATAGGATCGGGGAGCGTGTGTTCAGGCATAACTAATCCACTAAAGTATTTGTGGACTGGCCCTGCTGTATCTAAGGGTTCGCCAGCGTCTGAATCCTGAGACATTGCTAGAGTGTCTCAAATCGGTCAGGAGCTCCTCCCTAGCCTTGACTCATGATGGAAACCCAATTTCCAATACGCCCTTGCGGTTTTGATTGTATAACTAGTATGGTGACATAGTAGAAGGTAGCTATGCCGTCTAGGATTGATATTATATTTGAAATGTTTTAAATATATATACACACACACTAATAATAATAATATCATTTTTACGTATCGAGCATCTTTTGACCATTATAAGGTAAAACCCTATCCTCTGGTGTGCTTTGCATTGTGTGATGGGACCTGGGTCTTATAATGGTTTTATTTTTCTAAAAAGCATTGCGTTATTTGACGATTTACTTTATTTATGCACTAGCAATCCAATGGAGTAAACCCGTTCCGCGTTAGCGGCGTGGTCCTGTGATTAGCCTACTTATTAGATAAGTTAAGTATAGAATTCTCACACCAGTCCCACGACTGGCCTGTAGTTTTTTCACTTTGCAAACTTGGGTGCCCTCTTTCCACACGGGCAGTCGAGTAGCTTTTTGCAGATATAGTTAAGCAGGATCCTGGATTGAAGCCTGAAGCTGGGTCAAGAATATTGATAGCCTTCCGCTGAGATTAGTTCCGCTGCAATGTATTAACTTATTGTAAATGTATCTTCCGCTGTATTATTTATCGATGTACTCTGATATTCTGTACTCTGATGTAACACTTATTATTGATGTTATAAAAGTCTGTGTTGTTGTTCTGATATTTTGTATGCCCAAAGTTAACATACGAGGAATTTGAACGGTCTTGATCGATCTTGCGATCGATTGGGGTCGGGCGAAATCCGGGTCCTTACAGCTGGTATCAGAGCCAGGTTAGCTCAAATCTTTAGGGTACAACTCATTAGAACTAAACAGACGACTCATCTGAGGTTGGATTAGTAATATCCAATAAGAATACTCATTAGAGATAGGATCAGCAGTATCCTAGAATGAGAATACTCATTAGAGATGGGGTTATCAATGCCCTAGAATGAGTCAGAGTGGAAAATTTATAATTAACGTACTTGTTATTATATATATAATTCGATTTTAGAAAATATGATTTTGAATATATAAAAGTTATATATTTTTGAAAATTTAATCGACTAATTGATTGATGATTGTGTTGTGTGAAAATGAGTTCAACTAATAAAATGATTAAACAATTTAAGAATGAGAATTAAATTAGTTAAATAAACAACTTTTAGCTTCATTTCCCTTTTCGAGGACGAAAAGATTTTAAGTGGGGGAGATTGTAACAACCCGCAAATTCTGAACCAATTTAAAAATTTTATCTTAGAAAATTTTAATGAATTTTGAGGTTATAATATAATTTATTTTAAATAATAATGGCTAGAATTCATTTTAATCGAAGTTAAAATGAATAAATTTAATTTAAATATAAATGGAGTAAGAAATGGCGCGGCAGTTTTAAAATTTTAATTTTGAACTTTAACTGAATGTACAGGATTCTTAATAAATCAGAATTGAGTGAAACTAGAAATATTTAAATCTGTTTAATCATATCTTTCTAACAAATCTGAAAAATTGAAATTTCATAGCTGGAATCAAAAGTTATGGCCAATTCAATATTTAAAAAGGTCACTGTAGAATTTATATATATAATATATATGGCCCGAAAGGCTACTTTTCACATATGAAGGAAATTGGACTCGAAACCACTTCCATTGAGTCTGGAATAATGTTTCTGTATTTAAAAAGTATAAACACGTATATATTTTGAGTTTCGGAAATTATTTGTTTAAAAATGTATTTTTAATATTAAATATATTGGCCTTGAAAATAGTCATTTTTCAAACGACTTCTGTTTTCGACAAAACCACTTTTGTTGGAACCGGAATGCCAAATTATAGCTAGGTTTCAATATTTAGAATTTTTTGAATTAATATGTGAGCGTGGCAAAAGAAAATGTGTTTTGACTATTTTAGTTAAATTTAAACGACTTGAAAATAGCCATTTTTCAAATAGTCTCAGAATTCAACGAAATTGATCTTGTTAGAACCGTATCGTCATAAGAAAGCTAAAAATAATTTTTTTGGAATTTTCTGAGGTCATATGTGGCCCCGGAATATTTAAATGTACGGTCAATATTTAATTAATTAATTTTTAAATGGGATTTTAAATAAATTTCTACAGATTTCGGAACTGGACCCCGAGGCCTGTCCCATTGCATTAAGAAGGCCTCAAAACATTAAGATCGACAGTAAGCAGGCCCAATTCTGAGATAGTCCAGAAATCCACCTTTATAACACGTTTTTCAATTATTTTAATAAAAAAAACCTAACCCTAATGGCCAGCCGCCGCCTATTCCTTTCGATGGCCAGAAAGCTCCGATTTTCAAACATCAATTTCTCTCAATCCATTCATTGAATATCTACAAACTATACATCAGTTCGAAAAGATTTCGGAGAGCTATAAATCCATACGGTCAAGATCTGAAACCAAGCCACGGATTGGCCGAATTCTGGCCACAAAGGCGGCGCGGTTGGAGGCGATTTGGTGGCGCTGGGGCCCACCGAGTTCTCCCTGGGGCTCGGAGATGCCATGCGGCGGGTGGGGCTTCGGAGTGGCGGTGTCCGATCGGCAGTGAGTGGCTCGGATTGGCGTGCGCAGAGGGGGTTCGAAGGTGCAGTAGGGTTCAGCCGTGACGTTTGAACGAGGAAGAAAGAGTATTATTTTATTTATTAAATATTTAATTTTTGCAATCTTTAAAAATCAATATCTCTTTCATACGAGGGCCGTTTAACGAACCGTAAGTTGCGTTGAACTCGTCTTTCCGAGATCTTCGCAATGGAGTAGACTAGAGCTGAAACCGAGACAGTTGAATTTTCAGCCATATCAATGTGAGAATCTCTGATTTTCAGCCATATCAATTGTTCTTTTATTTTCATTCCCTAATGCAAATATATTTTGGAAATAGAGTTTGCCCTTTTATTTGCATTCACAAATGCAAATATATTTTGAAATAAAATTTGTTCTTTTACTTGCATTCTTCAATGCAAATATACATTGGAAATAAAATTATTTCTTTTATTTGCATTCCCTAATGCAAATATATATATATATATTGAAAATAAAATTTGCTCTTTTTACATTCACAAATGTAAATATACTTTGAAAAATCAAGTTTGTTCTTTTATTTGCATTCCACAATGCAATATAACATCAAAAATAAAAGGTACATTTTTATTTGCAAACATAAAAATGAAAAAAACATCTTTGTCAAACTTGACTTAGTCAAAATGAAATAAACATTTTTGCCAAACTTGATTAGTTAAAATGAAATAATTACTTTTGTCAATTTATACTAGTTGAAATAAAATAATCACTTTTATCAATTTATACTAGTGGAAACAAAATATGCATTTTTGTCAATTTATGATTAGTTGAGATGAAAATAACATTTTTCGTCAATTATATTAGTTGAGGAAAAATGTACATCTTGTCAACTTTAGATGGTTGAAAACAAAAAGGACATTTTTGTTAAATAAAAGAATTAAGCACAAATAGCATTTTTATAATTTATATGCAAATTTAATAATTGCCTTTATTTGCATAACATGTAGAAGAAATTATAAGCAAAAATAAAAATCATTTCTTTATTTTACAAATTTTCATTAGCAACTATATCTAAATATAAAAATCATATTATTGGTCAACACATACATTAGGATGTGCAGGTGAGTTAAAGTAACATCCTTTGCATACATTAGAATTTGTGTGCAATCTAAATTAAACATTTTGTGTACTAGGATATACCTTGAAAACAATTGCCAATAAGGCTATTTCACTTATGTGTAAATGTTAAGAATATGTACATATAAATAAAAGAAAATAGAAAATTATCTTTTATTTGTCATCCACAGCAATGCCATATAAATAAATTATAGTTTATTTGACCTTAGAAATGTATTGGGAAATTATACGAATAAAAATACATTTTTATTCGGTATTATAACATGTTAGTTCATTATCATCAACATGTTAGTAGAATTAAATTGGTTGAATTCTTTAACCAATCATTTATTTTTATGAACAGTTATTGGCTGAAAACCCCACACGGGTGTTGGGATGAAAATTTACATGCACTAATCCCAATATTTAGTTGTGTGTTGATCATTGGATCGACAGGCTGCGATGAGCGTTATTATTTAATTTTAACGCTTACACAGTGGAAATTACACTTTGGATGTAGATGGATAACTTGATGATTATACTGTTATTTTCATATATATGATGTGTGTGAAATCCATATAATCCAAATTATATGGTAAATGTTTGAGTCGCCTTTCGATTCAGGTGTTCTTTTAAATAAGTATATTTTTACATTAGAAATCCTTTTTATATCAAGTATATATATTATCAAAAAAAAAAATCGTTAATCAAGTATATGTTAAAACAAAGAATATTTGTAAAAGATAAAAATCTGTAATATAAAGAATACTCCCATTTAGAGTCTTTTATATAAAGAATATTTTCAATGTTTACTTTAAATTATGTTTTTTTATAATTAATATTTAAAGAGAGATCCTTTAATTAAGATTATTAGGATTTGCAATTATATTTTGTGATATGAAATAAATTGAGATGTGAAGCGGATTTATTGTGGACGGTGTTTTAATGACATTTGTCCTTTAATCCAATTTACATTGAAATTATTATTTGGAATTTATAAACCTATTTTATAGATTTAAAAAGGCATTTTCTAAAAATCAAGTTTTCCCAATTTAATATATTAAATAGGAATTAAGTGGAAATTCGATGGTAATAATCGAAATGGGCTTCTGTAAAAGAAGACCGATATTATAGATGGAATTTAAGAGGCTTGGCCGTTATTCCATTTATATTGTTAGTCCGATACAGAAATTTATATCGATTATGTATTGATTTGATTTTTGTGGAATTCCATATTTTGGAAATAGATTGTAGATTTATTGTGAACTGTGTTTAAAGGACACTAGTTCTTTAACCTGTTTAAGACAAGATTTATTCCTTAAATAAATGATCTTGTAATAATGATTTTTGATATCAAATCAAAACTGGAGTTTTAATAAATCTTTTAAGAAAGATTTAAGATTTTATTTTCAGAGTTTATCTTTGATAAAATTAATGAGAATCTTTTAATATGAATATCTTATTAAAAGAATACTCGGAGTTGGAATGTGGCGTAATGTATGATTTTAAAATATTTTCTTTCTAATCACAACATACGTGAGTTATTCAGAAAGACCGGGTTTAACCCATTCTGAATAATCATCACGATGATCAAGAGTCGAATATGAAGTCGGTGGTTGAAGACCGAAGGTTTTCACATTGTTGGGATGATGATGACTGGTATCTTGAATTGGGATTGGACTTCCAAGGCAAGGTATTTGGTAATGATCGTCCAAACGCATTTGGAGATCGATGGACACGTTGTTTCGCTCAAACCTAGAGCGGACTTGTAAATGGATTGCGTGTCTGACATTGTATTCCTTCCTGCTGTATTAGTTGAACGCTACTGATTATATATTTTTGTTTGGTGGTGAAGAATTTATTCTTTACTTATCACCCTTCTCTAAGACGTATGAGCTTAGAGGTTATATATATACTGGTAGATGATCAATAATCTGGTAGGGTCTGACAATGTGACATGCTAAGAAGCAAATGACCAAGGCTTTGTTGAAAAGCAGGCCTTGTGGTTGATGATCAAAGCACAGTCTCTTTAGGCATAGCTTTGTGTATCTCGTGACTTCGCAAGCCTCACACACTGGTTGAGTTTAAAACGGGAGAAGGGAACGCAGGGAGTGCACACGTTTCTTTCTAGCTAGAAGTGGTGTTAGGCTTTAACCCGACCCAACATTTGCTTATGTGGTTGATGGAATTTTTGCGAGGCCTCGGTTTATTCTTATCGGTCGCCCTCGGCTGATTTGTAGGTCCAATAGGATCGGGGAGCGTGAGTTCAGACATAGCTAATCCACTAAAGTATTTGTGGACCGGCCCTGCTATATCCAAGGGTTCGCCAGCGTCCGAATCCTGAGACATTGCTAGAGTGTCTCGAATCGGTCAGGAGCTCCTCCCTAGCCTTGACTCATGATGGAAACCCAATTTCCAATATGCCCTTGCAGTTTTGATTGTATAACTAGTATGGCGACATAGTAGATAGTAGTTATGCCGTCTAGGATTGATATTATATTTGAAATGTTTTAAATATATATATACACACTAATAATAATAATAATAATATCGTTTTTATGTAACAAGCATCTTTTGACCATTATAAGGTAAAACCCTATCCTCCAGTGTGCGTTGCATTGTGTGATGGGACCTGTGTCTTATAATGGTTTCATTTTTCTAAAAAGCATTGCGTTATTTGACGATTTACTTTATTTATGCACTGGCAATCCAATGGAGTAAACTCGTTCCACGTTAGCAGCGTGGTTCTGTGATTAGCCTACTTATTAGATAAGTTAAGTATAGAATTCTCACACCAGTCCCACGACTGACCTGTAGTTTGTTTCACTTTGCAAACTTGGGTACCCTATTTCCACACGGGCAGTCGAGTAGCTTTTTGCAGATATAGTTAAGCAGGATCCTGGATTGAAGCCAGAAGCTGGGTCCAGAATATTGATAGCCTTCCGCTGAGATTAGTTCCGCTGCAATGTATTAACTTATTGTAAATGTATCTTCCGTTGTATTATTTATCGATGTACTCTGATATTCTATACTCTGATGTAACATTTATTATTGATGTTATAAAAGTCTTTGTTGTTGTTCTGATGTTTTGTATGCCCAAAGTTAACGTACGCGGAATTTGAACGGTCTTGATCGATCTTGCAATCGATTGGGGTCGGGCGAAATCTGGGTCGTTACAATTAATATCATCTGATGTATTAGGTTCTAGACTAGACAATTTTAATGGAGTCTCAAATGTTTGATTTTCGAAGAATTTGACATCTACAGATTCTATAACTTTTAAGATATTAGGATTTTGAAACCTATAAGTTATACTATTAAGGGTATAACACATGAGAACACATTTAAATGCCCTATTACCTAACTTTAGTTGCTTAAGGTCTGGTTTACAAACATATGTTAAATAACCACAAACTTTAAGTCTTATAAGAGTAGGTTTCCTATTTAATCATAATTCATAAAGGGAAATATTAGTATTTTATGTGGTACTCTATTTAAAATTTAACACGTAGATAACATAGTATCCCCTTATAAGTTATAAGGTAAATTTGAACTTATAACCATGACATTAAAGATTTCTACTAAAGTTTTACTTTTTTGTTCTACAACACCATTTTTTGTGTATAAGGGGCATTGAGCAGTCTTGTTGGTTGCGCGGCACTGAGCTTCGAAGGCAACGTAAGTCTGATTTTTATGCTCAACTACAACCAGTGGTTAATACACTTGGCGTGGCAGCGCAGCACAAACATCGAACATACATTTTGCCTAGTGCCTTGGCAGTGGATTTTGACTTGGGTTGTCTGCCTCATAGGCAGCCTCTTTCTGTAGTGGTTCAGGCAGCTTTGCCTATAGCGGAGTCACTAGAAGCAGAGTGCATGCTTTTTGGGCTTCGGTTGGACTTCGGCTTTGTCATCAGGTTCGTTTCTCCTCCCCTTTTTCTTGCTATGTTACTATATCTTAGGGTTTATGCTTATATTTGTGGCCTTTGAGTGGTTATGTGTGTGATGGCTTGAGCTTAGACACGGAGTTGCATGGGCTCCCTATCAATCCATTCTTTGGCAATAGGTTGATGGGTCATATGTGTGTTTCTGTGCATGCCTGTGCGTTTGTTCCATGCTTGTGTGGTATTTCCTCTCTTGCCCAACTTGCTTTGTCGATTTTCGTGTTTTCATTTGGCCGATCTGTGTTCATCCTTCCCTGTTTTCGTGTGATGATCTGAGCTTTGTTGCTCTCCTTGCCTTCATTCGGTGTCCAGACTCAGCTTTTGGCTTGGCTTTTGATCGCCGAGTGGTTTGGTTTTGTTTTGGTTTATTTGGTTCGCCCACTTGTTACTAGCTCGACTTTTGTTTCTTTTCTTTGTCGGGCGTGATAACGATGGTCTTTGTGGGTGTAATGTCCCGTATTTTTTACGAATGAATAATTAATTTATTTAATTATTTAAATATCAATTGGCAATATAAATGACCTAAATTAAATAAATTTGGAATATTTAATTAATATTTATAATGGATCAATAAATTAAATTCCGAAATAGTCAAAATTTGTAGAATTCGCAGTATTATGTAAATTGGATTTATTTATAAGATTTAATTCGATTTAGAATTTAATTATAATAATGAATTGAATTATTTAACGAAGTTTGAATGTATTAATTATAGTATAATTTAAAACGAACCCGTAACGTCGTGGTAGTTCGTAATATTGAGTTTTGAACTTCAATTAAATATACAGAATCCATTTTAAGTCGGATTTCTGTAAAACAAAAAACGTTCGAATCTAGTGAACTATATTTTTCTAATAAAAGAGAAAAATCGAGATTTTGTCTTATAAATTGTAAGTTATGTATAAATCAAATTTTCAGAAAGTCGCTATGAAATTTGTTTATAATTTATAATGATTTATTTATATAATAAAAGGATTTTATATAAATTGGATGTCGATTTAACTTGGATTTTAAAATAACGAGTTATAAATCCAAGTATGTCTATTTTGGAGTAATATGATATTTTATTTGGATATATACGATAATATTAATTTATTATTATTAGATTGAATTGTTTTTGAATATATTAATATTTTATTGGTTTATTTAGACCTCAGAAAATAGCTATTTTTCAAAAGACCTTCGCTTTCGATGAAACGAATTTTATTAATCCGTAATGATTGATTATTGCTATATTTCAAATTTCGTGCCAATTGGAGTTGTTTCGTGACCGTACGGAATTTAAATGTAAACTGATCAATAATTTGATTTTTGAAATAGCGCCATGTGAGTAAACAGACTCGGAATTCGGCGAAATAAGTTTCGTTGGGTCCATAATGTAGTACCATAACTTCATGTATCGAAATTGGGTATCGTATGTGACCATATGAATTTTTAAATGACAAATGCAGACAATAATACAATAATAGTTATTATTTTAATGTATGAGCCTTACCCAAGAAGCTAAGCTAACTTATATATATATATATACCCCTTACCTTTCCTAACCCTAATCTCTTTCTTTTGGTAGTCCACCAAAGTCAAGCCGCCAGTGTTCTTCAGCTCAAACTACAATCGTGAGTTTGAAATTCTTTATAAAATCAAATGAAATTATATAAATCACTATATATATATATATATATGAATTCTTACGCTTATATATAAATCACCAAAGTCCGATTTGTTTGTAAATATTTATTTTATATATACGTTAAAAATCATATTTTTAACTATAAAATATTTTCCACTACAAAATATTTTATTTCATTCACCATCACACAATCAAATTTCACTACACAACAATCAAACAAACAAGTCATCCATGGTCTGTGGACGACGGGTGTCGGGTGCTACTAAGCACCATCTACATCCTATTATATATTTCAACTAGAAATTAAAATAAAAGTGAGGAGTTCCCACTGAGAAGCTAAACCAATTCACCGCGACTCTTCATATGTAGAAAATCTTCGCCGTGCTTTCAACAAGATAGCGAGTATGGGGGTAGAATGGAGGTGCTGGAGTGTTGGTGGTCGTGGGGGGGAGGGGAAGAGAGAAGGCGGATGGCCGTTGGCGGTGGAATGGGGTGGCAGTGCGGCTAGGGTTTCTATTTGGGGTTTAAAATGAAAAGGGGCGTTCGAGGAGAGAGGAAGAAGGCAGGAGGGAGAAGCGGAAGGGGGGGAAGGCGGATCATCAGCGGCGGTGCTCCGGAGGTCGGCCGAGGTGGCGTTGAAGTCGAGATCGGCGGTGCTTCTCTTTTTTTTATATTTAAAACAGACGAGTTCGAAGTCCAGGAAGAGAGAAGAGGGAAAGGGAATATAAGGAGGTGGTTTATGCAAAGTTTATTTATATTAATTTAATATTATTTTCTCCATTCAAGTTGACTTTTAATTCGAACTCTAAACGACACCCAATGACTGTCGTCCCTTGCTCTTTACCCCCATTCTGAACACAATGGGATATGTTTCGTAAGCCAATTCGGCCGTTTCGATCAGTTTTCGTCAAAATCAAAATATAAATCTATATATTGAATTTGAACGCACATTTCAATTTATCGGGGCCACATACTATCTCTAAAAATTCTAGAAAAATTATTTCTAGCTTCGTATTGACGATACGGTCCTAACAAAACTAATTTCATCGAATTCTGAGACCGTTTGAAAAATGGTCATTTTCCAGTCGATGAAAATCAACTTAATCTGGTCAAACGTGTTTTCCTTTTCCACGCTCAAATATTGATTCAAAAAATTATGAATTTTGGAATCTAGCAATAATTAGACATCATGGATCCAACAAAAGTGGTTTCGTCGAAAACCGAGGTCGTTTGCAAAATTTCCATTTTTTAAGGGCCAGAATTCCATAGCGACTATTCTAAATTTTCAATTGGGCATATCTTTTGATTCCCGCTATGAAATTTTGATTTTTCGGATTCGTTGGAAAGATATTCTCAAATAGATTCTAATATTTTTGGTTTCGCTAAAATCCGGTTTATTTTGAATCCTGTACATTCATTTGAACTTTGAAATTGAATTATCAAACTACAGCGCCATATTCAATTCCTTTTATAATATAAAATAAATATTTATATTCTAACGTCGATTCAAATAAATATATACGTTCTATTTCTATTTAAATTAAATTTCTCGTCGTTATTATTTAACATAATTCATTTTAAATAATCAAAATTCACTAAAATTGCCAAAATAAAAATTTTAAATTGGCTCGGATTTCCGGGTTATTACAATCTCTCCCACTTAAAACTTTTCGTCCCCGTAAAGGAACGAAGCCGAAAGTCGTTTAACTAATCAACTCAGCTTCCAGTATTTTCATTGCGGCTTAAGTTCTTCAACTTTTCAGTTTCTAAGAACTTTTCAAATTTTTCAAAAATTTGGCTAACACGCTAAATTTTCGAAAAATTTCGCCATAACCTCCCCTGCGCCGGGGACTTCGGGATATTTCATATAGCCTCCCATAGCCTTCTTCAATCCAAAAGAAAACGAAAAAGCCAATCGGCTCATAAAATCATCCGAAACCCAAGAAATACAATAAACATGTACCTATTTGTCGGGCAAAAAATTTTATTCCTCTTCTCTAGCCTCCTTGCTATGACCTGTTCAATGTAAGTACATGTATATGCATGCATATGCGACAAATTTTCAATACAATTCACTATTTGGTCAATTTGGCTAAATGGTTCAAATTTTAATTAATCAACCACTACTCAAACAACACAATTAGCAATCAATTAGTTGATTATCATTTCAAATTCATAATTTTGATACATATATAGAAAATCATGTTTTTGATGCCAAATCACAACAACAGATCCTATCTAATTTTGGTTCTCACACCAGTCAATTGGAAATATATATATATATATATCACACCTTCGAAACTCGAACACTAATGCTGATGATGTCTAGACTATCATCAGAATCGTCTCCGAGTGACTAGAGTGTGATTCTATATCTATCCAGTATATTAAAACTTCAAATACACGCGGATCAGACGTATATGCAAAATCTTTATATATTGGATTGTCCAAATTCAATACAAATAAATATTCAAATACGTTGAATAAATCAAACAAAAATTGTTTTCATTTTTAAAAATATACTCTTCACACTCATTCTAGGATACTACTGATCCCATCTCTAACGAGTCATTCTTATTGGATTTTGCTAATCCAATCTCTAATGAATTCTTTCCTTTGGTTCTAATGTGTCTTGCTCTCGAGCTCTGTAACCCAAAGCTCTGATACCAAATGTAACGACAAGGAATTTCGCTCGATCCTAATCAGTCTCTAAACCAACCAAGACCGTTCGAAACCCCTGATTGTTTTGAGAACACGACAAATTGGAACGCAAACAGAAGAACATTTCATTGTTAATTACAACAATTCATCTGAAAACAAGAAAATACAGAGTATAAATAAATATTACACAGAAAATATCAGAGATTTAAATTACATTTAAATACATCGTAGCGGAAAAATAATACAATACACAACTGAAAGAGATATACGGATACAGAGCTTTCCGGATATCATTCTAGCTGTAAACCAGGTTCCTGTGAATATAAATCTGCAAAACCAAAACTACTAGCTGCCCGTGCGGAAAATGAGGGCACCCAGAGTTTAGGTTAAAACAATAAACTCCAGGTCAGTCATGTGACTGGTGTGAGGACTAAAACAGTTATTAATCTTTATTTTAAAGTTAGGTAAATCAAGGGACCACGCCGTATAACACGGAACGGGTTTCCTCCAAAGAATACCAGTGCATAAAACAACAGTGCAATGCTGAATAAGGAAAGATGAAGCTATTATAAGACCCAGGTCCCATCACACAATGCAGCGTAAGACGGAGAATAGGGTTTTTTACCTTATAATAGCCAAGAATGCTTGGTACGTGAAATTTCATATTTTATTATAACTATAAGTGTATAGTGTCAAAACAATTTCAATCACAAGTATCAATCATAGACGGCATAAGTGCACTATACCACTTTGTCGCCATACTAGGCTCTACAAATAAAACCGCAAAGTCATGTATTGGAAGTTGGATTTCCATCTGCGAACCAAGGCAAGGGATCGTCCTCTACCGAATTTGAGACGCTCTAGCCCGCCCCTCAGGCAAGCGTGCAGGCAAGCCTTGGATCGTCAGGGCCGGTCCACCGATGTGGATTATTATGCCTGAACACTGCGTTTCCCCGCCCTTTGGGGCGTAAATGAGCCAAATGACTCCATCGGCTCCAAATAGTCACTGATATATCCGAGGCGCCTCGCAACAGCAACAACCACACGGGTGAAAATAATATAAATGTCAGGGCTGGTAGGACACTGACACCACCCTAGCTAGAAAGAAACGCATGCCCTCCCTGATGTCCTCTCCCGTTTCTGATTCACAACTGGGGTGTGAGGCTCGTGAATTAACGCTACACAAAGCTATGCCACACAGGCGGTGCTTTGATCATCAACCACAAGACTTTGCTTTTCAACAGAAGCCTTGATCAATTGCCACTTAGGCATGACACACAGGCAATTCACACCATGCGACTGATGTCTATCGATATACAACCTTTGATCCCGTACATCTCAGAGAAGGGTGAAGTAAGGGAATAAATTCCCCTTCACCAGGCAGATGTATATTTAATAGATATCAATCAACACAGAGCACAATCCAATGTCAGACACACAGTCCATACAACTTCGTTCTGGGTCTGAACGAAACCGGAGGCACCTTGTACCTAGCATATCCATCGATCTCCAAGTACGTCTGGATGATCACCAACTGATTCCTTCCTCTTGGGTGTATAGCCCAATCAAGATCATCAGTAATCACCCAAACAATGTGAAGACCTCCGGTCTTCGACCACCGTCTTCATCCTTGACATCACGTCGAATCAGTTATTCAGAATGGGATAAACCCGGTCTTTCTGAATAACTCGCGTATATAATAAACAAGTGTTACACAAACACAACATACGCCTCATTCCAATTCAGAATATTCTTTTATTCAAATATTCTTATACCTTGGGAAAGGTTCCCATTAATTTTATCAAAGATAAATTCTTTAAATTTATTCTTTAATCTTCTTTTGAATATCAATTCAAACTAGTCGGGATTAGCGAACCACACCGAAGTAATCATTTATTTTATTTCCCAATCCCAACCTATTCGTCCCATGAAGTAAAACTGGTCATACTTCATATCTAACACCACGGTGTTATCGGTAAATTCAATTACCATTTCACGTTCAAATCTAATTAAAGATTTAACTATCGCCTGGAGCAAAACTGGTGATACTCCATTCTCAACCATTTTAATCTAATTAAAGATTCATTAAAACTCCACTTGGTTTTAATCTTCCCAAAAATCAATATCAATGATTACTTAACTTGGGAAATCACCTCCTGTCTTTAACTGGGTTAAAGAACCAATGTCATTTAAAACACAGTTCACTATAAACCCAAAATCACATTCCATTAATTATCGGGTTAAAGAACAAGTGTTATTTAAAACACCGTTCACGTAAACCCAAGAATCAATTTAAATTCAATTCCAATTAAGTACCATTTAATGGGTATACTTCATTAAACCTAAATAAAAAGATTTAATCTTTCTCTCAACTGGGTTTAAGAACAGTGTTAATGAAGACACCATTCACGACAAACCCAAATCCCATTTGATATTAAATACAAGGCTCTGAATAGAAAATATATCGGCTTATGTTCAATACCAAATTCTACGACCAACAAATATCATATTGGAAATAACGATATAAATATATCTTTCAAATTTCCATAACAATATCAAAATAATCACGAAATCCAACATCGAAATATTCCAAAAACAATTTCGATTCAAATCCATTCCAATTCAATTATTGGAAAATCTGGTAACTTTTAAAATCCCTTTCAAATTAAATTTATTTATTTCGAAAATAAATTGATTTTAATTCTAGTTCAAAACTAGTTCATTTCGATAAGAAACTATTTTTATCTTTTCAAATATGGAGTTTTTCATCCTAATTCTTCCCAGATCATTTCTTATGATTTTACACAAATTATTACTATTTTTAATAATTTTATCAAGGTCCGTACAGTCGATTTCCATCAACGGTCATCGAACTGCACTTACAGTGACCTTTTCCAAATTTGATTTGGACATAATTCCAAATCCAACCATTAGATTTCTAATTTCTAATATTTGTTAGAAAGCTATTTTCGATACGAACACAACAGTTCTAGTTTTAGGAGAATCCGATGGTCAGATCTCCCGCAACGTCAATTCGAAGTCAATGGTCGAAATTCGCGAACTGCCGCAGCGCGGCGCGTTCTATTCAGGCCATTATATTATATATAATATATATAATATATATTTTGTCGATTTTAATTCAAAACGTATTTTATAAATCGTTTTAACTTCGTTTTCAAAAGGATTTCACTTCATATTCAATTTCTAATCAAAATTGAATATTCCATATCATCGATATATAAATGATAATATTTTCAAAACGTTATATTTTGAAATCAATTCCTTTTCTATATTCATTCTAAAAACGAATATAATCGATATAAATATCGCCCGCGTCAAAATGGCGTATATCTAACTAACACGGCTTTATATATTTCAATAACTTCGTTATTCTATTCAACAAACGAATATTTTCTTCAACACATGAATATATATTTTTATTCAACACATGA
This sequence comes from Allium sativum, assembly GCA_030737875.1. Classification (NCBI taxonomy): domain Eukaryota; kingdom Viridiplantae; phylum Streptophyta; class Magnoliopsida; order Asparagales; family Amaryllidaceae; genus Allium; species Allium sativum. The sequence goes on from CM060913.1 coordinate 314,630,210, forward strand.
ATATATATTTTATTCAACACATGAATTTTTATTCTATTCAACACCTGAATTTTCTTTTATAATAATCCTTATTTTCCATATTGGAATGAGGCCCAATCAATTACCATATAATATTATTTATATGGATTCTATACAACACATGTATATAATAGCAACGATAAATAATCAACCATCATCCAAAGTGCATTCTACACTGTATAAGCATCAAATATAAATATTCAACGCTTATAACAGCCTATCAATCGATCGACATATAGCTAATTATTGGGATTAGTGTATGTCAAATTTCATCCCAACACCCGTGTGGGGTTTCAAACAATCAAACACAGATTTTATTTGTGCAGTTGGGCGATGTGTAAAATTTATCATCCCAATCAATATCAGTCAAATCAGTGTATATAAACAAATCGTCTGATTTGTTTATAAATATTTATTTTATATATACGTTAAAAATCATATTTTTAACTATAAAATATTTTCCACTACAAAATATTTTATTTCATTCACCATCACACAATCAAATTTCACTACACAACAATCAAACAAACATGTCATCCATGGTCTGTGGACGACGGGTGTCGGGTGCTACTAAGCACCGTCTGCATCCTATTATATATTTCAACTAGAAATTAAAATAAAAGTGAGGATTTCTCACCGAGAAGCTAAACCAATTCACCGTGACTCTTCATATGTAGAAAATCTTCGTCGTGTTTTCAACAAGATAGCGGGTATGGGGGTAGAATGGAGGCGTTGGAGTGTTGGTGGTCATGGGGGGTGGGGGGAAAGGTGGATGGCCGCTGGCGGTGGAATGGCATGGCAGCGCGGCTAGTGTTTCGACTTGGGGTTTAAAATGAAAAGGGGCGTTCGAGGAGAGAGGGAGAAGCGGAAGGGGGGAAGGCGGATCATCAATGGCGGTGCTCCGGAGGTCGGCCGCGGTGGCGTTGAAGTCGAGATCGGCGGTGCTTCTCTTTTTTTTATATATATATTCAAAACAGACGAGTTCGAAGTCCAGGGAGAGAGAAGAGGGAAAGGGAATATAAGGAGGTGGTTTATGCAAAGTTTATTTATATTAATTTAATATTATTTTCTCCATTCAAGTTGACTTTTAATTCAAACTCTAAACGACACCCAATGACTGTTGTGACACCCCGTATTTTAACGCTTTAGAAATGAGAAATTTACGTACGTAGGTGATGATACGCAAGCATATAAACTAATGAAGTATGAAAATAAAAGATATTCTGTTTATACTTTTAGAATTAAGTTAAACGGAAGTTACCATTGTGTTTGTCTCGGAAAAATACGCGAAATAGAGTCCGAGTTTTCGAGAATAGGAGCCCATATGACCCAGTTAAGACCCATATCAATTTTCAGGAAATTCAAGTATGAAACAAATCAAAAACTCAGAATTTTGGTCCAGGCGGGGTAGGCGGGAATTTTCCCGCCAAAGCCCATGTCGACAGGGGTGTCGACAGGGCTGTCGACACCCCAGGCCCAAGTCGACAGGGCTGTCGACTTGGGAGTCGACTGGGCCCAGAAACACACTTCTATGTGCCACGGCCTGGTGCACCTGGTCATCTGTTTTGGTCTAGTCTGGTGGCCTGAGACGGGTTTTAAAGGTTCAGATTGACCCTAGGGTTAATCCTAAGGTCCTAATCACTCCTAATCTCTATAAATAAGCCCCTAACCTACCCCTAAACCCTCATTATTCATTCATGTAACTAAACTATGGCCAAATTTCTACTCTCATGGCCTCCACTCAACTATCCTAGCCTCCACTTCATTTCTATGAGAGGTTTCATGATCATGAGAGTATTAGAGAGTCCCTATGTTAGTATGAGAGCCCCTCAAGTTGATTTCAAGGCAAAAGCGTTGGTCTTTGTTCATAAAGATGGCATTTTTGTTGATTTGGAGCATCCATCTTTGGGTTTTTGGATGATGGCATGCATAGGATTCGTCACAAGCTTTAGCTTAATCGATTTAGGCCTTCATAGCAATGTAAGCCTATTTCTACTCTTGTATTTTAACTATGAAGTTAATATGTTATGTTGCAAGTTGAGTTGGGGTTAATCATGATATGTGCTTTGATCTTATGATTTTATGCATAAGCTTACTCTATGCATGTTAGTAAAGTCATTACCTTGGCTTTATGCATAGAAAGATATGATCTTTGGTGGAAAATGTTGCATAATGCAACTTTGAAACTCTCATAACCCTCGCATTAACATGCATAGAATGCTATATGCATGTTACTAGCCCTTATCTCATGCTATCTATGGCCATGTTCCACCTATTTGCCAAGTTTGACGTTATGCATGCATATGAACCTTATGCAAGTTGAAACCATGTTATGCATGCATATGAACACTATGAAAGTTTATGATCACATCTTTGTCTCGTGCCACCATGTTTAACTTGTGGCTCCAACCCCTCTATGCCATGATTATGCCAAGTTCCCTCTTTCTATCCTTTGTGCGCTATTGCGATATGTAAGCAATGGGATTGCGTTTGGGGATTGGGTAAACTTAAAAGACATAAAAACATAAGCTTGGGAATTTACCTATTAAGTTAGGTCTACCCATTGGGAATTTACCTATTAAGTTAGGTCTACCCAATTGCTTGAAAATTTGTAATGTGATGGACATAACACTTAGAAAACATGAGAATGGCCAACTCGAGGTTGGGTTGAGCTTGTAGCATAAACCTACCCGGAACCGACCGGCTTAACTAGTGGCTACAAGCAATAGGACCCAATGTGAGTAGTTGGTCATGTTGCACGTAAGACCCGAGGTTAGACTAAGTTGTGGTGTAAAGCTACCCGGACCCGCCCGGCTTAACTAGTAACCACAACAAAGTCTAATGTGAGAGGTTGGGGTGCATTAATTAAATTAATGCCACATGATAAGGTTAAGTAAAGTTGACTAATGACACTTAACCGATATGACACAAATGGGTAGGTTAAGTGGGACCGGGCTTGACTTCTTAATAACACTTAACCATGCAAGATGATTAAAGGATGGGGTTAAGCTATCCTATACTTAACCAATCCGACACGATAGTTTAATGGGATTAAGATAATCTATGCTTAATCAATCTAGCAGGATAATCCGATAGGATTAAGGTAAACTAGTACTTGGCCAAATTGACTTGATAGGGATTAAGTCATGAGCCTCTGGGTACGCTCAACCAACTTGTAGGGCTAAGTCCTGAACTTAAATACCTAGACAATCTTGACGTGAGTCGTGGCGGGTTAAGCCATGGACTTGAATGATAACACTTAACCCAATAGACAAACCCTAGTTAGAGGAACTAGGTAGAAAACCGTAGTTAATCAAGGATAACGGGAAGGGAGGCTAAGTGGTAAACCTTAGTTAATGGTAACTAAGTAATAATTCTTAGCTAAGGACATAGGACTAATTCTCAAACCGATGAGTAACCTGATACGGTAGGTCACCGCTTAGTATACGAGGGGGAGTAAGTTATCTGACTTGGATAAAAGCTCCAGCGCACTGGGTGCCGAAGTGGAAGCTTCGGGGGACGTGAGGATATTCTTGGGATCCCTCTGTGGGCTGCCAAGTAATTATACTAGGCTCATGAGAGGTTAAGGTCTGCGTTAGAAGGACCAAGAGTATTCCTTGGTTGCTATGAGAGCGACCTAAAGACTGGGATGGATTAGCGTGGAGTCGACGATACTTGGTTTTGCCCTGGATAGCACGTCGTCGACTACCTACCATCTTTAGTCAATCGTGTACGAACGGAAAGGCAGGGAACCCCCAACAGACCATGTTCTTGCTATCGAGTCATGGGTGAGGTAGGCCCGTAGGAAAGTGGGGCTATAGTGGGGCCGGGATGTGGTTCTCATACATGATTTTTCTTGGGTTGCCTTTCAGTAGTTGAGGGAGGGGTCACGTGGGACCATAGCCACGGGCACAAAAACAGACCTTGATATCTGCATCAGCAGACGACTTAAAGCTCCCGACCGAGTTCCGTATTTCTTGGTTTGCCCTGGCACGGAACTCAGATGGCACATTGGGAAACATGTGCATCTAGACATGGAAAACGATTCACGATACATACGTGGGATCAAGGGCACGGTTGATGGGTGGCGTAATCCCTAGTGGTCCTAGGTGGCCAAAACCCAAACCGAGACACGGAAACGATCATTAGGTAGCATAATCCCTAGCGGTCCTAGGTGGTATAAATCCTAAGTGGACGTGCAATAGTTCATGGTAAGGAAACGCAACTAGATCAAGGGTTGCAGTCCAAAACAGCTCCAAGGATAAAATGTTTACATGGGAAAGCCCGTATGGCCTACGGCAAAGGACTGAACTTATATATGAAAGGAAACATACGAGTTGGGAAAACCTACATATGCTATAGATTAGACTGACATGGGCCATCACAAGGGATATTCATGGTTAACACATGACGCAGGTTGGGACATTAGTACGAGAGGTGCAGAGCAGATGTACAGGATAGATACCGTGGGACGTTATACGTGATAGATATCTTGGGATATTATACTTGATAGAAACCTGACGATGTGATACCTTGTTTTATCTTGACATCGTAATTTATCATGACACCTTAGTTCACCTGAGAGCAGTAGTTCATCCTGTTATTTTGACTTAGCTTATCTATCTTGTTATCATGCTTATGTTCATCTCAGCTTCACATGTCAGTTAACTTTACTAGTTTTTATACTAATAGTAGATAGGGCTTACTCAGTCTTTTTGACTGACCCGTTTTGTTTCGCCTCTTTTCTTCCGTTTCTTCCCCCCAGGTTACAGGGAGGAAATACTGCTGTTTAGTTTGGACTTCTTCTGCTTGAAGGTCATCATGGATGGCTTGGACTTTTCTTGGCTATGGCTACTTTACTGTCTTTATTTGGGGAATAATTTATGAAAAAGCCTTTATGCTTCTTTACTATTGCAAGACAGGTTTTGATGTACTCTGATGTAAAAGGCTTTAGACCTTAATTATAAATGTTTATGAAAGTTCGATTTTACTTCCGCTATTTTATATGTTCTGTCTTGTGATATTTCTGTGCATGTTTACCAATAATGCCCCTCTAAAGCTAGTGCATTCCTTTGTGAGTGACCTTAGCGGAGGCGGGGTGTTACAACTGTCATCCCCAGCTCTTTACCCCCATTCCGAACAAAATGGGGTATGTTTCGTTAGCCAATTCGGCTGTTTCTATCAGTTTTCCTCAAAATCAAAGTATAACTCTCTATATTGAATTTGAACGCACATTTCAATTTACCGGGGCCACATACTGTCTCTAAAAATTCTAGAAAAATTATTTCTAGCTTCGTATTGATGATATGGTCCTAACAAAACTAATTTCGCCGAATTGTGAGACCGTTTGAAAAATGGCCATTTTCCAGTCGATGAAAATCAACTGAAACTGGTCAAACGTGTTTTCCTTTGCCACGCTCACATATTGATTCGAAAAATTAAGAATTTTGGAATTTAGCAATAATTAGACATCATGGATCCAGCAAAAGTGGTTTCGTCGAAAACCAAGGTCGTTTGCAAAATTTCCATTTTTTAAGGGCTAGAATTCCATAGCGACTATTCTAAATTTTCAACTCGGCATATCTTTTGATTCCCGCTATGAAATTTTGATTTTTCGGATTCGTTGGAAAGATATTCTCAAATAGATTCTAATATTTTTGGTTTCGCTAAAATCGGTTTATTTTGAATCCTGTACATTCATTTGAACTTTGAAATCGAATTATCGAACTACCGCGCCATTTTCAATTCCTTTTATAATATAAAATAAATATTTATATTCTAACGTCGATTCAAATAGATATATACGTTCTATTTCTATTCAAATTAAATTTCTCGTCGTTATTATTTAAAATAATTCATTTTAAATAATCAAAATTCACTAAAATTGCCAAAATAAAAATTTTAAATTGCCTTGGATTTCCGGCTTATTACAAATAGGTTTTTGCGTAGGGGGTTTAAAAATAGGAAGATGATACTATTGCTAGTGGGTGTGATGAAAGAGGTTGGGCCGACTTATTTTGGTAAATCCCAAAATCAATTAAAATTAAGTTAATCTATTTTAAATACACATATAACTTGTAAATTTAATATCTTTTGAAAGGCAAATGATCTTTATTCTCACTGTAAACAATTACAAAGTATACTAATTACAACTATACATATTCACATGGCATACTTCAATACAGTATAGAGAAAAAACTATAACATATTAACAATGATACTTAGGAAAAAACTCTATACTGCCTAATACCATATCTTCAAACAGAGCAGCTAAAACTCACAATTCCAACCACGCATAATTTAATTGCTCCGCAAAAATTCAATTCAAATCAAGTGACTCAACCTGGACTAAATCAAGAACATAACCTCACTAATAACTACATATGTATTAACCAACCAACTTCACCATGACATTTACGAACCAAAATGCATGAACCATAGAAGAAGACAAAGCATTGACAACAGGATCTTCGTCAACCAAAATAAAACAATAGCCAAAAGCAAAACTGCTTATATTAAACTGGATTCCTCCTAGCATGCCGAGATGGAAACTTCATGTTATTTGGGAGGAACTCCTCTAACGAGTAATCAATTCCATCATCCAAATCATCATCAGCAATCTCAGTAGCCTTCTTCTTACGAGCACGTATCTTGGCATTTTTTAAAGCAGTTTTAGTCTGAGCTGAAGAAGAAGGCAAGGTGTTTGATATAGATTTTGAAGCTGGAACAGAAGGCGGTTCATTCCCATTATGACTTTGATCAAAACCATCAACCCAAAATTTACCATTAATTCTAAGAGAACTCGAATCAAATGCAGAGTTAGTTGCAGGCAGAGGCATAACAATATCAAGCGGTAAATTTAAATGAGCATAAGGAGAACCTGACGAAGCCTTGCCACTGTTAGTCAAACCTGAACCATGAACTAATGGTTTCTGAATTGAACTATTAATGGACTGCCCTTGATTACTTAAATCTGGAACAGATGAATTAAGAGTAGCATCAACTCCATTACCTTGCACAACCTTTTTCCCTTTGTCGATATTTTTCACAGAACTATTTTCTTAAATAAACAAGCACAAGCTTCCAATACCAAAATCAGCAACCTCTTTCTCAGCGTTAAAAGACTGGATTCCCAGTTGATTACTGACCTTTCCAACTTCAGAGAAGTTTCCATTGAAGACTTGGCATTACAATTCACCTGATACTCTTTACTAAATTCATGCACTTTACCCGCAGTATTAATCTCGTCGTTTAAACTTTGATCTTGTATGGGAATTCTTTACTACCCTCAACATTTAGCACATTAAATTGATTTGGATTCACATTAACCTCCACATCTTTTTCTTTACCATCCAAACCACTCTTCCTCCGACAAAATTTCCTAGGCTTGACTACATTCCAATTATCTACTTTATCCTGAGAGAATTTTTTTGTAGATACTGATTGCCTACTACTTTGTCTCCACCAATCATTCCATCTCTGTTATTCACTATGTACTCTTCATTAACCATGTCATATTTGGGATTGAACTCACAGTTACAAGTATTATGTCCAAACATCCTACAAATAGAACAAATATCAGGCCTCCAGTCATATCTAATCTGAATCGAAGGACAATTCTTACCTAACTCGTCAACTACAATTTGCCCTGGTAATTCGAAATTAGCAGAAATCTCAACCAATGCCTTAGCATAATAAAATCGCTGCAACCTTTCAGTACTCACATCAAAACAAATTAATTTCCCTAAATGGCAAGCTAACCAATTGATGCCTAAAAGCGTCCATAAAATAGGAGGAATACGAAAAAATCGAATCCACATAGGAACTTTTGTAATTTGAGATTTAGGGTGGCCAATCGAAGGATCCCAAACAGTAATTATGCGCCCTTTAATGATAATAGGATCCAATTTGAGAATTCTGATTTTATCCAAATCATTTGAGAATTTAAAATAAAAGTGAGCACCATCATATTTAATATCTACCTCTCCTTCTAATTTCCAAACTCTCGACAAGAAATTGACAACAGTAGGATAAGAAATTGAGCCATCCAAGAAAAAACCTACTAGCTGATTACCCCAAAATTTTCTACCTTCATTTTTAATCAATTCTGGAATCTTTTAAGGTACACCGTTTCTTGGAATATCGAACTGCATTGGTTCATCAACTCCAGCGTTTCATGGCCGCGAAGTAAGAAGCGAAGCATAATCTTGTTTCATAAATAAAGGAAAATATATTTGCAATGTCGCAAAATTGGATCTAAGACGAGGATTTCTTAAATCAGGAAAAGAGGATTTAGATCTATTATTAGCATAAGGGGTTTTTCTTGAGGAGCGGTTAACACAGAGGGTGGTGGATCGGGAGGAAGAGGCGGAGAGGAGGGAGAGGGAAGGGGAGGAAAGGCGGCGAAGTGGTGGTGGAAGAGGAAGAGGGATTTTTCACGGTCGCCATTATTTCACTAAATAAAAATTAAGTGGGATATTATTTCACTCCTCCTAAATTTAATATCTTGATCATACTGTATCAGAATTACGAACCGTTTGTCACATTGGGATTGTATGAATGAGCGCTACACAGTGGAACTAGTCTAGAGCAATTTGGAGCTTGTCACAATTTATGGCCAAGGAAAACGCCTGATTGGATCAATCGATCGTTTATCGTTATTTAACGATAAAAGGCCAAAGTGAGTAAACTCACCAACTCTGTCCAGTTTTATAATATTATATACATTATTTAATATTGATAAATGATGAATGATTTCTGTGTGACGGTTGTTTGGATAAATTGCTTATTAATTGGTTGAAAATATAAATACAATTATATATATAAAACATTGGTTGAATATTGATTCTATTTATTATAATATATCGCACTGATATAAAATTAGTGTTATTATTGTTGATTAACATCTGTGGATGCAGGGAAACAAGTTGGAGGGATCCCGCTGAATTCCGCAATAATTATATTGTTGTTTTTCATATATTACATTATATGATGTGACAAATAATCTATGATTGATTATTGTGTGATTTGTGATGTTTGAATAAAGTTGACCCTGAAATAATTGGTATTTAAATACCGTAAAATATATTCAAATATATTAGAAAGGAATTTGGTGTTTTGAAAAAGAAAAATCTATTATAAAATAGAAATTGAATCTCGACTGGCTAGAATGAAATAACTTGTTTTAATTATATAAAAATAAGTGCTTTGGTTTATAAACGATGTTATAAATAAAATGCAATAATTAGTATTAACAATGTGAGAATGGAAATTTAAGAATGATTTAAAGTGGGAAATCATTTCAAAAAGAAGACGATGGAAATATTTCGATATTTGAAGTATGAATATAATTGAGATAAATCAATAAGGATTTATAATCTGATTTGACGATGTCGAATGTTAATAAAATGGTTTATCCTTAGAAATTATATATTACATAATTCAGTATTTGAAAAAGTAGTTAATATTTGGTTTGAAACCAATAAATTATGATCGAATAAGTAATCAAGATTTAATTTATAAACTTGATATGTTACTTATAAGACATTTACTTGTAAATATTATAGAATACGAGTTTGAATTTATAAGATAACTCAATAAACAGACTGTGGACCTGTAATGGCATTTATAATTACAAATCAAGATTTGACTTGATAAAATAAGTCTAGATTCTTGTAAAGGAATAATATCCATGTTTTAAAGTGAATAATGATTTAAAACAAACATTTGTAGAGTTAATTAGTTATAAAAGGAATAAGTAAATGTTTGGAAGTGATAAATTCAAGAAAAATGAATTTAGAAATTAAGTTGACCTAAAACGGTGAATTTATTCTGACATTCGGAACGTTAATCGAATGTAAATTATTCAAGAGAGAATAATTGAATAGGTATTATTCGAAAGGGAGTTATACGTTGAAATTCAATTATATCAAATTCAAGAAAGTGATATTTACTTTCCATTTTTAAATAAAGATTATTTATTTATGTAGTTAGTTTAATATTATTTATTTATTCTAAATAAAGAATCAAAGTTATATTTTTAATATTTTGGAAGCAGGTAGTATCGTTATAACCAACGTTTTATACAACGTTCGTTGAATCTATATAAATGGATTTTGGAAATGTTTTCCAAATATAACAAGTTGTGTTTTCTAAATATATAAAATGAAATGAGTTTAAAGTTAAGAATGAAGTTAAGGAAATTAGAAATGGGCTGAAAATTAGTTGAGTGGTTTCTTAAGTATCAATCTGATGTTGGTTTCGGCCTTCGGGGTTAATACTTAGAAGTTGTTCCCTTATTATTTTACAGTTAGGGATTAATGGATAGTGATGTGTGAATAAGATATGGAAATGTTTTCCAATGTCAATAACATATATTTTCTAAATATAGAAAATAAGAAAAATGTGAATATATATATATGTGTGTGTGTTTTCCGATGATTAAAAAGAGATATTTTCTGGAATATAGAAAATAAATAGTTTATAATAGATGGAAACGTTTTCTGAAGATCGTGAGAGGCTAAACGAGTTTTAAGAAATATATGGATGAATGGGAAATGAAGGAATGGATAAATAAATGATAAATTAATTTAAAGGGGTAAATGTCGATTGATGATTTTTTTATAGAATTTCCATTTGTAAATAAGGTCGTTGTTTGTATGGATATTTTCCTTTGAGAGTTAAATAACCGGCTATCAAAGTTTTTGACAAATTTTCCATTGTCAATACAGAGAGTCCGGGATCAGATTATTATCTGAAAACCACTCCGTATTGGCATAAGCGTTGCGAATAAAATTATGCTGCAGACAATTGAAGATGGAGTTTATGCAAGGGTTGTTCTAGCAATCCTAGGTAGAAATTTCCTAAGATGGATTGACGAAATAGTGCCTTCGGTTTGTCCAGTCCCAGGACAAATTTTCATGGACGAATGCCTGACAGAGTATCCCTAACAAATCATATATGTTGATCTCTTCAAACGTATTACGTCTGGTGGCGGAGGAATTCGTTTCTCTTAGCTTTGTACCCGTGATATTCTTGGGAAATCAAAAAATGGTTTGGTAGGTTTGATAATGGGGAATTCAAAGTGAATGAAGATGTGGTATGTCAAAAGATAAGCGTGGCCTCAAGCCTCACAATCGGGAAATGATATAAAATCGGGTAGGTCACATGTTTAAGTGGGTAGCTCCCAATTAGGGTGTATTGTCACCTGATCTAGAGAAAATCCATTTGCTTTAATATAGTTCGATGTTGTCCCTTTCGAGAAACGGTTGCTGATCCCAACTGTTGGTGATAATATATTCGGTACACTCAACCGAAATGAGTGGTCGGTCATGTTTAGCTTGGGTTGCAAGATGTTCTTTTTGAACCCGGTGTATTCTTCTCTAGGGATGCATTGTCGGAAGGTGGTCCCATACCTTGACAGTTGGAATCCGTTCTCCAATAAGAGCCTGTGGTTTTTGATTTGTATATCATGTATGTGGAGCGTGGGATGCAAGCATTCCATTAAATTGTTAATTATTTGATCTAGACACTATTACAATATCAGAAGAGCTTGATATAAAGAATATTTTGGGTTATCATAAGGTAAAAACCATCCGTTTTTATGTATGGATCGGTCTTACGATTATCATTTCTTTTAAAGGGATTTTAAAAGTTAAACAAAGTTGTTGGAGTTTACTCACACCAGTCCCATGATTGACCTAGTGTTTATTTTGCTTTGTTTTACCCTAAACTCTTGGGTTCCCAAATTTGTACGCGCTGTCAAGTAGTCGGGATTTTACAAATATACCGGGAAGAGCTTGGAGCAGGAGGCTTCAGGATTATATAGCTGTTGTTTATTTCCGCTGTGATGTCATGTGTTGTAATCTGAAATGGTATGTATATGCAGTTATAAGTTTGTATTTCAAAAGTTAGTCTATATAATATATTTTATTCGTTCTGTTGTGAGATTTGTGTTTATTCTGGTTATGTTCTATTGTGATCTTCTTCTATTCTAAATTTCTTTCTACTTTTCACCCTTTAACTTCTTTCTATTAATGATCTGGTATGTTCGATTCTGGAATAGTTGACATGGTTTATATGTCGATTTTCGGTTCGAAAATCCCATTTCGTTACAGCGGGCATTGATTATATTGACCACTATACGACATATCCTGAAGATTTACCCTATATGCTGGCATATCCGATAGTCGTCTTCCAAAGCATCGGGTTTTGTTAATCTGATGATAGCTCGGAATTGGTAAAGTCCACACAGAGATTAGTGTTTCTTCCTTCGATCAACATTATATTGTGTAATAACCCGGAAAATCTGGGCCAGTTTAAAAATTTTTATTTTGGCAATTTTAGTGAATTTTGAACACTTAAAATGGATTATTTTAAATAATAATGACGAGAAATTTATTTTGAATATATTTAGAACGTATATATCTATATACGTCGTCGTTAGAATATAATAATTATATATAATTATAAATAGAATTGAAAATGGCGCGGTAGTTCGATAATTCAATTTCAAACTTCAATTGAATGTACCGGGTGCAAAACAATCCGGATTTTAGCGAAACCAAAAATATTAGAATCTATTCGTGAATATCTTTCCAACGAATCCGAAAAATCGAAATTTCATAGCGGGAATCAAAAGTTATGCCCAGTTGAAAATTCAGAATAGTCGCTATGTAAATTACGTACGGCGCCAAAAAGTCATATTTTGCATACGGATGAATTTGGACTCGAAACCACTTCCATTGAGTTCAAAATGCCGTTTAGAACTCTGAAAAGTATAAGCTTCGATATATTCCGATATCCGGAATAGTGGCTATGGGCTGGAGTTGTTCGGTTAACAATACATAGCCCTTAAAAAGTGAAATTTTGCATACGAGCTCAGAATTCGACGAGATAAATTTTTATGGATTCATAATGACAAATTATTGTTATGTTCCAAAGGGCGCGTCGAACGGAGTCAGTATGTGGCCGTGCGAGCTGAAACAGTTCAGGGTAAAACGAGCAGTCATTTTACAAAGGAACATTATTGATACGACCTCGGAATTCAATTCTACTTTTTTTTCTAGATTCGTATCATCTAATAATGGTTAAATCCAAGAGGGCTTGATTTTTTGAGTTAGCATGTGAGCGTGCGAGAAGAAAAGGTGCGCCAAAATCACATTTTTAGAGCTTATCTGAGCATTTTAGTGATTTTTAACGGACGGTCAAACGAACTCGGAATTCGACGAAACTTGTTTCATTGGACTTGTCTTCACGTCTACTATCTCATGTCCGAAATCCGCGGCCATCGGAGATCGCTAGCATTCAGGCGATACGCGAGAAACTAACATATAATCATTTTTCCTCCTTTTCTATTTCATAAATTCACTTTTCCTCCTTCCTCCACAAAAACTCAAAAATGGCCTCCTCCTCCAAGAGGGCTGCCGCCGCCTCCTCCTCCTCCTCCTCCCCGCTGGCCGCCGCTCCTCTTCCACCTCTCCTCCTCCTCCTCCTCTTCCTCCTCCTCTCTCTCTCTCCTCCTCTTTCTCTCTTCCAATTTGCAAAGCCCTAAGCCCCCACCACCACCACGGGCCCCACCACCACCGCCGCCGCCCCCTAGCCGCCTCCCCATGCCACCTCAGGCCCGCCACCGCCCTCCAGCCCCCTCAATTCCGGCCGTGGGCCCCGCTACACCCAAAAACCCATTTTCACCAAAATCGCCCGTTTTGCAAATAAGTCCCTGACCGTATTTCGCGAATAACTCCCAAACCGTTGGTTTCTAGCCAAAGTTCCTCAAGACCAAAGTTGTAGAGCACGAAATTCTCTTCGATTTGGTATATGATAAGTCCTATTTTGCATTGCGGAGTTGTCGGGAAAACGCGTCCGAAGTCTGCTGATCAAACACTGTCAAAATGCTGTCTTTTCGCGATTTCCGGCGAAATGGCACATTTTCGGCAAGAAGACCACTAGGCAAAAGTTGTTCAGAATGGCGTGCTTGTGCTATAAAAAAAGATGGTGTGAAGATTGAAGCTCGTTTGCAAATTCTAGGACCCAAACAGCGAATCCGGGCGTTGGAAAAAAAGTGAGTTTTCTCCGTTTTAAAGCTTCTACAGTTTTGACATATGAAATAAATAAAAATATGATCTTTATATTATAGAGAGGATAAAAATCCGATTTTTAGCTTATAGAAGATATAAAGATGAGATTTTTATATAATGTAGATAATAAAAATGTGATTTTTATACATGTAGCGGCTACGTGCAACGAAAGTGACAAAAGGCGAGAACGACAAGATTTCTACATATGAAGAGTCGTGATATTGGATAGCTTTCGGTGAGAACTTCTCACTCTAAATTCTCTTTTTCTAGTTATATATATACTAGGATGCAGACGGTGCTTAGTAGCAACCGACACCCGTCATCCACAGACCATGGATGGCTTGTTTGTTAAATTGTTTGATTGTGTAGTTGGTTAGAATATTTGGTTTGAATTGAATTGTTTGGTGAAATGGAATGGATTTGATTGATGTGTGAATGGCGTGGGCCTTCACTAGACCGGGGATAAGGCTAGGCCTCGTCCCGTTTCTAGTATCGTGCCGTTATGCCGCCGAAATTTTCTAAAATATGTTAGAAAAATGAAAATATCATTTTTATTGTGTAAATGAACCGAATAGGAATTCATGTGTTGAAATAAAATATTTTATCGTTAAAAATATAAATTTCAACGTGAATGTGAATAAATAAATATTTATAAACAAATCGACCGATTTGTTTATATACACTGATTTGACTGATATTGATTGGGTCGATAAATTTTACACATCGCCCAACTGCACAAACAAAAATATGTGTTTGTTGATTTGAAACCCCACACGGGTGTTGGGATGATATTTGGCGTACACTAATCCCAATTATTTAATTATTGTCGATCGATTGGTCGACAGACTGTGTAAGCGTCGATTATTTATATTTGATGCTTATGCAGTTGTGTGGTGCACTTTGGATGATGGTTGATTGTTTATCAATGCTATTATATACATGTGTTGTATGGAATCCATATAATTAACGTTATATGGTGATTGATTGGGCCTCATTCCAATCGGGACAACAATGAATATTATAAAAGAAAATTCATGTGTTGAATATAAAAATAGTCATGTGTTGACGATGTTCATGTGTTGAGTGAAATATTTTATACAATGAAATTTACATCTTTATCATATTTAAAATTAGAACTACTTCCCAGTAGAAGTCTAATTGAAAATCAAACGATAGATACCATAGTTTTATAAAATATTTTACATAACAAAAATAGTGATGTGTTGACAGTACTCATGTGTTGAGATTAGTCAGGTGTTGGAAGAAATATAGATTCATGTGTTGAATGGAATAAATATTCATTTGTTGAATAGAATAACGGATTTATTGAAATATATAAAGCCGTGTTGATTAGAGTTGCGCTATTTTGACGTGAACGATATTTATATCGATTATATTCGTTTTTATAATGAATATAGAAAAGAAGTGATTTCAAAATATAACATTTTGAAAATATTATCATTTATATAGTAATGATATGAAATATCCAATTTTGATTTGAAATTGAATATAGAGTTGAAATGGTTTTGAAAACGAAGTTAAAACGATTTATAAAATACGTTTTAAAAAGGAAATCGACGAAATATATATAATATATATATATATATTATATATAATGGCCTGAATAGAACGCACCGCTCCGCGGCAGTTCGTAAATTTCGACCATTGACTTCGAATTGACGTTGCGGGAGATCCGACCGTCGGATTCTCCTAAAACCGTAACCGTTGGGTTCGTATCGAAAAGAGCTCTCCAATGAATATTAGAAATTTGAAATCTAACGGTTGGATTTGGAATTATGTCCAAATCAAATTTGAAAAAGGTCGATGTAAGTGCAGTCCGATGGCCGCTGTTGGAAATCGACTGTACGGGCCTTGATAAAATTATTAATAATTTGTGTAAAATCATAATATGTGAATTGGAAAGAACTGGGATGAAGAATTCCACATTTGAAATGATAAAAATAGATTTTTGTCGAAATGAACTAGTTTTGAACTAGAATTAAAATCAATTTATTTGTGAAATGAATAAATTGAATTTGAAAGCGATTTTAAAAATAATCAATATTCCCAATACGTGGATTGGACTGGAGTTGAATCAAAATTATCTTAGGGATATTTCGATGTTGGATTTCGTGACTATACAGATATTGTTACGGGAATTTGAAAGATATATTTTATATCGTTATTTCCAATACGATATATGTTGGTTTCAGAATTTGATATTGAATATAAGCCGATATATTTTCTATTCAGAGCCTTGTATTTAATATCAAATGTGATTTGGGTTTGTCGTGAATCGTGTTTTAGAAGACATTGGTTCTTTAACCCAGTTAAAGACATAATATTGATTTTTGAGAAGATTAAAACTAAATGGAGTTTTAATGAATCTTTAATTAGATTAAAAAGTGAATTGATAATTTAAATTATCAAATCTGAAAAGTGATCGAGAGTGGAGTATCACCAGTTTTGCTCCAAAGCGATAGTTAAATCTTTAATTAGATTTGAACGTGAAATGGTAATTAATTTTACCGATAACACCGTGGTGTTAGATATGGAGTATCACCAGTTTTGCTCCATGGGATATATAGGTTGGGATTGGGAAATAAACTAAATAATTACTTCGGTGTGGTTCGTTAATCCCGACTAGTTTGAAATGATATCCAAAGGAAGATTAAAGAATAAATTTAGAAGAATTTATCTTTGATAAAATTAATGGGAACCTTTCCCCAAGAATGTGATTTTGTGAATAAAAGAATATTCTGAATTGGAATGAGGCGTTCGTTGTGTTTGTGTAACATTTGTTTATCATATACGTGGGTTATTCAGGAAGGCCGGGTTATACCCATTCTGAATAACCGATTCGACGAGATGTCGAAGATGAAGACGGTGGTTGAAGACCGGAAGTCTTCACATCGTTTGGGTGATTACTGATGATCTTGATTGGGCTGTACACCCAAGATGAGGGAAACAGTTGGTGATCGTCCAGACGTACTTGGAGATGGATGGATATGCGAGGAAAGTGCCTCCGGTTTCGTTCAGACCCAGAACGAACTCGTAAATGGATTGTGTGTCTGACATTGGATTTTATTCTGTGTTGATTGATCTCTATTAAATATACATCTGTTTGGCGGCAGAGAATTTATTCTCTTGCTTAATGCCCTTCTCTGAGACATACGAGCTCAGAGGTTGTATATCGATGGACATCAATCGCATGGAGTGAATTGCCAATGTGGCATGCGTAAGTGGCAATTGATCAAGGCTTCTGTTGAAAAGCAAAGTCTTGTGGTTGATGATCAAAGCACGGCCTGTGTGGCGTAGCTTTGTGTATAGCGTGAATTCGCGAGCCTCACACCTCGGTATGAGTCAAAAACGGGAGACGGACCGCTGGGAGAGCACGACGTTTCTTTCTAGCTAGGGTGGTGTCAGTGACCTACCAGCCCTGACATTTATATACTTTTCACCTGTGTGGTTGTTGGATACGAGGCGCCTCGGATATAGGTCTGTAAGGACCGGGAAACGTGTGTTCAGGAATAACTAATCCTCAAAAGTAAGAGAGGACCGGCCCAGCCGATTCCAAGGATCAAAGTGGGGTCCTGGGACATTTGCTAGAGTGTCTCGAACGCGGAGAGGAGCTTGCCCCTTGCCTCGGCTCATGACGGAATCCAATTTCCAATAGGTGATATTGCGGTTTTAATTGTAGAACTAGTATGGCGACATGATAGATGGTACCCATGCCGCCTATGATTGATATTTATGATTTGAAATTGTTTTGACACTATACACCTATTATAGTATCAAATAATGTGTTTTAAACGTATCAAGCATTATTTGGCTATTATAAGGGAAAACCCTATCCTCCGGCTTGCGTTGCATTGTGTGATGGGACCTGGGTCTTATAATAGCTTCATTTTTCTAAAGAGCATTGCGCTGTTTTGTATATGCACTAGTATTCTTGGGAGGAAACCCGTTCCGTGTTATACGGCATGGTCCCTTGAATTACTATCTTTAAAGTAAAGTTTTAAATAACTGTTTTAGTTCTCACACCAGTCCCATGACTGACCTGGAGTTTATTGTTTTAACCTAAACTCTGGGTGCCCCTATTTTCCGCACGGGCAGCTAGTAGTTTTGGTTTTGCAGATTTATATTCACAGGGTCCTGATTAACAGCTGGAACGATGCTCGGAAAGCTCTGTATCCGTGTATCACTTCTAGTTGTGCTTTTGTATTATTTTCCGTTGCTATGTAATTTATTGTAATCTCTGATATTTATCGAATGTAATTTATTCATTTATACTCTGTATATTCTTGTATCTGATGGAATTGATGTAATAACAATGAAATGTTCTTCCGTTTGCGTTCTATTTTGTCTTGTCCTCAATTCTATCCGGGCTTTCCTTCACGGGGAAGTTCGGGTCGTCTCATATTGCCTCTGGCCTTTAGCGTCCCAGGCATCCTAGTTTGTTTTCCCAACCCCGTATCCTCTTCTTCATCGTCTTCCCCCTTGTCTTTTCCCCTTCTCAGCAAGGATGACATAGCGACCATTAATGGTCGCTTATCTCGCCTTACTGAGAACTCCCTCCCTAGTCAGTTTGATTTATCTCCCCTTCATCTGATTAGCTCTTAGGGGCTTCCTCGGATATCTCCGAGTCCGGAGAGTCGATTATTCGATCTTCTCCTTCTTGGCTCCGATCTCTACATCGACGACCGAGATCACACTATTCGCACACGCTGTATAACGATGTCCGAGCAGATCATTAGATCTACTTGACACACTCTATATCTTTTTTGATTGGCTCTCTTTTACAGTTTGCTTCTTGGGTATGCTCTCAGCTGCTCTTTCTAGTTTCTGTCTCTCTCCCCATATGGCATCTTTCCTGCTCTGAAACATTTTTGGAGTCTGTAATGATGCGTCTTTGGCTAGACTCAAACGCATCGTTTGGAAGCATTCGATCTGTCTCGCTGCACTTCTGGATCCTTTTATAGGTCCGGAGGAGGTCAACAGGACTAGTCTTTCTCTTGGCTTCGACGGTGGCCTGGACAACATCTCATAAGATTTGGATCCTTTGGTCCAAAGATGTCATCATTCGTCCTATTTTTGACGGGCATAGCTCCTTTCTACGGCTTGCTCTCATACCTTTCTCCCCTCCAACTTCCTGTTTTCTGCTGTTAATGCTAAGTGTGATTGGGTCGAGTGCTCGGACCTTTGGTCTGACATTCTCTCTCTTTCAGACTTTGGTTTTAGTGCTTCTGTTATTGGAGGCGACTTTATTGTTGTCTCCTGCTAATTGGAAAGGCAAGGTGGCTATTTGTTAACCGTGCAGCGATTGTGATTTTCAAGGCCTTCATCCTAAGCTCTGATCTCTCGGAGGTCTCTTTTTTCGGATATGCCTTTGCCTAATGTAACAATCAGGAAGGGACAAACCGTATTTTATCCAAACTTGACAGGTTATTCAGAATGGAGGGTTGGTTTATCCTGTTGTTCCCTTTCTCTGTTTCCCATCTGCTCCGTACCTTTTCGGACCATGCTCCAATGTCGTTTCGCTGCTCTCCCTTCGTTCTCTTTGGGCCTTCTTCTTTCAGGTCCCAGAGTATGTGGCGGTCTCACCACATGTTCCATTAGATGCTAATAGATTCCTGGAACTCTCTTGCACTAGGCTCTCCCTTTATTGTGTTCTCTCTTAAGCTGAAACATCTCAAGGCTTGCCTCAAGGTCTGAAACGTTCAGCTTTTCAAGAATATCTTTGACCGTGCAAGGGAGGCCGAAGAGATTCTTGTCTTAGCGAAATCATCTTTCGATGAGGATCCCTTGTCGGCTAATTAGGAGGCTTAGGAGCTAGCCTAGCTAGCCTTCTCTTTGGAGCTGCATATTAAGAGCGACTTCCTTCACCAAAGGGCGAGGATCAAGTGGGTTATTGAAGGAAATACAAATCCAACTTCTTCCATTCATTTATTCGTAAGAAGAATACCATTCTTTCATTTCACAAAATTTAGGATCCTGATCTCTCCTTATCTTCCACTCCCGAGGAGGTAAAAGAGACGATTGTGTCTCATTTCTAGTCCTTTTTGGGTAACTTTCGGTAAACATCTTTGACCCTTCCCTTCTCTAGATTTTATCCCCTGATTGTTTCTTCCATTTGATGACGACAACCTTGATGATTCTTCTACATCCAAAGAAATATGGGCTTGCGTTTTTGCTCTCAGCAAGGACAGTGCTTGCGGCACAAATGGTTTCAATGGAGTGTTCTACAGGAGTGTTTGGCCGACCATTCAGGCGGACTTCTGTCTTGTCATTCAATTTTTCTTCGCCGGTGGAGCTCTCCCTGTGGGATGGACTTCCACCAATCTTGTTCTTATCCTCAAGTGTGAAAATCCCCACTCTTGTGCAGATTTCCACCCAATCAGCTTATGTAACTTCTCAAATAAGGTTATCTCCAAGGTGCTAACCTCGCGTTTAGCACCTTTTCTAGATTGTGTCATCTCTTCCTCTTAGGCTGGGTTCATCAAAGGATGTCTGATCACTAACAACATCCTTTTAACCCAGGAACCGATTTCTCAGATTGATCGTAAGATCAGGGGTTCAAACATGGTCGTCAATTTGGATAAGGCTCAAGCTTACAACTGTAAGTCCTGGTTTTTCATCATCAAGGTCCTTGGAGCTTTCGGTTTTCCGGAATTCCTTATCGATATTATTTGAAGACTCATTTCCAACTGTTGGTTCTCCGTTCTTATCAATTGATCATCCAATGGTTTTTTCAAGTCTGCTAAGGGTCTTCGTTAGGGAGACCCCTTATCACCGATGCATTTTATTAAAATCGCCGAGGCTTTCGTGAGAGGTTTGTACTCTCTTATGATAGGAGGCTAGATTCATAGGTTTGGCATTCCCAGTGGTTGCCCCCTCATCTCTTCCTTATCTTTCGCGGACGACATCATCATTTTCACTAATGGCAACCATCGCTTTATCCGCCGTCTGCTTGGCTTCATTCACCAGTACGAGAGATGCTTAGGCCAACTCGTAAACTCTACCAAAAGTTGTTTCATTCCTGCGAAAGACTTATCTCTGATTAGATCGTCTTGGATAGGAAACCTAACCAGTTTCAAGGCTGCCACTCTCCCTTTACCATATCTCGGTATAGTTTTATACCGTGGCTGTAAGCTCAACGCTATTTTCGCTTCCCTGACCGACAAAGCCAGGGGTAAGATTATTAAGTTGAATGCAACCCTCCTTTCTTAGGCAGGAAGAATGGTTCTCATAAAATTGGTTCTCGACTCTATAGGATCGCACATCATCGCAGTTATGTCACCCACTTCCTTCTCTTTCCGCTCTTATCAGTCCCTAGCTTCATCCTTCTTCTGGGGTAAAAAGGACAATGCTAATCGTCATCACTGGATTTCTTGGGAAGTCGTTTTTCATCCCAAAAGCGAAGAAGGCCTTGGACTTGGAAATCCTAAAGATATTTGTTATGCCTATGCTTGCATGATGTGGGTACGGTTCAGAGCGAATGACTCTCTTTATGCCAATTTTCTCTATGCTGAGTACCACAGACTTCAGATCACGACTTTCTCCAGCATCCCATCCTACGCTGGTGAGACATAGAAAGGATGTAATCCATGAAGTCCTTTTCCGATTCACATGGTGGCGGGTCAAGATGGGATGGTGGGCCTTTCTCGATTAGGGCGGCTTGGAGATTGGTCAGGACCCTTTCACCTACGCTTCATATCTTTTCTTTCATATAGGATGTTTGTATCACCTAAAGATTTCTCTATTTATGTGGAGGACTCTTCATGAAGGGTTACCACTCGATGAAAACCTTCAGAGGATCGGCATTCCACTCGTGTCCCGCTGTAGATGTTGTTAAGTAGGTGACTTGGAGTCCAGCGCTCATTTGTTTTTCTTCGGCACCTATGCCAAATCTGTTTGGTACTACTTTGGAAACCTGCTTGGTCTCCGTGATAATTCATCTTCCCTCGCATATTTACTGAGAAGTTGGTGGTCCGACATCTCACGAAAATATGTCCGTTCTATCCATTTTCATTTGATTCCTTGCCTTGTCCATTGGCATCTTTGGTGATCATGAAATAAGGCCATTTTCGAGGAGTTTCCTATGGATCCACCCTCTATCATTCGGAAGGTAAGGAATGACGTATTCCTTTCCTTCTGAGGAAGACCTTTCAAGTGAGCTATAGGCTTCCGCTCTTCTCGGTTGGCACGTTCTTTTGATATCATAGCTACATCCCCGACTCCGCGAGCAGGGATTGGTTGATTCTTTTTAGCTGTTACTACTTCATATATCACCTCCCCCCATAAGATCTTATGTTGTTATCTACTTGCGCAGGTCCTGACTATTTTTAGGTACTTTGTGAGCTTGGTAGGTTTGTCCGAGCTGGACCTTTAGCATGGAGCAGGCGGAACTGGTTTTCTCTTGGTCAGCTTTCAGGACGTAGCTGCCTTCAGATGCTTTGAGATACCACTATTGCTACCCACCTATCACTTGATGCTGCTTGTCTTGGTTCAAGAGTGCAGCAGAGGCTTGGTTTCTTCCTTGTGATAGGAGACCTTTTATGTGGGCTTGTTTGGATTGCTCCTTTAAACCGTTGTATTACAGTTGTTTTTATGTTCTTTTTTGTTCATGTT
Organism: Allium sativum; assembly: GCA_030737875.1. Lineage (NCBI taxonomy): Eukaryota > Viridiplantae > Streptophyta > Magnoliopsida > Asparagales > Amaryllidaceae > Allium > Allium sativum. The sequence continues at coordinate 314,652,937 of CM060913.1, forward strand.
TTATGTATGTATGCCCAGATTCTGTAGACTTCTCTACAAATCTTTTTTTGTGAGTCTTTGGAGAATGGCTAGATTCTCCTTTGTTTATTTATATATTTATCTTTTTGAAAAAAAGAATGGGTGAAATACATTAGTTATTTACAAAACAAGGTGCATCCATTAGAGAAATAGATCTAATTATAACACTTTTATTTCAACTTCTAATTATGTTTCGACTTCTAATTTGTAAACTTTGAATTAGCAAAAGTCTCATCTTTAGTTTTCGTTAGATACATATATGCATATCTGGTAAATCATCGGTAAATGTGATGTAGTATCGATTACCTTCACAGGCGATATAAATTTTTAAGCTAGTCACTTCACTTCGCTATTTAATAAATCAAGCAAACTGTTTTCCTTTCTATAGATTTGAAGTATTTCCAGTATATTTTTTCTTGAATACATCATTCACATTTAGAGATAGAATTAAAATCATAATAAAAAAATTAATCATAACTTATTGATATTTTAAAGAGAATTATAATTAACATGCCATAAACTAACAAAATCAACATTATAAATAGAAGATTTCTTTATTAGATTCAACTTAACACTAATTTATTAGTCGCATACACCATTTTTAATCCTCCTTTGTTGAGAAGGTAACCAAAGACCAAAATATAACACATATTTGGTACATAAAATACATTGACTAGTGTAAGAACTTTTTCAAAGGTGAATGGAAGTTCTATGGTGCCATTTCCCATGACTTTTCTTAGAACTTTATTTGCTCTTGTAACTCCGTTGGATTCTCCATTATTTTCTTCGTAAGTATTAAACAATCCACGTTCTTTGCATATCTAAATGGTTTCTGGATTATCAAGCCACCAATCATTATCTGTTCTACTAATGGATTTTGCCTTTGGCACTGCAGCAACAAGAGAGACTTTGACCTTCACCTGAAATATGATGCATGAATCTCAACACTAGTATATCTTCTGCATTAACGTGCCTCAATTCAAGTATAGAAAAAATAAAAAGTTAGGTGAAAGAAGATGGAGGGTGAGAAGAAGAAGGAAAAGTTAAAATAGAAGAAGAAGACAAACACAACAGATTAGAATCTCACAGCGGAATGAGCAAACTATAATATAACAATATGCTTTACATAAAAAAGAAAACTATATATACATGAATCATAGTACAACAATTAATCAACTTAGTTAGTTATAATAATCTGTCCTTGCAATTGCTGATACAAACACAACACAACAAGAAAGTTGATAATAACATAATATGAGAATATATCTCGAGCTCATGATCCTCTCCTAAATCTCCAAACTATCCAAAACTAATCTAGGAAATATACTTGATCTGGTCTGACCATTAAGGAAAGCAATGCTCGGATCATTCTGAAATACCAAAGTGAGGAAACTCACATAAATAATAACTTAATTAATTTTAGAAAATTTTTTGAAAGAAAAAATATATGCAGGTCCATAACGTAGATAACTATGGATAGCTTTTTACCTTGCGATTGCTAAAACCTTTATATTAAATTAGATGATATTATTTCTAATGTCTATGGTAGAATGTTATTAATATAACGTAATATAAGTAACCGAAATTGCTAATATTATTAAATTTTGGGCTCTAATGAGATCTACATACAAGACCAAACGCATTATTGGGATTGGATTCCAACACGATAGGGAACTAATGGTCATTCCTTGGAATCCATGCATAGACAACTTTAACTCAAGTGGCTTTAGCTACTTTTCTAGCTTGTCCTGCTGCAATGGAACAACATATTTCAATGATTGCATGTGCTTACCGCTAGCCTCCAATATTTACCCATAAACATAAGGGCTAAAGTACTCAATGTTGTTGTTCCATGAGGGGAAAATGTCCCTCTATCCACTATAATTTGAAATATAAGTCAAACCACATCATTACCCATATCAGTATCGGGGTGTGAGGCTAGTGAGGCCACACTATACATGCATGAAGTAAACATCATCATCCACTTAAATTGTTGCATTGTTATTTCGTCAACTACTTATTGACTTCCACAAAAGACAACCTCCGAGTTTGTATGTCTTAGAGAATGGTGTTAAGCTAAGAGTAGTTGCGTTCTATATTGTAAAAATCAATGCACATGATTTAAGAAATGCAATGTTAGACACTCACTATACAAGTTGTCCAGGAACAAGAAAAACTGAAGGTACTGTAACACCCCGTATTTTCTGTGAATATTAAAATTAACAAATCTAAGAACACTTAATTTTTAGAAGAAGAATTAAGGGAAACGGGTTACGCCATTGCGTTCGTCTCTGAATGCTGCTTGAGATAGAGTTCAAGTTTACGTGAATCGGACTCCGTATGAAGAAGTTATGGAGGTTAGAAGATTTCTAATGTAAATAGAAAATAATAATTAAATAATAAATTCAGTTTAAAATTCAAAATTCGGCCAGAACAGCTGGGCGGGAAATTTCCCGCCCAAGGGTGTCGACCCCCCGGGGGGAGTCGACATAGGAGTCAACCCCCCTATAGGGGTGTCAACATAGGTATAGACCCCCCCCCCCCCGTTGGGAGTCGACCCTTTGAGATCCACTTCCTATGACGAATTTTTGTAGCCCTGAGCAGATGAGGCCTTCTTTGATTGGCCTATTACTAATTTCTGAGGTATTAGGGCTTATGTGTCGTGCTATGGTTGGTTGGATGACACTTCTCTTTGGTTTGATGGCACTGATTTCTCCTAGACTAATCAAAAGGATAGAATTAATCCTAGACTTCAATATAATCACCCCAAACCTCAACCCTGGACCTCACAATCTCATTCTATGAAGCCGTCATGTTGTCCATCCCTAAGTTAGCATAGCCTCCATCTTCTCCAAATTAGAAATCAAGTTAGAAAGCTCCAAACCAAATCCAAACTAGAGAATCAAACATCTACATCAAAGGATAGCTTAACAAATTCAGAAATCAGATCCCAGAATACAAGATCCGTCCATTTTTTGTAAGCTCAGTTATTATTTAGATTTAAAAACCTAATAGAAATCATGACTGTAATAATCGGATCTAGAATGATGCCTAATTCTGATTCATGCATATTCTTTTGTCAAATCTGAATTGCCTATGTCTATAAGACTATTGTGACTGATGTAATGACACCTATCGTGCCTATGAGACTGTTGTGACTGACATAATGAAACCTATCATGCCTATGAGACTGTTGGATTGACATAATGGAACCTATCATGCCTATGAGAATGTTGTGATTGATATGATGGAACTTATCATGTTGTACATCTATGCCTATGAGACTATTGTGATTGATATGATGTGACTTATCATGTTGTATATCAAAATTAGTGATTCTCTTAAGTTCAATTCTATCTAGTATTTATACATATGGTGTAAATTGCCTAGCTTGTCCGCACTTATTGTTAATGTACAACATTTAAACATGATCCTTGAATTGGGTACACCTTTACATGCCTATTTTTCCTTATGTCAATTCTTATACTCCTCCTCTATCTTTCCCCTTTTTATTTTCTTTTGTGAATACTAAATTCATTCGGAACTTAGATTGAATCTCGTTGTACATGCGATTATAACGCGGGAAAATTGGGTATAATTTAATTTAGTAAATTCTGGGCGTAGCAAGTGAATATTGGCATAAAAAGACCTAAACATGGACACATATGACAAATATGTAAAATTGGCTAAAGATGAACATGCCTAACCCGAGGTTAGATTGAGTTGCAATGTAAGACTACCCGGAACCGCCCGGCACATCCAGCGACCGCAACAATATAGATCTAATGTGATAGGTTAGCGCATTAAGCCCAAAAACCCGAGGTTAGATTGAGTTGCAGTGTAAGACTGCCTGGAACCGCCCGGCACATCCAGCGACCGCAACAATATAGATCTAATGTGAGAGGTTGGTGCTTTAATGAATGAATTAAAGCTAAGGAACAGACAGGCTAAGAATGGTAGGGTTAAATTAATTAAGGCAACACTTAACCAATACAACATGTTAATTAAACAGATGGGTGGGGTTAGGTTAATTTGAGAATACTTAACCGTTATAACATGCTGATTAGGAAACCCTAGTAACGGGGACCTAATTCAGCAGTAACCCACATAGATGTATCACGGCACCCTGAACTAGGCAGGCTGGGGCACGATTACTGGGCTGACTATAAGCGGTGAAAATAGCGGCGGGTGGTGCAGTAGTGTAGGTTCCGGCAGAGTACGGGTGTAACACCCCGAATTTTCTATTAACACTAAAGTTGCTAAAATATTAATAAGTGTGTAAGAGAGGGGATGTATCTAATATGAATATAAAAATATTAATAAGTGTGTAAGAGAGGGGATGTATCTAATATGAATATAAAAATATTAATAAGTGTGTAAGAGAGGGGATGTATCAAATATGAATATAAAAATATTAATAAGTGTGTGAGAGAGGGGATGTATCTAATATGTATATAAAAACAATAATAAGTAAAGGGGGATGTATCTAATATGTACATTGTAGAAAATATATATATATATTTATTTATGACATGAATAGAAGTTTATTAATATGCTGAGTGTTTGCTGAGTCACTTCTGACTCATTGCTGAGTCAACAAGATAAACCCCATCTTGTCTGAACGGCTGCGGTTATTTCTAGGTTAAATCTAATGGCCTAAATGAATTCTAAAATCTATAAATAAGTGGGTAGACCCTAGACCTAAATCACTTGTAAAATTAGAGAAGCTACCGTCATGCTGCTGCCATGGAGTTCAGCATAGCCGTCACAAACTAAGAAGAGGAAGCCTAATCATCTACAACTAAATCTACACAAATCAAATCAAAAGATCTCTCTTTCTCTAATTCTTTTCTTTTGTTGGTGAGTATGATGATTCTCACAAGACTATTACAAACTAATTTGACTCAGTTATGAATGGATCACAAGAAAGTGATGTGATTTGTAATTGTAAATTCTATATATTGTGGATCTCTTATTATGTTATTATGTTGTCGTATGATGTAAATTATATATGCTATGTCATGCTATGTTGTAAATTCTCTTATGCTATGTCGTGCTATGTTGAGAATCATGTCAAGCTATGTTATACTATCATACTATGCCATGTTATAAATCATGCTATATTATGTTGAAAAATCATGATGTTGTTGGATCATGCTTAAAGTTATGTTTTTTTTTTCTTAATTTAAATGGATCTTGTTTATGGGAATTTGCCTATTAGGTTAGGTGTACCCATAAACTTGAAACTATAATTAAATAAAACTTGATTATGGGAATTTGCCTATTGAGTTAGGTGTACCCATATAAAACCATGTTGTTAAAAAAAAATAGATGATGTTGATTCACACATGTTCATATGTAAGTTTATGAAAATTGATTGAGATCATATTAGGTGAATTTTGAACAAGTTGACACCTTTAGATCCATGACATGTATAATCCATGCAAGTTGGACATATGCAAGTTTCACCCCTTATTATGATTCATTTGGTCACATATACATGTTGTTATTATGATAATCTCTTTTATGCTATGAGTTAGGCTATTCGAGTCTAACATATATTTTGCGAATAAACGTTCAAACGTGGGGTATGGGTAATATTAGGAATTAATAAATTGGGTGCAATTTTGTAAGATGTTGCATACCATGAATGAATGTCCATAATTGAGTCAATTATGGACATTGTTAAAAATTGGAAGTAATTAATAATTCAAGTAGGGAATTATTAAAATTGGGGGAAAGTGGATTATTATTAATAATCAATGCTTAGGACACGAGGTTGGACCCGTTTGTGATGTAAACCTGCCCGGACCCGCCCGGCAAATCCAGTAGTCACAAATGTCGGCCCAATGTGAGAGGTCCTAGGCCCAAACTAAAGCATAACAGTTGTAAAGACACGAGGTTAGACTCTTTTATGGTGTAAGACTGCCCGGACCCGCCCGGCAAATCCAGCTGCCATAAATGCCAGTCTAATGTGAGAGGTCTTTATGAGGTTATGGCCTTAATGAACTAAGAAATACTTAACCAGATAATCATGTAAGGTGGGACATGGTGGTTAAGTAGGTGCCTTGGGTGGCATGAGGAATCTGGTGGTTGCCTTTAGAGGCATTTGAAATACGATTAGACTTAACCAAACACACATGTAAATGAACATGACTAAGTGGGTTAAGTGGGATGGACTAATGGGGACAAGCTTAGGTGGAATGCTTGTGGTAAAAAGTGGGGGCCCATTTCAACCAGTATCCCAAAACGTATCTTTGTGGGCTCGACCCAAGTCGAGGATGGGACACGCATACTGGGTTTGACTATAAGAGGCCAAAACAGGGAGCGGTGGCAACGCAAGTCCAACGGGTTTCATATGCGTGTGTGGACCCGGGCTGGTAGGTAAGACGTTGTTGCATCGTGTAGGTATAAGCCGTGCATGTCCGTTGTATCAGGTTGCCACTTTAGGGGAGTGATACACCCCACTTTGGGGCCAGCACGGGTATCTACGAGTTAGGGAGCCGATCGAATAATGGGAAGTAGGGTACACCTAGTGGAGATAGGGGCAGGCGGCACCTATGTAGTCAGCTAGGGGTACGTAAAGCCATTGGGAAAGTTTCTAAGTGAAGCTAAGTGGGATGAATCTTTAGGGTGACTGGTGTGGTGCAGTATAGTGTTTATCCTTTAGTATTTAGGAGCGCCTATAACGTTGCCTTTAGCGATTGTCTATGTCCTTAATCTGCTCTTCATAGACATTTTCTTGTTTTCCAGCTTATGCCTTAGTCCAGTTATTTTGGTAATAGTATTGTAGAATTATCATATTCACCAGACTTTATGTCTGACCCCCTCTTTTCCATCCTTTTCTCCCTTCAGGTCCGCAGGTTGGGCCAAGTTCTAGTGGAGTCTAGTTGGATCGCTTATCTTCTGGAAAGCTTGGACTGCTGAAGTAAAGTCCAACTTGTTATCTTTCTTTTTAATGGCTATTCATGTAATGGGATTATGTACTTGTTTTATCAAGATAGATATTGTACTTGACATTGAATATGGTGTTATGATGTAATCAAACATGTTTTGACTTCTGCTAGAATGAAATAAATTTTTTGAATTTCCAAGTACTATTTTATATCTGTCTTGTTGTAATTTTATTGTTCTATATTCACTTAAAACCTCCATGGAAGTTAATGCATTCCCTTTGTGAGTGACATTAATGGACGTGGGGTGTTACACGTGGTATCAGAGCATAAGGTTACCAGAACAGATAAAAAAAAAATTTAGAAAAATATTTTTTTTCTAAAGTATTTATGGAAGAAGTGCTTTCAAAAAAAAAACATGTTATTTAAAGAGAGTTTTTATGAAAAACATAATCCCAAATAGCCACATCCTTATCTTTATCTTTCGAATTCTCCATTTTGAATCTTTCCTTTTTCGTTTCAGCATGGCTGAAGATCTTAATCTCCCAGAAGGTGTGACGATTCCAGGGTGGTTTAGGAGATACTTGGAGGCTAGGGCCACCACTGCAGGCCCAGCGGATACTCCTCCACCCCTAGTTGCACCCATTCCTCCTCCTCCTCGTGTTGACACTTTTGCAAAGACGTGCAAGGAATTCAAGGCTATGGGAGGAAAAACTTTTCAAGGGACTGAGACGTTTGTGGAGGCCAGAGATTGGCTTAAGGAAACTGAGGAATTGTTGGATATCTTTGAAGTGGAAGATGGGAGGAAAGTCCGTTTAGCTGCTTGGTTAATGAAGGGAGAGGCCTCGTTTTGGTGGGAGGTCACTAACGGGGAACGTCCAGTTGATTCATGGGCGGATTTCAGACGAAGGTTTGAGGCAAAGTTTCTTTCAAAGGCAGAGGAGAACTTTAATATGGAAAAATTCCTGGCACTAAAGCAAGGGAGCTCATCAGTAAAGGAATATGTCAATAAATTTAATCAGTTAGCAAGGTTTGGCTTGGAGTTGGTGAACACGCCAGAGAAGAAAGCTTTGAGGTTCGTTAGAGGCTTGAATGAACCGTTGCAAGGGTTGGCTATGACCCACATCCCTATGGGAGCCACCTTTGAAAAGCTAGTAGAAATGGCACTTATGCATGAGGATAAGGCAGTTGAAAAGAAAGGGGATCAGAAGAAACCCCAACAGCAAAATAAGAAGGGTGGTAAAAACAATAATGGCAAAGGGAAGAAGAAATGCTTCAATTGTGGGACGCCTGGCCATCTCAGCAAAGATTGTAGAAAGAAAAAGAAGACTGGTTGTTTTCATTGTGGAGATGCGGGACATTTAGTGAAGGACTGTCCAAAGAAGGGGCAGAGGGCAGGGTCTACCTCGGGAGGACAGGTGCAGGCTCTTATGGCACCAGGGCAGGCAAGGGGGCAAGTTCAGGCTATTGCGGCCCCACCGCTGCAAGAAAGAGGTAGAACAATTTCTGTTGAAAGCTTAGTTTTTCTGTTTGATCATCATGTCCGTACCTTATTCGATTCTGGCGCATCTCATTCGTTTATCTCTGTATCATTAGTTGAATCACTGCACTTGAACACCAGTTTAGTAGAGGATCCCCTGGTCGTTTCAAATCCAATTGGGGGTTCGGCTCATTTGACCATGATATGTTTGGATTTGAAAATCTCTATACTTAGCGTTGAATTTAGATGTGATGCTTATGTATTGGGCTTCACGGGCTATGGGCTAATTTTAGGAATGGATTGGTTGTCTAGAAATAGGGCCATTCTTGATTGTGAAAGGAGAGTAGTTAGGCTTGTGACTCGCCTTGGTAATGCTCTCGACATCTTTTGTAATCCCATAAATTCCGTTATGCTAAGTTATCTTGAATCGCTTGACGCGTCTGTAGAGAACCTGCGATCGGTAGAAGTGGTCCAGGAATATCCGGATGTGTTTGAGGAGGTGAAGGGCTTACCTCCAAAGCAGGAGATAGACTTTTGAATTTATCTTGTGGATAATGCTAAACCCGTATCTTTGCCAGTGCGCCACATGGCTCCTCGTGAAAGGAGGGAACTCAATAAGCAAGTAAAGGAGTTGCTTGAGAAGGGGTTCATAAGACGTAGTATATCGGAGTGGGGTGCTCCAGTAGTTTTTACCACAAAGGCGGATGGGTCTCTTAGACTTTGTATGGACTAAAGAGAACTAAACAAGCTTACTAAAAAGAACCGACACCCACTGCCGAGGATTGACGATCTCTTTGATCAGTTAGTTGGCGCCTCAGTGTTTTCGCAGTTGGACTTAGCCACTGGCTTTCATCAACTGAGAGTGGCTGAGGATAGTATAGATAAGACTGCTTTTAGGACTCCTGACGGATTCTATGAATGGCTAGTGATGCCCTTTGGTTTGACAAACGCCCCTGCATATTTTGTTGATTTGATGAGTAGGGTGTTTAGGGAATACCTTAACAAATTCGTGGTAGTCTTTGTGGATGACATCTTAGTCTTTTCTAAGAATAAAGAAGAGCACTCCCTACATCTTAGGGAAGTGTTGGAAACCCTTCGAGCGCATAACCTTAAGGCAAAATTTTCTAAGTGTCACTTCTGGAGGAAGGAAGTACGGTTCTTAGGGCACGTGGTTTCCAAAGAAGGGATAGCAGTGGATCCCGCAAAGGTAGTGGCCATCCAAGATTGGAAGGTCCCTAAAAATGCAACCGAAGTAAGAAGTTTCTTGGGGTTGGCTGGCTATTATAGGAAGTTTATCAAAGACTTCGCAAAAATATCAGCTCCATTAACACGGTTAACGAAGAAGAACCTGGTTTTTACGTGGGACAAAGATTGCGATGATGCGTTCCAACGTTTAAAGAGAGCCTTAACTTCAGCCCCAGTCTTAGTGCTGCCAGACGGGAATAAACCGTTTACCATCTATACTGATGCTTGTGGGACGGGACTTGGCGCGGTCCTCATGCAAGAGGGAAGAGTAATAGCCTATGGTGGAAGGCAGTTGAGGGTTCATGAAAAGAATTACCCCACGCATGACTTAGAGCTAGCCGCAATTGTTTTCGCGCTTAAGTCTTGGCATCACTATCTTCTTGGTGAGAAATTCGAACTGTTCACTGACCACAAATCATTAAAATACTTATTCTCTCAGAAGGATTTGAATTTAAGGCAGCAACGGTGGATGGAATTCTTAGCCTCCTACAATTTTGAAATAGCATATACCCCGGGCAAGGGTAACGTGGTGGCAGACGCCTTAAGTAGGAAAAGGTTGTCCTTGAGTCCGTTGTTTGTTGAACGACAAAGCTTAGAATTCATCTCTATGTTTGACTTTAGACCCTCCGTTGACTTAGTACCCGGTCTGTTAGCATCCTTGGAGGTTAGACCTACACTTCTAGGACGGGTTGGTGAGGCACAGCGAGACGACCCACAGTTGGTTGAGATAGTAGAAAAGCTCAAAGGGGGGGGGAGTCGTCAAGCCATCTTCGTAGGTATACCCTAGACGATAAGGGTTGGTTACGAAGGGATAATAGACTTTGTGTACCACAAGACGAAGACTTAAGGAAGGCCATTCTTGATGATGCTCATCGCTCAAAAATGACCATTCATCCCGGCGGGGATAAGATGTACAAAGATATGAAGCGGGTTTTCTTTTGGGCCGGTATGAAAAAGGATGTGGCCGAGTACGTCGCTAGATGCTTGGTGTGCCAACGAGTTAAAGCAGAACAAAAGAAACCCGGTGGGTTGCTTCACCCATTAGAAGTTCCACTATGGAAATGGGAAAGCATCTCAATGGATTTTGTGGATGGATTACCAAGATCAAGGAAGGGTAACACGGGGATTTGGGTTATAGTAGATAGACTTACTAAAAGCGCCCATTTTATTCCCGTGAAAAGTAAGAGGACTGCTCCGTGGTTGGCTTCTGTATACATTAAGGAGATAGTTCGTTTGCACGGTATTCCTTCTAGTATAGTAAACGACCGTGACCCCATCTTTACTAGCGAATTTTGGAAGAGTTTACAAGAGGTGGTAGGGACTCAGCTATGTTTGAGCACCGCATATCATCCTCAGACAGACGGCCAGACCGAGAGGGTGAATCGCATTCTAGAGGATCTTTTAAGGCTTTGTATCCTAGACTTTGGGGGTACATGGGAAGAGCACCTTCCATTAGTAGAATTCGCATATAATAATAGCTTTCAGTCTAGTATTGGCATGGCACCTTTCGAAGCTCTTTATGGAAGGCCTTGCCGTTCGCCTACATGTTGGTGGGAATCTACCGATAAAATCCTACTTGGGCCCGATATGGTTAGGGAAACCTCGGAGAAGATTGAGTTGATTCGAAGGAGGATGAAAGCAGCACAAGATAGGCAAAAATCGTATGCTGATAAGAGGAGGACAGATCTGGAGTTTGACATTGGGGACATGGTTTTTATCAAAGTATCTCCGTTACAGAATGTTGTTCGCTTTGGGTCCGTGGGGAAATTAGCACCAAGGTTTGTAGGGCCGTTTCCTGTAAAAAACAGGATTGGGAAGATGGCATATAGGGTGGAGTTGCCTGAGAAACTTAGTGGAGTACACGACGTATTCCATGTATCACATTTGAGGAAGTGTTTGCACAAGACCGCGGAGGTGGTAGAGCCGAGCTTGCTTAAAGAGGTGGAAATAGAGCGTGATGCAACAATTAGACGAGCTCCTACATGCATTCTTGGGTCGGAGATCAAAAAGTTGAGGAATCGAGAGGTCAGACTGGTTAAAGTGCAATGGGGAAATGATGAGAGCAACGCAACTTGGGAGACAGAAGAGAAGATGCGTTCGTTGTACCCTTTTCTTTTTGAGGGTATGTCTTTTAATTTCTCCTTTATCGCTTAGCTTATCTTATCTTATCTTTAGTATGTCCTCTCATTAGTATCTTTGACCTTTAGTTAGGATAATCCTATGGTTGAAACATGTGTTTGAGACATGTTATGTCTGATGGATGCAAAATGGATGCAAGTGTTTGCTAGTGGTTGCGCGTGGATGCATATATACACACACTTTAGGCACTAGATCGGCTCAGTCACTTCATATTGCATATTGCATATATATGGATGTATTTAGTATAATGGATGTATAATGGTTGTACCATTATATGGATGCTGCATTCGGTTGAATGGGTGTGCACGCATATAGAAGTAGTATGTAAGCAATTAGGATCTTTTGCATACATAATGGATTCATGACACTTACATAATTTGCATTAAGGAGGTCAACTGAATCAGTAGACCGCCTGATTTCGCATTAGGTAAGGACATGTACACACACTTGCATATGATCATAAAGCATTAGAAGTCTTTTAAGGACAATGGATGCCTGTGTATGATGGATGAGTAGATGGACGTTTGGATGGTAGGATATACATTCTTCCAGACTTGAAGATTTCGGGGACGAAATCCTAAAAGGAGGGGAGAATGTAACACCCCGAATTTTCTATTAACACTAAAGTTGCTAAAATATTAATAAGTGTGTAAGAGAGGGGATGTATCTAATATGAATATAAAAATATTAATAAGTGTGTAAGAGAGGGGATGTATCTAATATGAATATAAAAATATTAATAAGTGTGTAAGAGAGGGGATGTATCAAATATGAATATAAAAATATTAATAAGTGTGTGAGAGAGGGGATGTATCTAATATGTATATAAAAACAATAATAAGTAAAGGGGGATGTATCTAATATGTACATTGTAGAAAATATATATATATTTATTTATGACATGAATAGAATTTTATTAATATGCTGAGTGTTTGCTGAGTCACTTCTGACTCATTGCTGAGTCAACAAGATAAACCCCATCTTGTCTGAACGGCTGCGGTTATTTCTAGGTTAAATCTAATGGCCTAAATGAATTCTAAAATCTATAAATAAGTGGGTAGACCCTAGACCTAAATCACTTGTAAAATTAGAGAAGCTACCGTCATGCTGCTGCCATGGAGTTCAGCATAGCCGTCACAAACTAAGAAGAGGAAGCCTAATCATCTACAACTAAATCTACACAAATCAAATCAAAAGATCTCTCTTTCTCTAATTCTTTTCTTTTGTTGGTGAGTATGATGATTCTCACAAGACTATTACAAACTAATTTGACTCAGTTATGAATGGATCACAAGAAAGTGATGTGATTTGTAATTGTAAATTCTATATATTGTGGATCTCTTATTATGTTATTATGTTGTCGTATGATGTAAATTATATATGCTATGTCATGTTATGTTGTAAATTCTCTTATGCTATGTCGTGCTATGTTGAGAATCATGTCAAGCTATGTTATACTATCATACTATGCCATGTTATAAATCATGCTATATTATGTTGAAAAATCATGATGTTGTTGGATCATGCTTAAAGTTATGTTTTTTTTTTCTTAATTTAAATGGATCTTGTTTATGGGAATTTGCCTATTAGGTTAGGTGTACCCATAAACTTGAAACTATAATTAAATAAAACTTGATTATGGGAATTTGCCTATTGAGTTAGGTGTACCCATATAAAACCATGTTGTTAAAAAAATAATAGATGATGTTGATTCACACATGTTCATATGTAAGTTTATGAAAATTGATTGAGATCATATTAGGTGAATTTTGAACAAGTTGACACCTTTAGATCCATGACATGTATAATCCATGCAAGTTGGACATATGCAAGTTTCACCCCTTATTATGATTCATTTGGTCACATATACATGTTGTTATTATGATAATCTCTTTTATGCTATGAGTTAGGCTATTCGAGTCTAACATATATTTTGCGAATAAACGTTCAAACGTGGGGTATGGGTAATATTAGGAATTAATAAATTGGGTGCAGTTTTGTAAGATGTTGCATACCATGAATGAATGTCCATAATTGAGTCAATTATGGACATTGTTAAAAATTGGAAGTAATTAATAATTCAAGTAGGGAATTATTAAAATTGGGGGAAAGTGGATTATTATTAATAATCAATGCTTAGGACACGAGGTTGGACCCGTTTGTGATGTAAACCTGCCCGGACCCGCCCGGCAAATCCAGTAGTCACAAATGTCGGCCCAATGTGAGAGGTCCTAGGCCCAAACTAAAGCATAACAGTTGTAAAGACATGAGGTTAGACTCTTTTATGGTGTAAGACTGCCCGGACCCGCCCGGCAAATCCAGCTGCCATAAATGCCAGTCTAATGTGAGAGGTCTTTATGAGGTTATGGCCTTAATGAACTAAGAAATACTTAACCAGATAATCATGTAAGGTGGGACATGGGGGTTAAGTAGGTGCCTTGGGTGGCATGAGGAATCTGGTGGTTGCCTTTAGAGGCATTTGAAATACGATTAGACTTAACCAAACACACATGTAAATGAACATGACTAAGTGGGTTAAGTGGGATGGACTAATGGGGACAAGCTTAGGTGGAATGCTTGTGGTAAATAGTGGGGGCCCATTTCAACCAGTATCCCAAAACGTATCTTTGTGGGCTCGACCCAAGTCGAGGACGGGACACGCATACTGGGTTTGACTATAAGTGGCCAAAACAGGGAGCGGTGGCAACGCAAGTCCAACGGGTTTCATATGCGTGTGTGGACCCGGGCTGGTAGGTAAGACGTTGTTGCATCATGTAGGTATAAGCCGTGCATGTCCGTTGTATCAGGTTGCCACTTTAGGGGAGTGATACACCCCACTGTGGGGCCAGCACAGGTATCTACGAGTTAGGGAGCCGATCGAATAATGGGAAGTAGGGTACACCTAGTGGAGATAGGGGCAGGCGGCACCTATGTAGTCAGCTAGGGGTACGTAAAGCCATTGGGAAAGTTTCTAAGTGAAGCTAAGTGGGATGAATCTTTAGGGTGACTGGTGTGGTGCAGTATAGTGTTTATCCTTTAGTATTTAGGAGCGCCTATAACGTTGCCTTTAGCGATTGTCTATGTCCTTAATCTGCTCTTCATAGACATTTTCTTGTTTTCCAGCTTATGCCTTAGTCCAGTTATTTTGGTAATAGTATTGTAGAATTATCATATTCACCAGACTTTATGTCTGACCCCCTCTTTTCCATCCTTTTCTCCCTTCAGGTCCGCAGGTTGGGCCAAGTTCTAGTGGAGTCTAGTTGGATCGCTTATCTTCTGGAAAGCTTGGACTGCTGAAGTAAAGTCCAGCTTGTTATCTTTCTTTTTAATGGCTATTCATGTAATGGGATTATGTACTTGTTTTATCAAGATAGATATTGTACTTGACATTGAATATGGTGTTATGATGTAATCAAACATGTTTTGACTTCTGCTACAATGAAATAAAGTTTTTGAATTTCCAAGTACTATTTTATAACTGTCTTGTTGTAATTTTACTGTTCTATATTCACTTAAAACCTCCATGGAAGTTAATGCATTCCCTTTGTGAGTGACATTAATGGACGTGGGGTGTTACAACGGGCGTGCACGTACTCCAGAGTGGATAAAGCAGGCACTGGGCATCAGTAGTTTACATTGTGCATCTAGAATTTGTGTCGGGTTGCTACCATAGGAATTGATGCACCCTATGGCGGGACCAGCAAAGGTATCTACAATCAAGCGGGGCCGAATGACACAAGTAATAAATGCATGCGAGTAGAAGCCGATCGAGAAAGGGATCGCTTTATTATGAACACATGATGGTAGTTGAAACATTCGTTAGTAGGTGCAGATAAATGCAAATGAGTGCGATTGTATATTCAGTTTATCTTATCTTATGTTATCTTATTGCTATGGTATTGTCCTATGTTTAGTTTATTCATGTCATGATCACCTGTTTACATGCTGAATAGTCACTGGACTTACCAGGCTTATGTCTGACCCATTTTCTTTCGCCTTCTATTCTTCCGTCCCCCCCCCCCCCCCCCGGTCCGTAGGAAGGGAATACTTAAGCTTAGTGTAGACCTTTTCCAGGTTAAAGAGAGTAGATGTATTGCTTGGATTCTCTTTTCTTGGGTTATGGCTGTGGTTACACTTTTATTGGGGATTTATGCTGCTTTACTATTGTTTTATGCTTCTTTATGTACTTGAAGTTTTAAATCAAGACAGATGTTTTATTGTAAAAATTTAGAAGTTGGGTTTTGACACAATGCTTGTAATGTTTTGACTGAACCACGATATTTATGAAATGATTTCAGTTTTCCGCTGTTTATATGTCTGCCTTGTAAATTATCTGTGTCTTTTACCTAAAATGCTTCACCAAAGTTAATGCATTCCCTTTGTGAGTGACCTTAATGGAGGTGGGGTGTTTCACTTGGTATCAGAGCCAGGTTTACCAGATCAGATAAAAGTTTTTGAAAACTATTTTTTTCAAAAAGAAATTTATAGAAGCATTTTCAAGAAAAAGTGTTTTATTTCAAAGGCATAATCCCTAAAGCCATATGCACTATCTTTCTATCCTTTGTTTTGAACCTTTTCTTTTCGTTTCAGCATGTCTAGGGATCTTAATCTTCCCCAGGCCGTACCGATACCTGGCTGGTTCAGAAGGTACCTGGAGGCTATGGCTAATGGCGCAGGCCCAGCAAACGTTCCTCCTCCCCCAGCTGTAGCCGTTCCTCCTCCTCCTCCGCGTGTGAATGCTTTCTCAAAGATATGTAGAGACTTTCGAGCTATGGGCGGAAAGAACTTTAATGGGACTGAGTCATTTGTGGAAGCAAGAAACTGGCTCAAGGAAATAGAAGATTTGTTTGTTATCTTCGAAGTGGATGATAGGCAGAAGATCAATTGGCTGTATGGTTACTTAAGGACGAAGCCTCTTACTGGTGGGAAGTTACTAATGCTGAGAGACCAGTTGAAACTTGGGAGGATTTCAGAAGGAGATTTGAAATGAAGTTCCTCTCGCAAGCTGAACGAAGCCTACAGATGGAGAAGTTCTTAGCACTCAAACAAGGAAGCCTATCGGTTAAGGAATACATCAACCAATTCAACCAGCTGGCTAGGTTCGGACTGGAGTTAGTAAATACTCCACATAAAAAGGCTCTCCGTTTCGTTAAAGGGTTGAATGAACCATTGCACAGCCTAGTTATGTCCCTTATACCTATGGGTGCAACTTTCAAGAGACTGGTGGACATGGCACTGTTACAGGAGGAAGACAAGGATGGCAAGAAAGTGGCAAAGGTGGAAGAACCTCTAGACAAGAATGTGGAGGGATCGCAGAATAAGAAGACGGATTCCAAGAAAGGCGGGAAGAATAACAAACCCCATGACAAGAGGAAGTGTAAATTTTGTGGCATAACTGGACATATAATTAAAGACTGCAGGAAGAAGAAGAAGAGGAAGATGGGAGGTTGCTTTCAATGCGGCGAGACAAGACATATGGCTAAGGATTGCTCAAAAAGGCACGGACAAGGGCAGAGGACTGGATCTACTTCTGGAGGGTAGATTCATGCTCTCATTGCACCTCCGCAAGAAAGAGGTAGAAATATTTCTGTTGAGAGTTTAGTTTATCTTTCTGATCATCCAGTTCTAGCTCTTTTTGATTCTGGCGCAACGCACTCTTTTATATCTACTGCTTTAGTTGAATCTCTACACCTAGATACCAGTATAGTAGATTATCCCATGGTTGTTTCAAATCCAATTGGGGGCTCGGCCTATTTTTCCATGATTTGTTTGGATTTGGAAATTTCTATACTAAGCGTTGGGTTTCGATGTAATGCTTATGTTTTGGGTTTCACGGGCTATGAGTTGATTCTAGGCATGGATTGGTTATCCAGTAATGGTGCCATCCTTGATTGTGAAAGGAGAGTGGTTAGACTTATGACTCGCCTTGGTAACACTCTCGAAATCTCATGTAATCCCATGAATTCTGTTATGCTTAGCTACCTAGAATCTCTTGATGCGTCTATTGAAAACTTGCAATCTGTTAGAGTAGTCCGTGAATACTCGGATGTCTTTGAAGAGGTGAAGGGCTTACCTCCAAAGCGAGAGATAGACTTCCACATATACCTTGTTGATAATGCAAAACTTGTTGCTTTATCTGTTAGACACATGGCTCCAAGTGAAAGGAAAGAGCTCAGCAAGCAAGTTAAAGAGTTTCTTGAAAAGGGGTTCATAAGGCGGAGTATTTCTAAATGGGGTGCTCCAGTGGTGTTTGCAACTAAAGCGGATGGTTCACTTCGCCTGTGTGTGGACTATAGGGAGTTAAACAAGCCGACCAAGAAGAATAGGCACCCACTTCCTAGAATAGACGATTTGTTCGACTGGCTCGTAGGTGCCTCAGTCTTCTCCCAACTAGATCTGGCCACTGGATTTCGTCAGCTAAGAGTGGCTGAGGACAGCATAGATAAGACCGCATTCAGGACCCCAGATGGTTTCTTTGAATGCCTTGTCATGCCTTTCGGCTTGACAAACGCACCTGCCTATTTCGTAGACTTGATGAGTGTTAGACCCAAAAGTGGTTCTAACACCCAAATTGATTTGAAATAAGATAAAACGAGATAAAAATAAAAATGAACACACAAGATTTATAGTGGTTCGGCGAACAGATGCCTACGTCCACTTATTCTTTACTATATTCAATAATTCAGTTGCAAATACAATGAAAGATTCACTCACAACTCACTTTTGCTCACTCAATTGACTAAAACAAGAAATAAAAGATGATTTGGATTTTCCGGGAGTAATGGAGTTCGGATGTCGAAGGTGATTGAATTCTTTAAGTGCTGAAAAAAGATCCTTCTCTTTGTCTCCAGATGGGGTATTTATAGGTGTGAATTTGCCTGAGATTCAATCCGGGTCGGACCACGTGTTATCCATCGCGCTCTCTTCGGGTTCGGATGAACTATCAAGCTGACAACGCATCAAAGAGATGAACGTTAGGGGTAGGAATCAGTCATAGCCGGTCCGGTTCTCCAGGCGATATTACAGGAGATTAACCTGAATCATGGGTGCAGGTCGGAGGCGTGCAGGTTGGGGGTTCGGATCGGAATACCCGATCCGAACCGGAGTGGCTTGGACGTCTCTCCTTCTCTAATCTACTCCGCTCCGCTCCAGCGTCGTGGCAAGCAGATGGCTTTCCGATCCATTTGAGATTTATTCGCCTTCCGATCCGATTGGATATGCTTTGCCAATCTATCCAGTAAGAGACAACCGATCCGAACGGAGAGTTCTATCCGATCCGAATCAATATGTTGCTCTAATCCGATCCGAACAGAGGACTCCATCTGATCCGAACAACTGCAGCTATCAATCTGAATTGTATGCATTCCTCCAATCCGAACCGAAACCTTATACTTAAACATGTCCTTCAATGTTTGATTTCTTGACTTTGTGTTGCCTAGTTCACAAAGTAGGCTAACATTTTGCCCCCTCAAAGGATGCTTCTGTTGTATACGAAGCGTGCTTTGATGTCGTTCGAAATGCTGATCCTTGAATCGAAACGGTCAGGAGGAATGCACAGATTTCTATTCGGTTCGGTGTCTGACTCGAGCACAGTTTCTTCATTTCTGAACAAGTTTGGGAATTTTTTCTCGACACACAGTGCTTCTCTCGGATATGCTCTTCCTTTATCCTTCTTCTCTTCAATTCGAGTCGGATGATAAAATAACGTGCGAAATTTGCTCGGTTCGGATTCCGATCCGAAGCGTTTTCGTGGACTTGGTTCTTAGACAGTGGGCCTTCAGGCAGAGTTGTGCTACTGGGCCTTTACTCCGGTCCGAACGGGCGAGAAAGAATAGGAATACGAGGAGTCAACACCATTCCTTATATAAATTCACTTCTGCCTTCATTCTTTTCTCCTTCTTTTCTGTTGCCGCTCCCAACCTTAGTATTGAAAACGTCAGAAACTCCAATATCTTGAAATCATTCGTTGTAGATTTCTCAAATCGAACATATAGGTAGCTTTTTAATCTCGAATAACTTCGTTGCATCTGTACTTGATTTCAATTCGCAGTTGACTGGGATGGCTTAGCCACGAGGCTCTACTTGAACTCCACGCCGCTACTGGTGGATCCGCCATCGCTTCGAGGCGTTGCGATGCTGGAGAGGGCAAACAATTGTCCTTAACGGTAGCTTTGGCGATGGAACATGTTTGTTTGCGAGTAGGGGGGAAAGAGGAAGAAGATGAGGAGCGTGGTGACAAATTGGAGCTGGTTCGGGTAGAAGACGAAGGAGTGAAAAGGAAGGAGAAGGAAGGGGGATCGGTCCGGTTTTCACACTTTAGAAAGACGGGAAGGAAAGAAAACGTCGGTTCGGGTCGGAGAAGTGAATGGGATAAAAGGTTGAAATAAACGGATCGGTTGAGTGGTGCTGGTTCGGTTCGGATCAGGTCATCCGATCCGATCAGATCAGTCCTGCTTCCGAACCCATTGCTTTCCTTGTCTTGAACCGACCTCGCCTTAATGAAGCACCCGAACCGACTGCCATCTGTATTTGTATTGAGCCAGCCATCATATGCATATCCGAACCGAACCGAACGTATCAAACTTGGCACATAAAGACTACCCAACTAATTCAACTAACACTTACTCTAGACGAATATGCCTCGCGGACAGTTAGGATAGTGCCTTGTGAACTAAATGAGAATCAAGAACAACTCTGACTATCACTTTCTCTTTAAAGCTTCGTCTTACATTGCTGTACTTTTATTTTGTATTTCCCACATTTGCTGCACACACTTTAGTTCACACACATACACAAAAGGGGGACACGGGATAATTTACTCTAATCCGTGCTATTGCTTCTTCAATAGTTCCATGACAACGATGCCCAGACGCTCTTCTCGTCTAGCTGAGAGGAAAGAAGCTCCGGAAACTTCCAACAAAACCACTCTTGAGGACATATCTTCTTCATCTGACCCAGAATGGGACAGTGAGGGTCCGGATTACGGAGTTGGTCATCGGGAAAGCGACGAAATGTCTTCAGAAAATGAAGTTTCCCTGGGCTTTGAGGAGGAAGGAGGGATCGGTGACAATCGAGCACCCGATGAATTTGACTCAGCCATTATATTGGAGTCACCTCTAGATTCCGTAGAATCGACAATTGACAACGACCGACTTGTGAGAATTTGCTTGAAGTATGGAATAATAAAGAGAGACACTTTAGTGCCCTCACGTTCTGACCGTCCCCATAACCCTCCAGAAGGATATATGACGGTCACTCGACTGATGTGCATGGTTGGCGCCATTCCTCCATTCTCGCCTTTCATCGTTGATTTCCTAAGACAAATGCGGATTGCCCCCATGCAGTTGCATCCCAATTCATATGCCTATCTGCATACCTTATTCATAGCATATCGTGAAATTCTAGGCGTGGAGCTCACGTTCGACGATGTTCATTTCTTCTATAATTTCAAACATCGGACTAGAGAAACCCCATCTTTCTGTTACTTTGAATTAGTCCCAAAGAGGAAGATAATCTCTACGCCGTTTAGCAGCAAAGCTGGAGATTCCAGACTAGAGTGGTTCTATATAAAGCAACAGTCTGGATGCGCCAGGAGATGGACAAAATCAAGTAAAGCATTGATTTTCTGAACCCGGACTCTATACACTTGAATCATCACTCTGACCTGTTTTCCTTTTTTGTTTGCAGTCGACAATCCCAAACAGATATCAGACCAAGTGTTCTTTGATCGGATGCACCGTCTTCTCAATGGCGACCAAAAATTCCTGACTATTGACGAGGTCCTTAAAGATGAGTACCTTCATTTTCACGGGCTGCTATCCGTTTTCCGTAGCATCGGTCATGGGACGGTCCCTTATGCATATATTCCTCCCGTGGAAACAGTTCCAGAAATAGGAGAAGGCTCGGGAATTCCTGCAGCTCCTCTTCAAACTTCACCTTCTCCCTCTTCCACACAAGATGACGAACTGGCTAATCTGGCCAAAAAACATCGTGAAGGGTATATTGCCCCCGAGGAAACTACTTCTCCAGATAAGTCAAAGTCTTCCCAAGTGTCGCCACTTCGCGCTTCCGAAGGGGATGTTCCTAGCACCGACGAGCACATATTTCAGGGTTTGGGGGATCTCCCCTTACCCGAGACTATATATACTTCAGAAGATTTCAGGAAGGACCCTTTAGTCTTCACTTCTTCTGAAGAAACTACTCCTGCTAAGGCTAAAGAGCCTGCCCGCACCAGTCTAGCTTCAGACTCGGGTTGGTTGGGGGGACACACACACCACTTAGGATGCACTCTACACCACAGCATTAACATTCGTTGCACCTTTTGCTCCATGAATCCATTAATTCTAAACTTCATTTATTTTACCGTGCAGGTACAATGTCTCGATCGTATTATGACATAAGAAAGCTTCGTCGCAGTATGACCAATCCTCCTCAGGATGTCGAGTATGATCGCCGGGATGACCGCGGTAGGGAGGAAAGAAGACCTTATGATCCCTATCGATCTCGGCCCTCATGCTCCCGCTCACCAGCTCGACCGGAACAAGAAAAATCCAAGAGCTATCAAGGTCGTAGGGAGGAGGATAGACCACAATCTAGGGACTCCACTTCCTCCCATGAAAAGCGGAGTAGAGAGAGAACTCCCCCAAAGGAAACTGGGTCTAGAAGTAAGCAAAAAGTCCCTGCTACTAAACGACCTAGGACAGACAAGGGTTCTACAGAATCTTCTTCAGGAAGGGACACTGAACTAACAATCCTCGCTCCTCCTCCAACAGATGCGGGAACCGCAGTAAGGCTGGCATATTTAAAAGAACAATTTCCCGAGCACTACTTCGAGACTCTGACCTTTCTACCTACCCTTGAACCTATTTCTTCTAATTGGGCAAATGAGGCTAAGGCAAAAATTGATTTGGTAGAAAAACAATATACCGAGATGTTCAAGTATTCCCGCAATCTTTCTAGAATCATCCGCACTCTAATGACAAATGCTGACTCGATGCAAAAGACTGCAGAGGAGGATGCTAAGGCCCTAAAAACCTTAGGAAAAGATTTAGAAGATACTCAAGCTCAACTAGCTATCGCTCAAAAGAACGCTTCTAACTTCAAACAACAGTTTGAGGACATGCAAAAGCGCTATCATGATTTACTTGAATCCCACACTCAGGAGCGTTCTGAGTTGAAGAAACAAGCTGACGAGGCCAAATCAGAGGCTGCTAAGACACGCCTTGCTTATGCTGAGCTTGAGCAGAAAAACGCCGAGTTAGCGAAAAGGAGTGCTGAATTAGAAAAGAAGAACGCGGACTTGGCTTCGAAGCTGTTGGAGGCGGAGAACAGGGCTGCTCTGGCTGAGGGCAATGTGGAATGCGCTATTAAATCTGCGGAGGAAACCCGCAAACAATTATCTGAGGCGGAGGTTGAGATTCAAGGCTTCGGCGAGCTAATGATAGAATTCTTCGCGCACATTATTCGTCGTCGAAACATCTCCTGGATCGAGGACTATCCATCCACTCTGGTTCAAGTGTGGAATCAAATCGTCGAGTGGGAAAAAGAAGAACTTAAGGTCGATTCCCTCGATGAGGATAAGCTGATGGAGAAATACTTGAGAGACGACGAACCGGAGCGCCTAGCTGAAGGGCGCCGTCTAATTGCTGAGGCCATGGAAGAAGAGAGGCGGAAGTCTAAACAGAAAACCATTCCTGAAGCTGGTTCCTCTTCTTCTGCTCCTGTAACTTCCGAAGTAGAAGGGTATGATCCCGAAAACCCGGGAATTCCCCGAACAACTTTGCTATCTCCTATTCCTGAAATGACTCCAGAGGTAGTAGTCACCCCCGCTGAAAAGTCTTCAGAAGGTATCCCTATCTTTTCTCCTCAATTTGTCAAGGCTACTACTACCTTTGGCTACATGACTGAACGTTCGATGAGAAATCCTTTGCTCTCGCCTGAGTTGATAACCGATGTTTCTCATTTTGTAGGCGTTGAATCATCCGCAAAGACAGACGTTGCTCAAGGAGCTACCGTTGGGACAAAGCCCGCCGATAGGGTCAAAGAAGGGGAAGACAAGGCTGCTTCAACAGACCTGGGGGAAAGAGGTGAGCCAACTAAGGTCACTACTCCCCATGATGAAGAAATGATTGCAGCTTTAAAAGACGACGGAGGAGACGAGGGGCATGATGAGGAACCAGAGGTTACAATAACCGGGGAGTCAAAAAGCGCCGATGACGTTACCTTGGCGGCCATGAAGGCCGATCAAGACAAGCGCTTGCAATTAAAGGCTGAAGAATTAGACCCTGAGGTCCTCAAGCCCCTCGCAGTTGTGGATGCAGGTTCAAGGTTAGTTGTTAAGCTCTCAACTAGATCTATTACCGAAGAACTTGCTAAAAAATCTTCTCTTGATTCCAGTATCCCGCCCTCCGGAAAGAAGTCTGCTGGCTCCAGTATCACATCTTCAGGGAAAAAGAAATCCAAACGAATCTTGACTGAAGCCGAGAAGGAAGCAAAGGAGGCAGAGAAAGCTGCCAAAAAATCTAAGGCTCATTCTAAGCCCAAATAGTGGGTTCCCCTGTATCTTTTTTAACATCTTTGTGAAACAATAAGCGCTGCTACAAAAGCAGCTTCCGCACTTTCTTTTTTAGCTATTTCCCTGTACAAATTCATTCATTAGTAAATAAAAATAATTCACTTTTTGCAATGTTTATTTGTTAGCAGTTCTGCACTTATGTAAAAATGCATGTCTGAATTTATGAAATGAAGTTGTGGAGGGGGGAAACATGTGTATGGATATGTGTCCCCAGTCAATTTCCACAAGTTATTCAATGCTTAACCGTGTAATCTGAACGCTCCCAATTCTCTGACGGGATAGCACTTCCTGTGTCATCAATACCTGTTGTTTTTCCTGGCATTTCTTTTATACTCTCTCTCATTCTCTTGAGAGTTAGAGTTCGAGTTCAGTTATTTGTTTATTCCCCGGTCGTTCAACGGGAAAAGATTTCTTTCTCGGCGCTCGGTCGGAGACGCTTTTATACTCTCTCTCTTTCTCTGGAGAGTTAGAGTTCAGAATAGAATTTCTTTTTCAGCGCTCAGTCTGAGACGCTTTTATACTCTCTCTCTTTCTCTGGAGAGTTAGAGTTCAGAATAGAATTTCTTTTTCAGCGCTCAGTCTGAGACGCTTTTATACTCTCTCTCTTTCTCTGGAGAGTTAGAGTTAGAATGTCGTTTTCTCATTCTTTTATGTTTTATTGCACAAATAATCATTGTGCCTCTTTTTATGTCCAAACTGTTTCAACTTTTTTTTAGGCTCTGAGTTATCCTGTGTTTTATAATCACAACAGAACAACTAATGAATGTAAATGCATAAAAGTAAATAACACACAATATTTTTATAGTGGTTCGGCTAAATCGTAGCCTACGTCCACTTTATAGTCCTTTATTCATATCCTCAGATTTTCCCAAGGCAAAGCATGTCTTGTTACAGAATCCACAGTAAAAATAACAAAAAATATAGCATTTCTAATCCAAATATCGCATTAAGTGTTGGGCATTCCATGCTCGAGGAACTTCTTCGCCATCTACGGTCGTTAACTTGAAGGTTCCTTTTTCAAGTTTCCGTTGGATGACAAAGGGTCCTTCCCATTTTGGGCTGAGGTGAGGAAGGGATGGAAAAACTCTCTTTAGCACCAAATCTCCTGGTTCAAAAGTCCTGAGACGAACTTTTTTATCATAATAGCGTGCCATCTGACGCCGATGTCTCGCTGCACGCAAGTCTGCTTCGTCCCTTTTCTCTTCGATTTCATCAAGAGACTCAAGTAAAAGTGCCTGATTCGTCATCGGGTCATAATACGTCACCCTGTGGGAAGGAACTTCCAGTTCAACTGGAATTACTGCTTCTGAGCCAAAGGAGAGAGAGAAAGGGGTATGACCGGTAGCCGTTTTAAACGTTGTTCGATATGCCCACAAGGCTAGGGGCAATTCATCAACCCATTTTGCCTTTGCATGCTCTAATCACTTCTTGAGGATGGATTTTATTACCTTGTTTATCGCCTCTACTTGCCCATTCGATTGCGGATAGGCAACTGCAGTATATCGTTTGTCTATCTTATATTTCTGGCAAAAATTTCTGAATTCAGTGCTATCAAATTGAGTCTCGTTGTCAGTAATAATCGTCCTTGGGATCCCGAATCGGCATATAATATTTCTGACCACAAAACTTATCACCTTTCTTGTGGTGATCTTAGTCAAGGGCTCAGCTTCCACCCACTTTGTGAAATAATCTACGGCTACTATTGCATACTTAGCTCCTCCTTTAGCAATCGGTAAAACTCCAATGATATCAATTCCCCATGTGGCAAATGGCCAAGGACTCACCATCGATTTAAGCTGGGTTGACGGTGCCCTGGGAATTTTGGCGAATCTCTGACACTTATCGCAGCGTCGTGAATAATCAGCTGCATCTTTATTGATCGTAGGCCAGAAGTATCCGTACCGCAATATTTTCTTTGCTAAAGTTTGACCTCCCGTATGATCGCCACACTCACCTTCGTGTACTTCTCTTAGTACACGCTTGATGTCGTCGTGTGCGATACATCGTAACAGGGGCATAGAAAATCCTTGTCTATAGAGAATATCGTCTTGTATAACATATCTGGTAGCTTTGCGCACTACAGCTCTTTTTTCACTCTTCTTTGATGGGAGTGTCCCATTCTTAAGAAAATTCTTAATCGGAGTCATCCATGACTCATTCTCTGGTTCCGCTTCAAAAGCGAATTCAATTTCCATTGGCTCGAAGCTTGGCAACTCCAACGTTTCAATTGGAATTACCTCAGTCTCTTCTGGATTGTCGGAACTAGCCAACTTTGCCAGTCTATCCGCTTTCTGGTTTTCAATTCTGGGAATATGTGTTATGTTGTACCGCTCTAAGCTATTTAATAACTCTTTCACTTTCTTGAGGTAAGCGACAAGTCGAGGTCCTCGAGCCGCGAATTCCCCTCGCACTTGACAAACAACAATCTTAGAGTCACAAAATATGTCCATCACTTTTACTCCGAGGTCTTTAGCAAGTTTCAACCCGGCAATCAGGGCTTCATACTCAGTATCATTGTTAGTTGCCGAAAATTCTAATCGCAGGGCGTAATATAACGACCGTCCTTCGGGAGTGACTAAGACAATTCCAGCTCCGGACCTTCGGTCATTTTTAGCTCCATCTGTATATAACTTCCACGGATTCATCTCTAGCTTATCCTCGGATTTGACCACTCGGTCATTGATTATTTCTTCCTCTGGAATGGTGAACTCCGCAATAAAGTCTGCTAGAGCTTGCCCCCTAATTGACTTTCGTGGTTGAAAATTCAAATCAAACTGGCTTAGTTCTATGTTCCATTTAATCAACCTTCCCGACGCTTCGGGTCTCTGCAACACCTGTCTTAACGGCTGATCGGTGTATATGGTTATTGGATGGGCTTGGAAGTAGTGACGAAGTTTTCGGGATGCAATCAGGAGGCTGTAAGCAAGCTTCTCAACCTTTGGGTAGTTGCGCTCTGCCGCTGTTAATTTCTTACTCACATAGTATACTGGCCTTTGTACTTTGTCTTCTTCTCGAACCAGGGCTGTGCTGACAGCGTGAGCTGAGACTGCTAGATAAACAAATAATTCTTCGTGATCTACGGGCTTCGATAAGATTGGCGGTTTTTCTAATAGCTCTAACAGATTTTGAAAGGCCTCAACACAATCGAGGGTCCATTGGAAGTTCTTCTTTCCCCTTTTTATTAAATCAAAAAACGGAACACACTTATCTGTGGCTTTGGAGATGAATCTACTCAACGCCGCTACTTTCCCTGCCAGACTTTGAACATCTTTAATTCTCCTCGGTTCTTCGATATTTCTAATCGCCGCTATCTGGCTAGGGTTGATCTCAATTCCCCGGGAACTCACAATGAAGCCAAGGAACTTTCCCGACGCCACTCCAAATGAACATTTTAAAGGATTCAATTTCATACGGTATTTTCGCAAGATACCAAACATTTCCGCTAAGTCTTGCGTATGACTGGAAGACTGCTTTGATTTAACAAGCATATCATCCACATAAACTTCCATAGTTTTTCCTATTTGATCATAAAACATTCTATTTACCAACCGCTGATAAGTAGCTCCAGCATTTTTTAATCCGAATGGCATTACAACATAACAATATAGCCCCAAATTCGTAATGAAACTTGTATGCTCTTGGTCTGGTACATGCATAGGAATTTGATTGTATCCAGAGTATGCATCCATGAAAGAGAGAAGTTCATGACCTGCTGTCGAGTCTACAAGCTGGTCAATCCTGGGAAGTGGGAAACTATCTTTTGGGCAAGCCTTATTTAAATCTGAAAAGTCAATACAAGTTCGCCACTTTCCGTTTGGCTTCTTTACCAAGACGGGATTCGATATCCAGTCGGGATAAGTCGAATCTCGAATAAATCCATTTTGCTTCAATTTCTCTACTTCCTCTTTGAGAGCAGCCGACCTCTCTGGGCCCAGCACGCGTCTCTTTTGTTTTACAGGTGGATGCTTCGGATTTACATTCAATCTGTGACTGATAATGGAAGGTGATATCCCACACATGTCAGCATGGGTCCAGGCGAACACATCTAAGTTTGCCTTCAAGAAGTCTGTCAGTTCTTCAGCACGACGTGGATCCAATTGGGAACCAATCTTCAAAACTTTCGTCGGATCAGCTTTATCAACAGGAATTTCCACTGTCGCTTCATTAGGAGTTGCATTCCTAGCCTCTGGTTCCTCGTCTTTTCTAGGATCCAGGTCTTCAGGCGTTCCTTTGGGCAACTCCCTTGGGTTCAATCTCTCTAATTGCTATGCCGATTCCCCCTTTGAGGGAGATGAGGCATCCTTACTCTCAGCATTAACTCCTTTCATCAACATCTTCAGTTCGGCCACATAGCAGGCCCGTCCGGAAACCTGATCCCCTCTTATTACTCCAGTCCCGGCTTCGGTTGGGAACTTTAGTAACAAGCACCAAGGGGCGATACAAACTCTAAATTCAGCGAGGGCAGGTCTCCCTAAAAATGCGTTATATGGCGAATCTACGTCCAATACTACGAACTGAAGCATTCACACTCTTCTACGTTCTCCTTGCCCTAGGGTCACGGGCAACTCTATATATCCCATGGGAGCTGTCGTCGCTCCGTTGAAGCCTCTAATCCATCCTTCACAAGGTTTCAGATCTTCGGGCTCAAGCTTCATCTGATCAAATGACTTCTTGAACAAAATATTAACGGAACTTCCGTTGTCTACTAGTACCTTATGGACCAAGGCCAGCCCAATGGTGGTAGTAATAACCAACGGATCATTGGTGGGAGATTGTATCCCCGTGTTGTCTCGGCTGCGAAATACCACGTCGTCGAACATGGTTTTTTGTTGTTTTATGGGGGTGACATCTTCCAAATCGTCACCTTCATTTACATTTAGATGCTTGGCAGCATTCACATATTGGTCCATTGACCTAAAACTTCGGATTGCCGGGTGAGGTCCGCCTACTATGGAGTTGATGACAATCCCTTTACCTTTCTGTTGCGCGGTAGGCTTAGGAGCAGGTAGGATCTGTTTTGGAGCCTGCTCTCCTTGCCCCCTGTCCCTCGGGGCAACCTTGTACTCATCCAACTTTCCTTCACGCAGCAGCTTTTCAATTACATCCCTCAAATGCCGACATTCATTGGTCGAATGTCCATGTGTTCCGTGAAACAAACAAAATTTCCCTGTCGCCATTTCTTTCTCGGTCGAATCACGAGGTGGCGGTCTTTTGTACTGCAACACATTGTACGTATCCAGGTAAATATTTTCCAGGGTGTCATTCAATGGTGTATAGTTCTCGTAGTTCTGGAATCGGGGCCTTTTGTTAGGGTCGCTTCCCCTATTTCTGTTTCTCCTGTTACCGTTCGAATTACGGTTGTTGTTGTTTCCACCATTTCCAGTATTGCTGTTTCCACCCTTGTTTCCTACATTTACTTCAACCTTGCCAGAACTATCCCCAGACTGCTTCACGGCAATATTACTCTGCACATTCTCCTTTGAAGCTGTCTCAGACTTTCTTTTTCGGTTTGCCCTGGCTTCCTCTCGTCTCAGATAAATATCGGCTTTTTCGTAGAATATCGCCCTTGTGGGGGGGGGGGTTCCCAGAAAGGTAGTCTCCAAACTCGGATTCAGGATCGACTCCTTCCTTCAATGCCATCAGAATAGTGGGCTCGTGCGGGTCACTGACCTCAGTTACAGCTTGGTTAAAACGATCTAAATATGCCCTTAAAGACTCTCCTGGTGCCTGTTTGATTCTCGACAATTCAATAACACTCTTGGACTTTCGGGCATGTAGTCGGAACTGGTTCATGAAACGCTCGCTTAGTTCTTTGTAATTAGAAATTGACCGAGGAGGAAGTCGGGTAAACCAAAATAATGCCACATCTTCTAGATAGATTGGGAATGCTTTGCACTTCACTTCATCTGGGGCAGCAGCGGCATTCATGAGCCACGAATACCGCATCAAATGCTGTCCTGGATCAGTCCTTCCGTTATATTTGTCCATCTGTGGCAAGTTAAAGCGTCGGGGAAACTGGAAGTCTAGGATATCGTCAGTGAACGGAGTATGGCTTCGCTCAATGCCATAGTCTTCATTTGTATAATTTCGGCTCTCGGACATAATTCGGCGAACCATTGCCTGCACATCGGCACTAGTTAGGGGCTGCTCAGGTTCCCTGGCCCTAGTGTCCGAGTTCCTTCGGGGCTCTTGCTCAGGAGATGCCCTTCTTCTTCGAGCTGCCTCTGCTCGATTCCTTTCCCTGTGCTCCCGGTCGATCTCGGGAAGAGGGGACTGGAGTCTTTTCCCCCGAGTGGGGCTATCGTTTCCTAATGCTCGTGCGATATCCTCGCGAGATCCCAAAGATCCAAACGTTAGCTGCTCCACGTTCTGAGGTCGTTCGAGTGGCCTTCGTTCATGGGGCCTCTCTTCCTCGGAAGATGGAGATTGATCTACGGGTGTGTGACGAACCGGTGATGGAGTTCTCTGTCGGCGGAGCTCATTGATCTCCCGACTCATGAGCCTCATATTTTCCTGCATCATGAGATTAGTGCGCTCATGAACTCTCATAGCTTCCCTCGTGCTCTCAAGCATATCAAGCAAGCGCGAGAAATCTCCTTGAGTGATGGGAGCAGATGGATTGACCTGATCTCCAACCCTGGCAGCTGGAATTGGAGCATTCGTGGGGACTCGAGTAGATGTTCCAGCTTCACCAAGCATCGGGTTGGATCGGAGGTAGGAAGTCGGTTCGGATCGGAGCTGGGGTGCCTGGTTGGATCGGTGTGCAGCGAGCAACTCGGGTCGGTTCAGATTGGGGGAGTGCACTGCTTCAGAGTCTCCTACCCGGATCGGATCGGAGCTCTCCCCTTGCTGTCGGTTCGGATTTCCTGCATTGATTCTTCCTGCTGCTGAACTCTGCCCCCGCGACCTTGTTACTACAGCATGTTGCTGATCTTCGCCAGCTCCATTTCCTTGAACAGACTGAACTTCCTTGCCTTTTCCTTTGGCCATGAGTCTTTGACAATTACTTCAACGAATGCAAGAAAGCGGAGAAACTTAAGGATTCACTTCTTTGAACTCAACGGTCCAAAAAGTAGAAAGAGATCCCGGAAAATAAAGAATTTAGATGAGGATTCTCAGTGAAAGCACCAAAATGTTAGACCCAAAAGTGGTTCTAACACCCAAATTGATTTGAAATAAGATAAAACGAGATAAAAATAAAAATGAACACACAAGATTTATAGTGGTTCGGCGAATAGATGCCTACGTCCACTTATTCTTTACTATATTCAATAATTCAGTTGCAAATACAATGAAAGATTCACTCACAACTCACTTTTGCTCACTCAATTGACTAAAACAAGAAATAAAAGATGATTTGGATTTTCCGGGGGTAATGGAGTTCGGATGTCGAAGGTGATTGAATTCTTTAAGTGCTGAAAAAAGATCCTTCTCTTTGTCTCCAGATGGGGTATTTATAGGTGTGAATTTGCCTGAGATTCAATCCGGGTCGGACCACGTGTTATCCATCGCGCTCTCTTCGGGTTCGGATGAACTATCAAGCTGACAACGCATCAAAGAGATGAACGTTAGGGGTAGGAATCAGTCATAGCCGGTCCGGTTCTCCAGGCGATATTACAGGAGATTAACCTGAATCATGGGTGCGGGTCGGAGGCGTGCAGGTTGGGGGTTCGGATCGGAATACCCGATCCGAACCGGAGTGGCTTGGACGTCTCTCCTTCTCTAATCTACTCCGCTCCGCTCCAGCGTCGTGGCAAGCAGATGGCTTTCCGATCCATTTGAGATTTATTCGCCTTCCGATCCGGTTGGATATGCTTTGCCAATCTATCCAGTAAGAGACAACCGATCCGAACGGAGAGTTCTATCCGATCCGAATCAATATGTTGCTCTAATCCGATCCGAACAGAGGACTCCATCCGATCCGAACAACTGCAGCTATCAATCTGAATTGTATGCATTCCTCCAATCCGAACCGAAACCTTATACTTAAACATGTCCTTCAATGTTTGATTTCTTGACTTTGTGTTGCCTAGTTCACAAAGTAGGCTAACAATGAGTAGGGTGTTCAAAGAGTTCCTTAATAAATTTGTAGTGGTCTTCGTGGACGACATTTTGATTTTCTCAAAAAATGAGGAAGAACATGCTTTGCATTTAAGGGAAGTCATGGATACTCTTCGTGCACATCAGCTGAAAGCAAAATTCTCCAAATGCCATTTTTGGAGAGATGAAGTAAGGTTTCTTAGACATGTGGTGTCCAAAGAGGGGATAGCTGTGGATCCCGCAAAAGTAGTTGCGGTGCAAGATTGGAAGATCCCACGGAATGCAACCGAAGTACGAAGTTTTCTCGGGCTAGCGGGCTTTTACAGAAAGTTCATTAAGGACTTTGCGAAGATCTTAGCCCTACTTACTAGGTTGACAAAGAAGAACCTAACTTTTGCTTGGGATTTGTGTTGCGATGTTGCTTTCCAACGATTGAAAAGGGCTCTAATAATAGCCCCGGTTCTAACATTACCTGATGGGAGTAAGATGTTTACAGTGTACACAGATGTGTGCGTACAGGATTGGGCGCTGTCTTGATGCAAGAGGGCAGTAATTTGTTATGGAGGAAGGTAGTTGAAGGTACATGAGAAAAACTACCCAACTCATGATTTAGAATTAGCTGCCATTGTTTTCGCTCTTAAGTCATGGCGTCATTACTTGCTAGGAGAAAGGTTTGAATTGTTTACTGACCATAAATCGTTAAAGTACCTTTTCTCATAGAAAGATCTTAACTTAAGACAAAAAAGGTGTATGGAATTTCTTGCCTCATACGGTTTTGAGATTGCTTATACTCCTGGCAAGGGCAATGTGGTAGCAGACGCCTTAAGTAGGAAAAAGCTAACCTTAAGTCCTCTCTTTGTAGAAAGGCAAAGCTTGGAGTACATAGCAAACTTTGACTTTAGACCCTCCTTTGAATTTGTACCTGGTTTGTTAGCATCGCTAGAGGTGCGACCTACTCTTTTGGACTCAATAGGAACCGCGCAACGTGAAGACCCTCAGCTAGTTGATGTGATGGATAAGCTGATTAGAGGTGAGACTTCTAGTCACCTCAATAAATACTCCATCGATGACAAGGGTTAGTTGAGATGGGATGGAAGACTATGTGTCCCACAAGCAAGGGATTTGGTGAAAACCGTTCTCGAAGAAGCACACCATTCTAAGTTGACCATACACCCAGGTGGGGACAAGATGTATAAAGACATAAAAAGGGTTTTCTTTTGGAATGGCATGAAGAAGGATGTAGCTGAGTTTGTCTCTAAATGCTTGATATGCCAACAAGTTAAGGCAGAGCAGAAGAAGCCTGGTGGTCTACTTCATCCTATAGAGGTCCCACAGTGGAAATGGGATAGCATTTCGATGGACTTTATTGATGGGTTGCCTAGGTCAAGAAGGGGCAATACCAGTATTTAGGTAATAGTGGACAGGCTCACTAAAAGCACTCACTTTATACATGTTAAAGTAGAAGGACTGCCTTATCGTTAGCATCCATTTATCTTAAAGAGGTAGTTCGACTGCATGGAATACACTCTAGCATAGTAAGTGATCGAGATCCTATCTTTACGAGCGAGTTTTAGAAGAGTTTGCAAGAGGCTATAGGCACACAACTATGCTTAAGCACTGCCTATCACCCTCAAACCGATGGTCAGACGGAAAGGGTGAACAGAGTATTAGAAGATCTCTTGAGATTGTGCATTCTTGATTTTGGAGGAACATGGGAGGATCACCTTCCTTTGGTGGAATTCGCCTACAACAATAGCTACAAAGCCAACATAGGCATGGCACCCTTAGAGGCTTTGTGTGGAAGACCGTGACGATCACCAACTTGTTGGTGGGAGTCTACAGACAAGCTTGTACTTGGGCCTGACATGATCAGAGAAACTTCAGAGAAGGTGGACTTGATATGAAGGCGAATGAAGACTGCACAAGATAGACAGAAGTCCTACGCTGATAAAAGAAGGACCGACCTTGAGTTTGAGGTTGGAGACAGAGTTTTTCTTAAAGTATCTCCTTTAAGAATGTCGTTCTCTTTGGGTCCGTAGGAAAATTGGCACCAAGATTTGTAGGGCATTCCCTATCATTGAGAGGATTGGGAAGATGGCTTACAAAGTAGAGCTGCCCGAAAGATTGGCTGGAGTACATAATGTCTTTCATGTCCCTCATCTACGGAAGTGCTTATATGAGTCGGCGGAAGTTGTGGAGCCAAGCATACTAGAGGAATTAGAAGTGGAACGAGAAGCGACGGTGAGAAGAGTTCCGACTCGTATCTTGGGTACAGAAGTTAAAAAGATACGCAATCGTGAGGTCAAGCTAGTTAAAGTACAGTGGAGTGACGCTGACGAAGACGCGATGTGGGAGACTGAGGACAAGATACGCACAACCAACCTTTATCTTTTTGAGGGTACATTCTTGATCTCTTTTTTGATAAGTTTATGCATGCTTGTATCTATCTCTTAAGTATATCTCCTCGGTCCTACTCATAATCCTTAGGTAGAAACCAATGGATGTAAACATGTATTTGAAAACATGTTATGATTGATGGCTGCAAGTGGTTGCTAGTGGTTGCTCGTGGATACATATACACACACACACTAGGTACTAGATCGGCTCAGTCACTTTCATATTGCATATGCATATATGTATTTATATATGGATTGAAACTTGATGTGCTATCATATGGACGTTGCACTTGTATGTATGATTGTGCACTCATGTAGAAAGTATGATTAGGAATAATTGCATACATAATGGACTCATGGCACTGACATGATTCGCATCAAGGAGGTCAACTGAATCAGTAGACCACCTGATTTTGCATTAGATAAGGGCATATACACACACTATGCATATGATCATGAAAGCATTAGAAATCTTTTAAGAACAATGGATGCCTGTGATTGATGGTTGAGTAGATGGATGTTGGATGTTATGATACATTCTTCTTAACTTAGAGATTTCGGGGACGAAATCCTTTAAGGGGGGAGAATGTAACACCCCGTATTTTCTGTGAATATTAAAATTAAAAAAATCTAAGAACACTTAATTTTTAGAAGAAGAATTAAGGGAAATGGGTTATGCCATTGCGTTCGTCTTGGAATTCTGCTTGAGATAGAGTCCGAGTTTGCATGAATCGGACTCCGTATGAGGAAGTTATGGAGGTTAGAAGATTTCTAGTGTAAACAAAAAATAATAATTAAACAATAAATTCAGTTTAAAATTCGAAATTCGGCTAGAACAGCTGGGCGGGAAATTTCCCGCCCAAGGGCGTCGAACCCCCCCCCCCCCCCCCCCAGGGGGAGTCGACATAGGTATCGACCCCCCAAAAGGGGTGACGAAATAGGTTTCGACCCCCCCGGTAGGGAGTCGACCCCTTTGAGATCCACTTCCTGGGACGAATTTTTGTAGCCTTGAGATGATGTGGCCTTCTCTGATTGGCCGATGACTAATTTCTGAGGTATTAGGGCTTATGTGTCGTGCTATGGTTGGCTGGATGACAAATCTTTTTGGTTTGATGGCTCTGATTTCTCCTAGTTTAATCTAAAGGATAGAATTAATCCTAGACTTCTATATAATCACCCCAAACCTCAACCCTAGACCTCACAATCTCATTCTATGAAGCTGTCATGTTGTCCATCCCTAAGCTGGCATAGCCTCCATCTTCTCCAAATTAGAAATCAAGTTAGAAAGCTCCAAATCAAATCCAAACTAGAGAATCAAACGTCTACATCAAAGGATAGCTTAACAAATTCAGAAATCAGATCCCAGAATACAAGATCCGTCCTTTTTCTGTAAGTTCAATTATTATTTAGATTTAAACACTTAATAGAAATCATGACTATAATAATCGGATCTAGAACGATGCCTAATTGTGACTAGGGCTGCACAAAGTATGGGTTGGGTCGGGTTATACCAAATACTTTATCCGACCCACATAAGTATGGGTTTAAGGTAGCTCAACCCGTACCCGACCCTATATGAGGTTGGATATAGGTTGGGTTGAAGTATGGGTTGGATCGGGTTAAGTAAGGTTGGGTTGGGTCACTTGAATACAATAAAAAATGAGAATATGAGGGATTTTTTCTAAAAATTATATTAAAATATTCAGCATAATATATCAGATTTTAGCTAGCATAATGCATTTAAAATAACCGATTCATTACAAGACATAAAATTAAAATTTCATTGTAAAACACATCATATGAAATTAATTTACTACATAGTTGAGCAAGTGTTTCATTTTAAAATACATTAAAATGCGCTTTAAAATATATTTATCAAATTCTATCTAGTTTGGATTGACATGAAATATTTTTTTGTACATTTATTATAGAATACATAAACATTATTCTAGGATTATACTATTCTAATTTTAATTGGATGGATATTAAATTAGTTTTTTTTAAATAGGTTTGGGTTGGGTTGAACAAATTGTCAAACCCGACCCGCATATAGTATGGGTTACAAATTGTAACCCACATCCGACCCGAACTAGGATGGGTTGGGTTGGGTTTATGTGGGTTGGGTCGGGTTGGTGGGTTGGGTCGGGTTGGATATGGGTTGTGTGCAGCCCTAATTGTGATTCATGCCTATTCTTTTGTCAAATCTGAATTGCTTATGTCTATAAGACTATTGTGACTGATGTAATGACACCTATCGTGCCTATGAAACTGTTGTGACTGACATAATGAAACCTATCATGCCTATGAGACTGTTGGATTGACATAATGGGACCTATCATGCCTATGAGATTGATGTGATTGATATGATGGAACTTATCATGTTGTACATCCTATGCCTATGAGACTATTGTGATTGATATAATGGGACTTATCACGTTGTACATCAAAATTAGTGATTCTCTTAAGTCCAATTCTACCTAATATTTATACCTATGGTGTAAATTGCCTAGCTTGTCCACACTTATTGTTAATGTACAACATTTAAACATGATCCTTGAATTGGGTACACCTTTACATGCCTATTTTTCCTTATGTCAATTCTTATGCTCCTTCTCTATCTTTCCCCTTTTTATTTTCTTTTGTGAATACAAAGTTCCTTTGGAACTTAGATTGAATCTCGTTGTATGTGCTATTATAACGCGGGAAAATTGGGTATAATTTGATTTAGTAAATTTTGGGCATAGCAAGTGAATATTGGCATAAAAAGACCTAAACATGGACACATATGACAAATATGTAAAATTGGCTAAAGATGAACATGCCTAACCCGAGGTTAGATTGAGTTGCGGTGTAAGACTGCCCGGAACCGCCCGACACATCCAGCGACCGCAACAATATAGATCTAATGTGAGATATTAGCGCATTAAGCCCAAAAACCCGAGGTTAGATTGAGTTGCGGTGTAAGACTGCCCGGAACCGCCAGGCACATCCAACAACCACAACAATATAGATCTAATGTGAGAGGTTGGTGCTTTAATGAATGAATTAAAGCTAAGTAACAGACATGCTAAGAATGGCAGGGTTAAGTTAATTAAGGCAACACTTAACCAATACAACATGTTAATTAAACAGATGGGTGGGGTCAGGTTAATTTGAGAACACTTAACCGTTATAACATGTTGATTAGGAAACCCTAGTAACGGGGACCCATTTCAGCAGTAACCCACATAGATGTATCACGGTACCCTGAACTAGGCAGGGTGGGGCACGATTACTGGGGTGATTATAAGGGGTCAAAATAGCGGCGGGTAGTGCAGTAGTGTAGGTTCCAGCGGAGTATGGGCGTGCACGTACTCCAGAGTGGATAAAGCAGGCACTGGGCATCAGTAGTATACACTGTGCATCTAGAATTTCTATCGGGTTGCTACCATAGGAATTGATACACCCTATGGCGGGACTAGCACAGGTATCTACAATCAAGCGGAGCCGAATGACAAAAGTAATAAATGCATGCGAGTAGAAGCCGATCGAAAAAGGGATCACTTTGTTATGAACACATGATAGTAGTTGAAACATTCGTTAGTAGGTGTAGAGAAATGGAAATGAGTGCGATAGTATATTCAGTTTATCTTATGTTATCTTATTGCTATGGTATTGTCCTATGTTCAGTTTATTCATGTCATGATCCTTTTACCTGTTTACATGCTGAATAGTCACTAGACTTACCAGGCTTATGTCTGACCCGTTTTCTTTCGCCTTCTTTTCTTCCGTCCCTCCCCCCTCCCAGGTGCGTAGGGAGGGAATACTTTAGCTTAGTGCAGACCTTTTCCAGCTTGAAGAGAGTAGATGTATTGTAGTGGCCCAAAAATCTGGTAGAATTTGAGCTGACCAAAAACACAAGTCCAACCCCAAATATCACGGAAATTCGAACCATTAATAGAAAGAAGTTAGAGGGTGAGGATGGATAAGATAGAAACTTAGAATAGAAGAAGAAGAAGAACACAACATCAGAGTAACACGAATCTCACAGCGGAACGAATAACATATAATATATATAACATAACTTGAAATATGCATCTGTACTTGAATATACATCAATATCAAAGTACATCACTTACAACATAGCAGAAATAACTATAGCTATATGATCCTGAAGCCTCCTGCTCCAAGCTCTTCCAGTATATCTGTAAATTCCCGACTACTTGACTGCCCGTACAAATTTAGGCACCCAAGAGTTTAGGGAAAACAACAAAGTAAACTCCGGGTCAGTCATGGGAGTGGTATGAGTAAACAGTTTAAAACAGTTTCAGAAAACTAAATGATATCTCATAAGACCACGCCGTATAACACGGAACGGGTTTTTTCCCTTATGAGAATCCAAACACTTGATTTATCTTTATATCAAAACTCTTTTGATATTATAATAATGTCTAAATCAAGTAGATAACAATCTAGTGGAATGCTTGCATCTCACGTTCCACATATATAATATACAATCAAAACCGCAAGCACGTATTGGGTAATGGATGTCCAACTATGACAAGGTATGGATCCACCTTCCGATCAGTGTACTCTAGGAACGATACACTGGAGTTCAACAAGAACATCTTGCAACTCAGCCACACATGACCGACCACTCATTTCGCTTGAGTGTATCGAATGTATATCACCAACGGTTGGGATCAGCAACCGTTCCCGTATATATATATATATATATGGGACAACATTGATAGATTAAAGAAGCAAATGAATATTCTCTAGATAGGTGATTATACACCCTACTTCGGAGCGACCGACTTAGCCATGCTGCCTGCCCGATTTTTGTCATTTCCTGGTTGTTGAGGCCAGAGGTTACGTTGTATCATCACATCAGATTCACTTCGAATGCCACATTGTCAGATCCATCGAAAATCACTAATTGACGTCTACAACAGTACATTACGTGTTAGCTAAAGAAGTGCCCTTCTCCGCTTCCACTCTTGGTATGGTTGAAGAAATCAATGTACGTGACCTTTCTGGAAATACTCTGTCAGACATTCATCCATACAAGTCACCCAGGAACAGGATGAACCGAAGGCACTATTTCTATTAATAGAAAAAGTCCTTGCACTCTACTCCGTATTCGATTATCTTTATATAATCTGATTCGCACGCTACTGCCGATATGGAGTGGTTCTTCGGATAATAATCCAACCGGTCTCTCCATATTGACAACGATGGTCAAAACTTCGATAGTCTGTGATTTAACTATCGAATAAAACAAGTGTTCATCCAAACATCCAACAATCACTGAACCTTTAATTAATATTCCATTAATTAAATCTCTTCTCTATTTCTTATCAATATTTGTTAACCAAATATTTTCAATAACCATATTGGCCTTATATGTTTTTGGAAAACATTTCCATGTATCGCCTTCTTTTATTTTCTAAACTTTAGAAAATATATGATTTTTATAATTGGAAAATATTCCAATTACTTATCTCTTTTCCAATCTCG
Organism: Allium sativum; assembly: GCA_030737875.1. Lineage (NCBI taxonomy): Eukaryota > Viridiplantae > Streptophyta > Magnoliopsida > Asparagales > Amaryllidaceae > Allium > Allium sativum. The sequence goes on from CM060913.1 coordinate 314,693,221, forward strand.
TTTATTTCTATACTTAGGAAACGTTCATTATTCTATTTCCAAGCTTTGCACATATTTGGGTTAAAACAGATGTTGTGTAAAACATCGTTACGACAACCCAAATACAGTATTTAACTAATTCTTATTCCACATTGATCTTCGAGCCTGAATCTTGCTACTTATCGGTATATCATGAAATCAACCAAGTTGGGGTATAATTACCTCTCAGACCTTGACTGAATAACATTTAACGTCAAAACAGACAAGACTACTTACTCGAATAATCAATACCATACCACTACTTCTTCACTTTTAAACACATATATACTTTCTCTTTTATCCTTACGAGGTTTTATTCTTATATTTCCTTTTTGATTATAATATTCTATTTCTAAGTTCGTTTTCTTATCGACTTCTATATATTTTGATATGTTAATTTCTAACTATCAAATTATCTTAAAAATATTCTATCTCCTTAAATTCCCGGAAAAATTCGCCATAACCTCCTTTGTACCGGGAGCATCGGGAAATTTCAAATAGCTTTCCCGGTCCTTCTTATCTCAAAAGAAAAAGAAAAAGCCAAGCGGCTTGCCGATACGGCGCATAAAATCTCATATGGAAATTAAATACGTACCTTTTTGTCGGGCATTCTATTTATTTCACTTCTATACTTTATTCCATACCTGTCTCCTGTATATTTATGCATGTCCGGTCTATTTTAACTATACCAATCGTTTTAACTCAATTTGTTAATTATCTCTTTAGTCCATTTCTCTTTTAATATTTGAATTCTATATTCAACTCCAATTCGCTTCTATTATTCAAATTCCATAGTTTAAAGTCCGTTTGAATTTCTATATTCAAATCTATAGTTTAAAGTCCATTTGAATTCTATAATTCAAATTCTATAGTTTAAGTCCATTTGAATTTCTATATTCAAATCTATAGTTAAAGTCCATTGAATTTCTATATTCAAATCTTTAGTTTAAAGTCCATTTGAATTTTATAATTCAAATTCTATTTTCAAAGTCGACTTGAATTCTCTTTTCAAATTCTATATTCAAAGTCTATTTTCAAAGTCTACTGGAATTCTCTTTTCAAATTCTATATTCAAAGTCTATTTTCAAAGTCTACTTGAATTCTCTTTTCAAATTCTATATTCAAAGTCTATTTGAATTCTCTTTTCAAATTCTATATTCAAAGTCTATTTTCAAAGTCTACTTGAATTCTCTTTTCAAATTCTATATTCAAAGTCTATTTGAATTCTCTTTTCAAATTCTATATTCAATTCCTTATATTCAAAGTCCATTTGAATTCTCTGCATTATTTATAAACAACGTTTATAACTTCAATTCAAATCCTACCTTTCCATTTATAAACAACGTTTATAAATTCAATTCAAATCCCATATTTTCATTTATAAACAACTTTATAAATTCGATTCAAATCCCATATTTTCATTTATAAACAACTTTATAAATTCGATTCAAATCCCATATTTTCATTTATAAACAAAGTTTATAAATTCAATTCAAATTCCACATTTCCATTTATAAACAAAGTTTATAAATTCAATTGCTTGTTTATATATATATATTCAAAACAAGTTAATGTTTCTATACTTCATTTAAAATTCAAATTCTATTTATAAAAATAGAATTCCCCTTTTAAATTTCAAATACCCTTTTTGATATTTTTATAAATCAATATCCCAAGCCCCAGTGATATTTAAACAATCAAATCAACCAATTTTCAATCATTTGATTTTTAACACATCATATATGAATATATATGAAATCAAACAATCAACAACAGATAATATATTTTTGAGGAATCCAGTTGGATTCCTCCAACCTGTTTTCCTGCATCCACAGACGTTAGTCAACATAGTAATACCCATCCTGCTTCGAGGCAGGATATCGCGGTATAGAAGGTCATCCACTATCATAGCGTGGGGCGTATAGGGTAATCATCCGCTATGAAACTGCGGGCATCCGCTAATGGTACTGCGGGAATCCAACCAATCAATCAACCCAATATATATATATATAATAGTCCTAAATAGCTATATATATTTAAATCAACCACAGTGATATTTCAACGCATACAAACCATCAACAATTCTATTTTTAACGCTAAAAATAAATTAACGAGTGAGAGTTTACTCACCAGAATTTCCATTGAAACGACGATTATTTTGATTAGTTCCATATTACTCCAACTCAGTACGTATGCAGACCTTTGCCAATTCGAATCCAAAATAATCGTTTTCACTTGATTCTGGAAATATATTCAAAGGTTATATATTTTATAAGTTTGCTAATTTACCGAATTTAATTAAATTACTTTAAAATTAGAAAACAATAACTAAATGAACTTTAAATTACCTTAATGTCGAAGACATTATGTTGCCTTTTTTTCAACATCTCGATTCGAACACCTATGACCATCGACCACGGCCAGTATCATCACCATTGTTGTGCACTCAGACATTGATCATCGCACCCTTCCCAGCATCTTACTGCTGGTTCCCTAACTTCAAAATCTCCACTTTGACCTCAATCAACAGATCGAGCTCTTCCCCAGAACAAGACAGAGATCGCACTCCATTTCTGATTACCCAAACCCTACTCGTGGTTCGAGTTCGAATGCTTCCAGACTTTGCGACTTGCTACAAGGAACCCACGCACCTTCAGTACAACGCAAAAACTCCAGCATCTCAGATCGATATCACTCCTTTCAATCGCACCCTGAACCCGCGGTCCTGACCAACCCTAAATCGACAGCTCGAGTTGGATATTGGAACTCGTATCGCACCCTATTCTCCCTTGATCGCGTGCGCCTCCAGTGTCTGCGCTTCACGAAATCCTAGGTCTCGATTTGGGTTTGATTTACTTTTTGGCCGAGGAAAACATACGAACGGAAAATAGAAGAGAAGGGGAGGGGTGCGATTTATAGAGTGGATGAGTGGAGGATGAAAGACCACGGTTGTCCTTAATTTTGTGGACATCGGAGGAGCACGGTATTTGTTTGGTTTGTGGAAGAGGAGGAGGCCACCGTTGTTTGTTTTTGTGGGAAGGGAGAAGAACACGTATTTTGTCTTTGGCCATATATTTAAATTTTGTTTTTAATTAAATTAAAAATCCGTATCCTTTAAATAAAAATACCCATGATGCCGAACTCCTTTCTGAACCCAACAAATGTCATTCCTAGGGTTGCACCACTATTCTGAACACACTGGGATAGGTTACGAAGTCCAGTTCGATCATCCCGAACAGATATTAATTTAAATTTCAAACCATTTAAATTCTTCGATAATTATTGAATATTATTATTCTAATTCAAATAGAATTATGTATTGATTATTTGAACTATTTTCAAATCAGTTTTCACTTTGAATTCAGTTATTCGCTAATTCCTTATTTTGATAATTTAATATATTCGATATTAAGTCGAAATTGATTATCAAATCGATAACTCTAATATAAATTTCCATTTATATTATCCACCCAATATTTACATCTGTATTAAATAGTTAAAATTAACCCATCAGAATGCGGGTCATTACAATCTTCCCCACTTAAAATAATTTCGTCCTCGAAATTGCTAAGGTAGAAAAAGTGCTACAAACCCATTTATCTTTTCAAAACTTATTTAGGTTGATACTCAACATTTCAAACTTCCTTGCCTAACTCTCTTTCGAATAGATCCCTATTCGATAACTCCTCCCTTCGAATAACTATATTCGATAATCTTTCTTTCGAATAACTAGATTCGAAAACCTTTCTTCGAATAAACTATATTCGATTTTCTCTATTCAATTTATTCTTATCAATTAACTCTATTGGATTTTACTCTTCTTGATTAACTCCATCGAATAACTAAATTCGATAACTCCTTCGAATAACCAATATTCTGTAACTCACTTCGATTAAACTAATCGATAACTCATTTCGATTAAACTATAATCGGTAACTCATTTTGATTAACAAATAATCGATAACTCCTTCGATTCTATTCGAATAAACAATATTCAATTAATTCCTTTTAACTTTATTCGATTAACTCCTCGCTTCGAATAACTATATTCAATAATCTCTCTTTCGAATAACTAGATTCGAAAACCTTTCTTCGAATAAACTATATTCGATTTAACTCCATTCGCTTGACTCTAGATCGCAGCGATCACAATGGTTACGCCTGATTCCCCCAGGAAACATTTGACCGCCCTAGGCTATCTGCAGCCCTATGAATTACGCTAGCAGTCGTACGAAATGTCAACTTATCCTAAGTAACTATGTTTGACTAATTCTATCTCAATACTATATTCGATCAACTTTAATTGAATAACTATCATTCAATTAAATTCTAATTCGATTAATTATGTTCAATTAACTTTATCTGGTTAACTCTTTATTTGAAAAGCAAATATTTGATAAATTCTAATTGAATAACTAATATTCAATTAACTCTACGGATTTACCCTAACTGATTAACTCTAACTGGTTAATTCTTACTCTAATCGATTTATTCTAACTCTAATCGATTATTTCTAACTCCAGTCGACTTCTCCTATTCGAATAACTCCTATTCGATAGCGTTTATTCATTTATAAAGATTTGCTTTTAGTAACGGTTCTTTACTTTATAAATGTTCTCTTTAATAACGTTACTTCACTTATACAAGTGTTGTGTACCCCTTCTATTTAAAACTATCGGCGTTAAAAACCAATCTCTTCTCTATATAAGTTTAGACTTATATATTCCATTCGAATGATAAATATTTAATTTAATTTATAAATTGTTATATATAAATTAATCATTTCTATTTATCTGTTAAAAACAGATTTCCATTTTCTATTCATCTTCTAAATATTCCTTTGATTAAATTCTATTTATCTAAATAAATATCTCATTTATAACATTCTATTTATTTTCTATAGATAAATGTTTCCATCTAATCTATCTGTAAATGTTTTACAAATATTTCCTTCTAAATTCTAAATGTTTTTACAAATATTTCTCCTTCTATTTGTTTACACATAACTTCCTTTGTATTTGTGTTACAAATATATTTCCTCTTTAACTCTTTTGGTTTTTCCTTTATTCACACCAAATTCATATTTCATTCACATGATTTTACTCAATTTATCCATTTCGATCCATTTAACTTACTTAAGTTAAATTTAAATTCAATCATTCAAATTCCCATTAACTAGTTGCTAATTAACCGTTTTGCCGATTTCACCATTTTTATTCGAATGCCACTTGTTCAAATATATGTCAACTTAATTATAAACTAATCTAATTATAATTTCAACTCGAGTTATATATTCGATTTCGAATATAAATTCTCAATCTCTTTCACTTATTCAAAAACCCAATTTCGATTCAAGTTTCCTTTAACTAATTATTTTCCAATTAAGTTAATTCTATTTAACTATTTAAAATATGATTTTTGTCTTAAAAATCATTTCACTTACTTCACTGGAGTTCATATTTATTTTATATCTGCAGTCTATATTTTCCCCATGGCCATTCGGATTTTATTTACTTTAAAAATCCTTTTACTTATATATATAAACCATTGTGGTTTTTAATGGTTTCTGGCGCTGCTTTTCTAAAAATTTGATTTTGACATAACTCAAAATCTATACAACGAAATCTAGATTTTTCTCTTTTATTAGAAAACTATTGTTCAACCGGTCCCGACGATTCTTGTTTCACAGAATTCCGACTTCAATTGAGTTCTGTATACTAAATTGAAGTTCGAATTGCCAAATTACGAACTGCCGCGCTATGGCGAGCTCGTTTTAATCATATTTATAAATATAAACGTTTTAACTTTGTTTATAATAAATTCAACTCCATTCTGATATATTTTAAAAATATATCAAATCCATTTCACATAATATTCCCGATCTATTTCTCTTCAAATATTCAAGTCCTCTACATTTACAATATTCAAATTCCATTTGAATTTCTTTATTCAAACTCTACATTATTTCCTTTGTTCAATTTCTATTTGAAATCCTTTGAATTTAAATTCTATTTTAACTCCTTTGAATTCAAATTCTATTTAAACTCCTTTTGTTTAAAATTCTATTTCAAACTTTATATTTTCTTTGAATTCTAATATTCAACCTCCACTATATATTCTCTTTGAAATTCTATTTAACCAAATTCCATTTGAATTCTAATATTCAAACCTCTATTTGACTTTTCTTTATTCAAATCCATTTGAATTCCTTTGAATTCAAATTCCATTTCAATTTTTCTTATACAATTTCTATTTGAATTTTATTTATTCAAATCCTATTTAAATTTCTATGTTCAAATTCTATATTTGAATTCCGGTATATTTTACTTCTATTTGAATTATATATATATTCAAATTCCTTTAATTTACTTCTATTTGAAATCTATATTCCAATTCCCATTTCAAAATTCCTTCGAAGCGATATAAATATATACATATATTTATATCTATCCCAAATTCAAAACATTTGAATTTTCAAACAACTTGTTTCTTTTCAAACAAATTTCCATCAAAACTTTTCTAAGGCAGCAATTCATCACTTAGAAACTCGAAAATGAACACTGATGATGTTGCGACCATCATCAGAATTATTTCCAGCCACTGAATGAGTCCAGTGCTATATCATTTGACATTTATTTTGAAAAAAAATATTTTCCCAAACTCCCAGGATTTTAAATTCTGAATTCTGGTTGGAATTCAATTTCAATTTATATCATTTGTATTTGATTTCATATACAAATTCCATTGGTTATATATAACTATTTCATTTTTATAATTTAATTTGATTATAATCCTAACAATCAACTTAACTATTTGAAAACAATATCATGTCCAATCTTCTGTTCAAGTGTTTATAAACTCCTATCGACATCGTGGCGTCCCACGATTCGACCAAAATTTATAATCCACTCAACAAACTAGTCAACACAATATAAAACAGTTTTTATATCAAATAACAAGTACGCTCTCTCGTATATATATATACACTCAACTCATTCTAGGATACTACTGATCCTATCTCTAATGAGCACATTTCCACACAGCCTAGGTATTCGCTCAACCTAAGCTCTGATACCAACTGTAGTGGCGCAAAAATCCGGTAGAATTTGAGCTGACCAAAAACACAAGTCCAACCCCAAATATCACGGAAATTCGAACCATTAATAGAAAGAAGTTAGAGGGTGAGGATAGATAAGATAGAAACTTAGAATAGAAGAAGAAGAAGAACACAACATCAGAGTAACACGAATCTCACAGCGGAACGAATAACATATAATATATATAACATAACTTGAAATATGCATCTGTACTTGAATATACATCAATATCAAAGTACATCACTTACAACACAGCAGAAATAACTATAGCTATATGATCCTGAAGCCTCCTACTTCAAGCTCTTCCAGTATATCTGTAAATTCCCGACTACTTGACTGCCCATACAAATTTAGGCACCCAAGAGTTTAGGGAAAACAACAAAGTAAACTCCGGGTCAGTCATGGGACTGGTATGAGTAAACAGTTTAAAACAGTTTCAGAAAACTAAATGATATCTCATAAGACCACGCCGTATAACACGGAACGGGTTTTTTCCCTTATGAGAATCCAAACACTTGATTTATCTTTATATCAAAACTCTTTTTATATTATAATAATGTCTAAATCAAGTAGATAACAATCTAGTGGAACGCTTGCATCTCACGTTCCACATATATAATATACAATCAAAACCGCAAGCACGTATTGGGTAATGGATGTCCAACTATGACAAGGTATGGATCCACCTTCCGATCAGTGTACTCTAGGAACGATACACTGGAGTTCAACAAGAACATCTTGCAACTCAGCCACACATGACCGACCACTCATTTCGCTTGAGTGTATCGAATGTATATCACCAACGGTTGGGATCAGCAACCGTTCCCGTATATATATATATATGGGACAACATTGATAGATTAAAGAAGCAAATGAATATTCTCTAGATAGGTGATTATACACCCTACTTCGGAACGACCGACTTAGCCATGCTGCCCGCCCGATTTTTGTCATTTCCTGGTTGTTGAGGCCAGAGGTTACGTTGTATCATCACATCAGATTCACTTCGAATGCCACATTGTCAGATCCATCGAAAATCACTAATTGACGTCTACAACAGTACATTACGTGTTAGCTAAAGAAGTGCCCTTCTCCGCTTCCACTCTTGGTACGGTTGAAGAAATCAATGTACGTGACCTTTCTGGAAATACTCTGTCAGACATTCATCCATACAAGTCACCCAGGAACAGGATGAACCGAAGGCACTATTTCTATTAATAGAAAAAGTCCTTGCACTCTACTCCGTCTTCGATTATCTTTATATAATCTGATTCGCACGCTACTGCCGATATGGAGTGGTTCTTCGGATAATAATCCAACCGGTCTCTCCATATTGACAACGATGGTCAAAACTTCGATAGTCTGTGATTTAACTATCGAATAAAACAAGTGTTCATCCAAACATCCAACAATCACTGAACCTTTAATTAATATTCCATTAATTAAATCTCTTCTCTATTTCTTATCAATATTTGTTAACCAAATATTTTCAATAACCATATTGGCCTTATATGTTTTTGGAAAACATTTCCATGTATCGCCTTCTTTTATTTTCTAAACTTTAGAAAATATATGATTTTTATAATTGGAAAATATTCCAATTACTTATCTCTTTTCCAATCTCGTTTATTTCTATACTTAGGAAACGTTCATTATTCTATTTCCAAGCTTTGCACATATTTGGGTTAAAACAGATGTTGTGTAAAACATCGTTACGACAACCCAAATACAGTATTTAACTAATTCTTATTCCACATTGATCTTCGAGCCTGAATCTTGCTACTTATCGGTATATCATGAAATCAACCAAGTTGGGGTATAATTACCTCTCAGACCTTGACTGAATAACATTTAACGTCAAAACAGACAAGACTACTTACTCGAATAATCAATACCATACCACTACTTCTTCACTTTTAAACACATATATACTTTCTCTTTTATCCTTACGAGGTTTTATTCTTATATTTCCTTTTTGATTATACTATTCTGTTTCTAAGTTCGTTTTCTTATCGACTTCTATATATTTTGACATGTTAATTTCTAACTATCAAATTATCTTAAAAATATTCTATCTCCTTAAATTCCCGGAAAAATTCGCCATAACCTCCTTTGTACCGGGAGCATCGGGAAATTTCAAATAGCTTTCCCAGTCCTTCTTATCTCAAAAGAAAAAGAAAAAGCCAAGCGGCTTGCCGATACGGCGCATAAAATCTCATATGGAAATTAAATACGTACCTTTTTGTCGGGCATTCTATTTATTTCACTTCTATACTTTATTCCATACCTGTCTCCTGTATATTTATGCATGTCCAGTCTATTTTAACTATACCAATCGTTTTAACTCAATTTGTTAATTATCTCTTTAGTCCATTTCTCTTTTAATATTTGAATTCTATATTCAACTCCAATTCGCTTCTATTATTCAAATTCCATAGTTTAAAGTCCGTTTGAATTTTTATATTCAAATCTATAGTTTAAAGTCCATTTGAATTCTATAATTCAAATTCTATAGTTTAAGTCCATTTGAATTTCTATATTCAAATCTATAGTTAAAGTCCATTGAATTTCTATATTCAAATCTTTAGTTTAAAGTCCATTTGAATTTTATAATTCAAATTCTATTTTCAAAGTTGACTTGAATTCTCTTTTCAAATTCTATATTCAAAGTCTATTTTCAAAGTCTACTTGAATTCTCTTTTCAAATTCTATATTCAAAGTCTATTTTCAAAGTCTACTTGAATTCTCTTTTCAAATTCTATATTCAAAGTCTATTTGAATTCTCTTTTCAAATTCTATATTCAAAGTCTATTTTCAAAGTCTACTTGAATTCTCTTTTCAAATTCTATATTCAAAGTCTATTTGAATTCTCTTTTCAAATTCTATATTCAATTCCTTATATTCAAAGTCCATTTGAATTCTCTGCATTATTTATAAACAACGTTTATAACTTCAATTCAAATCCCACCTTTCCATTTATAAACAACGTTTATAAATTCAATTCAAATCCCATATTTTCATTTATAAACAACTTTATAAATTCGATTCAAATCCCATATTTTCATTTATAAACAACTTTATAAATTCGATTCAAATCCCATATTTTCATTTATAAACAAAGTTTATAAATTCAATTCAAATTCCACATTTCCATTTATAAACAAAGTTTATAAATTCAATTGCTTGTTTATATATATATTCAAAACAAGTTAATGTTTCTATACTTCATTTAAAATTCAAATTCTATTTATAAAAATAGAATTCCCCTTTAAAATTTCAAATACCCTTTTTGATATTTTTATAAATCAATATCCCAAGCCCCAGTGATATTTAAACAATCAAATCAACCAATTTTCAATCATTTGATTTTTAACACATCATATATGAATATATATGAAATCAAACAATCAACAACAGATAATATATTTTTGAGGAATCCAGTTGGATTCCTCCAACCTGTTTTCCTGCATCCACAGACGTTAGTCAACATAGTAATACCCATCCTGCTTCGAGGCAGGATATCGCGGTATAGAAGGTCATCCACTATCATAGCGTGGGGCGTATAGGGTAATCATCCGCTATGAAACTGCGGGCATCCGCTAATGGTACTGCGGGAATCCAACCAATCAATCAACCCAATATATATATATATATAATAGTCCTAAATAGCTATATATATTTAAATCAACCACAGTGATATTTCAACGCATACAAACCATCAACAATTCTATTTTTAACGCTAAAAATAAATTAACGAGTGAGAGTTTACTCACCAGAATTTCCATTGAAACGACGATTATTTTGATTAGTTCCATATTACTCCAACTCAGTACGTATGCAGACCTTTGCCAATTCGAATCCAAAATAATCGTTTTCACTTGATTCTGGAAATATATTCAAAGGTTATATATTTTATAAGTTTGCTAATTTACCGAATTTAATTAAATTACTTTAAAATTAGAAAACAATAACTAAATGAACTTTAAATTACCTTAATGTCGAAGACATTATGTTGCCTTTTTTTCAACATCTCGATTCGAACACCTATGACCATCGACCACGGCCAGTATCATCACCATTGTTGTGCACTCAGACATTGATCATCGCACCCTTCCCAGCATCTTACTGCTGGTTCCCTAACTTCAAAATCTCCACTTTGACCTCAATCAACAGATCGAGCTCTTCCCCAGAACAAGACAGAGATCGCACTCCATTTTCGATTACCCAAACCCTACTCGTGGTTCGAGTTCGAATGCTTCCAGACTTCGCGACTTGCTACTGGAAACCCACGCACCTTCAGTACAACGCAAAAACTCCAGCATCTCAGATCGATATCACTCCTTTCAATCGCACCCTGAACCCGCGGTCCTGACCAACCCTAAATCGACAGCTCGAGTTGGATATTGGAACTCGTATCGCACCCTATTCTCCCTTGATCGCGTGCGCCTCCAGTGTCTGCGCTTCACGAAATCCTAGGTCTCGATTTGGGTTTGATTTACTTTTTGGCCGAGGAAAACATACGAACGGAAAATAGCAGAGAAGGGGAGGGGTGCGATTTATAGAGTGGATGAGTGGAGGATGAAAGACCACGGTTGTCCTTAATTTTGTGGACATCGGAGGAGCACGGTATTTGTTTGGTTTGTGGAAGAGGAGGAGGCCACCGTTGTTTGTTTTTGTGGGAAGGGAGAAGAACACGTATTTTGTCTTTGGCCATATATTTAAATTTTGTTTTTAATTAAATTAAAAATCCGTATCCTTTAAATAAAAATACCCATGATGCCGAACTCCTTTCTGAACCCAACAAATGTCATTCCTAGGGTTGCACCACTATTCTGAACACACTGGGATAGGTTACGAAGTCCAGTTCGATCATCCCGAACAGATATTAATTTAAATTTCAAACCATTTAAATTCTTCGATAATTATTGAATATTATTATTCTAATTCAAATAGAATTATGTATTGATTATCTGAACTATTTTCAAATCAGTTTTCACTTTGAATTCAGTTATTCGCTAATTCCTTATTTTGATAATTTAATATATTCGATATTAAGTCGAAATTGATTATCAAATCGATAACTCTAATATAAATTTCCATTTATATTATCCACCCAATATTTACATCTGTATTAAATAGTTAAAATTAACCAATCAGAATGCGGGTCATTACATGTATTGCTTGGATTCTCTTTTCTTGGGCTATGGCTATGGTTACACTTTTATTGGGGATTTATGCTACTTTACTATTGTTTTATGCTTCTTTATGTACTTGGAGTTTTAAATCAAGACAGATGTTTTATTGTAAAAATTTAGAAGTTGGGTTTTGACACAATGCTTGTAATGTTTTGATTGAACCACGTTATTTATGAAATGATTTCAGTTTTCCGCTGTTTATATGTCTATCTTGTAAATTATCTGTGTCTTTTACCTAAAATGCTTCACCAAAGTTAATGCATTCCCTTTCTGAGTGACCTTAACGGTTGTAACAACCCGTATTTTTAATAACCTGTAATAACATGAATTGAGGCAGAATTAAATTATAAAATGGGAATCAAGGGAAACGGGCTATGCCATTGCGTTCGTCTCGGAAAAATACGCGAAATAGAGTCCGAATTTTCGAAAATCGGAGTCCGTATGACCCAGTTAAGGCCCATTGAAGTTTGCAGAAAATTACTAAGTAAAAATCAGATTCAAATTTGAAGAATTGGGCCAGCTGGGCCAAGGCGGGAAAATTCCCGCCAGGGGCCCCATGTCGACAGGCCTGTCGACAGGGTCCCCAGGGAGTCGACTGCCCTGTCGACAGCCCTGTCGACAGGGTGTAGCCAGGCAGATTAGCCTGGCGCACCTCTTTGGTTTGGGCTTGGTTTGGGCTTGGTTGTGTGGTCTGGTTCTGGAGAGTTCCTAAATCTGACGGGCCAAAATTCACCTAGGGTTAATCCTATGGTCTAAATCACTCTAATCTTCTATAAATAAGCCTCTAACCTACCCTAAATCATTCATTAATCATCCTAGCAACAAAACTATGCCAAAATCTAAACTCTCATGGCCTCCACCTAAAACTCTAGCCTCCAATCTCTTCATTAATAATTCCTAAGTAATTTTCCATGCATACAAGCATATTTAGGCTTGTATGATCCTCCTTAGCTTGCATTAAAGGCTTGTTTTTCAATTGGCATCATAAAGGAGGAGTCTTGATCAAGTTTGCTTGCATTTGGGGGTCTTAATTAGTTGCATAAGGGGTTTCTTGCATTTGTTATACTCATTTGAGTCCGCATAAGCATTGTAAGCCCTCTTACCCTCATTTTAGAAACTATAAAGTTAATGTGTGATGAGAGTTGGGGTTTATGTATGTTTATTGAGTTGTGCATGTTATGCAAGGGTACTAAGCCATGATTTGCAAATCTATTAAGTTATGCATGTATACTAAGCCATGATTTGCAAATCTATTAAGTTATGCATGTATACTAAGCCATGATTTGCAAGATTTATAAGTTATGCATGTTTATGCAAGTTTGTTAAGCCATGATTTGTATGTTTATTAAGTTATGCATGTTTATGCAAGTTTGTTAAGCCATGATTTGTATGTTTATTAAGTTATGCATGTTTATGCAAGTTTGCTAAGTCAAGATTTGTATGTTTATTGAGTTATGCATGTTTATGCAAGTTTGTTAAGCCATGATTTGTATGTTTATTAAGTTATGCATGTTTATGCAAGTTTGCTAAGTCAAGATTTGTATGTTTATTGAGTTATGCATGTTTATGCAAGTTTGCTAAGCCATGATTTGTATGTTTATTGAGTTATGCATATTTATGCAAGTTTAAAATGACAAGTTGTGCATGTTTTGACAAGTTGTGCATGTTTATGCAAGTTTAAAATGACAAGTTGTGCATGTTTTGACAAGTTGTGCATGTTTATGCAAGTTTAAAATGACAAGTGGTGCATGTTTGACAAGTTATGCATGCTTATGTAAGTTTAAAAATGACAAGTTGTGCAAGTTTAACATGTTATGCATGTTTATGGTAATATGCAAGTTCACCATGCTAAGTTATGCAAGTTTAACATGTTATACATGTTTATGGTAATATGTAAGTTCACCATGCTAAGTTATGCAAGTTTAACATGTTATGCATGTTTATGGTAATATGCAATTTCACTATGCTAAGTCGTACAAGTTATGCATGGTTGTTGTGCAAGTTTATCATGTATGTTGTGCCAAGTTCCCTCTTCCTATCCTTTATGCGTTATTACGAATATGTAAGCGATAGAATGATGTTGGGGGTTTTTGGGTAAACTTAAAAATACATGAAAATATAAGATTGGGAATTTACCTATTAAGTTAGGTCTACCCCTTGGGAATTTACCTATTAAGTTAGGTCTACCCAAGTAATTGTTTGACTTGTGATTATGTTTTGAAAAGAAGTGGACATGACACTTAGAAAACATAAGTGTGGCCAACTCGAGGTTGGGTTGAGTTTGTAGCGTAATTCTACCCGGAACCGACCGGCTTAACTAGTGGCTACAAACAATAGGACCCAATGTGAGAAGTTGGTCATGTGGTGCCAAAAACCCGAGGTTAGACTAAGTTGTGGTGTAAACCTACCCGGACCCGCCCGGCCTAACTAGTAACCACAACAAGGTCTAATGTGAGAGGTTGAGGTGCATTAAATTAATTAATGCCTCATGATTAGGGTTAAGTCAGGGTCCACTAATACTTAACCAATTTGGGGATTCGAGGGATTAGAATGTGGTTAAGTCGTGAACCATTGGTTACACTTAACTAGTTTAATCCATTTGGGAGCTCAAGGGATTAGAATGGGGTTAAGCCACACTTAACCAGTTTAATCCAGGATCAGTGAAGGGTTAAATCACACTTAACCCTCTTGGGGAAACCCTAGCAACGTGGTCTGTTCTAACAGTAATCCCAGTTTGGTATCATTCACAACCCTAGAAGCTAGGCTAGGGCGGGGCACGATTACTGGAGGATGTAAGCGACCAAAGGGCGATGGCCGAGTGGTACAGCGGTGCGGGTCCGGCGGGCTACGGACGTGCACGTAGTCCGATGTTGGACAAACTCGAGGCACGGGTACCAGTAGGTTAGGGTTGTGCATTATTGCTTAAGTGTCCGGGGTCGACAACCGAGGGCTTGATACACCCAAAGGTGGGCCCAGCACAGACTACCTACATCCATACGTGGGCCATATGGACACCAACACTTGACGTGTTAGGTTTATAGGGAGCCGATCGACTAGACCGTGGGCTGGACCTTTTATTAAGGTCACTTCATGTTATTGGGCCAAAGTTTGGGCTAAGGGATCAATACCTGTTATGTTGGTTTGCTAGTACACCGTGGTGCAAAAACTTAACCTTGCTTTATGCGATGACACCTCTATCTATCTTGTAGTTAATTTATCATGTCAGTATGTTGTTATCTATGATCATCTCAGCTTCCATCATGATGTTAACTTTATTAGTTTATAGACTGATCGTAGCAGGGCTTACTCAGTCTTTTTGACTGACCCGTTTTGTTTCGCCTCTTTTCTTCCGTTTCCCCCCCCCCAGGTTCTCAGGGAGGGAATACTGGAGCCTAGCTTGGATTTTAGCCGCTTCCTTGGATAGCTCAAGTATGCTTTGGACTTGAGCCGCTATGGTTTATCACTCTTATTTGGGGATAGTACTTATGTATTTTCAGTTTATCAGATGATGTATTTATCTAGACTTGTAATTTTGGGAAATTGACATTTTGATGTACCAGACTTGTGTTTTGAAATGGTTTATAAATCTTCCGCTGTTTTATTTACTCACTCTGTTTATTTATATATATATATATGTCATGTCCTGCCTTGCTATAGCAATATGCATGTTTACCAATAATACCCCTCCAAAGCTAGTGCATTCCTTTGCGAGTGACCCTAGTGGAGGTGGGGTGTTACATTTGGTATCAGAGCATATGGTTTACAAGAAGGGATAAAAAGGTTTTTAAAACTTTTGAAAAACTATTTTCAAAACCAAGTATAAAGTATTTTCCAAAGAAAAGTCTAGTTATTTTTAAAAGGCTATTCCCCAAAAGCCATCAGCACTATCCTCTGACTCTTCGTTTGAACTCTTTTCTTTTCGTTTCCAGCATGTCTGATAATCTCATCCTGCCCCAAGGAGTAACGATACCCGATTGGTTTCGTCGATACTTGGAAGTCACGGCACCGGTCCCGGGTGTCTCTAATGTTGTCTCCCCAGTCGAGGCCGCTGTTCCTCCTCCTCCCGTAGTTGATGTTCCTCTTCCTCCTTCCCCTCAGCATCCTCAAATTGACTTCGCCGAGATTTGCCGAGATTTTAAGGCGATGGGTTGCAAGAATTTCTTTGGAACCGAGACTTTTGTAGAAGCAGGGAATTGGTTGAAAGAGACCGAAGATCTTTTAGCCACCTTTGATATAGGTGACCGCAGGAAGGTTTTATTAGCAGTATGGTTGCTAAAGGAAGAAGCTGCACGTTGGTGGGTAGTCACCACCGCGACCAGGCCAATTGAGACTTGGGATGACTTTAGAGGAAGGTTTGGACTGAGATTCTTATCACTGAAGCAAGGGGACATGACTATTAGGGAATACATAGATAAGTTTAATCAACTGGCTCAGGACGATTTAGACTTGGTTAATACAGCTCAGAAGAAGGCCCTACACTTTGCTCTAGGATTAAACGAGCTATTACATGATTTGGCCCTGTCTCATATACCCTTGGGGGCGACTTTCGAGAGTTTAGTGAATTTGGCCCTACTTCAAGAAGAAGGTAGCAATGATAAGAAAGAGGTCAAGGCAAATGAGTCTCAAGGCAAAAGAGTAAATTCCGGGAAACGGGGCAAGAATATGAAATGTAACTTCTGTGGTGACGTTGGACATATAGCCAGGGAATGTAGGAAGAAGGAGAAGAGAAAGCGGGGCGAATGCTTTGATTGTGGTGAGTTTGGACATTTCAGCAAGGATTGCCCGAGGAAACAAGGGCAAGGTCAGACTCAGTGTGCAGGACTATCTGGAGGGCGAATTCATCCCCTCAACCCCGTCCTTCCAGCTCATGATAGAGGTAGTGTTCCTGTTGAAAATCTTGTTTACATTTTCTGATTTTCCCTGTTCGAACTTTGTTTGATTCTGGCACATCGCATAGTTTTATTTCATCTGATCCAGTTGAAAGTTTTGCACCTAAGTACTAGTGTAGTTGATGATCCCGTATGTGTTTCAAATCCAATTGGGGGTTCTGCCCGTTTGTCTATGGTCTGAGTGGATTTGAAAATTTCTATC
This sequence comes from Allium sativum, assembly GCA_030737875.1. Taxonomy (NCBI): domain Eukaryota; kingdom Viridiplantae; phylum Streptophyta; class Magnoliopsida; order Asparagales; family Amaryllidaceae; genus Allium; species Allium sativum. The sequence goes on from CM060913.1 coordinate 314,710,622, forward strand.
TTAAGTATAGAATTCTCGTGGGATGTTTATATTCTCGGTTTCAGGGGATATGGGTTGGTTTTGGGCATGGAATGGTTGTCCTGTTTTGAAGCCATTCTTGGTTTTTGTATATAGGGTTGTGAGGCTCATGATCCGCCTCGGTAATACCCTAGAAATTTCTAGCAACCCTATGGGTCCCGTCATGTTATGTTATCTTGAACCCCTCAACTCGTCTTTCGATAGTTTGCAATCTGTGAGGGTAGTCCGAGAATATCCTGATATCTTGGGGGAAGTGAAGGGGTTACCCATAGACGTGGGATAGATTTCCGCATTATCTGGTTGGTAATACCAAGCCAGTTTCGTGGCCGGTTAGGCACATGACCTCACGAGGTGAGAGTTAAGAAAGCAAGTCAAGGAGTTGCTTGAGAAGAACTTCCTGAGACGGAGCATTTTCGAGTAGGGTGATCCAGTAGCATTCGTTACTGATGTGGACAGTTTGTTTCGCTTAGGTGTTGATTATCGTGAGAGGAATAGATAACCGTTACCAAGGATCAATGATTTGTTTGATCAGCTTGTAGGAGCATCCGTTTTCTTTTAATCTAGCTACCGGATTCCATCAGCTTAGGATGGCTGAGGATGGAATTGACAAGACTGCGTTTAGGACTCTAGATGGATTTTTAGAATGGCTAGTCATGCTATTTGGCTTGACTAACGCACCCACATGTTACGTGAACTTGATGGGTAGGGTGTTTAGGGAGTCCTTGAACAAGTTTGTCATGATCGTCGTAGACGATATTTTGATCTCCTCAAAAGAACGAGGAAGAGCAGGATATACATCTCAAGGAGGAGATGGGTACGCTTAGAGCCACCAGTTGAAGGTCAAGTTCTCCAAATGCCACTTTGGAGGAAAGAAGTTAGATTTCTTGGGCACATAGTTCTTAAGTAAGGCTTAGCGGTGGATTCCGCTAAAGTGGCTGCGGTTTGAGACCGGAAAGCTCTGAGAGGGGCAATTGAAGTAAGAAGCTTTCTCCGTTTGGCTAGTTGGTTAGCATTCCCGGAGCTTAGACTTACTCTTCTGGATCAAGAAGGGAGTTTCACGGGAAGAAGACCCGCAGTTGGTCAAGAACATGGACCAGTCGACTCGAGGCAAGATGTTAGGTCACCTCGCTAGATATATTATAAAGGATGACTAAGGCGCGACAAGAGATTATGTGTTCCTCGAGTGAAAGACTTGGTAAAGAAGGTTCTTGAAGATGCGCATCACTCGAGGAGGTGGCCGAGTTGGTTTCGGGATACATGTTGTGCCACCAGGTTGAGGCCAAGTCATAGAAGCCCAGTGGGCCATTACCTCCATTGGAAGTTTTGCAAGGGGAGTGTGAAAACATCTCGATAGATTAAGTGGATAAATTACCTAGATCAAAGAAAGGGAATACGGGTAGGTGGGTCATAATAGGTAGACTCACGAAAAGTGCTCATTTTAGAGCGAGAGAACTGCATCATGGTTGACAGCGGTTTACCCTCAAGAAGTTGGCCAGTTTTGAAATAACCTACAGAAAGCCATAGGTAGGCAACTGAATCTAGGTACGGCCTATAGGCGGATGGTTCATGTCGATTAAGCCTGAGTTATAGGAAATCACGTTTATAAGGGCAATTGGCAACGTGGAGTGGTATTTCCAAGGAAAGTTCTGCTGCATGGAATACCTTATGGTAAGAAGACGAGATCCAGGATTCACTAGTGAATTTTGGAGAGCTTGCATGAAATCATGAGGCTATAGTATGTTTAAGCCGAGTATACAGAAAGAAGAATAAGTGGGAAAATAGGAGTTAGGAAGCCAAGGAATCATGAAGTGGAAGATAGTCAAAGCACAGTGGAGTTAAGCTCAAGGGAACGCGACTAAGAAGAGTGAAGACTAGATACGCGCATCATATCTCTTTTTAAGAGTGCATCCTTGATCCTCGTTCTCCTGTGGAGCTTGCTTGCAAGTTATCTTTTATATATATCCTCTCGGTCCCATTCTCGATCTTATTTCTGTTGTAAACTCCATAAGGGGGTTAAGACTCATCGGTTAGTACTATATGTCAAAGCTTGAGTGGATTTCTTGTAATCCAAAGAGGAGTTTATCTAGTTTATCTAGTGTATCGTGTTTATCTTGTCATGAGAACCTTAGGTAGAAACCCTTTGGATGAAACATGTATTTGAAACATGTTATGTTTGATGGTTGCAAGTGGTTGCAAGTGTTTGCAAGTGGTTGCTCGTGGATGCATTATACACGATTAGGCACTAGATCGGCTCACACACTCCTCATATTGCATGTGCATGAGTGTTTATGCTTATTCATGGATGAAATTCGTATGCTATCACATGGATGTTGCATATGGATGTATGATTGAGCACGCATGTAGATATTATACATTATATTAGGAATTTGCATACATATGGATTCATTTCACTGACATACATATGCATTAAGGAGGTTTACTGTATCAGTAACCGCCTGATTTTTGCATTAGATAAGTACATATACACACACTTTTGCATATGTTCATCCAGCATTTAGAATCTTGTAAGGACAATGATTGCTCGTGGATGATGCTTTGAGTAGATGGATGATTGGATGGTAGGATACGTTCTTCCTAACTTGAAGATTTCGGGGACGAAATCCTTTAAGGAGGGGAGAATGTAACAACCCGTATTTTTAATAACCTGTAATAACATGAATTGAGGCAGAATTAAATTATAAAATGGGAATCAAGGGAAACGGGCTATGCCATTGCGTTCGTCTCGGAAAAATACGCGAAATAGAGTCCGAATTTTCGAAAATCGGAGTCCGTATGACCCAGTTAAGGCCCATTGAAGTTTGCAGAAAATTACTAAGTAAAAATCAGATTCAAATTTGAAGAATTGGGCCAGCTGGGCCAAGGCGGGAAAATTCCCGCCAGGGGCCCCATGTCGACAGGCCTGTCGACAGGGTCCCCAGGGAGTCGACTGCCCTGTCGACAGCCCTGTCGACAGGGTGTAGCCAGGCAGATTAGCCTGGCGCACCTCTTTGGTTTGGGCTTGGTTTGGGCTTGGTTGTGTGGTCTGGTTCTGGAGAGTTCCTAAATCTGACGGGCCAAAATTCACCTAGGGTTAATCCTATGGTCTAAATCACTCTAATCTTCTATAAATAAGCCTCTAACCTACCCTAAATCATTCATTAATCATCCTAGCAACAAAACTATGCCAAAATCTAAACTCTCATGGCCTCCACCTAAAACCCTAGCCTCCAATCTCTTCATTAATAATTCCTAAGTAATTTTCCATGCATACAAGCATATTTAGGCTTGTATGATCCTCCTTAGCTTGCATTAAAGGCTTGTTTTTCAATTGGCATCATAAAGGAGGAGTCTTGATCAAGTTTGCTTGCATTTGGGGGTCTTAATTAGTTGCATAAGGGGTTTCTTGCATTTGTTATACTCATTTGAGTCCGCATAAGCATTGTAAGCCCTCTTACCCTCATTTTAGAAACTATAAAGTTAATGTGTGATGAGAGTTGGGGTTTATGTATGTTTATTGAGTTGTGCATGTTATGCAAGGGTACTAAGCCATGATTTGCAAATCTATTAAGTTATGCATGTATACTAAGCCATGATTTGCAAATCTATTAAGTTATGCATGTATACTAAGCCATGATTTGCAAGATTTATAAGTTATGCATGTTTATGCAAGTTTGTTAAGCCATGATTTGTATGTTTATTAAGTTATGCATGTTTATGCAAGTTTGTTAAGCCATGATTTGTATGTTTATTAAGTTATGCATGTTTATGCAAGTTTGCTAAGTCAAGATTTGTATGTTTATTGAGTTATGCATGTTTATGCAAGTTTGTTAAGCCATGATTTGTATGTTTATTAAGTTATGCATGTTTATGCAAGTTTGCTAAGTCAAGATTTGTATGTTTATTGAGTTATGCATGTTTATGCAAGTTTGCTAAGCCATGATTTGTATGTTTATTGAGTTATGCATATTTATGCAAGTTTAAAATGACAAGTTGTGCATGTTTTGACAAGTTGTGCATGTTTATGCAAGTTTAAAATGACAAGTTGTGCATGTTTTGACAAGTTGTGCATGTTTATGCAAGTTTAAAATGACAAGTGGTGCATGTTTGACAAGTTATGCATGCTTATGTAAGTTTAAAAATGACAAGTTGTGCAAGTTTAACATGTTATGCATGTTTATGGTAATATGCAAGTTCACCATGCTAAGTTATGCAAGTTTAACATGTTATACATGTTTATGGTAATATGTAAGTTCACCATGCTAAGTTATGCAAGTTTAACATGTTATGCATGTTTATGGTAATATGCAATTTCACTATGCTAAGTCGTACAAGTTATGCATGGTTGTTGTGCAAGTTTATCATGTATGTTGTGCCAAGTTCCCTCTTCCTATCCTTTATGCGTTATTACGAATATGTAAGCGATAGAATGATGTTGGGGGTTTTTGGGTAAACTTAAAAATACATGAAAATATAAGATTGGGAATTTACCTATTAAGTTAGGTCTACCCCTTGGGAATTTACCTATTAAGTTAGGTCTACCCAAGTAATTGTTTGACTTGTGATTATGTTTTGAAAAGAAGTGGACATGACACTTAGAAAACATAAGTGTGGCCAACTCGAGGTTGGGTTGAGTTTGTAGCGTAATTCTACCCGGAACCGACCGGCTTAACTAGTGGCTACAAACAATAGGACCCAATGTGAGAAGTTGGTCATGTGGTGCCAAAAACCCGAGGTTAGACTAAGTTGTGGTGTAAACCTACCCGGACCCGCCCGGCCTAACTAGTAACCACAACAAGGTCTAATGTGAGAGGTTGAGGTGCATTAAATTAATTAATGCCTCATGATTAGGGTTAAGTCAGGGTCCACTAATACTTAACCAATTTGGGGATTCGAGGGATTAGAATGTGGTTAAGTCGTGAACCATTGGTTACACTTAACTAGTTTAATCCATTTGGGAGCTCAAGGGATTAGAATGGGGTTAAGCCACACTTAACCAGTTTAATCCAGGATCAGTGAAGGGTTAAATCACACTTAACCCTCTTGGGGAAACCCTAGCAACGTGGTCTGTTCTAACAGTAATCCCAGTTTGGTATCATTCACAACCCTAGAAGCTAGGCTAGGGCGGGGCACGATTACTGGAGGATGTAAGCGACCAAAGGGCGATGGCCGAGTGGTACAGCGGTGCGGGTCCGGCGGGCTACGGACGTGCACGTAGTCCGATGTTGGACAAACTCGAGGCACGGGTACCAGTAGGTTAGGGTTGTGCATTATTGCTTAAGTGTCCGGGGTCGACAACCGAGGGCTTGATACACCCAAAGGTGGGCCCAGCACAGACTACCTACATCCATACGTGGGCCATATGGACACCAACACTTGACGTGTTAGGTTTATAGGGAGCCGATCGACTAGACCGTGGGCTGGACCTTTTATTAAGGTCACTTCATGTTATTGGGCCAAAGTTTGGGCTAAGGGATCAATACCTGTTATGTTGGTTTGCTAGTACACCGTGGTGCAAAAACTTAACCTTGCTTTATGCGATGACACCTCTATCTATCTTGTAGTTAATTTATCATGTCAGTATGTTGTTATCTATGATCATCTCAGCTTCCATCATGATGTTAACTTTATTAGTTTATAGACTGATCGTAGCAGGGCTTACTCAGTCTTTTTGACTGACCCGTTTTGTTTCGCCTCTTTTCTTCCGTTTCCCCCCCCCCCCCCCAGGTTCTCAGGGAGGGAATACTGGAGCCTAGCTTGGATTTTAGCCGCTTCCTTGGATAGCTCAAGTATGCTTTGGACTTGAGCCGCTATGGTTTATCACTCTTATTTGGGGATAGTACTTATGTATTTTCAGTTTATCAGATGATGTATTTATCTAGACTTGTAATTTTGGGAAATTGACATTTTGATGTACCAGACTTGTGTTTTGAAATGGTTTATAAATCTTCCGCTGTTTTATTTACTCACTCTGTTTATTTATATATATATATATGTCATGTCCTGCCTTGCTATAGCAATATGCATGTTTACCAATAATACCCCTCCAAAGCTAGTGCATTCCTTTGCGAGTGACCCTAGTGGAGGTGGGGTGTTACAACGGTGGTAGGCTGTTTCAGGTACACTCTTAATACATCCTATAGTGTATTACCCCTAGGATTAGTAACATATAGTCCTCGCATCACAATGATCCTAGAACATTGGGACCACTGCTATAATATAAATCCTGGTAGCTAGGTAGAAACACTAGACACACAGTTGTTTCCATTCTGAAGGTCTTAGCCTTCAATTATAATCTTCGAGATACTTTCATTTTTTGAACGCGTAAGCCGGATCGAAATGGTTTTTCTGAACCAACAATGATAGTTTGAAAGTATCATAAGTTGATAGATGGTTCTTTAACTATCAACCATACAATCGTCAAATCATGATTTTTAATTCATTTGGCTAGTTTACTTGATGAAGCACATAATAATCAATAAGCCCTTCAGTTCTTATAAATTGGTTCTAGATACTTATCTGAACGGAATAAGTGTACTCACAAAACATCTTGTTTTTAATACTTGGAAAACATGCCCATGCCCTTACATCAATGGAATAAGCATATTCACAAACATATTATTTTCATTATTTTGAAAACCATATACTTAAACTTATCTCGATTTAAAAAGGCGTATCCATAAATCATACTATTTTCTCTACTTTAAAAACATATCCATATACTTTACTTAAAGGTTAAGTATATACATGAATCATAGATAAGTCGAAACAATGTCATGTCATACGTTGTTTACACTATATCTTAAAAAAATTGGTATTAAGTACATAAAGATGTATAGTGACAAGACTGATTATACTCAATACCAACTTCCAAATTTTTCATGTACTATTCGTCGAATAATGGTGAAAACAACTTTCAATTCTTACATATAGTACAAGTTCCATTTTTAGAATTCAATACCAAGTCAAACTAGAATATTTTAAACATTCTATTTTAAAATGTTAAGCTTTTGTTTTGAAAACATCAAAATAGATTTCAAGACTTATAAATATTTGATTGCAAATCAAATCATTTATAACTTTACTTGTAAAACAAGTTAAATCGTTTATAAGTTCTTTCATAACTCTTAAAGCCTTTATAAATTATATTATAAGTATGTAAAGCCATTATAAGTCGATTTCTAAGTACATAAAGCTATTTGTTAAAATTTCCTAAATACAGTTTGAAATCACTTATAAAATTTATTCGTTTGTAAAATCCAATTTTTATAACTTTATAAAACTCATTTATAAGACTTAGTTAAGTATGATCACTTAAAATCATTTATAAAACATGTTTATAAAATTGGAACTCATTATAAAATCTTTTCATAAAATTCTTAATAAAACCTATTTAGAAATATAAATTTATTATAAATTCTTTTTATATAACTTCATAAAATCTGTTTTTAAACTATTTTGTTACAAAACTGTTTCTATAACTTTTAAACTTAGTTCTTTTTCCTTATTAAAAATCATCAGTTTCAAAAATACTAAATTGAGGTTCTTTTGCCTTATGGAAAGTCATCGTATTTAGGCCATCTTCCATCAAATACTTAACCAATATTGTTTCATTAGCTATTTTCATAGTAGGTTTCAAGTACAACATATATTAATGTCATATCACAATCGTGGTTCAAAATCAGGTTTTATGTCAAACAATTCATATATAAATAATATGAATGCGAATAACATAAAAATCAAATTGAAGAATCCTATTGGACTCCTCTAACCCGTCCTCCTACATCACAGCTCATATATCAACACATACACAAATAAATATGTAAATAATAAATAATGGTGAGGAATCATGTTGGATCTCTCCAAGCCATCCCCATGCATCACAACTCATATATCCATAAATATACCTATAATATAAATATAAGATGAATCTTTCACTACTAAGCATGTAATGTCAAAATTGATCTGCTCCAAGGGTAGGAACATATATATACAAACCAACAGAGTGAGCAATAAGTTGTCCAAATAATCAATCATACATATAAATATGCAATCAAGAGTGAATATAATTATATGGTATAATAAATTCCATAAAAGCGCAAGTTTTCACTAACCATCCAATCCAAATAACACTTTCATGTCACTGGATTATTAAAATCAAAGAAGCTCAGTTTTAACTAAAAATCTACCGAGCTCTAAATGAATCCAATTTAATTCCTATGCCTTATTTCATTTGTATGAACCCAACACAGCTTGTCACATCCAAATCCAACCTCATATGAAATAGTTAATGTATTTATAAATATTACATAAATTAAAATATAATTAAGCTTAACTTTATTACACTATCATACTAAACCTTTTATCCTAAAGTCATGTGCATTCTCTTATTTCCTAATTCAAAATACGAACCAGTGATTTTGAGACACGTAAACCACATGTGCATGAAAATTAGTGATATGGAAAACCATTCATCGATTCTCGAATCCGACTTCGCTGATGCGACACTTGCCTCGATCTTGATTTGTCGATACCCAAAATTCTCCCCTCCGACCTCGTATAAGCATCGTGACTTATAGCTCTACTTCTTCATATTTTGATCTCATATAAGCATTGTGACTCGAATTTGATTGATTGCCAGATGATGCATTTCGCTTTCGGCCACCAGAGCGCTTTAAAGCAATGACGAGCCAACCCTTACACCACCATGAACTCCACCACAACATAGAATTATTCTAACTCCTCGTTGTTTTGAAGAAATTGTTTTCCTTAGCATCACTATGTAAAAGTCAAACTCCCAATACTTGATCACACCCAAATCTGAAGATACTAATGTAAAGCTCTAAACTGCACGAGATCAATGGATCTATACTTGTTCAGTTTTATTGCCTATATCTTAAAACTTAATTTTTTAAAAGAAATAATGGTTGGCTGCTTTTTCTATGAAGGATGCAGAAAAGAGAGGGGAAGGATGGATTAAGGCTTAAGTATTAACGTTATTTATTGGAGAATTTATATTATATTATATCCACTTAATTTTTCATCGGATGTTTCAAGCTCGTACGACCACATAGATTGTCAGACTGTCGAGAATCCGACTTCATAAATAATTTGCTATTCCGAATTCGATGAAACTAGTTTCGTCGAAAAGGACTATTTTACGTGTTAATCAAAATCGAGCCATTACTTAATGATTTCAAACATTTAAATTCCTCAACAAAAGTCTATTGTTATCGTGTATATTCAAATAGGATTTCACACAAGATTTAAAATCAATTTAATTTAATTTTAAAATCAAAGGTTGTAAATTTAAGAAATTTTTATATTTGAATTCACATATAAATTTAACCTAGGTCGTTAAATTTCAAAATTGTTCGTTTTAATATTTAGAATTCATAAAATATTTAAGTCTCAATATCTGGATTGTTAGAACTAATTTAGGAAAGAGGGAAATGCCTTCATTCAATTCTTGTAGCCTTCTATTTCTACTATTCTCAAATTAACTTAATGTGCTTAAGTATGGGCTTAGATAGTTACCTACTAATATAGGTCATCAATAGTTACAACTAAAAATAGATATAACTTCATAATCGTAAATCCATTTTGCTAAGGGAGAGCAAGAAACGAAATCAAATGATTTGATTGTTTTTTCACTAGTGCTCGAGTAGAGAATTGGAAGAGACTGATGCAAATCGAACAATAGAACCAGTGGTGATGTGGATCATTCAAGAATCGAAGTCGATTTGCTTTATAAAAAGAAGAGAGGATATCTCGATCGGAGGAGAAAATGGGGAAATTCCGTATGACTAAATATGTTTGTCGCATCTTCATTCAAATAAACGTGAATTGTTTTGGTTCTAGCTTCCCTTCTTCCATGGCCACTGGACGATTGAGTCACCTACCCATCCTCACCCAGAAGTTGTATCAACTGCTTCTTTTGTTTGTTTCTATCAAGGGAGACCCCGGCATCTGTAATGGACACTGGGAAGTCTAATTCTATGGTAGTTGCTCTTAAGGCAACTCGCCTCTTCTAGTTTTTTTTTCTCTATGACTATTCTATGGAATAAGAAACCATTATCCTAGATTAGTATAACTAGTTTGAGACCTTAAGTTGGCTCCTTTCAAAATTTATAGCCCAAATAAGGTTTTTGAGGTAAAAATGGTCACTAAGATTTTTAGAAAAAAATCATATGGGTAAAAAATGCACTAAGTATCATATCGAAAATTATACAGTCATATGACCTCATACGAATAAAATGAACATATTTTCTGATCCTTTGATATGTAAAGTATAAGATGTTACAGAAAACATAACATGAAAAGGAAATTGTAATACCTCACACTTTTTCAAGCCTAAATTTCGATAAAAATCAAAATTTAGACTCATTTAAGCGCGGCGAGTATAAATCTGGTACCTGCAATTAATGAGCATGAGCACGATCAGCGTAAAATAAACTAACTCATAGTGGAAATGGAATAAGATAACAAATACCGACTAAGGCGACTACCGTAAAGCATATCACCACATCGATATCGAGCATGAGAGAACAAGAGCTGAAAACCAAACTGAACACTTTCTAAGACTTGTCTTTCCCCAAGATAAACCTAAGAGTTAATATGAGGAGGGGCGTCAAAACAACAAGTCCTGGTGAGTAGAAAATGTATAACACTGCCTATATTACACAAACATATTCCGTTTGGTCAGAACCAAAACATATGTCTAACAAGTTCAGTAATCCTAACCAAACCTTGTAAAGATTTACGCACGACGACTAACTACCAAACCCAAGGTAGTATCCCACACCCAATGATATCACAATATTGAGGTAGAACGTTTACGCATAAGCATGAAGCCTTTAAACCACCATTAGTCCATCCAATGATTTAGAGGCGGGAAACACACTTCTTTCTATCACATAAGGAGGTTAATTAATTTCTTTATAGCCACTTAAGACCTCGCTTCCAATATAAGGTAAGTGCGGACCCTTCCGATCTCTTAAGACCCAAGGCGGACCTATTAATCACTCAATACCTTATTTGGTGGTTTATCCTACACTAACATAAATTAGAGGACACTAGCTTCTAAGTCCTACTAATTCAAGGTTTCCCTCATTCACGCATATAACCATCCCCTGCATAAGGCAAGAGATAGTAAAATGTCACTTATTACCTACAGGATAGGTAGAAGACATAACGTCATTTATGACCTTCCACCGACAAACCCTCGTTTTACTATCTAACTGTCCTTATCAGATAATCCCTTACTCACTTAATACTTCCCGCAGGATAGGCAGACCTATGGTACCTTTGGAGCAGTCAATTAATACCCAGTCCCAAGGCAAACCATCACCCCGGTCACCTACTACCTAAAGGAAGCGGAAAAACGTAGGGATTACCAAGCTCGTACCCAATACCATTTAATACTTACTGATTATGGGAAGGTAAGCTACGCGATCGCTTAATACACTTTTAAGGGTGGATCTAACTACTTTAATACCTTTACCCCGAGGCAGGCTGCACTTATGAATTATTTCCTTTTTAAGGTTCCCTCTTTTAGGATGGGAGGCGGGTACCTCTCACTTGAGACAAACCTTTTTTTAGGAAATAATTCTCGTTACGCAATTAACTATTGTCATGGGTTCCTATGGTTAATGATATCTCACTTCAGTTGTATATATATCTGATTGTTGGAAAGTGTAGACCTCTATCGAATAAGGAAACTGACCTTGCATCATTAACCTACTAAGTCCAATTCCTATTTCAAGTTATAATAATTCTAGATTGACTAAAATTAAATAAGGAAAACCTATAACCTCCTATCCTAAGATATTTATTTATTAATTTCCTTATTGGACTTAGTATTTACTACGCTAATCAATCCTCATTAATTCCCCTTTTCTATTCCTTTTATTATTATTAATTAGGTTACCTACCACTAATGACCTTAACGGTCATATTTACTAAGGCATCAGTTTACCTATTAAATGCCATTTTTGACATTAATGGTCATATTTTCCTAAGGCATTTATTATCCTATTTATATTAGTCCCATATTAATTCTAATCTATATAATGTAACTCCCACTTGTCACTATATGTTTAATACAATTATTTCTTATTTGTGTATTTATACATATATGTTTATTATTTATTAAATTCCCTAATTGTAGTTACAATTTCTACTCCTAAAACAATTCAAATTGTAAACAATTATGCATGTTTATCCTATACAATTTAATTTCCCCAATTAAATATAGTTGCAATACTCATTAATTACTTTAATTATATCAATTCAATTCCATTTATTGCTATAATGGTAATAATATCTACTTCCATTTATTATGTGTTATATTTCCATATACATTTCCATAAAAACGAAAACCATTCAAACATACACAATATCAACAAACATTTATTATAATATAATATATTTATGTTATTTACGTAGATTTGGACGGATAAGATTAGAGCTTGGAATCAATAACAAGGGAACCGATACCAAAATAGCAGATTGATACCAAGGATTTAAAGGATAATAGAACCAAAACAATGACTTTATATGCTATTGGCACAAACATAAAGGAGAAAACAACTTGGTGTCGATACCAAGAAAAGTGGCAATAAAGGCACGTTACCGACACCAACATGCAGTGAGCAGTTAGCTTGGTGTCAGCACCGAGGAATGAGGGCAAACACATAGAGACGACACCAAGAGAAGAGAGCTTAAAGCATGAAGACAATACCGAAAGCTAGTGCATTAAATAGAAATATGGAACCAAATGCTAAAACCCGGTATCATTAGAGGCAATACCAAGCACAAGAAGCAGGAAGCACGAAACCAGAACCAAATTCAGACGAAAATGAAATTGAATTCATAGAGGGAAAGCACAAAACCAGAAACAAACAAGATGATAACAAGAGCACGCTATCGACGCCAATAAGCTTGGTGTTGATACCATTGCCCAAAGGCAAAACCAAAGGTGCAAAGGGAAAAGCATATGAGCGACACTCATAAGCACCAGCAGCACAAGACCGAAGCCGACATTGAAGCCAAAGACCATTGAGATGAGCCGACATCAAGGGTTGGTACGAAAGAAGGATTTCCCACCCGGTTGCTTCAAAAAGGGCCCAAATCCTCTATAAATAAGATCTCAGGGGTCACATTTTGGGGGACTTTTCCTCATTCCAAAATTTTGTACTCAATTCTTAGAGTTAATTACCTAATTTAGAAATAAAACTGGATATTCTCTCATCAATTGTAATATACTCATGCTGAATAATAAAAGGAAAAATCGAGTTCATATTTATTCTTGATTATATAATCATATATTGACCAAATTGGTTAACAAGGAGTTATCAACTAATCTCATATAAGAAAGATTTAAGTGCAAGCACATCGAGAGGAGAATCATTGAGCAAAATCAATGATTCTTCTCTCATGATTCACACTTGTGCCTTAATCTCTTTGAATATGTCTAACATACTGTAGCGTTCAAATGAATTATTGTAGTCTTATAGCTCGATAACTGACACAACTAAGGTCTTTCGTGGATTGGATTGATGTTGAAGTATCACCTTTTGTTATTAAAGGCTATGATACATCTCAAATGTGAATGTTGTGATATCTTAACATGTTTCCTCTTAACAAAATGTACATTATTTTATCTTGAATCTAGGGTATACCTTTGTACCAAGGTTTCTTATGCATATGAAAGAGTCATATTATGGATACCTTCAAACCTTAATACGGGTACTTAGATTGACATCCCTGTAACCAAGCTTCACTTGCAAATACCCTGTCGATACACTCAAAAGAGCATGGCACTTGCATTCAAGAGGAAGCATCGATATTCTAGGAGACGATTAAAGCTCAATTAACTAAGAGGGTATTGTGTTTATACTCAACATATCTTAGGTCGACCTAAGGCGTCCTTTAGATTGATCATACTCTAATTCCATTACATATGTTCTGTCAGTTCTCGATTGGGTGTTGACGATTTTTATCGTTAACATTTTGGCGCTAAAAGGAGGGCTTGAACCTCTGTATCTCTTATCATATTATAGATTAATTTGTGAATATTTTCTTAATAACAAGATAAGATGATATCAAAAAGACTATGCAGAATTGACGAAGAAATAGCTCATGCAACCGCTCGAAGAAAATACAGCCACATCATTCAACCCAAATGCTGAAGTAGGCGAATCCTCTATTCCAGCATAGCCTCCAAACCCGAAGCCTATGGATGAGAATGCCATCAAGAAAAAGGCTTTGGAACAACAGTATCTTGAAATGCAAAATCTCTTAGAAACTACTCGGGCATAGAAGTCTTCAAAGAACACCGGGCTTAGTCGAGGGGACAAAGTTGAGTCTCTAAGGAGAAATGCACCTATCCAATAATTTGAAGAAAAAGAGAAACTCAATTTGACTTTCTCCAAAAAGAAAAACCCAATATTTCAAAGGTATATCACCAAGGAAACCAACATAGCAAAAGCAAAAAGCAACATGAAGCTCGATTACTGATGGATATAGTCCCCAAAGATCAAACTATGATAACTCGGAAGCTTACTTCAGGATATGGCAAAGAAAGCTATCAAAGATCTACTTGGAAGCAAGGGAAAGAGAACCTTGGATGAGCATGTTAATAATAATGAAAGAGTGGCCCCTTTCACTGATGAAATCATGAACACAGTGGTACCGTCACGTGTAAAAGTCCTCAACATGAAGCATCTCGGAACAACCGATCCAAACGATCATCTCATGGCTTTCGACAACCAAATGGATTTTACAATGCTTCTGGGGCTATCTGATGTCAATTATTCCCGGTAACTCTTCAGGGAACAACTGCTAAATGGTATCTCTAGTATCTGGAGAAAACCATTTACTCATAGAAGCAGTTTTCTTATGAGTTCTCCACACAATTCTGCATTTGCAAAGATCCGAGGGTGGACTACACTATCATTGCAAATATAAAGCAAAGGCAAGGAGAATTTCTAGGTAATTACCTAAAGAGATTTAATGTTGAAGCTTTGAAAGTGAAGGGCGTGAACGACCGTGATAAACTCATCGTCGTTCATTCAGAATTGATTGAGAATACTCCACTCTAGAAAGAGCTATACAGCCATGGATGTAGGGACATACAAGATTTTCATTTCCAAGCAGATAAATTCATCCACATGGATGAATTATATTATTCAAAGAAGAAGCTTGGATTCCGTGGAGAAGAAGGGAAATCTAGCTTTAACCGAAATCATAAACCTCAAGGCGGGAAATTCAAATTTAATAGAAATCAGAAAAGGTTAAAGTAGGAAAATTCAAACACTAATTTTGTAGCCTTCAATTAACTTATCTCGTTTATATATGCTATATAAAAGGAGAGAGTCAACTTCCCGATTTCTTTCAAAGCTTAAAATTGCCCAGAAATTCAATAGAGGAAAATATTATGAGTATCATAAGATGAATGGGCATAAAATTAATGAGTGCAAAGTGCTCAAGAGTATAATTCATAAGCTTATCTGGGAGGGACCCTAAAAGAGTTCATCCAAGATAAATAGCAAACTACTCAGCATTCCGAGGAACACCAGAAGATCTCAACTAACACAGTAGAGGTCCTAATTGAAGAGAGTCAACTAAACCTAGGCCCTCAGATAAATAGAATAAATGTGATCCATGGAGGGCCACACGCTACCGGGATTGGTCAAGCGACCAGGAATCGATATCTGAAAGAGGCCCATGAGAGATATTTTCCATTCAGGAAGAGCCTCCGCTTAAGAATGCCCAATTTAATATCAAAATGCACAACTTGGCAGCGTCGCCAAATGAGATACAGAAAGGTGTCTATCATCTTTATAATGACCCTTTAATGATCACAACACAGATTAGGATTTCAATGGTTTCGAAAATTCTTGTTGACACTGGAAGTGCAGTTAATGTGTTCTTTAAGCATGCATTTGATCGAATAGGTCTTTTTGAAAAAGAGCTCGAACCTAGCAGTGAGCCCATCTCCGGGTTCAACAATAAAGGGTCCACTCTGATTGGACCAATTAAGTTGTTGGTCCAGGTTGTATTGCCTCCTCTTTGTCGAACCTTCGAGACTCTTTTTGTCATCATCAACCAGGCTTCTTACTACAATGCATTCTTCGACCGTCCGACTCTTGATGAAGTGGATGCCTTTGTCTCATCAAAGTATCTCATGATGAAGTTTCTAACTAGACAAGGTTGGGGCACCATTAGGGTAGAACAATTCAGCTCCCGTGAACTGTACTTTGCTACTCTCGACCAATATATAAGGTAGTATCTTGCTTACTTTGATTCTTGTACTATTTTTCAGCCTTTGGATAACAAATTTCTACATCCAGCATTCGAAGCAAAAGTGAGGATCAATAAGACTAACAAGCATGTGAATGATAGGTACAATCCTTTGGGAAACAAAAGAAAAAGATCTGAAGAAATGAACTCAACCGAAGAAGGGGAAATTATAACGGAGTTGGATTCCCGAGGAGATACCGAAAAAATCAAATCCATAGAGGATTTGGATGAAATATGAGTAGATTCAACTGATTCAACCAAGACCATCAAAATTGGGAAAAGATTGGGGGGATTATTGAAAATGGATCAGACTCAATTTCTACAACATAATAAAGATGTATTCGCTTGGACCAATTCAGTTATGATAGGGATCAACCCGTCTATCATGAGCCATACTCTAAATATCAACCCAGTTGTAACTCCTGTCTGGCAAAAGAAAATGCAGTATAATAGGGACAGATCGGAAGCCTTGAAAGAGGAAGTAAAGAAATTACTTGCAAATGGATTCATTGGAGAGATCTTTTATCCTAAATGGTTAGCCAACCCAGTATTAGTGAAAAAGTCAAATGGAAAATGGAGAACTTGTGTCTCCTACAAAGATTTGAATAAGGTATATCCAAAAGATTGTTATCCCCTTCTCCGAATAGATTAGTTAGTTGACGCAACTAGTGGACACAAGTTCCTATCACTCATGGATGCATACTCAGGACATAACCCGATTTCCATATTCAAATCAGACGAAGAGCATACAAGTTTCAATATTGATTGGGGGTACATATTGTTATATGGCAATGCCCTTTGGATTGAAAAATGCGGGTGCTACATATCAAGGGCTGGTTAACAGAATATTCTAAGAGAAAATAAGTAGGAATGTGGAGGTATATGTAGATGACATGCTTGTGAAATCTAATGAGGCGGAAAGTCATTCGGAGGATCTAAAAAAATGTTCAATGTCTTAAGGGAATATCAAATGAGGTTGAATCCACAGAAATGTCCTTTTGGGGTTCAGTCTGGGAAGTTACTAGGATACGTTGCCAGTGAATATGGGATTAAAGCTAGCCAAGACCAAATTAAAGACATTAGGAATATGGGTGAACCCAGGGCAAGTAAAGAAGTCATGAGTTTAAATGGGAAAGTATCAGCCTTGAGTAGGTTCATTTCTAAAGCCAACGATAAGTGGATACCTTTCTTTGACATAATTAAGAAAAGAAAGAATTTTGAATGGAGTGAGGAATGCATAAAGGCTTTTCAGGAATTGAAAGACTACTTGGGAAAACCCCCAATTTTATCCAATCCTGAAAATGGAGAAGACTTGTATCTTTACATGGTTGTTTCAGAATATGCGATAAACTCATTTCTTATAAGGAAAAGCAACAGAACATAATTTCCAATTTATTATGTTAGCAGAAGGTTAAAGGATGCAAAAATATGATATCCCATGATAGAAAAGTTGGCCTACTATTTGATACTTACAGCTCGAAAACTTAGAGGTTACTTTCAAGCACATCCAATTAAAATTCTAACAGACTTTCTGCTTAAACGGGTTTCTAGTAAACCAGAAACATCAGGAAGATTGGTCAAGTGGGGAATCAAGCTTAGTCAATATTAAATTGAGTTTCAATCACGAGCGGCAATCAAAGGACAAGCCTTAGCAGACTTTGTTAATGAGTGTACAAGTTTTGTTAAAGAACAATTGACAAAGGAAAATGATAATAAGTCCCTATGGCAATTATTTGTAGACGAAGGATTAAATGAGCAAGGAGCAGGGGCATTATATGTGATTACCCCTGACGAGCACCGTCTACATTATGTAATGAAGCTTGAACAACGTGGCTGAATATGAGTCAATGATAACAGGGTTGAACATAGCCTTATAATTGAAAATACCCTGAATTGAAATCTTTAGTGATTCTAAGCTAATGGTAAATCAGATAAAGCAGAATTATCAAACCAAGGATACCCGGTTAGCATTATACTTGAAGAGACTACTGAAAATGCTTACTCAATTTGAGGACTTTTCTATACACCAAATTCTAAGAGGGGAAATTCTCAAGATGATTCTTTAGCAAAGTTGGCTTACTCTAGAGGATATCCAAAACCTGCATTATACCAGTAAGATATCAAAACAAACCAACATCGAATAAGAGACATCCGAACTCGGAAAAGAGTTGCTAGTACTAACTAGATCGCTAGCCTTGGCAAGAGAACCCGAAAAGGAAAAATATACGGATGAAATACCTATTGAGGAACCCATGCAATCCGAAATGGATTATCACTA
Source organism: Allium sativum (assembly GCA_030737875.1). Taxonomy (NCBI): domain Eukaryota; kingdom Viridiplantae; phylum Streptophyta; class Magnoliopsida; order Asparagales; family Amaryllidaceae; genus Allium; species Allium sativum. Next base: position 314,729,220 of record CM060913.1, read on the forward strand.
TGAAAATAGTTGGATGACTCCTATTGTGGATTACCACAGAAATGGAACACTATCCACCAATAAACAAGAGGCTAGGAGGATTAAGCACCAAGCCCCAACGTTTGTTATTATGGACAAGATACTCTGTATGAAGGGTTATTTGCTCCCCTATTTGAGATATGTAAGCCTTGAGGATGGGCTTAAGTTGTTAAAGGAAACACACGAAGGGTTATGTGGAGACCACTCTAAATGAATCAAGTTAGCAAAAAGGGTTATGCAATGTGGGTTATACTGGCCACAAGTGGTTAATCAAGCGATGGAGTATGTAAATAAATGTGAAAAATACCAAAGATATTCTAAAATATTTCAATTACCTCGAAGTGATTTAACCATAATCTCAGGCCCATAGCCTTTTGATGTGTGGGGAATAGATTTAATTGGACCCCTACCTATATCTAAGGGAGGAGCTAAATATGCAGTGGTAGCAATTAACTTCTTCACCAAATGGGTGGAAGAGGAACCACTCCTGAACATCACATCTAAAAAGGTGATAAGATTTGTGATAAAAATCTTCGTCACTCGATTCAGAATCCCCCATAAAATCATATTTGACAACGGAACGCAACTTGAAAGTGAAGAATTCACATGGTTTTTCAAAAAAAATGGAATCATAAAGAGTTTCTCTACTATGGCACATCCAAGGGAAAATAGAGTCGTCGAAGCTGCAAACAAAATCATAAAGACAATCCTAAAGAAACGGCTAAGTAAAGCTAAAGGAAAATGGGAAGATGAGTTTCCATTAGAACTTTGGGCATATGGAACTTCCTCTAAAACACCAACGGGACACACCCTATATTCTCTAACATAGGGATATGAGGCTAAGCTTCCAATCGAAGTTGAAGTTCCCTTACATAGAAGAATAGCTTATGCATTCTATCTGAATCAAGAGTTGAATAAAGAATCCTTAGACCAAATCTAAGGGTTAAGGGATGAAGCTACTATCAAAACAACTAAATATCAGAGAAGAATCACAAAGTATTACAACTTGAGAGTAAGAATGAGAACATTTCTAAAGGGAGATTTAGTCTTACAAAGGGTAATGGCAAATACTAAAAATCCGGTAGACGGACTCTTTGGTCCAAACTGGGAAGGACCCTTGATCGTACATCAGGAACCCACACTACTACAAAACAAGTCTATTGCAGTTGTTTACCTTATGTTGCTTCGGTTTAGCAACCGAAGCAAATGCAGAAGACGCAACAGATCAAAATCTATTGCTTCGGTTCAGCAACCGAAGTAAATGCAGAAGACGCAACAGATCAAAATCTGTTGCTTCGGTTGTTCAATGAAAGAAAAATCCTCTGTTTTGCTTCGGTTGTTACACAACGAAAGCAAAAAAAAATTCTTTTTTTGCTTTATGGCAACATCAAAAAGTGCATTAAACGGTAAAAAAGCACTTCTTTTTTGCTTCAGTTATAACCACAACCAAAGCAAAAAATACCACTTATTGTTCTCACACATAAGCAATCTAAATTTATATCAAAACAAATAATTATCATTTGCAATTGTATAATCAAACTAGACAACAAATTTAAATTGAACAATACAATACACATACATACATAATTCATGAATAATGTTAATAATCATACATTTAAAACCAACTACATAACATAAAACAATATGTGACATAAGATAAATGTGGACACTGAGTTTAACTTTGTTACCTCCACATGTTACACATCAATAATAATTACAATGAAATACCATTGAAGACCAAAAAAAAAAATGGCTGCACTTTCAAATTATAGATTTAGTTCTTTGATATGCTCCTTGTTTTTTGGAAGACTGAATTGTCAACCTGCAGCATGAAACAGGAGCACATACGAAATCATTTTTTGTATCAAGTTTAACTCGAATTAACAACCCAACTTCAGGATATTGATTTCTGGACATTGCATTAAGATGTGAAAGACATATTAGCAAGTGTTGAATATAATAAAAAGGACTGCTAATATACATAGATTATAAAAAAGAATGATGAAGATTATTCTTTGTTATTTTTGATAAAATTCAACACCTTGAACGTGAACTACAAAAACAAACAAATTACCTATTAGCTACTCAAAAATAGAATAGTCTTTATAGCAACAAAAAATGTTCATTATAGTCAATTGATCAAGAATAGTAATTAAAACAATAGAAAATGTTTATTACTGTCAATTGATCAAATATGCATATACAACAAACACCTACAGAAAATATTAACCACATATTATACAGAGAAAATCCAAAAATAAACAACCAGGGAGGAAAAAAAACAAAAAGGTAAATTTTAATTAACAACCCTACGAAATAAACTAATTCACTACTTTGTCCTACACTAAATTCCTTTCTAGTAAAGGAGAATGATTAAATGTGGGTCATATTTTTTTTTTTGTGATTTGTATCATCAGCAACAACTTGAGTAAAGTAAAGCTGTACCTTCCTTTGTGTACATTGTATTCCCACTGTTATTGAAACAATGCTCTATGGCAGAAAACACAGGCCAGATAGCGAGCATTTTAATCAGAATTTTGCTTGATGATTATACCAATAATTTTGTGCATAAAATACCATATCAAATATCCCCTTAAGGGACGAGATCTCCTCTTCTCTGTTTTGGAGCAATTATCGTTGTGTGCACCAACGTCTTCCATTTGTCCAACATCATTTAATTCTGCATATTCATATATATACAAGGTTGACATGCAGAGTCCATTTGTCCTGCATCATTTAATTCTGCATATTCATATACATATAAGATTGGCATGTATATCTACGTTATAAACTATATGAACAGTAAAGAACACAAACTAGTTGAATCGACTAAATAATCATTTGTTGCACTCATTTGTCTTGTATTTCAGACCAGTATGAAAGGTATATTAAAGATTCAATCAACAGACCATGAGTTGAACACTAGATTTGAATAAAGGAACCAATATATTTAGATGAACAAGTGTAACGAGACTTCTAATAAATTAGTCATTTGTAGAAGCCATTCAGAACTTCACCATTATTACAAATAACTGATTAAGCTTTTCATGAAGTCTGTGTTCATTGTATTATGCCTATAAAATGCAACCTTGAAATAGACAATAATCTAAAATTTTAATCCATCATCACCGTAAATAACACAAAAGTCGAATGCAACTTTATAATTCCATACTACATCAAAGTTCAAAGTCAATTGCTCTATTACTTATTCTGACATAATTTGCTTAAACGTTATTTAAATATTCTTTCACCTCAAGTATCTAGGTAACAAACTTCATAAGAAATAAGGACTATCGTTTGGAAACTAAAATACCATGCTTTACTATATGTAATCATACTCACAAAAGAATACGAGAACGTGATGGTTTTCGGTATTGACCACTTCGAACGAAAGAAAATCTCATAATAATAGGTGGATGGAGGAAAACTTAAGGAAAATTAGAAGATAAAGTTGAGATGAAAGAAAGAGAAGCAACGAACATTTCTATCAAAAAAATATTAGGCAATTTCTGGGAAAACGGCATTACAAAAAAAGAAAATTAAAAGGAAATACCTGATCCATTCCTTCGCCATTACATTCTACTTCCCAAACGGATCTGATTGGATTCATCCAAATTATTGCTTTCTGCATCGAGCGATGTCGACTGAAACCATGAAACATGCAGAATGAGAAAAAAAACCAATCAAATTGGACAGGGAAGATGGGAGACAAAAGATGCTTTCGCTTAATGGGGATAAAGAATTAAGAAGCAAGCAAAGAATTTGAAGAGTTAGCAGCCATGATCTTCACTGCTAGGGTTTCATATGCTGAAGATAAGGAGGCGGCTACAAAAGCGAAGCGAGATGGGCTTTTAACATACATGGGTTGGGTCGTGACCTATTTGCCTATCTTCCATTTTAGTTGTTAATGATGGTAGTGAAGGATATTTTTTTGAACGGCTAATCAGCTTATACGTTTTCTATCAATGGATATTAAATTTTGACTTCACTTGACTATTGCCTTTTTGCATAAATAAATTGAATGTTTTACCCAGCTATCAATCTGTATCCATCTAATAACTCCATAATGTGAATTTTTCTGTTTTATTTTCTTATTGCCCCGGTCTGAATATTTTGGTCTAGGCAAAACTCACGAGTAAAAGAAATTTCCTATGAAAAATTAAATTATTTAGTCTAAATTTATTTTTCTGCATTAGATTGTCTTTCTTATAGTATAAAATATTTATTAATAACAGAGTTATGTATACATGTAAAAATAATATTTTATTATAAAATAAAAGAAACATAAACCATTGTAAAAATAATATTTTATTCGTTACAAATGTTTTCACATTTCTATTATATAGACTTCTTATGATCCAGCTTATCCCATGATATGTGACTAAACAGAAAAACACAAAAGCACGTTCAGTCTTATTATTAAAATAGTGCTTATCAATTATTTAGTATTACTTATTAATTAACTATTAAATGTTAGATCTTAATTATTCAATACATTTTTAATTATTAAATGTGACCAGTAAATGTTAACTATAATTTACTAATTATTAATAATTAACTATATAAAATTACTAAATATAAAAATTATTATTATTTATAATAAATAGTAATTATAAATTATTTATTGATAACCATAAATTATAGATATTACATAGTAAATATTAAATGTTAGCCTTATTATTTTACTACTTTTTATTATCAATTATCTAATAATAGTTGCCTAATTGTTTACTAAATATTATTTATCAAATATTATATACTAAAAATTAGTTATTAATAGCAAGTTTCATTTATTAATTATTTATAGTCATTTAGTAGTATTTATTAATTATTTAGTGATAAATATTAAATATTATATAAACAATAGTATTCATTAAATTAAATATAAACTATAATTTATGAATTTCAAAATTTAACTTTTTTTTAAATACTGAATATGAAATATAATTATTAGTTATATAATATAAAATATTAAAGGCTAAATGTTACTTCATTATTATTAATATTTCTTATTAACTATGAATTAAATATTTTCTTAATTATTGGTTAATTATTGGTTTTAAGTAGTAATTATTAATTGATAATTATTTAAAATTAATTATTAAATACTAAATATCACATCGTAAGTATTAAATTATATTATTAATTATTAAGTACTAGTCTTAATGGTAATATAATTATTAATGATTAATTATTTAATAATAATTACTAATTTATAATTATTAAATATTATTTCTTAATTGCAAAATATTACTAATTAATTAAATATTAAATGTTAAACATTAATTATTAAATAATAAATATTAGTTATTAATTACTAATTGTTTACTATTGGTTAATTAATTAAATGTAATTGATAAACATTAGCTATAATTAACTATAATAAATTACTAAATATAAAAAATAATCATTGGTTATGTATAATACTTAGTAATTATAAATTATTTATAGAAAATGATTAACTTTAATCAATTATAAAAAAATGATTTATGTAAGTAGTTGTTTATGATTATTGACATGTGCATTTATTCTGATAAAAGTTGTTTGTAAAAACCCGTAACTTCCCCGGTGAGGGAAGTGCGGATAGTTCGAGAACAAGCCACAACAGAACGCGGACGGAAGAACATTTCATTGCATATTACAACAATTCCATCAGAATACAAGAATATACAGAGTATAAACAAATAAAATACACAGAAAATATCAGAGATTACAATACACTACATAGCAGCGGAAAATAATACAATAAAGAACTGAAGGAGATATACGGATACAAAGCTTTCCGGATATCATTCCAGCTGTAAACCAGGATCCTGTGAATATAAATCTGCAAAACAAAAACTACAAGCTGCCCGTGTCAAAATAAGGGCACCCAGAGTTTAGGTTAAAACAATAAACTCCAGGTCAGTCATGGGACTGGTGTGAGAACTAAAACAGTTATTATTCTTTATTTTAAAGTTCGTTAAATCAAGGGACCACGCCGTATAACACGGAACGGGTTTCCTCCCAAGAATACCAGTGCATAAAATAAACAACGCAATGCTAAATAAAGAAAAATGAAGCTATTATAAGACCCAGGTCCTATCACACAATGTAACGCAAGCCGGGGGATAGGGTTTTCCCTTATAATAGCCAAATATGCTTAGTACGTTTAAAACAAATCATTTGATACTGTTATAAGTGCATAGTGTATAAAAGAACTTCAAATCATAAGTATCAATCATAGATGGTATGGGTACCATATATCATGTCGCCATACTAGGCTCTACAATCAAAACCGCAAATGTCACGTGTTTGGAAATTGGATTTCCATCTATGAACCAAGGCCAGGGATCGTCCTCTACCGATTCGAGACAATCTAGCCCATGTCTCAGGCAAGTACTCAGTCAAGCCTTTGGAGCGACAAGGCCGGTCCACCGATGTGGATTAAAATGCCTGAACACTGCGTTTCCCCGCCCTATAGGGCGTAAATGAGCCAACGAATGGCTCCATCGGACCCGGATCGTCCGATCTAACCGAGGCGCCTCGCAACAGCAACAACCACATAAGTCAAACTCGTCATGGCGTGTAAAACCACTGACGCCACTTCTAGCTAGAAAGAAACGCATGTCCTCCCTGAGGTCCTCTCCCGTTTTTGGTTCATACCGGGTGTGAAACTCGCGAAGTAAACGTTACACAAAGCTACGCCACAAAGGCCGTGCTTCGATCATCAACCACAAGACTTTTCTTTTCAACAGAAGCCTTGATCATTTGCCACGTAGGCATGCCACACAGGCAATTCACCCTATGCGTTTGATATCCATCAGTATATAACCCCTGAGCTCGTACGTCTCAGAGAAGGGCGTTAAGCAAGAGAATAAATTCTCCGCCGCCAAACAGATATATATTTAATAGAAATCAATCACACAGACTGAAATCCAATGTCAGACACACAGTCCATTTACAAGTTCGTTCTGGGTCTGAACGAAACCAGAGGCACCTAGTACCCTACATATCCATTGATCACCAAGTACGTCTGGATGATCACCAAATGTTTCCATCTTCTTGGGTGTACCGCCCAATCAAGATCATCAGTAATAACCCAAACGACGTGAAGACCTCCGATCTTCAACCATCGTCTTCATCTTTGACTTATCGTCGTATTAGTTATTCAGAATGGGATAAACCCGGTCTTTCTGAATAACTCGCGTATATAATAAATACATGTTACACAAACACAACATACGCCTCATTCCAATTCATCAGTCACTAACTGTAAATTAACAAGAGAATAATTCCCCAAATATTAACCCCGAAGGACGAAACCAACATCATATCAATATCCAGAAAACCATCCTGCTTAGCTAACCGACAGTTAGTTTCTAAATTTCACATTCATAGGGAAAGGTTCCCATTAATTTTATCAAAGATAAATTCTTTAAATTTATTCTTTAATCTACTTTTGAATATCAATTCAAACTAGTCGGGATTAACGAACCTTACCGAAGTAATCGTTTGTTTTAATTTCCCAATTACAACCTATTCATCCCATGAAGTAAAACGGGTCTTACTTCATATCTAACACCGCGGTGTTATCGGTAAATTTAATTACCATTTCACGTTTAAATCTAATTAAAGATTTAACTATCGCCTGGAGCAAAACTGGTGATACTCCATTCTAGATCTTTTCAATCTAATTAAAGATTCATTAAAACTCCACTTAGTTTTAATCTTTAACTGGGTTAAAGAATCAGTGTCATTTAAAACACGGTTCACGACAAACCCAAAGATCAATTCGAATTCAATTCCAATTAAATATTATTTAATTGGTACACTTCATTAAATCTAAATAAAAAGATTTAATCTTTTCCTCAGCTGGGCTTAAGAACAGTGTTAATGAAGACACCATTCACAACAAACCCAAATCGCATTTGATATTAAATACAAGGCTCTGAATAGAAAATATATCGGCTTATATTCAATATCAAATTCTGCGACCAACAAATATCGTATTGGAAATAACGATATAAATATATCTTTCAAATTTCCATAACAATATCTGTGTAATCACGAAATCCAACATCGAAATAATCCAAAGACAATTTCGATTCAAATCCATTCTAATTCAATTATTGGAAATTCTGGTTACTTTTAAAACCCTTTTCAAATTCAATTTATTTATTTAAAAATAAATAGAATTATATTTCTAGTTCAAAACTAGTTCATTTCGATAAAAATCTATTTTTATCTTTTCAAATATGGAATTTTTCATCCCAATTCTTCCCAAATCATTTCTTATGATTTTACACAAATTATTACTATTTTTAATAATTTTATCAAGGCCCGTACAGTCGATTTCCATCAACGGCCATCGGACTGCACTTACAGCGACCTTTTCCAAATTTTATTTGGACATAATTCCAAATCCAACCGTTAGATTTCTAATTTCAAATATTCGTTAGAAAGCTCTTGTCGATACGAACCCAACGGTTTTGGTTTTAGGAGAATCCGACGGTCGGATCTCCCGTACTATTCGTTCGAAGTCAATGGTCGAAATTCGTGAACTGCCGCGGCGCGACGCGTTCTATTCAGGCCATTATATTATATATATATAATATGTATAATATATACTTTGTCGATTTCCTTTTAAAACATATTTTATAAATCGTTTTTAAATTCGTTTTCGAAACGATTTCAACTTCATTTCAAATTCAAATCAAAATTGAATTTTCCAATATAAATTCATTTCAAATTGATTTCCACTCAAATCGATTTTGAATTCAATTTCAGTTCATTTTCAATTCAATTTCAATTCGAATTCATTTATATTTAATTCCAATTCGAATTCATTTCTATTCAATTTCAATTCGAATTCATTTATATTCAATTTCAATTCGAATTCATTTATATTCAATTTCAATTCGAATTCATTTATATTCAATTTCAATTGGAATTCATTTATATTCAATTTCAATTCGAATTCATTTATATTCAATTTCAATTCGAATTCATTTATATTCAATTTCAATTCGAATTCATTTCTTTTCAAAATATCAGATTTTGAAATCACTTTCGATATTCATTATAAAATGAATAAAATCGATATAAATATCGTTCACGTATAAATGGCGTCAATCTAGTCAACACGGCTTCATAAATTTCTATTTTCAAATATTCTATTTCAAATATTTCTATTTCAAATATTTCTTTTTCAAATATTTCTATTTCAAATATTTCCTTTTCAAATATTTCTATTTCAAAACTGGAATGAGGCCCAATCAATTACCATATAATGTTAATTATATGGATTTTCTACAACACATGTATACAATAACAACGATGAATAATCAACCATCATCCAAAGTGCATTCTACACTGTATAAGCATCAAATATAAATATTTAACGCTTATAACAGTCTGTCAATCAATCGATCGACATACAACTAACTATTGGGATTAGTGTATGTCTATATCACCCCAATACCCGTGTGGGGTTTTCAAGCAATCAAACACATATTTTATTTGTGCAGTTGGGCGATGTGTAAAATTTATCGTCCCAATCAATATCAGTCAAATGTGTGTATATAAACAAATCGTTCGATTTGTTTATATTAATTTATTTCATTTCATATACACGTTAAAAATTCTATTTTTAACTATAAAATATTTTTAACTGTATAAATATTTTATTTCATTTCACATCACATCACACAATCAACTACACATCAAAATCAAACAACCAAGCATACAAGCCGTCCATGGTCTGTGGACGACGGGTATCGGGTGCTACTAAACACCATCTGCATCCTATTATATATTTCAACTAGAAAAATTAAATTAAAGGTGAGAAGTTCTCACAGAGGGTTCCACTCCGCCGTGCTTTGCTTTTGAACTGCTGAATCATCTGGATCGGTTGAAATTCTAATGTAGTTCTTTTCACGCTGTTCAAATAAAAATTATATTTTTATTGCTTCATTCTAACAAATAAAAATCATATTTTTACTTCATCTTCATATATATTTTCGACACTTCATTCTATATAAAAATTATATTTTTATATATCTGTTAGCCTACTTTGTGAACTAGGCAACACAAAGTCAAGAAACCAACCATTGAAGAGTATTTTAAGTTATAAGACTCCGGTTCGGATCGGAAGAAAACATCACAATTCAGATTGATAGCAGCATATCGGTTCGGATCGGATAGAGTTCTCTGTTCGGATCGGATGTCTCTTACTGGATAAATTGGCAAAGCTTATCTGATCGGAACGGAAGACGAGTAAATCTCGAACGGATCGGAAGGTCATCTGCTCGCCATAGCACAGGAGCGGAATAGGTTAGAGAAGGAGTGGCGCCCAAACCAATCCGGGTCGGATCGGGTATCCCGATCCGAACCCCTTGCCTGCATGTCTCCGACCCGCACCCATGATCTATGTTAATCTCCTATAAAATCGCCTGGAGAACCGGACCAGATATGACTAATTCCTACCCCTAACGTCCATCTCTTTGATGTGTTGTCAGCTTGATAGTTCATCCGAACCCGAAGAGAGTGCGATGGATGACACGTGTTCCGACCCGGATTGAATCTCAGGCAAATTCACACCTATAAATACCCCATCTAGAGACAAAGAGAAGGATCTTTTTCAGCACTTTTGAGAATCCAAGTACCTCCATCATCCGAACTCCTTTACTCCTGGAGAATCCAAATCATCTTTCATTTTTTGTTTTAATCATTTGAGTGAACAAAAGTGAGTTGTGAGTGAATCTTACATTGTATTTGTAACTGGATTACTGAATATAGTAAAAAATAAGTGGACGTAGGCATTTCTTCGCCGAACCACTATAAATCCTGTGTGTTCATTTTTATTATTGTCTCATATAATCTTGTTTCTAATCAATTTGGGTGTTAGAACCACTTTTGGGTCTAACATTTTGGTGCTTTCACTGAGAATCCTCATCTAAATTCTTTATTTTCCGGGATCTCTTTCTACGTTTTGGACCGTTGAGTTCAAAGAAGTGAATCCTTAAGTCTCTCCGCTTTCTTACATTCGTTGAAGTAATTGTCAAAAACTCATGGCCAAAGGAAAAGGCAAGGAAGTTCAGTCTGCTCAAGGAAATGGAGCTGGCGAAGATCAGCAAAATGCTGTTGTAACAAGGTCTCGGGGGCAGAGTTCAGTAGCAGGAAGAATCAATGCAGGAAATCCGAACCGACAGCAAGGGGAAAACTCCGATCCGATCCGGGTAGGAGACTCTGAAGCAGTCCACTCCCCCAATCTGAACCGACCCGAGTTGCTCGCTGCACACCGATCCGACCAGGCTCCCCAGCTCCGATCCGACCCGACTTCCTACCTCCGATCCGACCCGATGCTTGGTGAAGATGGAACATCTACTCGAGTCCCCACGAATGCTCCAATTCCAGCTGCCAGGGTTGGAGATCAGGTCAATCCATCTGCTCCCATCACTCAAGGAGATTTCTCGCGCTTGCTTGATATGCTTGAGAGCACGAGGGAAGCTATGAGAGTCCATGAACGCACTAATCTCATGATGCAGGAAAATATGAGGCTCATGAGTCGGGAGATCAATGAGCTCCGCCGGCAGAGAACTCCATCACCGGTTCGTCACACGCCCGTAGATCAATCTTCATCTTCCAAGGAAGAGAGGCCCCGTGAACGAAGGCCACTCGAACGACCTCAGAACGTGGAGCAGCTAACATTTGGATCTTTGGGATCTCGCAAGGATATCGCACGAGCATTAGGAAACGATAGCCCCACTCGGGGGCAAAGACTCCAGTCCCCTCTTCCCGAGATCGACCGGGAACACAGGGAAAGGAATCGAGCAGAGGCAGCTCGAAGAAGAAGGGCATCTCCTGAGCAAGAGCCCCGAAGGAACTCGGACACTAGGGCCAGGGAACCTGAGCAGCCCCTAACGAGTGCCGATGTGCAGGCAATGGTTCGCCGAATTATGTCCGAGAGCCGGAATTATACAAATGAAGACTATGGCATCGAGCGAAGCCATACTCCGTTCACTGACGATATCCTAGACTTCCAGTTTCCCCGACGCTTTAACTTGCCACAGATGGACAAATATAACGGAAGGACTGATCCAGGACAGCATTTGATGCGGTATTCGTGGCTCATGAATGCCGCTGCTGCCCCTGATGAAGTGAAGTGCAAAGCATTCCCAATCTACCTAGAAGATGTGGCATTATTTTGGTTTACCCGACTTCCTCCTCGGTCAATTTCTAATTACAAAGAACTAAGCGAGCGTTTCATGAACCAGTTCCGACTACATGCCCGAAAGTCCAAGAGTGTTATTGAATTGTCGAGAATCAAACAGGCACCGGGAGAGTCTTTAAGGGCATATCTAGATCGTTTTAACCAAGCTGTAACTGAGGTCAGTGACCCGCACGAGCCCACTATTCTGATGGCATTGAAGGAAGGAGTCGATCCTGAATCCGAGTTTGGAGACTACCTTTCTGGGAAGACACCCCCCACGAGGGCGATATTCTACGAAAAAGCCGATATTTATCTGAGACGAGAGGAAGCCAGGGCAAACCGAAAAAGAAAGTCTGAGACAGCTTCAAAGGAGAATGTGTAGAGTAATATTGCCGTGAAGCAATCTGGGGAAAGTTCTGGCAAGGTCGAAGTAAATGTAGGAAACAAGGGTGGAAACAGCAATACTGGAAATGGGGGAAACAACAACAACCGTAATTCGAACGGTAACAGGAGAAACAGAAATAGGGGAAGCGACCCAAACAAAAGGCCCCGATTCCAGAACTACGAGAACTACACACCATTGAATGACACCCTGGAAAATATTTACCTAGACACGTACAATGTGTTGCAGTACAAAAGACCGCCACCTCGTGATTCGACCGAGAAAGAAATGGCGACAGGGAAATTTTGCTTGTTTCACGGAACACATGGACATTCGACCAATGAATGTCGGCATTTGAGGGATGTAATTGAAAAGCTGCTGCTTGAAGGAAAGTTGGATGAGTACAAGGTTGCCCCGAGGGACAGGGGGCAAGGAGAGCAGGCTCCAAAACAGATCCTACCTGCTCCTAAGCCTACCGCGCAGCAGAAAGGTAAAGGGATCGTTATCAACTCCATAGTAGGCGGACCTCACCCGGCAATCCGAAGTTTTAGGTCAACGGACCAATATGTGAATGCTGCCAAGCATCTAGATGTGGATGAAGGTGACGATTTGGAAGATGTCACCCCTATAAAACAACAAAAAACCATGTTCGATGACGTGGTATTTCGCAGCCGAGACAACACGGGGGTACAATCTCCCACCAATGATCCGTTGGTTATCACTACCACCATTGGGCCGGCTTTGGTCCATAAGGTATTAGTAGACAACGGAAGTTCCGTTAATATTTTGTTCAAGAAGTCATTTGATCAGATGAAGCTTGAGCCCGAAGATCTGAAACCTTGTGAAGGATGGATTAGAGGCTTCAACGGAGCGACGACAGCTCCCATGGGATATATAGAGTTGCCTGTGACCCTAGGGCAAGGAGAACGTAGAAGAGTGCGAATGCTTCAGTTCGTAGTATTGGACGTAGATTCGCCATATAACGCATTTTTAGGGAGACCTGCCCTCGCTGAATTTAGAGTTTGTATCGCCCCTTGGTGCTTGTTACTAAAGTTCCCAACTGAAGCCGGGACTGGAGTAATAAGAGGGGATCAGGTTTCTGGACGGGCCTGCTATGTGGCCGAACTGAAGATGTTGATGAAAGGAGTTAATGCTGAGAGTAAGGATGCCTCATCTCCCTTAAAGGGGGACTCGGCATAGCAATTAGAGAGATTGAACCCAAGGGAGTTGCCCAAAGGAACGCCAGAAGACCTGGATCCTAGAAAAGACGAGGAACCAGAGGCTAGGAATGCAACTCCTAATGAAGCGACAGTGGAAATTCCTGTTGATAAAGCTGATCCGACGAAAGTTTTGAAGATTGGTTCCCAATTGGATCCACGTCGTGCTGAAGAGCTGACAGACTTCTTGAAGGCGAATTTAGATGTGTTCGCCTGGACCCATGCTGACATGTGTGGGATATCACCTTCCATTATCAGTCACAAATTGAATGTAAATCCGAAGCATCCACCTGTAAAGCAAAAGAGACGCATGCTGGGCCCAGAGAGGTCGGCTGCTCTCAAAGAGGAAGTAGAGAAATTGAAGCAAAATGGATTTATTCGAGATTCGACTTATCCCGACTGGATATCGAATCCTGTCTTGGTAAAAAAGCCAAACGGAAAGTGGCGAACTTGTATTGACTTTTCAGATTTAAATAAGGCTTGCCCAAAAGATAGTTTCCCACTTCCCAGGATTGACCAGCTTGTAGACTCAACAGCAGGTCATGAACTTCTCTCTTTCATGGATGCATACTCTGGATACAATCAAATTCCTATGCATGTACCAGACCAAGAGCACACAAGTTTCATTACGAATTTGGGGCTATATTGTTATGTTGTAATGCCGTTCGGATTAAAAAATGCTGGAGCTACTTATCAGCGGTTGGTAAATAGAATGTTTTATGATCAAATAGGAAAAACTATGGAAGTTTATGTGGATGATATGCTTGTTAAATCGAAGCAGTCTTCCAGTCATACGCAAGACTTAGCGGAAATGTTTGGTATCTTGCGAAAATACCGTATGAAATTGAATCCTTTAAAATGTTCATTTGGAGTGGCGTCGGGAAAGTTCCTTGGCTTCATTGTGAGTTCCCGAGGAATTGAAATCAACCCTAGCCAGATAGCGGCGATTAGAAATATCAAAGAACCAAGGAGAATTAAAGACGTCCAAAGTCTGGCAGGGAAGGTAGCGGCGCTAAGTAGATTCATCTCCAAAGCCACCGATAAATGTGTTCCGTTCTTTGATTTGATAAAAAGGGGAAAGAAGAACTTCCAGTGGACTCCCGATTGTGTCGAGGCCTTTCAAAATCTGTTAGAGCTGTTAGAAAAACCGCCAATCTTATCAAAGCCCGTAGATCACGAAGAACTATTTGTTTATCTAGCAGTCTCGGCTCACGCTGTCAGCACAGTCCTGGTTCGAGAAGAAGATAAAGTACAAAGGCCAGTATACAATGTGAGTAAGAAATTAGCAGCGGCAGAGCGCAACTACCCAAAGATCGAGAAGCTTGCTTACAGCCTCCTGATTGCATCCCGAAAGCTTCGTCACTACTTCCAAGCCCATCCAATAACCATATACACCGATCAGCCGTTAAGACAGGTGTTGCAGAGACCCGAAGCGTCGGGAAGGTTGATTAAATGGAACATAGAACTAAGCCAGTTTGATTTGAATTTTCAACCACGAAAGTCAATCAGGGGGCAAGCTCTAGCAGACTTTATTGTGGAGTTCACCATTCCAGAGGAAGAAATAATCAATGACCGAGTGGTCAAATCTGAGGATAAGCTAGAGATGAATCCGTGGAAATTATATACGGATGGGGCTAAAAATGACCGAAGATCCGGAGCTGGAATTGTCTTAGTCACTCCTGAGGGACGGTCGTTATATTACGCCCTACGATTAGAATTTTCGGCAACAAACAATGACTCTGAGTATGAAGCCCTGATTGCCGGGCTGAAACTCGCTAAAGATCTCGGAGTAAAAATGATGGACATATTTTGTGACTCTAAGATTGTTGTTTGTCAAGTACGAGAGGAATTCGCAGCCCGAGGACCTCGACTTGTCGCTTACCTCAAGAAAGTGAAAGAGCTATTAAATAGCTTAGAGCGGTACAACATAACACATATTCCCAGAGTAGAAAACCAGAAAGCGGATAGACTAGCAAAATTGGCTAGTTCTGACAATCCAGAAGAGACTGAGGTAATTCCATTTGAAACGTTGGAGTCGCCAAGCTTTGAGTCAATGGAAATGGAATTCGTTCTTGAAGCGGAACCAGAGGAGTCATGGATGACTCCAATCAAGAGTTTTCTTAAGAATGGGACACTCCCATCGAAGAAAAGTGAGAAAAGAGCTGTAGTTCGCAAAGCTGCCAGATATGTTATGCAAGACGATACTCTCTATAGACAAGGATTTTCTATGCCCCTGTTACGATGTATCGCACACGACGACATCAAGCGTGTACTGAGAGAAGTGCACGAAGGTGAGTGTGGAGATCATACAGGAGGTCAAACTTTAGCAAAGAAAATATTACGGTACGGATACTTCTGGCCTACGATCAACAAGGATGCAGCTGATTATTCACGACGCTGCGATAAGTGCCAGAGATTCGCCAAAATCCCCAGGGCACCGTCAACCCAGCTTAAATCGATGGTGAGTCCTTGGCCATTTGCCACATGGGGAATCGATATCATTGGAGTTTTACCGATTGCTAAAGGAGGGGCTAAGTATGCCATAGTAGCCGTGGATTATTTCACAAAGTGGGTGGAAGCTGAGCCCTTGACTAAGATCACCACGAGAAAGGTGATAAGTTTTGTGGTCAGAAATATTATATGCCGATTCGGAATCCCAAGAACGATTGTTACTGACAACGGGACCCAATTTGATAGCACTGAATTCAGAAATTTTTGCCAGAAATATAAGATAGACAAACGATATACTGCAGTTGCCTATCCACAATCTAATGGGCAAGTAGAGGCGATAAACAAGGTAATAAAATCCATCCTCAAGAAGCGATTAGAGCGTGCAAAGGCAAAATGGGTTGATGAATTGCCCCTAGCCTTGTGGGCGTATCGAACAACGTTTAAAACGGCTACCGGTCATACCCCTTTCTCTCTCTCCTTTGGCTCAGAAGCAGTAATTCCAATTGAACTGGAAGTTCCTTCCCACAGGGTGACGTATTATGACCCGATGACGAATCGGGCACTTTTACTTGAGTCTCTTGATGAAATCGAAGAGAAAAGGGACGAAGCAGACTTGCGTGCAGCGAGACATCGGCGTCAAATGGCACGCTATTATGATAAGAAAGTTCGTCTTAGGACTTTTGAACCAGGAGATTTGGTGCTAAAAAGAGTTTTTCCATCCCTTCCTCACCTCGGCCCAAAATGGGAAGGACCTTTTGTCATCCAACGGAAACTTGATAAAGGAACATTCAAGTTAACGACCGTAGATGGCGAAGAAGTCCCTCGAGCATGGAATGCCCAACACTTAATGCGATATTTGGATTAGAAATGCTATACTTTTTGTTGTTCTTCCTGTAAACTCTGTAATAAGGCACGACTTGCCTTGGGAAAATATGACGATATGAATAAAGGACTATAAAGTGGATGTAGGCTATGACTTAGCCGAACCACTATAAAAATATTGTGTGTTATGTACTTTTATGCATCTACATTCATTAGTTGTTCTGTTGTGATTATAAAACACAGGATAACTCAGAGCCTAAAAAAGGTTGAAACAGTTTGGACATAAAAAGAAGCACAATGATTATTTGTGCGATAAGACGTAAAAGAATGAGAAAACGACATTCTAACTCTAACTCTCCAGAGAAAGAGAGAGAGTATAAAAGCGTCTCAGACTGAGCGCTGAAAAAGAAATTCTATTCTGAACTCTAACTCTCCAGAGAAAGAGAGAGAGTATAAAAGCGTCTCAGACTGAGCGCTGAAAAGGAAATTCTACTCTGAACTCTAACTCTCCAGAGAAAGAGAGAGAGTATAAAAGCGTCTCCGACTGAGCGCTGAGAAAGAAGTTCAACTCCGAACTCTAACTTTCCAGAGAGAAAGAGAGTATAAAGGCGTCTCCGACCGAGCGCCGAGAAAGAAATCTTTTCCCGTTGAACGACCGGGGAATAAACAAATGACTGAACTCGAACTCTAACTCTCAAGAGAATGAGAGAGAGTATAAAAGAAATGCCAGGAAAAACAACAGGTATTGATGACACAGGAAATGCTATCCCGTTAGAGAATCGGGAGCATTCAGATTGCATGATTAAGCACTGAATAACTTATGGAGATTGACTGGGGACACATATACATACACATATCTCCCCTCTCCACAACTTTGTTTCATAACTATAGACAGGCATTTTTACATAAGTGCAGCACTGCTAACAAATAAACATTGCAAAGAGTGAATTATTTGTATTTACAAATGAATGAATTTGTACAGGGAAATAACTGAAAAAGAAAGTGCGGAAGCTGCTGGTGTAGCAGCACTTATTGGTTTACAAAGATGCTAAAAAGATACAGGGGAAGCCACTATTTGGGTTTGGGATGAGCCTTCGATTTCTTGGCAGCTTTTTCCGCGTCCTTTGCTTCCTTCTCGGCTTCAGTCAAAATTCGCTTTGATTTCTTTTTCCCTGAAGATGTAGTACTGGAGCCAGCAGACTTCTTCCCAGAGGGCGGGGCACTGGAATCAAGAGAAGATTTTTTAGCAAGCTCTTCGGTAATAGATCTAGTGGAGAGCTTAACAACTAACCTTGAACCTGCATCCACAACTGCGAGGGGCTTGAGGACCTCAGGGTCTAATTCTTCAGCCTTCAATTGCAAGCGCTTGTCTTGATCAGCCTTCATGGCCGCCTAGGTAACGTCATCGGCGCTTTTTGACTCCCCGGTTATTGTAACCTCCGGTTCCTCATCATGCCCCTCGTCTCCTCCGTCGTCTTTTAAAGCTGCAATCATTTCTTCATCATGGGGAGTAGTGACCTTAGTTGGTTCGCCTCTTTCCCCCAGGTCAGTTGAAGCAGCCTTGTCTTCCCCTTCTTTGACCCTATCAGCGGGCTTTGTCCCAGCGGTAGCTCCTTGAGCTACGTCTGTCTTTGCGAATGATTCAATGCCTACAAAATGAGAAACATCGGTTATCAGCTCAGGCGAGAGCAAAGGATTTCTCATCGAACATTCAGTCATGTAGCCAAAGGTAGTAGTAGCCTTGACAAATTGAGGAGAAAAGATAGGGATACCTTCTGAAGACTTTTCAGCGGGGGTGACTACTACCTCTGGAGTTATTTCAGGAATGGGAGATAGTAAAGTTGTTCGGGGAATTCCTGGGTTTTCGGGATCATACCCTTCTACTTCGGGAGTTACAGGAGCAGAAGAAGAGGAACCAGCTTCAGGAATGGTTTTCTGTTTAGACTTCCGCCTCTCTTCTTCCATGGCCTCAGCAATTAGACGGCGCCCTTCAGCTAGACGCTCCGGTTCGTCGTCTCTCAAGTACTTCTCCATCAGCTTATCCTCATCGAGGGAATCGACTTTAAGTTCTTCTTTTTCCCACTCGACGATTTGATTCCACACATGAACCAGAGTGGATGGATAGTCCTCGATCCAGGAAATGTTTCGACGACGAATAATGTGCGCGAAGAATTCTATCATTAGCTCGCCAAAGCCCTGAATATCAGCCTCCGCCTCTGATAGTTGTTTGCGAGTTTCCTCCGCAGATTTAATAGCGCATTCCACATTGCCCTCAGCCAGAGCAGCCCTGTTTTCCGCCTCCAACAATTTTGAAGCCAAGTCTGCGTTTTTCTTTTCTAACTCAGCACTCCTTTTCGCTAACTCGGCGTTTTTCTGCTCAAGCTCAGCATAAGCAAGGCGTGTCTTAGCAGCCTCTGATTTGGCCTCGTCAGCTTGCTTCTTCAACTCAGAACGCTCCTGAGTGTGGGACTCAAGTAAGTCATGATAGCGCTTTTGCATGTCCTCAAACTGTTGTTTGAAGTTAGAAGCGTTCTTCTGAGCGATAGCTAGTTGAGCTTGAGTATCTTCTAAATCTTTTCCTAAGGTTTTTAGGGCCTTAGCATCTTCCTCCGCAGTTTTGTGCATTGAGTCCGCATTTGTCATTAGAGTGCGGATGATTCTAGAAAGATTGCGAGAATACTTGAACATCTCGGTATATTGTTTTTCCACCAAATCGATTTTTGCCTTGGCCTCCTCTGCCCAATTAGAAGAAATAGGTTCAAGGGTAGGTAGGAAGGTCAGAGTCTCGAAGTAGTGCTCGGGAAATTGCTCTTTTAAATATGCCAGCCTTACTGCGGTTCCCGCATCTGGTGGAGGAGGAGCGAGGATTGTTAGTTCAGTGTCCCTTCCTGAAGAAGATTCTGTAGAACCCTTGTCTGTTCTAGGTCGTTTAGTGGCAGGGACTTTTTGCTTACTTCTAGACCCAGTTTCCTTTGGAGGAGTTCTCTCTCTACTCCGTTTTTCATGGGAGGAAGTGGAATCCCTAGATTGCGGTCTATCCTCCTCCCTACGACCTTGATAGCTCTTGTATTTCTCTTGTTCCGGTCGCACCGGTGAGCGGGAGCGTGAGGGTCGAGATCGATAGGGATCATAGGGTCTTCTTTCCTCCCTACCACGGTCATCCCGGCGATCATGCTCGGCATCCTGAGGAGGATTGGTCATACTGCGACGAAGCTTTCTTATGTCATAATGCGATCGAGACATTGTACCTGCACGGTAAAATAAATGAAGTTTAGAATTAATGGATTCATGGAGCAAAAGGTGCAACGAATGTTAATGCTGTGGTGTAGAGTGCATCCTAAGTGGTGTGTGTGTCCCCCCAACCAACCCGAGTCTGAAGCTAGACTGGTGCGGGCAGGCTCTTTAGCCTTAGCAGGAGTAGTTTCTTCAGAAGAAGTGAAGACTAAAGGGTCCTTCCTGAAATCTTCTGAAGTATATATGGTTTCGGGTAAGGGGAGATCCCCCAAACCCTGAAATATGTGCTCGTCGGTGCTAGGAACATCCCCTTCGGAAGCGCGAAGTGGCGACACTTGGGAAGACTTTGACTTATCTGGAGAAGTAGTTTCCTCGGGGGCAATATACCCTTCACGATGTTTTTTGGCCAGATTAGCCAGTTCGTCATCTTGTGTGGAAGAGGGAGAAGGTGAAGTTTGAAGAGGAGCTGCAGGAATTCCCGAGCCTTCTCCTAATTCTGGAACTGTTTCCACTGGAGGAATATATGCATAAGGGACCGTCCCATGACCGATGCTGCGGAAGACGGATAACAGCCCGTGAAAATGAAGATATTCATCTTTAAGAACCTCGTCAATGGTCAGGAATTTTTGGTCGCCATTAAGAAGACGGTGCATCCGATCAAAGAATGCTTGGTCCGATATCTGTTTGGGGTTGTCGACTGCAAACAAAAAGGAAAACAGGTCAGAGTGATGATTCAAGTGTATAGAGTCCGGGTTCAGAAAATCAATGCTTTACTTGATTTTGTCCATCTCCTGGCGCATCCAGACTGTTGCTTTATATAGAACCACTCTAGTCTGGAATCTCCAGCTTTGCTGCTAAACGGCGTAGAGATTATCTTCCTCTTTGGGACCGACTCAAAGTAACAGAAAGAAGGGGTTTCTCTAGTCCGATGTTTGAAATTATAGAAGAAATGAACATCGTCGAACGTGAGCTCCACGCCTAGAATTTCACGATATGCTATGAATAAGGTATGCAGATAGGCATATGAATTGGGATGCAACTGCATGGGGGCAATCCGCATTTGTCTTAAGAAGTCAACGATGAAAGGCGAGAATGGAGGAATGGCGCCAACCATGCACATCAGTCGAGTAACCGTCATATATCCTTCTGGAGGGTTATGGGGACGGTCAGAACGTGAGGGCACTAAAGTGTCTCTCTTCATTATTCCATACTTCAAGCAAATTCTCACAAGTCGGTCGTTGTCAATTGTCGATTCTACGGAATCTGGAGGCGACTCCAATATAATGGCTGAGTCAAATTCGTCGGGTGCTCGATTGTCACCGATCCCTCCTTCCTCCTCAAAGCCTAAGGAAAATTCATTTTCTGAAGACATTTCGTCGCTTTCCCGATGGCCAACTCCGTAATCCGGACCCTCGCTGTCCCATTCTGGGTCAGATGAAGAAGATATATCCTCGAGAGTGGTTTTGTTGGAGGATTCTGGAGCCTCTTTCCTCTCAGCTAGACGAGAAGAGCGTCTGGGCCTCATTGTCATGGAACTATTGAAGAAGCAATAGCACGAATTAGAGTAAATTATCCCGTGTCCCCCTTTTTTTGTGTATGTGTGTGAACTAAAGTGTGTGCAGCAAATGTGGGAAATACAAAATAGAAGTACAGCAATGTAAGACAAAGCTTTAAAGAGAAAGTAATAGTCAGAGTTGTTCTTGATTCTCGTTTATGTTCACAAGGCACTATCCTAATTGTCCGTGAAGCATATTTGTCTAGAGTAAGTGTTAGTTGAATTAGTTGAGTAGTCTTTATGTGCCAAGTTTGATGCGTTCGGTTCGGTTCGGATATGCGTGTGATGATTGGCTCAATACAGATGCAGATGTAGGTTCGGTTCGGATGCATCGTTAAGGCTTGGACAGTTCAAGACAAGGAAGACAGTGGGTTCGGAAGCAGGACTGATCTGATCGGACCGGGTGACCCGATCCGAGCCGAACTAGCATCACTCAACCAGTCCGTTCATGTCAGCCTCTTATCTCGTTCTCAGCTCCGACCCGAGCCGACATTTTCCTTCCTCCCATCTTTCTGAAATGTGCAATCCGAGCCGATCCCCTTTCCTTCTCCTTCCTTTTTTGATCCTCCGCCTTCTACCCGAACCGACTCCAGCGTGTCATCCCACTCTTCGTCTCCTTCCTCATTCCCCCCTACTCACAAACGAGTCCGTTTTATCACCAAAGCAATCGTTAAGGGCAGATATTTGCCCTCTCCAGCCTCGCAACACCTCGAAGCGATGGCGCATCCACCAGCGGCGGCGGGGGGTTCAAGCGAAGCCTATGATTAAACCATCCCAATCCAACACGAATTGAAATCAAGTACGTTTACTACGAAGTTATTCGAGATTAAAAAGCTACCTATGTGCTTGATTTGAGAAACCTACAAGAAATGATTTCGGAATAGTGAAGTTTTTAGAGTTTTCAATGTTATGGTTGGGAGCGGCAGCAAAAAAAAAAGAAGAAGGAAGGAATGAGGACGGTAGCGAGTTTATAAAAGGAATGGTGTTGACTCCTCGTCTTCCTATTTTGTCTCACCCGCTCGGACCGGAATGAAGGCCCAGAAGCACAACTCTCTCTGAAGGCCCAATGTCTAAGAGCTAAATCCACGAAAACGCTTCGGATCGGAATCCGAACCGAGTGGAAATTTCACACGTTAATTCAGCATCCGACTCGAATTGAAGAGAAGGAGAGTAAAGGAGGAGCATACCTGCAAGAAGCATTACATGGCGAGATGAGTTCCCAAATTTGCTCAGAAATGAAGAAAATGTGTTCGGGTCGGACGCCGAACCGAATGGAAATCTGTGCATTACTCCTGACTGTTCTGATTCAAGAACTAGCATTTAAACGACGTCAAAGCACGCTTTGTACAACAGAAGCATCCTTTGAGGGGGCAAAATGTTAGCCTACTTTGTGAACTAGGCAACACAAAGTCAAGAAACCAACCATTGAAGAGTATTTTAAGTTATAAGACTCCGGTTCGGATCGGAAGAAAACATCACAATTCAGATTGATAGCAGCATATCGGTTCGGATCGGATAGAGTTCTCTGTTCGGATCGGATGTCTCTTACTGGATAAATTGGCAAAGCTTATCTGATCGGAACGGAAGACGAGTAAATCTCGAACGGATCGGAAGGTCATCTGCTCGCCATAGCACAGGAGCGGAGCGGAATAGGTTAGAGAAGGAGTGGCGCCCAAACCAATCCGGGTCGGATCGGGTATCCCGATCCGAACCCCTTGCCTGCATGTCTCCGACCCGCACCCATGATCTATGTTAATCTCCTATAAAATCGCCTGGAGAACCGGACCGGATATGACTAATTCCTACCCCTAACGTCCATCTCTTTGATGTGTTGTCAGCTTGATAGTTCATCCGAACCCGAAGAGAGTGCGATGGATGACACGTGTTCCGACCCGGATTGAATCTCAGGCAAATTCACACCTATAAATACCCCATCTAGAGACAAAGAGAAGGATCTTTTTCAGCACTTTTGAGAATCCAAGTACCTCCATCATC
Source organism: Allium sativum (assembly GCA_030737875.1). Lineage (NCBI taxonomy): Eukaryota > Viridiplantae > Streptophyta > Magnoliopsida > Asparagales > Amaryllidaceae > Allium > Allium sativum. The sequence goes on from CM060913.1 coordinate 314,753,087, forward strand.
CGAACTCCTTTACTCCTGGAGAATCCAAATCATCTTTCATTTTTTGTTTTAATCATTTGAGTGAACAAAAGTGAGTTGTGAGTGAATCTTACATTGTATTTGTAACTGGATTACTGAATATAGTAAAAAATAAGTGGACGTAGGCATTTCTTCGCCGAACCACTATAAATCCTGTGTGTTCATTTTTATTATTGTCTCATATAATCTTGTTTCTAATCAATTTGGGTGTTAGAACCACTTTTGGGTCTAACAATATCTACTTCATATACAAAGATCGGATTTTTATTTCATTGTTATAAAAATCACATTTTTATACTTCTACAATATAAAAGATTATATTTTTATACTTCTACAATATAAAAGATTATATTTTTATACTTCTATAATATAAAAATCATATTTTTATTATTCTACATCAATGAAAATCCTCCTATTTTTATTCTTTCTATGATATAAAAATTATATTTTTAACCTCTACACTATATAAAAATTATATTTTTATTATCTACAACTATAAATAAAAATCGTTTCTTTATCTACAAAAAAAATAAATAAAAAAATTTCAGCTTCATCATCATGTCGTATTAAAGATCATATCTTTCTTCTCTATTCAAATTTAAAAATTTAGTTTTTTTATCCTATACTAAAAAAAAACTGATTTAAAACCCTACTTAAAACTACTTACTAAATAAGCTAAAATAAATAACTTACGGTTTAATTGGAAGAAGGGGGGAACTGTCGCGGTCGGAGCAAGGGAGGGGTTACGACGGAAGAAGAGGGTTTCGGGGGTACGGGCTTCAGGGGGTCGCGGTTTTGAAGAAGGAGAGAAGGAAGAAGGGGATCGGAGGGGGGGTTCACGCGATGGAGGAGAGGGTAAGCAGGAGGGGAGCGGCGGAAGAAGGGGGTGGTTATGGCGGAGGGTGGCGCGTCGATATGAAGAGCAGGTTTTTTCTTTCTTTATAATGTTGGTCAACGGTTGAAGAGGGGGGGTAGTTAAGGAGAAAGGGTGTTTTTAATTTAATTATTTATTTCAAAAAGGTACTTTATATTCTGATCTCGAAACGAGACCCACCGCCTGTCGTCCATAGCTAATTACCCCCATTTCGTATACAATGGGATATGTATCGTAAGCTGGTTCGATCGTTTCGATCAGTTTTCGTCAAAATCAACATATAACTCTATATATTGAATTTGAACACGCATTTCAATTTACCGGGGTCACATACTAACTCGAAAAATTCCCGAAAAATATTTTCTAGCTTCGTATTGACCATACGGTCCCTACAAAACTAGTTTCGTCGAATTCTGAGATCGTTTGAAAAATGGTCATTTTCCAGTCGATTAAAATCAACTAAAACTGGTCAAACGCGTTTTCCTTTGCCACGCTGACATATTGATTCGAAAAATTATGAAATTTGAAACCTAGCAATAATTTGACATCACGGATCCAACAAAAGTGGTTTCGTCGAAATCCGAGGTCGTTTGCAAAATTTCTATTTTTAAGGGCCTGAATTTCATAGCGACTATTCAGAATTTTCAACTGGACATATCTTTTTATTCCCACTATGAAATTTTGATTTTACGAATTCGTTGGAAAGATATTCTCAAATGGATTCTAATATTTTTGGTTTCACCAAAATCCGGTTTATTTTGAATCCTGTACATTCATTTGAAATTTGTAATCGAATTATCGAACTACCGCGCCATTTTCAATTCCTTTTATGATTATAAATAATTATATATATTCTAACGACGACGAATATAAATATACACGTTCGAATTCCATTCAAAATAAATTTCTCGTCGATATTATTTAAAATAATCCATTTTAAATAATCAAAATTCGCTAAAATTGCCAAAATAAAAATTTTAAATTGGCCCAGATTTCCGGGTTACTACAATGTTTGTGGTTGCTTTGGTTCAGTTGCTTCTGCTCCCATAGAACCGATGCAAATAACACTACTTGATTTGGTGCATTTGCTTCTGTTCATAAGGAACCGATGCAAATAGCATTATTTGCTTCAGATGGAAAAACAACAGAAGAAAATAATATTATTACTTGAGTGCATTTGTTTCGGTTGTCAACACAGCTGAAGCAAATAATGCAATTTGCTTCGGTTATGAACACAACAGAAGCAAATAATGCTATTTGCTTCGTAACATTTGCTTCGGTTGTTAAAACAACAGAAGAAAATTATACTATTTGCTTCAGTTGTGAGCATAACAGAAGCAAATGAGGCGAAGCAACAGACATATTTTGTAGTAGTGTCATGCTTGGAACATATCAACTTTGCAAACCAAATTTGTTCAACAGGGAATGCAGAACACTTGAGACCATACTTTTCAATGGTAAATGGATAAAAAAGGTCTTCTTAAGAATGTCCATATGGTTGGGAGCACGAAAACTCCTTAAAAATTTGGAACTACCCGATATGGGTAAAGCTACCAATGATGGTAAAAAAACCTTGTTCGCGCCAAAATGGCCAGGGAAAGGCAGCTCCCAGAGGGAGGTGGTGTGTAAGCCTTTAGCCATGCCCAAAGCGGAAAAGGCTAGGTTAAATCATCAAAAGAGTAAGCATTTGTCCACGCCAACAATGGCCAGATCATAGCATCTAAATATTTACTCTGCTCTAGAGATAAGCACGCCCTGCCTCTGCTTCGACGCATGCCATGCCTCTGCTCTAGAGATGAGCATGTCCTACCTCTTCTTATGTCTTCGTCCTATAGAAGGGAACAAAAGCTCGAAGAGAGCACTTTAAGTGGGCCATGCCTCTGTTTTAAATATGAGCACGACACGCCTCTGCTTTGACTAAGCATGTCCTGCCTCTGATCTAGAGATGAGCACACCCTACCTCTGATTATGACTTTCGTCTCGCATAAGAGAACGAAAGCTCAAAGGGAGCACTCTAAGCACTCAATCGCCTCTGCTTACATCTCATCCCGCAAAAGGGAATGAAAGCTCGAAGGGAGCACTCTAAGCATGCACTTTCCTATACTTACGCCTCATCCCGCGGAATGGAACGAAATCTTAAAGGGAGAGCTAAATGCACATCCTACCTCTACTTTAAAGAATAAGCCTGAAATGGACACTAGAAGTTAAATACCTTAATCTAGGTTTCGGGATTTCTATTATTTCCAAATGCAGATTTATGGTCTTGTATTATAAATACCCAAATTTGCATTTCAGAATTTCTATTATTTCTAGATTTGGATTTCTGGTCTTCTATTATAAAAACCTAAATCTAGGTTTTGAGATTTCTATTATTTTCAGATATGGATTTTTGATCTTTTATTATAAATACCTGAATCTGGGTTTTAGAATATCTATTATTTCCAGATGTATATTTCTGGTCTTTTATTATAAATACCGGAATGTGGGTTTCGGGATTTCTATTATTTCCCTATATGGATTTCTGGTCTTTATTATAAATACCTAAATCTGGGTTTCAGAATTTCTATTATTTCCAGATGTGGATTTCTGGTCTTCTATTATATATACCAGAATCCGGGTTTCGAGATTCTTTCTAGATGTGGATTTTTGGTCTTCTATTATAAATACCTAAATCGAGGTTTCGGAATTTCTATTATTTCCAGATGTGCACTTCTCGTCTTCTATTATAAATACCCGAGTCTAGGTTTTGGGATTTCTACTATTTCCAGATATGGATTTCTTGTCTTCTATTATTCATACCTAAATCTGGGTCTCGGGATTTCTATTATTGCCAAAGGTGGATTTCTAGTCTTCTATTATTAGTACCTAAATCTGATTTTTGGGACTTCTATTATAGTCATAAGTGGATTTCTGGTCGTCCATTATTAATTCTCGAATCTGGGTTTCAAGGCTTCTATATGTTATTGCCAAAGGTGGAATTCTGGTCTTCAATCATTAATACCCGAATATGGGTTTCGGGACTCATATTATTGCCATAAGTGGAATTCTGGTCGTCTATTATTAATACGCGAATCTCGGATTCGGGTCTTATATCTATTATAGCCAAAGGTGGATTTCTGATCTTCTATTATAAATACCTGAATCAGGGTTCCAGGATTTCTATTATTTTCAGAAGAGAATTTCTGGTCTTTTATTATAAATACCTGAATGTGGGTTTCAGATCTCCTATTTTGCATTACTACAAGTGGATGTCTAGTCTTCTTTTGCAAATTCCTGAATATGGGTTTCATAATTTTTATCTATGCCTCCAGAAGAGGATTTCTGGATTTTTATACCCAAATCTGGGTCTCGAGACTATAATTCTTATTTCCTGGAAAATAGGTTTCCATAATTCTATTACAAAAACTCGAGTAAGACCTTTAGATCTTATCCCTATATTTCCAAATAAAGATTCTGAACTTGTAATGCTTTCAAAAATGGATTTTTGTAGTTTCATTATTCAAACACCTGAATCTGAGTTATAGATTTTCTATTCTCATTTTCTGAATAGGGTTTCCAGACTTCCATTATCATGCCCTAATATGGGATTCAAGCCAACTATTTCATTTCAAAAAAAGAGGTTTTACATCAATACTCGGGTTGGTATTGCAGGTCTTCTATTATGAAACCTTCTAACGAAGGTTATGATTTCTCACACCTCATACATGGAGGTTTTCTAAACTTATGATATGCAAAGTTGTTGTTCATTATTTCGGAAAAAAATATAAAGTACGAATGACCATATTATTCTATCGCAGGTTTCATCTATTGTTTGGTTTTAATCTGGATGATGCCTAACATAATATGAGCAAATCATTTTATACATCCTACTCTAAGCAAAGGACTAAAGCAAGAAGTGTTAATTGTTGCATTTTATGCAGGAAAACACAGAAGAAATTCCAGATGAAGATATTCGACACTAATATAAAAGCCGTGCGCAACACAACGCACATGAAAGCCATAGGTTTATTCACAAGAACATGTCACAAAATGGATACATTTAGAAGATGGATAACAATGTAATACTTGTGCAAAATTCTAATGCTTCCATGATCGTCCTCGAAGACATGAGTACAAGTTTTTTGAACGAGCCACGAGGATTATTTATAGGCTGGAAGAAGAAGATGTTTGAACCACTAACTTGAAAAGTCAGGAATACCCCTTTACCAGGGGGTTAAATGTTACCGTAAGAATTCGATACTAAAACCAAAGCAAGTTGAAGGGGCATTGTAGTAAAGCCGACACCAAAATAAAAGCTTGGGGAGAGTTTGATCGATACCAAACCAAAGAATAGATAGTGGAGCCGGCACCAAGAAGTGGATCCAATACAAGCGAAACCGACATTAAGAGCTTGGAAGCAATAACAGGGGAACTGATACCAAAATAGAAGATCAATACCAAGGATTTAAAGGAGAATAGGACCAAAACAATGATTTTATATGTTATTGACACCAACATAAAGGAGCAAACATCTTGGTGTCGATACCAAGAAAAGATGACAATCAAGGAATTATGCCGACACCAACATGCAGTGAGCCATTAGCTTGGTGTTGGCACCGAGGAATGACGGCAAACACATAGAACCGATACCAAGAGAAGAGAATTTAAAGCATGAAGATAATACCCAAATCTAGTGCGTTAAATAGACTGATGGAACCAAATGCTAAAAACCGGTATAAGTGGAGGCAATACCAAGCACAAGAAGCAAGAATCACGAAACCAGAGCCAAATTCAGATAAAACCGAAACCAAATTCATCGAGGGAAAGCACAGAGACAAAAACAAATAAGATGATAGAAATAGCATGCTATCGACACCAACAATCTTGGTATCGATACCATTGCCCAAAGGCGGCACCAAAGGTGCAAGCGACACTCATCGGCACCAGCAGCATAGGATCGAAGCGGACGCCAAAGCCAAAGATAATTGATATGAGCCGACTGTAACACACCACATCCGTTAGTGTCACTCACAAAGGGAATGCACTAAGTTTTGTGGAGCATTATAGGTAAAAGATGCAGATAAATTACAAGACAGAATTAAAACAGCGGAAAATAAAACTTTACTTTATTGATAAAATAGTTTGTACAACAATTGTTCTCTAATATCAGAGTACCATCTGTCTTACAAAATAAAGAAGCATAAAAATACATTTATATTCCCCAATGTAGCATGAGCCAGCCATAGCAATGAAGCAACGAATCCAAAGCAAAATATCATAGAGTCTTCAAGCTTGGAAAGATGAACGGTTCAAACTTAAGCTGAGCTATTCCCTCCCTGACTACCTTGGGGGGGGGGGGGGAGAACGGAAGAAAAGAAGACGAAAGAAAAGTAGAGTCATACATAAAGCCTGAGTAAGTCTAGCTCTATTTCTAGTATGGAAATAATAAAAAGATCATGACTTGCATAAAGTGAGAACAGGAAGAATGTCCGAATAATAGTCTAACTTAGAACTAGACAATGTGACTTAAACCGAATATCCTTTCGTACCCCATTTCAAATCTCTATCTCTACACCACCTAACTAGTATCCCATCTAGTAGTCTTTATGAAATGATCATATGATAACGTGATCCCAATCCCCGAAATTCTGGTTGCTTTCAGGCGTACATATATTATTTATTACCTAGATCTAATCTAGGGTTTTCTTATCGAGTGCTTCTTAGATTCCACTAGGTTTTATGCGAATTGCTTTTCGAATTCAAGGTTTATGCCACCTAGGTCCAACTAGGGATTATGCTACCTGTCGAACAATGCCCTCTAGTCTAGGACACACTACCTAGAGTGGTATATGTTCCTAGACTTTCCCCACGTATGTATCGCAAATCGTTATCGCTTGTCTAGATGCACATGTCCTGTAATGTGCAGCCGGAGTTCCGTGTCAGGGCTACTCTAGGAATACGGAACTCGGTCGGGAGCTTTCAGATATCTGACGATGCAGATGCTAAGGTCTATTTTTCTAGTGGCTATGGTCCCACTCGACCCCTCCCTCAACTAATGAAAGGCAAACCTTGAAAAATGAGAACTATACGCTGGCCCCTATATGCCCCACTAACCTATGGCCAACCGCAACCGCAACCATAACTAGATAGCAAGTATATGGTCCGTAGGAGTTCTCCGCCTTCCCGCTTCACGTATCTCGATTGACTGAAGATGGTAGGTAGACGACGAGTTGCCATCACAGGGCTACCGTTTTCTCGTCGAATCACGCTGGTCCATCCTAGTCTTTAGGTTGCCATATTTTGCAACCAAGGCATACCCTTGGTTCTTCTAACGCAGACCTTAACCTCTGTGAGCCCAGGAGGATCATCTGCAGCCTCACAGAGGGATACCAAGAGTATCCTCACGTCCCCTCGAAGCCTCGGGCTTCGTAACCTAATTCGTTGGAGCCTTCTTTAAAATCAGACGGACGTACGCTCCTTCTCGTTTTCTACTAAGGTTTACTACTTAGTTTCTTTAACTAAGGTTTACTATTTAGTTTTCTGAATCGTTCACTTCTTTACTAAGGTTTATTACTTAGTTTTCTTAACTAAGGTTTACTACTTAGTTTCCTTCTCTCATCAAGTTGGTTAAGTGTCATTAGTCAATTCAAGTTAACTTAACCCATCCCTTTTGTCATATTAAGCTGGTTAAGTGTTATCAGTAGTTCATGTTGACTTAACACTACCACAGATCAGATTTATACTGGTTAATTGTTCTTGTTACTTAACCCTAATCATTCATGTTATATTGGTTAAGTATTTCTAACTTACTTAATCCTAACCCACTTGTCAAATCAACTTGTTATCATGGTTAAGAGTTCTAATTTTTCTTAACCTCAATCACTTGTCTCACTAACATGTTTCTATGGTTAAGTGTTCTAATTAACTTAACCTCACTCACTTATCTCACTAACATATTTCTATGGTCAAGTGTTCTAATTAACTTAACCTCAATCACTTATCTCACTAACCGGTTTCTATGGTTAAGTGTTCTAATTAACTTAACCTCAATCACTTGTCTCACTAACATGTTTTTATGGTTAAGTGTTTGAATGAACCTAACCCCCACCCATCCAATCAGTTAACATGTTGAATTCGGTTAAGTGCTCATTAAAGTTGACTTAACCCTATCAGTCCTAAGTCAGCTCTAATTGTCTTATTAGAGCACCAACCTCTCAGATTAGACAGTTATTGTTGTGGCTGCCTGTGTGCCGGTTGGTTCCGGGCAGTCTTACGCCACAACTCAGTCTAACCTCGGGTCTTTAGTGGGCTCAAGGCCTTAACCTCTCACATTGGATAGGTATCGTTGTGACAACTGGACAGCCGGGCGGGTCCGGGCAGGTTTACGTCACAACTTAATCCAACCTCTGGTTAAGCCTAATTGTGTTTTCTAATTTACATTTTAATTATGTAAATTATTCAAATTCAAATTACTGCCACATTTATTTCCAATCAATCTCATTAATTTTAGGTGTATAATCAACGCCATTTATGCCATCAATCACTTATGTGATTAATCACTAATTTATGGCAGTTTTCCTAAAAATACCATTTTTAACCCAACGTTACCCCGTCTAACATTAGGCTAACCAACTTAGCCTAATTTACGTTCGCATGATTTTTGGTATACATATTAGGCTAAAGGCTTAGCCTAATTTATGTACACAAATTGGTATAAATTAGCATAAACATGACATGGCATAATTTTGGCATTGATGACATAATAAATATGAACATAATGGGGTGAACTTGCAAAATAGCCATTTAGCCTAATTTATGTACACAAATTGGTATAAATTAGCATAAACATGACATGGCATAATTTTGGTATTGATGACATAATAAATATGAACATAATGGGGTGAACTTGCAAAATAGCCATTTAGCCTAATTTATGTACACAAATTGGTATAAATTAGCATAAACATGACATGGCATAATTTTGGGATTGATGACATAATAAATATGAACATAATGGGGTGAACTTGCAAAATAAGCGAACTCAACATATATGTGTGTTTTTAACACAGGCTATATTAACAACATACATGAGAATTAGCAATATGAACTAATCAATATACATATGTTAATTAGCAACATAGGCAAATCAACATACGTATATTTGAGTTAGCAACATAGGCTAATCAACATACACATGTGTTACTTGGTAACAAGGATTAAACATACTTGCAAATTAATCACAACATATGATAAGTGTGAACTTGAGATATGGCATAGGTTTGCATAAACTTAAACATATAGATTTGACAATTGGTCGCATGACTTTACAACGTAAACTTGCATAATAAACTTATCAATAATTCCCAATTAAACATGATAATAGAATCAAATCACTGGCATATTATACAACATGACAAACATATTACTCAATAATTCCCAATCCAACATGATAATAGAATCAAATCACTGGCATAATATTATACAACATAACCAAACATAATAAGCATCGTACTATTTTCATTTTATGGCAAAACATGATATTCATCTTATTTTCATTCCATAAATATAGCTAAACTTACAACGTAAAACGGTCTTGTCTTTCTGGGTTCTGAGGTTCTGAATTTGCAAAGCTTTCCTTTGGGAAGACGTTGCTTTGATTTATATTTGTTGTAGCTTTAATCTTTAATTTGTATTAGCTTTGTTGTTCATCTCTTTCAAGTGGAGGCTCCCTCTAGTTCTCACCCAACAGCATGGCGGCTCCAGTTCTTATTTTCATATGAATATTTAGTTGGAGACCTAGGGTCTTTTTATAGAGTTGCAAGTTAATTTGAGCCGTCGATGAAGCTAGGTTAAACCAGAACCGTCTGTTATAAAGAGAAACCAATTATGCTCACAATTACTTTCTTAATAACATTTATTATTATTTGTATGCACATTAGATACATCTTCCCTTTACACATTTATTATTAAATTTTTATGCACATTAGATACATCTCCCCTTTACACATTTATTATTAAATTTGTATGTTTATGACATAAATGCACATATGTACTAATATGTTAAATATTTGTCATAAACTTAATCAGAGAAGGCCATTTTAAAAAAACACAAATCCTTAACCAAAAATGTGCAACGCATGCTAAATGATGCGTACACGTCATATATATATGCGTGTATATATATATATATATATTATATATTTTTTCTTTTTCTTTTTATCTATCTTCCCAATTACCCATTTTCACACTAAACCACTTTTTGAATTGCGTTCACACTAGGCCATTTTTAAGCCATTCCCCTAAAACAAAAATATGGTGCTAGCGGGGATCGAACTCTGTACCCCTTGTATGCACGTCACATGTTCTAACCAGATGAGCTACCAAGTCTCTTGCTTACAACCCTTAGAACAATGCTAAACATTGATTCTTTTCTTATTTCATGTTTTGCTGCAATATTTAATTTAAAGATATTTTTTTCATACGGAGTCCAATTCACACAAACTCGGACTCTATCTCAACCAGAATTCCGAGATGAACACAACGGTGAAATCCGTTTCCCTTGATTCTTTCATCTTGAATTAATTATTCTTTAATTTGTGAATCTTAGTGTTACAGAATTACGGGGTGTTACATTCTCCCCCACTTAAAAGGATTTCGTCCCCGAAATCTTCTAGTTAGGAAGAATGTGTCCTACCATCCAATCACCCATCTACTCAACCATTCAATCACAGGCATTCATGGTCCTTAAAAGATTTCTAATGCTTTCATGTTCATATGCATAGTGTGTGTATATGTCTTTATCTAATGCAAAATCAGGCGGTCTACTGATTCAGTTGACCTCCTTAATGCGAATTATGTCAGTGTCATGCGTCCAATCATGTATGCAAGCATCCCTAGTTATGTAAATACTACATGTGTGCATGGCCATTCATCCATATGCAACATCCATATGATAACATATCAAGTTCAACTTACAAACAAATACATATCTGTAAATGCAATATGAAAGCGTCCGAACTGATCTAGTGCCTAATACGTATGCATATGCATTCACGAGCAACCATTACCAACCACTCGCAACCATTAACCATAACATGTTTCAAATACATGTTTACATCCAAAAGAGTTTCTACCTAAGGATCGAAGATACGACCTAGAGGATATACTTTGGAAAGAGAGAAACAATTATGTGTAAAGCTCCTACAAAAAGAAATCAAGGATGTACCCTTAAGAAAAAGGGTATGATGCTAGTATCTAGTTTTCTTGAGCTTTACTCCACTGTATCTTAACTAATTTAACTTCACGATTGTGAAGTTTCTTGACCTCCATTTCCATAATCAACAGATGTCAGCCATGATACCACGTGAATGTACTAGGATGATTAGAGGTATCCCTCTTATCCATCATGCCATAACTATAAGGGTCAAAAGGTCACTACGTGCTTTTTAGAACTATTCATCTCTCACGCAAACCATCCTAGTCGAACTCGACATTCCTCAAGTACAAGCCCCAAAGGCATAAACCAATATCAGACAAGCACCCAAGGAATATCTCCTCCGAATTTAGACGATCTACGTGAGATGATATAAGCAAACTCGGTAGCTATTCTCAAATCCCTACTAACCAAAAATAAATTGGTCGAACCACCAATTGGATTTGAGACTCTAGTGGGATCTTTTCACTATACAAGTACTAAAGTGCAGAGACTCAACTATGGCAGAAAATATGAACAAATGTGAAGCGCTAAAACCGAAAGAGTACGAACAGAAAAAACAAGACTCTTCCAACAGAACTTTACTGCCTTTCTCCTAGGTACGCTTAGTAGTGAAAGCATGTACTCGCCCTTCTGAAAACCTTCTCCTTTATTCTTACTTTTATGCCCTATTCTGCTATAGTAAAGATACTTCCTCTTGTCTTAGGTTTTATAATTCCTTCCTCCTTCGTGAGCTAAATATACATCCATGAATTCCTCATCCTTAGGTTGTGCTCCTTTTCAAAACTCCTCATCCTCTTCCCTGTGTAGTCATGTTGACAAATCTCTCAAAAGCTGCCTCCATCGTACAGAAAATCCCTATAAGCTTCGAAAGAAAAATGCCCGTAGATGAAACACTACGGCTATGGATGGAAGCCGGGCACTACTTTGCCCTTCGATGAGGTTACCTCCCAGAAAGCCAGGAGCCCCAGAGACTCAAGAAAGAAGGAGACAAGAATTTAAACAGAGGAAGAGAAGACAGTGCATATGGCTTTGGGGAATATTTCTTTAAAACAAATCTTTTCTCTTGAAAATGCTTCTTTAAAAATCGTTTTGAAAATAATTTTTCAAATCCTTTATCTGATCTGGTAACCTTCAGTTCTGATACCACGTGTAGCACCCCACATCCGTTAGTGTCACTCACAAAGGGAATGCACTAAGTTTTGTGGAGCATTATAGGTAAAATATGCAGATAAATTACAAGAAAGAATTAAAACAGCGGAAAATAAAACTTTACTTTATTGATAAAATAGTTTGTACAACAATTGTTCTCTAATATCAGAGTATCATCTGTCTTACAAAATAAAGAAGCATAAAAATACATTTATATTCCCCAATGTAGCATGAGCCAGCCATAGCAATGAAGCAACGAATCCAAAGCAAAATATCATAGAGTCTTCAAGCTTGGAAAGATGAACAGTCCAAACTTAAGCTGAGCTATTCCCTCCCTGACTACCTTGGGGGGGAGAACGGAAGAAAAGAAGACGAAAGAAAAGTAGAGTCAGACATAAAGCCTGAGTAAGTCTAGCTCTATTTCTAGTATGGAAATAGTAAAAAGACCATGACTTGCATAAAGTGAGAACAGGACGAATGTCAGAATAATAGTCTAACTTAGAACTAGATAAGGTGACTTAAACCGAATATCCTTTCGTACCCCATTTCAAATCTCTATCTCTGCACCACCTAACTAGTATCCCATCTAGTAGTCTTTATGAAATGATCATATGATAACGTGATCCCAATCCCCGAAATTCTGGTTGCTTTCAGGCGTACATTTATTATTTATTACCTAGATCTAATCTAGGGTTTTCTTATCGAGTGCTTCTTAGATTCCACTAGGGTTTACGTGAATTGCTTTTCGGATTCAGGGTTTATGCCACCTAGGTCCAACTAGAGATTACGCTACCTGTCGAACGATGCCCTCTAGTCTAGGACACACTACCTAGAGTGGTATATGTTCCTAGACTTTCCCCACGTATGTATCGCGAATCGTTATCGCTTGTCTAGATGCACATGTCCTGTAATGTGCGGCCGGAGTTCCGTGTCAGGGCTACTCTAGGAATACGGAACTCGGTCGGGAGCTTTCAGATATCTGACGATGCAGAGGCTAAGGTCTGTTTTTCTAGTGGCTATGGTCCCACTCGACCCCTCCCTCAACTAATGAAAGGCAAACCTTGAAAAATGAGAACTATACGCTGGCCCCTATATGCCCCCACTAACCTATGGCCAACCGCAACCGCAACCATAACTAGATAGCAAGTATATGGTCCGTAGGAGTTCTTCGCCTTCCCGCTTCACGTATCTCGATTGACTGAAGATGGTAGGTAGACGACGAGTTGCTATCACAGGGCTACCGTTTTCTCGTCGAATCACGCTGGTCCATCCTAGTCTTTATGTTGCCATATTTTGCAACCAAGGCATACCCTTGGTTCTTCTAACGCAGACCTTAACCTCTGTGAGCCCAGGAGGATCATCTGCAGCCTCACAGAGGGATACCAAGAGTATCCTCACGTCCCCTCGAAGCCTCGGGCTTCGTAACCTAATTCGTTGGAGCCTTCTTTAAAATCAGACGGACGTACGCTCCTTCTCGTTTTCTACTATGGTTTACTACTTAGTTTCTATAACTAAGGTTTACTACTTAGTTTTCTGAATCGTTCACTTCTTTACTAAGGTTTATTACTTAGTTTTCTTAACTAAGGTTTACTACTTAGTTTCCTTCTCTCATCAAGTTGGTTAAGTGTCATTAGTCAATTCAAGTTAACTTAACCCATCCCTTTTGTCATATTAAGCTGGTTAAGTGTTATCAGTAGTTCATGTTGACTTAACCCTACCACAGATCAGATTTATACTGGTTAATTGTTCTTGTTACTTAATCCTAATCATTCATGTTATATTGGTTAAGTATTTCTAACTTACTTAATCCTAACCCACTTGTCAAATCAACTTGTTATCATGGTTAAGAGTTCTATTTTTTCTTAACCTCAATCACTTGTCTCACTAACATGTTTCTATGGTTAAGTGTTCTAATTAACTTAACCTCACTCACTTATCTCACTAACATATTTCTATGGTCAAGTGTTCTAATTAACTTAACCTCAATCACTTATCTTACTAACCGGTTTCTATGGTTAAGTGTTCTAATTAACTTAACCTCAATCACTTGTCTCACTAACATGTTTTTATGGTTAAGTGTTTGAATGAACCTAACCCCCACCCATCCAATCAGTTAACATGTTGAATTCGGTTAAGTATTCATTAAAGTTGACTTAACCCTATCAGTCCTAACTCAGCTCTAATTGTCTTATTAGAGCACCAACCTCTCAGATTAGACAGTTATTGTTGTGGCTGCCTGTGTGCTGGTTGGTTCCGGGCAGTCTTACGCCACAACTCAGTCTAACCTCGGGTCTTTTGTGGGCTTAAGGCCTTAACCTCTCACATTGGATAGGTATCGTTGTGACAACTGGACAACCGGGCGGGTCCGGGCAGGTTTACGTCACAACTTAATCCAACCTCGGGTTAAGCCTAATTGTGTTTTCTAATTTGCATTTTAATTATGTAAATTATTCAAATTCAAATTACTGCCACATTTATTTCCAATCAATCTCATTAATTTTAGGTGTATAATCAATGCCATTTATGCCATCAATCACTTATGTGATTAATGACTAATTTATGGCAGTTTTCCTAAAAATACCATTTTTAACCCAACGTTACCCCGTCTAACATTAGGCTAACCAACTTAGCCTAATTTACGTTCGCATGATTTTTGGTATACATATTAGGCTAAAGGCTTAGCCTAATTTATGTACACAAATTGGTATAAATTAGCATAAACATGACATGGCATAATTTTGGCATTGATGACATAATAAATATGAACATAATGGGGTGAACTTGCAAAATAGCCATTTAGCCTAATTTATGTACACAAATTGGTATAAATTAGCATAAACATGACATGGCATAATTTTGGTATTGATGACATAATAAATATGAACATAATGGGGTGAACTTGCAAAATAGCCATTTAGCCTAATTTATGTACACAAATTGGTATAAATTAGCATAAACATGACATGGCATAATTTTGGGATTGATGACATAATAAGTATGAACATAATGGGGTGAACTTGCAAAATAAGCGAACTCAACATATATGTGTGTTTTTAACACAGGCTATATTAACAACATACATGAGAATTAGCAATATGAACTAATCAATATACATATGTTAATTAGCAACATAGGCAAATCAACATACGTATATGTGAGTTAGCAACATAGGCTAATCAACATACACATGTGTTACTTGGTAACAAGGATTAAACATACTTGCAAATTAATCACAACATATGATAAGTGTGAACTTGAGATATGGCATAGGTTTGCATAAACTTAAACATATAGATTTGACAATTGGTCGCATGACTTTACAACGTAAACTTGCATAATAAACTTATCAATAATTCCCAATTAAACATGATAATAGAATCAAATCACTGGCATATTATACAACATGACAAACATATTACTCAATAATTCCCAATCCAGCATGATAATAGAATCAAATCACTGGCATAATATTATACAACATAACCAAACATAATAAGCATCGTACTATTTTCATTTTATGGCAAAACATGATATTCATCTTATTTGCATTCCATAAATATAGCTAAACTTACAACGTAAAACGGTCTTGTCTTTCTGGGTTCTGAGGTTCTGAATTTGCAAAGCTTTCCTTTGGGAAGACGTTGCTTTTATTTATATTTGTTGTAGCTTTAATCTTTAATTTGTATTAGCTTTGTTGTTCATCTCTTTCAAGTGGAGGCTCCCTCTAGTTCTCACCCAACAGCATGGCGGCTCCAGTTCTTATTTTCATATGAATATTTAGTTGGAGACCTAGGGTCTTTTTATAGAGTTGCAAGTTAATTTGAGCCGTCGATGAAGCTAGGTTAAACCAGAACCGTCTGTTATAAAGAGAAGCCAATTATGCTCACAATTACTTTCTTAATAACATTTATTATTATTTGTATGCACATTAGATACATCTTCCCTTTACACATTTATTATTAAATTTGTATGCACATTAGATACATCTCCCCTTTACACATTTATTATTAAATTTGTATGTTTATGACATAAATGCACATATGTACTAATATGTTAAATATTTGTCATAAACTTAATCAGAGAAGGCCATTTTAAAAAAACACAAATCCTTAACCAAAAATGTGCAACGCATGCTAAATGATGCGTACACGTCATATATACATATATGCGTATATATATATATATATATATATTATATATATATTTTTTTCTTCTTCTTTTTATCTATCTTCCCAATTACCCATTTTCACACTAAACCACTTTTTAATTGCGTTCACACTAGGCCATTTTTAAGCCATTCCCCTAAAACAAAAATATGGTGCTAGCGAGGATCGAACTCTGTACCCCTTGTATGCACGTCACATGTTCTAACCAGATGAGATACCAAGTCTCTTGCATACAATCCTTAGAACAATGCTAAACATTGATTCTTTTCTTATTTCATGTTTTGCTGCAATATTTAATTTAAATATATCTTTTTCATACGGAGTCCAATTCACACAAACTCGGACTCTATCTCAACCAGAATTCCGAGATGAAAACAACGGTGAAATCCGTTTCCCTTAATTCTTTCATCTTGAATTAATTATTCTTTAATTTGTGAATCTTAGTGTTACAGAATTACGAGGTGTTACATTCTCCCCTACTTAAAAGGATTTCGTCCCTGAAATCTTCTAGTTAGGAAGAATGTGTCCTACCATCCAAACACCCATCTACTCAACCATTCAATCACATGCATTCATGGTCCTTAAAAGATTCCTAATGCTTTCATGTTCATATGCATAGTGTGTGTATATGTCTTTATCTAATGCAAAATCAGGCGGTCTACTGATTCAGTTGACCTCCTTAATGCGAATTATGTCAGTGTCATGCGTCCAACCATGTATGCAAGCATCCCTAGTTATGTAAATACTACATGTGTGCATAGCCATTCATCCATATGCAACATCCATATGATAACATATCAAGTTCAACTTACAAACAAATACATATCTGTAAATGCAATATGAAAGCGTCCGAACTGATCTAGTGCCTAACACGTATGCATATGCATTCACGAGCAACCATTAGCAACCACTCGCAACCATCAACCATAACATGTTTCAAATACATGTTTACATCCAAAAGAGTTTCTACCTAAGGATCGAAGATACGACCTAGAGGATATACTTTGGAAAGAGAGAAACAATTATGTGTAAAGCTCCTACAAAAAGAAATCAAGGATGTACCCTTAAGAAAAAGGGTATGATGCTAGAATCTAGTTTTCTTGAGCTTTACTCCACTGTATCTTAACTAATTTAACTTCACGATTGTGAAGTTTCTTGACCTCCATTTCCAAAATCAACAGATGTCAGCCATGATACCACGTGTATGTACTAGGATGGTTAGAGGTATCCCTCTTATCCATCATGCCATAACTATAAGGGTCAAAAGGTCACTACGTGCTTTTTAGAACTATTCATCTCTCACGCAAACCATCCTAGTCGAACTCGACATTCCTCAAGTACAAGCCCCAAAGGCCTAAAACAATATCAGACAAGCACCCAAGGAATATCTCCTCCGAATTTAGACGATCTACGTGAGATGATATAAGCAAACTCGGTAGCTATTCTCAAATCCCTACTAACCAAAAATAAATTGGTCGAACCACCAATTGGATTTGAGACTCTAGTTGGATCTTTTCACTATACAAGTACTAAGGTGCAGAGACTCAACTATGGAAGCAAATATGAACAAATGTGAAGCGCTAAAACCGAAAGAGTACGAACAGAAAAAACAAGACTCTTCCAACATAACTTTACTGCCTTTCTCCTAGGTACGCTTAGTAGTGAAAGCATGTACTCGCCCTTCTGAAAACCTTCTCCTTTATTCTTACTTGTATGCCCTATTCTGCTATAGTAAAGATACTTCCTCTTGTCTTAGGTTTTATAATTCCTTCCTCCTTCGTGAGCTAAATATACATCCATGAATTCCTCATCCTTGGGTTGTGATCCTTTTCAAAACTCCTCATCCTCTTCCCTGTGTAATCATGTTGACAAATCTCTCAAAAGTTGCCTCCATCGTACAGAAAATCCCTATAAGCTTCGAAAGAAAAATGCCCGTAGATGAAACACTACGGCTATGGATGGAAGCCGGGCACTACTTTGCCCTTCGATGAGGTTACCTCCCAGAAAGCCAGGAGCCCCAGAGACTCAAGAAAGAAGGAGACAAGAATTTAAACAGAGGAAGAGAAGACAGTGCATATAGCTTTGGGGAATATGTCTTTAAAACAAATCTTTTCTCTTGAAAATGCTTCTTTAAAAATCATTTTGAAAATAATTTTTCAAATCCTTTATCTGATCTGGTAACCTTCAGCTCTGATACCACGTGTAGCACCCCACATCCGTTAGTGTCACTCACAAAGGGAATGCACTAAGTTTTGTGGAGCATTATAGGTAAAAGATGCAGATAAATTACAAGACAGAATTAAAACAGCGGAAAATAAAACTTTACTTTATTGATAAAATAGTTTGTACAACAATTGTTCTCTAATATCAGAGTATCATCTGTATTACAAAATAAAGAAGCATAAAAATACATTTATATTCCCCAATGTAGCATGAGCCAGCCATAGCAATGAAGCAACGAATCCAAAGCAAAATATCATAGAGTCTTCAAGCTTGGAAAGATGAACGGTCCAAACTTAAGCTGAGCTATTCCCTCCCTGACTACCTTGGGGGGGGGGGGAGAACGGAAGAAAAGAAGACGAAAGAAAAGTAGAGTCAGACATAAAGCCTGAGTAAGTCTAGCTCTATTTCTAGTATGGAAATAATAAAAAGATCATGACTTGCATAAAGTGAGAACAGGACGAATGTCAGAATAATAGTCTAACTTAGAACTAGATAAGGTGACTTAAACCGAATATCCTTTCGTACCCCATTTCAAATCTCTATCTCTTCACCACCTAACTAGTATCCCATCTAGTAGTCTTTATGAAATGATCATATGATAACGTGATCCCAATCCCCAAAATTCTGGTTGGTTTCAGGCGTACATTTATTATTTATTACCTAGATCTAACCTAGGGTTTTCTTATCGAGTGCTTCTTAGATTCCACTACGGTTTACGCGAATTGCTTTTCGGATTCAGGGTTTATGCCACCTAGGTCCAACTAGGCATTATGCTACCTGTCGAACGATGCACTCTAGTCTAGGACACACTACCTAGAGTGGTATATGTTCCTAGACTTTCCCCACGTATGTATCGCGAATTGTTATCGCTTGTCTAGATGCACATGTCCTGTAATGTGCGGCCGGAGTTCCGTGTCAGGGCTACTCTAGGAATACGGAACTCAGACGGGAGCTTTTAAATATCTGACGATGCAGATGTTAAGGTCTGTTTTTCTAGTGGCTATGGTCCCACTCGACCCCTCCCTCAACTAATGAAGGCAAACCTTGAAAAATGAGAACTATACGCTGGCCCCTATATGCCCTCACTAACCTATGGCCAACCGCAACCGCAACCATAACTAGATAGCAAGTATATGGTCCGTAGGAGTTCTCCGCCTTCCCGCTTCACGTATTTTGATTGACTGAAGATGGTAGGTAGACGACGAGTTGCTATCACAGGGCTACCATTTTCTCGTCGAATCACGCTGGTCCATCCTAGTCTTTAGGTTGCCATATTTTGCAACCAAGGCATACCCTTGGTTCTTCTAACGCGGACCTTAACCTCTGTGAGCCCAGGAGGAACATCTGCAGCCTCACAGAGGGATACCAAGAGTATCCTCACGTCCCCTCGAAGCCTCGGGCTTTGTAACCTAATTCGTTGGAGCCTTCTTTAAAATCAGACGGACGTACGCTCCTTCTCGTTTTCTACTAAGGTTTACTACTTAGTTTATTTAACTAAGGTTTACTACTTAGTTTTCTGAATCGTTCACTTCTTTACTAAGGTTTATTACTTAGTTTTCTTAACTAAGGTTTACTACTTAGTTTCCTACTCTCATCAAGTTGGTTAAGTGTCATTAGTCAATTCAAGTTAACTTAACCCATCCCTTTTGTCATATTAAGCTGGTTAAGTGTTATCAGTAGTTCATGTTGACTTAACCCTACCACAGATCAGATTTATACTGGTTAAGTGTTCTTGTTACTTAACCCTAATCATTCATGTTATATTGGTTAAGTATTTCTAACTTACTTAATCCTAACCCACTTGTCAAATCAACTTGTTATCATGGTTAAGAGTTCTAATTTTTCTTAACCTCAATCACTTGTCTCACTAACATGTTTCTATGGTTAAGTGTTCTAATTAACTTAACCTCACTCACTTATCTCACTAACATATTTCTATGGTCAAGTGTTCTAATTAACTTAACCTCAATCACTTATCTTACTAACCGGTTTCTATGGTTAAGTGTTCTAATTAACTTAACCTCAATCACTTGTCTCACTAACATGTTTTTATGGTTAAGTGTTTGAATGAACCTAACCCCCACCCATCCAATCAGTTAACATGTTGAATTCGGTTAAGTATTCATTAAAGTTGACTTAACCCTATCAGTCCTAACTCAGCTCTAATTGTCTTATTAGAGCACCAACCTCTCAGATTAGACAGTTATTTTTGTGGATGCCTGTGTGCCGGTTGGTTCCGGGCAGTCTTACGCCACAACTCAGTCTAACCTCGGGTCTTTAGTGGGCTCAAGGCCTTAACCTCTCACATTGGATAGGTATCGTTGTGACAAATGGACAGCCGGGCGGGTCCGGGCAAGTTTACGTCACAACTTAATCCAACCTCGGGTTAAGCCTAATTGTGTTTTCTAATTTACATTTTAATTATGTAAATTATTCAAATTCAAATTACTGCCACATTTATTTCCAATCAATCTCATTAATTTTAGGTGTATAATCAATGCCATTTATGCCATCAATCACTTATGTGATTAATGACTAATTTATGGCAGTTTTCCTAAAAATACCATTTTTAACCCAACGTTACCCCGTCTAACATTAGGCTAACCAACTTAGCCTAATTTACGTTCGCATGATTTTTGGTATACATATTAGGCTAAAGGCTTAGCCTAATTTATGTACACAAATTGGTATAAATTAGCATAAACATGACATGGCATAATTTTGGCATTGATGACATAATAAATATGAACATAATGGGGTGAACTTGCAAAATAGCCATTTAGCCTAATTTATGTACACAAATTGGTATAAATTAGCATAAACATGACATGGCATAATTTTGGTATTGATGACATAATAAATATGAACATAATGGGGTGAACTTGCAAAATAGCCATTTAGCCTAATTTATGTACACAAATTGGTATAAATTAGCATAAACATGACATGGCATAATTTTGGGATTGATGACATAATAAATATGAACATAATGGGGTGAACTTGCAAAATAAGCGAACTCAACATATATGTGTGTTTTTAACACAGGCTATATTAACAACATACATGAGAATTAGCAATATGAACTAATCAATATACATATGTTAATTAGCAACATAGGCAAATCAACATACTTATATGTGAGTTAGCAACATAGGCTAATCAACATACACATGTGTTACTTGGTAACAAGGATTAAACATACTTGCAAATTAATCATAACACATGATAAGTGTGAACTTGAGATATGGCATAGGTTTGCATAAACTTAAACATATAGATTTGACAATTGGTCGCATGACTTTACAACGTAAACTTGCATAATAAACTTATCAATAATTCCCAATTAAACATGATAATAGAATCAAATCACTGGCATATTATACAACATGACAAACATATTACTCAATAATTCCCAATCCAACATGATAATAGAATCAAATCACTGGCATAATATTATACAACATAACCAAACATAATAAGCATCGTACTATTTTCATTTTATGGCAAAACATGATATTCATCTTATTTGCATTCCATAAATATAGCTAAACTTACAACGTAAGACGGTCTTGTCTTTCTGGGTTCTGAGGTTCTGAATTTGCAAAGCTTTCCTTTGGGAAGACGTTGCTTTGATTTATATTTGTTGTAGCTTTAATCTTTAATTTGTATTAGCTTTGTTGTTCATCTCTTTCAAGTGGAGGCTCCCTCTAGTTCTCACCCAACAGCATGGCGGCTCCAGTTCTTATTTTCATATGAATATTTAGTTGGAGACCTAGGGTCTTTTTATAGAGTTGCAAGTTAATTAGAGCCATCGATGAAGCTAGGTTAAACCAGAACCGTCCGTTATAAAGAGAAGCATATTATGCTTACAATTACTTTCTTAATAACATTTATTATTATTTGTATGCACATTAGATACATCTTCCCTTTACACATTTATTATTAAATTTGTATGCACATTTATTATTAAATTTGTATGTTTATGACATAAATGCACATATGTACTAATATGTTAAATATTTGTCATAAACTTAATCAGAGAAGGCCATTTTAAAAAAACACAAATCCTTAACCAAAAATGTGCAACGTATGCTAAATGATGCGTACACGTCATATATATATATATATATATATGCGTATATATATATATATATATATTATATATATATATATATTTTTTTTTCTTTTTATCTATCTTCCCAATTACCCATTTTCACATTAAACCACTTTTTGAATTGCGTTCACACTAGGCCATTTTTAAGCCATTCCCCTAAAACAAAAATTTGGTGCTAGCGGGGATCGAACTTTGTACCCCTTGTATGCATGTCACATGTTCTAACCAGATGAGCTACCAAGTCTCTTGCTTACAACCCTTAGAACAATGCTAAACATTGATTTTTTTTTCTTATTTCATGTTTTGCTGCAATATTTAATTTAAAGATATCTTTTTCATACGGAGTCCAATTCACACAAACTCGGACTCTATCTCAACCAGAATTCCGAGATGAACATAACGGTGAAATCCGTTTCCCTTAATTCTTTCATCTTTAATTAATTATTCTTTAATTTGTGAATCTTAGTGTTACAGAATTACGGGGTGTTACACCGACACCAAGTGGTTGGTATGAAATAAGGATTTCCCACCCGATTGCTATAAAATGGGGTCCAAATCCTCTATAAATAAGACCCCAGAGGTCACATTTTGGGGGCTTTTCCCCATTCCAAAATCTTATACTCAATTCTTAGAGTCAAAATCCTAATTTAGAAACCAAATAAGGGATTTTCTCATCAATTGTAATACACTCATGATAAATAAAAAAGGAAAATCGAGATTATACTTATTCTTGATTCTGTAATCATACTGTGACCAAATTGGTTTAACATGGAGTTATCAACTAATCCCATATACGAAAGATTTAAGCGCAAGCACGTCGGAAGGAGAATCATCAAGCAAAATCGATGATTCTTCCCTCATGATTCACACTTGTGCCTTAATCTTTTTGAATATGTCTAACATACCATAGCATTCAAATGACTTATCGTTGCCTTATAACTCGATAATGACATAAACAAGGCCTTTCGTGGGCTGGATTGATGTGGAAGTATCACCTTTTATTATTAAAGGTTATGATACATCATCAAATGTGAATATTATGATACCGTAGCCTGTTTCCTCTTAACACAATGTACATTATTTTATCTTGAATCTAGGGTACACCTTTGTATCAAGGTTTCCTATGCATATGAAAGAGTCATAACATGGATACCCTCAAACCTTAATGCAGGTAGTTATAATGTCATCCTCGATATTACCCTGCTTCACTTGCAAATACACCGTCGATACACTCAAAAGAGCGTAGAACTTACACTCAAGGGGAAGCATCAATATTCTAGGAGACAATTAAATCTCGATTAATTAAAAGTGTATTATGTTTATACTCAGCATATCTTATGTCGACCTACTTATTAAGGGCGTCCTCTAGTTTGATCATCCTCTAATTTCATTACATATGTTCTATCAGTTCTCGATTGGGTGTTGACGATTTTTATCGTTAACAATTATATTGCGAGTGAGGCCATAAGTGGTTGTATAGTTATAACCTACTTCCTTTATTAATAGGGCATTGAGTAGTTGGAGAGTCCGCCTCTTAGTTTTGGTATCTGTTTGAATGGTGTTTTAAAGGCTTCATACTTATGCGTAAAAGTTCTATCTCGGTATATTATGATAATCTATCTTTGGGAAGTACCTTGGGTATATTAGTTAATCATCATGTGTAATCCTCGCAAGACTAGGTAAAAATTACTAGTCTTGTTAGATATATGATTTTGGTGACCAAACGGGATGCATTTGTGTATTGTAGACAGTGTTATACATTTTCTACTCATCTTGACTTATCGTTATGAACCCCTTCCTCATAAAAAGTCTTAGTTTTATTTTAGGGAAGACGGTCTTTACAAGCATTCAAGTTTGGTTTTCTGTTCTTGCTCTCTCA
The DNA here is from genome assembly GCA_030737875.1 of Allium sativum. Lineage (NCBI taxonomy): Eukaryota > Viridiplantae > Streptophyta > Magnoliopsida > Asparagales > Amaryllidaceae > Allium > Allium sativum. The sequence continues at coordinate 314,777,705 of CM060913.1, forward strand.
TGCTCAGTATTGATGTGACGATTCACTTTTAAGGTAGTTACCTTAGTCAATACTTGTTATCCTATCTTGTTCCCGTTGTGATTTAGTTTTATTATCCTCTGATTATGCTCATGCTCATTATTTGCGGGCATCATATTTATTCTCTCTGTGCTTGGATGGGTTTGAGTTGATTTTTGTCGAAATTCAAGCTCAAAAAATTATGGAGTGTTAAAATTAATATTTTAATTTAGCCTAAACTAGATCTAGGATCAACCTAAATATAAAGCCTGTTGTAGCAGTAGATCCTCAAGCGATGAGCCTAAAATGGTCTACTAGCCGGTAATTTCGATATGAATATAATATACAACCTTGAAAATTGCGTCCAAATTCTCTCAAACTTCTTTCTTTCCTTCCTCATCCCTCATTTCACCTACTCCTATCTTTATTTTCCTCTTCTTTTTTGTAGTAGCCTTCCTCCTTTATTTTACTACTGTGCGATGTTATTCTTCTCTCTCCCTACTAAAAGCAATAATAATCTCACCAAACCCTTGCATTGGTTTTTTTCATTGATTCTCTCCCCACCAATACTTTAAGATCTCAATTTCTTCCCTTCAATAATTCCTTAACCCATAGCACATATTTGCACTACTTGTTGTTCTTCCTCATTTCATTTAGTTCTCATCACTAGAGAGGCCATTTGGTTGGACTGGAATGAGCAGAAGGTTCCTTCACTTAAGGGCGAAAAGAACTAGTTGTAGCAGTAGAATTTACAATGGCCATTTATTTTGATCTTTTAGAATGAAATCATTTTCTGCATTGTATATGTCGTTACAAAGTCTTACAAGAGTATATATTTGATGAATGCAACCATTGATATGGATATGAAGATTGAGTTGTATAATGATTGTCTTACTAAGGAGGATTTCATTGAGATTTAGGAGGCATTCGTAGTGTACGTGAGTTGAATGATCTTGTAATTGATCGGCTTGGAGATTTTGTAGCAAATGTTTGTTCCCTAGAGGTTGGAATTTAAAAAATGGATGATTCACGTAACATAACTAGTTTTTGGGTACCCTGGGTAAGTAGATTTTACGAGTTTAATAATTTTAAACTTGAGAACGTTAAAATATGAATTTGAGACCCTTACTCGTGCAGTGATCCAAGATGAGAAATAAAGAAAATTATGGGTTATGAAGAAATTGACATGTATTGGAGATTTGGAGAAAATTAAATTCATTTAGAATTATAAGAAAATTTATTCTGATTCATGTTAAAAAATTATATTTTTGATAGTTCAAATAAATATATTGAAGATATAAAATATTGATTAACAATCAATATTTAAGTGAACATGTATTTTTAATATGTAGTGTTTATATTAACAAGATAAATAATAATTTAAGAATTTGCATTTGGAAAATGTAATATGTTGAAATTAAATAATAAAATAAAATTTGTGTTTAAAACCAAGTTTGGAAATGATTAAGTAAATTTGAAAATAATAGTATAGTGTTGAATTGTGTCAAGATGGATAGATCGTTGTTAAAAGTGAATTTTAGCAATAATAACAAAAATTGTAGAATTTTGTGTTGTTAATAAAATATTGATTGAAATCAATATTTTATGTCAAAACTATTTTTATATGATTGCACAAATCTTTTATGTTAAAATAATGTGTTCTGTACAAATTTTAGAATGGAAGATGTATGTTGTTCATAAAATAACAAAGCATACATTTTGAATTAGAATTGTGAATTTTTGGTGTTAATATATTAAGATATATGTTAAATTATGTTAAAATTATATTTTAACAAGTTGTATGATTTTTAATAGGCTTAAATAATGCAAGTATATGTATTAATTAGAGAAATTGTGTAAATTCTATTGTTAAAACATAGGTTTTGAATATGTAAGTATGTAAACAAACCTTTTGTGGACATGTAATTTTTTTTATTTGCCATGAAAATAATGTCAAAAAGGGTTCAAAAGTTTTTTTAACAAGTTGTGACTTGTTTGGGAAAAATACTAGATGTGTTAGTATAAACAATAGTAAGAATAGTATTAGTTTGTGTTATTTGTAACATAATGGCCTAACTATCAAGATTTAGTATGAAAAGGGCTTTTGGATTGATTAGAGAACAAAGCCCAAGCCATATGCGAAATTATAGAATCTGGGAAGAATAGAAGGGGGAAAGATACGTATAATTTTACTTTCCCTTTTTTAGTTTTCTCTTCTCTCTTCCTAATCTTCTCAATGCTTGGAGAAGAGAAAAGAGAGAAATAAGAATCTATCCATCCAAATCATTCCCCTTTAAGGAAAGAAACCAGAATAAAAAGCTAATAATGTTCATTTAATTTGAGATTCAATTCAAGCTTGGGAGCTATCCTCCAATTATGGAAATAAAAGTTTTAGCAATAATTCTTGGTTGCATGTCAGTGTTTCTCCTTCCTACAAGATGAGGATGCCTAATGCTCTCTCCTTACTGTTAATTCCAGGTTAATCTCCTCAAAACCAATCAATGTGTGTAAATTTCACTCGATCTAGCTGAAAATTGCTTTTGCTTGTAAATTATTGCTGTTTGTTTTGAGTTTCGTCCATGTAAAACTCAAGTTTTGTCTTAAGCAAAATTTCAGATTTGAAAACTCTTTTTATCGTAACTTTATCGTTTCTAATAGAAATCTGAAAATTCTTGAAGTTTGGGAAACCATAGAATTTTAGTTACAAGTTTTGAGTTTTTTGTGATTATATTGTTTATATGGTGAAATTTTGATGTTTCCTTGCTGGTCTGTCATTGATAGACAAAATACACATATTTTATCTGAAAACTATTTTAATCATAACTTTCACATTATTGTTCGGAATTCATAAATTTTTTAAGTTATGAAAACCTTAGAATTTAAGCTACAACTTTCATTTTTTTTTTTTGAGTTTTATGTTATTTTGTTTTTATATGGTGAAAATTTGATGTTTCCTCACTGGCCTGTCATTAATAGATAGGATATACATATTTTATCTAAAAATTATTTCAATCATAACTTTCACGTTATTGATCAGAATTTAGTAATTTAGGAAGATTTTGAAACTTTAGAGTTTAAGCTACAATTTCGTGTTTTGGGTTTTGTGTGATTATGTTGTTTATATGGTGAAAATTTGATCTTTCTTCATTGGGCTGTAATTGATAGATAAAATATACAAATTGAAACACCCCACCTCAGTTAAGGTCACTCGCAAAGGGAATGCCCTAATTTTGGTGGAGGTTTATAAGTATAAGTCACAGATATACAAGACAGATATAAATACACATATTTTTAAACAGCGGAAACAACAGCAACTTTTATTTCATCAAAATACGTGTTACACAAACCACACCATAATTGTCTTACAGTACTTCCAAAAACATTACATTTCCATAACTGTCTTGATTAACAAAGAAGCATAAAACATAAAGTAAACCAACAAAATCCCCATAATGATATCCAAAGCCATGATCCAAGCAAAAGAGATCCAAACCGTACATCTACTGTCTTCAAGCTTGCAAAAGAGTCTGACTAGGCTGAGTTGTTTCCTCCCTGTGGACCTGGGGGGAAGGGGAACGAAAGGAAAGAAGACAAAAAGAAAAACGGAGTCAGACATAAAGCCTGAGTAAATCTAGTGACTTTTCCGTATGTGAATAAGAAAAGGATATGATAGACATAAACTGAAAACAGGATAGTATCATAACTAAGGGAGTGTAGTCTAGAGTCGAATATACTATCGAACCCACACCATATCTCTGCATTTACTAGTATTACTCTAACCGGAACCCCATGCTGAGGGTGAAGTGATCCTTTTTGTTTTCTAAAGACCGGCTCCTACTCGTACGTGTGTCTTACGGCTACCCCAAGAAGTGTAGATACCTATGCTGGTCCCACCATGGGGTGTATCAAGACCCATGGTGGCGGCCCTGACACAATTACTAGAAGGCATAGGATATACTACTGGTGCCCCCAGTGCCCTGCTTGTCTGCTCCGGAGTGCGTGCACGATCGCACACCGTTAGACCTACACTGTGCACCTAACATTGCCATTATTTGACCGCTTACAATCAGCCCAGTAATCGTGCCCCACCCTGCCTAGTTTCAGGGTACCGTTGATACCTAAATTGGGTTACTACTGAAACGGGTCCCTACGTTACCAGGATTTTCTAGTCAAACATGTTAAGTGGTTAAGTGTATGTATATACCTAACCCCACCATTCAATATTTGTTAACATGTTGAATCTTTGGTTAAGTGTTTTCAGTTGACTTAACCCTACAACCTGTCCTTAGCCTTTTCAAGCACCGACCACTCACATTAGACAGATATCACTACGGTTACTGGATGTGCCGGTTGGTTCCGGGTAGGTTTACACCGTAGTTCAGTCTAACCTCGGGTCTTTATTGGGCTCAATGTTTAACCACCCACATTGGATAGGTATTGTTGTGACTACTGGACAGCAGGGCGGGTTCGGGCAGATTTACGTCACAACTCAATCCAACCTCGGGTTAAACATGTCGTATTTTCTAAATTTACATTTCACCATTCAATTTAATATGTAAATATCATGTTCTTCATTTTTTTTTGGTATAACAATTTATACCGCTATAATATCACAGTTGTTGGCATGCGTCAAACATGCCAACATATATATTTTTTTATCATGTTTCACACCCAGCGCTATTACCCCCGTTTGAACGTACTAATGTTGGGCTCGACACAATTCAGCCCAACTTGATAAACATGAGAAAAAGGGGAAATCAAGAACATGTAATATTTCTATGTCACATAAAAGGTGTGTAGCGCATGAACTTGCAATTTGGCGATTCAACTAACATAAACATTTGATCATATGAACTTGCATTCAAATAGGCATATGACTAAGTAGGTGACATGTGAAATAGCATAACTTTGGATTTGCCTAGATGTGAGTTTAAACATATATAACTAGGCATAATGTCAAACACCAAACTAGCATGTTACATGTTCATAAAACGTCCACTTCTTATCATAACCCAAAGGTGTAAACTAACTTTTAAACAAGCAGTCCATTTTAACATGATACTAGCATAATTTGTGTAACCCAAATATTACTTAATATTAATCCAACTATACTTGTGATGAATTTAAGATGTATACATAGGTTTTGAGTCATGTAGGCATAAAAGATCTTAGATTTATAACATGTTTACATAAGTATATAGTCCATGATATCAATATAAATATAAAAGGGATCCAATCCTAGCCACAAACTTGCAAGTGATAATACTTTCATATACAATTGTCCAACAAACTTGCATCGATCGATTTATGCCACAGATATCAATACACAAAATCACGATAGAAACATTACAATACATGGAATTTTCATCATGGCGCAATAATACAATTCTATTCTCAATTACATCGATTCACATCACAGCTTTTATTCATATTCTGAAAGATCACTATACTTACAACGTGTGACGAGATCTTGTTTTCTGATTTCTGTTTTCTGAATTTGGAGATGCTCTCCTTTGGGTAGCAATTTGTTGATTGATTCGATTAGACTTTAGTTTGCTTCTTAGTTTGATTCTTGGCGACTACGATTAACTCCTTCCAGACAGCATGACGACTCCTCTCTTATTTTCTTATGTGAATTAGTTGAGTCTTAGTGTGTATTTATAGAGTTTTCAAGTTAATTTGAGCCGTCAGATGCAAACAGGGAGGGAAATCAGACCGTACAGCACACCAGAGTCGAACCAGGGTCAGACCCACCTGGTCAGGCCGACCAGGCAAGTCGACCTGCAGGTCGACACCCAAGTCGGCTGCGTAGTCGACCTGGGGGGGCCAGGTCGACTGCCCAGTCGACACTAGTGTCGACTTGGTCACTGGGCGGGAGTTTTCCCGCCCAGCCCAGTTTGAACTCGAAATTCAAATTTTAAACGTGATCTGAGCTGTTTTTTGAATTCAAATTTATTCTGAAACTTCCGGAGGTTGTATCTCCTTCATACGGAGTCCGTTTCACGCAAACTCGGACTCTATCTTAACCAGAATTCCGAGACGAACGCAATGGCGTAAGCCATTTTCCTTAATTTTTTCATTAGAATTAATTATACTTTAATTTATGAATTTCACTGTTATAGAATATACGGGGTGTTACACAAATTATGTCTGGAAACTAACGATCATAAATCTCATGTTACTAATTGAAATCTAGAAATTTTCGAAGTTCTAGAAACCTTAGAATTTAATCTATAACTTTTGTGTTTTGATTTTTGTGACATTCTGAAATTCATATAGTGAAAATATAATGTTTCATCGCTGGATTGTCACTTGATAGACATGTTATATATACTTGGTTGAAAACTATTTCGATCGTAAACTTTCATGTTACTTATCGGAATCTAGAAAAAAATTAAGTTCTGGGAACCTTACGATTTAGCTACAACTTTTGTGTTATGAGTTTTGTGTGATTTTGAAGTTTACATGTATGCATTTCACTTGAAAATTATTGTATATTGCCGTGTTAATTTCTAGACTGTTCACATTTTAATAAAATGATTTTGATATGAAAATTTTCTCTATATTTATACATATTTAGCCTTAAGAAAATTGTTTTTATATGCTTTCGTTTTATAAATAAAAATGTTTCGAGGTAATAGTACAATCGATATTTTTGAAACATATATGATTTCAAAGAAATAATCCAAATGTTTTGTCAATTGATTTATAATCTTGATTTCTCAAAACCAATTATTTTTCGTGTATAAAGTAACATGTTTTTGCATACTTTGATAAAACAAGAACATGATTTAAACGATGTAATTAATCGCATGGTATGGGACACGTAGAATAATTATGTAGCTTAATTCCTGACTCATTGATTGAAGATAAATGTTGGTTCCCGATGTGGAGACGGCCGGCTTGTAGTAAATCGATTAGTGAAACGTGCGATATGAGATGTATTGCTTTCACTTTGCGAGTTACTATTGGGTAGTCTGTAACACATTCTCTGTTGTTTGTTGTTGTGTCGGTACTTACTTCGAGGGGAATCTAGACTCGGGGAGAGCCATATATGTGTATTCCCTTGACCAGAAGGGTCAAGGAACACTCGACCGGAAGAGCTATAGTGACGGATGCCTGAATACATGTATAGTACTTAGCAAAGCTTGGAACAGCTCATTTGTGATGCACATCCAATAATTTCGGTGTTTTGGATCCATTTTACAACTTTGGTGATTTTGGTGTTTGTGATGTTTTGGATCCATCTTTGATGATATATAATGATGAATTTACATTACAGACTTATGGCTAATTTGAGAATTTCAAGATTTGTGATCATTTTTGTGGAGCTAACTCTTTTGAGTTTATTTTGTAGTATTTGGAGCATTTTGATGTTATTTTGGTGTATGTTTTTGATGATTTTGTGATTTGAAAGATCATATTTTTTTTTAGCCTAAAGCTAACACTAATTAATTATTGTTGACTCCCTTATATCATTATCATGTTGCTTGCGGTCCAATAATCTATGTGACATCTCTTCTTACTTCTTGTTTATTGTGAGTGTGCATTTCTAGTAACGTTTCTTGTGATTTTATTATATATGCATGGGTTATTATAAATCATTTTCGAAATGTTTTAAGTATGAAAATATAGTTTTGAAACAAAGTATTGTTTTGGCAAGGTTTTATAAATATATTAGAAATCTTATTTTAACAAGGATGAGCTCATTTATGATGCACGTGCAATAATTTTCAATGTTTTGGATCCATTTTCCAGCTTTGGTGATTTTGGTGATTTTGGTGCCTATGATGTTTTGCATCCATCTTTGGTGATATATTATGATGAATTTCCATTACAACTTTATGGCTAATCTAAAATTTCCAAGATTTGCGATCACTATTGTGGAGCTAACTCTTATGAGTTTATTATGTAGTATTTAGAGCATTTTCATGTTATTTTGGTATATCTGTTTGATGACTTTGTGATTTGAAATATGATATACGTGTTTAGCCCAAAACTTACACATATTAATTATTGTGGACTCCCTTATATCATTATCATGCTAATTGTGGTCCAATATTCTATGTGACATCTTTTACTTACTCTTCTCGTAGTAAGAAGAGTTGTCCCTTATATAACTTTATATCATTTTTGTCTAATCATCATTGCAGCTGGATTGACCCATGTATTCATTGCTCGGGTTAGACCGAGTTGTTTCAAGTTATAGTTGTGTTTGATTCGTGCTTAGCTATATAAATTGGACTATCTCTTAGGAGCTATTATCTCAGATGTGTAGTCGTGCGTTTGTGACATTCGTATATTTTATCTTTAGAGTATGTTGTATATGTTTATGGTATATGTAAACCATTCGAGTATGTAACATATGTATCTATTATATTCTATTGTTGTACCTTTATATAGTATGTTCTGTGATCTGCTATATGTGGTAAGTTGTAATTTTTTCTGAATACAATCCTTAGATATCGTAGATTTTTATTAGATGAATTGAGTACGTCGGTCCTCTCAAAGTAAGAAAGAAAAATTTATACACTCAGTCGATGTATTCGATACTCATCTGATACAAGATTATGGATGGTCGCTTCTAACTAGCCTTATTCTTCGCTGCAATAGATAGTATTACTTAGTAACGATCTTCATTAGAGTCGATCTCGGGGTGGGGCATTACAATCCATATCCAAATTTCCCATGTAAGTATGCAACTCATTTAGCACATTATTCCTAAAATGGGAAATTACGACTAGACTATGCTATGATGCGAAAGTCGATTGACTAGAGGGTCAGTGTCAGTTAGGATAAACTCAGTTTATTGATCTAGAGTGTTACTACATGGAGTTACTTTATGTATTTTCACCTATTCACTTTCGTTGTTCGGTGGTATTTGATGATATTCATGGAAAGTAGTGTAGAAGAATGTTTCTTTTGCCATCGATTATTCTCACTTTAAAAAATGGAGATGTAAAAGCCATCACCAACAACAGCAGCTTCAGCAACATGAAATTTAGCATTTAGCTACCATGGTACAACTAGCCATAGAACCAATGTCTGTATAACGAAGATAGCAACACCAAAAATAAATAAAAAAATCCTATATATAATGATATTTCTTGCTCAGTGGCTGAAGCTCGAACCATAGGGAAACAAGTACCGTTATATATAGGCAATGTTTTTTATTTTCAATGTTGTTATAGTTGTTCTTCCGAATGTTGATTCTTTTCCTTTTTGAATGACCATCTGAAGTTGCGATTGCTGGTTGTTCTTTGTAAAAATGCAATCATAATGTCATGAGATTTGTTATCATTTGGATTGTTTTTTAAACATCCACACTTATTTATGACATGATTTGAAAGTTAAATCTCGTAACTTACACTTAATTAATAGTAGTTACAATGCTTAGAAAAGATGTAATTAGATAGTAAATTTTAACGAAGGACATGTTAAAGGTTACTTTAGTTAAGTATTATTATTTCACCTACTCCGTAAGTGCTAAAAATTAATTGGGAGGAATTGTCTTTTTCTATAATGCCAAATTCTAAGGTAGAATTACTTGAATTTGATTTGAGTGTTCTACGCATAACCAACATCCATCTATATTAAATTATAACCTAATTTGTCCAAATTTCAGGAAAATGTCTTTGGAATTTGTTCCTGAAGTTTTGAAAAGAAAAGAAAAAGATATTGATTTTTAATATTTTGTTTTAAGTTTTGAGTTTTGGAGGAAATATTCATCTAAATGTTTTGAGATAATTTTTCCAAAATGGACATACAATTTTAAAAAATAAAAACTTATTTTTAAGGGAATCCTGATTTTAAGGTAATGTATGAAGCGTAAAGAAGGTATTTGGGAAAAGATTTGCGATTTTAGCCGTGCAATAAGACCGACGATATACTAAAAACACTCATTGTAATAAGCGAATAGGGTTAGCCCTGAAACCCCAAAAAAATTGAAGGCCATAGGCGGATTGAGATATCAGAGGCCCTATGGCATCCGAACTTGTCCAAATATACATAGTATGAGCTTTGAGGCCCTAGGCAGTCGCTTTGGTGGCCTTGCCCTAAGGCTAGCTCTATAAGAGAAAAATTGTTTTAGCTTTGAATATGTTGTTCTTGTACCTTATCGACGGTATATATAAGCTATTTTTATACTCATTTATGATTTAGGGCTTCAAAATACGTCTCCTCGTGCAATTTAAATGTGAAAAAAATTAGTTTATCGAGAAGTTTGAAAATTTTCACTGTATTACAGGAACCGGAGAATTCAAAGTGCTAAGAATGTTAAATTTTGAACTAAAATTCCTTTTTTGACATAGGAGTAACATTTAGAAGTGATTTTAGATGCATCATCGCTTTAGATGTTAGGACTTATATGCCAAATTAGTTAATTCATACTTATATTCATAGTCGTGAGTTGAAAAAGGTATTTTTCAAAAGCGTCACAAATATAGAAATGTCAGTATATTTTAGGCTCTTTACATCATACTTTAAGAAGTAATTTCAAAATAAAATGCATTCATATATGAGGATTCAGCATAGAATCTTCATGCAATGCATAATTTATTGTTGTAACACATTATATACACCATGCACATGCGCATGTTTGGTTGCAAAATTGACTTTACACAAATTGGTTGTGTGACTTACGATAATTTAGAACTAGCACCATGACTTAGTCAATGGTATGTATAGGGACAAAATTTCTTTTAAGGGGGGAAGAATGCAACATTGTGAAATTTGATGTTATTTATTTTTATAATTAGTTATTTAATTAGATTTCAAAAATGAAATGTAATGGCCCGAATTTCCATACTCTTTGAGTTGACTAAATACACCATACATCTAACCCAAATTGCACGAAAATACGAATCATTAGGAATAAAGAAGAAAAAGATAGAAGAAGAGACATAAATAACAATATAGAATCTCACATCGCAGTGGAATAATATATAATATAAATAACAGCTTTTGGAATACAAGACTGTATCTGTACTTACATATATCATCAGAGTACATCACATATACAACACAGCGGAAATAAATAGTAGATAACTAACACTGAAGCCTCATGCTCCAAGCTCCTCCAAATATATCTATAAACACCTGAACTAGTTGACTGCCCATACAAATTTGGGCACCCAAGAGTTTAGGGTAAAATAAAACAAAATAAACTCTGGGTCAGTCCTGGGATTAGTGTGAGTAAACTCCAACCACTTGGTTTAACTTTTAAAAATCCTTTTAAAAGAAAGGATAATCGTAAGACCGATCCACACATAAACACGGATTGTTTTTATCATATGATAAACCAAAATATTCTTTGTATCAACATCATTCTGATATTATAATGGTGTCTAATCAAATCAGTAACAGTCTAGCGGAACGCTTGCATCTCACGTTCCACATACATAGTAAACAATCAAAACTGCGGGTTCTTATTGGAGAATGCAATCCAACTATGGCAAAGTATGGGACCACCTTCCGATAATGTATCTCTACAGAGTAATACACTGGATTCAACAAGAACATCTTGCAACACGGCTAAACATGATTGACCACTTATTTCGTTTGAGTGTATCGAACGTATATCACCAACGGTTGGGATCAGCAACCATTACCGAAAGCATACCGCAGTGATATAATAAAAAAGCAAGTGGATTTTCTCTAGATCAGGTGAAAATACACCCTGATGGGAGAAACCCACATAGCCATGCAGCCTACTCGATTTCTGCCATTTCCCAGTTGATGAGGCTTGAGGCCATCCTCACCTTTTTAACACCACAACTCATTCACCTTGAATGCCACATCGTCAAACCCACCAAATCATTTATTGATTTCCCCAAAAATATCACGGGCATAGAGCTAAGAGAAAAGAATTCCTCTTCCTCCAACGTAAATACATTTGAAGAGATCAATGTATATGATTTGTTAGGCATACTCTGTCAGACATTCGTCTATACAAGTTGTCCTAGGACTGGACAAACTGAAGGCACCATCCCATTAATCCATCATAGGCAATTTCTACCTAGGATTAACATAATAACCCTTGCACTTTACTCTGTCTCCAATTATCTTCAGCATATTTGATTCGCAATGATTATGCCCATACGAAGTGGTTTTTAGATTTTAAACCTGATTTGGTCTCTCCGTATTGACAACAGAAATATAAAATGGGCCAAAAACTTTGATATCCAATTATTTAACTATCAAAGGAAAACATCCATACAACAACAAAAATCCTATTTCCAAATGGAAATTCTACTGATCAACCATCAAGCAACACTGAGCCCTTTAAATTAATTCCTTATTAATTTATCATTTCCCAATTATCCTTTTTTCCATTTCCATATCTTTCCCTAAATATTTCTGAAAACTTGTTTGGCCTCTCATGATTCTTGGAAAACATTTCCATGTATTAAAACTATTTATTTTCCATATTCCAGAAAATATCTCTTATCACAATTGGAAGACATTTCCATATATTTACAAATTCTTATTTTTTATATCTACCAAACCATTTCATTTTCTATGCTTAGAAAACATCTCTGATTATATTTGGAAAACGTTTCCAAACTCATTTTTTATGGGTTTAAACAAATGTTATACAAAACATCGTTATGACAACTCAACCCATTAATCACTCATTAACTAACCGTATCTCTAACCAATTCTCGGTACCGAACCTTAACCACTCCTTAGTCAACAGTGAAGTCAATCAAGTTGGGGTATAATTACCTCTCAGACCTTAATTGAACAACATTCTTAACTTTGAAATATACAAATTTCACAACTTCGAATACCAATAAAACATCGTTCACACAACTGTCGGATTCAATTTAAGAATCCACTTTTAAACATGTAAATGTTTCTCCTTCCAACTTCCTAAGATTTAAAATTTATAAATTTCCTTTTCACTGATTAAATTCCAGTATAAGTTATTCCCTTATCAAGTTCCATATAAAATTGATAAATCGATTTCTAGCTATTAAATTTTCTTAAATTTTTCTATCTCCTTAAATTTTCGGAAAAAATCTCCAGCCTCTCCTTTGTACGGCTCAATCGGTACAACTACAAATCGCCTTTCTAGGCCCTTTCCATTCAAAGATAAAATCAAAAGCCAAGCGACTTAACCAATAGGATCATAAAATCTCATATTAAATCAAATTGTACCTCTTTTGTCGGGCACTCAATTTATTTCTTCCATTAGCTTCATTCCATACCTGTTCAAACATATATTCAACCATTCCCAATTTATTCCAACTCAATCCAATCGTTTTTAACTCAATTCGCTAATTTATTCTCTAATTAGCTCTTTTGCCTAATCCATTGTTAGTTTAAATATATCACGTTCAAATATATTGAATTTCTCTTATTAACCAATCGAATTCCATTTCCGACTCAAGTTCCATATTTAACTTTAAATTTTAACTTAAAAATTTAATTCACTTAACCAAAGTTAAGTTTGATACAAACACTTCTTTAACTAATTAATTTCTACTTAGTTAACTTCATTAAATAATTAAAAATGTGATCTTTGTTTCAGAATCAATTCATTTACTCCACTTGAGTGCATATTTATTTTATAACTCAAGTATGGATTTTTCTAATGGAAATTAGAATTTTATTTACTCAAAATACTCTTATTTTGTTTATCTAAATCGTTATGGTTTATAAATTATTATACTGCTGTTTTTATGGAAATTTGATTTTGACATAACCTGTAAGAACCCGTAACTTCCCCGTTAAGGAAAGAGCGGATACTTTAAGAACAACACACAAATGAACGCAGACGGAAGAACATTTCATTGTTATTACAACAATTCCATCAGAATACAAGAATATACAGAGTATAATTGAATAAATTACATAGCAGCGGAAATTAATACAAAGCACAACTGAAGGTGATATACGGATACAGAGCTTTCCGGATATCATTCCAGCTGTAAACCAGGATCCTGTGAATATAAATCTGCAAAACCAAAACTACTAGCTGCTCGTGCGGAAAATAGGGGCACCCAGAGTTTAGGTTAAAACAATAAACTCTAGGTCAGTCATGTGACTGGTGTGAGAACTAAAACAATTATTAAAACTTTATTTTAAAAGAGAGTAATTCAAGGGACTACGCCGTATAACACGGAACGGGTTTCCTCCCAAGAATACCAGTGCATAGAATAAACAGCGCAATGCTTTTTCGAAAAATGAAGCTATTATAAGACCCAGGTCCCATCACACAATGCAACGCAAGCCGGAGGATAGGGTTTTACCTTATAACAGCCAAACATGCTTGGTACGTTTAAAACAAATCATTTGATACTATAATAAGTGTATAGTGTCAAAACAATTTCAATCATAAATATAAATCATAGACGGCATGAGTGCCCCATCCCACAATGTCGCCATACTAGGCTCTACAAATAAAGCCGAAATACACGTATTGGAAATTGGATTTCCGTCATGAGTCGAGGCAAGGGGCAAGCTCCTCTCCGCGTTCGAGACACTCTAGCAAATGTCCCAGGGCTACGCACTCTGGGCAACCCCTGGATCTTCAGGGCCGGTCCTCACTTACGTTAGAGGATTGGCAATTCCCGAACACACGTTTCCCGGTCCTTACAGACCTATAATCAAGGCGCCTCATCCAACAACCACAAAGGTGAAAAGTATATAAATGTCAGGGCTGGTAAGTCACTGACACCACCAAAGCTAGAAAGAAACGTCGTGCTCTCCCTGCAGTCCGTATCCCCTTTTTAACTCATACCGAGATGTGAGGCTCGCGAATTCACGTTATACATAAAGCTGCCACGTAGGCCGTGCTTTGATCATCAACCACAAGACTCTGCTTTTCAACAAAAGCCTTGATCATTGCATCTTAGCGTGCCACATTGGCAATTCATGCCATGCGACTGATGTCCATCGATATACAACCTCTGAGCTCGTACGTCTCAGAGAAGGGCGTTAAGCAAAAGAATAAATTCTCCGCCGCCAAACAGATGTATATTTAATAAAAATCAATCAACACAGAATAAAATCCAATGTCAGACACACAATCCATTTACAAGTCCGTTCTGGGTCTGAACGAAACCGGAGGCACTTTCCTCGCATATCCATCCATCTCCAAGTACGTCTGGATGACCACCAACTATTTCCATCCTCTTGGGTGTACTGCTCAATCAGGATCATCAGTAATTATCCAAACGATGTGAAGACTTCCGGTCTTCAACCACCGTCTTCATCTTCGACATATCGTCGAATCGGTTATTCAGAATGGGTATAAACCCGGCCTTTCCGAACAACCCGCGTATATTAAAAACAAATGTTACACAGACACAACATACGCCTCATTCCAATTCATTAGTCACTAACCGCAAATTAGCAAGAGAACAATTTCCCAAACATTAACCCCGAAGGCCGAAACCAACATCAGATCAATACCCAGGAAACCGTTCTTCTTAGCCAACCTACAGCTAGCTTCTAAATTCCACATTCTTAGGGAAATGTTCCCATTAATTTTATCCAAGATAAATTCTTTAAAATTTATCCTGTAATCTTCCTTTGGATGTCGTTTCAAACCAAATTATGGTTTTTCTAAACTAGTCGAGATTAGCGAACCACACCGAAGTAATTATTTATTTTATTTCCCAATCCCAACCTATTTATCCCATGAAGCAAAACTGGTAATACTCCATATCTAACACCACGGTGTTATCGGTAAAATTAATTACCATTTCACGTTCAAATCTAATTAAAGATTTAACTATCGCTTTGGAGCAAAACTGGTGATACTCCATTCTCGTTTATTTTCCAAATTTGATAATTTAGATTATCAATGCACATTTCAATCTAATTGCAGATTCGTTAAAACTCCTTTTATTGGGTTAAAGAACTAATGTCATTTAAAACAACGTTCACGACAAACCCAAATCACATTCTATTTATCATCGGGTTAAAGAACTAGTGTTGTTTAAAACACAGTTCACAATAAACCCACAAATCAATTCTAGTTCAATTCAAATCAAATATATTAGGAATTTCAATTATTTAAAACCCCTTTTTAAATCTAATTTATTTATTTAAAAATAAAAAAATCGGGTTTTAAATTTAGTTCAATCTAGTTCATTTCGACAAAAATCTATTTTTATCTTTTCAAATATGGAGTTTTTCATCCCCAAATTTTCCCAGATCATTTCTTATGATTTTACACAAATTATTGATATTTTTAATAATTTTATCAAGGCCCGTACAGTCGATTTCCAACAATGGCCATCGAACTGCACTTATAGTGACCTTTTTCAAATTTGATTTGGACGTAACTCCAAATCCAACCGTTAGATTTTGAATTTCTAATATTCGTTAGAAAGCTCTTTTCGATACTAACCCAACGGTTCCGGTTTTAGGAGAATCCGACGGTCGGATCTCCCGTAACGTCCGTTTGAAATAAATGGTCAAAATTCGCGAACTGCCGCGGCGCGGCGCGTTCTATTCAGGCCATTATATTATATATATATATAATATATATTTCATCGATTTCTATTTAAAACGAATTATATAAATAGTTTTAAATTCGTTTCAAAAGCAATTTCAACTTCCATTTCAATTCAAATCAAAATTGAATTCTTCTTTATAAATTCGTTTTAAAATTCATTTCTATTCAATTCAAATCGCTTTCAATTCAAATTGAATTCATTTCAATTCGCTTTCAATTCAATTTGAATTCGTTTTTAATTCAATTCAATTCGAATTCATATCAAATTCGTTTTCTATCCTATTCAAATTCAATTGATTTTCTATTCTATTCAAATTCAAATTGGTTTTCTATTCAATTCAATTCAAATTGGTTTTCTATTCGATTCAATTCAAATTCGTTTTCTATTCGATTCAATTCAAATTGGTTTTCTATTCGATTCAATTCAAATTGGTTTTCTATTCGATTCAATTCAAATTGGTTTTCTATTCGATTCAATTCAAATTCGTTTTATATTCAATTCATTTCAAATTCGTTTTATATTCAATTCATTTCGAAATCGTTTTATATTCAATTCATTTCGAAATCGTTTTCTATTCAATTCATTTCGAAATCATTTTATATTCATTTCATTTCGAAATCATTTTATATTCATTTCATTTCGAAATCGTTTTATATTCATTTCATTTCGAAATCGTTTTATATTCATTTCGAAATCGTTTTATATTCATTTCATTTCGAAATCGTTTTATATTCATTTCATTTCGAAATCGTTTTATATTCATTTCATTTCGAAATCGTTTTATATTCATTTCATTTCGAAATCGTTTTATATTCATTTCATTTCGAAATCGTTTTATATTCATTTCATTTCGAAATCGTTTTATATTCATTTCATTTCGAAATCACCTTTCAATATTCCTTTCAAAATGAATAAAATCGATATGAATATCATTTACGTCAAAATGGCGTCAATCTAACCAACACGGCTTCATATATTTCTAATTTCAAATATTCTATTTCAAATATTTCTTTTTCAAATATTTCCTTTTCAAATATTTCTTTTTCAAATATTTCCTTTTCAACAAATGAGTATTTATTTTTGTCAACACACGACTAATCTCAACGAATGAGTACTGCCCACGTATGACTATTTTTGTTAAATTATTTCGTTCAACACATGACTAATCTCAACGGACGAGTACAGTCAACACATGAACCTTTATTTTATAGTGATAAAGATATAAATTTTATTGTTAAAATATTTCGTTCAACACATGACTAATCTCAACGGATGAGTACAGTCAACACATGAACCTTTATTTTATAATATTCTTTATCTTCTAAATTGGAATGAGGCCCAATCAATCACCATATAAAATTAATTATATGGATTTTCATACAACACATGTATATAATAGCATTGAGAAATAATCAACCATCAACCAAAGTGCACTACACTGTATAAGCATCAACTATAGATATCTAACGCTTATAACAGCCTGTCAATCAATCGATCGACATATTTAATAAATCAGGATGAGTGAACTTCATATTTCATCCCAACACCCGTGTGGGGTTTCAAACAATCAAACACATATTTTATTTGTGCAGTTGGGCGATGTGTAAAATTTATCGACCCAATCAATGTCCTTCAAATAGGTGTACATAAACAAACCGTCCGGTTTGTAAATGAATATTTTATTTATTCACATTCACTATATTCATCTTCACGTTAAAAATTATATTTTTAACGATAAAACATTTTATTTTAACATATGAATTTCTATTCAGTTCATTCTTTAAATAAAATGATATTCTTATTTTTCTAACATATTTTAGAAAATTTCGGCGGCATAACGGCACGATACTAGAAACGGGACGAGGCCTTGCCTTATCCCCGGACTAGTGAAGGCCCACGCCATTCACACATCAATCAAATCCACCAAACTATCAAATTCAAATCAAATCATCTAATTAATTTATGCAACCAAACAATTTAACAAACAAGCCATCCATGGTCTGTGGATGACGGGTGTCGGGTGCTGCTAAGCACCGTCTGCATCCTAGTATATATATAACTAGAAAAAGAAACTGAAGAGTGAGAAGTTCTCACCGATAGCTATCCAATCATCTTGACTCTTCTTTGATAGAAATCTTCATCGTTATCGCATTTTTGTCATCTTCGTTGTTGTAGCCACTACATATGTAAAAATCGAATTTTTATTATGCTATTCAATATATAAAAATTGAATTTTTATACCGCTACTATATAGATAAAAATTATAATTTCACATCGATGTTCATATAGTAAAGATTATATTTTTATCACGCTATTCTTCATATAAAGATTTCGCTTTTTCAAAAATAAAGGTTTCGCCTTTTCAAAAATAAATGTTTCGCCTTTTCAAAAATAAATGTTTCGCTTTTTATAAAAATATAGTCTTCGCCTTTATAAAAATATAGTCTTCGCCTTTATAAAAATATAGTCTTCGCCTTTATAAAAATATAGATTTCATCTTTATAAAAATCATCACTTTATTTCAACGTATATAAAACAAAAATCAGATTTTTATTTTGCTACATATACAAAGATGATATTTTTAATATTCCTCAAAATAAAATAAAATAAAAGCTTACATTGTTTAAGGAGTAACGGGGGGGTTTTCTGCACGTGGATCGGATTTCGAAGGAGAGGGGGGGGGGCGCTGCGCTCTGAGGTGGAGCTGGTGGAGGAGGGGAGTTCGTCGAAGTGGAGGGGGCCGATCGCTGGTGGTAGCTGGGCGTTGGAGGCCTCGCGGGTGTAGGGGTTTGGGGGGGGGGGGTTCGATGTCGCGAGAAGGGTCGGAGGGTGGAGAGAGAAGGCGGAGGGAGGTAGCGCTGACGAGGTCGGAGGGGGAGGGCCCGGTCGAGGCGTGCGATGGCCAGAGGCCTGGGCGTCGCGCCCCTTTCCGTCTTCGTCTTCTTTTCTTTTTTTTTATTTCTGTTTTGAACGTGGGGGGGTGGGGGGCAGAGTTAAAGGGGGGGGGAAGAGATATTTTTTTAATTTTATTTAATTATTTTATTTGTAAAAAGTGGACTTTTACATACGACCTCGAAACGAGGCCCACCGCCTGTCGTCCATAGCGTTTTACCCCCATTCCGAACACAATGGGATATGTATCGTAGGCTGATTCGACTGTTTGAATCAGTTTCCGTTAAATTTACATTTAAATTACTATATTCAATTTTAAACGTACATTTCAAATTACCGGGGTCACATACTAACTCTAAAAATTCCATAAAAATATTTTCTAGCTTCGTATTGACGATACGGTCCTAACAAAACTAATTTCGTCGAATTCTGAGACCGTTGGAAAAATGGCCATTTTCCAGTCGATTAAAATCAACTGAAACTGGTCAAACGCGTTTTCCTTTGCCACGCTCACATATTGATTCGAAAAATTATGAAATTTGAAACCTACCAATAACTTGACATCACGGACCCAACAAAACTGGTTTCGTCGAAATCCGAGGTCGTTTGCAAAATTCTCATTTTTAAGGGCCTGAATTCCATAGCGACTATTCAGAATTTTCAACTGGACATATCTTTTGATTCCCGCTATGAAATCTTGATTTTTCGGATTCGTTGGAAAGATATCATCAATTAGATCCGATTATTTTTGGTTTCGCTAAAATCCGGATTGTTTTGCACCCGGTACATTCAATTGAAGTTTGAAATCGAATTATCGAACTACCGCGCCATTTTCAATTCTATTTATAATTATATATAAATATTTATATTTTAACGACGACGTATATAATATATACGTTCTAATTATATTCAAAATAAATTTCTCGTCGATTTTATTTAAAATAATTTATTTTAAATGTTCAAAATTCGCTAAAATTGCCAAAATAAAAATTTTAAACTGGCTCAGATTTTCCGGGTTATTACAATCTCCTCCACTTAAAACTTTTCGTCCCCGAAAAGGAACAAAGTCGAAAGTGGTTTGATTAATCAACTCTACGCTCGATTTGGCTTCCATTCTCCAACTTTTCAGTTTCTGAGAATTTTCAAATTTTCAAAAATTTGGCTAACACCCTAAATTTTCGAAAAATTTCGCCATAACCTCCCCTACACCGGGAGCATCGGGGAATTTCAAATAGCTTCCCCGGTCCTTCTAATCTCAAAAAGAAAAAGAAAAAGCCAAGCGGCTAGCCAATAGGCTCATAAAATCATCATCACCCAAACAAAACAGTAAATTATAGTAAACATGTACCTATTTGTCGGGCAAACAAATTTTATTCTCTGCTCTAGCCTCCTTGCTATGACCTGTTCAATATAAGTATATGTATATGCAAGCAAATGCGACCAATTTTCAATATAGTTCAATATTCGGTTCAATTAGGCATAATGGTTAAAAATTATCAAACAAATAAACAAACAACACAAACATCAATCAATTAGTGGATTAACGTTTCAAATTCATAATTTTTGATATATATACTGAAAATCTTGTTTTTGATGCCAATTCACAACAATGTGTTCTAGCTATATTAGTTTTGGTTCTCACACCAGTCTAATGGAAATATATAGATATCACACCTTCGTCACTCGAAAATAAATGCTGGTGATGGTATACTTCATCATCAGGACCATGTCCGGGCGACTAGAGTGTGACTCTATATCTATCTAATATATTAAAACTTCGAATATACGTTCATGACGCGTATATGCAAAACCTTTATATACTAGATTGTCCAAATTCAAAATAAATAAATACTCAAATACGTTTTAAAATGGTTTAAATTTTTCTAAACAAAAATTGTTTTCATTTGGAAAATATACTCTTCACACTCGTTCTAGGATACTACTGATCCTATCTCTAACGAGTCATTCTAATTGGATTTTACTAGTCCAATATCTGATGAATTCTTTCGTATGGTTCTAATGTGTCTTGTCCTCGAGCTCTGTAAACCAAGGCTCTGATACCAAATGTAAGAACCCGTAACTTCCCCGTTAAGGAAAGAGTGAATACTTTAAGAACAACACACAAATGAACGCAGACGGAAGAACATTTCATTGTTATTACAACAATTCCATCAGAATACAAGAATATACAGAGTATAATTGAATAAATTACATAGCAGCGGAAATTAATACAAAGCATAACTGAAGGTGATATACGGATACAGAGCTTTCCGGATATCATTCCAGCTGTAAACCAGGATCCTGTGAATATAAATCTGCAAAACCAAAACTACTAGCTGCCCGTGCGGAAAATAGGGGCACCCAGAGTTTAGGTTAAAACAATAAACTCTAAGTCAGTCATGTGACTGGTGTGAGAACTAAAACAGTTATTAAAACTTTATTTTAAAAGAGAGTAATTCAAGGGACCACGCCGTATAACACGGAACGGGTTTCCTCCCAAGAATACCAGTGCATAGAATAAACAGCGCAATGCTTTTTCGAAAAATGAAGCTATTATAAGACCCAGGTCCCATCACACAATGCAACGCAAGCCGGAGGATAGGGTTTTACCTTATAACAGCCAAACATGCTTGGTACGTTTAAAACAAATCATTTGATACTATAATAAGTGTATAGTGTCAAAACAATTTCAATCATAAATATAAATCATAGACGGCATGAGTGCCCCATCCCACTATGTCGCCATACTAGGCTCTACAAATAAAGCCGAAATACACGTATTGGAAATTGGATTTCCGTCATGAGTTGAGGCAAGGGGCAAGCTCCTCTCCGCGTTCGAGACACTCTAGCAAATGTCCCAGGGCTACGCACTCTGGGCAACCCCTGGATCTTCAGGGCCGGTCCTCACTTACGTTAGAGGATTGGCAATTCCTGAACACACGTTTCCCGGTCCTTACAGACCTATAATCGAGGCGCCTCATCCAACAACCACAAAGGTGAAAAGTATATAAATGTCAGGGCTGGTAAGTCACTGACACCACCAAAGCTAGAAAGAAACGTCGTGCTCTCCCTACAGTCCGTATCCCGTTTTTAACTCATACCGAGATGTGAGGCTCGCGAATTCACGTTATACACAAAGCTGCCACGTAGGCCGTGCTTTGATCATCAACCATAAGACTCTGCTTTTCAACAAAAGCCTTGATCATTGCATCTTAGCGTGCCACATAGGCAATTCATGTCATGCGACTGATGTCCATCGATATACAACCTCTGAGCTCGTACGTCTTAGAGAAGGGCGTTAAGCAAAAGAATAAATTCCCCGCCGCCAAACAGATGTATATTTAATAAAAATCAATCAACACAGAATAAAATCCAATGTCAGACACACAATCCATTTACAAGTCCGTTCTGGGTCTGAACGAAACCGGAGGCACTTTCCTCGCATATCCATCCATCTCCAAGTACGTCTGGACGACCACCAACTATTTCCATACTCTTGGGTGTACTGCCCAATCAGGATCGTCAGTAATTATCCAAACGATGTGAAGACTTCCGGTCTTCAACCACCGTCTTCATCTTCGACATATCGTCGAATCGGTTATTCAGAATGGGTATAAACCCGGCCTTTCCGAACAACCCGTGTATATTAAAAACAAATGTTACACAAACATAACATACGCCTCATTCCAATTCATTAGTCACTTACCGCAAATTAGCAAGAGAACAATTTCCCAAACATTAACCCCGAAGGCCGAAACCAACATCAGATCAATACCCAGGAAACCATTCTTCTTAGTCAACCTACAGCTAGCTTCTAAATTCCACATTCTTAGGGAAAGGTTCCCATTAATTTTATCCAAGATAAATTCTTTAAAATTTATCCTGTAATCTTCCTTTGGATGTCGTTTCAAACCAAATTATGGTTTTTCTAAACTAGTCGAGATTAGCGAACCACACCGAAGTAATTATTTATTTTATTTCCCAATCCCAACCTATTTATCCCATGAAGCAAAACTGGTAATACTCCATATCTAACACCACGGTGTTATCGGTAAAATTAATTACCATTTCACGTTCAAATCTAATTAAAGATTTAACTATCGCTTTGGAGAAAAACTGGTGATACTCCATTCTCGTTTATTTTCCAAATTTGATAATTTAGATTATCAATGCACATTTCAATCTAATTGCAGATTCGTTAAAACTCCTTTTATTGGGTTAAAGAACTAATGTCATTTAAAACACCGTTCACGACAAACCCAAATCACATTCTATTTATCATCGGGTTAAAGAACTAGTGTTGTTTAAAACACAGTTCACAATAAACCCACAAATCAATTCTAGTTCAATTCAAATCAAATATATTAGGAATTTCAATTATTTAAAACCCCTTTTTAAATCTAATTTATTTATTTAAAAATAAAAAAATCGGGTTTTAAATTTAGTTCAATCTAGTTCATTTCAATAAAAATCTATTTTTATCTTTTCAAATATGGAGTTTTTCATCCCCAAATTTTCCCAGATCATTTCTTATGATTTTACACAAATTATTGATATTTTTAATAATTTTATCAAGGCCCGTACAGTCGATTTCCAACAATGGCCATCGAAATGCACTTATAGCGACCTTTTTCAAATTTGATTTGGACGTAACTCCAAATCCAACCGTTAGATTTTGAATTTCTAATATTCGTTAGAAAGCTCTTTTCGATACGAACCCAACGGTTCCGGTTTTAGGAGAATCCGACGGTCGGATCTCCCGTAACGTCCGTTTGAAATAAATGGTCGAAATTCGCGAACTGCCGCGGCGCGACGCGTTCTATTCAGGCCATTATATTATATATATATATATAATATATATATAATATATTTCATCGATTTCTATTTAAAACGAATTATATAAATAGTTTTAAATTCGTTTCAAAAGCAATTTCAACTTCCATTTCAATTCAAATCAAAATTGAATTCTTCTTTATAAATTCGTTTTAAAATTCATTTCTATTCAATTCAAATCGCTTTCAATTCAATTTGAATTCATTTCAATTCGCTTTCAATTCAATTTGAATTCGTTTTCAATTCAATTCAATTCGAATTCATATCAAATTCGTTTTCTATCCTATTCAAATTCAATTGATTTTCTATTCTATTCAAATTCAAATTGGTTTTCTATTCAATTCAATTCAAATTGGTTTTCTATTCGATTTAATTCAAATTGGTTTTCTATTCGATTCAATTCAAATTCGTTTTCTAATCAATTCAATTCAAATTGGTTTTCTATTCGATTCAATTCAAATTGGTTTTCTATTCGATTCAATTCAAATTGGTTTTCTATTCGATTCAATTCAAATTGGTTTTATATTCAATTCATTTCCAATTCGTTTTATATTCAATTCATTTCGAAATCGTTTTATATTCAATTCATTTCGAAATCGTTTTCTATTCAATTCATTTCGAAATCGTTTTATATTCATTTCATTTCGAAATCGTTTTATATTCATTTCATTTCGAAATCGTTTTATATTCATTTCATTTCGAAATCGTTTTATATTCATTTCATTTCTAAATCGTTTTATATTCATTTCATTTCGAAATCGTTTTATATTGATTTCATTTCGAAATCGTTTTATATTCATTTCATTTCGAAATCGTTTTATATTCATTTCATTTCGAAATCGTTTTATATTCATTTCATTTCGAAATCACCTTTCAATATTCCTTTCAAAATGAATAAAATCGATATGAATATCGTTTACGTCAAAATGGCGTCAATCTAACCAACACGGCTTCATATATTTCTAATTTCAAATATTCTATTTCAAATATTTCCTTTTCAAATATTTCCTTTTCAACAAATGAGTATTTATTTTTGTCAACACACGACTAATCTCAACGAATGAGTACTGTCCACATGTGACTATTTTTGTTAAATTATTTCGTTCAACACATGACTAATCTCAACGGATGAGTACAGTCAACACATGAACCTTTATTTTATAGTGATAAAGATATAAATTTTATTGTTAAAATATTTCGTTCAACACATGACTAATCTCAACGGATGAGTACAGTCAACACATGAACCTTTATTTTATAATATTCTTTATCTTCTAAATTGGAATGAGGCCCAATCAATCACCATATAAAATTAATTATACGGATTTTCATACAACACATGTATATAATAGCATTGAGAAATAATCAACCATCAACCCAAGTGCACTACACTGTATAAGCATCAACTATAGATATCTAACGCTTATAACAGCCTGTCAATCAATCGATCGACATATTTAATAAATCAGGATGAGTGAACTTCGTATTTCATCCCAACACCCATGTGGGGTTTCAAACAATCAAACACATATTTTATTTGTGCAGTTGGGCGATGTGTAAAATTTATCGACCCAATCAATGTCCTTCAAATAGGTGTACATAAACAAACCGTCCGGTTTGTAAATGAATATTTTATTTATTCACATTCACAATATTCATCTTCACGTTAAAAATTATATTTTTAACGATAAAACATTTTATTTTAATATATGAATTTCTATTCAGTTCATTCTTTAAATAAAATGATATTCTTATTTTTCTAACATATTTTAGAAAATTTCGGCGGCATAACGGCACGATACTAGAAACGGGACGAGGCCTAGTCTTATCCCCGGACTAGTGAAGGCCCACGCCATTCACACATCAATCAAATCCACCAAACTATCAAATTCAAATCAAATCATCTAATTAATTTATGCAACCAAACAATTTAACAAACAAGCCATCCATGGTCTGTGGATGACGGGTGTCGGGTGCTGCTAAGCACCGTCTGCATCCTAGTATATATATAACTAGAAAAAGAAACTGAAGAGTGAGAAGTTCTCACCGATAGCTATCCAATCATCTTGACTCTTCTTTGATAGAAATCTTCATCGTTATCGCATTTTTGTCATCTTCGTTGCTGTAGCCACTACATATGTAAAAATCGAATTTTTATACCGCTACTATATAGATAAAAATTATAATTTCACATCGATGTTCATATAGTAAAGATTATATTTTTATCACGCTATTCTTCATATAAAGATTTCGCTTTTTCAAAAATAAAGGTTTCGCCTTTTCAAAAATAAATGTTTCGCCTTTTCAAAAATAAATGTTTCGCCTTTTATAAAAATATAGTCTTCGCCTTTATAAAAATATAGTCTTCGCCTTTATAAAAATATAGTCTTCGCCTTTATAAAAATATAGATTTCATCTTTATAAAAATCATCACTTTATTTCAACGTATATAAAATAAAAATCAGATTTTTATTTTGCTACATATACAAAGATGATATTTTTAATATTCCTCAAAATAAAATAAAATAAAAGCTTACATTGTTTAAGGAGTAACGGGGGGGTTTTCTGCACGTGGATCGGATTTCGAAGGAGAGGGGGGGGGCGCTGCGCTCTGAGGTGGAGCTGGTGGAGGAGGGGAGTTCGTCGAAGTGGAGGGGGCCGATCGCTGGTGGTAGCTGGGCGTTGGAGGCCTCGCGGGTGTAGGGGTTTGGGGGGGGGGGGGGGTTCGATGTCGCGAGAAGGGTCGGAGGGTGGAGAGAGAAGGCGGAGGGAGGTAGCGCTGACGAGGTCGGAGGGGGAGGGCCCGGTCGAGGCGTGCGATGGCCAGAGGCCTGGGCGTCGTGCCCCTTTCCGTCTACGTCTTCTTCTTTTTTTTCTGTTTTGAACGTGGGGGGGGGGGGGGGCGTAGAGTTAAAGGGGGGGAAGAGATATTTTTTTAATTTTATTTAATTATTTTATTTGTAAAAAGTGGACTTTTACATACGACCTCGAAACGAGGCCCACCGCCTGTCGTCCATAGCGTTTTACCCCCATTCCGAACACAATGGGATATGTATCGTAGGCTGATTCGACTGTTTGAATCAGTTTCCGTTAAATTTACATTTAAATTACTATATTCAATTTTAAACGTACATTTCAAATTACCGGGGTCACATACTAACTCTAAAAATTCCATAAAAATATTTTCTAGCTTCGTATTGACGATACGGTCCTAACAAAACTAATTTCGTCGAATTCTGAGACCGTTGGAAAAATGGCCATTTTCCAGTCGATTAAAATCAACTGAAACTGGTCAAACGCGTTTTCCTTTGCCACGCTCACATATTGATTCGAAAAATTATGAAATTTGAAACCTACCAATAACTTGACATCACGGACCCAACAAAACTGGTTTCGTCGAAATCCGAGGTCGTTTGCAAAATTCCCTTTTTTAAGGGCCTGAATTCCATAGCGACTATTCAGAATTTTCAACTGGACATATCTTTTGATTCCCGCTATGAAATCTTGATTTTTCGGATTCGTTGGAAAGATATCATCAATTAGATCCGATTATTTTTGGTTTCGCTAAAATCCGGATTGTTTTGCACCCGGTACATTCAATTGAAGTTTGAAATCGAATTATCGAACTACCGCGCCATTTTCAATTCTATTTATAATTATATATAAATATTTATATTCTAACGATGACGTATATAATATATACGTTCTAATTATATTCAAAATAAATTTCTCGTCGATTTTATTTAAAATAATCTATTTTAAATGTTCAAAATTCGCTAAAATTGCCAAAATAAAAATTTTAAACTAGCTCAGATTTTCCGGGTTATTACAATACCCAAAATCTTTAAGACCAAATCCATATTTTTCTCTTCCATTAGAAAGCTATTACTCAATAGGTCCTGACGATTACTGTTTCAAATAATTCCGACTAAAATTGGGTTTTATAAACTCAATTGAAGTTTGAAACGTAAAAATACAAACTACTGCGCCGCGACGAGTTCGTTTTAAATATAATGTTAAACTTCGTTTATTAAATCAATATAAACTCCATTCTTATATAATTTAATATAAATTAAGCTAGTTTTCCAAATTTAACTTAAAACTCTTGAGACACCCCACGTCCGTTAATGTCACTCACTAAGGGAATGCATTAAGTTTCGTGAAGCGTTATAGGTAAACAGACACGGAATAATTACAAGACAGATAAAATAGCAGCGGAATTAAAAAATTTTAATTAATCATAAAGCATGGTTACACCATATGTCTGAAAATACATAAACTCGGTATATCATTAAAACTTTTGTCTTGTACTTTAAGTGTAACACCCCGAATTTCGGTTAATGTTAAAATTCACAAATTAAAGAATAACTAATCCCAGATGTGGGAATTAGGGGAAACGGGCTGCGTCATTGCGTTCGTCTCGGAAAAATACGCGAAATAGAGTCCGAGTTTGCGTAAAACGGGTACCGTATGAAAGAGATATGGACGAACGAAGTTAGGCAGAAAAACCAGAAACAGGCCAGAAATGCACTGGCGCACTTGTGAAGTGCGCCAGAACAAAAATGCACTGGCGCACTTATGAAGTGCGCCAGTACAAAGATACACTGGCGCACTTGGGAAGTGCGCCCGTGCCGAGCCAAGAAACCTGCACAGTTTCTAGAGAGTTCTGTGGTTGGGTGCACCAGTTTGGGGTTTGGGCTTGGTCTTAGGGCTGGTTTCTGGAAGGTGCCGAAATCTAAGGGTCCTAATCTAATTTAGGGTTAATCTAAGAGCCTAAAACACTCACCTAATCTATAAATACACCCTAAACCTACCCTAATTCATACTAAAAATAGAAATGATTGCCTCATGCCGCCAAATTAAATCTTAGAGGGAGCCTCCACTAATTTATGAAGGAAGTTGCAAGCTAATCAACTTCTAATCATCATCTTCTTCATATTTAGCAACTAGTTCTACTTCATAAGTTTTCTAATCTTGGTTTTGGTGAGTTTCTATCACTTTAACATCAATTGCTAAAGTAAGTAGATTGGGTGTAATGAGACTTATGGTCTTAAATGCGGATTAGTGAGTTTGAATCATTTGTAATGATATGCTACTCTATGTTTTCCTATGTTTATGCATGTTTAACAAGTGGGTTTATGCATGTTTAATAAGTTGGTTTATGCATGTTTAATAAGTGGGTTTATGCATATCTAATAAGTGGGTTTATGCATGTTTAATAAGTGGGTTTATGCATATCTAATAAGTGGGTTTATGCATGTTTAACAAGTGAGTTATGCAAGTTCACATGCAAGTTATGTGTATGATGTTATGTAAGTTATGTGTAGGTTGTTATGCAAGTTCATATGCAAGTTATGTATATGCTTAAATGCAAGTTTAACATGATATGCAAGTTATGCATGGTTATGCAAGTATGTGGATGCTTATGCAAGTTATGTATATGCTTAAATGCAAGTTTAACATGATACGCAAGTTATGCATGCTTATGCAAGTATGTGAATGCTTATGCAAGAATGTGAATGCTTATGCAAGTTATGTGTATGCTTAAATGCATGTTTAACATGTTATGCAAGTTATGAGAATGCTTATATGCAAGTTCAACATGTTATGCAAGATATGTGTATGACAATATGCAAGTTTGGGTTAAATGTAGTTGGGTTAATATATGCTCATATATGCAAGTTGACATCCTCTTAACCCATGACAAAGTTATATGCTAAGATTTGGTTAAACCCATGATATTTGTGATGGATCTTCCCTTTTATTATGTCATGAAATGAGAACGATTTACGTGGGGAACGATGGGGTTAATAAATATGTTAATAAAAGTATGATTGGGTATGATTAAGCATACCATAAGAAAATAAATTAACATAAGTGGGAATTTACCTATTGAGTTAGGTCTACCCCATGGGAATTTACCTATTGAGTTAGGTCTACCCATGTTATGAAAAACTTGATATTAATTAGGGATAACTAATATGGGGGTGATTAATTAGGTGTAATTAATCAACTAAGACACGAGGTTGGACCCTTTTGTAGCGGAAGTCTGCCCGGAACCGACCGGCCATCCAGCGGCTACAAATGATTGGCCCAATGTGAGAGGTCTTAGTCATAAATTAAATATGTGATTAAAGTAAAGACACGAGGTTAGACCCTTTTTATGACAGAAGTCTGCCCGGAACCAACCGGCATATCCAGCAGTCATAAAAGATGGTCTAATGTGAGAGGTCTTTATGAGGTCATGATCTTAATTAATTAATTAAGAAACACTTAACCATATTAGCATGTAGAGGGACATGAGGGGTTAAGTGGGAGCCTTGGGTGGCATGTGGAAATCTAGTGGGTTGCCTTGGGTGGCAATAGAAAATACGAATAGAATACTTAACCAAGTGGAAACATGTAATTAAACATGATTAAAGGGTTAAGTGGGATACACTAGATAAGTGACAAGCTTAGGTGGGTAGCTTGTGGGGGCCCATTTCAACCAATATCCCAAACGTATCTTTGTGGGCTCGACTCTAGTCGGGTGACGGGACACGCATATTGGGCTTGACTATAAGAGGCCAAAACGGGTTAGCGGTGGCAACGCAGGATCAACGGGTTTCATATGCGTGTGTGGACCCGGGCTGGTTGGTAAGTCGTTGTTGCATCGTGTAGATATAAAGCTGTGCACCGTTGATATTATCAGGTGGCCACTTTGGGGAATGATACACCCCATTGTGGGACCAGCACGGGTATCTACGGTAGGGAGCCGATCGCTTGAGAGTAGTGGGTACACCTAATAAAGATAGGGGCAGACGGCACCTATGTAGGGGTACACGAAACTACTGGGTAAAATTACTAAGTACACCTAGTGAGATAGGGGCAGACGGCACCTATGTAGTGGGCTAGGGGTACACGAAACTACTGGGGAAATTTTCTAAGTCCTTAGGAGGGATCAACCTTTAAGTAGAAATGACTGGTATGGTGCAGTGTAGTAATTATCCTTGGGTGGGTAGATGCGTCTTTACAGTTATCTTAGTTTATCCTAAGTCTACCAAGCTGCTTAGTGTAGCCATTCATCCCCAGACATTACCGTAGGTCAAGTTTATGTCTTCTCTGGTTACTTTAATGATTGTATTGTTAAAGTTATAGGACTCGCTCAGACTTATGTCTGACCCCGTTGTTTTTATCTTTTTTTCCCAACCCTTAGGTCCTACGGTGGATCCTAGCAGTAGTGGAGCTTGATCGGGTTGCTGTTCCAGTCTTTAGGAGCTTGGATAGATGTAAAGCTCCAGTTACCCAGTTATCTTTTCTTTTGTCCTGGCTATTGTATGAGAGAGTGGGATTATGTACTTCTTTATTTTGATGGATATTGTACTTGACTTTTATTTTGGTTTTATGATGTAACCAGACATGTTTACTTCCGCTGTTATGAGATGATGTTTTAAATTTCAAGTACTGTTTATATCTGTCTTGTTGTAATTTTTCTGTTCTATATTCACTAAAGTACTCCACCGATGCTATGGCATTCCCTTAGAGAGTGACCATAGCGGGCGTGGGGTGTTACACGTGGTATCAGAGCAAAGGTTACCGGAACAGATAAAATTTTTAGAAAGCTATTTTTCTAAAACTTTTTTGGAAGAAATATTTTCAAAGACATGTCTTTTAAGAGAAAAGTTTTTGAAAGAAAAGCATAATCCCCAGTAGCCATATCTATATCCTTCGAATTCTCCGTTTTGAATCTTTCCTTTTTCGTTTCAGCATGGCTGAGGATCTTAACTTTCCGGAGGGTGTGACGGTACCAGTATGGTATAGGAGATTGATGGAGGCTAGGGCCACCACTGCGGGTCCAACAAATGTTCCTCCACCAACCGTAGCACCCGATCTTCCTCCTCCCCCTCCTCCTCGCACGGATACTTTTGCTAAGACTTGCAAGGAATTTAAAGCTATGGGAGGGAAACCTTTTCAAGGATCTGAAACTTTTGTGGAGGCTAGAGATTGGCTTAAGGAGGTGGAAGAGTTGATAGATATCTTTGAGACGGAAGAAGGGAAGAGAGTCAAGTTAGCTGCTTGGTTAATGAAGGGAGAGGCCTCATTCTGGTGGGAGGTCACTAATGGAGAACGCCCCGTTGACTCTTGGGCGGATTTTAGGCAAAGATTTGTGGCAAAGTTTCTCTCAAGGGCGGAGGAAAACTTGTATATGGAAAGATTCTTGACTCTAAAGCAAGGAAATCTCTCAGTGAAGGAATATGTCAACAAGTTTAATCAATTGGCAAGGTTTGGCCTAGACATGGTGAATACACCGGAGAAGAAGGGTTTGAGGTTCGTGAAAGGCTTGAATGAACCGATGCATGGGTTGGCTATGACTCATATCCCTATGGGGGCCACCTTTGAGAAGCTAGTTGACATGGCACTCATGCATGAAGAAGAGAAGGGTCCCAATGCTAATAGGGCACCCGAGAAGAAGGGAGATCAAAAGAGACCTCAGCAACAACAGCAAAATAAAGGTGGGAAAGGCAACGGTGGCAAGGGCAAGAAGAAGAAGTGTTTCAATTGTGGGACACCTGGCTACCTAAGCAAGGATTGTCGCAAGAAGAAGAAGACTGGCTGCTTCCACTGTGGCGAAGCAGGGCATTTAGTGAAGGATTACCCTAAGAAGGGGCAAAGGACGGGGTCTACCTCAGGAGGACAGGTGCAAGATCTTATGGCACCAGGTCAGGCTAGGGGGCAAGTACAGGCTCTCGCAGTCCCACCGATTCAGGAGAGAGGTAGAACTATTTCCGTTGAAAGTCTGGTTTTTCTATTTGATCATCCTGTCCGTACATTGTTCGATTCAGGCGCATCGCATTCGGTTATCTCATCATCATTAGTTGAGTCACTGCACTTAGACACCAGTCTGGTAGATGATCCCTTGGTTGTTTCAAACCCAATTGGGGGCTCCACTTATTTGTCCATGATATGTTTGGGTTTGAAGATTTCTATACTTAGCATTGAGTTTAGATGTGATGCTTTTGTGTTGGGCTTCACGGGCTATGGGTTGATTTTGGGCATGGACTGGTTATCCAGTAATGGTGCCGTTCTTGATTGCGAAAGGAGAGTTGTTAGGCTCATGACCCGCTTGGGTAACACTCTCGAGATTTCTTGTAATCCCATGGATTCTGTTATGCTAAGTTATCTTGAATCGCTTGACGCTTCGGTCGAGAGTTTACAATCTGTTAAAGTGGTCCGGGAATATCCGAATGTGTTTGAGGAGGTGAAGGGCTTACCTCCGAAGCAGGAGATTGACTTCCGAATATATCTGGTGGATAATGCTAAACCTGTATCTTTACCAGTGCGTCACATGGCTCCTCGTGAGAGGAGGGAACTCAATAAGCAAGTAGGGGAGTTGCTTGAGAAGGGGTTCATAAGACGAAGTATATCGGAGTGGGGTGCTCCAGTAGTATTTGCTACAAAGGCGGATGGGTCCCTCAGACTTTGTGTAGACTATAGAGAACTCAACAAGCTCACAAAGAAGAATAGACACCCATTGCCGAGGATTGATGATCTTTTCGATCAGTTGGTTGGCGCTTCAGTATTTTCTCAGTTGGACTTAGCCACGGGGTTTCATCAATTGAGGGTGGTTGAGGATAGCATAGACAAGACTGCCTTTAGGACTCCGGATGGTTTCTATGAGTGGCTGGTGATGCCATTTGGGTTGACGAACGCCCCTGCATACTTTGTTGATTTGATGAGTAGGGTGTTCAGGGAGTTCCTTAATAAATTCGTGGTGGTCTTTGTGGATGATATCTTAGTATTTTCTAAGAGTGAAGAAGAGCATGCCCTACATCTTGGGGAGGTATTGAAGACTCTTCGAGCACATGGCCTTAAGGCTAAATTCTCTAAATGTCACTTCTGGAGGAAGGAGGTGCGGTTCTTGGGGCACGTGGTCTCCAAGGAAGGGATAGCTGTGGATCCCGCGAAGGTAGTATCAATTCAGGATTGGAAGGTTCCGAAGAATGCTACCGAAGTAAGAAGTTTCTTGGGGTTGGCGGGTTACTATAGGAAGTTTATCAAAGACTTCGCGAAGATATCAGCCCCATTAACCCGCTTAACGAAGAAGAATCTTGTTTTCACATGGGACGTAGATTGTGATGATGCGTTCCGACGGTTAAAGAGAGCTTTAACCACTGCTCCAGTTTTAGTGTTGCCAGATGGGAGCAAGCCATTTGTTGTCTATACCGATGCTTGTGGGACAGGACTAGGCGCAGTCTTAATGCAAGAGGGAAGGGTGATAGCCTATGGTGGAAGGCAGTTGAGAGTGCATGAGAAAAATTACCCTACCCATGATTTAGAGTTGGCCGCTATTGTTTTTGCGCTTAAGATTTGGCGCCATTATCTTCTTGGTGAGAGATTCGAATTGTTCACTGACCACAAATCATTGAAGTACTTGTTTTCTCAGAAGGATTTGAATTTGAGACAGCAAAGGTGGATGGAGTTCTTAGCATCCTATGATTTTGAGATAGCGTATACCCCTGGCAAGGGTAACGTGGTGGCGGACGCCTTGAGCAGAAAGAGGTTGTCCTTGAGTCCATTGTTTGTGGAACAACGAAGCTTGGAATTTATCTCGATGTTTGATTTCAGACCTTCCATTGATTATGTACCCGGTTTGCTAGCTTCCTTGGAGGTTAGACCTACTCTTTTAGGGCGGATTGGAGAAGCACAGAGGGACGACCCACAGTTGGTTGAGTTGGTGGAGAAGCTCATAAGGGGGGAGTCGTCCAGCCATTTGAGTAGGTACACCCTAGACGATAGGGGGTGCTTGCGTAGAGACGGTAGACTGTGTGTACCGCAAGACGAGGGTTTGAGGAAGGTTATTCTTGATGATGCACACCGTTCTAGGATGACCATTCATCCCGGTGGGGACAAGATGTACCAAGACATGAAGAGGGTTTTCTTCTGGGCCGGTATGAAGAAAGATGTGGCCGAGTATGTCGCTCGATGCTTGGTGTGCCAGCAAGTGAAGGCAGAGCAAAGGAAACCAGGTGGGTTGCTTCACCCATTGGAAGTTCCGCAATGGAAGTGGGACAGTGTCTCGATGGATTTTATTGACGGGTTACCCAGATCGAGAAAGGGTAATACGGGAATTTGGGTGGTGGTAGACAGACTTACTAAGAGCGCCCATTTCATACCTGTGAAGAGCAAGAGGACCGCTCCATGGCTAGCTTCAGTATATCTTCGAGAGATAGTTCGATTGCATGGGGTACCCTCTTGCATAGTGAGTGATCGAGACCCTATCTTCACTAGTGAGTTCTGGAGAAGTTTGCAAGAAGCAGTGGGGACTCAATTGTGTCTGAGCACCGCATATCATCCTCAGACGGACGGCCAGACTGAGAGGGTGAATCGTGTTCTAGAAGACCTTCTGAGGCTTTGTATCTTAGATTTTGGAGGTACATGGGAAGAGCATCTTCCATTGGTGGAGTTCGCATATAATAACAGCTTTCAGTCCAGTATTGGTATGGCTCCTTTCGAAGCTCTCTATGGAAGGCCTTGTCGATCACCTACGTGTTGGTGGGAATCTACGGATAAGATCTTGCTTGGGCCTGATATGGTTAGGGAGACTTCTGAGAAGATTGACTTGATTCGAAGAAGGATGAAAGCAGCGCAGGATAGGCAAAAATCTTATGCGGACAAGAGAAGGACAGATCTTGAGTTTGAAGTTGGGGACATGGTCTTTGTCAAAGTGTCTCCGTTACGAAATGTGGTTCTCTTTGGATCCGTTGGGAAGTTAGCACCAAGATTCGTAGGGCCATTTCCTATTAAGGAAAGGATTGGACGGATGGCGTATAGAGTGGAGTTGCCCGACAGACTTAGTGGTGTACATGATGTATTCCATGTGTCCCATTTGAGGAAGTGCTTACATGAGACCGCAGAGGTGGTAGAGCCGAGCTTGCTTAAAGAAGTGGAAGTAGAGCGTGATGCAACGATTCGACGAGCTCCTACCCGCATCCTAGGGTCAGAGACTAGGAAATTGAGGAATCGAGAGGTTCAACTAGTCAAAGTACAATGGGGAGAAGACGAGAGCAACGCAACTTGGGAAACGGAAACGAAGATGCGTTCATTGTACCCGTTCCTTTTTGAGGGTATGTCTTTTAACTTCTCCTTTATCGTTTGTCTAGTACTCATCTTATCTTTAGTATGTACCTTTGACCTTTAGATAGGGTAAACCTATGGTTGAAACATGTGTTTGAGACATGTTATGGTTGATGGATGCAAGTGGATGCAAGTGGTTGCTAGTGGTTGCTCGTGGATGCATGTACACACACTCTAGGCACTAGATCGGCTCAAACACTTCATATTGCATATTGCATAAAATTGTGTGTAGGAAGCTATATTTATGGATGTATAATGATTGTGTTATCATATGGATGATGCATTTTTGTGAATGATTGTGCACTCATGTAGATATTGTATGTGTCGATAGGGTTCTCTCGCATACATAATGGATGCATGGCACTATCATGGTTTGCATATGATCATACATTAGATAGGGAACATATACACACACTTTTTGCATATGCTCATACATCATTAGAAACTGTTTTAAGGACAATGGATGCCCGTGTTTGATGGATTGAGTAGATGGTTGTTTGGATGGTAGGATATGCATTCTCCTTAGCTTAGAGATTTCGGGGACGAAATCCTTTAAGGAGGGGAGAATGTAACACCCCGAATTTCGGTTAATGTTAAAATTCACAAATTAAAGAATAACTAATCCCAGATGTGGGAATTAGGGGAAACGGGCTGCATCATTGCGTTCGTCTCGGAAAAATACGCGAAATAGAGTCCGAGTTTGCGTAAAATGGGTACCGTATGAAAGAGATATGGACGAACGAAGTTAGGCAGAAAAACCAGAAACAGGCCAGAAATGCACTGGCGCACTTGTGAAGTGCGCCAGAACAAAAATGCACTGGCGCACTTATGAAGTGCGCCAGTACAAAGATACACTGGCGCACTTGGGAAGTGCGCCCGTGCCGAGCCAAGAAACCTGCACAGTTTCTAGAGAGTTCTGTGGTTGGGTGCACCAGTTTGGGGTTTGGGCTTGGTCTTAGGGCTGGTTTCTGGAAGGTGCCGAAATCTAAGGGTCCTAATCTAATTTAGGGTTAATCTAAGGACCTAAAACACTCACCTAATCTATAAATACACCCTAAACCTACCCTAATTCATACTAAAAATAGAAATGATGGCCTCATGCCGCCAAATTAAATCTTAGAGGGAGCCTCCACTAATTTATGAAGGAAGTTGCAAGCTAATCAACCTCTAATCATCATCTTCTTCATATTTAGCAACTAGTTCTACTTCATAAGTTTGCTAATCTTGGTTTTGGTGAGTTTCTATCACTTTAACATCAATTGCTAAAGTAAGTAGATTGGGTGTAATGAGACTTATGGTCTTAAATGCGGATTAGTGAGTTTGAATCATTTGTAATGATATGCTACTCTATGTTTTCCTATGTTTATGCATGTTTAACAAGTGGGTTTATGCATGTTTAATAAGTTGGTTTATGCATGTTTAATAAGTGGGTTTATGCATATCTAATAAGTGGGTTTATGCATGTTTAATAAGTGGGTTTATGCATATCTAATAAGTGGGTTTATGCATGTTTAATAAGTGAGTTATGCAAGTTCACATGCAAGTTATGTGTATGATGTTATGTAAGTTATGTGTAGGTTGTTATGCAAGTTCATATGCAAGTTATGTATATGCTTAAATGCAAGTTTAACATGATATGCAAGTTATGCATGCTTATGCAAGTATGTGGATGCTTATGCATGTTATGTATATGCTTAAATGCAAGTTTAACATGATACGCAAGTTATGCATGCTTATGCAAGTATGTGAATGCTTATGCAAGAATGTGAATGCTTATGCAAGTTATGTGTATGCTTAAATGCATGTTTAACATGTTATGCAAGTTATGAGAATGCTTATATGCAAGTTCAACATGTTATGCAAGATATGTGTATGACAATATGCAAGTTTGGGTTAAATGTAGTTGGGTTAATATATGCTCATATATGCAAGTTGACATCCTCTTAACCCATGACAAAGTTATATGCTAAGATTTGGTTAAACCCATGATATTTGTGATGGATCTTCCCTTTTATTATGTCATGAAATGAGAACGATTTACGTGGGGAACGATGGGGTTAATAAATATGTTAATAAAAGTATGATTGGGTATGATTAAGCATACCATAAGAAAATAAATTAACATAAGTGGGAATTTACCTATTGAGTTAGGTCTACCCCATGGGAATTTACCTATTGAGTTAGGTCTACCCATGTTATGAAAAACTTGATATTAATTAGGGATAATTAATATGGGGGTGATTAATTAGGTGTAATTAATCAACTAAGACACGAGGTTGGACCCTTTTGTAGCGGAAGTCTGCCCGGAACCGACCGGCCATCCAGCGGCTACAAATGATTGGCCCAATGTGAGAGGTCTTAGTCATAAATTAAATACGTGATTAAAGTAAAGACACGAGGTTAGACCCTTTTTATGACAGAAGTCTGCCCGGAACCAACCGGCATATCCAGCAGTCATAAAAGATGGTCTAATGTGAGAGGTCTTTATGAGGTCATGATCTTAATTAATTAATTAAGAAACACTTAACCATATTAGCATGTAGAGGGACATGAGGGGTTAAGTGGGTGCCTTGGGTGGCATGTGGAAATCTAGTGGGTTGCCTTGGGTGGCAATAGAAAATACGAATAGAATACTTAACCAAGTGGAAACATGTAATTAAACATGATTAAAGGGTTAAGTGGGATACACTAGATAAGTGACAAGCTTAGGTGGGTAGCTTGTGGGGGCCCATTTCAACCAATATCCCAAACGTATCTTTGTGGACTCGACTCTAGTCGGGTGACGGGACACGCATATTGGGCTTGACTATAAGAGGCCAAAACGGGTTAGCGGTGGCAACGCAGGATCAACGGGTTTCATATGCGTGTGTGGACCCGGGCTGGTTGGTAAGTCGTTGTTGCATCGTGTAGATATAAAGCCGTGCACCGTTGATATTATCAGGTGGCCACTTTGGGGAATGATACACCCCATTGTGGGACCAGCACGGGTATCTACGGTAGGGAGCCGATCGCTTGGGAGTAGTGGGTACACCTAATAAAGATAGGGGCAGACGGCACCTATGTAGGGGTACACGAAACTA
Source organism: Allium sativum (assembly GCA_030737875.1). NCBI lineage: Eukaryota > Viridiplantae > Streptophyta > Magnoliopsida > Asparagales > Amaryllidaceae > Allium > Allium sativum. The sequence goes on from CM060913.1 coordinate 314,817,093, forward strand.
CTGGGTAAAATTACTAAGTACACCTAGTGAGATAGGGGCAGACGACACCTATGTAGTGGGCTAGGGGTACACGAAACTACTGGGGAAATTTTCTAAGTCCTTAGGAGGGATCAACCTTTAAGTAGAAATGACTGGTGTGGTGCAGTGTAGTAATTATCCTTGGGTGGGTAGATGCGTCTTTACAGTTATCTTAGTTTATCCTAAGTCTACCAAGCTGCTTAGTGTAGCCATTCATCCCCAGACATTACCGTAGGTCAAGTTTATGTCTTCTCTGGTTACTTTAATGATTGTATTGTTAAAGTTATAGGACTCGCTCAGACTTATGTCTGACCCCGTTGTTTTTATCTTTTTTTCCCAACCCTCAGGTCCTACGGTGGATCCTAGCAGTAGTGGAGCTTGATCGGGTTGCTGTTCCAGTCTTTTGGAGCTTGGATAGATGTAAAGCTCCAGTTACCCAGTTATCTTTTCTTTTGTCCTGGCTATTGTATGAGAGAGTGGGATTATGTACTTCTTTATTTTGATGGATATTGTACTTGACTTTTATTTTGGTTTTATGATGTAACCAGACATGTTTACTTCCGCTGTTATGAGATGATGTTTTAAATTTCAAGTACTGTTTATATCTGTCTTGTTGTAATTTTTCTGTTCTATATTCACTAAAATACTCCACCGATGCTATGGCATTCCCTTAGAGAGTGACCATAGCGGGCGTGGGGTGTTACATTAAGTATCAGAGTACAATAACAAAGAAAGCATAATCCCCAAATCATGAGCCATAGTAGCAAAGATAGAAGCTTGAGCAATACATCTAGAAGCTCGAAGAAAGACGATAGCAGAATCCTGACTAAGCCTGAGAATTCCCTCCCTTGAGAACCTTGGGGGGGAGGAATGAAAGAAAGAAGAGCAAACAAAAAGGGTCAGACATAAAGTCTGGCGAGTCTAGTCACTTTTAGCTAGTAAATAAATAAAAGTAACATGATAGGCATATAAAGTGGATAAGAGAGATTACTACATAAATGGCAGGTGTGACAAGATAGACAGGATAAGGTGTATATGCTTCAAATAGTTACTCTGCACTGTTACTAGTATATCCAGAAAGAGATGTTCCCTTCAACTATAAGGTGGTAGACTTGGGTATACGTCCAAATGTATCCTAACTACTACCCTGATCGATCGGCTCTCTAACCCACATAGATACCTTGTGTTGGCCCCACAGTAGGAGGTATCACTTCCTAAAGTGGCAACCCCTCGTCGTAACAATGTGCACAACCGTATCTACAGGTGTCACGGTCGTCTTATCCCCTTCTGCCCGGCTCATACATGCACATGGCCCAGTCGGTTTCCACCGCCCACACCGTCCTCCATGTTTGGATCTCTTACAATCAGTTAATAAGTGTGCTCCTTCTCCGCCTAGTATGGAGTACTTTGTTTGATACCTACTCCAGGTTACTGACTGAAATGGGTCCCACACAATATGATACAAGCTCTCCCCTTTGTCTTGTATCCCCCACTAGTTTTTTACTGACTATGTATACCACTAGGTGTCTTTAATTACGTAGCCTTATTTATTACTATCGGTTATGCTTACCTACAGGTGTCTTTAATACATAACCCCTAATCTTCCAACCGGTTATGCTTACTTATAGGTGTCTTTAATTACATAACCCTATCACTTCTACAAGTTATGTTTACCGTAAAAGGTGTCTTTAATTACATAAATTTATTATTTCCGCTGATTATGTATACCACTAGGTGTCTTTAATTACATAATCTTAACGGGTTAAGTTTGTGGGCCTATTACCCATCCCCTGTTCGGATTCACTTAACCCACCCCTTAGCCATGTTTACTTAACCCCCAACTTAAATTTAAGTTCATACAATCCCTATGGATTAACTTAGGTTAAGTAGTCCAGTACTTTACCATGTCCATTTAAGGTTTCATAATGGGCCAGACCCCCCACATTAGGCCTACAACATTTGGATGTTGGATATGCCGGTCGGGTCCAGGCAGACTTATTCCACAGTTGGACATAACCTCGTGTCATAGCCCGATTCGTATTTACATACTTAGACCTCCCACATTAGGTTCACCATTAGTGGCTGCTGGATATCCCGGTCGGGTCCGGGCAGACTTCCACCACTAAAATAACCTAACCTCGTGTCATAAGTACAATTACAATTCCTAATTGTAACTACTAGGCATTCCATTTTTAATTAACTAATCAATTAATTAATCCTTTCCTTTTATAGGTGTCAATACCTATTTTACCCAATAATTTGAATTACATATCCATAAATGTTCATATTCAAATTTTGCCATTTTTAACCCTTTTTCCCCCGTTCCTTAACAAGCGCCCTCACAAAATTGGCAACATGCCTAGGCTAGACAGTAGCCTAGTCATAAACGATAATAGGGAATATAATGGGAATACAACTAAAATGATCATCTTGGCATAAGAACAAACTTGCATGGTAATAAGGTGAACATACATACTAACATGGACATGAAATTGTCATCATAACAAGGTGGACATAAAACTGATGAACTATGATGTCACAATATCAAAATTAGCAATATAGATGTCCAATCGGTTTAGATCTAACATGATAACATAATGTGATAATTTAGATCACATAAAATAGATCTAATCATGTTAACGTAAGGTGACAATTTAGATCACGTAAAGTAGATCTAACATGTTAACATAAGGTGGTAATTTAGATCACATAGAATAGATCTAACATGAATCATAAGGTGACAATTTTAGATCACATAGAATAGATCTAACATGAATCATAAGGTGACAATTTTAGATCACATAGAATAGATCTATCATGAATCATAAGGTGACAATTTTAGATCACATAGGATAGATCTAACATGAATCATAAGGTGATAATTTTAGATCACATAGAATAGATCTAACATGAATCATAAGGTGACAATTTTAGATCACATAGAATAGATCTACACACATCCACATCATAGCATATCATAAAAGTTACAAACTGAGATCCATAATAATAACATAGTAGAACAATTGAATTGGATCCAAAAAGATAGATCTATCAAGACATAGCATAAGATCTAACAATAACATAGATTCAAGGTTTACAACGTATCCAAATCACATTCTTTCATAATTCACTTGTATTTATCTAAACCTAAAAACAACTAGAACTCACTTTGATTGGATTGCAAAGATGATAGAAAAGGTGCTGAGTCTATGCTTGAATATCAGAATTTGATATGCTTTATAAGAGATGAGAGACCCTAGTTCATTTCAAATCCGACATAGTTTGGCCGCCATGATATCTAATGAAGAAATATGTGAAATAGCTATGTATTTATAGCTGCAGAACCCTATGGAACCGACTACCACGTAAGCCCTAGGGTAAATCAGGTCATGGGTCGCCTCCCACTTGGGCAAAGGCCCGAATAACCAAAAAACCTATTCTGGGCACACTTTACAGGTGCTCCCGTGTAAAAATACATGGGCGCACTTGTCAAGTGCGCCGGAAATTTCCGCTTTTTCTACCAAATTTCTATCGTCCATAATTTCTTCATACGTTATCCGTTTTACGCAAACCAGGTGTCTATCTTGACCAGAATTTCAAGACAGACGCAATGGCGCAGTCCTTTCCCTTAATTCTGAATATTAAATTAATTATTCTTTAATTTATCCACTTTAATGTTGTTAAAATTTCGGGGTGTTACATTCTCCCCTACTCAAAGGATTTCATCCCCGAAATCTCTAAGTTGAGAAGAATGCATATCCAACCATCCATCATCCATCTACTCAACCATCAATCACTGGAATATATTGTCCTTAAGGATTTCTAATGCTTTCATGAAAATATGGAAAGGTGTGTGTATATGTCCCTACACTAATGCGAAGACCAGGCGGTCTATTGATTCAGTTGACCTCCTTAATGCAATGTATGTTAGTGCTATGAACCCAGTATGTATGCAAATAAGCCTATTATAACATATAAGCTCTACATGTGTGCACACTCATTTGTCCAAATGCAACATCCATATGCTAGTACATCCATTTCCATCCATAAAAGAAAAGAAAACGCACACACATCCATATACAGTATGAGAGTGATTGAGCCGATCTTAGTGCCTAATGTGTGTGTATATGCGTCCACAAGCAACCACTAGCAAACACTTGCATCCATCAATCATAACATGTCTCAAACACATGTTTACATCCATAGGATTCCTATCTAAAGGTCGAAAAATACTATGGATAAGATATACTCAAATTATAGAAACAAGTACTAATAAAGCTTTTTGAAAAAGGAGTTAAGAATATACCCTCGAAGAGAAAACGGTACGAAGAACGAATCTTGTCTTCGGTCTACCAATTCGCATCCTCTGGGTTATCTCCCCATTGAACCTTTAGTGAAACGACCCGCAAATCCGTGCTATCTGAGTTGACTAAATACAACCCACGTCCAACCCAAATAACACAGAAATACGAACCATTAATAGAAAGAAGATAGAGGATGAGAAATAGAGAGAAAGAAATATTAGAATAGAAGAAAAAACGAAGATCACAAACTCACAGCGGAACGAATGAAATATAATATATAACATAACTTTTGAAATACAATCAGTAACTTTATATACATACCATCATCAGAGCACAACAGTCATTTCTGGAACAGTTATAAACACCTGTTTCCAGATACAAACAAGGTTCACAGCGGAATATAGCTAACCGGTGAAGCCTCCTGCTTCCAGCTCCTTCAAATGCATCTGTGAAATCCCGACTACTTGACTGGCCGTACAAAATTGGGCACCCAAGAGTTTGGGGAAAACAAAACAAAATAAACTCTGGGTCAGTCATGGGACTGGTGTGAGTAAACTCCAACCACTTGTTTAACCTTAAAAATCCTTTCAAAAGAAAAGGTAATAGTAAGACCAGCCCACACATAAACACGGACGGTTTTTGCCTTACTATAACCCAAAACACTTTGATATCAAATCCAATGATATTATAATAATGTCTACATCAAGTAAATAACCAAATAGCAGAACGCTTGCATCTCACGCTCCACATACATAGTATAAAGTCAAAAACCGCATGGCGCTTATTGGAGATTGGATTTCCAACATGACAAGGTATGGAACCACCTTCCGATGATGTATCTCTAGAGGCGAATACACCTGGGTTCAACAAGAACATCTTGTAACCCGGCCCACACATGACCGACCACTCATTTCGCTTGAGTGTATCGAATGTATATCACCAACGGTTGGACTCAAACCACCGTTTCCCGAATGGGCAGAATCGATGGATTCAGAAACAAAAAGAAATTCTCTAGATAGGTGATTATACACCCTAATGGGTGCGACCCACATAGCCATGCTGCCTGCCCGATTTTTGTCCTTTCCCGGTTGTTGAGGCCTGAGGCTACGATTACTTACCATTCCTTGATAACACAATCACTTTGAATGCCACATTGTCAGATCCGTTAATCACTAGTTGAGTTTGCACGAATATTCTGGATATTATGCTAAGGGATAAATCCGTTGCAACCATATACATTCATACAGACCAACCCATTTGATCATTGGAAATACTCTGTCAGACATTCGTCCATATACGTTCGTTCTGGGACTGAACGAAACCGAAGGCACTATTTCTATAAATAGAAAAGCCCTTGTACTTTACTCCGTCTTCAATATATTCAGCATACTTGGTTCGCAACGCTTATGCCGATACGGAGTGGTTCTTCGGATAGTAATCCAACCGGTCTCTCCATATTGACAACGATGGTCAAAACTTCGATAGTCTGTGATTTAACTATCGAATAAAAACAAGTGTTCATCCAAACATATCAAACAAATCGCTGGCCTCTTTAATTAATGTTTCATTAATTAAATCTCTTCTCCATTTCCTTATCAATATTTTTTTACCAAATATTTCCAATAACCATATTGGCCCTATACGCTATTTTTGATTTCGTTTCCTTATCGAATTCTATATATATCGATATATAGATTTCTAATTGTCAAATTTCTTAAAAATATTCTAACTCCTTAAATTTCCGGAAAATTTCGCCATAACCTCCCCTGTATCGGGAGCATCGGGAAATTTCAAATAGCTTTCCCGGTCCTTCTAATCTCAAAAAGAAAAAGAAGCCAAGCGGCTTGCCGATACGGCGCATAAAACCCATATATGAATTTAAACATGTACCTTTTGTCGAGCACATTATTTATATACCTGCATTATCCTTGTCCCATACCTGTCTCCTGTATGTCTATACCTGTCCAATTTATTTCAACTTCATGCACTCGTTTGACTCAATTCGTTAAAGTAATTCTTTAACTAACTCTCTGCCTATCTCGCTTGTATATTTGAATATAACACGTTTCAAATATATTTCCACTTACTTATCAATCAATTGAATTCAAATTTCAATTTTAGTTCTATATTCGATTTCGAATATATATATTTACAATCCCAAATTTCACTTTTCAAAGTTCGATTTTAGTTCAAACTCGATTAACTAATTCTTCTTTAGTTAATTCTATTCAATAATCAAAAATATGATTATTGTTTCAAAATCATCTTCTTTACTTCACTTGAGTCCATATTTATTTTCTAACTCAAGTCTAGATTTTTAAATGGAAATCCGGATTTTTATTTGCTTAAAAATCCCAATATTTATATATAAAATCCATTATGGTTTATAATGGTTTCTGGCGCTGCATTTTTGAAATTTTGATTTTGACATAACTCAAAATCTATACGACGAAATTCAGATTTTTCTCCTTCATTAGAAAACTATTATCGAATCGGTCCTGACGTTTCTTGTTTCGAAGAATTTCAACTTCAATTGAGTCCTGTATACTCGATTTAAGTTCAAATCGCTATTTTACGAACTACAGCGCTGCGGCGAGTTCGTTTTAATTATATTTATATATATGAACCTTTTAAACTTCTAAAAAAAATGAATACAACTCTATTTAATTCTATTTGAATTCCTTGATTCAAATTCCAATTTCTTTGAATTCTATTTTCAAATCCCAATTTCTTTGATATTCAAATTCAGTACTTGAATTTCTATTTCAAATCTTTATTCGAACTTCATATTCAATTCTATTTGAGTTATATATTCAAATTCTATTTCGATTATATTTGAAGTTTATATTCAATTCTTCTTTGAATTCTAAATTCAAATCCATATTCAATCCTCTTGAATTCGATATTTCAAATTTCATTACAATTCTACCTTGCAATTCTATATTCAAATTCATTTATTCAAATTCTATTTGAATTGCTACATTCAGACCTCATATTTGAATTCTATTTGAAATTCAAATATTCAAACTCCCTTTAAATTCTATTTGAAATTCTAAATGTTTCAAATTCCACTTTCTCTTCTTTGAAATTCTCAATATTTCAAATTACATTTCTTCTATTTGAAATTCCATTTTTGAATTTCCTTTATTCCAATCCCATTCGAATTCCTTTAAATTCAAATCCTATTTCAATTCCCTTGAATTCAAATCCCATATTTAAATTCCTTTGAATTCAAGTTCTATATTTGAATCCCTTTTGAATTTCTATAGTCAAATTCTCTTTCAATTATATTTGAATTCAAATTTCATTGCAATCCTATTTTTTGAAATTCTATTTTCAAAGTCTATTTCAAATTCTCTTTTGAAAATTCTGTCTTGAAATTCTATTTCAAATTCTATTTGGAAATTCTATTTCAAATTTCTCTATATTCAAACACCATTTGAAAGTTCTATATTCAAATCCACTTTGGATTTTCTATTTGACTTCTAAATTCAAATTTCCATTTCCTTTTCTATTTGAATTCAAATTCTATATTTAAATTTCCTTTTGAATCATATTTTCAAATTTCTATAGTTAACTTCATTGAATTCTATTTTCAAGTCTCTATAGTTAAATCCATTTGAATTTTCTTTATTCAATTTCTTTAAACAAGTCTCGACTTCGATTCCTTTTTGAAATCAATATCTCTATTTTCCTTTTGAAGATAGATTTCCCATTCCAATTTCACACTTGTATTTCTATTTCTGAATTATCAAATGATAATTCTTTTCACTTCATTTATAACTTCGTTATAAAAGAATTATTTCTAACCTTCGTTTGTGAAGAAACTACTTGTTTTATTTTAAAACAAGTTTATATTTTATTTCCATTAAAAATTCAAATTCTATTTAAAATAGAATTTTCCCCTTTTAAAATCTCAAATATCCTTCCATGATATTTATATAAATTAAACTTTAGCCCAGTGATAATTTAAACAACCAAATCAATTCAATTTCCAATTATTTGATTTTAACACATCACATATGAATATATATGAAATCAAACAGAACAAACAAACAAATAGATAATATATTTTGAGGAATCCAGTTGGATTCCTCCAACCTGTTTTCCTGCATCCACAGATGTTAGCACATAAATAATACCCATTCTGCTTCGTGGCAGAATATCGCGGTATAGAAGGTCATCCACTAATCATAGCGTGGGGCGTATAGGGTAATCATCCGCTATGAAACTGCGGGCATCCGCTAATGAGACTGCGGGAATCCAACCAATCAATCAACCCAATATATATATAGCCTAAATAACTAATATATATAAAGCAAGCAGAAAAATCCAAACGAGCAACAACAATTATTTTTAACGAAATAAAAATAATTATAAATAAAAGGTGAGTGAGATTTACTCACCGGGAATTTTAGTTGCTGAACATCCCTCAAAATTCCAAATCATCATAGCTATGAAATTGCTCGAGTTGATTATCTTGTACCTATGTTTATGTATTTTTAATTTATCGATTAAATTCTATAAACAAAATTAAATAAATTACCCTAGGGTTTCAATTTTCTAAAGGAAACGTATATCTTACTTTGCAGACCATGTGATCATTTCCCGACAGCTCCAACTATTTCAATTTCTCTCTTGGACTTTCCATCGAACACCTGGACTGCTCCACCTTCCTCCTCCCAAAACAGTGACTGACTTCCCCCGTGAACAAACTGCTTCCTTTCTCATCTCGTTCCCCCTTTTGATCACAGAACCGTGTACAGGAAACCCCTAGATCCAATTCGAGATCATCAGCAAACCTTTCTCGAAAATTTGAAAGGCTACTGCTGCTCGATAATGCTCTTGTTGAACGAGCGACACCCTCCCCCAAAAGCCACCGCAGTTGACCAGAAACACCCTACCGAACACCCAATCTTCATCGCACCCTCTTCTGAAAGTCGCGACTGCTTTCCCTCCAACGCACCTCAATTCATCTCCGTTTCGAACTCCATTTCATCATCGAGCGCCTTTAATCCCGAGATAGCTTCCAGTCAGGATGCGACTCCGATTTCACCCCCTTTTGGTTTTAAAGCTGATTTCGATTTTGATTTGAAGGATTCGGGTTCGGTTTTGAAAGTATGGGTGTCGACCATTTTGATTTCGAAGCCTTCGCTTGTTTTCTGTTGAATAAAGGAATGAAGTTGCGATGGTTTTAAACAAGCAAAGGAAGGGAAACAACTAGTACGAGCCATTAAAATTGTTGTTTGCTTGCTACGAAGTTGGGGAGCAGGAATTTGTGCTCGAGAAAATAATATGTCTGCCTATAAATGAAGATAGGTCGGCTTTAGGAATAATGTAGGGTGGCTGAAAAGAAGTTTAATAAATTTGATTAGATTTTTAATTAAATAATCAAAACATCTCGCGGTATTCTTACTCAAAAACTCGAACTGCTGTTCTAACGTAACGACCGACATTCTCAGATTATGGCGTTATTCTGAACTCCACAGAATTGGTTCTGGATTTTATTTCGACTGTGAAATAACAATTTAAAATAAATTTCAAAACAATTTACTTTAACGATAATCAATTATTATTATCGCTCTAATCCAATATAGAATTTATATTTATTATCTGAACTATTTTGATTCAATTCTAACTTCGAATTCAATATATCTCGTATTACGGTAATTAGATCTATAACTCAATATGAAAAATCGATTTATATTATCAGCTCTATATTTAAAATAATATTAAATATTTAAAATAAACCGACCAGAAAAATCTGGGTCGTTACATTTAGCAACTTGATCTCTTTATTGTGTAGATTCTTAAGTTCTGATCCCAGAATACAAGAAGGAACTCGCCTGACTGTCGTCTCCCATTCCGCTTCTACCTCTTCCAATATACTCGGCTCAACAACTTCCGTTGTGTCATGCAAGCACTTCCGCAGATGAGAAACATGGAAAATATCATGAACACCAGATAGATTTTCGGGAAGCTGTACTCTATAGGCCATTTGGCCAATCCTCTCGGTTATGGGAAGTGGTCCCACAAAACTAGGTGCCAACTTCCCTACTGATCCGAAGCGAACCACATTCCTCAGAGGTGACACTTTGATAAAAACCAAGTCTCTTACTTCAAATTCGTGGACAGTCCTTCTCTTGTTTGCATAAGATTTCTGCCTATCTTGAGCTGCCTTCATCCACCGTCGAATAAGGTCAATCTTTTCGGATGTTTCTCTAACCATATCTGGTCCAAGTAATAATCTTTATGTAGATTCGCACCAACAAGTTGGTGATCTACAGGGTCGTCCGTACAATGCTTCGAAGGGTGTCATGCCGATGCTGGCCTAATAGTTGTTGTAATAGGCAAACTCTACTAAAGGAAGATGCTCTTCCCAAGTCCCTTCAAAGTCTAGAATACACAGCCTTAAAAGGTCTTCTAGAATTATGTTCACCCTCTTCGTTTTCCCATCGATCTGAGGATGATAAGCGGTGCTCAAACACAACTTTGTACCTAATGCTTCTTGTAAGCTCCTCCAAAATTCACTAGTAAAGATGGGATCACGATCGCTCACGATGCTGGAAGGTACTCCATGAAGATGAGCTATCTCACGCGCACATAAATTGCTGCTAACCATGATGTAGTCCTCTTACTCTTAACTGGAATAAAGTGAGCGCTCTTAGTGAGTCTATCTACCACAACCCAAATACCGGTGTTTCCTTTCTTCGATCTAGGCAAACCAACTATGAAATCCATAGAGACGCTCTCCTATTTCCATTGAGGAACCTCCCAAGGATGAAGTAAACCATCGGGCTTCTTTTGCTCAGCTTTGACTTGCTGGCAAACTAAACAATGGGAAACAAATTCGGCCACATCTTTCTTCATCCCAACCCAAAAGAAAACCCTCTTCATGTCCCTGTACATCTTATCACTGCCTGAACGGATGGTAATCTTAGAATGGTGGGCTTCTTCTAGGATTGCCTTTATTAAGCTTCCAGTTTGAGGAACACAAAGCCTTCCATCTCGTCGTAACCACCCCTTTCCGTCTATGGCATATCGACTGAGGTGACTAGAAGTCTCCCCTCTTCTGAGCTTATCTATGATGCTTAGAATCTGCGGGTCACCTTGTTGCGAAGCTCCTATTTGGTCCATAAGAGTAGGTCGTATCTCCAAGGATGCAAACAAATCAGGCAAAATCTCGATGGAGGGTCTAAAATCAAAAGCTGATATGAACTCCAAGTTCTTTCTTTCCACAAACAGAGGACTCAGGGCTACCCTCTGCCTACTTAGTGCGTCTTCCACCACATTACCCTTGCCAGGGGTGTAAGAAATCTCAAAATCATAAGAAGCTAGAAACTCCATCCACCGTTGCTGCCTTAAATTGAGATCCTTCTGCAAGAACAAATACTTGACAGATTTATTATCGGTGTATAACTCGAACTTCTCTCCAAGTAAATAACGACGCCACGTCTTTAACGCAAACACTATGGCAGCAAGCTCTAGATCACAGGTGGGGCAGTTATTTTCATGAACTCTCAGCTGTCTACCCCCATAACACACTACTTTCCCTTCTTGCATTAGAACCGCACCAGGCCTTGTACCGCATGCATCAGTGTAAACTATAAACACTTTATTCCCGTCAGGTAAGGTCAAGACTGGGGCTGTTGTCAGAGCCCTCTTCAGTCGTTGGAAGGCAATGTCACAGTCTATATCCCATGAGAATGCAAAGTTCTTTTTCGTCAGCCTGGTGAGTGGGGCTAATATCTTTGCGAAGTCCTTAATAAACTTCCTATAGTAACATGCTAACCCAAGAAAGCTTCTCACTTCGATTGCATTTTAAGGAACCTACCAACCTTGTATTGCAACCACCTTCGCGGGATCTACAGCTATCCCTTCTTTGGAGACCACATGCCCTAAGAATCTCACCTCTTTTCTCCAAAAATGGCATTTGGAAAATTTTGCTTTAAGCTGATGGTCACGGAGAGTTTTTCAAAACTTCTCTCAAATGTTGGCATGCTCTTCTTCGCTTTTGAAGAAGATCAAAATATCATTGACAAAGACTACAACAAATTTATTTAGGAACTCCCGAAACACCGTACTCATCAGATTGACAAAATAGGCGCGTGCATTTGTCAGCCCAAAAGGCATGACCAGCCATTCAAAGAAACCGTCTGAAGTTCTAAAGGCAGTCTTATCAATGTTGTCCTCAGCCACCCTCAACTGATGGAACCCCATGGCCAAGTCTAACTGAGAAAATACCGAGGCACCAAGAAGCTGATCAAATAAATCATCAATCCTCAGAAGCGGGTGCCTATTCTTCTTAGTGAGTTTATTCAGCTCTCTATAACCAAACATACAAATGAAGCAAACCATCCGCCTTAGTTGTGAATACTACTAAAGCACCCCATTTAGATATGCTTCGTCTGATAAACCCTTTCTCAAGTAGCTCCTCTACTTGCTTACTCAGCTCACTCCTTTCCCTTAGAGCCATATGGCACACTGGTAATGCAACTGGCTTTACATTGTCCACCACATATATACGAAAATCGATCTCGCGCCTCGGAGGTAAACCCTGAACCTCATCAAAAACATCGGAAAAATCTCGGACTACTGGAACAGATTGCAGATCCTCGATAGATGCATCAAGAGACTCTAGGAAACTAAGCATAACCGACCCTTGTGGGTCACATGAAATCTCGAGGGTCTTCCCATGACAAGTCAGAAGCCTAACAACCCTCTTCTCACAATCCAGGATGGCACCATATGTGGTAAGCCATTTCATTCCTAGAATCAACCCATAGCCCGTAAAACCGAGCACATACGCATCGCATTCAAACTCGACGCCTAACACAGATATTTTCAAACCCTGACAAAACGTCGATAAATGGGCCGAACCACCAATGGGGCTTGAAACAACTACAGGATCTACTACCGTACTAGTAGTTAAGTGTAGAGATTCAACTACAGAACTTGATATAAATGAATGTCAAAAATTGTTCTAATAGGGTGACTGGAAAGAGAAATCAAACCTTCCATGGAACTTTCCTACCTCTATCTGGTGCACTAGCCACGAGAGCATTCGCTTGCCCTCCAGATGTTCCTTTCCTTTGACCTTGCTTCCTTGGGCACTCCCTAGAATAGTGTCCAACCTCAAAGCAAGAATTCTTCCTTTTTCCTGCAGTCCTGGGCCAAGTGACCCTCTTGCCCGCAACTATGGCACTTCCTCTTATCCTTAGCCTTGTCATTATTTCCGCCCTTCTTCTATTGTTGTTGCCCCCCTTTCTTGGGCCATACCTTTTTATTTTGTGTTTCCTCAAACTTAACTTCTTCCTTTTCAGATTTATTTGAACTTTATCTATGTTCCCTTCCCGGGCCATCATTTTTTCTCATCCTTGGGCTGTACTCCTTAGCCCTAACTCCCTTATTCTAATTTTTACCATATTTGTGTAACAAGCTAACAAGTCTCTCGAAAGTTGCCTTCATCGCACGGAAATCCTTACGAAGCTCAAGAAAATTAGCCATAGGTGATACTACTGCAGCTTCAAATGGAGGTTAGGCACTTCATTGCTCTTCGATATGTGCCGCAATTTAAACATACCTATGGCATCATGTTGGAATAGGGACACCTTTCGGGAAGAATCGGTCCCCCAGACAAAAAGAGAAAAAAAGTAATCAAGTGGAGAATCGAGAGATACTTCCTATGGCTTTGGGGAATACGTTTTTCAAAATAGACTTTTCTTTTTAAAATGCTTTCTTTTAAAACCTTTTTAATGTAATTTTCAAAAACTTTTATCTAGTCTGGTAACCTTCAGCTCTGATATGAAGTGAGACACCCCACGTCCGTTAATGTTACTCACTAAGAGAATGCATTAAGTTTCGTGAAGCGTAATAGGTAAACAGACACAGAATAATTACAAGACAGATAAAATAGCAGCGGAATTAAAAACTTTTAATTAATCATAAAGCATGGTTACACCATATGTCTGAAAATACATAAACTTAGTATATCATTAAAACTTCTGTCTTATATTTAAATATCAGAGTACAATGACAATGAAAGCATAATCCCCAAATCATGAGCCATAGTAGCAAAGTTAAAAGCTTGAGCAATACATCTAGAAGCTCCAAGCAAGACGATAGCAGAATCCTGACTAAGCCTGAGAATTCCGTTCCTTAAGAACCTAGGGGTGGGGGAAATGGAAGAAAGAAGAGGAAACAAAAAGGGTCAGACATAAAGTATGGCGAGTCTAGTTACTTTTAGCCAGTAAATAAATAAAAGTAACATGATAGGCATATAAAGCGAATAAGAGAGATTACTACATAAATGGCAGGTGTGACAAGATAGACAAGATAAGGTGTGTATGCTTCGAATAATTACTCTACATTGTTACTAGTATATCCAAAAAGAGATTATCCCTTCAACTATAAGGTTGTAGACTTAGGTATACGTCCAAATGTATCCTAACTACAACCTTGATCGATCGGCTCCCTAACCCGCGTAGATACCTTGTGCTGGCCCCACAGTAGGAGGTATCGCTTCCTCAAGCGGCAACCCCTCATCGTAAAATTGCGCACAACTATATCTACAGGTGTCACAGTCGTCTTATCCCCTTCTGCCCGGCTCATACACGCACATGGCCCGGTCGGTTTGTGCCGCCCACACCGTCCTCCATGTTTGGATCTCTTACAATCAGTCAGTAAGCATGCCCCTTCTCCGCTTAGTACGGAGTACTTTATTTGATACCTACTCCAGGTTACTGACTGAAATGGGTCCCACACAATATGATACAAGCTCTCCCCTTTGTCTTGTATCCCCCACTAGGTTTTTACTGACTACGTATACCACCAGGAGTCTTTAATTACATAGCCTTATTTATTTCTACTGGTTATGCTTACCTATAGGTGTCTTTAAAACATAACCCCTAATCTTCCAACCGGTTATGCTTACCTATAGGTGTCTTTAATTACATAACCCTATCACTTCTACAAGTTATGTTTAGTGGTGCTTACTATTTTTATGATGCTTAATACATTCATTTTAAGTTCATCTTTAATAAGGCTTACCTCTTATATTGGTTGTAGTCCCTTGATATTTTTGTATTTATTTGTTCTAAGGATTTAATTTCTGTACTGTAATCATACAGTGCATGTTATAAATTTTGCTTAATCGTCAGTCTATAAATATCTTACGGCAAGCTTTCATTGTTGCATCATCTTAAACATATGTTAAATTCATATTTTGTAATTTAATTGTACCAAAAATTAGATCGCATTAAACCATGTGAAGTCTGTTGTTTTATAATTTAATGTATAAAAGATAATTGAACTTTCAACAAGTTTAGTGTTGTGTATGTTAATCATTTACCACTTTTATTTTCTTCCAGTCGTAAGCTTACATGCTCAACAAAGTAAAAACATATCACTTTTACTTATCATTTTATTACGTATCCTTCTTAGATGTGCATCTTCTGCTACTTTTATTACTTTTTCTTACTTCAGACATTGTATCCATTGGTATTTTATAGTACCCACTTAAAATTTCAATTTCAGTTTGTTAACATTGTGCTTTGCTAACTAGGCGATCGACTTCCCATTGATTATCTTATGCAAAAGCTGTAATTTGGTGCATCTTATCACCTTCTTTCTGTAAGAACCTGTATGGGGAGTAAGAGCAAATATGTTTTCTGACGTCAATTAATGCAAATACAACCTATCGTGCAGCCTTTCCCGAGATTCGTATCGACTTCTTGATTTTAGAGCTTATGCAAAAAGCATGTATTCTGACTTCTATACTTGATCCACATATCATGTCCTTATTATGTATTACCATTTCAAATGTTATTGCTAGGAAGGAGATTTAGAGAAAGATGGGACCATGGGAAAAATGCTATAATTTGTTCCATATTTTCATGAAGTTGACCAGGCTGACTTTGCCCAATCAAATTACAGAATGTTATTGTTAATGTTCAGGCTGGTTCTTCAATAAGTGTTTATGTGCACTATGTTCATTACGTCTAACATCTTCACTAAAGCAGTTGTAATTTTTTGTAGATATTTTAATAATTTTAACTTGACCTTCTGATCTTTACTATGAGTATGTGATATTGATAGGTGTATTTTTCTTATATGGGCGAAAACACGAAGTTTAAATTTGTAGAAATAGAGTTAAAAAGAAAAGAACAATGGTTGGAATTTCTAACATTATTTTGGAAGAAATTAATTGAATGAGAAACTTAAGTTAATCATCATTAAAATGTTCATGCAAGAACCAAAAAAATTGAGCAACACCCGTGTGCGTAGCACGGGTTCGCACTAGTTATTCCTGTGAAGCACATCCCTCAGGTTGCACCAACGCACATCACTAGGTAGATGCAAGTTAGTGTTAAATACCCTGGATTTGAGTAGATATCATTCAGTATCCTGGAATTTTAACGTTTTCTTCTTTTTCAGTTTATCATGTCATTCTTGGTGATAGATGCAATGGCACGATATTTAAGATCATGTTTATATGATGGGCTATCTCATACTCCATAACCTGTTACCATTTGCATATCTCAGCTTGACACCATTTCCACATCTCAGCTTGACCGGATAAGCTTTGATTTAGCAAAATTTTGTCTTCCAAGTTCCAAATGCTGGGCTGAAGTATTTCATTTGAAGTTAGGATTTCAACCACTGGAGAACAAAGAATAATAAATGGCATCCCTTTCTCACTGAAGGATGCGTGTTTGCAGGTGGAAGTATGTTATGTTTTTTTTCGTGAATATTATTGAATTTTCTGTACATTTTATGTAATTTGAAAATGGACTGTTGCTTCATTATATCTGCCTGCTGTGTATGATAGTAACCCACACGAACTGCTCAGGTCACATAAATTTAATATTATTTTCTTTCCAATTGTATCACGCGGCATACAGTTTGCAACCGTTCCTAGTTTTTTGTACTGTTAGTAAACATGCCCATTTGTTTTCCCTCTGATATTGCCTTACGGTTTTTTTTCTCCAATATTAGTTTTCCACCAATCCTTGCACATAAGCCCTCTTTGCTTCGGCTGTCTTCGCACACGTCCAACAGACGTGCATACGTACTGGTGTGTGTGTGTGTGTGTGTGTGTGTGTGTGTGTGTGTGTGTATATATATATATATATATATATATATTACAATGAGCACACGTCCAACAGACGTGCATACGTACTGGTGTGTGTGTGTGTATATATATATATATATAATTTTCAAATATATATATATATATATATATATTACAATGAATATTATTGCATGGAATGTAAGGGGTTTTAATTCCCTTAAAAAAAATTAGATTTTTCTAATCTTATTGCTTCTAATAAACCAAGTATAGTTAGTATATTGGAACATAAGATGGGTAATTCTAGTATCAATGAATTTCACATGAGATATATGTCTAATTGGGGTATTATAGACAATAACATTACTGATGATAAAGGTAGGATCATTGTCATTTGAGATAATTCTGTTTGGGATCTATCTAAACACTTTATTAAGCCCCAATACATTCACTGTATTTTTATAGATAAAGGGGGATTAATTATCAATGTGACTTTTGTATATGCTTATAACATTGAAAAAGATAGATCTTTACTCTGGAATCACCTTGAGCTTTTTAATAAAACTATCAAATCCCCTTGGATAATCTTAGGAGATTTTAATTCTATTGTTAGGCTTCTAAAAAGAGGGATGGAAATAATATTCCACTTCAAAAATTAGAATTTTTTTTCTAATTTTATTTACAAAACTGGTCTGATTGAGCCTTTTTTGAAAGGTAACAAATTTACATGGAAATCTGGGGAATATAGAAACATTCATTGTAAACTTGATAGAGTGCTTTTAAACCACTCTTTCACTGACTTTTTTCCCTAATTTTTCTTGCAATACACTTCCTCAAGCTACAAGTGATCACACTCCTATACAAGTGTTTTTTATTCTAAGCTTAATGATAAAATCAATTCTCCTTTTAGATATAAAATTGGTTGGGCACTTGATAAGGATTATAAATCTATTGTTTAAAGCTGTTTTATCAGTAGTTCTGTTTATGGCACTGCTCAATATAAACTGAAGCAGTTACTATCTAGTGCCAAAAATAATTTAAATAAGTGGAACAACAGTAAAAATGTTAATTGTATCTCTGCTACTAGGTTGGAGTGTGAAAAACTTCAAAATATCGTTGGTTTAGATGATTCAGACAGAGATACTGTTAATAAACAAGTGTGCACCAGTGCTACGCACACGGCAGATGCCAAAAATATTGCTTCTAAAAAATGTTAATATGATTCCAAGTTGAGACATCAAAACCTCGTTGATTTAAATTATGTTAGCAATTCTGCTTAATAACATTAACATACATTAAAGGTTTAGGAAATAAAATTTGATTTTCCAAATAATTGGATGGAAACTGATAAACCGGTAAAAGAATTTTACCGGATAAAATAAAGTTAAAAATATCAGTAGTGTCAAAAAATCCATAGACCATTAATACCCTACAAACTCACACAAAAGAAAACGTATGCATAGGAAGGAAAAAAACTATCTACAAATATAAAACTTACAGAAACAATAAAAATATGAAAGAAAAATCTGTAACATTCCAAAGATAAATAATAATAATGCTTTACTGTAAGTACTTGTCATGTTTATATGAAGTATATATGCTTTATGTTTCTATGCATGCATGTTCACAATTAACATCTACAATTCTAATTGAGTTGTACAATCATACCAATGCTTTTAATTCTCAAATTACCAAAAAATATGTTATATCAGTTATGAACCATGAACTCTACTATAAATAATGACCAAGATGAATAATGCTTGTACGACAATGTAAAATCCTAAATTATAATCACAAACCCAGTTCAAAATACATATAAGTAGTATTCATTTGACATCATACATTTGTAACATTGAAGCATGTTTTCCTTTTGTGACTATTCAATAAATCTTTCAAGTACAGTTATTGTACAAAGCATAAAAGCCTTCAATGTCTACACATTCTATCTATAATATAATATTTGAGTACAAAAACAACATTTAATAGTCAAACCTACCACAGAACAATGTGTAACAGCCATACAAATTTGTTATCATGCCCACATAATAAAATGTCTGCACCAGTTTGCACCTTCATCTTGAAAATGTACAACTCAGTCGCCTAGGTCCAACAATAGTTTGGCGTGATGAACATGAGAGGTTTCTGGTAAAGTAATTCTACTTTGATCAGCAAAAATTCCAATATTAAAATAGGTTTAAAAAATTGCAGCAAGTATAGTAATGTACATGAAAGAGAAAAATAAAAAGTTCGACTGTAATGAAATATAATAATATGAACCATTCAAACTGAATTTCAAATGTTATCAAATGCAATGGTGAAACCTTTGTACAAAAAGTTGTATAAATGATGTGCGATACCATCTAAAAATTGATACCTTCATAGCAAGTTAATTAATTGGAATGATTAAACATTTTCTGACCAAGTGTATAATGGAAACGAACAAAAAATCTGCAAAACTTCAATTATTTAGTGAAATATTCTATAAATTAGTCTGATTCAAAGACGCTCGCAAATTATTATGTAATATAACGGTGATTACCGTAATGATGTCTTTGAACCCAACTGCAATTCGTAGTAGAATTGGTTATGTCCATCAAAATTTTGATGAAGTGTATACACACTCCAAAGTCGGTTACCTTGTTTTTAGTGGACCAACATCCTACGTTGAAAATTTAACTCTTCATTCTTTCTAGCTCCCCAGAAAGATCGATCTTTTCATTTTCCAAACCCATAGCTGCAAAGCAGAACGAAGAGTACAACATATTAGAGCATGAAGAGTTAAAAATTCACATAAATTCTATTCATTGGTTATAAATTATTTTACAAACACCGTACTTTTTTTTAATAAGAACGAAGATAAAAATATCCTTATATCTTAAAGGTTTAAATTCAAAGTTTCTAATTAAAAATCCAAACACCATTCTAACCATTTCTAATATCTAGTTTTAACCATTTTAAATTCATACACCCTAAATTCATAATCAAAGTTAGTGTTAACTAAAATTAAATAAGTTTCATAAAACAGTTTTCCAAATTTACTTAAATTAACTTCGTATAGTTGCTTATATTCTTTGAATTTGTGTGTATGATTACCTTGGATAAACTACATATTTATATTCAAATATATAGCAATAGCATAGATGTATACATGAAAAAGATTAGCAATCTACCAAATTGCAAAAATTGACCAGTTAAAGATGAATTATCTTTAATTTTACTACACGCTGGAATCATGTGAATGCTTCTATAAATTCAAATGGGATTAGTTTAGAACAAACACAACATATTTTCACAGAAGAGAAAAATAGAATCATGCACATATCTAGAATATATGGTAAAGCTTGTTTTCACTAAGGATGATCGTTTATATTTATAAAGTGAAAGAATAAGAATATATTATTATTTGAATGGAGTAACAATACGTATTATTCCTACTAGTCCAAGGTCTCATTTCATTAGTAGGAGAATTCGTAGGTAACTTTCCAAATTTCCATGCAAATATCATTTGCATCTTGTCAAGTTTAGCATTCTCGCATCCTAAAGCATACTTCAAAATAATCCGTGCACACCCTGCTTAATCATCATATTATATAATTATTAGTGATATGTTTTCAATACATCCATAACATTGGAAATACCCACTAATATATTTTCTTTCATAACACTGTTTCTCTACAATACCACTATCTCTTGAACCAAGTGATTAAAGATAAAAGGTGCATACATCTACTATAACATGGTTAAATTGTGAACCATATAGAACTGATAATTGGGTTCTTACCTAAAGGCAGCAAAATATCATAAATATTATTAGTTTTTTCCTTGTACCTCTAAATATATAAGAAGACGGAAAAAAATAACAACGACATAAGTGGAACAAACAAAAAAAAGCTTAAAATCAACAAAATATCTAATTAAAATCAGCATACTTTTTCAACTATCTCAAAATAACTCAAGTCTGGCATCCAAAGAAAAATAGAAACTTGCTTTTGACATGTCTTAAGATATCACCAAAAGGCAAAATCCAAAGTGAGATTATCATATTAAGTGTACGTAATAAATACTTTATTACGTAGAAACTACATCTTAAACATACAATAAAAGTTAAAGTTTGTGCCGTAGACACACTTAAATCTTAGCAATCATAGCTAGGATTAAAAATCAGAAAATATGTCCATTAAAATCAACTCAACGCGAAACCCCTTTACTCAAGTATAGCAGCTAAGAAAGATGTGTATGCTACAATCTTTGTCAAGCGGAAAAAAAATACAGAAAGTTAGTTTGGACAATGGTTAAATGAATACAAAAGGAGCATGGCAAAAATATCAATGTATATTTGTTTCCATGAAAAGACAAACAATTTTTTTTGCAAATTATAACCCAACTATAGCATCAAATTTTCTCCAATCAGGAAGTAAAAAGATGTAATAGGTTGAAAATGAAAAAGGGAAATAAATCAAAGGCACACACTACGTAGGACAAAGAGAAACAATTCTAAGACGATGAACTGCAAAAAAGGACAACACCAACAAAGAATAGCATAATGCGCCTAAAAGAGAAAAGTTGCAACAAAATAAGAACCAATTTGGCAAGTTCAGTTTATATAATTGTGGATGAACGAAAATTAAAGAAAAGATGAAATCAAGCGAAAGCATATAAAATTGGGAGCGAAAAGTGAAAAATATTCATTAGCAGCTATAGCAGCATGGCACGTGGACGAAACAGGAATTGACCAAAAAAATGATAAAATGAGGGAGATAGCTCAGTTTGATACCCGCTATTAAATATATAGCATAGATCAGGATAAAAATACAATAGTTGATTGTGCAGAATGTAGTTAAAACTCATTTATTATACACAAAATACATTAAGCCAACCATCAAAACAAATATCATGTTCGGTATTTAGGTTTTCATTAAACTAACGGATAAAAAAATTTGTTGCATCATGATTTATATACGCCTTGTTTTAAGATCGGGAGCTACAATATTAGTACTGTATCCAAAGGGTACAGCAGTTGCTTTTACCAGCCTATACAAATTTAATAATCCCTATATGCTTAAATCAACGAACATGATAATGATAAACTGAAACCAATAAAAAGCTAGACAAAATGTACTAAATATATAGATACAATATCTCAACGATGGATTCACCAAGACAGTAACAAAAAGAAATAGTTCTGTATATTAGATAACGGAAGTCTATTTCACTTATATTATGCTTCTTAATTCACCCAACTAACTTTAGACGCAGAAATAAGCATATCTGGACAGTGACTGCATTTTAGATTATCATTCGAATTTCAAGGTTATTTCTTTGAGAAACAAACCAAAAGAATAATAGAATAAATTTTTTATAGGCTTGTAATAATATGAATAATTTGGTAATGCATTTCAAGTTTGCATGAACAATACAAAATTGGTGGTAATCATTAAAACAAAGCTTGACTTTCTTTGTATATTATATTCAATGCAATGATAAATAATAAACATCTTACACTTTTTGTTTTAGCTTAAAAATAGACACTACAAATCACACATGTCCACTCATAGAGGGTAGATGTTTACTTTTCATTTCCCAAATCTGTCAAATAATCAACGATATTAAGAGGAGTTTAAAAGATGATAATACGAAACAATTAGGCTAATATTAAAAAGTTAGCAATTTGTTCATTCTTGGGACTCGTTGGCACTGCCATGTATGTTCGGAAAAAAATTTGTAGCTAATTATTTTTAACGCTACAAATTCTTTTTATCTGCCATTGTGAATGTAATGTAAATACATACATATCTACGTTTTAGTTCACGTCACAAAGATTTATTCTTTTTTTAGTTTGTTTATTTTCTTGAATACCGATTACCCTTTCAACTGGTATAGAAAATAATAAATTTGATCATTATCCATTCCGGTTGATCTTCTGGTCAATCAATAGAGTGTTTTTACTTATTTTCAAAAGTACGTAAAAATAACCAATATTTGAATCTTCCCTTCATGTTTT
The DNA here is from genome assembly GCA_030737875.1 of Allium sativum. Taxonomy (NCBI): domain Eukaryota; kingdom Viridiplantae; phylum Streptophyta; class Magnoliopsida; order Asparagales; family Amaryllidaceae; genus Allium; species Allium sativum. The sequence continues at coordinate 314,840,485 of CM060913.1, forward strand.
AGCTAAAGTCAACATTCATCTAAATTGAGGAAACAAAAAAGTTAATAAAAAAGTTAAAAATATGTAATTTTGCTACTCGATTGAAAAAGGAAACATTTTTAGTTGTAGTCGATAATTAATTGAATAACATTTTATTTTTCCTATAACAGTCTACATTTGAATTGAATATACGGCTAATTGCATAGACTCTATTTCAAAATTGGAGGCGAAGATTGTATAGAGTTTAGTTTTAGAACGAAAATTTATTTATATTTTTAATTCAACCCTAAAGAACCCAAATAAATAACGATGACAACTATTAGCAGTACAAACTCTATTTCAGCTTTGATTGATCCATCGAAACAAATTGATATGAGATTCTAGAGCAATTACATAGAATCGAGAGACGTGAATTACAACTAAAAATCCTAATTCACTAATCATGATGAACTAATCAAGAAAGTAACATAAACTTTGATTCTACCAAAATAGCGCTAGGAAAATAAGCATATCCTCTAACAAACCTGGAAAAATACACATAACTTACTGCTGCGCCTCCAAAATAATTCCGATCTTTTGCTCCAACAAAGTACTTCCACCTAACATTCATTCTTCAATGGCAACCTTCAACTTCTCCTTTCTAGTGGTCGTTGCTTTGGTTCTCTCTTTGGTTGTCGCAACTACAGCACGGGAAAGTGGAATGGCCATGGCGCTTGCCCCATCTCCAGCATCTGCTGCTTCCAGATTTGGGTTTCCTGCTTTCCCTGCTTTCTGTTCTCTTCTCTTCGCTGCTTTTGCCCCTTTTCTTTTGAATTAGACGGTCGTCTTTCTGTGGTTCATTGACATACATGTGAGTTGTTATTGAAATTCCTTCGCATTATTGATTATTATCATGATGATTTGTGGAAAAAAAAAACCTGGAAAATACACATAAATATTCCACTAACAAAAAAGTCATACTTTAAAAAAAAATCTGCATATCAAGTTATGCTTTAACAAATTCCAAACAGAACCATCTTATGAATATGGATTTTGTTTTATTATTAGTGAAGTAGTAGATTATGCCAATACTCTTTTATTTATAGAGCATGTTTTCCAGTGATGTACTCAAATTCATCATTTGGAAAGCAGCACTTAGTATACATGTAGCAAATACTATCTAAACCCTTGTTAAATTACATACTATTGAAAAATGTTGATAAGTCAAGAATAACATGTTGTCACTTGCCAAATTTTAACAATTCCAGTATTCGTTGGTTCAAAGAAAGAAAGTGTTGTAAGTATAATATTATTCTTTAAAGAAATAACATACATATTATTCTTTAACAAAATAACATAAAATAAAATTCGCATAATTCAGCATAACCAACATTTCATAAGAAGGTAGATATTCTTAACATAAAGTTTACAAAAGATAATAATACATGGTATGCAAATAGCGAAGGGACAGAGTCTCATGCACTCCCTTGGAAGTTATTACCCATGCAGATGTATATATCAAGAAATTCTTGCTTTTCTTTATACATTATGTGCATTTCTCAACTTTTAAGCGTACATGCATATACATTTTCTGTGTACAAATTTTGTGCATATCATAATCAATCCACTGAATAAGATCTTATAACTATCAACACATGTACATAGAGACTTGCGACTTATATTAATATAAGACACAGACATGCAAAAGGACATTTTTTAAGGTAAACTTAAGAGCAATTAAGTTCAACTACATATACATAAACTACATTAAAAACTTGATCAAACCGATTACGTGCCATATTTCTTGAACTGTCTTGAAGTCACTTAACACTTAGCTACTGGTTTCCAACTCCAGTTTAATAAACATCCCATAGCAATGCTAATTTAAATGCACAATTCTAATTTTCATTGAATAAAATAATAATAAAACAATGCACTTGTCATGTGGAGCAGATGTAACACCATGAGTGTGTAAAATCTATTTTAACCTATAGTCATTTTTGTAAATCGCCAACCCTTAAAATCAAATGGAGGGCTTAATTGCAGAAGAATTGAAAAGAAACGATGCAGTTGTTTTCATCTTAACACAGTGTTTATTTTCCTTATTTGAAAATATGACAATTATCAATGATAAGAAACAGATATCATAAAATTATCAAATGCAAGCTGAATCATGTTGGGCATGTTATATTTTTGGATGATAAAGAGTCATAAAGTTGTATAGTTATAAAAAAAAAAAAAAAAAAAAAAAAAAAAAAAAAAAAAAAAAAATCACAAATTTGTCAAGAAAAGAATACCAGAAGGTCAATTTAACCCAGTGCTCCATCTAATGGAATATTGTATGACTTGTAAGAGACAAATATAGTAGATATTTAACCAAGAACTAGAACTTAACTTTGTGTGTTATCTCTATAAATAAAGTTTTAAATTGTCATACACAACCCAATTAACTTGTATTATCTTATACTTAATTTATACTCGATAGTATATTCTTTAAGCCATGATTCATCTAATATTCTTTCATTTTTCATTTTGAATATATGTGAATAACTAAATGCTACTGCTAGTAAAATTCGTTAAATTCATTGTTAATATGAACATGCAGGTTGATAGCATGACTACTAAAGTCCTTTCTTTAAAAATTCATCATATCTCACATTAAAGATATTCAACATCACTTGAGTGCTTTAAATAGTTTTACTAAAACGATTGATCGGTACTAATATATAATTTTAATGATAACTGTTTTTAGAATTAAAAAATTGCCAGAAATTTTAGGTTATCCCATTAAAGTGGAACATAAATATTTCCATACGTTTAAAAGTTACCGATAACTTGATTTGAAAATGTGTGATCAATTCCACATTAAAATTTTAAAATTCTATAAATATTTCTAAATTAAACTAACTTGTTTCTAGAAATATGAAGCTTATGTTTTCATAATATTTTTCCATGAAACCGAGACCTAAATTCGTAAAACAAATGTGGCATGTTGATAGTATAATAGAACTTATAGATTATAGGGATTAGTCAAATTTATAGTACGTAGAAGGTTAGGAATCAATCTGCCCAATGTTAAGAATTTACTGAATGTGTTGGAGAACAAATTCATGAAGCACAATGTATAAATAAAAGAAAAATAACTAAATTTATCGAATAAAGAACATCCGCTTGAAACAGCGATATTTACATTGCTTTTCAAAAACATTGGACCACTACATTATATGCAATAATGAGAAGAAACTAAAATTTTATTTCATTACATTGCATAAATTATAAATATTGCAAACATAAAATATGATTGTGGAATTAAATAATTGGGCTGGTATTCTTTTGACATAAAGATGTTCATATTTATAAATCACATGCAATACAATATTTACCTATGTTGGTGTTGGTGTTATGAGGACCAACAAAATGTGTGTTTAATGTAAAGAGATGGTATGCAAATTATTTTGAAGGTATAAATATCTCAAGCACTAAAAGAAAGTCAGATTTTTCATTGCTACAAAGTTGTACCTGCAGTATTTGCTATATATGATGTACAATAATAGACTGATGTCATATCAAAATGGAAATAGAGAAGTTGTTTCCAATCAATCCAACTAAATCAGTGAAAAAATGGATGAAAAAAAAAGTTCTATTTTTCCTACATAAAATTTCAATGTAGATGCCAAAAATTAATTATTCCATGAAGACGTTACTATGATAAAATATATTTAACTTACACCAATAATAAAGCACATGAAGATTGGTTTGAGAGTACTATACGCAGATTGGCATCAACTATGTATGATATTAGGATGAACTGATGTTACGCACACGGTTTTCGTCCACAAATTGTTTGATGAGGAGAACATTTATTTTTAATAATTTATGACATAAACCTTAATTTGATCACACTTGTTTCCAGATCATGAGATATTGTTACTGCAAGGTATATAATTAATTATTTGACAAAGCCCGTACTTTCCCCATTCTTTGTTAATTGAGGAAAGAATGATACATCAACATTGAAATAAAATGATTGTTAATTCATTAAAATCACATTATTCGTAGAAGTACACAACGCACTTTGAAATATGTTGTTGTGCCGACATGTTATGCAAATTGATACACCTCTACACTGTTCAAGTTTTACATTCAAACTCTACAGTGTGCCCAGTTTTCTCAAATATCACAGAAATAAACTTTTACATTTTTATCCCTTCATTTAGGTATTTTATATGAATGTAGAATTAAAAAAAATCAAGCCCAAAAAAACATAACTCTGTGTATTAGATAGAAAACAATAGCTGACTTTGAAATATGTTGTTGCTCCGACATACTATGCAAATTGATACACCTCTACATTATTCAAGTTTTACATTTAAACTCTAGAGTGTGCCCAGTTTTCTCAAATATCACAGAAATAAACCTCTACATTCTTATCCCTTCATTTAGGTATTTTATATGAATGTAGAATCAAAAATAAAATAATCGTGCCCAAAAAAACATAACTCTGTGCATTAGATAGAAAACAATAGCTGATAATTTAGTATTAGTACCAAATATGAATAATTATTTGCAGACTAAACACCAAAACAACTGAAATTGTCGTGAATCTACTGATGGTAATAGTAACCGAACAAAAAACATTAAACTATGAAATTCCACTAAAAAGGAGAAATAATACCTTCACAAATGCAACTGCGGAAAGATGATGGTTCGAAATCTTTGAAGAAAACTGCTAATCGTAGGTAATTTGAACATAGCCCAAGCAAGGGCATAATAGTCACTGAAAACGGTGATGGGGACAGAAGGGAATCACTAAAGCAGAGGCGGAGAGCAAAGTTAGAATAAACCAAACAGCGACAATTGGTTCAACGACGCGATTGAGCGAGTGGCCGTAAAATCGGGGAACGCCTGATTAGACGAAAATTGATTCAGATTTTCGGAAGAAAAAGTGGCGACTGTTGAGCTCAAAAATTGAGGAGACCTGGGAGCTCTCCATTCCAAACTCAGTAATTATATTATAGTATATATAGATTGCAGTAGAAGGAGTCCATTAAAGGTAGATGTTTCATGATATAAATCATTATTTTTTATAATAAAATTTGGATGCTCTTTAAGATGAATAAGGTTTTAGCCATTTTTTGTATGAGGTAGAAACTCAAATAGCTTGCACAAAATGTGGCAGTACAAATAATCGTTTCTGAAAAAATGGATAATTAAAAGGTATGTATGATGAATTAATTTGCAAAAAGCTTCCTTGTAATGCACACCAGAACTTGTCAAAATATCTTACGGGCCATCACTAAAGGCTTGATTGTTTAAATGCATTTAATTTTGTACTGCTACGTATTCTAGGAGGTGGTAAAAGAGTATGTTGGGATACTAAAGTACTAACCGTGTAAGGGATACAATAATATCCATTAGGGGTGGGCATTTAACCGATTTAACCGACTAAGCCGAACCGACTTAACCGATAATTTCGGTTAACCGACATCATCGGTTAACCGACCGACCTTAACCGAACATTTTCGGTTCGGTTAACAGTTAATAAAACCTAGGTAGGTTCAGTTAACCGACGTACTTTTTTTTCGGTTAACCGAACATGCATCTGAAGATTCTGAGCTTCATGTATTAGAATATTGGGTAGTTGAGTACTGGGTATTGGGTAGTGACTGACTGTATAGTGTTCACAGTTAGTGTTCAGCATGTCAGTTTGTTTATGAAATTGTTAGATCTATTATTATTAGTTAGTTTATATGGAAAATGGTCAAATTTGAAAAGTTAACCGTTCGCTTTAAACGGTTAACCATTCGATTTAAACAGTTAACCGTTCGATTTAAACGGTTAACCGCTAAACAGTTTACCATTTAAATCGAACGGTTAACCGTCCAAATCGAACGGTTAAACGTAGATAATTATTTTCGGTTCGGTCGAATAAAGCTACCCTCAATTAACCGAAATTCGGTTAACCGAACCGTGCAAATTAAGCGGTTAACCGAAAGTATTAACCGATCTGTTCGGTTAATCGCCAGCGCCCACCTCTATCCATGACTGCAGGCTTTACTGCAAAAGAACCAAGTTGATTGTGTTTCACTTGGAAATCACCTAAATCGTTACTATAATGCTCTAAGGTATTCAGAGTATATGTGTTTAATTAAGATGCATTATTCATCAAATGATAGAAGTATATCATAGTTATGCTAAGATCTTATGGTTACAGTTCTTCCAAAGAAAATAGCCTATAGGTGGCTAGTAGTTAATGAAAGATTAAAACACCTTAAATTTTTTAAAGAGTAAAAATTATTACCTAGTCACTCTCATCACAAAGCAGTTGACAATTTTGCAATATTTCAAGTTACATGACACAACATAAAACAATCAGTTACGTTAAAAAAATGCCATCTCAAACCACCATCTCAAACTTAACAATTTTCTAACCATATTACTGTATTTTATGCATGTAAAAGATGTAGTAAGGTGGTGTTATGAAATGTTTGTCCACCCTTGAGTTTTTCCATGCTACTTGGAATTCACCCTAGTAGGATTTGGATTTACATATACCGGTGAAATCTCTAAAGCCTTTTTTGTTCCATTAAGACCTGCAGAACTTTGACTTTTGTTGGTTTAACGAAATCTGGCTTTGATTTTTGTTGGTTTAACGAAATCTGACAAGTGCGAAAAGCGTAGCATATCAAATGAGAATGCAAGTATGCAACATCTTGGTCCCTCCTCGCCTATATAAGTCTACAGGATAGATTTCGAAATGACCGTTTAGAAGCTACAATGCTTACTATTCTTGTAGCCACAGCAAAACTTCTTGTATGTAAGCTCTTAATTTCTTTTGTATATCTTTGCAGTTCTACAAAAGTAGTATATTTTTCTAAGAGCGATTATTTTTCCATAACAGTACCCCAGATATCACTAATGTTTACGTTATCTGTGTTTGAAACTGAAGGTTAATCAGACATAATCTCAATTTAAAAATATTGAACAATCAAAACATATAAGATAGGACAAACACATACAATTTTCTCCTAGTCCTTTAGGTTTCAATTTTTTGATGCCTTGTGTTTTTTTTTTTTTTTTTTTTTTTTTTTTTTTACTTTAACAAAATGCCCTTATTACAATAACTATATCAGATGTCACATTCATTCAGAGCATATATGTACATATACAGAAAACATCTACAAAGAAATGCAAAATTTTCTTGCACTTGGCATATACGTATGCAAAGTCAAACAGTCGCGTAGTTTTACCTCGTTATCTCATAAATCACCAAGTCATTTGCTGTTTCAACCTATAAAATGGTAATAATACAACTATTGGTTAAAGCAAGACACCTATAGAGTAATAGAATTACAATAAGACTATGACAATTCCAGCTGGATGATAGATGCAATTATTGTTTAGGCCCATAAAGTTTTACAAAGTTCGCACAAATAAACATCCTAATTGTTTCTCATGCGAACGATGCCACTTCAAAACTTTGATTACCTGAATGATGTACTGTGGTAACATAAAAGAACACACAATTCTCATTCTACATCTTCATCAATTTCCTATAATGCAACTTTCAGTCCATAGTTAACTAACTACTACAAATCATGTAGGTCCGAATTGAAGTTTGTACATGATAGTAATGATTTATTTTGATGGAAATAGCTTTGCAACTGTGGAAAATAAAGAAATAGTTTGCTGGCAATTTGGTTGTTAAGTAGTAATGCTATATTTTCCCTTAATTAATATCAACTTCATTTTTTAGATTGATTCCCTAATTCTGCAAGGAGTTTTAGGAACGGAAGCAAACATAATCGGCAAGATGGTGCAAGCACTGTTACTCCTAAACCTTCAACTAAACACATCGTAAACAACATATGATAATGACTAAAAGAGAACGAAAATAAAAAAAGGTGGCTTTTTATATTCATGTTAAATAATATAATTTTTGTGGTCTATTTGAAATCTTCATGTTAAAGCAAGAGTGGCACGCAACATTTGTTAAGGTCGATCTTATTTCTGCAAAACGTGTTGCCCAGGCAATAGCAATGAAACTGAAAATAAGAGAGAAGTGAAACGAAACCTTCCTACATGTAGATAGGGAACCATGGAAACAACCATTATACAATGCACTTGTAATTCCTGACATTGACAAAACTGTCTATCATTATAAACGGGCATCTTTTTAAGAATAATATCAAGGCTACTCCATAGTGCATGTCAATTGACATAATATAGAAACAATATCAATTTCAGCGCATATCAACAAAATATTAGCATTACTCCTCCAACATAAGAGTATTACTTTAGAATAATCATAAATGCGAATACTTTCAACATTCGAATTTTACATAAACATTAAAGCCCATATGCGTTGAGACAGCTCGAAGCAGAATTGAGTGGAGTTTCATTTATGGAAGAAATGCAGCTTCTTAATAATCCATTTAAAAATGTAACTAAGCATGTAGGCATGAAATACATTATTATTGAAATCAATGATATTAACTTCCAATGTCTCATTTTAGTGTGGTCAGCTGCAAAACACAAAGAGTAAGGAATAAGACCATGAAAATATAATAATAATAAAAAATACTAATATCAGAAGAATCAAAATAGAAAAAAAATCGGGTATGAAAATCCAGATGTAACAAATATGCTCAATTGTTAAATTCTCAAATCAGTGTTTAAAAAACGATTACTTAACAATAATATAAATCCAACTTTCAGTTCAATGTTTCAATAACTAAGAGCAAATGCACTTTTAGCTGAAGCTACATGTTTGATGTGGAAAGTGCACACGTACCTGGAGTGAATGATAAGGAATTAAGGATACCGAGATTTCACACGTTATGAATTTTGATATGTCATAACAAATCTAGTATTCGTAGTAGTTAAAGATTTTATAAGTTAAAAGTAAATTCTAAAAGTTTAATTTTGTTCTAACTAAATGTAACATGAGATTGAATGGGACAGTGTGAAAACAGGAAATAAAATTGTATTCCTTTTCTCTTGATTACACAATTACATAATATTACATATTTATAGATGGACAACTTTTGAATTTGAATCTATACATTAATACAATACAATTAATACAATTAATCAAAATAACTCCTAATAACTCCTAATTAATGCAATGCATTAATAGGAATATGAATCCTAATTAATGCAATGAATATGAATTTGAAATTATCTCTAACACCCCCCCTCAAGTTGGAGCCGGGAGAGAAATGTCGATCACGCCCAACTTGCTAAGCAATCGTTTGAAATTATCAGCACCTAGTGGTTTTGTGAAAATATCCGCTAGTTGGTCACAAGAACGAATATAGGAAGGAGTAATAATACCAGAGAGAATCTTTTCACGAACGAAATGACAATCTATTTCGATGTGCTTAGTTCGTTCATGGAAGATGGGATTTGATGCAATATGAATTGCAGCTTGGCTATCGCAATGTATTGCTATAGGAACAGATGGTGGAAAACCAAGTTCTTATAAGATTGAATGTAACCATTGGACTTCAGCAGTAATAGCAGCAAGAGACCGATACTCAGCTTCAGCAGATGATCGAGAAACAGTCGGTTGTTTCTTTGATTTCCAGGAGATGGGACTAGAACCAAGCATTGTAAAATAACCGGTAGTAGAACGGCGAGTGACAGGGCAACCTGTCCAGTCAGAATCAGCAAAACCGACCAGAGAAAGAGAACTTGTTGCCGATAGGAATAAACCTTTACCAATGGAACCTTTGAGATATCGAAGGACTTTATTTGCAGCATCAAGATGTGTGGAACGAGGGCTTTGCATAAATTGGCTAAGTTTGTTGACAGCATATTGAATATCAGGACGAGTAACTGTAAGATATAAGAGACGACCGATGAGTCATCGATACAGAGACGGATCAGGCAAGGGATTGCCGTCATCTGGAAGAAGTTGACAATGTTGTTCCATAGGAATTGGAGTTGTACGAGAACCAAGCATACCTGAATCCTTTAATATGTCAAGTGTGTACTTACGTTGACATAAAAATAATCCCTTTTTGGAACGAGAAACTTCAATACCAAGAAAATAACTTAGACGCCCAAGATCTTTAATGAAGAAAGATTTGACGAGAAATTGTTTTGTCATGGAAATAAAAGATTCATTGTTTCCTGTAATGATAATATCATCTACATAAATAAGAACAAATACTGAAATATGATCACGAATATACGTGAAGAGACTGTAATCGGAATTAGATTGACGAAAACCACGTCGAATTAAAGTAGAAGAAAACTTAGAGAACCATTGACGCGAAGCTTGTTTAAGTCCATAAATAGATTTATGGAGTTTACAAACTTGATTGTCACCATGACATGGAAAACCAGGGGGAAGTTTCATATAAACTTCCTCATTTAGATCACCTTGGAGGAAAGCATTATTTACGTCTAATTGATGAAGAGACCAATTTTTAATTGTAGCGATAGAAAGAAGTAGACGAACGGTGACCAATTTTGCTACCGGAGCAAAAGTATCATGGTAATCAATTCCTTCAACTTGGGTGTAACCTTTGGCTACTAAACGTGCTCTGATACCATGTTAGAGAACCCCGAATTATCACAAAACCAATTGGTGTTTTATTTGGTGGTAATGAGCAAACAGACCATGTTTTGTTTGCTTCGAGAGCACGAATTTCAACAGACATTGCATCACGCCAAGCAGAAGATTGAACTGCTTGAGAATAAGTTTGAGGTTCATCATGATTAATAATTTTGGACAAAAAAAACATGATGAGAATGACTAAACTTTTCCAAAGAGAAATATTTGGATAAAGGAAAAGAAGTAGATGAAGGAGAGACGTTGCATGCATAATCATTGAGATGTAACGGCCTTCGTCGAATTCGCTGAGGACGATTTAAATCAGCAGTATTCGTGAGAATTATAATTGAAGAATTATTATTAGTTTGCTGAGACAGATTTGAATCAGCGATTTCTGTTGGAATCAGATTTGGAGAATGATTTTGAAGTGAATTTTCACCATTTTCAGTTGTATTAGATGGAGAAATATTAGTTGATACTGATGAATCATTTTGAAATGGTGTGAAATTAGTAGGTGAATCATCATCTAGTGGAGTGATGGAAATGTCGTTAGATCTATGATCTGAAATATTTTTATATGGAAAAACTGATTCATGAAAAATAACATCACGCGAGACTATTATGCGATGAGAATAAGGATCATAAAGTCTATATCCTTTTTGACCATAAGGGTAACCAACAAAAATGTGTGGCTTACCTCGTGCATCAAATTTATTTTTAATATGCATATTTTTCGCAAAACACAGACATCCAAACACACGTAAAGATGAATAAGACGGAACCTTTCCAAATAAAACTTCATGAGGAGATTTGAAGTTAAGAGTACGTGTGGGTAATTTATTAATGAGAAAAGCAGCGGTGAGAACACATTCGCCCCAAAATGAGAGGGGAAGATTAGCTTGAAATCGTAGTGAGCGAGCAACATCAAGTAAGTGTCGATGTTTACGTTCCACAATCCCATTTTGTTGAGGAGTGGCTACACAACTTCGTTGATGGATTATACCATGAGAATGAAACCAATTTTGAAACTCTAATGAAAGAAACTCAGTTCCATTGTCAGATCGAAGAGCTTGAAGTTGTGGAATAAAAATACCACCATCTCCAGATCGTATAGTGGAGATTGACAGTCCAAATTGTCTATTAATTTGATTAAAAAAATGTTTTATCATATAAAAGGTTTGAGACTTGAATTTCATTAAATAGACCCAAGTGCATCATGAATAATCATCAACAATGGTGAGAAAAAACGTGAACCATTTTTAGATGGAACATTAAATGGTCCCCAAACATCAACATGTAATAATTCAAAACATACAGAAGAGTGAGATACACTTTGCGGAAATGAAGCACGAGACTGCTCAGCTTGTGGACAAACATCACAAATAAAATTATTATTCGCGGATATATCCGGAAAATTATTAACGAGAAATTTAAAACGAGCACTACCAGGATGACCAAGGCGAGAGTGCCAAAGATCAAAATTATCTGAGTGCTGAAATGAAAAAGCGGAATTCAAATGGGGAATATCCTCCAAGTAGTAAATACCACAATGAATTCTACCCCGACCAATCGTCCTGTTCGTCAACAGGTCCTGGAAACGACATTGAGATTTAGAAAAAATTACTTCACAATTAAGTTGTTTTGTTAATTGTGAGACAGATAATAAATTGAATTTGAATGATGGGATGAAAAATACATCTTTGAGAATAAGAGATTTTGAATGTTTAACAATCCCAATATGAGTCACTGATGCGAAAGTTCCATCAGGTAATTGAACAGACTTATGTTTCTGCAATGGAACATATGAAGAAAAAATTGATAGTGATGTGCATATATGATTTGATGCACCTGAATCTATAATCCAACAAGAAGACATACATGACAGAATTGTAGCTGCTAAGTTAGCCGAGAGTTTTAACTGATATATCTTCGGCGCATTAGACTGAGAGAAGCGCTTTTTGAGATCCATCCATATCTGGGCAGCGCTGTCGGCATAGAGAATACTTGGCCTGATTTCCGAAGATACAGAATTGAGTATCCAGCTGCCAACAAGATCGTAGCAGCGGCGCCAATTGGCAATATCGGTTTCCACCGTTGGGATCGGTAAGGAACCGTCGACAAAACCAAATTTGCTCTTGGCTCGTAACGCCATCGTAATGGCACGACTCCAAGAGCCATAATTATCACCAGTTAAGAGAGGTGTGACAAGAACAGTAGAGGGATTATCAGAGTGATGGATAACATAAGGATCAGCTCTGATAGAAACAGTAGAAGAATTGTTATCATTAGCCATGATAAGAGATTGAGAAAGACAAGAGCGTAATTTTATTTAATGGTGCTCTGATACCATGTGAAAACAGGAAATAAAATTGTATTCCTTTTCTCTTGATTACACAATTACATAATATTACATATTTATAGATGGACAACTTTTGAATTTGAATCTATACATTAATACAATACAATTAATACAATTAATCAAAATAACTCCTAATAACTCCTAATTAATGCAACGATGTAGTTGATATATGATGTTTTTTTTTGTCTTTGTTAACCGGCCTTTTGGTCCGGTTACCAAAAACACTCAAGACACGCTCAATTCAACTCATCACGTGAAGCCAAGGCCAAGGGCTAAAGCACAGGAAATCCAGAAGGAAGACCAGAAGGACTCGCCTCAAGGAACCTCATCCCACCGACCCTCGGAGCGCCCTTCGCACCTGCCAAGGTGCGAAATTTCGTACCTCGAGGGTACGAAATTTCGTACCACGAAGGTGCGGAATTTCGTACCCCAGAGGTACGAAATTTCGTGCCTTAGAGGTGCGAAAATTCGTACCTCGAGGTACGAATTTTCGTACCTCGGAGGTACGAAATTCCGCACCACACAGGTGCTAAATTTCGTACCTCGGAGGTGCGAAATTTCTCCCTTCGCAGGTGCGAAATTTCGTACCTCCCCAGGTACGAATTTTCGGGATCCGGAACAGGGAGGCGCGAATTTCCTGTAGATGGTCCCCATTTCTACCTACTCCTACCTAACCCCTACCTAACCACTTCCTATAAATACCCCACTACCTCACACTTCAAAGGGGAGAGATTCTTGGACCTTGAGACCTCTATAGAGCTCCATTAATGGCATCTCCTATTTGAGGAAGAAGAAGGGCAAACTTGTCCATTTTATTATTTCTTGCAATTATGGCTATTTTGCATAATAGTCCACATATGTAATGAGAGGATCTCAACCTTGTAATCTTTCAAGTGATTAATAAAATCTCTACAACTCTTCAAAGTGGATGTAGGCCTTCACAAAAGGCCGAACCACTATAAATCTCTTGTGTCATTTACCGCTTATATTTAATTTGTGTTATATAATATGCCTTGTCTGTGCGACCATATTATTTATTCCTAGTAAAACAGGAATCTTTGGTGTTGAGCCACTTTTAGGCGTCAACATTTGGTGCTTTCACTGAGAAAACTCGGACATTGCGTCTTTCTTTCGCCTTACCATCTCGACTTCGACGAGCCTTAGGTTCCTTGCTCAACCTGCCGTCGGGCCCGCGTACGATGGTAAAAAAGTCAAAGAACGTAGTAATCGGCTCTTCAGCCGCCGCCGAGGCCGGTCCATCCCATCCACCTCCACCGGCAATTATCCCGGCAACCAATGAGATTGAACCTCCCACTGTGGACCCCGAAGCGCCCGCAACCCAAGCACAACTTCGGACGCTTAGCGAGAAGTATGAAAACACCGCCGTCGAGCTTAATCAAGCGCTAAGGAACAACATTAACCTTATGCGCCAACTTAATGAAAGTCAGCGCGTTGTCGCTCGACTACAACTAGCTCGGAACAATGCTCGACCTCGACCACCCGCATCGGAAACTTCCTCTTCCGACTCAAGGGGCCCACATCAACGAAGGAGATTCAGCCTCATCAACAATGTCGCCACCCGGACGAATGCCCTCAACAACAGCAACGGTAATGGCGACCGCACCACCGTCACAGATAGCGGGGGAACCCAATATCGGGACCACTCTCGCTTGATCATCGGTAACGGACCTGCTCCAGCTAACCAACCTCGTCCTCGACAAGACCCAACGGCCGCCCGCCAAAACGACGGACCAACTAATGTGGCGGCCCAAGCCTATCCAGAGCAAGACCCGCGTGCTCCTGCCATGCATCCTCGGGCACACGCGGACCCCGTTATAGATGTCGAGGACACTAAAGGGAGCAGTCCGGATGTCCATCACAGAAGACGTCCGCGCATCCGATTCCCCGGAACCTCGTCAGAACCAATGGATCCCGATGGAGGATCCTCATCCAGTACATCTCCCCGACATGGTCCGGAGGATCATGAGGGAGATGCGAAGGAATGTGCATGAACCATGGGAAGCGCACATTAGGCGCAACCCTTTCACTCAAAGAGTAAATGAAGCGGAATGGCCACGACGTTTCAACATGCCACAAATGCCGCTCTACGACGGCACTACTGATCCTTGTGCTTTCTTAAACCGCTACGAGTGGCAAATGGACTCAAGCAGAGGTGACGATCCAGTCAAATGCAAGTGCTTCCCAGTTTTCCTTTCGGGGACAGCCCTATTGTGGTTCTCTTGCCTCCCGCTCGACTCCATCAACAACTTCGGCTAGTTAGCGACGCAATTGGTCAAGCAGTTCAGAATGCACATCCCGACTCCAAAGAACGCTCTTGCCCTTTCCAACCTATACCAAGGGCCTACAGAACCTCTTAAAAGCTACCTTTCTAGGTTCAACGAAGCCCTTGCCGAGGTCGAAGACCCAGATCCACGCACCGTACTCTTCCAAGTAGCTAAAGGTGTCCTTCCCACTTCCGAATTTAGGGCATGGATCGACCGAAAACAACCAAAAAGCATCGACGACTTTTATGAGAAAGCGGGACAGTACTTACGCCAAGAGGAAGCTAGGTGAAACCGCATCTCTAACACCTGTCGCCCCATTAATCCTCGAGCTGGGGCCGACATCGCAAGTAACCGCCCCAGAGGGCGAGAAGCCGGGGGACCCTCCAACCTAAACACAGGGACAGTACCCCCCAGGCAAAGGCCAAACACCGGGGGGCAAGGCGGCCGCGGCACTAACCAGGTACGAGCAGAGTCGGGACAGCCTGGTCCTTACCAAGCTCACAGGACCTATACCCCACTCAACGAGAATCCGGAAACCATCTACCTGGAAACATGTAACACCCTGCCATACAAGAAGCCCCGAGTCAGGGAATCCACGGAATCCGAGAAGAATTCGGGAAAATACTGCCGATATCATGACATGTATGGTCACAACAAGAACGAATGCCGCCAAGTAAGAGATGCAATCGAGAAGCTTATTCGAGAAAAACGGCTCGAGCAGTACATCCAAGAGCTCTTTCCCCCGGAAACTACTCCAAAGCCTCAAGCACCAGCTTCTCAAGCGACCGCCAAGGCGGCCTCCGGACCATCCAACACTAGGCGGGGCATCGTGATCAACACCATTTGCGGCGGGCCGAGTCCCACGCATGGCAGCTTCCGAAAGATGGAGGAATACGTAGGCTCCATCAAGCATGCGACCCACGAAGCGTGCTCAAATCCCGACGACTCTGTCCCAGCTAAGCTCTGGAAGACTATGCGGGACGACATCACTTTAAATGGAAGAGAGTCCACGGGGATCGAGATCCCAACCACCGATCCTCTAGTAATCACCGCCCAAATCGGCGCTGCAACCGTCCGAAAAATACTGATTGATTCAGGAAGCTCAGTCAACATCATCTTTAAAGCGGCTTATGACCAGATGAAGCTAGAGGCAAGGGATCTCAAACCGTGCCGCTCCACGATCCATGGCTTCAATGGGGCATCCAGCTGCCCAGTGGGAGTCATCGACCTACCTGTCGAGCTCGGCACGGGGGATCGAAGCCGAGTCCGCCTCCTCACCTTCGTAGTTATCGACATCGCCTCGTCATACAACGCCTTCCTCGGACGTCCGTTCCTCACAGAGTTCCGCGTATGTCTATCTCCATGGTCCCTCCTTATGAAATTTCCTACGGAAAACGGGGTCGGAACAGTCAGAGGAGATCAGGTCAGTGCCAGAGAATGTTATGCAATAGAATGGAAGAATGCGCGCAATAAGGACAAGGGTAAAACGGTGCCCGCCCCTTATTGCGCCCAGACCGCCTCCGCATAGCAACCAGCGGCGTCTGGGCCATGGCTCAGACGCCACTCCCGTCTTTCTGAAGACCTCGATCCAAGGAAAGACGAAGAACCAGAGTGGGAGAGACCAACTCCCGTTGAACCAACCGTGGATGTGTCTGTTAGCCCCGTCGATCCCTCACGAGTATTAAAGGTAGGATCAGACCTCCATCCGGCAGTTAGGGACGACCTTGTAGACTTCCTAAGGGCTAACCTAGATGTATTCGCCTGGACTCACTCCGACATGAAAGGCATAGATCCGGCCATCGCCTGCCATTCTTTGAGTATAGACCGCACGATAACCCCAGTCAAACAAAAGCGCCGCTTCCTGGGACTTGACAGATCCAAGGCACTAGAGGAAGAGGTAGATCGCCTCCTAAACAATAACTTCATCCGCGAGGCCGACTACCCCGAATGGGTATCCAACGCCGTCCTAGTCAAGAAGGCCAATGGTAAATGGCGAACATGTATCGACTTCTCGGATCTGAACAAGGCGTGTCCGAAAGACAGCTTCCCGCTCCCAAAGATTGACCAACTTGTCGATTCAACCGCAGGATACCAATTGCTGTCCTTCATGGACGCTTACTCCGGTTATAACCAGATCCCGATGGATCTCCGCGACCAGGATGACACTTCCTTCATAACCGACCGCGGCCTCTACTGCTATCGCGTCATGCCTTTTGGTCTCAAGAATGCTGGCGCCACCTATCAGTGGATGGTTAATCGCCTCTTCAAAAACCAAATCGGGAAATTCATGGAGGTGTACGTAGACGATATGCTGGTCAAATCAAAGACGTCAAGCGACCATGTCCACGACCTCTCCGAAATGTTCAATGTCCTTCGCCAATACGACATGAAACTTAACCCTCTAAAATGTTCCTTTGGCGTCGCCTCTGGAAAATTCTTAGGTTTCATCGTCAACGCGCGGGGCATCGAAGCCAATCCCGAGAAAATCCAAGCCATACGGGATCTCCAAGTCCCCGAAAACATCAAAGATGTTCAAAGTCTAAACGGAAAGGTCGCCGCTCTAAGCCGTTTCATCTCAAGGGCCACCGATAAGTGCCTTCCCTTCTTCGATTTACTTCGAAAGGGGAAGCGCAACTTCGAGTGGACCCCCGAATGCGTCTCCGCGTTCAAGGAACTCCTCGACCACTTAGAGCGACCACCCATCCTATCTAAACCTATCGACCACGAGGACTTATACGTTTACTTGGCTGTTTCATCGCAGGCAATCAGCTCAGCACTCATACGGATCGAAGATCGCACTCAGCGGCCTGTCTACTACATCAGCAAGCGACTGACGGGGGCAGAAAAGAACTACCCAAAGCTCGAGAAACTGGCGTTCTGCTTACTCATCTCCTCCCGGAAACTACGGCCATACTTCCAAGCTCACCCCATCAAAGTCTTCACCGACCAGCCACTGCGCCCAGTCCTACAAAAGCCTGAGGCGTCCGGTCGACTGCTAAAATGGAGTATGGAACTCAGTCAGTTCGAGATTACATTCATCCCCCGTCGAGCCATACTGGGACAGGCCCTCGCCGACTTCATAGTAGAGTTTACCGCCCCAGAAGAAGCGTCCGTGGAGGACACCGACACTCCCGACAACACATGGAAAATATTCGTGGATGGATCCTCCAACAACAAGTGCTCGGGAGCCAACATTGTGCTCATAACTCCCGAGGGGCGTTCAATACACTACGCGCTAAGGCTTAATTTCCCCGCTACCAACAACGATGCGGAGTACGAGGCGCTGATAGCCGGGCTAAGGATCGTCGTTGAACTCAAGTTGAACATCATTCAGATCTTCTCTGACTCCCAGCTTATCGTGCGCCAAGTAAAAGGGGAATACCAGACCAATGGGGAGCGGCTGGCCCTATACTTAGCTCGAGTCCAGGAATTGCTCGCTCACTTCGGCCACTTCACTATCACTCACATCCCGCGAGAACAAAATGAAAAGGCTGACTCCCTGGCCCGATTAGCAAGTTCCGGAGACCCGCAACTCCTGGGTTTCGCCCCCGTCGAAGTACTCAATTCCCCTAGCACTAAGCCGGCAGCAACTATCATGGCCATGAGAACTGAACCCGAGCCGGAATCATGGATGGAACCAATCATGAACTACCTGCAACAGGGGATCCTCCCACAAAGCCGCAAAGAAAAGCGAGCGCTCACCCGCCAGTCGGCCCGCTATCTCCTTATGGACGGGACGCTCTATCGACGGGGTTTCTCCGTCCCATTACTCCGATGCGTAACTCAAGAAGAAGCCGTCAAAATCTTGATCAGCATACACGAAGGGGAATGCGGTGACCACACCGGCGGTCAGACCTTGGCCAGAAAAATACTCAGGCACGGCTACTACTGGCCCACGCTAGAACAAGACGCCGTTGACTACGCCCGTAAATGCGACCAATGCCAACGCTTCTCAAAGATCCCGAGGGCCCCGCCAACAGAGTTAACACAGATGACTAGCCCATGGCCATTCGCTATGTGGGGGATCGATATCATCGGAACCCTTCCCATGGCCAGAGGTGGGGCACGGTACGCCGTAGTCACCGTTGATTATTTCACCAAATGGGCCGAGGCCGAGGCCCTTGCTACCATCACCACTAAAAAGATGATCAACTTTGTGGTACGCAACATCATCACCCGATACGGGGTCCCTCAGGCCATAATCTCGGACAACGGCACTCAGTTCGAGAGCGCAGAGTTCAAATCTTTTTGTCAGCGCCATGGCATAGAAAAAAGGTTCTCGGCCGTAGCACACCCTCAGGCCAACGGACAAGTTGAGGAAGTCAACAAAGTCATCAAGTCTATCATCAAGAAGCGCCTCGAGAAGGCCGGGGGCATGTAGGCAGATGAACTTCCGTTAGCCCTGTGGGCCTACCGGACCACCCACAAGACAGCAACCGGCCACACTCCGTTCGCCCTCTCTTACGGATCCGAGGCCGTTATCCCCATCGAGCTCGAGCTTCAGTCCCACCGAGTCACATACTTCGACCCAAAAACAAACCAGGACTTACTTATGGGATCACTCGACTTGTTGGAAGAAAGAAGGAACGAAGCCGACGTAAGAGCTGCAGCCCAACGACAACGGGTCGCCCGGTACTTCAACTCTCGAGTCCGCCGCAAGGACCTTAACATCGGCGACCTCGTCCTAAAGCGGATATTCCCACCTCCGACAGGCCTCGCTCCTCGTTGGGAAGGCCCGTACTCAATCACACGAAGACTCAGCGACGGAACTTTCAAACTAGCGACCGTAGACGGAGCCGAACTACCAAGGGCCTGGAACAGCGAACATCTCCGCCGCTACTTCACTTAGTTTAGCACATGGTTGTACATGCTTTCCAGCAATGTTCTGTTGTTTAACAAATCAAAACATTGTAAAAGGCTATTTATGCCAAAATGTTGTTAAATGGAAATGATGTTCTGCTACCTACTCCCTTACTCTATGTTTACTCCTCGCGTGACATGTTTGATTAATCCACACAGCTCGTCCTAGTGTAAGACCACTGACCACGACGACAACCTCTAGTGCGGAGGTCGACGCCGTCGTCTATTCCGCGAGCCAGCCTCGCAAATCCCCCACATTGGCATCAACCGGCACCCCGAGCACGGGAGCCGGCCACGCCACTCGAGTCGCCAGCCCGCGGCGCGACCGAGTATAAACAACGTCTAACTCGAACCTGGGCACCGCGCCCAGGCCGAGGATAAATCGTTCAAGCACCCAACAGCTAGACGGAGCGACAATAACTCCTCCTGAACTACGGGTGTGGTCGAGCACTTGGCACAGCACCAAGGCCGACCTTAAATCGTTACGTCCCCGAAGCTCTAAAGGCTTAGGGGTAGCCCACGGCCAGGATCGGACCATGCCAGCTGATGATCTGGGCTTACCTATCCCGGCGAACGACGACGCCGGCGGGCTCGCCCCAACCCGATGAACGACGGGAGAGCTGACACCGGACGGACCGCACAACGCGACGTCGCGCGCCTGCGCTACTCTTGAGGTTAACCCCGGGCAACCCAAGAAAAAACAGCAGGCGTACTAGCCAGGCTTCATAAACTACGGGTCCCCTTGGCTGAGGGGGGATCTACTGGAAGCATGTGCATTATCTCACCCCTCTGTCACCACGATGCAGAGCGCGGCATACCATCGCGCCCCCCTGGGACAATCACCCCAGGGTGCGGAACACACAATCACTTTTTTGTTAGGTGTAACGATAAGTACGTCTATGCCAGTACGGGACGCCCGAAAACATAGAAGGAACATCCGAACATTTGACGACAAAACGTGATCTTTACTAATTCAAATTTCATTACAACACACACGCACTACAACCCGTTACTTTACTAATATCTTTCTTTCTTTTTAATGACAGGGTGTACATGCACACCGTGCCTTGAAAAACCAAAAGCGAGGGCCGAACTCGCGTAAACTAAGCGGCCTACACTACCAAAACAATCGCTATACTAACACGATAGCAACTAATCCTAACCTTGCTTTTTCTTCTTCTTCTTGTTTTTGTCTTTTGCAGACTCGACGCTCGACGGATCATCCTTGGAGCGATGCCTTTTCCCTCCGGATCCATCCTTTCCACTTCGGCTCTTATGAGGAGTGACCGACTCGTGCGAAGCTAGGAGGCCTTTCCCATCTACCCCATCACTGCTGGAGATCTCAGTAATTTCAGCAGGCGCGTGGGGAGGTAAAGGTTTGGGAGCACCACTAGCAGCGAGACCAACCACCGCGGCACTTACGCCAGAAACTGCCTTTCCCTCTCGCCTGGCTTTCTCCTTTGCCTCCTTCGCGAGTCGCCGATCAATGAGCTTTTGAGACTTGTGCTCCATATCCCCAACCTTAGCTGCCTTGCGAGCTTCGATGGCCCTTCGACGAGCTTCCTCATCGGCCACCCTCTTTTACTCCACTTCCTCGCCAACCCGCTCCGAGTCGGCCGTAACAGCAACCTTCTCTGGTGTTTCCCCCTCGGGCTGGGCAGCGACCTCCTGTCTGGGTTCACCGCCTTGCCTCGTATCCTCCCTCACCGGACCTCGGGCAGCAGCACTCAGCCCCTCCACCTCGTCGCCGTCATCATCAAGAAGACCCCCGTAAACGCTCGGGGTTAACCTTATCCCCGAGTAGGTGTCAGGCTGATCTCCACTCTTCTCGAGCTGCGTTCCCCCGGGTCCTAACCCGGATTCAAGTACTTGAGGGGCCACAAGGGCAGGGTCCACGGCCGGGGTCAACCCAGGAGTAACTGCACAAGGAAAGCACGGCTGGTTAGTCCGCAAACTCATAAACCACACACTCTTCTAGGATTCGGCACAGAATGAATTTACCTCTGGACAGCAAAGGCGTGGTTGGAACAGAAAAAGCACCCGATGCCACGGGGAGGGTAACTCCAATCTCCCCCGGTTCTAGTTGCTCAGGCACGGGCGGCCTATGGGAGCCTCCCACCGCGGAGTCCGCCGCTATCTCAACGCTGCCGGGAGTAACTTCCTTCCCCTTCTCAGCACGGGACTCCTCTAACCTCTCTTTTTTAACGTCCTCTCGCAACAGCCTCCTCCCCTCTTCCAATTTCTCGCGCTCCTCCTCGACCAGGAGGTCAGTCACGAGCTGTCTATCATCCATGGCCTCAACGCCTACCCCGCGCAAAAAAGCCTCATATGGGACTAGCCTCTCCCAAGTCTGAGCCAGCACGCGAGAGTAATCGGGCATCCAGGAGATTCCCCGGAACTTTAGGACTTTAACCAGCATGTCCTTAATGTACTCCTCCACCGGCGACTGTGCCCGACGCTCGGCATCAGCCAGCTCCTCCCTCAACCGCTCGGTCTCTCTCTGTAGCTCCACCTCCAAGCCTTCCGCAGAGCCTCTCACATCCCGACGACTGGCTTCGGCCTCCTCCTTTTCCTTCCTCGCCACCTCGAGCTCTCTCCGCAGTCGATCGTTCTCCGCTAATAGAGTTTTGTTCTCCTCCTGGACCTTGGTATACTCACTCTCCATCTCCATACAAACCCGATCCACATCGGTTTTCTCCTTCTTCAGAGTTGTGTTCTGGGTGGTGAGATCGGTTATAGTCTCTATGTACATAGCTCGAGAACTGTCAGCCTCCTCTTTAAGCGTCTGGTACCCCCGCTTCAGCTCAGCTGACAAGGCCACAAGATGCATCAGTCAATATTAACAAATATGTAAACATAAAAGATTTTTGACGGTCAGAAAGAAAAAAAAAACTACCAATCTCCGCAGTCAGGTGATGGACAAAGGTTTTTTCAGCATCGATGGTTATTTGGCGTTTCATAAGATGCATGTTCTTCTCCCTGATGAGCTGTGATAGATCATGGCAGTATCGAATAAGCTCATTAATTTAAGAATACGCAGCCCTCACGTGCTCCCAAATCTCCGCAGAAGATCTCTCAAAAGGCGGGAGAAGATCGGGAAGAGAAGGCAGCTCGTCAAAGTAAAACCAAGGAAAATGGTGCTCCAAGAACACCCTCTTCTCCGCAGGAGAAAGCTCTTGAATTTGAGACGCGGCCAACACCTGTGTCCTGATCATGGCCACCCTGTCTAGCCTCATCTCGACGAATGGAAGTTCTTTCTCCCTCGGGGTCGGGACAGGAACCGACGCAGCGGGATTAGGCAGAGTTGAAGACGACACGTGACTCGGTCCCGCCTGGTCGAATCTCGAAACCCTCCTCGGCACCTGAGTCGAAGGAGGGGGAGGGGGAGCAACAGAAGATCGGGGCCTCTCCCGATGATGACTCCCGCTGCCATGACTCTGTAGGGGCGGGGCATTGCTATACAAGCTAGCTCCATACTTAAAGGAACCAAGGAAAGTGCTGTCGTGCGGGCGGCGTTCTCCACGACCTCGTCCTCCATTTCCTCTGGCCATGTCCCCTGTCAAAGAAAAGAAGCCAAGTCAGTCAAACGATACACTTCGACGCCCCTTTATGCAGCATGATGTGTATGAATGCAGGTCCTAAGTGCTCTCTCAACAAACCAGGTTGTTCGCCAGTCGAGCGCGTTAGCCCCTCTACTACAAGACCTAGATCCTCCATGCTGGCCGCGCTCGGCCATTGGGACCACACCACGGGAAGCGTTACCCGTTCCGCATACTAGCCCGCCAGCTCCGGGGAGGTGGTAGCTTCCGGAGAAGTCAATGGGGCTGGGGAACTGTCCAGCGCTTCGTCTCCCACCCCTACCATCGGGGGCCGAAGAGAAGCGTCAGGAAGTCCCTCACCCCGAGCGACTGTCTCCTCACCACCAGCCTCGCCGCCGCCAACACCCTTGTGGAACCTAACGACCTTCTTCGGACTAAGCAAGGCAGGGGCCGACTTCCTTTTCAGAGAAGGAGCGGTAGAGGCTCCCGCCGTTTCCTCTAGTAACGCACTACCCGCCGCGACAGGTCTAGGTACCGCCGACCCAGACAGAAACAAACCAAGACGCCGAAGACGTTCCGTATCAGTCACAGAGTCCGTCTTACGAGAAGCCTCAGGGATGGCTAGGAGGGCATCAAGGCGTTGTTGATACTCATCGCCGGTAGGAGCCTCGGGATTCCCTGTCACGATCAAAGAAGGAAACATGAGATCCAAAACTTGTTAAGGTCGCCTAAATAAACTAGCGGGACTTACTTCCTTGTATCCACCTTCTCGCGAAGCCGGGAGGGCAGCGAATGAAAAACCAGTCATGTTTAATCACAGATGGCCTGGGCCATTTTCCCACAAATATCCTCCGGCCAGAAGTCGCTTCCATAAACCATTGCGACGACGATTCACCCACAGATCACCTGAATTGAAAAAGATACCGGATATCCTCTCTGGTGGGATCTCGGCGTAGAAATTCTCGGAATAGAACGCAAGTGCCTAGGAGCGCAGAGTACGCATTCGGGTGTAGTTGTGAGGGTGCAAGACGGAAGTATAACAACATTTCCCGGATAAAATCATTGGCCGGGGGCACGCAACCCACGCCGCAAGCATGACGGTTCCAAGCAGTAAGCCCCTCGGGCGGTGCGTGAGCCCTTTCCCCTGGCTCAGGGGCACGAGCTTCCCCTTCCGGGATACCGAATCACAGCGACATCTTGTTAACAAGCGAGGCATCCATACGGGATGGCACTGAATCCGGAGGATTGTCCAGAATAACCGCATCAGGCAGCATATCGGGAGCCACCGGGGCTATCGGCGTGGCACCCTCCATAATGTCTACATTTTTCGCTTCTGAATATATAACCGGAGAATGATCCCTCTCAACGTGTCCCTCATGCTCAGACACCTCGGGGGAACTTCCAACCTGTGAAGGGGTCGACGCCTCGGTAGTCTCATACTCACTGCTCCCGGAATCAGAACTATTAGTACGATCAGAGGTGTGAGACGACGAGGGAGAAGTCTCGGACCCTGAAAGTTTTCCAGTCTGCGACCATGTTCGCATGATTCGCTATACTTTAAGATATCTCTGTTAGGCCACATAGGAGAGTAAACCGTGCCCCTCATGTCGGTGAAACCTAACAAGTGTGTGCGGTGCAGTGTGACAGATCAGAATGCTCGAAAATACGCTAAGACTTATAACGATTTGATTACAGTTCAGTTCAGGCACATGCTCTACCCTATGTGCAAAGTTTCGAGGTTCCGCTCGCTCAATTACGGGCACTTAGTACGCCCAGATAGAGTATGAGGCCAAAAGTAGGGAGTCAGGAAATCAAGACTCGTCCGAGGGTTCGAGGAACCAGTCGCATAGAAGACAGAAGCCGGAGCCGGGGCATCCCAGAGACCAAACCCTGGTGGTTCGAAAACACCAAACAAAGGGGGCTCGGAAAATCGAACCTAGGGGGCTCGAAATTTCGAGCTCAGGCGGTGCGAACCATCGAGCCATAGGCATTCAGGCTCTCGGACCTCCGAAGTCGAAGTTTCGAACCCATAAGGCGCGAAGATTCGAGCACCAAGGGGCCCGTATCCCTGGCCAACGAGCCTCGAGCCCTCGAAGCACAAAGATTCGGAGCACCGAACCCACCAAGTCTCGAAGACCCCGAACCCTGCTGGGCTCGACAAGTTCGAACCACGAGGCTCGAAACTTCGAGCCTCGCTCCTCTGACTCAACGCCTCGAAACCCCGAGACAGAAGGTTCGAAGCAACGAACCCACCAAGGCTCGAAAATTTCGAACCTTGCTGGGCTCATCAAGCTCGAACCCCACTCCTCGAGATCTCGAGCCTCGCCCAACCGACTCGACGCCTCGAATCTCCTTCAGCACTCGAGCGTCGACCTCCCTCCTCCCTTCCCTCCGTCAGTCAAGTTCGTTACCTACGAAAGTTTTCTTCTCTGGTCAGAAAGTCGGTTCGAATTCTTCAGAGTAAAGGCGCAAGGTGGAAGAAAATGAACAGGAGGGGGGGCTATTTATAATAAAAAGGAGATGTCCCTTCGTATTCCGGGGGTAGGCTCGAAAATTCGAGCCCCATGCCTCGAAATTTCGAACCTCAGCGGTTCGAAATCTCGTGCCTCGCGCCCCGATACTTGTGGCCATCATGACTCAAATTTCAAGCCACTCTGGCTCGAAATCTCGAGCCCTTCCGGTTCGAAATTCCGAGCCCTCCTGGTTCGAAATTTCGAACTCCAAAAAAAAAAAAAAAAAACGTAGAAGAGAGAGGAAACCTGTGCAACACCATGTCTCCTCCCAATTGTCGCGCCGGTAAACGCCAAGTCCCCGCAACGCGTCAGTCGCCAAAGACGGGCGACTCCGACTCCGCGCGAACATATGGCAACGCAAGCACGACATCAAACCCATGGTGGCTCACCCAAACGAGGGGGTCCGCTAGCTAACGCATTTCTTTCTATGACTTGCAGGACCAATCCGCAACGCGGCTATCCGCTCTCCTTTCATTCCGAAGCACATCCCGTCAAGACAAGACGTACTTCGGGGGGCAAATGTTAACCGGCCTTTTGGTCCGGTTACCAAAAGCACTCAAGACACGCTCAATTCAACTCATCGCGTGAAGCCAAGGCCAAGGGCTAAAGCACAGGAAATCCAGAAGGAAGACCAGAAGGACTCGCCTCAAGGAACCTCATCCCACCGACCCTCGGAGCGCCCTTCGCACCTGCCAAGGTGCGAAATTTCGTACCTCGAGGGTACGAAATTTCGTACCACGAAGGTGCGAAATTTCGTACCCCAGAGGTACGAAATTTCGTGCCTTAGAGGTGCGAAAATTCGTACCTCGAGGTACGAATTTTCGTACCTCGGAGGTACGAAATTCCGCACCACACAGGTGCGAAATTTCGTACCTCGGAGGTGCGAAATTTCTCCCTTCGCAGGTGCGAAATTTCGTACCTCCCCAGGTACGAATTTTCGGGATCCGGAACAGGGAGGCGCGAATTTCCTGTAGATGGTCCCCATTTCTACCTACTCCTACCTAACCCCTACCTAACCACTTCCTATAAATACCCCACTACCTCACACTTCAAAGGGGAGAGATTCTTGGACCTTGAGACCTCTATAGAGCTCCATTAATGGCATCTCCTCTTTGAGGAAGAAGAAGGGCAAACTTGTCCATTTTATTATTTCTTGCAATTATGGCTATTTTGCATAATAGTCCACATATGTAATGAGAGGATCTCAACCTTGTAATCTTTCAAGTGATTAATAAAATCTCTACAACTCTTCAAAGTGGACGTAGGCCTTCACAAAAGGCCGAACCACTATAAATCTCTTGTGTCATTTACCGCTTATATTTAATTTGTGTTATATAATATGCCTTGTCTGTGCGACCATATTATTTATTCCTAGTAAAACAGGAATCTTTGGTGTTGAGCCACTTTTAGGCGTCAACAGTCTTCATTAAACCATTCTAAGGTAATAAGCATACGGTCGGTAAATCTACTTTGATGGGTTATGCATTACTTAAATTAATAAGCACACTTGGTAATGTTGTGTTCTCAAGTAAGATATAGTTGATATATGATTTTTTTTTTTAAATTCATAATTTTTAATAAAATTGTTATGGTATATGTGTTTTGAGATTAATTAAGCGGATTAATTATTAAGCATTTTCCATTAACAAATGAACCAATCAAGATAAACTAAATCTAGGAATATATATTTTCATTTTCATACAACTGAAATATAAAAACATTTCTTTAAACAAATTTTTGGTGAAGCCCGTGTTCGTAGCACGGGTTCACACTTGTTAGAAAAAAAACCATGTGTTTCTAATCCATGCATTTGATGTAGTGATAGTCTGTCTCTGTGATGTTTTATGTCTTTGTACCTACAACACTCTGTATTCCTTAATGGGATTCTACATTATGATAACAATAAGGAGTGTGGGGTGTCACATTTGGTACCAGAGCTTAAGGCTACATGATCACCAAAATTTTGCTTTAAAATAAAACCTTTTGAAGAGAAACCTATTTTTCAAAAGCCAAAGTTATTTTTGAAAATATAATATATCGCATCTAGTCAGTTATGACATTCCTTTGATTCCTTCGAGTTCTAAATTTCTATCTTTCTTTTGTGCAGCATGTCCGAAGCCCCTAATCTTATTGAAGTCGTTATTTTCCCCGGTTGGTTTGGAAGATATTTATAGGCTGCAACACCCACTGAGGGATAAGAACATGCACATGTTCCAGCACCCGATGCGGTGTTTCCTCCTAACCCACCTGCAGCTGCGAATTTTTCTATGCTTTGTAAGGACTTCGTTAACTTGGGTGGTAAGACTTTTATGGGTGCCGAGACATTTTTGGAGGAGCGCACTTGGATTAGAAGGACAAAGAGGATTTTTGAGTTATTAGAACTTGAGGATAGGGTGAGAGTTCGACTTGTAGCTTGGTAGCTTAAGGAGGAAGCCTCGTTTTGGTGGGAGATAGTAGAGGCTAGGAGGAGGCTTATAGATTGGGTCAGATTCAGAAATAAGTTCAAGAGGAAGTTTCTATCACATGTTGAGGAAGGAATGCAATTAGAGCAATTTTTGAATTTGAAGGAAGAAAATATATCGGTAAAGGAATACATCAACTAGTTCAATAAGTTATAAAGATCTGACATGGATTTATTTAACACAGCTAATAAGAAGGCTATTTGGTTAGCGAGAGGGTTGAATCAACCTCTCTAGGGCTTGGCGATGACTTATATTCCTATGATAGCAACTTTATGCTTTGATTGAGATGGCATTGATGTATGAGGATAAGAAGGAAGAAGTTAATGATGATAAAATTGGAGCTTCCAAGTTTTTTGGTCCTAAAAAGAAATGGTGCAATAGGAAGGGAAAGTACAAACAAGTTGAGAAATCGTAGAAAGGACAGATCAAGACTGAGATAAAGTGTCATGGGTGCGGGATAACTAGACATCTCATTAGGAATTGCAAGAAGTTGAAGGGTAAGTGCTTCAATTGTGGGAATGTCTTCTTCATTTTAGTAAATCATGTCCACAGAAGCACTACAAGAAAAATGATTTTTTGTTGCGCTCAAAAAAGCTACCAATCATTTTTGGTGGCGTTTCGATAATCGTTACAAGAAAACATGCCACTAAAAATAAAAAATATTTGTTGGACTTTTAAAAAACGCCACTGTAAATACTTTTATTGTCACATTTTCCAAACACCACCAAAAATATTTCTGTAGCGCTTTAAAAACGCCATAAAAAAGCTTTTTGATGGTACTAACAGAATTTTCAATTTTACCCCTGATTTACAGTTGCGTTTACTCAATGCCACTACATGTATTTTAGTAGCGTTTTTAAAACGCTACTAAAAATCATTGATTAATTTGCTGTATTTTTTCTTGCAATTATTTCTTGTTAATTGTCTATTTTGTTTCTACAATATCAATCAACAATCATTCAAATAATCATCATGTTCAAACAACTAACTATATAATCAAATAGAATATGCATAACCATTTCAGTGCAATAGTTTTCTGAATAAATGACCAAACTCACATACAACAACCATTGATACACAAATTTACACATCTAGTACAAAGAAAATGTCATACCTAACTAGTACTTACTAAACGCTTACATTCGCACGCACGTCATACCATAAAAGGTCATCTAGTATAAAGAATGTGTTTCCTCGTATCCCCTCTCTCCGCTTACATTCGCATGCTCGTCACACCATAAAAGGTCATATTATAGTTGCTTCTACCCATAAAAGTTACCTTATAAATTTCAGTTATTGCATTTCCTTCAGGCAATTTCATGCTCAATAGCTTATTAGCTATCTCCTCAGGTAAATCAAAAACTGCACCTTGAACCTGCCAATTAAAGACCAAGGTTTAGGACGAAGAATTCCAAAATCATTTAACTTGCCAATTTACTAACGTGGTGCTATTACTGACATGATTTACGCGTCATTTAATATATTAGATATCAGATCTTTCATAGTATATTTATATACCTGAAATACGGCAGAATGCTCGGAATCAGCTGGAAGAATTTTAATATTGTGTTTTTTTGCAAGTGGAAGAACAAAAGGACCTCCTGCGATAAGAGTCTCTTTGTTTGCAAGGCAAATATCTTTCCAGCTTCTATTACAGCAACTGTAGGCTGTATATTAGATAAGATGCATACACTTTTGGTATAAAAAATGTCTTTAAGGGAATTTATGTTAGTTAACTTAGTTAGTTACTTCATGTGGTAAGAAATGTTTCGTAATCGAAATGTTTAATATATCTGGCAACATGGTTCATCTCTGCATTTGGTAATTGAAACCAAGGTCTTTAGCCATATAGGAAATAAACAACCAATCAATTCCAAGGTCTTCAACCAAGTTCTTTAACCATATAAGAAATAAACGAAGGTCTTTAACCTGGAGGAAATAAACAACTGATCGATTCCAAGGTCTTAACCGTATAGGAAACAAACCACATAAAGTAGGAATACCCAGAGTAGATTATCCGGTTTATGCATCGGTAAAACAACAATTATACTTCAAATTCTAGTATCTAGAACAAAATTTATTCACACCTTCAAACCAGCACAGCCTACTATTTCAGAGACTACAGAAACAACCCTTGAGTGGCGAGCAACCTAATACATAAAATTAAAAGGAAAACATGGAGTCTAATAAATAACATAAACTCGTTTTACAATAACTACAAAGTAGAATACCTATCTCAATAACACCTTCTTCCCCAGGGAAGATTTCAGATTTATGTTCAACATCCCTTATCGCTTCTTTCATTTCATCAACCAATGACTCGTTTCTAATTGCGACTAATTGAGGTTTGAATCTTTTAATCTGCATAATGACATCAAAACATCTCAGTAGAAAGTATATCACATCTGCATGTCACTATTTATTATATCCGTCCAAATACATACTTAATCAGCTAACAGAGTCACAATGGACCCTGCTGCAAGTGCCACAACTTTGAATTTATCTGGAATCTCACCCACGATACCCAATGTCTGAAAATGTAAACAATCACGCCAACAAATTATTTTCCACTAAAATTTGAAATATAAATATGTTTATGATCATAACACAGTGCTGAAAATATGATTTTAGCATTTTGATGACAACAATCATATAACAATGTTGCTACTAATGTGTTTATTAAGTTATTTCATATCACATAACTACGAGATAGAGAAGGATAATTTTCTTACAAGCTATTTTGAAAAATGTCTTCTCTATTCAAAACTAGAATCTTTTTTTTGTTCCCAAGCCACAAATCGATCTGTTGATAAAATGGGAATATTCATCAGAAAATTTATGCTTCAATCATTAATACAATACTTTCAAACTTCAAAGTAAAACCTATCAAAAGCATTATGTACGCATGGAGGAAAAAAGAAAGAAACATGCCTATATGATTTGTTGTGATTATATCTAGAATGCTCAACAAAAGGACATGGTCGAGAGCAATGACATAACCACCTTGCCAAACCCACATTAAGTGCAAACATATTATGATTACAATAAAGAGACTGGAAGATAATGACTTTAAAAATAATATAACAGATATTGGAAAAGGGAAATTTGGTTTTAAAATGAAGTCAACCAATTTTGATCAAACAATTTATACCTCAAAACTAATTGAAGTTTCTGTCGTGCTCGTTAAATATAAAGTTAAAACAGCCAGGAATATGTTTGTAACACGTTAAAGTAAAATTTAACTCAAGTGTAAAGGGCAAATATGAGAAATGAAACATAAGTGCAATGCATTAAAAACTAGGAACTTGGATCTAAAGAACATAATCTATTTTAGATAAAATAAGATATGAGAGACAAGAAAATAACCATAGGGTGGCCTGTAGCCAAGGGGATCCTAGCATCACGAACTTCTATAACAACATCCGTCAGCTTAAGCTGATTTTTCAGTTCTTCTCTGTTCTAGCAATATGCCCTGGATACCACTACAAAAAAATATAAACTATCAATTTTTACTAAACCCACAAATTATTTTGTGACAACACAATAGAAATCAAAGAAACATAGCCAGACCTTTTATATACCTATACAGGACACAATGCCCTACTCCAGTGATGGAAATCCACATCCAAATTTTTCCAAAAAAAATCTTCTTGCAAGAATGCTTCGTTATTGATATTACTAATTGTCGAAATAGTAAATTTGTCATTATGGGCCCAGTCAATGGATGCTCCTCTACTCACTTGAGTAGTTACTTATCTCAGGGTTCTTTCAAACAATAAACATTCAAATGAAAAAAAATTGAT
The DNA here is from genome assembly GCA_030737875.1 of Allium sativum. NCBI lineage: Eukaryota > Viridiplantae > Streptophyta > Magnoliopsida > Asparagales > Amaryllidaceae > Allium > Allium sativum. The sequence goes on from CM060913.1 coordinate 314,872,828, forward strand.
ATATTGAAACTTATAGAGCTGGATATTTAGCAGGCGGTAGACGCGCGAAGCGAGCGAGGAGTCGGCCGAAGATAAGGAACAGGAGGATAAGGCGGAGGAACCCGCGATATAGAAGCCATGTATGATAAAATGGAAGCTACACTACTCATCATTTTATTAAAATCTTGGTTAGCAGATTTACATCAGGAGTAAAGGAAAATAAAGTGAGAAACATGAGAAGCTAGGAGTCAAACCCGAGAACCAGTATGAGAAGTGTACTTTTAAGCTAACCACACCACCACTACTACTCGTTACAGAAAAGATCAGAAAAATATAAAACAAAAAAGTCAGAAAAAGGATTTGAACCCAGGTGGCATGGCAACATAACGACAGTGCATCTATTTGTGTAAGTCACATATCCTACAAAATACAACCCAAATTGATCAAATCTAATTATGAAATTATGCAAGTGATATTGTGTAGTTCAAAAAAAATTATTCGATATAATTTCATATGGATTATGAGATATTTCTATAATAAAACTATCTTCCTTTGATTGTTTTCAACTTCGAACATGGTGTCGTTGAAGTTGGAGTAGCACATGCGGTTATGAATCTACAAAACATGGCAGGTTACTCATCTGTCTTTTATTCTGCCTATACCATGATAACATAATCCAATTCATAAAAAGTAAAAAAAATGATGGCATGATGAAAATATGAGTAGTGTCCTTAATGCCGACATTGGTAATACGAAAAGAGTGTACAGCCCAGTCTAGAAAGAATGCATGCTCCGACTTGCGAGGAGGCAACCCCTCTCAGAGAGCAGCTTCATAAATTTGAATAACCTGCAATTAATGTGTTATTAAACTGTTAATGTGAACTACGACATAATTTGAACTATGTTCAAATGTCAATCACAAAAGAAAATGCATGCAAGCTTACAATAATTCCTGCTGCTTCCAAGTCCTCTACTTCTTTCTTGATGGCTAGAGAAATCTGGTAGCATGTCTCAAACCTGTAGAAGGCATACATAGATTGAGACAGATGGACTGAATTGCACATCTATCTCCATACAATTCAAATGTTTTCTGATAGGGTCGTCTCAGATCAAAATGGGGGCACTAGACAAATTAATTAAAATAAAATTTATAAGACTAGTATTTTCATTGCAAGTCACTTTTGTGAAACAACCTTTTCAAAAATGTATTCATTTCAATCTTAAACCAATTTCTATTTTTTAACAATACACCACCATTTGGCTTCTACTCACCTGTGATTCTTCCAATGTTCGATAGTTTGCTAGTAACATTTTTATCCCATTGCAACATAATCGAGAAGTTCTTGCTTTAAAATAAAATAAAATAAAACCCAACCATATTATGTACCATTTACAGACAAAAATATTGAGAACGTTTAATATATTTTAAGAGTGATGTTGTTACTGTGCTGGATAGTCAAACGGTGCGTAAATAAAGACTTCAATCCACGTCGTTCCACAAATGCTTGATTTTAACATATAAAATTTAGAAAAACTTCGGATCAATAGAGCTAAGTTGGAAAATTAGTAATTGATCAGTCAAAACTATCCATGTTCTCAAGATATAGAAATATCGATTTCCTAAGTAAATTATAAACATTACAGATGTAGTACTTGCGTTGACTACAAAAATTAGAAATTAGTATCAGACAAAAAAAAGAATACTAATTAACGCTGGCAAACAGGGATAATTGACTACAGGCAGTGGTAAGTGAATAGGGACAACTCAATCTCAATCTGATTTTTAAAAAGGGATCCGATGTATGTAATGTGTAGGGGTGATAAAACTGATTTTTGTGCGCAAATCATAAATTCGTAAAGTAATTCAACATGATTCGACTACAACAGTTATGAATAGAACAAAAATTAATTACAGAAAAAGTTTTAGCCAATTACCTTGATGATACGGATGGTCAATGATGAAGAAGGCCACCCGATGAACTTCCAGTCCTCTAAGTCAGACCCATCAAGCTTAGATTGAATAAACGAAACTAACATAAACTAGGGTTTTTTCAAAAAAGCAAGAAAAGACGGTGGATGAAATTAATGAAAGAAATCGACGATGTTAAGCGGAGTACAAACAAGAGTTAACGATGAAAAGAGAAATTCACTCGATGCGATGAAATTTGAGCACGATTAAAGGGGAGGATTCAATTTATTAGGCAAAAAGAAATCTAGAGTAAAGGGAATGAGGATAAACAATTTTGAAGTATGAGGGGGAGAAGAATAGAGAATAGCTGGCCACGTTTATTTTGGACCACGCGGGATTATTTTTACGTAGGCAGGAGTCCGAAATTTTTTTGCCGCGTTTATATTGTGAGTGAAAACAGCTTTGTTTGCATTTGCGAAGAAACACAACCGATTTTTGCAACAAAAAAATCAATTTTCTTGTAGTGAAGGCTGGATAAGGGACTTATATGTCAATGGCTCCAGTTAAGTATATTGCTTGAATTGGTATCCTTTTAATGGAGAGTAAGTCTCTAAGATACCAATGGAAAGGAAATAGAATTCAAAATGTCTCGAAAACCACAAAATACCATTGTATCTTGTATAAACAAGAAACTGAGTGGGAGTGACACAATAATCCTAATGTTATTTGATAACACATTAATTGTTGTAAATAATGTTAGTTTTATAAAAGAAATAAATATTGATTCTAAGAAAGAAAATGTTTAGTTTAAGAAGTTCATATTTGAACTTAATTCATTGTTGATCCAATGACTTACATTGTGATAACAATGTGGCTAACGCTCAGGCCTAAAACCTTAAACTCACTATTGATCCAAACATACATTTATGAAATATAATTCTTATGTGAAATTGTTCGCAGAAGAAATGAACATATCTGCAAAGTTACAAAAGTTGTAATGTTACAGACCTAAAGAATTAAACTCTATCGCAGCAGAAGTTTAATGGTCACACTAGTTTCATGAGTATATGATACATGAATGATTGACTCTAGTGCAAGTGGGAGATTGTTAGAGTTTATGCCCTAGAGGCAATCCGTTTGATGTGATTAATAATATTATTGATGTTATCTTATTTGGAATAAGAATATTTTGTTATGTTATATTTACTGTGTAATATAAATATTAACATAACAGAAGTCCTTAGAATAATAATGCAGAATTATATAGTTCGAGTAAGACTTGAACTTGAGATTATATAATATCGAGTATTATAATTCTTAAATGTCCCTAGTCCAGTTTTATTGTTTAAATAGGACAACAATAAAACACTAAGACTAATATGTTGATTGACTGATGATCACATATCATTGATCATTAATATACGTGATATTAATGTCAAGACATAAATATGTATTAAAGAATAGCGTATTGGGCTGACCCACCGTGAGATAACTACATGGAATATAATTAAGAGTATCATAATTTATTCTCATTCTGACAGTGATGTAATGGTCCTCAGACCTGAAATCGTTATAATTTTATTCGAGGATATTTGTGTTTTGATATCATCTAAAGTTACTTATAACAGAGTAGACAATAACGGTGATTATTGGATACATCTTGAATCGAATGAAAATTATGAATGATCTAGATGGAATTTAACCCTATGATACATTTGTAGAGATATCCATGGGCCTCTTAATTGAGTGAGACTGTGAAATGCATGGCCGTGCTCAAATATTGATTTGTTTTAAACAGTCTACTCATCGATGAAGAAAAACAGATTAAATTATAAAGAGGATGATACGATCCATGCCTTGAGTTTAATAATGGATATATTGGTCAACAGGATTATATTACATTGATACACTGGTCAAGGAAAGGTTGTATTGAATCGTTGATCTTATTATTACCTGTGTAGTAATGACGTATTGCTAGATGCCAATCATTGTTTATGATTTTAAATAAGATTTAAAATCATTGCCAACGTTGTAATAACCTATTGGGTCACACATATAGAACGTAATAAAGGGTAAGCCATTCATTGAATAAATAAAATTTCAAACGGTCGATATTTTATTAGGCGTTGAAATGGTGTAAGGGTTATTTTCCTAAGATTATGGTAAATGTTTATTATAAAGAGTACACGCTACCTTAAATTATAAGATACAGCAACCATATTTTGATAAGATCAAAAAAAAAGGAATAAAAACCCTAGCAATGGCGGCTAGCACCGCGCCTTGATTCTTCCTCGATTTGATTGAAGGAGATTGCATTCTCGTGGACACTGATGGAGGCGGGGCGATTTTCACGCTAAGCTTCGATTCAACCTAAATCTGTTTCGAATCCTTGGGTTATTGCGAACCTAAAATCTGGTATTGTTAACCCTGTTAAAAACACGGGTCGGAAATAATTAGTCGAATGCACGTGTAATAGATCGATAACGTTTTAATGCCACAGATCGGTGTTGTTTTAATAGATCGCTTGACCTCAGTGTGCATGGGTCGGTTACTTTAGTTTGATATGGATTGGTCGGTCATGTTGTAAACGATGGGTTGGTTGGTCACGTTGAACATTATGGATCGGTCGGTCTCAACGTATAAGCCGGCCTGAACTTGATTTATGGGTCGACACAATTTTTCAAATTCACGAAAGCGTGATATGGATGAAGTACTTAAATATGAAGTGTACCCATGAATTGACATGCAACATGTGTAAGTATCCAGGAAGCCAATTCATGTTTGGCATACATGAATTCCAATGTATAAGACCTGGGCTGCATATTGTACATACCAAAAATACATACAAGATGACCTGGCAAAATAACTAAAAAAGAAGCTGCTCGATATATACAATAGGGTGAACCGGAGTAATTCGTTCAAGGGATTGGATATGCAATACAAATGACGTGGACCTTACATATATCCAAAGGCATCTTGACGTGTACATGCAGCACGTATATAATATAAATGGCGATGTAAGGTCAAAGCAAAACTGCATGTATATTATGGTGACAGCCCATACGTCCATGGGTCGGTATCAAAACATAATATGGATCCGCACTTAAACAAGGCAATGGCGTTACTGTGATATTTTGGAGCTGGGCGTACTTTGTGCAATGATTGAGAAGTATGAATTCATGCTAGCTGTCACTAGTTGTAGAGTAAGATATGCCATGCATCTCTAAACAATGGGTCGGGATCGCTGCATGAAATAGTGGGTTTGTCTCAAATTCTGGACATGTGGTCGGTCCTGTAGCGAATGAAGTGATCGACAGGCAAAGGAAAAAATTGTGGTCGGTCAGCAAATAAAGGTGGTCGATCAGCGTCACAATCTCCTGGTCTGTAATGTTTGAATTTTTTGGGTCGGTCGATATCAAAGTGGGTCAGTCGGAAAATTTACCCAGTGGCATTTCCGTAAGTAAGTTTCAGACCTACCCAAAACCTGAACATCATATTTTCAGCTTTTCCACTACCTCCAAACTATGCCTATAAATACCCCACTTCTCTACCATTCAAAGGACCGATTTTTCCACCCCGAAGGGCTGCTCAAATCATTTCTCCACCACTCTCAAGCACTCCAAACTCCATTAATGGCTTCTCAAGCTCTATCCACCTTCTTTCAACAACAAATGGATCAAATCTTATCCAAACTCCATTAGAGATTTCTCAAGTTCAATCCAAGCTACTCTAATCTCCACTAATCCTCTCTAAAGTCTAGATCTAAAGCAAAATCACCATGGATTCAAGGAAAACCACTCAAGTGATCAAGTTTTGAAGATATTCATCAATCTCCACCACACTTAGAGAAAACAAACAGTTCCTTTGGTAGATTCAAGTGAAATATAGATCAAAGAGAGAGACAAAAGAGGGAAGTATCGCAAATGAGTGAAGTGAATCAAATCATGTGTTTTGTAAATTCAAATGAGATAATGAAAAGTGCTTCCATAGTGACGTAGGTCTAAATTGACTGAACCACTATGAAAATGCTTTGTTCTTTACTTTTTGCTCTCTATTTTGTGTTTGTAGCTCCACTTTCCTAATTCTAACCTTTTGGTGAAGTATTGTGAAAATACCTTTGGTGCTTTGGCCATTTTTTGGTTTCAACATTTGGCGCCCATCGTGGGGCCACGTTCACATTACTCAATTTTTAAGAGCTTTGCATTATATTCTAAGCCTGTTCCTACTATAGATTCTCTAAATCTAAGATCTAAGCCAATTAACGAACTCTCTTTAAAGTTCAAAACCTTGTCCAAGATAATGGCTAAATCTAAGAAAACTGCAAGTAAAGCCGTTGGAGAAACCGACAATGTTGCTAATGAGGCTATGCCACTAGCTAACCGCTTTGAAGTTGGTGAAAACTCGATAGGTGGAGCCGGCGTGACTAGGAATGAGTTGGACGTCGCTATCGCCAATTCAAACCAATGAATGGATGTTTCTACTAAGGCTTTGATGGAGAAGTTAGATGTGGTTTTCAATGCTCGGCCAAATCCATCCCCTCAAAAAGTCCATGTTGATCTTGACGAAAATGTCGATTCATCCGCTTCTGATCGTAACCACAACGACGACATGGAAGACGATAATGACTGGTTGAGCGACAAAGATGAAGTTAACATCGAGGACTTGAAGCCAAAAGCTAAAAATCATTCCGAGGGAAATAACTTTATAAATTTTAGAGAAAAGGTTAAAAATAGACAAACGATGTCCCTACCTAGGTCTATTATGTATCATTTCAAACTGTTTGAATTCATTTTCTGTGTATTTATCATTTCAAGCCATATCCCAATCAATTCAGTTTCAATTTTTAAATCTCTACAATCGTTTGGGTATGTGCCATTTCAACACATAGTGAATTTTCTAAATCTACAAGAACTTATAGTGTGAGAACAAATTAAATATAAAATTACATAAATCACACATAAATCAAAATATGTCATAACAATTAGATATAACTTGCACAATGTTAACACCAAAATTCGACCAAATATAAAGAAGTAGAAGCTCCAAAGCAGAGGGAAAAATTATGGAAACGATACTAAGGGACAATGAACAATTTAGCTTGGTATCGGCAGTAGAACCAAAGGGAAAACTTATGGAAATGATACCCAGAAAGCCAAAGACGAAAGGGAAATAAGATCAAGGCATGAGGCTGGCACCAAAAGAATGTTCCAAAAGCACTTAACTGACACCAGGTCATCGGGACAGCCAACACCGAAAGTAAAAGGAAAAAGGATCTAGTAAGAATATTATTAGCATCAACAAAGGAGGTAAAACTAGGTACTGACACAAGAAAGATGGCGATAAGGAAACACCAAAAGCAACAGGGAAGTAAGAACCAATCGAGAGCGGTAATAGTGCCACCACCAAGAGCAAATAATCTGGTTTTGATTCCAAAAGCACACATTTCAACACCGAAACCTCTGGTCATGAAAGAGAAGCACAAAGTCAAGATAGGAGAGAGCGAAGATTTATCGATACCCATATGCTCCTCAATACCGACACTGAATATTCAAGATGAAGGCATGAAGCCGAAACCAGATCCATCAGAGGATACAAAAGGCAAAAAACGAATACAACAGGGCAAGGAGAAGCTGTCGGTACCAACAGTCTCAATACCGATACCAATGGACAAGACCTACACTTGCTAGAACAAGCATCGAAGGAAGAATTGAGCGACGGAAGACGATAGTGATTGAAGATAATGATATATACATAGAGAAATGAAAGCAACTAAGTCGGTACCAAATATACATTCGATACCGACACCGAAGTCATCTCAGTTCGACACTAAAAGCCGAGAATAAGGGAAAGGAGATGATAAGACCAACACCAAAGCACATACAAAGCTTCGGCACTGAAACCAAGAAGTGCAGAAGTAGACCGAAACCAATGGTCCCGAAGCCGAAAACCACCAAGACCAGCCGACAGCGGAAGGTTGAAGCGGAATTGGTCTTTCTACCTGAATGCTACCGAAGGTGGCCAAATATGCCTATAAATAAGACCCCAAAGGTCTTATTTTGGAATTTTCCTCCTTCAATAATCTTATTCTCATTTCTAAGAGAGCTAACCCTAATTTGTAAATCAATTTGAAGATTTCTAATATAACCTCCTCCATGAATAAAATCATCAAAGCCCTTAAAGTAGACATAATTCAATCCAAACCAAACCACTATAAATCATTGTGTTCTTATTATTTTCGTAAAATATATTTTACTTTACCATGCTTTTGACTGTGTTCTTCTATGCTTCCGAATGACCAAAATATCCCTTCCTACACCGCTTACCTTTCCACTTGCAACGAGCTTATGAAACCTTTATCCCAAGGTAACTATTGGTCCTTAGGTCTCGTAAGCGTGATACTCAACTCTTGAAGGAAGAGTAACAAATCTTCGGGTTAAGACCTTGATATGTAGGAAACGGTGAACTAGCTCATGCTTGTAGGAATTAAATAATCCCTAGATTTCCCTAGTTCCAAAACCATAACTTTCATTTTGGTGTTGACGAAAAATATCGTTAACATTTTGGTGCTAGAAGGAGGGCTTAAACCTCTGATCCTTTAGATAACCTACAACACCCCTAATAGTTCTTTCCCGGATTGGACTAAGCTTTGAAGAAGCAGGATTATAGATAAAGAGTCTCGCCAAGGAGCTTCTGAATACTGAATGGTTACTTCAAACATCATTAATCCAAGAGCTATTTGAAGAATAGTATAACTTTGAACCTCCATCTTTATTGAGAACCCTCCGCACTTATCTTAAACCTTCTGACCTTATTTCTCATTCCGTCATAACAAGGTACTGTGAAAATCAGTTAAAGGATGATTTAATCTGGAAGGAATGTTAGAGAAGGATCCAACACATCATCCATTCCAAAAAACAACATCAACATAGCCAAACTAGAAACTGGAGGACCTTTCACCCTAACGAAAAGAGCAAGTAATGAATTGGAAAGACTACACTTGGCTATGCAGATTGATGCAACTAGAGAATTCATTGAAGAAGACTTAGTCCGAAGATCTCATGAAGTACAACCTTATGATGCAGAATCAAAAATTATGTCACCTCGACAGCTTTATAGCCAAATTATATCTTCATCAAATCTACGGAGCAATCCAGTTTCGGGGAGAAACAACCAAACATTAAATGAGGTGGTCAATTTAGAAGGAAACGAAAGTCTAACATGGATAGAAGACAGGAAGTTGCAAGGAATCCCCTTCTCTAGAGAGATAATGATGGTAAAGGTTCCATCAGAAATAAAAGAGAACAAACTCGTATATGATGGGACTACAACCCTTAAAGAACGCCTCACTATTTTCGAAAATTACATGGATATATTTAACGCTTCTGAAGCCCTTCGATGCAAGGTCTTCTTGACAACTCTTCGTGGAAGAGCTCTTAAATGGCGTAAACATTATCATGGACTGGTCATTACAACTTGGGAGAAATTGTCCACCGCATTTAACACACAATTCCATATGAAGAAAGATTTAGCAAATAATATTTATGATTTAGCTAGAATCAAACAAGGTCTAAAGGGGTCTCTTAACTGCTATCTGAAACAGTTCCACAATAAGTCTCTCAAAGTTAAAGGGGCAACAGATAGAGAGAAGTTAGGAGCTGTGCAATCAGGGTTGCTTGTACCATCCCTCTTTTGGAAGGATCTTATCTTAAACGAATGTGAAAGCATGAATGATTTATATTCCAGAGCTGATAAATTCAATCGTATGCAAGAAATACTTAACGCGAGGAAAATCTTGAAGCAAGAACAGAAGAAGGGCTTGGTTCCAATCCCCTTCAATAAGGTTCTACAAAATCGAACAAATGGAAAGATTATTGTACCTATCACAAGACTGAGGGATACAAACCCAGTCAATGTCGATATTTGATAAAGATACACCAAGCCGAAAAGAAAGGAAAGCCTAACTAAAAAATTGAAGCAAGACCAGAAGGGAAAGATGGTCAGAGGCAATGCAACATAGGAATGAGAACTCAACAATAAGTCTCTTATCTCAAATGATTAATTTGTTAGTCGTTTAACTTCGTCTTTTTACTTATGATCAAAAAAATATTAAGGTAAGTTTGAGTGCTATTACAGGAAAAAACCAAACCCAATTCAGGCTTATGCATACAACACGAGCTCAAAAGGAGCACCATCTGCTTATGCCTCGTTCAGCGGAAGGGAACGAAGGCTCAAGAGTAGCACTTAAAGCGCGTCTAATTTCCGTTTATGTCTTGTCCCACGGGATGGAACGAAAGCTCAAAAAGGAGCACTTAAGGAACTCAATGCATGGATAACAGCATGGAAAAGTTATTAGTCAATGAGAAATTTTGATAAAGCACCCAAAGAAATATACAACGAAGAAGCAATCAAATGACGATAATTGCTTAACTTAAATGAGATTGCTTAAAATCTTGTCTCCTTTATTCTGATAATTTCATAAATATTTCTTGTCAAGTGCGGTATATTAGTATAACTGAATAGTGAAAAGTCGTGTATGACTTAAGGATCTTTCTATATGGAATAATGCGGAAATGACTATGATATACTAATTTGTATAATACAATAGTTATGCGAATAAAACTAAGCTATATATAATATCTCAAAAGATAAAAGCAGTAAGTAAAGACACTAGGAATTTTATATTGGTTCGGACATACCGTCCTACGTCCAGTCCCGAAGCTCCTCTTCGGAATTCACTAACAACGCCCTCTCTTTACCCGGAGGAATAGGTCACAAAACACTTGAGTATCAACAAGATGTCCCCGCCTGAGCATAAACACAGGACTTCACAAATTACAAAGGAGTTTTGACTTCTGAATGTGTTCTTGTATCAACACTGGATAGCCAACGGTTAAGTACACCCTTCCTATAATCTTATCCTGAAGTATGTGATGTGTATGTGAAGATTGAAGGAAGTATGTTACTTATTGAATCAAGAGATATGAAATAATTTCAATGGTTCAATAAGTAACTTGAATATTAGAGAGCTTTTAGAATGTGGAAGAGTATAGAGATGTAAATCGGAAATTAGAATAGAATAAGTGAGAATCGGTGATTTTGAAATGAAGATAATGATGTTTATATAATAGTAGAAGGGCAACATCCTTTCACGAATAATTGCAATGAAGAGATATGGCCATTTCTATTAAGAAATGAATAGATATCTATTTATGAAAGGAGATGACTCTTCATATAAAAAGGTGCTATTTCGAGATCAGTCAACTGGTCTGCATTTCACCAGTCAACTGGTTGGTCAAATAAAATCATATATACATATATATATATATATATATATATATATATATATATATATATATATATGAAAAGAAACTAGCCGTTATTGGGCTTTGGTTCACTGACCAGTCGACCGGTCTGGTTTTCACTAGTATACTGGTTAGTAAAACCAGTCCAGTATTTGCTACTTTCTGGTCATATATTCATATATATATATATTTAGAAATTCGTGCATTTGTGTTATACTATGAGGATAGATTTTAACATATTTCTAACATAACTAAATACTTATATATATATATATATATATATATATATATATGAATTTAGCTCTTCAATCTGATCTTCATTGATCTTCATTTCCATGTTGTCATGAATCGAAAATATCGCGAATCAACATTCTCCGCCTTTTTTGATTGATGAAAAAATTTCACACTCTTTCGAAATATTGAATTGCTCCCCCTGAATGTATGCTTGTATATATATTTAGCTCCCCTAAATTTCTGCAACATTTTGTCAGGTCATAATATAATATATACTTACCATGCGACTTCCTGTAATCAAAGGTTAGCATATAGCATACATATTCGATATATTTAATATATGATAATATATTGATACGCTATTCTCCCCCTTTTTCATCGATAAAAAATAATAAATGCTATGAAAAAACAGTAATCGATATACTGAGGAAACAAGCATGTTTAGATAAACATATATGTCATTCAACATGCAAACAGTTTTTACATAACTAATGCAAAAGATAGATCTATTTAGTACAAGCCTTTTGAAGTTTCATAAACAAAAGTACTAAACAAGAAAACCGAGATTATTTAAGACAAATCCCATGAAATTTCAAGTCTAGAAACTAGCAAAGCAAACTTATTATAAAACATACTACTAAAGCATAATCAAGCAAACTAGATTTCATCGGATTCTGTGCTCTCCGAAGATGTCTAATTGATAGGAGAGATTCACCTCTTTTCCAGATCTGTTGCTTGGATAGAGGATGCAAGAGTACATGAGATTGCAGCCCACATGCTTCATAAGAACTTCCTGAATTTTCCAAAAATTTTGTTCACTTCCAAGAGAAGTTGATTTCGAGCTAAAACATCAATTGCTTGCCTAGAGGATTGTGAAGCTTATATTAGACGAACATCCTCCGGATTTGCATGAGTGGAACTTTAAGATGGTCGATCCGCATCTCTTTTCTTCCAATCTTCCAAACTCATAATTCGTTGGACCGGGGGTGGCATTTTCATCATTTTTAAGTTCTTGCTATCAAGGATTTTAACTTCATACTTGATAGAGTTTGGTTTCAGTATATTTGCATCCGCGAAAACCTGCATAAGGTATTCTCCATAGTAAAAATAAGTAGAAGGATCATGCATAAAAATCAATATGTGATCTAATATAGTTTGCATCCAATTTACCTTTTTATCACTATAAATCACATATAGAGCCTGGAAAGTTTCCGCATAAAAAAGATTAAAGGTTCCGGAACGAGGTAATATAGTACGCGTGAGAGCATGATGGAGAAGTCTTACGCTAGGTCTTAGTCCTTTTGCTCGTGATCCATCGGAGTCATCATCGATGAAGAGATGACTAATTTCATCTCTAACACCAAATTGACATTCCACTTCTTCCAATGGTATGCCATCCGTGGGGGAATTCAAGATTGCCCTAGCCTATCAATGGTAATGAATATTGGTTTTCTGCAAACTAAACTCCAAGCACAATTCTACGGATTATTAGGAGTTTGATGATCCAAGTTTAGATTAGCTAAGAAAAGCTTTATCATAGTAGCATTTATTTTCCAATTGTTTTGAGAATAATCCATTAAAGATTCGAGTCTACCTTTTTGAGCCAATCTTTGAAAACCATATGATTCGAAATCAGGGAATTTGACAAATGCTCCTTTGAAAAACTTTAGTGAGTCCATAGATCTCCATCTTTTCCTTGCTACATCATTCCATAGCCATTGGTCAATGGATAGATCTATTTATTTCTTTGCCCTAGATGATGATCCACTTTCTCTTTGTCTTTTTGGAGGAGCCATTTGATTTGATGATTTAAGAGAGGAAAAACGAATTTTTTGAGCTTAGGGTTTTTAGAAATAATAGGTAGGTTTTAGTAATGAAGAAAGAAGTGGTATTGGAGGTTATAAAGGCTGAAAAACGTAAAGCAGTTTTTGCTCTCGGAAGTGCCTACCGGTCGACCGGTATGTAGTCCATCAGTCGACTGGTGGTAATGAAAAATGTTTTCTTGTTTTCTTTTTAACTTAACTTACATATATATAACAATATATTTTGTAGCAGACGGGAAATTTCGACGCTCGAATTTCGACATTTAACACAACCCTATGTCCAAACTCGAGTACCGAACATCCAAACAGCTAGAAGAAAGAAGTTAGAGGATGAGAAAGATAAGATAGAACTTTTAGAATAGAAGAATAAGAAGACAACACAAAATAATAATCTCACATCGCAGCGGAATAAAATATAATATAGAAATAATCTTTATAAAGAACTTGAATAAATATACTTACATACATCAGAGTACAACAGACAAAACTAGACAACTATGATATCCTGTCCTCATATACATCACACAGCGGAATAATTATACGTCTGGACTTCTCCAGCTTGTCTCTGAACTTCACATCATCTGTTAACCTGAACCTGTTTCTCGGGCTGCCCGAGACATTACAAACGCCACGGTTCAGTCTGGTAAACCAGCATGAGTAAAACCCGCTAAGTTATAGTTACAGTCATATTGTTTAACATTGAAATCATTTGAAAGAAAAGGTAATAGTAAGTCCAGCCCACACATAAACATGGACGGATTTTACCTTACTATAACTAAACCATTTTTGAAATCAATACTGATCTGATATTACAATAGTGATGTAAATCACGTAAATATCCAAGTAGTAGAACACTTGCATCTCACGCTCTACATATATAGTATAAAATCAAAAACCAGGCTCTTATTGGAGATTGGATTCCAAATAGACAAGGTATGGGATCACCTTCTGATCAGAGTACTCTAGAGGTGATACACTAGGGTTCAACAAGAACGTCTTGCAACCCGGCTACACATGACCGACCACTCATTTAGCTTGAGTGTATCAAATATATTACCACCCAGCAGTTTTATGGGCCCACTGCACATCTGCGGAGATACAGAATCGAAAGAAGAACAAATAAGGAATTTCTCTAGATTGGTGATAATACACCCTGCTTGGATATGACCCACCTAGTCATGCTGCCTGCTCGAATTCTGCCATTTCCCTACTGATGAGGCTAGAGGCTACGTTTATCTTCTAGAACAGCATATCACTTTGAATGTCCCATCGTCCATACGTCATCCAGGAACAGGATGAAACGAAGGGACTCTCCTACCGCATCCTTATATAGGAATCACCTCAAGGAATAAGCAGCGAGCAGTCCTTGCAATCCGCAGATTCAAATCACGACAGAATCACAAGTCAACATAACTCTGGTAGCTAGCCAGAGAAAATTAACGAGTAGTTCTTCCGCTCATGAAGATCAACGGTCTTCAATGCTCCATCTCGACCATCTTCTGATATCTTCGACGTTTCGTATTCATTGGTCGGAATGGTTTTCGAATATAATTCGATCCCGGTCTTTCCGTACCAACAATCGTATTGGCCAGATTTTGATAGTCGGTTATTTAACTATCAATAAACAATCATTCATTCATACAATAAGATGGACATACTCGTTTAATACTCAGCGTCATTTGGCCACTTTTATTCATCACTAGCTAATCAAAACTCTTAAATCTTCAATTATTTGAATCACCTCATTTTCAAACCTTAATATCTTTATTCGATTCAGAATCATATCAATTACCTTTAAAACATTCTTCCAAGAATATATACGAGTCTTTGTTTGTTATAAACAAAACTACTAATAGGTTAGTTCCAACTTAATTTGAGTTCACTTCGATAACACTTCCTTTCTTAAATACTTATCCTTAAATCGAATTATTAAACCTAGCCTGGATCTTCGATCTAAAATTCATTTGCTTTATACTTTCCGTCTTATGCTTTTTAAATCCCTTCTTATGGTTTTTCCTAAGTTTCTAAATCAGATTATAACTTGCTTAAGTCCTTAAGTTTCCATAAAACTCCAATACCTTAATTCTAAGCACAAGATTATCTAATTTTGATTATTATTAATTTATAATAATCCATTTCGATTAACCCCTCTTTTAAAGGTTAGAAAACTTATAATCAACTTTATTACATAACTAACTCTTCAATACTTACCTTTAAAACTTGTTTACATACAAGCAGTTACCCTATAACATTTATTTATGGTTATTTATAAATAATAAAATAATTGATTTCTTCTTCACAAATCTTTTATTCGAAATAACTTATATAAATAGATTTAAAAATCTATTTCCATTATAAAATAAATTTATGACTTCATTTATGTCCATTTAATGGTAAATCAACGTTTACAAAACGATGGATATTCTTTTGGCCATCTGCTGTAGTTACCTAACCAATATTGTCCATGGGTTAATATCAAACAAAGGTATAATTTGGATTCAACCATTAACAATTATAAACAGTTTAACTAATAATGATCAGCAATCAATTTATAGCATCCAATCAAGCATTCAATGATGTATTTAATTCGTTTATATTATTATAAATGTAACCAACAAGGTAAGTTACCTCAGTTAGAAATGTTATCGTTAAAATAACGGTGTAATTCGATTAAATTAAACAAACGTTTAATTTAATCTGTGAATATTTAAAATATTCAGCATCCATGCAATCAGTCATTATCAATCATTAGCAAACAGTGCACACACAAAATAAAAACCCAACTTATATAAAATATAAGTGGGGTAAACTGAGTGAGTTGAACTCACCTAGATTTTCATTGGTCGTTAAAATGGTTCGTTTCCAGCTGTTTCCAACACCGTCCAATCCAGCTCCATGAACTGCGTCCGTCGATACGGTTTAACTGTCTCCTTACTTGATTTGATTCTTCATTTTCCTTCTAACGTTTATTTGTATTTTATTTGTATTTAAATAAAAGCCCAAGGCCCATTCCGAAATTAAAGCCCACCACGCTCGTATCTTTTTCCTTTGATTTCCACAGCGTATCCACTTCCTACCGCCGCCATCCATGCACCATATCCCACCACATATTCTACTTCCCCTTTTATTTATTTTCTTTTCACGTCATGCTTCCTGTATTCCTCCAGAACAACTCTTCACCACATGTACTCCATTTTCCATGTTCAACATTACACACAGCGTCGCTCGCTACCCTTTTACTGTACAATCCTTCCCCATGTTAAACATTTTACTCCATCATCACTAGTTCAATGAATACAAATCAACCCCGACGACCATCAGAAACGAGAGCAGCCTCCCCGTGTTTCTGCTGTGTTACGCAAGTCCATCCTTCATCATATTCACCCTCATGGTTCTCAGTTCACACTTCACATAGTATACAGCACAGAGTGCTTCTATTTGTTAAAGCAAGGTCCTCCACGCGTATTGTTTTGTATCCATTTTCACCGTGTTTCCCCAACAAGTTGTTTTCCTCCCACCACGCATGGACAATCCGCAACATGCAGCTTCCATCATCCAGACACCTAGCCTGCGCGTCCTCTATCAACTACTCATGCAATATCCTTCTTATGACAACTGTACTCACCCCATCAGCCATGCAAACTATGTATAAGCATCAAAGCAACCCCTTTATTCCTTCACGTCCACTGAAATACATCCCTTTTCCTGTCTTCACACTTACGTGCTTCAGCACTGACCTTCCTTGATCCCACTTTCTACCTTTCCTTTTATCATCCTGGCCCTCCCCTTATTTCCTTCACTACTGCGTTAACTCCTTTCCAACAGTTTGCAAGCCTTCTTCCCATGTATGCACTTGACTGCGTGTCCACAATCCTTCCCCTTACCCATACTATTCACGCAACACCCAATGGAATGCACCGCTCCAGAACCTTTACTCATGCCATAACTGTACTTCTTTTTCCATGCACATGTTAGGTTCTTCCCCAGAACATTTTGAATAGCCCACTACTTCTTCCACCATGAACAATTGCTGCTTCGCTTGAACAACTTCCTTCAGGCAAATTAACAACATGTCTCCTGCTACCTCGCTCTGTCACACTACTCACGCAGTTTTCTTCTATATACCGTATTTCCTTTCTTTCTACCCTTCAGCACGTCTGTGCCTCCCCCTTTGATGTTTCCTTCCATGCAAACAATTGCGTGCTCTTCTAATTCCATACCGCCATTCCACGCAACCCCATCTACCACTCATAGTTTTTCATTATTCCTCTTTGCATTTGCTTCTATCTTCTAATATATAAACTCCCCCACACTCATGCAAGACCACATCTCCACCGCATCGTCGTCGAGCTTCTCCGGCCGTCACCATTTCCCTTGACTGCCTCACCTCATACCCTCCTACTGCCATCCGTGCTCACGCCACATCGGAACCACCCTGGTTAGTAGCAGAAGTCTGCCTACCCAAACATCCATGCATCGGAGCTTCACCACGGCTTTACGTTCTTCGAAGTTGCAGTTTATAACTTGAATTTGAGTTTGAATTTTAAGGGATATTAATTTGTGGTTGTATTGATTTCTTTCTTGAATTGGTATATGCGGTTAACTTTGAAATGGTTTGCAGAATGGAGACGGTGGAAAGTATTTATAGAGAGAGAAAGGATAGGGATTGAAATGATGTCTCGTTAATTTGTACAGAGTAGGTGAAAATGTTTTCAAAATAGGGTATGTGTTGTATTATGGAACGCACGTCGCTAATTAATGTACAACATAGACTTACTTCTATTTTTAGGTTAAGGAGTGGCATGCATTAATGCTGAGGAGATAGAAGAGTTTTATTTTTATTTGGCTAAAAAGAAACGTATGGGTTAGGGTATGGCTTCGCTTGGCTGCTTTAGGGATTTCGAAATGTGTGGAAAGCTTCGCATGGAAGAATTGTAAATATATATCGTAAATTTTTAGCGTAACGCGTTACATAAGGTTTTGTTCATGTCCGAGCGGCCATGGACAGAAATAAAAATAAAGTTGTGTCCACCGAGGTGCCCCGATTCCAAAAATACAATAATATCGGTAGGTTAACTTATATCGTGAAACCCCAAAAATGCTGATACAAGGAGCAAAATACTCCAAATAAAAAGTGGCGTATTTTCCAAATTAAAATTTACAGTAAAATTCTAAAAGTTAAATTATAACAGCGTTTTAAAAATCTTGTCCAAATTCGAAACCGATATTTAATTATATTAAATTATCGCTATGGTTTATAAACGATTCTGTAGCATTTTTCTGAGAATTTGAATTGGACGTAACTTAACATATGTACGATGAAATCTCGATTTTTCTCTTACTTTAGAAAATTATCATCTAATCGATTCAAACGTTTCTTGTTTCCCTGAATATCAGATCTGGTATATTCAATTGAAGTTTTAAATCGTAAATTACGATCTGCCGCGCCATTTCGAGCTCGCTTCAATCAATTTATAATATATATACATTAGAACTCTTAAATAGAATCCATTTATATCGCCAAATCATATTTAAAACGGATTTTTAATATTCGTAATTAACGCTCGAAAATCTGGGACTTCCGCCTTAAAAGAATTTCGTCCCCGAAATTACAAGGTAAGAAGAATGATCTGAAACCAGTTATTCAAAAATAATTATTTATGAATTATTACCAAATTAAATTCAAACTCTTAATGATTTTTGAAAATTTTGCCGCACCTCCTCTGCACTGCTCGATCAGAACAACTACAACTCTCCACTTCGGGCCTCGACTTCTCCAAAAGAAAACCAAAAGCCAAATTACTACCCAACTCAGGGGTATAAAATCAATCACTCCAATCAATATTAAGGTTTACCTATTTGTCGGGCAACTCAATTTCAATTTCGAAGCAACTCGACTAACTGCTCTTCGTTTCCCAATTTGTATTTCCAATCTATGTTACCAAACTAACTCCATACCCTCTTGAAATCTGCACTCAACTCAACTTACAATACAAACACCAAATATGGGGCTAAATCGTTTTAGTCTCATTTCATAAGTGATTTTTATTTCCAATTCATTAAATCAACTTATTTATTAAACTGGAAATGAAGTTTATATTCAATTTATTCTCCATTGAAACTCCAAAATTATTTGTTTTAAATTCCATTTCCATATCCATTCCTTAATCCATTTCACTTAATCAAACTATTCTCAGTTAATTTACTAATCAATTTTCTAATTAATTCAATCCCATTTTACTTATTCACTCTGAATTCCAAACAAATCAACCAACAACCAATATTACAATCTTCTAAAAATTATTTCCTCTGTCTATATAAATATAGTTTGGGCAAAATTATTTCATTTACCCTTTTTATAAAATAATTTGAAAACAATTTTATAATCAATTACAAATACGCGCTCTCATAAATACACTCAAACTCAATCTAGGGTGTTACGAACCCTATCTCTATCGAGTTACGCCATAGTGCCAAGGTTACCACTCAACCATTAGCTCTGATACCAACTGTAGTGGACGGGGAATTTCGACGCTCGAATTTCGACATTTAACACAACCCTGTGTCCAAACTCGATTACCGAACATCTAGACAGCTAGAAGAAAGAAGTTAGAGGATGAGAAAGATAAGATAGAACTTTTAGAATAGAAGAATAAGAAGACAACACAAAATCAGAATCTCACATCGCAGCGGAATAAAATATAATATAGAAATAATCTTTATAAAGAACTTGAATAAATATACTTACATACATCAGAGTACAACAGACAAAACTGGACAGCTATGGTATCATGTCCTCCTATACATCACACAGCGGAATAATTATACGTCTGGACTTCTCCAGCTTGTCTCTGAACTTCAAAACATCTGTTAACCTGAACCTGTTTCTCGGGCCGACCCGAGACATTACAAATGCCACGGATCAACCTGGTAAACCAGCGTGAGTAAAATCCACTAAGTTATAGTTACATCCATATTGTTTAACGTTGAAACCATTTGAAAGAAAAGGTAATAGTAAGTCCAGCCCACACATAAACACGGAAAGATTTTACCTTACTATAACCAAACCATTTTTGAAATCAATACAGATCTGATATTACAATTGTGATGCAAATCAAGTTAATATCCAAGTAGTAGAACGCTTGCATCTCACGCTATACATATATAGTATAAAATAAAAAACCGCGGGCTCTTATTGGAGATTGGATTCCAACTAGACAAGGTATGGGATCACCTTCCGATCAGTGTACTCTAGAGGGGATACACCAGGGTTCAACAAGAACGTCTTGCAACCCGGCCACACATGACCGACCACTCATTTAGCTTGAGTGTATCGAATATATTACCACCTAGCAGTTTTATAGGCCCACTGCACATCCGCGGAGATACAGAATCGAAAGAAGAACAAATAAGGAATTTCTCTAGATTGGTGATAATACACCCTGCTTGGGTATGACCCATCTAGCCATGTTGCCTGCCCGATTTCTATCATTTCCCGGCTGATGAGGCTAGAGGCTACGTTTATCTTCTAGAATAACATATCACTTTGAATGTCCCATCATCCATACGTCATCCAGGAACAGGATGAACCGAAGGCACTCTCCTACCGCATCCTTATACAGGACTCACCCCAAGAATCAGTTGCGAGCAGTCCTTGCAATCTGCAGATTCCAATCACGACAGAATCACAAGTCATCATAACTCTGGTAGTTAGCCAGAGAAATTTAACGATTAGTTCTTCCGCTCATGAAGATCAAAGGTCTTCAATGCTTCATCTCGACCATCTTCTGATATCTTCAACGTTTCGTATTCATTGGTCGAAATTGTTTTCGAATATAATTCGATCCCGGTCTTTCCGTACCAACAATCGTATCGGCCGGATTTTTATAGTCGGTATTAACTATCAAATAAACAATCATTCATTCATACATAAGATGGACATACTCGTTTAGTACTCAGCGTCATTTGGCCACTTTTATTCATCACTAGCTAATTAAAACTCTTAAATCTTCAATTATTTGAATCACCTCATTTTCAAACCTTAATATCTTTATTTGATTCGTAATCATATCAATTACCTTTGAAAACATTCTTCCAAGAATATATACGAGTCTTCGTTTGTTATAAAAAAAACTACTAATAGGTTAGTTCCAACTTAATTTGAGTTCACTTCGATAACACTTCCTTTCTTAAATACTTATCCTTAAATCGAATTATTAAACCTAGCCTGCATCTTCGATCTCAAATTCATTTGCTTTATACTTTTCGTCTTATGCTTTTTAAATCCCTTCTTATGGTTTTTCCTAAGTTTCTAAATCAGATTATAACTTGCTTCAGTCCTTAAGTTTCCATAAAAATCCAATACCTTAATTCTAAACACAAGATTATCTCCTTTTGATTATTATTAATTTATAATAATCCATTTCGATTAACCCATCTTTTAAAGATTAGAAAACTTATAATCAACTTTATTACATAACTAACTCTTCAATACTTACCTTTAAAACTTGTTTACATACAAGCATTTACCCTATAACATTTATTTATGGTTATTTAGAAATAATAAAATAATTGATTTCTTCTTCACAAATCTTTTATTCGAAATAACTTATATAAATAGATTTAAAAATCTATTTCCATTATAAAATATATTTATAACTTCATTTATGTCCATTTAGTGGTAAATCAACGTTTATAAAACGATGGATATTCTTTTGGCCATCTGCTGAAATTACCTAACCAATACTGTACATGGGTTAATATCAAACAAAGGTATAATTTGGATTCAACAATCAACAATTATAAACAGTTTAACTAATAATGATCAGCAATCAATTTATAGCATCCAATCAAGCATTCAATGATGTATTTAATTCGTTTATATTATTATAAATGTAACCAACAAGGTAAGTTACCTCAGTTCGAAATGTTATCGTTAAAATAACAGTGTAATTCGATTAAATTAAACAAACGTTTAATTTAATCTATGAATAATTAAAATATTCAGCATCCATGCAAACAGTCATCATCAATCATTAGCAAACACTGCACATACAAAATAAAAACCCAACTTATAGAAAATATAAACGGGGTAAACTGAGTGAGTTGAACTCACCTGGATTTTCATTGGTCGTTAAAACGGTTCGTTTCCAGCTGTTTCCAACATCGTCCAATCCAGCTCCATGAACTGCGTCTGTCGATATGGTTTCATTGTCTTCTTACTTGATCTGATTCTTCATTTGCCCTCTAACGTTTATTTGTATTTTATTTTTATTTAAATAAAAGCCCAAGGCCCATTCTGAAATTAAATCCCACCACGCTCGTATCTTTTTCCTTTGATTTCCGCAGTATATCCATCTTCCTACCGCCGCTATCCATGCACCATATCCCACCACATATTTTACTTCCCCTTTTATTTATTTGCTTTTCACGTCATGCTTCCTGTATTCCCTCCAGAACAACTCTTCACCACATGTACTCCATTTTCCATGTTCAACATTACACACAGCGTCACTCTCCACCCTTTTACTGTCCAGTCCTTCCCCACGTTAAACATTTTACTCCATCATGACCAGTTCAGCGAATATAAATCCACCTCGATGACCATCAGAAACGAGAGCAGCCTCCCCCATGTTTCTGCTGTGTTACGCAAGTCCATCCTTCATCATGTTCAACCTCATGGTTCTCAGTTCACACTTCACATAGTACACAGCACAGAGTGCTTCTATTTGTTAAAGCATGGTCCTCCACACGTATTGTTTTGTATCCATTTTCACCGTGTTTCCCCAACAAGTTGTTTTCCTCCCACCACGCATGGACAATCCGCAACATGCAGCTTCCATCATCCAGACACCTAGCCTGCGCGTCCTCTATCAACTACTCACGCAATATCTTTCTTATAACAACCGTACTCACCCCATCAGCCATGCAAACCAAGTATAAGCATCAACGCAACCCCTTCATTCTTTCATGTCCAATAACATACATCCCTTTTCCTGTCTTCACACTTATGTGCTTCAGCACTGACCTTCCTTGATCCCACTTTCTACCTTTCCTTTTATCATCCTGGCCCTCCCCTTATTTCCTTCACTACTGCGTTAACTCCTTTCCGACAGTTTGCAAGCCTTCTTCCCATGTATGCACATGACCGCGTGTCCACAATTCTTCCCCCTACCCATACTATTCACGCAACACCCAATGGAATGCACCGCTCCAGAACCTTTACTCATGCCATAACCGTACTTCTTTTTTCATGCACACGTTAGTTCTTCCCCAGAACGTTTTGAACAACCCACTACTTCTTCCACCATGAACAATTGCTTCTTTGCTTGAACTATGTAACAACTCGCATTCTATGCATCTAGGATCGTAGAATATTTATTTCATTTTCATATGAAGTCGTATGGTCGTGTAACTTTGGGGGACGACTATTGGGGTCATTTCCCATGTTCACGATTTTTGCCAATTTTTAAATGACCGTTTTGCCCTTGGCAAACCTTGTTTCGCCTATAACTTTTGATTGGTAAGGAGTTTTGACCTGAAATCACTTCTATTGGATTCGATTGATGGTTTACAATTCCGTAGAGTGGTCACATTAGCCAAACGGACTCACCGTTTGGGAGATATGGCTGAATTAAGGTTGAGAAGGTGGAAAACAGCATTAGCGGGCTTAACCGGGTGATTAAAAGCTAGGCCCATTGGGGGATTTCGGGATTTGGAGTATTTAAAGGCTGTTAGGGTTAGAATTTCGGTTTTTACTTCATTTTCCAGCCGCCTAAGACATTCCTTCAAGTCTAGCCATGGCCTCCACCTTCTAATTTCACTCCAAATCACTTCTAATCACTTTCTAATCAAAGATTAAGCAAAACTACATCAAATCAAGGGAGATTAGCATAAGAATTGGGATAGAGCTACTGGAACACATAGGGATTGGATCCAAATCAGAGAAGTTTCAGAACTGAGAATCAATTTGTGGCTAAGGTGAGTGATTTGCTTAGTTTTTCACTAATTATGGCTAATTAGGGTAATTAGCGAAGATTAGCGAAAATATAACTCAGAAAAATCTAGAAAAATTTCTGAAATTCTAAAACATCATTTTATGCCTCTGATATGAATTTGGGTTAATTTCGACTAATTTTGTTAATCCCGGAATTTAGGGGATTAAGGGGTGATTAGTGATAATTAACGAAATTATGCATCATAAAAATCTGGAAAAATATTTATAAATTCTGAAATATTATTTTAGACCTCTGTTAGAAATTTGGTTTCATTTGGTTAAGTTTTGCTAAGTGTATCATTAGTTTTGCTTAATCATGTTTAAGGGAAAATATGGGTTTTGGGTAGGTTTGATCCATATTGTTATGATTAAATTGTTGTTTTGGTGTTTATGATTGATTATACATGTTGCTACTACTGTTTGGTATGACCTATGATTGCATTATAAAGTTAGAATGGTTGAAAACGCCGTCGAGAGGCGAAAATAGCTTGCTGAAATGGTGCAGGTTTTCTTTGGGGCGAGTTAGACCGACCAGGGTAAGGTTTTGACCGACCGACCTGAGCTCACGACCGACCCGAATAGAAGGAGGACAACACGACCGACCCTGTATGAAGTGTTCGACCGACTAGGGGAGACCGACCAGGTTGGGAAAGACCGACCACTATGCGATGTTCGACCGACCTTATACGATGATGAAGTACGACCGACCAGGGATGGTGAAGTACGACCGACCAGGAATGATGAAGTGTTCGACCGACCAAGGGGGCAATACTGACCGACCAGGGTAGAGATGATGAAGACCGACCAGAATGAAAGGTGCTTGACCGACCGACCCGAAGACAGCATGACCCACGATCCGATGCAGAAGGTGCGACTTGATCCAAACTGGAGTGCTTGGACTGGAGGTGAGGACCACGACCCGACCCGTATGGAGGAACACGATCCGATGTTGATGACCACGATCCGAAGCAAAGTGAAGCAAGATGAAGACCGATCCGGAGGAGACCAAAACCCGAGATGCAAAGGTAGTTCAAATGAGAAGTTAGAACTCAGGATCCAGACGGGAACCAACGAGTTGACTTCACGATTGGACTTTGCTGCGGGACGTGTGCAAAGGGGTTATCGATGCCTAGCACTTTGGTTACCATTGATAGATGGATTAAGGGCTCGTAGTGTAGTTATACGGGGTTGGACTCCGTCGTGGCCCAAAGGATTAGGCGAACAGAGTAATGGGTATCGTATGCTTTACGCACTGAGTGAGAGATGTGATGATGGTTGCTATGTTTGATTTGTTTGCTATCACTATGACATGCACACCCCCACCCCCATTATCTTGACACTTATATTAGTAGCACCTTAGAGTATTTTATGGTACGTAGTGCTAACTCTTTGGTTGCTGGTCCAGGTTCAGGTATGATTGGATTATACCTGTTATAGTTTTGTTTTGTTTAGCTGCTTATCACTCATACCAGACTTTTCGTCTGACCCAGAGTTTTATGTCTCTTCTTATTACTCTGGGAGCTCACACGAGCAGACTAGAGACAGGTTAGGTGGTATGCACGAGTAGCTGTACTGGAGATGAGTAGCTGTACTGGAGACGAGCAGGAGGCTTCCACGTATGATATATATATAGATATTCTCCCTGTGTCGCTGGTGGTCACTACTCTAGGCATTAGTAGTGTACCTTTTCTTTCTTTTGCTTTAGAGACAGTTTTAAGGTTGTAATAATGGTGTTTTGGATCATAAGTTGTATTTTGGATTTCCGCTGCCATGTTAGACATGATTTAGTTTTCAGATTATGCACTGTCTCGCCTGTTTTATGTCAAAGTTATGTTACTATTATATTTTATTCCATGCGCTGTGAGACATTCTACAGGTTCTGTATTAGTTCATTCTCCTCTTTTCTTTCTTCCCAATGATCCATCTCGTACTAGCTAGGCATATTCTATGGAAGTGATGGCTGGTGCGGGGCGGGTTGTTACAGTTGGCATCAGAGCTCTAGGTTGCGTAGTTAACCTAGGGAAAGACATCAGGGAGAGATAGTATACGTATATGAGAGCGCGTATTTGTGATTATTTTGATTTTAAAAACTGGTTTTCAAAAGCTATATATATATATACTATTAGTATAGTTAAGGGTGAAGTCGTACTGCACTGGCACCACTATAGAGATAGCTAATCGTTTCCTCTGTACAAATTGAACGATGAGCCGATATGCGAGAGGTACTGGTAGAGGAGCCAATAATGGGAATGCTGCTGAAATGAGGACGATGTTTACTGACTTCATGAGAGAAATGCTTAGGGATGTTCAGTGGGCAGCTCCTAATGCTGCTAACGGTGGTGGTGCAGCTGTGCAGGCGCCTAGGGCCGATTTCACCAAGCTTAACAAGGATTATACTAGTCTTGGTGGGAAGCCGTTCCACGGAACGGAGTCGGCTACAGATGCTCAGGATTGATGGGATAGCTGTGAACGTATCTTCGAAGACTTGGGTATCGAGGATGCGATGAAGAGAAGGCTAGCATCCCGTCAGCTGCAAGGACGGGCAATGAATTGGTGGAATGCTATTAAGGCAGCTACCCCTGAGGATCAGATAACTTGGAATCAGTTTAGAACTCGTTTCAGTGATAAGTTTATGCCATCTGCTCATAAATCAAAATTGTTTAGGAAGTTCTTGGATCTTAAGCAGGATGGTAGAGCTGTCTTGGAGTATATTGCTGAGTTTGATACTTTATCGAAATATGGATTATCCCTTATAGATGCTGCCGAGAAGAAGAACGAGAAGTTCATAACGGGTTTAGATGGGTACTTGGGGGAAAGACTTATAAACCACATCGATGAGACGTTTGAATCGATTGTGGGAAAAGCATTAAGGTCAGAGAGTCTTTACCCTAAGCCAAAGGCTGAGGTTACTATTGCATCTGCAGAGGAGCCAAAGCCGTAAGCAGGCGGTGGAGGCAAGAATAATTCCCAGAATAAGAGGAAACAAGATCAAACCATGGATGGTCAGAGTAAGAAGAATAAGAAAGATGGCGAGTGCTTTAGTTGTGGCAAGAAGGGCCACTATGCCAGAGATTTTCGAGAAAAGCCTGGGGAAAGGAAGTGCTTTAATTGCGACCAGGCGGGACATCACAAGAATGATTGTCCATAACCTCCTAGGGAGAAGCAGATCATGAAAGCATATGCTATCAACGTTGTTCCTTCTTCGTCGAATGCCCCAACTGCGACGCAGAAGGAAAAGGGTGTCGTTATTCGAGGTATGCTTTCTACTTAAGATGTGCATGTTCTAGCTTTGTTTGATATCAGGACTTCCCATTCCTTCGTACCTAGTGACCTGGTAGATAGGTTGGAATTGGAACCCGAGATAGTCGATAGAGCTTTAGTAGTGATAAACCCGATAGGTGGTTTGACCCGCCTTTGTATGATTTGTTGTAAATTGGTCTTATCGAGTCATGGATGTATGTTTGTTGTGATTGCTTTATTTCGAGCTTTACTAGGTTTGGCTTGATTTTGAGAGCCGATTGACTCCAAAGGCATAGAGTGGTAGTAGATTGTGAAGAGTCTTTGACGACCATTAGAGTGGATGATGGACGAAAGGTGGTATTGGATCGCCTACCTTATGATGAAGATGATAACGGGAATCAGAGAAGCAAATGTACATTGGATGTACAGTAGTTTGGTCAGGACTTGGTTATGCGACCGATGATAGTTTCAAGCAAGATTGGCGAGGATAGCCAAAGTCAGTTATGGATGCTTGAGTGTTTGGATGTTTTGCTCATATCATCTCACGTAGATTGTCTGAACTCGGAGGAGATGTTCCTTGGGTGCTTGTCTGATATTGGTTTAGGCCTTTGGGGCTTGTGCTCGGGGAATGTCGAGGCCGACTAGGATGATCTGCGTGAGAGATAAGTGGTTGTTGTGATTTTCATTGGATGATATCTTGGTTTACTCGAAGAGTGATGGGCAGCTGTAGCAGGATAAGACTATTCGATGGTAAGGACTTCCCCGAGTTAGACTCGATAGAGTTATGTGATGACTCGAGTGGGACTCGAGAAAGATGCAAGGAAATGGATTGTTTAGGACCCTATGTTGATGTTCTTTTTGAAAGAATAGGATGTGTTCGTTGATCATAGAAGATGCAACGAAGTTCAGGACGATTCAAGTTGGACTTGAACTCATAAAAGAAAATAGGTGTTCGTTGATCTTGGAACTGCAACGAATAGGGAGACGAC
The DNA here is from genome assembly GCA_030737875.1 of Allium sativum. NCBI lineage: Eukaryota > Viridiplantae > Streptophyta > Magnoliopsida > Asparagales > Amaryllidaceae > Allium > Allium sativum. The sequence continues at coordinate 314,901,300 of CM060913.1, forward strand.
TTACGTTGGACTAGAGTTTATATGTAATAGATACTCAAGATTGGGTCTGAGTTTATGGGTAATAGATTGACTCGAGTTGGACTCGAGAAGGCTGCATGGAATTGGATTGGCTCGAGTTGGACTCGAGAGGGCAGCAAGATAATGGATAGACTTGGGTGGGACTCGAGTATTTCAGGTGGACTAAAAGCAGGGGTATCTGGGGATGCCCGTTACCTTGGATCCGTTGGACGTGGTCTAGTTATCCTTGGAGGATAAACGTGCGTTGGACATACGGTAGTCCGTTTGGAGGCTGGGCTTCCATTAGTTATTGATGTTGGTTGGACCAGACATATGGGTATCGATGTATTCAAGGCTTTAGCAAGTGATAGACAGGATTTGTTTGATGGATGCTATGGTTGCTATGTTTGTTCCTACCTTTCTTCTCTTGATTAGACTATCACCTGTAGGATCCTGTTGAATGGAAATAGGATAGGTTGGTTGATCATGGTGATACGACGGGTGTATTATACTTTACGTTAGACTTGAAGTATGTTTGGGCACTGTGGAGCGTCCGTTGATCTTGGAGATTCAGCGGATACAGGAGCTTCAAGTTGGACTTGGACTCATAGGTAGGGTACCTAGATTCATTGGATGAGTCTAGTTCACCTTTAGAAGGTGAATGTACGTTGGACGTGCAGTACAGATATGGGTAGGGTACCTAGATTCATTGGATGAGTCTATTTCACCTTTAGAAGGTGAATGTACGTTAGACGTACAGTACGGATATGGATGTAGTGCCTAGGGTCATTGGATGGATCTAGTTTGCCTTTAGGAGGTGAATATACGTTGGACGTGCAGTATGGATGTAGGCAAGATTCGGGTTAGACTTGAAAGGACATTTGGAATGAAGTTGGTAATTTGACGTATAGGGTTGGATTACCTAAGAAGATGATAGTATGGACGGATGCCGTAGTACCGGACTAGGTGCGGTAGCTGATGCATTGGGTAGGAGACATGCCAGTTTAGAGGCTATGTTTCTGGAACGGAAGCAACTAGAGTATATCATGGGATATAACTTCAGAACTAAGTGTGAGTTGGATTCAGAAACGCTGGTAAGCTTGACGATTAGATCGACCTGGATTGAGTGGATCAGTTCCAGTCAGAGAGACGATCCTAACCTATTGGAAATCTCCGCTAGGGAAGAGATGGGAATCGATGGCGAGGGAACGACTGTACTTGGGAAGTAGAGGATAACATAAGAAAGTCGTATCCAAAGCTCTTTGCTTGGTAAGATTTTAGCGGCGATGGTTCTTCCCTTGTTAGTAAACCGCATGCTAGGTTAGGCTTGTTGTGCTATCATGTATGTTTGATTGTTTGAAATTGGTTGATAGGCATGCGGGACCCATTGTTGTTTCTTAGTCAAGGAATTTCAGGGGCGAAATTTCTTAAGGGGGGGAGAATGTAACAACCCGCATTCTACGCATCTAGGATCGTAGAATATTTATTTCATTTTCATATGAAGTTGTATGGTCGCGTAACTTTGGGGGACGACTATTGGGGTCATTTCCCATGTTCACGATTTTTGCCAATTTTTAAATGACCGTTTTGCCCCTGACGAACCTTGTTTCGCCTATAACTTTTGATTGGTAAGGAGTTTTGACCTGAAACCACTTCCATTGGATTCGAATGATGGTTTACAATTCCGTAGAGTGGTCACATTAGCCAAACGGACTCATCGTTTGGGAGATATGGCTGAATTAAGGTTCAGAAGGTGAAAAACAGCATTAGCGGTCTTAACCGGGTGATTAACAGCTAGGCCCATTGGGGATTTCGGGATTTGGAGTATTTAAAGGCTGTTAGGGTTAGAATTTCGGTTTTTACTTCATTTTCCAGCCGCCTAAGACATTCCTTCAAGTCTAGCCATGGCCTCCACCTTCTAATTTCACTCCAAATCACCTCTAATCACTTTCTAATCAAAGATTAAGCAAAACTACATCAAATCAAGGTGATAGAGCTGCTGGAACACATAGGGATTGGATCCAAATCAGAGAAGTTTCAGAACTGAGAATCAATTCCTGACTAGGGTGAGTGATTTGCTTAGTTTTTCACTAATTATGGCTAATTAGGGTAATTAGCGAACATTAGCGAAAATATAACTCAGAAAAATCTAGAAAAATTTCTGAAATTCTAAAACATCATTTTATGCCTCTGATATGAATTTGGGTTAATTTCGACTAATTTTGTTAATCCCGGAATTTAGGGGATTAAGGGGTGATTAGTGATAATTAGCGAAATTATGCATCATAAAAATCTGGAAAAATATTTATAAATTCTGAAAAATTATTTTAGACCTCTGTTAGAAATTTGGTTTCAATTGGTTAAGTTTCGCTAAGTGTATCATTAGTTTTGCTTAATCATGTTTAAGGGAAAATATGGGTTTTGGGTAGGTTTGATCCATATTGTTATGATTAAATTGTTGTTTTAGTGTTTATGGTTGATTATACATGTTTCTACTACTGTTTGGTATGACCTATGATTGCATTATAAAGTTAGAATGGTTGAAAACGCCGTCGAGAGGCGAAAATAGCTTGCTGAAATGGTGCAGGTTTTCTTTGGGTCGAGTTAGACCGACCAAGGGAAGGTTTTGACCGACCGACCCGAGCTCACGACCGACCCGAATAGAAGCAGGACATCACGACCGACCTTGTATGAAGTGTTCGACCGACCAGGGGAGATCGACCAGGTTCGGAAAGACCGACCACTATGCGATGTTCGACCGACCCTATACGATGATGAAGTACGACCGACCAGGGATGGTGAAGTACGACCGACCAGGAATGATGAAGTGTTCGACCGACCAAGGGGGTAATACTGACCGACTAGGGTAGAGATGATGAAAACCGACCAGAATGAAAGGTGCTTGACCGACCGACCCGAAGACAGCATGACCCACGATCCGATGCAGAAGGTGCGACTCGATCCGAACTGGAGTGCTTGGACTGGAGGTGTGGACCACGACCCGACCCGTATGGAGGAACACGATCCGATGTTGATGACCACGATCCGAAGCAAAGTGAAGCAAGATGAAGACCGATCCGGAGGAGACCAAAACCCGAGATGCAAAGGTAGTTCAAATGAGAAGTTAGAACTCAGGATCCAGACGGGAACCAACGAGTTGACTTCACGATTGGACTTTGCTGCGGGACGTGTGCAAAGGGGTTATCGATGCCTATCACTTTGGTTACCATTGATAGATGGATTAGGGGCTCATAGTGTAGTTATACGGGGTTGGACTCCGTCGTGGCCCAAAGGATTAGGCGAACAGAGTAATGGGTATCGTATGCTTTACGCACTGAGTGAGAGATGTGAGAATGGTTGCTATGTTCGATTTGTTTACTATCACTATGACATGCACACCCCCACCTCCGTTATCTTGACACTTATGTTAGTAGCACCTTAGAGTATTGTACGGTATGTAGTGCTAACTCTTTGGTTGCAGGTCCAGGTTCAGGTATGATTGGATTATACCTGTTATAGTTTTGTTTTGTTTAGTTGCTTATCACTCATACCAGACTTTTCGTCTGACCCAGAGTTTTATGTCTCTTCTTATTACTCTGGGTGCTCACATGAGCAGACTAGAGACAGGTTAGGTGGTATGCATGAGTAGCTGTACTGGAGACGAGCAGGAGGCTTCCATGTATGATATATATAGATAATCTCCCTGTGTCGCTGGTGGTCACTACTCTGGGCATTAGTAGTGTACCTTTTCTTTCTTTTGCTTTAGAGACAGTTTTAAGGTTGTAATAATGGTGTTTTGGATCATGAGTTGTATTTTGGATTTCCGCTGCCATGTTAGACATGATTTAGTTTTCAGCTTATGCACCGTCTCGCCTGTTTTATGTCAAAGTTTTGTTACTATTATATTTTATTCCATGCGCTGTGAGACATTCTACAGGTTCTGTGTTAGTTCATTCTCCTCTTTTCTTTCTTCCCAACGATCCATCTCGTACTAGCTGGGCATATTCTATGGAAGTAACGGCTGGTACGGGGCGGGTTGTTACAAACTACTTCCTCCAAGCAAATTAAAAACATGCCGCCTGCTATCTCCCTCTGTCACACTACTCAAGCAGTTTTCTTCTATATACTGTATTTCTTTTCTTTCTACCCTTCAGCACGTCTGTGCCTCCCCCTTTGATGTTTCCTTCCATGCAAACAATTGCGTGCTCTTCTTATTCCATACTGCCATTCCACGCAACCCCATCTGCCACTTATTGTTTTTCATTATTATCTTTGCATTTGCTTCTATCTTCTAATATATAAACTCCCCCACCCTCATGCAGGGCCACATCTCTACCGGATCGTCGTCGTGCTTCTCTGGCCATCGCCATTTCCCCTGACTGCCTCACTTCATACCCTCCTGCTGCCATCCATGCTCACGCCACGTCGGAACCACCCTGGTTAGTACCAGAAGTCCGCCTACCCAAAATTCCTTGCATCGGAGCTTCACCACGCCTTCACTTTCTTCGAAGTTGCGGTTTATATAACTTGGATTTGAGTTTGAATTTTAAGGGATATTTATTTGTGGTTGTATTGATTTCCTTCCTGAATTGGTATATGCGGTTAACTTTGAAATGGTTTGCAGAATGGAGACGGTGGAAAGTATTTATAGAGAGAGAAAGGATACGGATTGAAATAATGTCTCGTTAATTTGTATAGAGTAGGTGAAAATGTTTTCAAAATAGGGTATGTGCTGTATTATGGAACGCACGTCGCTAATTAATGTACAATATAGACTTACTGCTATTTTTAAGTTAAGGAGTGGCGCGCATTAATGCTGAGGAGACAGAACAGTTTTATTTTTATTTGGCTGAAAAGAAACGTATGGGTTAGGGTATGGCTTCGCTTGGCTGCTGTGGAAAGATTCGCATGGAATAATTGTAAATTTTTAGCGTAACGCGTTACATAATGTTTTGTTCATGTCCGAGCTGCTACGGGCAGAAATAAAAATACAGTCGTGTCCACCGAGGTGCCCCGATTCCAAAAATGTAATAATATCGGTAGGTTAACTTATATCGTGAAACCCCAAAAACGCTGATACAGGGTGCAAAATACTCCAAATAAAAAGTGGCGTATTTTACAAATTGAAAATTACAGAAAAATTCTAAAAATTAAATTATAACAGCGTTTTAAAGATCTTGTCCAAATTTGAAACCGATATTTAATTATATTAAATTATCGTTATGGTTTATAAACGATTCTGTAGCGTTTTTCTGAAAATTTAAATTGGACGTAACTTTACATCTATACGATGAAATCTCGATTTTTCTCTTACATTAGAAAATTATCATCTAATCGATTCAAACGTTTCTTGTTTCCCTGAAATCCGATTTATATCAGATCCGGTATATTCAATTGAAGTTTTAAATAGTAAATTACGATCTGTCGTGCCATTTCGAGCTCGCTTTAATTAATTTATAATATATATAAATTTGAACTCCATTTTAAATAAATAGAATCCATTTATATTGCCAAATCATATTTAAAACGGATTTTTAATATTCGTAATTAACGCTCGAAAATCTGGGACATTAGATATTTGCTCTTATCTTATATATGAACTATGAAATATTCTTATTAAATATCTTAAGAAGCTTTAATTCCTATGTATTTTAATACTTGTAAAAAAATATGTATTTAAGAACAAAGAGAAGTTTTATAAATGCTCATCAAGAAAAACATTTTCGTCATTTGCATTTTCAGTCATTGCAAGATTATTAACAGAAACTCAAATGAAAACGAAGACAATCATGATCGTCGCTTTATTCTTCATCTGAAGAAGTTGATTTTCTTGGGTTTTTCGAATCGGCTCCTTCATTTTCTTTATAATTTTTATCCCATGTATTGGGACTAGATTTAGAACCCTTGGGAGATATATTTTTTTCCATGGACTCCAAGAGTGGAAGGTCAATTCGGGGTTTCTGGAGTTGTGGAAAGCGGGTGATGTCTTGGTTGAAGGACCACGGATCTTCCACAAACTCGAAGCACGATCGTCTCAAGAAAGCCAAACGATTTCAAGTTTGTTGTTGTTCAAAATACAATTCACATTGCAGCTTCATTTGTTCATGCTGGTAATGGTGTATCTCGTCTATCTTGAATTTTGTTGATAGAGATATAGAAAGCTATCTTTTCTTCTTAGCATCAGGAGTATATCCGGTATGGTATTCTTGCCATCGCTGTTCTGGCTCTTCATTCGGCATTGGAGAAATTATGATATCGATTGAAACCGATGATGTTTTTTTGGAAGATTTAGTAGGAGTGGATGGAGATGATTTTGATGAGCTTGATTTTTTCGACATGTTGTAACAATCTTTTTGTTTACCGAAGATTGAAAACTATTGTTTTTGTTTTTGAAAAGAAAAGATGGTTTTTCTAACTATATATAGAAAAGTAAGAAACTAAATAAAGCAATATAAATGAGAGGTTGAAACATTTATGTCCATTAGTTTTAAAACAAAAGTTAGTTAGATAAAAAATAGTAAATAACTTGTTTCAACCGTAAACATAAAGGAGTAATAAGTAGTATAATTTATTTTAGTTATAACTAAAAATTCTATGAGAACACATATTAATATATAAAGAATAAAAGCTATAATAATTAAGTCAATGAATGACAAACTAGATTATCACTGTTAAAAATAAGTATTTTATAGCCACAAACAAAATGTGAATTTGATATATATAGATTCAAGACACATGAAAAAGAGAATATATATATCATTTAGTCTAAAGATATACAGTTTTAGAAAGGAACTTACAGACCTGAAATAATTAAATGTCGCTTCAGTGACTTCTTTAGAAACTTGTCTTCTTGCAAAATTATCAATTACAAACACAAATTATATTGAGTGGTACCTGCAAAGAATGTAAAATATATTGGTACCCACTTCCTCCATTGGTGTCCTAAGAGTTAGATCTTATGAATCCAAGCCCAAGAGGGTTCAGGGTCCCTTTTGAAAAATATAATTAATATTATTATGAACTATATCTAAAAATTCTTTGATATACTTGTTCCTAATTAACATATTGTTTGTTTTTGGAACACAAATACAAATATTTTTAGATGATTTTATTTTTGAACCAGGATTTTTCTTTATACTAGTAGAAACAAACTCAATACCCTTCGTAGTACTAACATCTTTGTTAGAACTTTTCTTAGTATTGGTTTTTTGAGTAAATCCTAATCCTTTTTTACTATGAGAAGGCTGAGAATTTTCTAAAATTCAAGACAGATTTTCTCTACCTTTTTAAAGTTATTCACATTCTTAGAAATATCATCTAATCTTAATTTAAGACTAGAATTATCTAACTTAATAATTTTAACTTTCGAATTTAAATCATGATTTTCTGAATCAAGCAAATCGTTATTTTCTTTTTGAGTCTCAATTTCCTGACTCAATAAAGAAATCTGAGAATTTGCATTGGATATAGATTCTTGTAATTTTCTAATTTCATCCTCTAAAATCTCTTTTTCATCTTTTAATAAATCCCTTTCAAATTCTGCTTTCTTTCTATCTTCATTTGCTTATTTAATTTTTTTTTGAATTATTCCTAGACTTTAGAATTTTCGTATTAATTTCTATTAATTTTTCATAAGTAAAATCACTGACCTTGGTATCTTTTGCCATGAAGCATACATTTGCTTGTTCATTGTCACAATCATTGTCACTCTCTAACGATGATGAATCTGAATTATCCCGAGTGACTGAGAAAGGTCGTCTTTTTGATTTCTTCTTTTTGTTGCGATTCTTCTTTAGTTTTGGACAAATCTTTTGGTAGTGTCCGGTTTTGTGACAGATGAAACAATTCACCAAGGAAGAATCAGGTTCGTTTGTAGAATTTCTTTTTGCATTCTTATTTTGGCCCTTTTTATATTTCAAAAACTTCATGAAATTTTTGGCTACGTAGGCAATGTCTTCTTCATCTGAGTCTGACTCATCTTTTTCAACATGAAAAGCTAAATTTTTCTTGTCTTCAGTATGAGCCTTTTTGGCCTGCAAATTTACTTCATAGGGCATAAGATTACCAACTAACTCTTCAGGTTTCATGGCCGAAAGATCATTAGTCTCTTCGATAGCTAAAATGTTTCTTTCCTATTCATCCGTCAAAGAGTTTAATATCTTTGAAACAATATCAAAATCAGAATACTTTTCTCCTAAGCCTAATAGAGAATGATAAATATTTTGAAAGCGTGAGTATATGTCATTTATAGACTCATTTTCATTCATCCTAAAATTTTGAAATTGATTTTTAAGCATGGTTATCTTACTTTATTTGACTTAGTTAGTTCCTTCGTGAGTTATTTTAAGTGTTTGCTAAACTTCATATGCAGTGTTGCACATGCAAATTCAGTTAAACTCGTTTCTATCCAAGGCACAATGCAACATGTTCATGGATATAGCATTGACAGTAGCCTCTATTTTTCAGTTGCAGACCATTAAGTATATAGTGTAGTGGGCTGAGAATATTCTTCTTGTGTAATATTCCAAGCATCAAAACTATTGGCTAGCATATATATTCTCATTCGTGTAGCCCAATAACTATAATTCATGCCATTGAAAAAGGGTGGTCTTGCAGTAGATTGGCCTTCAGTATATCCAGTAGTAGTGGTAGTGTTATTATCCATATTAACTATGTATCAAATAACGGTTTTACGGTTAAATGATGGCCTTGCTCTGATACTAAATGAAAATTCGTGTACGACTTAAGGATCTTTCTATATGGAATAATGTGGAAATGACTATGATATGCTAACTTGTATAATACAATAGTTATGCAAATAAAACTGAGCTATATATAATATCTCAAAAGATAAAAGTTGTAAGTAAAGACACCATGAATTTTATACTGGTTCGAACTTCCCATCCTACGTCCGGTCCCAAAGCTCCTCTTCGGAATTTACTAACAACGCCCTCTCTTTACCTGGAGGAATAGGTCACAATACACCCGAGCATCAACAAGGATGTCCCCTCATGAGCACCAACACAGGACTTCACGGATTACAAAAGAGTTTTGACTTTTGAATGTGTTCTCGTATCAACACTGGATAGCCAATGGTTAAGTACACCCTTCCTATAATCTTATCCTCAAGTATGCGATGTTTATGTGAAGATCAAAGGAAGTATGTTACTTATTAAATCAAGAGATGAAATAATTTCAATGATTCAACAGGTAACTTGAATATTAGAGAGCTTTTATAATGCGGAAGAGTATAGAGATGTAAATCAGAAATTAGAATAGAATAAGCGAGAATCGGTGATTTTGAAGTGAAGATAATGATGTTTATATAATAGTAGACGAGCAACATCCTTTCACAAATGATTGCAATGAAGAGCAATGGCCATTTCTATTCAGAAATGAATAGAAATCTATTTATGAAAGGAGATGACTCTTCATATAAAAAATTGCTGTTTCAAGATCAGTTAACTGGTCTGCATTTCACCAGTCAACTGGTTGATCAAATAAAATCGTATATACATTTAAATATGAAAAGAAACTAGCCGTTACTGGGCTTTGGTTCACTGACCAGTCAACTGATCTGGTTTTCACTGGTCGACTGGTTTGTAAAACCAGTCCAGTATTTGCTATTTTCTGATCATATATTCATATATATATATATATATATATATTTAGAAATTTGTGCATTTGTATTGTACTATGAGGATAGATTTTAACATATTTATAACACAACTAAATACTTATATATATATATATATGAATTTAGCTCTTCAATTTGATCTTTACTGATCTTCATTTACATGTTGTCATGAATCGAGAATATCGCGAATCAACAAATATTTCTTTGAAAGGTGTGGAACCTACCCTTGATAAAGAATATCCAACAAAGCCTTCAGAAGGAAAGGCGAATCAATGAAGCCTTTGGAAGAAAAGGCGAATCAACAAAGCCTTTGGAAGGAAAGACGAACCAATAAAGCCTTCAAAAGGGGAAAACCATAAAGCCTTTAGGAAAAAAGCACACAAACAAAGCTTCCGGGGAGAGAAGCACCATCAAAAAAGCTTCCTGAGAGAGAAGCACCATCAAACAAAGCTTCCAGCGAGAGAAGCACCATCAAATAAAGCTTCTAGGGAGAGAAGTACCAATAAACAGAGATTCGAGAGAGAGAAGCCACAACAAACATAGCTTCCAAGAATTGAAGCTTCGTCTCCTACAATAGAGTCGCCTTTAGGGTAGGGCTACAATACCTTCATCTCCTATAATGGATTCGCCTTTGGGGTGGAGCTACAATACTTTCATCTCCTACAATGTAGTCGCCTTTGAGTAGGGATAATTACTTCATCTCCAGCTAGTGGATTCGCCCCCTAAGTGGGGATAGTTATGCAAGTATCGACCCATAAGGGGACCAGTGTCACTCTCTTAGAGAGCATTTGTTCATTTGCATATGCTGGGGGTTAGGAATAAGACTAGACGCTAGATACCCAATGGCTAAATAATCAAACGAAAATACTGCTGAATGATTAGTTGGTTCAGGATAGGATTAATATATTTCGAAAGAAGCCCTTTATGTATGCATCCGAGAAATTATTTCTCGGGGTACTTAAGACTCTTTCACTCGCGTGTTTTCTCTGAGAAAACTTCTAAGGAACCCACGAATAACTTATAGTTGTTTGATCACTCCCAGTGATGTTTGAGTTGTTTAACATTGCTCGCATAGATAATCTTTGGATATTGTGTGATGCTTTTATTGGATGTTCTTTAAGTAAAATTTTGATAATTCTTCCATGCTTTGATTAATGCATAATTTCAGATGAGAATTTATAATTTCTATCTAACCGAGTGTGAGCCTCAGGATTCCTATATGAATTCCTGATTTTCTAATTACCCGAGTATAAGTCTTGGGGTTTCTACATGATTTCTGATTTCTATTGACCCGAGGATGAGTCTCGGGGTTTCTGTTCTGATTTCAATTTTCCCGAATGTGAGTCTTGGGGTTTCTACATGATTTCTGATTTTTACTTACCCGAGTGTGAGTCTTTGGGTTCCTACATGATTTCTTTTACTTACCCGAGTGTGAGTTTCTGGTTTCTATGTGATTTCTGATTTCTACTTACCCTAGTGTGAGTCTCGAGGCTCCTACATGATTTTTAGTTTCTACTTACTCGAGTTTGAGTCACGGGGCTTCTATGTAATTTCTGATTTCTACTTACCTGAGTGTGAGTCTCAGGGTTTCTATGTGGTTTCTAATTTCTACTTACCCGAGTACGAGTCTCAGGGTTTCTATATAACTTTTGATTTCTATTTAACAGTGCATGAGTCTCAAATTTCCAATTTCTACTTACCTGAATGTGGGTCTAGGCTTCGGGATTTCTATATAAATTTATGATTTCTATTTATCCGAGTGTGAGTCTGGAGACTCTTATTATATCAAGTTTCCGTATTTCTATGGCATAAGTTCAAGTCTAAGACTTGAACTCTTTTCCTTGTTATTTCCAAAGGAGTACTTTTAAACTGCAAATACTTTTAGAAGGTGAACCTATAGATCTGCATTATTCTAACAATCAAGTCGAGCTATGAATTTTCTTTGCTCATTTCCGAAAAGAACGTTTAAATTCCTTTTATCAAATTCGCATGTAGAGTTCAGATATATCAATATTGTTTCAAGGTAAGGGTGTTTAAGTTAGTGCCCAGGTTGCAACTTTGGGTCTCCCATTCGAAGTCTTCCAATAAGGTTTATGATCTTTCGACACCTCACACAGAGAAGTTTTATAAACTCATGGCATACTTACCACTAACATTCATTACTCTAAATTTTGGTCAAAATGATGTTTAGCACATTATAAACGAAATGTCAAACACTATGCAAATCATATTTCTTTTGTTTAACATTTTATGCTTGCCAAAAGTGAACCCCTGATTTTATATTGAAAATACCCAAGTATAAGAGTATAGATTTTACCATTTTCCACTTCCAATAATGTGAGACCCCACGTCCGTTAGTGTCACTCTAATCAGAATGCATTAAGTTTTGTGAAGCGTTATAGGTAAACAGGAACAGAAACATCACAAGATAGATATAAAATAACAGTGGAATTTAAAACTTTATTCTTCAAACAGAAAACATTGTGGTCCAAAATTTAGTTACAACATAAGTCTGAAATACAGAAAACCCATTACATCAAATTAAAATTTCTGGCTTGTACTAAAATCATTGGAGTACAGTAATATAAAATCATAGTCCCAAAAAATAGCCATATCAAGGTAGACAGGTAATCAAAGTAGTACATCTAAGCAGCTCCTAGAAAAAATAGAAGAGAGAGTCCTAATCAAGCCTGAGTATTCCCACCCTGAGAACACGGGAGGGAAGAAAGAGAGAGGAAAGGAAACAAAATGTGTCAGACATAAAGTCCGGCGAGTCCGGTTACTTTTAGCATATAAATAAGTAAAAGCATTATGACAGGCATATAAAATGGATGAGAGATAACAGTATCATATGATAGGTAAAACAAACTGAACAAGATAAGCAGAATGAAAAGAACAGAACAGATTGCGCTTCTCAAATATTTTCTCTGCACCAATACAAGTATAACAAATACAGAATGATCCCTACAGAAACATAATGGTAGACTTAGGTGTACTTCTAGTGACATGTTTTACCTCCAACGATAATGAAAGGCAGCCCAACAGAAATAACGGGTGTTACCCCAAACGATAATAATGGGCACCTAAACAGGCGAGACTAGATGTACACTAATTACTAACCCCAATCAATCGACTCCTTATCCAATAGATACCCTGCGCTGGCCCCACAGTAGGATGTATCACTTCCTAAAGTGGCAACCCCATTCCCCGATAGGCACAGTCATATCTATTGGTGCTATAGCGTCTTATTTTCCCGAGCAAGCGGATCTACACACGCACATGACTCTGTTAGAACGCTCCATCAAACACCTCCACCCATATGAACCTCTTATAATAAGCTCAGTAAGTGTGCCCTGACCCCTACCTAGTTCGGGGTCCCCTTTTGGATACCAGTATGGTTTACTGACTGATACAGGTCCCACACAATAGATGAAACAAGCCACCCCCTAGGCTTGCATCCACACAACTAGGATTTTTACATGTTATGCCTAACAGATTAACAAGCCCTCATAACCCTAACATATAAAACAGGTTAAGTTTGTCGGGTTTATATAACCCCCCATAGATTTAAATAGGTTAATTATTACATGTTAACATATTATCCGTTCATGTATGTTAATGCACCAGACCTCTCACATTAAGTTAACCACTTGTGGATGCTAGATATGTCGGGCGGTTCCGGGCAGACTTCTACCACAAGTTGGACTTAATCTCATGTCTTAGCACTGTTACGTGTACATTTACGCACTAGACCCCTCACATTAAAATTAACCACTCGTGGATGCTGGATTTGCCGGGGGTTCCAGGAAGACTTCTACCGCAGGTGTAATCTAACCCTGTGTCTAAGTGCGGTTACAGTTTCAATTTACTGTAAATTTAGGCCTATTCATTCTTAAACAATTATTCATTTTCATCATAGGTTATGCCCCCAAATACCAGTCCTGATTCACGATACAAGTTATGCCCCAATTTATCTTTCCCAACCGTTCCTAATTTTGTTCGTTCGCATACTTCAGCGATAGGCCTAGGCTCGTAGGTAAGCTAGGCTATAAAAATAAAAAGGGATAGAAGAGAACAGAAATAGGAACAATAACGAAAAAGGCATATGACGACACAAATAGGCATGATAACAGAATTGGCATATGACAACAGCAATAAGCATAACAACAGAATAGGCATACCAGGAATAGGCATATGAGAACTGAACAGTGGATCAGGTGTATACATAATGGAAGATCAATTTAGGTATGAATCAGATTCTTAACAGGCATAGGTTTAGATCCAAACTTATAAACATGTTAGGATTACTTATTGAATGTTTATATCTAAAAGCAATATAAACTCACAGAGACCGGATCTAAAGAACAGAGAACAATAAGCTGAAGCTGTAGAAGAAATTCTTGTATACGTATAAGCTGTTGTTGGAGAAAATAGGCTAATTCAATCCACGTTGGGGCAACATCTCGTTATCTCCATTGTTTTTGATGAATAAAACAATAGAAATTAGGTCCTATATATTACCTCAAGCTAACGAATCAGGTCAATAAATGCGTCCGGATATAGAGAATGAATCTGCCCCGGATCTCGGTGGGGTCGACCCTAGGGTCGGCACCCCCTTGTGTGGGTCGACCCCCATGGGTCATGGGTCGACCCGCAATGGGTTGATTTCCCGCATGTCTTCCCGATCTTTAATTTTGATTTCTAGACTGGTTTTGTATATATGTGTTTTACTTATATGTATACAAACTTCAAACCTTAATATCTTCTTCATACGTTGTCCGTTTTATGCAAACTCGGAGTCTATTCTAAGAAGAATTCTGAGACGAACACAATGGTACAGTCTGTTTTACTTAATTCTCAATATTTAATTAAGTATTTTCTAGTTTATCATTATAATATTCTTTAAAATTACGGGGTGTTACATTCTCCCCTACTTAAAGGATTTCGTCCCCGAAATCTCCAAGTTAAGAAGAATGTATATCCTAACATCCATCATCCATCTACTCATCCACCAATCACAGGCATCCATTGTCCTTAAAAGATTTCTAATGCTTATGTTAACATATGCAAAGGTGTATGTATATGTCTCTAAACTAACGCGAAAGAACAGGCGGTCTACTGATTCAATCAACCTCCTTAATGCAATATATGACAATGCCATGAATCCAACATGTATGCAAATAGTCCTAGTATATCATATAAATACTATATGCATGCACAATCATCCACCCAAATGCAACATTCATGTGATGATACACCCATTTACATCCATAAAGAAAAATATGCACATGCATCCATATGCAGTATGAGAGTGATTGAGCTGATCTAGTGCCCAGTGTGTGTGTATATGCATCCATAAGAAACCACTAGCAAACAATTGCATCCACTTGCATCCATCAAACATAACATGTCTCAAACACATGTTTACATTCATTGGTTCCCTATCTAAAGGTCGAAGATTCGAATTGATAGGATATACTTAATGACAGAAGCAAGTACGAATAAAAGCCTTTGGAAAAAGAAGTTACGAACATACCCTTGAAAACAAAAGGGTACAAAGCACGAATCTTGTCTTCAGTCTCTCAAGTTGCACCTTCACGGTCTTATCCCCCATTGAACTTTCATCAACCTGACCTCTCGGTTGCCTAGCTTCTTAACCTTTGATCCAATAATATGGGTAGGAACTCGTCTAACTGTCGCCTCCTATTCCACCACTACTTCCTCAAGCATACTTGGCTCAACTACCTCTGTTGTATCGTATAGACACTTCTTTAAATGAGAAACATGGAAAACATCATGAGCACCCGCCAATCTCTTTAATAGCTTCAGCCTATAGGCCATTTGGCCAATCCTTTCTGTTATGGGAAATGGCCCTACAAACCTTGACGCCAATTTCCCTACAGATCCAAAGCAAACCACATTCCTTAAAGGTGATGCCTTGACGAAAACCATGTTTCCCACCCTAAAATTAATATTAGTCCTTCTCTTATCTGCATAGGACTTCTTCCTGTCCTGAGCTGTCTTCATGCGTCTGTGGATAAGATCAATCTTCTCTGAAGTTTCTATAATCATCTCAGGTCCAAGTAGAAGCCTATCTGTAGACTCCCACCAACAAGATTAATAACTGTTGTTGTAGGCGAACTCTATCAAGGGAAGATGCTCCTCCCATGTACCTATGAAGCCTAGGATACACAGTCTCCATAGATCCTCAAGAACTCTATTCACCCTTTCCGTATGTCCATCGGTCTGAGGTTGATAAGCAGTTCTCAAACACAACTGTGTACCTAATGCCTCCTGCAAGCTCCTCCAAATCTCATTGGTGGATATGGGGTCGCGATCACTCATTATACTGGAAGGTACTCCATGTAGATGGACTATCTCACGAAGATAAACTGCTGCAAACCATGCTGCCATTCTCTAACTCTTAACAGGAATGAAATGGGCACTCTTAGTAAGCCTGTCAACTATAACATATATACTGGTGTTGCCTTTCCTCGATCTAGGAAAACCATAAATGAAATCCATATAGACGCTCTCCCACTTCCACTGTGGGACCTCCAAAAGATGAAGTAAACCTCCGGGCTTCCTTTGCTTAGCTTTGACTTGCTGGAAAATCAAACATCGAGAAACAAACTCCGCTACATCTTTCTTCATCCCATCCCAAAAGAAAATCCTCTTTATATCTCTATACGTCTTATCACCGTAGGGATGGATAGTCATCCTAGAATGATGTGCTTCCTCAAGGACTGTCTTCAACAGACTCCCACCTTGGGGAACAAAATGCCTTCCATCTCATGGAAACCACCCTCATCATCCGTGAAATATCTACTGAGGTGACTAGAAGTATCCCCTCTATTGAGCCTATCCAAGATGTCTTCTATCTGTGGGTCCTCTCGCTGCGAAGTTGCTATCTGATCCATAAGAGTAGGTTGCACCTCTAAGGATGCCAACAAACCAGGTGAAAGATCCGTAGATGGCTTAAAATTAAAGGTTGATATGTACTCTAAGCTCCGCCTCTCTACGAATAGTGGACTCAAAGTCAACCTCTTCCTATCAATGCATCCGCCACCACATTACCCCTGCCAGGGGTATAAGATATCTCGAAATCATTAGACGTTAGGAACTCCATCCTTCTCTATTGCCTCAAACTGAGATCCTTCTATGAGAACAGATACTTGAGGGATTCATGGTCCGTATACAACTCGAACTTCTCTCCAAGTAGATAATGACGCCAAGTCTTAAGCACGAATACTATGGCAGCCAACTCTAAGTCATGGGTAGGGTAGTTCTTCTCATGAACTCTCCACTGTCTACCACCGTAACATACTACCCTTCCCTCTTGCATCAAAACAACGTCAAGTCCTGTGCCACATGCATGAGTGTATATTGTGAACACCTTGTTCCCGTCAGGTAAAGTCAAGACTGGGGCTGTTTTCAGAGCCCTCTTTAATCGCTGAAAAGCATCCACACAGTCAATATCCCAAGAAAAGGTTAAATTCTTCTTTGCCAGTCTGATGAGTGGGGTTGATATCTTCGTGAAGTCCTTAATGAACTTCCTATAGTAGCCCGCTAAACCAAGAAAACTCCTCACCTCCGTTGCATTCTTTGGAATCTTCCAGTCTTGAGCTGTAACTACTTTCGCAGGATCCACTGTTATCCCATCCTTGGAGACCACATGCCCTAGAGATCTCACTTCCTTTCTCCAAAAATGACATTTGGAGAGTTTCTCCTTAAGCTGATGCACTCGGAGAGTCTTCAAAACCTCCCTTAAATGTAGGGCATGCTCTTCCTCGTTCTATGAGAAGATCAGAATATCATCCACAAAGACTACAACGAACTTATTCAGAAACTCCTGAAACACTCTACTCATCAGATCCACAAAATAGGCGGGTGCATTCATCAACCCAAAAGGCATGACGAGTCACTCGAAGAAACCATCTGGAGTTCTAAAAGCGGTCTTGTCTATACTGTCCTTGGCCACACTCAACTGATGAAACTCCGTGGCCAAGTCTAACTTGGGGAAACCGATGAACCAACAAGCTGGTCAAACAAATCATTTATCCTCGGAAGTAGGTGCCTATTTTTCTTAGTGAGCTTATTCAACTCCCTGTAATCAGCGCATAAGCAAAGTGAGCCATGCGCCTTAGTTGTGAATACTACTGGAGCACCCCATTCAGATATGCTTCGCCTAATAAATCCCTTCTCAAGTAGCTCCCCTACTTGCTTGCTGAGCTCCCTTCTTTCCCTAGGAGACATGTGTCGCACAAGCAATGCAACCGTGGCTTTGCATTGTCCACCAAGTATATCTAGAAATCAATCTTGCGCCTCGGAGGTAAGTCTCGAACCTCCTCAAAAACATCAGGATACTCACAGACTATTGGTACAGATCGTAAATCATCGACATAAGCATCAAGCGATTTTAGGAAACTAAGCATGAAAGACCACTTGGGGTCACAAGATATCTCGAGAGTCCTCCCATGGCAAGTCAAAAGCCTAATGACCCTCCTCTCATAGTCTAGAATGGCACCATACATGGCTAGTTAATCCATCCATAGAATCAAACCATAGCCCATGAAACCAAGCACATATGCGTCGCATTCAAACTTGACGCCCAACACAGATATCCTTAAACCCCAATAAATCATAGACAGATGAGTCGTGCCCCAAATAGGGTTTGAGACAACAACGGGATCCAAAACCATACAAGTACTAAGGTGTAGAGACTCAACCACAGAATAAGATATTAAAGAATGCGAAGCGCCGGAATCAAAAAGGTTCCTAACAGGATGATCAAAAAGAGAAATCAAACCTTTAACAGAAACTTTCCAACCTCAGTCTGGTACACTGGCCACGAGAGCATTCACCTGCCTCCAGAAGATCTTGCCATTTGGCCCTGTCCTTGCTTCTTCGGGCACTTCCTAGAATAGTGTCCAACCTCACCACAACGGAAACAAGCATTCTTCCTTTTTTGCAATCTTTGCTCAAATGACCCGCACGTCCACAACTATGACATTTCCTTTTGTCTTGGGCTTTGTCGTTCTTCCCGCCCTTCTTTTGCTATTGTTGTTCTTTCTTGGGCCACACTTTCTAGTTTTGTGTCTCATCAATCTTAGCCTCTTTATTTTTGACTTTATCTTCTTCGTGCATCAATGTCATATCAACGAGTTTCTCAAAAGTCTCCCCCATCAAAATATGAGACATAGCCAACCCATGAAGGGCTTCGTTTAATCCTCTTACAAACCTCAAAGCTTTCTTGTGCTGGGTGTTCACTAGCTCCAAACCTCGCCAATTGATTGAACTTATTAACATACTCTTTGATAGACATGCCCCCTTGCTTAAGTGCTAGAAACCTTTCCATTTGCATACTCTCTTCCGCCTGAGAAAGAAACCTTATCTCGAATCTCTATCGGAAATCATCCTAAGTCTCAACTAGACGTCCAGCTTGTGTCACTTCCCACCAGAGTGAAGCCTCATTTTCAGCTGCCAAACGGCCAACTGAATCTTCCTACGGTCATCAACCTCAAAAATCCCAAACAAATCCTCTGCCTCTTTAAGCCAATTCCTTGCTTCTACAAAAGTCTCAGTTCCTCGGAAAGGCTTTCCTCCCATCGCACAGAAATCCTTGCATATCTTGGAGAAATTATCCACTCGCGGAGGAGGAGTGTAACGACCCGGATTTTTCAAATAATTTTTTTTAAAATATTTAATATTTATTTTAAATATTGATTTGATAATATAAATGGATTTTTATATCAAGTTATCGATTTAATTATCAATTTCGATTTAATATGATATATATTAAATTATCGTAATACGAAAAATAATTCAATTCGAAATTTAAACTGAGTCAAAACAATTCCGATAATAAAATATAAAATTCTATATGAATATAATCGATAATAATAATAATTTATTAACGAGAAATTTATTAGTTTTTGAATTTAAATTATATTATGTCGATTTAATATGGTCATTTATATTTACGTTCAAATTAAATATCAAAATATAGTCAGTTCAGTTCAAGTGGTACAATGTTGAAACAATAGTTGTTACGTTAAAATAGCGGTTTGTGTGTGAAACCTGAGATATTTTAATGGATAAGATCAAAATCGAATCAAAGATCTAATCAGAATCTATTTAAAAAGAGTAAAAATCTATTTAAATCAAATGGAAATTAAAAACACTTGCACTTCTCCCACCCTAAAACATTTATTGCGCAAACTAAATTCCTTTATCGTGAAGTATTCTTAACCTATAAAATCACAGGCCACCCACTCTTTCCTCCCAATTTTCATTTTGTAAATCCTCAGGAAAACAACTCGATAGCAAAAAAGAAAAAAAATAGCTAAACTTTACTTCCAAATTTATACGAGTCGAGCCGCTTTCCATTCAACTAACAGACAATAGCAATCGGAGCTTCCTTCTTAAATCATTTGTCCCATACTCGTACACGAATAAATCAAAGACTCATACTTTATATTCGCTCACTTAAAATCGAGATCTGGAATAAACTGCACGACTTCATGGAGCTCGCTACCTCAGGCGCTAGGTTGGTCGATGTTCAGTGGGGGTGTGTGAGGGTGTGATGCAGTCTGGAGTTGAACATCAATTGAAGAGCGCGTCGGTGGAAAGATCGAAATAGGGCTTGGGGGCAGCTAACGGTTCGAACGAGGGTCTGTGAATGGACGTATGCATTGGATTTCAAAGGTGATAGGGGTTTGAAATTGTCGCATCTGCCTGCTGTGTGTAAATTGATGGAGTCATGATAAGGGAAGAATGGGTCAAACATCGTGGAATATCAAGGCAGTTTTTGGGGAAATTGGAAGCTACAGATGAATTACGAATAGGATATGGCAATGAAGCAGGTGATGGTTATAATAGTGTGAGTTACAGATGATGTTTTGGTGGCCTAAAGGAGAGTCGAGATGGATGTTGGGTGCTGTTGTATAGTAGTAGTGGGATGTTGGTGATATTTGAGTGCAAACACTCTTGGTGTTGATAATGTGTCGATATTGGCATTGTGGCGTGCGATGCTAGGTTGAAACCGAAATGAAAAAGGAGATAAACTAAGGAATTGAGGTAATTAATTTAGTTAATGTCTTTTGATTAACTTAGATTAAAATTTATTTAATTAATAGTTAATTTAAATTGAAATCGATTGATTATTAAATAAAATTTAATAATCGTAGATGTTGAATGGATTCGGCTGAGACAACTTGAAGCCATTAAATTTGGAATCTAATAGGATATACAACAAAAAGGAAATTCACGGTGAGTAAATCTCACTCATATTTTTATTTGGAATTATTTTATTCGTTAAAATAATTGTTCGTTGGTTGTTTGCATGCACTGAAATATTAATATGACTATTAAATATATGTATTAGTTATATAGGATTGGTGCTTATGGCTATTATTATATATATTGGTGGTTGGATATTTCCCGTAGTACCATTAGCGGATGCCCGTAGTATCATTAGCGGATGACCCTATACGCCCCACAATATGATAGTGGATGACCTTCTATACCATGATATCATGCCTTGAAGCAGGATGGGTATTATTTATGTTGGCTAACGTCTGTGGATGCAGGAAAACAGGTTGGAGGGATCCAACTGGATTCCTCAAAATTTATTATTGTTTGTTTTCACATATACTATCATATATGATGTGTTGATCGATAATTGGGTGGTTTGATTGTTTAAATATCATTGAGCCTAAAATTTTGATTTATAAAAATACCGTGAAAAGGATATTTTCAGATTAAAAATGGAAAATCTATTTTTCAAAAATAGAATTAGAATTTTGAATGGGCTATAATGATAATAACTTGTTTTGAATAAATAAAACAAGTACCGAATTTATAAACGATGTTTATAAATTAAATAATATAAGAAATTGAAGTGGTGAATTTATAAACGATGTTTATAAAATAAATAATACAGGAAATCGAAGTGGTGAATTTATAAACGATGTTTATAAATTAAATAATACAGGAAATTGAAGTGGTGAATTTATAAATGATGTTTATAAATTGAAAAATGCAGGAAATTGAAGTAAATTTATAAACAGTGTTTATAAATAAAATGGAAAGATTATCGTTGGATAATTTGATTATTTAAATTCAAATGTGAATTTAAAAATGGAAATTTGGAATCGTTTTAAAGAATTAAACTATGAAGTTTATTCTGATGTTCAGAATATAAATTGAACTAAAATAAATCCGTATGGATTTATGATTTGAATTCGATTAGTTCGAATTTATTTAAATAAAATATGTCTAGAAAAAATATTAGGATTTTATTAAATAGAAGTTAAATTTAAATATGAAAATAGGTTCTATGTTATATATGGATAAGTTAAAATGAATAGAATATTCCAAAATAAGATTTTGGTTTTACATAGATTTTTGAAATGGAACTTGTTTTAATATATAAAACTAGTAAATTTATAAACGATGTTATAATTGTAACGAATTAATTATCAAAAGATAATATGAAATTTTAAATTCAAATTTGAAATTAAACATAGAAAGTTGAAATCATTTCAAAAAGGGAACGACGATTTTTATTTCGGAATTCGGAATGTAAAAGGAATGGAGTTTCAAATAGAAATTTGAAATGGAAACTAGTTTTAATATATAAAACAAGAAAGTTAAAGTTATAAACGACATTTATAAATTAAGTGAGATAATTATCATTTGGATAATTTAAAATATTTAAATTCAAATATGAATTTAAAGGTGAATTGGAAAACAATTTGAAATAGAACGATAATTTTTATTTCGGAATTCGGAATATAAATTGAAGTGAGAAAAATCCAACGGATTTATAATTAGAATTCGATCATATTGAATTTTATAAATAAATTTATTTATAAAGGGAATCAGAAATTAATATAGCAAATTGAGTATAAATAAATTTGAAAAATCTTCGATTATAAATAATCGGAATATTAAGTTGAATTAGGAAAATTGGTTCAATTTATATTAAAATATATTAGAATGGAGTTTAAATTTATTATGAACAAAGTTTAAACTTATATATATATATAAGTATAATTAAAACGAACTCGCCGCAGCGCGACAATTCGTAATTTGGCGTTTCGAACTTCAAATGAGTATATAAAACTCAATTTAAGTCGGAATTCTTTGAAACAAGAACCGTCAGGACCGATGTGATAATAATTTTCTAATGGAAGAGAAAAATATGGATTTCGTTTTATAGATTTTGAGTTATGTCAAAATCAAATTTTCAGAAAAGTAGCGTCATAACCATTATAAAACCATAATGGTTTATTTAAATTAAATAAAGGATTTAAGTAAATTAAAATCAGAATTTCCATTAGAAAAATCCAAATTTGAGTTATAAAATAAATATGAACTCGAGTGGAGTAGATAGACTGTTTTTTGAAACAAAAATCAGAATTTATTGAATAGAATTAACTAATTTGAAGAATAATTAGTTAATCGAGTTTTGAATCGAAATTGGATGTTGGATAAGTAAATGGGGTTTGTGAATTTATATTCGGAATCGAATATGGAACTCGAGTTGAAAAGGGAATTAGATTTGGTTATAAGCAAGTTGAAATATATTTGAACGCAAAATGTTCAAATAAAAAGTGAAATAGACAAAATAGTTAATTAAAGAATAAATTAGCGAATGGAGTTATAAATGATTGGATTGAGTTGGAATCAATTGGAAATGGATGTATATGGGTTAGACAAGTATGGAATAAAGTGTTTGAAGATTATAATTCATGTGCCCAACAAAAAGGTACACGTTTAATTTCCATATGATTTTTATGCGCCGAATCGGCAAGCCTCTTGGCTTTTTAATTTTCTTTTTGAATGGAAAGGGCCTAGAGAGGCGAGTTGAGGTTTGAACTATTGACCGGTACAAAGGAGGTGCTGGCGAAATTTTCCAGAAATTTAAGGAGATAGAATATTTTTAATAAAAATTGATAACTAGAAATCAATATATCGATATATATATATATATATAGAATTCGATAAGGAAACTAATTTAAAATAGAATATTATAAAATAAAAGGAAATCTATAATTAAATCTGGAAAAAATAGAAGAGAAATGTATATACATTTTAAAAATGGATAATTGGTTTTATGGTGTTGATTATTCGAGGTAAGTGGTGTTGTCTGTTTTAAAGTTAAGAATGTTATTTAGTTAAGGTCTGAGAGGTAGTTGTACCCCAACTTGATTAATTTCATTATTTACTGATAAATAGCAAGATTCAGTCTCGAAGAGAAATGTTTGAATATGATTTAGTTGAATGCAGTATTTTGGGTTGTTGTAACGAAGTTTTACACAACATTCGTTTTAACCCAAGGAAGTGGAATTTTTGAAATATAATAATAAAATATTTCCTAAGTATGGAAACCAATGAGTCCGAAAAAGAGATAAGTAATTGGAATATTTTCCAATTATAAATAGAAGATATTTTCTATGTATAGAAAATAAAAGGAGTCGATATATGGAAATGTTTTCCAAATAGTGTAAGAGGCCAAGATGATGGTCGAAAATATCGTGTTAACGAATATTAATAAGGAAATGGGGAAGTGATTTAATTAATAAAATAATAATTAAGGGGCCCAATGATTGTTTGATGCTTTGGGTGATTGTTTGTTTTTCTTCGATAGTTAAACAACCGACTATCGAAGTATTTGCCAATATCGTTGTCAATATGGAGAGACCGGTTGGGTTATTATATGAGAACCACTCTGTATTAGCATTAGCATTGCGAATTAGATTATATAAAGAAAATAGAAGATGGAGTAAAGTGCAAGGGCTTTTTCTGTTAATCCTAGGTAGAAATTGCCTAAGATGGGTTAATGGAAATTGTGCCTTCGGTTTCTTTCAATCCCAGTACGAACGTATATGGACGAATGTCTGATAGAGTATTTCCAATGATCGCATACGTTGGTCTGTATAAATATATACGGTGGCGGAGAATTTATTCTCTTAGCATAATATCCAGATTTATATTTGTGCAAATCAATTAATGATTTACGAATCTGACAATGTGGAATTCAAAGTGATTTGTGCTATCAGTGAATGGTAAGTAATCATAACCCCAGGCCACAACAACTGGGAAATGACAAAAATCGGGCAGACAACATGGCTAAGTGGGTAGCTCCCAATTAGGGTATATTATCACCTATCTTGAGAAATTTATTTTATTCTTTATTCTATTTGATGTTGTCCCATTCGGGAAAAAGGTTGATGATCCCAACTGGTTGTGATATACATTCGATACACTCAAGCGGAATGAGTGGTCAGTCATGTGTGGCCGGGTTACAAGATGTTCTTGTTGAACCCAGTGTATTCACTCTAGAGATACACTATCGGAAGGTGGCTCCATACCTTGTCATAGTTGGAAATTCATTACCCAATAAGTGCCCGCGGTTTTGATTGTATATTATATAATGTAGAGCGTGAGATGCAAACGTTCTACTAGATGATTATTTAGTTGTGGTGGATAGACACTATTACAATATCAAAAGTATTTTGATATAAAGATTGTTTTAGATTCTCATAAGGGAAAAACCCATTCCGCGTTATATGGTGTGGTCTTATGAGATATCGTTTGTTTCCTCAAACTGTTTTAAATAGTTTACTCATACCAGTCCCATGACTGACCCAGAGTTTTGTTTTGTTTTCCCTAAGCTCTTAGGTGCCCAAATTTGTACAGGCAGTCAAGTAGTTCAGGATTTTACAGATTTATCTAAAGGAGCTTAGAGCAGGATGCTTCGACATTATTTAGTTATTGTTTTCCGTTGTGTAGTAAGTGTTGTACTCTGATGATGATATGTGTATACAGAAAAAAAAAATTGTACTCCAAAAGCTGATATATACATTATATTTTGTTCCGCAGCGATGTGAGATTATGTATTGTTATTTATGTTCTTCTTCTACCTTTTTTCTTCTTTATTAATAATGATTCGTATTTCTGTATCATTTGGGTTGGACGTGTGATGTACGTAGTCAACTCAGATAGTACAGATTTGTGGACCATTACAAGGAGGGACAACGACTGCGGTTGGAGGAGTGGTGTTTTCTTGGCCTCCGGCTGGTGTCGTAACCTCGAGATATCTACGGAACCAAGTCAGTATCTAAACGCCCTCAGGAATATTCGGTTCCCCAGACATGTTGAAAAGAAAAGGAAAAAGGGATTCAAATAGAGAATCGAAAGATATTTCATATGGCTTTGGGGAATATGTTTTTCAAAACAGACTTTTCTTTTGAAAATGCTTTCTTTTAAAACCTCTTGAAAACAATTTTCAAAATCTTTTGTCCGATCTTGTAACCTTCAGCTCTGATACCAAATGTGACACCCCACGTCCGTTAATGTCACTCTGATCAGAATGCATTAAGTTTCGTGAAGCATTATAGGTAAACAGGAACAAAAACATCATAAGATAGATATAAAATAACAGCGGAATTTAAAACTTTATTCTTCAAACAGAATTGTGGTCCAAAATCCACTTACAACATATGTCTAAAATACAAAAAACCCATTACATCAAATTAAAATATTTGCCTTGCACTAAAATCATCAGAGTACAATAATATAAAATCATAGTCCCTAAAAATAGCCATAGCAAGGTAGACAGGTAATCAAAGCGGTACATCTAAGCAGCTCCAAGCAGAAACAGAAGAGAGAATCCTAATCAAGCCTGAGTATTCCCACCCTGAGAACACGGAAGGGAAGAAAGAGAGAGGAAAGGAAACAAAACGGGTTAGACATAAAGTCTGGCGAGTCCAGTTACTTTTAGCATATAAATAAGTAAAAGCATCATGACATGCATATAAACTAGATGAGAGATAACAGTATAATATGATAGGTAAAACAAATCGAACAAGATAAGCAGGATGAACAGAACAAAACATATTGCGCTTCTCAAATTCTTTTCTCTGCACCAATACTAGTGTAACAGAAACAGAATGATCCCAACAAAAACATAATGGTAGACTTAGGTGTACTTCTAGTGATGGGTTTTACCCCCAACGATAATAACAGGCAGCCCAACAGAAATAACAGGTGTTACCCCAAACAAAAATAATGGGCTCCTAGACAAGAAAGACTAGATGTACCATAATTACTACCCCAATCGATCGGCTCCCTATCCCGTAGATACCCAGTGTTGGCCCCACAGTAGGATGTATCACTTCCTAAAGTAGCAACCCCTTTCCCCGATAGGCACAACCATATCTACTTGTACTATAGCGTCTTATTTTCCGGAGCAAGCAGATCCATGCACGCACATGACTCCGTTGGAACGCGCCATCAAACACCTCCACCCATACGAACCTCTTATAATCAGATCAGTAAGCGTGCCCTGACCCCCTACCTAGTTCGGGGTCCCCCTTTGGATACAAGTATGGGTTAATGACTGATATGAGTCCCACACAACAGATGATACAAGCCACCCCCTAGGCTTGCATCCCCACCACTAGGATTTTGACAGGTTATGCCTAACATGTTAACAAGCCCGCATAACCCCAACATATAAATAGGTTAAGTTTGTCGAGTTCGTATAATCCCCCATAGATTTAACAAATTTACTTAACCCCCCATTGATAAAAGCAAGCTTACTTAACCCTTACACAATTTCACATGTTTATATAATCCCCACAGATTTAAATAGGTTAAGTATTACAGGTTAACAGATTATCTGTTCATGTACGTTAATGCACCAGACCTCTCACATTAAGTTGACCACTTGTGGATGCTAGATATGCCGGGCGGTTCCGGGCAGACTTCTACCACAAGTTGGACTTAACCTCGTGTCTTAGCACCGTTACTTGTACATTTACGCACTAAACCCCTCACATTAAATTAACCACTCGTGGATGTTGGATTTGTCGGGCGGCTCCGGGCAGACTTCTACCACAAGTGTAATCTAACCTCGTGTCTAAGTGCGGTTACAGTTTCTATTTGCTGTAAATTTAGGCACATTCTTAACAATTATTCATGTTCATCATAAATTATGCCCCTAAATCCCAGTCCTGATTCACAATACAAGTTATGCCATAAGTTATCTTTCCCAACAGTTCCTAATTTCATTCGTTCACATACTTCAGCGATAGGCCTAGGCTCGAAGGCAGCCTAGGCTATTAAAATAAAAAGGGAAAGAGAGAGAGAGACGAGAATAGAAATAGGCATGATAACGAAACAGGCATATGATGACAGAAATAAGCATGATAAAAAATAGGCATATGACGACAGAAATAAGCAAAACAACAGAATAGGCATATCAGGAATAGGCATATAAGAACTGAACAATAGATCAGGTGTATACATAATGTAACGTCCCACTTTTCCGTACCAATTTAAGCTGACATTTTACTACCAAAGTCAACCCAAATTATACTGAAAAGCAGAATGTTAAGAGAAAGAAGTTAGAGGATGAGATAGATAAGATACTAATAGAATAGAAGAGTAAGAAGAACATCAGAATCTCATAGTGGAACGAGTAAAGTATAATATACCAAAACTCTTTATACAAAAAGAAACTATATATATACATACCAATTATCAGAGTACATCATGTATCAGACACTGCGGAAATAAACTCTAGATAACTAGCGGTGAATCCTCCTGCTTCCAGCTCTTGAACTCCAAGCGGAACCGAACCTGTAAATATACTCGGTCTGACCTAAGCACATTTGATTTAAAACAAAATTCACCTGGATCAGTCTGGAATACTTTCAGTGGTAAATTCACAATAACAGTTGCTTAATTTTATAAATCCTTTTTGAAAGAAAAGGATAATAGTAAGACCGCCCACACATAAACACGAACGGTTTTTACCTTACTATAACCCAAAACAGTTTTGATATATCAAAATCCAGTGATATTATAATAGTGTCTATCAATCACAAATAAATAACCAAGTAGTAGAACGCTTGCATCTCACGCTCTACGTATTTATTATATAATCAAAACCGCGAGCGCTTATTGGAGATTGGATTCCAACAGACAAGGTATGGGAGCACCTTCCGATCAATGTACTCTAGAGGGTATACACTCGGGTTCAACAAGAACGTCTTGCAACCCGGCCTCACATGACTGCCCATTCATTTAGCTTAAGTGTAGCGAATATATTATCACCCACGGTTGTCGGCCATCCAACCGTCATCCAAAGATACAGAAACGAAAAGAAGAACAATAATGAATTTTCTCTAGATCGATGACAGATACACCCTGCTTGGGAATGACTCACCTAGCCATGCTGCCCTGCCCGATTTCTGTCATTTCCTGGTTGTGAGGCTAGAGGCTATGTTTATCCTCTAGAACAACACACCATCATTCACTTTGAATGCCACATCGTCAAATCCGTAAATCACATATTGATTATACAGATACACACTGGGTGTAAAATAAAAAGAAGTTACCTTCTCTCCACCAACTTGGTATATTCGTAAAAACCAACAGGCGTGATCGTTGGAAATACTCTGTCAGACATTCGTCCATACAAGTTGTCCTGGGACTGGACAAACCGAAGGCGTCCTCCTACCGCATCTCATATAGGAATCACCCCAGGGATCAGTAGTGAGAAGTCCTTGCAATCAGCAGATCCCAACCACGACAAAACCACAGTGTATCTCTGGCCGCTAAACCAGAGATTATAAGTAGTTATTTCGCTTTATGAATATCTACAGTCTTCAATTGCTCCGTCTTCATTCCCTTCAAGTTGGTTTCGTACGCAACGTTGATTAGAAGTAGGTTTGAGTCCAGTTCTCATCCCGGTCTCTTCGAAAATAACACGTCAAAAGGGTTTAATATATTTCATTGATAGTTTGGTGTTTTAACTATCAATGTCAAAACAGTATAATCAAGTAAACTGGCAGCTCAGATCTTTTAACTTAACCCATTTATCAAAAAATTTCATCATTTCTTAATTACGATATTTATATTCTTATTTCAAATCTCAATGTTCTCGCTATGCTGGACATTATAACTATATCTTTATATAAACACGCTCACCAAACTCCGCTTTATCCTTTTACTTCGAAACATCATTATTCATTTAGTCTATTCCATTTCTTATACTTTGGAAAAACATTATATTCCCAATTTAAGGTATAAATAAATCTATACTTCAAACTCAAGTTACATTACACATTATTTCTTCCATTTCAAATCTCCTCTTAACCTATAATCGTTTACTTAATTCTATTTCTTAAGTAAATACTTCTTTTAACCGATCATCTAAGTTTAACTTCGTTTTAACTTCTAATCCATTCCATTTGGAAATAAATTATTTTAATTATTATCAACTAACTCCATTATTTATTAACATAAAAACAGTTCACTTCGTTAGTGATTAAAACAGATTTGTTAATCACTTCCTTAAATGATAGCTAACTATATTAATGATTATTATTTTAATAATCCTTTCTACACCTTGTTAACTAAAAAGGCAAATGATACTTAAGAATATCATTAAACAAATATTCGTTGAACAAATTTTCATTATATTAACCGTCGATCGATTTATCTAATTACCAATCCTAATCTAACAGTTGATGAAGTCATCTTAACTATTATTATTTATTAAACTTATCTCCATAAAGAACGACTTATAAACATTGGCTTAAATTTAAACCCCTGTTAATATAATTTAAAACTTCACTTTAGTCATACAAATAACTTTAAATACGTCGATTCGCGCGTGGCGAATTAACGGTTTGAAACAGGGTCTTAGATCGTTTGCTGCTAACCACTAAACCAATACCGTCTATTGATTATCACATTAATATTGAATTTAAATTCAACATTCAATATTAAATCAATCATCAACACCCAATCACGGTATAATATTATTTAGGGGTAAACAGTTTCATATTTAAACAACATACAGTGTATTTTAAGGAATCCGGTCGGATCCTTCCAACCTGTCTTTCCCTATATCACTGATAATAATATATAAACAATATTTAAATCAAAATAATCTAATACGACAAATATAATTTGTCGACAACCATTAAACAAGCAAGGTACGCAATCATCCAATCAACGATAAATTTATATGAATTTAACACTCCATAGAAATCCAGAAAAGTGTGAGAGTTAACTCACATTGATTTTGATTCGACGGTTCACGTTGTTTCATATAATTTTAAACATGCTTTTAAAATTACATGAAATTCCGGTCAGCCCCGAACTTCTCCGACTCAGCTCTATCACGTTGACTTCGTCGATACGCTCCCATCGACTTTTATTTTGTTCGACTCTGTAAACGTGCGCGAAAGTTATACGCGTTAGAAGATCACAATTCTTATATTAAAATAAATTAACTTACGTTAATGACCGCAATTAAACCGCTAATTATGTTACCCCATCATTTGCGCCACCGCTGAGTACGCTATCCTTCCCATGCAATACAAGAGTTCAACCACCCAATGCCATGCAAGTTTCCCCTTTTCCATACTATTCCCCATGTTCATAAATAATCACCGTGTTTGTTTCATGTTGCCAATGCAACAGCTCTCGTTTCCACCCCTCTGAAGTAGCCTTCCACCTCAGTTCAAATGAACACAACACCCACTTAGTCTTCACTTTTCCCAAATGCCTTCCTATGCAAGTATGCAACGCCTTCGAAATTTTCAACATGCTGTACTTAGCATTTCATCCTCCGAAACCCCACTTTCGTGACTTCCATGAACTCATTTCCAGAACCTGATACTGTTTCCTTCTCTACCATTTTCTTCTTTTAATTCTTCTTTTATTTTAAAAATATTTGAAGGCCCATTCCACGTTTGCAAGCCCATGTCCTCCCCCCCTATTATTCTTCCTCCTTGCATGTAAAAAGGACTGAACGTGTTTCTTTCTGGTTTCCTTCAAACGCCTCCCCTCCACGTCATCCACCCTTCCACGTCATCCACCCTTCATTTATACAACCAAAAGATAATGACTCCATCCTCCTACAAATACATGCTCCTATTTTGCTTCCCTTACAAAACCACTACTTCGTGTTTCAAAACCTTCCCATGCAAAAAGGAAAACCCCCCCTCCACGCATTTTTCTTTTCCAATATCATCACTTCAGCCTTCCCATATTACTAATCTTCTCGCCACTGTTACTCCTCACATGTCTTGCTCTTCAACACCAGTGTTAAACCCACTCATCACGCCTTCAACTATGGCTGCCCTCGGTTCGCCGGTGCTCCTCGAAGTCCATGCAGCACAGTCCACACTCTCGCTGGAAGGAAACCCAGCATCCTTGTCTCCGCAGCGCTCCCCCATCAGCGAAGGAGGTAAAACTTGGTACCGATAGAAGAAAGACGACAGCAAGGAAACACCGAAAGCAACAGAGGAGTAAGGAGCAATCGAGAGTGGTAATCGTACCACCATCAAGAGAAAATAATCTGGTTTCGGTTCTGAAAGAACACATTTCAACACCAAAACCTAGGGTCACGAAAGAAAAGCACAAAGCCAAGATAGGAGAGAGAGAAGAGCTGTCGATACCCATATGCTCGGCATCGATACCGACACTGAATATTCAAGACGAAGGAATGAAACCAAAACCAGATTCATGAAAGGAGATAAAGGGCTAAAAACAAGTACAAAAGGGCAAGGAGAAGTTAACCGTATCAACAGTCTCGGTACCAATACCAATGGGAAAGACTTACACTTGCTAGAACAAACATTGAAGGGAGAATTGAGTGGCGGAAGACGATAATGATTGAAGATAAAGACATATACATAGAGAAACAAAAGCAACTGAGTTGGTACCAAATATACATTCGATACCGACACCGAAGTCATCTCAGTTTGACATCGAAAGCCGAGGAAAAGGGAAAGGAGATGATAAGAGCGACACCAAAGCACATACAAAGCTTCAGCACCGAAACTAAGAAGTGCGGAGGCAGACCAAAACCAATGGTCCAAAACCCGGAAACCACCAAGACCAGCCGACAGCGGAACTAGGCTTTCTACCTAAATGCAACCGAAGGTGGCCCAATATGCCTATAAAGAAGACCCCCGGGGTCTTATTTTGGGGACTTTTCCACATTCCACAATCTTATTATCACTTCTAAGAGAGCCGACCTTAATTTGTAATTCAATTTAAGGATTTCTTATGTAACCTCCTCCATGAACGAAATCAACAAAGCCCTTAAAGTGGACGTAGGTTCAATCCGAACTGAACCACTATAAATTATTGTGTTCTTATTATTTACGCATATTATATTGTAATTTACTATGCTTTTGACTGCGTTCTGCTATGCTTCTGAATGACCAAAATAACCCTTCCTACACTGCTTAGCTTTCAACTTGCAACGAGCTTATGAAACCCTTATCCAAGGTAATTATTATTCCTTAGATCTCGTAAGAATTATACCCACCTCTTGAAGGAAGAGTACCCAATTTTTGGGCTTAAGACCTTGATATCTAGGAAACGGTGACTTAACTCAAGCTTGTAGGAATTAAATAATCCCTAGATTTTCCTAATTCCACAACCATAACTCTCATTTCGGTGTTGAGAAGAAATATCGTTAACACATAGGTTTGTGTCATATATGTCATAAGTGTGTTTGTCACATGAGCATAAATTATATAATAGATAATCATGAATTTTCTAAAGCAACCCAAACACTTCATGTGCCATTTCAAAAGCGTTAATTTACTTAACATGATAAGCTAGTTGTAAGCAAGTCAAAACTCAGCTCTTTCACAAACTGGTAGGTGTAGCCATTTCCGATGTAGTTCCCCTACAGGCAGTTCCTTGGTCTAGTTAACGAGTTAATATCATGGAATAGAACGATTGAATCGTTATCAGATCTATGTTTCATTCGGAAGTGTTTGTTTATCTGCGTTTTTTGTTTCTTATGCTTGGTACGACTGGTTAGTCATTGCAAATTTGGTATCTTTCCTTTGCTCAGTTCTTTGGGGTTTTTCTAGTGATCTCTGTGTTGTTTGTGGTGTACATGGTTTGCGTTGGTTATTGTCCAACATGTCCTTGATCTAGAAATTTTCGTGCGTGACTGGTTTATTGGAGTGTTGGTGTGCTGGTTCTTTGTCCCCTGTTTTTTTTCGATTAGCAGGTGAAGATCTCAGTCTCTCATTAACCGGATAACTAGCATGGGCGTTTTTTCTCCTTCCTATCTTTGATGATTCCATGTGTTGTACGCTTGTCAATTCTTGTGTCACCTATTCTATCAAGAACATTGCTTTAGGCATGGCCTCCTTTGAGTGGCTCAAGAATGGTGCTACTTTTGCAGTAAGGTTCTTATCGTGCCACTGTTCTCTACAGTGCTTGTATTGATGCAATTATGTTTACCATGTCATGGATGTTTTATGTAATTTGAAATGTAATGCACTCCCTGCGTGGAGTAGAGATATTATAGTAGTCTAGTAGATCCTCTAGCTCTTGTACTATAATCTATATTAGATTAGTGGACAAACCCACTATAAATGTAGTAAACGGTGGACGAACCACCTTAAAAACCGTGTAGCCGATTGTTAACTACAATCACTTATATTATACTGTATTTTTTATTATTATATATTATAAAAAGGTGTTTGCAGTGACCTTAAAAACCGGTAGGCTTTGCCGAAAAAATATGCTTTGCCCAAAAAAAAAAAATAGTAACATAAATAAACGTTGGTAATATACATAATAACTGTTGCAACTAACATATTATGCATGATTATAATATATACTATATTTAACATCCTCAAGATATATCAATTTAAAAATTCATAACTCAATCAATATCAACAAACTACATCCATAATCACGATAACAACATAGAATATCAATTAACCAAAAAAAAAAAAAAAAAAAAAACAAGTACCATACATAATTAAGTTACTAACTTTAGTATATAATTAATCAATCTCAAAATCATAACAAACTAAAATGCCCAAAGATAATATACTACACATAGTTTAATATTACAAATACCAAATATGAAACTCGAGCCATATAACAAACTGAAACTCGGATCATTTTCAAGATCTTTTACTACATCATTGCCACTAGAACTATCCATCAATCTCCTCTTTTCTTCTGCTTCTTCTAGAAGTGCCTATATGCATTCAACATCACAATGATTTAAAAGTATCAGTTAAGGCCAAGACATCAATGCTCAATGAAATGATGCACAAGTTCAACATTAAATTTAAAACAAATCATAACTGAATAAAGAGGAATATAGCTCATCAATTTATTTTCTTTTTTTAAAAGCCAAAAACCTATTCAAACACTTCAAACCGTAAAAGTAATCACTACGTAATTATAAGTCATTGGCAAGCACCCTACTAAATTGTAGTGTAATGTTTTATTTCCGTACAGTTAAGGTCATAGAAAAAATATATAATAATTTGTGATGTAATATAAAATCGTGGTGGTGTGGTGGTGTTAGTACTCAGCAAAACTTTGATGACTGTGTTTATATTTTATTTTCATGGTAATAATGATAAGACAAAAGAAGGCTGAAATGTATAGTGTTACTACGTTTGCATTTTATTTTTACCATCATGTGCACTTGTCATATCATGTATTGGGGTTGTCTGACAAAGTCAAATTTTGATGGCATTTGTCAATTTGCCAAATAAAAGAAAAATCCATAAGCAGCTGGCACTAAGTTATGTAAAACATCATAGGTGTTGATATGTTGATAAATTAAATGAGCCAACCTGGTCCAAATCCAAACTCAGATTTGTACCCATCCTTTGTATTGATGTGACATTTTTTTACCATAATCAAGTCAGATATATGGTCAGAAAACAACAAATATGAATGTGAGGTGAATCAACAAGTAGTAAATAGAAACATATCTGCCAAAATAAATGAGTGACCCGTTTAATTCAATGTTACTTCAATATGGAGTATGAAGGATGGCAGTCGCCTTCAAGGCAAATGTGAGCATACATGCATTTGTGTGCAATAAATTAATGACATTGTCAACACATCCACGGTATTTATTGCTAAAAAATGGTGGTTAATCATGATTATATCTTAATTGTCAGTGTGCCTCTTTTATCATACACATCTACTCTTTTTCCTTTGATCGCAATTTTGTCCACACTAACAAAAGTTACATAACTACGTATCTTTTATATACGATGGATCATTTTATATATTATCCTCCTTAATTATAATCTAGTGCTACACATACACTTTAGTTGACATGAATGGCCCACTCTTACATGAATAAATCGTGTGCATCTTCATTTGGTGAAGGAAAGCTAAAATATATCATGGGAAGAGTTCATCAAGAAAGGGGAAAGAGATCTTGGATGAAGAAGATGAATTAGATATGATGTCAAATGAAGAAACTACAATATCTTCGGAATCTGATTCGGAATTTGATGAAGAATATCCATATAAAATATATTATTGAATCTCTTTCTGTTAGTATACATAGTATAAATTTAGAAATATAATCGGTCAAAATTTTGTTTTATTTTGATTTGACCATCATGCACTTTGTTGCATGTTCAGTGTAAAAAAAAGAAATTGATGATCGTTTAAATAATGATTAATGGTTGTTATTTAGATGAAATTAATGACTATGTTTTCAAAATTTAGAAGTGTAATATAATTTCTATGTTTTGTTATTGTACACTTGAATCACATTTAACTTTTGTTTATTTGACTCTTGTTATTATAGACTTCATATATCATTTTCATTTGATCTTATTTTCACTTTACAACAGTTCTTATTTATAAAAAAAAAAAAAAATAGTACTTGTTAGTAGATATTTTTTTTAAAAAACATTTTGTACAAACGTGTATTTTCATGCATTTTTTCTTAGAGTTTTATATCACTATAATTGATAAATAGAAATAAATTTCATTATAACTCACAACTGTAAGAATAAATTTCAAATTTTTAAGATACAAATATATTATATCCACCGATTATTTTGAATGTACAATATGAACTTATCGAATTTTCTGTAATATAATTACATTTTACATAAAAAAATATATTTAATACATGCATAAAATATGGCAGTGCTTATATTTGAAGTCTTAGACGGTTTGAACATGACATAGAATATGCCAAAAACAAAAAACAAAAAACAAAAACCAGTTAGGCAAAATGTACTTGATTAATTTTTTTGTCTAAATGAACGCAATAGCGCGCGCTATAGCGCAAGCCTTGCGCTATTTTGCGCTATGTGCTATAGACTACACTCACCCTTCTCAGAGACGTATAAGCTCAGAGGTTGTGCTTTAGTGGACGTCAATTAGTGATTGACGGAATGGCAATGTCCCATCCAAAGATGGTATGATTGACGGAATGGCAATGTGGCATCCAAAGATGGTATGTGCTATGTATGAAAGGTATACACTACCTATGGCCTCATCATCCGTTAATGAAAACAAAAGCCTGCGTGAAGTCCATGTGGGTCGCGCCATTAGGATATGATCATCATCTTTCAAGATTACTTTTTATATGTCGAGTATATGGTGTATGCTGATATTCTAAAATAGGTCGGTTATCACTAAGGTAAAAGACTACCTTCCGTACAATACATCTCCAGAGGAATGTACCCAAGGCATAGCCCTTCGCTCCAGGTAAAATCGGTCCAGTTACACAGACCCAAAATATATTATTTTGAATAAAAGATTCTATTATGTTATATTTACTGCGTAGTATAATTACTAACATAATAGAAGTCCTTAGAATATTAATACATAATTATATAGTTTCAAGTAAGCGACTTGAACATGAGATTGTATAATATAAATGTCTCTAGTCAAATTTTATTATATATAGGACAACAATAAAACATTGAGACTAGTATGTTGATTGACTATGATCATATCTCATTGATCATTAATATATGTGATATTAATGTTAATATATAAATACATATTAGAGAATAGTGTATTGGACTGACCCAACTTGAGAAAACTTCATTGAGCATAATTAATTATATCATAAGTTATTCTCATAGTGACAGTGATGTAATGGTCCTCTGACCTGAAATTAGTATAT
Organism: Allium sativum; assembly: GCA_030737875.1. Taxonomy (NCBI): domain Eukaryota; kingdom Viridiplantae; phylum Streptophyta; class Magnoliopsida; order Asparagales; family Amaryllidaceae; genus Allium; species Allium sativum. The sequence goes on from CM060913.1 coordinate 314,938,913, forward strand.
TTTTATTCGAGGGTATTTGTGTTTTGATATCATCAAAAGTTACTGTTAATTGGGTAGATTGATTTGCGAGTTATTATTAGCTAGGGGTTTCAGTATAAGATGGATTAATTGGATCATGTTATTACTCAAATCTGGTTGCTCTAATATAGTAGTTAATGGGGTTGCAGGGAAGAAAGTTCAGTCTAAGAAGGGGCTTAGATAAGGTGATCCTTTATCGCCTCTTTTGTTTAATCTCGATGTTGATGTTTTCACCAAAACCATTAAGAGAGCGGAGGAGAATGGAGTCCTAGGTTTTGTAGGTAATGGAGTTTTTAATAATGAATTATCTATACTTCAATTTGTTGATGACACTCTTTTATTTTCCTCTTACTTAACCAAACATATTATAGCATTGAAATTTATTCTATATTGTTTTGAGATGCTTTCTGGACTTAGAATTAACTTTGATAAAAGTTCGGTTATGGTTCTAAATGATTTTAATAATGTTGAGAATCAAGTTGCTAATACCTTGAACTGTTCTATTATGAGTTTCCCTTTTGATTACTTCGATTTTAAGATTAGACCTTCAAAACTTAAGCATGACGATTGCTTATTATTATTATAAAATTAACAATAGACTATCTAGTTGGAGTAGCAGATTTTTATCAAGATTGAGTAGACTGGTTCTTATTAACTGTGTTATTTGCTATTCCTACATATTGGATGGCCAAACACCGTTTTCCTAATAGGATGATTGACAAAATTAACAGAATTAGGCGTAATTTTCTCTAGAGTGGAAAAAACATTTGTAGAAGTTACAAATGTTTGGTTAATAGGGAATTTCTTGTGGATCCAAGAAGGATGAGGACTTGGGGTTATTAATTTATATAATTTTAATCCTTCGTTGTTAGCTAAATGGTTGTGAAAATTTAGAAATCCAGAAGTGTCGACAACTTGGAAAAAAATAGTATCTAAATTTTATTATGATGGGAACAAAATTATATTTGATACTTATTATATTTGGACTAATAGACTATCCTCATTTTGGAATTCCATTTTAAAGCGTTTTGATTTTTTTTAATTTAGGTTTCAATTTGATTGTTCCTTCGGGAGATATTACATTTTTTTGGCATTATCCTTGGAACTCTCGAGTTCTCCTTAAAATTGAATTTAAAGTACTTTTCGAAAATTGATGCTTTAAGAATGCCTTGATTAAGGAAGTTTATAGAGAAAATTTAGATCATCCGTGGAAATTTACATTTGAGAATATTTTAGATGACTTAGTGTACAGGCAATTTTCCTTATTACGAGCTAAGCTATCAATGTACCATATAGATAATAATTGCGATAGCATTTATTGGTGACTTGATAAGAGTTTGAAGTACTCTTCAAAATGTATGTATAATTTCCTTTATTTTTCAGGTATTTCAATTTTAAAATTCAAGTTTGTTCGGAAGGCAAATGCTCGGCCTAAAGCTGAATTTCATATGTGGTTGATTATCCATAAGAAACTAAATATTGTAGAGCAATTAAGAAAAAAAAATGTTATTATTGATTCTAAATGTTGTTTTTGTAGTCCATTTGATAAAAGCATTGGTCATTTATTTATTTCTTATGCTAAAACTTTCTATATTTCAAATATGGTTTTAAGAACTTTTGTTTTTAACTGTTCTAATAATTTTAGGAATTGTGATTGTCATTGGAATTGTTTTAGATTCGATTTTAACTTTATATATAGATATGTACTAGATATTTTAGTAACTATTATAAGTTGGTTTATTTGGTTTGATAGAAATCGGACAATGTTTCATTCTATTTCTATTACTATAGATAAATTAATTGTTAAGATAGTAAAACTATTATAAGTTGGTTTATTTGGTTTTATAGAAATCAGACAATGTTTCATTCTATTTCTATTTCTATTACTATAGATAAATTAATTGTTAAGATAGTAAATTTTTGTATAGATTGGATGTATAACCCTCATTATAAGATGATTAGGGATCCTATGTTTGAAAGAATTCTAGTTAAAGTTAGAAACAATTTGAAGTTGTTCGTTAGGATTAATAAGTATTTTAGTTATAATAGAATCTGCATTGGTTATGGATATATGATTTTAATGATTATTATAGTTGTTTCTTTCTATCCTATGGTGTTATTTTATCTATGTGTGTGTGTGTGTGTGTGTTTTGTTAGCTTATTTTTTTGTTTAGTCTTTCTCAGGTTATAGATAGGTTGATTTTTGCTGAGGGGCTTATAGGAGAGCAGAGTCATTTCTTTTATTATGTTATATTGTTCATATGTATTGTTTGGATTGCATTTTTTAGAGTGTGTATACGAGTAAATATACTTGATAATCGGGTGGTGGCCTTGCCAGAACTCGATTTTGAAGTATGATGGGTGGACAACTATGGAGGCGGCATCACCCGCGGTGCTAGGATTCGATTCTTCCCAGACATTTTTCGATTTGGTGGAAAAGTGAAAGCTTTGAAATTGTGATGGTGAACCTTGATCACTGAATTGTTTAAGTTAAAATTTATACGCATTTATAGTGCATCACTCCCCTAATTGTACAAATCTGAATAGCACAAATATGCACCTGATTATCTAACATATTGATGTGCTGCAAGTATATGCCTTAATTATGTACTGTTTTTTTTTTTTGGGGGGGGAACTAATAGACTTCACTATGTTTAACGTCAACTTGCGTACACCCATCTGACACAAGCACGGTTTAGACATACAATTAAACATCCTTATATATAAAACAAATAAGACAAATATTAAATATGCTCCTGATTGCCAATAAATTCTACTAATTTACAGTAGCGTGGACTCACAATGCCGATACAAAATTTAGGAAAATCTCATTTACAGCCTGCAGGTACAGAATTAATGACATGCATAATAATGCGAATGCTAGCATGTTCTGGTGCAGTGGTTGTGGGAAGCGACCTCCGCTGATTTAAAATGTTATAAACATGCTCGAATATTGGGCGAACAATGAACATGCATTGCTATTAATGGCTCTGTTGGATTAATGGCAACAGCAACATCGGTCATCCATCCTAATTTACGAGTGGTTTCGTTCCCTATATCACATGCCAGTTGCCGTAGAAGAGCAAGTAGGATGCCCTGGCCTAGAGGCTGTGCTACCATTGAGCATATTGCATGCAGATCAATATGTGCACATAGCCAAGACACAATTGATACATCGCTTCTTTGGAGAGCCACTGTGAATGCCTCCCCGAATTTGCGTTTGGACATCAACCTTGACAATCCCTTCGTTGGATCATGAGGTGCCTCAGATTTGTTGAAGCAATAACGCCATCTCTGAAAATCCAACCGCAGAACCATTTTTCTGCTGAATTCCAGTAGGATTTAGTGCATTTGTGCTGCCCGTTAGAATAGATAATTATCCTGCGCTAGCCACCTACTAGTTCACTACTGAGATTGTTTGTTATTGAAGAGGCAGAATTGATTGCATCCCTTACACTAATAGCCAAAGAAGCCTGTTCAGGGTTGAACTGCTGTTGAGCAGCAGCTGTGCGCTCACTAATCCCTTTCTGGAAGGTTTCTTCCACTAGATCAAACAATGCCTCACATGATTGCTCAAACGCTGGAATCACAGACAAACAAGATCTCAATGTTTCCTGAAGAGCTTGTTTTCCTGAAGTTTGGAATTGTGCTTGAATTTGCCTAGCAATTGTGCCTTCAAGTTTTGAATTTACTGATTTGTCGAGCAGGTTAACAAGAACCATATACTGTTATCCAAGTCATGCTGGTCATGAGTTGCTTGGAGCAAATATGATTTGCAAACTTAAAATATACATTACTATATGTATAGCAATTACTTTTGCTAATTATAATATAGGATGTATTAATGCACAGTAATATATATAATATAGGATGTATTACTATATGTATAGTAATACATATTTAACGCTGCAATTTGTTGGGACTCATATGAAATGATAGTCTCTATATTATACCATATTTTAATTGCAAACTTAGCCTGATTTATAAGTGCTGCATACCAAAAATGAACTTGTGCAAAGGACATATTTGGAAAAGAGCATACTCTGTTTAAGATATGAATGACACTAAAGTGCACCATTATAAGATTAATGTGGAACAAAAACGTATGTATGTATATGCTATGTGATTAACATAAACAAGAAGCAGATGGTATTTTTACTTCCATATATGCTTATGGGCATTTGGTTTTAAACATATATATAGGCGAGCGTTCAATGGCACCCCAAAAATATTGAGCTACCAACATAAAGTTTTACAAAATTGTTTATCCAAAACAATTTAAATGCCAAATAATCCAACCTTGCAGCCAGAAAGACCCCCATCAACTGATCAAATGGTCTAAAAGGGGAACCAAGTCTGAAACTAACGTCCAGCAGCCCCAATCCTTCATGTCAGGAGCAAAGGGTGCATAATGATAGGGGTAGAACCTAAACAAACAAACAATAAGGGTGAAAAATAATAGCATCTACATGTAGAGTGTGATAAAGTACAATATTTGGAAACCTCATTGATTATCAATCACCCCCGCATTAATGGAAGCTAATAAAAAAATAATAGGGATTGAAATTTTAATTTACCGCATACAGTGAAATATTAATTTGGTTCTCAAGGAATCTCCGTTCCTATCATTTAAACTTCAATAATTCATGTCTTAGGACATGGCGAGGCACAAGTAATATTTTCTGAAAAAACACGCTTTTAGATAACAAATTTGCCATGACTACAAAACAAGAAAATCCAGTTGATGATTTCAAGTTTCTGTGTAACTACTGCAAAATTTGCATTGAATTATGTGGTTTTAAAACTAGATTGTTTTTGCGCCACATCATACGACACCGTATGATTTTTTGGGAGCTTAACAAGACAACAATAACTGCAAACGCACTAAGAATATAAAAGAATTCTGTAAAGTAAAAATATTAGCAAACAACAAAAGAAGACCTCTAATGTTGCAAAACAAAAACATGCATGCACTTTTTATGAAACACCTCACTTTGCCCAATAGCCCAGTATGTTTTTCAGAATTTGCCAAATGTTATCCAATACAAAGGAAGAAAAAGCTTACCACTGCCACGGACAAACTCCTTTATAGTAATAGTGCATATTGCATAATTCAACACAGACCTTCAGCATACCTCAACACCTTGAAGACGAAAACAACATAACTTTCTATTTAGTACTTTAACAGTTGCAACTCAGTCTCGGCAAGAATAAAACGTTATATCCGTGTTTTTCTATGTAAAGAGAATGAGTAGTGGCCTAGTGCGATTCTGACACAAGTTAAAAAGGAGGCACAGATACTAATTTACAGTCTATGCAAAAACTTACAACATCTCTCTGATTTTTTTTCTGTTTCTTCTGGGGTTTTTGAACAAATCTCTTCATAGTATCTCTCTTTTCGTCCTATCTCTCCGTGATACATTGTTATGGGATTAAATCTTTCAGACCGCTTTATTTCGGTTTTAGCCTGCTTGGCTTTCTCTGTTTTACGCTGGGTCTTAGCCCGTTTGTTTTTCTCTGCCTGACGGTGGGTTTTAGCCCGCTTGTTCTTCTCTGCTTGACGCTGAAATGGAACAACAAATTAGCCAGATATATGGCCAAACTATTCTTATCTAGTGTCAACAAGGGAGTCCTGTAGTAAAAATAAATCACAAATGTCACCGAAAAAGGCTTTCACAGCATATTAATATGACAATATATAAGACCTTGCCATGCATGCATCAATAACACGTGTAGACAGTATAGTCCCGATTCTTCATATAAGACAAAAGTATAAGCAAAGAAGTTCAGAATATAAACCTGATTCATGTAAGCAGTCTTTTAGAAAATACTGTCCTCATACGATCCAACAGCTTGAATGAAATGCTCAACCCCGCTCATATTTGGCTGCAAGAACAAATGAAAATACACTGTACTAACAACGAGAGTATAGTGAAGACGATGAATTAGTTTATAGGGTAAGACTACAATAGTATGTAACACAATGAAGATATAGTGGGGCGATCAGTCAAACATCCACCCATTGCATTGAATTCCTTCGTATAAACAGCCATCAACAAATTTATTGCACCCTGCCCACCAAGCAAAAAACAGTACACTAATGTAAACAAATTTTGAAGATGACCGTATAAACATAATTTTCCAAATTTGAACTAGAGCGCCAATCATGTTTACAATGGTGAATTTAGACAAACCATCAGTCAGTAGGATTTTTTCAAGATAAAAGTGTAAGCCAAGAAAATAGTACGTCAATATAACTTAGATATTGAACCGAGAAAGAAACACGTTTATATCTGAACAACAAACAACTACATTTCCTAAACGTCTAATAGGATGAAAATGAGTACCAGTACTAGGTCCTTCACTCGAAAGCATTTTCCTCAACAATCTTCAGGCATGCCATTTTAAGTCTTTTTTTTAGTTGTGATACTACAGAATGAATGGTGAATAAGTAATAGATATATAAACTATAAAATCATTCATTAGTGTGCAGATCACCAAGAAGAGGGAAAAAAATGGTAAATCTATACAAACCTCACGAATATCTAAAGATGGCATACGTGGGAGAAAGTCGTTGCCAACAAATAAACACCTGAACGCAAAATCATCAACAATGCGTTCTAAATCAATCTCCAAAGCATAGTTATTAATGGCGCACGACGCAAAAAGACGCAACATCAGTCTGGAGCCTTGGCGTAGCCGCGCCTTTCTGATTTACTACTCATTTTTGTTTTTTTTAATTTAACATATAACAACAAATTTAAAAGTTCAATATTTTTTGCTAAAATATATGCAATCAAAGTTTTTACTATTTTGCAAAAAGAAACATCATCATATTTGACATCATTAGCATAGAATTTCAAGCATAATAGTTTTCAAAATCCAAAATAATAATACATATTACTAATAAACTATGATTCTGAATCCGATTCAACAATCATATTTTCCAAATCAACATCTGCATCATCGGATTCATAAGGACAATCAGATTATATCAAGTCTTTTTATTGTTATGATGTTGTTACATTTAGCAACACAAAAGACAATTGGTGAGGAAGAATAGCATATCGATTGGCAATATTGTTTCCCGATGCAATTGATAACTCTATGCAAAAAAAAAAAAAAAAATAGTGATAAATATTTATTTATAATCTATTTGGTGCATCTACAGACTGTTTGAAATAAAATACACAATCAATTGAAATACATGTTTTTAGTACAAGCAATATTACAATTTGATATAAGAGTATTACATAAAATAAATTATATTTTCAATATCGATATATTTGTTCCTCTTCAAGAAAAAAGAACTGTAGAAAAGCCATCCATCAGAACCCACAAAATAAATAAAAACCAAATACAAAACGTTAGCAAATGCAATAATAGGATCAACAATAATTTTATGTGAAACGTAAAAAATGAAAAAATAAACAAAAAACAAGCAAAAAAAAAAAAACAAAAAAAAAAAAAAAGGAGCGCGCCATTCATAACTATGCTCCAAAGAAGGATTAGGTATCCTAAACTCAAAATCAAGATATTCTCGAAAAAATCCAAAAGACAAACCTGATGATTTTATTGAAAAATGTCACCTGATGAGGTTTTATGGCAAAAGCCTTGTCTTCACATTTTTCAACAAAATCACCAGGCTTGTTTTTTGGATTGCATTCTGCTGCAAAATGGCCCATTTGTCCACATATAAAGCACTCATCTTGCCGTCCAAAAGTGAAAACAACCTGAACATCAAACAAAAAAAAAGAAAAAAAAAAACAGCTGAAGAAAAAGAAAAAAAAACGATGCAATTAAATATAATGGTACAAAGCAGTACAACTACTAGTTGATGATAAACCAGTACAAAGCAGGGCTCTAAATGATGAGACATACAAATGCAAATTAAATAAACAGACACAAATATGTGAAACGATAATATACCCAAGGTTTTAAATCTCAGGTCACGTTTCGTTTCGGGGATTTTAGAGACTTGATCTCGTATCGGAGGAGATCTCGGATACCGGCTTCGCGAGACCATTTCGGCTAAGCACTATTGGGCGCCGGTTTTTCAAACCCTAGCTTTCATCATTCGTTATGTAATTAGTTAGAGAAGGGATTCGAACCCTCGGTAAACAAAAAGCCTACATAGCAGTTCCAGTGCTACGCCTTCAACCACTCGGCCATCTTTCCTATGTAATCCTATTATTGACCAGAAACCGAGTTTCGAGATCTGAAACAGTTAATATATCCGAAACTATGCCACAGTAATGAACAATTAAATCAACAAACACATACAAATACAATATTACAAATGATTAATAAATGAAACATGGAGCCATATTGAAGTAAAAACACCATACCCACGGGTAATCGCAATTTTTTCTGAAGACGTGATGAACTGTAAATCGGTGAACTCGATCTCGAGCTCCAGCTCGTTGATCGAAGGCGGCTGTGAATCGGTGATCGGAGGCAGGCAGAGCTAGATTGGACTTGATTGAGATTTGATTGAAATCTGAAAACGGAAAACTAAAGTATGCTAACCCTAATTCTGAACAAAATGAGAGCGTGTTTTGTTCGGTGAATTTGTTCAACTTATAAAGGGATGCGGTTGGGTTTCGGGTGTGATTGAAATTGCGCACCAATTGTTCTGCCCGCGTTTACTATGTCAACGCTCCGTGTGCCACCCAATCACAGCCCCCGATTTCCACTTTGTTGTAGTTAAATCGCTCAATTGTTGGGGACTTAAATGTAAAAAGCGGATTCATGTTTAATTCGGAATTAAGAGGCAGAATTCGATTTTAATCGTTTTCGGCGCTGTTTACCAAGCAAAAAAACAGTACACTAATGTAAACAAATTTTGAAGATGACCGTATAAACATAATTTTCCAAATTTGAACTAGAGCGCCAATCATGTTTACAATGGTGAATTTAGACAAACCATCAGCCAGTAGGATTTTTTCAAGATAAAAGTGTAAGCCAAGAAAATAGTACGTCAATATAACTTAGATATTGAACCGAGAAAGAAACACGTTTATATCTGAACAACAAACAACTACATTTCCTAAACGTCTAATAGGATGAAAATGAGTAGCCGTACTAGGTCCTTCGCTCGAAAGCAGTTTCCTCAACAATCTTCAGGCATGCCATTTTAAGTCTTTTTCTAGTTGTGATACTACACAATGAATGGTGAATAAGTAATAGATATATAAACTATAAAATCATTCATCATTGCGCAGATCACCAAGAAGAGGGGAAAAAAGGGTAAATCTATACATACCTCACGAATATCTCTAAAGATGGCATACGTGGAAGAAAGTCGTTGCCAACAAGGAAACACATGAATTTACAAATATTATGTTATATTCAGTATCTAAACAGGTTGACTCAACTTGTGTAACTCATGCAACATACAATACTTCTCTTTGTCAAATGTACAATTACATACAACTACAACATGCCGTTTTAAAACTTATAATTCAACAATATAATATATTAAAACAAAAAAACACAGTAATCCAACTCCATAATTCAAACAACGACAAAAAATAATAGTACGTGACAGTTCATACAATCACTAATGCAGTTAAACGTATTGAGAACAAACCGACAATTTATACAAAACTTACAAAATGAGATGGTGGATCTCATAATCCACTTCTAACCAATTATTTTTAATATTTGTGATAAGGAATTAAAATTGAATGGCTGCAAAAACACGAATGTAAAAAAATAAAAATCAAATTTGAATTCATAGAAAGCAGGCAGATCCTTAATTCAACAAAATACATGTCACCTACAAAGCAAGGGTGCTTCACCAATGCAGAAGAACTGCGCACCAAAACGTATGGGGTGCGGGGGTGCGGCGGGACACGTACGGGGTGCGCCACGAGGCGTGTCCCCGTATTTCAAGGAAGGGGTGCGGTTGGGTGCGGAAAAAAAGGTGTGGAAAGGACAAAGAGGCAATTTTTTTTATCAATTTCGATATTTAGCAGATCGAAAAACACAGAACACGTACTTGTCTTCGTATTTCAATTTCGAACCCTAATCTTCAATTCAAGCCCTAATTTCATCGCTTGTCCCTCGTCCCTCGTCGCCGATCATCGCTGCCGCTGGTAAGCAATTTTGATTTGAGGCACTTTTTTTAAAGCATCGCACGATTCTGATTTGAGGCTTTGAGCGATTTTTATTTTTTTTAATTGGTTAGCTTGAGGCATCAGTTTTCTAAGTAGGAAGCGATTTTTTTTCCTTAATTTGAGGCCAGCGCATGTGTATCTTTGATTCAGAATTTTTTTTTTAATCTGAGACCATCTGTTTCATTTCAAAATTTTAATCTTCGACTCATTTCTAGGAAAAGTGACTTATACGTGAAAGGTGAGTCAAATTTATGGGATATTGCAGGTGATTGCTTTGATCCACTTGAAGGTGCCGAAGAGCTTGAGACAGTTAGTCTTTCGCTTGATGAGCCGGAGATCGAAGCCATGATCATTCAAGATGATTGAAGTACTTTAATTATTATGTTTAATGTTGTGTGTTTTAATTATTAAGAAGTATGAATTATGTATTTGGCTACTTAGGATGTTTAACTTATTTATTTAACTACTTTGTTTAATTATTGCTTCCTAGCTAGCATGTCACAAACAAGTAAGAAACGAATGGAAAATGGAAGTTAATCATGCTTACTCTAAATCGGTGCTTTAGCCACACATATATACTGGCGATCAATGTGATTTGTAATTTGTTAATGTCTCTGTGACTTTAATAAGTAAATTAAAGTGAATGGCATTAACTCCTAAAAAATAAAAGTTGAAAATTTTATCTGTTATGACTTTTCACAATTCTGATGTAATTTTACAAAATATCATTTGCATACGTGAGCATACAATACCATATTGTAATTTTACTAGAGCTGTTATGGTAATGGTAAATTTACCATTACCGTACCATTACCGATAAATTGGTAACCGGTTACAAAATTAAACGGTATACCGATACATTCGGTACGGTAACGGTAATTTTACCGTTATGAGCGGTAAAGTATCGGTAAAAATAATAATATTCCGTCGGTAACGGTAAATTACCGCAAACTAATATGTTTTATACTTTGATTCTTTGGATTTGAATCTAACGGTGAGAGTTGATTAGTAAATTAGGTTACGCCTTTCTCTTTTACCTTTCTTCAGCCAGCCGCTACTTTCATTTACGTTTTACAATTTATTTCTCCAATGTCGATTAGGTTTCATTCCTCCGATTCGATTCAAAAATTAAAATTTGCCCAATAGTCAGCTTGATTAATTTGGAACTTAGAGAAGTACTACACTCTTCTAATTGGCAAAATTTTCAAGTTTGAATCTCTGATTGAATTCGTTTTTTTAGTTTTTTGTTCCTAATTTCAATTTCTCCCAAAATTTTGGGATGGTGAATTATGAAGCTCCTTACGAGCTTGAAGTAGCAAGAAGGAAACGAATTAGGCATTTTTAGTGAAAACAGAAATGTATAAATGTAAAATTGGTGGTTCATCATAGATATCTAGTAATCGATTTTGTTCAGTATGTAGGGCATTCATACCTTATTCTTAAGACATCATTCCTAATTTCATTTTCTTTTTCCTTTTTCAAATATAACACTAATTTAAGTAAAGTTAACGAGTTCAAAACTCCCTGTTTTGATCTGGATTGAAGCTTTTTCTTTTTCCACTTTCAAATTTAGGCATTGTTCTTAAGACATCATTCCTCTATTTTTGTCACCCATGAGATAGAATATGATTTTTTTTAAGAATGTGTTATAGTATGAAAAGCAGTAAATGGATGAATTTTATTAGCTCAGCACAAATGACAAAGCCATAAACTTCTTAAGCTGATGTGCTGTGCAGCGACTTCTGAATTGAAGTATTTTCTTTTTCCACTTTCAAATTTAGGCAAACTTACAGCAAATATAGTTTACATTAAAAATAGATTACGAAGTCAAACAGACTTTGGCCATCCTATCATTGGATGAACCTCTTCTTCCTGACATAAATGTTTTGTTTTTAAGAATTGGTAAACTCTAGTAGGGATTGCAAGATTATAGATCTGGATATTTCTTAGTTAATATTATAAAGTCAGACCTACAATTGATATGGAATATAGATAAAGCATGTTCATCTTTGTGTGTTACTTATCATTTAACAGTTTTATTCTACATGCGGGTACATCGGCAAAGTAGACATTTATACTATTTTTAGAAAACGGTAATTTACCGTTACCGACAAAACGGTTACCGTTGTGTCGGTATACTGACAAAACGGTAATCGCCGTATCGGTAAAGGTAACGGTAAACATTTTTGATTTACCGAAGAAAACGGTACGGTAACGGTATTTGCATAATGGTAACGGTAACCGTTACCATAACAACCCTAAATTTTACAAAGTATCAATTATTAATCTGTTCCACGATTCTGATCTTGTAGGTCAGTGATGTTGCCCAGCTTATTAGGTTCAGTTTCTTAATACAAAATGTACATTTCAGCAGTTGATTTTGATGGTTGTGCCTTAATTAGAAAATAGAATAGCACGTTATGCTTTGTATTTCGGATGGTAAAACTACTCGTTGATGATAAACTATTACAAAGTAGGGCTGTAAATTGTGAGATATACAAATATAAATTAAATCAACAGACACAAATGTAACGACCCGCATTCTACGCATCGGAGGATCATAGAATATTTATTTCTTTTTCATGAGAAGTCGTATGGCCGTGTAACCTTGGGGAACGACTATTGGGGTCATTTTTCATGTTCACGATTTTTGCCGAATTTTAAACGACCATTTTGCCCCTGGTGAATCTTGTTTTGTCTGTAACTTTTGATTAGTAAGGAGTTTTGACTTGAAACCACCTCAATTGCCTTCGGATGATGGTTTCTCTTTCCGTAGAGTGGTCACATTAATCAAACGGACTTACCGCTTGGGAGATATGGCTGAAATAAGGTTTGAAAGGTGAAAAACGACATAATTAGGCTTAATTGGGTAGTTAGCAGCTAGGTCCATTAGGGATTTTGGGATTAGGGGTATTTAAGGACTGAAAGGGGTTAGAGAAACCCTTCATTGTCATTTTTGCAGCCGCCACTTTCATTTCTTCAACCCTAACAATGGCCTTCACCTTCTAAAATCATCTTTAATCACCGTTTAATCATATATTAGCCAAATCAACATCAAATTAAAGCGGATTAGCATAGAGATCGAGGTAGAGCTGCTGTGTTGCATAGAGATTCGACCCAAATCAGAGATATTTTCAGATCTGAGATTTATTTGTAGCTAAGGTGAGTGATTTGCATTGTTTTTCACTAATTACGGCTAATTAGGGGTGATTAGTGATAATTAATGAAATTATGCATGATAAAAATCTGGAAAAATATGTAGAAATTCATAAATATTATTTTATGTCTCTGTTAGAAATTTGGGTTAATTTGGATATGTTTTTCTAATCGTATGGTTAAATCATGATTAAGGGGATTAAGGGGAAAACATGGGTTTTGGGTATGTTTGATCCATATTAGCATGTTAAATTGTTGTTTTGGTGTTTATGGTTGATTATATATGTTGATATGACTGTTTGGAATGATTTGTGATTGCATAGCAAAGTTAGATTGGCCGAAAACGCCGTCGAATGGCGTAAATAGCTCGCTAGATCAAGGTGTGAACCACGACCCGAAACTTGAACCACAAACCACCTCCTCGAGCCGAGCACTTGTACCATGAGCCGTTCATCACGAACCGGAGCTGAGGGCGAACCACGAACCGGACCGAAGCATCACCCACGAACCGCTCCACCATGGTCACCACGAGCCGACCACATGTGAGGACCCACGAGCCGAGGAAGCTGACCACGAATCGGAGCCTTGGAGTACCACGAGCTGACGTGGAAGAACACGAGCCGAGTACGACGTCACGAGCCGCGAGCCGAAGGAGGATCACGAGCCGGTCTTTGAGCATGGACAGCGAACGGACTGAATGGAAGCTTGGAGCTACGAACTGAAGAGTCACGAACGAGAAGAGACCAAAACCCGAGATGCAAAGGTTGTTCAAATAGGAAGTAAGAACTCAGGATCCAGATGGGAACCAACGAGTTAAATTCGTGATTGGACTTTGCTGCGGGACGTGTGCAAAGGGGTTGTCAATATCTACAGCTTTGGTTCACCCCCAAGAGATGGATTATCGGCTATGGATCAGCGCAATGGGACCGTTAAGGCTCCTAAGGGCAAGTGATCGTAGCATTGCTATGAGTCAGTGCAGTGGAGTCGTAACAACTCCAAAGGGGCAAAGTTGACATAGCAAGGGAATTAGTGGCTGTGGATCAATGCAATAGAATCATTACGACTCCCAAGGGCAAGGTGATCACAGCAAAGTACTGGGTGGCCAAAGTGGTGGATATCGTATGCTTTACGCACTGAGTGAGAGATGTGAGGTTGATTGCTATGATTGATATTTGCTATCACCATGACATGCACACCCCCATTTTATCTTTACACTTTATGTTAGTGTTACCTTAGAGTACTGTACATCTTGTTGTGCTAACTCTTTGGTTGCAGGTCCAGGTTCAGGTATGATTTACTTATACATGTTGTTTTGTTCTGTTTTGCTGCTTATCGCTCATACCAGACTTTTGTCTGACCCAGAGTTTTATGTCTCTTCTTATTACTCTAGGTGCTCCTAAACAAGCAGACTAGAGACATGTTAGATGGTATGCACGAGTAGCTGATCCGGAGACGAGCAGGAGGCTCCCACGTACTATTACATATATTCTCTCTGTGTTGTTGCTGGTCACTACTTTGGGTATTAGTAGTGTACCTTTTCTTTCTTCTGCTTTGGAGACAGTATTTTGAAGTTGTAATAATGATGTTGGATCATAAGCTGTATTTTGGATTTCGCTGCTATGATGGTTATGGTTTAGTTTTCAGCTTATGCGCTGTCTCGCCTGTTTTATGTCAAAGTTATGTTATTATTATATTTTATTCCATGCGCTGTGAGATATACTACAGGTTTCTTTGGTAGTTTATAGTTTTAAACCCTTTTTCTTTAGCGACCGTCCCGTGCTAGCCGGACATCGGTATAACGCATTTCGGGGAAATGTCAGCTGGTTCGGGGCGGGCCGTCACATTTGGTATCAGAGCCTAGGTTGCGTAGTTAACCTAGAGGAAGACATCAAGGAGAGATAGTATATGAATATGAGAGCGCATATTTGTGATATTTTGGTTCTCAAAAGTTATATATATATATATATATATATATATATATATACTATTAGTATATCTAAGGATGAAGTCGCACTGCACTGGCACCACTATGGAGATGGTTAATTGTTTTCTCTTTACAGATTAGACGATGAGCCGAAATATGAGGAGAACGGGATTAGGGGCTAACAATAGGAATGCCCGTGACATGAGGACGATGTTCACTACCTTCATGAGAGAGATGCTTAGGGATGTTCAGGGAGCAGTTCCTAATGCTGCTGATGGTGGTGGTGCAGTAGTGCAGGAGCCTAGGGCCGATTTCGCCAAGCTCTGCAATGATTATACCACTCTTGGTGGGAAGCCGTTCCACGGAACGGAGTCGGCTACGGAAGTTCAAGATTGGCTCGATAGTTGTGAGCGTATCTTCGAGGATTTGGGGATTGAGGATGCAATGAAGAGAAAACTAGCATCGCGTCAACTGCAAGGACGGGCTATGAATTGGTGGAATGCTATTAAAGCAGCTACTCCAGAAGATCAAGTTACTTGTAATCAGTTTAAGACTCGCTTCAGTGATAAGTTTATCCCAGCTGCTCAGAAATCAGAATTGTTTAGGAAGTTTTTGGAGCTTAAGCAGAATGGTAGGGCAGTTTCGGAGTATTTTGCTGAATTTGATACTTTATCGAAGTATGGGTTATCTCTTATTGATACTGCCGAGAAGAAGAACAAGAAGTTCATAAATGGCTTAGATGAGTACTTGGGGGAAAGGCTTATCAACCACATAGATGAGACGCTTGAGTCTATTGTGAGGAAAGCATTGAGATCAGAGAGCCTTTGTCCTAAGTCAAAGGCCGAGGTTGCAGTTGCATCTACAAGAGAGCCAAAGCCGCAGGCAAGCGGTGGAGGCAAGAATAATTCTCAGAATAAGAGGAAGAAGAATCAGACCATGGATGGTCAGAAAAAGAAAGACAAGAAAGATGTTGAGTGTTATAGCTGTGGAAAGAAGGGACACTATGCTAAGGATTGTAGGGCCAAGCCAGCGGACAGGGAGTGTTTCAACTGTGGCCAAGTGGGACATCTCAAGGATAAATGTCCACAACCTCTTAAGAGAAGCAGATCGTGAAAGCATATGCTATCAACGCTGTTCCTTCTTCGTCGAATGCCCCCAACTGCGGCGTACAAGGGAAAGGGCGTCGTTATTCAAGGTATGCTTTCTGTTTATGATGTTCCTGTTCAAGTTTTATTTGATACTGAAGCTTCCCATTCCTTCGTATCTAGTGACCTGGTAGATAGGTTGGAATTGGAACCCGAGCTTGTCGATAGACCTTTAGTTGTGACAAACCCGATTGGTGATTCGACTAGCCTTAGTATGATTAGTCGGAATTTGGTTTTGTCGTGTCATGGATGCATTTTTGTTTGTGATTGCTTTGTTTTGGGCTTTATTGGGTTTGGCATTATTTTAGGAGTCGATTGGCTCCAAAGGTATGGGGTGGTGGACTGTGAGGGGTCTTCGGTGACCATTAGAGCGGATGATGGGCGGAGGGTACTGCTTGGTAGCCTACCTAGTGATGGGGTGATGGCTAGTTTTCTAAATTCTCTCGACATCCCGCATGGTGAGTTGTCAGATGTGCCTATTGCTGGCGAGTATCCGGACATCTTCGAGGAAGTGACCGGACTTTCACCACACCGAGAGATTGAGTTTCGGATTGATTTAGTGAAAGATGCCAGATCTATAGTGATGCTTCTTCGTCGTATGGCGCCAAGGGAGCAGCAAGAGCTTGGGGTGTAAGTAAGCGATCTTTTGAAGAAGGGATTTATCCGAAGAAATGTTTCCGAGTGGGGAGCATCAGTTGTATTTGCTACGAAAGCGGATGGTTCCCTTCAGTTGACATGCCTTTTGGTCAAAGCAGTCACACGTCAGATGTTTAGTGAGCACCGCACTCAAGCATCAAAAAGCACAAGGCAGTTGGGTCGAAGTCGCGTCGCAAACATATAGAAACCCGAAGCCTCCACGGATTCCTTCACGTCACATCCAGAAACTTCGACTACCTCGACAGCATGATTTTCGCCTCATCCACTATCAATTTCGCACCTCACCAGTGGGGTCGAAATTTCGCACCCCACCAGTGGGGTCGAAAATTTCGAACCCCACAGGTGGGTTCAAAATTTTGAACCCCTTGGTGGGTTCGAAATTTCGAACCCCCTGGTAGGTTCGAAATTTCGACCCCCGGGCAGGGGGTGCGAAATTTCGAACCCGCACCAAGAGGTGCGAATTTTCTGCACATGGTCTTGTTTGGGTGCGAAAATGGCTCTTGTGGGTCCCTCTGCTCACCTACTCCCACCTACCCTCCTTCCTATAAATACCCCAAGCCTTGGTCTTCATTTGGATGCTTCTCCCTTGGAATATTTGGACCTTGAGAGCTTCAAACACTCATTAATGGCTTCCAACACCTCCACCATGGCCATGGGAGATGAGATAGATAATTAAAACATGACATGCATGTTTTCCTTCAACACTTGAAGACTAGCAAGCCTTGCTACACCGCCTCTAGACCTATTGGACATTAAAGCCTACCTTGCCTATAGTTGACCAAGTCAACTCATTCCAACGAAGAAGAAGGACAACTTAGTCAAAGTTCATCATATATATAGCTTTGTACACAAATATTGTAACATCTTTTGTAATCGATCAAAGATATGATGAATGAGAATTATAAAGTGGACGTAGACGTTCGTGCTGAACCACTATTAAAGCTGTCTCCTCGCATTTACACTATTTACTGCTTATTCTGATAATTGTTTACACTCACACATTGGGTGTTGGCGTGCGGACAATTTTGCTCGTCAACACCTTCGATTGTGCGTAGACTACCGCGAGTTGAACAAGGTGATGAGGGAGAATAAGTATCCTCTTCCACGGATAGATGATTTGTTTGATCAGTTGAGTGGAGCAAGAGTGTTCTCCCAGTTGGATCTCGCGATAGGTTTTCATCAGCTCCGAGTAGCAAGTGAGAGTATTCCTAAAACGGCATTTCGGACATCATCTGGATTTTATGAGTGGTGGGTCATGCCATTCGGGTTGACCAATGCACCATCATATTTTGTGGATCTCATGAATAGGGTATCCAGGGATCAGTTGAATAAGTTTGTTCTTGTATTCATGGACGATATCTTGGTTTACTCGAGGACGGAGGAAGAACACAAGGAACATTTGAGGACAGTGATGGAGGTGTTGAGGAAGAACACAAGGAACATTTGTAGGTCAGTGATGTTGCCCAACTTATTAGCTTCAATTTCTTAATACAAAATGTACATTTCTAGCAGTTGATTTTGATGGTTGTGCCTTAATTAGAAAATAGAATAGCACGTTATGCTTTGTATTCCGGAAGGTAAAACAACTCGTTGATGATAAACTATTACAAAGTAGGGCTGTAAATTGTGAGACACACAAATACAAATTAAATCAACAGACACAAATATGTGAAATGATAATATACCCAAGGTTTTAAATCTCGGATCGCGTATCGTCTTGGGAATTATAGAGACTTGATCTCGTATCGGAGAAGATATCGGATGAGATGCGTTTACGTCAAAAAGGACACAAACACCAAATGGTGCAAATGTGCACTTCACCAATGAGGGTTAGAAATTAAAAGAGCCACAATCGCAAAATAAAAGCAAAAAGTAAGAGACAAGAGGTTTTATAGTGGTTCGATTCGAGATGAATCTACGTCCACTTTTCAATCACTTCTAATTATGTTGTTTTGCTTTACAACATTCATGAAGTCTCTCATACATTCCATTTACGTCCATTCTCTCTTTTTATAGCAATTTTCCACACTATTCTCTCTTTTAGCTTTAGATCGCACTTGTATTTGGACAAAAATAGATTAGATCTCGTGATTAGATGATTTTCCTTAACCTCTCCGTGAGATTAACGGTAGATCCGAGGTTTTAGAGAGGATTAATGGCGGTTGGATTGCATTGGAATCGAGTTAGAGCTACTTTGAATGGATGATGGACTTGATTTGATCTTCATGAGGTTGGAGAAGTGATGTTGGATCCATGGAAGCCATTAGAGAAGTTGTAGGTGAGCTTTGAGTTTGGCGGCACCTCCTTCAAGCAATGAATTTTCCCTCCTCCTCTCAAATGAATTATGAGGAGTATTTATAGGAAGTTTTGGTGAGGAGTGGCGAAGTTGTAAATTAGGATGTATAGTTGGCGCATGGTTGGCATACGGTTGACGCATGGTTGGCATACGGTCGGTCGGTCGAAAAATGAGGTACCGATCGACCTTCTCTTGTACTGGAGCCAGCCTGTTATTTGCATACCCGTCGCCTCATAAAAGCTCGACACCGATCGGTGTTCAAAATGTATAGCACCGACCGCTATATTATATAATGCAATGCCACGTGTAGTCCACCTGCTTATGTATTCATCCAAAGTTTGGAATGTGGGCTCAGAATTTATGTCAATGCCATTTTGGCATTTAGTGTTGGACCATTTCTATATTAGTAACGTGGCCTCTCCCTTCTACCTGCAAACATTAACGTAATATTATGCTCTTTTCTTTTGTTCTTATGGAAAGTATGGACATAGTAATTACACAAAATGCCACTTATTTGTAGCTTTATGTTATTCTGTATCGAACGCCTACTCAAAAAGAAACACCGACCGGTCTAAGAATGCTAGTACCGACCAGTTGAACTCGTTGCACTGATCGCTTCATTTTTAATACCGACCGACCGGTATCTAGAGGAGCTGACCGATCGGTGCTTGGAGAAGCTGACCGACCGGTGTCCAGAGGTGCTGACTGACCAGTTACTGATGATGACGCTTGACCGCCCGGTGGAGACTGGAGCAAGGTTTGATACAATGCACCCATAATGTTCGTCAGAATGTTTGAATGAACTTTTACTAGTTAACACTTGCCCCTCGGAGCCTGTATTTTTTATTGCAAGAGATGCGGGCTTCGAAATGAGCATTGACATTGTTACACTTTGCATTGATATCCAGTTACAGCCTTTTGCTTTGCTATGTCGGATCATGCTTTGGATTCATATGTTTCGTATTACCTGCTCTATAATTAAAACGAGAACTTGCACGATTTTGGATTTATACTTCACCATCGACCGTCCACATCGATAGTGGGTTAGTTAATCATTAAAAACGAATTTTTCTCTGAATTGAATAGGGTGTTTGCACATGATTATACTACTCGACGATTTATAACTCATCAAATCATTATCTGCACAAACACGATATTCTAATTCGCATTGACGCTCGAGATTAACTAATCGACTAAAGACGACTGTGGATCTCGAACGTTATTGTTTCAATGACTTATATGATGGTCGATATTTCACACTTGGAAAATATGTATTGGTAATTTATCCTTCGCTTCTCTTTGGAGAAGGATTGGGTATTTTGCCCCTGGCTTAGGAGATTGTTATTGCATTTGGTACTTCCTGATTCTGACGATCAATCGGGTGTCCCGGAGAGGACTTTGGTTAGAACCCCAATGTTTGTCGTTATCGCATCAGGTACTTCCTGATTCTGACGATCAATTGGGTGCCCCATAGAGGACTTTGGTTAGAACCCCAATGTTTGTCGTTATCGCATCAGGTACTTCCTGATTCTGACGATCAATTGGGTGCCCCCAGAGAGGACTTTGGTTAGAACCCCAATGTTTGTCGTTATCACTTCAGGTACTTCCTCATTCTGACAATCAATTAGGTGCCCCCGGAGAGGACTTTGGTTAGAACCCCAATGTTTGTTGTTATCGCATCTGGTACTTCCTGATTCTGACGATCAATTGGGTGCCCCCGGAGAGGACTTTGGTTAGAACCCCAATGTTTGTCGTTATCGCATTAGGTACCACCAGATTCTGACGATCCATTGGGTGCCCCCGGAGAGGACTTTTGTTAGAACCCTAATGTTTGTCGTTATCGCATCAGGTACTTCCTGATTCTGACAATCAATTGGGTGCCCCGGATAGGACTTTGGTTAGAACCCCAATGTTTGTCGTTATCGCATCAGGTATGTCCTGATTCTGACGATCAATCGGGTGCCCCCGGAGAGGACTTTGGTTAGAACCCCAATGTTTGTCGTTATCGCATCAGGTACTTCCTGATTCTGACAATCAGCCGGGTGCCTTCGGAGAGGACTTTGGTTAGAACCCCAATGTTTGTCGTTATCGCATCAGGTATGTAATGACCCATATTTTTAACTGTCGAATAATTAATTTATTTAATTATTTAAATATCGTTTTGGCGATATCGATGACCTGAATTAAATAAAAATGAATATTTAATTAATATTAAATAATAGAATAATATATTACAATGTCGAAATAGTCAAAAATAGCTGAATTCACAATATAGTGTGAGTTGGATTATATATAAGGTATAATTCAGTTTAGTATTGAATTAGAATGGTGAATATATTATATGAATGCCATTTGAATGTATAATTTATATTATAATTATAATCGAGCTCGAAATGGCGCGGCAGTTCGCTATTTGGCGATTCGAACTTTAAACGAGTATACAGAATCCGTTTTAAATCGGATTTCTGTGAAACAAGAAACGGTCAAAGCTGGTAAAGTATATTTTTCTAATAGAACAGAAAAATCAGGATTTTGTCGTGTAGATTTTGATTTATGTCCAAATCAAGTTTTAGAAAAGTAGCTATGGAATTCCTTTATAATTTATAACGATATATATAAGGAATTTCATTATAAATCGAATATCGATTTAATCAGGATTTGAAATATCGAGTTGTAAATCCATATATATATTACGGAGCCGTATGATATTCTATTGTGAATATATACGATAATATAAGTTTATTAACATTTAATTTAATTATTTTTAAATATATTTAATATTTAAATGGTCTATTTAGAGCTTCAGAAAATAGCAGTTTTTGCAAACGAACTCCGTTTTCAATGAAACTAATTTTGTTGTACCCATAAGGTCAAATTATTGTTAGATGTCAACTTTCGTGATTTTTAGAGTCAGTATGTGGCCGTACGAGATTTTAATGTGAAAAACAGTCGATAAGTTGACCTTTAAAAATACGCCGTGTGAGCAAACGGAGTCGGAATTCGACGAAACCAGTTTCGTTGGGTCCGTAATGTCGAACTGTAGCTGTTTGTCCATTTTCGTGATTTTTAGGTATTGTATGTGCTCGTAGGAATTTTTATAGGACAATACAAATAACGGTGGCTTAGAAACAAATTAAATAATCGAATATAAAAATAATAAAATTTTCCTATATAATATCCTTAACTTCTTCTAACCTAAGTCTATTCATTCCCACTGGTAAATCATAAACCCGCCGTCAGTTTTTCCTCCTAACTCAAAACGCGATCTTTGAAAATATCAAACAAATCAAAGGAAATTTGTAAAAATCCAAGACAAGTATAATCAGCTTTCTGGTGAAGTGCTCTTCAGTTTGGCGTGGGTTTTATTGGGTTCGATACCCTGTACGTTCGCAGTAGAAGTAACAGCGGCATCTAGGGTTTTCATTTTTGCTGGATATGAAGCATCGATCTGAGTTTAAGTATTGGATTGAGATTTTTGATAGGATTTAGCAGCTCGCCTGAGGTGTTGGGTGATTTCGAGCACAAAGAAGTCGCTCGATGTCTGGTTCTTGCGAGAACACCTGTAGCACGGAACTCGAACGACTGGTGCGAGTTTGACGTTGTTAATATGATGAGGAAGAGAATGGAAGAGGATAATTTCGGTGGTATTAGTTGGATAATTATTAAGGGAAGATGGAGATGGATGGAACTGAAATTCGAAAATAATTTTTGCTGAAGCCTGAGGAAATGCAACGTATTGGATGGGTAGAAGGGTTTTTGTTGGAGGCGGGTCTGAAAACCAGTGGGCCAAAGTTTTAAAATTGGGTAAAGCCCAATCACTTGAGTATTTAATTTAAAACTATTTAAATAGTTATATAAGCTTGTAAAATAAATATCTTATTCATATGTAATCAGAATTCCAAAAAACAAGATCCATTGGGATCGTATGGACGGACACTACACAATGGAACTGACTGGGAGCGAATCAGAGCTCGTTACAATTTATAGAAAAATAAATTGTCCATCTGAATCAAGCGATTCATTGTTAACGATGATCGTCCAATGTGAGTAAATCTCACTAACTCTGAACAGTTTTATATTTTTATAACGTATTTATAGAACTGTTAAATGATGATTGACTACTGTGTGTTGACTGTTTGGTTGAATTGCTTATGTATTGGTTGAAATTATAGATAACGATATATATATAAATCGTTAATCGAATATTGATTCTGTTTATCAGAAAATTTTATATTCGTGTTACTTATGTTGTTTAACATCTGTGATGCAGGGGAACAGGTTGAAGGGACCCAACTGGGTTCCTCAATATATAAAATAATGTTTTGTTCCATATATTGTGATATGTGATGTGATATATAATCTGTTGTTGATTATGTGTGTTTGATGATATTGATCATGGTTATATGGTATTTTAAATAAAATAAGAAATACTGGAAAGTAAAAAGGGAATTTTCAAAACGTATATTGAAAATGAAATATTTATAAAATCATAGGATTTTATAATAGGAATATTTATTTAGAAAATAAATAGAATTGAAAGGAAAATCATTTATGTAACACCCCGCCTCCGCCAGGGTGGCTCTTGCAAGCACTCTGACTTTGGTGGGGCGTTTGAATCGGGTAAACATGCATAATGATATATCAAGGAAGAACAAGAACATAAATATATATGTAAACAGAGTAAACAAGATAAGTAAAACAGTGGAAGATTTTCATAACTACTTCAAAACACAAGTCAGTTACAACATGCTTTCCAAATAAAAGTGTCTAGATAAAACATCATAAACAGGAAAACTGAAATACATAAATGCTATCCCCAAAATAGTGATAAACCATAGCCAGCTTCATGTAGGAACCGTACATGAGCCAAAAACTCCCACAAGCAACGATCGATCAGATGTCCAAGCTAAGCTGCACTGTTCCCACCCTGAGAACCTGGGGGGGGGGGGGGGGGAACGGAAGAAAAGAAGCGAAAGAAAACAGGTCAGTCAAAAAGACTGAGTAAGCTCTACTACCATCAGTCCATAAACTATAAATTTAACTGGCATGATGTAAACCGAGATGAACATGAAGATAACAACATACCGACATGATGATTAACTAACAGGATAAAGGTGTCGTCGCATAATCAGGATTAAGTCTTGCACCACAGGTGTACTAGCAAACTAACATGACTTGAATAAACAAGTATTGATCCCTTGGCCCAAGCTTTGGCCCAATAACATGAGGTGACCCGAATAATACGGTCTATTCGATCGGCTCCCTAAGCCTAACTCGTCACGTGTTGGTGTCAATACGGCTAAAACATAATTGTAGTCAGACTGTGCTGGGTCCACCCTTCGGGTGTATCAAGCCCTAGGGTGTCAACCCCTGGACACCATAAACATGAGTGCACAGTCTCAGCCTACTGGTACCCATGCTTGACTTCTCCGCTAACGGACTACGTGCACGGCCCTAGTCCGTCCGGAACTACATCGGCGTACCACACTGCCGTCGTTTTTGGTCCCTTACATCCAGCCCAGTAATCGTGCCTCCCTCCCTAGCCTGGTCCTTAGGGTCTTAATGATACAAACTTGGGATTACTGCTGGAATGGGCCCCCCGT
Organism: Allium sativum; assembly: GCA_030737875.1. Classification (NCBI taxonomy): domain Eukaryota; kingdom Viridiplantae; phylum Streptophyta; class Magnoliopsida; order Asparagales; family Amaryllidaceae; genus Allium; species Allium sativum. Next base: position 314,963,833 of record CM060913.1, read on the forward strand.
TGCTAGGATTTTCTAGTGGGTTAAGTGTGGTTTAACCCCCTTTACTAATCATGGATTAACTTGGTTAAGTGTAACGATGAGTTCACAACTTAACCCCGATTAATCACCAACCCCAAATTGATTAAGTATAAAGTGGACCATGACTTAAACCCTAATCATGAGGCATTGATTAATTCATTAACGCACCCAACCTCTCACATTAGACTTTCGTTGTGGTTACCTGGGAAGATTTACACCACAATTAGGTCTAACCTCGGGTCTGAAAGTGCAACATGACCAACTACCCACATTAGACACCCGTTGTGGTTACCTGGGAAGATTTACACCACAATTAGGTCTAACCTCGAGTTGGCCATTTCATATTATCTAGTGTCATGTCCATTATGTTTCCAAAACATAATTACAAGTTAATTATTACTTGGGTAGACCTAACTTAATAGGTAAATTCCCAAGGGGTAGACCTAACTTAATAGGTAAATTCCCAATCTTAGATTTTCATGTGTTTTAAGTTTACCCAACCCCATGCAATCCCATCGCTTACATAATCGCCAAAGCGCATAAAGGATAGAAAGAGTGAACTTGGCATAATCATGACATGAAGGTGTTAAAGCCCCAAATTTAACATGGTGGCATATGAAATGTAAGAATGGCCACAAGTTCGCATAACATGTTAACATGTATAAATGTTCAACCCAAACTTGCATACTTAACTTGGCATACTTGCATACATATCATGTCATACTTGCAAAACACATTATGGCATACTTGCATACATACCATAGCATCATAAACATGCATATCATAGCCTCATAAACTTGCATATTATAGCCTAACTAACTTGCATATAATAACATCATAAACTTGCATATAATAGCATCATAAACTTGCATAACATTTTATGACATTCTTGCATACATATCATGGCAACTCAAACTTGCATCATACATTCAACTTTAGGGTTTAAAAAGATGGTAAGAGGCTTACAAATCCAAAAGAAGACACAAGTAACTAAAAGATTGAGAAAGCCCCAAATGCAAGCAAATAAAACCCAAATGAATGCTCCACTAAGAAAACCCTTGCCAAAAATCACCCAAAACTCCAAATTTGAAAATAAAGCTTGCAACTTGATGATGAATGCAAGCTAATGATCACTCATACAACTCAAAAATACTTGTATGCATGGAAAATTCTTCATAGAAATTATTTAGAGATTTTTGAATGAAAGTGGAGGCCATGAGAGGGTGGATTTTGCCATAGTTTAGTTGCTAGAATGAATAATGATGATTTAGGGTAGGGTTAGGGTCTTATTTATAGAAGATTAGGGTGTTTTTAGGCCTTTAGATCAACCCTAGGTTAGATTAGGGCCCTTAGATCCCGGAAGCTTCCAGAAAACCAGCCCAACATAGCCCAAACCCTCAAAATGGTGCACCAGGCCATTCTGTCCGGAATGACCTGGTCACCCCCTGTCGACAGCCATGTCGACAGGGCTGTCGACATGGGTCTGACCATGTCGACAGCCAAGTCGACAGGCCTGTCGACTTGGTTGGCCTGGCGGGAATTTTCCCGCCTAGCCTCCCAGGCCCGAAATTCGAAATCTGTTTTCGAATTTGAAATCTGTTTTAAACATGGAATTTTCTGAAAACTTCATTGAGCCTTAATCGGGTCATACGGACTCCGATTTACAAAATTTCGGACTCTATTTCGCGTATTTTTCCGAGACGAACGCAATGGCACAGCCCGTTTCCCTTGATTCTGATTTTAGAATTAAATTCTGCCTCGATTTATGTTATAACAGGTTATTTAAATTACGGGTTGTTACATTCTCCCCTCCTTAAAGGATTTCGTCCCCGAAATCTTCAAGTTAGGAAGAACGTATCCTACCATCCAACATCCATCTACTCAGAACATCATCCACGAGCAATCATTGTCCTTACGAGATTCTAAATGTTGTATGAACATATGCAAAGGTGTGTGTATATGTACTTATCTAATGCAAAGATCAATGCAAAGTATGTTAGTGAAATGTATCCACATGTATGCAAATCCCTAACATAATGTATAACATCTACATGTGTGCACATAACATACATCCATATGCAAAGTCCATGTGATAGCATAACATATTCATCCATGAATAAGCATAAACACTCATGCATATGCAATATGAGAAGTGTGTGAGCCGATCTAGTGCCTAAGGTGTATAATGCATCCACGAGTAACCACTTGCAAACACTTGCAACCATTTGCAAACATCAAGCATAACATGTCTCAAACACATGTTTCAACCAAAGGGTTTCTACCTAAGGTTCTCATGACACGATTAGCACGATAAACTAGATGAACTAGAGAAACATGGATAGCGAAAGAAAGATATGCTAACAAAGAAAAGAGATTGAGAGTGTACCCTCAAAAAGGAATGGATAAAGCCCACGCATCTTCTCTTCGGTCTCCCAAGTTGCGTCTTCTTCGGCTTCACCCCATTGAACCTTCACCAACTTGACCTCTCGATTCCTTAGCTTCTTGGTCTCCGTCCCCAAGATACGAATCGGAGCTCTTCTCAAGGTAGCCTCTTTCTCCACTTCCACATCTTCCAGAACACTTGGCTCAACAACCTCTGCTGATTCATGTAAACACTTCCGTAGTTGCGAGACATGGAAAACATTATGAACTCCAGCAAGCTTCTCGGGCAACTCCACTCTATAAGCCATCTGCCCGATCCTCTCTATAATAGGGAATGGTCCAACAAACCTCGGTGCTAACTTCCCAACGGCTCCAAATCGGACCACATTCCGCAAAGGAGAAACCTTCACGAAAACCATATCCCCAACATCAAACTCCAAATCAGACCTCCGCTTATCAGCATAGGACTTCTGTCGGTCTTGGGCCGCTTTCATCCGTCTCTGAATCAACTCGACCTTCTCGGATGTATCTCTGATCATATCAGGCCCAAGTATAAGCTCATCAGTCGTCTCCCACCAACAAGTAGGTGACTTGCACGGCCTCCCATATAAAGCCTCAAATGGTGCCATCCCTATGCTCGCCTGATAACTGTTATTATATGCAAACTCAACGAGAGGAAGATGGTCTTCCCAAGTACCACCAAAATCCAGAATGCAAAGTCTCAACAGATCCTCGAGTACTCTATTCACCCTTTCGGTTTGACCGTCCGTCTGTGGGTGATAAGCCGTACTTAGATTCAACCTTGTCCCCATAGCTTCCTGCAAACTATGCCAGAACTGACTTGTGAAGATTGGGTCTCGGTCACTGACTATACTAGAAGGGACTCCATGTAGTCTCACAATCTCACGAAGATATACAGACGCTAGCCAAGATGCAGTCCTCTTGCTCTTCACTGGAATAAAATGAGCACTCTTCGTAAGTCTATCCACAATAACCCAAATGCTTGTATTCCCCTTCCTTGATCTTGGTAGTCCATCGATAAAATCCATGGAAATACTCTCCCACTTCCATAGCGGAACATCTAGAGGATGCAATAGCCCACCGGGCTTCTTCGATTCGGCTTTAACTTGCTGGCAAATGATACATCTAGAGACAAACTCAGCCACATCCTTCTTCATCCCCGGCCAAAAGAAACTGCGCTTCATATCTTTATACATCTTGTCTCCGCCTGGATGTATAGTCAACTTAGAGCGATGCGCTTCTTCAAGGACTTTTCTCACTAAATCTTCCACCATTGGGACACAAAGTCTCCCATCTCTCCTCAGCCAACCCTTGTCATCAATAGAATATCGAGCGAGATGTCTAGAAGTCTCTCCTCGAATCAGCTTATCCACAATCTCCACTATCTGAGGGTCTTCTTTCTGCGAAGCCCCAACTTGATCAAGAAGGGTAGGTCTGAGGTCCAGTGATGCTAAAGAACCGGTCGTCGACTCAACCGCCAAAGAGAAATCAAAGGTTGCCACATACTCTAAATTCTTCATCTCAACAAATAGAGGACTCAGGGTCAACCTTTTTCTACTCAAAGCATCTGCTACAACATTCCCCTTGCCAGGGGTGTAAGCTATCTCAAAATCGTAGGACGCCAAGAATTCCATCCATCTTTGTTGCCTCAGGTTCAGATCCTTCTGTGAAAAGAGGTACTTCAAAGACTTATGATCTGTATATAACTCGAATCTCTCTCCCAGAAGATAATGGCGCCAAGCCTTGAGTGCATATACAATCGCCGCCAACTCTAAGTCATGAGTAGCATAATTCTTCTCATGCACCTTGAGTTGTCTACCGCCAAAGCATATCACTCTTCCTTCCTGCATTAAAACAGCTCCTAACCCCGTGCCACATGCATCGGTATATACTGTAAACAACTTCCCTCCATCGGGCAAAGCTAGAACAGGTGCTGATGTGAGAGCTCTCTTGAGTTTCTGGAATGCAAGCTCGCACTCTAAGTCCCAAGCAAAAACTAAGTTCTTCTTCGTCAACTTAGTGAGAGGAGCGGATATCTTCGCGAAGTTCTCAATGAACTTCCGGTAAAATCCTGCAAGACCTAGAAAACTCCTTACTTCGGTTGCATTCCTCGGAGTCTTCCAATCCTGAACTGCAATTACCTTAGCGGGATCCACCGCTAAGCCTTGCTTAGACACTATATGCCCAAGAAATCTGACTTCCCTTCTCCAAAAGTGACACTTGGAGAACTTGGCCTTCAACTGATGCGCTCTAAGCGTATCCATCACCTCCATGAGATGCCTTGCGTGCTCTTCCTCATCCTTAGAGAAGATCAGAATATCATCTACGAAGACCACGACAAACTTGTTCAAGAACTCCCTGAACACCCTACTCATCAAGTCCACGAAATATGCGGGTGCATTCGTCAAGCCGAACGGCATGACTAGCCATTCGAAGAATCCATATGGAGTTCTGAATGCAGTCTTGTCTATACTATCTTCAGCTACCCTGAGCTGATGGAATCCAGTAGCAAGATCAAGCTGAGAGAAAACAGAAGCACCAACCAGCTGGTCAAAGAGAACGTCGATCCTCGGTAACGGGTGTCTGTTCTTCTTAGTCAGCTTATTCAACTCTCGATAGTCCACACAAAGTCGAAGAGAACCATCTGCCTTGGTAGCAAACACCACAGGCGCTCCCCATTCAGATATACTTCGTCTGATGAAGTTCTTCTCAAGCAACTCTTTCACTTGCTTACTTAACTCCCGTCTTTCACGCGGAGCCATGTGCCGAACGGGCAAAGAAACCGGCTTTGCATTATCCACCAGATAAATGCGGAAATCAATCTCTCGCTTAGGAGGCAACCCCCTAACTTCATCAAAAACATCTGGATAATCTCGGACCACTCTCACAGACTGAAGAGTTTCCTCTGACGAGTCAAGCGATTCAAGATAGCACAACATGACGGGACCTCTCGGATTACAAGAAATTTCTAGGGTGTTCCCGAGGCGAGTCACGAGCCTCACAACCCTATGCTCACAATCAAGGATAGCTCCATATCGGGACAGCCAATCCATGCCAAGAATCAATCCGTATCCCCTGAAACCAAGAACATACGCACTACACGAGAACTCTACACTCAGTATAGAGATCCTCAAATCCTCACATAACATAGACAGATGGGCGGAACCCCCAATAGGATTTGAGACACAGACGGGATCATCTACCAAGCTAGTACTAAGGTGCAAACTATCAACAAGATCAGATGAGATAAAGCTATGCGATGCACCAGAATCAAATAAGGTACGAACTGGAAAATCAGAAATATATACAAGGCTTTCAACAGAAATACTACCTCGATTGGGAACTGGAGCGGCATTGAGAGCATGAACTTGCCCTCCTGATGGTCCAGCACGCTGAGTCTGACCCTGGCCTTGCCCTCGCTTCTTCGGGCAGTCTTTGCTGAAATGTCCAGTCTCACCACAGAAAAAGCACTCACCATTCTTCCTTTTCCTCTTCCTACAATCCTTGATAAGATGTCCATCAGAACCGCAGTAATGGCACTTCCCCTTGCTGTTATTGCCCTTGTTGTTGTTCCCCTTGTTGTTGTTCCCCTTGTTGCCTTGACCTTTGTTCTTGTTCTGATTGCCTTGACTGCTTTGACCACTTGAACTACCCTGATTTCCCTTCCACTGGGAATCAATCCTCTTGGCTTGAGTATCATTCAACTTGATCTCTTTCTTGCCATCTTCCTGAAGAAATGCCATATTAACCAAGCTCTCATACGTGGCCCCATGGGGAACATGTGACATAGCCAATGCCTGCAACGGCTCATTCAATCCTCTAGCAAAACGAAGAGCCTTCTTCTCAGGAGTATTCACCATATCCAAGCCAAAACGAGCTAACTGATTGAACTTGTTCACATATTCTTTGACAGACATATCTCCTTGTTTCAAAGCTATGAACCTCTCCATTTGCAAATTCTGCTCAGCAGAAGATAGAAACTTAATCATAAATCTGGCCCTAAAATCGGCCCAATCCTTAACAGGCCTAGTACCATTGGTGACTTCCCACCAATGAGCGGCTTCATCCTTCATAAGCCAAACCGCCAACAAGATCTTCCTCTGATCATCTAACCCAAAGATAGCAAACAAATCCTCAGTCTCTTTCAACCAATTCCCGGCCTCTACAAAAGTCTCGGTGCCTTGAAAGTTCTTGCCACCCATTGCTTTGAAATCCTTGCAAGTCTTCGTGAAGTTAGCTTGAGGATGCTGAGGGGGAGGAGGAACCTCAACGACAGGGGGAGGAGGAGGAGGAACCTCAGCGACAGGAGGAGGAGGAACATTAACCACTGGAGGAGGAGTAACATTTGCGGGGCCGTCTCCGGCCGCCCTAGCCTCCAAAAGTCTCCTATACCATACGGGTACTTGCACTCCCTCCGGAATAACAAAGTTATCAGCCATACTGAAATGAAGAAAAAGATAGATTCAGAATGGAGAAAACGAAAGGAATTTTTGCTAATGGCTTTTTGGGGAATAGCCTTTAAAAATAAACTAGGCTTTTCTTTGGAAAATACTTTATACTTAGTTTTGAAAATAGTTTTCCAAAAGTTTCAAAAACCTTTTTGTCCTTTCTCGTAAACCATATGCTCCGATACCAAATGTAACACCCCGCCTCCGCCAGGGTGGCTCTTGCAAGCACTCTGACTTTGGTGGGGCGTTTGAATCGGGTAAACATGCATAATGATATATCAAGGCAGAACAAGAACATAAATATATATGTAAACAGAGTAAACAAGATAAGTAAAACAGCGGAAGATTTTCATAACTACTTCAAAACACAAGTCAGTTACAACATGCTTTCCAAATAAAAGTGTCTAGATAAAACATCATAAACAGGAAAACTGAAATACATAAATGCTATCCCCAAAATAGTGATAAACCATAGCCAGCTTCATGTAGGAACCGTACATGAGCCAAAAACTCCCACAAGCAACGATCGATCAGATGTCCAAGCTAAGCTGCACTGTTCCCACCCTGAGAACCTGGGGGGGGGGGGGAACGGAAGAAAAGAAGCGAAAGAAAACAGGTCAGTCAAAAAGACTGAGTAAGCTCTACTACCATCAGTCCATAAACTATAAATTTAACTGGCATGATGTAAACCGAGATGAACATGAAGATAACAACATACTGACATGATGATTAACTAACAGGATAAAGGTGTCATCGCATAATCAGGATTAAGTCTTGCACCACAGGTGTACTAGCAAACTAACATGACTTGAATAAACAAGTATTGATCCCTTGGCCCAAGCTTTGGCCCAATAACATGAGGTGACCCGAATAATACGGTCTATTCGATCGGCTCCCTAAGCCTAACTCGTCACGTGTTGGTGTCAATACGGCTAAAACATAATTGTAGTCAGACTGTGCTGGGTCCACCCTTCGGGTGTATCAAGCCCTAGGGTGTCAACCCCTGGACACCATAAACATGAGTGCACAGTCTCAGCCTACTGGTACCCATGCTTGACTTCTCCGCTAACGGACTACGTGCACGGCCCTAGTCCGTCCGGAACTACATCGGCGTACCACACTGCCGTCGTTTTTGGTCCCTTACATCCAGCCCAGTAATCGTGCCTCCCTCCCTAGCCTAGTCCCTAGGGTCTTAATGATACAAACTTGGGATTACTGCTGGAATGGGCCCCCCGTTGCTAGGATTTTCTAGTGGGTTAAGTGTGGTTTAACCCCCTTTACTAATCATGGATTAACTTGGTTAAGTGTAACGATGAGTTCACGACTTAACCCCGATTAATCACCAACCCCAAATTGATTAAGTATAAAGTGGACCATGACTTAAACCCTAATCATGAGGCATTGATTAATTCATTAACGCACCCAACCTCTCACATTAGACTTTCGTTGTGGTTACCTGGGAAGATTTACACCACAATTAGGTCTAACCTCGGGTCTGAAAGTGCAACATGACCAACTACCCACATTAGACACCCGTTGTGGTTACCTGGGAAGATTTACACCACAATTAGGTCTAACCTCGAGTTGGCCATTTCATATTATCTAGTGTCATGTCCATTATGTTTCCAAAACATAATTACAAGTTAATTATTACTTGGGTAGACCTAACTTAATAGGTAAATTCCCAAGGGGTAGACCTAACTTAATAGGTAAATTCCCAATCTTAGATTTTCATGTGTTTTAAGTTTACCCAACCCCACGCAATCCCATCGCTTACATAATCGCCAAAGCGCATAAAGGATAGAAAGAGTGAACTTGGCATAATCATGACATGAAGGTGTTAAAGCCACAAATTTAACATGGTGGCATATGAAATGTAAGAATGGCCACAAGTTCGCATAACATGTTAACATGTATAAATGTTCAACCCAAACTTGCATACTTAACTTGGCATACTTGCATACATATCATGTCATACTTGCAAAACACATTATGGCATACTTGCATACATACCATAGCATCATAAACATGCATATCATAGCCTCATAAACTTGCATATTATAGCCTAACTAACTTGCATATAATAGCATCATAAACTTGCATATAATAGCATCATAAACTTGCATAACATTTTATGACATTCTTGCATACATATCATGGCAACTCAAACTTGCATCATACATTCAACTTTAGGGTTTAAAAAGATGGTAAGAGGCTTACAAATCCAAAAGAAGACACAAGTAACTAAAAGATTGAGAAAGCCCCAAATGCAAGCAAATAAAACCCAAATGAATGCTCCACTAAGAAAACCCTTGCCAAAAATCACCCAAAACTCCAAATTTGAAAATAAAGCTTGCAACTTGATGATGAATGCAAGCTAATGATCACTCATACAACTCAAAAATACTTGCATGCATGGAAAATTCTTCATAGAAATTATTTAGAGATTTTTGAATGAAAGTGGAGGCAATGAGAGGGTGAATTTTGCCATAGTTTAGTTGCTAGAATGAATAATGATGATTTAGGGTAGGGTTAGGGTCTTATTTATAGAAGATTAGGGTGTTTTTAGGCCTTTAGATCAACCCTAGGTTAGATTAGGGCCCTTAGATCCCGGAAGCTTCCAGAAAACCAGCCCAACATAGCCCAAACCCTCAAAATGGTGCACCAGGCCATTCTGTCCGGAATGACCTGGTCACCCCCTGTCGACAGCCATGTCGACAGGGCTGTCGACAGGGGTCTGACCATGTCGACAGCCAAGTCGACAGGCCTGTCGACTTGGTTGGCCTGGCGGGAATTTTCCCGCCTAGCCTCCCAGGCCCGAAATTCGAAATCTGTTTTCGAATTTGAAATCTGTTTTAAACATGGAATTTTCTGAAAACTTCATTGGGCCTTAATCGGGTCATACGGACTCCGATTTACAAAATTTCGGACTCTATTTCGCGTATTTTTCCGAGACGAACGCAATGGCACAGCCCATTTCCCTTGATTCTGATTTTAGAATTAAATTCTGCCTCGATTTATGTTATAACAGGTTATTTAAATTACGGGTTGTTACAATTTATAAAGAAAATAAGTTGTTATAAAAAGGAAACCGTTATGAAAAGGAAAACGTTATTAAAGGAAAATCTTTTTAGGTGGAGAAACATTATTAATAGGACATTTTTAAAGTGAAGAACCGTTATGAAAAGGAAAACGTTATTAAAGGGAAATCTTTTTAGGTGGAGAAACGTTATTAAAAGGACATTTTTAAAGTGAAGAACCGTTATGAAAAGGAAAGCGTTATTAAAGGGAAATCTTTTTAGGTGGAGAAACGTTATTAAAAGGACATTTTTAAAGTGAAGAACCGTTATGAAAAGGAAAACGTTATTAAAGGGAAATCTTTTTAGGTGGAGAAACGTTATTAAAAGGACATCTTTAAAGTGAAGAACCGTTATGAAAAGGAAAACGTTATTAAAGGGAAATCTTTTTAGGTGGAGAAACATTATTAAAAGGACATTTTTAAAGTGAAGAACCGTTACTAAAAGTAAATCTTTATAAATGAATAAATGTTATTAAAAGGGAAATCTTTATAAAGCGAATAAAGTTAGTTGAGTTAGAGTTAACCAGTTAGAGTTAATCAGTTAGAGTTAATCGGTTAGAGTTAACCAGTTAGAGTTGATCAGTTAGAGTAAACCAGTTAGAGTTAATCAGTTAGAGTTAACCAGTTAGGGTTAATCAGTTAGAGTTAACCAGTTAGAGATAATCAGTTAGAGTTAATCAGTTAGAGTTAAATCGAAATAGAGTTAAAGGAGTTAATCGAATATAGTTTATTCGAAGAGAGTTAAATCGAATATTAGTTATTCAAAAGAGAGTTAAATCGAATATTAGTTTATTCGAAAGGAGATTATCGAATATCGTTTATTCAATAAAGAGTAATCGATTATAGTTTATTCGAGAAGAGAGATAATTGAATAAGGTTATTCGAAAAGAGAAATTATCGAATATAGTTTATTCGAAAGAAGTTAAGTGATAAAGTTAATGAATTAAAGTTAACCGAGTTAAAATTAATGGAGTTAGGGCTATTTGATTTGAGTTAATCGAGTTAGATTTTTAAGTTCAGAAGTAGGGATTATAGCGTTATCGTTATAACCAATGTTTTTATATAATAATAGGATTCATAAACTGAATCCGAGAGTTGCGTAAGCAATGATTTGAGAAGAAACGGAGTTAAAGGAAATTAGAAACTAACCAGAATTAGTTAAGTTGAACGGTTTCCAAAGTATCGATCTGATGTTGGTTTCGGCCTTCGGGATTTATACTTAGGGGATTGTTCACTTACTAGTTTACAGTTAGGGACTGATGATTTTGAAAAGTTGATGAAACGTGAATGAGGATTGGAAATGTTTTCCAATGTTAATAACGTATATTTTCTAATTATAGAAAATAAGGAAATATGAATATATATATATATATATATATATATGGTTGATGATTGGATCGATAATTCCATTTGGAAATAAGATCGTTGTGTGTACACGGACATGTTTTCATTTGATAGTTAAATCACCGACTATCAAAGTTTGACCATTTTAACGTTGTTAATATGGAGAGATCAGTTGGATTCTTATCCGAAGAACCACTCCGTATTGGCAGTAGCATTGCGAATCAGATTATATAAAGAGATAATCAGAGACGGAGTAAAGTGCAAGGGCTTTTTCTATTAATAGAAATTGTGCCTTCGGTTTCGTTCAGTCCCAGAACGAATGTATATGGACGAATGTCTGACAGAGTATTTCCAATGACCGCATATGTTGGGCTGTACAGATATATATGGTGGCAACGGATTTATTCCCTTAGCATAATATCCAGAATATTTGTTTAAACCAAATTAATGATTAACGGATCTGATAATTGGCATTTAAAGTAATTTTGCTATCGATGGAAGATAAGAAATCGTAGCCTCAGGCCTCAACAACCGGGAAATGACAAAATTCGGGCAGGCAGCATGGCTAAATCGGTCGCTCCGAAGTAGGGTGTATAATCACCTATCTAGAGAAATTTCATTTCATTCTTAAAATCATTACGTTTGCATTACATTCAAAATAAATTCAAACTCTAAAATTTTTATGAAAATTTTCGCCAGCACCTCTCCTGCATGGCTCTATCGGTATGACTACCACTGCCACTCTGGGCCTTACTTCTTCAAAAAGAAATTCAAAATCCACATGGCAAACTACTCAGGGTGTAAATAAATTTCTTAACCCATAATATAAGGTTTACCTTTTTATCGAGCATTCTAACTCAAATCCCAACTTTCAAAGCGTATCAAGCAACCGCTTATCGCCTGCATTCCCAATTTGTATAACCAAATTATCTACACAACCTCCAGGATTCTGCATTTATTCCACTTATAATGCAAACAATAATCTGGGTTAGACAATTCTGTTTCCACTTCACCACCCAATCTTATTTCCAATCCACTATACCGGGATCTATCTCCTTATTTTCTATTCATACAGTTTCTTATTAACCCCAACTGATTAAATTTACTTAACCAGGTTCAGCCTTACTTCCATATCCGATTCAATCGACGAATTGATTTTCTAATCAATTCAATTTTATTTCGTAATTCAAATTTGAAATCAAATCAGTCAGAACAAACAACCACCCCACATTACTATAGAAAATAAATTTTTCTCTCTTTTTTTTTCTCTATAAAATATACAGTGGGTAAAATTATTTCATTTACCCTCTTTATAAAATAATATTGTATCCATCCCCTAGCTCAAGGCTTCTCAACACTTGAACCAGTCAAATAACACACTACAAAACATTTGTATATAAAATCTTACAAATACGCTCTCATATATATACACTCAACTCAATCTAGGGTGTTACTAACCCTATCTCTATTGAGTTACGCCACAGAGCCAAGGTTACTACTCAACCAATAGCTCTGATACCACTGTAACGACCCGGGGAAAAGACCGACAATCGGGTCTTCGACAACAATACATAAACCCGTATCGCTTGCCAAAAACCCAAGTATCGAACCCCCAGATTGTCATGAGAAAGAATTTAGAGGGTGAGAATAGAAAGAAAGAAGTATTAGAATAAAAGAAAGAAGAAGAACACATCAGAACCTCACAGCGGAACGAATAAAATATAATATAACAAATCTCTTTATACAGAAGAAAACTGTATATACATACCAATCATCAGAGTACAACATATAACTGCACAGCGGAAATAGCTTTATATAACTAGCGGTGAAGCCTCTTGCTTCTAGCTCCTGAAACTCCAAGCGAAACCTAACCTGTAACATACTCGGTCTGACCCGAGCACATTTGATTTAAAACAAAATACACCGGGTCAGTCTGGAATACTATCAGTGATAAATTCACAACACACACACACTTTCTTAACTTTGGAAAATCCTTTCGAAATCAAAGGATAATAGTAAGACCAGTCCACACATAAACACGGACGGTTTTTACCTTACTATAACCCAAAACATTTTTGAAATCATATCTTGATCTGATATTATGATAATGTCTAAATACAAGTAAATATCAATCTAGAGGAACGCTTGCATCTCACGCTCCCCAAATATAGTATACAATCGAAAACCGCGGGCGCTTATTGGATATTGGATTCCAACTTGACAAGGTATGGGACCACCTTCCGCACGTGTATCTCTAGAGGCGAATATACTGGGTTCAACAAGAACATCTTGCAACCCGGCCCTCACATGACCGACCACTCATATCGCTTGAGTGTATCGAATGTATATCACCGACGGTTGGGATCAGCAACCGCCTGCCCGAAAAGGGACAGCATCGAAACATAGATTAAAGAAGCAAACGGAATTTCTCTAGATAGGTGATCATACACCCTAATGGGAGCGACCCACATAGCCATGCTGCCTGCCCGATTTTTGTCATCTTCCGGTTGATGAGGCTTGAGGCTAGAATTCCTCTTCACACATTTGGCCATCATTCACTTTGAATGCCACATCGTCAGATCCGCCAGATATCACTGAATGTTGACTTCCACAAAAATACTCTGAGCGTTAAGCCAAAGAAGGTGTACGGCCTTCTTCGCCACCAACAGAGATACGTTTGTAGAACATCAATATACGTGACCCTTTTGGAAATACTCTGTCAGACACTCGTCCATACTAGTCATCCAAGAACAGGATGAACCGAAGGTACTCTCCTACTGCATCTCATATAGGAATCACCCCATGGATCAGTAGCGAGTAGTCCTTGCAACCCGTGGATTCCAACCACGACAAAATCACAGTTTATCTCTGGCCGCTAAACCAGAGATTCTTAGCAGTTCCTCCGCTTATGAAGATCCACGGTCTTCAATGCTCCATCTCGACCATCTTCAAATATCTTCACGTATTTGTTGGTCGGAATGGTTTTCGAATATAAATTCTATCCCGGTCTTTCCATACCAACAATCGTATTGGTCAGGTTTGATAGTCGGTGTTTTAACTATCAAATACAACTGTGTGAATAACATCAGTTGGCTAATTCAACACTTAACACAACTTGACCTCTTAAAATGTATTTAACCAAATTTCCTCTTATTAACTCTGAATGATTTATTTTGATTGATTGACTCTAACTCGACTAACCTTGACTTATTTAACTTGACTAGCTTAACTTGATTATTCCTATTGATTAACTAATACTCGACTTAACTCTATTCGCTTGACTCTAGATCGCAGCGATCACAATGGTTACGCTGATTCCCTCAGCAAACATCCGACCGCCGTAGGCTATCTTCAGCCCTGCGAATTCCGCTAGCAGTCGTACGCAATGGAAAACCTTTCCTGAATAACTATGTTTTGCTTAACTCTAACTATATTTGATCAACTCTAATTGAATAAACAATATTCACTATAATTTGGAACAATATTCCTATTCCCTTTGAACTAATATCGCCATATCATTTATATTCCAAAACCTTGCATCAGAGTTCGATATTCCTTGTATAAGGTAAGATCAATTTCAACAATTTACTCACTCCAAACTAATACCATCCTTTGATAATAGTGAAGCCAATCAAGTTGGGGTATTTTAGTTACCTCTCAGACCTTGGTCGACCCGTTCTTATCTTAGAATAATATTAGTTCGACAATTAATCATTTCACCAACATCTTGTTTGTCATCTGGATTTCAACTACCTTTATAAACCGTTTCTTACATTTTGAAATCCACGTCCAATAAAAATCCTTTTTACTTAATTTGTTTATTAAGTAAAAGTCCACACAACACCATTTCTAACTTATCGATTCCATTTACCATCCTCACCTGAACCCTGGCTTACAAACCCGATTGAAGCATGCATTTATAATCCTCTAATTTAACTTCTTATATAAATTAATCGAGAAGATTTAATTCAGTTATAAATAAGTTGGTAACTTTTAAAAACTACGTCAGTTCACTTGACGGTAGACGATGTTTAAACCCCACATTTCAGGTCATTCCCTACCAATGCCCTGATCAACACTGTCGATTTATTTCAATCACACAATGACGAATATCTATTCACCCATCACATTTAACAGGGCTTTGGGGTCAGTCAAGGTGAACAATTCATATATAATCACAATAAACAAAAATATGGTTTATTTGAGGAATCCGGTCGGATCCCTCCAACCTGTACTTCACTGCATCACAGATGTCAGTCGAAAATAATATACGGATAAATAAATAACTGCAACCAATCAACAATAACAACCAATTTGCATCCGTCGCATCCAATCAGCCAATTTAAACTGTTAACTATAAAATATATTTTACTGTGAATGTACCACATCACAGGATTCCAGAAGGTGTGAGAACTAACTCACCTTGGATTTAAATCCGTCGATAACAGTCTGATTTTATCCAATTAAACTGACGTTTAATTCGAAATAAAATTCTAATGGCTCCTGATCTGAACCAAACCTGCTCCATCTCGAAGTACTCGTCTCCCCGGTCCCAACGCAACTGACCGCGCCTGAATCCGAGATCGTATGAGTGAGAAAACGTATCACGAACTTTATAAACTAATTTGATTATTAAAACTTAAATTTATAAAATACATCGGTCTCTCACCTTAATCAGCCGGCCCCAACCAACGAACCCGACCCGCTTGCCCCCTTTAAACCCTCATCCGCCGACCCCTTTGATCATTTACACAGCCGCCACCAATCTTCTCAATTCAAAGGAAAAAAAAACCCTAAGCCCCTTTTTGATTTCAGCATCAAATCGGGTTTTTGTGGCGTCGCAACCCTCCTTCGCGCCTCTCCATCTCGGTCTTAGCTTCGCTCTCCTTCCTCCAACGACCCACCGAACCCCCAAGCAACCCCCCCTCGTTGGTCAACCCCTGAACCTCCCAAATCCAACCCGAAACTTCCACTGACCCTCACGCCTTCAACTCGAACAGGACCTTCACGAAAACCATCACCGAATACCCAGACCTTACGTATTCAGAGAAGTATTTATTCGATTTTTAATTTCAGTATATTTTGCTTTGATTTTTTTTTGGGTGGTTTTCGACTTATTTCCTTGTTACTGTGTTTGTTTGTGGTTCTGGCATGTCTGAAAACACCTATGCGCAACTCGTATTTATAGTGTTGTTTCGATTTAGATCAGATCGAGGTCTTTCAATGCTGTTCATAGATTAGATTCAGCTACTACTAGCTGATGCGATTTTATTTTTCTCCTTTTCAGATCTCGTGTACTGGCAATGGCAGTCGATCTTGCGTGATCTAGTTGATGGATATGGTGTTATATTGCTGGTTTATCACTTAGGTATATGTGAGGTATGAGCTGTGTACATCAATATTCTGATTCGAAATTGTATTGTCAATTCTTGTCTGTAAATTTTGAGGGTATACAGATATACAGAGATTTGATTTTCTTTGCTGTTCATTGTACTATAGAATATTTTGATGTATCTATTCATTTGATTTCCTTTTTCTTAGCTTGTACAATGTCTATGTATTGTCAAATTCTGTAAAGAGATTTTGGAACTGTAAACATATATTTAGTGTGATGTAGACAGTGTATTGATTCGGCTATATATATATATAAATATATATATGAGTTGATTTGGTTGTACAGATCTACGTATAGGTATATATTCCTATTAGTTTTCTTTAGCAGTTCATGTACTATTTCTCTGCTGTTTTCATGAATTGTCTTGTTTTTTTTCATGATTTCCTTTTCTGTGTACCGCCTATTTTCCTCTGTTTTGAAATTTATGTATCAATATATTACGTGAAACTGGTACTTCCGCAAATCCGTGCTCAACTCAGTTTTGGAGCCACCTAAACTCTGCTAATATATGAGGCGTTATACACATTTTAAATTTCGGTCTAAATCCATAAATTTCTTTTTTTTTCAACTATGTACATATGTATCAACACATTATAAGCTTACTACTGAAATTGGCCACATATCGAATTATTTACGATTTCTAAAGTCGGTCGTTATTGTAAATTCAGTTGGCTATGGTATTTAGATTATAACATATAGGAAACGTCACTTGTTTCCCTTTAACATACTCATGTATAGTTAACAAGCCTATCCAATCTTGTCTACAGGTGCTTATGTACAAACTTATGTTCAGATTTCTAATTCTATTCATTTATATCCTTATTAAGGTAAAACCAACCGATAACTCAGTGATGATTCACTTTGCATCCTAATGATCATAAAGGTGATGCATCCTGGTTCATATTATAGGTAAACCACATTGGTCATTCAAAAATTTAATCTCTTTAGTTTTCAACATAATACTCGATAATCATATAAAAGAATAATTAAAACTATACTTGAGTTATACTTCCAGGTTGATATAAATAAATCTTCAAATGCTTGATTTCGTACCATCTTATGAGGTACATCAATATTTAATTGAGAAAAACTAATGAAGTCATACAAGTCAATTTGTGCTTTAACCTTGCTTTTATCATCATTTGCAATTATTTCGCACCATATTTTCCCTTATGTTTTACTCCTTTAAGTTTCAAAATACGCGCAAGTTGTTTTCATAGTCGAGTTAATGGGACAAGGCGGTGATGACGAATAATATAGTCACACTCCTTCAGTTTAAATGGTCCTAGTTGAACCGCATGAGTAGCGCTTGAATTTCCTAGTGATAAATCTATTCATTACGCATTGAATCTAAAATTTTCAATGATTAATGATTTTGCTAGATTAACGAAAATAATTAAACAAATACCATCGTATTTATTAAACAACATCTTCAACATCAATCAGTATAGAATTCAAACTCGGCATTAAAATTCTAGTTTTTAATTAATATATAAATATATATATACGAACTCTATTTAAATAAATTCGATTAAAAATTCATTATATTTCAAATAAGATATATAAACTGATAAAATACTATTTTAAATGGCCGAAAAATCTGGGACGTTACATTCTTCCCCCCTTAAAATAATTTTGTCCTCGAAATTGTAAAGTAAGAGGAATATTTCGAATCGAATTATTTTTAAAATCATTACCTTTGCATTACATTCAAAATAAATTCAAACTCTAAAATTTTTCTGAAAATTTTCGCCAGCACCTCTCCTGCATGGCTCTATCGGTATGACTACCACTGCCACTCTGGGCCTTACTTCTTCAAAAAGAAATTCAAAATCCACATGGCAAACTACTCAGGGTGTAAATAAATTTCTTAACCCATAATATAAGGTTTACCTTTTTATCGAGCATTCTAACTCAAATCCCAACTTTCAAAGCGTATCAAGCAACCGCTTATCGCCTGCATTCCCAATTTGTATAACCAAATTATCTACACAACCTCCAGGATTCTGCATTTATTCCACTTATAATGCAAACAATAATCTGGGTTAGACAATTCTGTTTCCACTTCACCACCCAATCTTATTTCCAATCCACTATACCGGGATTTATCTCCTTATTTTCTATTCATACAGTTTCTTATTAACCCCAACTGATTAAATTTACTTAACCAGGTTCAGCCTTACTTCCATATCCGATTCAATCGACGAATTGATTTTCTAATCAATTCAATTTTATTTCGTAATTCAAATTTGAAATCAAATCAGTCAGAACAAACAACCACCCCACATTACTATAGAAAATAAATTTTTCTCTCTTTTTTTTTTCTCTATAAAATATACAGTGGGTAAAATTATTTCATTTACCCTCTTTATAAAATAATATTGTATCCATCCCCTAGCTCAAGGCTTCTCAACACTTGAACCAGTCAAATAACACACTACAAAACATTTGTATATAAAATCTTACAAATACGCTCTCATATATATACACTCAACTCAATCTAGGGTGTTACTAACCCTATCTCTATTGAGTTACGCCACAGAGCCAAGGTTACTACTCAACCAATAGCTCTGATACCACTGTAACGACCCGGGGAAAAGACCGACAATCGGGTCTTCGACAACAATACATAAACCCGTATCGCTTGCCAAAAACCCAAGTATCGAACCCCCAGATTGTCATGAGAAAGAATTTAGAGGGTGAGAATAGAAAGAAAGAAGTATTAGAATAGAAGAAAGAAGAAGAACACATCAGAACCTCACAGCGGAACGAATGAAATATAATATAACAAATCTCTTTATACAGAAGAAAACTGTATATACATACCAATCATCAGAGTACAACATATAACTGCACAGCGGAAATAGCTTTATATAACTAGCGGTGAAGCCTCTTGCTTCTAGCTCCTGAAATTCCAAGCGAAACCTAACCTGTAACATACTCGGTCTGACCCGAGCACATTTGATTTAAAACAAAATACACCGGGTCAGTCTGGAATACTATCAGTGATAAATTCACAACACACACACACTTGCTTAACTTTGGAAAATCCTTTCGAAATCAAAGGATAATAGTAAGACCAATCCACACATAAACACGGACGGTTTTTACCTTACTATAACCCAAAACATTTTTGAAATCATATCTTGATCTGATATTATGATAATGTCTAAATACAAGTAAATATCAATCTAGAGGAACGCTTGCATCTCACGCTCCCCAAATATAGTATACAATCGAAAACCGCGGGCGCTTATTGGATATTGGATTCCAACTTGACAAGGTATGGGACCACCTTCCGCACGTGTATCTCTAGAGGCGAATACACTGGGTTCAACAAGAACGTCTTGCAACCCGACCCTCACATGACCGACCACTCATTTCGCTTGAGTGTATCGAATGTATATCACCGACGGTTGGGATCAGCAACCGCCTGCCCGAAAAGGGACAGCATCGAAACATAGATTAAAGAAGCAAACGGAATTTCTCTAGATAGGTGATCATACACCCTAATGGGAGCGACCCACATAGCCATGCTGCCTGCCCGATTTTTGTCATCTTCCGGTTGATGAGGCTTGAGGCTAGAATTCCTCTTCACACATTTGGCCATCATTCACTTTGAATGCCACATCGTCAGATCCGCCAGATATCACTGAATGTTGACTTCCACAAAAATACTCTGAGCGTTAAGCCAAAGAAGGTGTACGGCCTTCTTCGCCACCAACAGAGATACGTTTGTAGAACATCAATATACGTGACCCTTTTGGAAATACTCTGTCAGACACTCGTCCATACTAGTCATCCAGGAACAGGATGAACCGAAGGTACTCTCCTACTGCATCTCATATAGGAATCACCCCATGGATCAGTAGCGAGTAGTCCTTGCAACCCGTGGATTCCAACCACGACAAAATCACAGTTTATCTCTGGCCGCTAAACCAGAGATTCTTAGCAGTTCCTCCGCTTATGAAGATCCACGGTCTTCAATGCTCCATCTCGACCATCTTCAAATATCTTCACGTATTTGTTGGTCGGAATGGTTTTCGAATATAAATTCTATCCCGGTCTTTCCATACCAACAATCGTATTGGTCAGGTTTGATAGTCGGTGTTTTAACTATCAAATACAACTGTGTGAATAACATCAGTTGGCTAATTCAACACTTAACACAACTTGACCTCTTAAAATGTATTTAACCAAATTTCCTCTGATTAACTCTGAATGATTTATTTTGATTGATTGACTCTAACTCGACTAACCTTGACTTATTTAACTTGACTAGCTTAACTTGATTATTCCTATTGATTAACTAATACTCGACTTAACTCTATTCGCTTGACTCTAGATCGCAGCGATCACAATGGTTACGCTGATTCCCTCAGCAAACATCCGACCGCCGTAGGCTATCTTCAGCCCTGCGAATTCCGCTAGCAGTCGTACGCAATGGAAAACCTTTCCTGAATAACTATGTTTTGCTTAACTCTAACTATATTTGATCAACTCTAATTGAATAAACAATATTCACTATAATTTGGAACAATATTCCTATTCCCTTTGAACTAATATCGCCATATCATTTATATTCCAAAACCTTGCATCAGAGTTCGATATTCCTTGTATAAGGTAAGATCAATTTCAACAATTTACTCACTCCAAACTAATACCATCCTTTGATAATAGTGAAGCCAATCAAGTTGGGGTATTTTAGTTACCTCTCAGACCTTGGTCGACCCGTTCTTATCTTAGAATAATATTAGTTCGACAATTAATCATTTCACCAACATCTTGTTTGTCATCTGGATTTCAACTACCTTTATAAACCGTTTCTTACATTTTGAAATCCACGTCCAATAAAAATCCTTTTTACTTAATTTGTTTATTAAGTAAAAGTCCACACAACACCATTTCTAACTTATCGATTCCATTTACCATCCTCACCTGAACCCTGGCTTACAAACCCGATTGAAGCATGCATTTATAATCCTCTAATTTAACTTCTTATATAAATTAATCGAGAAGCTTTAATTCAGTTATAAATAAGTTGGTAACTTTTAAAAACTACGTCAGTTCACTTGACGGTAGACGATGTTTAAACCCCACATTTCAGGTCATTCCCTACCAACGCCCTGATCAACACTGTCGATTTATTTCAATCACACAATGACGAATATCTATTCACCCATCACATTTAACAGGGCTTTGGGGTCAGTCAAGGTGAACAATTCATATATAATCACAATAAACAAAAATATGGTTTATTTGAGGAATCCGGTCGGATCCCTCCAACCTGTACTTCACTGCATCACAGATGTCAGTCGAAAATAATACACGGATAAATAAATAACTGCAACCAATCAACAATAACAACCAATTTGCATCCGTCGCATCCAATCAGCCAATTTAAACTGTTAACTATAAAATATATTTTACTGTGAATGTACCACATCACAGGATTCCAGAAGGTGTGAGAATTAACTCACCTTGGATTTAAATCCGTCGATAACAGTCTGATTTTATCCAATTAAACTGACGTTTAATTCGAAATAAAATTCCAATGGCTCCTGATCTGAACCAAACCTGCTCCACTTCGAAGTACTCGTCTCCCCGGTCCCAACGCAACTGACCGCGCCTGAATCCGAGATCGTATGAGTGAGAAAACGTATCACGAACTTTATAAACTAATTTGATTATTAAAACTTAAATTTATAAAATAAATCGGGCTCTCACCTTAATCAGCCGGCCCAAACTAACGAACCCGACCCGCTTGCCCCCTTTAAACCCTCATCCGCCGACCCCTTTGATCATTTACACAGCCGCCACCAATCTTCTCAAATCAAAGGAAAAAAAACCCTAAGCCCCTTTTTGATTTCAGCATCAAATCGGGTTTTTGTGGCGTCGCAACCCTCCTTCGCGCCTCTCCATCTCGGTCTTAGCTTCGCTCTCCTTCCTCCAACGACCCACCGAACCCCCAAGCAACCCCCCCTCGTTGGTCAACCCCTGAACCTCCCAAATCCAACCCGAAACTTCCACTGACCCTCACGCCTTCAACTCGAACAGGACCTTCACAAAAACCATCACCGAATACCCAGACCTTACGTATTCAGATAAGTATTTATTCGATTTTTAATTTCAGTATATTTTGCTTTGATTTTTCTTTGGGTGGTTTTCGACTTATTTCCTTGTTACTGTGTTTGTTTGTGGTTCTGGCATGTCTGAAAACACCTATGCGCAACTCGTATTTATAGTGTTGTTTCGATTTAGATCAGATCGAGGTCTTTCAATGCTGTTCATAGATTAGATTCAGCTACTACTAGCTGATGCGATTTTATTTTTCTCCTTTTCAGATCTCGTGTACTGGCAATGGCAGTCGATCTTGCGTGATCTAGTTGATGGATATGGTGTTATATTGCTGGTTTATCACTTAGGTATATGTGAGGTATGAGCTGTGTACATCAATATTCTGATTCGAAATTGTATTGTCAATTCTTGTCTGTAAATTTTGAGGGTATACAGATATATAGAGATTTGATTTTCTTTGCTGTTCATTGTACTATAGAATATTTTGATGTATCTATTCATTTGATTTCCTTTTTCTTAGCTTGTACAATGTCTATGTATTGTCAAATTCTGTAAAGAGATTTTGGAACTGTAAACATATATTTAGTGTGATGTAGACAGTGTATTGATTCGGCTATATATATATATATATAAATATATATATGAGTTGATTTGGTTGTACAGATCTACGTATAGGTATATATTCCTATTAGTTTTGTTTAGCAGTTCATGTACTATTTCTCTGCTGTTTTCATGAATTGTCTTGTTTTTTTTTCATGATTTCCTTTTCTATGTACCGCCTATTTTCCTCTGTTTTGAAATTTATGTATCAATATATTACGTGAAACTGGTACTTCCGCAAATCCGTGCTCAACTCAGTTTTGGAGCCACCTAAACTCTGCTAATATATGAGGCGTTATACACATTTTAAATTTCGGTCTAAATCCATAAATTTCTTTTTTTTTTCAACTATGTACATATGTATCAACACGTTATAAGCTTACTACTGAAATTGGCCACATATCGAATTATTTACGATTTCTAAAGTCGGTCGTTATTGTAAATTCAGTTGGCTATGGTATTTAGATTATAACATATAGGAAACGTCACTTGTTTCCCTTTAACATACTCATGTATAGTTAACAAGCCTATCCAATCTTGTCTACATGTGCTTATGTACAAACTTATGTTCAGATTTCTAATTCTATTCATTTATATCCTTATTAAGGTAAAACCAACCGATAACTCAGTGATGATTCACTTTGCATCCTAATGATCATAAAGGTGATGCATCCTGGTTCATATTATAGGTAAACCATATTGGTCATTCAAAAATTTAATCTCTTTAGTTTTCAACATAATACTCGATAATCATATAAAAGAATAATTAAAACTATACTTGAGTTATACTTCCAGGTTGATATAAATAAATCTTCAAATGCTTGATTTCGTACCATCTTATGAGGTACATCAATATTTAATTGAGAAAAACTAATGAAGTCATACAAGTCAATTTGTGCTTTAACCTTGCTTTTATCATCATTTGCAATTATTTCGCACCATATTTTCCCTTATGTTTTACTCCTTTAAGTTTCAAAATACGCGCAAGTTGTTTTCATAGTCGAGTTAATGGGACAAGGCGGTGATGACGAATAATATAGTCACACTCCTTCAGTTTAAATGGTCCTAGTTGAACCGCATGAGTAGCGCTTGAATTTCCTAGTGATAAATCTATTCATTACGCATTGAATCTAAAATTTTCAATGATTAATGATTTTGCTAGATTAACGAAAATAATTAAACAAATACCATCGTATTTATTAAACAACATCTTCAACATCAATCAGTATAGAATTCAAACTCGACATTAAAATTCTAGTTTTTAATTAATATATAAATATATATATACGAACTCTATTTAAATAAATTCGATTAAAAATTCATTATATTTCAAATAGGATATATAAACTGATAAAATACTATTTTAAATGGCCGAAAAATCTGGGACGTTACATTCTTCTTCTTCTTCTATTCTAAGTTTCTATCTTATCTATTCTCACCCTCTATTTTCTTTCATTAACTATCCGGTAATTTCGAGTCTTGGCTGTTCGATATGTGTTATATATCGGATAATCTAGATCGTTATTTTCTGGGTCGTTACAGTTGGTATCAGAGCGAGGTTAAGTGAATTACCTTGGCTCTGTGGCGTGACTCAGTAGAGATGGGGTTTGTAATACCCTAGATTGAGTTGAGTGTATATATACGAGTGAACGTATTTGTTATTTGATATAAAAATAATTTTATATTGTGGAGTTTTATTGGTTGAGTAGTTTGTGAATTCTGGTCGATCAGTTTGATCCACTGTATCGATAGGGGTTACTAAACACTCGAATACGATGGACCGACACGGTATGTTTTGAAAGGAGGGTAAATGAAATAATTTTACCCAAAGTATATGTATTGGAGATAGAATAGTATATTGGATGTGTTGGTTGTTATTATAATCGAATAAGATTATAAAAGGTGAAATGGTTATAAATAACTAAGCGGGATTCTTTAAGTAAAGTATATGAAATAAGATGAATTAAATCTGAAATTTAAATCAGAATTGGAATTAAGAGTAAGGAAATTTTAAGTTCCTGGGAGATTTTGAAAATGTTTTTCAATCTGAAAGTGATATAGTATTGAACTCACTTCGATCGCTGGAAAATAATTCTAATGATGGTGGCCACATTATCAGTGTCATTTTCGAGATTCTAAGTGACGGATTACTACCAAAGATTTTGTTTTGAATTGTTTTCTGAAAACAAGTTGTTTAGAAATTCAAAGGTTTTGAATTGGTATCATGATTTCAAATTGATTTGAAATAAATTTTGGAATTTAAATTTTGGAATTTAAATTTAACTTATGAAGTTAAATAGAATGAGATGGTAAAAAGTGAATAAGTAATTAGAATTTATGTAATGACCCGTATTTAACTGTCGAATAATTAATTTATTTAATTATTTAAATATCGATGTGGCGATATCGATGACCTAAATTAAATAATATTTATATTTAATTATATAAATAATAGAATAATATATTTCCGTAATAGTCAGAAATAGTAGGATTGGCAATATTGTGTGAATTGGATAGTATAAGAGATTTGGTTTAGTTTAGATTCGAATTTATATAACGAATCTATTTAATAAACGTTAGAACGTATAATTTATATTATAATTAAAATCGAGCTCGAAATGGCGCGGCAGTTCGTAATTTGGCGATTTGAACTTTAAACGAATACACAGAAGCCGTTTTAAGTCGGATTTCTGTGAAACAAGAAACGTTCAGAGCTAGTGAAGTATATTTTTCTAGTGGAAGAGGAGAAGCGAGATTTCGTCGTGTAGATTTTTAGTTATGTCCAAATTAAATATTCAGAAAAACAGCGGTATATTCGTTCGTGGCCATAACGGTTATTTAAAAATATTTGAATATCGAGTTTGAATTTAGACAAGGTTCTTTTGAGACGTAGTGATAATTTAATTCTTAGAATTTTACTGTAATTTTTAATTAATTAAATATGCGACTTTTTATTTGAAGTGTTTTGCACCCTATATCAATATTTTTTTGGGTTTCACAATATGAGTTGAACTACCGATATTTTTATATGTTTGGGATCGTGGCATAGTGCTAATCACAATGACATCTTTATTTCATCCTGTAGTAATTATATATGAATATAATTGTACGTAGCGGGGTAGGTTGAACAACACGATCCCTATTACTTATGACAAAGGAAAAACCAACCTACCTCAACCGACCAGTCACTGAAGCCTACCCAGACTAGACCTGTACTTCACGCAGAGACTTAACACCAAAGTTTTTCCATACCTTAACTAAAGTCTTCTCTTATATTTGTATGGCGAATGGACAAACAACATAATGGTATACTATTATTATTCTACCATTATATGTATAAACCTATATTTGTGATTTGTGGCTGTAAAGAATCCATTAGAGACAAAATATCTAACCCCTCGTACTGTATAAATAGACTAACTACTCCCTTAAGACCTAATTTCATTTCCGCCGTAAAATAAATTGCAAACTATATGTGTATGTGATACTATTGGAATTCTCTTTAGCCTGGTATACGTTTCCTCCCATTCGACGTCTTCTTGGTTTGCCCCAAATATATCAGCGAGTTAGGGTTAAAGGGTTTGGAACTTTGAAGATTTAATCCGCGAAACCATGGTGATATCTGGATTCAGGAGGTCAAACATCACGATGTGGCAATTTTTGAGGGGAATTCGCGTATAAAGATGTCGATGTCTACCTACAGTAGCGTGAGGCTGAGCTGACAACCGCGAGGTATGAGGTGGAATGTGATATGGAGGGGCGGAGTTGTGTTGCCGGAATTTGATGTAAGGAAGAAACATGGAAGTATGAGTTGGTGCATGGATCTGTCGATGTGAGGAGTGGGATTTGTAGAAGAAGAAGGAGGCAACCAAGAGCTGTTGTTCTATGTGAACGGGATCGGAGCTTGAATGGCAGTGAGATAGTGAAAGGATTTTGGTTAATGATGTAGTTTGAATTTTCAGTGATGGTGGTTTGTTTTGCTGTAGGGTCGGTGAGAGGAGTTCAGACCATTTTGGGTGAAGCGAGAAAACAAGAGAGGCGGGTCTGGGTTCTAAGGGTTGGGTTAGGCCGATTTGGTAGTGGGCCAATAAAAGGTGTGAGGCCAAGTCTAATTAATTTAAGTTTAAATTAATTTTCATAATGTATTAACTTGTAAAATACGTATCTATCTCATACGATATCAGAATCAGACGAAACGAGATCTGTTGGGACCGTATGGACGGTGGCTACACGATGGAACTGACTGGGAGTGAATCGGAGCTCGTTACAATTTATAGCAAAATAAATTGTTTGTCTGAATCAAGCGATGGTTATCGTTATTAACGATGATCGTCCAATGTGAGTAAAACTCACCAACTCTGAACAGTTATATTTTTACAACGTATTCTTAGAACTGATAGTTATCTGTTGATTGCTGTGTGTTAACTGTTTGGTTGAATCGCTTATGTATTGGTTGAAATTATAGATAATGATATTTATATATATCGTTAATCAAATATCGATTCTGTTTATCAGGATATTTCATATTGAAGTGAAGTCGATGTTATTATATTGTTTAACATCTGTGATGCAGGGGAACAGGTTGGAGGGACCCAACTGGGTTCATCAATATATAAAATACTATTTTGTTTCATATATTGTGATATGTGATGTGTTATATAAACTGTGCTGATTATGTGTGCTTGGTTGATAATAATCATGGTTATACAGTATTTTAAATACCATACGAATTACGGAAGTGTAAAAAGGGAATTTTCAAAGTTATGTGGAAAATGAATTTATTTATAAAATCGAAGGATTTTATAGAAGGAATATTTATTTAGAAAATAAATGGTATGGAAAAAGTAATATTTATTTAGAGAATAAATAGAATTAGCAAAGGAATATTTATTTAGAAAATAAATAGAATTGAAAAAGAAATCATTTATAACAGAATAGGATGTTATAAAAAGGAAATCATTTATAAAGGAAACCGTTATGAAAAGGAAACCGTTATAAAAAGGAAACCGTTATAAAAATGAAAACGTTATTAAAAGGAAATCTTTTTTAGTGGAGAAACGTTATTAAAAGAACATTTATAAAGTGAAGAACCGTTACTAAAAGTAAATCTTTATAAATGAATAAACGCTGTAAAAAGGAAATCTTTTTAAATGGATGAACGTTATAAAAAGGGAAATCTTTATAAAGCAAATAAAGTAATCGAATATTAGTTATTCGAAAGGAGTTAATCAAATTTAGCTAATCGAATTAGAGTAAATCGATTAGAGTCAAGTTAATCGATTAGAGTCAAGTTAATTGATTTGAATTAAGTTAATCAAATTAGAGTTAATCGATTTGAGTTATGTAAATCAATTAGAGTTAAGCTAATCGTATAGAATTAACCAGTTAGAAATCAGTTGGAGTTAACGAGTTAGAGTTCAGTTAGAGTTAATCAGTTAGAGTTAACCAGTTAGAGTAGACCTGTTAGAGTTAATCAGTTAGAGTTAATTAGTTAGTGTTAATCAGCTAGGGTTAATCGAATAGAGTTAAATCGAACTAGAGTTATTTAAATAGAGTTAATTAAATAGAGTTAGTAGAAAAAGAGAAATAATCGAATATAGTTTATTCGAAAGAAGATTATCGAATATACATTATTCAAAAGAAGATTATCAAATATAGTTTATTCGAAGTGAATTAATCGAATATTAGTTATTCGAATAAAGTTAAAAGAGTTATCGAATATCGTTTATTCGAAAAGGAGTAATCGAATATAGTTTATTCGAGAAGAGAGATAATTGAATAAGGTTATTCGAAAAAGAGAAATTATAGAATATAGTTTATTCGAAGGTAAGAGTTATCGAATAGATTTAAAAGAGTTATCGAATATAGTTTATTCGAAAGGAGTTAATCGAATATAATTTATTCGGATGGAGTTAAGTGATAAGAGTTAATGAATTAAAGTTAATCGAGTTAAAGTTAATGGAGTTAGAGTTAATTGATTTGAGTTAATCGAGTTATATTATGGAGTTAGATATTTCAGAAGTAGGGATTATAACGCTATAGTTAAAATCAGTGTTTTTCAACAAAGAATAGGATCCGTAAACTGAATCCGAGAGTTGCGTAAGCAATGATTTGATAAGAAACGGAGTTAAATGAAATTAGAAACTGACTAGAGATTAGTTAAGTTGAACGATTTGTAGAGTATCGATCTGATGTTGGTTTCGGCCTTCGGGATTTATACTTAGGGGATTGTTCACTTACTAGTTTACAGTTTGGGACTGATGATTTTGAAAAGTTAATAAAACGTGAATGAGGATTGGAAATGTTTTCCAATGTTAATGAGATAACCCGTAACTTCCCCGTGAAGGAAAGCACAGATTGCTTTGAGGACAAGACGAATTAGAACACAAACAGAAGAACATTTCATTGTTAATTACAACAGTTCCATCAGAATACAAGAATATACAGAGTATGAATAAATATTACACAGTTGATAATTATCAGAGAATTAAATACATTACTGCAGCGGAAAAATAATACAAAACATAACTGAACGAAATACACGGATACAGAGCTTTCCGAATATCACTTCAGCTAAAAACCAGGATCCTGTGAATATAAATCTGCAAAACCAAAATTACTAGCTGCCCGTGCGGAAAATAAGGGCACCCAGAGTTTAGGTTAAAACAATAAACTCCAGGTCAGTCATGTGACTGGTGTGAGAAATAAAACAGTTATTAATCTTTATTTTTAAAGTTAGGTAAATCAAGGGACCACGCCGTATAACATGGAACAGGTTTCCTCCCAAGAATACCAGTGCATAAAGCAAACAGCGCAATGCTAAATAAAGAACAATGAAGCTATTATAAGACACAGGCCCCATCACACAATGCAACACAAGCCGGAGGATAAGGTGTTACCTTATAATAGCTAAAGAATGCTTGATACGTATAAAACGAAATCATTTTATATTATTATTAGTGCATAAGTGTTTCAAAACAATTTCAATCATAAGTATCAATCATAGACGGCATGGGTACCATCTATCATGTTGCCATACTAGGCTCTACAATCAAAACCGCAAAATGTCGTATTGAAAATTGGATTTCCATCTGTGAACCGAGGCAAAAGATAGTCCTCACCTGCTTCGAAACAATCTAGTCTACCATGTCTCAGGACCCAGACTCAGGTGGTCCCTTGGATTGTCAGTGCCTGTCCACCGTTGTGGATTAAACTTAAACCCTGGACACTGCGTTTCCCCGCCCTATGGGGCGCAAATGAGCCAAATGACTCCATCGGTTCGAGAACGAACGATATATCCGAGGCGCCTCCAAATTCCATCATCCACATGAGTCAAACTCGTCATCCAGTTTTAAGCACTGACGCATGCCCTCCCTGAGGTCCTCTCCAGTTTTTAGTTCACAACGGGGTGTGAGGCTTGCGAATTAACACTACGCAAAGCGATACCACGAAGGTCGTGCTTTGATCATCAACCACAAGACTTTGCTTTTCAACAGAAGCCTTGATCATTTGCATCTTAGCATGCCACACAGGCAATTCACGCTATGCAACCGATGTATATCAATCACATAGAAAGAAATCCAATGTCAGACACACAGTCCATTTACAAGTTCATTCTGGGTCTGAACGAAACCGGAGGCACCTTATTCCGCCTCCCATATGTCCAATACAGGAGTGAGGTCCTCGCATATCCGTCGATCTCCAAGTACGTCTGGACGATCACCAACGTATTCCCTCCTCTTGGGTGTACAGCCCAATCAAGATTATCAGGAATCGTCCAAAAGATGAAGACCTCCGCCTTCGACCACCGTCTTCATCTTCGATATATCGTCGTGTCAGTTATTCAGAATGGGTATAACCTGGCCTTTCCGAATAACTCACGTATATAATAAACAAGTGTTACACAAACACAACATACGCCTCATTCCAATTCAGAATATTCTTTTATTCAAATATTCTTATTTCCAGGGAAAGGTTCCCATTAATTTTATCAAAGATAAATTATTTTAAATTTATTCTTTAATCTTCCCATCAGTTTCTAATTTTCTTCACTCTGTTGGATTTAAGAACAGTATTATTAAAAATACCATTCACGACAAACCCAACTCTTATTCCATTAATTATGGAATCTTCACGGAAAACAGATCAATATATATAATCGATATAAACTTCTGTATCCAACCAATAATATAAATGGAATAACGGCGAAGCCTTTTAAATTCCAAATATAGTAACGGTCTTCCTCCACAGAAGCTCACTTCGATTATTACCAAATCAAATTCCATTCCATTTCAATTTATATATTGGAAAACTTTACTTTGGAAAATTCCCATAAATCTCAATAAAAAGATTTATAAATTCAAATCACATTTCACTGTTAATCGGGTTAAAGAACGAATGTCGTTTAAAACACAGTTCACGATAAACCCAATTCACATTCGATTATCAATTCCAATTAACTGTTGATCAATTGGTAATTCTTCTTTAAATATTAATAAAAAGATTTATTTTTTTCACACTTGGGTTTAAGAACAGTGTTAATGAAGACACCGTTCACGACAACCCAAAACCCAATTTGATATTAAATTCAAGGCTCTGAATAGAAAATATATCGGCATATATTCAATACCAAATTCTGAAACCAACCAATATCGTATTGGAAGTAACGATATATATATATATATATATATATATCTTCCAAACTTCCATAACGATATTCGTATAATCACGGAATCATATATCGAAATATTCCGAAGATAATTTCGATTCAAATCCATTCCAATTCATATATTGAAAATTTTGGTTCTGTTAAAACCCATTCTCAATCCCTTTTATTTATTTAAAAATAATTGGATTATAATTCTAGTTAATAACTAGTTCATTTTGATAAAAATATATTTTTATCTTTTCAAATGTGGAATTTTCATCCCAACTCTTTTCAAATCATTTATTATGATTTTACACAAATTATTAATATTTTTAATAATTTTATCAAAGCCCGTACAGTCGATTCCATATACGGTCATCGAACTGCACTTACAGCGACCTTTTCCAAATTTGATTTGGACATAATTCCAAATCCAACCGTTAGATTTCAAATCTTTTATATTCGTTAGAAAGCTCTTTTCAATACGAACCTAACGGTTCTAGTTTTAGGAGAATCCGACGGTCGGATCTCCCGTAACGTCAATTCGAAGTCAATGGTCGAAATTCGGAAACTGCCGCGGCGCGGCGCGTTCTATTCAGGCCATTAAATATATATAATATATATATATTATACATATTTCGTCGATTTCAATTCAAAACGTATTTTATAATTCGTTTTAACTTCATTTTAAAAACGATTTCAACTTCATATTCAATTTTAAATCAAAATTGAATATTCCATATCATTAATATATAAATGATAATATTTTCAAACATTAGATTTTGAAATCACTTCATTTTCAATATTCATTATAAAAATGAATAAAATAGATATAAATATCATTCACGTCAAAATGGCGTAACTCTAATCAACACGGCTTTATATATTTCAATAATTCGTGTCCATTCAAAATCGAACATCAAAATCAGTTTTTACTTCTTTACTGAATATTATTCTAAAATATTCCTTATTTTAAAATATTTGTTATTTTAAAATATTCT
This sequence comes from Allium sativum, assembly GCA_030737875.1. Taxonomy (NCBI): domain Eukaryota; kingdom Viridiplantae; phylum Streptophyta; class Magnoliopsida; order Asparagales; family Amaryllidaceae; genus Allium; species Allium sativum. Next base: position 314,996,846 of record CM060913.1, read on the forward strand.
TCAGTTTTGAATTGGAATCAGACACAACCAAATACCATATAAAGTGATTTATATGGATTTCATACAACACATGTATATAACAGCAGTGATAAATAATCAACCATCATCCAAAGTGCTTTCTACACCGTATAAGCATTAAATATAAATAATTAACGCTTACACAGTCTGTCAACCAATCGACTGACATACCACTAAACAATCGAGATTAGTGTACGTCAAATATCATCCCAATACCCGTGTGGGATTTCAACCAACAAATACTGAATATTATTTGTGCAGTTGGGCGATGTGTAAAATTTATCGTCCCAATCCATATCAGTCAAATGGGTGTACATCAACAAATCGTTTTGATTTGTAAATGAATATTCATTTTATTCATCTATCTAATAAAAATGATATTTTTATTTTTCTAACATGTTTTAGAAAATTTCGGCGGCATAACGGCGCGATACTAGAAACGGGATAAGGCCTAGCCTTGTCCCCGGTCTAATAATGGCCCACGCTATACACATACCAAATTCATCAATTCGTTATTCACACCACAACCAAATTCTAAACAATTCATTTCACATCACCAAACCAAATTCAAATAAACATATCAATCAACTCAAACAAGTCGTTCATGGTCTGTGGACGACGGGGAATAGTTCATATATGCAGTTATAATAAAAATAACTGTATAAGTAAATTAGAGTGAGAAGTTCTCACCGATTAGCTAAACCAATTCGCCGCGACTCTTCATATGTAGGAAATCTTCATCGTGTTCACCTTGTCACTTTCGTCGCCCGTATTCACTACATATATAAAAATCACATTTTTATATTCTCTAGTATATAAAAATCATATTTTTAATTCGCTACTCCGTTATAAAAATTATATTTTTATCTCGCTCTTCTTCTAATAAAGATTATATTTTTATATCGCTCTTCTTCTAATAAAGATTATATTTTTATATCGCTCTTCTTCTAATGAAGATTGTATTTTTATATCGCTCTTCTTCTAATGAAGATTATATTTTTACCTCATTGTATATATAAAAATTATATTTTTATTACGCTACATAAATAAAAATCATATTTTTATTACTCTACATTAATAAAAATCATATTTTTATTATGAAGTGTATATATATATATATATAAATCATATTTTTCCTTCATCAAAAATCATATCTTTACTAATTAAAAACCCTATTCTTTTTCTTCAAACAAAAATCTAATTAAAACTAAAAAATAAAATAAAATATGTAAAAGGAAAAAAAACTTACTTTTCATTTGGAGTTGGACGGTTTCACTTTAGTTTTGGATCGGGGGCATCACCACCTGAGGTGGAGGAGCAGAGGGGCGCGCAGTTCAGGGGGGAGGCGAGGTGCGGCTGGCGGCGTTCTCGAGGTGGGCCAGGGGGTGGCTGCGCGATATCGGTTTAAGCGAGGTAGTGGGTTGCGGGTCCGAACTGACTGAAGGGGAGAGAAGGAGAGGAGCGGGGGAGGAAGTAGGTGGCCGGGGTCGAACGGTGGGGGCTGGCTCGCGGTGTGGTGGCGACGTGGTTGGGGATCCTTCGATTGGGCGCATCGTTCTTCCAGCGAGCTGGCGGAGGGAGAGTTGAACGGAGGGGGGAGTGGTGGACGACGGAGGAGAGGAACGGGGTCGGGGGAGGCGCGATAGGGTGGAGGCGCGATGGCGTCGGAGGGACGACGAGGGAAGTGAGCCGCCACTTTTCGATTTGGGGATTTAAATTTTTGACCGGGTGATGAAAGAGATAGGGTTTGACTTAGGGGTTAAAGGCCTTTTATAATTATTTTATTAATTAATATTATTTAATTTCCAATTTCACTTGTTTACTTCTCGAACTCCAAATCGAACCCAATGACTGTCGCCCATAGTGTAATACCCCCATTTCGAACACAATGGGATGTGTTTCGTAACCCAATTCGACTGTTACGATCTGTTTTCTTTTAAATTAAAACATAAATCGTTATATTCTTTAAATTCAACCGCTCATTTTAATTTACCGGGGTCATATACTGACTCTAAAAATTACAAAAAAATTATTTCTAGCTTCGTATTGACGATACGGTCCTAACAAAACTAATTTCGTCAAATTTGAATACCGTTTGAAAAATGGCCATTTTCCAGTCGATTAAATTCAACTAAAACCGGTCAAACGCGTTTAAGTGTGTCACGCTCACATATTGATTCGAAAAATTATGAAAATTGCCATCTAGCAATAATTTGACATCACGGATCCAACAAAACTGGTTTCGTCGAAAACAGAGGTCGTTTGCAAAAAGGCTATTTTTAAGGGCTTTATATATATTAAAATATATATAAATTCCACAGCGACTTTTCTGAATTTTAAACTAGATGTATATTATTGTTTCTAAAGTGAAATCTCAGTTTCTTAACTTCGTTTGAAAGATATCCTTAATCAGATTCAAATATTTCTTGTTTCATCCAATTCTAACTTATATTGAATTCCGTATATTCATTTGAAATTAAAAATAGAATTTCCGAACTACCGCGCCATTTCAGGCTCTTTTTACAATTAAATAAAATTTATTCGTTCTAATTTCATCGAAAATAAATTTTTAGTCGTTATTATTTAAAATAATTCATTTTAAATATGCAAAATCCGTTAAATTTGCCAAAATAAAAATTTTAAATTGGCTCAGATTTTCCGGGTTGTTACAGTCACCCCCACTTAAAATCTTTTCGTCCTCGAAAAGGAACGAAGCTGAAAGTTGTTTACTAATCAACTCAACTTTCATTATTTTCGTTACGGCTTAAGTTCTTCAACTTTTTAGTTTCTAAGAACTTTTCAAATTTTTAGAAAATTTAGAATTTTTCAAAAATTTGGCTAACACGCTAAATTTTCGAAAAATTTCGCCATAACCTCCCCTGCACCTTGAGCATCGGGAAAATCCCCAAACCGCCACACAGGCCCACTGATCTCAAAAAGAAAAAGAAAAAGCCAAGCGGCCAGCCAATCGACTCATAAAATCATCAAAACCCCAAGAAATACAATAAACATGTACCTATTTGTCGGGCAAACAATTTTATTCCTCTTCTCTAGCCTCCTTGCTTTGACTTGTTCAATAGATATACATGTATATGTATGCAAATGCAACCTATTTTCAAACAAATTTCAAATCAATGCAATATTTGATTCAAGTTGGCTAAATGGTTCAAATTAATTATACCAATAATCATACAACACAACCAGCAATCAATTAGTTGGTTATCGTTTCAAATTCATAAATTTGATATACATACAGAAAATCATGTTTTTGATGCAAATTCACAACAATTAGCCCTATCTAGTTTTGGTTCTCACACCAGTCGATGGAAATATATAGATATCCCACTTTCGAAACTCGAACATAAATTCTGATAATGCTCGAGCTATCATCAGTATCATCTTCGGGCGATTAGAGTGTGATTCTATATCTATCTAGTATATTTGAGGCTTCAAATACACGCTAGCTAGGCGTATACGCAAAATCTCTATATACTCGATTGTCCAAATCAATATAAAAATAATATTCAAATACATATTATAAGGTTTAAATTTTCAAAACAAAATCTGGTTTTTTTATTTTTATTTTAAAAAACAACACTCTTTACACTCGTTCTAGGATGCTATTGATCCCATCTCTAACGAGTCATTCTTATTGGATATTACTAATCCAATCTCTGATGAATTCTTTCGTTCGGTTCTAATGTGTCTTGTTCTCGAGCTCTGTAAACCAAAGCTCTGATACCAACTGAGATAACCCGTAACTTCCCCGTGAAGGAAAGCACGAATTGCTTTGAGGGCAAGACGAATCAGAACACAAACAGAAGAACATTTCATTGTTAATTACAACAATTCCATCAGAATACAAGAATGTACGGAGTATGAATAAATATTACACAGTTGATAATTATCAGAGATTTAAATACATTACTGCAGCGGAAAAATAATACAAAACATAACTGAACGAAATACACGGATACAGAGCTTTCCGAATATCACTTCAGCTAAAAACCAGGATCCTATGAATATAAATCTGCAAAACCAAAACTACTAGCTGCCCGTGCGGAAAATAAGGGCACCTAGAGTTTAGGTTAAAACAATAAACTCCAGGTCAGTCATGTGACAGGTGTGAGAACTAAAACAGTTATTAATCTTTATTTTTAAAGTTAGGTAAATCAAGGGACCACGCCGTATAACACGGAATGGGTTTCCTCCCAAGAATACCAGTGCATAAAGCAAACAACGCAATGTTAAATAAAGAACAATGAAGCTATTATAAGACCCAGGTCCCATCACACAAGCCGGAGGATAGAGTGTTACCTTATAATAGCCAAAGAATGCTTGATACGTATAAAACGAAATCATTTGATATTATTATTAGTGCATAAGTGTTTCAAAACAATTTCAATCATAAGTATCAATCATAGACGGCGTGGGTACCATCTATCATGTCGCCATACTAGGCTCTATAATCAAAAATGCAAAATGTCGTATTGGAAATTGGATTTCCATCTGTGAACCGAGGCAAAAGATAGTCCTACCCTGCTTCGAGACAATCTAGTCTACCATGTCTCAGGACCCAGACTCAGGTGGGCCCTTGGATCGTCACGGCCGGTCCACCGATGTGGATTAAACTTAAACCCTGGACACTGCGTTTCCCCGCCCTATGGGGCGCAAATGAGCCAAATGACTCCATCGGTTCGAGAACGACCGATATATCCGAGGCGCCTCCAAAATCAATCATCCACATGAGTCAAACTCGTCAGCCAGTTTTTAGCACTGACGCCACTCCTAACTAGAAAGAAACGCATGCCCTCCCTGAGGTCCTCTCCAGTTTTTAGTTCACACCGGGGTGTGAGGCTCGCGAATTAACGCTACACAAAGCGATGCCACGAAGGCCGTGCTTTGATCATCAACCACAAGACTTTTCTTTTCAACAGAAGCCTTGATCATTTGCATCTTAGCATGCCACACAGGCAATTCACGCTATGCAACCGATGTATATCAATCACACAGAATGAAATCCAATGTCAGACACACAGTCCATTTACAAGTTCGTTCTGGGTCTGAACGAAACCGGAGGCACCTTATTCCGCCTTCCACATGTCCAATACAGGAGTGAGGTCCTCGCATATCCATCGATCTCCAAGTACGTCTGGACGATCACCAACGTATTCCCTCCTCTTGGGTGTACAGCCCAATCAAGATTATCAGGAATCGTCCGAATGATGTGAAGACCTCCGGTCTTCGACCAACGTCTTCATCTTCGATATATCATCGTGTCAGTTATTCAGAATGGGTATAACCCGGCCTTTCCGAATAACTCGCATATATAATAAACAAGTGTTACACAAACACAACATATTATAATTCTAGTTAATAACTAGTTCATTTCGATAAAAATATATTTTTATCTTTTCAAATGTAGAATTTTCGTCCCAACTCTTTTTAAATCATTTATTATGATTTTACACAAATTATTAATATTTTTAATAATTTTATCAAAGCCCGTACAGTCGATTTCCATATACGGTCATCGAACTGCACTTACAACGACCTTTTCCAAATTTGATTTGGACATAATTCCAAATCCAACCGTTAGACTTCAAATCTTTTATATTCATTAGAAAGCTCTTTTCGATACGAACCTAACGGTTCTGGTTTCAGGAGAATCCGACGGTCGGATCTCACGTAATGTCAATTTGAAGTCAATGGTCGAAATTCGCGAACTGCCACGACGCGTTCTATTTAGGCCATTAAATATATATATATATATATATATATATATATAATATATTATATATATTTCGTCGATTTCAATTCAAAACGTATTTTATAATTCGTTTTAACTTCATTTTAAAAACGATTTCAACTTCATATTCAATTTTAAATCAAAATTGAATATTCCATATCATTAATATATAAATGATAATATTTTCAAACATCAGATTTTGAAATCACTTCATTTTCAATATTCATTATAAAAATGAATAAAATCGATATAAATATCGTTCACGTCAGAATGGCGTAACTCTAATCAACACGGCTTTATATTTTCAATAATTTGTGTCCATTCAAAATCGAACATCAAAATCAGTTTTTAATTCTTTACTGAATATTATTCTAAAATATTCCTTATTTTAAAATATTCGTTATTTTAAAATATTCTTCAGTTCTGAATTGGAATCAGACACAGCCAAATAGCATATAAAGTGATTTATATGGATTTCATACAACACATGTATATAACAGCAGTGATAAATAATCAACCATCATCCAAAGTGCTTTCTACACTGTATAAGCATTAAATATAAATAATTAACGCTTACACAGTCTGTCAACCAATCGACTGACATACCACTAAACAATCGGGATTAGTGTACGTCAAATATCATCCCAATACCTGTGTGGGGTTTCAACCAACAAATACTGAATATTATTTGTGCAGTTGGGCGATGTGTAAAATTTATCGTCCCAATCCATATCAGTCAAATGGGTGTACATCAACAAATCGTTTTGATTTGTAAATGAATATTCATTTTGTTCATTTATCCAATAAAAATGATATTTTTATTTTTCTAACATGTTTTAGAAAATTTCGGCAGCATAACGGCGCGATACTAGAAACGGGATAAGGCCTAGCCTTGTCCCCAGTCTAATAATGGCCCACGCCATACACATACCAAATTCATCAATTCGTTATTCACACCACAACCAAATTCTAAACAATTCATTTCACATCACCAAAACAAATTCAAATAAACATATCAATCAACTCAAACAAGTCGTCCATGGTCTGTGGACGACGGGTAACAGTTCATATATGCAGTTATAATAAAAATAACTATATAAGTAAATTAGAGTGAGAAGTTCTCACCGATAGCTAAACCAATTCGCCGCGACTCTTCATATGTAGGAAATCTTCATCGTGTTCGCCTTGTCACTTTCGTCGCCTGTATTCACTACATATATAAAGATCACATTTTTATATTCTCTAGTATATAAAAATCATATTTTTAATTCGCTACTCCATTATAAAATTTATATTTTTATTTCACCCTTCTTCTAATAAAGATTATATTTTTATATTGGTCTTCTTATAATAAATATTATATTTTTATATCGCTCTTCTTCTAATAAAGATTGTATTTTTATATCGCTCTTCTTCTAATGAAGATTATATTTTTACCTCATTATATATATAAAAATTATATTTTTATTACCCTACATAAATAAGAATCATATTTTTATTACTCTACATTAATAAAAATCATATTTTAATTATGAAGTATATATATATATATATATATATATCATATTTTTCCTTCATCAAAAATCATATCTTTACTAATTAAAAACCCTATTCTTTTTCTCCAAACAAAAATCTAATTAAAACTGAGAAATAAAATTAAATATGTAAAAGGAAAAAAAAACTTACTTTTCATTTGGAGTTGGATGGTTTCACTTTAGTTTTGGATCGGGGGCATCACCACCTGAGGTGGAGGAGCAGAGGGGCGCGCAGGTCAGGGGGGAGGCGAGGTGCGGCTGACGGCATTCTCGAGGTGGGCCAGGGGGTGGCTGCGCGGTATCGGTTTGGGCGAGGTAGTGGGTTGCGGGTCTGAACTGACTGAAGGGGAGAGAAGGAGAGGAGTGGGGGAGGAAGTAGGTGGTCGGGGTCGAGCGGTGGGGGCTGGCTCGCGGTGTGGTGGCGACATGGTTGGGGATCCTTCGATTGGGCACATCGTTCTTCCAACGAGCAGGCAGAGGGAGAGTTGAACGGAGGGGGGAGTGGTGGATGACGGAGGAGAGGAACGTGGTCGGGGGAGGCGCGTTGGGGTGGAGGCGCGATGGCGTCGGAGGGACGACGAGGGAAGTGAGCCGCCACTTTTCGATTTGGGAATTTAAATTTTTGACCGGGTGATGAAAGAGATAGGGTTTGACTTAGGGGTTAAAGGCCTTTTATAATTATTTTATTAATTAATATTATTTAATTTCCAATTTCACTTGTTTACTTCTCGAACTCCAAATCGAACCCAACGACTGTCACCCATAGCGTAATACCCCCATTCCGAACACAATGGGATGTGTTTCGTAACCCAATTCGACTGTTACGATCAGTTTTCTTTTAAATTAAAACATAAATCGTTATATTCTTTAAATTCAACCGCTCATTTTAATTTACCGGGGTCATATACTGACTCTAAAAATTACAGAAAAATTATTTCTAGCTTCGTATTGACGATACGGTCCTAACAAAACTATTTTCGTCAAATTTGAAGACTGTTTGAAAAATGGCCATTTCCACTCGATTAAATTCAACTAAAACCGGTCAAACGCGTTTAAGTGTGCCACACTCACATACTGATTCGAAAAATTATGAAAATTGGCATCTAGCAATAATTTGACATCACGGATCCAACAAAACTGGTTTCATCGAAAACAGAGGTCGTTTGCAAAAAGGCTATTTTTAAGGGCTTTATATATATTAAAATATAAATAAATTCCACAGCGACTTTTCTGAATTTTAAACTGGATGTATCTTATTGTTTTTAAAGTGAAATCTCAGTTTCTTAACTTCGTTTGAAAGATATCCTTAATCAGATTCAAATATTTCTTGTTTCTTCCAATTCTGACTTATATTGAATTCTGTATATCCATTTGAAATTAGAAATCGAATTTCCGAACTACCGCGCCATTTCAGGCTCGTTTTATAATTAAATAAAATTTATTCGTTCTAACTTCGTTGAAAATAAATTTTTAGTCGTTATTATTTAAAATAATTCATTTGAAATATGCAAAATCCGTTAAATTCGCCAAAATAAAATTTTTAAATTGGCTCAGATTTTCCGGGTTGTTACAGTTAATAACGTATATTTTCTAATTATAGAAAATAAGGAAATATGAATATATATATATATATATATAAATATAAGGTTGATGATTGGATCGATAATTCCATTTGGAAATAAGATCGGTGTTTGTACACCGACAGGTTTTCATTTGGTAGTTAAATCACAGACTATCAAGTTTTGACCATATTTACAATGTAATATGGAGAGACCGGTTGTATTATTATCCGAAGAACCACTCTGTATTGGCATAAGCGTTGCGAATCAAGTATGCTGAATATAATTGAAGACGGAGAAAAGTGCAAGGGCTGTTGTATAAGTCCTAGGTAGACATTGCCTAGGATGGATGTACTGAATAGTGCCTTCGGTTTTGTTAAATCCCAGAACGAACGTATATGGATGAATGTCTGACAGAGTATCGTGTATGTTGGACTGTTCAAATATATATGGTGGCAACGGATTTATTCCCTTAGCATAATATCCATAATATTTGTGCAAACCCAATTAATGATTAACGGATCTGATAATGTGGCATTCAAAGTAATTGTTTTATCAATGAAAGGTAAGTAAGCGTAGCCTCAGGCCTCAACAACCGGGAAATGAAAAAAATCGGGCAGGCAGCATGGCTAAGTCGGTCGCTCCGAAGTAGGGTGCATAATCACCTATCTAGAGAATATTCATTTGCTTCTTTAATCTATCAATCCTGTCCCATATATATATATACGGGAAACGGTTGCTGGTCCCAACCGTTGGTGATATACATTCGATACACTCAAGCGAAATGAGTGGTCGGTCATGTGTGGCTGAGTTGCAAGATGTTCTTGTTGAACTCCAGTGTATCATTCCTAGAGTACACTGATCGGAAGGTGGTTCCATACCTTGTCATAGTTGGAAATCCAATCATCCAATAAGTGCCTGCGGTTTATGATTATACACTATATAAGTAGAACGTGAGATGCAAGCGTTTCTGCTAGGTTGATATCTATTTGTGCTTAGACATTATTATAATATCAGAAGGATATTGTTTACAAAGTTGTTTGGATTCTCATTAGGGAAAAATCCGTTCCGTTTTCACGGCGTGGTCTTATGAGATATCCTTTATTTAACCAAGTGTTTGGAGTTTTATTCACACCAGTCCCATGACTGACCCGGAGTTTATTTTGTTTGTTTTTCCTATTTCTTGGGTGCCTAATTTGTACGGGCAGTCAAGTAGTCGGGATTTTGCAGATATACTTGGAGAGCTTGGAGCAGGAGGCTTCAGGATTCTATAGCTATTATTATTTCCGCTGTGTTGTAAGTGTTGTACTCTGATAAGTGCTATGGTGTACGTATTGTTTATATTTCAAAAGTTATGTTATATTTAATTCGTTCCGCTGTGAGATTCGTGTTTACTCTGATGATGATGTTCTTCTTCTTCTTCTTCTTCTTCTATTCTATAAGTTTCTATCTTATCTATTCTCACCCTCTAACTTCTTTCAATAACTATTCGGTTATTTTCGATCCTTGGAGGTTCGATATGTGTTGTATATCGGATAACCAAGATCGTCAAAATCCGGGTCGTTACAGTTGGTATCAGAGCTTAAGGTTAAGTTATTACCATGGCTCTATGGCGTAACTCGGTAGAGATGGGGTTAGTAATAACCTTGATTGAGTTTGAGTGTATATATATGAGCGCGTATTTGTTATTTGATATGAAAATAATTTTTTATTGTGGAGTTTTATTGGTTGAGTAGTTTGTGAATTCTGGTCGATTAGTTTGATCCACTGTTTTGATAGGGGTTACTAAACACTTGAATACGATGAACCAACATGGTATGTTTTGAAAAGAGGGTAAATGGAATAATTTTACCCAAGTTATATTTTGGTATCTATATTGGAAATAATATAGTATATTGGTTGTGTTGGTTGTTATTATAATCGAATGAGATTATAAAATGGTGAAATGGTTATAAATAACTAAGCAGGATTCATATAAGTAAAATATATGAAATAAGATGAATTAAATCTGAAATTTAAATCAGAATTGGAATTAAGGGTAAGGAAATTTTAAGTTCCTGGGAGATTTTGAAAATGTTTTTCAATCTGAAAGTGATATTGTATTGAACTCACTTCGATCGGTGGAAAATAATTCTGATGATGGTGGCCACATTATCAGTGTCATTTTCGAGTTCTAAGTGACAGATTACTACCAAAGATTTTGTTTTTTGGGAATGTTTTGAGAAAACAAGTTGTTTAGAAATTCAACGGCTTTGAATTGGTATTACGATCTCAAATTGATTTGAAATAAACCCGGAAATTTAAAATTCTGGAATTTAAATTTAACTAATGAAGTTAAATAGATTAAGAAGGTAAAAGTGAACAAATAAATTTGAATTTAACTTAGACAAAGTTAAATATAATCTCGAACGGAATTGAATTGATGAGTTCAGGATTTGGAATCAAGAATTGATTGGAGTTTGATTGAAATGACAATTGCATATACTAAGTTGTTCACAAATGGAAGGGATATAGTGATATGCCCGACATAAAGGCACAAGTTTATATTTTATATGAGTTTGGAATTAATAAGCCGATTTGGCAAGCCGCTTGGCTGTTTGATTTTATTTTGGGTTGGAGAAGGCCTAGAGAGGCGAGTTATGGTTTGACGTATTGACCAGTACAAAGGAGGTTATGGCGAAATTTTTCGAAAATTTAAGGTGTTAGAAAATTTTCAGAATTTTTGAAAATTTTAGTTAGTCGGAATTAATTAATATTTTAACTGGGATTAATTGGTTCAGTTGAAACTGAAATTAAGAAGTAAACCAAAAGATATTTAAATCTAGTTAGTAGAGTTGGTAGCATTTTTCTAGCTTAGCAATTTCGAGGGCGAAATTATTTTAAGGGGGGAAGAATGTAATGACTCGTATTTTAACTGTCGAATAATTAATTTATTTAATTATTTAAATATCGATGCGGCGATATCGATGACCTGAATCAAATAACATTTATATTTAATTATATAAATAATAGAATAATATATTTTCGTAATAGTCAGAAATAGTAGGATTGGCAATATTGTGTGAATTGGATAGTATAAGAGATTTGGTTTAGTTTAGATTCGAATTTATATAACGAATCTATTTAATAAACGACGTTAGAACGTATAATTTATATTGTAATTAAAATCAAGCTCGAAATGGCGCGGCAGTTCGTAATTTGGCGATTCGAACTTTAAACGAACATACAAAAGCCATTTTAAGTCAGATTTCTGTGAAACAAGAAACGTTCAGAGCTGGTGAAGTATATTTTTCTAGTGGAAGAGGAAAACTGAGATTTCGTCGTGTAGATTTTTAGTTATGTCCAAATTAAATATTCAGAAAAACAGCGGTATATTCGTTCGTGGCCATAACGGTTATTTAAAAATATTTGAATATCGGGTTCGAATTTAGACAAGGTTCTTTTGAGACGTAGTGATAATTTAATTTTTAGAATTTTACTGTAATTTTTAATTAATTAAATACGTGACTTTTTATTTGAAGTGTTTTGCACCCTGTATCAATATTTTTTTGGGTTTCACAATATGAGTTGAACTACCGATATTTTTATATGTTTGGGATCATGGCACAGTGCTAATCACAATGACATCTTTATTTCAGCCTGCAGCAATTATATATGAATATAATTGTACGTAGCGGGGTAGGTTGAACAGTACGATCCCTATTACTTATGACAAAGGAAAAACCAACCTACATCAACCGACCAGTCACTGAAGCCTACCCAAACTAGACCTGTACTTCACGTAGAGACTTAACACCAAAGTTTTTCCATACCTTAACTAAAGTCTTCTCTTATATTTGTATGGCGAATGGACAAACAACAGAATGGTATACTATTATTATTCTACCATTATATGTATAAACCTATATTTGTGATTTGTGGCTGTAAAGAATCCATCAGAGACAAAATATCTAACCCCTCGTACTGTATAAATAGACAAACTACTCCCTTAAGACCTAATTTCATTTCCGCCGTAACTCTTTTATGTTCTTCAAAAAGATCGGTGTCTTCCAAAAATCAAAGAATTGGAAATAAATTCTAATAAATTGCAAACTATATATGTATGAGATGCTATTGGAATTCTCTTTAGTCGGGTATACGTTTCCTCCCATTCAATGTCTTCTTAGTTTGCCCCAAAATATATCAACGAGCTAGGGTTAAAGGGTTTGGAACTTTGAAGCTTTAATCCGTGAAACCGTGGTGATATCTGGATTCAAGAGGTCGAACATCACGATGTGGCAATTTTTGAGAGGAATTCGCATATAAAGATGTCGATGTGTACCTACAGTAGCGTGAGGCTGAGCTGACAACCGCGAGGTATGAGGTGGAATGTGATATGGAGGGGAGGAGTTGTGTTGCCGGAATTTGATGTAAGGAAGAAACATGGAAGTATGAGTTGGTGCATGGATCTGTCGAAGTGAGGATTGGGATTTTTACAAGAAGAAGGAGGCAACCAAAAGCTGCTGTTCTATGTGAACGGGATCAGAACTTGAATGGCAGTGAGATAGTGAAAGGATTTTGGTTAATAATGTAGTTTGAATTTTCAGTGATGGTGGTTTGTTTTGCTGTAGGGTCGGTGAGAGGAGTTCAGACCATTTTGGGTGAAGCGAGAAAACAAGAGAGGCGGGTCTGGGTTCTAAGGGTTGGGTTGGGCCGATTTGGTAGTGAGACGATAAAAGGTGTGCAACCAAGTCTAAATAATTTAAGTTTAAATTAATTTTAATAATGTTTTAACTTGTAAAATACGTATCTATCTCATATGATATTAGAATCAGACGAAACGAGATCCATTGGGACCGTATGGACGGTGGCTACACGATGGAACTGACTGGGAGTGAATCGGAGCTCGTTACAATTTATAGCAAAATAAATTGTCTGTCTGAATCAAGCGATGGTTATTGTTATTAACGATGATCGTCCAATGTGAGTAAAACTCACCAATTCTGAACAGTTATATTTTTACAACGTATTCTTTAGCTGATAGTTATCTGTTGATTGCTGTGTGTTAACTGTTTGGTTGAATTGCTTATGTATTGGTTGAAATTATAGATAACGATATTTATATATATCGTTAATCAAATATCGATTCTGTTTATCAGAATATTTCATATCGAAGTGAAGTCGATGTTATTATATTGTTTAACATCTGTGATGCAGGGGAACAAGTTGGAGGGACCCAACTGGGTTCCTCAATATATAAAATACTGTTTTGTTTCATATATTGTGATATATGATGTGTTATATAATCTATGCTGATTATGTGTGCTTGGTTGATAGTAATCATGGTTATACGGTATTTTAAATACCATACGAATTACGGAAATGTAAAAAGGGAATTTTCAAAGTTATATTGAAAATGAATTTATTTATAAAATCGAAGGATTTTATAGAAGGAATATTTATTTAGAAAATAAATGGTATGGAAAAAGGAATATTTATTTAGAAAATAAATAGAATTAGCAAAGGAATATTTATTTAGAAAATAAATAGAATTGAAAAAGAAATCATTTATAACGGAATAGGATGTTATAAAAAGGAAATCATTTATAAAGGTAACCATTATAAAAAGGAAACTGTTATAAAAAGGAAATATTTTTTAGTGGAGAAACGTTATTAAAAGAACATTTATAAAGTGAAGAACCGTTACTAAAATTAAATCTTTATAAATGAATAAACACTGTAAAAAGGAAATCTTATTAAATGGATAAACATTATAAAAAGGGAAATCTTTATAAAGCAAATAAAGTAATCGAATATTAGTTATTCGAAAGGAGTTAATCAAATTTAGCTAATCGAATTAGAGTAAATCGATTAGAGTCAAGTTAATCGATTAGAGTCAAGTTAATCGATTTGAATTAAGTTAATCAAATTAGAGTTAATCGATTTGAGTTAAGTAAATCGATTAGAGTTAAGCTAATCGTATAGAGTTAACCAGTTAGAAATCAGTTAGAGTTAACCAGTTAGAGTTCAGTTAGAGTTAATCAGTTAGAGTTAACTAGTTAGAGTAGACCAGTTAGAGTTAATCAGTTAGAGTTAATCAGTTAGGGTTAATCAGTTAGGGTTAATCGAATAGAGTTAAATCGAACTAGAGTTACTTAAATAGAGTTAATTGAATAGAGTTAGTAGAAAAAGAGAAATAATCGAATATAGTTTATTCGAAAGAAGATTATCGAATATAGTTTATTCGAAAGAAGATTATCGAATATAGTTTATTCGAAGTGAATTAATCGAATATTAGTTATTCGAATAGAGTTAAAAGAGTTATCGAATATAGTTTATTCGAAAAGGAGTAATCGAATATTGTTTATTCGAGAAGAGAGATAATTGAATAAGGTTATTAGAAAAAGAGAAATTATCGGATATAGTTTATTCGAAGGTAAGAGTTATCGAATAGAGTTAAAAGAGTTATCGAATATAGTTTATTCGAAAGGAGTTAATCGAATATAGTTTATTCGGAAGGAGTTAAGTGATAAGAGTTAATGAATTAAGGTTAATCGAGTTAAAGTTAATGGAGTTAGAGTTAATTGATTTGAATTAATCGAGTTATATTATGGAGTTAGATATTTCAGAAGTAGGGATTATAACGCTATAGTTAAAATCAGTGTTTTTCAACAAAGAATAGGATTCGTAAACTGAATCCGAGAGTTGCGTAAGCAATGATTTGATAAGAAACGGAGTTAAAGGAAATTAGAAACTGACTAGAGATTAGTTAAGTTGAACGATTTCCAGAGTATCGATCTAATGTTGGTTTCGGCCTTCGGGATTTATACTTAGGGGATTGTTCACTTACTAGTTTACAGTTAGGGACTGATTATTTTAAAAAGTTAATAAAACGTGAATAAGGATTGGAAATGTTTTCCAATGTTAATAACGTATATTTTCTAATTATAGAAAATAAGGAAATATGAATATATGTATATATATGGTTGATGATTGGATCGATAATTCCATTTGGAAATAAGATCATTGTTTGTACATCGACATGTTTTCATTTGATAGTTAAATCACAGACTATCAAGTTTTGACCATATTTACGGTGTAATATGGAGAGACCGGTTGGATTATTATCCGAAGAAACACTCCGTATTGGCATAAGCGTTGCGAATAAAGTATGCTGAATATAATTGAAGACGAAGTAAAGTGCAAGGGCTGTTGTATAAGTCCTAGGTAGAGATTGCCTAGGATGGATGTACTGAATTGTGCCTTCGGTTTCGTTAAATCCCAGAATGAACGTTTATGGACGAATGTCTGACAGAGTATTTCCAATGATCGCGTATGTTGGACTGTACAAATATATATGGTGGCAACGAATTTATTCCTTTAGCATAATATCCAGAATATTTGTGTGAACCCAATTAATGATTAACGGATATGATAATGTGGCATTCAGAGTAATTGTTTTTGAAAGGTAAGTAAGCGTAGCCTCAGGCCTCAACAACCGGGAAATGACAAAAATCGGGCAGGCAGCATGGCTAAGTCAGTCGCTCCGAAGTAGGGTGTATAATCACCTATCTAGAGAATATTCATTTGCTTCTTTAATCTATCAATGTTGTCCCATATATATATATATACGAGAAACGGTTGCTGATCCCGACCGTTGGTGATATACATTCGATACACTCAAGCGAAATGAGTGGTCGGTCATGTGTGGCTGAGTTGCAAGATGTCTTGTTGAACTCCAGTGTATCGTTCCTAGAGTACACTGATCGGAAGGTGGTTCCATACCTTGTCATAGTTGGAAATCCAATCATCCAATAAGCGCCTACGGTTTATGATTATACATTATATATGTAGAACGTGAGATGCAAGTGTTTCTGCTAGATTGATATCTATTTGTGCTTAGATATTATTATAATATCAGAAGGATATTGTTTACAAAGTTGTTTGGATTCTCATAATGGAAAAACCCGTTCCGTTTTCACGGCGTGGTCTTATGAGATATCCTTTATTTAACCAAGTGTTTGGAGTTTTATTCACACCAGTCCCATGACTGACCCGGAGTTTATTTTGTTTGTTTTCCCTAAACTCTTGGGTGCCTAATTTGTACGGGTAGTCAAGTAGTCAGGATTTTACAGATCTACTTGGAGAGCTTGGAGCTGGAGGCTTCAGGATTCTATAGCTATTATTATTTTCGCTTTGTTATAAGTGTTGTACTCTGATAAGTGCTATGGTATACGTACTGTTTGTATTTCAAAAGTTATGTTATATTTTATTCGTTCCGCTGTCAGATTCGTGTTTACACTGATGATGATGTTCTTCTTCTTCTTCTTCTATTCTATAAGTTTCTATCTTACCTATTCTCACCCTCTAACTTCTTTCATTAACTATTCGGTTATTTTTGATCCTTGGAGGTTCGATATGTGTTGTATATCAGATAACCAAGATCGTCAAAATCCAGGTTGTTACAATTTAACTTGAACTTAGTTAAATAAAACTGGATTTGATTAGAGAATAATCTAGAATGGAATTGAGTTGATGAGTTAAGAGTTTGTAATTTGATAGGGGAGTTTGAATGGAATTTGGCTTCGATAGAACCAAATGTTTGAGTTTGAGGATAAGATTGATTGGAGTGACCTTGGTATATGCAGAGTTGGTAATAAATGGAAGGGATATAATAATATGCCTGACAAAAAGGTACAAGTTTATATTTCATATGAGTTTGAGATTTATGGGCCGAATTGGCAAGCCGCTTGGCTGTTTGATTTTTCTTTTGGGTTGGAGAAGGCCTAGAGAGGCGAGTGATGGTTTAACGTATTGGCCGGTACAAAGGAGGTGCTGGCGAAATTTTCCGAAAATTTAAGGTGTTAGAAAATTTTCAGAATTTTTGAAACTTTTAGTTAGTCAGAATAAATTGATAATTTATTTGAAATTCATTGATTCAGTTGAAACTGAAGTTAAGAAGTTAAACTGATAGATTTTAAATCTAGATAGTAGAGTTAATAGCATTTTTCTAGCTTAGCAATTTCGAGGACGAAATTATTTTTAAGGGGGGAAGATTGCAATGACCCGTATTTTTAACTGTCGAATAATTAATTTATTTAATTATTTAAATATCGTTTTGGAAATATCGATGACCTAAATTAAATAAAAATGAATATTTAATTAATATTAAATAGTAGAATAATATATTATAATGTCGAAATAGTCAAAAATAGCTGAATTCACAATACAGTGTGAGTTGGATTATATATAAGGTATAATTTAGTTTAGTATTGTATTAGAATGGCGAATATATTATATGAACGCCATTTGAACGTATAATTTATATTATAATTATAATCGAGCTCGAAATGGCGCGGCAGTTCGCTATTTGGCGATTCGAACTTTAAACGAGTATACATAATCCGTTTTAAATCGGATTTCTGTGAAACAAGAAACGGTCAGAGCTGGTGAAGTATATTTTTCTAATGGAACAGAAAAATCAGGATTTCATCGTGTAGATTTTGATTTATGTCCAAATCAAATTTTAGAAAAGCCGCTATGGAATTCCTTTATAATTTATAACGATATATATATATATATATATAAGGAATTTCATTATAAATCGAATATCGATTTAATTAGGATTTGAAATATCGAGTTGTAAATCCATATATATATTATGGAGCTGTATGATATTCTATTGTGAATATATACGATAATATAAGTTTATTAATATTTAACTTAATTATTTTTAAATATATTTAATATTTAAATGGTCTATTTAGAGCTTCAGAAAATAGCCGTTTTTGCAAACGAACCCCGTTTTCGATGAAACTAATTTTGTTGGATCCGTAAGGTCAAATTATTGTTAGATGTCAAGTTTCGTGATTTTTAGAGTCAGTATGTGGCCGTACCAGATTTTAATTGAAAAACAGTCGATAAGTTGACCTTTAAAAATACGCTATGTGAGCAAACGGAGTCGGAATTCGATGAAACCAGTTTCTTTGGGTCCGTAATGTCGAACTGTAGCTGCTTGTCCATTTTCGTGATCTTTGGGTATTGTATGTGCTCATAGGAATTTTTATAGGACAATACAAATAGCGGTGTCGTAAAAACAAATTAAATAACCGAATACAAAAATAATAAAATTTTCCTATATAATATCCCTAACTTCTTCTAACCTAAGTCTATTCATTCCCATTGGTAAATCATAAACCCGCCATCAGTTTTTCCTCCTAACTCAAAACGCGATCTTTGAAAATCTCAAACAATTCAAAGGAAATTTGTAAAAATCCAAGACAAGTATAATCAGCTTTCTGGTGAAGTGCTCTTCAGTTTGGCGTGGGTTTTATTGGGTTCGATACCCTGTACGTTCGCAGCAGAAGTAACAGCGACATCTAGGGTTTTCATTTTTGCTGGATATGAAGCATCGATCTGAGTTTAAGTATTGGATTGGGATTTTTGATAGGATTTAGCAGCTCGCCTGAGGTGTTGGATGATTTCGAGCAAAAAGAAGTCGCTCGATGTCTGGTTCTTGCGAGAACACCTGTAGCATGGAACTCGAACGACTGGTGCGAGTTTGACGTTGTTAATACGATGAGCAAGAGAATGGAAGAGGATAATTTCGGTGGTATTAGTTGGATAATTATTAAGGGAAGATGGAGATGGATGGAACTGAAATTCGAAAATGATTTTTGCTGAAGCCTAAGGAAATGCAACGTATTGGATGGGGAAGAAGGGTTTTTGTTGGAGGCGGGTCTGAAAACCAGTGGGCCAAAGTTTTAAAATTGGGTAAAGCACAATCACTTGAGTATTTAATTTAAAACTATTTAAATAGTTATATAAGCTTGTAAAATTAATATCTTATTCATATGTAATCAGAATTCCGAAAAACAAGATCCATTGGGATCACATGGACGGACACTGCACAATGGAACTGACTGGGAGCGAATCAGAGCTCGTTACAATTTATAACAAAATAAATTGTACGTCTGAATCAAGCGATGGTTATCGTTGTTAACGATGACCGTCCAATGTGAGTAAATCTCACTAACTCTGACCAGTTTTATATTTTTATAACGTATTTATAGAACTGTTAAATGACGATTGACTGTTGTGTGTTGACTGTTTGGTTGAATTACTTATGTATTGGTTGAAATTATAGATAACGATATATATATATATAAATCGTTAATCGAATATTGATTCTGTTTATCAGAATATTTTATATTCGTGTTATTTATGTTGTTTAACATCTGTGATGCAGGGGAACAGGTTGGAGGGACCCAGCTGGGTTCCTCAATATATAAAATACTGTTATGTTCCATATATTGTGATATGTGATGTGATATATAATATGTTGTTGATTATGTGTGTTTGATGATATTGATCATGGTTTTATGGTATTTTAAATACCATAAGAAATACTGGAAAGTAAAAAGGGAATTTTCAAAATGTATATTGAAAATTAAATATTTATAAAATCATAGGATTTCATAAGAGGAATGTTTGTTTATAAAATAAATAGAATTGAAAGGAAAATCATTTATAAAGAAAATAAGATGTTATAAAAAGGAAACCGTTATAAAAAGGAAACCGTTATGAAAAGGAAAACGTTATTAAAGGGAAATCTTTTTAGGTGGAGAAATGTTATTAAAAGGACATTTCTAAAGTGAAGAACCATTATGAAAAGGAAAACGTTATTAAAGGGAAATCTTTTTAGGTGGAGAAACGTTATTAAAAGGACATTTTTCAAGTGAAGAACCGTTATGAAAAGGAAAACGTTACTAAAGGGAAATCTTTTTAGGTGGAGAAACGTTATTAAAAGAACATTTTTAAAGTGAAGAACCGTTATGAATAGGAAAACGTTATTAAAGGGAAATCTTTTTAGGTGGAGAAACGTTATTAAAAGGACATTTTTAAAGTGAAGAACCGTTATGAAAAGGAAAACGTTATTAAAGGGAAATCTTTTTAGGTGGAGAAACGTTATTAAAAGGACATTTTTAAAGTGGAGAACCGTTACTAAAAGTAAATCTTTATAAATGAATAAACGTTATTAAAAGGGAAATCTTTATAAAGCGAATAAAGTTAGTAGAGTTAGAGTTAACCAGTTAGAGTTAATCAGTTAGAGTTTACCTGTTAGAGTTAATCAGTTAGAGTTAACCTGTTAGAGTTAATCAGTTAGAGTAAACCAGTTAGAGTTAATCAGTTAGAGTTAACCAGTTAGAGTTAATCAGTTAGAGTTAATCAGTTAGAGTTAGATCGAAATAGAGTTAAAGGAGTTAATCGAATATAGTTTATTCGAAGAGAGTTAAATCGAATATTAGTTATTCGAAAGAGAGTTAAATCGAATATTAGTTTATTCGAAAGGAGATTATCGAATATCGTTTATTCGAAAAAGAGTAATCGAATATAGTTTATTCGAGAAGAGAGATAATTGAATAAGGTTATTCGAAAAGAGAAATTATCGAATATAGTTTATTCGAAAGAAGTTAAGTGATAAAGTTAATGAATTAAAGTTAATCGAGTTAAAATTAATGGAGTTAGGGTTATTTGATTTGAGTTAATCGAGTTAGATTTTTAAGTTCAGAAGTAGGGGTTATAACGTTATCGTTATAACCAATGTTTTTATATAATAATAGGATTCATAAACTGAATCTGAGAGTTGCGTAAGCAATGATTTGAGAAGAAACGGAGTTAAAGGAAATTAGAAACTAACCAGAATTAGTTAAGTTGAACGGTTTCCAAAGTATCGATCTGATGTTGGTTTCGGCCTTCGGGATTTATACTTAGGGGATTGTTCACTTACTAGTTTACAGTTAGGGACTGATGATTTTGAAAAGTTGATGAAACGTGAATGAGGATTGGAAATGTTTTCCAATGTTAATAACGTATATTTTCTAATTATAGAAAATAAGGAAATATGAATATATATATATATATATATATGGTTGATGATTGGATCGATAATTCCATTTGGAAATAAGATCGTTGTGTGTACATGGACATGTTTTCATTTGATAGTTAAATCACTGACTATCAAAGTTTGACCATTTTAACTTGTTAATATGGAGAGACCGGTCGTATTCTTATCCGAAGAACCACTCCATATTGGCAGTAGCATTGCAAATCAGATTATATAAAGAGATAATCAGAGACGGAGTAAAGTGCAAGGGCTTTTTCTATTAATAGAAATTGTGCCTTCGGTTTCGTTCAGTCCCAGAACGAACGTATATGGACGAATGTCTAACAGAGTATTTCCAATGATCGCATATGTTGGGCTGTACAAATATATATGGTGGCAACGGATTTATTCCCTTTGCATAATATCCATAATATTTGTGTAAACCAAATTAATGATTAACGGATCTGATAATGTGGCATTTAAAGTAATTGTGCTATCGATGGAAATTACGAAATCGTAGCCTCAGGCCTCAACAACCGAGAAATGACAAAAATCGCGCAGGCAGTGAAACACCCCTCCTCTGTTAAGGTCACTCACAAAGGGAATGCCTTAATTTTGGTGGAGGTTTATAGGTAAAAGTCACAGATAAAAACACAAGACAGATATAAACACATATATATAAGCAGCGGAAAACAACAGACTTTTATTTCATAAAATACGTGTTTACACAAACATTTCCATAATTGTCTCAAAACACACTTCTAATTATTACAACAATAATACTGTCTTGATTTTCATAACTTAAAGAAGCATAAAACATAAGTAAACTGCATAAATCCCTAAAATTGATATCCAAAGCCATAGTCCAAAACGAAAGAGATCCAAGCAATACATTCTCTCTCTTCAAGCTGGATGAGAAACTGACTAAGCTGCTGTGTTTCCTCCCTGTGGACTTGGGGGGGGGGGGGGGGGACGGAAGAAAAGAAGACGAAAAGAAAAGTAGATTCAGACATAAAGTCTGAGTAAGTCTAGGACTATTCAGTCTATGAATAAGAAAAAGAGCATGATAAGTACAAACTGGAGAATGGGAAAGCACCACGCTAAGTTAAGTTGTCTATGATCGAATATACTATCGTGCCCCATATTAATCTCTGCACCCCTTTTGCACTAGTTCCCAACTGGCATTACCCAATCAGGGTGAAGTGATCCTTTTTAATGATCGGCTCCTACTCGCATAGTTACATGTGTCTTACGGTCCCTGATGTTGTAGCTACCTATGCTGGTCCCACCATGGGGTGTATCAAGTCCCATGGTGGTGGCCCGACACAGTTCTAGAACGCAAAGGTATACTACTGGTGCCCAGTGCCTAATTTTTCTGTGCCGGAGTGTGTGCACGCCCGCACCCCGTTAGAACCTACACTGTTACACCACCACCGTCGATTTGACCTCTTATAGTTAGCCCAGTAATCGTGCCCCACCCTGCCTAGTTCAGGGTATCCTGATACACCTTGTAGGGTTACTGCTGAAAAGGGTCCCCCGCTACTAGGTTTTCTATTTCTAGCCAACATGCTAAGTTGGTTAAGTGTTCTATATAAACCTAACCCCCAATCAGTCTGTATAGTTAGCATGTTCAATTTGATTAAGTATTAATTCAATTTACGTAATCCTATCAATCCTGACTTATCCTTAATTAATCAAAGCATCGACCACTCACATTAGACAGTTATTGTTGCGGTTACTGGATGTGCCGGTTGGGTCCGGGCAGGTTTACACCGCAACTCAGTCTAACCTCGGGTCTGGCTTCTTTCTAAATTCAAACCATCCCGTCCGTTGGATCAGTTAGGGATAGCCAGGGAGGGCAGGAAACATGTATTTTCCAGACCCAAGCCTAGACACTATCCTCTCTGTCACCCTAGAACATTCTGGTGTATGTGTTTAGAAGGAATGTCTTATATCTTTATTTTTAAACTAATGGTGTAAAGGTTTACACCAATCATGGGCCTAACCCATTTCATGAATTTTGGCCCACCTACTCTATATTTTTGTTTATTAATTAGCCCAACATTATTTCCCCCGTTTTATACGTTCTCTCTATTATAACATATGTTGGGCTTAACATTTAAGCCCAACTTAGCCACATGAAAAAAGGGAGGCTTAGAACATGATGTATACATAAAAGGGGTTTGTGAACGCATGAACTTGCAACATAGCGTTTGAATCACAAATTAGAGACTTGTGTACTTGCATTGTAATAACATATACTTTGGACATAAAGCATAAACTTCAACATGAATCATAGGTTTCAAACTAACCATGTAAACTTGCATTTAAAATAAAAGTCTAACTAAATTATGTGTCACTGTTATTAGCATATGATCTTGACTACAACATAAGCCTATATTTTTATTTAGGCATAATATCAAACATAAACTAGTCATGTTCATAAAGTCACTATGTGTTCACAAAGGTGCTTACTTTTGTCACTAATACAAAAGTATGGTTCAACCAGAATTATTCCAACCTAAACTTATATAAATCATGTTACCAAAAGGGTCAAAGCTACACTTGCAATGATCATAGTCATGTATGTTCAAGGATCTAAATTATGTTGACATAATAGTGAATCATATACTTGCATGAATCTCAACCTAGTTGTGATAAACTACCACAAACATACAAGTGTCAACTATGAATCCTATACTTGCAAATAAGAGATCTAATACCATTATACCACAACATCTCAAATTTATTCATAATTAGAATCATAGCAACATACAATATGAATTAGCATCACTACAAACTAAAGTACAATTCCATTTTCATTTTATACAAATCAAGTTCCAATTTTCATTCATATCGGAATAGCACTCTACTTACAATGTATGACGAATCTTGTATTCAGGATTCTGAATTCTGAATTTGGTGATGCTATCCTTTGTCGTAGGCGTTGTTTCGATTTGATTAGGCTTTAGTTTCACTTTAGTTTGATTCGTCTCTTCTTGACGGCTACGATCAACTCCTTCCCGGCAGCATGACGACTCCTTTCTTATTTTCTTATGTGAATTAGTTGAGACATAGGGTGTATTTATAGAGTTTTTAAGTTGTTTTGAGCCGTCGGATTGAGTCAGAAGGAATTCAGACCGTACAGCACTGCAGAAATCGAGCCAGGGTCAGACCCAACTGGTCAGGTCGACCAGGCAGGTCGACTACCAGGCCGACACCCGGGTCGACTGCACGGTCGACCTGGGGAGGCCAAGTCGACTGCCCAGTCGACCCTAGGGTCGACTTGGTCACTGGGCGGGAATTTTCCCGCCCAGCCCAGGTTGAGCTCGAATTTTCAATTTTAAATCTGAACTGAGCTGTTTTTGAATTCGAATCTTATTCTGAAACTTCCGGAGGTCATAACTCCTTCATACGGAGTCCGATTCACACAAGCTCGGACTCTATCTCAACCAAAATTCCGAGACGAACGCAATGGCGTAAGCCATTTCCATTAATTATTTCATTTAGAATTAATTATACTTTAATTTATTAATCTTACAGTTAACGGAAGATTCGGGGTGTTACATTCTCCCCTCCTTAAAGGATTTCGTCCCCGAAATCTTCAAGTCTGGAAGAACGTATATCCTATCATCCAATTGTCCATCTACTCAAACATCAAACACAGGTGTCCATTGTCCTTAAAAGACTTCTAATGCTTTATGATCATATGCAAAGTGTGTATACATGTACTTATCTAATGCAAAATCAGGTGGTCTACTGATTCAGTTGACCTCCTTAATGCAAATTATGTAAGTGTCATGAATCCATTATGTATGCAAATTTTTCCCTATTCAAAATTCTACATGAGTGCACAATCATTCATATAAATGCAACATCCATGTGACAACACATTAAACTTCAACCATATACAAATATAAATACATATATGCATATGCAATATGAAGTGACTGAGCCGATCTAAAACCTAGATTGTGTGTGTATATAAACCACGAGCAACCACTAGCAACCATTTGCAACCACTTGCAACCATCATCCATAACATGTTTCAACCACATGTTTACATCCAAAGGGTTTCTACCTAAAAGATAAGGTCGAGGAGATGTACCTAAAAAGATAGATAAAAGCACAACTTAAGGAAAAAAGAAAGATCAAAGATGTACCCTCAAAAAGAAAAGGGTAGGCTGCGCGTATTTTGTCCTCAGTTTCCTAAGTCGCGTCATCCTCGGCGTCGCTCCACTGAACTTTGACGAGCTTGACATCGCGGTTGCGTAGCTTCTTTACTTCAGTTCCTAAGATGCGGGTTGGAACTTTCCTCAAGGTTGCTTCGCGTTCCACTTCAGCTTCTTCAAGGATGTTTGGCTCCACCACTTCTGTAGATTCATGTAGACACTTCCGAAGGTGTGAAACATGATAGATGTTGTGAACTCCAGCTAGTCTTTCAGGCAGCTCTAATCTATAGGCCATCTTCCCAATTTTCTCGATAATAGAAAATGGCCCTACGAACCTTGGTGCTAGCTTCCCTGTGGTTCCAAAACGAACGACATTCCTTAAAGGAGATACCTTAAGGAAAACTCCGTCCCCAACCTCAAACTCAAGGTCGGTCCTTCTCTTGTCCGCGTAGGATTTTTGTCTATCTTGGGCTGTCTTCATCCTTATTCGTATTAAGTCTACTTTTTCTAAAGTCTCTCTGATCATATCTGGCCTAAGTATGAGTTTGTCAGTAGACTCCCACCAACAAGTGGGTGATCGACACGGTCTTCCATATAAGGCTTCGAAGGGTGCCATTCCGATGGTGGCTTGGTAGCTGTTGTTGTAGGCAAATTCCACCAAAGGAAGATGGTCTTTCCAAGTTCCTCCAAAGTCAAGGACGCACAGTCTTAAAAGATCCTCCAAAACTCCGTTCACTCTTTCTGTCTGGCCGTCGGTTTGGGGGTGATAAGCTGTACTCAAGCATAACTATGTGCCTATCGCTTCTTGAAGACTCCGCCAGAACTCACTTGTGAAGATAGGGTCTCGGTCACTAACAATGCTAGAGGGTATTCCATGGAGTCGAACGACTTCCTTGAGATAGAGAGATGCTCGAGATGAGGCAGTCCTTCTACTCTTGACAGGTAAAAAGTGGGCGCTTTTAGTAAGCCTATCCACTATTACCCAAATGCTATTGTTGCCCCTTCTAGATCTAGGCAACCCATCAATGAAGTCCATTGAAATGCTATCCCACTTCCACTGTGGGACCTCTAGAGGTTGAAGCAGTCCTCCAGGCTTCTTCTGTTCCGCCTTAACCCGTTGGCATATCATACACTTAGAAACGAAATTTGCCACATCCTTCTTCATGCCGCTCCAAAAGAAAGTTCTCCTTATGTCCTTGTACATTTTATCTCTGCCTGGGTGTATCGTCATCTTGGAATGATGTGATTCCTCGAGAACCGTCTTTACTAAATCCCTTGTTCGTGGGACGCATAGTCTTCCATCTCGCCTTAGCCAACCCTTATCGTCGATGGTGTACCTATAGAGGTGACTTGAAGTTTCACCCCTACTTAGCTTATCAATTATCTCCACAAGCTGAGGGTCTTCATGTTGTGCGGTCCCTATCGAGTCCAAGAGAGTGGGCCGTACTTCTAGCGTTGCTAACAAACCGAGTACAAAATCGAAGGAGGGCCTAAAGTCAAAACTGGCTATAAACTCCAGGCTTTTCCTTTCAACAAACAACAGGCTAAATGTTAGCTTCTTTCTACTCAAAGCATCTGCGACTACATTGCCCTTGCCAGGAGTGTAGGAAATCTCAAAGTCGTACGAGGCGAGAAACTCCATCCACCTTTGCTGCCTCAAGTTAAGGTCCTTCTGCGAGAAGAGATACTTCAAAGATTTATGGTCAGTATACAGTTCAAATTTCTTACCTAGGAGATAGTGGCGCCAAGACTTAAGTGCAAAGATGATGGCGGCCAACTCAAGATCATGAACTGGGTAGTTCTTTTCGTGCACCTTAAACTGCCTCCCGCCATAAGCTACTACCCTTCCTTCTTGCATTAAAACAGCGTCTAGTCCTGTGCCACAAGCATCCGTGTTTACCGTAAACATTTTGCTTCCCTCTGGCAACATCAGAACTGGGGCTGTTGTAAGAGCCCTTTTTAGTCGTTGGAAAGCAAACTCGCAATCCAAATCCCAAGCAAACGCTAGGTTCTTCTTTGTTAATCTAGTGAGCGGAGCTGATATTTTTGCGAAGTCTCTGATGAATTTCCGATAGAAGCCTGCTAGCCCGAGAAAGCTTCGGACTTCTGTTGCATTCCTTGGTGCCTTCCAATCTTGCACCGCTACTACTTTAGCAGGGTCCACTGCTAATCCTTCTTTGGATACTACATGCCCAAGAAACCTCACTTCCTCTCTCCAAAAGTGGCACTTGGAGAATTTTGCTTTATGTTGATGGACTCGAAGAGTCTCCATGATTGCCTTTAGGTGCTGAGCATGTTCTTCCTCATTCTTTGAGAAGATCAAGATATTGTCTACGAAGACTACCACGAACTTGTTGAGGAATTCTCTGAACATCCTACTCATTAAGTCTACGAAATAAGCCGGTGCGTTTGTCAAGCCGAAAGGCATGACAAGCCATTCAAAGAAACCGTCTGGGGTTCTGAAAGCCATTTTATCGATGCTATCTTAAGCCACCCTTAGCTGATGAAATCCGGTCGCCAAATCGAGTTGGGAGAAAACTGACGCTCCTACGAGATGATCAAACAGATCGTCAATTCTGGGGAGAGGGTACCTATTCTTTTTCATCAGCTTGTTGAGCTCCCTATAGTCAACACATAGACGTAGTGAACCATCCGCCTTTGTAGTGAACACCACTGGAGCGCCCCATTCTGAAATGCTCCTTTTAATGAACCCCTTCTCTAGAAGCTCTTTAACCTGTTTACTGAGCTCTTTCCTTTCCCGTGGAGCCATGTGTCTAACGGGCAATGCAACGGGCTTTGCATTATCTACGAGATATATGTGGAAGTCTATCTCCCGCTTCGGAGGTAAGCCCTTCACCTCTTCGAAGACATCAGGATATTCACGGACCACCCTAACCATTTGTAAATTCTCAACAGAAGCATCTAGCGATTCAAGATAACTAAGCATAACCGCATACGAGGGATTACAAGTAATTTCCAGAGTGTTACCGAGTTGGGTCAAAAGCCTAATCACTCTTTTCTCACAATCAAGGATGGCACTATTACTGGATAACCAGTCCATGCCCAAAATCAAACCATATCCCGAGAAGCCCAAAACAAAGGCACTACATCTAAATTCTATGCTTAGAATAGAAATTTTCAATCCCACACAGACCATAGACAAATGAGCTGGGCCCCCAATTGGATTTGAAATAATTAAGGGGTCCTCTACCATACTAGTTTCTAGGTGCAGAGACTCTACTAAAGTGGATGAAATAAAGGAGTGTGATGCGCCAGAATCAAATAAAGTGCAAACTGGGTGATCATACAGATAAACAATACTTTCTACAGAAGTACTTCTACCTCGCTGTTGCAGAGGAGGTGCCTCCAGTGCATGAACTTGCCCCTCTGAGGTGGATCCAGCCCTCTGCCCCAGCCCTCGCCTCTTCGGGCAGTCCTTAGCCATGTGACCTGTCTCTCCACAAGAAAAGCACCCACCATTCAACTTGGCCTTCTTCTTCCGGCAATCTTTTACCAAGTGCCCCACTTTGCCATAGAAATTAAACTTCCTCTTCTCTTTGTTGTCTTTCCCTCCCTTTTTAAAGTCTGTCTTCTTAGGTTGTAAGCCTTCTTTCTTTCCTTGGGACCCTTCCGCCTTTGTCTCCTTCTTGCCCTTATCCTCTTCGTGCAGCAATGCCATCTGCACAAACCTTTCATAAGTAGCCCCCATAGGTATATGGGTCATGGCCAAGCTGTGTAGTGGCTCGTTCAATCCCTTGACAAAGCAGAGAGCCTTCTTGTGCTGAGTGTTGACTAGGTCCAGTCCGAACCCAGCCAGCTGATCAAACTGATTAACGTACTCTTTAACCGTCATATTCCCTTGCTTAAGGGATAAGAACCTTTCCATTTGAAGACTTCTTTCAGCCTCTGATAGGAATTTAGCCTCAAATCTCGCCCTAAAGTCCTCCCATGTTTCCACTGGTCTTTCTGCATTGGTGACTTCCCACCAGTAGGAAACCTCGCCCTTAAGTAGCCATACTGCTAGCCGTACCTTCTGCCTTTCTTCTATCTCAAAGATGACGAATAAGTCCTCAGTTTCTTTCAGCCAGTTCCTGGCTGTCACGAAAGACTCGGTTCCATGAATGTCCTTCCCTCCCATAGCTTTGAAATCTCTACATGTCTTAGCAAAAGTATTACCAAGCGGAGGAGGTGGAGGAGGAGGTGCTGCTGCATCTGGTGGAGGAGGAGGTGGATTCTCTACAGCTGGGGGAGGAGGAGGAATAGCGGAGCCCGGTTGATTGGCCCTAGCTTCTAAGAATCGTCTGAACCAACTAGGTATTGGCACACCTTCTGGGAGGTTAAGTTCTCCAGACATGCTGAAACAAAAAGGACAGATTCAGAACGAAGGATAAAAGATAATACCTATGGCTTTGGGGGACTATGTCTTTTTAAAATTAAATCAACACTTTATCTTTAAAAATGCTTCTTTAAATTTTCTTTTGAAAATAAATTTTCTTAAGCTTTTTATCTGATCTGGTCAACCTATGCTCTGATACCAAGTGAAACACCCCACCTCTGTTAAGGTCACTCACAAAGGGAATGCCTTAATTTTGGTGGAGGTTTATAGGCAAAAGTCACAGATAAAAACACAAGACAGATATAAACACATATGTATAAGCAGCGGAACACAACAGACTTTTATTTCATAAAATACGTGTTTACACAAACATTTCCATAATTGTCTCAAAACATACTTCTAATTATTACAACAATAATACTGTCTTGATTTTCATAACTTAAAGAAGCATAAAACATAAGTAAACTGCATAAATCCCCAAAATTGATATCTAAAGCCATAGTCCAAAACGAAAGAGATCCAAGCAATACATTTTCTCTCTTCAAGTAGGATGAGAAACTGACTAAGCTGCTGTGTTTCCTCCCTGTGGACCTTGGGGGGGGGGGGGGGGGGGACGGAAGAAAAGAAGACGAAAAGAAAAGTAGAGTCAGACATAAAGCCCGAGTAAGTCTAGGACTATTCAGTCTATGAATAAGAAAAAGAGCATGATAAGTACAAACTGGAGAATGGGAAAGCACCACACTAAGTTAAGTTGTCTATGATCGAATATACTATCGTGCCCCATATTAATCTCTGCACCCCTTTTGTACTAGTTCCCAACTGGCATCACCCAATCAGGGTGAAGTGATCCTTTTTAATGATCGGCTCCTACTCGCATAGTTACATGTGTCTTACGGCCCCCGATGTTGTAGCTACCTATGCTGGTCCCACCATGGGGTGTATCAAGTCCCATGGTGGTGGCCCGACACAGTTCTAGAACGCAAAGGTATACTACTGGTGCCTAGTGCCTAATTTTTCTGCGCCGGAGTGTGCGCACGCCCACACCCTGTTAGAACCTACACTGCTACACCACCGCCGTCGATTTGACCTCTTACAGTCAGCCAAGTAATCGTGCCCCACCCTGCCTAGTTCAGGGTATCCTGATACACCTTGTAGGGTTACTGCTGAAAAGGGTCCCCCGCTACTAGGTTTTCTATTTCTAGCCAACATGCTAAGTTGGTTAAGTGTTCTATATAAACCTAACCCCCAATCAGTCTGTATAGTTAGCATGTTCAATTTGATTAAGTATTAATTCAATTTACTTAATCCTATCAATCCTGACTTATCCTTAATTAATCAAAGCATTGACCACTCACATTAGACAGGTATTGTTGCGGTTACTGGATGTGCCGGTTGGGTCCAGGCAGGTTTACACCGCAACTCAGTCTAACCTCGGGTCAGGCTTCTTTCTAAATTCAAACCATCCCGTCCGTTGGATCAGTTAGGGATAGCCAGGGAGGGCAGGAAACTTGTATTTTCCAGACCCAAGCCTAGACACTATCCTCTCTGTCACCCTAGAACATTCTGGTGTATGTGTTTAGAAGGAATGCCTTATATCTTTATTTTTAAACTAATGGTGTAAAGGTTTACACCAATCATCGGCCTAACCCATTCCATGAATTTGGTCCCACCTACTCTATATTTTTGTTTATTAATTAGCCCAACGTTATTTCCCTCATTTTATACGTTCGCTCTATTATAACATATGTTGGGCTTAACATTTAAGCCCAACTTAGCCACATGAAAAAGGGGAGGCTTAGAACATGATGTATACATAAAAGGGGTGTGTGAACGCATGAACTTGCAACATAGCATTTGAGTCACAAATTAGAGACTTGTGTACTTGCATTGTAATAACATATACCTTGGACATAAAGCATAAACTTCAACATGAATCATAGGTTTCAAACTAACCATGTAAACTTGCATTTAAAATAAAAGTCTAACTAAATTAGGTTTCACTATTATTAGCATATGATCTTGACTACAACATAAGCCTATATTTTTATTTGGGCATAATATCAAACATAAACCAGTCATGTTCATAAAGTCACTATGTGTTCACAAAGGTGCTTACTTTTGTCACTAATAAAAAAGTTTGGTTCAACTAGAATTATTCCAACCTAAACTTATATGAATCATGTTACCAAAAGGGTCAAAGCTACACTTGCAATGATCATAGTCATGTATGTTCAAGGATCTAAATTATGTTGACATAATAGTGAATCATATACTTGCACGAATCTCAACCTAGTTGTGATAAACTACCACAAACATATAAGTGTCAACTATGAATCCTATACTTGCAAATAAGAGATCTAATACCATTATACCACAACATCTCAAATTTATTCATAATTAGAATCATAGCAACATACAATATGAATTAGCATCACTACAAATTAAAGTACAATTCCATTTTCATTTTATATAAATCAAGTTCCAATTTTCATTCATATCGGAATAGCACTCTACTTACAATGTATGACGAATCTTGTATTCAGGATTCTGAATTCTAAATTTGGTGATGCTATCCTTTGTTGTAGGCGTTGTTTTGATTTGATTAGGCTTTAGTTTCTCTTTAGTTTGTTTCGTCTCTTCTTGACGGCTACGATCAACTCCTTCCCGACAGCATGACGACTCCTTTCTTATTTTCTTATGTGAATTAGTTGAGACATAGGGTGTATTTATAGAGTTTTTAAGTTGTTTTGAGCCGTCGGATGCAGTCAGAAGGAATTCAGACCGTACAGCACTGCAGAAATCGAGCCAGGGTCAGACCCAACTGGTCAGGTCGACCAGGCAGGTCGACTGCCAGGTTGACACCCAGGTCGACTGCATGGTCGACCTGGGGAGGCCAGGTCGACTGCCCAGTCGACCCTAGGGTCGACTTGGTCACTGGGCGGGAATTTTCCCGCCCAGCCCAGTTTGAGCTCGAATTTCGAATTTTAAATCTGAACTGAGCTGTTTTTGAATTCAAATCTTATTCTGAAACTTCCGGAGGTCATAACTCCTTCATACGGAGTCCGATTCATGCAAACTCAGACTCTATCTCAACCAGAATTCCAAGACGAACGCAATGGCGTAAGCCATTTCCCTTAATTCTTTTATTTAGAATTAATTATACTTTAATTTATTAATCTTACAGTTAACAGAAGATTCAGGGTGTTACAGGCAGCATGGCTAAGTCGGTCGCTCCAAAGTAGGGTGTATAATCACCTATCTAGAGAAATTTCATTTCATTCTTAATCTATTTGATGCTGTCCCTTATCAGGAAACGGTTGCTGATCCCAACCGTTGGTGATATACATTCGATACACTCAAGCGAAATGAGTGGTCGGTCATGTGTGGCTGAGTTGCAAGATGTTCTTGTTGAACTCAGTGTATTCTCCTCTAGAGATACACAATCGGAAGGTGGTTCCATACCTTGTCATAGTTGGAAATCCATTATCCAATACGTGCCCGCGGTTTTTGATTATATATTATGTATGTGGAACGTGAGATGAAAGCGTTCTGCAAGATGGTTATTATATTGTGGTTGATAGACATTATTATAATATCAATACAGTTGTGATATAAAGATCATCGTTTGTTTCAAAAGGATTTTGAAAGTTGAATCGAAATGTTTTGGATTCTCATAAGGGAAAAACCTGTTCCGTTATACGGCGTGGTCTTATGAGATATCGTTTTATTGTTCAAACTGTTTTAAATTGTTTACTCACACCAGTCCCATGACTGACCCAGAGTATATTTTGTTTTGTTTTCCCTAAACTCTTGGGTGCCCAATTTTGTATGGGCAGTCAAGTAGTCAGGATTTTACAGATATACTTGAAGAACTTGGAGTAGGAGGCTTCAGGATTCTATAGCTATTGTTTATTCCGCTGTGTTGTAAGTGTTGTACTCTGATAATGTTACTGTATACATATACTGATTATATTTCAAAGATATGTTATCTATTATATGTTGTTCGTTCCGCTGTGAGATGCGTGTTACTCTAATGTTGTAGGTTCTTCTTCTTCTTATATTCTAAGTTTCTATCTTATCTATTCTCACCCTCTATTTTCTTTCATTAACTATCCGGTAATTTTGAGTCTTGGCTGTTCGATATGTGTTATATATCGGATAATCAAGATCGCTATTTTCCGGGTCGTTACAAGGTACTTCCTGATTTTGACGATCAATCGGGTGCCCCCGGAGAGGGCTTTGGTTAGAACCCCAATGTTTGTCGTTATCGCATCAGGTACTTCCTGATTCTAATGATCGATTGGGTGCTCCCGGAGAGGACTTTGGTTAGAACCCCAATGTTTGTCGTTATCGCATTAGGTACTTCCTGATTCTGACGATCAATTGGGTATTTTGACATTCTTCACATCTAAGATTTCAGATGCTACGCAAACGAATTGGAGCGGTCATTGTATTGTCCAAGTGGCAGCTATTAGCTCATTGGTCGGACGACCGACTTGGCAGGCTATTTCAGTTTTAGGAACTTGAAGCTTTGAACCTCCCATTTGGGGAGGTTCCCCTCGACAAAGGTTATAGCTCCCTCGTTTATTTGTCGTGGCGCTTGCTCATTGTTTGAATCTTTGCGGCTCCTCCCATTCACTTTTCAAGGCGGTGCTTTTCTATTTTCATTTTTGTGCATATTGATATTTATAGCATTTGGCACTTGAAACAGTGTTGTTGGGGTTGCTATGTTTCATCAGATTTTGCAAGAACAAACACTCAATGGATGGCCTGCAATATGAAATCAACTTTTAAATAAGTTTTGATTTGACACATTATTTGGCAAGCTAGAATTTCATTCAAACAGACATGCTCTTATTCGTTGAGCTAATGTTCAGTGCATCACTTGCAGATTATTACAGACTGTTTACAAGAAGTTTTGGATATAACAGAAAGTAAAATGTGAAGTAAAGCATGAACTAAAGCAGGAAAAAGAGCATGAAGTAAAGCAGTGGCGATGTTGATCGCTTATTCTGAGCCGTCGGTATTGAAGCATAATCAACGGTCATCAGTTGATGATCTGCCTTTGCATGGTTTAAATAAAAGCTTCGTTGCTTGTTGCCCCCTGGCCCTGGGGAGTCGAAGCAGCATTTGAGGACTGTGGATTTTTCATGCATTGTTGCAGACAATTCTTCCTAATCAGCTCTTCAATCAACGATTTCAGATGCCTACACTCGTTGGTGTTGTGGCCTGGCTGATTATGGAATCGGCAGAACTTTCCAAAGTTCGCTTGCTTGCCGCTTACTCTCTGAGGCTCTGGAATCGGATAATCCTCGATATCTTTCGTTGCTGCGAAGATGTTTTCTGGAGTATCATTTATGGGTGTTAGCTCTGATGGATTGGAAAAGCGCAGTTTCTTGCCGTTTCAATTTTCCTTTCCGTCGCCTCCTCTTTTCTGACCTCCGGTATTTTTCTGATCGTGCTGAGTAGCAGTATTTTTGGGAGCTTCGAGAAGCGGGTTTGGGTCAATAATCTGAAGAGGTACTGGACCAGTTTCGACTCTCATGTACTCCTTGTCTTTCTTATAGAATTTCTCAAGCGTGCTTGGCTCTTTCGTTTTAATCCATTTACCAAACTCTCTCTTCTCGTTTATAGTGCCGATTAGAGACATTAAGATCATGCGAGGTTCGGGATTCCCTACTTCAGATACAGCATCATTAAACCTTTTGAGAAAAGCTTTGACAGATTCTCCTGGATTCTGCCTCATTGATGTAAGAGAAATGACGTCCTTAGCCTTGGTGGCTCGCAACCTGAACTGCTCTTTGAACTTCAGAGTCAAGTCATCAAATCGTTCGACAGATTTAGGATGTAGTCTTGTGAACCATAATGATGCGACGCTTTCTAGATAGAGAGGGAAGCACAGGCACTTGATCTCGTCTGTTGCCTTGGATGCATTCATGTGCCACTTGTATTTGTATAGGAAGTGATTCAGATCAGAAGTCCCGTTGTACGGCAACAGAGTAGGATGAGTGAATTTTTTATGGAATTCAGCCTTGCGAATTCTCTTTGTGAATGGATTTTTGCCAATGGAGAAGTCCCATTCCCTTTCACAATCCTTGCGAGGCATGTTGTCTTTCATGATTTGCTTTACCATATCCGCGATATATTCCTTCGAGTTGTGTCCTTCCGGGGAGCGGACTTCGATCTCTTTTCCGGAAGTCGTCGTGACGAGCGATCACGTTTAGAGGATCTAGGCCTTTTACTTCCGCTATGGGAAGGTGCCCCCTTGAAGGGATTTGCAACTCGTTGGTTATTTTGATCGAAACGGTTTTTAGCTTCCAACTTTGAGCCTTTGACATTAGCGTCGTCATTTTGAGGATCGAAGGCTGATGAAACTGCATTTTCTTCGAGGCTGACATGGATTTGAGGTTGAGGAGCGGGGTTTGCTTGAGCATTGAAGAGAGCGCTCACTTTATCCATCAAAGCTTGGTTAGCATACACAAGAGTTTTATTAGCATCGATTAAAGCTTTGTTAGAGGCTTCCATGCATTGACTCAAGTTAGCGACGATGGCGTCTAATTCGGCTTTAGTTACTCCAGCCCCGAATACTGAATTTTCTCCACCTTCAAATCGGTTGGTGAGTGGAGTAGTTTCATGATTAGCAACATTATCTTCTTCTTCAATGACATTGCTAGTGGTCTTCTTAGACTTTGCCATGATCTCGGATAAGGCCTTGAATTTGGAAGATAATTTTTCGATTGGCCTAGATCTTAGATTTGTGGAATTTATGGTAGAAGTTGGCTTAGAACTTCAACATGAAGGTAGGAGATGCGAACATGGCCCCATGGTGGGCGCCAAATGTTTGCGTCAAAAATGACACAAACACCAAATGGTGTAAATGTGCACTTCACCAATCAGGGTTAGAAATTAAAAGAGCCACAATCGCAAAATAAAAGCAAAAAGTAAGAGACAAGAGGTTTTATAGTGGTTCGATTCGAGATGAATCTACATCCACTTTTCAATCACTTCTCATTATGGTGTTTTGCTTTACAACAATCATGAAGTCTCTCATACATTCCATTTACGCTCATTCTCTCTTTTTATAGCAATTTTCCACACTATTCTCTCTTTTAGCTTTAGATCGCACTTGTATTTGGAGTGAAATGGAATAGATCTCGTGATTAGATGATTTTCCTTAACCTCTCCATGAGATTAACGGTAGACCCGAGCTTTTAGAGAGGATTAATGGCGGTTGGATTGCATTGGAATCGAGTTAGAGATACTTTGAATGGATGATGGACTTGATTTGGTCTTCATGAGGTTGGAGAAGTGATGTTGGATCCATGGAAGCCATTAGAGAAGTTGTAGGTGAGCTTTGAGTTTGGCGGCACCTCCTTCAAGGAATGAATTTTCCCTCCTCCTCTCAAATGAATTATGAGGGGTATTTATAGGAAGTTTTGGTGAGGAGTCGCGAAGTTGTAAATTAGGATGTATAGTTGGCGCATGGTTGGCATACAGTGGGCGCATGGTTGGCATACGGTCGGTCGGTCGAAAAATTAGGTACCGGTCGACCTTCTCTTGTACTGGAGCCAGCCTGTCATTTGCACACCGGTCGCCTCATAAAATCTCGACACCGATCGGTGTTCAAAAGGTACAACACCGACCGCTATATCATATAATGCAATGCCACGTGTAGTCCACCTGCTTATGTATTCATCCAAAGTTTGAAATGTGGGTTCAGAATTTATGTCAATGCCATTTTGGCATTTAGTGTTGGACCATTTCTATATTAGTTACGTGGCCTCTCCCTTCTACCTGCAAACATTAATGTAACACTGTGCTCTTTTCTTTTGTTCTTATGCAAAGTATGGACACAGTAATTACACAAAATGCCACTTATTTGTAGCTTTATGTTATTCTGTACCTAACGGCTACTCAAAAAGAAACACCGACCGGTCTAAGAATGCAAGTACCGACCAACTGAAATCGTTGCACTGATCGCTTCATTTAACACTGACCGACCGGTATCTAGAGGAGCTGACCGATCGGTGCTTGGAGAAGCTGACCGACCAGTGTTCAGAGGTGCTGACTGACCAGTCACTGATGATGGCGCTTGACCGCTTGGTGGAGACTGGAGCAAGGTTTGATACAATGCACCCATTGTGTTTGTCAGAATGTTTGAATAAACTTTTACTAGTTAACAAGATGAGTCTAATTCGGGTATTAGTTTCGGATTTCAATCTCGGGTCTGAAAGCTCATATCGGAACAATATCGGGGTACATGGTATGTTAAAAAAAGATTTTTACACAATGATTTTTATGAATGTTATTATGAACATAGCAACTTAAACTTGAATTGCAAGTTCATTTGATTATTCTTAATTTTCTAAAGATCATTCACATCCTAAATCGTATATGCTTAAAATAGGAATATAGCACAATGCAAATAGATTAGTGCTTACAACATACGATCCATGAACATGAATTATTGTTAGACATAAAACATAAAAAAAGTCATCAACATTAAAAAGTTCAGCATAAGTAGAACTTCAAATACAAAATTTCATAGGTAATATGTACGTAAAAAAGACGAATATGGAAATCATAAGCATTGTAGAACATATATGAACATACGATATGGTCATTTAACATGCAAAATGATAAATAGCAGGAGATTATCATGGTCATATTTGAGTTTTTTAATTATTGTTCTGGTTCAAACACAGACTAAAATTTAAATCAAAAAAACCAATTCTCGGAAGATATTCTAGTATCTTGTCTCGATCGATATATCGTTCGATATCACAATATATCGGGCGATATATTCGAAATGAGATTTATAGTAAGATTTGTTGTTTCGTTACGTAAGGTGCCCAAAACGAGATATCGGAGGAGATTCGGGCGATATTTTCGAGATCTGAAACAGTGAATATACCCGAAACTACGTCACAGTAATGAACAATTAAATCAACAAACAAATACAAATACAATATTACAGATGATTAATAAATGAAACATGGAACTATATTGAAGTAAAAACACCATACCTACGGTAATCACAATTTTTTTTGAAGACGTGATGAACTATGAATCGGTGAACTCGATCTCGAGCTCCAACTCGTTGATCGAAGGCGACTGTGAATCGGTGATCGAAGGCAGGCAGAGATCGATTGGATTTGACTGAGATTTGAGAGTAAAATCTGAAAATGGAAAACTAAGGTAGTGTTTGGTTTATTTTATATTTTGAATTTTTAGTTTTCAGCATTAATTATGATAGTTGGGAAGATTTGAAGTATAACGGAGGTAACAGATCAAAGGTGGAGTGAGCGGCGGATGGGACCGCGGGATGATAGATAGATGAATTTGTTATAGTCCCTCCGTTGTTTCTTAAAATATGAAAAATAATAAAAAGTTGCTTTTGGATTTATGTGTTAACTTCGTTTTGTAAAACGATCGTTTTTCACGATATGTGCGTTTCGTCGATACTTTTGTATGTGCGAAAACTAAAAACTAAAAAATGTAGACCAAACGCACCCTAAAGTATCGTAGCCCTAATTCTGAACAAAATGAGAGCGTGTTTTGTTTCGTGAATTTGTTCCAACTTATAAAGGGATGCGATTGGGTTTCGGGTGTGATTGAAATTAGGCCTTCTTACTGACAATCCAGATTTAATTAAGAGGGAAATTCGATTTTAATCGTTTTCGGCGTCTCTTTGCCGACTTTCAAACTTAAACAATATATTCCTCCATCGAATTTCAATAATAAGTTTTACAGCACCTTACCGAATTTCAACTAAGTTCGTCCTTAACTAATACTAGAGTGTCAGTAACAATGCTCATGAAATTAAGTAGGTGATACGAACCAGGGACCATACGTGAACATGATACGTGAAAGCAGGTCAACTTGAAGTCAACTCGTTTATTAAACGAGTTCTAATGAGTTGATCTGAAACCAACCCATTTAGTAAACAAGGTCTAGCGAGTTGACCTGAAAATGACTCGTGTTTATAAACATGTCATCTAAAACTCTTTATTTGTGTTTTATTCCAGTTGTGTCTCAGCTCGTGTAGAAAAGTGATAACCCTAATCGTAAAGACTGCTTTTTTGTTGGATCATATTTTTAAGTGTTATTAAAATTTATTAGTACTTGTAGAAATGCATTTTGAATTAGCACGAACCGGTGCTACACATACGGTGTTACTATATAACTTAATTAACATCATATTTTTGGAACCTTTTAGTTATACAAAGGTAATTTTCTAGTTATACAAAGGTTAAAGGTTCATTTTTATGAATTGTAGCATTTACATTATATTTTTCCTAAGTATCATTAAGAATTATTTATTGATAACTGCAATCATATAACCATGAAACATATGATGTGTAATTGATATTTATGAAATATATTAATTTTATGCAACAAATAACATCAACTATTGGTTATGTTAAAATTTGTAAGCATTACATAACTATGTGTGCTTATCTTTTACTTTTCAAACCAAATTGACAAATTTCGACGTAAGAATATGAAAGGCATATGCTCAATGATATAGATAAGTAAACGTGATAAATTAGCAAATAAATAATAAAAACATGACATGTTTTTATTTAGTGCATTAATTTATAGAGTTTAGTATATTATGTGATTAATATTACAAAAGCATTTAAGTAAGGATGCTTCCTAAAACTTAATATGAATTAAAAATAAGAGAAAGTTGTCATGAGTTATGAAAGAAACTATAGATATTATTGACAAAATTGATGATATTGTTATAAAAGGATGTCGTCAAGGATTAGAAAAGGAACTATTGATATTATTAACAATATTGATAAAATTGCTACGTCCGAGCTAATTTGATTTGTCGAAAAAGGTTTGGAGATTTTCACTCAAAGAGTTTCTTAGTTCAACACAATAAGTTTCAAGTACAACATTTCTGACGAAAAAAAATTATGACATGTAGAAAAATAGATAATGGATTTGTCATTGTCTTGTACAACTTAAAAAGATAAATGAATGTGATATTGGCAAAAGTGAAAGAGGAATGCTTGCCTCAATCACACGAGAAGTTAATAATTTCATACTTAGGGATGTGATTGGCTAAACTTTATTTTCATTAATTATTTTTTGTAGTTGGTGGGTCCTACTTTTGCATTAGGATCTATTCGAGGCAAGTGGAGCACGTGTTCCAACAGCAGCGAGTATCCGTAGCGTTCCTCCAAAAGAAATACACATAAAAACAAAATTCAAAAATATAGATAGTTTGATGCATTAACAAAATCTTCTAAAATATATTTTATTATAGAAGACAACTTCATCAACCAACATTGATAAACATGACTATTATTATTATATAGTGGTAAATCATAAAAAAGCAACTATTAAAATTCTCAACTAAAAGTAATATTCGATTAATTAAGTTAATCATAGTTATTATATTTCCTATTGATATATAATATATTAACATATTACATACCCAAAATGATGAAGCATACAAAAAGCTAGAAATAATGAATTTTTTAATTCCAGCTGATCTAAAAGAAAGCTTGAACAAAAATAATATTTTTTATTGCAAACTCCGGAGGCTTACAAAATAGGTCAAAAGCATGGTTAATGGAGTTACCATAGAAGTAGAATAGGGATTCCTTATAAATTTCTAATTTTGAATTTCAATAGTGGATTACCTACAGCAAAAGAGAATTATAACTAACGAGCGTTACGGCACTCGCTTCGCACGTGAAATTTTTCTACATTTAACAATTTAAGAGAAATGATTAACATTGATATTTAATTATTTTTTTGTCGTATAGTAATTAGTTTTTTTGGCAAGGCTGACCAGTTTTTAAGGTGACTGCAAACACCTTATTAAAGAGAAAGGAACTGGTACTCTGCACTTGCACAGAGTAACATTATGGTTTGAAGTATCTAGTCATTATCAGTACAACAAAACAGCTAAACAACGACATAACCATAGCTCAAAATAATATAACAGGGGATGCTACACTTCCTCACAATCAGAGTCATCGTCATAAAAGAAACCTGTGTAGGGAGACATATTACGCTTATAGGACCAGAAGCGATAAGCCAAATCTTCCACTAAGGAAGGAGCCAATAGTCGGTTCCTATCCCATGAAGTGTCCTGCATGTACTCAGAGTTTACTTCATAGGGATGGCAAAAAAATCTGTACCCAATGTTACCCATGGATAAAATCCGTCATGGGCATGAAATGGATAGCTAAATGGATACCCATGGGTAAAATAAACGGGTTTTTTAATATCCATTTATTAATGGGACGGGCACGGATATTATGATATCCATGTCCATAGGTACCTGTGCCCGTATTGAGTGTGATTTTAGCCAATGCAAAAATCATTGACGTTGGTTGCTGGGTATTTGTGTACATGCTTTATTTAACAATTTATAAGTGTCTGTTAATATTTTTAATTACTGTGCATGCTGCTAATTAAACCCCTTATATATACCTAGTTAAAAATTCTCAAATTTATCATTAATTGTTTCAAATTTCAATCCAGTAAGCATCGCGTCTTTTCTTCTCTCCAAACTTTTTGCTATATTTAGTAAATTCAACACAATATGCCAAAATTCTCGCTTCACTCCTCCTCACTGATTTATATCAATACATTGCCAAATCCAAGCAATGCTTTGCCAAAACTCACGCTTAGTCTATTTTTTTACCTAACGTATGTATTTTTAAACAATTTCAATAGTTGGTTAAAAAATAAATTAAACAAAATATCATGGATACCCGTGAATACCCGTGAATACCGGCAACTTATTAAAAACCCGTTTAATTGGTACCCGTGTGGGTATGGGGAGGGCACGAGACAAAAAATTACCCAACGGGGCGGGTGATGGGGGGTTACAACCCGTGTCCGCCCCGCCCCATTGCCATGCCTATTACTTCACTTATTTCACCATCATCCCACGAAATCAATTTCTTGCCTTCAGGTCTGTAGAAGAGATGCCTGTGCTCTTCCACTTCATCACCAATAAATATAAAGTAATAATTCTCTGTATCACAATGCATTCCAAAGGGGGTATGAACCCAGTGTCTCACTCTCATTCCAAGAGATATCAGGATCAATTGGAACATTGGGCAAAACAGCAAAGGGAAGCACAACCTCCACATGTACATCATGTGAATCAGTAGCGACAGAATCAACCGAAGCTGGAACACCAATAAGAACTTCATTACTTTTTCCCCTTAGGAGCCCAGACTCTTAATGGAGGAAGTTTCATTAGAAGAATCAATCGTATGTCCAAAAGCCTTGCATGTCGTACATATTTCACGTTTCCATCTGTACTTAACATCAACTAAAAATTCTCGGTTTTCAATTCTTTCCTTAATCTGAGAAGGTAGGGGTTTGTCCGGGGTGACTTCAATCAGAGCCCTGCCATATAATAAGTTCTTCCTAGCTTCAGTATTAGCATTAAAAAAATTCAATATCCCGATGTGGCAAACTAGCCAATTTAATCTTGGTAGAGGTTGGAGAAAAGATGGAATATGCGTGAATTGGGTCCAGACTGGAATGGAAAGAACTTGCTCTTTTACCCAATCAATTTTAGAGGTCCAAGACGTGACGATGAAAGGCTTTCCATCAACGATTGCAGGTGGTCCATCAAGAACACGAAGCTTTTCCTCTGTTTTTGAAAATTTGAAAATAGTAAAGGCCGCCAACTAATGTGAATCGCATGCCACCCTTATTCTCCATGATGATCGACAAGCCTCGTTCATATCCACCTTTGGGAACATAGATTCGAGGAAGAAGCCAACAACATGGTCCTTCCAAAAGGAGGAAGCTTCCTGAAATAATTCTTGTGGTGGAGTTGAACCTGATTCGTCATGAGTAATATTGAACTCAACCGGGAATACACTCCAGCAATATTTGGAAGAGTTTTGAATAAAGAGGTCCACTGATGTTTGCTAGTAGTATAATTCATAGCTGGTACTGAGGGTATTGTCATTGAAACATTATGTCGAACAAGTGGTGTGCTGTTCTGGATATCGACAGTGTCAGTTAAATTGGGACGTAATCCATTCAATCCTACCACAGTCCCACCAACACCCGTACTACCACCAATTACTGTATCACAGTTACCCATTGTAGATGTCTTACGTAAACCAGAATTTAAATTCGTAGGCAGAGTATTACTATAAGTAGTACCAGCATTAAGCAAAGTACTTACACCTGGTATGGGCCAGGCATTTGTAGCTTGCGTGAGCATGGAGGTAAGCGGAGATTTACCTCAGTTAGGAGATGGCGTGGTGGTTAGCGGGCGTGACGCTTGCATATCTGAGATTAGGGCATTTATTGGGTGGTTGGCCGGCAGAGAGTAAAAAGGCCACGGAGGGGGGGCATCATCATTTCAGCTTCAAGATCTTAATCAGAAGAGGAATGAAAGGTTCTGGAGCGGCTAGCCAATCTCGTCATGACTGAAGAGAGTGACGAAGATTTAGGTTTTTTA
Source organism: Allium sativum (assembly GCA_030737875.1). Classification (NCBI taxonomy): domain Eukaryota; kingdom Viridiplantae; phylum Streptophyta; class Magnoliopsida; order Asparagales; family Amaryllidaceae; genus Allium; species Allium sativum. Next base: position 315,041,544 of record CM060913.1, read on the forward strand.
CTTTTGACCATGAGGAAGGATCGAAGAGAGGTGGTGGGATTAGAGGTGAAAAAGGAAACGGAAGCGCAAAAGAGAGGAGATCTAAATCGCAGCCGCTGGAGAGAGAAGGTCTGCCATTTTCACCGTGATATAAACCCATATAGCTACTAAATTAAACTCTGATAATTAGTTTTTATTTTCATTTTTAGATTACTACATTTGTTTTTCTATTAGTTTAAATTTTCATTTCTATTATTTAGTAATAACAAATCTTTACTAATAGTTGGAACAGGTTTGGTGTAACACTTTTTTGGTGTAAACGTGAAGTGCCAAAATTGCACTTCGTTCAAATTAAAATAATATCAACACAACTAGGTAGCCAACAAATTAGTATCTGATTAGATGACCAAAAAATAGAATCTTATTAGATGACCAAAAAATATATGCGTTTAGAAAAGGAAATAAATATATATTGCAAATTATGATCTTATTAGATAACCAAAAAATAAGATCTGATTAGATGACCAAAAAATATATGCGTCTAGGAAAGGAAATAGATATATTTTGCAAATTAGGATCTGATTAGATGACCAAAAATATATGCGTCCAGGAAAGGAAATAGATATATTTTCCAAATTAGGATCTGATTAGATGACTAAAAAATAGGGTCTGATTAGATGACCAAAAAATATATGTGTCCAGGAAAGGAAATAGATATATTTTGCAAATTAGGAGCTGATTAGATGACCAAAAATTAGGATATGATTAGATGACCTAAATATATATGCGTCCAAAAAAGGAAATAGATATATTTTTATATCTTGAATACCGAATCATTCCTTCATATTCGCATACCCGGTCATATGATATCAGAAATCACTCCTCTATCATCTACAAATAGAATTCTCTATTTCTCTTTTTCACCAGTCACCTTCTTCTCCACCTAAACATTACTACCCACAGTTTCTTTTGTTTCTTACATTTACTATTTGGTTGGAGTTCTAGATTTTCATTCTTTGTTGTGAGTGTATAGATCTTTTCTTTTGTTTCTCAACCGCACAAAACAACATCTCCCTTTCAGCCTATTTTTCAATCTCAAACTTGCTATCTCCAAGCTTGCGCAGATAATATAATTTTCAAAATAAAAAGTATAATTCTCAACCGCGCAACAATCAACAGACCCCGTTAGTAGATGAGTACGGTTGAGATGTAAGTTTCACTTCTGAGTTAGTAAGTGCATAAAAGTGTATATAATTTTCAAAATAAAAAATATTCATTATTTGATTGTATTATCTAATCTTTTTTTCTCTTATAGATAAAGAATATAGAGGAAAATTGATGGTGTGAAAGAAGATACTCAACATGAAATATTTTATTAATAAATAAATTTTATCATTTTTTAGTATGCCACATATATTTTTAGCCTTATCATAATAATGCTTTAAGTTGGACTTTTTTATATTTACATTTGCATTAATTAAGGACTAATATGATCTTCCTATTTTTCTGCCATTAATGTACAATCGATAAATTTGTACACAATGATAAATTTTGATTCATATTAATCATATTTGTATATATAACACAGTTGTATACCAAAAATGAACGGTCAAAGAAGGCAAAATAGACGAGCAAATGCTTTAACCGATGAACAAAGAGAACTTAATAGGTTAAGAGCGAGAGAACGACGACAAAGTATGACATCGGAGGCTTGCGCATGTAATATAATTTTCAAAATAAAAAATATAATTCTCAACCACACAACAATCAATAGACCCCGTTTGTAGATTAGTACGGTTGTGATGCAAATTTCACTTTTGAGTTGGTAAGTGCATAAAAGTATATATAATTTTCAAAATAAAATATATTCATTATTTAATTGTATTATATAACCTTTTTTTTCTTACAGATAAAACATATGGAGGAAAATGTATAGTGATAAAGTAGATAATCAACATGAAATATTTTATTAATAAATAAATTTTATCATTTTTTAGTATGCCAATTGTATATTTTTAGTGTTATCATAATTATACTTTATAGTTAGACTTTTTTTATTTACATTTGCATTAATTCAGGACTGATATGATCTTTCTATTTTTCTGCCATTAATGTACAATTGATAAATTAGTGCACATTGATAAATTTAGAGTCATTTAATCATATTTGTATATATAACACAGTTGTATACCAAAAATGAACAGTCAAAGAAGGTCAAATAGAAGAGCAAATGCTTCAGCCGATGAACAAAGAAAACTTAATAGGCTAAGAGCGAGAGAACGACGACAAAGTATGACATCGGGGGAAAGATAAGCATATCTAGCTCGAAGTCGTCATGCTTATAGATTACGTGAAGGAAGGCTTCAAAATACGTCTTCAAGTGGAAATTCAAATGAAATAACCAATGAAAATCGGGGGCTTATACTAAAAATGTCGCTTATAGAAATGTACTTATATCTGCTAAAAGACAAAATAGTTGAATAATATTTTGTGATCATTAAATTTGAATTTATATATATCGTTTACTATTTTTTTTCTTGGAGTGACAATTTATTGATCATGCACAATATTAGTATAAATTATTTTTCCTTGCATATGTAAAATACACAATATTTGAGAAATAACAATACACGCACGAAGCGTGTGCCACGACCAAGCGCGAAGCGCGTGCCATGACGCTCGTAATGTATACATCGAGTTGATTTACTAGATCCTAATTATGTGTGACACTTAGATTTGACCATATTTGTAGAGGATTATTTTGAATTGGTAATGGAAGTTTTTCTTAGATCCTAATTTTAAATGGTATTAAAGTTTGATATTGAAGGGTATTTTCGGTAATCTACAATTACACCATAAATATGTGAAACTTAAAAAATTACAACTACTATTAAAGATAAAGATAATGGTTTGAATATTTCTGGATCTTCTATATCAGATCCTGTTAAAAATTGCTACATATGTGTAATTATTTTTAGATATTTATGCTAAATTGACTCAATCCTATGAAGTAGCATTGATCTAATTTTGTGGATCAAAATATTCGAAGCCTACACCGTTTTAGGATCACAATTTTTGAAAGAGATTACAAAAAGTGCATTTTTTATACTTTATGATCGAACCAAAAATATGTCCTTTCAAGATAATTATTAATAAAGATATTTATGATAAATTGACTCAATTCTACGAAGTAGTTTTGACTTAATTTTGTGGATCAAAATATTTGAAGCCTACATTTTTTAGGATCACAATTTTTGAAAGAGATAACATAAAGTGCATTTTTGGTACTTTATGATCGGACCAAAAATTTGTTTTTTCAAGACAATTATTAATAAAGATTTACCAACACTATTCTATTATACAAAATATTTTTTTAATAGGTTAATCCTAATTATTAATATCTTTCTTTATATATAACACATACCAAAACTGGCGATGAATATGACAAATTAGGGAAGAGTGAATTACATAACTCCAGCAAATGTTAAAAAAACATGAACAAAAACTGAAAACATTAAACCAAACTCCAAAGGAATAAAGAACTTGAAATATTATAGTACTTTAGGATATGAGATTTTATTTTAGTAGAAAAAGTTGAGAAATGAAGTTAAGAATGTAAGTCTTTTTGCCTTAAATTATGGTGAGAATATGATTCCAGATGATAATGAGAAAGAAAGAAGTGCACGAATAGTTTAGCATTGTCCTTTTTTATATAATAGAGTAGCCATTTGCGAATGACTCATAATAAATTGGAGATCCTTCATATATAATAACTAATGATTTATGTATATGATAGAAATAGAGAAATAAAATGGTTTAAAATATGGCTAATTCTATTCATACACCAAAAATTGCTAAACAAACACCAATGGATAATAACAAACTACTATACAACATATATTACTTTACACACTGAAACAAACCAAACTCGCCCTTAGCTCGGATTGAATTCAGTTTGGGTCGTTTCAATCTGGTATCAGAGCTTTGGTTTACAGAGCTCGAGAACAATACACAAAAAGCTTCGTATGCTGAGGGATCTGTAAATGGCGACAAGGAATTGATTTCCTTCTTTTCCTTTCTTCTCGCTACCTTTTTTCTCCTCAAATCTTCACCTTTCTTCACTCCAATATCCACTGCAAATACTCTACTCCTTGCTTTCCCTATACGGGGATCCCCTATGTAACGACCCGCCTTTTTGTCCGGTTCTCGCCGGTAGTTAAACCAACTTAAACCGTTCATAAAGACGAATTGTTATGGGTACTTACATAAGTTAAACAAAATAATAGAACTTTTCATTGAATAATTCAATAATTACATCAGAGTTACATGAATACCAGAGTTACACATACATATATACTTTACAGCGGAAGAAAGAAATTTACTCTCAGCGGAAGAACATATGTTATAGCGGAAACTTTAACTCTAGCGTGGACGCCAACTCAGAAAGTGCTTCGAACTTTGCTCCAACGAATCATAGCTGCAAAACTAAACTACTAGCTGCCCGTGTGAAAATTAATGGGCACCCAGAGTTTAGGAAGGAACAATAAACTCCAGGTCAGTCATGGGACTGGTGTGAGAACATAAAACAGTTGTCTTTAGGATTCATTTTAGAGTTGGGAAATTCACCGGACCACGCCGCTGACGCGGAACGGGTTTACTCCATGTGAATGCCCGTGCATATAAATACGCAATGATATTTTTAAAATGAAGCTATCATAAGCTCGTCCCACATCACACAATGCAAGCGCACGCCAGATGGGCGAGGTTTATCTTATGATAACCAAATATGCTTTCATACGTAAAAATCCTCTTTCAATGCCATAATACATATATATAGTGCAGAAAAACCATTTCGCAAATAAATGTATTAATCCTAGACGGCATAATATCCCATACTATTATGTCGCCATATATATATATATACAAACCAAAACCGTAGGGCTCGTATTGGAGATTTGGATTTCCAACTTGATGATTCCTGGCACGAAAGATCAATCGGAACACAAACGAAATGTAATCACGGGTTTTTCATCCAGACGCGGACACCAATACAAATCGCGAGGCAGATCAACGGTTTTCGACCAGACACGGCCCCCCGAACATACCCTATTCCATAAGTCATAAGTGGTTTCCCACTGCTGCAGCGGTCATCATCAGCACATTTATATATATACACAACCTAACCGCCAGTTTCTCATCATCCGGGGTGTGAGGTTTGTCGATGTCACGTCATATACAAAGCATGCTTAGAAAAGCAATGCCTTGATCATCACTAGCTCGTTCAACTCGGGTATGCCACATTGACAATTCACGACATATCACTGATTTCAATCAATGTATACCCTCTAAGTTCATATGACTTAGAGATGAGGATAAAATATTTGCCACAAATCCGATATATATTAACGGAGATCAGTGCTATGCGGTCAATTCCAATGTCAGACACACCATCCATACAAGTCCGTCCTGGGTCTGAACGGAACAAAAATCCGAAGTTCTTCCCATACGTTCGGACTTCCTACCACTACGGTAATAGGGGCATCTCTCTACTGTAGCTATCAGTAAAGAAACCAATCGGCAATCAGTCCTTTCGATGTGAAGAACCACGGTCTTCGTTCGTCGATTCCAAGTCTTGCTTCTGCTTCATACGTCGTATTATTACTTGGAATGGTTTTCGGACTTAAATCCGATCCCGGTCTTTCCAAGTAATAAGCGTATTCATAAAACAATGGTTTATGGATCATATGACTTTTCAATTCAAACTCCTTCCAATTATTTCAATTCGTTTACAATGTTAAGGTTGAGTTTGTCATAATTTTCTTCCAAACCGTTTTAAAATCTTTTAACCATTTAAATAATGGTTTATAGTATAAATTTCAGAACCTATTTATCTTGGAATTTAGATAATAACATTTGAACATTGTTAAATGCTGCAATAGCCACTTAATTCAATTATATCCCAAATCACTTTAAAAATTCCAATAATCCATTTTTAATTGCTTTAAATTAATAAAGTAAAACTTCAAGAATTCTCTACAAATTTAAAGCTGGTTATATTTGAAAGTCAACGTTTCGAATCGAACCGATTTCAAACCATAAGGTTATAACCATTTCGAAATTGACCTTTACAAACTGTCGCGCCGTAGCGCGTTATAAATCGGTTTAAATAAAATTCGCTCGAGTTCTTTCAAATTTAATTTATATTTCCCATTCAAATAACTTTATTTCAAAATCGATTTTTAAGTTTAAATCAAAGATCATTTCATGATTCCAAGTCTTAATTTACTCTAAATTAAGTTATAACCCATAGGAATTCAAACCCTTTTAAATTTTAAATGTCAAATTTAAATTCATAAATGGTCCTTGCGCGGCATTTCTTAATTGAAATCCCAATTGGTTTTCTAGGTTTAAAACGACTTCAATTCAAATTTTGTTTGAATTAACCGTTTCGTCCGTCGGACCAGTTAGGGATGGCCAGGGAGAGCAGGAAATTAGATTTCCAAACCCAAGCCTAGACACCATCCTCTCTGTCATCCTAGAACGGTCTGGTGTCTATATATATTCATAATATATATATATATATATATTTTTAAAAACATTGTCAATATATATTGCCATATTCAAATTTTCAAAAATCACATTTCAAATTAAATTTGAACTAAAAATAATGTTTTAATATTTGAAATCAAATCTTCATTTATATAGAAGGAGAATAAAATCAGTTAGCTGTATAATTCCATAACCACAGTGTGTGTGATTCCATGCATCCATAAATAAATCAATCAAATTGATCAAATGAACATTGGTTATAATCACAACCAATAGACAAACATTTCAGCTGTGCACAAGCGTTACGATAAATAACGCTTATCAGTGTTCAGTGTGATATTTAACTACATGCACATCCATTCACACAATAACATCCTTATCCAACCAACAACTAATTAATCTCGACTAATTTTGATTATTCAATAACTACTAATTTAATAAATAATTAAATTAGATGTTCTCACCGAAATAGCTCCATAAATCTTCACTACCAGGACGAACAAGCCGACGAACATCGACACTGCTACTCGTATAGCTTTCAACCCATTCCATTAACATCCGGTGGTTTTCTGCTAATGATATATTACGAAATTGGATTAAATCACGTTGTTTATTATATATTCATATATAAGCACATTTTGTTTTATATTTTTAAATAAATTTATACTTAACAAAATTTTACTAAAACTATATACCACTCTATTCTATTCTTCGATACGGTTCTATCGCATCCGACGGTGTTTAAATCCGAGTTAAAACGAGTGAGGTATGAGCCGATAAAGTTTTAAACACTTATACTTAATTTAAATAAAACTAACTAAAACATACCCAATATAAATCTGGCCCAAAGCCCAAAAGACCCTCACGTTCAACTGGACCGCTCCCTCTCCCTTCCTTCTTCTTACTCTCTCTCTTCGTCTTCTTCTCTTCTGTCATTCTCAGTCCTCGTCACTCTCTCTTTAATTTTTTTTATTTTTATTTAAGGTCTAAGCTTTCAATCAACAAAGAGATGGCGCATGCATGCAAAATGCAAAGGAATGGTACCACACGATGAAAGGGTCTGGACAGCGGGAACAGTGCTTGCAATAACGGGTAGAATAAATGGTGTGTGCGAGGTACAAAAGGGCGGAACTGAGGATGTAGGAGAGGCTGGCGGATGACTGTTGATGATCGGCAAAGTGGGTGGGGCGGAAAACGAAGGCTGTTTAGGGAAAAGACATGGTCTAAGGTGATGGAGCTGGGCGGACTGAGGCGAGTAGTTGAGCTGGTGGTGGACTAACGTTGTGAGGCGGAGGAGCAGTAAGGGGACAGTCGAACGGTTTCAGGGTGAAGCAAAAGGGAAGGTTACGGTTTTAAGAGTATAGGAGAGGAGGGAGAGAAGGTAGGTGCGAGTGGCTCCTGTGGATACATGGTAAGGATGGTGATGGGAAAGATGTTTAAGGCTTTGCAAAAAATGAAGAGTGCGTATATATTTTCTTAGGATTCTTACATTGAATGGGAAAATGGTTGCTTCAGAGAAGTTTGAAAAAGAAAGAGGCGTAGGAAGAAAGAAGATGAACGCGAGAAGGAATAGGTAAGTGTTGGCACGTGGTGAGCAAGTGGACAGATGTCACCCCTTTAATCCCTTGAATGTACACGTTTTTTTTTCTCCTTTTAAATAAAGTGCCTGGGACACAAAAACGCAAAGAACCAAAGGGGAGAAGCACGTGGCACATGTTTGGACAAATGTCCTTCCATGCATCCTAGACTTCAACACGTTTTTGTGTATTTTTTTTTCTTTTCTTTTTCTTTTTTTTCTTTTTTATATACTCATTTTTCCGTATGTATCATGATGAGCGGATGAAGCTTACGTTTTCCAATTGTTGTGTTTACCTAAGTAGTGTGTTTTGACTTAAGTCCCCTTTTGTTTGAAAATTTGTACACCAAAATTTCCCTTTCCAAATTCCTTAAATTTTTAATTATTGATGACAACCAACACTGAACTAAAATTTAATCGTGAACAATAATGCGTCATGATCCCTGAAAAGTAATAAAACGGACCGGTTGATTAGTTCTGTAAAGTGTCAAAAGGGACCACAGTTACCTCAAAATACGCTAGAAAAATATATGCTTATTTTCCAAAATAAAAATTTCAATAAATTTCTATAAAATATTTTAAGATAGCGCATTCAGAAATTGAACGATTATTTGTAACAGATATTTAACTAAAATTTTATTCGAACAAATGATTGTTTCGGCACTACATTGCCAACCATTTACTTTTTTTCAAACGAACACTGTTTCAATTAAATTAATTTATATCAAAATATTCTTGTCTTCAAATTTATATTTTACTAAACACTTTAAATCTTGAATCTTTACAAAATCCATAAATATATATAACATTCTAAATATTAATATAAAAAAATAAATTTGTAAAATTTTATGTACTACATTAAATAATATCTGAATGAAAAATAATTAATCTTAAATCCTATACAAATCAAACATAACCTTAAAACAAATTTTCCTTTACAAAATCATATCAATAAAATAGAACAAAATATTTATTTAAACTCACATATAATAATTTTTTTTTCTTTTAACAATATTTGTATTTAAACCATATTAAATTCACTTGAAAATCAGAAAATTGAAATTTTATTATATTTTAATCATTGGAAAAAATCTTGGTTCGTTACAATCTTCCCCACTTAAGACTTTTCGTCCTCGAAAAGGGGAGTTCGTAAAATTATACATATACAAAATAAATCTTACATATAAATTTCAATTTTCGAAACCTTAAGATGATCTCTCTGACTTGGAATCCCATTTTCCATTTCAAACTATTGAAATACTATATATTCCTTTCATATAGAATATCATACTTAACTTCGGGATTTCCAAAACCAAAATTTCTTCCAAAATTTCAAATATACTATGACGAAATTTATATGTTATTAGTTCGAGAAGTTCATCCTCATGACAGGGCAACTGAGTATCACCCATCGCACTAAATTCCACTCTTTCATCACAACCCAGTTTTAGTCATGGTTACTCGAACAAACCAAATCATTTCATATCCCGAAGTGGTAAATCATTTCGTAACCATAATTTTCAACTACTTGTCGTTATCTAAATATTTCAAAATATCGGGATTCAAGCCGTCGAAATATCTTTTATTTACAAGTCATTCATAACGTCCAAAATAATTGGAGAACTCATTCAATCGTGAATAAAATTTCAACTTTTAAACATACAAAATTATGTTTTCAAAAATTCGAAATCAAGGATCTTATTCAAGCATTTCAAATTTCTAAGTCGAATTTTTTTTCTTCCTCCCAAATATTGAAGCTTGTATGGACAATTTTCTTCATTTAACAAGTTGGAAAAAAATCAGTTCTATTCAAATAACCCCACGCTTCTGCTACGCTACTCTGATTTCGACATATCTTCAAACTAGTATTGTTTCAAGCATTTATTCAAGCATTTGAAGTGAATTTACAAAATCAACTAATATTTATGAAACCAAACTCCTTACATAAGTTAGACTCTTTATTTCGCACGCTTTAAATTACTATGCAACTTTTATTCATTAAGATAATATTTTGGGTAGATCACCCTTCTAGTTTGAAATTAAAACTAGGCTTCGTTCGAGAAATCAAATTACATGTGCTCGAGTCAAATTATAAATAAAAGTTCAGTATCAGAGTGAGGATTCGAATCAAATCCCTTGACTAAGTCTATAAGATTAAAAGGATGTGAAAGATGCCTTCAAGAACAAACGACTCCTAATGGAACAAGCGTAGGTCAAGATAGAAAAATCGAGTGCCCCTAACGATACGATCATGGATAGTTCACTTAAGATAAATCTTACTTTAATATTTCCTTTTGCGTCTTAAGCAATTGCTTGTTAAGAAATTTCCAGTTGACTTCCTTATACCGTCCCAATAGGGAAGAGTATTTTCTCCCCCACTTAAGATGTTAGTTATATTCTAAAATCGACTTTTTACACAAATTCCTACTTAAGTAAAATTAACCTTTAAATACCTTAAGGGTTTGCTTTGCTAAGATTATACTTCCAAGCAAATTAATTCAACCTGTAATTTATCGTTCACCATTTCACGTTAGGTATAGGTTCAATTCTATAATTTGACACTCATCGAGGAGTATATCTTCTCTGATTACAACTTATTGAACTACCAAATTCATATTCAACGTTAGTTAAAATTTGATCCATTATTCTTGTGAATCTGAGATATGGTAAATTATCCTCCTTACATGCATTTTCAACAATACATTACCCAATTCTTAAGTGAGATTTTACTCTTAAGATATACCTTTCTAAATTTTTTTTTCAAGTACTTGTTGTTTAACCTATTCAAAGTTTTAAGGCTTCAAGGTTCTTAAGTATTCTTAAGCCAATCTTAGTTTTTTTTCCTTTAAGATCTCTAGTTTGGTTTCCTAATTTAAATTTCTACATTAATTTATCAAACTATTCTATTAAGGTTTATTCATTAAAACACTTAATTACTTGATTTTAAATATTCCTCGACGCTTAAATCGGAATTATATAGTTATCACACCTTCGAAACTCGAAAATGGTTACCGATGATGCTGCAGTCATCAACAGAATCATCCCCGAGCGACTAGAGTATGATTTTACATCTATCTAGTATATACTGGACTCCGTATATACGTTAGCTAGGCGTATATTCAAAATCCCTATCTACTAGATAGCCCAATCACGACGTCGAATAAATACTCAAAACCCTTATCTTTAATTATATTTCTAAAATAATCATACTTTCAAAACGATTTATATAAATTTCAAAATACGCTCTCTCAACGGGATATTCCAAATCTCATTCTAGGGAATTTCTAACCCTATCTCTAATGAGATGTTATAACTCTGGTGAGTCCTATCTTTTGTTCAAAATATGTCATACCCTGTAGCTTTGTATAACCAAAGCTCTGATACCAACTGTAATGACCCGCCTTTTTGTCCGGTTCTCGCCGGTAGTTAAACCAACTTAAACCGTTCATAAAGACGAATTGTTATGGGTACTTACATAAGTTAAACAAAATAACAGAACTTTTCATTGAATAATTCAATAATTACATCAGAGTTACATGAATATCAGAGTTACACATACATATATACTTTACAACGGAAGAAAGAAATTTACTCTCCGCGGAAGAACATATGTTATAGCGGAAACTTTAACTCTAGCGTGGACGCCAACTCAGAAAGTGCTTCGAACTTTGCTCCAACGAATCATAGCTGCAAAACTAAACTACTAGCTGCCCGTGTGAAAATTAATGGGCACCCAGAGTTTAGGAAGGAACAATAAACTCCAGGTCAGTCATGGGACTGGTGTGAGAACATAAAACAGTTGTCTTTAGGATTCATTTTAGAGTTGGGAATTCACCGGACCACGCCGCTGACGCGGAACGGGTTTACTCCATGTGAATGCCCGTGCATATAAATACGCAATGATATTTTTAAAATGAAGCTATCATAAGCTCGTCCCACATCACACAATGCAAGCGCACGCCAGATGGGCGAGGTTTATCTTATGATAACCAAATATGCTTTCATACGTAAAAATCCTCTTTCAATGCCATAATACATATATATAGTGCAGAAAAACCATTTCGCAAATAAATGTATTAATCCTAGACGGCATAATATCCCATACTATTATGTCGCCATATATATATACAAACCAAAACCGTAGGGCCCGTATTGGAGATTTGGATTTCCAACTTGATGATTCCTGGCACGAAAGATCAATCGGAACACAAACGAAATGTAATCACGGGTTTTTCATCCAGACGCGGACACCAATACAAATCGCGAGGCAGATCAACGGTTTTCGACCAGACACGGCCCCCCGAACATACCCTATTCCATAAGTCACAAGTGGTTTCCCACTGCTGCAGCGGTCATCATCAGCACATATATATACACACAACCTAACCGCCAGTTTCTCATCATCCGGGGTGTGAGGTTTGTCGATGTCACGTCATACACAAAGCATGCTTAGAAAAGCAATGCCTTGATCATCACTAGCTCGTTCAACTCGAGTATGCCACATTGACAATTCACGACATATCACTGATTTCAATCAATGTATACCCTCTAAGTTCATATGACTTAGAGATGAGGATAAAATATTTGCCACAAATCCGATATATATTAACGGAGATCAGTGCTATGCGGTCAATTCCAATGTCAGACACACCATCCATACAAGTCCGTCCTGGGTCTGAACGGAACAAAAATCCGAAGTTCTTCCCATACGTTCGGACTTCCTACCACTACGGTAATAGGGGCATCTCTCTACTGTAGCTATCAGTAAAGAAACCAATCGGCAATCAGTCCTTTCGATGTGAAGAACCACGGTCTTCGTTCATCGATTCCAAGTCTTGCTTCTGCTTCATACGTCGTATTATTACTTGGAATGGTTTTCGGACTTAAATCCGATCCCGGTCTTTCCAAGTAATAAGCGTATTCATAAAACAATGGTTTATGGATCATATGACTTTTCAATTCAAACTCCTTCCAATTATTTCAATTCGTTTACAATGTTAAGGTTGAGTTTGTCATAATTTTCTTCCAAACCGTTTTAAAATCTTTTAACCATTTAAATAATGGTTTACAGTATAAATTTCAGAACCTATTTATCTTGGAATTTAGATAATAACATTTGAACATTGTTAAATGCTGCAATAGCCACTTAATTCAATTATATCCCAAATCACTTTAAAAATTCCAATAATCCATTTTTAATTACTTTAAATTAATAAAGTAAAACTTCATGAATTCTCTACAAATTTAAAGCTGGTTATATTTGAAAGTCAACGTTTCGAATCGAACCGATTTCAAACCATAAGGTTATAACCATTTCAAAATTGACCTTTACAAACTGTCGCGCCGTAGCGCGTTATAAATCGGTTTAAATAAAATTCGCTCGAGTTTTTTCAAATTTAATTTATATTTCCCATTCAAATAACTTTATTTCAAAATCGATTTTTAAGTTTAAATCAAAGATCATTTCATGATTCCAAGTCTTAATTTACTCTAAATTAAGTTATAACCCATAGGAATTCAAACCCTTTTAAATTTTAAATGTCAAATTTAAATTCATAAATGGTCCTTGCGCGACATTTCTTAATTGAAATCCCAATTGGTTTTCTAGGTTTAAAACGACTTCAATTCAAATTTTGTTTGAATTAACCGTTTCGTCCGTCGGACCAGTTAGGGATGGCCAGGGAGAGCAGGAAATTAGATTTCCAAACCCAAGCCTAGACACCATCCTCTCTGTCATCCTAGAACGGTCTGGTGTCTATATATATTCATAATATATATATATATATTTTTAAAAACATTATCAATATATATTGCCATATTCAAATTTTCAAAAATCACATTTCAAATTAAATTTGAACTAAAAATAATGTTTTAATATTTGAAATCAAATCTTCATTTATATAGAAGGAGAATAAAATCGGTTAGCTGTATAATTCCATAACCACAGTGTGTGTGATTCCATGCATCCATAAATAAATCAATCAAATTGATCAAATGAACATTGGTTATAATCACAACCAGTAGACAAACATTTCAGCTGTGCACAAGCGTTACGATAAATAACGCTTATCAGTGTTCAGTGTGATATTTAACTACATGCACATCCATTCACACAATAACATCCATATCCAACCAACAACTAATTAATCTCGACTAATTTTGATTATTCAATAACTACTAATTTAATAAATAATTAAATTAGATGTTCTCACCGAAATAGCTCCATAAATCTTCACTACCAGGACGAACAAGCCGACGAACATCGACACTGCTACTCGTATAGCTTTCAACCCATTCCATTAACATTCGGTGGTTTTCTGCTAATGATATATTACGAAATTGGATTAAATCACGTTGTTTATTATATATTCATATATAAGCACATTTTGTTTTATAATTTTAAATAAATTTATACTTAACAAAATTTTACTAAAACTATATACCACTCTATTCTATTCTTCGATACGGTTCTATCGCATCCGACGGTGTTTAAATCCAAGTTAAAACGAGTGAGGTATGAGCCGATAAAGTTTTAAACACTTATACTTAATTTAAATAAAACTAACTAAAACATACCCAATATAAATCAGGCCCAAAGCCCAAAAGACCCTCACGTTCAACTGGACCGCTCCCTCTCCCTTCCTTCTTCTTACTCTCTCTCTTCGTCTTCTTCTCTTCTGTCATTCTCAGTCCTCGTCACTCTCTCTTTAATTTTTTTATTTTTTTTATTTAAGGTCTAAGCTTTCAATCAACAAAGAGATGGCGCATGCATGCAAAATGCAAAGGAATGGTACCACACGATGAAAGGGTCTGGACAACGGGAAAAGTGCATGCAATAACGGGTAGAATAAATGGTGTGTGCGAGGTACAAAAGGGCGGAACTGAGGATGTAGGAGAGGCTGGCGGATGACTGTTGATGATCGGCAAAGTGGGTGGGGCGGAAAACGAAGGCTGTTTAGGGAAAAGACATGGCCTAAGGTGATGGAGCTTGGCGGACTAAGGCGAGTAGTTGAGCTGGTGGTGGACTAACGTTGTGAGGCGGAGGAGCAGTAAGGGGACAGTCGAACGGTTTCAGGGTGAAGCGAAAGGGAAGGTTACGGTTTTAAGAGTATAGGAGAGGAGGGAGAGAAGGTAGGTGCGAGTGGCTCCTGTGGATACATGGTAAGGATGGTGATGGGAAAGATGTTTAAGGCTTTGCAAAAAATGAAGAGTGCGTATATATTTTCTTAGGATTCTTACATTGAATGGGAAAATGGTTACTTCAGAGAAGTTTGAAAAAGAAAGAGGCGTAGGAAGAAAGAAGATGAACGCGAGAAGGAATAGGAAAGTGTTGGCACGTGGTGAGCAAGTGGACAGATGTCACCCCTTTAATCCCTTGAATGTACACGTTTTTTTTTTCTCCTTTTAAATAAAGTGCCTGGGACACAAAAACGCAAAGAACCAAAGGGGAGAAGCACGTGGCACATGTTTGGACAAATGTCCTTCCATGCATCCTAGACTTCAACACGTTTTTGTGTATATTTCTTTTTTCTTTTCTTTTTTTTCTTTTTTTCTTTCTTTTTTATATACTCATTTTTCCGTATGTATCATGATGAGCGGATGAAGCTTACGTTTTCCAATTGTTGTGTTTACCTAAGTAGCGTGTCTTGACTTAAGTCCCCTTTTGTTTGAAAATTTGTACACCAAAATTTCCCTTTCCAAATTCCTTAAATTTTTAATTATTGATGACAACCAACACTGAACTAAAATTTAATCGTGAACAATAATGCGTCATGATCCCTGAAAAGTAATAAAACGGACCGGTTGATTAGTTCTGTAAAGTGTCAAAAGGGACCACAGTTACCTCAAAATACGCTAGAAAAATATATGCTTATTTTCCGAAATAAAAATTTCATTAAATTTCTATAAAATATTTTAAGATAGCGCATTCAGAAATTGAACGATTATTTGTAACAGATATTTAACTAAAATTTTATTCGAACAAATGATTGTTTCGGCACTACATTGCCAACCATTTACTTTTTTTCAAACGAACACTGTTTCAATTAAATTAATTTATATCAAAATATTCTTGTCTTCAAATTTATATTTTACTAAACACTTTAAATCTTGAATCTTTACAAAATCCATAAATATACATAACATTCTAAATATTAATATAAAAAAATAAATTTGTAAAATCTTATGTACTACATTAAATAATATCTGAATGAAAAATAATTAATCTTAAATCCTATACAAATCAAACATAACCTTAAAACAAATTTTCCTTTACAAAATCATATCAATAAAATAGAACAAAATATTTATTTAAACTCACATATAATAATTTTTTTTTCTTTTAACAATATTTGTATTTAAACCATATTAAATTCACTTGAAAATCAGAAAATTGAAATTTTATTATATTTTAATCATTGGAAAAATCTTGGTTCGTTACACCCTAAGCGTACCACTTTACTCTTTTCTGATTTAAGTTTTTTTTGAAGTCAGATTTGTGCTTCGTTTTACCCAATTTCACTCAACCTCATCTCTACATTCAACTTCCTTACTGTCACCGCTACTGAAACCGCTCCCTTCCTCTGTGCGGTGGCTATTTCAGGAAACTTCTTGCTTACTGAATCTTCGATTTTGGTGATTTTGGTTGCAAGTTCTTCAACTGGTGGCAACAACGTTGGAGAGGAGTTTGACATTTTCGTGGAGATTACTAGCGAGCAGCAACTCCCTCTGGGTTGAGTTGTTTTCGCATCTCAACTGTTTTGTCGGTGATGGTACCTTTTGCCTGTGCGGGTCTTTATTGTTTCGCCATGTTTTGCGTCTTGTTAGTAGTTCTTGTGTTTCAGTTTTGTGTATGGTTTGAATCTTGCGTGTGGAGGTGTTTGTGTTTCTCTTCTGGTAACGTGGTGCTTATCTTGTATGTAATTTACATGTAGTTTTTGAGTTATGGCAAGTATGGTAAGGTGTAGGTGTTCTGGTCTCGGCCTGGCATTTTCAATAACACAGGGAAGCATTTTGCTCATATCATTGATGATATCCGCCATTTTTCCTTCCTCACTGTGCCTTGTTCTTATCTGACTCACAGGTTAGCTTCAATGTCAGTCCTAGCATGCTTCTATGCTATGTATTCATTCAGACATTGTCGAGTGATGTCTGTAATATGTCAACGCTTTATGTGATGTCGGGGCCCCTATGTGTTCCCAGTTTCCAACTTTTGGAGCCCTGTGCCATGGAAGCTGCACAAGTTAAAGTGATGTTTTGGAGAGTTATCTTTTCAGAGCATGTATCTTGTACTTGTTAGGCTCTGTTCATTATGTATGTTTCTTTTAACATGTATATTTGAATTTTGAAATGTAATATGTAACGAAACATGTGACTCCCTGCGTGGAGCAATTATGGTAGTCTAGTTAATTTAGGTTAGCTTCAGTGCTCTAAGCCCGTAAGATAGAGTGGACGGAACACTATAAACTCTGTAGGTGGTGGATGGTCCACCTTAAAAACCGAATTAGCTGACTGCTAACTACAGTCACCTGTACTATATTGTAATTTTATTATTAGTCATAATAAAAAAGTGTTACAGAACACTATAAAAACCGGTCGGCTATGCCAAAAAAAGACACATTAGAACCAAATGAAAGAATTCATCAGAGATTGGATTAGTAATATCCAATAAGAACGACTCGTTAGAGATGGGATCAGTAGTATCCTAGAACGAGTTGGAAGAGTATTATTTATTAAAAATAAAAATGGAAACAATTTTAATTTTGAAAAATTAAATCTAATTATACGTTTTTGAGTATTTTATTTTATATTGATTTTGGACAGTCGAGTATATGAAGATTTTGCATATACGCGTCATGAACGTATATTCAAAGTCTCAAATATACTGGATAGATATAGAATCACACTCTAGTCACCCGGGGATAATTCTGATGATGATGTATCATCATCAGTGTTTATGTCCGAGTTAAATTGGATTTAATTTTCAAAACAAAATTTGTTTTCATTTTTATTTTGAAAGAACACTCTTCCAACCCATTCTAGGATACTACTGATCCCATATCTAACGAGTCATTCTCATTGGATATTACTAATCTAATATCTGATGAATTCTTTTGTTTGGTTCTAATGTGCCTTGTTCTCGAGCTCTGTAAACCAAAGCTCTGATACCAAAATTTGATTTAATTTTCAAAACAAAATTTGTATTCATTTTTATTTTGAAATAACACTCTTTCAACTCAATCCGGGATTTCCTTTACGCGGAAGTTTGGGTCGTTTCAGACTTGGTATCAGAGCATGGATATATATATATATATATACAATAGAAAAATATCAGAGATTAAAATACATTACATAACAGCGGAAAAATAATACATAACACAACTGAAAGAGATACACAGATACAAAGCTTTCCAAATATAGCTCCAGCTATAATCTAGGATCCCGGGAAAAGAAATATCTGCGAAAACCAAAACTACAAGCTGCCCGTGTGGAAAATCTTTATACATGTGTTGTATGAAAACCAAAATTACAAGCTGTAATCCGAATATGGCTCTGATACCAAGCGGACACGACCCAAACTCGCCCATTAGGGAAAGCCCGGATTGAGTTGAGAACACGACAAATCAGAACACAAACAAAAGAATATTTCATTGTTATTACAACAATTTATACCAGAGTACAAGATATCATAATAAAAACAAATAATACTACACATTGAAAAATATCAGAGATTTAAAATTACAATGCGGCGGAAAATAATACATAACACAATTGAATGAAATACACGGATACAAGCTTTCCGAATATAACTCCAGCTATAAATTCAAGATCCTGTGAAAATACATATCTGCAAAAACCAAAACTACTAGCTGCCTGTGTGGAAAATAAGGGCACCCAGAGTTTAGGTTAAAATAATAAACTCCAGGTCAGTCATGGGACTGGTGTGAGAACTAAAACAGTTATTGAAAACTTTACTTTAGAAATAAAGTAAATCAAGGGACCACGCCGTATAACACGGAACGGGTTTCCTCCCAAGAATACCAGTGCATAAAACAAACAGCGCACTGTCTTTTGAAAAAAATGAAGCTATTATAAGACTCAGGTCCCATCACACAATGCAACGCAAGACGGAGGATAGAGTTTTAATTTATAATAGCCAAACATGTTTGGTACGTTTAAAACAAATCATTTTGATATTACTATAAGTGTATAGTGTATAAAACAACTTCAAATATAAATGTATCAATCATAGACGGCATAGTATCCCATGCTACTTTGTCGCCATACTAGTTTTACAACTAAAACCGAAATGTCGTATTGGAAATTGGATTTTCGTCATGAGTCGAGCCAAGAGATGTACTCCTCGCCGGCTTCGAAACACTCTAGCAAATGCCTCAGGGCTTGGACGCCGGTGAGTCCCTGGATCCTGCAGGGCCGGTCCACACTTAGCGGATTAGTTATACCTAAACACACGTTTCCTGGTCCTATAGGACCTATCCATTGGCTCCGTAGTAACCGATATATACTAGGCGCCTTGCTATCCATCATCCACATAGGTAAAAATAAATAAATGTCTGGGCTCCATACCATGACACCACCCGTAGCTAGAAGGAAACGTCATGTCCTCCCTGCGTCCCTTATCCCGTTTTTGACTCATACCGAGGTGTGAGGATCACGAATTAACGCTATACACAAAGTTATGCTATTTAAAGCCGTTCTTTGATCATCAACCACAAGACTCTGCTTTTCAACAGAAGCTTTGATCATTGCATCTCTGTATGCCACATAGGAAATTCATGCTATGCGACTGATATCTATCGATATATAACCTCTGAGCTCGTACGTCTCAGAGAAGGGTGTTAAGAAAGAGAATAAATTCTCCTCCACCAAACAGATATATATTTAATAGAGATCAATCAACACAAAATAAAATTCAATGTTAGACAAACATCCTTTTACTAGTTCGTTCTGGGTCTGAACGAAACCGGAGGCACCTTATTCCTCGTCCCATATGTCTAATACAGGAGAGAGGTCCTCACATATCCGGTTGATCTCCAAGTACGTCTGGACGATCACCACTCATTCCCTTTTTTCGGGTGTGTAGCCCAATCAAGACATCAGTAATCATCCAAACGATGTGAAGATCTCCGGTTTTCAACCATCGTCTTCATCGCCGACTTATCGTCGAATCAGTTATTCAGAATGGGTATAAACCCGGCCTTTCCGAATAACCCACGTATATTGTAATCAAGTGATATAAACACACAACATATGCCTCATTCCAATCCAGAATATTATTTTATTCAAATATTCTTTTCACAATTTAAACCAAATTATGGTTTTCCAAACTAGTCGGGATAGCGGACCTTATCGAAATAATCATTTGTTTTATTTCTGAATTTTAGTTCTGTTTTATTAAATATGATTTTGAGTATATATTAAATATATATCTGTTCAGTGGCGGAGAATTTACTCTCCTTAACACCCTTCTCTAAGACGTATGAGCTTAGAGGTTATATATCGGCAGAAATCAATGGTACGGTGTAGATTGTCAATGTGGCACGTTTGATTTCCCAAAGTTAAATAATCATTAATTTTGATTTTTGGGAAGATTAAAACTAAGTGGAGTTTTAATGAATCTTTAATTAGATTGAAATGTGAATATGATAATTTAAATTACCAAATTTGGGAAATGATCGAGTATGGAGTATCACCAGTTTTGCTTCAAGCGATAGTTAAATATTTAATTAGATTTGAACATGAAATGGTAATTAATTTTACCGATAAGACTGTGGTGTTAGATATGAAATATTACCCGTTTTTCTCCATGGGATGAATAGGTTGGGATTGAGAAATTAAGCAAAGGATTACTTCGATAAGGTTCGCTAATCCAGACTAGTTTGGAAAATCTTAATTTGGTTTAAAAGTGTGAAAAGAATATTTAAATAAAAGAATATTCTGGATTGGAATGAGGCATATGTTGTGTGTTTATATCACTTGATTATAATATACGCGGGTTATTCGGCAAGGCCAGGTTTCTACCAATTCTGAATAACTGATTCGACGATAAGTCGACGATGAAGACCGGAGATTGAAGACCGGAGATCTTCACATCGTTTGGATGATTGATGATGTCTTGATTGGGCTGTACACCTGAGACAAGGTAATAAGTGGTGATCGTCCAGACGTACTTGGAGATCGACCGGATATGCGAGGAACTCTATCCTGTATTATGGGACGAGGAATAAGGTGCCTCCAGTTTCGTTCAAACCCAGAACGAACTTGTAAATGGATGTGTGTCTGACATTGGATTTTATTCCGTGTTGATTGATGTTTATTAAATATATATTTGTTTGGTGGCGGAGAATTTATTCTCTTGCTTAACACCTTCTCTGAAACGTAGGAGCTCAGAGGTTATATATCGATAGACATCAGTCGCATGACATGAATTGCCTGTGTGGCATGCTGAGATGCAAATGATCAAGGCTTCTGTTGAAAAGCAGAGTCTTGTGGTTAACGATCAAAGCACGGCTTTAAATATCATAGCTTTGTGTATAGCGCTAATTTGCGAGCCTCACACCACGGTTTGAGTCAAAAACGGGATATGGGACAGCAGGGAGTGCATGACGTTTCTTTCTAGCTATAGGTGGTGTCATGGTCTGGAGCCCAGACATTTATTTATTTTTACCTATGTGTATGATGGATTGCGAGGTGCCTCGGATATATCAGTTACTACGGAGCCGATGGATAGGTCTTATAAGACCGGGAAACGTATGTTCAGACATAACCAATCCGCTAAGTGTGGACCGGCCCTGCAAGATCCAAGGGTTTGCCAGCGTCCGAACCCTGAGGCATCTGCTAAAGTGTCTCGAAGCCGGCAAGGAGTACATCCCTTGCCTCGACTCATGACGGAAATCCAATTTCCAATACGTGAAATTTCGGTTTTAGTTGTAGAACTAGTATGGCGACATAGTAGGATTGGGTACTATGCCGTCTATGATTGATACATTTATATTTGAAGTTGATTTTGGCACTATACACTTATAGTAATATCAAAATGATTTGTTTTAAACGTACCAAGCATATTTGGCTATTATAAGGGAAAACTCTATCCTCCGGCTTGCGTTGCATTGTGTGATGGGACCTGAGTCTTGTAATAGCTTCATTTTTTCCAAGAAACATTACACTGTTTTTTTTATGCATTGGTATTCTTGGGAGAAAACCCATTCCGTGTTATACGTGGTGGTCCCTTGATTTACTTTATTTCTAAAGTAATGTTTTAAATAACTGTTTTAGTTCTCACACCAGTCCCACGACTGACCTGGAGTTTATTGTTTTAACCTAAATCTGGGTGTCCTGATTTTCCACACGGGCAGCTAGTAGTTCTGGTTTTTGCAGATATTTATTTTCACAGGATCCTGAATTTACAGCTGGAGTTATATTCGGACCTAATCGATCGCTAAATCGACCAAGACCATTCAAAGCCTGGATACGCTAACTCTGGGCATACAACACATCAAAACAAATAACAGAAGACTTTTATAAACATTATAATAATGTTACATTAGAGTACAGAATATATCAGAGTATGTCGAAATATAATACATCGGAAGATTAATTTCCAATAAATGTAATACAATGCAGCATAAGCAAATAAACTAGCACGACGGAAGACTATTACTGCTGTGGACACAGCTTTAAGCTTCGATCCAGAATCCTGTTAAATGAAATAATCTACGAAACCAAAACTACTAGCTGCCCGTAAGAACAGTGTTACTAAAGACACCATTCACAACAAACCCAAATTCCACTTTGATATTAAATATAAGGCTCTAAACAGAAATTATATCGGCTTATACTCAATATCAAAATTTGAAACTAACACATATCGTATGGGGAATAACGATATATATCTATCTTCCAAATTCCTCCACAATATCCGTATAATCACGGAATCCAATATCGAAATATTACGGAGATTATTTCTATTCAAATCCATTCCAATATATATATTGGAAATTTCTGGTTTTATTAAAACCCTTTATATATCCAATTTATTTATTTAGAAACATTGGATTATCCTTCTAGTTAATAACTAGTTCATTTTGATAAAAATATATCTTTATCTTTACAAACGTGGAATTTTTCATCCAAATTCTTTCCAAATCATTTATTATGATTTTACACAAATTATTAATACTTTTAATAATTTTATTAAGGCCATTTCAGTCGATTTCCATAAACGATCATCGATCTGCACTTACAACGACCTTTTCTGAATTTGATTTTGACATAATTTCAAACCCAACCGTTAGATTTCAAATATTTTATATTCGTCGGAAAGCTCTTTTCGATATGAACCCAAGGGTTCCGGTTTTAGGAGAATCCGACAGTCGGGTCTCCGATAACATCAATTTGAAGTCAATGGTAGAAATTCGCGAACGGTCGTTGCGCGGCGCGTTCTATTCAGGCCATTAAATATATATTATTTATATTTCGTCGATTTCCATTTAAAACGTATTTTATAAATTGTTTTAAATTCGTTTTAATATAAATGATAATATTTTCAAAATATCAGATTTTGAAATCATTTCCTTTTCGATATTCATTATAAAAATGAATAAAATCGATATAAGTTAAAATGGCGCATATCTAATCAACACAGCTTCATATATTTAAATATTTCCGTGTCCATCCAAAATCGGACATCAAATTCACATTTTAATCCTTTACTGAATATTATTTTAAAATATTCATTATTTCCAAATTGGAATCAGACACAGTCAATTATCATATAATTTTATTTATATGGATTTCATACAACACATGTATATAATAACAATGATAAACAGTCAACCATCATCTAGAGTGCATTACATAACTGCATAAGCATTAAATATAAATAATTAACGCTTACAACAGTCTGTCAACCAATCGATTGACATACTACAATTGGGATTAGTGTACGCTAGTTATCATCCCAATACCCGTATGGGGTTTCAATCAACAAACACTGATTATTATTTGTGTAGTTGGGCGATGTATAAAATTTATCATCCCAATCAATGTCAGTTAAATGGGTGTACGTAAACAAATCGTCCGATTTGTATATGAATATTTATTTTCATTTCAGGAGAATTTTATGCCATTCATATATACGTTAAAAAATATATTTTTTACGATAAGATATTTTATTCAACACATGAATATTTTATATAGTTCTTACATTCAATAAAAATGATATTTTTATTGTTCAAACCTTTTATTCAACACATGAATATTTTATATAACTCATATATAAGTTAAAAATAATATTTTTAACTAACCATTATATTTCTAACATATTTTAGAAAATTCTGGCAGCATAACGACGCGATACTAGAACCGGAATAAGGTCTAGCCTTATCCCTCGCCTAATACTGGCTCGCGCCATACACATACCAATTCCAATCAATTCATTTAACATCCCAAATCAAATTCAACCAATTTCTTAATAGGGTTGCCAAGCCATATTAAATAACAATCAATCAAATAAAACAAACAACCAAACATCCATGGTTTCAATCAAAGGTGTCGGGTGCTACTAAGCACCATCTACATCCTAGTATATATTTAACTGTAATATAAACTGAGTGAGAAAGAGTTCTCACCTTTGGTTTCCACTCCACTATTCTTTGATTGTCAATCTTAAATCTTTCCAGAAATCCAACATGTTTATTTTATAAATAACATACATACGTTAAAAATCATATTTTAATATCGCCACTATATATATATATAAATCATATTTTTATATCGCCACTACATATATAAAAATCATATTTTTATATCGCTACTTCATATATAAAAATCACATTTTTATTTCATAACTATATATGTAAAAATCCAATTTTTTAAGCAATGCTATAATATATAAAAACTGGTTTTCAAAACTAATTACATTAAATAAATTAAAAAAAAACTTTCAGGTGGCTTTGTGGGTGAGGGATGGCGCGACTGACGTCTGCGGGAGAGGCGGAGGGGTGTAGTGGCGGCGGCGGGCCTACAGTTGGTCGGAGGCGCGGTTTTTGTGGAAGAAAGGGCTGTGGAGGTTCAGAGATGGGGAAGGAGGTGCGGAGGAGGAGGGGATGGCCAAGGGGAGCGGCAGAGGGCAGCACTGGCAAGGGGGCACGGCACTGGCGGCTAGTTGCGGTTTTAAAGGTCTCCCCACATAAAGGAGGTTATGGCAAAAAATTTCGAAATTTTAGGGTGTTAGCCAAATTTATGAAGAATTTGGAAATTCTTAGAAACTGAAAAGTTGAAGAATGAAAGACAGAATGAAAGTTGAGTTAGTTAGTTAAACAATTTTCAGCTCCATTCCTTTTCGAGGACGAAAAGATTTTAAGTGGGGGAGAATGTAACAACCCGGATTTTCAGAACCAATTTAAATTTTTTATTTTAGTAATTTTAATGGATTTTGAATATTTAAAATGATTTATTTTAAATAATAACGACTAAAAATTTATTTTAAATGAAGTTAGAACGAATAAATTTATTTTTAATTATAAAACAAGCTTGAAATGGCGCGGTAGTTTGAAAATTCGATTTCTAATTTCAATTTAATATACGGTATTCAATATAAGTCAGAACTAGACGAAACAAGAAACATTTGAATCTGTTTAATTATATCTTTCTAATGAATGTGAAAAATCTAGATTTCATAATATAAATTGAAAGTTATATCTAGTTTAAAATTTAAAATAGTCGCTATGGAATTTATATATATTTATATATATTTATAATATATATAAAGCCCTTAAAAATAGCCATTTTGCAAACGACCTCCGTTTTTTTACGAAACCACTTTTGTTGGATTCAGAATGTCAAGTTATTGCTATATTCCAATTTTCATAATTTTTGGAATTAATATGTGAGTGTGGTAAATTTAAACGCGTTTGGTAATTTCAGTTTGAATTTAGTCAAATAGAAATAGGCTATTTTTCAAACGGCCTCCAAAATTCGATGGAATCAGCTTTGTTAGGACCGTATCGTCAAAACATAGCTAGATTTATTTTTTTGGAATTTTTGGAGTCAGTATGTGGCCTCGTCTAGTTTGGAAAACCTTAATTTGGTTTAAAATTGTGAAAATAATATTTGAATAAAAGATTATTCTGAAATGGAATGAGGCGTATGTTGTGTTTTATGGCACTTGATTAACGTGAATTATTCAGAAAGGCCGGGTTTATACCCATTCTGAATAATTGATTCGACGATATGTTGACGATGAAGATGGTAATTGAAGACCGGAGATTTTCACATCGTTTGGATGATTACTGATGTCTTGATTGGCTTTACACCCAGGACAAGGTAATAAGTGGTGATCGTCCAGATGTACTTGGAGATCAACGTGATATGCGAGGAACTCTCTCCTGTATTGGACATATGAGATGAGGAATAAGGTGCCTCCGGTCTCGTTCAGACCTAGAACGAACTTGTAAATGAATGTGTGTATGACATTGGATTTTGTTCTGTGTTGATTGATTTCCATTAAATATATATCTGTTTGGTGGCGAGAATTTATTCTCTTGCTTAACACCCTTCTCTGAGACGTATGAGCTTAGAGGTTGTATATCGATAAACATCAGTGGAATGGCGTGAATTGTCAGTGTGGCATGCTAAGATGCAAATGATCAAGGCTTCTGTTGAAAATCAGAGTCTTGTGGTTGATGATCAAAGAACGGCTTTAAATAGCATGGCTTTGTGTATAACGTTAATTCGCGAGCCTCACACCTCAGTATGAGTCAAAAATGGGATTGTGACTGTAGGGAGTGCACGACGTTTCTTTTTAGCTATGGGTAGTGTCATGGTATAGAGCCCAGACATTTATATTTTTTTAGCTATGTGGATGATGGATTGTAAGGCGCCTCGGATATATCGGTTACTACGGAGCTGATGGATAGGTCCGATAGGACCGGGAAACGTGTGTTCAGGAATACTAATCCACTAATGTAAGTGTGGACCGGCCCTGAAGATCCAAGGGTTCACTGTGGGGGATCCTGAGGCATTTGCTAGAGTCTCTCGAACGGTGAGTAGCCATCCCTGGCCTCGATTCATAGATGGAATCCAATTTCCAATACGTGACATTTCGGTTTTAATTGCAGAACTAGTATGGTGACAAAGTAGCATGGGATATTATGCCGTCTATGATTGATACATTTATATTTGAAGTTGTTTGATACACTATGCACTTATAGTAATATCAAAATGATTTGTTTTGAAATGTAGCTTGAGTTGCATTATGTGATGGGACCTGAGTCTTGTAATAGCTTCATTTTTCAAAAAGCCGTGCATTGTGTGTAAATTGTTTTATGCACTGGTATTCTTGGGAGAAAACCCGTTCCGTATTATATAGCGTGGTCCCTTGATTTACTTTATATTTAAAGTAAAGTTTTAAATAACTGTTTTAGTTCTCACACCAGTCCCATGACTGACCTGGAGTTTATTGTTTTAACCTAAACTCTAGGTGCCCCTATTTTCCACACGGGCATCTAGTAGTTTTGGTTTTTGCAGATATTTCTTTGCTAGGATCCTGGATTTACAGCTGAAGCTATATTCGGAAAGCTCTGTATCCGTTTATTTCGTTCAGTTGTGTTATGTACTATTTTTCCGCTGCTTTGTAATTTAATCTCTGATATTTTTCGGTTGTATATATATATATATATCCATGCTCTGTTATATTCTTGTACTCTGATTTAAATTGTTGCAATAACAATGAAATGTTCTATTGTTTGTGTTCTGATTTGTCGTGTTCTCAACTCAATCCGGGCTTTCCTTTACGAGGAAGTTTGACAATCACCACTTGTTACCTTGTCTCGGGTGTACAGCCCAATCAAGACATCAGTAATCATACAGACGATGTGAAGATCTCCGGTCTTTAATCACCGTCTTCATCGTCGACTTATCGTCGAATCAGTTATTCAGAATGTGTATAAACCCGGCCTTTCCGAATAACTCGCGTAGCTCATAAATAAGTGCTATAAAAACACAACATACGCCTCATTTCATTCTAGAATATTCTTTTATTTAAATATTCTTTTCACAATTTAAACCAATTTAAGGTTTTCCAAACTAGTCAGAATTAGCGAGGACCTCTCTCCTGTATTGGACATATGGGACGAGGAATAAGTTGCCTCTGGTTTCATTCAGACCCAGAACGAACTTGTAAATGGATGTGTGTCTGACATTGGATTTTATTCTATGTTGACTGATCTCTATTAAATATATATCTGTTTGGTGGCGGAGAACTTATTCTCTTGCTTAACACCCTTCTCTGAGACGTACGAGCTCAGAGGTTATATATCGATAGACATTGGTCGCATGGCATGAATTGCCTGTGTGGCATGCTGTGATGCAAATGATCAAGGCATCTGTTGAAAAGTAGAGTCTTGTGGTTGATGATCAAAGCACAGCTTTAAATAGCATAACTTTTTTATAGCGTTAATTCGCGAGCCTCACACCTCGGTATGAGTCAAAAACGGGATAAGGGACAGCAGGGAGTGCATGACGTTTCTTTCTAGCTATGGGTGGTGTCATGGTATGGAGCCCAGACATTTATTTATTTTTACCTATGTGGATGATGGATTGCGAGGCGCCTTAGATATATCGATTACTACGGAGACGACGGATAGGTCCTATAGGACCGGGAAACATCTGTTCATGCATAACCAATCCGCTAAGTGTGGACCGGCCCTGCAAGATCCAAGGGTTCGCCAGCGTCCAAACCCTGAGGCATTTGCTAGAGTGTGTCAAAGCAGGCGAGGAATACATCCCTTTCCTCGACTCATGACGGAAATCCAATTTCCAATACGTGACATTTCGGTTTTAATTGTAGAGCCTAGTATGGCGACATAGTAGGATGAGGTGCTATGCCGTCTATGGTTGATACATTTATATATGAAGTGATTTTGACACTATATACTTATAGTAATATCAAAATGATTTGTTTTAAACGTACCAAGCATGTTTGGCTATTATAAGGATAAACTCTATCCCCCGGCTTGCGTTGCATTGTGTGGTGGGACCTGAGTCTTATATTAGCTTCATTTTTTGAAAAACATTGCGCTATTTATAAACTGTTTATGCACTGGTATTCTTGGGAGGAAACCCGTTTCGTGTTATACGGCGTGGTCCCTTGATTTACTTTAATTTTAAAGTAAAGTTTTAAATAACTGTTTTAGTTCTCACACTAGTCCTATGACTGACCCGGAGTTTATTGTTTTAACCTAAACTCTGGGTGCCCATATTTTCCACACGGGCAACTAGTAGTTTGGTTTTGCAGATATTATTTTCACAGGATCCTGGATTTACAGCTGGAGCTATATTCGCAAAGCTTTGTATCTATGTATCTCTTTCAGTTGTTTTATGTATTATTTTCCGCTCCTATGAAATGTATTTTAATCTATGATATTTTTCTGATGTATATTATTTATTCATAATCTGTTACATTCTTGTACTCTGATGAAATTTTTGTAATAAGCAATAAATGTTCCGTCGTTTGCGTTCCGATTAGTCTTGTTCTCAAAGCAGTCCACCTTCTTGTTCAGTTTAGGCCGGCCGGGAAATTCGGGTCTTTAAAGTTTGCTCGCGGCTAGTAGTTTTGGTTTTTGCAGATTTTTCTTTTCCAGGATCCTGGATTTACAACTGAAGCTATATTCGGAAATCTCTGTATCCGTGTATTTCGTTCAGTTGTGCTATGTATTATTTTCCCGCTGCTTTGTAATTTAATCTCTGATATTTTTATGTCGTATATATATATATATATATATATGTATATATCCATGCTCTGTTATATTCTTGTACTCTGATGTAAATTTTTGTAACAACAATGAAATGTTCTATTGTTTGCGTTCTGGTTTGTCGTGTTCTCAACTCAATCCGGGCTTTCCTTTGCATGGAAGTTTGGGTCGTATCATTTGTGGTATCGTCTGTCACCCCCCGCTAAATACCCTCATTACGAACATAATGAGATATGTTTCGTAAGCCAATTCGACCGTTTCGCTCAGTTTTTCTTTAAATTGAAATATAAATCTATATATTGAATTTTGAACATACATTTTAATTTACCGGGGCTACGTACTGACTCCAAAAATCCCAGAAAAATAAATCTTGCTATGTTTTGACGATACGGTCCTAACAAAACTAGTTTCGTCGAATTTGGAGGCCATCTGAAAAATGGTCAATTCATAGTCGATTAAATTCGATTTCAAATGGCGCGGTAGTTTGAACATATAAATTTATTTTAATTATAAAACGAGCCTGAAATGGCGCGGTAGGTTGAAAATTCGATTTCAAATTTCAATTGAATGTACAGAATTCAATATAAGTCAGAATTAGACGAAACAAGAAATATTTGAATCTGATTAACTATATCTTTCTAATGAAAGTAAGAATTTGAGATTTTGCTTTATAAATTGTAAGTTATGTCCAGTTTAAAATTTAAAATAGTCGCTATGGAATTTATATATATTTTTAATATAATATATAGCCCTTAAAAATAGTCATTTTGCAAACGACCTTCGTTTTCAACGAAACCACTTTTGTTGGATCTGGAATGTCACATTATTTCTAGATTCCAGTTTTCATAATTTTTGGAATTCATGCGTGAGCGTGGTAAATTTAAACGCATTTGGTAATTTCAGTTTGAATTTAATCGACTAGAAAATGAACTTTTTTCAGACGGTCTCCAAATTCGACGAAATTAATTTTGTTAGGACCGTATCATCAAAACATAGCTATATTTATTTTTTTGGAATTTTTGGAGTTAGTATGCGGCCCCGGTAAGTTAAAATGTACGTTGAAATTAATTTTGAATGTTATATTAATTTGTATTTTAATTTTGATGAAAACTGATCGAAATAGTCGAATTAGCTTACGGGACATATCCCATTGTGTCCGGAATGGGTGTATTTAGCTAAGGACGACAGTTGTTGGGATCGATTCGGAGTTCGAATTAGAAAGCAACTTTTTGAGAATTAAAAATTAAATTAAATATAAAAGTATATACTTGGCCAACCCCCCCTCTTTCTCTCCCCGTCGTTCAAAATCAAAAGAGGAAAGATTGAAACGACCCAAACTCGCCCTTACGGGAAAGCCCGGATTGAGTTGAGTTTGGGTGGTTTCAATCTGGTATCAAAGCGGTTTCGATCCGGGGACCTGCGGGTTATGGGCCCACATACTGACTCCAAAAATTCCAAAAAAATAAATCTAGCTATGTTTTGACGATACAGTCCTAACAAAACTAATTTCGTCGAATTTGGAGACCGTTTGAAAAATGGTCATTTTCCAGTCGATTAAATTCAAATTGAAATTACCAAATGCGTTTAAATTTACCACGCTCACATATGAATTCCAAAAATTTTGAAAATTGGAATCTAGCAATAATGTGACATTCCGGATCCAACAAAAGTGGTTTCATCAGAAACGGAGGTCGTTTTCAAAATGGCTATTTTTAAGGGCTATATATTATATTAAAAATATATATAAATTCCATAGTGACTATTTTAAATTTTAAACTGGACATAACTTACAATTTATAAAGCAAAATCTCAATTTCTCACTTTCGTTAGAAAGATATAGTTAATCAGATTCAAATATTTCTTGTTTCGTCCAATTCTGGCTTATATTGAATTCTGTACATTCAACTGAAATTTGAAATCGAATTTTACAAACTACCGCGCCATTTCAGGCTCGTTTTATAGTTAAAATAAATTTATACGTTCTAACTTTGATTTAAATAAATTTTTAGTTGTTATTATTTAAAATAAATCATTTTAAATTTCCAAAATCCATTAAAATTGCTAAAATAAAAATTTTAAATTGGTTCTGAAAATCCGGGTTGTTACGCACACACCTTGTCTTTTACTAAATTACCCATATTTTCATCTTCTTTATCTTCCTCCTTTCAAACTTAAACAGTTTTCCCAAAATTAGATATTCTTTACACTAAATTGAGTAAAATTTAACAAAATGAACTTTATTTCTTGTACTAATATTATAGCTTTCTTAACTGTTTCAAAATTTTCTAAATTTCAACAAAATTACTCTAATTTTAGGAAATAATCAACATTTCAAAAATTGGAACATTACTTATGAATGTTATTTTAATTGAAATTTTAAGTTTTTTGATGAAATAATTCATTAACTTCCTTATTAACGTATCTAGATTGCATCAAATTTTAGCACTTTTGATGCTAATTTGATTGATTTTATGCAAAGGTTTAAAAGAAGAAATTAAGAGAAAATGGCATTTTAGTAATAAATTTTCGTTAAAACAACTAAGAGAAAATGGCATTTTAGTAATATATTTTCATTAAAAAAACAATGGTGTATGTTAAGTGATTTTCGTTGCACGAATAGAATTTTCCTTAAAACATGACATATAATTTTGAAAAGTTGGTTGATAGTGCAACTACCAAACATTCATTCTGAATTTGAGCATGCTATGTTGAAAATGATGATTTATATGATTGGAATAAAAACCCAATTTAAAAAATAAGTGATTGTCTGAATAATACTAATAAAGTGGCAGCTCATCTATAACGACCACACTGTTATGCCCAGTTTAGCAAAGAATATTACAAGTAATGTCATCTGCTAACCTGGAGAATACAGCTTGATAGGGATGATCAAATGTGAACACATTTTTATACTAACACTAACACGTCACTTATACCCTTTTCACTTAATGTTTGATCTAAATTTAAGTGTTCAATATTAATATGAAGTAATAGACACATTGATTCCACTTAATTAGAACAATATATCAAACACATAACAATAGCGGATCACAACAGAAAAGAAAATATCATAACATACATAGAGTAGTCCACAAAATATACTTCTAGTCGTACATACTGCACATTTCAAATTAAGTCACTATCTCAACAAATACATCTCATAGTTCATCAGGTGAATATCCTACAGAAGATAAACAAAGGATCTCAAAATGTCTATCCACGGCTAGCTCATCTGTCCAAAAGTCTGAATGTCTTATAAACCTGAAAATCTCGGTCTGGCCCGGCAACACAAAATCCGGATTAGTTTACCTCTAATTATCAGAAAAGTGGTATATATATATATATAAATAAAAACATATAAATAGACTTTAGTTCAAACACGAAACGATAGTAACAACAATTTATTGTTTCACAATGATGTATGTTTGGTTTCCAATTATGTTTTTTATCTCCATCACAAGTCCACGTTATAAGTACGACAAGTTAACACAAATCATTCATGATCGACCTGATCAAGGAACTCTTTCTCAATTATAAGCACGACAAGTTAACACAACTCATTTATATCCAACCTGATCAAGGAACTCTTTCTCAATTATAAGCATGACAAATCAACACAACTCATTCACAACCGACCTGATCAAGGAATTCTTTCTCAATTATAAGCACAACAAGTTAACACAACTCATTGGTGACCGACCTAATCAAGGAACTCTTTCTCAATCAAATGACCAAGAAAGAACAACAAATCAACATATCGAACAAACAAACATACATCCCAAAATCCAACATAATCTTGAGGCCTAGTGGTGCAACAACCCGAATTCTATTAAGAAATTTTTAATGAATATTAAATATTTAAAACGATTTATATAAGAATTAATGAATTGAAATTTATTAATTGAAGATTTGAATGTATAATTTATAATATAATTAATTACGAGCTCGCAGCGGTGCGCTAGTTCGTAATATTACGTTTTGAACTTTGAAAAAGTATAAGATCCAATATAAGTCAGAACTCGTTGAAACAAGAAACGTCCAATAGATTGAACTATAGTTTTCTAATGAAAGTGAAAAATCGAGATTTCATTGTATAGATTGTGAGTTATGTACAAATAACATTTTCAAAAAGTCGTTATGGAATGGTTTATAAACCATAATGATTTATTAAATAAAATAAAGGGATCTAATAATGATTTGAATTTCGATTTAGTTCGAAAATGAGATATCGAGTTCAGAATCCAATATAGTTTATTATGAAGCTAGATGAAGTTTTATTTGGATATATATGATAATTACAGTTAGTTTTTCAAAGATTGGATTATTTTGAATTTAAATTATATTTTATCGATTTAACTAAATATGGAAAAATAGTCATTTTACAAACGAACTCGGATTTCGAAGAAACCGATATTATTGGATCTGTAATGATAAATTATTATAATATTGGAAATTTCGGGTCAATCGGAGTTAGTATGTGGACGTGCGAGACATAAACGTTCAACATTAACACGTATGTCAATAATTTGAGCTCGAGCTAGCGCTATTTGGGCAAACGGACCTTGATTTTGATGAAACCTGGTTCATTAGAACCGTAATGATAAACCATAGTTGCATGTCAGTTTTTACCCCGTCGTATGTTCCTGTGCGAATTTTTAAATGACGAATGGAGATAGCGATAGGCATGTATTAATAAAATAATATATACAAAGCTTCACCTACAAGCTAAACCATCCCCTATATATATATATATATATATATATATATATATATATATATATATATATCCCAACTCCACCACTTTCCTTACTCCAAAATTTCAACCGGTCTTGTGCAAAATGTCCTTCTACTCCTTCTAATTTTTATCTTCCAAACAGTTGAGAACTGGAAGGAACTTCCAACTAAGAAGTTGTAGTGTATGTTGAGGGATATCTACTGTAAAAACTTGGTGGCATTTGGAGGTCAGATTCAATCGAAATCTGACCCAAGGCGTGGAGGCATGAGTTTCGGATTTTGGACTTTTGTGTGCAAACCAAAAGAATTAGCCGAAGTCACCTACTAGAAAGTTGGAGAGGGGTTAGAGGGCTACAATTTATAGTTGGGGGTTTGGTCTAAAAATGGACGTGGTGGCCGTGGCATCAAATTCATCAGAGATGGACTGCTTTTAGGTGCAGTTTCTGTATTTCATGTCTTTCAAGGTAAGGAGGCATTTTTGAGAAAAGTGTCCAACTGAAAAGTTGCTCGGAATGTCAAAACGGATCTAGTGGTCAAGTTTGGTGGTAGATGGAGGTCGGTGGTGGCCAGTAAGGTGGCTAACGTGAATTAAGTTCATGGGGAAATTTCTGGTCAGCGGTGGCATTAGGGGGGCGAGGTTCACGACGTAAGACCGTCGTGGAGTGGCGATGCTGGAAGGAGGTGGCGGCTGCGCTTCGGTGGCCTCCAGCGGCGGCGGCGAGTTCGTGTGAGGGTGGAGCATATGGTTTGAACATTGGTGAAGAAGGGTATTAGCTTAATTATTAAATTAATTAATTTAATGATCATCGGATGTTCGAACAATTATATCTTGCTCTTATGAAATCAAAATTAGATGAAACTGGATCCGTTGAAATCATGGAGTCGAGAATTTCACAGAAAACTGATTTGGAGCTAGTTGGAATTTTGGGTTAAATTAAACTCACATTTAATTTTGTCCAAAAGCAATTGTTATTATAATGATCAAAAATCACGGTGAGAACTCTGTGAACTGATTTAAAAGTTATTATAATCTTATCTAATTAAATGTTGATTGCTATGATTGCCTCGTGGATGATGATTGTTTATTACAGTTATTTATTTACTATTTATGTACATTTATAACAATTATAAAGCTTATCTTACGACTAT
Source organism: Allium sativum (assembly GCA_030737875.1). Taxonomy (NCBI): domain Eukaryota; kingdom Viridiplantae; phylum Streptophyta; class Magnoliopsida; order Asparagales; family Amaryllidaceae; genus Allium; species Allium sativum. Next base: position 315,077,304 of record CM060913.1, read on the forward strand.
TGTGATTGTTATTATAATTGTTCACACAATGCACACCATGAAATCATTTGGGAATTGATTGAGTCGAATTCCGTTGGGATTTTAAATGAACATATTTTCATTTAAGTGGAATAGAAATGAAATGTAAATTGGATTTTTTATATCTGAAATGATTTGGAAACGAAGTTAAGATGATTTCAAACAACTATTGGAAAGGTTGAAATGAATTTTAAAGAGTATTGAATTAGAAATGGCAATGTTCTAATTTAAAATGGATTTTGAATAGTAAATTCAAAAGTGAATTCGAGTTAGATATATAAACGACGTTTTTAGCTCGAATAGATTGTTCCAATGATCTTATTAATTTTTATAATGGATTTCAAGAAAGTGTGGATTTAAAAAGATTTAATTCTGAAAAATATTTTTATTTTAATATTATAATAATATAGAATATTCAATTTTTATTTGAAATTGAATTTGAGATTGAAATCGTTTCTAAACGAGTTTATAGACGTTTTATAAAATACGTTTGGATTCAATCGGTTGAGTTTTACATTAAATTATAATATGGTTTGAAAAGGACGTGTCGCGCAGCGATTGTAACACCCCACGTTGATTAAGGTCACTCACAAAGGGAATGCCTTAACTTCGATGGAGCATTTTAAGTGTATATAGAACAGAAAAGTAAACAAGACAGATAAATATAAAGGTACTTGGAAATTTAAAAACTTCATTCATTGCAGCGGAGAAATAGTTTGGTTACATCCCATCAAAAACCAACTACAAAACCAAATACACTTATTATCCATCTTGACAAATAAGTTCTGAGTACATAAAATAAAGACATAACCCCAATATAGAATAGCCATAAATAAGGTAAGCTGAACTTTACTTCAGCAATCCAAGCGACTTCCAAAAGAGAGAGAGATAAAGCGATCCAATCAAGCTCCGCTAGTACTAGGCCCACCCTAAGAACCTGGGGGGGGGGGGGGGAGGGAGAAAAGAGGTGGAAACAAAGGGGGTCAGACATAAAGTCTGGCGAGTCCGGTAACTCTAACAATATAATTATTAAAGTAACAAGGATAAGATATAAACTTGGTAAATAAGGAAATGACTGTGAATAAATGGCAAGACCAAGCAACTAAGGGAAATAAGATGACAAAAGATAACGTTAAAGGCGCACCTAATCGCTAAAGAATAATTACTACACTGCACCGCACCAGGCACCCTAAAGGTTGATCCCTCTTACTGAACTTAGAAACCTTAATAGTAGTTTCGTGTACCCCTAGTTGACTACTTAGGTGCCGCCTGCCCCTATCTCCACTGGGTGTACCCACCACCCTCATGCGATCGGCTCCCTAACTCGTAGATACCCGTGCTGGTCCCACAGTAGGGTGTATCACTCCCCAAAGTGGCAACCCGATACAACTCAAGGATGCACGGCTTATATCTACACGATGCAACAACGTCTTACCTACCAGCCTGGGCCCACGCACACATATGACCCCGTTGGACTTGCATTGCCATGGCTAACCCGTTTTGGCCTCTTACAGTCAAGCCCAGTAAGCGTGTCCCGTCCTCGACTTGGGTCGAGCTGATAAAGATACTTATGGGTTACTGGTTTGAGATGGGCCCCCATACTTGACACAAGTCTTCGACCTAAGCTTGGTCCCCTACTAAGATTCCCCACTTAACCCCTTCGTGTCTTCTTACATGTCTTTAATTTGGTTAAGTGTTTCTACTCGTATTTTCACAAGCCACCCAAGGCACCCACTTAACCCCCATGTCCCACCACATGTTTCACTTGGTTAAGTGTTACTTAATTCATTAAAGCCGTAACCTTTGCAAGACCTCTCACACTAGACTAACATTTGTGGTTGCTGGATTTGCCGGGCGGGTCCGGGCAGCCTTCTACCACAAACGAGTCTAACCTCGTGTCTTTGCAACTTGTTACGCATTTAATTTATGCCTAAGACTTCCCACATTAGACTGACATTTGTGGTTGCTGGATTTGCCGGGCGGCTCCGGGCAGTCTTACACCACAAATGAGTCTAACCTCGTGTCTTAAGCGATTAATTACACATAATTAATTTTCCCCAAATTTGAGTTACTTTCCCTATTCAAATTATCAATCATTTCCATATTTATTTATGTCCATAATTGTTACCTTAATTATGTCTATCCATTTATGGTTCATAAATTATACCAATTAACATCACATATTAATTATATGCTTTTTAATGCATTTATGCCAATTCACAATATGTGTATATTCAATATTATTCCCATCGCCCCCACGTTGTGCGTTCGCTTAACACGACACACACACATACACACACACACACACACACACACACACACATATATATATATATATTAGGCTAGCAAATAGTCTAACATATATAAGGGAAGAAACATCACGAATTGACATAATACACAAAATAGATCTAACTTGCATTTAACTTGCAAATAAGAATTACAACATAACTTGCATAACTTTGTATTGTCATGGTCTAAAACATAGATCTAATAGGTGTGAACTTGCATGAACTATACATGTCATAGATCCAAACCTAAAGGTGTAAACTTGCATAAGTTATATATGTCATGGATCCAGACTAAAAGGTGTAAACTTGCATATATTATATATGTCATGGATCCAAAATAAAAGGTGTAAACTTGCATAAGTTATATATGTAGTGGATCCAAACTAAAAGGTGTAAACTTGCATAAATTATATATGTCGTGGATCCAAACTAAAAGGTGTAAACTTGCATAAGTTATATATGTCATGGATCCAAACTAAAAGGTGTAAACTTGCATAAGTTATATATGTCATGGATCCAAACTAAAAGGTGTAAACTTGCATAAATTATATATGTCATGGATCCAAACTAAAAGTTGTAAACTTGCATAACTTAAAGGTATAAGCTAGCATAGCTTAAAGGTATAAACTTGCATAAATCATTCTTATTGATTCACATGTAAAATTTGTGAATATTTCTCATAGAAACTAGCATATAATCTAACACCCAAACTTGCATCTAATATGATGTCATAATAAATCAAGTTGAACATAACTGATTGGCATATAAAAAGGGATTCACAACAAAACTAACATCATGAACAACTAGCATATATTCACAAAATACCACATCTTTCCAATGATTCACAAACATGGACATATAACCACAATTACATCTCATCTTAATTAATTTAGTAATTATCTTATTAGAGAAATCGAACTCACAAACAAAAGAAAGTCTTGAGTTCTGGTATCTGTGTTCTGTAATTGATTAGCGTTCCCTTGATGTAGGCAATTCGTTGTTAAGATTAGATTTGAGTTGAATAGAATTGTTGCTAAGCTTCCTTCTAATTGGTGGCGGCTACTCCAGGTTGCACATCTACATGTGTTTTTATAGAGTTTAGGATTAATTTAAGCCGTCCGATAAACACAGGAGCAACCCGAACCATCCTAGGAGCCTCCTCATCCCTAATGAGTCAGCAGCAGGTCAGAAATTCGTCACTTCCCAGATCTGGAAGGAGGGGTCGACACCCCTATAGGGGGATCGACACCTATGTCGACACCCCTATAGGGGGGTCGACACCTATGTCAACACCCCTATAGGGGGCGACACCTATGTCGACTCCCCTTAAGGGTGGTCGACACCCTGTGACGGGATTTCTCCCGCCTATCTGCCTTGCTGATTTTGAACTTCGAATTTTGAACTTGTTTTATATTTTAAAATTTCTGGAAACTTCCGACAGCCATAACTTCTTCATACGAAGTCCAAATCACGCAAACTCGGACTCTATCTCAACCAGAATTCCGAGACGAACACAGTAGCGTAACCCGTTTCCCTTAATTCTCACATTTACAGTTAAGTATTATTTAATTCATTAGTTTTAGTGTTAACAGAAAATACAGGGTGTTACATTCTCCCCTCCTTAAAGGTTTTCGACCTCGAAATCTTCAAGTTAAGAAGAATGTATATCCTACCATACAATCGTCAATCTACTCAATCATCAAAAACAGTCATCCATTGTCCTTAAAAGACTTCTAATGCTTCCATGTTTATATGCACAATGTGTGTACATGTCCTTATCAAATGCAAAATCAGGCGGTCTACTGATTCAGTTGACCTCCTTAATGCGAACCATGATAGTGCCATGCGTCCATTATGTATGCAAAAGATCCCTAATGATACATTTTATTTCTACATGCGTGCACAATCATTCATCTGAATGCAGCATCCATATGATAACACAACCATTATACATCCATTAACCTAAATAAGCCCACATATTTATATGCAATATGAAGGTGATTGAGCCGATCTAGTGCCTAAGGTGTGTGTATATGCGTCCACGAGCAACCACTAGCAAACACTTGCATCCACTAGCATCCATCAAACATAACATGTCTCAAGCACATGTTTACAACCATAGGATTGTTCCTAACTAAAGATCGAAGATATCATCGCAAAGACATTTCAAACGATAGGACAAGTGTAAAAAAAGCGGTAGAAAAAAAGGAGAAGTTAAAAAACATACCCTCAAAAAGAAAAGGGTACAACGTACGCATCTTGTCTTCCGTCTCTCAAGTCGCGTCTCTAAGATCATCTCCCCATTGCACTTTGACCAACTTGACCTCTTTGTTGCGTAGCTTTTTGACCTCCGATCCAAGTATGCGTGTAGGTGCTCGTCTGACTATCGCATCTCGTTCTACTTCTACTTCTTTGAGTGTGCTCGGCTCCACCACTTCCGCCATATCATGTAAGCACTTATGCAAATGCGAAACGTGAAACACATTGTGAACACCACTGAGCTTTTCTGGCAATGCTATTCTGTACGCCATTAGTCCAATCCTTTCTGTAATAGGAAAGGGTCCTACGAACCTTGATGCCAACTTCCCTACTGATCCAAAACGGACTACGTTCCTCAACGGTGACACCTTAATAAAGAACATGTCCCCAACTTCGAACTCAAGATCAGTTCATCTCTTGTCGGCATATGACTTCTGTCGGTCTTGCACCGTCTTCATTCGCCGTCGAATCAAGTCTATCTTCTCCGAAGTCTCCCTAATCATATCGGGTCCGAGCAAAACCTTATCTGTGGATTCCCACCAACAAGTGGGCGATCGGCACGGTCGTCCATAAAGAGCCTCAAAAGGTGCCATGCCAATTGTAACAACCCGTATTTCGATGACGTGTTAAGAAGAGAATCAAGGCAGAATTTAATTATAAATTCTGAATCAAGTAAAACGGGCTATGCCATTGCGTTCGTCTCGGAAAAATACGCGAAATAGAGTCCGAAATTTCGTAAATCGGAGTCCGTATGACCCAGTTAAGGCCCGTTGAAGTTTTCAAGAAATTCAAGTTTGAAAACAGCTCGGGAATTTCAAAGTTTAAGTCCAGGCGGGGTAGGCGGGAATTTTCCCGCCAAAGCCCAAGTCGACTGGGGAGTCGACAGGGCTGTCGACCCCCCAGGACCCAAGTCGACAGGGCTGTCGACTTGGGAGTCGACACGACGTGCCCAGGCAACTTTTGCCTGGTGCACCATTTCAGTGTTTTGGCCATGTTTTTGGGCCTAGTTCGAAATCTGATGGTTCAGGTTGATCCTAGGGTTAATCTAAGGGTCCTAACTAATCTTAATCTCTATAAACAAGCCCCTAACCCTCTCCTAAAATCCTCATTACTCACTCATGCAACTAAACTATGGCAAAATTGCTCCTCTCATGGCCTCCACTCAAAACCCTAGCCTCCACCCTCTTATCCAAAGTTTCTATCTTCATTTCTATGAGAGGTTTCATGATCATGTGAGTGTTAGAGAGTCCCTATGTTTGTATGAGAGCCTCTCAAGTTGATTTCAAGGCTAAAGCTTTGATCTTTGTTCATCAAGATGGGATTTTTATGGATTTTGTTCATTTGGTTTTCTAAGGAGCATTCCTATTTGGGTTTTTGGGTGATAGCATGAATAGGCTTCGTCTCAATCTTTGTTTTGTATTTCGATTTGTGCCTTCATAGCAATGTAAGCCCTTTTCCTACTCCTAGATGTTAACTATGAAGTTAAATGTTCATGTTGCAAGTTTGGGTTTGATCATTAAGTATGATACATGCTATCAAGTTATGCAAGTTTATGAAGTCTTTGTCTTGATCTTGTGGGCTTAAAGCTTTAGGTTTTATGTTGAATGTTGCATTTTGGCAACATGAGAACTATCATACCCCTTATGATAGCTTGCATGTAATGCCATATGCGAACTTATAGCCATCTTTCTATGTCATTTGTCACCATGATTCGCTTATGTGCCAAGTTTGGGTTTATGCATGTTTTTGAGGCCTAATAAGTTAATATGCAAGTTAATGAGCATACTTATGCCTCATTTGCCACCACGTCTAACTTGTGGCTTAATACCCCTTTTCGTCATGCCTTTGCCAAGTCTCTTCTTTATTCCATTACGTTGTTGCGAACGTATATGCGAGCTTAAAAGCGTTGGGTTATGTTATGGGTAAATTTTAATGACATGGAACACGATTTGGGTTAATTTGTATAAACATGGAAACATGTAATTTTGGCTATAACTTGAAAACATGACTTGAAATATAACATGGAAGTTGACATGTGAGTATGCTTGAGAATATGAAATTGGGAATTTACCTATTAAGTTAGGTCTACCCATAATATGGAATTGGGAATTTACCTATTAAGTTAGGTCTACCCATATTCTTGAAAACTTGAATATGAACATGATGCTAGACTAAACATGAAAGTGACCAACTCGAGGTTGGGTTGAGTTTGCAACATAAAACTACTCGGACCCGACCGGCCTAACTAGTAGTTGCAAACAATAGGACCCAATGTGAGAAGTTGGTCATGTTGTGCTTGAACCCGAGGTTAGACTAAGTTGTGGTGTAAAGCTACCCGGACCCGCCCGGCTTAACAAGTGACCACAGCAAAGTCTAATGTGAGAGGTTGAGGTGCATTAAGTAATTAATGCCACATAATAGGGTTAAGTTAATTTGATTAATGACTCTTAACCAAATATGACATGGACAAATGGGTTAAGTAATTTGATTAGGCTAACGATACTTAACAAAACATGACAAGGTTGGGTAGGTTAAGTAACTTGATTTGCCTAATGACACTTAACCATTTTTATACGACTAGTGGACGGGGTTAAGTTAACCAACACTTAACCAAACCAACACGTGAATTTGATACGATTAATTAAGCTTTCCTAATTTCACTTAACCGTATAATACAGTTAGGGGATGTGGTTAAGTTAACCTAGACTTAACCCATCCAATTCGGTGATTTTGAAGTGGCTAAGTTAACCAATACTTAACCAATTTAACGCGATAACATGATAAGGCTAAGTCACGAATCGTTTGAATACACTTGACCAATTTGACTCAGTAAATTGATAGGGTCAAGTTAATATATACTTAACCAATCTAGAATGATAATTGGACGAGGTTAAGTCGTGAATTGCTTAATATACTTAACCAACTTGAACATGGTTTGTAGGGTTGAGTCTTGAACTTGGATACTTAGCCAACTTTGACATGATTTGTAGACGGGTTAAGTCATGAACTTAAGTGACACTTAATCCATTATATAAACCCTAATTCGGAGAATTAGGTGGATAACCGTAATTAACAAGAATAACGGGAATAAGGCTAAGTGGTAAACCTTAGTTGAAGAATAGCTAAGTAATAATTCTTAGTCAAGGAGATTTGGACCAGTTCATAGATAGATGAGTAACCTGATACGGTAGGTCATCGTTTAAGTATACGAGTAGGAGCAAGTATCTGATTTAGATAAAGGCTCCAGCGATTTGGGTAACGAAGCAGCGGCTTCGGGGAACGTGAGGATATTCTTGGTATCCCTCTGTGAGCTGCCAGGTGATCATACTAGGCTCACGAGAGGTTAAGGTCTGCGTTAGAAGAACCAATAATATGCCTTGGTTGCTATACGAGCGACCTAAAGACGGGGATGGATAGGGGATAGTCGACGATACATGGTAGTGCCCTAGATAGCACTTCGTCAGGCTACCTACCATCTTTGGTCAAGCGTGTACATACGGAAAGGCAGAGAACACCCAAAAGACCATAATTGCTATCTAATTATGGTTGCGGTAGGGCCGTAGGATTGTGGGCTGGCCAGTAGTGTAGTTCTCATACAGGATTTATCCTGTCTTGTCTTTCACTAGTTGAGGAGGGGTCTCGTGGGACCATAGCCACGTATAGGAAAAACAGACCTTAGCATCTGCATCGGTAGATAAATCGAAAGCTCCCGACCGAGTCCTGTATTTCTGATTTACCCTGTGACAAGACTCGGATGGCACGATGTGATACATGTGCATACAGTCATGAAAAACCGATTCACGATGAATGGGTGGGAAAAAGGGCGCGGTTGACGGTTAGCGTAATTCCTAGTGGCCCTGGGTGGTTGAACCCAAACCGAAATACGAAAACGTGAAATAGGTAAGCATAATCACTAGTGGTCCTAGGTGGCATAAGTCCTAGTTGCACAAATGATGATTCATGTTGGGAAAGCCTAGCTAGGTCTAGGGTAACAGTCCAAAACGATCTTAAGGATCATGGAATTACGTTGGAGTAGTATAGAACCTCATGGGAAAGCCCATACGGTCTACGGCAAGGGACTGAACATTTACATGGAAAGAAACATACGAGTTGAGTAACCTATATATGCGATATATTAGGTTGACATGGACCATTACACGACTTTCGAGTAAGGGTCATTCATGGTTAACACATGATACGGTGGGGATACTAGTACAGTAGGTGCAGAGCTAAAATACATGATAGATACCATGGGATGTTATACGTGATAGATATCTTGGGGATATTATGCTTGATAGGAATCTGACGATGGGATACCTTGTTTTATCTTGACACCGTAATTTATCATGACACCTTAGTTTATCCGAGTTCAGTAGTTCATCCTGTTATTTTGATTTAGCTTATCCATCTTGTCATCATTCTTATGTTCATCTCAGTTTCTCATGTCAGTTAACTTTACTAGTTTTTATGCTGATAGTAGATAGGGCTTACTCAGTCTTTTTGACTGACCCGTTTTGTTTCGCTTCTTTTCTTCCGTTTCCCCCCAGGTTACAGGGAGGAAATACTGTTGTTTAGTTCGGACTTCTTCTGCTTGAAGGTCATCATGGATGGCTTGGACTTTTCTTGGCTATGGCTACTTTACTGTCTTACTTGGGGAATAATTTATGAAAATGTCTTTGTGCTTCTTTACTATTGCAAGACAGGTTTCGATGTACTCTGATGTAAAAGGTTTTAGACCTTATTTATTAATGTTATGAAAGTTTGATTTTACTTCCGCTATTTATATGTTCTGTCTTGTGATATTTCTGTGCATGTTTACCAATAATGCCCCTCTAAAGCTAGTGCATTCCTTTGCGAGTGACCCTAGCGGAGGCGGGGTGTTACATTTGGTATCAGAGCAGAAGGTTACCAGACTAGGCAAAAGTTTTTAAAACCTTCTGAAAACTATTTGAAAACCGTTTACAAAGAAGCATTTTTCAAGAAAATTTTTCTTTTAAAAGAAAAAGGCTATTCCCCAAAGGCCATTAGCATTATCCTTGTTTGCTTGATTGAACCTCTTCCCCTTTCTTTCCTTCATCTATAGTCACAGTGGTTTTAACTGCGACTAGTCTTTTCTAGCTATGAAAGTGTTTTCCGTACGATGGAGGTGGTTCTCGAGAGACCAGTGGCCGCGTTACAAGAAAGGATAGTAAGAAAGAGGATAAAGGATACGAGCTTAAGGACGAGCAACTTGTCGGTATGGCTTAATCCTCAAAGGAGGGAGAAAGATGAACAATGAAACCCATGACGAGAGAGTACCTTTGGCATGGTAAAACGGGGCGGATAGTTAAGTATCATGGGAAAAGGACAAGGTCAGCGTAAAGGCAATTGTATACCCTCACTAGAGTACCTGAGAAGGGGGATAACATCCTTGTTAAAAGTTTAGTTATTCTTTTCTATCATCCCGCCAAAACTTAGTTTTGATCGCCGCATCATTTAAGTCCGCTTCGATAGTTGAGTCTCTGCACCTTAGTACTAGTGTAATAGAGGATCCCATTTTTTGTCTCAAAGTCCTATTGGAGAATCGGTCCATTTATACATGACTTGTTTGGATTTGAGAATGTCTATGCCAAGTGTTGAGTTTGGAAATAATGCTTATGTTTATAAGCTATGGATGGATTCTAGGGATAAAGTGGTTATCCAGTAAGGGGTGCCACTCTCGGTTTTGATAGGAGGGTAGTTAGACTTTTGACTAGCCTTGGTAATACCCTCGAAGTATCGTGTAACCTTTTGGGTTCTGTCATGACTAGTTACTTAGAATCCCTTGATGCCTTTATTGGAAATTTGAAGCCCGATCGAGTGGTGTTCGCCGATAAGATGGATGGTTTACTTCATTTATGCATGGGTTATAGAGATCACCCTAGTAAGTGCGCTTGGTAACCTGGTTGGCATCTGTTTACTTTCAAGAGAAAGTTCTTCTACATGGAATACCTTATAGTATATAAAAGAGATCCAAGATTCACTAGAGAATTTTAGAGGGCTCGCATGGAATCATGAGTACGCAGTCCTGTTTGCGCCAAGTATTCTAGAAGGAGAATAAGTGCAAGTGGAACGAGAGGCGACGAGGAAATGAGTTCCAACTCATGTTATGGAAACAGGAAAAATAAGGAGCTACGAAACCATGAAGTTAAAGGATGGTCAAAGCACAATGGAATTAAGCTCAAGGAAATACGACTTTGAAGGTCAAAGACTAGATACGCGCATGATATCTCTTTTTGGGAGTATATCCTTGATCCATGTTTTCTGTAAAGCTTACTTGTAGGCTATCTTTTGTGGACATCCTCTCGGTCTTGTTTTGATTATAAACCCCATAAGGAGTTTATCTTGTTTATCCTCTCGATCCTATTTTGAGGATCTTAGGTAGAATTTTATGGATGTAAACATGTATTTGAAACATGTTATGGTTGATATGGTTGCAAGTGGTTGCTCGTGGATGCGCGAATACACATTAGATACTAGCTCGACTCGGTCACATTTCATATTGCATATGCACGAGTATTTATACTTGTTTATGGATGAAATTGAATGTGTTATCATGCGGATGTTGCATATGAATGAATGATTGTGCATGCATATAGTATTTACATGACTAGGACTACTTGCATACATGTTGGATTCATGGCACTAAACATATTTTGCATTAGAAAGATCACTCAGGCCTGATCATTAGCATTAGCTAAGGAACATGTACACACACGTTTTGCATACATTCATAAAGCATTAGAAGTCTTCTAAGGACCATGTTTGCTTGTGGATGATGGTTTGAGTAGATGGTTGATGGATGGTAGGATACGTTCTTCCTAACTTGGAGATTTCGGGGACGAAATCCTAAAAGGTGGGGAGAATGTAACAACCCGAATTTCGATGACGTGTTAAGACGAGAATCAAGGCAGAATTTAATTATAAATTCTGAATCAAGTAAAACGGGCTATGCCATTGCGTTCGTCTCGGAAAAATACGCGAAATAGAGTCCGAAATTTCGTAAATCGGAGTCCGTATGACCCAGTTAAGGCCCGTTGAAGTTTTCAGGAAATTCAAGTTTGAAAACAGCTCGGGAATTTCAAAGTTTAAGTCCAGGCGGGTAGGCGGGAATTTTCCCGCCAAAGCCCAAGTCGACTGGGGAGTCGACAGGGCTATCAACCCCCCAGGACCCAAGTCGACAGGGCTGTCGACTTGGGAGTCGACACGGCGTGCCCAGGCAACTTTTGCCTGTTGCACCATTTCAGTGTTTTGGCCATGTTTTTGGGCCTGGTTCGAAATCTGATGGTTCAGGTTGATCCTAGGGTTAATCTAAGGGTCCTAACTAATCCTAATCTCTATAAATAAGCCCCTAACCCTCTCCTAAAATCCTCATTACTCACTCATGCAACTAAACTATGGCAAAATTGCTCCTCTCATGGCCTCCACTCAAAACCCTAGCCTCCACCCTCTTGTCCAAAGTTTCTATCTTCATTTCTATGAGAGGTTTCATGATCATGTGAGTGTTAGAGAGTCCCTATGTTTGTATGAGAGCCTCTCAAGTTGATTTCAAGGCTAAAGCTTTGATCTTTGTTCATCAAGATGGGATTTTTATTGATTTTGTTCATGGGTTTTCTAAGGAGCATTCCTATTTGGGTTTTTGGGTGATAACATGAATAGGCTTCGTCTCAATCTTTGTTTTGTATTTCGATTTGTGCCTTCATAGCAATGTAAGCCCTTTTCCTACTCTTAGATGTTAACTATGAAGTTAAATGTTCATGTTGCAAGTTTGGGTTTGATCATTAAGTATGATACATGCTATCAAGTTATGCAAGTTTATGAAGTCTTTGTCTTGATCTTGTGGGCTTAAAGCTTTAGGTTTTATGTTGAATGTTGCATTTTGGCAACATGAGAACTATCATACCCCTTATGATAGCTTGCATGTAATGCCATATGCGAATTTATAGCCATCTTTCTATGTCATTTGTCACCATGATTCGCTTATGTGCCAAGTTTGGGTTTATGCATGTTTTTGAGGCCTAATAAGTTAATATGCAAGTTAATGAACATACTTATGCCTCATTTTCCACCACGTCTAACTTGTGGCTTAATACCCCTTTTCGTCATGCCTTTGCCAAGTCTCTTCTTTAATCCATTACGTTGTTGCGAACGTATATGCGAGCTTAAAAGCGTTGGGTTATGTTATGGGTAAATTTTAATGACATGGAACACGATTTGGGTTAATTTGTATAAACATGGCAACATGTAATTTTGGCTATAACTTGAAAACATGACTTGAAATATAACATGGAAGTTGACATGTGAGTATGCTTGAAAATATGAAATTGGGAATTTACCTATTAAGTTAGGTCTACCCATAATATGGAATTGGGAATTTACCTATTAAGTTAGGTCTACCCATATTCTTGAAAACTGGAATATGAACATGATGCTAGACTAAACATGAAAGTGACCAACTCGAGGTTGGGTTGAGTTTGCAACATAAAACTACCCGGACCCGACCGGCCTAACTAGTAGTTGCAAACAATAGGACCCAATGTGAGAAGTTGGTCATGTTGTGCTTGAACCCGAGGTTAGACTAAGTTGTGGTGTAAAGCTACCCGGACCCGCCCGGCTTAACTAGTAACCACAACAAAGTCTAATGTGAGAGGTTGAGGTGCATTAAGTAATTAATGCCACATAATAGGGTTAAGTTAATTTGATTAATGACTCTTAACCAAATATGACATGGACAAATGGGTTAAGTAATTTGATTAGGCTAACGATACTTAACAAAACATGACAAGGTTGGGTAGGTTAAGTAACTTGATTTGCCTAATGACACTTAACCATTTATATACGACTAGTGGACGGGGTTAAGTTAACCAACATTTAACCAAACCAACACGTGAATTTGATACGATTAATTAAGCTTTCCTAATTTCACTTAACCATATAATACAGTTAGGGGATGTGGTTAAGTTAACCTAGACTTAACCCATCCAATTCGGTGATTTTGAAGTGGCTAAGTTAACCAATACTTAACCAATCTAACGCGATAACATGATAAGGCTAAGTCACGAATCGTTTGAATACACTTGACCAATTTGACTCAGTAAATTGATAGGGTCAAGTTAATATATACTTAACCAATCTAGAATGATAATTGGACGAGGTTAAGTCGTGAATTGCTTAATATACTTAACCAACTTGAACATGGTTTGTAGGGTTGAGTCTTGAACTTGGATACTTAGCCAACTTTGACATGATTTGTAGACGGGTTAAGTCATGAACTTAAGTGACACTTAATCCATTATATAAACCCTAATTCAGAGAATTAGGTGGATAACCGTAATTAACAAGAATAACGGGAATAAGGCTAAGTGGTAAACCTTAGTTGAAGAATAGCTAAGTAATAATTCTTAGTCAAGGAGATTTGGACCAGTTCATAGATAGATGAGTAACCTGATACGGTAGGTCATCGTTTAAGTATACGAGTAGGAGCAAGTATCTGATTTAGATAAAGGCTCCAGCGAACTGGGTAACGAAGCAGCGGCTTCGGGGAACGTGAGGATATTCTTGGTATCCCTCTGTGAGCTGCCAGGTGATCATACTAGGCTCACGAGAGGTTAAGGTCTGCGTTAGAAGAACCAAGAATATGCCTTGGTTGCTATACGAGCGACCTAAAGATGAGGATGGATAGGGGATAGTCGACGATACATGGTAGTGCCCTAGATAGCATTTCGTCAGGCTACCTACCATCTTTGGTCAAGCGTGTACGTACAGAAAGGCAGAGAACACCCAAAAGACCATAATTGCTATCTAATTATGGTTGCGGTAAGGCCGTAGGATTGTGGGCTGGCCAGTAGTGTAGTTCTCATACAGGATTTATCCTGTCTTGTCTTTCACTAGTTGAGGGAGGGGTCTCGTGGGACCATAGCCACGTATAGGAAAAAAAGACCTTAGCATCTGCATCGGCAGATAAATCGAAAGCTCCCGACCGAGTCCTGTATTTCTGATTTACCCTGTGACAGGACTCGTATGGCACGATGTGATACATGTGCATACAATCATGAAAAAACGATTCACGATGAATGCGTGGGAAAAAGGGCGCGGTTGACGGTTAGCGTAATTCCTAGTGGCCCTGGGTGGTTGAACCCAAACCGAAATACGAAAACGTGCAATAGGTAAGCATAATCACTAGTGGTCCTAGGTGGCATAAGTCCTAGTTGCACAAACGATGATTCATGTTGGGAAAGCCTAGCTAGGTCTAGGGTAACAGTCCAAAACGATCTTAAGGATCATGGAATTACGTTGGAGTAGTATAGAACCTCATGGGAAAGCCCGTACGGTCTACGGCAAGGGACTAAACATTTACATGGAAAGAAACATACGAGTTGAGTAACCTATATATGCGATATATTAGGTTGACATGGAACATTACACGACTTTCGAGTAACGGTCATTCATGGTTAACACATGATACAGTGGGGATACTAGTACAGTAGGTGCAGAGCTAAAATACAGGATAGATACCATGGGATGTTATACGTGATAGATATCTTGGGGATATTATGCTTGATAGGAACCTGACGATGGGATACCTTGTTTTATCTTGACACCGTAATTTATCATGACACCTTAGTTTATCCGAGTTCAGTAGTTCATCCTGTTATTTTGATTTAGCTTATCCATCTTGTCATCATGCTTATGTTCATCTCAGTTTCTCATGTCAGTTAACTTTACTAGTTTTTATGCTGATAGTAGATAGGGCTTACTCAGTCTTTTTGACTGACCCATTTTGTTTCGCTTCTTTTCTTCCGTTCCCCCCCAGGTTACAGGGAGGAAATACTGTTGTTTAGTTCGGACTTCTTCTGCTTGAAGGTCATCATGGATGGCTTGGACTTTTCTTGGCTATGGCTACTTTGCTATTTTACTTGGGGAATAATTTATGAAAATGTCTTTGTGCTTCTTTACTATTGCAAGACAGGTTTCGATGTACTCTGATGTAAAAGGTTTTAGACCTTATTTATTAATGTTATGAAAGTTTGATTTTACTTCCGCTATTTTATATGTTCTGTCTTGTGATATTTCTGTGCATGTTTACCAATAATGCCCCTCTAAAGCTAGTGCATTCCTTTGCGAGTGACCCTAGCGGAGGCGGGGTGTTACACCAATGTTAGCCTGAAAGCTGTTATTATAGGCGAACTCCGCTAATGGAAGATGTTCCTCCCATGTTCCTCCAAAGTTTAAGATGCACAGCCTCAAAAGATCTTCGAGTTCCGATTCACTCTCACGGTCAGGCCGTCCGTCTGAGGGTGATAAGCGGTACTTAAGCATAATTGAGTTCCAACCGCCTCTTCTAAGCTCTTCCAAAACTCGCTAGTGAAAATGGGATCTCTGTCGCTCACAATGCTAGAGGGTATGCCGTGCAGGCGAACTATCTCTCGAAGATAAACAGATGCTAACCATGCGGCGGTTCTTCTACTTTTGACGAGAATGAAATGGGCACTTTTGGTATGTCTGTCTACAACTACCCAAATTCCCGTATTGCCCTTCCTTGACCTTGGCAATCAATCTACAAAATCCAAGGAAACACTTTCCCATTTCCACAGCAGAATCTCTAAAGGATGGAGCAAACCACCGGGCTTCTTTTGCTCTGCCTTGACTTGTGGACACACCAAACATCTAGAAACAAACTCAGCCACGTCCTTCTTCATTCCGGCCCAGAAGAAAACCCGCTTCATATCTTTATACATCTTGTCACCACAGGGATGTATAGTCATCTTAGAGCGATGTGAGTTTTCAAGAATTGTCTTTCTCAAGCTCTCGTCCTGTGGTACGCAAAGTCTCCCGTCTCTACGTAACCAGCCTCTCTCGTCAATAGCGTATCAACTAAGATGGCTCGAAGACTCCCCTTCTATAAGCTTGCCTACTATCTCAACCAACTGTGGGTCATCTCGCTTTGCCTCTCCAATCCGTCCCAAAAGTGTAGGTTGCCCCTCTAACGATGCCAACAATCCGGGTACATAATCGACAGAGGGTGTGAAGTCAAAGGTAGATATATACTCCAAACTATGCCACTCTACAAACAAAGGACTTAAGGTCAGCTTCTTTCTGCTCAAGGCATCTGCTACTACATTGCCCTTGCCAGGAGTATAGGAGATCTCAAAATCGTATGAGGAAAGAAACTCCATCCATCTTTGCTGCCTAAGATTGAGATCTTTCTACGAGAAAAGGTACTTCAACGATTTATGGTTAGTATACAGTTCAAATTCCTCACCTAGGAGATAATGGCGCCAAGACTTAAGCGCAAAAACAATGGCTGCCAACTCTAAATCGTGGGTTGGGTAGTTTTTCTCGTGCACTTTCAACTGCCTTCCACCATAAGCTACTACCTTCCCCTCTTGCATCAAAACAGCGCCTAGTCCCGTGCCACATGCATCTGTGTATACTGTAAACATCTTGCTCCCATCTGGTAATGTCAAAACCAGGGCTGTTGTCAAAGCCTTCTTCAAATGTCTGAAAGTGATTTTGCAATCCAGATCCCAAGTGAAAGTCAGATTCTTCTTCGTTAACATTGTAAGTGGAGCTGAGATTTTTGCAAAGTCTTTAATGAACTTGCGATAAAAGCCTGCTAGCCCAAGAAAACTTCGGACTTCAGTTGCATTCATTGGAGCCTTCCAATCCTGGACCGTAACTACTTTTGCGGGGTCCACGGCTAACCCCTTTGGACACCACATGTCCAAGAAATCTTACTTCTTCTCTCCAGAAGTAACACTTGGAGAATTTTGCTTTCAACTGATGTGCACGGAGAGTATCCATGACTTCCCTTAAATGCAAAGCATTCTCTTCCTCATTCTTCGAGAAAATCAGAATGTCGTCTACGAAGACCACCACAAACTTGTTGAGGAATTCCCGGAATACCCTACTCATCAAATCAACAAAATAAGCAGGTGCGTTTGTCAAGCCGAAAGGCATGACAAGCCATTCGAAGAAACCATCCGGGGTTCTGAATGTGGTTTTTTCAATGCTATCCTCAGCCACTCTCAACTGATGGAAACCAGTGGCTAAGTCCAACTGCGAAAACACTGAGGCGCCAACTAACTGATCGAATAAATCGTCAATCCTCGGCAGCGGGTGCCTATTCTTCTTTGTAAGCTTATTAAGTTCTCTATAGTCCACACACAATCTAAGGGACCCATCTGCCTTCGTGGAGAAAACTACTGGAGCACCACATTCTGAAATACTCCACCTTATAAACCCCTTCTCAAGCAACTCTCTAACTTGCTTGCTGAGCTCTTTTCTCTCTCTTGGAGCCATATGTCTAACGGGTAAAGCAACGGGTTTTGCGTTATCAACAAGGTATATGCGGAAGTCTATCTCCTGCTTCGGAGGCAAGCCCTCTACTTCCTCAAAGACATCCGAATATTCACGGACCACTTTAACAGACTGCAAATTCTCAACAGACGCGTCAAGCGATTCTAGATAACTTAGCATAACAGAATTTATGGGATTGCAAGAAATCTCGAGAGTGTTACGAAGACGAGTTGTGAGCCTAACCACCCCCTTTCACAATCTAGGACGGCACCATTACTGGATAACCAATACATGCCTAGGATCAATCCATAGCCCGTGAAGCCCAAAACATAAGCATCACATCTAAAATCAATGCTAAGTATAGAAATTTTCAAATCCAAACAAATCATCGACAAATAAGCTGAGCCCCCAATTGGATTTGAAACCACTAAGGGATCCTCTACTATACTGGTGTCTAGGTGCAGTGACTCAACTAAGGCATTAGATATAGAAGAGTGCGATGCGCCAAAATCAAATAAAGTACGAACAGGATGATCGAACAGAAAAACCAAACTTTCGACAGAAATATTTGTACCCCGCTCTTGCCCTGGTGCCATGAGAGCCTGAACCTGCCCTCTCACCTGCCCAGGTGCCATGAGAGCCTAAACCTGCCCTCCAGATGAAGACCCTGTCCTCTGCCCATGCCCTTGTCTCCTCGGGCAATCCTTGATTAGATGTCCTGCCTCGCCACAATTAAAACATCCAGTCTTTTTCTTCTTTCGGCAATCCTTGCTCAGATGGCCTGGTGTCCCATAGTTAAAGCACCTCTTCTTTCCCTTGCCATTATTGTCCTTTCCTCCTTTCTTGTGTTGCTGTTTCAATTTCTTCGGGTCACTTTTCTTCTCTGGTGCCTTGTTAGCATTAGCACCTTTCTCTTCGTGCATAAGCGCCATGTCAACCAAATTCTCAACAGTGGCCCCCATGGGTATGTGGGTCATAGCTAGCCCCTGCAACAGCTCATTCAACCCTTTGACGAATCTTAGGGCCTTCTTATCGGGCATGTTTACTTAGTCTAAGCCAAGTCTTGCCAACTGATTGAATTTGTTAACGTACGCTTTCACTGATGAGCTCCCTTGCTTTAATGCCAAGAACGTTTCCATATATGGATTTTGTTCCGCCCGTGAGAGGAATTTCATCTCGAATCTATGCTTGAAATCTAGCCATGTTTCTACTGGACGTTCCCCATTCGTGACCTCCCACCAAAACGCAGCTTCGTTCTTCATTAACCAAGCAGCTAATTGGACTTTCCTTCCATCTTCCAACTCGAAGATACCAAACAGATCTTTAGTCTCCTTTAGCCAATTTCGAGCCTCAACAAACGTCTCTGTGCCATTAAAAGGCTTCCCACCCATCGCCCTAAAGTCCTTGCATGTCTTAGAAAAAGCATCAACGCGGGGTGGAGGAGGAGGAGCGTCTGCTGGGCCTACGACATTAGCCCTTGCCTCCAGATACCTTCTGAACCATTCAGGTATCTGTACGCCCTCTGGTATGTCGGGTAGATCAGCCATGCTGAAAAGAAAAAGGAAAGATTCAAAATGGAGAATTCGAAAGATAGATATATGGCTATTGGGGATTATGTTTTTCATAAAAACCTTTCTCTTTAAAATTACTTATTAAGACATATTTTTGAAAACACTTCTTTCCAAGAATACTTTTTGAAAAATAGTTTTTCAGAATTTCTATCTGTTCTGGTAACCTTCAGCTCTGGTACCTCGTGTAACACCCCACGTTGATTAAGGTCACTCGCAAAGGGAATGCCTTAACTTCGGTGGAGCATTTTAAGTGTATATAGAACAGAAAAGTAAACAAGACAGATAAATATAAAGGTACTTGGAAAATTAAAAACTTCATTCATTGCAGCGGAGAAATAGTTTGGTTACATCACATCAAAAAGAAACTACAAAACCAAATACACTTATTATCCATCTTGACAAATAAGTTCTGAGTACATAAAATAAAGACATAACCCCAATATGGAATAGCCATAAATAAGGTAAAATGAACTTTACTTCAGCAATCCAAGCGACTTCCAAAAGAGAGAGAGATAAAGCGATCCAATCAAGCTCCGCTAGTACTGGGCCCACCCCGAGAACCTGGGGGGGGGGGGGAGGGAGAAAAGAGGTGGAAACAAAGGGGGTCAGGCATAAAGTCTGGCGAGTCCGATAACTCTAACAATATAATTATTAAAGTAACTAGGATAAGACATAAACTTGGTAAACAAGGAAATGACTGTGAATAAATGGCAAGACCAAGAAACTAAGGGAAATAAGATGAACAAAGATAACGTTAAAGGCGCACCTAATTGATAAAGAATAATTACTACACTGCACCGCACCAGGAACCCTAAAGGTTGATCCCTCTTACTGAAATTAGAAACCTTAATAGTAGTTTCATGTACCCCTAGTTGACTACATAGGGGCCGCCTGCCCCTATCTCCACTAGGTGTACCCACCACCCTCATGCGATTGGCTCCCTAACTCGTAGATACTTGTGCTGGTCCCACAGTGGGGTATACCACTCCCCAAAGTGGCAACCCGATACAACTCAAGGATGCACGGCTTATATCTACACGATGCAACAATGTCTTACCTAGCAGCCCGGGCCCACGCACGCACATGACCCCGTTGGACTTGCGTTGCCACCGCTAACCCGTTTTGGCCTCTTACAGTCAAGCCCAGTAAGCGTGTCCCGTCCTCGTCTTGGGTCGAGCTCATAAAGATACTTATGGGTTACTGGTTTGAGATGGCCCCCCATACTTGACAAAAGCCTTCCACCTAAGCTTGGTCCCCCACTAAGATTCCCCACTTAACCCCTTCATGTCTTCTTACAGGTCTTTAATTTGGTTAAGTGTTTCTACTCGTTTTTTCACAAGCCACCCAAGGCACCCACTTAACCCCCATATCCCACCACATGTTTAACTTGGTTAAGTGTTACTTAATTCATTAAAGCCGTAACCCTTGCAAGACCTTTCACATTAGACTGACATTTGTGGTTGCTGGATTTGCCGGGCGAGTCCGGGCAGTCTTCTACCACAAACGAGTCTAACCTCGTGTGTTTGCAACTTGTTACGCATTTAATTTATGCCTAAGACCTCCCACATTGGACTGACATTTGTGGTTGCTTGTAACGGCCGGGAGATTCACTACTTGAATTTTCAACAGTAATACGAAATCTTGTATTACTCGTCAAACAAAACAAGTATTGAACTCTTGACTGTTAATAGAAAGAATTTAGAAGGTGAGATAGAAGAGGTAGAACTAATGGAATAGAAGAGTAAGAAGAACATCAAAGTCTCAAAATCTCACGGCGGAATTTCACAAAAATACATAATATATTACATATCAGAGTTTGTTACATCAGAGTACATCATCATAATACATTACCATAGTATAACAGCCTAATTATACATCATGACTTAGAATAATACAGATGTAGATATAATACTGGTCTTGAACTTGACTTCATCAGGTTCCACTTGCCTACCTGGACTACTTGTCTACTCATAATAAATATTATGAGTACCCAAGAGTTTAGGAAACACAGAAAATAAACTTTGGGTCAGTCAGGGGACTGGTGTGAGTAAACACAGATAAGAGATGTAAACAAGGAATAAGGATTTAGGTTTTCATGTTGACAGGTTTATTTACCTTAGAAATCATTAGATCAATCCATGTCTAATATCTGGATAATGATCTAAGTATTTTATATCAAAACGTTTGATATTATAATAGTTTTTATCAAATAAATAACCATCTAGTGAAATGCTTGCATCTCACGTTCACATATATAGTATAAAATCAAAAACCGCAGAGCGCTTATTGGAGATTGGATTCCAACACACAAGGTATGGGACCACCTACCGATCAGTGTACTCTAGAGAGGATACACTGCAGGTTCAACAAGAACATCTTGCAACCTGGCCACACATGACTGCCCACTCATTTAGCTTGAGTGTAGCGAATATATTATCACCCTACGGTGGTAGCTAGCCAACCGTTCCGAAAGCTGCAGCAGCGAAATATAGATTAAGAAAACAAATAGGAATTTCTCTAGATGGTGATAATATACCCTGCTTGGGAATGACCCACCTAGCCATGCTGCCTAGCCCAACTTTTGTTACTTCCTGGTTGTGAAGCTAGAAGTCCCGTTTATCCTTCTGACAGATTTTCTTCAGTTACTTTGAATGCCACATCGTCATATCCGTCAGAAACACTCATTCGATTACCCAAATATATTACGGGTAATAAAGCTAAGAGAAACGAATTTCTCCGCCACCAACGTAATATACTTACGTAAAATCGATGTGTAGAATCTAACTGACATACGTTGTCAGACACTCGTCCATTCGGGTTTGTTCTGGGACTGAACAGACCGAAGATACTCTTCAAAACTGCTCTTGCACATCGTCGTCTTCAGTATTCTGACATACGTCGTATATATCAAGTCGAAGTGGAATATTTATTCCGGACTCTTCGAAACGATGTACGAATGTCTTTACAGTCGATGAATGTTTATTGGTTTAATCCCGATTATTATTTAGTCTACAGATTTATTTCCATTATACGAACAGTGTTTATTTACTTGGTTTTTAATAGAATAATTTAATTATCCTAGTGTATGTTTTTCACACAGTGTTTGTTCAGTTTTTATCATCATTTGGGAATGAGTAGATATTGCCCGTGCTTCGCACACGACACTTTTACTTTATTTATCATCGCTGTTCGGCGATGTTTCAAACCCTTCTTTCCCTTTTTATTTATTTCATTATGATTAATTTATTTATAAATAATTTAAATAATTAATTTAAATTATTTAATCACTTATTATTTGAAGTTCCAACCTGATCGAACTTCTACCGTCGAACTTGTCGGTTTGATCTTCTACTTTCCACTTGCCTTTGACTAATTAAATAAAAACTCTCTTTTTATTTAATTAATTATTTAATTTTATTTATTTATTTTATTTATTTTAATTATTTCTTTTACATTTCTATTTTCACAACTCGTCAATCTTCAACAGTCGAGCTTCTATCCTCGGCCTTTTTGCTACGGTCTGCCTTCCAATTCTTTCTTTTACTTTTGCTTCCCCCACTTCTTTGCTGTAAATTGTTTTTCACGCATGTGCCATGCACCACAACAATTGGTGCGCCTTTCCTTTGTTCCCCCATTTATTTCATCTTTTGCTGACAATTAATTCTCACGCATGTGCCATGCACCACAACAATTTGGTGCGTCTTTCCTTCATGTTCTCTTCCTTACATTTCTTCTTCACGTCTTGTTATAATTAAATCTCTTTCTTTTTTTTTTCTTTATTTAATTTTGCTGACCAATCAGCCCACGCAATCTATACCCAGGTGTTTCTTTGGTACCCAAAACTTCACTTTGCCATGAAGACCATATCATTAACAGTAACTACTGACTAATCTTCCCTTAACCCCATTCTTAATTGTATAAAAATCTCTTCATCATGTTTCTCACGCACTAGCCCAAATGACACTGCTTTGCGATGTACAAAACTCTCCATCAACATGATGCGTTCTTCCCAGTTCTCCATCCATTTGGCCGATCCATATTTGCACATGCTTGATTACTCAAAATCCCCCAGGCAGCCATTTCCAGGCTCACAGCCTTGTCCATCCATCTTTCCCCACATACCTGATGTAGCACCTATCAACACTTTATCATTACTGGATACCCACATTCTCCTTACTGTGCGGATCCCTCCTCCTCTTCTTATTTCCTGATCACCATTCTTCATATGTTGGTTCAGCAAGCCACGTTCTTGCTTCAGGAACTTGTGCACTGCATGCACCTCACGTCTTCTCACCAATCTCCTTCCATACGCATCGCTTCCCACCCCAGTAACGTTCAACATGAAGCTTCTCACGTTTTATAATTGCTCCAGAACTTCTGTTCTTGTTTACCACTTCTGTTCATCTCTCCATTTTGATTTCTACTCCCGGAATCCATCACCGCACCATACACTCCACCATGAACCTCATTTTCACCAACGCTGTATTCCACTGCTTGCCATATTCTTTCTTTTAACGTTTTTATAGTATAAAACTGGGCCGAGACCCCTTTGCACCGCCACTAAAATGAACGAGCTGCTGCTTTAGTTACTTCTTGCCGAGCTCACATAAAACATGGTGCAAGACAAGGTCAGCTCTACCCCTTTTCCTTTCATTTTCCTGTTTCCTTAATATTGCTTATACCCTCTTCGGCTGTTTCACACTTCCGATATCCAACGTGAAAGAATTCCCTGTACACATCCCCTGTTTCTTTACAGTTTCATCCCTCACTTAAACTCCCCCTTCCAGTAACATCACCTGCTACGCCACCCCTTACTTCCTATTTAACATTCCTACTTTCTTATGTTGATTAATCCGGAAATAAAAGTACATATTTGCACAAATTAAGAATTTAGCTCAACTTGTTTCATATTTGTCTACTGTCAAAAGATGAAAGCTTCGAACATTAAAGCTGTCATTTTTGTTTACAATAATTACAGCAAAGCTTATAATACTAGCATTTGTAAATGAAGACAGATCTTAAAACAAAGAATACAAAACAAAGATTACTCACGACCTATTGTTCTGTTTCCAGGTTTTTGTTTATGTGATTGCAGGTTTTGGTTATTCAAGTTTTAACAATTAAAGATGAATACTTGAATACTTATATATGAGCTACTTAATATACAACCAGTGAATAATTTAAAAATGTTTACTCACTATTATATCCTGTTTTAGCATTCCAGTTCCTATTTAATCTGAATATTAACTTAATATTTCTAGATTTGATTCATTATTCAGACATAGACAATTTTCCAGCTCAATCATTTGCATCAGGGTTTTCATAACACAAACATTTAATTCATCATAATTTTAAAAGGATAAATAACAGCAGAAAGAAACTAGTGTTTACTCACTAATTTTGCCTTTCTCTGGTTCTTTATGTATTATTTACTGGTTTCATTTTACTTACAAAGTTTCAACCAATATGCATAATGATGTTGTCTAACCTATTAACAGCCCAATAAATATATATCTAAGAACACATAACCACATTGAAATAGATTTTTGATAAGAGAAAAATAGGGGTTTACTCACCTAAATGGCTTTCCTTTTCCTACTAGATCCACTTCAGTTTTTAATGTGAACTTGAGAGTTTTGTTGTTTGTAGAATATGAGAGGTTTGTGAGGTATTTATAGGCAATGTTCAAGTTTTAAAAATCATTTCCTTGCACATGATTCAACAGTGCATTTCCATTTAGCCTTAACCCTTGCTTTCTAGTTTCCTACGGCTAAATGCATGAAAATGTTTTGTTTATTAAGGTCTCATAGCCAATAGGGTTGTACTAGGTTGCCCCTTCTAGAACATGAGTCATGCTTTCATTAAATGCATGGATTCATTCTTAGATTTTAAAGTATTTAACAAATGTTTTCTTCTTTGTCTCTTCTAGTAGATATTTTCTTTAGCTAAGAAATGCACATGCAAACTTAACATGAGATCTTCTATAGGTGCTTTAGGGAAATGGTTTTGTAAATCTTAGCTTACATTTTATAGGATCATTCATTTAATGCTTGCGGATTTCTACATCATTCTTGGATTTTGTATGCATATAAAATTGTTTTTCTTAACCTATAAGTATTAGATATTTTGTTAACAATGGATTTTAAAATGGCAAGTTGCATTTATGTGTTACTTTAGGGAATGACTTGCCTATATTAGCTATCTATCTAATGTTAAATCTTATAAATGATCTTGACATTGCTTCCTTTGTTTTATATGAATGCTCTTGATATTTTCATGTGAGGATTTGCAATATCTTTGTATTTTCACTTGGACAACTTGCAATATAATATGATTCTATGTTAAAATGTTGCATACTTAGATTATGTTTATAAATTCAAAACATAACCAATCATACCCATTATTAGTGTATACACTTTTATCTTTTCTCACGTATTTATAATTTCTTTGGTTTGTTTAGTAAACAAAATTTTATGATTTAATTAACTTATTAAATCAATATTTTTCATTAACAATGACGAGCTAAAAACCAGGACATTACAGTCCACCCCCCTTAAAAGAATTTCGTCCCCGAAATTAAAGAGCCACGCGTTGATTTCAGTTTTAACTAAAGTCACACATATCCATAACTATCTACCATCCCTTCTGGGTAGACTTCTTATTTAATTTGAATCTAGTTCTCTATTTCTAGAATCCAAAAATTCTGATTTCATTTCAAAATCAGTTACTTAACTCATATGGGTTTATATCTAGTCTAGTTATTACTACCGGGAATACCCATTTTATTCACTGGATAATTCTAAATTTAATTCAACTTTATAGTTTTTATTCATAGATTTTAAATTTTCAAAATACGCTCTCTCAACACTTATCCATACTCAGTCTAGGGTGTTTTTAACCCTATCTCTACTGAGTTACGCCACAAAGCCAAGGTTACTCCTCAACCAATAGCTCTGATACCAACTGTAACGGCCGGGAGATTCACTACTTGAATTTTCAACAGTAATACGAAATCTTGTATTACTCGTCAAACAAAACAAGTATTGAACTCCTGACTGTTAATAGAAATAATTTAGAAGGTGAGATAGAAGAGGTAGAACTAATGGAATAGAAGAGTAAGAAGAACATCAGAGTCTCAAAATCTCACGGCGGAATTTCACAAAAATACATAATATATTACATATCAGAGTTTGTTACATCAGAGTACATCATCATAATACATTACCATAGTATAACAGCCTAATTATACATCATGACTTAGAATAGTACAGATGGAGATATAATACTGGTCTTGAACTTGACTTCATCAGGTTCCACTTGCCTACCTGGACTACTTGTCTACTCATAATAAATATTATGAGTACCCAAGAGTTTAGGAAACACAGAAAATAAACTTTGGGTCAGTACGGGGACTGGTGTGAGTAAACACAGATAAGAGATGTAAACAAGGAATAAGGATTTAGGTTTTCATGTTGACAGGTTTATTTACCTTAGAAATCATTAGATCAATCCATGTCTAATATCTGGATAATGATCTAAGTATTTTATATCAAAACGTTTGATATTATAATAGTTTTTATCAAATAAATAACCATCTAGTGAAACGCTTGCATCTCACGTTCACATATATAGTATAAAATCAAAAACCGCAGAGCACTTATTGGAGATTGGATTCCAACACACAAGGTGTGGGAGCACCTACCGATCAGTGTACTCTAGAGAGGATACACTGCAGGTTCAACAAGAACATCTTGCAACCCAACCACACATGACCGCCCACTCATTTAGCTTGAGTGTAGCGAATATATTATCACCCCACGGTGGTAGCTAGCCAACCGTTCCGAAAGCTGCAGCAGCGAAATATAGATTAAGAAAACAAATAGGAATTTCTCTAGATGGTGATAATATACCCTGCTTGGGAATGACCCACCTAGCCATGCTGCCTAGCCCAACTTTTGTTACTTCCTGGTTGTGAAGCTAGAAGTCCCGTTTATCCTTCTGACAGATTTTCTTCAGTTACTTTGAATGCCACATCGTCATATCCGTCAGAAACACTCATTCGATTACCCAAATATATTACGGGTAATAAAGCTAAGAGAAACGAATTTCTCCGCCACCAACGTAATATACTTACGTAAAATCGATGTGTAGAATCTAACTGACATACGTTGTCAGACACTCGTCCATTCGGGTTTGTTCTGGGACTGAACAGACCGAAGATACTCTTCAAAACTGCTCTTGCACATCGTCGTCTTCAGTATTCTGACATACGTCGTATATATCGAGTCGAAGTGGAATATTTATTCCGGACTCTTCGAAACGATGTACGAATGTCTTTACAGTCGATGAATGCTTATTGGTTTAATCCCGATTATTATTTAGTCTACAGGTTTATTTCCATTATACGAACAGTGTTTATTTACTTGGTTTTTAACAGAATAATTTAATTATCCTAGTGTATGTTTTTCACACAGTGTTTGTTCAGTTTTTATCATCATTTGGGAATGAGTAGATATTGCCCGTGCTTCGCACACGGCACTTTTACTTTATTTATCATCGCTGTTCGGCGATGTTTCAAACCCTTCTTTCCCTTTTTATTTATTTCATTATGATTAATTTATTTATAAATAATTTCAATAATTAATTTAAATTATTTAATCACTTATTATTTGAAGTTCCAACCTGATCGAACTTCTACCGTCAAACTTGTCGGTTTGATCTTCTACTTTCCACTTGCCTCTGACTAATTAAATAAAAACTCTCTTTTAATTTAATTAATTATTTAATTTTATTTATTTATTTTATTTATTTTAATTATTTCTTTTACATTTCTATTTTCACAACTCGTCAATCTTCAACAGTCGAGCTTCTATCCTCGGCCTTTTTGCTACGGTCTGCCTTCCAATTCTTTCTTTTACTTTTACTTCCCCCACTTCTTCTTTGCTGTAAATTGTTTTTCACGCATGTGCCATGCACCACAACAATTGGTGCGCCTTTCCTTTGTTCCCCCATTTATTTCATCTTTTGCTGACAATTAATTCTCACGCATGTGCCATGCACCACAACAATTTGGTGCGTCTTTCCTTCATGTTCTCTTCCTGACATTTCTTCTTCACGTCTTGTTATAATTAAATCTCTTTTTTTTTTCTTTATTTAATTTTGCTGACCAATCAGCCCAAGCAATCTATACCCAGGTGTTTCTTTGGTACCCAAAACTTCACTTTGCCATGAAGACCATATCATTAACAGTAACTACTGACTAATCTTCCCTTAACCCCATTCTTAATTGTATAAAAATCTCTTCATCATGTTTCTCACGCACCAGCCCAAATGACACTGCTTTGCGATGTACAAAACTCTCCATCAACATGATGCGTTCTTCCCAGTTCTCCATCCATTTGGCCGATCCATATTTGCACATGCTTGATTACTCAAAATCCCCCAGGCAGCCATTTCCAGGCTCACAGCCTTGTCCATCCAACTTGCGCCACATACCTGATGTAGCACCTATCAACACTTCATCATTACTGGATACCCGCATTCTCCTTACTGTGCGGATCCCTCCTCCTCTTCTTATTTCCTGATCACCATTCTTCATATGTTGGTTCAGCAAGCCACGTTCTTGCTTCAGGAACTTGTGCACTGCATGCACCTCACGTCTTCTCACCAATCTCCTTCCATACGCATCGCTTCCCACCCCAGTAACGTTCAACATGAAGCTTCTCACGTTTTATAATTGCTCCAGAACTTCTGTTCTTGTTTACTACTTCTGTTCATCTCTCCATTTTGATTTCTACTCCCGGAATCCATCACCGCACCATACACTCCACCATGAACCTCATTTTCACCAACGCTGTATTCCACTGCTTGCCATATTCTTTCTTTTAACGTTTTTATAGTATAAAACTGGGCCGAGACCCCTTTGCACCGCCACTAAAATGAACGAGCTGCTGCTTTAGTTACTTCTTGCCGAGCTCACATAAAACATAGTGCAAGACAAGGTCAGCTCTACCCCTTTTCCTTTCATTTTCCTGTTTCCTTAATATTGCTTATACCCTCCTCGGCTGTTTCACACTTCCGATATCCAACGTGAAAGTATTCCCTGTACACATCCCCTGTTTCTTTACAGTTTCATCCCTCACTTAAACTCCCCCTTCCAGTAACATCACCTGCTACGCCCCCCTTACTTCCTATTTAACATTCCTACTTTCGTATGTTGATTAATCCGGAAATAAAAGTACATATTTGCACAAATTAAGAATTTAGCTCAACTTGTTTCATATTTGTCTACTGTCAAAAGATGAAAGCTTCGAGCATTAAAGCTGTCATTTTTGTTTACAATAATTACAGCAAAGCTTCTAATACTAGCATTTGTAAATGAAGACAGATCTTAAAATAGAGAATACAAAACAAAGTTTACTCACGACCTATTGTTCTGTTTCCAGGTTTTTGTTTATGTGATTGCAGGTTTTGGTTATTCAAGTTTTAACAATTAAAGATGAATACTTGAATACTTATATATGAGCTACTTAATATACAACCAGTGAATAATTTAAAAATGTTTACTTACTATTATATCCTGTTTTAGCATTCCAGTTCCTATTTAATGTAACGATACGGATTTTGCTCGGACCTAATCGATCGTTAAATCGACCAAGACCGTTCAAAACCCGGATACGCTAACTCTGGGAATACAACGCATCAGAACAAATAACAGAAGACTTTTATAAACATCATAATAATGTTACATCAGAGTACAGAAATATCAGAGTATATCGAATAAATACAATACAACGGAAGATAATTTTACATCAAATGTAATACAATGCACAGCGGAAATATAAACTAACACAGCGGAAGACTATGAATGCTCTGGACACAGCTTTAAGCTTCGATCCAGAAACCTGCTTAAAATATCTGCAAAACAAGCTACTCGACTGCCCGTGTAGAAAAGAGGGCACCCGAGTTTGCAAAGTGAAACAAACATCGAGTCAGTCGTGGGACTGGTATGAGAAATCTACTAAACAGTTTAAACAACAATAATATGGCAAATCATAGGACCACACCACTTTCGCGGAACGGGTTTACTCCAGTGATTGCCAGTGCATAACATAAAGTGAGTTATTTAAAACAGCGCAATGCTAAAATAAAGAACAATAAAGCTGTTATAAGACCCAGGTCCCATCACACAATGCAACACAAGCCGGAGGATAGGGTTTTACCTTATAACAGCCAAAGAATGCTTGATACGTGAAATTTAATCTTTTGTTTTTCTAAATCAGACTCCAACTGTAAATTAGTTAGAGAACGATCTCCTAAGTATTAACCCCGAAGGCCGAAACCAACATCAGACCAACACTCAGGAAACCACTCATCTTAGCTCATTTACAGTTAGTTTCTAATTTTATATACAATCATAAGTATCAATCCTAGACGGCATGGGTACCATTATATCATGTCGCCATACTAGTAATACAATCTAAACCGCACGTGTCGTATTGGAAGTTTGGATTTCCGTCATGAACCAAGGCTAGGGGCAAGATCCTTGCCGCTTCGAGACCCTCTAGTCCGCGTCTCAGGGCCAGAACGCATCGACCCTGGATCGTCAGGGCAGGTCCACCGATGTGAATTAAACTAAAATCCTGAACACTACGTCTCCCCGCCCTATGGGGCGTAAATGAGCCAAATGACTCCACATAACCGAGGCCTCGCAATTCCAACAACCACATAAGTGAAATGTCGGCCAGTTTTAAGCACCGACACCACTTCTAACTAGAAAGAGACGCATGTCCTCCCTGATGTCCATCTCCCGTTTCTGGTTCATACCGGGGTGTGAGGCTCGCGAATCAACGGTCATCAACCACAAGACTCTGCTTTGCAACAAAAGCCTTGATCACTGCATCTTTGCATGTCGCGTCGTCGATACACAATGTCCGACACACATCCATTTACAAGTCCGTTCTGGGTCTGAACGAAACCGGAGGCACTATATACCTCGCATATCCGGTCGATTTCCAAGTACGTCTGGACAATCACTGCTTTTTCCATCTTCTTGGGATGCCTCCCAATCAAGATATCAGCAATCAACCAAACGACGTGAAGACTCCCGGTCTTCAACCATCGTCTTCATCTTCGACTTCATATCGTCGAATCAGTTATTCAGAATGAGTATAAACCCGGTCTTTCCGAATAACTCGCGTATATATATAACGAGTGTTATAAAACACTATATACTTAGGGAAAGGTTCTCATTAATTTTATCAAAGATAAATTATTTTAAATTTATTCTTTAATCTCTTTTTGAATCACAATTCAAAACATGTACTGGTTCAGCTCATTAATGTATTTCTCGTGTCAAACACATTCAACCATCAGAACATTCAACAAACCAAGTAAATTCGATTTATTTCCATTCTATGTCGTTAATAATATTTTATAACGATTTTTCGCTATTTTTATTTATTTTAAAAATAGCTCGTTTTAATTAAACGACGCTTCAGGCCATAACGCGGCCATGGCGCTGTTTTTCACTAAATTTGATTTACACATATCTGAAAATTTAACCGTTGGATCTTTACAAAGTTTATATCGTTGGAAAGAATTTCTCAAGGCGGATCCAACGGTTCTAGTTTCGAGAAAATCCGACGGTCGGATCTCTCGGTATAATCGTTTGAAGTTAAGGTTTCAAAACGCGAACTATAGGGCCTTAATTCGTTTTATATTAATTTATATTTATATATATATATATAAATATAATTCGTTCGCTAATTTCTAAACCATTTTCTGTTTATATAAGTGTTAAAAATAATATTTTTAACTCACTAATGTTTATTTCAACACATGAATATTTTAACACTTCATATATTTGATAAAAATGTGATTTTTATCTCCACTGTCCTTAATTCTATATATGGATATTTTTAGCGACTCATATACATGATAAAGAGGTGATTTTTATTATCTAAGCAATTTATTTCTATCAGGGATAAATTATCAACACATG
Organism: Allium sativum; assembly: GCA_030737875.1. Lineage (NCBI taxonomy): Eukaryota > Viridiplantae > Streptophyta > Magnoliopsida > Asparagales > Amaryllidaceae > Allium > Allium sativum. Next base: position 315,109,760 of record CM060913.1, read on the forward strand.
AATAAATGGCAACATATGAAAATAATTCAAACACACAAATATTTCAGGAAATTTCGGCAGCATAACGGCAGGGTAAAGAACCCGGCACCACCCTATAGATGGCTCCTCGCGCTAACCTAGTACCTGGCGATACTTGACAGTGGAGATCATGCATTCTAGTTCGCACGTAGGCGGCATGTATATATTTTTCATTTCGTTTCGTTACCACAAACTAATCCTATGTGGTTTCCCTCAAAGTATTCACTCTCAACCACAAACTAATCCTGTGTGGTATCAACCCAAAATATTCACTCTCAACTCACATGGGTATTTTTCAACCACTATCGGGTATTTTTCAACCACGATCAATTAATATCAACCACAAACAATAATATCCAACCATTCGCATCAACCAAATTTTCACACCAATTACAACCAATAAATATCGTCCATGGTTTGTGGACGAGGGGCGTATTTATATATATATATAATATATTTTTATTTCCATTCCATCGCATATATGATTTATACATCACATGTATAATTTATACATCGCTCATATAACTCATACAACACGTATACTGGAGGTGTACAACGCGTATACGACTCATACTTCGCTTATATATTTTATACATCCCATGTACAACTCGCATTTGAATTTAGAGTTCTCACAATGGTTTTCGCGTTGCCAAAAATCGATACGAGCTCAGAAAAATATCCGGTCTTCACTAGAATGTAGAGGACGTCGCCACGGTTCCGATGTCTCCTGTTTCATCGAATTTCGTTAACGTAGCAAAAAGATATGATTTTTCAAAGTTTGCTACACTTTAGAGTGTTAAAACAGTTCAGATCTGTACAAAGCCGTTACCTTCCCTATAGCTTCAAAACTAGGTTTGCGAATCACGCGAAATCCGAAGCACTTGGACAAGATCGGTTGATGCAGCAGCGTAGAGCTTGGAGAGGGCTTCCCGGAGATGGTGGTGGGGTCCAGTTCGAACCACCAGGGACGTAGCAAACAGGGTCGACGGCGGTCAACTTGGAGGGCTCGATTCGCGATGACGGCGCAACCAGGAGGGGCGAGGCCGGTCATGATTGGAAGAGGGGAGGGAGGAGCTTCAAATCAGGGTGGTGGCGCTGGCCGGCGTGGGCCGTGGCGGCGAGGATCGGGCCTGGAAGAGTTGAAAGGGTTTCCGCCTTTCGTGCGCCTGACGGGGAGAGAGAAAATAGAATTTTCGGATTTTTAATTAATGAAAGGAAAAATATGATTGGCCCGTGGTTTTATTATATTTTAAAATAGTGTTTTCTCAAATGAACTCGAAATCAAACCCAACGACTGTCTTTCCTAGCGTTTTACCCCCATTCCGGACACAATGGGATATGTTTCGTAGGCCAATTCGATTGTTACAATCAGTTATTCTTCAAATTAAAGTATAAAACAGTTAATTTTAACTTTGACCGTACATTTTAATTTGTCGGGGCCACATACTGATTCAGAAAATTCCCGAAAAATATTTTCTAGCTTCGTATCGACGATACGGTCCTAACCAAACTGATTTCGTCGAATTCTGAGACTGTTTGTAAAATGGCCATTTTCTGGTCGATCCAATTTAACTGAAACTGGTCAAACGCGTTTTCCTTTGCCACGCTCACATATTGATTCGAAAAATTAGACTTAGCAATAAATCGACATTCCGGTTCCAACAAAAGTCGTTTCGTCGAAATCCGAGGTCGTTTGCAAAATCGCTATTTTCAAGGGCTATATTAATTTCACAGCGACCTTTCTGAAAATTGATTTGGCCATAACTTTTGATTTCTGATATAGAATTTCGATCTTTCAGATTCGTTGGAAAGATATTCTCAAACAGATTTAAATATTTCTTGTTTCGCTGAAATCCGATTTATTCTGCATCCTGTACATTCAGTCAAAGTTGGAATTCAAATTTTCGAACTGCCGCGCCATTTCAGGCCTTGTTTATATTTCAAAATTCATTAAAAATAGCCAAATTAAAAATTTTAAACTGGTTCAGATTTTCCGGGTTGTTACATTCTCCCCCACTTAAAATCTTTTCGTCCTCGAAAAAGGAATAAGGCTGAACGTTGTTTCACTAACCAACTCCACTTACATTCTGGCTTTCATTCTTCAACTTTTCAGTTTCTAAGAATTTCTAATTCTTCAAAAATTTGGCTAACACCCTAAATTTTTGAAAAATTTCGCCATAGTTTCTCTTGTATGGTGTGGAGTTTGGACGTTTATTGGGCCGTATTAGGTACCTAATAAATCCTAAAATGCATACTCATATTTATAGTGACATATATTCTAGTGTTCATAGGGTGAGTGTGTATTAAAACTCCCAAGAATAAATTCTCGTCACCCTACAAAGAGGTTTTGTGCCTTAACAACTAGAGCGACGTGTTTATTGTCCACTCCAGACCCGTGTGGGGTTTTTATTAATCTGGCAAATTTACCTTTATATTTTATACAGTCCATAGTTATCGTGGTGTATCCTAGTGTCAAAGGGGGAGCGTGTATTAAAAGCTCAAGAGAATAAATTCTCGTCGCCCTCCAAAGAGATTTTTGTTTTGTGCATTATTCTAGTGTCAAAGGGGGAGCGTGTATTAAAAGCTCAAGAGAATAAATTCTCGTCGCCCTCCAAAGAGATTTTTGTTTTGTGCTTTACTAGCTAAAGAGACGTGCTCATTGTCTTCTCTAGACCCGTGTGGGGTTTTCAGTCTTCGGTTCAACCTAAAATGTAGTCATCGCCATACAAGTCTCTTACTTGTATGGTAAATCTTCAACCTCGTCACATAAACTCCAAGTGTTTATGTGGTATATGATGAAGTATGCTATGTAAATGTAGTTCAAAATTTAGTGTTACTATCCTATGGCGACGTTTTATAATTACACAGAACAACCAGCACTCCGCATCCAATGGCATTCGCAGGAGTTGATATAATAATAAAATTGCGCAGCCAACTCATTAAGGTTTACCTATTTGTCGGGCACGCAAATAAATTCTTTACTCAACAGCTAATCCATTTCCCTGTTCAGCATATTATATATATGTGCAAAACTGAGCTAAAATAATATTTCTAGCAATCAAAGGTTTATTTCAACTCACGGTTATTTTTAATACTTCGTATACACGGTAAAATGGTATTTTTATCGTCATAATTATTTATTAGTTGAACTAATAATCACTCAACACAACCATCAATCAATAAAATCATAGTGAAGTGTGAAAACAATAACAAGGTGTGCAAACAATAGTGAAGTGGAAAACAATACTGAAATGTAAAATATGGTAAATGTACCTTACACCAGAGTTAATCGGAGAGATCCACTCTGCACTTAGGATAAGCCTTCTTGATGCTTTCCTCAGTTTCCCAAGTACAGTCTTAAGGATCACTACTCCACCTCACTTTGACTAAGTGAATTTTCTTGTTCCTGAGCTCCCTGGTTTCTTTGCCAACGATCTTAATGGGCTCTCTTCTCACCTTCAATTCTGGAGTAATATCGATGACTTGTTGATTTAATTCATCCTCTATCAGATCTGGATCATGAACATGTCTGCGGAGTTGAGACACATGAAATACATTATGTACGCCAGGCAACCAGTCAGGCAATTGAACTCGATAAGCAAGAGTCCCAATTCGTTCTAGAATAGGAAATGGTCCAATAAATCGAGGCGCCAACTTTCCACCTTTGCTAAATCTGATTACCCCCTTCATTGGAGATACTTTCAAATACACATGATCGCCAACAGCGAATGACACATCTCTTCTTTTCGGATCCGCATAACTCATCTGTCGGCTTTGAACAGCCAGTAATCGTTTCTTGATTAAGTCGACTTTGTCCGAAGCATCGCGAATCATGTCCGGTCCCAGCACAAGTCTATTACCCTGTTCAACCCAACAAGCGGGAGATCTGCACAGTCTATCATATAGTGCTTCAAATGGTGACATTCCTAAACTCGCCTGATAGCTGTTGTTGTATGAGAACTCAGCTAAATGCACGTAGTCTTCCCATGATCCGCCGTAATCGATAATACAAGCCCGCAATAAATCCTCAAGTATTCGATTCACCCTTTCAGTTTGGCCATCGGTTTGCGGGTGATAAGCGGTGCTCAAGTTCAGCTTGGTTCCCAATTCTGCTTGGAATGCCTCCCAGAATTTACTAGCAAAGATCGGATCTCTGTCACTGACTATGCTAAGGGGAACTCCATGTAGTCTAACTACTTCTTTGAAATAAATCCGAGCCAGACTTTGAGCAGTTCTGTTCGATTTGACAGGTATGAAATGGGCGGTCTTCGTGAAGCGATCTACGATCACCCAAATACTGTCGTTTCCTTTTCTGGTTCTGGGCAAACCATCGATGAAATCCATAGAAATTTGCTCCCACTTCCCATTTGGAAATGCCGACGGTTGCAACAGTCCCGCCGGTTTCTGTTGATCGCTTTTGACTCGCTGACAAGTGGTGCACCTGCTAACATATAAGGAAATTCTTGAGTAATATCCATGACCTGCTGATTTAATTCATCCACTATCAGATCTGGATCATGAACATGTCTGCGGAGTTGAGACACATGAAATACATTATGTACGCCAGGAAACCAGTCAGGCAATTTAACTCGATAAGCAAGAGTCCCAATTCGTTCTAGAATAGGGAATGATCCAATAAATCGAGGCGCCAACTTCCCACCTTTGCTAAATCTGATTACTCCCTTCATTGGAGATACTTTCAAATATACATAGTCGCCAACAGCAAATGACACATCTCTCCTTTTCGGATCCGCATAACTTTTCTGTCGGCTTTGAGCAGCCAGTAATCGTTTCTTGATTAAGTCGACTTTGTCCGAAGCATCGCGAATCATGTCCGGTCCCAGAACAAGTCTATTACCCTGTTCAACCCAACAAGCGGGAGATCTGCACGGTCTATCATATAGTGCTTCAAATGGTGACATTCCCAAGCTCGCCTGATAGCTGTTGTTGTACGAGAACTCAGCCAAATGCAGGTAGTCTTCCCATGATCCGCCGTAATCGATAATACAAGCCCGCAATAAATCCTCAAGTATGCGATTCACCCTTTCAGTTTGGCCATCTGTTTGTGGGTGATAAGCGGTGCTCAAGTTCAGTTTGGTTCCCAATTCTGCTTGGAATGCCTCCCAGAATTTACTAGCAAAGATCGGATCTCTGTCACTGACTATGCTAAGGGGAACTCCATGCAGTCTAACTATCTCTCTGAAATAAATCTGAGCCAGACTTTGAGCCGTTCTATTCGATTTGACAGGTATGAAATGGGCGTTCTTCGTGAAGCGATCTACGATCACCCAAATATTGTCATTCCCCTTTCTAGTTCTGGGCAAACCATCGATGAAATCCATAGAAATTTGCTCCCACTTCCCGTTTGGAATTGATAACGGTTGCAACAGTCCAGCCGGTTTCTGTTGATCGCTTTTGACTTGTTGACAAGTGGTGCACCTGCAAACATATAAGGAAATGTCCCTTTTCATCGATTTCCATCAGAAAGTGCGTTTGATGTCGTTGTACAATTTTCCCACTCCTGGATGAATGCATAGTTTGGATTTGTGACATTCATCAAGAACCTCTCTCCTGAGCTCTGGAATTTTTGGAACACATAATCGGCCTTTTAACCTCAGAATCCCATTATCGTCAATCTGAAAACTCAAGTGTTCGCCTTTCTGAATCCTCTTGATCATCTTCTGAATAAATACATCGTCCTTTTGGAGAATAGAGATCTTGTCAATCAACGAAGGTGTAACAATAAGACTGGCGATGATCACATTCTTTCTGCTCAACGCATCGGCTACCACATTGGCTTTTCCCGGCGTATACAAAATATCTAGATCGTACGGTGCGAGAAATTCTAGCCAACGCATTTGACTCATATTTAAGTCTTTCTGAGTGTGCAAATACTTCAAAGATTGATGATCAGTATACAACTCGAACTTTTCGCCCAAAAGATAGTGTCTCTAGATTTTCAAAGCAAACACGATGCCTAACAATTCAAGATCATGCACCGCGTAGTTCTTTTCATGCGGTCTCAGCTGGCGGCTAGCATAAGCAACAACTTTACCTCTCTGCATTAATACCGCGCCAAGACCTCCATTCGAAGCATCGGTCCAGACAGTTAAATCCTGATTGCCATCTATAATCGTTAACACTGGAGCAGTGGTCAATCTCAATTTCAGCTCTTGGAAAGATGTTTCACAATCTGGAGTCCTCTTAAACCTCTCGTGTTTCTTAGTAAGCTTTGTCAGTACACCAGATATCTTCGAAAAGTCCTTAACGTATTTCCGATAATAACTAGCCAAACCAAGGAAACTTCGAACTTCTGTGGGTGTCCTGGGCTGTTTCCAATCCTGGATAGCTGTGATTTTACTTGGATCCACAGCAATTCCTTCTTTCGATACAACGTGGCCAAGAAATTTTACTTCGTCTTGCCAGAATACACACTTGGAAAATTTGGCTTTCAAAACATTCATTCTCAGAATTTCAAGAACTTGTTCCAAATGTTTTTCATGCTCGGCCTTTGACTTAGAGTATATAAGAATATCGTCGATGAATACCAGGACAAATTTGTTTAAGACATCTCGGAACACCCTATTCATTAAGTCAACGAAGTATGCTGGAGCGTTGCATAAGCCGAACGGCATTACCAACCATTCATAGAATAAGTCCGGACCTCTGAATGCTGTTAGAGGAACACACTCTTCGGCAATACGAAGTTGATGGAAACCTGTAGCTAGGTCCATCTTAGAAAATACCTGTGCTCCATTCAGTTGATCCAGCAAATCATCGATTCGCGGCAGTGGATACTTATTCTTCAGTGTCTGTTTATTTAAATCACGATAATCGACGCAAAGTCTGAGAGTACCGTCAGATTTAGGAACAAATACCACAGCAGCTCCCCATTCATAAAAACTAGGCCTGATCAGACCTTTCCACAGCAGTTGTCGAGTTTGTTTAATATCAAAGATATTCCAGTTAAAGTGCTGTTTGATACAGGCGCGTCGCGATGCTTTATTTCGAAGAATGCGGTTAAGAAGTTAGATTTGAAATTGAAAAAGCTCAAAGCACCCATGACTGTCCAAAATCCGGTTGGTGGTTCCATCGACCTTAGTTGGGTTTGGGTGGTGCCGGTTTCTTTTTCCCTTTATCGGTTCCCTACCCACTCGATCGTCATGAATTTTGCTGAATTCGACCTAATTTTGGGATTAGATTGGTTAACCAAATACGAAGCTGAGGTTAAATGCGCCGAGAGAGTCGTTAAGGTAAATGCTAAATCAGGGAATTATATAACCATACCCTGTGAAGGCCCGAATGTGGATAGGAAAGAATTCTGGGCAGCTCTTGATGTTACCGTTGCTGCTATGGTAAATACTCCTGCTGCTAGGGAAAATACTACTGCTGGTATAGAAAATATTCCCGTCGTCAAAAACTATGCGAATGTGTTCATAGAAGTGCTCAGCTTACCTCCGCAAAGAGAAATCCAGTTCAGAATTAATTTAGTTCCGAATGCTAAACCAGTGGTGCATCCAATACGGAGAATGGCTCCGAAGGAAAAAGAAGAGTTGGGCGACCAAACCCGACAATTACTGTGGAAAGGGCTGATCAGACCTAGTTTTTCTCAATGGGGAGCTGCTGTGGTATTTGTTCCTAAATCTGACGGTACTCTCAGACTTTGCGTCGATTATCGTGACTTGAATAAACAGACACTGAAGAACAAGTATCCACTGCCGCGAATCGATGATTTACTGGATCAATTGAATGGAGCATAGGTATTCTCTAAGATGGACCTAGCTACAGGTTTCCATCAGCTTCGTATTGCCGAAGAGTGTGTTCCACTAACAGCATTCAGAGGTCCGGACTTATTCTACGAGTGGTTGGTAATGTCGTTCGGCTTATGCAACGCTCCAGCATACTTCGTTGACTTAATGAATAGGGTGTTCCGAGATGTCTTAAACAAATTTGTCCTGGTATTCATCGACGATATTCTTATATACTCTAAGTCAAAGGACGAGCATGAAAAACATTTGGAACAAGTTCGTGAAATTCTGAGAATGAATGTTTTGAAAGCCAAATTTTCCAAGTGTGTGTTCTGGCAAGACGAGGTGAAATTTCTTGGCCACGTTGTATCGAAAGAAGGAATTGCTGTGGATCCAAGTAAAATCACAGCTATCCAGGATTGGAAACAGCCTAGGACGCCCACAGAAGTTCGAAGTTTCCTTGGTTTGGCTAGTTATTATCGGAAATTCGTTAAGGACTTTTTGAAGATATCTGGTGCACTGACAAAGCTTACTAAGAAACACGAGAGGTTTAAGTGGACAACAGAATGTGAAACAGCTTTTCAGGAGCTGAAATTGAGGTTGACCACTGCTCCAGTGTTAACAATTATAGATGGCAATCAGTATTTAACTGTCTGGACAGATGCTTCTAATGGAGGTCTTGGCGCGGTATTAATGCAGAGAGGTAAAGTTGTCGCTTATGCTAGCCGTCAGCTGAGACCGCATGAAAAGAACTACGCTGTGCACGATCTTGAATTGTTAGGCATCGTGTTTGCTTTGAAAATCTGGAGACACTATCTTCTGGGCGAAAAGTTCGAGTTGTATACTGATCATCAATCATTGAAGTATCTACACACTCAGAAAGACTTGAATCTGAGGCAAGTGCGTTGGCTAGAATTTCTCGCACCGTACGATCTAGATATTTTGTATACGCCGGGGAAAGCCAATGTGGTAGCCGATGCGTTGAGCAGAAAGAATGTGATCATCGCCAGTCTTATTGTTACACCTTCGTTGATTGACAAGATCTCTATGCTTCAAAGAGACGATGTGTTTATTCAGAAGATGATCAAGAGGATTCAGGAAGGCGAACACCTGAGTTTTCAGATTGATAACAATGGGATTCTGAGGTTAAAAGGCCGATTGTGTGTTCCAAAAATTCCAGAGCTCAGGAGGGAGGTTCTTGATGAATGTCACAAATCTAAGCAGAGCATCCATCCCGGAGTGAGCAAAATGTACAATGACATTAAACGTACTTTCTGGTGGAAATCGATGAAAAGGGACATTTCCTTATATGTTAGCAGGTGCACCACTTGTCAGCGAGTCAAAAGCGACCAACAGAAACTAGCTGGACTGTTGCAACCGTTAGCCATTCCAAACGGAAAGTGGGAGCAAATTTCAATGGATTTCATCGATGGTTTGCCCAGAACCACAAAGGGAAATGACAATATTTGGGTGATCGTGGATCGCTTCACGAAGACCGCCCATTTCATACCTATCAAATCAAACAGAACTGCTCAAAGTCTGGCTCAGATTTATTTCAGAGAGATAGTTAGACTACATGGAGTTCCCCTCAGCATAGTCAGTGACAGAGATCCGATCTTTGCTAGTAAATTCTGGGAGGCATTCCAAGCAGAAATGGGAACCAAACTGAACTTGAGCACCGCTTATCACCCGCAAACAGATGGCCAAACTGAAAGGGTGAATCGAATACTTGAGGATTTATTGCGGGCTTGTATTATCGATTACAGCGGATCATGGGAAGACTACCTGCATTTAGCTGAGTTCTCGTATAACAACAGCTATCAAGCGAGTCTGGGAATGTCACCATTTGAGGCATTATATGATAGGCCGTGCAGATCTCCCGCTTGTTGGATTGAACAGGGTGATAGACTTGTTTTGGGACCTGATATGATTCGCGATGCTTCGGACAAAGTCGACTTAATCAAGAAACGATTACTGGCTGCTCAAAGCCGACAGAAGAGTTATGCGGATCCGAAAAGAAGAGATGTGTCATTCGCTGTTGGCGACTATGTATATTTGAAAGTATCTCCAATGAAGGGAGTAGTCAGATTCAGTAAAGGTGGAAAGTTGGTGCCCAGATTTATTGGTCCATTCCCTATTCTAGAACGAATTGGGACTCTTGCTTATCGAGTTCAATTGCCTGACTGGTTGCCTGGCGTACATAATGTATTTCATGTGTCTCAACTCCGCAGACATGTTCATGATCCAGATCTGATAGAGGATGAATTAAATCAGCAAGTCATGGACATTACTCCAGAATTGAAGGTGAGAAGAGAGCCCATTAAGATCGTTGGCAAAGAAACCAGGGAGCTCAGGAACAAGAAAATTCACTTAGTCAAAGTGAGGTGGAGTAGTGATCCTCAAGACTGTACTTGGGAAACTGAGGAAAGCATCAAGAAGGCTTATCCTAAGTGCAGAGTGGATCTCTCCGATTAACTCTGGTGTAAGGTACATTTACCATATTTTACATTTCAGTATTGTTTTCCACTTCACTATTGTTTGCACACCTTATTATTGTTTTCACACTTCACTATGATTTTATTGATTGATGGTTGTGTTGAGTGATTATTAGTTCAACTAATAAATATTTATGACGATAAAAATACCATTTTACCGTGTATACGAAGTATTAAAAATAACCGTGAGTTGAAATAAACCTTTGATTGCTAAAAATATTATTTTAGCTCAGTTTTGCACATATATATATTATGCTGAACAGGGAAATGGATTAGCTGTTGAGTAAAGAATTTATTTGCGTGCCCGACAAATAGGTAAAACTTAATGAGTTGGCTACGCAATTTTATTATTATATCAACTCCTGTGAATGCCATTGGATGCGGATTGCTGGTTGTTCTGTGTGTAATTATAAAACGTCGCCATAGGATAGTAACAATTAATTTTGAACTACATTTACATAGCATACTTCATCATATACCACATAAACACTTGGAGTTTATGTGACGAGGTTGAAGATTTACCATACAGGCGAGAGGCTTGTATGGCGATGACTACATTTTAGGTTGAACCGAAGACTGAAAACCCCACACGGGTCTAGAGAAGACAATGAGCACGTCTCTTTAGCTGGTAAAGCACAAAAAAAATCTCTTTGGAGGGAGACGAGAATTTATTCTCTTGAGCTTTTAATACACGCTCCCTCTTTGACACTAGAATAAAGCACAAAACAAAAATCTCTTTGGAGGGCGACGAGAATTTATTCTCTTGAGCTTTTAATACACGCTCCCCCTTTGACACTAGGATACACCATGATAAATATGGACTGTATAAAATATAAAGGTAAATTTACCAGATTAATAAAAACCCCACACGGGTCTGGAGTGGACAATAAACACGTCGCTCTAGTTGTTAAGGCACAAAACCTCTTTGTAGGGTGACGAGAATTTATTCTCGGGAGTTTTAATACACACTCACCCTATGAACACTAAAATATATGTCACTATAAATATGAGTATGCATTTTAGGATTTATTGGGTACCTAATACGGCCCAATAAACGTCCAAACTCCACACCGTACAAGAGAAACTATGGCGAAATTTTTCAAAAATTTAGGGTGTTAGCCAAATTTTTGAAGAATTAGAAATTCTTAGAAACTGAAAAGTTGAAGAATGAAAGCCAGAATGTAAGTGGAGTTGGTTAGTGAAACAACGTTCAGCCTTATTCCTTTTCGAGGACGAAAAGATTTTAAGTGGAGGAGAATGTAACAACCCGGAAAATCTGAACCAGTTTAAAATTTTTAATTTGGCTATTTTTAATGAATTTTGAAATATAAACAAGGCCTGAAGTGGCGCGGCAGTTCGAAAATTTGAATTCAAACTTTGACTGAATGTACAGGATGCAAAATAAATCGGATTTCAGCGAAACAAGAAATATTTAAATCTGTTTGAGAATATCTTTCCAACGATTCTGAAAGATCGAAATTTCATAGCAGAAATCAAAAGTTATGGCAAAATCAATTTTCAGAAAGGTCGTTGTGAAATTAATATAGCCCTTGAAAATAGCGATTTTGCAAACGACCTCAGATTTCGACGAAACCACTTTTGTTGGAACCGGAATGTCGATTTATTGCTAAGTCTAATTTTTCGTAATTTTTCGAATCAATATGTGAGCGTGGCAAAGGAAAACGCGTTTGACCAGTTTCAGTTAAATTGGATCGACCAGAAAATGGCCATTTTACAAACGATCTCAGAATTCAACGAAATCAGTTTTGTTAGGACCGTATCGTCGATACGAAGCTAGAAAATATTTTTTTGGAATTTTTCGTATCAGTATGTGGCCCCGGCGATTTAAAATGTACGTTCAAATCGAATATTGAATGTTTTATATTGTAATTTGAAGAATAACTGACTGTAACAGTCGAATTGGCCTACGAAACATATCCCATTGTGTCCGGGATGGGGGTAAAATGCTAGGGATGACAGTCGTTGGGTTTGATTTCGAGTTCGTATGTGAAAACCCTAATTTTCTGAATATTATATAAACCGGCCAATCAGAAAATTTATATTCATTATAAAAAATAAATAAAAACCCACCGAAAACCCCTTTTTCCCTCTGGACCGACGATCGACGTCTTCGCCCCTTCCAACCCATTTTCCGATCGCCTCCGACCCCTTCAGGCGCTGCCACCACCGGCAATCGCTCCACCTCCCCGTCCTCTTCAAATCCGACCACCCCAACGCCAGCCCCGTCACCTCCATCGCCAGATCGAGACCCACGAAATCGCGACCTTCCTGACGCCGCCACGGCCAGATCCGGCCACTGACCACCGCCAAACCCACCTGCGCCGACTCCCCTCTCTCCCCTCTTCCACGTCATCACCTCAGATCGTCCCCCAGCAGCGCGGTTCTCGAGAAAAACCCCAAACCCTAGTTTGAACGTGAATAAAGGTGAAACCTTTATATGTTTTAAACACTCTATAGCGTTGCAAAGCTTTGAAAAATCATATCTTGTTCGTTCCTTAACGAAATTCGATGAAACAGGAGACACCGGGACCGTGGCGACGTTCTCTACATTCTAGTGAAGACCGGATATTTTTCTGAGCTCGTATCAATTTTTAGCAAAGCGACAAACCATTGTGAGAACTCTAAATTCAAAAGCGAGTTGTACATGTGATGTATAAAATATATAAGCGAAGTATGAGTTGTATATGCGTTGTACACCTCAAGTGCACGTGTTGTATGAGTTATATGAGCGATGTATAAATTATACATGTGATGTATGAATCATATATGCGATGGAATGGAAATAAAAATATATTATATTATATATATATATAAATACGCCCCTCGTCCACAAACCATGGACGATATTTATTGATTGTGATTGTGTGAAAATTTGGTTGATGCGAATGGTTGAATATTATTGTTTGTGGTTGATATTGATTGATCGTGGTTGAAAAATACCCGATAGTGGTTGAAAAATACCCATGTGAGTTGAGAGTGAATATTTTGGGTTGATACCACACAGGATTAGTTTGTGGTTGAGAGTGAATACTTTGGTTGAAACCGCATAGATTTAGTTTGTGGTAACGAAATGAAATGAAAAATATATACATGCCGCCTGTGTGCGAACTAGAATGCATGATCTCCACTGTCAAGTATCGCCAGGTACTAGGTTAGCGCGAGGAGCCATCTATAGGGTGGTGCCGGGTTCTTTACCCTGCCGTTATGCTGCCGAAATTTCCTGAAATATTTGTGTGTTTGAATTATTTTCATATGTTGCCATTTATTCATGTGTTGATAATTTATCCCTGATAGAAATAAATTGCTTAGATAATAAAAATCACCTCTTTATCATGTATATGAGTCGCTAAAAATTTCCATATATAGAATTAAGGACAGTGGAGATAAAAATCACATTTATATCAAATATATGAAGTGTTAAAATATTCATGTGTTGAAATAAACATTAGTGGGTTAAAAATATTATTTTTAACACTTATATAAAAAGAAAATGGCTTAGAAATTAGCGAATGAATTATATATATATATATATATATAAATATAAATTAATATAAAACGAATTAAGGCTCTGCAGTTCGCGTTTTGAAATCTTAACTTCAAACGATTATACCGAGAGATCCGACCGTCGGATTTTCTCGAAACTGGAACCGTTGGATCCGCCTTGAAAAATTCTTTCCAACGATATAAACTTTGTAAAGATCCAACGGTTAAATTTTCAGATATGTGTAAATCAAATTTAGAGAAAAACAGCGCTATGGCCTCGTTATGGCCTGAAGCGTCGTTTAATTAAAACGAGCTATTTTTAAATAAATAAAAATAGCGAAAAATCGTTATAAAATATTATTAGCGACATGGAATGGAAATAAATCGAATTTACTTGGTTTGTTGAATGTTCTGATGGTTGAATGTGTTTTGACACGAGAAATACATTAATGAACTGAACCAGTATATGTTTTGAACTGTGATTCAAAAAGAGATTAAAGAATAAATTTAAAATAATTTATCTTTGATAAAATTAATGGGAACATTTCCCTAAGTATATAAAATCTAGAAGCTAGCTGGAAACGAGCTAAGACGGATGATTCTTTCGGTATTGATCTGATGTTGGTTTCGGCCTTCGGGGTTAATACAAAGGGAATCGTTCTCTGGTTAATTTACAGATGGAGTCTAATTAAGGTGTATTTATAACAATAGTTATTATATACGCGAGTTATTCGGAAAGACCGGGTTTATACTAATTCTGAATAACTGATCGACGATATGAAGTCGAAGATGAAGACGATGGTTGAAGACCGGGAGTCTTCACGTCGTTTGGTCAATTGCTGATATCTTGATTGGGAGGCATCCCAAGAAGATGGAAAATGCAGTGGTTGTCCATACGTACTTGAAAAGCGACCGGATATGCGAGGTATATAGTGCCTCCGGTTTCGTTCAGACCCAGAACGGACTTGTAAATGGATGTGTGTCAGACGTTGTGTATCGACGACGCGACATGCAAAGATGCAGTGATCAAGGCTTTTGTTGCAAAGCAGAGTCTTGTGGTTGATGACCGTTGATTCGCGAGCCTCACACCCCGGTATGAACCAGAAACGGGAGAAAGAACTCAGGGAGGACATGCGTCTCTTTCTGTAAATTAGTTAGAGAACGATCTCCTAAGTATTAACCCCGAAGGCCGAAACCAACATTAGACCAACACTCAGGAAACCACTCATCTTAGCTCGTTTACAGTTAGTTTCTAATTTTATATATAATCATAAGTATCAATCCTAGACGGCATGGGTACCATTATATCATGTCGCCATACTAGTAATACAATCAAAACCGCACATGTCGTATTGGAAGTTTGGATTTCCATCATGAACCAAGGCTAGGGGCAAGATCCTTACCGTCTTCGAGACAATCTAGTCCATGTCTCAGGGTCAGAGCGCATCGACCCTCGGATCGTCAGGGCCGGTCCACCGATGTGAATTAGACGAAATCCTGAACAATACGTCTCCCCACCCTATGGGGCGTAAATGAGCCAAATGACTCCACAACCGAGGCGCCTCGCATTCCAACAACCACATAAGTAAAATGTCGGCCAGTTTTAAGCACCGACACTACCTCTAACTAGAAAGAGACGCATGTTCCCCCTGAGGTCCATCTCCCGTTTCTGGTTCATACCGGGGTGTGAGGCTCGCGAATCAACGGTCATCAACCACAAGACTCTACTTTGCAACAAAAGCCTTGATCACTGCACCTTTGCATGTCGCGTCGTCGATACACAACGTCCGACACACATCCATTTACAAGTCCGTTCTAGGTCTGAACGAAACCGGAGGCACTATATACCTCGCATATCCGGTTGATCTCCAAGTACGTCTGGACAACCACTGCTTTTTCCATCTTCTTGGGATGCCTCCCAATCAAGATATCAGCAATCAACCAGACGACGTGAAGACTCCCGGTCTTCAACTATCGTCTTCATCTTCGACTTCATATCGTCGATCAGTTATTCAGAATGAGTATAAACCCGGTCTTTCCGAATAACCCGCGTATATAATAACTAGTGTTATAAATACACAATATACTTAGGGAAAGGTTCTCATTAATTTTATCAAAGATAAATTATTTTAAATTTATTCTTTAATCTCTTTTTGAATCACAATTCAAAACATGTACTGGTTCAGTTCATTAATGTATTTCTCGTGTCAAACACATTCAACCATCAGAACATTCAACAAACCAAGTAAATTCGATTTATTTCCATTCCATGTCGTTAATAATATTTTATAACGATTTTTCGCTATTTTTATTTATTTAAAAATAGCTCGTTTTAACTAAACGACGCTTCAGGCCATAACGCGGCCATGGCGCTGTTTTTCTCTAAATTTGATTTACACAAATTTGAAAATTTAACCGTTGGATTTTTTCAAAGTTTATATCATTGGAAAGAATTTTTCAAGGCGGATCCAACGGTTCCAGTTTCGAGAAAATCCGACGATCGGATCTCTCGATATAATCGTTTGAAGTTAAGATTTCAAAACGCGAACTGCAGGGCCTTAATTCGTTTTATATTAATTTATATTTATATATATATATATATATAAATATAATTCGTTCGCTAATTTCTAAACCATTTTCTGTTTATATAAGTGTTAAAAATAATATTTTTAACCCACTAATGTTTATTTCAACACATGAATATTTTAACACTTCATATATTTGGTATAAATGTGATTTTTATCTCCACTGTCCTTATTTCTATATATGGATATTTTTAGCGACTCATATACATGATAAAGAGGTGATTTTTATTATCTAAGCAATTTATTTCTATCAAGGATAAATTATCAACACATGAATAAATGGAAACATATGAAAATATTTCAAACACACAAATATTTCAGGAAATTTCTGCAGCATAACGGCAGGGTAAAGAACCCGACACCACCCTATAGATGGCTCCTCGCGCTAACCTAGTACCTGGCGATACTTGACAGTGGAGATCATGCATTCTAGTTCGCACGCAGGCGGCATGTATATTTTTCATTTCATTTCATTACCACAAACTAATCCTATGTGGTTTCAACCAAAGTATTCACTCTCAACCACAAACTAATCCTGTGTGGTATCAACCCAAAATATTCACTCTCAACTCACATGGGTATTTTTCAACCCCTATCGGGTATTTTTCAACCACGATCAATCAATATCAACCACAAACAATAATACCCAACCATTCGCATCAACCAAATTTCACACAATCACAATCAATAAATATCGTCCATGGTTTGTGGACGAGGGGCGTATTTATATATATATATATATATATATATATATATATAATATAATATATTTTTATTTCCATTCCATCGCATATATGATTTATACATCACATGTATAATTTATACATCGCTCATATAACTCATACAACACGTGTACTTGAGGTGTACAACACATGTACAACTCATACTTCGCTTATATATTTTATACATCACATGTACAACTCGCTTTTGAATTTAGAGTTCTCACCTAGGTTTGTCGCTTCGCTAAAAATCAATACGAGGTCAGAAAAATCCGCGGTCTCTTCTAGAATGTAGAGAGCTCGCCACGGTCCCGATGTCTCCTGTTTCATCAAATTTCGTTAAGAAATGAACAAGATATGATTTTTCAAAGATTTGCAACACTTAAAAGTGTTAAAACCAGTTTGGATTAAATAACCAGTATACCTCGCTTTACTGTTCAGATCTAGGTCTGGATTTTTCGCTCGATCCGTGAATTGTTGTCTCGATCAGGAAGTTGGACGTCGACGAGGGGGGAGAGAGCTCCACGGCGCCAATGGCCAAGCCCAGATCGACGGCCTGGTGAGCGAGATCCGGCTCCTCGAACGACGCTGATTCTCGAGCCCGGTTCTCGACGCTGGCGCCACTAGGAGAGGCGGGACTGGTCTAGATCGGAAGAGGAAGAGATGGCCTTTGGAGATCGGGTGGTGGCGCGCGTCAGAGATGAACGGGGACGCCGGAAAAAGCTTGGGAAGGGGCGGAGGTTATTTCCGTCGATAGCAGGTAGGAGAGAGAGGCGGGTTTGACTAGGTCAGAAGAAGTGAGAGAGAGAGAGGAGTGGATTGGCCCTTATAATTTATTTTTAAATTATTTTAAATTCAAAAATATCTTCTTATCCAAACGAACACCAATTCCAACCCAACGACTGTTGCCCCTAGCGTTTTACCCCCATCCCGGACACAATGGGATATGTTTCGTAAGCCATTTCGACTGTTACAGTCAGTTATTCTTCAAATTAAAATATAAAACATTTAATTTCAGTTTTAAACGTACATTTTAATTTGCCGGGGCCACGTACTGATATAGAAAATTCCAAAAAAATTATTTCTAGCTTCGTATCGACGATACGGTCCTAACAAAACTGATTTCGTTGAATTCTGAGAATGTTTGTAAAATGGCCATTTTCTGGTCGAACCAATTCAACTTGAACTGGTCAAACGCGTTTTCCTTTGCCACGCTCACATATTGATTCGAAAAATTACGGAAAATTAGACTTCGCAATAAAACGACATTCCGGTTCCAACAAAAGTGGTTTCGTCGAAATCCGAGGTCGTTTGCAAAATCACTATTTTCAAGGGCTATATTAATTTCACAGCGACCTTTCTGAAAATTGATTTGGCCATAACTTTTGAATTCTGATATGAAATTTTGATCTTTCAGATTCGTTGGAAAGATATTCCCAAACAGATTTAAATATTTCTTGTTTCGCTGAAATCCAACTTATTTTGCATCCTGTACATTCATTCAAAGTTGGAATTCAAATTTTCGAACTGCCGCGCCACTTCTGGCCTTGTTTATATTTCAAAATTCATTAAAAATAGCCAAATTAAAAATTTTAAACTGGTTCAGATTTTCCGGGTTGTTACATTCTCCCCCACTTAAAATCTTTTCGTCCTCGAAAAGGAATAAGGCTGAACGTTGTTTCACTAACCAACTCCACTTACATTCTGGCTTTCATTCTTCAACTTTTCAGTTTCTAAGAATTTCTAATTCTTCAAAAATTTGGCTAACACCCTAAATTTTTGAAAAATTTCGCCATAGTTTCTCTTGTACGGTGTGGAGTTTGGACGTTTATTGGGCCGTATTAGGTACCCAATAAATCCTAAAATGCATACTCATATTTATAGTGACATATATTCTAGTGTTCATAGGGTGAGTGTGTATTAAAACTCCCGAGAATAAATTCTCGCCACCCTACAAAGAGGTTTTGTGCCTTACCAACTAGAGCGACGTGTTTATTGTCTACTCCAGACCCGTGTGGGTTTTTTATTAATCTGGCATTTTTTTCCTTTATATTTTTATACAGTCTATACTTATCGTGGTGTATCCTAGTGTCAAAGGGGGAGCGTGTATTAAAAGCTCAAGAGAATAAATTCTCGTCGCCCTCCAAAGAGATTTTTGTTTTGTGCTTTATTCTAGTGTCAAAGGGGGAGCGTGTATTAAAAGCTCAAGAGTATAAATTCTCATCGCCCTCCAAAGAGATTTTTGTTTTGTGCTTTACCAGCTAAAGAGACGTGCTCATTGTCTCTCTAGACCCGTGTGGGGTTTTCAGTCTTCGGTTCAACCTAAAATGTAGTCATCGCCATACAAGTCTCTTACTTGTTTGGTCTCGCCGCCAGCACCATCGCGCGCGCGCCTCCCCTCGCGCCACCCTTCCACCTCCGACCTCCTTCTCTCCTTTCCCCCTCTCTCCGATCAGTCCTCCGGCCCCCTCCATCGCTCCACTTCTCCGCCGCTTTATACGCCCAGCCACGCCGCCAAAGGGGGACCCGCCACCGAGATAACCCCCAACCGAGCATCCTCCTCCCCAACTGACGCAGCAGCGACGCCCCACCTCCACCCCCTCTTCTAATTTAAAACCCCAATTGCTTGAAGACCACCGACGCTGAGATGGAACCACTGCCTGCCGCGAACCGCCGCCTCCAGCATCGCCTGACACCGACGCCGACCTCCACAGCGCCACCCACCACCCCCATGACCCTCTAGTTCGAGGGAGAACACCCCCTCCTTTGAAAATGCAATGTAAGCTTTTAATTTTGAATTTATTTATTTTTCTTTGATTCAAAAACTGATTTTTATTGGTATAGAGAATCGAAAACTGATTTTTATACGTGTTGAGAATAAAGATATAATTTTTAAATGATAAAAATAAGATTTTTATATTTAGAATAATAAAAATATGGTTTTTATTTAAGTAGAGTAATAAAAATGTAATCTTTAATATGTAAATAGCGATATAAATGGTCGGATCTTTATGTATAGAATAGCGGCATGATTTTTTATATATAAAGATTTGATCTTTAATCATGTGAAGGTTCGATGTTAAATTATAAAGAGAAGTGATTTTTCTATATGTGACAACGGTATAAAGAAGAGATTTTTATAATGTGTTCAACATGATAAAAATGCTGTTTTTATAGAGTTGGCGAAGTAAAAATATGATTTATATATATATATATATAACAAAATAAAAATCTGATTTTTATTATACGTATAGTGATATAAAAATGTGTTGTTTATACATGTAGTGAATACGGGCGACGAAAGTGACAAGGCGAACACGACGAAGATTTCCTACATATGAAGAGTCGTGGCGTTTGGTTAAGCTTTGGTGAGAACTTCTCACTCTAACTCTTCTTTTCTAGTTATAAATATATACTAGGATGCAGACGGTGTTTAGTAGCACCCGACACCCGTCGTCCACAAACCATGGATGGCTTGTTTGAGTTGTGATGTGAAATTTGGTTGATAATCACGAATGGTTGAATATAAATAATTCGAATGGTTGAATATAAATAATTCGAATGGTTGAATATAAATAATTCGAATGGTTGAATATAAATAATTCGAATGGTTGAATATAAATAATTCGAATGGTTGAAAATGAATAAATTGAATGTTGGTGATTGATCTATTCGTTTGGTTGAATTGGAAATTTATTGAAATTGATATGTGAATGGCGTGGGCCATTATTAGACCGGGGATAAGGCTAGGCCTAGTCCCGTTTCTAGTATAGTGCCGTTATGCCGCCGAAATTTTCTAAAATATATTAGAAAATAAAATATCATTTATATAGTGTAGATGAACCGAATAAATATCTAGAACGATAAAAATCATGTTTTATCGTATATGTGAAGTGAAAACATTCATGTGTTGAATATATGAAGTGAACAATAAAATTTACATTTTATTTTGTATATGAAGTGCTAAAAATCATTCATGTAGTGAATAAATATTTTTGATGATAAAAATATCCTTTTTATCATGTATACAACTTGCTAAAAATACGCTAGTGTGGAATAAATATCTTGAATGATAAAAATACCATTTTTATCATATAAATGACTCGCTAAAAATACACGAGTGTTGAAACAAATATTTGTTTGCTATGAATATTATTTTTAACATGTATATGAACTAAATAAAATAGTCATGCGTTGAAATATATTTTTGTTCACTAAAAATATCATGTTTATACGAAGTATGAAGCGTTAAAAATAACCGTGTGTTGAAATAAATATTTATATGCTAGAAATATTATTCTTAGCCTAGTTGTGCATATATATGAATATACTGAACAGGAGATTGGATTAGCTGTTGAGTAAAGAATTTATTTGCATGCCCGACAAATAGGTAAACCTTAATGAGTTGGCTGCGCAATTTTATTATTATATCAACTCCTGTGAATGCCATTGGATGCGGAGTGCTAGTTGTTCTGTGTGTAATTATAAAACGTCGCCATAGGATAGTAAAACTAAATTTTGAACTACATTTACATAGCATACTTCATCATATACCACATAAACACTTGGAGTTTATGTGACGAGGTTGAAGATTACCATACAAGTAAGAGACTTGTATGGCGATGACTACATTTTAGGTTGAACCGAAGACTAAAAACCCCACACGGGTCTAGAGATGACAATGAGCACGTCTCTTTAGCTGGTAAAGCACAAAACAAAAATCTCTTTGGAGGGCGACGAGAATTTATTCTCTTGAGCTTTTAATACATGCTCCCCCTTTGACACTAGGATACACCACAATAAATATGGACTGTATAAGATATAAAGGTAAATTTGCCAGATTAATAAAAACCCCACACGGGTCTAGAGATGACAATAAGCACGTCTCTCTAGTTGATAAGGTACAAAAATCCTTTGTAGGGAGACGAGAATTTATTCTCTGAGTTTTTTCATACACACTCCCCATGAAACCACTCATCTTAGCTCGTTTATAGTTAGTTTCTAACTTTAAATACAATCATAAATATCAATCCTAGACGGCATGGGTACCATTATATCATGTCGCCATACTAGTAATACAATCAAAACCGCACATGTCGTATTGCAAGTTTGGATTTCTGTCATGAACCAAGGCTAGGGGCAAGATCCTTACCGCTTCGAGACCCTCTAGTCCGCGTCTCAGGGCCAGAACGCATCGACCCTGGATCGTCAGGGCAGGTCCACCGATGTGAATTAAACTAAAATCCTGAACACTACGTCTCCCCGCCCTATGGGGCGTAAATGAGCCAAATGACTCCACATAACCGAGGCCTCGCAATTCCAACAACCACATAAGTGAAATGTCGGCCAGTTTTAAGCACCGACACCACTTCTAACAAGAAAGAGACGCATGTCCTCCCTGATGTCCATCTCCCGTTTCTGGTTCATACCGGGGTGTGAGGCTCGCGAATCAATGGTCCTCAACCACAAGACTCTACTTTGCAACAAAAGCCTTGATCACTTCATCTTTGCATGTCGCGTCGTCGATACACAACGTCCGACACACATCCATTTACAAGTCCGTTCTGGGTCTGAACGAAACCGGAGGCACTATATACCTCGCATATCCGGTCGATTTCCAAGTACGTCTGGACAATCACTGCTTTTTCCATCTTCTTGGGATACCTCCCAATCAAGATATCAGCAATCGAACAAACGACGTGAAGACTCCCGGTCTTCAACCATCGTCTTCATCTTCGACTTCATATCATCGAATCAGTTATTCAGAATGAGTATAAACCCGGTCTTTCCGAATAACTCGCGTATATATATAACGAGTGTTATAAAACACTATATACTTAGGGAAAGGTTCTCATTAATTTTATCAAAGATAAATTATTTTAAATTTATTCTTTAATCTCTTTTTGAATCACAATTCAAAACATGTACTGGTTCAGTTCATTAATGTATTTCTCGTGTCAAACACATTCAACCATCAGAACATTCAACAAACCAAGTAAATTCGATTTATTTCCATTCCATGTCGTTAATAATATTTTATAACGATTTTTCGCTATTTTTATTTATTTAAAAATAGCTCGTTTTAATTAAACGACGCTTCAGGCCATAACGAGGCCATAGCGCTGTTTTTCTCTGAATTTGATTTACACATATCTGAAAATTTAACCGTTGGATCTTTACAAAGTTTATATCGTTGGAAAGAATTTTTCAAGGCAGATCCAACGGTTCCAGTTTCGAGAAAATCCGACGGTCGGATCTCTCGGTATAATCATTTGAAGTTAAGATTTCAAAACGCGAACTGCACGGCCTTAATTCGTTTTATATTAATTTATATATATATATATATATATATAAATATAATTCATTCAACGATTTCTATATCGTTTATACTTCAAAAATTTCACTAACGCCTTAATATTTTGGAAAATTTCGCCATAGTTTCTCTTGTACGGGTGGGCGTTTGGGAGTTTATTGGGCCGTATTAGGTACCCAATAAATCCTAAAAAGCACGCACATATTTATAGTGACATATATTATAGTGTTCATAGGGTGAGTGTGTATTAAAACTCCCGAGAATAAATTCTCGTCACCCTACAAAGAGGTTTTGTGCCTTAACAACTAGAGCGACGTGTTTATTGTCCACTCCAGACCCGTGTGGGGTTTTTATTAATCTGACAAATTTACCATTATAATTTATACAGTCCATACTTATCGTGGTGTATCCTAGTGTCAAAAGGGGAGCGTGTATTAAAAGCTCAAGAGAATAAATTCTCGTCGCCCTCCAAAGAGATTTTTGTTTTGTGCTTTACCAACTAAAGAGACGTGCTCATTGTCATCTCTAGACCCGTGTGGGGTTTTCAGTCTTCGGTTCAACCTAAAATATAGTCATCTCCATACAAGTCTCTTGCTTGTATGGTAATCTTCAACCTCGTCACATAAACTCCAAGTGCTTATGTGGTATATGATGAAGTATACTATCTTCAAGAAGTATGCCATGTAAATGTAGTTCAAAATTAATTGTTACTATCCTGTGGCGACGTTTTATAATTACACACAGAACAACCAGCACTCCGCATCCAATGGCATTCACAGGAGTTGATATAATAATAGAATTGCGCAACCAACTCATTAAGGTTTACCTATTTGTCGGGCACGTAAATAAATTCTTTACTCAACAGCTAATCCATTTCCCTGTTCAGTATATTCATATATATGCACAACTAGGCTAAAAATAATATTTCTAGCATATAAATATTTATTTCAACACACGGTTATTTTTAACACTTCACACTTCGTATAAAAATAATATTTTTGGCGAACAAAAATATATTTCAACGCATGACTATTTTATTTAGTACATATACATGTTAAAAATAATATTCACAGCAAACAAATATTTATTTCAACCCGTGGTTATTTTTAGCGAGTAATTTACGTGATAAAAATGGTATTTTTATCATTCAAGATATTTATTCCACACTAGTGTATTTTTAGAAAGTCATATACGTGATAAAAAGGATATTTTTATGATCAAAAATATTTATTCACTACATGAATGATTTTTAGCACTTCATATACAAAATAAAATGTAAATTTTATTGTTCACTTCATATATTCAACACATGAATGTTTTTAACTTCACATATACGATAAAACATGATTTTTATCGTTATAGATATTTATTCAACACATGAAGATTTTTCCACATCAGAATATTTCAAACACAAACAACCATAATCAACCATTCGCAATAATCAACGATTCGCATTTCATATATATATATATATATATATATATACACCCGTAGTTATACCGGCGTTCGAAAGCCCCGACCCCCCTCTTCAAATCCGACCATCACTCGACCACCCCCGTCCACTCCTCCGCCGAAATCGAGGCCAGGAACCTCCGAACTTCACGCCGTCGTTGCGCCTTCCTCCGGCCACCGTTCAACGTCGAACCACCCTCCGCCAGCTCCTCTCTCTCCCCTCTTCGACATCACCACTTCTGATCGACGCCCAGGTGCACGGATTTCGAGGAAAATTCGAACCCTAGTTCGAACAGTTAATAAAGGTGCGACCTTTATATCTCTGAGCTAATTTTAAACACTTTTAAGTGTTACAAAACTTTGAAAAATCGTATCTTTGTGCTACGTTAACGAAATTCGATGAAACAGGAGACATCGTGACCGCAAGGAGGCTCTCTACATTCTAGAAGAGACCGCGGATTTTTCTGACCTCGTATTGATTTTTAGCGAAGCGACAAACCAATGTGAGAACTCTAAATTCAAATGCGAGTTGTACATGTGATGTATAAAATATATAAGCAGAGTATAAGTTGTATACGCGTTGTACACCTCAAGTACATGTGTTGTATGAGTTATATGAGCGATGTATAAAATATACATGTGATGTATGAATCATATATGCGATGGAATGAAAATAAAATATATTATTATATATATATATATAAATACGCCCCTCGTCCACAAACCATGGACGATATTTATTGTTTGAGTTGTGATGTGAAAATATATATATGAATGCGAATGGTAAATATATATATGAATGCGAATGGTAAATATATATATGAATGCGAATGGTAAATATATATATGAATGCGAATGGTAAATATATATATGAATGCGGATGGTAAGTATATATATGAATGCGAATGGTTGAAAAACAAATAAAGCGAATGGTTGAATATTATTGTTTGTGGTTGATACTGATTGATCGTGGTTGAAAAATACCCGATAGTGATTGAAATATACTCGCTTGTGATTGAAAAATACCCTTTGGTGATTGTGAATAATTATTTGGTTGAAACTATATACAAGTGTGAAACCGTATTCATGTGTTGAGAAAATATATTCATGTGTTGAAGAATAACAGTGTATAAAATAAATCCATATAACAATAAAAATTAACACTTTTCTCACAAGTACAAAGTAAATAAAATTCATGTATGGAGTGCATTCGTGTGTTGAATAGAAATTCATTCGTTGAATAGAAATTCATGTGTGGAATGGCATTCGTGGTTAAATAAATAAAAATCACATTTTTATAATATACATGAACTAAATAAAATATTCATATTTTCAAATAAATTGTTTTAACATTAAAAATTACATTTTTATTAAGATACGAACTATATAAAATATCCATGTGTGGAAATATTCATGTGTTGAGTTATTCATGTGTTGGAAAAGGCTCATGTGTTGAATAAAAAAATTGAACAATAAAAATCACATTTTTATTGAAAATATGAAGTGTTGAAAACATTCATGTGTCGAATAAATATTTTTGGTGATAAAAATACCATTTTTATCATGTATATAACTTGCTAAAAATATACAAGTGTTGAATATATGTTGTGAACGATAAAAATATCCCTTTTACCATGTATGTGAAGTGTTAAAAATAACAGTGTGTAGGAGTAAATATTCATTCACTAGAAATATTATTATTAGCCTTGTTCTGCATATATATATATACATGTGTTGAACAGATAAAACAGATTAGCTGTTGAGTAAAGAATTTATTTGTGTGCCCGACAAATAGGTAAGCCTTAATGAGTTGGCTGCGCAATTTTACTATTATATCAACTCCTGTGAATGCCATTGGATGCAGAGTGCTGGTTGTTCTGTGTGTAATTATAAAACGTCGCCATAGGATAGTAACACTTAATTTTGAACCACATTTACATGGCATACTTCTTGAAGATAGAATACTTCATCATATACCACATAAACACTTGGAGTTTATGTGACGAGGTTGAAAATTACCATACAAGTAAGAGACTTGTATGGAGATGACTACATTTTAGGTTGAACCGAAGACTGAAAATCCCACACGGGTCTAGAGATGACAATGAGCACGTCTCTTTAGCTGGTAATGCACAAAACAAAAATCTCTTTGGAGGGCGACGAGAATTTATTCTCTTGAGCTTTTAATACACGCTCCCCCTTTGACACTAGGATACACCACGATAAATATGGACTGTTTAAATTGTAACGATAAATTTGCCAGAGTAATAAAAACCCCACACGGGTCTGGAGTTGACAATAAACACGTCTCTCTAGTTGGTAAGGTACAAAAATCCTTTGTAGGGAGACGAGAATTTATTCTCTGAGTTTTTTCATACACACTCCCCTATGTGCACTAGAATATATCACTATAAATATGTGTGTGCTTTTAAGGATTTATTGGATACTTAATACGGCCCAATAAATTTCCAAACGCCCATCCGTACAAGAGAAACTATGGCGAAATTTTCTGAAATTTAAAGGCGTTAGTGAAATATTTGAAGTGAAAACGAGTTAGAAATCGTCGAATGAATTATATTTATATATATATAAATATAAATTAAATTAAAACGAATTAAGGCCGTGCAGTTCGCGTTTTGAAATCATAACTTCAAACGATTATACCGAAAGATCCGACCATCGGATTTTGACGAAACTGGAAACGTTAGGTTCGTTTTTGAGAGATCTTTCCAACGATATAAATTTTGTTAAGTTCCAACGGTTAGATTTCCAGATATGTGTAAAACAAATTTAGAGAAAAACAGCGCCAGTGCCACGACACGACCTGAAACGTCGTTTAATTAAATAAGGCCATTTTTAAATAAATAAAAATGGCGAAAAATCGTTATAAAATATTATAAGTGATATGGTGTGAAAATAAACCAACTTGGCTGGGTTTGCTTGATATGTGACGGTTGAGTGTGTTCGATATGAAAACTACACTAATAAACTGAAATATGATTATCGAATAACTTAACCGTAGAAGGAATCGATTTGAATTCCATATATAAACGTGAATTATTTGAAAAGGCCGAGTTAACTCTCATTTCAAATAATTGATCGACGTGTAAGGTCGAAGATATGAAGACGGTGCAAGACCGAGGATCTTCACATCGAATGGATGGCTGCAGATGCCTTTGATAGGAGTTGCTGCCTTGAAGGGGTTACAGTGGTGGTTGTCCAGACGTACTTGTTGATCGTTCGGATGTGCGAGGGCCTCTCTTCTGCATTGGACATGTGGGAAGAGGAATAAGGTACCTCCGGTTTCGTTCAGACCCAGGACGGACTTGTAAATGGATTGCATGTTTGACATTGGATTTTGTTCTGTGCTGATTGATCTCTATTAAATATATATCTGTTTGGCGGCGGAGAATTTATTCTCTTGCCTAACGCCCTTCTCTGAGACGTATGAGCTCAGAGGTTATATATCGATGGAAATCAGTCGCATGGAGTGGATTGCCTGTGTGGCACGCCTAAGTGGCATATGATCAAGGCTTCTGTTGCAAAGCAAAGTCTTGTGGTGATGATCAGAGCCCGGTCTAAGTGGCCAAGCTCTGTGTATAACGTTGATTCGCGAGCCTCACATCCCAGTGTGAACCAGAATCGGGAGAAGGACTCAGGGGGGTATGCGTCTCTTTCTAGTTAGAGGTGGTGTCGGTGCTTAAACTGGCTGACATTTATATTATTATTTTCACCTATGTGGTTGTTGGAATGCGAGGCGCCTCGGATTTGGAGTCATAGAACTCATTTACGCCGCATAGGGCGGGGAGACGTAGTGCTTAGCGTTTTATTTAATCCACATCGGGTGGAGCGCCCCTGATGATCCAAGGGTGCAGTTGCGGCTGTGTCCTGAGACGCGGACTAGAGGGTCTCGAAATCGGTGAGGATCTTGCCCCTAGCCTTGGTTCACAGATGGAAATCCAAACTTCCAACACGACATGTGCGGTTTTGATTGTATATATATATTTGGCGACATGATATAATGGTACCCATGCCGTCTATGATTAATATTTATGATTGAATATAAAATCAGAAACGGTGTGGGGTTTTCAGTCTTCGGTTCAACCTAAAATGTAGTCATCGCCATACAAGTCTCTTACTTGTATGGTAATCTTCAACCTCGTCACATAAGCTCCAAGTGCTTACGTGGTATATGATGAAGTATGCTATCTTCAAGAAGTATGCCATGTAAATGTAGTTCAAAATTAATTGTTACTATCCTGTGGCGACGTTTTATAATTACACACAGTACAACCAGCACTCCGCATCCAATGTCATTCACAGGAGTTGATATAATAATAAAATTGCGCAGCCAACTCATTAAGGTTTACCTATTTGTCGGGCACGCAAATAAATTCTTTACTCAACAGCTAATCCATTCTCCTGTTTAGTATATAATATATATGTGCAAAACTGAGCTAAAAATAATATTTCTAGCATATAAATATTTATTTCAACACACGGTTATTTTTAGTGGTTTGTATATGTGATGAAAATGTGATTTTTATCGTTTATATAATTTATTCAACACATGAGTATATTTTTCCACATCAGAATATTTCAAACACAAACAACCATAATCAACCATTCTCAATAATCAACCATTCGCAGTTATCAACCATTCGCATTATTCATATTCAACCATTCGCATCTCATATATATTTACCATTCGCATTATTCATATATATTTACCATTCGCATTATTCATATTCAACCATTCGCATCTCATATATATTTACCATTCACATCTCATATATATTTACCATTCGCATTATTCATATATATTTACCATTCGCATTATTCATATATATTTACCATTCACATTATTCATATTCAACCATTCGCATCTCATATATATTTTCTTTACAACGAATATATTTATTATATACATCGCATATCACAACACAATACAATCAAACAAGTCGTCCATGGTCTGTGGACGACGGGGAACAGTTCATATATGCAGTGAAAAAATAAATAACTGTACAGAAAATTTTAGTGAGAGAATTCTCACATTGGGATCCACTCCGTCAGTTTTATCTGAATTTCTGTTCTGTTCAATTCTGAATTTGCCTAAATTTGAAAACAGCTCCATTTCCATCTTAGCCAATTCCATGTTGTAGATTTCGTTGTCACGATCGCAACACAACTTGTTTTACTGAATTCCGAGCTCGTATGAAGAAAATACAGCATTTTATACATTCGATTACATTAATTAATTAATTAATTAATTAACACTAAATAATCACCCTAATCACCTTCTTCTTCGTTCAGAAACTCCAGGCCGTCTTCGAACTAAACAAGCGATCTAGGGCTAGAAATTGTACGCCCCACATGAAGATGGAAGACGATCAGACCCCATGTCCCTGCTCGGCTTCGGATGCGCCTCCTCTGGACGGAGTTGGGGCCCAGTCGACGGCCTCCTCGAGCCTCGAGGCGCGTGCGAACGACAGGGCTTCAAGCCCAAAAATCGAGCAAACCAGGGAACGATACCTCATCAAAACCGTCTAGATTTATAGCTCGTGGAACCACCTACTATTTTCGTTTGTGTTGGTAGAGTAATTTGTTTTGAATCGTGAGGAATTTGAGGGGAAAAAATCGCTCCTTTCAGCCGTTGAACTGATGAACGCGGTGGCCTCTATTTGGGGATTAGGGTTTTAGAGTGGCACCCCCCTTTATAGAAAATATTTTATTATTTTAATTCCAAAAATAGCCTAGTGTTGATACGAACTCGAAATCAAACCCAACGACTGTCGTCCCTAGCGTTTTAACCCCATCCCGGACACAATGGGATATGTCTCGTTGTCCAATTCGACTGTTACAGTCAGTTATTCCTCAAATTAAAATATAAAACATTCAATATTCGATTTGAATGTACATTTTAATTCGCCGGGGACACATACTGATACGAAAAATTCCAGAAAAATTATTTCTAGCTTCGTATCGACGATACGGTCCTAACCAAACTAATTTCGTCGAATTCTGAGACAGTTTGTAAAATGGTCATTTTCTGGTGAACGAAAGACTCATCAGAGATTGGATTAGTAATATCCAAAAGGAATACTCATTAGAGACAGGATCAGCAGTATCCTAGAATGAGAAAACTCGTTAGAAATGGGGTTAGTAATGCCCTAGAACGAGTTGAGAGTGTCAAGTCCACGAGTAACGTATTTGAGATTATATATATAATCTGGTAGTAGAAAATCTGAATTTTAAGTATATATATAGGAAAAGTTATAAATATATATACATTTGAAAAGCTAATCAACAAATTGATTGATGATTGTGTTGTGTGATTATTAGTTCAACTAATAAAATAATTGAAACTAATAAATGAAATGAAATTTGAGTTGGTTAATTAAACAACTATTAGCTTCGTTCCTTTTCGGGGACGAAAAGTGTTAAGTGGGGGAGAATGTAACAACCCGGAAAATCTGAGCCAGTTTAAAATTTTTAATTTGGCTATTTTAGTGAATTTAGAATATTTAAAAATGATTTATTTCGAATAATAACGATTAAAAGGTTAATTGAATCGAAGTAAGAATATAAATATTTATTTTAAATATAAATAAGGCCTGAAATGGCATGACAGTTTTAAAATTTGAATTCAAACTTTGACTGAATGTACATGATTTAAAATTAATCGGATTTCAGCGAAACAAGAGATATTTAAATCTGTTTGAGAATATCTTTCTAACGAATCTGAAAATTCGAAATTTCATATCCGAAATCAAAAGTTATGGCCAAATCAATTTTTAGAAAGGTCGTTGTGAAATTAATATAGCCCTTGAAAATAGCGATTTTGCAAACGACCTCGGATTTCGACGAAACCACTTTTGTTGAAACCAGAATGTCGATTTATTGCTAAGTCTAATTTTTCATAATTTTTCGAATCAATATGTGAGCGTGGCAAAGGAAAAACGCGTTTGACCAGTTTCAGTTAAATTGGATCGACCAGAAAATGGCCATTTTACAAACGGTCTCAGAATTCGACGAAATCAGTTTTGTTAGGACCGTATCGTCGATACGAAGCTAGAAATAATTTTTCTGGAATTTTTCGTATCAGTATGTGGCCCCGGCAAATTAAAATATACGTTTAAAACTGAAATTAAATGGTTTATACTTTAATTTGAAGAATAACTGACTCTAACAGTCGAATTGGCCAACGAAACATATCCCATTGTGTCCGGGATGGGGGTAAAACGCTAGAGACGACAGTCGTTGGGTTTGAATTGGTGTTCGTATGTGACGGGGGGTATTTTCGGAATTTTAGAATTAATAAATATATAAAAAAAACCTCATTGGCCATTCATTATTCACGGTCAACGTTCTTCCCCGAAACCCCTTCAGCGATTGGCGGAAATTGTCCCCACCTTCTCCTTCTTTTTCTCCTCCAATTCTCAATGAAATCGAGCGTGCTTGGGTGGGTTTTGAAGATCTCGGAACAAGCTTTAAATCCATACCCATTTCAAGATTTCTTGTTTGGTATCTGGCCCGAATCGCCCCCCTCAACCTTCGCCGTTCGGAGCTCCCTCCCGCCTCCGATCTGCACGCGAGCTCACCAGTGAGGGGTGGCGCAGGTGCCCCTTTCCAGGCCCGACGTCGTGGTGAAGACGGATCGGCTTCATACTTCGCGGATTTGAAATTAAATCGAAACCTATTTTCGAACAAAAGGCTGAGGTAATCGGCTTTGAATATTTTCAACTGTTTTAACACTTAAGAGCATTGCGAATCTTCTAAAAATCATATCTTTTTGATGCGAGGTCGAAATCCAGTGAAACAAGAGACGTCGGGACCGTGGCGACGTCCTCTACATTCTGGAAGAGATCGGATATTTTTCTAAGCCTTCTACGATTTTTGGTGACAGGACAAACCAATGTGAGAAATCCGAATTCAAATACGAATGGAATGACGATGTATAAATTATACTGTCGATGTATGAGTTATATAAGCATTGTACACCTCATGTATAAGCGTTGTATAAGTTGTATGTGTGATGTATAAGTTATATATACGTTGTAAAAATTATATATGTGTTGAAATGAAAGTGAGAACTCTAAATTCAAATGCGAGTTGTACATGTGATGTATAATCGATATAAGCGAAGTATGAGTTGTATATGCGTTGTATACCTCATGTACACGTGTTGTATGAGTTATATGAGCGATGTATAAATTATACATGTGATGTATAAATCATATATGCGATGGAATGGAAATAAAAATATATTATTATTATATATATATACGCCCCTCGTCCACAAACCATGGACGATATTTATTGATTGTGTTTGGTGTGAAATTTGGTGAATAATTCGAATGGTTGAAAATAAATAATTCGAATGGTAAATATATATGAACAATGCGAATGGTAAATATATATATAAATACGAACGGAAAATATATATGAAATGCGAATGGTTGATTATGGTTGTTTGTGGTTGAAATATTCTGATGTGGGAAAATATTCGTATGTAGAATAAATATCCAGAATGATAAAAATCACATATATAAACCAATAAAATCTCCGTGTGTTGAATAAATTTCTAGAACGACAAAAATCCCATTTATATCGCTTGAATGAAGTAAATAAAATACGCTAGTGTGGAATAAATATCTTGAATGATAAAAATACCATTTTTATCATATGAATGACTCGCTAAAAATAGACGAGTGTTGAAACAAATATTTGTTTGCTATGAATATTATTTTTAACATGTATATGAACTGAATAAAATAGTCATGCGTTGAAATATATTTTTGTTCGCCAAAAATATTATTTTTATACGAAGTGTGAAGTGTTAAAAATAACCGTGTGTTGAAATAAATATTTATATGCTAGGAATATTATTTTTAGCCTAGTTGTGCATATATATGAATATACTGAACAGGAGAATGGATTAGCTGTTGAGTAAAGAATTTATTTGCGTGCCCGACAAATAGGTAAACCTTAATGAGTTGGCTGCGCAATTTTATTATTATATCAACTCCTGTGAATGCATTGGATGCGGAGTGCTGGTTGTTCTGTGTGTAATTATAAAACGTCGCCATAGGATAGTAACAATTAATTTTGAACTACATTTACATAGCATACTTCATCATATACCACATAAACACTTGGAGTTTATGTGACGAGGTTGAAGATTACCATACAAGTAAGAGACTTGTATGGAGATGACAACATTTTAGGTTGAACCGAAGACTGAAAACCCCACACGGGTCTAGAGATGACAATGAGCACGTCTCTTTAGCTGGTAAAGCACAAAACAAAAATCTCTTTGGAGGGCGACGAGAATTTATTCTCTTGAGCTTTTAATACACGCTCCCCCTTTGACACTAGGATACACCACGATAAATATGGACTATATAAAATATAAAGGTAAATTTGCCAGATTAATAAAAAACCCCACACGGGTCTAGAGATGACAATAAACACGTCACTCTAGTTGATAAGGTACAAAAATCCTTTGTAGGGAGACGAGAATTTATTCTCTGAGTTTTTTTTCATACACACTCCCCTATGTGCACTAGAATATATCACTATAAATATGTGTGTGCTTTTTAGGATTTATTGGGTACCTAATACGGCCCAATAAACTTCCAAACGCCCACCCGTACAAGAGAAACTATGGCGAAATTTTTCAAAATATTAAGGCGTTAGTGAAATTTTTGAAGTATAAACGATATAGAAATCGTTGAATGAATTATATTTATATATATATAAATATAAATTAAATTAAAACGAATTAAGGCCGTGCAGTTCACGTTTTGAAATCTTAACTTCAAATGATTATACCGAGAGATCCGACCATCGGATTTTCTCGAAACTGGAAACGTTGGATCCGCCTTGAAAAATTCTTTCCAACGATATAAAATTTGTCAAGATCCAACGGTTAGATTTTCAGATAAGTGTAAATCAAATTTAGAGAAAAACAGCGCCATGGCCGCGTTATGGCCTGAAGCGTCGTTTAATTAAAACGAGCTATTTTTAAATAAATAAAAATAGCGAAAAATCATTATAAAATATTATTAACGACACGGAATGGAAATAAATCGAATTTACTTGGTTTGTTGAATGTTCTGATGGTTGAATGTGTTTGACACGAGAAATACATTAATGAACTGAACCAGTACATGTTTTGAATTGTGATTCAAAAAGAGATTAAAGAATAAATTTAAAATAATTTATCTTTGATAAAATTTATGAGAACCTTTCCCTAAGTATATTGTGTATTTATAACACTCGTTATTATATAAGCGAGTTATTCGGAAAGACCGGGTTTATACTCATTCTGAATAACTGATTCGACGATATGAAGTCGAAGATGAAGACGATGGTTGAAGACCGGGAGTCTTCACGTCGTATGGTTGATTGCTGATATCTTGATTGGGAGGCATCCCAAGAAGATGGAAAAATCAGTGATTGTCCAGACGTACTTGGAAATCGACCGGATATGCGAGGTATATAGTGCCTCCGGCTTCGTTCAGACCCAGAACGGACTTGTAAATGGATGTGTGTCGGACGTTGTGTATCGACGACGCGATATGCCAAGATGCAGTGATCAAGGCTTTTGTTGCAAAGCGGAGTCTTGTGGTTGATGATCAAAGTTTAGCTTTCGTAGCTAACTTTGTATATAACGTTGATTCGCGAGCCTCACACCCCGGTATGAACCAGAAACGGGAGATGGACATCAGGGAGGACATGCGTCTCTTTCTAGTTAGAAGTGGTGTCGGTGCTTAAAACTGGCCGACATTTCACTTATGTGGTTGTTGGAATTGCGAGGCCTCGGTTATGTGGAGTCATTTGGCTCATTTACGCCCCATAGGGCGGGGAGACGTAGTGTTCAGGATTTTAGTTTAATTCACATCGGTGGACCTGCCTTGACGATCCAGGGTCGATGCGTTCTGGCCCTGAGACGCGGACTAGAGGGTCTCGAAGCGGTAAGGATCTTGCCCCTAGCCTTGGTTCATAACGGAAATCCAAACTTCCAATACGACATGTGCGGTTTTGATTGTATTACTAGTATGGCGACATGATATAATGGTACCCATGCACATGTCGTATTGGATGTTTGGATTTCCATCTGTGAACCGAGGCTAGGGGCAAGATCCTCACCGATTTCGAGACCCTCTAGTCCGCGTCTCAGGATACAGCCGCAACTGCACCCTTGGATCATCAGGGGCGCTCCACCCGATGTGGATTAAATAAAACGCTAAGCACTACGTCTCCCCGCCCTATGGGGCGTAAATGAGCTCTATGACTCCAAATCCGAGGCACCTCGCATTCCAACAACCACGTAGGTGAAAATAATAATATAAATGTCGGCCAGTTTAAGCACCGACACCACCTCTAACTAGAAAGAGACGCATACCCCCCTGAGTCCTTCTCCCGTTTCTGGTTCACACCGGGGTGTGAGGCTCGCGAATCAACGCTATACACAAAGCTTGGCCACGTAGGCCGGGCTTTGATCATCACCACAAGACTTTGCTTTGCAACAGAAGCCTTGATCATATGCCACTTAGGCGTGCCACACAGGCAATCCACTCCATGCGACTGATTTCCATCGATATATAACCTCTGAGCTCGTACGTCTCAGAGAAGGGCGTTAGGCAAGAGAATAAATTCTCCGCCGCCAAACAGATATATATTTAATAGAGATCAATCAGCACAGAACAAAATCCGATGTCAGACACACAATCCATTTACAAGTCCGTCCTGGGTCTGAACGAAACCGGAGGCACCAAATTCCTCGCATATCCGTCCAATCAACACACTCGTCCAAACGGCTACTACTTCAGTCCCTTCACGGTAGCTACTCCAATCAGGAACCTCAGTAACGCCCATCCATCCGATATGAAGATTATCGGTCTTGAACCGTCTTCTTATCCTCGACTTCTAATCGTCGACAAATTATTTGAAATGAGAATTATCTCGGCCTTTTAAAATAATTCACGTATATATATAGTAGAAGTCTAATTGATTCTTTTCATGGTTAATTTATTCGACATCCACATTTCAGCTTATTAGTTTAATTGTCATATCAAACACAATCAACCATCAAATATCAAGCAAACCAAGTAAAATTGGTTTATTTTCACTTCATATCACTTATAATATTTTATAACGATTTTTCGCCATTTTTATTTAATTAAAAATGGCCATATTTAATTAAACGACGTTTCAGGTCGTGTCGTGGCACTGTTTTTCTCTAAATTTGTTTTACACATATCTGGAAATCTAACCGTTGGATCTTAACAAAGTTTATATCGTTGGAAAGATCTCTCAAAAGCGAACCCAACGGTTCCGGTTTCGTGAAAATCTGATGGTCGGATCTTTCGGTATAATCGTTTAAAAGTACGATTTCGAAACGCGAACTGCACGGCCTTAATTCGTTTTAATTTAATTTATATTTATATATATAAATATAATTCATTCGACGATTTCTAACTCGTTTTCACTTCAAATATTTCACTAACGCCTTTAAATTTCCGAAAATTTCGCCATAGTTTCTCTTGTACGGATGGGCGTTTGGAAGTTTATTAGGCCGTATTAGGTACCCAATAAATCCTAAAAAGCATACACATATTTATAGTGATATATTCTAGTGCACATAGGGGAGTGTGTATTAAAAACTCAGAGAATAAATTCTCGTCTCCCTACAAAGGATTTTTGTACCTTATCAACTAGAGGGACGTGTTTATTGTCATCTCTAGACCCGTGTGGGGTTTTTATTAATCTGGCCTTTTACAGTTATATTTTAAACAGTTCATTTACATCGTGGTGTATCCTAGTGTCAAAGGGGGAGCGTGTATTAAAAGCTCAAGAGAATAAATTCTCGTCGCCCTCCAAAGAGATTTTTGTTTTGTGCATTACCAGCTAAAGAGACGTGCTCATTGTCATCTCTAGACCCGTGTGGGATTTTCAGTCTTCGGTTCAACCTAGAATGTAGTCATCGCCATACAAGTCTCTTACTTGTATGGTAATCTTCAACCTCGTCACATAAACTCCAAGTGTTTATGTGGTATATGATGAAGTATTCTATCTTCAAGAAGTATGCCATGTAAATGTGGTTCAAAATTAAGTGTTACTATCCTATGGCGACGTTTTATAATTACACACAGAACAACCAGCACTCCGCATCCAATGGCATTCACAGGAGTTGACATACTAGTAAAATTGCGCAGCTAACACATTAAGGCTTACCTATTTGTCGGGCACAAAAATAAATTCTTTACTCAACTGCTAATCCGTTTTATCTGTTCAACACATGTATATATATATATGCAGAACAAGGCTAATAATAATATTTCTAGTGAATGAATATTTACTCCTACACACTGTTATTTTTAACACTTCACATACATGGTAAAAGGGATATTTTTATCGTTTACAACATATATTCAACACTTGTATATTTTTAGCAAGTTATATACATGATAAAAATGGTATTTTTATCACCAAAAATATTTATTCGACACATGAATGTTTTCAACACTTCATATTCTCAATAAAAATGTGATTTTTATTGTTCAATCTTTTTATTCAACACATGAGCCTTTTCCAACACATGAATAACTCAACACATGAATATTTCCACACATGGATATTTTATATAGTTCGTATCTTAATAAAAATGTAATTTTTAATGTTAAAACAATTTATTTGAAAATATGAATATTTTATTTAGTTCATGTATATTATAAAAATGTGATTTTTATTTATTTCACCACGAATGTCATTCCACACATGAATTTCTATTCAACGAATGAATTTATATTCAACACATGAATGCACTCCATACATGAATTTTATTTACTTTGTACTTGTGAGAAAAGTGTTAATTTGAGGGGGTTGGTTCGGCTTTGGCCGCGAGACTCGAGAGGGTCGTCGTAAAACAAGTGATTGGGGGACCAGTGTGAGCCACGGTGGGTTTTACCTGCTGCTTTGGGTGATGAAGGGATGGTTGCAAAGCCTACCGGATTTCTCCCCGGGTCGTCACACGTGGTATCAGAGCTTTGGTTAACCTTAGCTCAGGAATATAACATATTAATGAACTCGTCAGAGATAGAACCAGTAGTGTTCTAGGGCGAATAACTCATTATAGATAGGATCAGTAAGGTCCTAGAATGAGTATAGCAGAATGAGAAACTCGTTAGAGATGGGGTTAGTAATGCCCTAGAACGAGTTGAGAGTGACAAGTTTATAATTAACGTATTTGTGATTATATATATAATCTGGTATTTGAAAATAGGATTTTTAAGTATATATATAAGTTATATATATTTGAAAAGCTAATCAACTAATTAATTGATGTTTGTGTTGTGTGATTATTAGTTCAACTAATAAAATTATTGAAACTAATGAATAAAATGAAAATTGAGTTGGTTAATTAAACAACTATTAGCTTCGTTCCTTTTCGGGGACGAAAAGTTTTAAGTGGGGGAGATTGTAACAACCCGGAAAATCTGAGCCAGTTAAAAATTTTTAATTTGGCTATTTTAGTGAATTGAAATATTTAAAATGATTTATTTTGAATAATAACGATTAAAATGTTATTTGAATCGAAGTTAGAATATAAATATTTATTTTAAATATAAAACAAGGCCTGAAATGGCCCGGCAGTTTGAAAATTCGAATTCGAACTTTGACTGAATGTACAGGATGCAAAATAAATCGGATTTCAGCGAAACAAGAAATATTTAAATCTGTTTGAAAATATCTTTCTAACGAATCTGAAAAATCGAAATTTCATAGTAAGAATCAAAAGTTATGGCCAAATGAATTTTCAAAAAAGTCGCTGTGTAATTTATATATATTTTAATAATATTAAAGCCCTTAAAAATAGCGATTTTACAAACGGTCTCAGATTTCGACGAAACCAGTTTTGTTGGGACCGTATCGTCACAACATAGCTAGATTAATTTTTCGGGAATTTTTAGAATCAGTTTGTGGCCCCAGCAAATTAAAATGTACGTTCAAAACTGAAATTAAATGTTTTATACTTTAATTTGAAAAATAACTGACTCTAACAGTCGAATTGGCCAACGAGACATATCCCATTGTGTCCGGGATGGGGGTAAAACGCTGGGGGCGACAGTCGTTGTGTTGGAATTGGTGTTCGTTTGGATAAGAAGATTTTTGAATTTAAAATAATTTAAAAATAAAATATAATGGGCCAATCCACTCCTTTCTCTCTCACTTCTTTTGACCGGTCAAAACCCCGCTTCTCTCTCCTGCTCTCGACGGAAATGCTTTTCCGTCCTTCTCTCCTCCTTTACGACCGCGCCACGACGAACCACCGCCCGCCACCACCAGAAATTGTACCCCCTCCTCCTCCTCTTCAAATCCGACCAACCCACTCCCTCCATCGTCGCCCCAATCGAACGCAGCATCTCCACGAAGTTGAAGACTTCGCTGCCGTCGTTCTCCTCCGTTCTGCCACCGCACCCAACGCGACCGCCGGCACCAGAAAGCTGATTCCAAGCTCGTCGACACCGTATAGTCCGATCGACGCAACACCTCACGGATTGGATGAAAATTCGAACCCTAGGTTCGAATGAAGGGTTGAAAGGTACGACTGATTTAGATTTAACTGAAAATAGCGCTTTTAAAAGCGCTATGAAAAGGGATTAACTTTGAAAAATCATATCTTTTTGCTAGGAGGTCGAAATCCAGTGAAACAAGAGACATCGGGACCGTGACGACGTCCTCTACATTCTAGTGAGGACCGGGGATTTTTCTGAGCTTCCTACGATTTTTAGCAAAGCGACAAACCAATGTGAGAACTCTAAATTCAAGTGTGAGTTGTACATGTGATGTATAAACCATATAAGCAGAGTATAAGTTGTATACGCGTTGTACACCTCATGTACATGTGTTGTATGAGTTATATGAGCGATGTATAAATTATACATGTGATGTATAAATCATATATGTGATGAAATGAAAGTGAAATATACTTATATATATATATATATATATATATATATATAAATACGCCCCTCGTCCACAAACCATGGACGATATTTATTGTTTGAGTTGTGATGTGAAAATATATATAGTGCGAATGAAAATATATATGAAATGCGAATGGTTGATTATTGCGAATGGTTGAAAAATAAATAGTCCGAATGGTTGAAAAACAAATAAAGCGAATGGTTGAATATTATTGTTTGTGGTTGACATTGATTGATCGTGGTTGAAAAATACCCGATAGTGGTTGAAATATACCCGCTAGTGGTTGAAAAATACCCTTTGGTGATTGTGTTGAATAAGTTATATAAACGATAAAAATCACATTTTTATCATTTGAATGAACTTCTAAAAATATCTGTGTGTTGAATAAAATATTAGAACGATAAAAATCACATTTTTATCACTTGAGTGAAGTATAGAAAATATTCATTTGTTGAAACTCTATTCTCATGTGTTGAAACCGGATTCATTCGTTGAAACCGTATTCATGTGTTGAGAAAATATATTCATGTGTTGAAAAATAACCACGTATGGAGTAAATTCATACAATGATAAAAATTAACACTTGTATTACAAGTACGAAGTAAATAAAATTCATGTGTAGAGTGCATTCATGTGTGGAATAGAT
The DNA here is from genome assembly GCA_030737875.1 of Allium sativum. Lineage (NCBI taxonomy): Eukaryota > Viridiplantae > Streptophyta > Magnoliopsida > Asparagales > Amaryllidaceae > Allium > Allium sativum. The sequence goes on from CM060913.1 coordinate 315,151,236, forward strand.
ATTCATCCGTTGAATTGATATTCGTGTGTTGAATGACATTCGTGTTATAAATAAAATATTTATAAAATAAAAATCACATCTTTAATATAATATGAACTATATAAAATTGTTTATGTGTTGAAAAATATTCTTTTGTTGAATAAAAAGGTTGAATAATAAAAATTACATTTTATTAAGTAAATGAAGTGCTAAAAATATACATATGTGGAATAAATATTTTTAAGGATAAAAACATCATTTTTATCACGTATGTGACTCGCTAAAAATACACAAGTGTTGAAATAGTCCTTTGTAGGTTAGAAATATTATTTTTAGCTTAGTTTGCACATATATATTATATACTGAACAGGAGAATGGATGAGTTGTTGGGTAAAGAATTTATTTGCGTGCCTGACAAATAGGTAAACCTTAATGAGTTGGCTGCGCAATTTTATTATTATATCAACTCCTGTGAATGCCATTGGATGCAGAGTGCTGGTTGTTCTGTGTGTAATTATAAAACGTCGCCATAGGATAGTAACACTTAATTTTGAACCACATTTACATGGCATACTTCTTGAAGATAGAATACTTCATCATATACCACATAAACACTTGGAGTTTATGTGACGAGGTTGAAGATTACCATACAAGTAAGAGACTTGTATGGCGATGACTACATTTCAGGTTGAACCGAAGACTGAAAACCCCACACGGGTCTAGAGATGACAATGAGCACGTCTCTTTAGCTGGTAAAGCACAAAACAAAAATCTCTTTGGAGGGCAACGAGAATTTATTCTCTTGAGCTTTTAATACACACTCCCCCTTTGACACTAGGATACACCACGATATAAATGAACTGTTTAAAATATAACTGTAAAATGCCAGAGTAATAAAAACCCCACACGGGTCTAGAGATGATAATGAACACGTCTCTCTAGTTGGTAAAGTACAAAAATCCTTTGGAGGGAGACGAGAATTTATTCTCTGAGTTTTTTTATACACACTCCCCTATGTGCACTAGAATATATCACTATAAATATGTGTGTGCTTTTTAGGATTTATTGGGTACCTAATACGGCCCAATAAATTTCCAAACGCCCATCCGTACAAGAGAAACTATGGCGAAATTTTCTGAAATTTAAAGGCGTTAGTGAAATATTTGAAGTTAAAACGAGTTAGAAATCGTCGAATGAATTATATTTATATATATATATATATAAATATAAATTAAATTAAAACGAATTAAGGCCGTGCAGTTCGCATTTTGAAATCGTAACTTTAAACGATTATACCGAAAGATCCGACCATCGGATTTTCACGAAACTAGAACCGTTGGGTTCGCTTTTGAGAGATCTTTCCAACGATATAAACTTTGTTAAGATCCAACGGTTAGATTTCCAGATATGTGTAAAACAAATTTAGAGAAAAACAGCGCCAGTGCTACGACACGACCTGAAACGTCGTTTAATTTAATAAGGCCATTTTTAAATAAATAAAAATGGCGAAAAATCGTTATAAAATATTATAAGTGATATGAAGTGAAAATAAACCAACTTTGCTTGGTTTGCTTGATATTTGATGGTTAATTGTGTTTGACATGAAAATTATACTAAAGAACTGAAACGTGAATGTCGAATAAATAAACTATATAAAGAATTAATTAGGATTCTAATATATATATATATATACGTGAATTATTTGAAAAGGCCGAGATTATTCTCATTTCAAATAATTGATTGAAGATATGAAGTCGAAGGTATGAAGACGGTGCAAGACCAGTGATCTTCACATCGAATGGATTACTACTGATGCCCTGGATCGGTTAGCTCCCAGGAGGGGTTACAGTGGTGGTAGTCCGGACGTACTTGTTGATCGTTCGGATGTGCGAGGACCTCACTCCTGTATTGGACATATGGGAGGCGGAATAAGGTGCCTCCGGTTTCGTTCAGACCCAGGACGGACTTGTAAATGGATTGTGTGTCTGACATTGGATTTTGTTCTGTGCTGGTTGATCTCTATTAAATATATATCGGTTTGGCGGCGGAGAATTTATTCTCTTGCCTAACGCCCATCTCTGAGACGTACGAGCTCAGAGGTTATATATCGATGGAAATCAGTCGCATGGAGTGGATTGCCTGTGTGGCACGCCTAAGTGGCATATGATCAAGGCTTCTGTTGCAAAGCAAAGTCTTGTGGTAATGATCAAAGCACGACCTACGTGGCTAAGCTTTGTGTATAACGTTGATTCGCGAGCCTCACACCCCCGGGTGAACCAAAAACGGGAGAAGGACTCAGGGGGGTATGCGTCTCTTTCTAGTTAGAGGTGGTGTCGGTGCTTAAACTGGCCGACATTTATATTATTATTTTCACCTATGTTGTTGTTGGAATGCGAGGCGCCTCGGATTTGGAGTCATAGAGCTCATTTACGCCCCATAGGGCGGGGAGACGTAGTGCTTAGCGTTTTATTTAATCCACATCGGGTGGAGCGCCCCTGATGATCCAAGGTCACTCGAGCTCTGACCTGAGACTCGGACTAGAGAGCTCGAATTCGGTAAGGATCTTGCCCTTCCAACGAATCTGAAAGATCGAAATTTCATATCAGAAATCAAAAGTTATGGCCAAATCAATTTTCAGAAAGGTCGCTGTGAAATTAATATAGCCCTTGAAAATAGTGATTTTGCAAACGACCTCGGATTTCGACGAAACCACTTTTGTTGGAACCGTAATGTCGTTTTATCGCTAAGTCTAATTTTCCGTAATTTTTCGAATCAATATGTGAGCGTGGCAAAGGAAAACGCGTTTGACCAGTTCAAGTTGAATTGGTTCGACCAGAAAATGGCCATTTTACAAACGGTCTCAGAATTCAACGAAATCAGTTTTGTTAGGACCGTATCGTCGATACGAAGCTAGAAATAATTTTTCTGGAATTTTCTGAATCAGTACGTGGCCCCGACAAATTAAAATGTACGTTTAAAACTGAAATTAAATGTTTTATATTTAATTTGAAGAATAACTGACTGTAACAATCGAAATGGCTTACGAAACATATCCCATTGTGTCCGGGATGGGGGTAAAACGCTAGGGGCAACAGTCGTTGGGTTGGAATTGGTGTTCGTTTGGATAAGAAGATATTTTTGAATTTAAAATAATTTAAAAATAAATTATAAGGGCCAATCCACTCCTCTCTCTCTCTCTCACTTCTTCTGACTTAGTCAAACCCGCCTCTCTCTCGTACCTGCTATCGACGGAAATAACCTCCGCCCCTTCCCAAGCTTTTTCCGGCGTCCCCGTTCATCTCTGACGCGCGCCACCACCCGATCTCCAAAGGCCATCTCTTCCTCTTCCGATCTAGACCAGTCCTGCCTCTCCTAGTGGCGCCAGCGTCGAGAACCGGGCTCGAGAATCAGCGCCGTTCGAGGAGCCGGATCTCGCTCACCAGGCCGTCGATCTGGGCTTGGCCACTGGCGCCGTGGAGCTCTCTCTCCCCTCGTCGACGTCCAACTTCCTGATCGAGACAACAATGCACGGATCGAGCGAAAAATCCAGACCTAGATCTGAACAGTAAAGCGAGGTATACGGGTTATTTAATCTGAACTGGTTTTAACACTTTTAAGTGTTGCAAAGCTTTGAAAAATCATATCTTGTTCGTTTCTTAACGAAATTTGATGAAACAGGAGACATCGGGACCGTGGCGACGCTCTCTATATTCTAGAAGAGACCGCGGATTTTTCTGACCTCGTATTGATTTTTAGCGAAGCGACAAACCTAGGTGAGAACTCTAAATTCAAAAGCGAGTTGTACATGTGATGTATAAAATATATAAGCGAAGTATGAGTTGTATATGCGTTGTACACCTCAAGTACACGTGTTGTATGAGTTATATGAGCGATGTATAAATTATACATGTGATGTATAAATCATATATGCGATGGAATGGAAATAAAAATATATTATATTATATATATATATATAAATACGCCCCTCGTCCACAAACCATGGACGATATTTATTGATTGTGATTGTGTGAAATTTGGTTGATGCGAATGGTTGGGTATTATTGTTTGTGGTTGATATTGATTGATCGTGGTTGAAAAATACCCGATAGGGGTTGAAAAATACCCATGTGAGTTGAGAGTGAATATTTTGGGTTGATACCACACATGATTAGTTTGTGGTTGAGAGTGAATACTTTGGTTGAAACCACATAGGATTAGTTTGTGGTAATGAAATGAAATGAAAAATATACATGCCGCCTACGTGCGAACTAGAATGCATGATCTCCACTGTCAAGTATCGCCAGGTACTAGGTTAGCGCGAGGAGCCATCTATAGGGTGGTGCCGGGTTCTTTACCCTGCCGTTATGCTGCCGAAATTTCCTGAAATATTTGTGTGTTTGAATTATTTTCATATGTTGCCATTTATTCAAGTGTTGATAATTTATCCCTGAGAGAAATAAATTGCTTAGATAATAAAAATCACCTCTTTATCATGTATATGAGTCGCTAAAAATATCCATATATAGAATTAAGGACAGTGGAGATAAAAATCACATTTATACCAAATATATGAAGTGTTAAAATATTCATGTATTGAAATAAACATTAGTGGGTTAAAAATATTATTTTTAACACTTATATAAACAGAAAATGGTTTAGAAATTAGCGAACGAATTATATTTATTTATATATATATATATAAATATAAATTAATATAAAACGAATTAAGGCCCTGCAGTTCGCGTTTTGAAATCTTAACTTCAAACGATTATATCGAGAGATCCGACCGTCGGATTTTCTCGAAACTGGAACCGTTGGATCCGCCTTGAGAAATTCTTTCCAACGATATAAACTTTGAAAAGATCCAACGGTTAAATTTTCAGATATGTGTAAATCAAATTTAGAGAAAAACAGCGCCATGGCCGCGTTATGGCCTGAAGCGTCGTTTAGTTAAAACGAGCTATTTTTAAATAAATAAAAATAGCGAAAAATCGTTTTAAAATATTATTAACGACATGGAATGGAAATAAATCGAATTTACTTGGTTTGTTGAATGTTCTGATGGTTGAATGTGTTTGACACGAGGAATACATTAATGAACTGAACCAGTACATGTTTTGAATTGTGATTCAAAGAGAGATTAAAGAATAAATTTAAAATAATTTATCTTTGATAAAATTAATGAGAACCTTTCCCTAAGTATATTGTGTATTTATAACACTAGTTATTATATACGCGAGTTATTCGGAAAGACCGGGTTTATACTCATTCTGAATAACTGATCGACGATATGAAGTCGAAGATGAAGACGATAGTTGAAGACCGGGAGTCTTCACGTCGTCTGGTTGATTGCTGATATATTGATTGGGAGGCATCCCAAGAAGATGGAAAAAGCAGTGGTTGTCCGGACGTACTTGGAGATCAACCGGATATGCGAGGTATATAGTGCCTCCGGTTTCGTTCAGACCCAGAACGGACTTGTAAATGGATGTGTGTCGGACGTTGTGTATCGACGACGCGACATGCAAAGGTGCAGTGATCAAGGCTTTTGTTGCAAAGCAGAGTCTTGTGGTTGATGACCGTTGATTCGCGAGCCTCACACTCCGGTATGAACCAGAAACGGGAGATGGACCTCAGGGGGAACATGCGTCTCTTTCTAGTTAGAGGTAGTGTCGGTGCTTAAAACTGGCCGACATTTTACTTATGTGGTTGTTGGAATGCGAGGCGCCTCGGTTGTGGAGTCATTTGGCTCATTTACGCCCCATAGGGTGGGGAGACGTATTGTTCAGGATTTCGTCTAATTCACATCGGTGGACCGGCCCTGACGATCCGAGGGTCGATGCGCTCTGACCCTGAGACATGGACTAGATTGTCTCGAAGACGGTAAGGATCTTGCTCCTAGCCTTGGTTCATGACGGAAATCCAAACTTCCAATACGACATGTGCGGTTTTGATTGTATTACTAGTATGGCGACATGATATAATGGTACCCATGCCGTCTAGGATTGATACTTATGATTATATATAAAATTAGAAACTAACTGTAAACGAGCTAAGATGAGTGGTTTCCTGAGTGTTGGTCTGATGTTGGTTTCGGCCTTCGGGGTTAATACTTAGGAGATCGTTCTCTAACTAATTTACACTTGGAGTCTGATTTAGAAAAACAAAAGATTAAATTTCACGTATCAAGCATTCTTTGGCTGTTATAAGGTAAATCCCTATCCTCCGGCTTGTGTTGCATTGTGTGATGGGACCTGGGTCTTATAACAGCTTCATTGTTCTTTATTTTAGCATTGCGCTGTTTTAAATTACTTACTGTTATGCACTGGCAATCACCGGAGAGCTTCAGGTCGCTTGGATGATTACTGACGTCTTGATTGGGAGGCATCCCAAAATATAGATAATTAGTGGTGATCGTTCCGATGTACTTTGAAGTCGACCGGATTGCGAGGTACTAGGTGCCTCCGGTTTCGTTCAGACCCAGAATGGACTTGTAAATGGATGTGTGTCGGACGTTGTGTATCGACGACGCGACATGCGAAGATGCAGTGATCAAGGCTTTTGTTGCAAAGCAAAGTCTTATGGTTGATGACCGTTGATTCGCGAGCCTCACACCCCGGTATGAACCAGAAACGGGAGAAAGGACTCAGGGAGGACATGCGTCTCTTTCTAGTTAGGAGTGGCGTCAGTGCTTAAACTGGCTGACGAGTTTGACTCATGTGGTTGTTGCTATTGCGAGGCGCCTCGGTTGTAGAGTCTTTTGGCTCATTTATGCCCCATAGGGCGGAGAGACGTATTGTTCAGGATTTCGTCTAATCCACATCGGTGGACCGGCCCTGATGATCCAAGGCTTGCCTGCGCGCTTGCCTGGGACTCGGACTAGACAGTCTCGAATTCGGTAAGGATCTTGCCCCTAGCCTTGGTTCATGATGGAAATCCAAACTTCCAATACTACATGTGCGGTTTTGATTGTATTACTAGTATGGCGACATGATATAATGGTACCCATGCCGTCTAGGATTGATACTTATGATTGTATATAAAATTAGAAACTAACTGTAAACGAGTTAAGATGAGTGGTTTCGTGAGTATTGGTCTGATGTTGGTTTCGGCCTTCGGGGTTAATACTTAGGAGATCGTTCTCTGGTTAATTTACAGTTGGAGTCTGATTTAGGAAAACAAAAGATTAAATTTCACGTATCAAGCATTCTTTGGCTGTTATAAGGTAAATCCCTATCCTCCGGCTTGTGTTGCATTGTGTGATGGGACCTGGGTCTTATAACAGCTTCATTGTTCTTTATTTTAGCATTGCGCTGTTTTAAATAACTCACTTTATGCTATGCACTGGCAATCACTGGAGTAAACCCGTTCCGCGAAAGTGGCGTGGTCCTATGATTTTCCATATTATTGTTGTTTAACCTGTTAAGTAGATTTCTCATACCAGTCCCGCGACTGACTCGATGTTTGTTTCACTTTGCAAACTCGGGTGCCCTCCTTTCTACACGGGCAGTCGAGTAGCTTGTTTTGCAGATATTTTAAGCAGGTTTCTGGATCGAAGCTTAAAGCTGTGTCCAGAGCATTTTTCGTCTTCCGCTGTGTTAGTTTATATTTCCGCTGTGCATTGTGTTACATTTAATGTAAAATTATCTTCCGCTGTATTGTATTTATTTGATATACTCTGATATTTCTGTACTCTGATGTAACATTATTATGATGTTTATTAAAGTCTTCTGTTATTTGTTCTGACGCGTCGTATTCCCAGAGTTAGCGAACCGATGATTTCTGACTTTTGGATCTGACTTGTGTGGTTTATGGTCGATCCAAAGGGCGGGAACTTTCGGGTCACTACAGTTGGTATCAGAGCTTTGGTTAAGCTCAAATCTTTGGGATACAACTCGTTAGAACTGAACGAAAGACTCATCAGAGATTGGATTAGTAATATCCAATAGGAATACTCATTAGAGATGGGATCAGCAGTATCCTAGAATGAGAAAGCTCGTTAGAGATGGGGTTAGTAATGCCCTAGAACGAGTTGAGAGTGTCAAGTTCATAAGTAACGTATTTGTGATTATATATATAATCTGATTTTAAAAATATGAATTTTAAGTATATATATAGAAAAGTTATATATATTTGAAAAGCTAATCAACAAATTGATTGATGATTGTGTTGTGTGATTATTAGTTCAACTAATAAAATTATTGAAACTAATAAATAAAATGAAATTGAGTTGGTTAGTTAAACAACATTTAGCTTCGTTCCTTTTCGGGGACGAAAAGTGTTAAGTGGGGGAGAATGTAACAACCCGGAAAATCTGAACCAGTTTAAAATTTTTAATTTGGCTATTTTTAATGAATTTTGAAATATAAACAAGGCCTGAAATGGCGCGGTAGTTCGAAAATTTGAATTCAAACTCTGAATGAATGTACAGGATACAAAATAAGTCGGATTTCAGCGAAACAAGAAATATTTAAATCTGTTTGAGAATATCCTTCTAACGAACCCGAAAGATCGAAATTTCATATTAGAAATCAAAAGTTATGGCCAAATCAATTTTCAGAAAGGTCGTTGTGAAATTAATATAGCCCTTGAAAATGGTGATTTTGCAAACGACCTCGGATTTCGACGAAACCACTTTTGTTGGAACCGGAATGTCGATTTATTGCTAAGTTTATTTTTCCAGAATTTTAGAAGTCAATATGTGAGCGTGGCAAAGGAAAACGCGTTTGACCAGTTTTAGTTAAATCTGATCGACCTGAAAATGGCCATTTTACAAACGGTCTCAGAATTCGACGAAATCAGTTTTGTTAGGACCGTATCGTCGATACGAAGTTAGAAATAATTTTTCGGGAATTTTTAGAATCAGTATGTGGCCCCGGCAAATTAAAATATACGTTTAAATCAGAAATTAAATGTTTTATACTTTAATTTGAAGAATAACTGACTGTAACAGTCAAAATGGCTTACGAAACATATCCCATTGAGTCCGGGATGGGGGTAAAACGCTAGGGGCGACAGTCGTTGGGCTCTATTTGGTGTTCGTATCAATATAAGTGTATACTTGGATTTAAAATAATATAATATAAAATAAAATATTATAAATACCCCCCTCCCCTCGTTCCAAACCCTAGCCGCCACTTCAAAAGCGAAACCGACGATTCTCGTCGTTCGCAACTTCCAGCCCTTCCCGCCGCCGCCTCCGGCCATCGTTGCCAGCGCCACCACCCTCCCTCGCATCGCCTCCCTCCCCTCTTCACATCCGACCGAGCCTCTCCCCCTACCTCCGCCTCCAGCGCCGGAATCGAGGCCAGGAAGTCACGACCTTCCCGCCGCCGCCGTCGCCACCACAGGCGATCGACCCCCCTCCAACCACCAGGCGCAGAAAGCCCTCTCCACCCCCGACAACGTCCAACCACCTGATCGTCCAATCGGCGCACGGATTTCGCGAAAATAGCAAACCTAATTTTGAACCTTCTTTGAAAGGTACGGTTTTAATTTTCTAAACTGAATTTAACACTTTATAGCGTTGCAAAGCTTTGAAAAATCATATCTTTTTGCTACGAGGTCGAAATCCAGTGAAACAAGAGACATCGGGACCGTGGAGACGTCCTCTACATTCTGGAAGAGACCGAATATTTTTCTGAGCTTCCTATTATTTTTGGCGACGCGACAAAGCAATGTGAGAAATCTGAATTCAAATGTGAATGAAACGACGATGTATAAATTATACGGTCGATGTATGAGTTATATAAGCGTTGTACACCTCATGTATAAGCGTTGTATAAGTTGTATGTACGATGTATAAGTTATATATACGTTGTAAAAATTATATATGTGTTGAAATGAAAGTGAGATTTCTTATCTCACTGAATTTGAAATAAAAATATATTAGGTTGCAGACGGTGTTTAGTAGCACCCGACACCCGTCGTCCACAGACCATGGATGGCTTGTTTGAGTTGCGTTGTGAAAATATATATGAAATACGAATAGTAAATATATATATAAATAATCGAATGGTTGAACATAAATAATCGAATGGTTGAATATAAATAATCGAATGGTTGAACATAAATAATCCGAATGGTTGAAAATGAGAAATGCGAATGGTTGAAGATGAATAATTCGAATGGTTGATTGTGATTGTTTGTGGTTGAAATATTCATTTATTGAAAAATATATTCGAGTGTGTTGAATAAAATATAGAAACGACAAAAATCACATTTTATCACTTGAATGAACTTCTAAAAATACCTGTGTGTTGAATAAAATACTTGAACGATAAAAATCACATTTTTATCACTTGAATGAACTTCTAAAAATACGCTAGTGTGGAATAAATATCTAGAATGATAAAAATACCATTTTATCACGTAAATGACTCGCTAAAAAAACACGAGTGTTGAAACAAATATTTGTTTGCTATGAATATCATTTTTAACATGTATATGAACTAAATAAAATAGTCATGCGTTGAAATATATTTTTGTTTGTCAAAAATATTATTTTTATACGAAGTGTGAAGTGTTAAAAATAACCGTGTGTTGAAATAAATATTTATATGGTAGAAATATTATTTTTAGCCTAGTTGTGCATATATATGAATATACTGAACAGGAGATTGGATTAGCTGTTGAGTAAAGAATTTATTTGCGTGCCCGACAAATAGGTAAACCTTAATGAGTTGGCTGCGCAATTTTATTATTATATCAACTCCTGTGAATGACATTGGATGCGGAGTGCTTGTTGTACTGTGTGTAATTATAAAACGTCGCCATAGGATAGTAACAATTAATTTTGAACTACATTTACATGGCATACTTCTTGAAGATAGCATACTTCATCATATACCACGTAAGCACTTGGAGTTTATGTGACGAGGTTGAAGATTACCATATAAGTAAGAGACTTGTATGGCGATGACTATATTTTAGGTTGAACCGAAGACTGAAAACCCCACACGGGTCTAGAGAAGACAATGAGCACGTCTCTTTAGCTGGTAAAGCACAAAACAAAAATCTCTTTGGAGGGCGACGAGAATTTATTCTCTTGAGCTTTTAATACACGCTCCCCCTTTGACACTAGGATACACCACGATAAGTATGGACTGTATAAATTATAAAGGTAAATTTGTTAGATTAATAAAAACCCCACACGGGTCTGGAGTGGACAATAAACACGTCGCTCTAGTGGTTAAGGCACAAAACCTCTTTGTAGGGTGACGAGAATTTATTCTCGGGAGTTTTAATACACACTCACCCTATGAACACTAGAATATATGTCACTATAAATATGTGTATGCATTTTAGGATTTATTGGGTACCTAATACGGCCCAATAAACTTCCAAACGCCCATCCGTACAAGAGAAACTATGGCGAAATTTTCCAAAATATTAAGGCGTTAGTTAAATTTTTGAAGTATAAACGAGTTAGAAATCGTCGAATGAATTATATTTATATATATATAAATATAAATTAAAATAAAACGAATAAAGGCCGTGCAGTTCGCGTTTTGAAATCTTAACTTCAAACGATCATACCGAGAGATCCGACCGTCGGATTTTCTCGAAACTGGAGCCGTTGGATCCGCCTTGAAAAATTCTTTCCAACGATATAAACTTTGTGAAGATCCAACGGTTAGATTTTTAGATAAGTGTAAATCAAATTTAGAGAAAAACAGCGCCATGGCCGCGTTATGGCCTGAAGCGTCGTTTAATTAAAACGAGCTATTTTTAAATAAATAAAAATAGCGAAAAATCGTTATAAAATATTATTAACGACATGGAATGGAAATAAATCGAATTTACTTGGTTTGTTGAATGTTCTGATGGTTGAATGTGTTTGACACGAGAAATACATTAATGAACTGAACCAGTATATGTTTTGAATTGAGATTCAAAAAGAGATTAAAGAATAAATTTAAAATAATTTATCTTTGATAAAATTAATGAGAACCTTTCCGTAAGTATATAAAATCTAGAAATTAACTGGAAACGAGTTAAGACGGATGGTTTCTTCGGTATTGATCTGATGTTGGTTTCGGCCTTCGGGGTTAATACAAAGGGAATCGTCCGCTTGCTAATTTACAGTTGAAATCTAATTAAAGTGTATTTATAACACTCGTTATTATATACGCGAGTTATTCGGAAAGACCGGGTTTATACTCATTCTGAATAACTGATCGACGATATGAAGTCGAAGATGAAGACGATGGTTGAAGACCGGGAGTCTTCACGTCGTTTGGTTGATTGCTGATATCTTGATTGGGAGGCATCCCAAGAAGATGGAAAAAGTAGTGATTGTCCATACGTACTTGGAGATCGACCGGATATGCGAGGTATATAGTGCCTCCGGTTTCGTTCAGACCCAGAACGGACTTGTAAATGGATGACGGAGGCTAGGTAATCTTAGGAATATAACACATATACAAATAACATCAGAACAGAAATATAGAATTACACCAGATAATGAACAGCAGAATACACAGGATAAATATAATCATCAGAGTTATACAGCATAAGGGATCATACTTAGCATAAAATACAGTTCCAGTTCAATATAAAATGTCTGCAGCGGAATGAAACATAATATACAGAACGAAGTCTGAAACAGTAAAGTAAAAGTGATAAAGAACTAGCTCCAGCTCCAGCTCCAGCTATCCAAAACGAATCTGCTAAAACCTGAATACAAGGCTGCCCGTGTAGAAAAGAGGGCACCCGAGTTTGCAAAGTGAAACAAACATCGAGTCAGTCGTGGGACTGGTATGAGAAATCTACTAAACAGTTTAAACAACAATAATATGGCAAATCATAGGACCACGCCACTTTCGCGGAACGGGTTTACTCCAGTGATTGCCAGTGCATAACATAAAGTGAGTTATTTAAAACAGCGCAATGCTAAAATAAAGAACAATGAAGCTGTTATAAGACCCAGGTCCCATCACACAATGCAACACAAGCCGGAGGATAGGGTTTTACCTTATAACAGCCAAAGAATGCTTGATACGTGAAATTTAATCTTTTGTTTTTCTAAATCAGACTCCAACTGTAAATTAGTTAGAGAACGATCTCCTAAGTATTAACCCCGAAGGCCGAAACCAACATCAGACCAACACTCAGGAAACCACTCATCTTAGCTCGTTTACAGTTAGTTTCTAATTTTATATACAATCATAAGTATCAATCCTAGATGGCATGGGTACCATTATATCATGTCGCCATACTAGTAATACAATCAAAACCGCACATGTCGTATTGGAAGTTTGGATTTCCGTCATGAACCAAGGCTAGGGGCAAGATCCTTACCGCTTCGAGACCCTCTAGTCCGCGTCTTAGGGCCCGAACGCATCGACCCTGGATCGTCAGGGCAGGTCCACCGATGTGAATTAAACTAAAATCCTGAACACTACGTCTCCCCGCCCTATGGGGCGTAAATGAGCCAAATGACTCCACATAACCGAGGCCTCGCAAGTCCAACAACCACATAAGTGAAATGTCGGCCAGTTTTAAGCACCGACACCACTTCTAACTAGAAAGAGACGCATGTCCTCCCTGATGTCCATCTCCCGTTTCTGGTTGATACCGGGGTGTGAGGCTCGCGAATCAACGGTCATCAACCACAAGACTCTGCTTTGCAACAAAAGCCTTGATCACTGCATCTTTGCATGTCGCGTCGTCGATACACAACGTCCGACACACATCCATTTACAAGTCCGTTCTGGGTCTGAACGAAACCGGAGGCACTATATACCTCGCATATCCGGTCGATTTCCAAGTATGTCTGGACAATCACTGCTTTTTCCATCTTCTTGGGATGCCTCCCAATCAAGATATCAGCAATCAACCAAACGACGTGAAGACTCCCGGTCTTCAACCATCGTCTTCATCTTCGACTTCATATCGTCGAATCAGTTATTCAGAATGAGTATAAACCCGGTCTTTCCGAATAACTCGCGTATATATATAACGAGTGTTATAAAACACTATATACTTAGGGAAAGGTTCTCATTAATTTTATCAAAGATAAATTATTTTAAATTTATTCTTTAATCTCTTTTTGAATCACAATTCAAAACATGTACTGGTTCAGTTCATTAATGTATTTCTCGTGTCAAACACATTCAACCATCAGAACATTCAACAAACCAAGTAAATTCGATTTATTTCCATTATATGTCGTTAATAATATTTTATAACGATTTTTCGCTATTTTTATTTATTTTAAAAATAGCTCGTTTTAATTAAACGACGCTTCAGGCCATAACGCGGCCATGGCGCTGTTTTTCACTAAATTTGAATTACACATATCTGAAATTTTAACCGTTGGATCTTTACAAAGTTTATATCGTTGGAAAGAATTTCTCAAGGCGGATCGAACGGTTCCAGTTTCGAGAAAATCCGACGGTCGGATCTCTCGGTATAATCGTTTGAAGTTAAGGTTTCAAAACGCGAACTGCAGGGCCTTAATTCGTTTTATATTAATTTATATTTATATATATATATATATATATGAAAATATAATTCGTTCGCTAATTTCTAAACCATTTTCTGTTTATATAAGTGTTAAAAATAATATTTTTAACCCACTAATGTTTATTTCAACACATGAATATTTTAACACTTCATATATTTGATAAAAATGTGATTTTTATCTTCACGGTCCTTAATTCTATATATGGATATTTTTAGCGACTCATATACATGATAAAGAGGTGATTTTTATTATCTAAGCAATTTATTTCTATCAGGGATAAATTATCAACACATGAATAAATGGCAACATATGAAAATAATTCAAACACACAAATATTTCAGGAAATTTCGGCAGCATAACGGCAGGGTAAAGAACCCGGCACCACCCTATAGATGGCTCCTCGCGCTAACCTAGTACCTGGCGATACTTGACAGTGGAGATCATGCATTCTAGTTCGCACGCAGGCGGCATGTATATATTTTTCATTTCATTTCGTTACCACAAACTAATCCTATGTGGTTTCCCCCAAAGTATTCACTCTCAACCACAAACTAATCCTGTGTGGTATCAACCCAAAATATTCACTCTCAACTCACATGGGTATTTTTCAACCACTATCGGGTATTTTTCAACCACGATCAATCAATATCAACCACAAACAATAATATCCAACCATTCGCATCAACCAAATTTTCACACCAATCACAACCAATATATATCGTCCATGGTTTGTGGACGAGGGGCGTATTTTTATATATATATATAATATATTTTTATTTCCATTCCATCGCATATATGATATATACATCACATGTATAATTTATACATCGCTCATATAACTCATACAACACGTATACTGGAGGTGTACAACGCGTATACGACTCATACTTCGCTTATATATTTTATACATCCCATGTACAACTCGCATTTGAATTTAGATTTCTCACAATGGTTTTCGCGTTGCCAAAAATCGATACGAGCTCAGAAAAATATCCGGTCTTCACTAGAATGTAGGGGACGTCGCCACGGTCCCGATGTCTCCTGTTTCATCGAATTTCATTAACGTAGCAAAAAGATATGATTTTTAAAAGTTTGCTACACTTTAGAGTGTTAAAACAGTTCAGATCTGTACAAAGCCGTTACCTTCCCTATAGCTTCAAAACTAGGTTTGCGAATCACGCGAAATCCGAAGCACTTGGACAAGATCGGTTGATGCAGCAGCGTAGAGCTTGGAGAGGGCTTCCCGGAGATGGTGGTGGGGTCCAGTTCGAACCACCAGGGACGGAGCAAATAGGGTCGACGGCGGTCAACTTGGAGGGCTCGATTCGCGATGACGGCGCAACCAGGAGGGGCGAGGCTGGTCTTGATTGGAAGAGGGGAGGGAGGAGCTTCGAATCTGGGTGGTGGCACTGGCCGGCGTGGGCCGTGGCGGCAGGGATCGGGCCTGGAAGAGTTGAATGGGTTTCCGCCTTTCGTTGGCCTGACGGGGAGAGAGAAAATAGAATTTTCGGATTTTTAATTAATGAAAGGAAAAATATGATTGGCCCGTGGTTTTATTATATTTTAAAATAGTGTTTTCTCAAATGAACTCGAAATCAAACCCAACGACTGTCGTTCCTAGCGTTTTACCCCCATTCCGGACACAATGGGATATGTTTCGTAGGCCAATTCGACTGTTACAATCAGTTATTCTTCAAATTAAAGTATAAAACAGTTAATTTTAACTTTGAACGTACATTTTAATTTGCCGGGGCCACATACTGATTCAGAAAATTCCCGAAAAATATTTTCTAGCTTCGTATCGATGATACGGTCCTAACCAAACTGATTTCGTCGAATTCTGAGACTGTTTGTAAAATGGCCATTTTCTGGTCGATCCAATTTAACTGAAACTGGTCAAACGCGTTTTCCTTTGCCACGCTCACATATTGATTCGAAAAATTACGAAAAATTAGACTTAGCAATAAATCAACATTCCGGTTCCAACAAAAGTGGTTTCGTCGAAATCCGATGTCGTTTGCAAAATCGCTATTTTCAAGGGCTATATTAATTTCACAGCGACCTTTCTGAAAATTGATTTGGCCATAACTTTTGATTTCTGATATGGAATTTCGATCTTTCAGATTCGTTGGAAAGATATTCTCAAACAGATTTAAATATTTCTTGTTTCGCTGAAATCCGATTTATTCTGCATCCTGTACAGTCAGTCAAAGTTGGAATTCAAATTTTCGAACTGCCGCGCCATTTCAGGCCTTGTTTATATTTCAAAATTCATTAAAAATAGCCAAATTAAAAATTTTAAACTGGTTCAGATTTTCTGGGTTGTTACATTTAATCTGAATATTAACTTAATATTTCTAGATTTGATTCATTATTCAGACATAGACAATTTTCCAGCTCAATCATTTGCATCAGGGTTTTCATAACACAAACATTTAATTCATCATAATTTTAAAAGGATAAATAACAGCAGAAAGAAACTAGTGTTTACTCACTAATTTTGCCTTTCCCTGGTTCTTTATGTATTATTTACTGGTTTCATTTTACTTACAAAGTTTCAACCAATATGCATAATGATGTTGTCTAACCTATTAACAGCCCAATAAATATATATCTAAGAACACATAACCACATTGAAATAGATTTTTGATAAGAGAAAAATAGGGGTTTACTCACCTAAATGGCTTTCCTTTTCCTGCTAGATCCACTTCAGTTTTTAATGTGAACTTGAGAGTTTTGTTGTTTGTAGAATATGAGAGGTTTGTGAGGTATTTATAGGCAATGTTCAAGTTTTAAAAATCATTTCCTTGCACATGATTCAACAGTGCATTTCCATTTAGCCTTAACCCTTGCTTTCTAGTTTCCTACGGCTAAATGCATGAAAATGTTTTGTTTATTAAGGTCTCATAGCCAATAGGGTTGTACTAGGTTACCCCTTCTAGAACATGAGTCATGCTTTCATTAAATGCATGGATTCATTCTTAGATTTTAAAGTATTTAACAATTGTTTTCTTCTTTGTCTCTTCTAGTAGATATTTTCTTTAGCTAAGAAATGCACATGCAAACTTAACATGAGATCTTCTATAGGTGCTTTAGGGAAATGGTTTTGTAAATCTTAGCTTACTATTTATAGGATCATTCATTTAATGCTTGCGGATTTCTACATCATTCTTGGATTTTGTATGCATATAAAATTGTTTTTCTTAACCTATAAGTATTAGATATTTTGTTAACAATGGATTTTAAAATGGCAAGTTGCATTTATGTGTTACTTTAGGGAATGACTTGCCTATATTAGCTATCTATCTAATGTTAAATCTTATAAATGATCTTGACATTGCTTCCTTTGTTTTATATGAATGCTCTTGATATTTTCATGTGAGGATTTGCAATATCTTTGTATTTTCACTTGGACAACTTGCAATATAATATGATTCTATGTTAAAATGTTGCATACTTAAATTATGTTTATAAATTCAAAACATAACCAATCATACCCATTATTAGTGTATACACTTTTATCTTTTCTCACGTATTTATAATTTCTTTGGTTTGTTAAGTAAACAAAATTTTATGATTTAATTAACTTATTAAATCAATATTTTTCATTAACAATGACGAGCTAAAAACCAGGACATTACAGTCCACCCCCCTTATAAGAATTTCGTCCCCGAAATTAAAGGGCCACGTGTTGATTTCAGTTTTAACTAAAGTCACACATTTCCATAACTATCTACCATCCCTTCTGGGTAGACTTCTTATTTAATTTGAACCTAGTTCTCTATTTCTAGAATCCAAAAATTCTGATTTCATTTCAAAATCAGTTACTTAACTCATATGGGTTTATATCTAGTCTAGTTTTTACTACCGGGAATACCCATTTTATTCACTGGATAATTCTAAATTTAATTCAACTTTATAGTTTTTATTCATAGATTTTAAATTTTCAAAATACGCTCTCTCAACACTTATCCATACTCAGTCTAGGGTGTTTCTAACCCTATCTCTACTGAGTTACGCCACAAAGCCAAGGTTACTCCTCAACCAATAGCTCTGATAACAACTGTAACGGCCGGGAGATTCACTACTTGAATTTTCAACAGTAATACTGTAACAACCCGTAAAATGCGAGCCAGTTTGAAATTTTTATTTTGGCAATTTTAGCGAATTTTGATTATTTAAAATGAATTATTTTAAATAATAACAACGAGAAATTTATTTTGAATAGAATTCGAACGTATATATTATGCGCGTCGTCGTTAGAATATAAATATTTATATATAATTATAAATAGAATTGAAAATGGCGCGGTAGTTCGATAATTCGATTTCAAACTTCAATTGAATGTACCGGGTGCAAAACAATCCGGATTTTTGTGAAACCAAAAACATTAGGATCTAATTGATGATATCTTTCCAACGAAGTTGAGAAACTGAGATTTCACTTTATAAATGATGAGATATGTCCAGTTGAAAATTAGAAATAGTCGCTGTGGAATTTATATATATATATTTTTTTATATATAAGGCCCTTAAAAATAGCAATTTTGCAAACGACCTCGGATTTCGACGAAACCAGTTTTGTTAGGTCCGTGATGTCGAATTATTGCTAGATTCCAAATTTCATAATTTTTCGAATCAATATGTGAGCGTGACAAAGGAAAACGCGTTTGACCAGTTTCAGTTGATTTTAATCGACTGGAAATTGACCATTTTTCAAACGGTCTCAGAATTCGACGAAACTAGTTTTGTTAGGACCGTATCGTCAATACGAAGCTAGAAAATATTTTTCGGGAATTTTTCGAGTTAGTATGTGGCCCCGGTAATTTGAAATGTACGTTTAAAATTCAAAGTAAGGATTTAAATGTAAATTCAGCGGAAACTGATTCAAACAGTCGAATCAACCTACGATACATATTCCATTGTGTTCGGAATGTGGGTGATTAGCTAGGGACGACAGTCGGTGAGTTTGATTTCGAGTTCAAAATTAAAAGTTGCTTTTAGAATTTAAAATAATTAAATATATATATTATATTATATAATCTCTTCATCCTCTCTCTCTACCCTCTTTAGTCAAACCCGTCGTTCAAAATTAGAAAACCCTAAACACCCCCCCTTCGATCGCTTCCGCCCTCATGACCGCCGCCGACTCATCCCGCCGCCGCTCCGATCCTGACAGCCCCCCCTCCCTCGCACTTCTCTCTCCCCTCTTCCTCCTTCTTCTACAACCCGAAAACAACCCCAACTCTCTTCGAAACCGCATCCTCTGGCCAATCCCTGACCACCGCCGACTCATCCCGCCGCGCCACTACACAGCCATCGACGCCTCAGGAACCCCCCCCCCATCCGCCTTCGATTTTTTTTTTCTGTAAGTGTTTCTTTATTCATTTTTTATTTTTATTTTTATTTTCAAAACTGATTTTTTTTAAGTATATAAAACTGATTTTTTTTAGTATATAAAACTGATTTTTTTTTTTAGTATATAAAACTGATTTTTTTTAAAAGTAGAAATTATAGATTTTTATCATTTTAAAGTTAAGTTTTTACTAATAAAAAGATTTGATTTTTATTGGTTAAAAAGATTAGATTTTTCTTTTTCTCTTAAAGCTTTGATTTTTAATCATGAAAACATGATTTTTATTCGAAGGAATTTTGAATTCGTAGGAGGTAGAAAAAGTTTAGGATTTTGTTGTAGGAAAAATAAGATTTTTGACGAGATAAAAATTAGATCTTAGCGGCTTAAAAATATAATTTTTATATATTGAACTTCGATAGGAAAATATAATTTTTATATATTGAACTTCGATAGGAAAATATAATTTTTATATATTGAACTTCGATAGAAAAATATAATTTTTATATATTGAACTTCGATAGAAAAATAGAATTTTTATATATTGAACGTCGATAGAAAAATAGAATTTTTATATATTGAACATCGAAGTAAAAATTCGATTTTTATATATTGAATAGCGAAGTAAAAATGTGATTTTTACGTATGTAGTGAAAGCAGCAACGAAGGTGACAAAAAGGCGAAACGACGAAGACTTCTGCAAAAGAAGAGCCGTGGAGCTAGGATAGCTATAAGTGAGAACTTCTCACCTTTCAATTTAATTTTTCTAGTTATATATATACTAGGATGCAGACGGTGCTTAGTAGCACCCGACACAATCGTCCACAGACCATGGACTTGTTTGTTTGACTGTTTGGAGATTGATTGCGATATTGGTTTGAATGTGGTTTGTGGTGTGAAAAATCGAATCGATAAATTGGTTAGGATTAGACGTGCGCCGTTATAAGGCGTAGGAGTAAGGCTAGGTTAGACCCTTACTCCAAATTTTGTGGTTTGCAAAATGAAATTGATTTGATTGATGAGTGAATGGCGTGGGCCTTCACTAGACCGGGGATAAGGCTAGGCCTTGTCCCGTTTCTAGTATCGTGCCGTTATGTCGCCGAAATTTTCTAAAATGTGTTAGAAAAATAAAAATATCATTTTATTGTATATATCGAAAGTGAAAATATTATATATATCGAAAGTGAAAATATTATATATATCGAAAGTGAAAATATTATATATAGTGAAGGAGAAAATATCGAATATATTGAAAGTGAAAATATCGAATATATTGAAAGTGAAAATAATATATATATTGAAAGTGAAAATATTGAATATATTGAAAGTGAAAGGATCGAATATATTGAAAATGAATATATATATATAGAAAATGAATTCGAATTGAACTAAATAGAAAACGAATTCGAAATGAATTGAATAGAAAACGAATTCGAAATGAATTGAATAGAAAACGAATTCGAAATGAATTGAATAGAAAACGAATTCGAATTGAATTAAATAGAAAACGAATTCGAATTGAACTGAATAGAAAACGAATTCGAATTGAATTGAATAGAAAACGAATTCGAAATGAATTGAATAGAAAACGAATTCGAAATGAATTGAATAGAAAACGAATTCGAATTGAATAACATAGAAAATGAATTCGAATTGAACTGAATAGAAAACGAATTCGAATTGAAATAAAATTGAAATCGATTTGAATTTAAATCAAATCGAAGTGAATGTTAAAAGAATTTATAAAGGAAGATTCAATTTTGATTTGAAATTGAAATAAAGGTTGAAATTGTTTTTGAAACAAATTTGAAATGATTAATAAAATTCGTTTTAAAAGGAAATCGACGAAATATATATTATATATATTATATATATAATATAATGGCCTGAATAGAACGCGCCGCGCCGCGGCAGTTCGCGAATTTCGACCATTGACTTCGAACGGACATTTCGGGAGATCCGACCGTCGGATTCTCCTGAAATCAGAACCGTTGGGTTCGTATCGAAAAGAGCTTTCTAAGGAATATTAGAAATTTGAGATCTAACGGTTGGATTTGGAATTACGTCCAAATCAAATTCGAAAAAGGTCGCTGTAAGTGCAGTTCGATGGCCGTTGATGGAAATCGACTGTACGGGCCTCGATAAAATTATTAAAAATAGTAATAATTTGTGTAAAATCATAAGAAATGATTTGTAAAGAATTGGGATGAAAAACTCCATATTTGAAAAGATAAAAATAGATTTTTATCGAAATGAACTAGTTATTAACTAGAAAAATAATCCAATGGTTAAAAATAAATAAATTGGATTAGATTTGAATTGAAATTATCAATGGATATTTTCGATATTGGATTCCGTGATTACAGATATTGTGATGGGAATTTGGAAGATATCGATATCGTTATTCCCGATATGATATCTGTTGGTTTCAGGATTTGATGTTAAATATAAGTCAATACTCTCTCTATTTAAAACCTTATATTTAATGTCAAATTTGATTGATTGATGGTTTGGATTGTGCTCGACCAGTTTATGAGCAGAATATGCTTCTACATTTAGCATTGGGTTGGGTTGAAAATATCTGTGTGCTAACGCCTTGTGAAACACTTCACGATTTGACGATAAGGTGTTTAGCGATGTTGTGTTCATTTCAAATTTAACGAATGATTGTGAAATGATATTTTTCTTAAGTGAAAAGAAATGTATTCCCGATTTTGGACAGGGAATGTTTTATGAAAATGTTTTATAAAACAGAAAGGATTTCGAGGCCCGAAACCCGATGATTTCTAAAGTGATTTAGAAAATGTATTATATGTTACATTGTGGTTCATCGCGTATTCGATTAGTTGCTATTGATGATGTATCTGTTTGGTGGCGGAGAATTTATTCTCTTGCTTAACACCCTTCTTTGAGACGTACGAGCTCAAAGGTTATGTGATTAATAGTGACTGATCATATGCGTGAATTACTGATGTGAAGTACTATATTTTGAAAGTACTTGTGATTATTATGTTGTGAAATGATTTTTCCTACTTCGGGATATGAAATGATTTAGTATGTGACTAAAGATTCGGGTAACCCTGAGACTAAAAGTATGGGTGAGAGGGCGGTGTATGCTCTCCTGAGTGGGAGGTGCATCGTCGGTGTAGCCTACTCCTATGTGGGGTAGGTGCACATATATATATCGAGTTGCGAGGTGCGTACCCTTTGCCTTGTCGATGGGGAGCACGATATTTGGTTGCATACTTGTTTGTATGCATTGTTATGTTTTGGAATTCACATTTCCAAATGATTTGATTTGAGATCCCGAAGTGAAATCTACTTTGATATAGAAAGTTAGATATGTATTTCAAATGATTTGAAATAAGAAATCGGGAATAAAATCCAAAGGAATAATTTCTGTAAATTGAATTGGATTTGGAAAATCTAAGTGTTGTGATTAATCTAAGTGGGTAGATTGGGATATTGCATGTTGTGTGATGCATAGTAGATCCATATATCTATATTGATTGTTGCTTATACACTGGCTTTCATGGGGGTAAACCCGTTCCGCGAAAGTGGCGTGGTCCCGTGATTTGCCTTATTTTTAAACAAGTTTAACAACTGTTTTTGAGTTCTCACACCAGTCCCATGACTGACCTGTAGTTTGCTTTTCCCTTGCGAACTCGGGTGCCCCTATTTTCCACACGGGCAGTCGAGTAGTTTTATTTTGCAGATGTTTTGAGCAGGATTCTGGATTGAAGCTTTAAGCTGTGTCCAGGCATTTACAGTCTTCCGCTGTGTAGTTTATATTTCCGCTGTGCATTGTATTACATTTATGTAAATTTATCTTCCGCTGTGTATTATTTTCGATATACTCTGATATTCTGTACTCTGATGTAACATTATTATGATGTTTATTGAAGTCTTCTGTTATTTGTTCTGATGTGTTGTATACCCAAAGTTAGCGTATGCGGGATTCGAACGGTCTTGGTCGGTTTAGCGATCGATTAGGTCCGGGCGAAATCCGTGTCGTTACAACGTGGTATCAGAGCTTTGGTTAAACTCAAATCTTTGGGGTACAACTCGTTAGAACAGAATAAAAGACTCATCAGAGGTAGGATTAGTAATGTCCTATAAAAGAATCCTCATTAGAGATAGAATCAGTAGCATTCTAGAATGAGTGACTCGTTAGAGATGGGGTTAGAAATGCCCCAGAATGAGTCGAGAGTTATTTGTTTATAAATAACGTATCTGTGATTATATATATAATCTGATTTTAGAAAATATGTTTTTTAAATATATAAAATTATATATTTGAAAATATAATCAATTAATTGATTGATGTTTGTGTTGTTTGTTTATTTGTTTGCTAATTTTTAGCCATTTTAGCCTAATTGAAACAAATATTGAATTGTATTGAAAATTGGTCGCATTTGCTTGCATATACATATACTTACATTGAACAGGTCATAGCAAGGAGGCTAGAGCAGAGAATAAAATTTGTTTGCCCGACAAATAGGTACATGTTTACTACATAATTTCCTGTTTTGTTTGGGTGATGATGATTTTGTGAGCCTATTGGCTAGCCGCTTGGCTTTTTCTTTTTCTTTTTGAGATCTAAAGGACCGGGGAAGCTATTTGAAATTCCCCGATGCTCCCGGTGCAGGGGAGGTTATGGCGAAATTTTTCGAAAATTTAGGGTGTTAGCCAAATTTTTGAAGTTTTGAAAATTCTCAGAAACTAAAGAGTTGGAGAATGGAAGCCAGATCGAGCGTAGAGTTAATTAATCAAACCACTTTCGACTTTGTTCCTTTTCGGGGACGAAAAGTTTTAAGTGGGGGAGATTGTAACAACCCGTAAAATGCGAGCCAGTTTGAAATTTTTATTTTGGCAATTTTAGCGAATTTTGATTATTTAAAATGAATTATTTTAAATAATAACGACGAGAAATTTATTTTGAATAGAATTCGAACGTATATATTATGCGCGTCGTCGTTAGAATATAAATATTTATATATAATTATAAATAGAATTGAAAATGGCGCGGTAGTTCGATAATTCGATTTCAAACTTCAATTGAATGTACCGGGTGCAAAACAATCCGGATTTTTGTGAAACCAAAAACATTAGGATCTAATTGATGATATCTTTCCAACGAAGTTGAGAAACTGAGATTTCACTTTATAAATGATGAGATATGTCCAGTTGAAAATTAGAAATAGTCGCTGTGGATTTTATATATATTTTTTTTTTATATATAAGGCCCTTAAAAATAGCAATTTTGCAAACGACCTCGGATTTCGACGAAACCAGTTTTGTTAGGTCCGTGATGTCGAATTATTGCTAGATTCCAAATTTCATAATTTTTCGAATCAATATGTGAGCGTGACAAAGGAAAACGCGTTTGACCAGTTTCAGTTGATTTTAATCGACTGGAAATTGACCATTTTTCAAACGGTCTCAGAATTCGACGAAACTAGTTTTGTTAGGACCGTATCGTCAATACGAAGCTAGAAAATATTTTTCGGGAATTTTTCGAGTTAGTATGTGGCCCCGGTAATTTGAAATGTACGTTTAAAATTCAAAGTAAGGATTTAAATGTAAATTCAGCGGAAACTGATTCAAACAGTCGAATCAACCTACGATACATATTCCATTGTGTTCGGAATGTGGGTGATTAGCTAGGGACGACAGTCGGTGAGTTTGATTTCGAGTTCAAAATTAAAAGTTGCTTTTAGAATTTAAAATAATTAAATATATATATTATATTATATAATCTCTTCATCCTCTCTCTCTACCCTCTTTAGTCAAACCCGTCGTTCAAAATTAGAAAACCCTAAACACCCCCCCCCTTCGATCGCTTCCGCCCTCATGACCGCCGCCGACTCATCCCGCCGCCGCTCCGATCCTGACAGCCCCCCCTCCCTCGCACTTCTCTCTCCCCTCTTCCTCCTTCTTCTACAACCCGAAAACAACCCCAACTCTCTTCGAAACCGCATCCTCTGGCCAATCCCTGACCACCGCCGACTCATCCCGCCGCGCCACTACACAGCCATCGACGCCTCAGGAACCCCCCCCATCCGCCTTCGATTTTTTTTCTTCTGTAAGTGTTTCTTTATTTTCATTTTTTATTTTTATTTTTATTTTCAAAACTGATTTTTTTTAAGTATATAAAACTGATTTTTTTTAGTATATAAAACTGATTTTTTTTTTTAGTATATAAAACTGATTTTTTTTAAAAGTAGAAATTATAGATTTTTATCATTTTAAAGTTAAGTTTTTACTAATAAAAAGATTTGATTTTTATTGGTTAAAAAGATTAGATTTTTCTTTTTCTCTTAAAGCTTTGATTTTTAATCATGAAAACATGATTTTTATTCGAAGGAATTTTGAATTCGTAGGAGGTAGAAAAAGTTTAGGATTTTGTTGTAGGAAAAATAAGATTTTTGACGAGATAAAAATTAGATCTTAGCGGCTTAAAAATATAATTTTTATATATTGAACTTCGATAGGAAAATATAATTTTTATATATTGAACTTCGATAGGAAAATATAATTTTTATATATTGAACTTCGATAGAAAAATATAATTTTTATATATTGAACTTCGATAGAAAAATAGAATTTTTATATATTGAACGTCGATAGAAAAATAGAATTTTTATATATTGAACATCGAAGTAAAAATTCGATTTTTATATATTGAATAGCGAAGTAAAAATGTGATTTTTACGTATGTAGTGAAAGCAGCAACGAAGGTGACAAAAAGGCGAAACGACGAAGACTTCTGCAAAAGAAGAGCCGTGGAGCTAGGATAGCTATAAGTGAGAACTTCTCACCTTTCAATTTAATTTTTCTAGTTATATATATACTAGGATGCAGACGGTGCTTAGTAGCACCCGACACAATCGTCCACAGACCATGGACTTGTTTGTTTGACTGTTTGGAGATTGATTGCGATATTGGTTTGAATGTGGTTTGTGGTGTGAAAAATCGAATCGATAAATTGGTTAGGATTAGACGTGCGCCGTTATAAGGCGTAGGAGTAAGGCTAGGTTAGACCCTTACTCCAAATTTTGTGGTTTGCAAAATGAAATTGATTTGATTGATGAGTGAATGGCGTGGGCCTTCACTAGACCGGGGATAAGGCTAGGCCTTGTCCCGTTTCTAGTATCGTGCCGTTATGTCGCCGAAATTTTCTAAAATGTGTCAGAAAAATAAAAATATCATTTTATTGTATATATCGAAAGTGAAAATATTATATATATCGAAAGTGAAAATATTATATATATCGAAAGTGAAAATATTATATATAGTGAAGGAGAAAATATCGAATATATTGAAAGTGAAAATATCGAATATATTGAAAGTGAAAATAATATATATATTGAAAGTGAAAATATTGAATATATTGAAAGTGAAAGTATCGAATATATTGAAAATGAATATATATATAGAAAATGAATTCGAATTGAACTAAATAGAAAACGAATTCGAAATGAATTGAATAGAAAACGAATTCGAAATGAATTGAATAGAAAACGAATTCGAAATGAATTGAATAGAAAACGAATTCGAATTGAATTAAATAGAAAACGAATTCGAATTGAACTGAATAGAAAACGAATTCGAATTGAATTGAATAGAAAACGAATTCGAAATGAATTGAATAGAAAACGAATTCGAAATGAATTGAATAGAAAACGAATTCGAATTGAATAACATAGAAAATGAATTCGAATTGAACTGAATAGAAAACGAATTCGAATTGAAATAAAATTGAAATCGATTTGAATTTAAATCAAATCGAAGTGA
This sequence comes from Allium sativum, assembly GCA_030737875.1. Taxonomy (NCBI): domain Eukaryota; kingdom Viridiplantae; phylum Streptophyta; class Magnoliopsida; order Asparagales; family Amaryllidaceae; genus Allium; species Allium sativum. Next base: position 315,178,834 of record CM060913.1, read on the forward strand.
ATGTTAAAAGAATTTATAAAGGAAGATTCAATTTTGATTTGAAATTGAAATAAAGGTTGAAATTGTTTTTGAAACAAATTTGAAATGATTAATAAAATTCGTTTTAAAAGGAAATCGACGAAATATATATTATATATATTATATATATAATATAATGGCCTGAATAGAACGCGCCGCGCCGCGGCAGTTCGCGAATTTCGACCATTGACTTCGAACGGACATTTCGGGAGATCCGACCGTCGGATTCTCCTGAAATCAGAACCGTTGGGTTCGTATCGAAAAGAGCTTTCTAAGGAATATTAGAAATTTGAGATCTAACGGTTGGATTTGGAATTACGTCCAAATCAAATTCGAAAAAGGTCGCTGTAAGTGCAGTTCGATGGCCGTTGATGGAAATCGACTGTACGGGCCTCGATAAAATTATTAAAAATAGTAATAATTTGTGTAAAATCATAAGAAATGATTTGTGAAGAATTGGGATGAAAAACTCCATATTTGAAAAGATAAAAATAGATTTTTATCGAAATGAACTAGTTATTAACTAGAAAAATAATCCAATGGTTAAAAATAAATAAATTGGATTAGATTTGAATTGAAATTATCAATGGATATTTTCGATATTGGATTCCGTGATTACAGATATTGTGATGGGAATTTGGAAGATATCGATATCGTTATTCCCGATATGATATCTGTTGGTTTCAGGATTTGATGTTAAATATAAGTCAATACTCTCTCTATTTAAAACCTTATATTTAATGTCAAATTTGATTGATTGATGGTTTGGATTGTGCTCGACCAGTTTATGAGCAGAATATGCTTCTACATTTAGCATTGGGTTGGGTTGAAAATATCTGTGTGCTAACGCCTTGTGAAACACTTCACGATTTGACGATAAGGTGTTTAGCGATGTTGTGTTCATTTCAAATTTAACGAATGATTGTGAAATGATATTTTTCTTAAGTGAAAAGAAATGTATTCCCGATTTTGGACAGGGAATGTTTTATAAAAATGTTTTATAAAACAGAAAGGATTTCGAGGCCCGAAACCCGATGATTTCTAAAGTGATTTAGAAAATGTATTATATGTTACATTGTGGTTCATCGCGTATTCGATTAGTTGCTATTGATGATGTATCTGTTTGGTGGCGGAGAATTTATTCTCTTGCTTAACACCCTTCTTTGAGACGTACGAGCTCAAAGGTTATGTGATTAATAGTGACTGATCATATGCGTGAATTACTGATGTGAAGTACTATATTTTGAAAGTACTTGTGATTATTATGTTGTGAAATGATTTTTCCTACTTCGGGATATGAAATGATTTAGTATGTGACTAAAGATTCGGGTAACCCTGAGACTAAAAGTATGGGTGAGAGGGCGGTGTATGCTCTCCTGAGTGGGAGGTGCATCGTCGGTGTAGCCTACTCCTATGTGGGGTAGGTGCACATATATATATCGAGTTGCGAGGTGCGTACCCTTTGCCTTGTCGATGGGGAGCACGATATTTGGTTGCATACTTGTTTGTATGCATTGTTATGTTTTGGAATTCACATTTCCAAATGATTTGATTTGAGATCCCGAAGTGAAATCTACTTTGATATAGAAAGTTAGATATGTATTTCAAATGATTTGAAATAAGAAATCGGGAATAAAATCCAAAGGAATAATTTCTGTAAATTGAATTGGATTTGGAAAATCTAAGTGTTGTGATTAATCTAAGTGGGTAGATTGGGATATTGCATGTTGTGTGATGCATAGTAGATCCATATATCTATATTGATTGTTGCTTATACACTGGCTTTCATGGGGGTAAACCCGTTCCGCGAAAGTGGCGTGGTCCCGTGATTTGCCTTATTTTTAAACAAGTTTAACAACTGTTTTTGAGTTCTCACACCAGTCCCATGACTGACCTGTAGTTTGCTTTTCCCTTGCGAACTCGGGTGCCCCTATTTTCCACACGGGCAGTCGAGTAGTTTTATTTTGCAGATGTTTTGAGCAGGATTCTGGATTGAAGCTTTAAGCTGTGTCCAGGCATTTACAGTCTTCCGCCGTGTAGTTTATATTTCCGCTGTGCATTGTATTACATTTATGTAAATTTATCTTCCGCTGTGTATTATTTTCGATATACTCTGATATTCTGTACTCTGATGTAACATTATTATGATGTTTATTGAAGTCTTCTGTTATTTGTTCTGATGTGTTGTATACCCAAAGTTAGCGTATGCGGGATTCGAACGGTCTTGGTCGGTTTAGCGATCGATTAGGTCCGGGCGAAATCCGTGTCGTTACAAATACGAAATCTTGTATTACTCGTCAAACAAAACAAGTATTGAACTCCTGACTGTTAATAGAAAGAATTTAGAAGGTGAGATAGAAGAGGTAGAACTAATGGAATAGAAGAGTAAGAAGAACATCAGAGTCTCAAAATCTCACGGCGGAATTTCACAAAAATACATAATATATTACATATCAGAGTTTGTTACATCAGAGTACATCATCATAATACATTACCATAGTATAACAGCCTAATTATACATTATGACTTAGAATAATACAGATGTAGATATAATACTGGTCTTGAACTTGACTTCATCAGGTTCCACTTGCCTACCTGGACTACTTGTCTACTCATAATAAATATTATGAGTACCCAAGAGTTTAGGAAACACAGAAAATAAACTTTGGGTCAGTCAGGGGACTGGTGTGAGTAAACACAGATAAGAGATGTAAACAAGGAATAAGGAATTAGGTTTTCATGTTGACAGGTTTATTTACCTTAGAAATCATTAGATCAATCCATGTCTAATATCTGGATAATGATCTAAGTATTTTATATCAAAACGTTTGATATTATAATAGTTTTTATCAAATAAATAACCATCTAGTGAAACGCTTGCATCTCACGTTCACATATATAGTATAAAATCAATAACCGCATAGCGCTTATTGGAGATTGGATTCCAACACACAAGGTATGGGAGCACCTACCGATCAGTGTACTCTAGAGAGGATACACTGCAGGTTCAACAAGAACATCTTGCAACCCGGCCACACATGACCGCCCACTCATTTAGCTTGAGTGTAGCGAATATATTATCACCCCACGGTGGTAGCTAGGCAACCGTTCCGAAAGCTGCAGCAGCGAAATATAGATTAAGAAAACAAATAGGAATTTCTCTAGATGGTGATAATATACCCTGCTTGGGAATGACCCACCTAGCCATGCTGCCTAGCCCAACTTTTGTTACTTCCTGGTTGTGAAGCTAGAAGTCCCGTTTATCCTTCTGACAAATTTTCTTCAGTTACTTTGAATGCCACATCGTCGTATCCGTCAGAAACACTCATTCGATTACCCAAATATATTACGGGTAATAAAGCTAAGAGAAACAAATTTCTCCGCCACCAACGTAATATACTTACGTAAAATCGATGTGTAGAATCTAACTGACATACGTTGTCAGACACTCGTCCATTCGGGTTTGTTCTGGGACTGAACAGACCGAAGATACTCTTCAAAACTGCTCTTGCACATCGTCGTCTTCAGTATTCTGACATACGTCGTATATATCGAGTCGAAGTGGAATATTTATTCCGGACTCTTCGAAACGATGTACGAATGTCTTTACAGTCGATGATTGTTTATTGGTTTAATCCCGATTATTATTTAGTCTACAGATTTATTTCCATTATACGAACAGTGTTTATTTACTTGGTTTTTAACAGAATAATTTAATTATCCTAGTGTATGTTTTTCACACAGTGTTTGTTCAGTTTTTATCATCATTTGGGAATGAGTAGATATTGCCCGTGCTTCGCACACGGCACTTTTACTTTATTTATCATCGCTGTTCGGCGATGTTTCAAACCCTTCTTTCCCTTTTTATTTATTTCATTATGATTAATTTATTTATAAATAATTTAAATAATTAATTTAAATTATTTAATCACTTATTATTTGAAGTTCCAACCTGATCGAACTTCTACCGTCGAACTTGTCGGTTTGATCTTCTACTTTCCACTTGCCTCTGAATAATTAAATAAAAACTCTCTTTTTATTTAATTAATTATTTAATTTTATTTATTTATTTTATTTATTTTAATTATTTCTTTTACATTTCTATTTTCACAACTCGTCAATCTTCAACAGTCGAGCTTCTATCCTCGGCTTTTTTGCTACGGTCTGCCTTCCAATTCTTTCTTTTACTTTTGCTTCCCCCACTTCTTCTTTGCTGTAAATTGTTTTTCACGCATGTGCCATGCACCACAACAATTGGTGCGCCTTTCCTTTGTTCCCCCATTTATTTCATCTTTTGCTGACAATTAATTCTCACGCATGTGCCATGCACCACAACAATTTGGTGCGTCTTTCCTTCATGTTCTCTTCCTTACATTTCTTCTTCACGTCTTGTTATAATTAAATCTCTTTTTTTTTCTTTATTTAATTTTGCTGACCAATCAGCCCACGCAATCTATACCTAGGTGTTTCTTTGGTACCCAAAACTTCACTTTGCTATGAAGACCATATCATTAACAGTAACTACTGACTAATCTTCCCTTAACCCCATTCTTAATGGTATAAAAATCTCTTCATCATGTTTCTCACGCACCAGCCCAAATAACACTGCTTTGCGATGTACAAAACTCTCCATCAACATGATGCGTTCTTCCCAGTTCTCCATCCATTTGGCCGATCCATATTTGCACATTCTAGATCACTCAAAATCCCCCAGGCAGCCATTTCCAGGCTCACAGCCTTGTCCATCCAACTTGCGCCACATACCTGATGTAGCACCTATCAACACTTCATCATTACCGGATACCCACATTCTCCTTACTGTGCAGATCCCTCCTCCTCTTCTTATTTCCTGATCACCATTCTTCATATGTTGGTTCAGCAAGCCACGTTCTTGCTTCAGGAACTTGTGCACTGCATGCACCTCATGTCTTCTCACCAATCTCCTTCCATACGCATCGCTTCCCGCCCCAGTAACGTTCAACATGAAGCTTCTCACGTTTTATAATTGCTCCAGAACTTCTGTTCTTGTTTACCACTTCTGTTCATCTCTCCATTTTGATTTCTACTCCCGGAATCCATCACCGCACCATACACTCCACCATGAACCTCATTTTCACCAACGCTGTATTCCACTGCTTGCCATATTCTTTCTTTTAACGTTTTTACAGTATAAAACTGGGCCGAGACCCCTTTGCACCGCCACTAAAATGAACGAGCTGCTGCTTTAGTTACTTCTTGCCGAGCTCACATAAAACATGGTGCAAGACAAGGTCAGCTCTACCCCTTTTCCTTTCATTTTCCTGTTTCCTTAATATTGCTTATACCCTCCTCGGCTGTTTCACACTTCCGATATCCAACGTGAAAGAATTCCCTGTACACATCCCCTGTTTCTTTACAGTTTCATCCCTCACTTAAACTCCCCCTTCCAGTAACATCACCTGCTACGCCCCCCCTTACTTCCTATTTAACATTCCTACTTTCTTATGTTGATTAATCCGGAAATAAAAGTACATATTTGCACAAATTAAGAATTTAGCTCAACTTGTTTCATATTTGTCTACTGTCAAAAGATGAAAGCTTCGAACATTAAAGCTGTCATTTTTGTTTACAATAATTACAGCAAAGCTTCTAATACTAGCATTTGTAAATGAAGACAGATCTTAAAACAGAGAATACAAAACAAAGTTTACTCACGACCTATTGTTCTGTTTCCAGGTTTTTGTTTATGTGATTGCAGGTTTTGGTTATTCAAGTTTTAACAATTAAAGATGAATACTTGAATACTTATATATGAGCTACTTGATATACAACCAGTGAATAATTTAAAAATGTTTACTCACTATTATATCCTGTTTTAGCATTCCAGTTCCTATTTAATCTGAATATTAACTTAATATTTCTAGATTTGATTCATTATTCAGACATAGACAATTTTCCAGCTCAATCATTTGCATCGGAGTTTTCATAACACAAACATTTAATTCATCATAATTTTAAAAGGATAAATAACAGCAGAAAGAAACTAGTGTTTACTCACTAATTTTGCCTTTCTCTAGTTCTTTATGTATTATTTACTGGTTTCATTTTACTTACAAAGTTTCAACCAATATGCATAATGATGTTGTCTAACCTATTAACAGCCCAATAAATATATATCTAAGAACACATAACCACATTGAAATAGATTTTTGATAAGAGAAAAATAGGGGTTTACTCACCTAAATGGCTTTCCTTTTCCTGCTAGATCCACTTCAGTTTTTAATGTGAACTTGAGAGTTTTGTTGTTTGTAGAATATGAGAGGTTTGTGAGGTATTTATAGGCAATGTTCAAGTTTTAAAAATCATTTCCTTGCACATGATTCAACAGTGCATTTCCATTTAGCCTTAACCCTTGCTTTCTAGTTTCCTACAGCTAAATGCATGAAAATGTTTTGTTTATTAAGGTCTCATAGCCAATAGGGTTGTACTAGGTTACCCCTTCTAGAACATGAGTCATGCTTTCATTAAATGCATGGATTCAATCTTAGATTTTAAAGTATTTAACAAATGATTTCTTCTTTGTCACTTCTAGTAGATATTTTCTTTAGCTAAGAAATGCACATGCAAACTTAACATGAGATCTTCTATAGGTGCTTTAGGGAAATGGTTTTGTAAATCTTAGCTTACTATTTATAGGATCATTCATTTAATGCTTGCGGATTTCTACATCATTCTTGGATTTTGTATGCATATAAAACTGTTTTTCTTAACCTATAAGTATTAGATATTTTGTTAACAATGGATTTTAAAATGGCAAGTTGCATTTATGTGTTACTTTAGGGAATGACTTGCCTATATTAGCTATCTATCTAATGTTAAATCTTATAAATGATCTTGACATTGCTTCCTTTGTTTTATATGAATGTTCTTGATATTTTCATGTGAGGATTTGCAATATCTTTGTATTTTCACTTGGACAACTTGCAATATAATATGATTCTATGTTAAAATGTTGCATACTTAGATTATGTTTATAAATTCAAAACATAACCAATCATACCCATTATTAGTGTATACACTTTTATCTTTTCTCATGTATTTATAATTTCTTTGGTTTGTTAAGTAAACAAAATTTTATGATTTAATTAACTTATTAAATTAATATTTTTCATTAACAATGACGAGCTAAAAACCAGGACATTACATTGCTGGATTTGTCGGGCGGGTCCGGGCAGTCCTACACCACAAATGAGTCTAACCTCGTGTCTTAAGCGATTAATTATACATAATTAATTTTCCCCAAATTAGAATTACTTTCCCTATTCAAATTATCAATCATTTCCATATTTATTTATGTCGATAATTGTTACCTTAATTATGTCTATCCATTTATGGTTCATAAATTATACCAATTAACATCACAAATTAATTATATGCTTTTTAAGGCATTTATGCCAATTCACAATATGTGTATATTCAATATTATTCCCATCGCCCCCACGTTGTGCATTCGCTTAACACGGCATATATATATATATATATATATATATATATATTAGACTAGAAAATAGTCTAACATATATATGGGAAGAAACATCACGAATTGACATAATACACAAAATAGATCTAACTTGCATTTAACTTGCAAATAAGAATTACAACATAACTTGCATAACTTTGTATTGTCATGGTCTAAAACATAGATCTAATAGGTGTGAACTTGCATGAACTATACATGTCATAGATCCAAACCTAAAGGTGTAAACTTGCATAAGTTATATATGTCATGGATCCAAACTAAAAGGTGTAAACTTGCATAAGTTATATATGTCATGGATCCAAACTAAAAGGTGTAAACTTGCATAAGTTATATATGCTGTGGATCCAAACTAAAAGGTGTAAACTTGCATAAGTTATATATGTCAAGGATCCAAACTAAAAGGTGTAAACTTGCATAAGTTATATATGTCATGGATCCAAACTAAAAGGTGTAAACTTGCATAAGTTATATATGTCATGGATCCAAACTAAAGGGTGTGAACTTGCATAACTTAAAGGTATAAACTTGCATAACTTAAAGGTATAAATTTGCATAGCTTAAAGGTATAAACTTTCATAAATCATTCTTACTTGATTCATCTGTAAACTTTGTGAATATTTCTCATAGAAACTAGCATATAATATAACACCTAAACTTGCATCTGATATGATGTCACAATAAATCAAGTTGAACATAACTGATTGGCGGGGATTCACAACAAAACTAACATCATGAACAACTAGCATATATTCACAAAATACCACATCTTTCCAATGATTCACAAACATGGCCATATAACCACAATTACATCTCATCTTAATTAATTTAGTAATTATCTTATTAGAGAAATCGAACTCACAAACAAAAGAAAGTCTTGAGTTCTGGTATCTGTGTTTTGTAATTGATTAGCGTTCCCTTGATGTAGGCAACTCGTTGTTAAGATTAGATTTGAGTTGAATAGAATTGTTGCTAAGCTTCCTTCTAATTGGTGGCGGCTACTCCAGGTTGCAGACTGACAGCATGACGGCCATTGTTCTAATTTTTGATTAGGTTTTAGGTCTGAGTCTACATGTGTTTTTATAGAGTTTAGGATTAATTTAAGTCATCCGATCAGCACAGGAGAAACTAGAACCATCCAAGGAGCCACCTTAGCCCTAAGGAGTCAGCAGCAGGTCAGAAATTCGTCACTTCCCAGATCTAGAAGCAGGGGTCGACATCCCTCAAGGGGGGTCGACATCCCTCAAGGGGGGTCGACACCCATGTCGACACCCCTATAGGGGGGTCGACACCTATGTCGACTCCGCTTAAGGGGGGTCGACAATCTGTGGCGGGATTTCTCCTGCCTACCTGCCTTGCTGATTTTGAACTTCGAATTTTGATCTGTTTTTATGTTTTAAATTTTCTGGAAACTTCCGACAGGCATAACTTCTTCATACGAAGTCCAAATCACGCAAACTCGGACTCTATCTCAACCAGAATTCCGAGATGAACACAATGGCGTAACCCATTTCCCTTAATTCTCACATTTACATTTAAGTATTATTTAATTCATTAGTTTTAGTGTTAACAGAAAATACAGGGTGTTACAGCGATAGTTCACGAATTTCAATCATAAACTTCAAATGGCTATAACTAATGCAATTTGAATCGGATTTGCACGAAACTGGAAATGTTTGTTTTCTATCAATGATAGCTTTTGAATGAAAGAAGAATTTTGGAATTTCAACTTATAGATTTTAAGTTATGTTTAAATCTATTTTTGAAAAGGTCATTGTAAACGTAGATTGATGACTTTAATTAATTGGAAATCAATCGAAATGGCCATATAAAAATTATTAAAATATGGAAAAATTATGATAAATCATAATAATTGATTTCGAAGCAATTTGGAAAAGAAATATGAAGTTTCAAACTATATTTTGGATATATGTGTTTTTAGCCTAACTGACTGAAAACGGTAAAACCACGTTTTTGGGAATTTAAGTTAAATAAACTAAAGATTTCCAAATATTGGTTTATTGGACTTGAAAGATGAGTTTTGAGAAATATTTTAATTAACATTAATTGGAATATGGATTTGTATAGAAATGATCTTCGGATATTTGGTATTGATTACTATTGTGTGGACGTTTACTGTGTGAGGAATTTGGAATATTTTTATATCGTTAATCCACTTATAATATTATTTGATTACGAGAATTGGTGTTGAATATAAGTGTATATAAATTCTGTTTAAATCCTATGTTTAATATTAATTCATTTGGGATTAGTTGTGAATGGTTAATTTAATTATAAAGATTTGAATGAAAGAGTTTCCCTAACAAACGATGATGGGAACAAGTTTAAAGATTGCTTAAAAGAAGATAAGAATGTTTTTCGCGTAAGCGATAAGATTAAGAAATCGTAAGTACGATTTTGGGTAAGAAATATGATTGAGGAAAGATAAAGTAATCTACCTTAATCAACGATCAATGAATGAGTTGGGTTTGAGATAAATATGTTTTTCCACAAATTTAATTGAAATCTTTAATTAGATTTTAAATGAAAGAAGGTAATTAAACTTACCAAGACATGAGGGGTGTTGGATATGGAGTACCACAAGTTTTGATCCAAGGGACGAATTGGATGGGAATAGGATAATGGCTTGAGGAATTACCCTTTTCATGTGATTCAATGATATGGATAAAGCGTAGAAAACTTGATTTGAGTTGAGTTTGTGAAATAAGATTTCATAATCTTTTGAAATGATTTTCAAGGAAAGATTTAAATAAGAGTATAAAGAAGTGTAAATCTTAGATAAGATTTAAGGAGTAACTCCCAATGTAAAGAATGATTAGAGTACATGTATATCCCAAAATGGAATCAGACTCATGATATTTTATATATCAATTATGGTTTGTAAAGATGCGCTAACTATTCGAAAAGACAGGGTTCCGACCCATACTGAATAACTATATGGCGGGTATTGAAGATACTGAAGTCAATGGTTTAAGACCGGGGATCTTCACATCATTTGCATTATTGTTGGTGTCTAGATTTGGAGGTACACCAAAGTCGAGGCTATAAGTGGCCATCGTCTAGATGTACTTGGAGATTATCCTGATTTGCAACGGTGTCCCTCCTTTATTGGACGAGGAGTATGGTGCCTTCGGCTTCATTCAGACCCAGAACAAACTCGTAAATGGATGTGTATCCGACGTTGTATTATACGGCATAATGATTTGCTTTCTATTAATGTTATATCAGTTGGTGGTGGGTGATTTATTCTCTTAGCTTAACACCTTCCTCTTAGACTTATGTACTAAGAGGGTTATATATTAATAGACACCGATTATATGTTGTGAACTGACAATATGGCTGGCTAAGTGCTGAGCCGATCAAAGCTTTTTGTTGAAAAGCAGAGCTTTATGGATGATGATTAAAGCAGGGCCGATATAGCATAGCTTTGTGTTAAAACTTGACTTTAAAGCCACATAACCCGTGAACGGCCGAAAACAGTGTAACATCCCGAAATTTCGACGACTAGAATAAGTAATTAATTAGAGATTTAATTATTAACGATTAATTTTATATAGATACTGAAATTGAAAATAAAATATGTGGTTTGAGTATGAATTGGACTCGATATCCAATTCAGAAGGGTTGGTTGGGAATCAAATATTTGTTGTTGATAATTGAATTGAATTTGGTTGAATGTTGAATTAGATTGGAAATTTGATTGAAAGTATAAATCGTTGAAATTAGAAATATACGTCATTAACGTTAAACAAATTGGAGAATTTTATTAGTTAAAATATATGAAAATTGACGTGGATATCGGTGTATTTGTATATATAATCGAAATCTAACGTTCGGAATTTAGAATCGAACGAAGCGGTTGGTAGACGTACGGAATTAAATTAGTGAACCGATAAATAATTTAAAAATATAATAATGACGTATACAAACGGAGTCGGATTACGACCAAATTAATTATATTGAATTCAGAATGCAAAGACGGAAAAACGCGTATAATTTTTATTGCAATTGGAGATCTCGTTGGCGGTATGAATTTCGAGCGTTTAAATTCAATTCACGCTAAAGTTAAAATTTAACCGTGTTATCACCTACCTTAATCACTACCTACCTCAGATAAACTCACATTGGCCTATTTCTGAAACCGCCACCCCCTATTTCCCTATATGATTGAACTTCATCCTTTTCTTTGGTGTTTTTCTTCTATAAATATCTATGTCTCAGAAGATTTTCTTCATCCCCAAATTTCTCCAGCTTTCTACAAAAATTCGTTGTTTCCTTTTTTATTTTTTTATGGCTTCGAAGACGAAATCAGCGTGCCTAAATCCTTGCAGCAAAAATCAGTTCCATCTTTCCCCAAAAGTTTCTCTTCCCTAAATCATGCTTGAGGCTGCCTTCGAAACCCTCCAAGCCTCTGTAGTTCGCTCCAACTATCAACATCGCCTTCGCCACCGAGATACTCTACCATCGTAACGAAGACGGAGCTTTCTCCATGCTTCTGTACCCTGTTCGCTGCTGTCCTTCGACCATCTCCAGCCAATCCTCTTCATTGTTGCTTCTTGTTTGCGGTTTCAAGGTGAGTTTTTTTTTAAAAACTCACGGTCTACTAAGTTCAAGGATTTAAACATCAATATTGAACTGAAATCCTTGGTTTCAATCGTGGTGACTGCCATGATTATATGTATTGGTTTATGTGAGTGTTTGTGCATTGTTGGCAGCTTTCAAGCCTCATATCTGCTCTTTAAATATAGTATTTTTAAATTCAGTGCAGTGAAAAGATTTATATTGTCATGTTTACCTTTGTTTTGTGAATAGCTTTTGTCAGTCTTATTTGGGTGATGGTTGTACGAGAGCGAGTTTGTTGACACCACTTTATGTGGTGTCACCATGACTCCGGCCTCCCATTGGTGGAAATCAGGGGGGCCCATATGGGTCCACCTGATTTCCACCAATCAGGTGGTGGAGTCACGTTGACACCACATAAAGTGGTGTCAACAAACTCGTATTGTGGTTGTGCGTTCTGGCATAATCAGAATATTCAAAGTGCATAGTAAAACACTGTTATGTAAAAATAACACAATCTATGTTTACTTGGGAGGTACGGTGAACCCATGACGAATAATAATAATAACAATGTAAGAAATCATGTAATTTGATGCCAATTATGGGATTACTCATTACTGCTACCGTTGTATGTACCCCGCTGCTACTGAAATCTGTCATTTTTTTCTAGTGTCAACACATAAACACCCAATTCTCTGTATAAATAAATAAATTTACTAGGGGAAGACATTTTCTTGACTACTAATTCACCTCCTATCTTTTAAACCATTATGCTGTTGCTTGGTACTTATTGTAATCTTGGTATCATCCTTCCCCATGTACTAGTGGTGCTGTAACAGCTGCTGCCGTGTATATTCTGTCATGACCAAATGAGTCCCTCAGTCCACTTGTATGTTAGGATGCGTTCTTAACCAACGCGAGCGTGGCATTTGAGCGTGACATTTGAGCGTGGCATTTGAGCGGGGTATTTGAGCATGGTACTGTAGCGAAGGGGAAACGTGTTTTTAGCGGCGAACGGGGTATTTGAGCGTGGTATTTGAGCGGGGTATTTAGTTGTTAATTTGTTTGTTATGAGTTAATTAAATACTAATTTCGGTTGAAAAAATGACTACATTTCATTACACAAAAGAAAATACAAACATAAATACGACAGAAATATAATAACACGATGACATGAACCTCCTACTTGTTGGTATTTATCAGATAAGTTTGGTATTCTTTGTCGTGGCGTTTGTCTGCAAGCCCTCTTATCAACCAGTTTTTCGCTATCTCATCCGGAAGAGCAGTGAACATATCATTTATTTTGGGGTCCAAAACAAATAATAGTGTGTCTGCAACATCAAACTCACCCGTTGCTCCAAGACGTTGCATACGAGCAACCGTATTTGCGTACGTTGTAGAACTTCCCGTTGATTCCACGCTAATACCTGTATTAGGACTATCAGAATGCGTGCGAGATTTTTTCATCTGTCTCTCGTGCATTAGGTCAATGAGCGTAGCCATCTTATCGTCACTTTCACCACGTCGTCTTCTTACATTTTGATGTGCAGTTTGTTGAGTAGGCAGATTCATTGGAATTTGGTTGACGGAGGGATTATTGAAGCATCATAATTTGGTTGATTGAATGAAGTTTGTTGCAAAGGAGGATTTGATGGCGAATTCAAGTTTGGAATATGATTATTTTATGTGTCACCCAATGGATTAAAAATCCCATCGAAAGCCCATGTTCTGTCAAACGTGCTTTGTGTTGATGGCGGCGTGCCAGCCTGCGACGGCTGTAGAGTAGCTGCAGGAGTGTACGACGATTGACCAGTTGCATTAGTCCCACGAAATAATTGTTGCATCAGCTCTAAGTTTTCTATTGGACGTTTCTTATATTTCAAGACGCCCGTTCCAAATTCCTAAATGTAAGAAATAAATTGTAAGAAACTGTCTACAAATGAATGGTAACAAAATTAATATTTACAGACCTTAACACGATCTTCCCACCACTCATCGCTTCCAGAGACCGTTCCTTTGTACGCATCCCAACCCGCGCCAGTCTTGTTCATCAGTGAATCCCATTTCATCCAATCTCGTCGAAGACTGTCATATTTGTTTCGGATCTTGGTTTCGTCAATCGGTACGATGTCTGGAATGGTTTTTATGGCATCGTTGAACTTTTCTGCAATCACTTTATGCACTCTTTTTTGTTGCTGCCACAAGCACCGTATGCATCAACCGAACATTGCAACATAATATGTGTTGCAGTAAACGACCAGTGATGTGCAAATTTCGATTGGCCATACTGAAAAATGAAAAACAATATATATTAGAAATAAATTTAAAAAAACAACGGAAAACTAGGTTGAATAATAGAAAATAATATGGACACCGAACTGAAAAAACCTGATTGTTGCTCGAATTCGGTTGAAGATTATTTTAGAAGAGGAATGGGTTGGTGTAGTGTGGATGAAGAGGTAGGGGAAGGTGGTGGTTTTGTAGGTGGTGAAGAGGAACGCTGGAAAAGAAGCCGTTGGCGTCCGCGCGCCGGATGCGTCGGACGCCAACGGCTTCTTTTCCAACGTTCAGCTATCGTCCCATTTGACAGTGGAAAAAGTTACTCGCGTCCGACGCGTCGGGCGCAACCAAAAAGTTGAGCGTGGCAAATTTTTGCTGCGAACGCACCCTTAATGTATTCGAGCACTCATATCCACGGTTATCCCTTTATGAGTGTGATTTTTGACATATCCTTTTTCCATTAATATTCGAAATGCATGCCACCTATAGACTGTTCCATGTACTTATTGGGTTTTGGTAACCACATTGTTATAAGTATCAAGTATATATGACAGTTGGTGCTTATTTTTAAAGTTCACGCCATAACAAGTTGATGATTGGTTTATATATATTTGTTGATGAATGTAGTGCTTTGACTTGCTGTGATTATTACCTTTGAGGGCATATGATAGTTGGAAACGTTTATGAGTACAACCTCCCTTTTTCCCATCTAAACTACTTCTGATTTCATATAAGTAGGGTATGCATGTATGTTTTGGATGTCAAACTTAAAACCAGGAATTAATGAACCATAAATGAATATTTATGAAGTAAACTATCCATTGATTATGTTAAGATGAATATATATATATATATATATATATATATATATATATATATATATATATATATATATGCATCCATGCCTTTAGCTTTTATTGTCTAAAGCACTGTGATTATTCTTGAACCTGAAAACAAAAGATGTCAGTGGCATAAACATGAAAACTCAAACCTGGAACCACACTTTATACATCAGCGGTGGTATACGTATATATTAATGAGTAAATGACTATAACCTCTTTACTGTTTTAATCCTAGAAAGTTCAAATTGTAGGTGTACTAATAGGTATCTACAATGTTGGTTAAAACATTGAAGATTGTTTCTTGCAGGCTTAATTTACGCAGACAACAGATTCGAACTAGAAGGTTTGAAAAATAAATTAAAAGCAGTGAACTAAATAATGTTGAGCGAACACCCCTTACTTCTTTTTATCCTAACCCATGCATGTTCTGATTTAATTTAGGCATTACCAGATGTTTAACATACTTGAGTTAATTGTACAAGGAGACATTATTTTTAGTCCTAGTCAAAATCTAATGTCAGTACTCAGTGGAGTTGATGTGTTTAATATGATAATTTTGATCATGGAGAAAAAAAATGAAATGTGCATGCTTTATAAATATACTATGACTTGCTTTATTATTTAGTATATGCTTTAATACCAGAAAAGTTGGTTTCTAAATGCTGGTCTATTTTCAAATCTTTATTTGAATCTGTCAATTTTCATCTTGCTATGAATGTATAAATCGTTTTATGCCTTGGCCTGGACCTGGGCTACCAACTTTGGAAACTACCATCCATATATTGATTCCTGTTCTTACCAAGTCATGTATGATTTTGATTGTGATACCATCATCCATGTTTCCGGCAAAAAGCAGATGTTACACTTTTTCTACTGCACTAATTTTATTCGCTTCCTTATCGTTGGTCCTTGGTTTCCTTTTATGGACACTGTTGTTTTGTTTGCTACTCGGTTTTGTTTCATATTGCGCGCATTCTATCACCGTACTTTATTATTTGTGGTCATGGGATGTTAGGGCAATGCACACGTGTACCTGTACACGTGTGTATATGCAGGCTTTCATGACTATTTGTCCCTGAAATAAAATAAAATAAAAACCGGTATAGCGCAGAAACTGCACCACCGTATTTGACATAAAATTTATGAGAGGATTAACTATTATAATTCAGTTTCTATTAAAGTTAATTTACTTGAACTATGATTTAATCCTGACTCGAGTGTTTTATGTTTTTGCATGGAATGCTCGGGTCAGATCCCGAGCATTTCAGATTTAAATTTTTCAGCTTAGGATTCGAAGATTGGCAATGCTGGGGATTCCGAAAACGACGCGCTCTGAAGATTTTAAAACAGTAAATATTTTCCTTCGTATTCAAAGTGTATTTTGAAATTCTGCTGTGTATAGAAAATTATTGTATCAAAGATTCTGATTTATATATAAAAGTTTTTTTCGTTGTTCATTACTGTGTTATTATTTTATTATGTGTTGATTTTATTTTTTTAAATTCTGTAAGCTAAATAACGAACCGTCAGTTTGAGCGCTTTAAGTTGGTTTAATTAGCAATTTGAAATGGTCAAAAAGGCGGGACCTTACCGGTGGTATCAGAGCTTTGGTTTATTCAAAGCATAGTTTATCAAGTTTAAATGAGTTATATCAACATTAGAAAAGCGAATTCTGAAAATAAAAAGGTTCGTATTATAAATTTAAAGTAAATTTTGGAAAGGAAATTATTTTGGAAATATTATTTTGAAATTATTATATTGGAACTAATACAGCGGAAATAAAAATTTATTTCGAGCTTTAAAATTTGTTCGGAATCCCCAATCTTCGAATCCAGGACTGTGAAAGCTTTTCTTCGATAAGTTCAATTAGATTTGAGTCTTGAATCAATCATTGAATGGTATCAAAGGGAGATGGGTATAAGAGAATTAACGAATAAACCTATTTATGTAATTATGTATTTTACAAATCAAGATAACTAAAAATGATTGAAAATAAAAATCCCGATGGAAATTTAAATGAAAAAGTGGAATTTGGAATCGTTTCAAAAATGAAACGATGGATTTTATTTTGATATTCAGGATAAAAATAAATGAAAATAAAATCAGAAAAGAGGTATAATTGGAATACGACTGTGTTAAATTTGATTAATTTATTCAGAATGTGATAAGATAAATTATAATTAGTTTCAAACCAATAATGTGTAATCGGATATATGAATTCGATAGTAAGTATAAACTTGTTAATTAATTAACAAGAAGTGAATTGTAAACGAGAACCGTAAATGAAGTGATATATGAATGAAGATTATGAAGGGATTTGAATCGATATCTAAATGAAATGAAAATTAATTTGATGTGACGAGTATAGAATTCGATAAAAGGAATAATATTCAGTTTTTAGAAGTAAATAACGTTTGAAGGCAAAAATGTCGCAAATGAAATTGGTGATAGATGAGATGGAGTTAACCAGTACGGTGAGATTATATTCTGAAGTTCAGAATATGAATTAAAGAAGATTTTTCCGAAGTTCGGAATGTATTATCGGAAAAGAGATTATCCGAATCAAAGATATTCATGGTAGTCGATTATGTTGAATTTCATGAAAATATTGTTTACTTTCCATTTTAATTAAAAATTTATTAATTAATTGTTTGTGTATTCAGATTAAAGAATAAAGCATATTTTAAAGTTAAATATTTCAAAGACGTGAGTTATTATAATCAGCAATTTTTGTAAAAGAAGTGAATTCTTTACTTGAATTCAGAAGTTATGAGAATTAATGTTTTATTTATAATTGTGAATTTTATCTATTTCGAAGTTAATAATGTTGTTCAGGCAGGGTCTGAGAGGTAAATATATCCCAACTTGGCTGACTTCATTGTTGACAAAAAAAATGGTTAAGGTTTGATAGCAAGAGTGGTTAAGTGAAGTAAGTAAATGAATGTCAGCAGTTAAGTGGAAATAGCGGTGTTTTATTTAATATTTGCTTTAGTTCAAATAACGAATTTAGAAATGTTCCCCTTGAGAATAAAATGCTTTTCTAGAATGAGAAAATGAATATAATATTTGGAAATGATTTCAAAGAATAGTTAGAGGATAACATAAATGGTAAGAACCGAAGAACAAAGAACCGCACATCGGAAATGAAAGGCGTATTTGAAATGAAACCAGAGTGTGAAATAAATTGCATATCAATCTCGAATTCAATTAAGGAGATCGTTTGATTTGATAAGAGAATTTATTTCCAGAATATTTTTAAATTTATTTGGAAATCAATATTATTAGTATATACAAATATTTTCAAATAGATTGTATAGAAAAATGATTTTAGTGGCTTTACTGCTTATTTATTTCAGATAAAACAAATTGATTTCTAAAGTATGGTTTGATATACAAATAGATAGATATATATAATTTTAAATATTTGAAACAAAATTTGGAGTTGATTATCGATTCGGGTTGGATGGTAATCCAATATATATCAAAACAATGAAGTTGTACATCTAAAGAGATGTTTGGTGAGAATAATTGAGTTCTAATTTCCAATGACTGAATTGAAAAGTAAATTGCCGATTATTGAATAATAAAATCTTTGTCGACAAAGATTTAGATTTTAAGTTGAAATGAATTGGTCGACTATTTTAAAAGGCTAAAAATAAGAGAAAATTTTAAATAGTAATTAAATTTGAATTCGAGTTTATTAATACAAGATTGTATGAAATTTAATAGTTGATAGATCTGAATGCAAAAGTTTAAATCGGCAAGGTTGGAATTAAGGAATAAACTTAATAATTGGAATTTGGAAAAGAATTTGGTTTGTAAAAAATAAATTTAGGTATCTGAATTTGAAAAGATATCAAATATTTGAATTGATTAAGGGATCAAAACTAAAATTCTAAAATCTAAACGGAAATTTGAGGGTATTCAATTTCAGATATTGAATATAGAATTTTCAAAATCTATATGGAAAATATATAAGAATTTAGTGATTTGGAAGGTAATGGTTTGAGATAAATCTTATAACAGGAATTATATAAGAATGAAGGATTGAAAAACATGATTTAGAAAATATATTGATGAAATTTTATAACGAGATATGCAGATGGTATCAGGAATACTATATGTACATAACATTATATGTTTTCAAAGAAAAATAAGGAAAGCACCTTCCTTCTCCTTTGAATTTCGAGCTTAATGAGATGTGCTGCTAGTGGTAGTAGGTTGTCTGGACATAAAACTCGAGTTGTCTGAAAGAAGACGACCGTGTAGCGTAATTCACAGGGCTGTAGATGTCCTACGGCAGACGGATGTTTCTTGGGGGAACCAAGCGTAACCATTGTGTCTGCTACGATCTACAGTCGTGATGATGGTGTAATCCGCAGAGCTGTGAAAGCTTACAGGTATGGATGTTTCCTAGAGGACCCAGGCGTAACCATTGTATACCTGCGGTCCACATGGCATATCTACAAGTGAAAGAGATGTAACCACTAGAGTTACGAAAGGTATAATGAAGTCATGTTATGGTGAGCCACCTGTTTGATGCAACACTTTGTCTTTGTGACCTGATTGGTCTTCGTGACCTGATTTGTCTTTATGACTTGATTTTTCCTCGTGACTTGAAGTTTCTTCATAATTCCATGATTGTTTTGTGACTCTGAGATGGAGCAGTCAACACTCAGAGACCTCAGATTTTTGTTTGATTCTTAAATATCTTCTGTTAATCTGTCCGTGACGAAATTCGCATGGAAGTGATTTCATATGGATATGGATGTTTTCTGGGGGATCCAGACGAAACCATTGTGTATCTGCGATTCATGAACAATCAACATATCAACATCACATTGGTACTTTCCGTATATGTTTTTAAAGGGATTTTTGAAATATTTTTCACTAGGAGTTGAAACAAGGATATTTAGTACTTGGAGATTTTAGTCGTGCGTCTTGCCAGCGTTTGCCTAACATCTGTTAGGACGATAATAGACTTGTCAAACTTTGAGTTATAAAGTATTTTCAAATAGATATTTTGAGATTTAAAATATATTTAACTTAATAAGCTAGGAAAGAGAATTTCAGAGTAATAATACAAATATTTTATGTACAGGAGTGCAAACGAATTCTGATTCGGAAAATTTTCATGTCGAAAATCTGAAACTAGAAAAGAAGATGTTATATACACTCTGCAATAAGTGTTGGAAAAGATTAAATGAATTGAATGTAAGGAGGTTGGGTTGAGGGTTAATAAGCCTAGACCCATTATAGTTGCAACGATGGATAAGTTACGCTGATAGATGATGAAATTTGGAATAGTCTGAGATGTATAAATCCAACTTATGCGGAAATTGAAATTTAAAAAGAGATTGGGTTTGAAAGGGAATTATCTGATTAGATAGAATAAGAAATTGGTAGATATTTCAAATATATTGAGATAGGGAAAAAAATTGGTTTAAGAAGCTTGAATAGGGTTTAAAAAGTATGAAAATCGTATTCGGTAAAAATTGGTTATTTAAAAGGAGATTTGATTTTCCCAAGTTAATTGAATATGATGAATGAACAAGAGGATCGATGACTTATATATCAATATTTAACTTAGTTGTGGTAAAATTTCGTACGTCTATAAAAATTTGAAGTTTGCATTGGTATAACTCTAACGATCTCTCCTTTTCGAGGACGAAAAGTTTTAAAGGGGGGAGATTGTAACATCCCAAAATTTTCGACGACTAGAATAAGTAATCAATTAGAGATTTAATTATTAATGATCAATTTTATATTGATACTGAAATTGAAAATCAAATATCTGGGTTTGAGTATGAATTGGACTCGATATCCAATTCAGAAGGGTTGGTTGGGAATCAAATATTTGTTGTTGATATTTGAATTGAATTTGGTTGAATGTTGAATTAGATTGGAAATTTGATTGAAAGTATAAATGGTTGAAATTAGAAATATACGTCGTTAACGTCAAATGAATTGGAGAATTTTATTAGTTAAAATATATGAAAATTGACTTGGATATCGGTGTATTTGTATATATAATTAAAAATCTAACGTTCGGAATTTAGAATCGAACGAAGCGGTTGGTAGACGAACGGAATTAAATCAGTGAACCGATAAATAATTTTAAAATATAATAACGGCGTATACAAACGGAGTCGGATTACAACCAAATTAATTATATTGGATTCAGAACGCGAAGACGGAAAAACGCGTATAATTTTTATTGCAATTTGAGATCTCGTTGGCGGTATGAATTTCGAGCGTTTAAATTCAATTCACGCTAAAGTTAAAATTTAACCATGTTATCACCTACCTTAATCACTACCTACCTCAGATAAACTCACATTGGCCTATTTCTGAAACCGCCACCCCCTATTTCTCTATATGATTGAACTTCATCCTTATCTTCGGCGTTATTCTTCTATAAAAATCCATGTGTCTGAAGATTTTCTTCATCCCCAAATTTCTGAAGCTTTCTACAAAAATCCGTTCTTTACTTTTTTATTTTTTTATGGCTTCCAAGATGAAATCAGCGCGCCCAAATCCTTACAGCAAAAATCAGTTCCATCTTTCCCCAAAAGTTTCTCTTCCCAAAATCATGCTTGAGGCTGACTTCGAAACCCTCCAAGCCTCCGTAGTTCTCTCCAACTATCAAGATCGCCTTCGCCACCGAGATACTCTGCCATCGTAACGAAGACGGAGCTTTCTCCACGCTTCTGTACCCCGCTCGCTGCTGTCCTTCGACCATCTCCGGCCGATCCTCTTCATCGTTTCTTCTTGTTCGCAGTTTCAAGGTGAGTTTTTTTTTTGAAAACTCACGATCTACTTAGTTCAAGGATTTTAACATCAATATTGAACTGAAATCCTTGGTTTCAATCGTGGTGACTGCCGTGATTATATGTATTGGTTTATGTGAGTGTTTGTGCATTGTTGGCAGCTTTCAAGCCTCGTATCTGCTCTTTAAATATAGTGTCTTTAAATTCAGTGCAGTGAAAAGATTTATATTGTCATGTTTACCGTTGTTTTGTGAATTGCTTTTGTCAGTATTATTTGGGTGATGGTTGTGCATTCTGGCATAATCAGAAATTTCAAAGTGCATAGTATAACACTGTTATGTAAAAATAACACAATCCATGTTTACTTGGGAGGTACGGTGAACCCATGACGGAATAATAATAATAATGTAAGAAATCATGTAATTTGACGCCAATTATGGGAATACACATTACTACTACCGTTGTATGTACCCCACTACTACTGAAATCTATCATTTTTTTTCTAGTTTCAACACATAAGCACCCAATTCTCTGTATAAATAAATAAATTTACTAGGGGCAGACATTTTCTTGACTACTAATTCGCCTCCCATCTTTTAAACAATTATGCTGTCGCTTGGTACTTATTGTAATCTTGGCATCATCCTTCCCCATGCACTAGTGGTGTTGTAACAGCTGCTGCCATGACCAAATGAGTCCCTCGGTCCACTTGTATGTTAATATATTCGAGCACTCATATCCACAGTTATCCCTTTATGAGTGTGATTTTTGACATATCCTTTTTCCATTAATATTCGAAATGCATGCCACCTATAGACTGTGCCATGTACTGACTGGGTTTTTGTAACACCCCGTATTTTGGGTTAATGCTAAAATTCACTAATAACAGGATAAATAATCTCAGATGTGAGAATTGGGGGAAACGGGCTACGTCATTGCGTTCGTCTCGGAAAAATACGCGAAATAGAGTCCGAGTTTTCGAGAATCGGAGTCCGTATGGCCCAGTTATGGCCCGATGAAGTTTGCAGAAAATTCTAAGCTAAAAACAGATTTAAAAATTTAAAATCAGAATTTAAAATAGGGCAGGCGGGGCCAGGCGGGAAAATTCCCGCCCTACCCATGTCGACAAGGCTGTCGACAGGCCTGTCGACAGGGGGGTCGACTTGCCTGTCGACAGGGGTGCGACGCCCAGTGAAACTGGGTGCACCAGTTTGGGTTCTTGGGCTGGCTTGGAGGGCTGGTTCTGGAAGCTTCTTGGATCTGACGGGTCTAAACCAATCTAGGGTTAATCTAAGGGTCTAAAATGCAACCTAATCCTATAAATAAGACCCTAACCCTACCCTAATTCATACATAATTAGATCTTGTAACTAAACTATGGCAAAATGAAACTTGATCATGGCCTCCACAAATCAATGAAGAGGAAAGCAAGCTCTAATCAACCTCCAATCCATTCTAAGCATCTTAATCTTCTTCATTTGGAGTGCAAATTGCTAGTTGTGAGTTTCTATCACTTTAACATCAATTGTTAAAGCAAGTAGATTAGGTGTAATGAGACTTATGGTCTTGAATGCGGATTAGTGAGTTTGAATCATTTGTAATGATATGTTACTCTATGTTTTCCTATGTTTATGCATATTTAATAAGTTGGTTTATGCATATTTGATAAGTGGATTTATGCATAATTAATAAGTTGGTTTATGCATACTTGATAAGTGGATTTATGCATGATTAATAATATGGTTTATGCATATTTGATAAGTGGATTTATGCATGATTAATAAGTTGGTTTATGCATATTTGATAAGTGGATTTATGCATAATTAATAAGTTGGTTTATGCATATTTGATAAGTGGATTTATGCATGATTAATAAGTTGGTTTATGCATATTTGATAAGTGGATTTATGCAAAATTAATAAGTTGGTTTATGCATACTTGATAAGTGGATTTATGCATGATTAATAAGATGGTTTATGCATATTTGATAAGTGGATTTATGCATGATTAATAAGTTGGTTTATGCATGTTTAACAAGTGAGTTTATGCATGTTGAGTATGTAAGTTTATGCAAGTTTAGTATGATGTATGTTATGTTTACATGATGCTAAATATGCAAGTTGTGGGCTATGTGATCATATACATGTTATGCAAGTTCATGATGATATGCTATGCAAGTTACATGTATGTTAATATGCAAGATATGCTATGCAAGTTACATGTATGTTAATATGCGAGATATGCTATGCAAGTTACATGTTTGTTAATATGCAAGATATGCTATGCAAGTTACATGTATGTTAATATGCAAGATATGCTATGCAAGTTACATGTTTGTTAATATGCAAGTTCATGATGACACATTATGCAAGTTTGTGAGTTAATATGCAAGTATGTGAATGCTTATGCAAGTTATGTGTATGCTTAAATGCATGTTTAACATGTTATGCAAGTTGTGAGAATGCTTATATGCAAGTTCAACATGTTATGCAAGTTGTGTGAATGCTTATATGCAAGTTCAACATGTTATGCAAGATATGTGTATGATAATATGCAAGTTCATATGCAACATGTTATGCAAGTCATGTGTATGATAATATGCAAGTTTGGGGTTAAATGTAGTTGGGTTAATATATGCTCATATATGCAAGTTGACATCTTCTTAACCCATGACAAAGTTATATGCTAAACCCATGATATTTGTGATGGATCTTTCCCTTTATTATGTCGTGAAATGAGAACGATTTACGTGGGGAACGATGGGGTAATAAATATGTTAATAAAAGTATGATTGGGTATGATTAAGCATACCATAAAAATAAATTAACATAAGTGGGAATTTACCTATTGAGTTAGGTCTACCCCATGGGAATTTACCTATTGAGTTAGGTCTACCCATGTTATGAAAAATGTGAATGTGTAATTAATTAGGGATAATTAATTGTGGGGGTGATTAATTAGGTGTAATTAATCAACTAAGACACGAGGTTGGACCCTTTTTGTAGCGGAAGTCTGCCCGGAACCGACCGGCCATCCAGCGGCTACAAATGATTGGCCCAATGTGAGAGGTCTTAGTCACAAACTAAATGCGTGATTAACGTAAAGACACGAGGTTAGAGTCGGTTATGACGTAAGGCTGCCCGGACCCAACCGGCTTAACCAGCGGTCATAAAAGATAGTCTAATGTGAGAGGTCTTTAGGAGGATCACGGTCTTAATTAATTAAGAAACACTTAACCAAATTAGCATGTAGTGGGACATGAGGGTTAAGTGGGTGCCTTGGGTGGCATGTAGTAACTAGTGGGGGTGCCTCGGGTGGCATGAGGAAACTAGTAAGTTGCCTTGGGTGGCAATAGAAAATACGATTAGAATACTTAACCAAAGAGGAACATGTAATTAAAACATGGGTGAAGGGTTAAGTAAGTGCTTTGGGTGGCATGTGGAAATCTAGTGGGTGCCCTTAGTGGCAATTGAAATATGATTGACGACTTAACCAAATCTTAACATGTAAGGGGGCATGATTATAAAAAGGGGTTAAGTGGGATGCACTAGATAAAAATAGCAAGCTTAAGTAGTAGCTTGTGGGGGCCCATTTCAACCAATATCCCAAACGTATCTTTGTGGGCCCGACTCTGGTCGGGTGACGGGACACGCATATTGGGCTTGACTATAAGTGGCCAAAACGGGTTAGCGGTGGCAACGCAGGATCAACGGGTTTCATATGCGTGTGTGGACCCGGGCTGGTTGGTAAGTCGTTGTTGCATCGTGTAGATATAAAGCCGTGCACAGTGATATTTTCTGGTAGCCACTTTAGGAAATGATACACCCCCTTTTGTGGGACCAGCACGGGTATCTACGGTAGGGAGCCGATCGCTTGGGGAGTAGTGGGTACACCTAGTAAAGATAGGGGCAGACGGCACCTATGTAGGGGTACACGAAACTACTGGGTAAGAATTACTGAGTACACCTAGTGGAGATAGGGGCAGACGGCACCTATGTAGTGGGCTAGGAGTACATGGATCTACTGGGGAAATTTTCTAAGTCCTTGGAAGGGATCAACCTTTAAGTAGGAATGACTGGTGTGGTGCAGTGTAGAAACTATCCTTGGGTGGATAGGTCTGGGGCGGTGTAATCTAGAAACTATCCTTGGGTGGATAAATGCGTCTTTACGGTTATCTTAGTTTATCCTAAGTTTGCCAAGCTGCTTAGTGTAGCCATTCATCACCAGGCATTACCGTATATCAACTTATGTCTTCTCTGGCTACTTTAATGATTGTATTGTTAAAGTTATAGGACTCACTCAGACTTATGTCTGACCCCGTTATTGTTTATCTTTTTCCCCAAACCCCAGGTTATCAGAGTGGGCCTAGTGCTAGTGGGCTTTGATCAGATTGCTGTATCTATCCTTTGGAGTTTGGACCGTTGAAGTAAAGCTCAGTTCATCTATCCTTTTATGGCTATTGTTTACTTAGTGGGATTATGTACTTATTTTTATCAAGATAGATATTTTGTACTTGACTCTTGTATGGTTTTGTGATGTAACCAGACATGTTTTAACTTCCGCTGTTATGAGATGATGTTTTAAAATTTCAAGTACCATTTATATCTGTCTTGTTGTAATTTTTCTGTTCTATATTCACTAAAATACTCCACCGATGCCATGGCATTCCCATTGAGAGTGACCATAGCGGGCGTGGGGCGTTACACGTGGTATCAGAGCTTAAGGTTACCAGAACAGATAAAATTTTTAGAAAAATTATTTTCTAAGAATATTTTTGGAAAGGAGTATTTTCAAAAACATGTCTTTTAAGAGAAAAGTTTTTGAAAGAAAAGCATAATCCCCAATAGCCATATCTATATCTTCTGAATTCTCCATTTTGAATCTCTTCCTTTCTCTCATTTTGAGTTTCCCCTCCGCGTATAGATGATCTTTCTAAGATAGATAAGAATGGAAAACCACTTCAAGGGACTTAGACGTTAGTCGGATTAGAAGTTGGTTCAAGAAGGAGGAGGACTGGTAGATACCTATAGGATAGACGATGAGAGGAAGGCTCAAATAGTTGTTTGGTTAATGAAGGATGAAACCTCATTGGTGGGAGGTTACGAGTGGAGAATAGGGAAGAAGAAGGCAAGTAGTTATCCTTTTTGGGAGGAATATGACACCTTGTTAGGATTGTCCAAAGAAGCAAGGGCAAGGTATGGAATCTTCTGGAGGGTAGTTGTATTCCCTCACGACTAGGGTACCAGATGGGGATAAGACCGTCTAGATTGGAGGTTGGATTTCTTGATTATCCGATTTGAACTTTATTCAATTCTGACGCATTGAGTTCGTTTATCTCATCATTGTTAGTTGAGTCACTGCACTTAGACACCAGTTTGGTAGATGATCCCTTAGTTGTTTCAAACCCAATTGGGCTCCATGATGTGTTTGGGTTTGAAAGTTTCTATACTTAGCGTTGAGTTTAGGTGTGATGCTTGTTGGGCTTCACGGGCTATGGGCTAGTTTTGGGCATGGACTGGTTATCCAGTAGAGGTGCCGTTCTTGATTTTGAAGGGAGAGTTGTTAGGCTTATGACCCGCTTGGGTAACACTCTCGAGATCTCTTGTAATCCCATAGAATCTGTTATGCTAAGTAATCTAGAATCGCTTGACACGTCGGTCTAGAGTTTGCGATCTGTTAGAGTGGTCCGGAAATACTCGGATGTGTTTTGAGGAGGTGAAGGGCTTACCTCCGAAGCGGGAGATTGACTTCCAAATATATCTGGTAGACAATGCTAAACCAGTATCTTGGCCAGTGTGCCACATGGCTCCTCGTGAGAGGAGGGAACTCCATAAGTAAGTAGGCGATTTGCTTGAGAAGGGGTTCATAAGACGAAGTGTATCGGAGTGAGGTGCTCCAGTAGTTTTTGTCACGAAGGCGGATGGGTCCCTCAGACTTTGTGTAGGCTAAAGAGAGCTAAATAAACTCACAAAGAAGAATAGATACCCATTGCCGAGGATTAATGATCTCTTTGATCAGTTGGCGGGCGCCTCAGTATTTTTGTAGTAGGACTTAGCCACGGGATTTCATCAGTTGAGAGTGGCTGAGAATAGTATAGAGAAGACTGCCTTTAGGACTCCGGATGATTTCTTTTATGAGTGGCTGGTGATGCCATTGGGTTTGACGAACGCCCCCGCATACTTTGTCGATTTGATGAGAAGGGTGTTCAGGGAGTACCTAAATAAGTTCGTGATGGTCTTTGTAGATGACATCTGGGTCTTTTCTAGGAAGCGAAATAAGTTTTCGTATGTGCTCAATGGGGTGAGCAAAAGCCAGTTATGGGAAAACGGTGGTTTTGGGGCGAGACTGGCGAGGACATCCAGAGTTGGTCAAAGGCTTAATTATTTGGCCATTTTTACTAGTATCATCTCACGTAGGCCGTCTGAATTCGAAGGAGGTATCCCTTGGGTGTTTGTCTGATATTGGTTTAGGCCTTTGGGGCTTGCATTTGAGGGATGTCGAGTTCGACCAGGGTGGTCTGCTTGAGAGATGGATAGTGTGACGATTTTGCATGGGAGAATATCCTGATTTTCTCTAGGAGTGGAGAAAAGCATGCCCTACATCTTAGGGAAGTGTTGGAAACTCTTTGAGCGCGTTGTCTTAAGACAACAAAGGTGGATGGGATTCTTAGCATCCTATGAGTTTGAGATAGCGTATACCCATGGCAAGGGAAACAGGGTAGCGGACGCCTTAAGTAGAAAAAGGTTGTCCTTGAGTTCATTGTTCATTGAACGACGGAGCTTAGAGTTTATTTCTAGGTTTGACTTTAGACCTTCCGTTGACTTTGTACCCGGTTTGCTAGCCTCCTTGGAGGTTAGACCTACTCTTTTGGGGCAGATTGGAGAAGCACAGAGGGACGACCCACAGTTGGTTGAGTTGGTGGGGAAGCTCATAAGGGGGGAGTCGTCCAGCCATTTGAGTAGGTACACCCTAGACGATAGGGGGTGCTTAGGAAGGTTATTCTTGATGATGCACACCATTCTAAGATGACCATTCATCCCGATTGGGACAAGATGTACCAAGACGTGAGGCGAGTTTTCTTTTGGGCCGGTATGAAGAATAGACGCGGCCGAGTATGTCGCTCGATGCTTGGTCAGCCAATAAGTGAAGGCGGAGCAGAAGAAACCTAGTAGGTTGCTTCACCCATTGGAAGTTCCGCAATGGAAGTGGGATAGCGTCTCGATGGATTTTATTGACGGGTTATCCAGATCGAGAAAGCGTAATACGGGAATTTGGGTGGTGGTAGACAGACTTACTAAGAGCGCCCATTTCATACTTGTGTAGAGCAAGAGGACTGCTCCATGACTAGCTTCAGTATATCTTCGAGAGATAGTTCGATTACATGGGGTAACCTCTAGCATAGTGAGAGATCGAGATCCTATCTTCACTAGCGAGTTCTGGAGAAGTTTGCAAGAAGCTGTGGGGACTCAGTTGTGTTTGAGTACCGCATGTCATCCTCAGACGGACGGCCAGACCGAGAGGGTGAATCATGTCCTAGAAGACCTTTTGAGGCTTTGTATCTTAGATTTTGGAGGTACATGGGAAGAGCATCTTCCGTTGGTGGAGTTCGCATATAATAACAGCTTTCAAGTCCGGTATTGGTATGGCACTTTTCGAAGCTCTTTATGGAAGGCCTTGTCGTTCACCTACACGTTGGTGGGAATCTACGGATGAGATCTTGCTTGGGTCGATAAGGTTAGAAAGACTTCGGAAAAAGATTGATTTGATTCGGAGAAGGAGGAAAGCGGCGCAAGATAAACATAAATCTTATGCGGACAAGAGGAGAACAGAGCTTGAGTTTGATATTAGGACATGCTTTTTATCAAGATATCTCCGTTACGGAATGTGGTTCACTGTGAATCAGTTGGGAAGTGAGTACCAAGGTTTGTTGGGCCGTTTCCTATTAAGGGAAGGATTGGACAGATGACATATAGAGTGGGGTTGCCCGACAGGCTTAGTGGTGTACATGATATATTCCATGTATTACATTTGAGGAAGTTCCTACATGAGACCGCAGAGGCGGTAGAGCCGAGCCTGCTTAGAGAAGTGGAAGTAGAGCGTGATGCGACGATTCGACGAGCTCCTACTTGCATCCTTGGGTCAGAGATTTGGAAGTTGAGAAACAGAGAGGTTCAACTAGTCAAAGTACAAAGGGGAGATGAAGAGAGCGACGCTACCTGGGAGACGGAAGCGAAGATGCGTTCGAGGTACCCTTTTTCTTTCGGAGGGTATGTCCTTTTGCTTCTCCTTCATCGCATATCTTGTGCTTATCTTATCTTTAGGATGTCCTCTCATTTGTATCTTTGACCTTTAGATAGGGTAAACCTATGGTTGAACCATGTGTTTGAGACATGTTATGGTTGATGGATGCAAGTGGATGCAAGTGTTTGCTAGTGGGTGCTCGTGGATGCATACACACACACTCTAGGCACTAGATCGGCTCAATCACTTCATATTGCATATTGCATAAAATTGGGTGTAGGAAGCTATATTGATGGATGTATAATGATTGTGTTATCATATGGATGATGCATTTTGGTGAATGATTGTGCACACATGTAGATATTGTATGTGTCGATAGGGTTCTCTCGCATACATAATGGTTGCATGGCACTATCATGGTTTGCATATGTTCATACATTAGATAGGGAACATATACACACACTTTTCGCATATGCTCATACATCATTAGAAATTGTTTAAGGACAATGGATGCCCGTGTTTGATGGATTGAGTAGATGGTTGTTTGGATGGTAGGATATGCATTCTCCTTAGCTTGGAGATTTCGGGGACGAAATCCTTTAAGAAGGGGAGAATGTAACACCCCGTATTTTGGGTTAATGCTAAAATTCACTAATAACAGGATAAATAATCTCAGATGTGAGAATTGGGGGAAACGGGCTTCGTCATTGCGTTCGTCTCGGAAAAATACGCGAAATAGAGTCCGAGTTTTCGAGAATCGGAGTCCGTATGGCCCAGTTATGGCCCGATGAAGTTTGCAGAAAATTCTAAGCTAAAAACAGATTTAAAAATTTAAAATCAGAATTTAAAATAGGGCAGGCGGGGCCAGGCGGGAAAATTCCCGCCCTACCCATGTCGACAGGGCTGTCGACAGGCCTGTCGACAGGGGGGTCGACTTGCCTGTCGACTTGCCTGTCGACAGGGGTGCGACGCCCAGTGAAACTGGGTGCACCAGTTTGGGTTCTTGGGCTGGCTTGGAGGGCTGGTTCTGGAAGCTTCTTGGATCTGACGGGTCTAAACCAATCTAGGGTTAATCTAAGGGTCTAAAATGCAACCTAATCCTATAAATAAGACCCTAACCCTACCCTAATTCATACATAATTAGATCTTGTAACTAAACTATGGCAAAATGAAACTTGATCATGGCCTCCACAAATCAATGAATAGGAAAGCAAGCTCTAATCAACCTCCAATCCATTCTAAGCATCTTAATCTTCTTCATTTGGAGTGCAAATTGCTAGTTGTGAGTTTCTATCACTTTAACATCAATTGTTAAAGCAAGTAGATTAGGTGTAATGAGACTTATGGTCTTGAATGCGGATTAGTGAGTTTGAATCATTTGTAATGATATGTTACTCTATGTTTTCCTATGTTTATGCATATTTAATAAGTTGGTTTATGCATATTTGATAAGTGGATTTA
This sequence comes from Allium sativum, assembly GCA_030737875.1. Lineage (NCBI taxonomy): Eukaryota > Viridiplantae > Streptophyta > Magnoliopsida > Asparagales > Amaryllidaceae > Allium > Allium sativum. The sequence goes on from CM060913.1 coordinate 315,210,542, forward strand.
TGCATAATTAATAAGTTGGTTTATGCATACTTGATAAGTGGATTTATGCATGATTAATAAGATGGTTTATGCATATTTGATAAGTGGATTTATGCATGATTAATAAGTTGGTTTATGCATATTTGATAAGTGGATTTATGCATAATTAATAAGTTGGTTTATGCATATTTGATAAGTGGATTTATGCATGATTAATAAGTTGGTTTATGCATATTTGATAAGTGGATTTATGCATAATTAATAAGTTGGTTTATGCATACTTGATAAGTGGATTTATGCATGATTAATAAGATGGTTTATGCATATTTGATAAGTGGATTTATGCATGATTAATAAGTTGGTTTATGCATGTTTAACAAGTGAGTTTATGCATGTTGAGTATGTAAGTTTATGCAAGTTTAGTATGATGTATGTTATGTTTACATGATGCTAAATATGCAAGTTGTGGGCTATGTGATCATATACATGTTATGCAAGTTCATGATGATATGCTATGCAAGTTACATGTATGTTAATATGCAAGATATGCTATGCAAGTTACATGTATGTTAATATGCGAGATATGCTATGCAAGTTACATGTATGTTAATATGCAAGATATGCTATGCAAGTTACATGTTTGTTAATATGCAAGTTCATGATGACACATTATGCAAGTTTGTGAGTTAATATGCAAGTATGTGAATGCTTATGCAAGTTATGTGTATGCTTAAATGCATGTTTAACATGTTATGCAAGTTGTGAGAATGCTTATATGCAAGTTCAACATGTTATGCAAGTTGTGTGAATGCTTATATGCAAGTTCAACATGTTATGCAAGATATGTGTATGATAATATGCAAGTTCATATGCAACATGTTATGCAAGTCATGTGTATGATAATATGCAAGTTTGGGGTTAAATGTAGTTGGGTTAATATATGCTCATATATGCAAGTTGACATCTTCTTAACCCATGACAAAGTTATATGCTAAACCCATGATATTTGTGATGGATCTTTCCCTTTATTATGTCGTGAAATGAGAACGATTTACGTGGGGAACGATGGGGTAATAAATATGTTAATAAAAGTATGATTGGGTATGATTAAGCATACCATAAAAATAAATTAACATAAGTGGGAATTTACCTATTGAGTTAGGTCTACCCCATGGGAATTTACCTATTGAGTTAGGTCTACCCATGTTATGAAAAATGTGAATGTGTAATTAATTAGGGATAATTAATTGTGGGGGTGATTAATTAGGTGTAATTAATCAACTAAGACACGAGGTTGGACCCTTTTTGTAGCGGAAGTCTGCCCGGAACCGACCGGCCATCCAGCGGCTACAAATGATTGGCCCAATGTGAGAGGTCTTAGTCACAAACTAAATGCGTGATTAACGTAAAGACACGAGGTTAGACTCGGTTATGACGTAAGGCTGCCCGGACCCAACCGGCTTAACCAGCGGTCATAAAAGATAGTCTAATGTGAGAGGTCTTTAGGAGGATCACGGTCTTAATTAATTAAGAAACACTTAACCAAATTAGCATGTAGTGGGACATGAGGGTTAAGTGGGTGCCTTGGGTGGCATGTAGTAACTAGTGGGGGTGCCTCGGGTGGCATGAGGAAACTAGTAAGTTGCCTTGGGTGGCAATAGAAAATACGATTAGAATACTTAACCAAAGAGGAACATGTAATTAAAACATGGGTGAAGGGTTAAGTAAGTGCTTTGGGTGGCATGTGGAAATCTAGTGGGTGCCCTTAGTGGCAATTGAAATATGATTGACGACTTAACCAAATCTTAACATGTAAGGGGGCATGATTATAAAAAGGGGTTAAGTGGGATGCACTAGATAAAAATAGCAAGCTTAAGTAGTAGCTTGTGGGGGCCCATTTCAACCAATATCCCAAACGTATCTTTGTGGGCCCGACTCTGGTCGGGTGACGGGACACGCATATTGGGCTTGACTATAAGTGGCCAAAACGGGTTAGCGGTGGCAACGCAGGATCAACGGGTTTCATATGCGTGTGTGGACCCGGGCTGGTTGGTAAGTCGTTGTTGCATCGTGTAGATATAAAGCCGTGCACAGTGATATTTTCTGGTAGCCACTTTGGGAAATGATACACCCCCTTTTGTGGGACCAGCACGGGTATCTACGGTAGGGAGCCGATCACTTGGGGAGTAGTGGGTACACCTAGTAAAGATAGGGGCAGACGGCACCTATGTAGGGGTACACGAAACTACTGGGTAAGAATTACTGAGTACACCTAGTGGAGATAGAGGCAGACGACACCTATGTAGTGGGCTAGGAGTACATGGATCTACTGGGGAAATTTTCTAAGTCCTTGGAAGGGATCAACCTTTAAGTAGGAATGACTGGTGTGGTGCAGTGTAGAAACTATCCTTGGGTGGATAGGTCTGGGGCGGTGTAATCTAGAAACTATCCTTGGGTGGATAAATGCGTCTTTACGGTTATCTTAGTTTATCCTAAGTTTGCCAAGCTGCTTAGTGTAGCCATTCATCCCCAGGCATTACCGTATATCAACTTATGTCTTCTCTGGCTACTTTAATGATTGTATTGTTAAAGTTATAGGACTCACTCAGACTTATGTCTGACCCCGTTATTGTTTATCTTTTTCCCCAAACCCCAGGTTATCAGAGTGGGCCTAGTGCTAGTGGGCTTTGATCAGATTGCTGTATCTATCCTTTGGAGTTTGGACCGTTGAAGTAAAGCTCAGTTCATCTATCCTTTTATGGCTATTGTTTACTTAGTGGGATTATGTACTTATTTTTATCAAGATAGATATTTTGTACTTGACTCTTGTATGGTTTTGTGATGTAACCAGACATGTTTTAACTTCCGCTGTTATGAGATGATGTTTTAAAATTTCAAGTACCATTTATATCTGTCTTGTTGTAATTTTTCTGTTCTATATTCACTAAAATACTCCACCGATGCCATGGCATTCCCATTGAGAGTGACCATAGCGGGCGTGGGGCGTTACAGTTTTGGTAACCACATTGTTATAAGTATCAAGTGTATTTGACAGTTGGTGCTTATTTTTAAAGTTCACGCCATAACGAGTTGATGATTGGTTTATATATATTTGTTGATGAATGTAGTGCTTTGAATTGCCACCATTATTACCTTTGAGGGCATATGACAGCAGGAAACGTTTATGAGTACAACCTCCCTTTTTCCCATCTAAACTATTTCTGATTTCATATAAGTAGGGTATGCATGTATGTTTTGGATGTCAAGCTTAAAACCAGGAATTGCATAAACCATAGATGAATATTTATGAAGTAAACTATCCATTGATTATGTTAAGATGAATAAATATATATGCATCCATGCCTTCAACTTTTATTGTCAAAAGCACTGTGATTATTCTTGAACCTGAAAACAAAAGATGACAGTGGCATAAACATGAAACTCAAACCTGGAACCACACTTTATACATCAGTGGTGGTATACATATATATTAATGAGTAACTAACTATAACGTCTTTACTGTTTTAATCCTAGAAAGTTCAAACTGTAGGTGTACTAATAGGTATCTACAATGTTGGTTAAAACATTGAAGATTGTTTCTTACGGGCTTAATTTCCGCAGACAACAGATTCAGACTAGAAGGTTTGAAAAATAAATTAAAAGATGTGAAATAAATTATGTTGGGCAAACACCCCTTACTTCTTTTTATCCTAACCCATGCATGTTCTGATTTGATTTAGGTATTACCAGATGTTTAACATACTTGAGTTAATTGTACAAGGATGTTGAGAACAAGATTTTGATCGATGCCAATATATAAAGTTGCAATGAAGATCATTTCATAGAGATAAGGTTTTATTTATATATACATTGAGTCGTGTTAGAAATATGTTAAAATCTATCCTCAAAGTATAACACGAATGCACAAAACAATATCATATCTTCGTTGCTGAAATCTGTATTTTTGAGGAATTGAAAAGTTACAGAAAAAGCCCAAACGGTCCAGGCTCCGACCAGGAAAGAGTGCAGAGTGATCTAGACTGTGGACCGAGGTCCTCTGGTCCACAGCCATAAAACGGTCGATTGCCCAAAAAGGACCAGTCGACCGGTTATGCTGTTTTTGCACATAACGACTATTTTCTGGAAGTTTTAATTTTCAATTAATTGTAACCAGTCGACCCGTGATTTTTGACCTGTCGACCGTTTTTAAACAGAAGCAGCTTTTCGTATAGACACTTCCATTTCTTCAAGAGTTGCATTCCTTTCTCTTCACCAACCATCATGACTATTGTTTGTAACTTTTCATTAATGGTTACAACTGTTTATTTCTTATATAAACATCATGATTTCATCATTTCAAATAACCGAATCATTTTATATTCTCTCTAATTTCTGAATTGCATTTTCATACTCTTTGCAAAACAAAAGCTCTCCAAATTTAATTACTTGTTGAATCCTTGAATCAATTTAATATCATTTGATTCAACAAGCATTCTACTTCCTTAAATCTACGCATTCAAAGTATATACTCGAGGATCAGATTATAGGAAGATTGTACTCAAACTGTTGACTATCCGTGTTGAATCAAGAACACAAGTAGAAGTCAAAACCATTGTATTAGTTGAAGTCCTGTGTGTGATCAGGCAAGTGTTGAAGTCCTCGTGTTGTTAGAGGCGTGAAATCCCGTTCGGCTGCTCGGGTGTTGTAAACCTGTTTCCTCCGGGTGAAGTGAGGTTGTTGATTAGTGAAAATCCAGATAGAAGTCTGGGACTGGACGTAGGACAGTGCTCCGAACCAGTATAAAATCTATGGTGTGATTTTTCTATTTTTTACTGCATTTAATATTATACTGTTCTGTGATTAGCTATTACTTTATACTTGAATGTTGTTCGTCATATTACACGATCCTTGTGAGTGTACTATACTATAACACGTACGTACACCCACTTTCATTTGGTATCAGAGCACAGTCATCATATAACAGTAACACAGTTATTTGATATATTCTAGTAATATGATAAATAACGCAAGCACTAGCACTAACACTTACACGGAAGGTCAATCAACACAAAGACCTCCATTCTTTAATGGTCTCAACTATAGTTATTGGGCAACACGTATGTCATTCTTTATGCAATCAAATAGCTATGATCCTTGGAATGCTACCCAAAAAGAAATAGTGAATCCAACAAATGAGTATTCAAAATGGATAGCGGCTGAGAAAACGGCAACAACCGTAAATGCAAAAGCAATAAACATGTTTTTTGTGCACTAGACCAAAATGAATATAACCGTTTTAGTATCTGTACCACCGCATATCAAATTTGGCAAACGCTGAAAACTACTCATGAACGTACTAACAAGGTTAAACAAGCCAAGATAGCCATGCTGAAAAGTCAGTTTCAAAATTTCAAAATGAAGCCGAATGAAACAATCAATGATATATATTCATGATTTCAAACTATTCATCATGCACTTATTGGATTAGGAAAAAAATATTCCGATTTTGATGTTGTTTCAATAGTCCTGCATTATCTGACTAGTGAATGGGAAGGAAAATTATTAGCAATTGAAGAAGCTAATGTCCTTTTCGTCATGAAGCCAAATGAATTGATAGGAAATCTAATATCCTATGAAGCAAATTTGCAGGCTAGAAAAGAACAGAAAGAAGGAAAGAAAAATATGGCATTTCATGATGAAAAAGATGAAGATGAATCAGATTCTGAAGATGAAGAACTAGCATTCATTGCAAAAGGTTTCAAAGAATTCTTAAAACAACGAAAAGCTAGTCGATGTAATAAAAAGAAGACTGGATCAAATAGACCATCATCATCAGCTGTAGAATGCTTCAACTGCCATAAAAAGGGGCACATGTACAAAGATTGTCCGGAACAAAAGAAGAAGTCAGAAAATGACAAGTTCAAATACAAGAAGGACAAATCAAAGAAACGAGCTTTCTCAGTCACATGGGATGATTCAGACTTGTCTTCATCAGAGAGTGAAAGTGATTCAGAAAATGAACAAGCAAATGTTTGTTTCATGGCAACAGAAGATGAGGTACAAATTCCTACATTTGAAGAAGTTATTGATATTAATGCCGAATTGATAGTTAAATTTAAAAATATGAAACAATAATGGAAATAAGCCAAAGAAGATTTAAGTAGAGCAGAGTTTGAACGAGATATGTTAAAAGATGAGAAGACAATATTAGAAGAAGAACTTGAAAAACTTCAAGAATCATCATCTAATATTGATTCTCAATTATCTCAAACTCAAAAAGAGAAAAACGATGCTCTTACTACTGAAAATCATGAGCTTAAGGCAAAAGTCAAAATTCTGGACCTAGAAAAGGCAAGTTTACAAACTAAGTTAGATAACATCACTTAAAATGTTTCTAACTTCAACAAAGATCGAGAAAATTTGACAAAAATAATTGAGAATTCACAATCTGCTTCAAATAAACAAGGTTTGGGATATAAGAAACAAGAAACTCAGAAACATCTTGCTTACAAAAGGAAGAATGTAAAACAAAATAAAACTAAGAAAAATTCTAGTTTATTATATTCCAAGCCAAAACAAGTTGAGAATTTTCAAAAGAAAATTTTCAAGACTATCAAGATATGGGTTCCTAAAACAAATAACAATTTGATTAGGAACAAATATATTCAACAATTCATGAATACAGTGCATCATAATTCAAATTATATTTATAAAGAGGATACCGGACCCGTATGGGTTTGGACTTCTAAGACCTAACTCTTAGGACCCTATAAAAAGGTGGGTACCATGGACTTAATCGTATTATTTGCAGGTACACCACAACAAAGAGAAGGTTATTCGATATCTCTAAATGTCTTTGAAAACTCAGTTTATCAAAAAATCACATGTTTCAATATCTTCTAAAGGTGCTATAATTATTTATATTCTCTACTACTCTCGGTTACTGTATTTATTATGGTATTTATTCTTTTTAATCGATGACAAAGGGAAAGAAATATTTTCTCTCATCATGATACATATCATTCATGTTACATATAATATCATTCATGTAACATATACTATCATTCATGTTACATATACTATCATTTAAAATTATGTGCTTAACATTTGTTACTGCAGGAATCAAAAGGTAAGATTATTTATATTATGAACTAACAAATGTTGCAGAAATTCATGGGGAGCTTTATATTCACAGGGAGAAAATCCAAGGTGTTGTCATCAATCAAAATGGGGGAGAATGTTGAGAACAAGATTTTGATCGATGCCAACATATAAAGTTGCAATGAAGATCATTTCATAGAGATAAGGTTTTATTTATATATACATTGAGTCGTGTTAGAAATATGTTAAAATCTATCCTCAAAGTATAACACGAATGCACAAAACAATATCATATCTTCATTGCTGAAATCTGTATTTTTGAGGAATTGAAATGTCACAGAAAAAGCCCAAACGGTCCAGGCTCCGACCGGGAAAGAGTGCAGAGTGATCTAGACTGTGGACCGAGGTCTTCTGGTCCACAGCCATAAAACGGTCGACCGCCCAAAAAGGAACAGTCGACCGGTTATGCTGTTTTTCCACATAACGGCTATTTTCTAGAAGTTTTAATTTTTAATTAATTTCAACCGGTCGACCGGTGATTTTTGACCTGTCGACCGTTTTTAAACAGAAGCAACTTTTCGTATAGACACTTCCATTTCTTCAAGAGTTGCTTCTCTTTCTCTTCACCAACGATCATGACTATTGTTTGTAACTTTTCATTAATGGTTACAACTGTTTATTTCTTATAATGATTTCATCATTTCAAATAACCGAATCATTATATATTCTCTCTAATTTCTGAATTGCATTTTCATACTCTTTGCAAAACAAAAGCTCTCCAAATTTAAATACTTGTTGAATCCTTGAATCAACTTAATATCGTTTGATTCAACAAGCATTTTACTTCCTTAAATCTGTGGATTCAAAGTATATACTCGAGGATCAGATTATAGGAAGATTGTACTCAAACTGTGTACTATCCGTGTTGAATCAAGAACACAAGCAGAAGTCAAAACCATTGTATTAGTCGAAGTCCTGTGTGTGATCAGGCAAGTTTTGAAGTCCTCATGTTGTTAGAGGCGTGAAATCCCATTCGGTTACTCGGGTGTTGTAAACCTGTTTCCTCCGGGTGAAGTGAGGTTGTTGATTAGTGAAAATCCAGATAGAAGTCTGGGACTGGACGTAGGACGGTGCTCCGAACCAGTATAAAAATCTCTGGTGTGATTTTTCTATTTTTTACTGCATTTACTATTATACTGTTCTGTGATTAGCTATTACTTTATACTTGAATATTGTTCGTCATATTACACGATCCTTGTGAGTGTACTATACTATAGCACGTACATATTCCCACTTTCAAAGGAGACATAGTTTTTTGTCCTAGTCAAAATCTAATGTCAGTACTCAGTGGAGTTGATGTGTTTAATATGATAATTTTGATCATGGAGAAAAGAAATGAAATGTGCATGCTTTATAAATATACTATGACTTGCTTTATTATTTAGTATATGCTTTGATACCAGAAAAGTTGGTTTCTAAATGCTGGTCTATTTTCAAATCATTATTTGAATCTGTCAATGTTCGTCTAGCTATGAATGTATAAATCGGTTTTATGCCTTGGCAGGGACCTGGGCCGCCAACTTTGGAAACTACCATCCATATATTGATTCCTGTTCTTACCAAGTCATGTATGATTTTGATTGTGATACCATCATCCATGTTTCCGGGAAAAAGCAGATGTTACACTTTTGCTACTGCACTAATTTTATGCGCTTCCTTATCGTTGGTCCTTGGTTTCCTTTTATGGGCACTGTTGTTCTTTTTGCTACCCGGTTTTGTTGCATATTGCGCGCACTTTATCACCGTACTTGATTATTTGTGGTCATGGGATGCGGGGGCAGTGCACACGTGTACCTGTACACGTGTGTATATGCAGGCTTTCATGACCATTTGTCCCTGAAATAAAATAAAACAAAATAAAAACCGGTATAGCGCAGAAACTGCACCACCGTATTTGACATAAAACTTATGATAGGATTAACTATTATAATTCAGTTTCTATTAAAGTTAATTTACTTGAACTATGATTTAATCCTTACTTGAGTGTTTTATGTTTTTGCATGGAACGCTCGGGTCGGATCCCGAGCATTTCAGATTTAAAGATCTCAGCTTAGGATTCGAAGATTGGCGAAGCTGGGGATTCTGAAGACGACACGCTCTAAAGATTTTAAAACAATAAATATTTTCCTTTGTATTCAAAGTGTATTTTGAAATTCCGCTGTGTATAGAAAATTATTGTATCAAAGATTCTGATTTATATATAAAAGTTTATTTCGTTGTTCAATACTGTGTTATTACTTTATTCTGTGTTGATTTTATTTTTTTAAACTCTGTAAGCTAAATAACGAACCGTCGGTTTGAATGCTTTAAGTTGGTTTAATTACCACTTTTGAAATGGTCAAAATTGTGGGACGTTACAAACAGGATGATTGACCGTAGAGATAAGGACATATGTTTCCTTCTAGCTAAAAAGTGATGCCATGGCATGGAGCCTAGGAAAGTTTACTTATGTGGATGATAAATCGAGGTGCCTCGGAATGGTCAAATAAGATGGGGTAACGTTATGTTCAGGTAAGATTCGAACTAGCTCGTTGGTGCTGGCCAGCTCAGCCGCTCCGAATGATCATTCGTTGAGTCCTAGGACATCTCACTAGAGGTGTTCCTAGCAGTTAAGGAAGATCCTTTGCCTTGGTCATTGATGGAATCCAACTTCGAATATGAGTTTTGCGTTTTCGGATGTAACCGAATAGCCAGCATAATGAGATGTGGCATTATACGAGCTAAGATTTATGCATTTAGTTTCGAAAGTGATTTCGACACTATGCACTAGTAATAATAAATGAGAATTTCGTGTATCAAGCATGTTTTGTTATTATAAGGTAAAACACTTTCCTCCATGATGCATTGCATTGTGTGATGTGACTTGAATCTTATAATAGCTTCATTTTTCAAAAAGCATTATGAGTAGTTTATGATTGGTATTCATGTGGAGAAAACCCGTTCCGTGTTATACGAGGTGGTCCCGTGATTTACCTAACTTTAAATTAAGGAGATTGTTAAAGGGACTCCCCATTTGGTTAAGGGGAGGACCAATTTTCATTTATTGTGTAATTGTAATGGGGAGGACAAAATAAATTAGCCTCCCTTAAACACATAAATTAAAATTCTGATATTAACCCCATATAATCCTTATTAATATAAACCATTAACCTAAACCTTAATTAATGCTTACTGTTTAATGGTGCACACAAAAATAAAAAATGGATATAGTTAATGTAATGCTGACGCAAGAAAGTTTCGTGGGTGATCAGAAGGTATCAAATTAACTAATTAATTGTAATTTCATATTGGAATTGGCATGGTTAATTTTAAGTAAATGCAGAAATGAAAATTTTGATCTAATATGTTGTATCAAATTTGCGTAATTAAGATGTTTAGTGATTCACACGTTTGTTACTTGCGTTGAATTTAGTGACTTAGGGTTTAACTTAAGTGACGAGCCATGGGTAGTTAGGTATTTTTTTTTAAAATAAACCGGACCCCTCTTAAGAAAAAAAAATAAAGTTGGAGTCCCCTTGAAATTATCCTCCTTTTAACCAAATGTGGAGTCCCTTTTAACAATCCCCTAAATTAAAATTGAATAACTATTTTAGTTCTCACACCAGTCCTCGTTTGGCATGCCTGGTAATATGATGCAGCATGATAGGGGGTTCTCATCATGTGGTTTGATGGCGAGCAATGGACTTTTACTCCTACATATCCCTTTGGGTTGGTTGATCACTCGCGAGGCTGGCCTTTAAAAACAAGGCAGACTGGGGTAAACTTGTAAAGCTACAACGTAGTGTAGCCGATGGTTGACGGTTGAGAAGCTAGACCCTTTACATTTTGTATCAGAGCTTTAGTTTATACAAAGCTTTGGGGTACGAATCGTTTGAACAGAAGGAAAGAACTCATCAGAGATAGAGTTAGTGATATCCTATAAGATAGACTCATTAGAGATAGTGTTAGTGATATCCTATAAGATAGACTCATCGGAGATAGGGTTGGTAATACCTTGGAATGGGTTTGAAGAGTATTATATATAGAAGAAAATGAATTTGCGTATATATATAAATGAATTTCGTTTTGAAAGATTATATATGGTTAACCTACCCGATTATCTTATAATAAGAGTTTGAGTATTTGACGTTGAGGTTAGACTATCGAGTATAAGAAGATCTTGCATATACGTCTTGGAAACATATATACGAAGTCTTAAATATACTTGATAGATATAGAATCACATTCTAATCGCTTGGAGATGATTCTGTTGATGATTGCAACATCATTTGTGTTTATTTTCGAGTTTCGAAAGTGGGATGACTATATAATTCCAATAGAAATGTTGAAATATGCTTAAACCCATTTAGATAAGTGTCTGAAAATGATTTGAGATTTAAATTTAACTAACACAAGTTAAATAGATTAAAAAGACAAGAATAAATCAAATGAATTAAAATTTAACTTAAGAAAAGTTAAATAAGATTGAAACGAGAAAACTAATATAAGAATGGAAAATAAGTTGAGCTAAGACAAATTTAACGTTAATGTTAAATTAACTTGGAAATTAGTTGGGATTGGACATACATATATATTCGACAGGTTATTGAACGGAAGCTAAGAAGGGAATAATATGTTCGACACAAAGGTACATATTTACTGTATTGATTAGGTTTGATGATTTTATAAGCCGATTTGCAAGCCGTTTGACTCTGGATTTTCTTTTGATTGGTGAAGGTCTAGAGAGGCAAGTTGTAGTAGTACCGATTAAGCCGTACAAAGGAGGTTATGGCTAAATTTTTCAAAAATTTAAGGCGTTAGCCAATTTCGAGAAAGGAAAGTTTTAAAGAAACTAAAAAGTTGAAAAACTTGAGTAGTTAGAATATGGGCTTTGTTGGTTAAGTAGACGACCTTCAGTCCGGTCTTCGATTTCGAGGACGAAATCTTTTTTAGTGGGGGAGATTGTAACGACTCAGATTTTATTAAGAAATATTTAATCAATAATAAATATTTAAAACGATTTATTTTAAGAATTAATGACTTGAAATTTATTTAATTTAAGGTTTGAACATATAATTTATAATATAATTAATTATGAGCTCGCAACGGCATGGTGGTTCACAATATTACGTTTTGAACTTTTAATGAATGTATAGGATCCAATATAAGTTAGAATTCGTTGAAATAAGAAATATTCAAATCTATTGAACTACAGTTTTCTAATGAAAGTGAAAAATCGAGATTTCATCGTATAGATTGTGAGTTATGTACAAATCAAATTTTCAGAAAGTCGCTATGGATTCATTTATAAACCATAACGATTTATTAAATAAATAAAGGGATGTTATAATAATTAAAATATTGATTTAACTTGAAAATGAGATATCGAGTTCAGAATCTAACATAGTGTATTATGAAGCTATTTGAAGTTTTGTTTGGATATATATAATAATTATAATTTGTTTTTCAAAGAATTGGATTGTTTTGAATTTAAATTACATTTTATCGATTTAACTGAATATGGAAAAATAACTATTTTGCAAACGATCTTGGATTTCGACGAAACCAATTTTATCGAATCCATAATATAAATCATTATAAGATTCAAAATTTCAGGTCAATCGGAGTTAGTATGTAGTCGTGCAAGATATAAACGTTCAAGGTAAACACGTATGTCACTAATTAAGCTTGAACTAGCACTATTTTAGCAAGCGGACTAGGAGTTCGACGAAACCAATTTCCTTAGGGTCGTAATGATAAACCATAGTCGCATGTCAATTTTCACCCCAAACGGAGTTTGTATGTGCCCGTGCGAATTTTTAAACGACGATTGAAGAAAGCAATAGATGCGTAGCAATAAAATAATACATACAACGCTTCACCCACAAGCTAACCCTCCCCCATAAAAATACCCCAACTCCACCACTTTCCTTACTCCGAAATTCTAGCCGGCTATTTCCAAAAAGGTCTCTCTCCTCCTTTTTATTTTTATCTTCCAAACCATTAAGAAATGGAAGAAACTTCCAACTAGGAAGTTGTAGTGTATGTTGAGGGATACCCACTGTAAAAAATTGGTGGCGTCCAGAGCTCGGAGTCGTTCGAAATCTGGCCCAAGGCATGAAGGCATAAGTTTCGGATTTTGGGCTTTTGTGTGCAAACGAAGAAGAATTAGCCAAAGTAACCAACTAGGAAGTTGGAGAGGGGAGAGAGGGATATAACTCTGCAGTTAAGGGTTTGGTCTGAAAATGACCGTGGCGGCCGCGACATCGAGTTCATCAGAGATGGACTATTTTTAAGTGCAGTTTTCATATTTCACATTTTTCGAGGTGAAGGAGGCATTTTGGGAAAAAGTGTCCAACTTAGAAGTCGCTTGGAATGTCGAGACAGGTATGGTCTTTAAGTTTGGTGGTAGATGGAGGTCAGTGGTGGCCGGTAGGGTGGCCGACATGAATTCTGTTCATGGGGGAATTTCTGGTTGGTGGTGGCGTTAGGGGCGGTGAGGTATAAGGCATGGGACTGCTGTGGAGTGTTGATGCTTGCAGGAGGTGGTGGCGGCGCTCCGATAGCCACCAGCAGTGGCGGCGAGCTCGAGTGAGGGTGGAGCAAATAGTTTGAACGTTGGTGATGAAGGGTATTTGTTTAATTATTTAATTAATTAATTTAACGATCGTCCAATGTTCGAAGAATTATTCTTGCTTGTATGAACTTAGAATTGAACGAAACTGGATCCGTTGGAATCGTAGAGTTAAGAGATTCACAACAAAAGTGATTTGGATGGATTTGGAGCTAGTTGGAATTTTGGATCAAATTAAACCCATATTTAATATAATCCAAATGCGATTATTATTATAACAGTCAAAAATCACGATGAGAACTTCTTGAACTAATTTAAAAGTTATTATAATCTTATCTGAATATAAATTGATTGTTTGTGGTTGCTATGATTGCTTTGTGGATAATGGTTGTTTATTACAGTCATTTATTCATTGTTTATGTACATTTAAGCGTAAACAATTATAACGATTATCTTATGACTGTTGTTTGATGGATGATGAAATGTTGTGGTTGTTATTATAATTGTCCACACAAATTCACACCACGAATATGAAATAATTTGGAAATTGATTAAGTCAAGTTCCATTGGGATTTTATATGAATATATTTTCATTTAAGTGAAATATGCATGAAAATGGAAATAGGATTTTATATCTGAAATGATCTGAAAAAGAAGCTAAGATGATTGCAAATAACTATTGAAAATGTTGAAATGAATTTTAAAGAGTTTAGAACTAGAAATGACTTGTTTAACTTAAAATAGATTTTGAATAGTAAATTAAAAAGTGAATTCGAGTTGGATATACAAAACGACGTTTTTAACTCGAATGGATTGTTCCAATGATCTTATTTATTTTATAATGGATTTCTGAAAAGTTTGGATTTCAAAAGATATAATATTGAAAAAAATTATTATTTTAATATTATAATAATATGGAATATTCAATTTTGATTTAAAATTGAATTTGAGATTAAAATCGTTTTTAAATGAGTTTACAAATGTTTTATAAAATACATTTGGATTAAATCGAACGAGTTTTATATTAAATTATAATATGGTTTGAATAGCACATGTCGCGCAGCGATAGTTCGTGAATTTCACTCATAAACTTCAAATGGCGATAGTTTCGAATAGCTAGCGCATCTTTACTATATTTTGCATTTTTGTGTTTTCAGCTTAACTGTCTGAAAACGGTAAAACGACGTTTTGGGTAATTTAAGTAAGATAAACTAAAGATTTCTAAATATTGGTTTATTGGACTTGAAAGATGAGTTCTGAGAAATCTTTTAATTAAGATTAATCGGAATATGGATTTGGATAGAAATGATCTTCGGATATTTAGTATCGACTATCGTTGTGTAGACATTTACTCTTTGAGGAATTTGGAAGATTTTTATATCGTTATTCCACTTATAGTATTGATTGATTATGAGAATTGGTGTTGAATATATGTGGATATAAATTCTATTTAAATCTTACGTTTAATATCAATTGGTTTGGGGTTGGTTGTAATGACCCGCATTCTACGTATCAGAGAATCGTAGAATATTTATTTCTATCTCATGTGAAGCCGTATGGTCGTGTAACTTTGAGGAACGATTATTGGGTCATTTTCCATGTTCATGATTTTTGCCGAATTTTAAATGACCATTTTACCCCTGGCGTATCTTATTTCATCTATAACTTTTGACGGGTAAAAATTTTTGACCTGAAACCACTTCCATTGGCTTCGGATGATGGTTTCTCTTTCCGTAGAGTGGTCATATTAATCAAACGGACTTACCATTTGGGAGATATGGCTGAAATAAGGTTTGAAAGGTGAAAAACAGCATAATTAGGCTTAATTGGGTAATTAGCACTAGGTCCACTAGGGATTTCGGGATTAGGGTTATATAAAGGCTGAAAGGGGTTAGAGAAACTCTTCTTTTGTCATTTTTCAGCCGCCACTTACCTCTCTTCAACCTTAACAATGGCCTCCACCTTCTAAAATCATTTTCAATCACCATTTAATCATATATTAGCCCAATCAACATCAAATTAAAACGGATTAGCGTAGAAATCGAGGTAGAGCTGCTGTGTTTCATAGAGATTCGACCCAAATCAGAGATATTTTCAATTCTGAGATTAATTTATGGCTAAGGTAAGTGATTTGCATTGTTTTTCACTAATTACGGCTAATTAGAGGTGATTAGTGTTAATTAACGAAATTATGCATGATAAAAATTTGGAAAAATATGTAGAAATTCCTTAAATGTTATTTTATGCCTCTGTTAGAAATTTGGGTTAATTTGGACATGTTTTGCTAATCGTATGGTTAAATCATGATTAAGGGGATTAAGAGGAAAACATGGGTTTTTTTTTGGCATGGCCGACTGGTTTTTATAGTGGACCGGCCACTTATATTATTAATAAATAATCAGTACAATGGACGCAGGTGATACACCATGTGTGTATCAACTAGGATAAAGCACTACTCCGCGCAGGGAGTCAAAGTGCCAACAAAATAGTTTAGTACATTTCTAACTCAAATATGACAAACATGGAATTGCATCGCAAATAAAAGGACTGGCAATCAAAGAAATTACTAACAAAATATCGTTTCCACTAGGTCCAATACTGACCACCGTAAGCCTCGAGGCTACACCGTATTTAGCTTCCGAAATTTGCTCCGCGTTATTGGGGTTGAAACTTCCTTAGCCAATGGTGACTTTGATTGATCAATGGTGTCCGCTTGAGGGGGTGGCTTATATGCCGCCGGAGGAAGAATATGCGCATACGGATGAACTTGCTTCGGTTTCCCACGCTTCATATCATTAGATGTTACTGTGGAAGTAGAAGCTTCGCATTCCTTGGCTTTGTCAATTACTTTACCTTGCATAGCTTGATTAGTTTTCACTTTAGGACTAAAAATGCTAAGGAAACCTGGTTTGAAGCTAAAGTTACTGACTTGATCACTCATATTTGATCCATATTAAGGAAAACATGGGTTTTGGTTATGTTTGATCCATATTAACATGTTAAATTGTTGTTTTGGTGTTTATGGTTGATTATACATGTTGCTATTACTGTTTGGAATGATTTTTGATTGCATAGCAAAGTTAGAATGGTCGAAAACGCCGTCGTATGGCGTAAATTGCTTGTTGGAAAATGTTGCAGGAAATTGGTCAGTAACCCGTTCGTGAAGCACATGTCACGAGCCGATCGTCAAGCATCACATCACGAGTCGCCCAGTCGTGAACCCACCTCATGAACCGATCCCACTCGCGATCAAGGCATCACGAACCACTCTACGATCCGACCCTTCAAGTTTGAGTTCCACGAACCATGAAGCATCCACGAGCCGGGTCACCACCAGGAGATCATGAGCCGACCTATGTGTCATGAACCGGAACCACTCACAAACCGGAGCTTGGTGCACCACCCACGAACCGACCAGGAGGTTGCGAACCACGAGTCGATGATCAGAGGAGGACCCACGAACTGGAACCATGAGTCACGAGCTGGTGCAAGGCGAACCGCGAACCAGTGCAGGGAGAGCCACGAGCCATACATTGAGGAGTCACGAGCCAGGATGATGGCCAAAACCTGAGATGCAAAGGTAGTCCAAATGAGAAGTTGTAGCTCAGGATCCAGATGGGAACCGACGAGTTAACTTCATGATTGGACTTTGCTGCGGAACGTGTGCAAAGGGGCTATTGACATCCATAATTTTGATTCACCACTGAGAGACGGATTAGGCTATGGATCAGTGCAGAGGAGTCGTCAGGATTCCAAAGGGGCAAAGTGATCGTAGCGTGGCTATGAGCCAGTGCAGTGGAGTTGTCATGACTCCAAAGGGGCAAAGTGGATATAGCAAAGGATTAGTGGCCGTGGATCAGTGGAATGGGATCGTTATGACTCCCAAAGGCAAAGTGATCGCAGCAAAGTATTGGATGTTCAAGGTGGTGGATATCGTATGCTTTACGCACTGAGTGGGAGATGCGAGGATGATTGCTATGTTTGATGTTTGCTATCACCATGACATGCACACCCCCATTTTACCTTTACACTTTATGTTAGTGTTACCTTAGAGTACTGTACATCTTGTTGTGCTAACTTTTTGGTTGCAGGTCCAGGTTCATGTATGATTTACTTATACATGTTGTTTTGTTCTGTTTTGCTGCTTATCGCTCATACCAGACTTTTTGTCTGACCAGAGTTTTATGTCTCTTCTTATTACTCTGGGTTCTCCTAAACGAGCAGACTAGATACAGATTAGGTGGTATGCACGAGTAGCCGTCCGGAGACGAGCAGGAGGCTTCTACGTATTATCTACATATTTCTCCCTGTGTTGTTGCTGGTCATTGTTTAGGCATTAGTAGTATACATTTTCTTTCTTTTGCTTTAGGGACAGTAATTTGAAGTTGTAATAATGATGTTGGATCATAAGCTGTATTTTGGATTCCGCTGCTACGATGGTTATGGTTTATTTTTTTAGCTTATGCACTGTCTCGCCTGTTTTATGTCAAAGTTATGTTATTATTATATTTTATTCCATGCACTGTGAGATATCTACAGGTTCTTTGGTAGTTTTCGCTTCAAATCCTTTTTCTTTGGCGACCGTCCCGTGCCAGTTGGACATCGGCATAGCGCATTTCGGGGAAATGTCGGCTGGTTCGGAGCGGGCCATCACATTTGGTATCACAGCCTAGGTTGCGTAGTTAACTTAGGGGAAGACATCAGGGAGTGAAAGTATACATATATGAGAGCGTGTACTTGTGATATTTTGGTTTTCAAAAGCTATATATATATACTATTAGTATTTCTAAGGATCAAGTCGCACTGCACTGGCAATACTAAGAAGAGGGTTAATCGTTTTCTCTTTACAGATTAGACGATGAGCCGAGATATGAGGAGTATGGGGTTAGGGGCTAACAATAGGAATGCCAGTGACATGAGAACGATGTTTACTACCTTCATGAGGGAGATGCTTAGGGATGTTCAAGGAGCAGTCCCTAATGTTGCTGATGGTGGTGGTGCAGTAGTGCAGGCGCCTAGGGCAGATTTCGCCCAGCTTTTCAAGGATTATACCAGTCTTGGTGGGAAGCCGTTCCATGGGACGGAGTCGGCTACGGAAGTTAAAGATTGGCTTGATAGTTGTGAGCGTATCTTCAAGGATCTAGGAATCGAGGATGCAATGAAGAGGAAGCTAGCATCGCGTCAACTGCAAGGACGGGCTATGAATTGGTGGAATGCTATTAAAGCAGCTACTTCTGAGGATCAAGTTACTTGGAATCAGTTTAAGACCCGATTCAGTGATAAGTTTATCCCAGCTGCTCAGAAATCAGAACTGTTGAGGAAATTTTTAGAGCTTAAGCAGAATGGTAGAGCAGTCTCGGAATATATCGCTTAGTTCGATACTTTATCGAAATATGGATTATCTCTTATTGATACTGCCGAGAAGAAGAGCAAGAAGTTCATAACTGGCTTAGATGAGTACTTGAGGGTAAGGCTTATCAACCACATAGATGAGACATTTGAGTCTATTGTGGGGAAAACATTGAGATCTGAGAGTCTTTATCCTAAGTCGAAGACCGAGGTTGCTGTTGCATCAACAGGAGAGCCAATGCCGTAGGCAAGCGGTGGAGGCAATAATAATTCTCAGAATAAGAGGAAGCAAAATCAGACCAAGGATGGTCAAAAAAAGAAAGACAAGAAAGATATCGAGTGTTATAGTTGTGGCAAGAAGGGCCACTATGCTAAGGATTGCAAGGCCAAGCCAGTGGACAGGAAGTGATTCAACTGTGGCCAAGTGGGACATCTCAAGGAGAAATATCTACAACTTCCTAAAGAGAAGCAGATCGTGAAAGCATATGCTATCAATGCTGTTCCTTCTTCGTCGAATGCCCCAACTGCGGCGCAGAAGGGAAAGGCGTTGTTATTTAAGGTATGCTTTCTATTTATGATGTTCCTGTTCAAGTTTTGTTTGATACCAGAGCTTCCCATTACTTCATATCTAGTGACCTGGTAGATAGGTTGGAATTGAAACCTGAGATAGTCGACAGACCCTTGGTTGTGACGAAATCGATAGGTGGTTCGACTAGCCTTAGTATGATTTGTTGGAATTTGGTCTTATCGAGTCATGGATGCATGTTTGTTTGTGATTGCTTTGTTTTTAGCTTTACTGGGTTTGGCATTATTTTGGGAGTCGATTGGCTCCAAAGGTATGGGGTGGTAGTGGACTGTAAGGGGTCTTCGGTGACCGTTAGAGCGGATGATTGGCGGAGGGTACTGCTTGGTAGCCTACCTATTGATGGGGTGATGGCTAGTTTCCTAAATTCCCTCAACATCCCGCATGATGAGTTGTCAGATATGCCCATTGCTGGCGAGTATCCAGACATCTTCCAGGAAGTGACCGGACTTCCACCACACCGAGAGATCGAGTTTCGGATTGATTTAGTGAAAGATGCCAGACCTATAGTGATGCCTCTTCGTCGTATGGCGCCAACGGAGCAGCGAGAGCTCGGGGTGCAAGTAAGCGATCTTTTGAAGAAGGGATTTATCCGAAGAAGTGTTTCCGAGTGAGAGCACCAGTTGTATTTGCTACGAAGGCAGATGGTTCCCATCGATTGTGTGTGGACTACCGCAAGTTGAACAAGGTGACGAGGAAGAATAAGTATCCTCTTCAATGGATAGATGATTTGTTTGATCAGTTGAGTGGAGCTAGAGTGTTCTCCCGGTTGGATATCTCAGCAGGTTTTCATCACCTCCGAGTAGCAGCTGAGAGTATTCTTAAAACAGCATTTCGGACTTCGTCTGGATTCTATGAGTGGTTGGTCATGCCATTCGGATTGACCAATGCACCAGCATGTTTTGTGGATCTTATGAATAGAGTTTTTAGAGATCAATTGAATAAGTTAGTCCTTGTGTTCGTGGATGATATCTTGGTTTACTCAAGGACAGAGGAAGAACACAAGGAACATTTGAGGACAGTGATGGAGGTGTTGAGGAAACACCAACTGAAAGCGAAGTTTTCTAAGTGTCACTTCTGAAGGAGGGAAGTGAGGTTCTTGGGCCATGTCGTTTCAGAGAATGGCATTGCCGTGGATCCTACAAAAGTGGCTATGGTACAAGATTGGTCTACGCCCAAGAATGCAACAGACATGAGAGGTTTCTTGGGATTAGCTTGATATTACCGTAAGTTTATCCAAGACTTCTCTAAGATAGCAGCACCGTTAAGTCAGTTGACCAAGAAGAATCAAGCTTTTGTTTGGGATGAAAGGTGCGAGTATGCATTTAAGAACCTAAAAGAGAATTTAACGTGTGCACTAGTGTTAGTCATTCCTAAGGGGAATGAAGAGATGACGGTATTCACAGATGCTTGTGGTACTGGACTAGGTGCTTTATTGATGCAAGGAGGTAGGGTAGTAGCTTTCGCAAGTCGGCAACTGAAACCATATGAGAAAAGATATTCTACCCATGATTTGGAATTGGCAGCGATCGTATTCACGTTGAAGATGTGGAGACATTATCTCTTTGGAGAAAGATTTGAGTTGTTTACCAATCATAAGTCGTTAAAGTATCTTTTCTTTCAAAAGTATTTAAATCTTCATCAGCAGAGATGGTTAAAGTTCTTTGCTTCATATGATTTCAATATCGCATATACACCCGGGAAAGGCAACGCATTAGCTGATGCATTGAGTAGGAGACATGCCAGTTTAGGGGCTATGTTTATAGAATGGAAGCAATAGGAATATTTCGCAGGATATGATTTCAGACCTAAGTGCGAATTGGATCCACAGATGTTAGCAAGTTTAACGATCAGACCGACTTTTATTGAGCGAATTGGTTCCAGTCAAAGGGACGATCCTAATCTATTGGAAATAATCTCCAAGGTAGAGATGGGTATCCATGGTGAGGAAATGAACAAGTATGGACTTGATAAAGAGGGATGGCTCCGAAAGAATGGGAGATTAGTTGTACCCAATGTTAATGGATTAAGAGATGAAGTGCTTAGAGAATGTCATCACTCGAAACTGACTATACACCCCGGTGATAACAAAATGTATCGAGATATGAAGCAGACCTACTACTGGGAAGGATGAAGAGAGACGTTGGGAAGTCTATATCCAAGTGCATGAAGTGCCAGTTAATTAAAGCCGAGCAAAAGAAGCCTAGTGGTTTGTTACAACCGCTGGAAATTCCCAAATGGAAATGGGAGCAAGTCTCAATGGATTTCATTGATGGTTTGCCAAGGACTAGATTAGGCCATGTTAGTATATGGGTTATTATAGATCGATTGGCCAAGAGTGCAAGGTTTATACCGATCAAGTCAAATAGAACGGCAGCTAAGTTAGCGGAACTGTATATGAAGTGGGTAGTGAGATTTCATGGAGTACCCAAAGGCATTGTGAGTGACCGAGATCCATTATTTACTAGTGGGTTTTGGAAGAGCTTATAAGAGGCTATAGGAATAGAACTACATCTCAGCACCGCATACCATCCTCAAACCGACGGTCAAACAGAGACAGTGAATCGTGTATTAGAGGATCTTTTGTGAGCTTGTATATTGGATTTTGGAGGATCATGGGATGACCATTTGCATCTAGTTGAGTTCGCATATAATAATAGTTATCAGTCTAATATTGATATGGCTCCATTTGAAGTTTATACGGAAGACCATGCAATTCTCCATCATGTTGGTTGGAAACCGGTGAGAAGTTTGTGCTTGGGCAAGATGTAATAAGGGAAACGTCATACAAGATCAAGGTTATTCAACAGCGAATGAAGGCTGCCCAAGATAGGCAGAAGAGTTATGCTGATAAGAGACGAAGAGAATTGAAATTCTCCGTTGGAGACTTAGTATTCGTCAAGATATCTCCGCTAAAGAATGTGATTCGATTTGGTAGGAGAGGTAAGTTAGCACCAAGGTTTGTTGGTCCATTTCCAGTTCTCGGACAAGTTGGGAATTTGGCGTATAAAGTTGAGTTACCTGACAAGATGGCAGGAGTTCACAACGTATTTCATGTTTCCCACCTAAGATAGTATGTGCACGACCCTAATGTGACCATTTCACCAGATCAGTTGGATGATATCGAGGTAGAACCTGAGGTGGTTGGGAACCGCAGACTGATTTGTATTGTCGGACACGATGCGAAGCAATTTCGAAGGAAGGCGGTGGAACTAGTCAAAGTCCAGTGGGGAGATAATGAGAATGACTGTACGTGGGAAACAGAGGAGAACATAAGGAAGTCGTATCCAGAACTCTTTGTCTGGTAAGGTTTTAATATCGATATCGTACTCCCTTATTAGTAAACCACATGCTAGGATAGGCTTGTTGTGTTGTTATGTGTGTATGATTGTTGCAAATAATTGATAGGCATGCGGGGTCCTTTTGTATGTTTTGGTTAAGGAATTTCGGGGGCGAAATTTCTTAAAGGGGGAGAATGTAACGACCCGCACTATACGTATCAGAGGATCGTAGAATATTTATTTCTTTCTCATGTGAAGTCGTATGGTCATGTAACTTTGGGGAACGACTATTGGGGTCATTTCCCATGTTCACGATATTTACCAAATTTTAAATCACCGTTTTACCCCTAGCGAATCTTGTTTCGTCTATAAATTTTGATTGCTAAGGAATTTTGACCTGAAACAACTTCCATTGGCTTCAGATGATGCTTTCTCTTTCCGTAGAGTGGTCATATTAATCAAACGAACTTACTGTTTGGGAAATATGGCTGAAATAAGGTTTGAAAGGTGAAAAACAGCATAATTGGGCTTAATTGGGTAATTAGCAGCTAGGCCCATTAGGGGTTTCGGGATTAGTGATATATAAAGGCTGAAAGGGGTTAGAAAAACCCTTCTTTTGTCATTTTTCAGCCACCACTTGTTGTATATAATGGTGTAGTATACACAATTATATGTTTTTGCTTGATGATAACAACCAAATAAATATTATTTTAAATGTGTTTGTTATTGTACTGATTTTCTACATCACAGACATAAATATAATATTAATATTTAAATGGAATACTATTGCACAAGAATTAGAAATTCAAACAGTATTTAATTTAAATATAATATTTAATTTCATCATTTAAACAGTACAAATTTATAACTCCATTATTTGTACAACAAACGGTATTTCAATACATTTCACATTCTTTTTCATACACTGCTCTTCATTACAGATTCACTCACACACTCGCTTGTACAAACATCTTTACATTCACTCAGCTAACAAACACATATATACTGACACTCTCTCTTTAACTGCTTTTGTCTTCTCTCTTCACAGCATCTTCACTGTTAGTCTAGTCATCATCTACTTACCTGTCATATACAGAAACACGCACATAGTACACTGCAATAGAAATAAAATTGAATACATGCGAATATAGATTTTAATTTTAAAATTTTATTTGCCTCAGATTTCTGGTGTGTTTGTCATCATTTTTCATGACTTGATCTGATTTGTATATATCCATCTAGTGCTCACATATATACTGCATACACACGATACATGTGTACAAATACATATGTATGTATATACACATATTTCTGTACAAGGACAAACATATCGAATATGATGTGTCAGGTAAAGCTTGACAACACATATGTGCCGCAAGTATCCATGAACACACAACAATGTAGCCACACATACACGCACACACATATATATACACACACATACGTGTATATATATACATATATGTATACATGGGCACACATATACAGTGGCAAGTGTGGTCGAGCCAGCATGGTACGGTTTCAAGAATGCACAGTTTACATGGCACAAGTGAAATACAAGTCAGCCAAACAAATTCAACTCAGCAACATGAACAAGTACACAACAAATGCAGCAAAACTCAAGATGACAAACCATCATGAATGTAGACAGGATGGTGGTGCTGCATGACTCATATAACACAAGTACAAATGAAGTGTCAACTCAATGTTATAGGAGCACACAATTGCATCAAAATGTAAATGAAATGGTCAAGTTCAAGTGACATAGCAACAACAATGAAAGAGAAATATCAAGCCAAACAACATGTGCATGGTGTGTGCACAATATAGTGCAACATGGTCAAAGCAGGGTGCAGCTCATAGCTGAATAGTTCAAGATTGAGTACATACATAAGAAAAATGAAGCTCAAGCAAAACTGGTATTATGACTTCTTACTATCAGTAGTGAACTTGCTCAAACATATTCATCTCAGTGTATACAAGGTTAGACTGTAGCCAGTATAAGCAGCAAACATACATGGGAAACTCAATACATAGTGGCGACAGCATTATATTTACATGAGTGTGCATATGTAAGCAGGATGATACAAGTAGCAGGAAATCATCAAAATGGATGTAGCAGCTAATAGGTATAGCAAAGTGTTTAAAGTTCAAACACGATCAAAGAGTGGAGCAGCTGATCCTTGCATGGATGGTGTGTACACAACTTTTATAAATGGTTGAATTCACATGTATGAAGCATTGGCGATAGGCATCATAGTCAAATCAGAGTGTTAAAAGCAAATCGAGTGCACACAGCAATATGGTAAATCAAAGAGGAAAATTGGCATTTACGTTAATTTCTTGTTTACAATTCAAAATTGAAAATAAGTTCAGGTTTCAAATCTTTGGTGAAACTGCAAGTATTACACAAAACAGGAAAGGTTTCATACATTTTTTTAAATGAAACCGAATTACTTTTGCCAAGAAATAAATGAACAAAAAAACTTCTTTGAGCAAATCATATGTTTCCAGTTTTGATTCAATCAAGGATTTCAAACAAGGCAAGAGGAATATGTTCAATTTATTCCAGGAAGTCATGGCATCATTTTAAAATAGTGAATGGCTTTTACTCGAGACAAACAGATTGAATTCAATCAAGCATGAATTTATACAAGGGGCAAAAACATTTCTGGATATTCATCAATTCAAGGCAATCAAATTGAAAAAGGGGCAATTAACTTTTTTTTCCAGAATATGTGAAGACCACAATCGAGTCCAGACTCAATAAATCATTTCATACGTGTCTCTTATTCCACAGATGGATTCAATCTTGCAAATCAAAAGAGGAAACCGACCTTATTCAGATTCGATTCATTCAAGGCAAATCAAAAGAGGAACACGCATCTTTTCAAAAGGGGAATTCACGCAACAAATCAGGAAAATCAGGCTAAGCCATTTAATCGAAATCAGAGAACAGTTTTAGGATTTTATAATTCTATTTAAAACAACAATTCATCACTGGCGTAAGGTATCGAAACCAAGCATTAAAATTTCGATCAAAGTTTTAAACAGAAAACTCACTTTTCTTCTAGGGTTTCGGTCGCTAGATATTCACAAGTCAGAAAGCGAACAACGACGAGCAACATCCATCAATCATCATAGATCGAAGATCCAGAAATCACGATTTGGGAGAGATCAAGAAAAACCCTAGTTTTGTGTAAAGCCGCCATTTTTATTTCCACAGACAAAGTGATCGGGTCAAAATAAGTGGTGCAACCAATTTACATATGGCCGGCCAAGCTTAATGAAGTGTTGAAGGGAGTTGTTTAAATTTATTTTAAATACTAGGGTTTTAGTTTTTATTTTTTGTATTGTTTTATTTCATTTGTAAACCGTCTAAACAGTTCTAGAGTCTGTAAAATCAAGGGGATCCAGTTAGGGGATTAACTGGCAGTTGCTAGAGTCTGTAAAATCTAGGTGGTTTCCTAGTTTTGTCTGCAAAACTAGGCAGTTTACTAGAGTCTGTAAAACTACGGAAAATCTGGTCTAGGGGATATAGACCAGTATAGGGTTTCGAGCGTAGGGTTAGAATAGGAGTGAGGGGTTCGCGAGTTTACATGGTCTTATAAGCGGGATCTGTTCTATCACCTAGTACAAACCTTAGGAATGCAGCAGTAGGTAGGGTTTTTCCGTCTGTTTTTAATATCTCGCAATGAATTGTAATAACCCTATTCACCCCCCTCTATGGTTAATCTAGATCCAACAAGTGGTATTAGAGAATCTGTTCTATTAACTGTAGAGTAAATGGTGATCCCTTGTTGTCAGCCCATAGAGGGTCAGTCTAGTCGTATTCCAATTATTTTCAATGGTACAGATTTTTTAATTTGGAAATCGAAAATCGAATTCTATCTAAAATCTGTTAATTCTGAATGTTGGGATATTATTATAAATATGGGTAATTTGTTAGATTAGAAAAATAAAGTTATAAATGATCGTGTCATGCATATTTTCTATTCTTATCTTAGTAATAATCAGCTTGATCTTATCTCCCATTGTTTGACTGCGCAGGAGATCTGGAATACTCTCAACACAAAGTATGGACAAATTGACAACAGTTGCTCAGAACCCCAGAAAGTCAACTCAGATTCTGATCTATGCTTAACTGGCCTTACAGATGAAAATTCAGATGGATCAGTTGATGGAGACTCAACAGACAATGAAATAGAAAATTTCTCATATGAAGATCTGGTTTATTTTGTGTTGATTTAACTAAATCTGTTGATAAACTCCAACTGAAAAATAAATCTTTGAAAACTAAGAATCATGAGTTGACCAGCAAAATTAGCTGTTTGGAATCAAAACTGTCAAATATCATAAAATTGAAAAATTCTGATTGTGAAAATTGTTAGAAAGTTAAAACTGATCTTATTCATCTCAATAATAATATTCAAAGACTTGAAGAAGAAAATCTGATTTTGAAAGATAACGAGATTGAGCTGAAAAATGCAAACAATTCTTTACAAAAGGAATTTGAAAATTTTAAGGCTTTCAAAAGTTCCACACATGAAATTGCTGAAAATAAAAGTTTGTTGAAAACAGATTTGATTTTGAAACAGCTTGAAGATGAGATTGAAAATTTGAAGAAACTTCAATCTGAAAATCTAAATCATTTTGAACTTGAAATTTCCGAATCCTAAGCCAAAATTAAATCACCTGAAAATGAGAATTCGGTTTTGAAACAGTCCAATG
The DNA here is from genome assembly GCA_030737875.1 of Allium sativum. Classification (NCBI taxonomy): domain Eukaryota; kingdom Viridiplantae; phylum Streptophyta; class Magnoliopsida; order Asparagales; family Amaryllidaceae; genus Allium; species Allium sativum. The sequence continues at coordinate 315,238,179 of CM060913.1, forward strand.
AAGGACAGGAGATCGCTATAAATCATTTCTTAAATTTGATAAAAGACAATAACGATCTTAAATCCAAAATTAAATGATTAGAATCAACTTTGGATAAATTTTTTAATGGGGAAAAATCGTTGAATATGCTATAGCAAAACCAAGTTTCTGTTAGAAATAAATGTGGTCTTGGCTTTGGGAAAATTAATGTTTCTGTAAAACGATATTCAAATGATTTGAAAAATCCTTCAAACTTCTATGGAAAGAATCGATTTGAAAATTTGAACTCTGATAAATTCAAAGGTTTTTTTAAATCAAAAACGTGATGTGAATTTGTATTGTAATAATCCATCTAAACAATCTTGGATCCTAAAAAGAAATAAAACAAATTTCGTTAAATTCAAACAGATTTGGGTTCCAAAGGGTACAAAGGTAAATTCGGATGGATTGCTATATAAACAAATTTGGGTATCGAAAGATGTTAATAAAACTATGAGTGGTTTTACTAATTGTGTTAGACCACTCAATTCCTTAAATTGTTAGGTACTGGAGGAGGCTGAGGAACTGCATTGCTAAAGAAATTCTAGATTCAAACTACTTCATGTCACTGAATCATTCACAGTTCCTTAAGCCGCATCTATTGAGTTAGAGATTCTTTTGCTTACATCATTTTCAGGTATGAGCTCTAAGCTCACAATTTCTTTTGTACATTCTCTGTTTTTTTTAATTTTTCTACTTCTTTTCTTATTCCGCTTCTTTTTTATTTTTATGATCTGATTTGTCACTGTCATATCATTGTAACTTCTTCTGGGCTTCATTAAATTCAAATTGCAGAATTCGTATTTTTTCTGGAAATTCACTTCATTTGTATAAAACTCTAATGTTTCAATCATTTCCAGATCTTGAACTAAATTTGTAAATATCTGCAATTGTTTTGAAGTTTATTTTCTGTTTTCTGAATTCATTACGGTGTTGACGTATTCTTGAACACTGTTAATTTGAATTCGAAATTTTTGAAGATCTGAAATTTTGATGAAGTTTCACACACCTTTGCTGTTTTGAGTTTCTTCTAATTCATTTTAGAAAAGCTTGAAATGTTATACTCGTTACAGCACACTGCTACTTCTCAGTTGTGATAATTTCATTGATTTTCAGATTGGCTTGGATATTTTATATTTTCCTGAATCAGTGATACATCTTGAAATTCATCTCTATTCATGATCATTATGGTTGGAATTTGTTTGTTTGAAATCATCTGAAATTCTTGATATTTTGAATATCACACACCACTTAAATTTGAAGTAGTCAATCTTGTGTGACTGATTCATTATGTCTAAAATCTTGACATTGATTCAAGTGATTTCAAATAAATATTTTTTTGTATCATGAATATCTCTCATAGTTAATGTATATGATCTGAAATTACTCTTGTACTTGTCAGAAATAATTTGAAAAATTCTTTGAAAATTTTGAAACTTACTGTTTTTCATGATTATTTGATTTTGATATCTGTTTGTTTAAAATCATTTGAAATTATTGATTTACTGAATCACACACATATCTCGAATCAAAAATTTATAATCTGGTGTGATTGATTCATTAAATTATGATATTTTCATATTCCTTCAAATGATTTAAAATAAACAATATTTTTAAATCTGGGATCATGAATCATATTTTGTGACCATCTGAAACTTCTGTGAAACATCCTCTGACAAGTCTGATTCATAACTGTTTTTTCTGGCGCTACTCTGATATTGCTTTTTCAAATTTGTCTGTTAACTGCTTGCTTTTGATGAAAAACTGTTTGCTGCTATGATTACTGATTCTGATATGCTTGAACTGTCATTTTTGTCTTCTTGGGCTTTGTGAATAACTTTCTGTTTGTCCATGATATCCTAGTTTGTCTCCGGTGTCTTGTTACAATCCTTATTAATAGGGACACCAATTGGTATCAGAAGTGCTGATTTTTTTTTGTATAGGTTTTTAATCCCCTCTTGCCTTGCATAAATTCTTCTGTTTTCCTCTTGTAATTGATTTTCAATTTTAAAATTATTTATTGATTATTCATTCAGAAATTGAAATCAATATCCAAATTGAACTGTATTTATAATTCATCAAAATCATTATCAGATTTTGAAATTGTAATGGTTGTGACTACAGTATATATCACATCAAGAGGAGATTTTATTTAGATTTTCATGATGGTTGAACGTTTATTATAATACCTTTGAATTGGCAATTATTTCACGACCATCTCCTTTATCTATCATCATTCTACCATCCATCGTAATTTTATACTAATGTGGAGAGTTAGTATTTTTTAAAAATCACTTGAATAAACAGTGAAAATATTTGTGATGGAATTGTGGTTATATTATTATTCAGAATTAGTGATAATTGAAAATTTTCAATGATCCCGGTACAGTTGATCATATTTCATAATGTGATTAATTTAGAAATTTATTTCACAAGCCATTTCTGTACCTATCACATTTCTATCATTCATATCGGTCTTATATACTGAGGAGTTTTTCCTTTGAAACAGAAAATAATAAAAATATAATATTCATAAGTGTTTCTCTAACCTCATTTAAAAATCCAAGCTCTGGTTATGCATGGTTATGAGATTACTTATATTTAAGTTGCAACTGATCTCATTTAAAAATCCAAGATCTGGTTATGCGTGGTCAGTGTGCTCTTAAATTAAAAGAAAAAGAAAAGAAAATAAATTGAATAAATAAAAATTTATACGAAATTCTCCTTGGTGTGTAAAAACTAGTCTATCAATCCACTTTCTAATCTGTGAAATGTGTTAATATTTTATGACGTATTATGATTTGTTGATTGATAGCTATTGGGATTTGAGATTATTCGATTTTGTCACTTAAATTGAATTATTAATTATAGTCCAAATCCATCACTGTTGTTTTTTTTGTGCCTCATTTTTACAAAATTCTTTTGGAAAATATTTGGAATTCATTTGTTTAACTCTCTCCATTTTTATAAATTCGTCATAAATCCGTCATTATCTACAATGTGAAATATGCCACTAGTTCTTAGAATATTATGATTTTTGTTTGACTGATTGAGATTTATGATGACTGTCCTTCCTCTTAAGCTGAAATTATATTTTTTAGTCATTTTTCATCTATATTTTAATGTCTGTACCCTTTTGATGACAACAAAAGGGGGAGAATGGATTAAGATTTTGATTTATGAGTGAATATTCTATAAATATTTTAATTTTGAAAATTCATTCAATTTTCTTTCTTTTCACTCATGCACAGTTATAGGGGGAGTTTGGTTGTAGGGTGAGCTTACGAATAGGGGGAGTTCAATATTCACTGCCAAACACTTTTATTGTGCTCAAAATCTTTTATTTGTTTGTCATGATCAAAAGGGGGAGATTGTTGTATATAACGGTGTTGTATACACAATTATATGTTTTTGTTTGATGATAACAACCAAATAAATATTATTTTAAATGTGTTTGTTATTGTACTGATTTTCTACATCACAGACAGAAATATAATATTAATATTTAAATGGAATACTATTTCACAAGAATTAGAAATTCAAACAGCATTTTATTTAAATACAATATTTTATTTCATCAATTAAACAGTACAAATTTATAACTCCACTATTTGTACAACACGCGGTATTTCAATACATTTCACATTCTTTTTCATACACTGCTCTTCATTACAGATTCACTCACACACTCGCTTGTACAAACATCTGCACATTCACTCAGTTAACAAACACATATATACTGACACTCTCTCTTTAACTGCTTCTGTCTTCTGTCTTCACAGCATCTTCAGTGTCAGTCCAGTCAACATCTACTTACCTGTCATATACATAAACACACACACAGTACACTGCAATAGAAATAAAACTGAATACATGCGAATATAAATTTTAATTTTAAAATTTTATTTGCCTCAGATTTCTGGTGTGTTTGTCATCATTTTTCATGACTTGATCTGATTTGTATATATCCATTTAGTGCTCACGTATATACTGCATACACACGATACATGTATACACATACATATGTATGTATATACACATATTTCTGTACAGGGACAAACATATCGAATATGATGTGTCAGGTAAAGCTTGACAACACATATGTGCCGCAAGTATCCATGAACACACAACAATGTAGCCACACATACACACACACACACATATATATATACACACATACATGCATATATATACATATATGTATACATGGGTATACATATACAGTGGCAAGTGTGGTCGAGCCAACATGGTACGATTTGAAGAATGCACAGTTTACATGGCACAAGTGAAATACAAGTCAGCCAAACAAATTCAACTCAGCAACATGAACAAATACACAACCAATGCAGCAAAACTCAAGATGACAAATCATCATGAATGTAGACAGGATGGTGGTGCTGCATGACTCATATAACACAAGTACAAATGAAGTGTCAAACTCAATGTTATAGGAGCATACAATTGCATCAGCATGTAAATGAAATGGTCAAGTTCAAGTGACATAGCAACAACAATGAAAGAGAAATGTCAAGCCAAACAGCATGTGCATGGTGTGTGCACAATACAGCGCAACATGGTCAAAGTAGGGTGCAACTCATAGCTGAATAGTTCAAGATTGAGTACATACATAAGAAAAATGGAGCTTAAGCAAAAACTGGTAATATGACTTCTTACTATCAGTAGTGAACTTGCTCAAACATATTCATCTCAGTGTATACAAGGTTAAACTATAGCCAGTATAAGCAGCAAACATACATGGGAAACTCAGTACATAATGGCGACAACATTATATTTACATGAGTGTGCATATGTAAGCAGGATGATACAAGTACAGGAAATCATCACAATGGATGTAGTAGCTAATAGGTATAGCAAAGTGTTTAAAGTTCAAACATGATCAAATAGTGGAGCAACTGATCCTTGCATGGATGGTGTGTACACAGCTTTTATAAATGGTTGAATTCACATGTATGAAGCATTGGTGACAGGGCATCATAGTCAAATCAGAGTGTTAACAGCAAATCGAGTGCACATAGCAATATGGTAAATCAAAGTGGATAATTGGCAATGAAGTAAATTTCTTGTTTACAATTCAAAATAGAGAATAAGTTCAGGTTTCAAATCTTTGGTGAAACTGCAAGTATTACACAAAATAGGAAATGTTTCATACATTTTTTTTAAATGAAACCAAATTACTTTTACCAAGAAATAAATGAACAAAAAAACTTCTTTGAGCAAATCATATGTTTCCAGTTTTGATTCATTCAAGGATTTCAAACAAGGCAAGTGGAATATGTTCAATTTATTCCAGGAAGTCATGGCATCATTTTAAAACAGTGAATGACTTTTACTCGAGACAAACAGATTGAATTCAATCAAGCATGAATTTATACAAGGGGCAAAAACATTTCTGGATATTCATCATTTCAAGGCAATCAAATTGAAAAAGGGACAATTAACTTTTTTTCCAGAATATGTGAAGACCACAATCAAGTCCAGACTCAATAAAGAATTTCATACATGTCTCTTATTCCACAGATGGATTCAATCTCGCAAATCAAAAGAGGAAACCAACCTAAATCAGATTCGATTCATTCAAGGCAAATCAAAAGAGGAACACGCATCTTTTCAAAAGGGGAATTCACGCAAAAAATCAGGAAAATCAGGCCAAGCCATTTAATCGAAATCAGAGAACAGTTTTAGGATTTTATAATCCTATTTAAAACACCAATTCATCACTGGCGTAAGGTATCGAAACCAAGCATCAAAATTTCTAGCAAAGTTTTAAACAGAAAACTCACTTTTCTTCTAGGGTTTCGGTCGCCAGATATTCCCAAGTCAGAAAGCGAACAACGACGAGTAACATCCATCAATTATCAGAGATCGAAGATCCAGAAATCACGATTTGGGGGAGATCAAGAAAAACCCTAGTTTGTGTAAAGCCACCATTTTTATTTCCAAAGACAAAGTGATTGGGTCAAAATAAGTGGTGCAACCAATTTACATATGGCCGGCCAAGCTTAATGAAGTTTGAAGGGAGTTGTTTAAATTCCTTTTAAATACTAGGGTTTTAGTTTTTATTTTTGTATATTGTTTTATTTCATTTGTAAACTGTCTAAACAGTTCTAGAGTTTATAAAATCTAGGGGATCCAGTTAGGGGATTAACTGGAAGTTGCTAGAGTCTGTAAAATCTAGGTGGTTTCCTAGTTTTGTCTGTAAAACTGGGCAGTTTACTAGAGTCTGTAAAACTAGGGAAAATCTGGTCTATGGGATATAGACCAGCCTAGGGTTTTGAGCGTAGGATTAGAATAGGAGTGAGGGGTTCGCTAGTTTACATGGTCTTGTAAGCGGGATCTGTTCTATCACCTAGTAGAAACCTTAGGAATGCAGCAGTAGGCAGGGTTTTGCCGAAGCTGGGTATCCCTGTGTGTTATTTCCTTTCTGTACTTTTATTTCTGCTGTATTCTGTGACCTGTTTATTATTTCAATATCCCGTCTGTTTTTAATATCTCGCAATAAATTGTAATAACCCTATTCACCGCCCCCACTAGGGTTAATCTAGATCCAACACCACTTACCTCTCTTCAACCCTAGCAATGGCCTCCACCTTCTAAAATCATCTTTAATCACCGTTTAATCATATATTAGCCTAATCAACATCAAATTAAAAGCGGATTAGCATAGAAATCGAGGTAGAGCTACTGTGTTGCATAGAGATTCAACCCAAATCAGAGATATTTTCAGATCTGAGATTAATTTGTGGCTAAGGTGAGTGATTTGCATTGTTTTTCACTAATTACGATTAATCAGAAATGATTAGTGTTAGTTAATGAAATTATGCATGATAAAAATCCGGAAAAATATGTAGAAATTCTTAAATGTTATTTTATGCCTCTGTTAGAAATTTGGGTTAATTTGGACATGTTTTGCTAATCGTATGGTTAAATCATGATTAAGGGGATTAAGGGGAAAACAAGGGTTTTGGGTATGTTTGATCCATATTAACATGTTAAATTGTTGTTTTGGTGTTTATGGTTGATTATACATGTTGCTATTACTGTTTGGAATGATTTGTGATTGCATAGCAAAGTTAGAATGGTCGAAAACGCCGTCGTATGGTGTAAAACGCTTGTTGGAAAAAATTGCAGGAAATTGGTCAGTAACCCATTCGTGAAGCACATGTCACGAGCCGATCGTGAAGCATCACATCACGAGCCACTCAGTCATGAACCCACCTCACGAACCGATCCCACTCGTGATCAAGGCATCATAAACCGCTCTACAAACCGACCCTTCTAGTTTGAGTTCCACGAACTGTAACACCCCGTATTTCAGTTAATGCTAAAATTCACTAATTGCAGAATAAATAATCTCAAGTATGAGAATTGGGGGAAACGGGCTGCGTCATTGCGTTCGTCTCGGAAAAATACGCAGAATAGAGTCCGAAATTTTGTAAATCGGAGTCCGTATGGCCCAGTTATGGCCCAATGAAGTTGGCAGAAAAATCAAGTTAAAAACAGATTTAGAAATGCAAAACTAGATTTCGAAATTGGAGCCAGCAGGGGGGCCAGGCGGGAAACTTCCCGCCCTACCCATGTCGATAGGGCCGTCGACAGGCCTGTCGACTGGGGAGTCGACTTGCCTGCCGACCTGGGCGCGGCGTCCAGAGAACCTGGGTGCACCAGGTTGGGTTTTAGGCTGGCTTGGAGGGCTGGGTTCTAGAGATTTCCTAAATCTAACGGACCTAAGCTAACCTAGGGTTAATCTAAGGGCCTAAAACACTCACCTAATCTATAAATACACCCTAAACCCCCCTAATCCTTACTAAAAATAGAAATGATGGCCTCATGCCGCCAAATTAAATCTTAGAGGGAGCCTCCACTAATTTATGAAGGAAGTTGCAAGCTAATCAATCTCTAATCATCACCATCTTCATATTTAGCAACTAATTCCACTTCATAAGTTTGCTAATCTTGGGTTTTGGTGAGTTTCTATCACTTTAACATCAATTGCTAAAGTAAGTAGATTGGGTGTAATGAGACTTATGGTCTTGAATGCGGATTTGTGAGTTTGAATCATTTGTAATGATATGCTACTCTATGTTTATGCATATTTAATAAGTGGATTTATGCATGTTTAATAAGTTGGTTTATGCATGTTTAACAAGTGGGTTTATGCATATTTAACAAGTGAGTTATGCAAGTTTAACATGATATGCAAGTTATGCATGCTTATGCAAGTATGAGAATGCTTATGCAAGTTATGTGTATGTTTAAATGCAAGTTTAACATGATATGCAAGTTATGCATGCTTATGCAAGTATGAGAATGCTTATGCAAGTTATGTGTATGTTTAAATGCAAGTTTAACATGATATGCAAGTTATGCATGCTTATGCAAGTATGAGAATGCTTATGCAAGTTATGTGTATGTTTAAATGCAAGTTTAACATGATATGCAAGTTATGCATGCTTATGCAAGTATGAGAATGCTTATGCAAGTTATGTGTATGCTTAAATGCATGTTTAACATGTTATGCAAGACATGTGTATGATAATATGCAAGTTTGGGTTAAATGTAGTTGGGTTAAAATATGCTCATATGTGCAAGTTGACATCCTCTTAACCCATGACAAAGTTATATGCTAAGATTTGGTTAAACCCATGATATTTGTGATGGATCTTCCCTTTATTATGTCATGAAAGGAGAACGATTTACGTGGGGAACGATGGGGTCAATAAATATGTTAATAAAAGTATGATTGGGTATGATTAGGCATACCATAAAAATAAATTAACATAAGTGGGAATTTACCTATTGAGTTAGGTCTACCCCATGGGAATTTACCTATTGAGTTAGGTCTACCCATGTTATGAAAAATGTGTAATTAATTAGGGATAATTAATTATGGGGGTGATTAATTAGGTGTAATTAATCAACTAAGACACGAGGTTGGACCCTTTTGTAGCGGAAGTCTGCCCGGAACCGACCGGCCATCCAGCGGCTACAAATGATTGGCCCAATGTGAGAGGTCTTAGTCATAAATTAAATACGTGATTAAAGTAAAGACGCGAGGTTAGACCCTTTTGATGACAGAAGTCTGCCCGGAACCAACCGGCATATCCAGCAGTCATAAAAGACGGTCTAATGTGGGAGGTCTTTATGAGGTCATGATCTTAATTAATTAATTAAGAAACACTTAACCATATTAGCATGTAGAGGGACATGAGGGGTTAAGTGGGTGCCTTGGGTGGCATGTGGAAATCTAGTGGGTTGCCTTGGGTGGCAATAGAAAATACGATTAGAATACTTAACCAAGGGGAAACATGTAATTAAACATGATTAAAGGGTTAAGTGGGATGCACTAGAAAAAGGGACAAGCTTAGGTGGGTAGCTTGTGGGGGCCCATTTCAACCAGTAACCCATATGTATCTTATTGGGCTCGACCCATGTCGAGGACGGGACACGCGTACTGGGCTTGACTATAAGAGGCCAAAACAGGTTAGCGGTGGCAACGCAAGTCCAACGGGTTTCATATGCGTGTGTGGGCCCGGGCTGGTAGATAAGCCGTTGTTGCATCGTGTAGGTATAAGCCGTGCACCGTTGATAGTATTGGGTTGCCACTTTAGGGGAGTGATACACCCCACTGTGGGACCAGCACGGGTATCTACGGTAGGGAGCCGATCGCTTGGGAAGTAGTGGGGTACACCTAGTGGAGATAGGGGCAGACGGCACCTATGTGGTCAGCTAGGGGTACATGAAACTACTAGTTATATCTTTCTTTTAAGTCTTTGGGTGGGATCAACCTTTAAGTAGGGATGACTGGTGTGGTGCAGTTAGTAATTATCCTTGGGTGGGTAGATGCGTCTTTACAGTTATCTTAGTTTATCCTAAGTCTACCAAGCTGCTTAGTGTAGCCATTCATCCCCAGACATTACCGTAGGTCAAGTTTATGTCTTCTATGGTTACTTTAATGATTGTATTGTTAAAGTTATAGGACTCGCTCAGACTTATGTCTGACCCCGTTGTTTTTATCTTTTTCCCAACCCTCAGGTCCTACGGTGGATCCTAGCAGTAGTGGAGCTTGATCGGATTGCTGTTCCAGTCTTTAGGAGCTTGGATTGATGTAAAGCTCCAGTTACCCAGTTATCTTTTCTTTTGTCTTGGCTATTGTATGAGAGAGTGGGATTATGTACTTCTTTATTTTGATGGATATTGTACTTGACTTTTATTGTGGTTTTATGATGTAACCAGACATGTTTACTTCCGCTGTTATGAGATGATGTTTTAAATTTCAAGTACTATTTATATCTGTCTTGTTGTAATTTTTCTGTTCTATATTCACTAAAATACTCCACCGATGCTATGGCATTCCCTTACAGAGTGACCATAGCGGGCGTGGGGTGTTACACGTGGTATCAGAGCAAAGGTTACCGGAACAGATAAAATTTTTAGAAAACTATTTTTCTAAAAACATTTTTGGAAGAGATATTTTCAAAAACATGTCCTTAAAGAGAAAAGTTTTTGAAAGAAAAGCATAATCCCCAATAGCCATATCTTTATCCTTCGAATTCTCCGTTTTGAATCTTTCCTTTTTCGTTTCAGCATGGCTGAGGATCTTAACTTTCCGGAGGGTGTGACGATACCAGTATGGTATAGGAGATTGATGGAAGCTAGGGCCACCACTGCGGGTCCAGCAAATGTTCCTCCACCAACCGTAGCACCTGATCTTCCTCCTCCCCCTCCTCCTCGCACAGATACTTTTGCTAAGACTTGCAAGGAATTTAAAGCTATGGGAGGGAAACCTTTTCAAGGATCTGAAACTTTTGTGGAGGCTAGAGATTGGCTTAAGGAGGTGGAAGAGTTGATAGATATCTTTGAGATGGAAGAAGGAAAGAAAGTCAAGTTAGCTGCTTGGTTAATGAAAGGAGAGGCCTCATTCTGGTGGGAGGTCACTAATGGGGAACGCCCCGTTGACTCTTGGGCGGATTTTAGGCAAAGATTTGTGGCAAAGTTTCTCTCAAGGGCGGAGGAAAACTTGTATATGGAAAGATTCTTGACTCTAAAGCAAGGAAATCTCTCAGTGAAGGAATATGTCAACAAGTTTAATCAATTGGCAAGGTTTGGCCTAGACATGGTGAATACACCGGAGAAGAAGGCTTTGAGGTTCGTGAAAGGCTTGAATGAACCGATGCATGGTTTGGCTATGACTCATATCCCTATGGGGGCCACCTTTGAGAAGTTAGTTGACATGGCACTCATGCATGAAGAAGAGAAGGGTCCCAATGCTAATAAGGCACCTGAGAAGAAGGGAGATCAAAAGAGACCTCAGCAACAACAGCAAAACAAAGGTGGGAAAGGCAACGGTGGCAAGGGGAAGAAGAAGTGCTTCAATTGTGGGATACCAGGTCATATAAGCAAAGATTGTAGAAAGAAGAAGAAGACTGGTTGCTTTCACTGTGGCGAAGCAGGGCATCTAGTGAAGGATTGCCCTAAGAAGGGGCAAAGGACGGGGTCTACCTCAGGAGGACAGGTGCAAGCTCTTATGGCACCGGGTCAGGTTAGGGGGCAAGTACAGGCTCTCGCGGTTCCACCGATTCAGGAAAGAGGTAGAACTATCTCCGTTGAAAGTCTGGTTTTTCTATTTGATCATCCTGTCCGTACATTGTTTGATTCAGGCGCATCGCATTCGTTTATCTCATCATCATTAGTCGAGTCACTGCACTTAGACACCAGTCTGGTAGATGATCCCTTGGTTGTTTCAAACCCAATTGGGGGCTCCACTTATTTGTCCATGATATGTTTGGGTTTGAAGATTTCTATACTTAGCATTGAGTTTAGATGTGATGCTTTTGTGTTGGGCTTCACGGGCTATGGGTTGATTTTGGGCATGGACTGGTTATCCAGTAATGGTGCTGTTCTTGATTGCGAAAGGAGAGTTGTTAGGCTCATGACCCGCTTGGGTAACACTCTCGAGATTTCTTGTAATCCCATGGATTCTGTTATGCTAAGTTATCTTGAATCGCTTGACGCTTCGGTCGAGAGTTTGCAATCTGTTAGAGTGGTCCGGGAATACTCGGATGTGTTTGGGGAGGTGAAGGGCTTACCTCCGAAGCGGGAGATTGACTTCCGAATATATCTGGTGGATAATGCTAAACCTGTATCTTTACCAGTGCGCCACATGGCTCCTCGTGAGAGGAGGGAACTCCATAAGCAAGTAGGGGAGTTGCTTGAGAAGGGGTTCATAAGACGAAGTATATCGGAGTGGGGTGCTCCAGTAGTTTTTGCCACGAAGGCGGATGGGTCCCTCAGACTTTGTGTAGACTATAGAGAACTCAACAAGCTCACAAAGAAGAATAGACACCCACTGCCGAGGATTGATGATCTTTTCGATCAGTTGGTTGGCGCTTCAGTATTTTCTCAATTGGACTTAGCCACGGGGTTTCATCAGTTGAGGGTGGCTGAGGATAGCATAGACAAGACTGCCTTTAGGACTCCGGATGGTTTCTATGAGTGGCTGGTGATGCCATTTGGGTTGACGAACGCCCCTGCATACTTTGTTGATTTGATGTGTAGGGTGTTCAGGGAGTTCCTTAATAAATTCGTGGTGGTCTTTGTGGATGATATCTTAGTATTTTCTAAGAGTGAAGAAGAGCATGCCCTACATCTTGGGGAGGTATTGAAGACTCTTCGAGCACATAGCCTTAAGGCTAAATTCTCTAAATGTCACTTCTGGAGGAAGGAGGTGCGGTTCTTGGGGCACGTGGTCTCCAAGGAAGGGATAGCTGTGGATCCCGCGAAGGTAGTATCAATTCAGGATTGGAAGGTTCCGAAGAATGCTACCGAAGTAAGAAGTTTCTTGGGGTTGGCGGGTTACTATAGGAAGTTTATCAAAGACTTCGCGAAGATATCAGCCCCATTAACCCGGTTAACGAAGAAGAATCTTGTTTTCGCATGGGACGTAGATTGTGATGATGCGTTCCGACGGTTAAAGAAAGCTTTAACCACTGCTCTAGTTTTAGTGTTGCCAGATGGGAGTAAGCCATTTGTTGTTTATACCGATGCTTGTGGGACATGACTCGGCGCAGTCTTAATGCAAGAGGGAAGGGTAATAGCCTATGGTGGAAGGCAGTTGAGAGTGCATGAAAAAAATTACCCTACCCATGATTTAGAATTGGCCGCTATTGTTTTTGCGCTTAAGATTTGGCGCCATTATCTTCTTGGTGAGAGGTTCGAATTGTTCACTGACCACAAATCATTGAAGTACTTGTTTTCTCAGAAGGATTTGAATTTGAGACAGCAAATGTGGATGGAGTTCTTAGCATCCTATGATTTCGAGATAGCGTATACCCCTGGCAAGGGTAACGTGGTGGCGGACGCCTTGAGCAGAAAGAGGTTGTCCTTGAGTCCATTGTTCGTGGAACAACGAAGCTTGGAATTTATCTCGATGTTTGATTTCAGACCTTCCATTGATTATATACCCGGTTTGCTAGCATCCTTGGAGGTCAGACCTACTCTTTTGGGGCGGATTGGAGATGAACAGAGGGACGACCCGCAGTTGGTTGAGTTGGTAGAGAGGCTCATAAGGGGGGAGTCGTCCAGCCATTTGAGTAGGTACACCCTAGACGATAGGGGGTGCTTGCGCAGAGATGGTAGACTTTGTGTACCGCAAGACGAGGGTTTGAGGAAGGTTATTCTTGATGATGCACACCGTTCTAGGATGACCATTCATCCCGGTGGGGACAAGATGTACCAAGACATGAAGAGGGTTTTCTTCTGGGACGGTATGAAGAAAGATGTGGCCGAGTATGTCGCTCGATGCTTGGTGTGCCAACAAGTGAAGGCGGAGCAAAAGAAACCTGGTGGGTTGCTTCACCCATTGGAAGTTCCGCAATGGAAGTGGGATAACGTCTCGATGGATTTTATTGACGGGTTACCCAGATCGAGAAAGGGTAATACGGGAATTTGGGTGGTGGTAGACAGACTTACTAAGAGCGCCCATTTCATACCTGTGAAGAGCAAGAGGACTGCTCCATGGCTAGCTTCAGTATATCTTCGAGAGATAGTTCGATTGCATGGGGTACCCTCTAGCATAGTGAGTGATCGAGATCCTATCTTCACCAGCGAGTTCTGGAGAAGTTTGCAAGAAGCAGTGGGGACTCAATTGTGTCTGAGCACCGCATATGATCCTCAGACAGACGGCCAGACTGAGAGGGTGAATCGTGTTCTAGAAGACCTTTTGAGGCTTTGTATCTTGGATTTTGGAGGTACATGGGAAGAGCATCTTCCATTGGTAGAGTTCGCATATAATAACAGCTTTCAGTCCAGTATTGGTATGGCTCCTTTCAAAGCTCTCTATGGAAGGCCTTGTCGATCACCTACATGTTGGTGGGAATCTACGGATAAGATCTTGCTTGGGCCTGATATGGTTAGGGAGACTTCTGAGAAGATTGACTTGATCCGAAGAAGGATGAAAGCAGCGCAGATAGGAAAAAATCTTATGCGGACAAGAGGAGGACGGATCTTGAGTTTGAAGTTGGGGACATGGTCTTTGTCAAAGTGTCTCCATTGCGAAATGTGGTTCGCTTTGGATCTATTGGAAAGCTAGCACCAAGGTTCGTGGGGCCGTTTCCTATAAAGGAAAGGATCGGACGGATGGCATATAGAGTGGAGTTGCCCGACAGACTTAGTGGTGTACATGATGTATTCCATGTGTCCCATTTGAGGAAGTGCTTACATGAGACGGCAGAGGTGGTAGAGCCGAGCTTGCTTAAAGAAGTGGAAGTAGAGCGTGATGCGACTGTTCGACGAGCTCCTACTCGCATCCTTGGGTCAGAGACTAGGAAGTTGAGAAACAGAGAGGTTCAACTAGTCAAAGTGCAATGGGGAGAAGATGAGAGCGACGCAACTTGGGAGACGGAAGCGAAGATGCGTTCATTGTACCCATTTCTTTTTGAGGGTATGTCTTTACTTTCTCCTCTATCGTTGTCTAGTACTTATCTTATCTTTAGTATGTCCTCTCGTTAGTACTGTTTGACCTTTAGATAGGGTAAACTTATGGTTGAAACATGTGTTTGAGACATGTTATGGTTGATGGATGCAAGTGGATGCAAGTGTTTGCTAGTGGTTGCTCGTGGATGCATATACACACACTCTAGGCACTAGATCGGCTCAGTCACTTCATATTGCATATTGCATAAAAATGTGTGTAGGAAGCTATATTTATGGATGTATGATGATTGTGTTATCATATGGATGATGCATTTTGGTGAATGATTGTGCACTCATGTAGATATTGTATGTGTCGATAGGGTTCTCTCGCATACATAATGGAAGCATGGCACTATCATGGTTTGCATATGTTCATACATTAGATAGGGAACATATACACACACTTTTTGCATATGCTCATACATCATTAGAAATTGTTTTAAGGACAATGGATGCCCGTGTTTGATGGATTGAGTAGATGGTTGTTTGGATGGTAGGATATGCATTCTCCTTAGCTTAGAGATTTCGGGGACGAAATCCTTTAAGGAGGGGAGAATGTAACACCCCGTATTTCAGTTAATGCTAAAATTCACTAATTGCAGAATAAATAATCTCAAATATGAGAATTGGGGGAAACGGGCTGCGTCATTGCGTTCGTCTCGGAAAAATACGCAGAATAGAGTCCGAAATTTTGTAAATCGGAGTCCGTATGGCCCAGTTATGGCCCAATGAAGTTGGCAGAAAAATCAAGTTAAAAACAGATTTAGAAATGCAAAACTAGATTTCGAAATTGGAGCCAGCAGGGGGGCCAAGCGGGAAACTTCCCGCCCTACCCATGTCGACAGGGCTGTCGACAGGCCTGTCGACTAGGGAGTCGACTTGCCTGTCGACTTGCCTGTCGACCTGGGCGCGGCGTCCAGAGAACCTGGGTGCACCAGGTTGGGTTTTAGGCTGGCTTGGAGGGCTGGGTTCTAGAGATTTCCTAAATCTAACGGACCTAAGCTAACCTAGGGTTAATCTAAGGGCCTAAAACACTCACCTAATCTATAAATACACCCTAAACCCCCCTAATCCTTACTAAAAATAGAAATGATGGCCTCATGCCGCCAAATTAAATCTTAGAGGGAGCCTCCACTAATTTATGAAGGAAGTTGCAAGCTAATCAATCTCTAATCATCACCATCTTCATATTTAGCAACTAATTCCACTTCATAAGTTTGCTAATCTTGGGTTTTGGTGAGTTTCTATCACTTTAACATCAATTGCTAAAGTAAGTAGATTGGGTGTAATGAGACTTATGGTCTTGAATGCGGATTTGTGAGTTTGAATCATTTGTAATGATATGCTACTCTATGTTTATGCATATTTAATAAGTGGATTTATGCATGTTTAATAAGTTGGTTTATGCATGTTTAACAAGTGGGTTTATGCATATTTAACAAGTGAGTTATGCAAGTTTAACATGATATGCAAGTTATGCATGCTTATGCAAGTATGAGAATGCTTGTGCAAGTTATGTGTATGTTTAAATGCAAGTTTAACATGATATGCAAGTTATGCATGCTTATGCAAGTATGAGAATGCTTATGCAAGTTATGTGTATGTTTAAATGCAAGTTTAACATGATATGCAAGTTATGCATGCTTATGCAAGTATGAGAATGCTTATGCAAGTTATGTGTATGTTTAAATGCAAGTTTAACATGATATGCAAGTTATGCATGCTTATGTAAGTATGAGAATGCTTATGCAAGTTATGTGTATGCTTAAATGCATGTTTAACATGTTATGCAAGACATGTGTATGATAATATGCAAGTTTGGGTTAAATGTAGTTGGGTTAAAATATGCTCATATGTGCAAGTTGACATCCTCTTAACCCATGACAAAGTTATATGCTAAGATTTGGTTAAACCCATGATATTTGTGATGGATCTTCCCTTTATTATGTCATGAAAGGAGAACGATTTACGTGGGGAACGATGGGGTCAATAAATATGTTAATAAAAGTATGATTGGGTATGATTAGGCATACCATAAAAATAAATTAACATAAGTGGGAATTTACCTATTGAGTTAGGTCTACCCCATGGGAATTTACCTATTGAGTTAGGTCTACCCATGTTATGAAAAATGTGTAATTAATTAGGGATAATTAATTATGGGGGTGATTAATTAGGTGTAATTAATCAACTAAGACACGAGGTTGGACCCTTTTGTAGCGGAAGTCTGCCCGGAACCGACCGGCCATCCAGCGGCTACAAATGATTGGCCCAATGTGAGAGGTCTTAGTCATAAATTAAATACGTGATTAAAGTAAAGACACGAGGTTAGACCCTTTTGATGACAGAAGTCTGCCCGGAACCAACCGGCATATCCAGCAGTCATAAAAGACGGTCTAATGTGGGAGGTCTTTATGAGGTCATGATCTTAATTAATTAATTAAGAAACACTTAACCATATTAGCATGTAGAGGGACATGAGGGGTTAAGTGGGTGCCTTGGGTGGCATGTGGAAATCTAGTGGGTTGCCTTGGGTGGCAATAGAAAATACGATTAGAATACTTAACCAAGGGGAAACATGTAATTAAACATGATTAAAGGGTTAAGTGGGATGCACTAGAAAAAGGGACAAGCTTAGGTGGGTAGCTTGTGGGGGACCATTTCAACCAGTAACCCATATGTATCTTATTGGGCTCGACCCATGTCGAGGACGGGACACGCGTACTGGGCTTGACTATAAGAGGCCAAAACAGGTTAGCGGTGGCAACGCAAGTCCAACGGGTTTCATATGCGTGTGTGGGCCCGGGCTGGTAGATAAGCCGTTGTTGCATCGTGTAGGTATAAGCCGTGCACCGTTGATAGTATTGGGTTGCCACTTTAGGGGAGTGATACACCCCACTGTGGGACCAACACGGGTATCTACGGTAGGGAGCCGATCGCTTGGGAAGTAGTGGGGTACACCTAGTGGAGATAGGGGCAGACGGCACCTATGTGGTCAGCTAGGGGTACATGAAACTACTAGTTATATCTTTCTTTTTAAGTCTTTGGGTGGGATCAACCTTTAAGTAGGGATGACTGGTGTGGTGCAGTTAGTAATTATCCTTGGGTGGGTAGATGCGTCTTTACAGTTATCTTAGTTTATCCTAAGTCTACCAAGCTGCTTAGTGTAGCCATTCATCCCCAGACATTACCGTAGGTCAAGTTTATGTCTTCTCTGGTTACTTTAATGATTGTATTGTTAAAGTTATAGGACTCGCTCAGACTTATGTCTGACCCCGTTGTTTTTATCTTTTTCCCAACCCTCAGGTCCTACGGTGGATCCTAGTAGTAGTGGAGCTTGATCGGATTGCTGTTCCAGTCTTTAGGAGCTTGGATTGATGTAAAGATCCAGTTACCCAGTTATCTTTTCTTTTGTCTTGGCTATTGTATGAGAGAGTGGGATTATGTACTTCTTTATTTTGATGGATATTGTACTTGACTTTTATTGTGGTTTTATGATGTAACCAGACATGTTTACTTCCGCTGTTATGAGATGATGTTTTAAATTTCAAGTACTATTTATATCTGTCTTGTTGTAATTTTTCTGTTCTATATTCACTAAAATACTCCACCGATGCTATGGCATTCCCTTACAGAGTGACCATAGCGGGCGTGGGGTGTTACACGAACGATGAAGCATCCACGAGCCGGGTCACCACTAGGAGATCACGAGCCGACCTATGTGTCACGAACCGGAACCACTCACTAACCTGAGCTTGGTGCACCACCCATGAGCCGACCAGGAGGTTGCGAACCACGAGCCGATGATCAGAGGAGGACCTACGAACCGGAACCATGAGTCACGGGCTGGTGCAAGGAGAACCGTGAACCAGCACTGAGAGAGCCACGAGCCGTACTTTGAGGAGTCACGAGCCGGGATTATGACCAAAACCCGAGATGCAAAGGTAGTCCAAATGAGAAGTTATAGATCAGGATCCAGACGGGAACCAACGCGTTAACTTCATGATTTGACTTTGCTGCGGGACGTGTGCAAAGGGGCTATCGACATCCATAACTTTGATTCACCACTGTGAGACGGATTAGGCTATGGATAAGTGCAGTGGAATCGTCAGGATTCCAAAGGGGCAAAGTGATCGTAGCATGGCTATGAGCCAGTGCAATGGAGTTGTCATGACTCCAAAGGGGAAAAGTATAACGGCGCGACTTTCGATGACCTCGAAAGTCGTGTCATTATTAAAGAATAGAAACAAATAGAGAATAGACTAAACAAAACATCAGAATCTCACAGCGAAATTTCACAAAATACATAATATATTACATAACAGGGTTTGATACGTCATAGTACAACATCATTGTACATTACCATCATAATACATCATCATACTAGTTTAATACAAATATTCAAACTAGATACTTAGAGATAGATATATCTACTAGACGGGTTCTTCGACTTGTACTCCACAATACTTCAAAGGATTCCATTAGTCACCTGGATCACTTGTCTATCCATAACAAGTGTTATGACTACCCAAGAGTTTAGAAAAACACAGAAAATAAACTCTGGGTCAGTCGGGGGACTGGTGTGAGTAAATAAATTTTAAAAACACAGTTTGATTAGTACAGTATATCTCATAAGACCACGCCGTAAAAACGGAACGGGTTTTTCCCTTATGAGATGCAGAACAATTGGTTTAACTTTTCAAAAACGTTTTGAAAGAAAAGATAATATTAAGACCAGCCCACACATAAACATGGACAATTTTTACCTTACTATAACCCAAATCATATTTGATATCAAAATTGTCTGATATTATAATAGTTTGTATCAAATAAATAACCATATAGCGGAACGCTTGCATCTCACGCTTTATGTATATATAATATAAAGTCGAAAACCACGGGCTCTTATTGGAGATTGGATCCCAACAGACAAGGTATGGGACCACCTTTCGATCAGTGTACTCTAGAGGATATACACTGGGGTTCAACTAGAACGTCTTGCAACCCGACCACACATGACCGACCACTCATTTAACTTGAGTGTATCGAATATATTGTCACCCTACGGCTTTTATTGCGCGCCTGCCATGATTCCTGGGAGATACATAATCGAAAGAAGAACAAATAACGATTTTCTATAGGTTGGTGACAATACACCCTGCTTGGGAATGACCCACCCAGCCATGCTGCCTGCCCGATTTCTGTCATTTCCTAGTTGTGAGGCTTGAGGTTATTTTCGTTCTTTTGAAAGATCACTTCTTCAATCACTTTGGATGCCACACCATCATATCTGTGAGAACACACGATTTATTTTCCCTAATACATTATGGGCATAAAGCTAAGAGAAACGAATTCCTCCACCGCCAACATAATATACTTCTGAAAAGTTGATATGTAAGATCTGGTAGATTTACGTTGTCAGACACCCGACCATACAAGTTGTCCTGGGACTGGACAAACCGAAGGCACAATTCTGTAAAACAAAATAGCCCTTGCATATCTCCGTCTTTAATTATCTTCAATATTTCTGACACGCGGCGTATAATTCGAATCGAAGTGGAATATTCTTCTGGCCTCTTCGAAACGATTTACGTAATGTCTTTTACTATCAGTTGATACTTAAGAACTGTTTCAACATTCACTTGATCCTAACACAATAGTTATCAGCTTAAACTGAATTCGATTAGGTATAATTCATTTTCTAAACACTTTATTTTATAAACTCCATCCAATCAAAATGGTATATAGCTGCATTGTTTAAATCTAGATATTTGACTAATTTTTATAAACGAACAACTAAAGCGTATGCGTCGCATATGGTATTTTACTCTAAATATTTTCTTGTTTATACGACATTTTATAGCTTTGTTATACCGGGTAAATTATTTATTTATTTCCAAATAATCATAAATAACTAAATTTATGCTATTTTCTATTTTATATTTTTATTATTTCTCTTTTTAATTTTATTTCTAAAACCCGTTGAACCACTTAAACCGAGTTACTACATTTGCTTCCCTTGCAAATGTCTTTTGTTTCACCTGCCCAGAATGTTGACTTCCTTCCTTCCTTAATCCTAAAAATCTCTTTTTATTTATTCTTCTATTTTTCCCTTCTTTTATTTTACTTGATTCCTATATTTATTTTAAACTTGTTTTGATTAAACCTCGCCCAAAAATCCTTTTGCAAACCCATTTCCTTTGCTCCTTGCCAAGTACCACTTGCCAGTACCAAAATCACCATGCCGCGCATGATGGTTCCACTCCAAATCCCATGCTCCGCCCGGTACCATATTTCCAGTACCACCTTGCCCAAAATACCAAAGTATCACATCTATTTACCATTGCCACTTCCATTCATGCCAAATCCTTTGTGCCAAGTACCCAAATCCCATTTTGCTGGTGCTAGATTCTCTCTTTAGTTTTGCCAAAGTACCAAATGCAAAGTACCACTTTCTTCTTCTCCAATCCCTCTGTTTGGGACAATAAAATGAATAATGCATAAATTGGGCATGACCGATATGTGACTGATTTGAGGAAAGAACATAGGTTGAACTTGGAACCTAGAACATAAATCTAAGGCATATAATTGAACCTATGAATTGAGTTTTGTGACATAAAGAATATTGAACATACGACTTGAGAGTTGAGGCACAAAATTTACATTAGACATTTGACTTAGGAATTGGGGCATAAATTTGACCGTAGGCATGTAATTATTTTAGATACATATTACATGTTGTAAACTAGATCTGGATCTGAGCAAGCTATGTATGATAATCTGTGATTTGGGGACATAATTCAATATCTGATTTTTTAGAATATGATACATGATTAAAACCTAGATTTGTGGCACATTTAAGAAGAGGAAGATATGTGACTTAGGTGTAGAAATTAAAATCTATAATAAGATTTGATGACTATTAAGTGTGAATACACCTAAATTGGGATTTTTGGATATATGGCATGCATTGTAATTAATGGTTATATTTGGTATAATTTATATGTGAATCTGCTGTACAATGCTAGTTTAACCAAAATTGGAACATATGTTATATGGTAAATTATGTCCATATTCTGTGCTATGTAAATTTACGCAAACATGGAGTATATGATCATATTGTGAATCATGACAATTATTTAGGCATATGAATTTAGGCCTAATTTATGATTAGGCAAGGCATGTAAATAGAACCTTTAGAAATATTAAATCTGCTAACTCTGTCATCTGCTAAGTCTGTTGAAAATGCCAAATCTGCTAAACTAGATCTGTTGAGATGCCTAATCTGTTATCTGCTAAATCTGCTAATTTGCTTAATCTGCTAAATCCGTTAAGTCGCCTAATCTGCAAAATCTGTTATCTGCTAAATCTGTTATCTGCTATATCTGTTGAGTTGATATAATTAGTCTGTTATTGACATAATCTGAATTGGTTATAGTTATGAATAATCGACATGTATATTAGGCATGGAATAAATGGTAAATTATTAATTAATTGGTCGCAAAGATAAACATGGATAACTCGAGGTTAGAATGAGTTTGCGGCGTAATCCTTCCCGGAACCGCCCGGCACATCCAGTGGCCGCAAACAATAGGTTCTAATGTGAGAAGTCAGTCATAACGTGCTTGAAACCCGAGGTTAGACTCAGTTTGTTGCAGAAACCTGCCGGGAACCAACCGGCCTAACCAGTAGCCGCAAACTGTAAGTCTAATGTGAGAGGTCTGGGCATTAATATTTAATTAATGCAAATCTAAGAATGATGTCTAAAACGTGTTGGGTGAATAGGGTTAAACCAACTGGACTAATGAATTTAATAAACCCGGTTCATGAATCTGTAGGGCCAATACAAAGTTCGACAATCTGTAAGTCTGTTAAATCCGTATATCCGATCTGTTAGTCTTAAAACTTGTTAAACTTGATTGTCTGATCTGTGAACTAGTTGATCTGAACTCTGTATGTCTGAATTTGTAAACAAGTTAATCTGGAATCTGTTAGTCTGGGGACACAAGGTTAGGAGGGAAATTACTTGTGTCATCTATTGTTTGGGACCTATATTAGTCAGTAACCCTTTCTGGTATCAAAACTTTGACCCAACAGTAGGTAGGGTCCGGGCACGCTTACTGAACTAATTATAAGTGTTTCATTCTGATAATGGCGATGGGTGTTGATGGTGCGTTTCAACCGGGTCATGTGCGTGCATGGATCCCGGTCAGCCTCTGAGGATGTAAGATGCCGTGACATCCGTAAATAGATCTGTGCCAATAGGTTGCCACTTAGGGAGTGATACACCCTAATGTTGGGCCGACACAGGGTATTTATGTATTAGGGAGCTGATCGCTTGGGGTAGAATTTAGGGTACATCTAATTCTATCTGTTTCTGTTGGGGTACCATCTGTTTCTGTTGGGTGTAATACTTGTCTACTTCCGTGTGGTACCGTCTGTTCGGGTGGTAAAGGCCTATTATTTCTGCACGGGTGGTAAAGGCCCAATACTAGCATTCTATTTCTATTTCTGTACCGTCTGTTTCTGCTTGGGTGGTAAAAGCCCATTACTAGTACTCTGTTTTTGTAGAAATTATTCTGACTCCATTCCTGTTACAGTCTGAACGTTAGGGTAACACCTAATTCTTTTATACTAGTATTAGTGCAGAGAAATAAGATATAAATAAGAAGCATGGCTTAGTCTACATCATTCTGTTTCTGCTGTTTAACCTAAGTATATCTGCTGCTTCTGTTACTGTTACCTCTTATCCAGTTTTGCTTCCATGTCATTATTATTATTATCTGTTCATATGCTGAAAGTCACTGGACTTGCCAGACTTTATGTCTGACCTTGCTTGTTTTCGCCCCTTTTCTTCTGTTCCCCCCCAGGTTTTCTAAGGAGGGAATACTCTAGCTTGATCCGGATTCCCTCTGCTTGAAGTGCGTAAAGTACGGATTGGCTCTTTATAGCTTCTATTCTGTGGGGATTATGCTTTTAAAGTTTTGTACTCTGATAGTTTTGAACAAGGCTGATATTTATGTACTTGAGTTTTTGATAAAGATGTAACCATACTGATTTCTGTTTTCCGCTGTAATAAAGTTATAATTTTTCAAGTATCGTTCATCTATCTTGTAATGTTCTGTTCTATTTACTAAAATGCTCCATCAAAATTAAGGCATTCCCTTTGTGAGTGACCTTAACGGAGGTGGGGTGTTACACTTGGTATCAGAGCTAAAAGTTACCAGATTAGATAAAAGTTTTTGAAAACTATTTCCAAAAAGGTTTTAAAAGGAAGCATTTTCAAAAGTAATGCTTACTTTGAAAAACATAGTCCCCAAAAGCCAATTATCTTTCTTTCGATTCTCCGTTTTGAATCTTTACTTTTTCGTTTCAGCATGGCTGAAAATCTTAACCTTCCCGAGGGTGTAACGATACCTGGTTGGTTCAGACAATTCTTAGAAGCTAGGGCCAATCAGGCGGGCCCCGCTAATCCTCCACCCCTAGTTGCACGCGCTCCTCCTCCTCCTCCCCCACCTCGCGTTGATACTTTTGCAAAGACGTGCAAGGAGTTTAAGGCTATGGGCGGAAAAACTTTTCAAGGGTCGGAGACGTTTGTGGAAGTCAGAGACTGGCTTAAGGAGGTAGAAGAATTGCTTGAAATCTTTGAAGTAGAAGACGGAAGGAAAGTCCGAATAGCAGCTTGGTTAATAAAGGGAGAGGCCTCGTTTTGGTGGGAGGTCACTAATGGGGAGCGTCCTGTTGATTCGTGGGCGGATTTCAGACGTCGGTTTGAGGCAAAGTTCCTCTCACGGGCAGAAGAAAATCTATATATGGAAAGGTTCTTGACGTTGAAGCAGGAAAATCTATCAGTAAAAGAGTATGTCAATAAATTTAACCAATTGGCGAGGTTTGGCTTAGATTTGGTGAACACACCTGAGAAGAAGGCTCTGAGGTTCGTTAGAGGCTTGAACGAACCATTGCAGGGGTTGGCCATGACCCACATCCCTATGGGGGCCACCTTTGAGAAGCTAGTAGATATGGCATTCATGCACAAGGAAGAAAAAGGCACTAATGCTAATAAGGCACCTGAGAAGAAAGAGGCAAAGAAGGAAAAACCACAGAACAAGAAAGCATGGCCCAAAAAGGAAACCCAAAGGAAAGATAAGGAGTCTGAAGATAAGAAGGAGAAAAAGTGCTTTACTTGTGGAAGCTCGACTCATCTGAACAAGGATTGCCGAAAGAGGAAGGGCACTTACTTCAACTGTGGTGAGATGATACACTTCACTAGGGACTGCCCGAAGAAACGAGGGCAAGGGCAGAGGGCAGGACCAACTTCTGGAGGGCAGGAAAACACTCTCGAAGCTAGTGGATAAGATAGAAATAGGGAAAATTTCCGTAGAAGGTTTAATTTCTTTATCTGATTGTTGAGTTAAAACTCTTTCTGATTCTGGCATTTTGATTCTATAATCGATACTCTGCACTTTAATACTAGTATTGTTTCTGATCCCGTTGTAGACTTAAACCCATCAGGGTTATGACTCATCTGTTTGTGATAGATTGGGGTTTGAGGGATATCTGTGTTAGGCGTCAAGTATGACGCATACATTCTGAGTATTTGTGGGATATGATTTTATCATGCTTAGCTTCCTAAGAATCATTAGGGAACCTGATCTGTACCAGTAGTCTGTAAATATCTGAATACTTCTGATAAGATTTCCAGTTTTGACATTGTCTGAAGAGGGTAACCCTCTAGGTGTCAATCTGATGTTGATTTCGGTCTTCGGGGTTGATACTTAGGGGAATTATTTTCTCAACCAATGTCTAATAGGAATCAAATTTTTTGTTTTATCTGTACTCACTTCTATCACTCGACCGTATCCTATCGATCGAGTATTCAACCTATAGATATGAATCCTATGGATGTAAACATGTGTTTGAGACATGTTATGTTTGAGCATTTTAAATTTCTATGAATGAAAAATGGTTGAATCAGCACATGGATGTTGCATATGAATGAACGGTTGTGCACTCATATAGAAATGATATGTATCAAATAGGAAAATTGCATACATGTTGGACTCATGGCACTGACATAATTCGCATTACGGAGGTCAACTGAATCAGTAGACCGCCTGATCTTTGCATTAGATAAGAAACATATATGCACATTTTTGCATATGTTCATACAACATTAGAGGTTTCTAAGGACAATGGGTGCTTGTGGATGATGGTTGAGTAGATGAATGATTGGATGGTAGGACACATTCTTCTTAACTTGACGATTTCGGGGACGAAATCCTTTAAGGAGGGGAGAATGTAACACCCCGTATTTTCTATGAATTTAAGAATTACAAATCTGAGTGTAATTAAAATATAAAATAAGAATCAGGGAAAGCGGGTTGCGCCATTGCGTTCGTCTCGAAATTCTGCTTGAAAACGAGTCCGAGTTTGTGAGAATCGAAGTCCGTATGATGGAGATGTGACCCTCCGAAGTTTCAGAAAATTCTAGAAATCAAAACAGCTCGAATTAGAATTTGAAATTCAAACCCAGAAGCGGGCTGGGTGGGAAAATTCCCGCCCAGGACCAGGTCGACTGGGGAGTCGACTGGGTAGTCGACCCCCTTGGCCAGGTCGACTGGGGAGTCGACTGGGTAGTCGACCTGGGGGTCTACCTGCCTCCCGTACCCATTTCTGAACCTGATGCATTCTGATGTATTTAGCCTCGTTTTCTGCCTAGATTCGTCTGCCTAAACCTATTTAAACAGCCCCAGACCTAGCCTTCTCTACACACAATTCTATTCTGCTTCTACTCTGCCTCTGTTCTAAATAAAAATAAAAATGGCGTCGCTACTCTGCTGGAATCAAAACTAGAAGCAAATCAACATCAACCTAAGCAACTCAATTCAAACTAGAGATTAAAGCTTCTGCAACGATTCTACAAAAATTAAAGTTCTTTCTTTAATCCAACCAAGGCAAGCACAGTTATTTTCTGATATGAAATCTAATCTTAATTCTGACATCGCTAATAAGACTGAATCTGAGATTTATGCTAATTACGATTAGATCTGTTTTCTGAAATCAGTGAATCTCTCTTATTTGTATTATTGTGTCCATTCTGTAATTCTTTCTGCTTTCTGTTCTATAGCCAGGCTACCACGAGCCTGAGCAAAATCTCATAAGAGATTAACATACGCTAAAATGTTTGGGACAATAAAATGAATAATGCATAAATTGGGCATGACCGATATGTGACTGGTTTGAGGAAAGAACATAGGTTGAACTTGGAACCTAGAACATAAATTTAAGGCATATAATTGAACCTATGACTTGAGTTTTGTGGCATAAAGAATATTGAACATACGACTTGAGAGTTGAGGCATAAAATTTACATTGGACATATGACTTAGGAATTGGGGCATAAATTTGACCATAGGCATGTAATTAGTTTAGTTACATATTACATGTTGTAAACTAGATCTGTATCTGAGTAAGCTATGTATGATAATCTGTGATTTGGGGACATAATTCAATATCTGATTTTTTAGAATATGATACATGATTAAAACCTAGATTTGTGGCACATTTAAGAAGAGGAAGATATGTGACTTAGGTGTAGAAATTAAAATCTATAATAAGATTTGATGACTATTAAGTGTGAATACACCTAAATAGGGATTTTTGGATATATGGCATGCATTGTAATTAATGGTTATATTTGGTATAATTTATATGTGAATTCGCTGTACAATGCTAGTTTAACCAAAATTGGAACATATGTTATATGGTAAATTATGTCCATATTCTGCGCTATGTAAATTTACGCAAACATGGAGTATATGATCATATTGTGAATCATGACAATTATTTAGGCATATGAATTTAGGCCTAATTTATGATTAGGCAAGGCATGTAAATAGAACCTTTAGAAATATTAAATCTGCTAAATCTGTCATCTGCTAAGTCTGTTGAAAATGCCAAATCTGCTAAACTAGATCTGTTGAGATGCCTAATCTGTTATCTTCTAAATCTGCTAATTTGCTTAATCTGCTAAATCCGTTAAGTCGCCTAATCTGCAAAATCTGTTATCTGCTAAATCTGTTATCTGCTATATCTGTTGAGTTGATATAATTTGTCTGTTATTGACATAATCTGAATTGGTTATAGTTATGAATAATCGACATGTATATTAGGCGTGGCATAAATGGTAAATTATTAATTAATTGGCCGCAAAGATAAACATGGCTAACTCGAGGTTAGAATGAGTTTGCGGCGTAATCCTGCCCGGAACCGCCCGACACATCCAGTGGCCGCAAACAATAGGTTCTAATGTGAGAAGTCAGTCATAACGTGCTTGAAACCCGAGGTTAGACTCAGTTTGTGGCAGAAACCTGCCCGGAACCAACCGGCCTTACCAGTAGCCGCAAACTGTCAGTCTAATGTGAGAGGTCTGGGCATTAATATTTAATTAATGCAAATCTAAGAATGATGTCAAAAACGTGTTGGGTGAATAGGGTTAAACCAACTGGACTAATGAATTTAATAAACCCGGTTCATGAATCTGTAGGGCCAATACAAAGTTAGACAATCTGTAAGTCTGTTAAATCCGTATATCCGATCTGTTAGTCTTAAAACTTGTTAAACTTGATTGTCTGATCTGTGAACTAGTTGATCTGAACTCTGTATGTCTGAATTTGTAAATAAGTTAATCTGGAATCTGTTAGTCTGGGGACACAAGGTTAGGAGGGAAATTACTTGTGTCATCTATTGTTTAGGACCCATATTAGTCAGTAACCCTTTCTGGTATCAAAACTTTGAACCAACAGTAGGTAGGGTCCGGGCACGCTTACTGAACTAATTATAAGTGGTTCATTCAGATAATGGCGAAGGGTGTTGATGGTGCGTTCCAACCGGGTCATGTACGTGCATGGATCCCGGTCAGCCTCTGAGGATGTAAGACGCCGTGACATCCGTAAATAGATCTGTGCCAATAGGTTGCCACTTAGGGAGTGATACAACCTAATGTGGGGCCGACACAGGGTATTTATGTATTAGGGAGCCGATCGCTTGGGGTAGAATTTAGGGTACATCTAATTCTATCTGTTTCTATTGGGGCACCATTTGTTTCTGTTGGGTGTAATACTTGTCTGCTTCCGTGTGGTACCATCTGTACGGGTGGTAAAGGCCCATTATTTCTGCTCGGGTGGTAAAGGCCCAATACTAGCATTCTGTTTCTATTTCTGTACCATCTGTTTCTGCTTGGGTGGTAAAAGCCCATTACTAGTACTCTATTTCTGTAGAAATTATTCTGACTCAATTCCTGTTACAGTCTGAACGTTAGGGTAACACCTAATTCTTTTATACTAGTATTAGTGCAGAGAAGTAAGTTATAAATAAGAAGCATGGCTTAGTCTACATCATTCTGTTTCTGCTGTTTAACCTAAGTATATCTGCTGCTCCTGTTACCGTTACCTCTTATCCAGTTTTGCTTCCATGTCATTATTATTATTATTATCTGTTCATATGCTGAAAGTCACTGGACTTGCCAGACTTTATGTCTGACCTTGCTTGTTTTCGCCCCTTTTCTTCCGTTCTCCCCCCAGGTTTTCTAAGGAGGGAATACTCTAGCTTGATCCGGATTCCTTCTGCTTGAAGTGCTTAAAGTACGGCTTGGCTCTTTATAGCTTCTGTTCTATGGGGATTATGCTTTTAAAGTTTTGTACTCTGATAGTTTTGAACAAGGCTGATATTTATGTACATGAGTTTTTGATAAAGATGTAACCATACTGATTTCTATTTTCCGCTGTAATAAAGTTATAATTTTTCAAGTACCGTTTATCTGTCTTGTAATATTCTTTTCAGTTTACTAAAATGCTCCACCAAATTAAGGCATTCCCTTTGTGAGTGACCTTAACGGAGGTGGGGTGTTACAAAATCCCCACGTGCCGCCACTCTACTCTACCAATCATCACCAGAATTTGACCGTAGATTCGCGATAGCCTCCTATTCCATCTCCCCTAAATGCGGCGGTCCATTTTGTCTCCATGGTGGCGCAGTTCGACGCCAACTTCCATGTTCCAAAAACATATAAAAACCCCTATTTTCATCTCGTTTACGAAATCTGGCTAATAGAAAAATGTTTTACTATTTTTCCTATGATCCTCTATCCTAAACGTCGCTTCCCTCCTCTCGCCATAGATTACGGTGACTTCGACCGCCGGATATTGACCCAAATGTCATTTCCCACCATCCCCGTTTATCTTAACATATACAAACTTAATAATCTTGAAATTATAACTAAAAACCATCATTTTGTATCACGATTTTATTTATATACTTAAACCATAATTCTGAGTCGTTTGAAATTTGATGTTGTAAGTTGGTTTACAGAGAACCATATAGTTTTCTGGTTTCTTGTTTATCCATTCATTACATTGTTTTCCCTTGTATTTGCTAATCAAATAGTTTAAACTTTGCATCAATCCATACTGAGTCATCTAACATGGTTTTATTGATCAATGGATCATCAGTTTTTGGAAAAAAACAAAGGGTATATATTGACAACAGGATATACATATGGTTGCTGTGTTCATAGCAGGGTTTTCTACAGAGAATAACAGCTGTTAATGTCTGTGTTTATAAGGAGTATGCGTCCAAACTGATGTACTCTAACAGTCTAAAACAATTTCATGGCACTAATTCAAAAAGATTAACGTTAAAACTAGAGAGTTTACTCATTGTAATATGTATACACTACCCTTTTTGTTCACTGTGTCTTAAACTGGTTTTCATTTCCAGGTTTTGCCATTTCAGATTTTCTAGTATGTTTCAAGTAATCAAATAATCATAGTAATGGCAACCATATACTTGCATTTTCAATCAAGAGTTTACAGTATTCCAACATGTCTATATATTTTAGTATTACTAGGAAAAAAATAGAAGAAGGATAAGTTTACTCACTTTCAAAGCTTTCCCTTTCCTGTTAGCTTAAACTCAATGTTTTGGTGTGTAAAAGATGCATAGGTTCAAGGTTACATTTATAGCAATTGTTTCGTGAATAAAAATTTCTATTCTCTCCTTAATTCAAAGTTAAAGCTATAGTAAGTTTATCATTTAGGCTTAATCCTTCTATATCCTATATGATTTGCTTATGGATGAAGAAAAGAATTGTTTAATTAGATTTTTGACCAATCCTTTTGTCTTATGTTTCTCTTCTAAAAGCATAATCTTTCCAAAGCCATACTTCATTTATTGCTTGCCGAATGGTTATATTGTCCCTTGATTTCATGATAGTAAAATTGGTTTTCAAATGCTTGATATTTTGCTAACAAAGAGTTTTGTATTTGTAAGTTTCATGGAGGGTTCTTGGGTGATGGCTTATTACCTATTATAGTTCTACTATTCATGGCTAAATCCAATTAATGATATTGAATTTGGCTGCTTTCTTTTGTTTGTTGCCACATGAGTTTACCCTTTGATATTTTCACTTGGTCAATTTTTCAAACACGTCATGTGCAAGTTCTTTCATATGTTAATGTATATATATGAATGGCCAATTTTTTTTACCTGCACATGTTTACTTATTTGTTGTCCATATTTGTTTCAAGTCCATTCCATTTCTAAAGTACTAAAATGTCCCCTTTTCATATGTAGATTTTGCTATCATTTGTATGTGAATACTTAAGGTTTATTTGCAATATTTTCTATATGAATTCATGCTATGATTTTATGTTATGACTTTATGTTTTAATGTTGCATATCTAGATTATGTTTTCAAGTTCAAAACATTACCAAATATACATATTATTTGTGTATACATAAACTTATACCTTTACATATATATTTATAATTGTGTAAGTAAACGTATTTTATGATTTAATTACCTCATTGAATCAATCTCAAAAGTCAGATAAAACCAGGACATTACAGTCCACCCCCCTTAAAAGAATTTCGTCCCCGAAATTAAAGAGCACGCGTAGATTTCAGTTTTAACCAAAGTTAAATAAATACACATTCGTAAGTATTTACCAGATTTATTCCTTATTTATTTAGAATTTAGTTATCAAAAATTCTGATTTTATTACAAAATCAGCTACTTAACTCTTATGGGTCTATATCCAACTAATAACCCAAGTCTGGTCTTTATTTCTAGGAAAAACTAATTTTATTCACTGGATACTTTTCTTAAATCAATTCAACGTTGCTGGACTTATCCTGGGCTGACCCTAATTATTTTAACTCTTTTTACTAAAATTTAAGGTACCTTTCATGATTCCTTTCCTTTCACATCCCCAGAAGTTGACGGCTCATTCATGATAGCATAAACATTAGTCTGTGGTGCCTTCTTCATCAGTGGGAAATCCTTGACCATGTGTCCAGGCTGATGGCAGTTGAAACAAAGATTCTTTATCACCATCTCATTCCTTTGATTCTGCTGTAGCTGAGGTTTCTGTTTCTGTTGGGGTTGTCTGGTTCCTTTTCCTTTGACTCCTTACAAAATCTAGCGATATGTCCCTTTTGTTTGTAGTTGTGACATATCTTATTCTTGTAACGATTTTCATACTTCTCTTCCCCTGCATTTCCTTTTTCCTTGTTCTCCCAATTTGGATTAAATTTCCTCTTCCGAGGATTCCCTCCACTGATTTCTCTAATATGAGTCTTTTCTACTGGTTTCCTATCTTCTAAAGCTTCATACCTAAGTGCTAAGTCTACTAGTTCAACAAACGGATCCTTTAAATGTCCCATCATCCTGCCTTGCAGACTATCCTTCAGGCCAGCTACAAACATATCGTTTTTCTTTAACTGAGTGTTGACCAGCTCCGGTCCAAAGCTTGAGAGTGAATTGAACTTGTTCTCGTATTCAATAACAGTCATGCTATCCTGCTTTAAATCGATGAAATCTCGGTACATCCTCGTCTTTCCAGTCGCGGGCAGATACTGTGCTTCAAAGGCTTCCTTGAACATTTCCCAAGTAAAATCTTCCTCATGAGTATTAGCAGTTTGGGCGTCCCACCAGATTGCTGCAGCTTCCTCCAGATGACACGAAGCTAAAAGACGCTCATACTAATCGTCCAACTTCAGACCCTTAAAAATCTTCTCACATGATCTTATCCATGCTTGGACTTCAATCAGTGATTCAGTACCTTTGAAAATCTTTCCTCCCAGAGTCGTGTAATTCTTACAGATCATCGCAAAGTTTTGCTGAGTTGGAGCGGGGACCACTTCAGTAGTATCCATTTGATTTGGAGTAACAGTGCGCCCATTGGTCGTGGTTGTCCCGCTTGCTCCTCGGCCTCTTCTTCCATGAGAACTCATTTTCAACCTTCTGAGTATACGGTTTGATAATTAATAACTAAATCGGAAGATATTTTAAGGGATAACCTAAGTCGACAACTAAGGTTGACCTATACTATAATTGTTTTTATTTAAAAATACGCTCTCTCAACGCTTACCCAAAGCCTAGGTGTTCGGTAAACCTAAGCTTTGATACCAACTGTAACGAAGCGACTTTCGATGACCTCGGAAGTCGTGTCATTATTAAGGAACAGAAATAGATAGAGAATAGACTAAACAAAACATCAGAATCTCATAGCGGAATTTCACAAAATACATAATATATTACATAACAGGGTTTGATACATCATAGTACAACATCATAGTACATTACCATCATAATACATCATCGTACTAGTTTAATACAGATATTCAAACTAGATACTTAGAGATAGATATAGCTACTAGACGGGTTCTTCGACTTGTACTCAACAAAACTTCAAAGGATTCCATTAGTCACCTGGATCACTTGTCTACCCATAACAAGTGTTATGACTATCCAAGAGTTTAGGAAAAACACAGAAAATAAACTCTAGGTCAACCGGGGGACTGGTGTGAGTATTTTTTTTTTTTAAAACACAGTTTGATTAGTATAGTATATCTCATAAGACCACGCCGTAAAAACGGAACAGGTTTTTCCCTTATGAGATGCAGAACAATTGGTTTAACTTTTCAAAAACGGTTTGAAGGAAAAGATAATAGTAAGACCAGCCCATACATAAACATGGACGGTTTTTACATTACTACAACCCAAATCATATTTGATATCAAAATCGTCTGATATTATAATAGTTTGTATCAAATAAATAACCATCTATCGGAACGCTTGCATCTCACGCTCCATGTATATATAATATAAAATCGAAAACCACGGGCTCTTATTGGAGATTGGATTCCAACAGACAAGGTATGGGACCACTTGCCGATCAGTGTACTCTAGAGGGTATACACTGGGGTTCAACAAGAACGTCTTGCAACCCGGCCACACATGACCGGCCACTCAATTAACTTGAGTGTATCGAATATATTGTCACCCTATAGCTTTTATTGCGCGCCTGTCATAATTCCCGGGAGATACAGAATCGAAAGAAGAACAAATAAAGATTTTCTCTAGATTGGTGACAGTACACCCTGCTTGGGAATGACCCACCTAGCCATGCTGCCGGCCTGATTTCTGTCATTTCCTGGTTGTGAGGCTTGAGGTTATTTTCGTTCTTCTGACAGATCACTTCTTCAATCACTTTAGATGCCACACCGTCATATCTGTGAGAACACACAATTTATTTTCCCAAATACATTACGGGCATAAAGCTAAGAGAAACAAATTCCTCCGCCACCAACATAATATACTTTTGAAAAGTCAATATGTAAGATCTGGTAGATATACGTTGTCAGACACCCGACCATACAAGTTGTCATGGGACTGGACAAACCGAAAGCACTATTCTGTAAAACAAAATAGCCCTTGCATATCTCTGACTTCAATTATCTTAAATATTTCTGACACGCGGCGTATAATTCGAATCGAAGTGGAATATTCTTCCAGCCTCTTCGAAATGATTTACGTAATGTCTTTTACTATCAGTTGATACTTAAGAAATGTTTCAACATTCACTTGATCTTAACACAATAGTTATCTGCTTAAACTGAATTCGATTAGGTATAATTCATTTTATAAACACTTTATTTTATAAACTACGTCCAATCAAAATGGTATATAGCTGCATTGTTTAAATCCAGATATTTGACTAATCTTTATAAACGAACAACTAAAGCGTATGAGTCGCATACAGTATTTTACTCTAAATGTCTGCTTCTTTATACGACATTTTATAGCTTTGTTATACTAGGTAAATTATTTTTTTATTTCCAAATAATCATAAATAGCTAAATTTATGATATTTTCCATTTTATATTTTTATTATTTCCCTTTTAATTTTATTTCTAAAACCTGTTGAACCACCTAAACCGAGCTGCTACTTTTGCTTCCCTTGCTAATGTCTTTCCTTTCACCTGCCCATAATGTTGACTTCCTTCCTTCCTTAATCCTAAAAATCTCATTTTATTTACTTCTATTTTTCCATTCTTTTACTTTAATTGATTCCTATTTTTATTTTAAACTTGTTTTGATTAAACCTCTCCCAGAAATCCTTTTGCAAACCCATTTCGTTTGCGCCTTACCAAGTACCACTTGCTAGATCCTCTTTTTTGTTTTGCCAAAGTACCAAATGCAAAGTACCACTTTCTTCTTCTCCAATCCCTCTGTTATTCCTAGTGCATTACTATGCACTTGTGCACCAACACATGCAGTCCGATCACCAGTGAGACCCTCCGTCACCACCAGCAAGTCACATCGCCCCACTTGAATCGATTTCCGTCACCCAAGGACGCCAACATCCATCGTATCAAAATTTAACTGTACTAGTCGAGCCCAAACCCAAACCTCGATCCAAGAAAGCCCCACGTGCCACCACTCTACTCCACCGATCATCACCAGAATTTGACCGTAGATTCGCGACAACCTCCTCTTCCATCCCCCCAGGTGCGACGGTCCATTTTGCCTCCACGGTGGCGCAGTTCGACGCCAACTTCCATGTTCCAAAAACATATAAAAAACCCTATTTTCATCTCATTTACGAGATCTACCTAATATAAAAATGTTTTACAATTTTTCCTATTATCCTCTATCCTAGACGTCGCTTCCCTCCTTTCTCCATAGATTCTGGTGACTTCGACCGCCGGATATTGACCCAAATGTCATTTCCGTCCATCCCCTTTTATCTCATCATATACAGACTTAAAAATCTTGAAATTATAACTAAAAATCATCATTTTGTATCACGATTTTATTTATATACTTAAACCATAATTCTGAGTCGTTTGAAATTTGATGTTGTAAGTTGGTTTACAGAGAACCATATAGTTTTCTGATTTTTTGTTCATCCATTCATTACATTGTTTTCCCTTGTATTTGCTAATCAAATAGTTTAAACTTAGCATCAATCCATACTGAGTCATCTAACATGGTTTTATTGATCAATGGATAATCAGATTTTGGAAAAACAGAGGGTATATATTGACAACAGGATATACATACGGTTGCTGTGTTCATAGCAGGGTTTTCTACAGAGAATAACAGATGTTAATGTTTTTGTTTATAAGCAGTATGCATCCAAACTGATGTACTCTAACAGTCTAAAATAATTTCATGGCAGTAATTCAAAAAGATTAACGTTAAAACTAGAGAGTTTACTCACTATAATATGTACACACTACCCTTTTTGTTCACTGTGTCTTAAACTGGTTTTCATTTCCAGGTTTTGCCATTTCAGATTTTCTAGTATGTTTCAAGTAATCAAATAAACATAGTAATGGCACCCATATACTTGCATTTTCAATCAAGAGTTTACAGTATTCCAACATGTCTATATATTTCAGTATTACTAGAAAAAATAATAGAAGAAGTATAAGTTTACTCACTTTCAAAGCTTTCCCTTTCCTGTTAGCTTAAACTCAATGTTTTGGTGTGTAAAAGATGCATAGGTTCAAGGTTATATTTATAGCCAATATTTCATGAATAAACCATTCTTTCCTCTCCTTAATTTAAGGGTAAAGCTATAATAAGTGTATTATTTAGGCTTACTCCTTCTATATCCTATTTGATTTGCTTATGGATGAAGAAAAGAATTGTTTAATTAGATTTTTGACCAATCCTTTTGTCCTATGTTTCTCTTCTAGAAGCATAATCTTTCCAAAGCCATACTTCATTTATTACTTGCCGAATGGTCATATTTTCCCTTGATTTCATGATAGTAGAAGTGGTTTTTAAATGCTTGATATTTTGCTAACAAAGGGTTTTATATTTGCGAGTTGCATGGAGGGTTCTTGGGTGATGGCTTATTACCTATTATAGTCCTACTATTCACGGCTAAATCCAATTAATGATGTTGACTTTGGCAGCTTTCTTTTGTTTGTTGTCACATGAGTTTACCCTTTGATATTTTCACTTGGTCAATTTTTCAAACACGTCATGCGCAAGTTCTTTCATATGTTAATGTATATATATGAATGGCCAATTTATTTTACCTGCACATGTTTACTTATTTGTTGTCCATATTTGTTTTAAGTCCCTTCCATTTCTAAAGTGCTAAAATGTCCGCTTGTCATATGTAGATTTTACTATCATTTGTATGTGAATACTTAAGGTTTATTTGCAATATTTTCTATATGAATTCATGCTATGATTTTATGTTATGAATTTATGTTTTAATGTTACATACTTATATTATGTTTTCATACTTATATTATGTTTTCAAGTTCAAAACATAACCAAATATACATATTATTTATGTATACATACACCCATACCTTTACACATATATTTATAATTGTTTAATTTAACATATTTTATGATTTAATTACCTCATTAAATCAATATGAAAAGTCAGATAAAACCGGGACACTACAAAAAGTGGACATAGAAAAGGATTAGTAGTTGTGGATCAGTACAGTAGGACCGTGATGACTCCCAAGGGCAAAGTGATCGCAGCAAAGTATTGAATGATCAAGGTGGTGGATATCGTATGCTTTACGCACTGAGTGAGAGATGTGAGGATGATTGCTATGTTTGATGTTTGCTATCACCATGACATGCACCCCCCATTTTACCTTTACACTTTATGTTAGTGTTACCTCAGAGTACTGTACATCTTGTTGTGCTAACTCTTTGGTTGCAGGTCCAGGTTCAAGTATGATTTACTTATACCTGTTGTTTTGTTCCGTTTTGCTGCTTATCGCTCATACCAGACTTTTTGTCTGACCCAGAGTTTTATGTCTCTTCTTATCACTCTGGGTGCTCCTAAACGAGCAGACTAGAGACAGGTTAGGTGTTATGCAAGAGTAGTTGTCCGAAGACGAGCAAGAGGCTTCCACGTATTATCTACATATTCTCCCTGTGTTTTTGCTGGTCACTGCTTGGGCATTAGTAGTGTACCTTTTCTTTCTTTTGCTTTACTGACAGTAATTTGAAGTTGTAATAATGATGTTGGATCATAAGCTGTATTTTGGATTTTGCTGCTATGATGGTTATGGTTTAGTTTTTCATCTTATGCACTGTCTCGTCTGTTTTGTGTCAAAGTTATGTTATTATTATATTTTATTCAATGCGCTGTGAGATATACTACAGGTTCCTTTGGTAGTTTTAGCTTCAAACCCTTTTTCTCTGGCGACCGTCCCGTGCCAGTTGGACATCGGCACAGCGCATTTCGGCGAAATGTCGACTGGTCCGGGGTGGGCCGTCACATTGGTCGTGAATGGTGTCTTTAATAACATCGTTCTTTAATCCAGCAAAAGGAGAAGATGATTTCTCAAGATTAGTTGAAAAGAAATATTTATTTAATTTGATTATAAAGATTTGAATGAAAGATTTTTCCCTGACAAACTATGATTGGAACAAGTTTAAAGATCGCTTAAAAGAAGCTAAGCATGTTTTTTTGCATAAGTGATAAGATTAAGAAATCGTAAGTACGATTTTGGGTAATAGATATGATTGAGGAAAAATAAAGTAATCTACCCAAATCATTGATCAATGAATTGGTTGGGTTTGGGATAAATATGTTTTCCTTCAAAGAAATTTGAAATCTTTAATTAGATTTGAAATGAAAGAAGGTAATTAAACTTACAAAGACACGAGGGGTGTTTGATATGGAGTACCACTAGTTTTGCTCCATGGGATGAACGTGATGGGAATGGGATAATGATTTGAGGAATTACCCTTTTCGTGAGATTCATTGATCTCGATAAATCATATAAAATTTGATTTGAGTTGAGTTTGTGAAATAAGATTTTATAATCTTTTGAAATGATTTCTAAGGAAAGATTTAAATAAGAGTTTAAAGAAGTGTAAATCTTGGATAAGATTTAAAGGAGTAATTCCCGATGGAAAGAATGATTTGTGTAAATGAATATCCCGAAATTTTGAGATTCATGATATTTTATATATCAATTATGATCATAAAAATTCGCTAGCTATTCGGAAAGACAGCGTTCCGACCCATTCTGAATAACTATACGATGAGTATTGAAGATACTGAAGATGACGGTTGAAGACTGGGGATCTTCACATTGTTTGAATTATTGCTAATGTCTCGATTGGGAGGTACACCCAAGATGAGGTTATAAGTGACAGTCGTCTAGATGTAGTTGAAGATTGTCCGGATTTGCAAGGGCTTTTCTCCTTTATTGGATGAGGAATAAGGTGCCTTCGGTTTCTTCCAGACCCAGAACGAACTTGTAAACAGATGTGCGT
Source organism: Allium sativum (assembly GCA_030737875.1). Classification (NCBI taxonomy): domain Eukaryota; kingdom Viridiplantae; phylum Streptophyta; class Magnoliopsida; order Asparagales; family Amaryllidaceae; genus Allium; species Allium sativum. The sequence goes on from CM060913.1 coordinate 315,277,807, forward strand.
CTGACGTTGTATTTTACGTCCCAATGAATTGGTTTCTATTGATGTTATATCAGTTGGTGGTGGAGGATTTATTATATTAGGTATAATACCCTCCTTTGAAACTTATGTACTCAGAGGGCCATATATTAATAGACACTGATTATATGTTGTGAATTGTTATGTGGAAGGCTATGTGCATAGCCGATCAAAGCTTTTTGTTGAAAAATAGAGATTTGTGGATATGATCAAAGCGGGGCTGATATAGCGTTGCTTTGTGTTAAAACGTGACTTTAGAGCCTCACAACCTGTGAATGGCTAAAAATAGGTTGATGGATCGTAGAGATAAGGATATTTGCTTCCTTCTAGCTAAAAAGTGATGCCATGGTATGGAGCCCATGCAAGTTTACTTATATGGATGATGGATCAAGGCGCCTCGAATGGTCAAATATGACCGAAGGACATTATGTTTAGTTAAGATTCTAACCAGCTCGTTAATGATAGTCGGCTCTGCTGCTCTAAAGGATCATTTGTTGAGTCCTGGGACATCACGCTAGAGGTGTTCTAGACAGTTAAAGAAGATCCTTTGCCTTAGTCATTGATGGAATCCAACTTCCAATATAAGTTTTACATTTTCAGATGTAACCTAATATCCAACATAATGGGTTGAGTCGATATGCGAGCTAATTTTTATACATTTCGAAAGTGATTTCAACACAATGCACTAGTAATAATAAAAGAGAATTTCGCATATGAAGCACGTTTGGTTATTATGAGGCAAAACTCTTTCCTTCGGTTTGCATTGCATTATGTGATGGGACTTGAGTTTTATAAAGGCTTCATTTTTCAAAAATCATCATGAGTAGTTTATTATTTGCGTTCATGTAGAGAAAACATATTCCGTGTTATACGGCGTGGTCCTGTGATTTACCTAACTTTAAATTAAAAGTGAATAACTGTTTTAGTTCGCATACCAGTCCCATGAATGATACTGAGTTTTTTGTTTCCCACCTAAATTCTGGGTACCCATATTTTCCGTACGGACTGTCTGGTGTTTTGTTTTGCAGATTTTTATAGAGCAGGTGCTGGATTGAAGCTAAAGATGTTTCCAGAGCATTTTATGTCTTTCGCTGAGAGCTTATGTTTTCCGCTGTATGCATGTTATAATCTGATATAGTTATTTCCACTGTGCAAGTATTTTGTAGGGTACTCTGATATATTCTATACTCTGATGTAAAAGTTATTGTAATGATAATGAAAAAGTTGTTTTGTTCAGTTTTTATTAGTCGTATATCCTTAGTTAAAGTTCGAGGATTTTTGCCATTTGGATTGAACTTGTGTGGTTTATAGTCGATTCAAAAGGTCGGAATTTTCGGGCCTTTACAAGTTGTATCCCTCGTACCGATCTGATATCGGGAACTCATGCACGATCACTAGGATCGAGCATCTCATACTCAATCGACCTGATCAAGGAAACACAAGAGAACAAGCAATTAGCAATCCATTTCTATGGTTACTGAGACCGAGGAATCACATGTAGGATCTGGATTAACCCTAGAGGGTGTGAATATGGTTTATTGCATTTTTACGAGATATTAAAATTATTACAACATAGATTGCAACAGAGATAATACACGCAAAAATTAAATGACATAGATTTTACCCAACTTCAGCAAACCCTGCCTACTGCTTCACTCCGCAAGGTTTCTACTAGAATTAAAACAATCTCTATGCTAATAAATTCTTTGTAAACCCACGACACCCCCTCCCAACTGTTCTAATCCTATGCTCAAACCATACACTAATCTTTACCTTCGAGATCAGATTTTCTCCGAATTATAAACCCGTAACTCATAAGCCCTAACTATAATCCTATAGATCAACCCTCTGGTTTACACAAAACTAGAAAACCGACTATTTAAAACAAAATTTAATAAGCCAACCCCATTTTTTATTTGCTTTAACACATCTGAAAATCTTCGGCTTCCTCTATTTCTTTGTGGTGGTGGCCGAAATAGAAACTAGGGTCCTGTCCTCCCTGCTCCAAATCGCGACTCTCGAAAATTGATGCAAATGATTCATTGATTGCTTTAATGCTTGCTACTTCTTGTCGAATGGTTTGGCTTTGATCCGATCGAAAAAACCAAGTGAGTACTTTTGATTTTAATTCTCTTAGACTCGAAATTGTTGCTTGGTTTTTCGATGATAAATGCCGATGATGAAATGGTGTTTTTATAGGGTTTATTAACCTATTGATTCTATGATTTCCATTGCGTGATTTGGTTTTATACTTTCGTAAGTGCTTGATTTATTGCCGTGAATATTTGGATAGCCATGAATACCCCTAGACAATTTTGGAATGTTTTTGAATTGGTGAAATTATTCTTGCCAAAAAATTTCTCTTTAAAAAATCTGGAAAGTGAATTCATTTTTTGCCTAGAATATAATTTCAACATGTCGAAATCTTTGACCCTGGAAACATTTGAAACTGTTTGCCAATTTTACTCATGTGAAATATGGAAATATTGAATGATTTTTATGCCCAAAGAAAGTACACTTGTGTGATTGAAAACATTTCCAGATAATTGCATGTTTGTCTTCTTTTGCACTTGTTCGCTGCTATTTTTCAACTGCACTATTTTGTCACCTAGATGCTTGTGTGTTCATGTACTCCTTTGAGCATGCTCCCATGCTACTTGAATTTCTGGACATACCCTTTTATGGATGCATTGTCACTTTGCTTCAACTTTGTACACATGTCCATTCGTGTGTTTGTACTCCCTTGAGCTTGTACACCACCTCAATTTCTTTGCCATGTCATGTGCAACTGTACTTGTTTGAACTACAATTGATCTTTTATATTATCCTGTAGCTACACTTGTATGTCCGGATTTGTGGCATGTTTGGACTGTTCAATCTTGATGATGTGCACATGTATTGATTCACTCTTGTAGCTTGTTATCTCCTTTACTTTGTGTTCATCTTGTTGTCTTGTGCATTTACATATTTCGACTATTTCATTTGTGTATACTTGCACCATGGTTTAGCCCGTCCACTTGTTGTCGTATTGATCATCGCCTATTTCAGTTCTCGGTTGAAGCTCGATGTACACACAAATCTTGTTGCATTGCTGGAACCAGTCTTCTGGCATGTTTTTACACTCTGGCATGTTCTGCAACGTGCTTATTTCACCTGCAGCTTGTTTTATATAGTTTACCACCCATGCCACTGCATATATACTTACTTCTAGTTGAATTTTTGGGCTTGTGGAGTGACCTTTGTTGATTGCCATATATCATATGATCCTGTATGCTTTTCAAATTTGACTTGAACCATTTTGACTTTACTATGTTGCTTGTACACATTTTCACTTTTGCATTTGCATATGCTGCTTTGCCCGTGTCAGATGCTTTGCTTGTAGTACTACCATATATATACATGTGTGTGTGTATATATATGCAATAATGAGTGTGTGTGTGTATATATATATATATATGTCACTTGTCTTTGTGATGAGTTATCACTTGTTGTGTGTCCATGGCCTTGTAGTGTTTGACTGGTGCATTATATTTGTGTCATGACCATGATGTGTTGTGTCACTTGAGCTCGATGCACCTACTTGTTGCACTTGCTTTGGTCATTGTCACTTGTGATCTCTTGGCACTTAAAACTACACATGTGTTTTGAACCCTTGCTATACTTGTTTATGTTGCCTCTTGTGAGCTCTACATGCTAACATATTTTATTTAGTGCATGTAGTTGTTTAGATTCTGTGTTTGCATATTCTTATGTCTATTTGCTTCTCTGTATTCTAATTATGGTTACCCAATTTTGCATTGCAACCATGTTTTCCAACTATTACCTGTAGTTTAGAAGACCTAGACTATAGGAAAACGTGTTATTATATATCTGTTGTATGTCTATTTTTTGAAAATTAATATACATCGTTCTCCTTCTAATTGATAATATATATGGAATTGGAATTGTTATTACCCATTTTGACCTGCAATAGCCTACTGAGTGATTTCTTCTGTACTATTTTCATGTCAACGATAAACGTGTTATTATATTTCTTCTCTTTGTATGCACTTGCAGTTTAATCATGTTCAATTATTAAGGTTGCCCTCATTTCATCTTTGTAGCTTCTTGATTCATTTCAACATGCATTTCTTTATTATAAATTATGTTCATTTATTATTGATTCATTTGAATCATTCGTTACCTGTAGGATGGATACATCATCCAATGCTTGAAACAATTCACCATTGATATTTGATACAAGTTCCAAAAACAAAGTCGATCAATTTTGGGAGCACAGAATCAAACCTAAAAGCGGAAAGAGTTATAAATGCAAATATTGTAGCAAAGAGATGAGCAGAGGAATCACACGATTAAAAGAACATCTAGCCGGTAAACAAGGTAATGTAAAGCTTGTACAAGGGTCTCCGTTGAAATCATGCAAAAGGTAATAGAACTATTAACCATGTCCAAATAAAAAAAACTCCTAAAGAAGTATAATGAATCTAGTTGTGAATTACAACTCAAAGACTATTTTTACGCACTCAAAGAATGCTTTCAGAGATGTACATTTGTGATTTGATATTTGAAGGAATCAAAGAGCTAGGTGACGAAAATGTTGATCAAATGGTAACAGATAACTCATCAAACAATATGCGGCGGACAAACAGTTATCTTTAGATTACTAAACCATATTTTGGACAAGTTGTGCGGCTCACATTAAATCTTATGCTGAAAGATATTGGAAATATAAAATCTATTCAAGGTGCAATATAAGACGGTAGATGCATAACCGTTTACATATAAGGACATACAAAGATTTTTGATTTTATGAGAAAATGCACTAATCAAATTGAATTAATTCGACCACTAATCGAATTGAATTAATTTGACACAGTCTTACAAGATTTTCTACATCGTTTCTTTCACAAGAAAGTCTTTTTGAGAAAAAAGGGAGTTAAGGAGAATGATCATATCAGAGGAGAAGGGTTTGTTTTCTCAATCTGGATTAGTGGAGCACAAGAAAGTAACCATTTTACATAAATACTAAAATTTTATATTGTAAGCAACCATCCATTAATACTTCATATTGTGACCATGTCCATTTAAATAACTATTAATATTCACTTTGTTAATTTACTTTTAAGGTGACAAGAATGATAAGCAGTTCCACATTTTGGGATCATGTGGAGCTTCCAGTCAAAAATTTTGAGCCGTCCGTGAAAATCCTTTGTAGATCAGATGGCGATATACCTTCAATGGGGTGGCTTTATGGAGATTTAGGGAATGTGAAGAATAAATTACCGAAGTACTTAATCATAAAAAAAAAGAAATACAGAGCAATTTGGGAAATAATTGATAAAATATGGAATAACAAATTGAAAAATGTGTTGCACTTAAGTGGATACTTTTTGAACCTAGTCTACTATATAATAAAGGAGAAGAAATAGAGAGCAAACAAGATTTCATGGTTGGGTTCTCTTCTTGTCTTTTTAAGATAAACAAAAATGTCCATGTTACTCAAGATAATATTAGTAAATAATTGAATATTTATCAAAATTAAGAAGGGACATTTGGGACAGTCTGTGCCATAAGACAAAGGAATAACTCTTCGTTTAATCTAGGTGCTTTTCTTTGAATAATTTATTGCTATTTACTTTTATAATATGCATCTGATGTGTGATGTGCTCATATGAAAATTCTTATTTTTAGTAACATGGTGGAAAATGCATTCTGGATCTGCACCGGAGTTGAACAAAATGGCAACAAGAGTTCAAAGTTTGACTACACCTCACCACGATGTGAGAAAGCATGGAGTGCATTTGAGGTGGTAAACATAAATATTTTATTAGATCGACAAATTTACAACACATTGCATTTAACATAAAAGAATTAAATTCAATTGAATTAAGGGTTTGCAGTTGTTTTTCATGTGTTTTTCAAAAGTTTTTTCATGCAGGTTGGGTTTGCAGATATGCATGCATTTTCCAATGATTTTTCATGTGTTTTTGGAAAGTATTTTTCATGCAGGTTGGGTTTGCATGTGTTTGTTGGCTTTCTGTATTTTTCATGCAGGGTTGGGTTTGCATTTATTCGTTCAATTCTTAAACCAATTAAACTAGGTAGAAAAAATGTAGGTTTCTGTCTTTGCATTTATTTACTCATTCAGTTCATTACATTCCTACAACATATAGTCAGTCCATTTCATTCAATTCATTACATTCACATATTCATTTCATTCATTCAATTCATTGCATTTATTCATTCAATTCATTACGTTCCTATTTTATTTTATTGTTTTCTGTCTTTGCATGCATTTATTCAGTCAATTCATTACATTCCTACAACATATAGTCAATTCATTTCATTCAATACATTGCAATCATTTATTTCATTTCATTATTAAATTCACTATATTCATTCATTCAATTCATTACATTCCTACTATCTTTGCATTTGTTTTATGTCTTTGGATGCAATTTATTCAATTCATTATATTATTTTGTTACCAATACATTCCTATTTTATTGTTGTCTATCTTTGCATTTGTTTTCTGTATTTGCATGCATATGTCTTCTGTCATTGCATGTATTTATTCATTCAATTCATTACTTTTTTTCATGCATTTATTTTTTTCCTTTTTTTGCTACCAGTCCATTTTCACTCTAGAATCTTGATATCATAATTATGCTCATCACTGACTCCTAGCAGTATCCAACCTGAAAATATGTAAAAGGAGTCGGTTTCATATAAACATTCGATTGTGCATGTAACACCACAAGTTTTAATACACTATAACCATACTTGAAAGATAATAATTGGGTATTACTTGATTAAATATTCATAATTAAGTGAAACCGGCATTACAGTTACGTTCATCTCGGAATTCAGATTCAAATAGACCCCGAGTTTGCGTAAAACGAATAACACGTGAAGAAGTTATAGGCACTAGAAATTTGTATACATATAAGTGGCATATATATATGATATAAAAATAATTCAAGAAAATTCAAACGAGACGAGTAGGAAAACGACCGCGAAACCAGACCATTATGGGACGACCATAATCGGCCTGGGTCCACCCATGGGATGACCCAAGGTCAGTTGGGTCGACCCTAGGGTCGACCCACCAACGATTTGGACAGATTCAAATTTTTGTATCTGGACTGTTTTTCTGTCTAGATTCATTGCTGACTCAGCGCTACATATACGGTATGGATTAAAACCCTAGAATCTAAAGGCCGAGGTTGACTCTGTGAATCTATAAATAGGTGGCTTATCCTATTGCAATACACAACATTTCTTCATTTCTTCTGCCTCTATGAATCTATTCTGAAATAAAAATAAAAAAGGGGGAATGCTGCTGAGGCCTGGATCTAAAGGGATTGGACTTTTCTATGACATACAGTTATATATATATATATATATATATAAGTGATTTAATATCTTCTTCACCAAGACCCACCGTGAGTTCCTTGTCATTTTCAGATCTGATCTCTTAGACTATAACATGACAGTTAAATAAAATTGGGTTAGGATATACAGTGCTTATAAGTAAGTTGCTATACATGTTTTTCACTGTTAATCACCTATGTAGTCATGATAAGTAAAACAAATGCCTTTACTGATGGATAATTAATAAGTTATATGTATCTATCTTCCTTTTCCCTATTTCTATGTTTTAATTTATTTCTAGTCTTGCCTATGTGATTTGATTCTATTCCCCTTCCTCTATTTTCCCTTTTTATTTACGCTAAGCCTAGGCCTGTGAAAGCCAAGGCTATATCCAGTTAGAGTGTGAGTATAATTGGGGCAATAGTGAACGACATAAAAAGAGGAATTTAGGCATGTTGTTAAATTGGGGACTGTTTAACTATAATTTGGGAAAAGGGATAATATGCACAAGTTCAGGCTTGATATAAATTGATAAAAAGGGTAATATGCATGTACTTGTTGTAAATTGATGGATAATATGCATATGTATAAACATGTAAGTTTGTCTTTGTTAACCGGCCTTTTGGTCCGGTCACCAAGAGTACTCAAGACACACTCGACTCAACTCATCGCGTGAAGCCAGGGCCAAGGGCGAAACTCAGGAAGTGCAGGAGAAAAGGCCGAAGAGGAATCACGCCAACAAGGACCTCGCACCTTCACCTCCACAACGTCACGCCAACAGAGCCAACCATCCTCGACATCACCTCTCTCCCAAATCCACTTCGCACCTAGCCGGGAGCGAAATTTCGCACCTACCAGGTGCGAAATTTTGCACCTGGAAGGTGCGAAATTTCGCACCTGGCAGGTGCGAAATTTCGCACCTCACCCCCAGGTGCGAAATTCCGAGGCCCGCCTGCTAGAGATGCGAATATCTGGAAGATGGTCCCTATTTCTACCTACTCCTACCTAACCCCTACCTAACCACTTCCTATAAATACCCCATGGCCTCACACTTCAAAAGGGTTGGATTCTTGAGCTTTGAGACCTCCATAAAGCTTCATTAATGGCATCTCCTCTTTGAGGAAGAAGAAGGACAAAATTGTCTTTTTCCTTATTATTCAATATATGATAACTATGACATCATATATCATGGAACATGAATGTAATGAGATGTCATGAGATAGTCTCAACCTTGTAATTCTTCCAAGTGATTAATAATATTCCAACGACTCTTCAAAGTGGACGTAGGCCCTCACTGAGGCCGAACCACTATAAATCTCTTGTGTGATTTACTGCTTATGCTTTATTTGTGTTCTTGTCCGTGCGACCATATTTATAATTCCTAGTAATTGGAATCTTTGGTGTTTGCGACATTTTTTGCCATCAACATTTGGTGCTTTCACTGAGAAAACTCGGATATTGTGTCTTTCTTGAACATTACCATCTTGACTTCGCCGAGCTTAAGGTTCCTTGCTCAACCTGCTGTCGAGTCCGCTTACGATGGTAAAAAAGTCAAAGAACGCAATGATCGGCTCTACAGCCGCTGCCGAGGCTGGTACATCTCAACCGGCGGATATCCCGGTCATTAATGAAGTCGAACCTCCAATTGTGGACCATGAAGCGCCCGTGACACAAGCGCAAATCCGCACGCTTAATGAAAGATATGAGAGTACAGCCGTCGAGCTTAACCAAGCGCTAAGGAATAACATCGACCTTATGTGCCAACTTCAAGAAAGTCAATGCGTCGCCGCTCGACTACAACTAGCTCGGAACAATGCTCGACTTTGACCACCAACATCAAAAACTTCCTCTTTCGAATCAAGGGGCCCATACCAAAGAAGGAGGTTTAGTCTCATCAACAACGTCGCCGTTCGAACTAATGCCCTCGACAATGGCAATGGCAACAGGTATGCCAATGGCAACGGCGACCGGACCATGGTTACCTATTGCGAGGGCACCCAACATCGGGACCGTTCTCGCCTAGTCATCAATGAAGGACCCGCTCCTACTAACCAACCTCCTCCTCGACATGACTCAACGGCCGCCCATCGAAACGATGAACCCGCTATTCAGGCGGCCCGTGCTTTTCCGGAACTGGACCCGCGTGAGCCTGCCCCACACAATCACGCGCACCAGGTTCTCGTTATAGATGTCGAGGACATAGGAGAAGACGATCTAGACATCACATCCACCCTAGAAGACGCCCTCGTGCCAGAACTTCGAAACCTCGCCAAAACCCATGGGTCCTGATGGCGGACCCTCATCCAACTTACCTTCCCGACATGGTTCGAAGAATCATGAGGGAGATGCGAGGGAATGTGCATGATTCATGGGAAGTGCACATTAGGCGCAACCCTTTCACTCGAAGAGTCAATGAAGCAGAGTGGCCGCGACGCTTTAGCATGCCTCAGATGCCGCTCTACGACGGCACCGCTGACCCTTGTGCTTTCTTAAACCGTTATGAATGGAAAATGGACTCAAGCCCAGGCGATGATCCAGTCAAGTGCAAATACTTTCCGGCCTGTTTATCGAGGACCGCTCTATTATGGTTCTCTCACCTTCCGCTTAATTCCATCAACAACTTCAGCCAGTTAGCGACGTGGTTGGTCAAGCAATTCAGAATGCACATCCCGACTCCGAAGAACGCCCTTACTCTTTCCAACTTATACCAAGGACCTGCAGAGTCACTTAAAAGCTACCTTTCTAGGTTCAACATCGCCCTCGCCGAAGTCAAGGATCCGGATCCACGCACTATACTCTTCCATCTAGCTAAAGGTGTCTCCTACTTCCGAATTTGGGGCATGGATCGACCAAAAACAACCAAAGAGCCTCGATGCTTTCTATGAGAAAGCAGGGCAGTTCTTTTGCCAAGAAGAAGCGAGACGAAACCGCGTCTCCGACGCCAGCCGCCCCACTAACCCTCGAGTTAAAACCGCAAATAACCGCCCTAGGGGGCTAGAAGTAGAGGGACCCTCCAATCCGAATACGGGGGCAGGAACCCCCAGACAAAGACCAAGCAACGGTGGACAAAGTGGCCGAGGAAACAATAAGGTCCAAGCAGAGCCCAGGAGGCCCGGCCCGTACCAAGCTTATGAGACATATACTCCGCTAAATGAAGATCCAGAAACTGTCTACTTGGAAACATGCAACACTTTGCCGTATTCGAAACCTCGTGTTAGGGAGTCGACCGATTCCGAGAAGAACTCGGGGAGATACTGCCGATATCACGACATGTATGGACATAATACAATCGAGTGTTGACAGCTTCGAGATGCAATTGAAAAACTCATCCGGGAGAAATGGCTTGAACGATATGTTCAAGAGCCCTTTCCACCCGAAGCCAATTCATAACCTCCAAGCGCCAACTTCTCAGACGGCCGCCAAGATAGCCCCTGGACCGTCTAACGCAAGCCGGGGGATCGTGATTAATACCATATGCGGCGATCCTGGCCCTACGCATGACAGCTTTCGAAAGACGGAGGAATATATGGGTTCCATTAAACATGCAACCTACGAGTCTTGCTATGCTCCCGACGAGTCTATCCCGGCCAAGCTCCAAAAACCATGCGGGACGACATCATTTTACATGAAAGGGAGTCTACGGGAATTGAAATCCCGACCACCGATCCTTTGGTTATCACGGCCCAGATCGGCGCTGCAACTATTCGAAAGATATTGGTCGATTCTGAAAGCTCGGTCAACATCATTTTCAAAGTCGCCTACGACCAGATGAAGCTAGAGGCCAGAGATCTTAAACCATGCCACACCATAATCCACGGCTTTAATGGGGCATCCAGCTGCCCGGTAGGAGTCATCGACCTACCCGTCGAACTCGGTACAGGGGATCGGAGCCGAGTTCGAATCCTTACCTTCGTGGTTATCGACATTGTCTCGTCATACAACATCTTTCTCGGACGCCCCTTCCTCGCAGAATTCCGCGTCTGCCTATCGCTATGGTCCCTCCTAATGAAATTTCCAACAGAAAACGGGATCGGAACAATCAGGTGCGACCAAGTCAATGCTAGAGAATGTTACGTGATGGAATGGAAGAATGCGAGCAATAAAGAAAAGGGCAAGGCAGTGCCCGCGGCCTTTTACGCCAAGACCACCTCTGCATAGCAATCAGCGGTGTCTGGGCCCTAGCTCAGATGCCACTCCTGTCTTTCCGACGACCTCGATCCAAGGAAAGACAAAGAGCTTGAGCACTAGAGACCTACTCCGGTCGAGCCCACAATCGATGTACCCGTCAGCATCAACAATCCATCGCGAGTATTGAAAATAGGGTCACATCTTCACCCAGCAATCAAAGATGATCGTGTGGATTTCTTAAAAGCAAATCTGGACGTATTAGCGTGGACTCATTCCGATATGAAGGGCATCGACCCTGCAATCGCCTGCCACTCTATAGGCATATACCTTATGATGCATCCAGTTAAGCAGAAGCGCCGCTTCCTGGGGCCCGAGAGATCTAAGGCACTTGAAGAAGAGGTTGATCGCCTGCTAAATAAAAACTTCATCGTGAAGCCTACTACCCCGAGTGGGTCTCCAATCGGGTTTTGGTCAAAAAGGCTAATGGTAAATGGCGGACATGTATCGATTTCTCTGATTAGAACCAAGCTTGCCCAAAGGACAGCTTCCCACTCCCAAAGATCGACCGGCTAGTTGACTCAACCGCTGGATACCAACTACTATCTTTCATGGACACCTACTTCGGTTACAACTAGATCCCAATGAACCTCCCCGACCAGGATCATACCTCCTTTATAACTGATCTTGGACTTTACTGCTACCGCGTCATGCCTTTCGGCCTCAAGAATGCCGGTGCCACATATCAGCGGATGGTTAATCGTCTCTTCAAAAATCAAATCGGGAAATCCATGGAGGTGTACGTGGACGACATGCTAGTTAAATCGAAAATGTCTAGTGATCACATCCACGACCTCTCCAAAATGTTCGATATCCTACGACAATACGACATGAAGCTCAATCCTCTAAAATGTTCCTTTGGCGTCGCTTTAGGAAAATTTCTAGGTTTCATTGTCAACGCTCGGGGCATCGAAGCTAACCCTGAGCAAATCCAGGCCATTCGCGACATCCGAGTCTTCGAAAACATCAAGGATGTTCAAAGTTTAAACGGGAAGGTCGCCGCTTTAAGTCGATTCATCTCTAAGGCCACCGACAAGTGCATTCCTTTCTTTGATTTACTTCGAAAAGGGAAACGCAATTTCAGTTGGACCCCTGAGTGCGTTTCCGCATTCAAGGAACTCTTGAATCACTTAGAGCGACCACCCATCTTATCTAAGCCTGTAGACAATGAGGACTTATACGTTTACTTGGCTGTTTCTTCGTAGGCAATCAGCTCGGCGTTAATACGACTCGAGGATCGCATCTAATGACCCGTCTGCTACATAAGCAAATGACTAACGGGGGAAGAAAAGAACTACCCGAAGCTCGAAAAACTGGCATTTTGCTTACTAAGATCCTCCCGGAAACTCCTGCCATATTTCCAGGCTCATCCCATAAAAGTCTTCGCCGACCAACCGCTGCGTCCGGTCCTACAACGACCTGAGGCATCCGGCCGACTTCTGAAGTGGAGTATAGAACTAAGTCAGTTCGAGATAACATTCATTCCCCGCTGAGCCATCCTTGCACAAGCCCTCGCCGACTTCATAATAGAATTCACGGCCCCCGAGGAGACCTCTGCGGAAGACACTGAAACCCCCGACAACGAGTGGAAGTTGTTTGTGGACGGATCCTCCAATATCAAGTGCTCAGGAGCCAGTATCGTACTCATCACCCCTGAGGGGCGCCAGATACACTATGCGCTAAAGCTAAACTTCCCTGCTACTAGTAATGACGTGAAGTACGAAGCATTGATAACGGGACTAAGGATCGCGATCGAGCTCGAGTAAAGGTTATTCAGATTTTCTCCGACTCACAACTCGTCGTGCGCCAAGTAATAGAAGAATATCAAACAACAGGTGAATGGCTTGATCTATATTTGGCTCAAGTTCAGAAACTGCTCAGTCACTTTGATCACTTCATCATCACTCACATTCCGCGAGACCAAATGAAAAAGCCGATTCATTGGCCAGACTCGCAAGTTCTGAAGATCCGCAGCTTTTGGGGTTCGCCCCCGTCGAAGTACTCAACTCTCCCAGTATCAATCCAATTCACACCGGCACGGTCATGGATGCCGAAGTAGATCTGGAATCATGGATGACGCCAATCAAGAGCTACCTGCGACACGGGATCCTCCCCGAAGACCACAACCAATCAGCCTGTTATCTCCTTATGGACGTGATACTCTATCGAAGAGGATTCTCTGTCCCTTTGCTTAGATGTGTGGCCCATGAGGATGCTATAAAAATTCTGACCAGCGTACATGATGGAGAACGCGGCGACCACACATGGGGGAAAAAGCTAGCAAGGAAGATACTCGGACACGGCTACTACTGGCCCATGCACGACCAAGACGCCACTGATTATGCTCGCAAGTGCGACAAATGCCAACGCTTTTCAAAGATCCCAAGAGCCCTGCCAATAGAACTGACACAGTTGACCAGCCCATGGCCATTTGCCATGTATGGAATCAACATCATTGGAACTCTTCCCATGGCCAGAGGTGGGGCACGATACGCTGTTGTAGCCATCAATTACTTTACCAAATGGAAGGAGGCCGTAGCCCTCGCCACAATCACCACCAAGAAAATGATCAACTTCGTGGTAGACAACATCATCACCCGGTATGGGTCCCTCAAGCTATCATTTCAGACAACGGCACACAATTCGAGAGCGCCAAATTCAAATCCTTCTGTCAATGGCACGACATTGAGAAAAGGTTCTCGGCCGTAGCTCACCCCAGGCCAACGGACATGTCGAAGCAGTAAACCAAGTCATCAAGTCCATCATCAAGAAGCACCTCGAAAAGACCACGAGCATGTGGGCAGACGAACTTCCTCTAGCCTTATGGGCCTACCGAACAACCCACAAGACAGCAACCGGGCATACTCCCTTCGCCCTCGCTTACGGGTCCGAAGCCGTCATCCCCATCGAGCTCGAGCTTCAGTCTCATCGAGTTACCTACTTCGATCCAAAGACAAATAAGGGCTTGCTTCTAGGGCCACTCGATCTGCTAGAAGAAAGGAGAAACGAAGCCGATCTACGGGCCGCTGCCCAACAATAGCGAGTCGCCCGGTACTTCAACTCTCGAGTCCGCCACAAGGACCTCAACATCGGCGACCTCGTCCTAAAACGGGTCTTCCCTCCGCCAACAGGCCTCGCTCCTCGTTGGGAAGGGTCGTACTCTATACTGCGAAGACTCAACGATGGAACTTTCAAGCTTGCAACCGTGGACGGAGCTGAACTACTAAGGGCTTGGAACAGTGAACAACTCCGCCGCTACTTCACATAACTTAGCACATGGTTGTTTACGCTTTCTAGCGATGTTTTGTTTTACAGTAATTCAAGGCATTGTAAAGGCTATTCATGCCAAAAGTTATTAGTGGAAATGATGTTCAGCTTTCTATCTCCTTACTCTGTGTTTACTCCTCACGTGACATAATTAGCTAATCCTGACAGCTAACTTCTATACACCGCCAACCGCCGTACTAACTCCTAACATTGGGCTCGGCACCACCGTATCAACCACGAACCAAACCCGTGGCCTAAACACATTGGCAACGACCAGCGCCCCAAATACGGGACCCGGCCACACTACTCGAGTCGCCAGCCCACGGTGCGACCGAGTATAAATAACCTCTGACTCGAATCTTGGCCCAAAAATCATTCAACCTCCCAACAGCTAGACGGGGCGATACAAACTCCCCCTGAACTACGGGTGTCGGTCGGACTTTGGCGCAGCACCAAAACCGACCCTTAAATCGTCCCATCCCCAAAGCTCTCAAGGCTGAGGGGTAGCCCACACCCACGATCGGACCTTATGAGTTGATGATCGGGCTTCTCTTTCCAAGCGAATGACGACGCCCTCAGGATCGCCCCAACCCGATGAACGACGGGAGAGCCTACACCGGACGGACCGCATAACGTGACGTCATGGCCTTCGCTACTCTTGAGGTTAATCCCAGGAAACCCAAGAAAAAACAGCAGGCGCTCTATCCGGGCTTCGCAAACTACGGGTTTCCTGAGCTGAGGAAGACCTACTAGAGGCCTGCGCACTGTCTCGCCCCTCTGGAACAACGACCCAGAGCGCGGCTCTCAACTACACCCCTTGGAATCACCAACCAGGGGCATAACACTCACAATCGCTTTTCTGATAAACGTAACGATAAGTATGCCTATGCAAGTACGGGACGCCCAAAAACATAGGAGGAACATATGAACAGTTAACACAAAATGCGATCTTTACTAATTCATTTTTCATTACAAATACACACCCGTTACAACCAACTACGCTACTAATATCTTTCTTCTAATGGCAGGGTGCACATGAGAACCACACCATGCCTCGAAAAACCAAAAGCGAGGGCCGAACTCATGTAAACAATCTGCCTACACTACCAAAAAGAGAACCAGGCTCATACCTAAGCGACTAACGCTAACCTTGCTTCTTTCTCTTGCCTTTGTGCTTCTTTGCAGATCCGGCGCTCGACGGTTCATCCTTAGAGCTAGGCCTCTTCTTACTAGTCCCATCCCTCCCACTCCGGCTCCTCGGCGAGGTAGTCGACTCGTGAGAAGCTAATAGACGCCTCTCATCCGTCCCATCGCCACTAGAAATCTAAGTGACGTCAGCAGGGTCAACATACGGCATAGGCCTGGGGGCACCTCCGACAGCAGAGCCTATCACCGCTGCACTCGAAATGGTTTTTCCTTCCTGTCTAGCTTTATCCTTAGCTTCCCTAGAGGCTCGTCGCTAGAGTAGCTTTTGGGACTTATGCTCTGGATCACCGGCCCTGGTTTTCTCGCGGGTCTCGATAGCCCTACGCTGAGCCTCCTCATCCACCCGTTTCTTCCGAGCCTCGCCTGCCGGCCTCTTCTTCTCCGCCTCATCATCAGATTTCCTCTGAGCGACAGTCGCGGCAGCCTTCTTCACAACATCTTCCCTAGTTTTGGTTATGATCTCCTGCCTAGCAGCTTCATCATGCGTCCGCTTTTCCTTTACCTCCTCTTCACTGCCATCTTGGCTTTCTGCTCATCCACCATGGTGGCCATTGAGGACACACCAGCTTCTACCGAACCGTAGGCAGTCGCGCTCTGCCCATCTACCTCCCCTCCTTCGTCAGCAAGGCTTTCATAAAGGCTGGGAGTCGCCCTTATCCCCGCGAAAGTATCAAGCTGATCTACGCTCTCTCCAAACTGAATCCCCTCCAGTCCTAGCCCAGGCACGGTCACTTGGGGGACCGCGGGGGCATAATCCAATGCAGTAGTTAATCCGGAAGGGACTGCACAATGAAAACACAATCTTTTAATCCACAAATTCGGTAACCACATCATCCTCTGGGATGCATTGTAAAGGGAATTTACCTATAACCAAGGACGGCGTAGGAAGAGTAGAAGAGGCACCCGACATAACAGGCAATGTAAGTTCAGTTTCTCCAAGCTCCACACGCTCAGAGTCATGCTCGGTCGACACCTGGGTGCGAGTGGTCGGGCTACTCGTTGTAGCCAATCCGGGGGCCAGTGTCCGATAAGTGCTTCCCTTCACAAAGGTATCCATCACTATAACACTCTCAGTCATGACGGACTTCCCCTTTTTAGCAGTCCTCCTCTCCAACCTCTCTCTCTCTGTGTGTCTTCCCGTAGCAACCTCTTACCCTCCTCTAGCTTCTCGCGCTCCTCCACAGTCAAAAGTCCAGTCATGAGCTGTTGCTCATTCAAGGACGTTACATCCACCTGGCGCAAGAAGGCCTCATAGGGGACCAACCTATCCCAGGTCCGAGCAAGCTCCCGGGAATAATCAACCATCCAAGAAATCCCATGGAATTTCAAGACCTTAACAAGCATGTTCTTAATGTCTTCCTCCACTAGTGACTGTGCCCAGAGATCGGCACTCGCTAGCTCGTCTCTCAATCTCTCCACTTCCCTCAGATGTTCATCTTCTAACCCCTCCGCGGTGTCTAAGACCTCCCGGCTACTAGCTTCCGCCTCCTTCTTCGCTCTCCTAGCCACCACAAGCTCTCTCGCCAGACGGTAATTCTCTCCCCTCAAAGTTTGGTTTCCCTCTCGGAGCTGTAAGACTTGCGCGTTGTCTCTCCTTAATTCAGCACAAACTTTGTCTGCCTCCACCTTTTCTCTCTTTAGGGCGGTGTTCTGAGTAGTCAAGTCAGTTATGGTCTCCTTCAGAACAGAGTGCGCGTGGTCGGTCTCCCTCTTAAGCACATCATACCGATGCTTCTCCCCAGCTGAAAGCAGCATACCCCACAAGTTAGTGATTTGGAAATATAAGGGACAAGTAGCGCGTAGAACAAAGAGGAAAGCTTACCTAATTCCGCATTCAGATTAGCAATGGAAGTCTGCCCGGCCTCAATAATCGTCTGTCGACTAGCAAGCTCTTGATTCTTTTTCCTGATCATATCCGACAGGTGATGGGTGTACCTGGTAAGTACGTCAGCCTGACGATACGCAGCCCTCACATGCTCCCATACCTCCCCGGATTCCCTACCAGGAGCAGGACGAAGCTTGGGAATGAACATCAGCTCATCCAGATACAATTGAGGGAAATGGTGCCTCACGAATGTCATCCTCTCATCTATGGAAAGCTTTCTAACTTGGGATTCCCTCAGATCTTGCGTCTCTATTACCGATGCCCTATCCAGCCTCGATGGGTCAAGGGGCGGCCTTTCTTCTTCAGTTATCCGAACAGGAGCCAATGGAACGAAAGCCGGTGGAGCGGGGCCGGACGGAGTTATCGACGGCTTGTGACTCGCCTTTCCTATATCAAGCCGCGAATCCGTGCTGGACACTCGAATAGGAGGAGGAGGAAGAGTCATAGAAGATTGAGGCCTATCTTGAGAATGACTTCCGCTATCATGATCTCGCGGCGGTGGGGCATCGCCATATAGGCTGGCTCCCCTCCTGAAGGAGCCAATGAAAGTACTTTAAGGACAGTGGCAATCGCCGTGACCTCATCCTTCGCTTCCTTTGTTCATGTCACCTGTCAAAGAAACAAACCAAGGTCAGTCAAGTAGCACGCGCAAGCACTCTTCTATGCAGTGTAGAATGTATAAGTGTGTGTCCTAAGTGCTCTCTCTATAGACCAGATTGTCCCTCAATCGAAGGATTTAGCCCCTCCGCGGCGTGAGCCCGATCCTCCATACTAGCTGCGCTCGGCCACATAGACCAGTCAACAGGAACGACTCTCAGATCAGCAAACTGATCCACACTTTCGAGGGTGGTGGTAGCTTCTAGAGAGGTCAATGGATAGTGAGGACTGGCCAACATTTCTTGCCCCGTCCCTCCCATCGGGGGCGGGCTAGAAACGTCAGGGAGCCCCTCATCCCGAGCAATCATCTCCGCACTACCAACCTTGTCACCACCCACGTCTTCCTGAAACTTAACAGCCTTTTTCGGCCCAAGCCCGATAAAGCTATCTTCCTCTTCAGAAAGGAAGCGGCAGGGATTTCCATCGTTCTCTCCGACACACCACTCGCCACGGCAGACCTGATTATGGCCCTGTTGGCCGGAAGCAATCCGGCGCATCGGAGGCGGTCCTGATCCACTATAGAGTCCGTCCTATGGGAGCCCTCAGGAATAGCTCGCAAAGCATCAAGACGTTGACGATACTCGTCGCCAGTAGGTGCCTCGGGATTCCCTGCCACAATAAAAAACAATGAGTCACAAAGTTCGATAACTTGTAGAGAAAGGAAACGAAGATTAAAGATACTCACTTCCTTCTATCCACCTCCTCGCAAATCTAGGAGGACAGCGAACAAAGAACCAATCGTGCTTAATCACCGACGGTCTAGGCCACTTTCCGACGAAAAATCTACTAGGGGGAGGCGCTTCCAAGAACCACTGTGAGGATGATGCGCCCGTTAACCGCTTAAAATGAAATAGATACCGAATGTCCTCTCCGGTGGGATCCTGATGTAGGAACTCTCGAAAAAGAACGCAAGTACCCAAGGGCGAAGAATAAGAATTCGGGTGCAGCTGAGAGGGGGCAAGGCAGAAGTAGAATAGCATCTCCCGTATGAAGTCATTTGCCGAGGGCACGCACCCCGCAACGCAAGAGTGTCGGTTCCAAGCTGTGAAGTCCTCTGGCGGCACATGGGCCCTTCCGTCCAATCCAGGGGCATGAGCCTCCCCCTCTGGGATATTAAACCGCACTAACAGCTTTCTAACCGCCGTGGCATCCAAGCGCGACGTCACTTAGTCCGGAGGATTGTCTAAGATAACTGCGTCAGGAAGCATGTCCGGAGCAACTGGGGAAGGCGACTCACCACCCACCATAATGCCTACATGTCCCATCTCAGCGTGTATAACTGGGGAATTCAGTCTTTCAGTGTGTTCCCCATGCTCAGACACCTAAGGCGAACTCCCCGACTGGGAAGGTTCCGACCCCTCGGTGGTCTCAGAATCACTGCTTCCAGAGCTAGCATTGCTCGTAGAATCAGAAGAATTAGACGATGACGGGGAAGCCTTGGCTTCCAGAAGTTTCCCGGTCCTCGATCTTGTTTGCATGGCTCGCTATACTTTAATACACCAATATTAGACATCAGAATGCAATAACCTGTACCTCTCGCGTTGGTAAAAATTAACAAGTATGTGCGGTGTCATGCAAAAGTCAGAATGTACATAGGAAGCGTTAAAGATCCTAACAGTTCGGTTATAGTCCGGATATATGCTCTACCCTATGTAAAAGATCCAAGTCCCTGTCCACGCAATTATCAAAGCGCGTAATGGCATGTTCGTGCAATCAAACAAACAGCGCATAAATCCAAGGGTAGGCAGTCAAGAAGTCAAAATCCGAAGTAACGAGAGCTGGCATCCGGCCAAGGAATTGCGCCCAACCATGCCCCGAGGCACGAAGTTCTCAAAAACACCCAAGACCGGACCCGGGCAGCTCAGAAATTTGAACCCCCATAGGGTTCGAAAACTCGAACCACAGAGGCTCGAAAATTAGAACCCCTCAGGCTCGAAATTCCGAGCCCTGTTGGTTCAAAATTTAGAACCCCATGGGGATCGAAAGCTTGAAACCTCAAGGTTCAAAGATTCGAACCCCAAGAATCGAAGTTTCGAACCCATCAGGGTTCGGAAATTCGAGCCCGAGGGCTCGAAATTTCGAACCCCACAGGGTTCGAGGATTCGTGCCTATCAGGTTCGAATTTTCGAACCTCTCTATAAGGCGCGAGATCTCGAGCCTCCTCCGTCGCACCTCGACCTCCCTTCTCCCTTCCCTCGGCTCGACCAAGTCCATTACCTCAGAATTTTTTAAGTCAAAGTGGTCGAGAAACGAAGCTTTCAGAACAATGGCAGTCGACGCGAAATAGAAGAAGGAAGAAAAATGAGGGGGAGGGGGCCTATATATAATGAAAAGAAAAAACCCTTCGTATTCCCAGCCTAGGCTCGAAATTCGAGCCTGTGGGGGTTGAAATTTTGAACCTCCTGGGTTCAAAATTTCGAGACTCACAACTCGAATTTTCGAGCCGCTACGGGCCGAAGACTCGAACCTGTAAGGTTCGAAATTTCGAACCCCGGTGGTTCGAAATTTCGTACCTCCCAAAAAAAAATCCTCTTATCCACCGCGCGCGCGTATTCCTCCCTAAGGTCCAGTCGCCTAAAACGTGTGATGATGGCCCCGTGTAAACATTTAGCTGCGCCGGCGCGATGCCAATCCAACAGCGGCTCGCCCACAGTTCCGCAACAAACGAGCCCGCTAGCCATTACATTTTCTTCAATAACTTGTAGGATAAATCCGCAACCCAACTACCATCTCAACTTTCATTCCAAAGCACATCATGTCAAGACAAGACGTACTTTGGGGGGCAAATGTTAACCGGCCTTTTGGTCCGGTCACCAAAAGTACTCAAGACACGCTCGACTCAACTCATCGCGTGAAGCTAGGGCCAAGGGTGAAACTCAGGAAGTGCAGGAGAAAAGGCCGAACAGGAATCACGCCAACAAGGACCTCGCACCTTCACCTCCACAATGTCATGCCAACAGAGCCAACTAGCCTCGACATCAGCTCTCTCCCAAATCCACTTCGCACCCAGCCGGGTGCGAAATTTCGCACCTGGAAGGTTCGAAATTTCGCACCTATCAGGTGCGAAATTTCGCACCTCACCCCCATGTGCGAATTTCTGAGGCCCGCCTGCTAGAGGTGCGAATTTCTGGAAGATGGTCCCCATTTCTACCTACTCCTACCTAACCCCTACCTAACCACTTCCTATAAATACCCCATGGCCTCACACTTCAAAAGGGTTGGATTCTTGAGCTTTGAGACCTCCATAAAGCTTCATTAATGGCATCTCCTCTTTGAGGAAGAAGAATGACAAAATTGTCTTTTTCCTTATTATTCAATATATGATAATTATTACATCATATATCATGGAACATGAATGTAATGAGATAGTCTCAACCTTGTAATTCTTCCGAGTGATTAATAATATTCCAACGACTCTTCAAAGTGGACGTAGGCCCTCACTGAGGCCGAACCACTATAAATCTCTTGTGTGATTTACTACTTATGCTTTATTTGTGTTCTTGTCTGTGCGAGCATATTTATAATTCCTAGTAATCGGAATCTTTGGTGTTTGCGACATTTTTAACCGTCAACAGTCTTAATACAAACATTAAGTAAATGAAATGTTAGAATATTGTAAGTACCAGATGTAGGCTAATAAACTGAACAGTTGTAGTAGTTACACATACATCTGGGCAGGTGTTTTGGGGAAGATTTGGATACACATAATGACATGTAATTTTACAACCACGCTTACTAGTGAACATAAGCCTACTAGGTTAAACATGACTATTAATAATCTAGGAGGTCCCTTGTTCTACTGTTGTATCAGGTTTTTGAGGACTCTAAAATCCTAGTTTTGGGTGCACCAGCTTAGGGGGTTTGGCTTGTGTTAATCTATTATTTGGAACCGCATATCAGTCAGTATCCCTGTTGGTATTTTGTTAGAGGGCCTCGCACTTGGTAGGAGACATGGCACACTTTACTAAACTGGATAGTAAGAGGTTCACATGGGAAAGGGGATACGGGACCATTCCGACGGAGTCATGAGCATGCATGGGTCCGACTAGGGAAGATAAGCTGTTGTAACACTGGTAAATAGGTCGGTGTTATCAAAGTTGTTGGGTTAGGAAGTGATATGCCCTATTGTTGGGGCAGACATAGGGTATTTACGTGGTAGGGAGATGTTCGCATGGGTAGTAATTAAGGTACACCTAATGCTACTGTTGTGTAATTAGGGTAACACATAATCTTGTTATGTAATTAGGGTACGCGTAATCCTATGTTAATTCTGCTGTTAATTCTGTTGTTATGCAATTAGGTTAAACACCTGATTCTATTGATCATGTTATACCATTATTGGTGCAGACTTAACCGTTTTAGGGTATAAATGTGAAGCATTACTCGGTTATGATTTATTCATGTTATTCTTGTCTATCATTTTGTTCTGTTAGTTTATCTATTAACTTATATGACATTGTACCTTTTCTCATCCAGTTTTATTTACCTGTCATGGCATTTCTATTTTATACATATTTGAAAATAACTGGAACTCGCCAGGCTTTATGTCTGACCCTTTTTCCTTTCGCTTATTTTTTCCTTTCCCCCCAGGTCCTCAAAGTGGAAGCAATTAACGGTGACTAGGACTTTCTTTAGCAGCTTGGACTTGGATTTGTTGAGATGTACCATTTTGACTTGCCCTCTATTCTATTATGGCTTGTGGCGAGGGATATGATTTTATGTTTCCATACTCTGATGTTTTGAGATGTTTTATGAGATAGATTTGATGTAATCGGTTTTGATGTAACCTATTTGAGACTACGTTTTGTTTTTAATAATGAAGTTGAATTTTTCCGTTGTTTATTTTATATATATCTTGTGAATTTATATACTGTTTACCTATTGCGCTTCATGAAACTTAATGCATTCTCTTATGAGTGACATTAACGGATGTGGGGTGTCACATTTGTTATCAGAGATGAAGGTTACAAGATCAGAGAAAATGTTTTTAAAATAGTTTTCAAAAGCAAAGTATTTTCAAATAAAGTCTATTTTTGAAAAAAAAAACGTACCCCCTCAAGCCATACTCCATATTCTATCGATCTCTTGCTGAATCATTTTTCTTTTCTTTTCAGCATGTATGGGGCACCCAATCTTCTTGAGGGAATTCTGCTACCGACATGGCTCCTTAGGTATCTTGAGACTACAACACTTGTCGGAGGATAAGGAGACACCCTACCCCCAGCTGCAGCCGTTGTCGCTCCACCTCCATGAGTAGATAACTTCTCTAAGTTATGTAAATACTCTTCGGCTATGGGAGGAAAACCTTTCTGTGGTACTGAGAGCTTTGTTGAAGCATGGAATTGGCTACAAGAGATGGTGAACTTGTTTGGTCTTTTTGAGATTGATGGCAGAAGGAAGATACAGTTAGCTACATGGCAACTAAAAGATGATGCTTCTTACTAGTGGGAAGTAACACAGGCAGGACAACCAATAGGTATTAGGGATGATTTCAAATAGAGATTCAAGATGAAGTTTTTGACTCAGGTGGAAGAGGGATTACAGATGGAGAGATTCTTAGCTTTGAAATGAGGAGACATGTCTGTTATGGATTATATGAATAAGTTCAATCAGCTGGCGAGATTTGGACTGGACTTGGTGAATTCCTCCCACAAGAAGTCACTTAGATTTGCAAGAGGGTTGAATCAACCTCTCCAAGGACTTGCATTATCGCATATACCGACGGGGGCGATGTTTGAAAGGCTAGTTGACATGGCTCTTATGCACAAAGATGGCAAGGATGAGAAGCAGTAAGAATAAAGAGACATAGGCTAAGGGTGAGAAACAAAAATGGTGGCCCAGGAAAGGAAAGCAAAAGAAAGGAGGAAAGCCTGACAAGGCTCAGATTAAGAAAGATATCAAGTAAATGCATGAAGAAACAAAATAAAAACCATTGATAATGGCGGCTTCGTCATATTCTTTTTCCGTCGACTTCCCCCCTCTTCCTTCTCGCCCTCCTCCTTCTAAGCCCCTAGATCCACCCCCTTCTGAAGCGAATCCCTCTTCTGGTAATTAATTTGATGTTAATTTTGATTCATCAAATTTTAATTCATCCAATTTTTTGTTTCCTGCTTTTGTGAAATCTTATTTTGTCTCCCAATTCAAATCTCTTCCATGAAATGCTGAAAGTTATCAACCTCGTCAATTTGAGGTTACAAGAGATGGATCGCATAAAAAAATTCCTGAGCTGGTCAAGAAAAAAGGAATTAAATACTGGAGTAATTTCTTGGTTGGGTTTTTTCTTGATGGTATGTTATATTTTCTCTCAGTTGCAAACTACTTAAAAAGACATTGGCGTTTAAATAGAGAGGTTGATATAAAATCACATGGATATCATTTCGATTTTAATTTTTCTAATGAGGCCGATGAAGAGAAAATTTTACTCTCTGATCCTGTTTTCTTTCGGGGTAGGATGTTTATCATCACAAGATGGGATCCGACTATTGAATGCTCACAATTCATGATCAAGAAGGTACCAGTTTGGGTTCATTTGTATAGAATTCCAATGGTCTTGTGGACATTGGTGGGTATTAACTGGTTTGTTAACCATATTGGTAGGTTAATTTGCTACGATACTAGTACTGAGAGGATGAATTGGTTCAGATATGCTAAGGTGTTAGTTGAGGTGTCACCGGATTTTGAACTTCCTGATTTTATTGAATTAGATGATTTGGGAGATAAATGCTCGTCAGTGCAAATTAGATATGATTGGAGGCCAATGATCTGTACTAACTATAAGGTATTTGGTCATATAACTGCTTCTTGTGAGCTGTTCCCTAAAGACTATACACAGAAAGTAGATTAATTTGTTGAAGATGATTTTGTTGATAGGAATAAGCATGTTTATGCTGAATTTAATACGAGTAAATGGACAATTGTAAACAATAGGAAAAGGCAGTTTTAGAGGAAGAAGAATTTAAATAGTGACAAGGATAATGTAGAAACTGATCCTGGTATTGGGAATGTAAGTGAAAATTCATTTGAGACTTTGGCAACTGACCATACAAATAATAATGGTGGTTTTGCAAAGGAATTATATGTGGATATAAACAACAGTGATGGTCAGATTAATAATGATTGTATTCAGGTTAATAAAGAGAAAGAAGGAATGGATTTTGGATTGGGTGCTTTGTTTGAGGGTTACAATATTTCTTGTCACTCCTTAGAAAAGGGGAAGCAGATTATTTCAGATGAGAATGGATGTTCTACTTTACCTGCTTCTCAAGACAAGCCTTCTACTTCAACTGCCCCTACCTTAAATACTAATGTTCAGGCTAACATGTCTATAATCTCAGGTGTAACTCCTTTGAAAGAGAAATTTCGGGTAGACAATGATGAAGATATTGATAATAGGAAGGATGATGAAACATCGTTAATGGGTAATGTTGAAGCAGTTAATGTAAATACATCTCCTTATTCGCATTTAAAACCCCCTCCTAATATTATATTGTGACCTCCTTCTATTTCACCATCTATTTCTACTCCAGCTTCATCAGCACAAACCAAAACTGTTTCTAAGAATTCTAAAAGATGTGCTCATAAGAAGAAGGCTGCTACGAGTAACGATGATGATATAGTTGTAGGTATTGACTACTCGCTAGAGGATTTTCTTCCAAACTCCATGAAATTTCCACCTAGGCACACTAGGAGGAATCCAGTTTAGTAGTGTTCTTGTTTGGTGCATGTTATAGCATGATGCATCTGATTCTCTTTGTAGATGAAGTTTTGTTTGGTTCTTTTTGTTGTACTGGAAAGATTTAAGGTAGCAGTTGTGAAGGGTATGTGGTTGTGCAAGGTTGGAATTCATGTGATGTTGATCCAGAGTTTTAAAGTTGGTTTATGGTGAGTGTTTGTCAATGAAGTGTTGTGTGGCTTATTTTTATGAAGATAGTAGCAGTGTAATGTATGTGAGGAAATGAAGTTGATGGATAAGTCTGTGGACGGTAAACTAGCTTGATGGCATTTTGGATTAATGAGGGTAGTTTGTCATTTGCAGTATCGAGTTTTTTTCTGGGTACACTTGTAATACTATATAAGGTTTTTTTCTCAATACTTCTTTTAGAGTATTTAGATGAACATTTGCGTTGTCATTTGTAACTCCTTGTAATCGTTTCTAGCGTGAATACAATAATACTTGCCTTTCAAATTTAAGAAAGATATCAAGTGTCAGGGTTGCGGAGCTATGGGTCATTTTGTGAAGGACTGCAGAAGGGTAAAGAAAGCCTGCTTTAATTGTGGATAGTTGGGACACTTCACTAAGCAATTCCCTAGCAAGCATGGACAAAGGGAAAGAACTTCTGGACAAGTACATGCTTTAGAGGCTAGTGGACCTGATATAGGTAGGAAAGTCACGGTTGAAGATTTGATTTCCCTTTTTGACTATCTTGTTAGAGCCCTGTTTGATTCTAGCGCTTCACATTCGTTTATATCCAGTTTTTAGTAGATAGTCTGCACCTTAATACTAGTATAATTTCTGAACCTGCAGTAGTCTCAAACCCAATAGGAGGATAGGCTCATTTATCCATGTTGTGTAAGGGTTTGAGAATTTTTATCTTAGGCGTCGAGTTTGAATGCGACACATACGTTCTGGGCTTTATGGGCTATGGTTTGATTTTAGGAATGGATTGGCTAGCCATGTATGGTGCCATTCTTGATTGTCAAAATTGAGTAGTTAGACTTCTTACTTGTCATGGTAGAACTCTCGAAATTTCCTATGATCCATGGGGGTTAGTGATGCTCGGTTTTCTAGAATCACTTGATACTTCAGTTGACGATTTGCGATCTGTAAACATACTCAGAGATTATCCAGACGTGTTTGAGGAAGTTAAGGGACTGCCTCCAAGGCATGAGATAGACTTCCAGATTTACTTAGTAGAGAATGTGAAGCCAGTTGCTCTACCAGTGCGCCACATGGCTGCTAGAGAGAGGAGGGAGATTAGCAAGCAAGTGTGGGAGCTATTTGAGAAAGGTTTTATTAGGCAGAGCATATTAGATTGAGGAGCTCTAGTGGTCTTTGCAACTAAGGTAGACGACTCACTTTGTCTATGTGTGGATTATAAGGAGATGAATAAGCTAACTAAGAAGAATAGGCACCCACTACCTAGAATTGACGACCTATTCGATCAGCTAGTAGGCGTATCACTTTTCTCGCAGATGGATTTGGTCATGGGATTTCATCAGCTGAGGGTGGCAGAGGACAGAATTGGTTAGACTGCTTTCAAAACTCCAGAAGGTTTCGTTGAATGGCTGGTTATGCCTTCTGGGCTAACCAATGCATCCAACTATTTTGTGGACTTGATGAGTAGGTTGCTTGAGGAGTTTCTGAACAAGTTTGTGGTGGTCTTCGTGGATGACCTTTTGATCTTCTCAAAGAATGAGGAGGAGCATGCCCAACACTTACGAGAGATTCTACGCACTCTCAGATCGCATCAGCTCAAGGATTTTTATTCTAAGTCTCACTTTTGGAGAATGGAAGTAAGGTTCTTAGGGCATGTGGTCTCTAAGGACGAGATGGCAGTGGACCCCGCTAAAGTTGTCGCAGTTCAAGAATGGAGAGCTCCAAAGAATGCGACGGAGGTGAGAATTTTTCAAGGGTTAGCGGGCTATTATAGAAATTTTATCAAGGAATTTGCAAGATTAATGTCCGCGCTTACTCGATTGACGAAGAAGAACTTGGCTTTTTTGTGGAGCATTGATTGCAAGGATGCCTTTTAGAGATTGAAGAGAACCCTGACAACAGCCCCAGTTCCGGCTCTCCACGATGGAACAAGATGTTCACGGTTTACACAAATGCTTGTGGCATAAGGCTTGGTGTCGTTCTAATGCAAGAAGGAAGGATAGTATGCTATGGTAGTAGACAGTTAAGGGTTCATGAGAAGAACTACCCAACCCATGATCTAGAGTTGGCTGCGATAGTGTTCGCATTGAAGTCTTGGTGACATTATCTACTTGGAAAGAGATTTGAGCTATACACGGATAATAAGTCGCTCAAATACTTGTTCTTACAGAAGGATCTCAACCTAAGGTAGCAATGGTGGATGGAGTTCCTAGCGTCCTACGACTTTGATATAGCTTATAACCTAGACAAGCATAATGTAGTGGCGGACACATCGAGTAGTGGAGGATAACTTTGAGTCCTCTATTTGTAGAAAGGCAGAGCTTAGAGTACATCTCAACCTTTGATTTTAATACATCTACAGATTTCACTTTGGGATTGTTAGCATCGTTGGGGGTGCGACCTACTCTATTGGAGCGTGTTTGATCTATGCAGTAGGAGGACCTGCAGATATCAGACATCTTGGACAGGCTTGGTAGAGGAGAGACGTCTAGTCACCTTGCTAGATATACCGTGGACAAGTGTAACAACCCGGAAAATCCGGGCCAGTTTGAAAATTTTATTTTGGCGATTTTAGCGAATTTTGAATATTTAAAATAGATTATTTTAAATAATATCGACGAGAAATTTATTTTGAATATAATTCGACGTATATATTATACGCGTCGTCGTTAGAATATATATAATATTTATATATAATTATAAATAGAATTGAAAATGGCGCGGTAGTTCGATAATTCGATTTCAAACTTCAATTGAATGTACCGGGTGCAAAACAATCCGGATTTTAGTGAAACCAAAAATAATAGGATCTAATTGATGATACCTTTCCAACGAATCAGAAAGATCAAAATTTCGTAGCGAGAATCAAAAGATATGTCCAGTTGAAAATTCTGAATAGTCGCTATGGAATTCAGGCCCTTAAAAATGGACATTTTGCAAATGACCTCGGATTTCGACGAAACCACTTTTGTTGGATCCGTGATGTCGAATTATTGCTAGATTCCGAATTTCATAATTTTTCGAATCAATATGTGAGCGTGGCAAAGGAAAACGTGTTTTGACCATTTCAGTTGATTTTAATCGACTGGAAATTGGCCCTTTTTCAAACGGTCTCAGAATTCGACGAAACTAGTTTTATTAGGACCGTATCGTCAATACGAAGCTAGAAAATATTTTTCTGCAATTTATAGAGTTCGTATGCGACCCCGGTAATTTGAAATGTACGTTTAAAAATCAATATGTAGATTTAAATGTAAATTCAATGGAAACTGATTGTAACTATCGAATCAGCTTGCGATACATATCCCATTGTGTTCGGAATGGGGGTAGAACGCTGTGGACAACAGGCGGTGGGCCTCGTTTAGAGGTCGTTTGTGAAAGTCAACTTTTTGAACTTAAAATTAAAATTAAAATTAAAATTAAAAATATAAAATATATATTCTCACCTCCCCTCAGGATTCTCCCTCCCACGTCAGTTAAAGGAAAAAAAATCCAAAAAATCCACCGAACCCTAGCGATCCCCCCCCCCACCTGACGCGCCATCGACGGCGGTCCCCTCAGCGCCCGTGCCCCTCCGATCATCTCCCTCCTCCACGCCTTCTTCTCCCCTTCTTCTCCCCCTTCGACGTGAAGGAATCCGCTCCACCAAAGCAAACCGCGAGCCCCCCCCCTCTACCCAGCAGCGACGCCACCGTCGGCGCACCCACCTACCGACCCGACATCAGCCCCCCCCCCCCCCTCGGTAAGTTTACTGTTTTTTTCTTTTTCTGATTTTTAGTTTACTGTTTTTTTCTTTTTCTGAATTTTAGTTTACTGTTTTTTTCTGATTTTTATTTTACTGTTTTTTTTCTTATTTTTATTTTAGATGTAAAAACTGATTTTTATTTTAGATGTAAAACTGAAATTTATAAAGATTTTAAAACTGAAATTTTTAGAGAAGATTTTAAAACTGAAATCTTTAAAAAGAAAACTGATTTTATAAAAGATTTTAAAACTGAAATTTTTAGAGAAGATTTCAAAACTGAAATCTTTAAAAAGAAAACTGATTTTATAAAAGATTTTAAAACTGAAATAAAAATTCGATTTTTATATATTGAACTTTGAAATAAAAATTCGATTTTTATACATTGAACTTTGAAATAAAAATTCGATTTTTATATATTGAACTTTGAAATAAAAATTCGATTTTTATATATTGAACTTTGAAATAAAAATTCGATTTTTATATATTGAACTTTGAAATAAAAATTCGATTTTTATATATTGAATAGCGAAGTAAAAATTCGATTTTTATATATATAGTGGCCTTGGGCAACGAAGGTGACAAAAAGGCGAAACGACGAAGACTTCTGCAAATGAAGTGCCGTGGAGCTAGGATAGCTATCTGTGAGAATTTCTCACCTTTCAATTTCTTTTCTAGTTATATATATATATACTAGGATGCAGACGGTGTTTAGTAGCACCCGACACAATCGTCCACAGACCATGGACTTGTTTGTTTGGCTGTTTGGTTATTGATTGCGATATTGGTTTGAATGTGGTTTGTGGTGTGAAAAATCGAATCGATAAATTGGTTAGGATTAGACGTGCGCCGTTATAAGGCGAAGGAGTAAGGCTAGGTTAGACTCTTACTCCAAATTTTGTGGTTTGCATAATGAAATTGATTTGATTGATGTGTGAATGGCGTGGGCCTTCACTAGTCCGGGGATAAGGCTAGGCCTCGTCCCGTTTCTAGTATCGTGCCGTTATGCCGCCGAAATTTTCTAAAATATGTTAGAAAAATAAAAATATCATTTTATTTAAAGAATGAACTGGATAGAAATTCATATGTTGGAATAAAATGTTTTATCGTTAAAAATATAATTTTTAACGTGAATGTGAATAAATAAATATTCATTTACAAACCAGACGGTTTGTTTATGTACACCTATTTGAAGGACATTGATTGGGACGATAAATTTTACACATCGCCCAGCTGCACAACTAAATCTGTGTTTGATTGTTTGAAACCCCACACGGGTGTTAGGATGAAATTTGAAGTTCACTCATCCTGATTGATTGAATATGTCGATCGATCGATTGACAGGCTGTTATAAGCGTTAGATATCTATATTTGATGCTTATACAGTGTAGTGCACTTTGGTTGATGGTTGATTATTTTCAATGCTATTATACATGTGTTGTATGAAAATCCACATAATTAACTTTATATGGTAATTGATTGGGCCTCATTCCAATTTAGAAAATAAAGAATATTATAAAATAAAAGTTCATGTGTTGACAGTACTCATTCATTGAGATTGGTCATGTGTTGAACGAAATATTTTAGTAATAAAATTTACATCTTTATCAATATAAAATAAAAGTTCATGTGTTGACAGTACTCATTCATTGAGATTGGTCATGTGTTGAACGAAATATTTTAGTAATAAAATTTACATCTTTATCAATATAAAATAAAGGTTCATGTGTTGACAGTACTCATTCATTGAGATTGGTCATGTGTTGAACGAAATATTTTGATAATAACAACTATTTTGAAAAGGAAATATTTGAAATAGAATATTTGAAAATAGAAATTTATGAAGCCGTGTTGATTAAATGGACGCCATTTTGACGTGAACGATATTTATATCGATTTTATTCGTTTTAAAATGAATATTGAAAAGTGATTTCGAAATCGAATATTTTGAAATGAATTAAATTGAAAACGATTTCGAAATGAATTGAATTGAAAACGATTTCGAAATGAATTGAATTGAAAACGATTTCGAAATGAATTGAATTGAAAACGATTTCGAAATGAATTGAATTGAAAACGATTTCGAAATGAATTGAATTGAAAACGAATTCAAATTGAATTGAAAGCGAAGTGAAATGAATTCAAATTGAATTGAAATTTGAATTGAATAGAAATCGATTTTAAAACGAATTTATAAAGAAGAATTCAATTTTGATTTGAATTGAAATGGAAGTTGAAAATGTTTTTGAAACGAATTCAAAACTATTTATATAATTCGTTTTTAAATAGAAATCGACGAAATATATATTATATATATTATATATATAATATAATGGCCTGAATAGAACGCGCCGCGCCGCGGCAGTTCGTGAATTTCGACCATTTATTTCAAACGGACATTACGGGAGATCCGACCGTCGGATTCTCCTAAAACCGGAACCGTTGGGTTCGTATCGAAAAGAGCTTTCTAACGAATGTGATAAATTAGAAATCTAACGGTTGGATTTGGAGATACGTCCAAATCAAATTCGAAAAAGGTCGCTATAAGTGCAGTTCGATGGCCATTGTTGGAAATCGACTGTACGGGCCTTGATAAAATTATTAAAAATAGTAATAATTTGTGTAAAATCATAAGAAATGATTTGTGAAGATTTGGGATGAAAAACTCCATATTTGAAAAGATAAAAATAGATTTTTATCGAAATGAACTAGTTTTGAACTAGAATTTTAATTCTATTTATTTTTTTTAAATAAATAAATTGAATCTGAAATGGTTTTGAAGTTAACCAAAATTTCCAATGGTTGCATTGGAATGGATTTGAATCGAAATTGTCTTCGGAATATTTCGATGTTGAATTTCGTGATTATACAAATGTTGTTATGGAAATTTGAAAGATATATATATATATATATATATATCGTTATTTCCAATGCGATATTTGTTAGTCGTAGAATTTGATATTGAATATAAGCCGGGATATTTTCTATCCAGAGCCTTGTATTGAATATCGAATGTGATTTGGGTTTGTCGTGAATGGTGTCTTCACTAACACTGTTCTTGAACCCAGTGGAGGAAAGATTAAATCTTTTTATTTAGATTTAATGAAGTGTACCAATTAAATAATATTTAATTGGAATTGAATTGATATTGATTTTTGGGTTTATCGTGGACAGTGTTTTAAATAACACTTGTTCTTTAACCCGATAATTAATGAATGTGATTTTGGGTTTATCGTGAACCGTGTTTTTAAATGACACTGATTCTTTAACCCAGTTAACGATTAAAACTAAGTGGGGTTTTAATGAATCTTTAATTAGATTGAAATGATCGAAAATGGAGTATCACCAGTTTTGCTCCAGGCGATAGTTAAATCTTTAATTAGATTTGAACGTGAAATGGTAATTGAATTTACCGATAACACTGTGGTGTTAGATATGAAGTATTACCAGTTTTACTTCATGGGATGAATAGGTTGGGATGGGGAAATTAAAATAAATGATTACTTCGGTAAGGTTCGCTAATCCCGACTAGTTTGAATTGAGATTCAAAGATAGAATAAAGAATAAATTCAAGGAATTTATCTTGGATAAAATTTATGGGAACCTTTCCCTATGAATGTGAAATTTAGAAACTAACTGTCGGTTAGCCAAGCAGAATGGTTTTCTGGATATTGATCTGATGTTGGTTTCGGCCTTCGGGGTTAATATTTGGGAAATTATTCTCTTGATTAATTTACGGTTAGTGACTAATGAATTGGAATGAGGCATATGTTGTGTTTGTGTAACACTTTTATAATATATACGCGAGTTATTCGGAAAGACCGGGTTTATCCCATTCTGAATAACTGATACGACGATAAGTCGAAGATGAAGACGATGGTCGAAGACCGGAGGTCTTCACGTCGTTTGGGTGATAACTGATGATCTTGATTGGGTTGTACATCCAAGAAGATGGAAACAGTTGGTGATCGTCCAGACGTACTTGGAGATCGATGGATATGCGGGGTACTAGGTGCTCCCGGTTTCGTTCAGACCCAGAACGGACTTGTAAATAGACTGTGTGTCTGACATCGGATTTCATTCTGTGTGACTGATATCGGTTGCATAGGATGGTTTGCCTGTGTGGCATGCTAAGATGCAATGATCAAGGCTTCTGTTGAAAAGCAAAGTCTTGTGGTGATGATCAAAGCACGGCCTTTGTGGCGTAGCTTTGTGTAACGTTTACCTCGCGTGTTTCACACCCGGTATGAATCAAAA
The DNA here is from genome assembly GCA_030737875.1 of Allium sativum. Classification (NCBI taxonomy): domain Eukaryota; kingdom Viridiplantae; phylum Streptophyta; class Magnoliopsida; order Asparagales; family Amaryllidaceae; genus Allium; species Allium sativum. Next base: position 315,312,271 of record CM060913.1, read on the forward strand.
ACGGGAGACGGACCTCAGGGAGGACTTGCGTTTCTTTCTAGCTAGAAGTGGCGTCAGTGGTTTTACACGCCCTGACGAGTTTGACTTATGTGGTTGTTGCGGTTGCGAGGCGCCTCGGTTATATCGGTTTCGGCCGATGCATTCTGGTCGGCTGACGGACCAGACTTACACCCCATAGGGTGGGGAGACGTAGTGTTCAGGCATAATAATCCACATCGGTGGACCGGCCCTGACGATCTAAAGGCTTGCCTGCGCGCTTGCCTGTGGCTCGGGCTAGAGAGTCACGAATCGGTTGAGGACTATCTTTTGCCTCGGTTCATAGACGGAAATCCAATTTCCAAATACGTGACTTTGCGATTTTATTTGTAGAGCCTAGTATGGCGACATAGTGGGATGGGGCGCTCATGCCGCCTATGATTGATACTTATGATTTGAAGTTGTTTTATACACTATGCACTTATAATAGTATCAAATGATTTGTTTTAACCGTATCAAGCATTCTTTGGCTGTTATAAGGGAAAACCCTATCCTCGGCTGCGTTGCATTGTGTGATGGGACCTGGGTCTTATAACAGCTTCATTCTTCTTTATTTAAGCATTGCGCTGTTTGTTTTATGCACTGGTATTCTTGGGAGGAAACCCGTTCCGTGTTATGCGGCGTGGTCCCTTGATTTACCTAACTTTGAAAATAAAGATTAATAACTGTTTTAGTTCTCACACCAGTCCCATGACTGACCTGGAGTTTATTGTTTTAACCTAAACTCTGGGTGCCCCTATTTCGACATGGGCAGCTAGTAGTTTTGGTTTTGCAGATTTATATTCACAGGATCCTGGTTTACAGCTGGAACGATATCCGGAAAGCTTTGTATCCGTATATCTCTTCTAGTTGTGTATTGTATTATTTTCCGCTGCTATGTATTTAAATGTAATTTAAATCTCTGATATTTCTGTGTAATATTTATTTGTTTATGCTCTGTATATTCTTGTAATCTGATGTATTGTTGTAATATACAATGAAATGTTCTTCTGTTTGCGTTTTGATTTGTCGTGTTCTCAAACGATAGGGCGTTTCGAACGGCCTGGATCGGTTTAGCGACTGGTTCGGACCGAGCGAAATTCCTTGTCGTCACAGTTGGTATCAGAGCTTTGGTTTACAAAGCAGAGAATAAGACACATTAGAACCTTACGAAAGAATTCATCAGATATTGGATTAGTAATATCCAATGGGAATGACTCGTTAGAGATGGGATCAGTAGTATCCTAGAACGAGTGTGAAGAGTAAATTTTTAAAGTGAAAACATTTTTGTTTTGAAAATTTAAATCAACTATTCGTATTTGATTATTTGTTTATATTGATTTTGGACAATTCAGTATATAAAGAATTTGCATATACGCCTTGCAAACGTATATTCAAAGTTTTAATATACTGGATAGATATGGAATCACACTGTAGTCGCCCGGAGATGGTATTGATGATAGCGATCGCATCATCAACATTTATGTTCGAGTTTCGAAGGTGTGATTTTCTATATATTTCCATTAGACTGGTGTGAGAACCAAAACTAATATAGCTAGAATACATTGTTGTGATTTGGCATCAAAAATCTGATTTTGACTATGTATCAAAGTTATGAATTTGAAACTCTAATCCATTAATTGATTGATGTTTGTGTTGTTTGTTTATTTGTTTGCTAATTTTTAGCCATTATGTCTAATTGAACCAAATATTGAATCATATTGAAATTTGGTCGCATTTGCTTGCATATACATATATATCATTGAACAGGTCATAGCAAGGAGGCTAGAGCCAGAGAATAAAATTTGTTTGCCCGACAAATAGGTACATGTTTACTACATAATTTACTGTTTTGTTTGGGTGATGATGATTTTGTGAGCCTATTGGCTAGCCGCTTGGCTTTTTCTTTTTCTTTTTGAGATCTGAAGGACAGGGGAAGCTATTTGAAATTCCCCGATGCTCCCGGTGCAGGGGAGGTTATGGCGAAATTTTTCGAAAATTTAGGGTGTTAGCCAAATTTTTGAAATTTTGAAAATTCTCAGAAACCAAAGGGTTGGAGAATGAAAGCCAGATCGAACATAGAGTTGATTAATCAAACCACTTTCGACTTTGTTCCTTTTCGGGGACGAAAAGTTTTAAGTGGGGGAGATTGTAACAACCCGGAAAATCTGGGCCAGTTTGAAATTTTTATTTTGGCGATTTTAGCGAATTTTGAATATTTAAAATAGATTATTTTAAATAATATCGACGAGAAATTTATTTTGAATATAATTCGACGTATATATTATACGCGTCGTCGTTAGAATATATATAATATTTATATATAATTATAAATAGAATTGAAAATGGCGCGGTAGTTCGATAATTCGATTTCAAACTTCAATTGAATGTACCGGGTGCAAAACAATCCGGATTTTAGTGAAACCAAAAATAATAGGATCTAATTGATGATACCTTTCCAACGAATCAGAAAGATCAAAATTTCGTAGCGAGAATCAAAAGATATGTCCAGTTGAAAATTCTGAATAGTCGCTATGGAATTCAGGCCCTTAAAAATGGACATTTTGCAAATGACCTCGGATTTCGACGAAACCACTTTTGTTGGATCCGTGATGTCGAATTATTGCTAGATTCCGAATTTCATAATTTTTCGAATCAATATGTGAGCGTGGCAAAGGAAAACGTGTTTTGACCATTTCAGTTGATTTTAATCGACTGGAAATTGGCCCTTTTTCAAACGGTCTCAGAATTCGACGAAACTAGTTTTATTAGGACCGTATTGTCAATACGAAGCTAGAAAATATTTTTCTGCAATTTATAGAGTTCGTATGCGACCCCGGTAATTTGAAATGTACGTTTAAAAATCAATATGTAGATTTAAATGTAAATTCAATGGAAACTGATTGTAACTATCGAATCAGCTTGCGATACATATCCCATTGTGTTCGGAATGGGGGTAGAACGCTGTGGACGACAGGCGGTGGGCCTCGTTTAGAGGTCGTTTGTGAAAGTCAACTTTTTGAACTTAAAATTAAAATTAAAAATATAAAATATATATTCTCACCTCCCCTCAGGATTCTCCCTCCCACGTCAGTTAAAGGAAAAAAAAAAAGAAAAAAATCCAAAAAATCCACCGAACCCTAGCGATCCCCCCCCCCACCTGACGCGCCATCGACGGCGGTCCCCTCAGCGCCCGTGCCCCTCCGATCATCTCCCTCCTCCACGCCTTCTTCTCCCCTTCTTCTCCCCCTTCGACGTGAAGGAATCCGCTCCACCAAAGCAAACCGCGAGCCCCCCCCCCTCTACCCAGCAGCGACGCCACCGTCGGCGCACCCACCTACCGACCCGACATCAGCCCCCCCCCCCTCGGTAAGTTTACTGTTTTTTTCTTTTTCTGATTTTTAGTTTACTGTTTTTTTCTTTTTCTGATTTTTAGTTTACTGTTTTTTTCTGATTTTTATTTTACTGTTTTTTTTCTGATTTTTATTTTAGATGTAAAAACTGATTTTTATTTTAGATGTAAAACTGAAATTTATAAAGATTTTAAAACTGAAATTTTTAGAGAAGATTTTAAAACTGAAATCTTTAAAAAGAAAACTGATTTTATAAAAGATTTTAAAACTGAAATTTTTAGAGAAGATTTCAAAACTGAAATCTTTAAAAAGAAAACTGATTTTATAAAAGATTTTAAAACTGAAATAAAAATTCGATTTTTATATATTGAACTTTGAAATAAAAATTCGATTTTTATACATTGAACTTTGAAATAAAAATTCGATTTTTATATATTGAACTTTGAAATAAAAATTCGATTTTTATATATTGAACTTTGAAATAAAAATTCGATTTTTATATATTGAACTTTGAAATAAAAATTCGATTTTTATATATTGAATAGCGAAGTAAAAATTCGATTTTTATATATATAGTGGCCTTGGGCAACGAAGGTGACAAAAAGGCGAAACGACGAAGACTTCTGCAAATGAAGTGCCGTGGAGCTAGGATAGCTATCTGTGAGAATTTCTCACCTTTCAATTTCTTTTCTAGTTATATATATATATACTAGGATGCAGACGGTGTTTAGTAGCACCCGACACAATCGTCCACAGACCATGGACTTGTTTGTTTGGCTGTTTGGTTATTGATTGCGATATTGGTTTGAATGTGGTTTGTGGTGTGAAAAATCGAATCGATAAATTGGTTAGGATTAGACGTGCGCCGTTATAAGGCGAAGGAGTAAGGCTAGGTTAGACTCTTACTCCAAATTTTGTGGTTTGCATAATGAAATTGATTTGATTGATGTGTGAATGGCGTGGGCCTTCACTAGTCCGGGGATAAGGCTAGGCCTCGTCCCGTTTCTAGTATCGTGCCGTTATGCCGCCGAAATTTTCTAAAATATGTTAGAAAAATAAAAATATCATTTTATTTAAAGAATGAACTGGATAGAAATTCATATGTTGGAATAAAATGTTTTATCGTTAAAAATATAATTTTTAACGTGAATGTGAATAAATAAATATTCATTTACAAACCAGACGGTTTGTTTATGTACACCTATTTGAAGGACATTGATTGGGACGATAAATTTTACACATCGCCCAGCTGCACAACTAAATCTGTGTTTGATTGTTTGAAACCCCACACGGGTGTTAGGATGAAATTTGAAGTTCACTCATCCTGATTGATTGAATATGTCGATCGATCGATTGACAGGCTGTTATAAGCGTTAGATATCTATATTTGATGCTTATACAGTGTAGTGCACTTTGGTTGATGGTTGATTATTTTCAATGCTATTATACATGTGTTGTATGAAAATCCACATAATTAACTTTATATGGTAATTGATTGGGCCTCATTCCAATTTAGAAAATAAAGAATATTATAAAATAAAAGTTCATGTGTTGACAGTACTCATTCATTGAGATTGGTCATGTGTTGAACGAAATATTTTAGTAATAAAATTTACATCTTTATCAATATAAAATAAAAGTTCATGTGTTGACAGTACTCATTCATTGAGATTGGTCATGTGTTGAACGAAATATTTTAGTAATAAAATTTACATCTTTATCAATATAAAATAAAGGTTCATGTGTTGACAGTACTCATTCATTGAGATTGGTCATGTGTTGAACGAAATATTTTGATAATAACAACTATTTTGAAAAGGAAATATTTGAAATAGAATATTTGAAAATAGAAATTTATGAAGCCGTGTTGATTAAATGGACGCCATTTTGACGTGAACGATATTTATATCGATTTTATTCGTTTTAAAATGAATATTGAAAAGTGATTTCGAAATCGAATATTTTGAAATGAATTAAATTGAAAACGATTTCGAAATGAATTGAATTGAAAACGATTTCGAAATGAATTGAATTGAAAACGATTTCGAAATGAATTGAATTGAAAACGATTTCGAAATGAATTGAATTGAAAACGATTTCGAAATGAATTGAATTGAAAACGAATTCAAATTGAATTGAAAGCGAAGTGAAATGAATTCAAATTGAATTGAAATTTGAATTGAATAGAAATCGATTTTAAAACGAATTTATAAAGAAGAATTCAATTTTGATTTGAATTGAAATGGAAGTTGAAAATGTTTTTGAAACGAATTCAAAACTATTTATATAATTCGTTTTTAAATAGAAATCGACGAAATATATATTATATATATTATATATATAATATAATGGCCTGAATAGAACGCGCCGCGCCGCGGCAGTTCGTGAATTTCGACCATTTATTTCAAACGGACATTACGGGAGATCCGACCGTCGGATTCTCCTAAAACCGGAACCGTTGGGTTCGTATCGAAAAGAGCTTTCTAACGAATGTGATAAATTAGAAATCTAACGGTTGGATTTGGAGATACGTCCAAATCAAATTCGAAAAAGGTCGCTATAAGTGCAGTTCGATGGCCATTGTTGGAAATCGACTGTACGGGCCTTGATAAAATTATTAAAAATAGTAATAATTTGTGTAAAATCATAAGAAATGATTTGTGAAGATTTGGGATGAAAAACTCCATATTTGAAAAGATAAAAATAGATTTTTATCGAAATGAACTAGTTTTGAACTAGAATTTTAATTCTATTTTTTTTTTTTAAATAAATAAATTGAATCTGAAATGGTTTTGAAGTTAACCAAAATTTCCAATGGTTGCATTGGAATGGATTTGAATCGAAATTGTCTTCGGAATATTTCGATGTTGAATTTCGTGATTATACAAATGTTGTTATGGAAATTTGAAAGATATATATATATATCGTTATTTCCAATGCGATATTTGTTAGTCGTAGAATTTGATATTGAATATAAGCCGGGATATTTTCTATCCAGAGCCTTGTATTGAATATCGAATGTGATTTGGGTTTGTCGTGAATGGTGTCTTCACTAACACTGTTCTTGAACCCAGTGGAGGAAAGATTAAATCTTTTTATTTAGATTTAATGAAGTGTACCAATTAAATAATATTTAATTGGAATTGAATTGATATTGATTTTTGGGTTTATCGTGGACAGTGTTTTAAATAACACTTGTTCTTTAACCCGATAATTAATGAATGTGATTTTGGGTTTATCGTGAACCGTGTTTTTAAATGACACTGATTCTTTAACCCAGTTAACGATTAAAACTAAGTGGGGTTTTAATGAATCTTTAATTAGATTGAAATGATCGAAAATGGAGTATCACCAGTTTTGCTCCAGGCGATAGTTAAATCTTTAATTAGATTTGAACGTGAAATGGTAATTGAATTTACCGATAACACTGTGGTGTTAGATATGAAGTATTACCAGTTTTACTTCATGGGATGAATAGGTTGGGATGGGGAAATTAAAATAAATGATTACTTCGGTAAGGTTCGCTAATCCCGACTAGTTTGAATTGAGATTCAAAGATAGAATAAAGAATAAATTCAAGGAATTTATCTTGGATAAAATTTATGGGAACCTTTCCCTATGAATGTGAAATTTAGAAACTAACTGTCGGTTAGCCAAGCAGAATGGTTTTCTGGATATTGATCTGATGTTGGTTTCGGCCTTCGGGGTTAATATTTGGGAAATTATTCTCTTGATTAATTTACGGTTAGTGACTAATGAATTGGAATGAGGCATATGTTGTGTTTGTGTAACACTTTTATAATATATACGCGAGTTATTCGGAAAGACCGGGTTTATCCCATTCTGAATAACTGATACGACGATAAGTCGAAGATGAAGACGATGGTCGAAGACCGGAGGTCTTCACGTCGTTTGGGTGATAACTGATGATCTTGATTGGGCTGTACATCCAAGAAGATGGAAACAGTTGGTGATCGTCCAGACGTACTTGGAGATCGATGGATATGCGGGGTACTAGGTGCTCCCGGTTTCGTTCAGACCCAGAACGGACTTGTAAATAGACTGTGTGTCTGACATCGGATTTCATTCTGTGTGACTGATATCGGTTGCATAGGATGGTTTGCCTGTGTGGCATGCTAAGATGCAATGATCAAGGCTTCTGTTGAAAAGCAAAGTCTTGTGGTGATGATCAAAGCACGGCCTTTGTGGCGTAGCTTTGTGTAACGTTTACCTCGCGTGTTTCACACCCGGTATGAATCAAAAACGGGAGACGGACCTCAGGGAGGACTTGCGTTTCTTTCTAGCTAGAAGTGGCGTCAGTGGTTTTACACGCCCTGACGAGTTTGACTTATGTGGTTGTTGCGGTTGCGAGGCGCCTCGGTTATATCGGTTTCGGCCGATGCATTCTGGTCGGCTGACGGACCAGACTTACACCCCATAGGGTGGGGAGACGTAGTGTTCAGGCATAATAATCCACATCGGTGGACCGGCCCTGACGATCTAAAGGCTTGCCTGCGCGCTTGCCTGTGGCTCGGGCTAGAGAGTCACGAATCGGTTGAGGACTATCTTTTGCCTCGGTTCATAGACGGAAATCCAATTTCCAAATACGTGACTTTGCGATTTTATTTGTAGAGCCTAGTATGGCGACATAGTGGGATGGGGCGCTCATGCCGCCTATGATTGATACTTATGATTTGAAGTTGTTTTATACACTATGCACTTATAATAGTATCAAATGATTTGTTTTAACCGTATCAAGCATTCTTTGGCTGTTATAAGGGAAAACCCTATCCTCGGCTGCGTTGCATTGTGTGATGGGACCTGGGTCTTATAACAGCTTCATTCTTCTTTATTTAAGCATTGCGCTGTTTGTTTTATGCACTGGTATTCTTGGGAGGAAACCCGTTCCGTGTTATGCGGCGTGGTCCCTTGATTTACCTAACTTTGAAAATAAAGATTAATAACTGTTTTAGTTCTCACACCAGTCCCATGACTGACCTGGAGTTTATTGTTTTAACCTAAACTCTGGGTGCCCCTATTTCGACACGGGCAGCTAGTAGTTTTGGTTTTGCAGATTTATATTCACAGGATCCTGGTTTACAGCTGGAACGATATCCGGAAAGCTTTGTATCCGTATATCTCTTCTAGTTGTGTATTGTATTATTTTCCGCTGCTATGTATTTAAATGTAATTTAAATCTCTGATATTTCTGTGTAATATTTATTTGTTTATGCTCTGTATATTCTTGTAATCTGATGTATTGTTGTAATATACAATGAAATGTTCTTCTGTTTGCGTTTTGATTTGTCGTGTTCTCAAACGATAGGGCGTTTCGAACGGCCTGGATCGGTTTAGCGACTGGTTCGGACCGAGCGAAATTCCTTGTCGTCACAACAAGAGTGGGTGCCTAAGACAAGATGAAAGGCTATGTGTCCCCAGGATTGGGGAATTGCTAAAGGTAGTGTTTGAAGAAGCTCATCATTCTCGGATGACTATCCATCCGGGAGGTGACAAGATGTATTAAGACATGAAGAGAGTTTTCTTTTGGACTAGAATGAAGAAGGATGTGTCAGAATTTGTAGCTTGATGCTTGACTTTCCAATGAGTAAAGACTAGACAAAGGAAACTTAGCGAATTTCTTCAACTCTTAGGTGTCCCACAATGGAAGTGGGAGAGCGCCTCTATGAATGTCATCGATGGATTGCCCGATTAAGGAAGGGAAATACGAGCATTTGGGTGATAGTGGATATACTCACAAAGAGCATTCATTTTGTTCCTGTCAAGAGTAAGAGGACGACAACTTGGCTAGCATCATTATATCTTCGAGAGATAGTTCGATTACATGTGGTACCTTCTAGGATAGTAAGTGACCGTAACCCCATCTTTACTAGTGATTTTTGGAAGATCTTACAAAAGGCGTTAGGTACATACCTACGTTTGAGCACACCATACCACCCCAGATGGACGGATATACTGAGAGGCTGAATAGAGTTCTTGAGGATCTTCTAAGACTGTGAATTCTAGACTTTGGAGGGACGTGAGAGGAGCATCTCCCATTGGTGGGGTTCGCCTACAACAACAGTTATCAATCGAGAATAGGCATGGCACCTTTTGAAGCGCTATATGGACGACCTTGTAGATCGTTGACTTGTTGGTGGAAGTCTACGGACATACTTCTACTTGAACCTGAGATGATTCAAGACACTTCCGGTAAGATTGGTCTTTTCCGCCGAAGAATGAAAGCAGCTCAAGACTAACAAAAATCCTATGCCGATAAAAGGAGGATCGATTTGGAATTCGAAGTGGGAGATATGGTCTTCATTAAAGTATCACTGCTAACGAATGTAGTTCTCTTTGGCTCAGTAGGGAAGTTCGCACCGAGATTGGTAGAGCCATTCCCTAAAGTAGAGAGGATAGGTCAGATGGCCTATTGGATCATGCTATCGGAAAAACTGGTGGGCATACATTATGTTTTCATGTTTCCCAGTTGAGAAAATGTCTACATGATATGGCATGGATAGTAGAGCCGAGCACACTTGAAAACATGGAAGTTGAGAAAGAAGCATCAGTGAGAAGAGTTCCTACTCATATCCTTGGATAAAAAATTAAGAAGCTACGTAACAAGAAATCTGATTGGTGAAGGTACAACGGGGAGAAGAGCGCGAAAATGCGACATAGGAACCCAAAGATAGGATTCACGCTTCTTATTCTTTTCTTTTTTAAAGTACGTACTTGACTTCTTTTCCAAGATTTTACTTTGCATTTGCTTCTATCATTCAAGTATATTTATTTTATCGTTTGAACCTTCGATCCTTAGGTAGAATTTAATGGTTGGAAACATGTGTTTGAGACATTTTATGATTAATGGTCGCAAGTGGGTGCAAGGTTTTCCAATCATAACATGTCTCAAACACATGTTTCCAACCATTGGATTCTACCTAAGGATTGAAGGTTTGAAAGATAGGGTAAATATACTTGAATGATAGAAGCAAATGCAAAGTAAAATCTTGGAAAAGAAGTCAAGAACATACTTTCAAATAGAAAGGATAAGAAGTGCGAGTCCTATCTTCGGATTCCCACGTCGCATCTTTGGTTGTCTTCTCCCCATTGTACCTTCACCAATCGGATTTCATTGTTGCATAGCTTCTTGATTTCTGATCCAAGGATATGAGTAAGAACTCTTCCCACTAATGCTTCCTTCTCAATTTCCACACCTTCAAGTGTGCTCAGGTCCACTATCTCTGCTGTATCATGTAGACATTTCCTCAAATGGGAAACTGAAACACATCATGTACGCTTGCCAGTCTATCCGGTAGTTTGATCCTATATGCCATCTGACCTATTCTCTCCACTCTAGGGAATGGATCTACAAACCTCGACGCCAACTTCCCTACTGAGCCAAAGCGATCCTTAGCGGTGATCCCTTAATGAAGACCATATCTCCCACTTCAAATTCCAAATTGGTCCTCCTTTAATCGACATAGGATTCTTTCTGTCATGATCTCCTTTCATTCTTTGGAAGATAAGATCAATATTCTTGGAGGCATCTCAAATCATCTCAGGTCCCAGTAAAAGTCTGTCTGTAGACTCCCACCAACAAGTTGATGGTCTACAAGGTTGTCCATATAACGCTTTGAAGGATTCCATACCTATGCTCGATTGGTAACTGTTGTTATAAGAGAACTCAACTAATGGGAGATGCTCCTCCCAAGTCCCTCAAAAGTTTAAGATACATAGTCTTAGAAGATCCACAAGAACTCTATTCACCCTCTCAGCCTCTCCATCTGTCTGAGCATGGTGTGCCATGCTTAAACGTAGTTGTGTACCTTACGCCTGTTGTAAGATTTTCCAAAACTCACTAGTGTAGATGGGGTCGTGGTCGCTTACTATACTGGAAGGTACCTCATGCAGTCAGACTATCTCTTGAAGATATATTAATGCTAGCCAAGCCGCCGTTCTCTTACTCTTAACAAGAATAAAATGGGCCCTCTTAGTTTGTCTATCTACTATCACCCAAATGCTCGTATTGACCTTCCTCGATTGGGGAAATCCATCGATTAAATCCATAGAGACGCTCTCCCGCTTCCATTGTGGGACATCTAAGGGATGAAGCAATCCGCCAGATTTCGTTTATTCAGCCTTTACTCGCTCGCAAGTCAAGCATCGAACTACAAATTCCGCCATATCCTTCTTCATGCTAGTCCAAAATAAAACTCTTTTCATGTCTCGATACATCTTGTCGCCGCCCGGATGGATAGTCATCCGAGAATGATGATCTTCCTCAAGCATTCTTTAGCAATTCCCCAATCCAAGGGACGCATAACCTTCCATCCCGTCTTAGCCACCCTTTCTCCTCCATAGTGTATCTACCTAGGTGACTAGAAGTCTCTCCTCTATCAAGTCTGTCCGAGATGTCAGATATCTACGGGTCCTCCCGCTGCATAGATCCAATACACTTCAGTAGAGTAGGTCGCACTTCCAATGTTGCTAACAATCCCAATGTGAAATCCATAGATGGCTTAAAATCGAAGGTCGATATAAACTCCAAGCTCCGTCTTTCTACGAATAGAGGACTCAAGGTCACCCTCTGCGTACTCAACACGTCCACCACTACATTACCCATGCTCGGGGTATAAGTTATCTCAAAGTTCTAGGATGCTAGGTACTCCATCCACTGTTGTTTCCTAAGGTTGAGATCCTTCTGTGAGAACAAGTATTTGAGCGACTTATGATCCGTTTATAGCTCAAATCTTTCTCCAAATAGGTAGTGTTTCCAGACTTCAAAGAAACACTATTGCAGCCAACTCTAGATCATGCGTAAAGTAGTTTCATGAATTCTCAACTGTCTGCTACCAAAGCTTACTTACCTTCCCTCTTGCATTAGAACGACACCAAGCCCTATGTTATACTCATCTGTGTAAACAATGAACATCTTGCTTCCATCGGGAAGAGTCAGAATAGGGGCTGATGTCATAGCCCTTTTCAATCTCTAAAAGGCATCCTCGCAATCAATGCTAAATGAAAAATCCATGTTTTCTTCGGTAATCGGGTGAGCGGGGCCGATACCTTTGCAAAGTCCTTGCCCGCCAACCCTTGGAAACTTCTAATCTTTATCACATTCTTTGGAGCCATCCAATCTTGAACTGCGACGACTTTAGTAGGTTCCACTGCTATCCCATCCTTGGAGACCACATTCCCTAGGAACCTTACTTCCTTTTTCCAAAAGTGACACTTTGAAAATTTTGCCTTCAGCTAATGCGATCTGAGAGTGTGTATAACCTCTCCTAAGTGTTGGGCATGCTCCTCCTCATTCTTTGAGAAGATCAAAATGCCATCCGCAAAGACTACTACAAACTTGATCAAAAGCTATCTAAACACCCTACTCATCAAGTACACAAAATAGGCGGGTGCATTAGTTAGCCAAAAGGCATAACCAACCACTCATAGAAACTGTCTGGAGTGCTGAATGTAGTCTTATCAATGCTGTCCTCTGCCACCTTCAGCTGATGTAATCCTATGGACAAATCCATCTGCGAGAAAACTGATGTGCTTGCTAGTTGATCAAACAGGTCCTCAATTCTTGGTAGCTGGTGTCTATTCTTCTTTATGAGCTTATTCATCTCTCTATGATCCACACATAGATGAAATGAGCCATCTGCCTTAGTTGCAAAGATGACTGGAGCTCCCCACTCTGATATGCTCCATCTAATAAAACCTTTCTCGAATAGCTCCCCTACTTGCTTGCTGAGCTCCCTCCTCTCTCTAGGAGCCATGTGGCGTACTGGTAGAGAAACTGACTTAACATTCTCTACCAAATAAGTCTTGAAGTCTACCTCACGCCTTGGAGGTAGTACCTTAACCTTCTCAAACAAGTCCGGATAATCTCCGACTATCGGTACAGATCACAAATCATCAACAAAAGTATCAAGTGATTCTATAAAACTGAGCATAACTGACCCCCATGGGTCATAGGAAATTTCGATAGCCCTACCATGACAAGTAAGAAGTCTAACTACTCTATTTTCAAAATCAAGAATGGCACCATATGTGGCTAGCCAATCCATTCCTAGAATCAAACCATAGCACATAAAGCTCAGAATGTATGTGTCACATTCAAATTCGATGCCCAAGATAGATATTCTCAAACCCCTACACATCATGGATAAATGAGCCGATCTTCCTATGGGGTTTGAAACCACTACAGGATCGTAGACTATACTAGTATTAAGATGCAGACTATCTATTAAAGAACTGGATATAAACGAATGTGAAGCGCGAGAATCAAACAGGGTTCTAACAGGATAGTTAAAAAGGGAAATCAGACCTTCAACTGTGACTTTCCTACTTTGATCAGGTCCACTAGCCTCAAGAGCATGCACTTAACCTCTGTCTTGATCTAAGCCTTATCAGGTTTTGGTCATTTCTTTTACATTCCCTTCTTGGGCCACTATTTCTTGTTCTCAGCCCTGGGTTGTGCTCTTCAGTCCCTTATTTTCCTCGTGCATCATGCAACAAGCCTCTTGAAAGTCGCCTCCATCACATTGAAAATTCCTTACGAAGCTTAGAGAAGATTATTCGCTGGTGGCAATACCGCGGCTATAGATGGAGGTTGGGTAATTCCCTGCCCTTCGGTCTGCGCCGTAGTTTTAACATGCCTACGGAACCATGTCGTGATGGGGACACCCTTTGAAAAGTTGGGAGCCCCATGTACTCAAAAAAAGAGAGAAACAAGGATCCAAAAAGGAGATCGAAAGAATATCCAATATGGAAAGAGGGGATATGTTTTTCAAAAACAGTTATTTGAAAATACTTTGCTTTTTAAAACAATTTTGAAAAAAATTTCTCTGATCCTGTAACCCACAGCTCTGGTACCAAATGTGACACCCCACACCTGTTAATGTCACTCATAAGATAATGCATTAAGTTTTGTGAAGCGCAATAGCTAAGCAATACAAAAATTCACAAGAGAGAAATAAATTAAGCCGCGAAAAATTTCAACTTCATTATTAAAATAAAACGTAGTCTCAAACAGGTCACATCAAAACCAGCTACATCAAAACCAAGTATCTCAAATTTGTCTCATAAAACAAAATAACAAAGTGAAGTAATATAAAACCATATCCCTCATAGAAAGCCATAGTAGAGTAGAAAGCAAGTCAAATTGGTACATCTCAAAAAGTTCAAGTCCAAGATGAAAGAGAAAGTCCTAATCACTGATGAGTGCTTCCACTGTAAGGACCTAGGGAAAAAAGAAAGAAAGAAGCGAAAGAAAAAAGTGCCAGACATAAAGTTCGGCGAGTTCCAATTATTTTCAATTATGCATAAAATAGTAATACCAAGACAGGTAAACAAGACTGGATGAGAAAGTACAGTATCGTATAAGGTGATAGGCAAACTAAACAGAACAATAGGATAGACATGAATAATAGGAATAAACTATGATCAAGCAATGCTTCACATTTTTATCCCTACAATAGGTTATGTCTGCACCAATACTAGTATAACAGGATTAACAGGATTAGGTATTTAACCTAATTACATAACAATAGGATTAACAACAGAATTAACAATAGGATTAATAGCAGAATTAAACAACATGATTAAACAATAGGATTAGGTGTACCATAATTACATAACATAATTAGATGTTACCATAATTACATAACAAGATGATTAGGCGTACCCTAATTACTATCTATGCGATCCGCTCCCTACTACGTAAATACCACGTGTCGGCCCGACAATGGGGTGTATCACTCCCTAACCCAGCAACTTATATAACATAAACCTATTTATTGTTGTTACAATGGCTTATCTTCCCTAGTCGGACCCATGCACGCTCATGACTCCACCGGAACGTGCCCGTACTCACCTTCCTGATTTGAACCTCTTACTTTTCAGCTCAGTAAAGCATGCCCTGGCCCCTACCTAGTGTAAGACCTCTAACAAAATACCAACAGGGATACTGATTGATATGGGTTTCAAACATTAGACTGACACAAGCCAAACCCCCAAAGCTTGTTCCCCCAATTAACTAGGATTTAATAATCCCCAAAACCCGATACAACAGCAAAACAAAGGACCTCTTAGCTTATTAATAATTTGATTTAACCTAGTAGGTTTAGGTTTAATAATAAGCGTGGTTGTAATGTTACATGTTATTATGTGTGTACAACCCTTCCCCAAAACACCGGCCCAGATGTATACAATTATTATGGTGGTTCAGTTTATTAATCTACATCTGGTACTTACAGTATTCTAACATGTCATTTACATAATGTCTGTATAATGTTAAATTTAGCCTGTTATACATATGCATCTATTCATTCAATTATATCCCCCAAATTATAGCATGTGCAAATTTACAAATTTATGCATATTATCCATTTTTATCAATTTACCACAAGTGTGTGCATATTACCTTTTTTTTAATCAAATTACAACAAGTATAAACATGTGCATATTATCCCTTTCCCAAAACATAGTTAGACACCCCTCAATTTAACAATACGCCTAATTTCCCCTTTTTATGTCATTTCTTATTATCCCAATTTTATTAGATGCAAACTTTAATCGGGTATAGCCTAGTCTCCTAAAGGGATAGGCTTGGCATAAGCAAAAAGGAAAAACATAGAGGAAGGGGAATTGATTCAAATCACATAGGCATGTAGACAAAACTGGAAATAAACTAAAATAATAGAAATAGGAAAAAGGAAGACAGATACACATTACTGATTAATTATCCAACAGTAAAGGTATGTATTTAACGTATAACAATGACATAGGAGAATAATAGTAAAGAACATGTATAGCAATTATCTTATAAACACTGTATATCGTAAACCCAATTTTATTTAGTTGTCATGATATAGTCTAGAAATCAGATCTATAAATAACACAGAACTCACAGCGGGTCTTGGAGAAGAAGATATTAAATCTCTTATATATATATATATATATATATATATATCTAAAAGCCGTTGTAGAAAAGTCCAATCCTATCCCTTTTGTTGTTGTTTGAAAATCTTGAGTTTTCTCTGTAGATCAGGGATTCGGTAGCATTCCCCCATTACATGTATTTTTATTTCAGAATAGATTCCGAATGGCAGAAGGTATGAAGGAATTGTGTGTATTGGAATGGAAGGAAGCCACCTATTTGTAGAAAATGGTGGTAAGAAAGGAGTGTATTTATGCTCTTGCACTTGGTGCAAAAATATAAGACGATGAAATTAGTGACATTCATTTTCATTTGCTTAGATGGGGGTTTTATCCAATCATATACCATGTGGCATTTTCATAGGAAAAAAGGGAAGAGATGGAAAAACAACAACCAATTAGTCATGCCACAAGTGCTGACGAGTGTGAACATATTAGGATGGAAGATCTAGTCAATGATGCTGATAGATTTCTATATTTTCAACTTGAAAATCCATTGTATGATCATGCTAATGTTGGAGAGCAGTCTACGGTTGATGGCAAATGGCATGCCAACGTAAGTAAGAAGTATAAATCACTTTTTGGTTGCACAAAAGAGCCACGGTATCCTTCACGTTCAAAAGGGATTACGAAGCTGTATGCCATTGTGAAACTAAATAGTTTGAAGACCCAGTATAGCTTTTCAGATAATGGTGTGACTGCACTCCTCAAATTAATAAAGGAGTTACTCCCCGATGGTAACACATTGCCGACAAAGTACTCCAACGTGAAGAAGTTCATTAAGCAAGTTGGGATGAATTACAAAACTTATGGTGCATGCATCAATGATTGCATGTTGTATTGGAAAGATGTTGGGAACAAACTTTCTTGTACAAATTGCAACGAACCAAGATATGACCTCATTCAACAAAGAGAGAAAATGCACTAAAGTACCTCAAAAGACTTTAAGACATTTTCCTTTAATTTCTAGATTGAAGAGACTGTGTATTGTACAATGGATATCAGATGTGATGACATGGCATGGTCATGCCAAGTCTGATCCAATCGTAATGCGTCATCCATGCGACACTTGTCAATGGAAAGCTGCGGATTCTTTTGACCAAATGTTTGTTGTTGAGCCACGGAGTGTCAGACTTGGAATAGCAACAGATGGTTTTTGTCCAGATGCTTCTCTGCCTAACCCTTATAGTTGTTTGACAGCAATTGTAGTACCATATAATCTTCCTCCATCTATGTGCATGAAATATGAGTTTTCAATGTTAACACTGTTGATTTCTAGGCCAAAACAATCAGGAAGGATATTGATGCTTATCTACAACCATTGATAGATGAGTTAAAGCAGTGATGGGAAGGAGTCGTTACATATGATTCATTAAACAAATCCAAGTTCACAATGAGAGCCAGGGTGCTGTGGGCAATCCATGATCACCCTGCTATTGAAATTTTATCGGGATGCACAACTCACGGTTACTTTGCATGTCCTGTTTATGGGGAAAACACTTATTCTTATCATTTTCCTGAAAGCAAGAAGATGTGTTACATAGGACATCGAATGTCTCTTCCTAACGGACATAGGTTTCGATGCGACTAGACAAATTTCAATAATGAACAAGAACTTCGTCGTCCTAAACGACCATTAACTAGTTTTGAAGTTGAAAAGAAAGTAGTGAATATCAAAATGAAAGTTGGTAAATACAAATAAGAAATTGGTGGAAAACAAAAAAAGCCAACCAATGAAGAAAGTTGGTAAATACAATGAAGAAATTGGAGGAAAACGGAAAAGGTCAACCAAATGAAAAAAGTCAACCATAGAATATAAAACTCGAGCTGATTGTGTTAAATGGTTTGTATGGCTAGTTGAAGTAATAGAGCATCAGTTTATATATATATATATATATGTGTGTGTGTAATTTGGAAAGATACGAGGGATATCTTACACATGTTCACATTTTAAGATTTCCTGATCTCTACGATGTATGTTTTTCGAAAATGCTGCAAAACCAGCACATATTAACAATACATTTGGGTCACAGATATTAATTTTAGTTCAATATTTGTAAAATTTTCAGCAAGTTAAAGAAGCGGTAAATTCAGGTTACAAATATATGATGATAGTCCTTTTCTACACAAAATAATCATCATAATCATCTTTACTGCTTTATAAGAAAACATACATTACACAACACTATAGCTTGATTAAATTGATTTAAATAATGTAGTATATCAATATTGATGTAACCATTTCTGGCACATCGATTTTTCTTTTTAGTCACCAACATGTGTGATTCTGTAACCTCATTCAACAATCAGTTCCCAAGTTTTCTAAAACTTGCAACATAAATTACAAAATTAAAGTTATTAAACAAATAAATATTATATGTTTTCAAGAACTGAATTAAGAAATCATACAGGAAAAAATACACAGGTGCTATTGATGTTTATATACCAAAACTGCAGCTAATGCAATAAGTGGAATGAAGTTGTAGCTTTTTAATGAACATGCATTCTTCGAAACTGTTGTCATTTAGTTAAGGTAAGCAGTTGCGCTCTATTAAACTAGTTTACAACAATGCACCTTATTTATATTTATATTTATATCTGAGAGGTGATCGAACAGTAAACCCACATTGCTGGATTGACTAACGTGAAAGACAAACATTTCTCACGTATATTAGATAATTAGTGATGACCAACATGTGTATCAATAAATAAATATAAAGTGTATAGGAAAAAATGGAGCTGTCGGGCTACTTCCATATAACATAATCCGATAGTGAGTCAACAGACCCAACGGTTAAGTGAATATTAATCAATCATTTATACAAACAGCTTGAATACATTCCAAAAATATTATAGGTAAATAAAAATTTGTGACATCGGAAATGCAATGCACAAATCAAAAGCAACAGATTTCAAACAATAAAACGACGCTGGCTAACAAAGAATCTGTTAAAACATATGAAAAGTATGCTATATAAAAGGGCAATAATGAAAATACCATCATGCTATTGCCAACCATTTCGACCTTTTGAAATGCCATGTACAAATCATCTCTGAAATTTTTCTAAAACCCGAAGACTGTACGAGAATATACAAATAAAAAATTATAGAGATATCTTTAACGAAATTAAAATGTGATAAAATTGTAGAGTGGACTGGAATTTCATGAAAATAAAGGGGCAACTGTTTATGTTAGTTTCAAAATTTGCAGCGCGTGTTCCGCTAATGTTTCGAGCTCTGAATGGGAATTATTTTGAGTAGATTATACAAATATATATTTGTTGCTTATAGGTGCTATTAATTTTTTGTTTCCGTTGTTATTCTTTGTGTGAGTATTGCATCCATAAGCAACAAATGTATATTTTTGTAATCTGCTAAAAATAATTCACATTCAGAGCTCGAAATATTGGCGGAATTCACGCTGCAAAGTTTGAAACAAACATAGACAGTTGCCCGTTCATTTAACATAGACAGTTGCCCCTCTATTATCATGAAATTCCAGTCCACTCTACAATTTTATCACATTTTAATTTCGTTAAAGACATCGCTATGATTTGTGATTTGTATGTTCATGTACAGTCTTCAGGTTTCAAAGAATTGTCTAAAGATGATTTGTACATGGCATTTCAAAATTCTAAAATGGTTGGCGATACCAAGAAGGTATTTTTCATCATTACCCATTTATATAGTATCCTTTTCATATGTTTTAATAGATTCTTTCTTTACCCAACATCGTTTCATTGTTTGAAATCTATTGCTTTTGATTTGCGCTTTGCATTTCCGATGTCACAAATTTTTATTTACCTGTATGTTCGCTAAACGGATATTCTATTAAATTAGAAAACCGTTAACACAAAATATCGTGATAATACCGCAAGAGCACGGCGTACAATTGTTAGTATGTGGCGAATACGAGTCGATCCTCAGGGAAAGAATAATTTTAAATTCTATTCAATCAAATTAAACCAAAATGTGAAATGTATTAATTAAAATTTAACTAAATTAACGAATAAGTTGAGAATGAAACTATTGGTTAAGAGTAGTTTAGGGGTGTTTTCACTCTCTAGATCACACAAATCAACATCATGAAGTTATGATCTCTATTTGTTTGGTCATAAGTGAGATTAGATTATGTATTTATTATAAGTATGACATATTAATGCTATTAATTAGCATAACATAAGTCATCAAACTATAGCACAAATCTAATTCACCATTCAATTCTTATGAAACAGACAAGAAGTTGAAAGCAATATCAATTTTAAGAATATTCTATTTACTATTAGTTAGTAATATAGAATATCAAATGTAGATTAACACTTCCTCTTGTTCCCAAAATCATATATAGATGAAGAGGTAAATTATTTATGTCATTTGATCAAGCATAATCTATCCTCTATTAATTAGAGGCATAGATTATCAAAACCAAGTATGATTAATAAAATACACTAAACATCCATTCTTTAATAAGCACAAATAAAGAGTATGAAGAATAAACTATGTTGAATTTATGTGATTAGAGAGCTTCACCACCCCTAAATTGTAGTGGTTTAGATCCTCATTTGTATTATTATTTAAACACAAACAGATTTCAACATTGAAGAACAAAACAAAAGAAAGAACTAATTAACTACAACAAAATAGATCTAAACTAATTACATAAACTTAAACTACACTAATGCAGAAAAGAAAATAACATGTAAATAAACAACAAATTAAGATTGCATTAAAACAAGATATTACAAAAAAGAAATGGCTAAGAAGCCATGGAAGAAAAATAGAGTTTTGATTCAGCCACCCTCTCTAAACTAAACAAAATCCAAGATACTTTTTACATCAACATACGCGGGTTATTTATACATGTGAAAAAACCCTAATTCAACTTTAGCGTGCTACCAATAATGCCCCTCATTAAGCATCTTTTTTCTTTAGCAATAATGATTCATGAAGCCTTTTTTTTTCTTTTTTTGTCTCCACTAAAGAAGGAAGGAGAGTGGGTGGGGTCCTCCACTAAATAGTGTATGAATTAGTTCTATCTCATATTCCTTTATCTTCATATTGTGCATGCATATCTCATGTAGCCCAATTGTATTTTTAGTCCATTTCCTACAAAACAAAATGAAAAATGAACAAGTAAATGTTTTCAAAATAAATACATGCACATATGATCAAAATGCCATAATATGAAGATGAATGTATGATTATTTAAGAATTTTCGGTTTTTTGGTTAAAACATGTAAAAATAACCAATTATGTTGTTTATTTAATTAAAACAAGAATAAATGTTTGATTATAAATGTGCACATTTACGTGCACATCAAATACCCCCACACTTATCTTTTTATTCGTCCTCGAATAAAGAAAAAAAACTAAGATAAATCCGTTTTCGTAGGGAGCACGATTGCATTGAGCGTATGAAACAAGCCGTTAAACCTCTGGGTGTCCCCAGTAGGACGAGTGTTGTCTCGTGAGGGTTTTCAGCGGATATTACCCACAAAATCCATAAGTTAAATGCAAAAAATATTCACAAAATGCAAGATTAGAAAATATTTACAAGTTGAATGCAAGCTTTTAAAGGAATATTTACAAATGGATAATTTACTTTTAAATATTACACGAGTGAGTTAACACAAATTTGGGTCGTCACTATGAAATTTGAGTCCGTTACTAATCAAAACTTCAAACAAAAATCATGTTATCGTTAAAAACTCCTCCAGCTTAGCCAGTTGTTTTGGTTGAAACATAGTGCAAATATGAAATGAATTCTATAATCGATATCAACAATCGCAAAACGGTGTCTCAACTTCCTTTTTGTTAACAAGTTAGGTTGAATAAGTGAAGAGTGTGCTTGGATTTCAAGTGCTTACTCTCTCTTTATTACAAAATATTTACATTATTATTATTTACAAACGCCTAACCAAAAAGACCAAGGTATACCACCCATGCACTGCCTCGCGGACTGACGTGAGAGTTTGGGACAGAGCTTGGCGGATTGTGCAGACCAACGCTGACTTTGTCAACAAGATGTTGGTAATCCTTAGGTGTCCAACTCACAAAATGAGACCAAGATTTACCGACGCTGACTTTGTCAATAAGGTGTCGGAAAAAGCCTGGCGGGTTTGCACACCAACGCCAGATGTACCAGCAATGTTGGATACCCTTGGATAATTATATATATATACACTTTTTTTTTCTTTTCCATTTTTTTCTTTTTTTTTACATAAAAGAGAGAGAGTTAAGCAAGAATATCTTAGCACAACTTCACTTAAACGATCTAAAATATTATCGCAAGTAGTCTAAATAAACCATTCATTTAATCAGATTACAATTCAGAAAACATTTCATACTCAGCACCTACGAATTTTCCAATATACCAGTTACACTAAGTTTGCTCATAATTCAAACTTTCCTTTCGTTATCCACTAAGAGAAGTAAATTTCCAAACATTTTAATCGAACAACCAAAATTATAAGCTAATAACTCCATCATGTCTTATTTAAAAGTAAATAGAAATGCGATTTTTTTTTTATTCTTTTTTTTAATGACAAAAAGAAAGGAAAATTCTATGCAAAACCAAAATAAACATGAAACACCCCCCCACTTGATTTCGACTGTGTCCCTACAGTAAATGCATGACACAATGAATGAACGGAAGAGAAATATTTACATATGTACAAAAGAGGGTTAGTGCGACTTACCAAATGTGTGTGCAGAAAATACGCAGTCAATCAACATATGAATCGATCCACAATGGACCAATGGATCAGCCTCATTAAGATTATGAGACACCGCTGAAGCATAGAAAACCAAATCTTAAAGAATTTTATTTCACGTTTCAGATTTGGAAAAACAAATTTTGTTTTTTCAAAAGTTTGAGTTGCTAATTTTAAAATTTTGAGCTTACAATTGAGCCTAAAATCGAATTGAATTTCTGTAGCAACTATAGAGAGGTTATCGAGCTGGGGTTCAGTAAAAGTTTCAAAAACAAAGGTTGACTTGTTCAGATGATGTATAAATTGAGAGACGTGTGCATCGTTCTCACCCCCACACTTGTTTTGAGAAATATTGTTCAGTTTTGCTTTGATGTTTGAAATTTTGTTGACTAAAGATTCATTCGTAAAGTTAAAACCAAACAAATGAATTTTCAGTAAATTTTGAAATTGTGTTTTCTCAAAAACCGTGTCATTCCAAAAAGAGTTCATGTACTGCAGAAATTTATCATTGAAAAACAAGTGAGCATAGTGAGGTTTAGTTGAAACAATCAATTCGCAAGGAGTTTCAATAGTTTTAGAAAAATTTTCATTGTGTTTAAGATCACATTCAGCAGTTTCGTTATTTTCAAACTCAAGAATTTCAAAATTTTCAAATGTTTCATTTCCAATTTTAGACCCATAAACATTATCGTCAATCAGTTCAAGAAGTTTTCGCTCATCAAAGTCGTCCTCACCTAAACAATTGTTAACAACTTCATCATTTCTGTCAGGTTGACAATTTAAAGTTGCTAAATTTTCAAAATTTTCAACATCTGAGAGAGGAAGATCAAATTGAAGATTGACATCTTCGTTTTCAAGCGAATTTAAATTCAATTCAACCACAGAATTTTCAACAACTTCATTAAGATTTTCATCAATTTCAAAAGTTGTTATTTGAAAATCATCAATTGTGGGCAAAGGTGGATTTTTATTCGAATCGTCACAAGTTTGGATTCGATTTTGTTTCTCACAAAACTTCAAGTAATCGTCAAGTATGTTCGTCTGCTCAACAAAATCAAGTTTATAATTATTTACATGAGAATTTTCACTTTCAAATTGTTGAGAACAAAAGTTTTCAGTAGCACCAAAATTGAAATTATTCCCGTTGCCAAAATCATTTGAAAAGTGATTTACATTTCCATTTTGAATTTGAAATTCATTCTGGAGTTCAAAATTGAATTGACAAGGGTTATAATCAGAATCATTTGAATTAGGAGGTGAAATCGAATTTTGATTATTTTGAAAGCTTTCACTTGAATTGTAGCACATGTATAAATTACACAATTCTATTATTTCTTTATTTTGTTCTATGCTCAGTTCAAGTTAAGATTTAACATGTGTTTTAAGAGTTGAGGGTTGATCATCATTTTGAAAATTTGTTGGTGTACGATTGGGATTATCTTGAAAATTTTGAAAAGTTGGTGGCGTAAAATCCAAATTGTTTGTACAATAGTTGTTATTAAAATATCCATATGAATTTGGTGTAAAATTATATGGATTATATTGATCTTCACAACTATCGTAAAATCCGTAGGAATAAGGGAATTGGGACATTTTCAAGAAAGCTCTTAAAAAAATATGTTAAAATTAACAACTTTGGATTATATGAATACAAGTCTAGGCCAGGTTCGGACAGGGATTATCAGTGTGCCACGAATCACCATAGAAACACAACTGAAGGTTTAAGAACCTGTTTGAGTTCTAGACTCTACCTTTCCTTAGACACCTCAGAGAGTATCAATCCTAATTGTTAATTTAACGAATATTTTGTCCTATGAGCTTCTGGGGAATCTTCGATTTGATTTCAAAAATATTTTATTTCAAAGCCAAACTTCACGTTCATTTTAAAATTCTCAACCACACGTCAACAGGCAAAATATTCAACCACAGACAGTCACAGAATAATAATTACAGAAACAAAATTTTTACAAGCAAGTTGCTGCCCCAGCAGAAGATTTTTACAAGCAATTTCTATATTTTTTTGGCAGCAGCAGTCGCTGTAGAGTTTAGAAAATTCTCACCTAAATCGGCGGTCCGTCCAGTGCAACTGAGTAGCGCTAGCGTGTTCACACCCCACTTAGTGTGCAACCGCTCCAACAATTCAAATTCGACTGATTGCAAATTCGTTTGGCTGTTGAATTCCACATTGATTGCTAGAATTTTTTTTTTTCAAATAGAAGATCAAAATGAAACTAAAACAAAATGAGTGAAAAACAAGACATGAAAAAAAATGAAATCAAAACGAATAGTCAAAGGAAAATAAAATTTGTGTTTTTATTTTTTATATTTATATGTTAAGAAACAAAAGCAAAAAAAATGAAAATAAATAAAAAATAAAAATAAAAAACTAAACTAAGCCTAAAGAAAAACAAATAAAAGGCTCAACCAACACAATACTCAATTTGCAACCTCAAACCACTCATTAAGAAAAAGCAAATCTACCAAGTCAAATAACAACAAACAGTTAAAATGACACACTCCACTCAAATGCACATCACAAAACCGACGTGTTAAAATGATCAACCCTAAATACCAACCCGTTCAAATATATTCACCATCAGGGAAACACAAGATTTCCCAATTATTTTTATTATCTCTCAGAAACAAAAGGCTACGCTCACAAATAGGGATCAGCAAAAATAAAAATAAAAATTGCGTCCTCAATTAATTAATTCGAAATCAACACTCCCCAAACTATGAAACTATCGAAGGTTGTTACTTGCATTTGGCTTCGATTTGAGGCTTTTCGAAACTGGTGAGATGATGATTTTTTCTTTTTGGATATGGAGTTCGAAGTTTTGTTTGAGGCGGATCTTGGGTTCGCGGCGACTGGAGTGTTTCGGATAGTCGGGATGATGAGGGCTGGGGTTTTTCGTGTTCCTGGAGTTCGAATTGGAATTGGGCATGTTGAATTGTGGTTGCATATTTGTGGGGGGATTCGGTGGGTCTAGGGAGAATTGCGAGTTCGTGGGTTGCGGTTTTGTCTGTGAGGAGATGGTTTCTGCTGCAGTTGTGGGATGGTGAAAGTTTTTTTTTTTTTTTTTTTGGAGTTTGTGAAGGGGTGTGGATTCGGGTTTTTATGAAGATGATGGGGAGCAAGGTCGGTTCGGTAGCGGATCTCAGGTGTTGAGGGTGAGCGTGATTTGCAGTGGGGTTGAGGACGGTGACAGGAGCTGAAGTTTGGAGGGGAAGTACAGAAGAGGTGTAGCTGTGATGATGGCATGCTGTAGGGATATGGTGAAGTATTGAGCAGGTTGCAGTTTCTGATGGAACTGGATGTTGGAGTTTGTGTATGAATTGAGGGGGATGAAGGCGGTATTTGCAGTGGTGTGTGAGTGACTTCGTGAGTCTGGTCAGAGGGTGGATGATGGAGTTTGTAAGCGATTTGCTTGCAGTTTTGTGGGTTGATGGTGTATGAATATTGGAGTTGTCGATTTGATTTGGTGAAGGGGTTTCCGAATTGGAGTTTGTAGGAGGAGTTGAATCTTGCAAATTGGGTAGAGTTGTTTGAAGGAGCCGGTTGCGGTAAGGTTTGTTCGAAGTGGATGTGTCAATGAATGAGTCTGCGGATTGTTGATTGAAGTAGGTGGTCTTGAGCAGTTGTATGGTTGACAAGGAGTTTTGTATGGTTGAAGTGGGTATGGTATTGTATTGAAGTGTGGTATGTTAATGAGGTAAACAGGTTTTAGAGGCGTGGGAGAATGTTAGCTGACGTGCACGAGGTTGATGAAGGAGAAAATGGAGTTGTTTGTGGTGGAAGTAAATGGTTGATGAAACTGGGTGAGATGAGGTATGGGATTGAAGGAGATGTCGCAGCAATGCTCTAAGGCAGAGAAGACCAAAAAAAAGGAAGGAAAAGACAATTAATGAGGGAGAAAAAAAAGGAAAGAATTAAAAGAGAAAAAAAAAATGGAAAGAGAATTTTTATTTATTTGTAAGAATAGAAAATGAAAAGAAGGTGGGGAGAAATAAATGAGATGAAGATGGAAGGAAATTAATGAAATGAAATGGGAGAGAATTTGAAAACACAATGCAAGTGTTAATTTTTTTTTTTTTTTTGAATGAAGAACTAAATACGATGAAAACAACCACAAACACAAACACACACAGAATCAAAAACGAACAAAATGAACAAAGCAAGCACACAATTTTTTTCTTCTTTTAAGTAGAACTCAAATAAGAAAATTAATTCGAAGAATAAAATTAAAACTAATTTCTCTCCCCGGCAACGGCGCCAAAAACTTGTTCGCTAAACGGATATTCTATTAAATTAGAAAACGTTAACACGAAATATCGTGATAATACCGCAAGCGCATGGCGTACAATTGTTAGTACGTGGCGAATACGAGTCGATCCTCAGGGAAAGAATAAATTTAAATTCTATTCAATCAAATTAAACCAAAATGTGAACTGTATTGACCAAAATTTAACTAAATTAATGACTAAGTTGAGAATGAAACTATTGGTTAAGAGTAATTTAGGGGTGTTTTCACTCTCTAGATCACACAAATCAACATCATGAAGTTATGATCTCTATTTGTTTGGTCATAAGTGAGATTAGATTCTGTGTTTATTATAAGTATGACATATTAATGCTATTAATTAGCATAACATAAGTCATCAAACTATATCACAAATCTAATTCACCATTCAATTCTTATGAAACAAACAAGAAGTTGAAAGCAATATCAATTTTAAGAATATTCTATTTACTATTAGTTAGTAATATAGAATATCAAATGTAGATTAACACTTCCTCTTGTTCCCAATATAGATGAAGACGTAAATTATTTGTGTCATTTGATCAAGCATAATCTATCCTCTATTAATTAGAGGCATAGATTATCAAAACCAAGTATGATTAATAAAATACACTAAACATCCATTCTTTAATAAGCACAAATAAAGAGTATGAAGAATAAACTATGTTGAATATATGTGATTAGAGAGCTTCACCACCCCTAAATTGTAGGGGTTTAGCTCCTCATTTGTGTTATTATTTCAACACAAACAGATTTCAACATTGAAGAACAAAACAAAAGAAAGAACTAATTAACTACAACAAAATAGATCTAAACTAATTACATAAACTTAAACTACACTAATGCAGAAAAGAAAATAACATGTAAATAAACAACAAATTAAGATTGCATTAAAACAAGATATTACAAAAAAGAAATGGCTAAGAAGCCATGGAAGAAAAATAGAGTTTTGATTCAGCCACCCTCTCTAAACTAAACAAAATCCAAGATACTTTTTACATCAACATACGCGGGTTATTTATACATGTGAAAAAACCCTAATTCAACTTTAGCGTGCTACCAATAATGCCCCTCATTAAGCATCCTTTTTTCTTTAGCAATAATGATTCATGAAGCCTTTTTTTCTTTTTTCTTTTTTTGTATCCACTAAAGAAGGAAGGAGAGTGGGTGGGGTCCTTCACTAAATAGTGTATGAATTAATTCTATCTCATATTCCTTTATCTTCATATTGTGCATGCATATCTCATGTAGCCCAATTGTATTTTTAGTCCATTTCCTACAAAACAAAATGAAAAATGAACAAGTAAATGTTTTCAAAATAAAAACATGCACAAATGATCAAAATGCCATAATATGAAGATGAATGTATGATTATTTAAGAATTTTCGGTTTTTTGGTTAAAACATGTAAAAATAACCAATTATGTTGTTTATTTAATTAAAACAAGAATAAATGTTTGAATATAAATGTGCACATTTACGTGCACATCAAATACCCCCACACTTATCTTTTTATTCGTCCTCGAATAAAGAAAAAAAACTAAGATAAATCCGTTTTCGTAGGGAGCACGATTGCATTGAGCGTATGCAACAAGCCGTTAAACCTCTGGGTGTCCCCAGTAGGACGAGTGTTGTCTCGGGAGGGTTTTCAGCGGATATTACCACAAAATCCATAAGTTAAATGCAAAAAATATTCACAAAATGCAAGATTAGAAAATATTTACAAGATGAATGCAAGCTTGTAAAGGAATATTTACAAATGGATAATTTACTTTTAAATATTACACGAGTGAGTTAACACAAATTTGGGTCGTCACTATGAAATTTGAGTCCGTTACTAATCAAAACTTCAAACAAAAATCATCTTATCGTTAAAAACTCCTCCAGCTTAGCCAGTTGTTTTGGTTGAAACATAGTGCAAATATGAAATGAATTCTATAATCGATATCAACAATCGCAAAACGGTGTCTCAACTTCCTTTTTGTTAACAAGTTAGGTTGAATAAGTGAAGAGTGTGCTTGGATTTCAAGTGCTTACTCTCTCCTTATTACAAAATATTTACATTATTATTATTTACAAGCACCTAACCGAAAAGACCAAGGTATACCACCCATGCACTGCCTCGCGGACTGACGTGAGAGTTTGGGACAGAGCTTGGCGGATTGTGCAGACCAACGCTGACTTTGTCAACAAGATGTTGGTAATCCTTAGGTGTCCAACTCATAAAATGAGACCAAGATTTACCGACGCTGACTTTGTCAACAAGGTGTCGGAAAGAGCCTGGCGGGTTTGCACACCAACGCCAGATGTACCAGCAATGTTGGATACCCTTGGATAATTATATATATATATACACTTTTTTTTTCTTTTCTTTTTTTCTTCTTTTTTTTACATAAAAGAGAGAGAGTTAAGCAAGAATATCTTAACACAACTTCACTTAAACGATCTAAAATATTATCGCAAGTAGTCTAAATCAACCATTCATTTAATCAGATTACAATTCAGAAAACATTTCATACTCAGCACCTACGAATTTTCCAATATACCAGTTACACTAAGTTTGCTCATAATTCAAACTTTCCTTTCGTTATCCACTAAGAGAAGTAAATTTCCAAACATTTTAATCGAACAACCAAAATTATAAGCTAATAACTCCATCATGTCTTATTTAAAAGTAAATAGAAATGCGATTTTTTTTTATTCTTTTTTTTAATGACAAAAAGAAAGGAAAATTCTATGCAAAACCAAAATAAACAAGAAACTCCCCCCCACTTGATTTCGACTGTGTCCCTACAGTAAATGCATGACACAATGAATGAACGGAAGAGAAATATTTACATATGTACAAAAGAGGGTTAGTGCGACTTACCAAATGTGTATGCAGAAAATACGCAGTCATCGAACATATGAATCGATCCACAATGGACCAATGGATCAGCCTCATTAAGATTATGAGACACCACTGAAGCATAGAAAACCAAATCATAAAGAATTTTATTTCACGTTTCAGATTTGGAAAAACAAATCTTGTTTTTTCAAAAGTTTGAGTTGCTAATTTTAAAATTTTGAGCTTACAATTGATCCTAAAATTGAATTGAATTTCTGTAGCAACTATAGAGAGGTTATCGAGCTGGGGTTCAGTAAAAGTTTCAAAAACAAAGGTTGACTTGTTCAGATGATGTATAAATTGAGAGACGTGTGCATCGTTCTCACCCCCACACTTGTTTTGAGAAATATTGTTCAGTTTTGCTTTGATGTTTGAAATTTTGTTGACTAAAGATTCATTCGTAAAGTTAAAACCAAACAAATGAATTTTCAGTAAATTTTGAAATTGTGTTTTCTCAAAAACCGTGTCATTCCAAAAAGAGTTCATGTACTGCAGAAATTTATCATTGAAAAACAAGTGATCATAGTGAGGTTTAGTTGAAACAATCAAGTCGCAAGGAGTTTCAACAGTTTTAGAAAAATTTTCATTGTGTTTAAGATCACATTCAGCAGTTTCGTTATTTTCAAACTCAAGAATTTCAAAATTTTCAAATGTTTCATTTACAATTTTAGACCCAACAACATTATCGTCAATCAGTTCAAGAAGTTTTCGCTCATCAAAATCGTCCTCACCTAAACAATTGTTAACAACTTCATCATTTCTGTCAGGTTGACAATTTAAAGTTGCTAAATTTTCAAAATTTTCAACATCTGAGAGAGGAAGATCAAATTGTAGGTTGACATCTTCGTTTTCAAGCGAATTTAAATTCAAATCAACCACAGAACTTTCAACAACTTCATTAAGATTTTCATCAATTTCAAAAGTTGTTATTTGAAAATCATCAATTGTGGGCAAAGGTGGATTTTTATTCGAATGGTCACAAGTTTGGATTCGATTTTGTTTCTCACGAAACTTCAAGTAATCGTCAAGTATGTTCGTTTGCTCAACAAAATCAAGTTTATAATTATTTACATGAGAATTTTCACTTTCAAATTGTTGAGAACAAAAGTTTTCAGTAGCACCACAATTGAAATTATTCCCGTTGCCAAAATCATTTGAAAAGTGATTTACATTTCCATTTTTAATTTGAAATTCATTCTGGAGTTCAAAATTGAATTGACAAGGGTTATAATCAGAATCATTTGAATTAGGAGGTGAAATCGAATTTTGATTATTTTGAAAGCTTTCACTTGAATTGTTGCACATGTATAAATTACACAATTCTATTATTTCTTTATTTTGCTGTATGCTCATTTCAAGTTAAGATTTAACATGTGTTTCAAGAGTTGAGGGTTGATCATCATTTTGAAAATTTGTTGGTGTACAATTGGGATTATCTTGAAAATTTTGAAAAGTTGGTGGCGTAAAATCCAAATTGTTTGTACAATAGTTGTTATTAAAATATCCATATGAATTTGGTGTAGAATTATATGGATTATATTGATCTTCACAACTATCGTAAAATCCGTAGGAATAAGGGAATTGGGACATTTTCAAGAAAGCTCTTAAAAAAATATGTTAAAATTAACAATAGTTGTTATTAAAATAGCCTCATTTCAACTTGCTACATGTCACATTAAGTTCATAGTTTAAATCTAAGAGTAGAATAGGGCTTACAAATCGTGGCTACGAGAACTAGAATCAAAATAGAATAAGATTGAGACGAAGCCACACTAGAAATCCCCCAAATAAGATAAGATCCACTCCAAGCCTTGAGAAATAGAAGAAGATCCTTGCTTTGATGAAGAAATATGGCTTCTTTAACTTAGATTTAGTTTTAGAACAATCAAACTCTCATGAAGAAGATGGAGGCCATGACATGAAGGTGGAGGCCATGATTAGGAAGCATTTTGGCATAACTTAGTTGTAGGAATGATTTGTATGGGTTTAGGGTAGGTTTAGGGGTGTTTTTTTTATAGAGATTAGGGGTAGTTTAGACCATAGGATTAACCCTAAATCGAATGTGAACCATCGACTCCCGTCAGAAACAACCAAAACAGGACCAGAGACAAGTGCAGGTGCACCAGGCCAAACTGGCCCGGCCACCCATGTCGACAGGGGTGTCGACTGCCCAGCCGACACCACCTGGTGGGTGTCGACACCCAAGTCGACTCCCATGTCGACTTGGGTGCTGGGCGGAAAATTTTCCCGTCCAGTCTGTTTTGGCTCCAGATTTGATTTTTGAACAGATTTTTGAACTTGGAATTTTCTGAAAACTTCGTTGGGCCATAACTGGGTCATACGGACTCCGATTTACGAAATTTCGGACTCTATTTCGCGTATTTTTCCGAGACGAACGCAATGGCACAGCCCGTTTCCCTTGATTCCGATTTTAAAATTTATTTCTGCCTTGATTTATGATTATAGCATGTTATAAAAATTCGGGTTGTTACATTCTCCCCTCCTTAAAGGATTTCATCCCCGAAATCTTCAAGTTAGGAAGAACGTATCCTACCATCCATCATCCATCTACTCAAACATCATCCACAAGTAATCATGGTCCTTAAAAGATTTCTAATGTTGTATGAACATATGCAAAAGTGTGTGTATATGCACCTATCTAATGCGAAAATCAGGCGGTTACTGATTCAGTAAACCTCCTTAATGCAAGATATGTTAGTGAAATGAGCCCAATATGTATGCAAATTCCTAACATACCTTATAATCTCTACATGAGTGCACACCAAATCCACCCATATGCAACATCCATGTGGTAGCATAACATGTTTCATCCATGAATAAGCATAAACACTCATGCATATGCAATTATGAAAGTGTGTGAGCCGATCTTAGTGCCTAACGTGTATCATGCATCCACGAGTAACCACTTGCAAACACTTGCAACCATTTTCAAACATCAAGCATAACATGTTTCAAATACATGTTTCATCCAAAGGGTTTCTACCTAAGGTTCTCATGACAAGATTAACGAAATAACAAGATAAACATGGATTGCAAAAGAAAGACATGCTAAATAGGAAAAGAGATTGACAATGTACCCTAAAAAAGAAATGGATAAAGCCCATGCATCTTCTCCTCGGTTTCCCAAGTTGCGTCTTCCTCGGCTTCACCCCACTGAACTTTCACTAACTTGACTTCTCGATTCCTTAGCTTCTTGATCTCCGTTCCCAAGATACGAATCAGAGCTTTCCTCAGGGTTGCTTCTTTCTCTACTTCCACGTCTTTAAGAATGCTCGGCTCAACCACCTCGGCGGACTTATGCAAACACTTTCGGAGATGCGAGACATGAAAGACATTATGCACTCCGGCCAGCTTCTCGGGCAATTCCACCTTATAAGCCATTTTCCCGATCCTCTCGATGATAGGGAAGGGTCCAACAAACCTTGGTGCTAGCTTCCCCACTGCTCCAAAACGAACCACATTCCACAAAGGAGAAACCTTCACGAAAACCATGTCTCCAACTTCAAATTCCAAATCTGTCCTTCGCTTATCTGCATAGGATTTCTGTCTGTCTTGGGCTGTTTTCATCCGTCTTCGAATCAACTCAACCTTCTCGGATGTGTCCCTTATCATGTCAGGCCCAAGTATAAGCTTATCTGTCGTCTCCCACCAACATGTTGGTGACTTGCACGGCCTCCCATACAAAGCTTCGAATGGTGCCATCCCTATGCTTGCTTGATAGCTGTTATTATAAGCAAACTCCATAAGAGGAAGGTGGTCTTCCCAAGTGCCACCAAAGTCAAGAATGCATAGCCTCAACAGATCTTCTAGCACCCTATTCACCCTTTCGGTCTGCCCATCCGTCTGTGGGTGATAGGCCATACTTAGATTCAATTGCGTACCATCGCTTCTTGTAGACTATTCCAAAACTGGCTAGTGAAAATTGGGTCACGATCGCTAACTATACTAGAAGGAACTCCATGCAATCGCACTATCTCTCGAAGATAAACAGATGCCAGCCATGATGCAGTCCTCTTGCTCTTCACTAGAATGAAATGAGCGCTCTTCGTGAGTCTATCCACTATGACCCATATGCTAGTATTTCCCTTCCTTAATCTCGGCAATCCATCCACGAAATCCATAGAGATACTTTACCATTTCGATTGTGGGACCTCCAATGGATGCAATAGCCCACCGGGGTTCTTTGACTCGGCCTTTACTTGTTGGCAAACAATGCATCTAGAAACAAACTCTGCAACATCTTTCTTCATCCCATCCCAAAAGAAAATGTGCTTCATATCCCGGTACATCTTATCCCCTCCGGGATGTATGGTCATCTTCGAGTGATGCGCCTCCTCAAGAACTTTACTTACTAAGTCTCCCACTTGTGGGACACATAGTCTTCCATCACGCCTTAGCCATCCCTTGTCATCAATGGTATATCTAGCGAGATGACTGGATGTCTCTCCACGAATCAACTTGTCCATAATCTCGACTATGTGTGGGTCTTCCTTCTGCGAAGTCCCTACTTGATCCAGAAGTGTAGGTCTAAGCTCCAGAGATGCTAACGAACCAGTCACTGCCTCAACAGCGGGTGTAAAATGAAAGGTTGCCAAGAACTCTAGGCTCTTCATCTCAACAAACAAAGGGCTCAAAGTCAACCTTTTCCTACTTAGCGCATCAACCACCACGTTACCCTTGCCAGGGGTATAAGCTATATCGAAGTCATACGATGCCAAGAATTCCATCCACCTCTGCTACCTGAGATTCAAATCCTTCTGCGAGAAGAGGTACTTGAGTGACTTGTGATCAGTATATAATTCAAACCTTTCTCTTAGAAGATAATGGCGCCAAGATTTGAGTGCAAAGACGATCACCGCCAACTCCAAATCATGTACGGGATAGTTCTTCTCATGAACTTTAAGTTTCCTACCCCCATAGCATATCACTCTCCCTTCTTGCATCAGAACCGCGCCTAAACCCATGCCACATGCATCGGTGTACACAGTAAACAACTTCCCTCCATCGGGTAATGCTAAAACTGAAGCTGTGGTGAGGGCTCTCTTGAGCCTTTGGAAAGCAAGCTCACACTCTATGTCCCATGCAAAGACTAAGTTCTTCTTCGTTAACTTAGTAAGAGGAGCTGAAATTTTAGCGAAGTCCTTAATGAACTTCATATAAAAGCCTGCCAGACCGAGAAAGCTTCTCACTTTGGTTGCATTCTTCGGAACTTTCCAGTATTGTACCGCCACCACCTTAGCGGGATCCACAGCTATGCCTTGCTTAGAAACTATATGCCCAAGAAACCGAACTTCCTTTCTCCAAAAATGACATTTGGAGAACTTGGCTTTCAACTGGTGAGCTCTAAGCGTAACCATAACTTCCTTGAGATGCCTAGCATGCTCTTCCTCGTCCTTTGAGAAGATCAGAATATCATCCACGAAAACGACCACAAACTTGTTAAGGAACTCCCGAAATACCCTACTCATCAAATCCACGAAGTATGCGGGTGCATTGGTCAAACCGAATGGCATGACAAGCCATTCAAAGAATCCATCTGGAGTCCTAAACACAATCTTGTCAATACTATCCTCAGCCACTCTAAGCTGATGAAATCCGGTGGCTAGATCGAGCTGAGAGAAAACAGAAGCACCTACAAGCTGGTCAAAGAGATCATCAATCCTCGATAACGGGTGCTTATTCTTCTTTGTTAGCTTGTTCAACTCACGATAATCAACACATAGACGAAGCGAACCATCCGCCTTAGTGGCGAATACCACTGGAGCACCCCATTCAGAAATGCTTCGCCTAATGAAATTTTTCTCCAGCAACTCCTTGACTTGCTTACTAAGCTCTCTTCTTTCACGCGGGGCCATGTGCCTAACTGGCAATGAAACTGGCTTGGCATTGTCAACAAGATAAATACGGAAGTCTATCTTGCGTTTAGGGCGTAACCCCTTCACCTCATCGAAGACATCAGGATATTCTCGGACCACCCTCACAGATTGAATATTGTCAATAGACGAGTCGAGGGATTCAAGATAACATAACATGAAGGGACCCTTAGGATCACAAGAAATCTCTAGGGTATTGCCAAGGCGAGTCATAAGCCTCACCACCCTATGCTCACAATCAAGAATGGCTCCATAACTGAACAACCAATCCATGCCAAAAATCAACCCGTATCCCATGAACCCGAGAACATAAGCATTACATGCGAATTCTATGCTAAAGATAGAAATCCTCAAATCCATACAAACCATAGATAGATGGGCGAAACCCTCAATTGGATTTGAAACACAGACGGGATCCTCCACTAGACTAGTACTAAGGTGCAAACTTTCAACAACATCAGAAGAAATAAAAGTATGCGATGCGCCAGAATCAAATAAAGTTCGAACAGGAAAACCAGAAATATAAACGAGGCTTTCTACAGAAATACTACCTCGGTCAAGCGCTGGAGGGGTGTTGAGAGCATGCATCTGCCCTCCAGAAGATCCTGCTCGCTGAGTCTGTCCTTGCCCCTGTCCTTGCTTCTTCGGGAAATCCTTGCTGAAGTGTCCAATCTCTCCACAATGAAAGCATTCTCCAAACTTCCTCTTCTTTTTCCTACAATCCTTGGCTATGTGTCCAGTGATCCCACAATAGTTGCACTTCCTTGTCTCCTTTGCCTTGTTGTTGTTGCCCTTGTTACCCTTGTTGTTCTTATTGTTCTTGTTGTTCTGGTTGCTCTGGTTACTCTGGTTGCCTCCCCACTTAGAATTCTCCTTCTTAACTTCTTTCTTGCCATCCTTGTCTTCCTCATGAAGTAGGGCCGTCTCTGCCAAGCTTTCAAAATTTGCCCCTGTGGGTATATGAGTCATGACTACCCCACGTAGTGGCTCATTTAATCCTCGAGCAAAACGTAGAGCCTTCTTCCGAGCTGTGTTAACCAAGTCCACTCCAAACCTAGCAAGCTGATTAAACTTATTCATGTACTCTCTAACAGTCATGTCCCCTTGCTTAAGCACTAGGAACCTCTCCATCTGAAGACTCTCTTCTGCTGGTGACAAAAACTTAAGCTCAAACCTCTCTCTAAAGTCAGCCCACGTCTCAACTGGCCTAGTAGCGTTGGTGACTTCCCACCAAAATGCAGCTTCACCTTTCAGTAGCCATACCGCCAATTGAACTTTCCTACGATCCTCCATATCAAAGATAACAAAGAGGTCTTCTGTCTCCTTTAGCCAGTCTCTCGCTTGAACAAAAGTTTCGTTTCCTAGAAAATCCTTGCCGCCCATTGCCTTAAAGTCCTTGCAAGTCTAAGAGAAAGGGTCTACTCGAGGTGGTTGAGGAGGAGGAGGAACCTCAGCTACGGGAGGAGGGATGTTGGCTACAGGAGGAGGAGGATTGTCCGCGGGTCCGGCTCCATTTGCTCTTGCCTCCATGAACCTCCTGAACCAAATAGGTAATGGTATGCCCTCCGGAAAGATAAAGTTATCGGTCATACTAAAACGAATAAAAAGATAGATTCAGAACGAAGAAACAAAGGATAGTGCTAATGTCTTTTGGGGAATAGCCTTTTAAAATAAACTAGACTTTTCTTGGAAAAATACATCTTTAAAATTGGTTTTGAAAATAGTTTTCATAAAGTTTTTTAAAAAACCTTTTCCTCGGTCTAGTAAAACCTCATGCTCTGATACCAAATGTAACACCCCACCTCGACCAGTGAACACTCACGAGTGACTTCACCAGCTTTGGAGGGGCGTTTGAACTAGGTAAACATGCACAGAGATATCACAAGACAGAACATATAAGTAAAACAGAGTAAATAAAGAAGCGGATAAAACTTACTATTTCAAAACCATGGTCAAGTTACATCAAAGTACTTAGTCATTATTTTCCAAATAAAGCAAGTCTAGAAACATAAACTGAAAACTGGAAATAACATAAGTAAACTATCCCCAAAGTAGACGTGGTAAAGCCATAGCAAGCTCAAGTCCAAACTGTACATGAGCTATCAGAAAAGCAAGCTAAAGATCCAAGCTAAGCACTAGCGTCCCTCCTGAGAACTTGGGGGGGGAAACGGAAGAAAAGAAGCAAAAGAAAACGGGTCAGTCATAAAGAATGGTAAGTCCTACTACTATTAGTCTAAAAACTAATGAAGTTAATTAAACATGAGAAACTGAGATGAAACATGAAGATGGTAACTAACTGGCACGATAAGTAGATAACAAGGTAGATCAAGTGTGGCATCGCATGTATAAGGTTAAGTGTTGCACCAATAGTACTAGTATTCTAACCCACGTCAAGTATAACAAGAAATGATCCCTTGGCCCAATAAGGCCCAATATCATGAGGTGACCCAAGTCAAGGTCCAACTTATACGTTCTAGTCGATCGGCTCCCTATAAGCCTAACTCGTCAAGTGTCGGTGTCATACGGCCCAATCACGAAATGTAGTCAACTGTGCTAGGTTCACCCTAGGGTGTATCAGGCCCTAGGGTGTCAACCACGGACACAAATCAAGCATGCACAGTCTAGACCTACTGGTGCCCGTGTCTGCTTTTTAAACTCCGGACTATGTGCACGACCACAATCCATCTGAACCTACACTGGCGCACCTACTCATCCGTCGTTTTGGTCCCTTACAATCAGCCCAGTAATCGTGCCCTACCCTAGCCTAGTCCCTAGGGTATCTGATACTCCCTAGTGGGTTACTGCTGAAAAGGACCGCGTAACTAGGGTTTCTAATGGGTTAAGTGTGATTACCCTATCCAAACCATGTATCAAGTTGGTTAAGTGTATCCATGTGGTCCATGACTTAACCCTATCATGTGGCATTAATTTATTTAATGCACCCAACCTCTCACATTAGACTGACAGTTTGCGGCCACTGGTTAGGCCGGTCGGTTCCGGGCAGATTTCTGTCGCAAACTGAGTCTAACCTCGGGTTTTAAGTGCGATGTGACCAACTACTCACATTGGGTCCTATTGATTGTAGCTACTAGTTAGACCGGTCGGTTCCGAGTAAATTTCTGCTACAAACTCAACCCAACCTCGAGGTTGCCACTTTCATATTTTCTACATGTCATGTCCACGTTTAAGTTTATCATAAAACTTATATTTTCAAGCCAAGTTTTCATGTCAAAAAATCATGTTTTCCTAAACTACCCAAACGTATCCCCATCGTACATAAAAGCGAGTCATAATAGTTCAAAAATGGGGAAATAACATGTCAAAGGTGGGTATGAGGTGTCATAGTTTCCCACAAGTTAAACTTGGTGACATATGAGACAAAGGTGTTCATCACAACTTGCATAAAGGGTTATTGGCCAAAAAAACATGCATAACATCAAACTTAGCAAGTAGGTGATAACATGACAATAGCGAACATGGGATAAACATGTGCCTTAGCATATCATAGGCAAGTTGTCATATAGGTCATGAAGGGTTTCATGTTGCATTTATGCATAATCCCAAAATAAAGCTTATAGCTTTTTACCAAAAAATCAACATGAACGGTACTAGGTTCATGATATGCAAGCATTAGGTTCACAAACATAAGTCAAAAGGGTCATGAATAGATTTATGCATACAATCCAAGGTAAGCATAACACAAATAGCCTCATTTCAACTTGCTACATGTCACATTAAGTTCATAGTTCAAATCTAAGAGTAGAATAGGGCTTACAAATCGTGGCTATGAGAACTAGAATCAAAATAGAATAAGATTGAGACGAAGCCACACTAGAAATCCCCCAAATAAGATAAGATCCACTCCAAGCCTTGAGAAATAGAAGAAGATCCTTGCTTTGATGAAGAAAGATGGCTTCTTTAACTTAGATTTAGTTTTAGAACACTCAAGCTCTCATGAAGAAGATGGAGGCCATGACATGAAGGTGGAGGCCATGATTAGGAAGCATTTTGGCATAACTTAGTTGTAGGAATGATTTGTGTGGGTTTAGGGTAGGTTTAGGGGTGTTTCTATAGAGATTAGGGGTAGTTTAGACCATAGGATTAACCCTAAATCGAATGTGAACCATCAACTCCCATCAGAAACAACCAAAACAGGACCAGAGACAAGTGCAGGTGCACCAGGCCAAACAGACCCGGCCACCCATGTCGACAAGGGTGTCGACTGCCCAGTCGACACCACCTGGTGGGTGTCGACACCCAAGTCGACTCCCATGTTGACTTGGGTGCTAGGCGGGAAGTTTTCCCGCCCAGTCTGTTTTGGCTCCAGATTTGATTTTTGAACAGATTTTTGAACTTGGAATTTTCTGAAAACTTCGTTGGGCCATAACTGGGTCATACGGACTCCGATTTACGAAATTTCAGACTCTATTTCGCGTATTTTTCCAAGACGAACACAATGGCTCAGCCCGTTTCCCTTGATTCAGATTTTAAAATTTATTTCTGCCTTGATTTATGATTATAACATGTTATAAAAATTCGGGTTGTTACAGCATGCATATCTCATGTAACCCAATTGTATTTGTAGTCCATTTCCTACAAAACAAAATGAAAAATGAACAAGTAAATGTTTTCGAAGTAAATACATGCACAAATGATCAAAATGCCATAATATGAAGATGAATGTATGATTATTTAAGAATTTTGGGTTTTTTGGTTAAAACATGTAAAAATAACCAATATGTTGTTTATTTAATTAAAACAAGAATAAATGCTTGAATATAAATGTGCACATTTACGTGCACATCAAATAACCCCACACTTATCTTTTTATTCGTCCTCGAATAAAGAAAAAAAACTAAGATAAATCCGTTTTCGTAGGGAGCACGATTGCATTGAGCGTATGCGACAAGCCGTTAAACCTCTGGGTGTCCCCAGTAGGACGAGTGTTGTCTCGTGAGGGTTTTTAGCGGACATTACCCACAAAATCCATAAGTTAAATTCAAAAAATATTTACAAAATGCAAGATTAGAAAATATTTACAAGATGAATGCAAGCTTTTAAAGGAATATTTACAAATGGATAATTTACTTTTAAATATTACACGAGTGAGTTAACACAAATTTGGGTCGTCACTATGAAATTTGAGTCCGTTACTAATCAAAACTTCAAACAAAAATCATGTTATCATTACAAACTCCTCCAGCTTAGCCAGTTGTTTTGGTTGAAACATAGTGCAAATATGAAATGAATTCTATAATCGATATCAACAATCGCAAAACGGCGTCTCAACTTCCTTTTTGTTAACAAGTTAGGTCGAATAAGTGAAGAGTGTGCTTGGATTTCAAGTGCTTACTCTCTCTTTATTATAAAATATTTACATTATTACAATTTACAAACACCTAACCGAAAAGACCAAGGTATACCACCCATGCACTGCCTCGCGGTCTGACGTGAGAGTTTGGGACTGAGCTTGGCGGATTGTGCAGACCAACTCTGACTTTGTCAACAAGATGTTGGTAATCCTTAGGTGTCCAACTCATAAAATGAGACCAAGATTTACCGACGCTGACTTTGTCAACAAGGTGTCGGAAAGAGCTTGGCGGGTTTGCACACCAACGCCAGATGTACCAGCAATGTTGGGTACCCTTGGATAATTATATATATACACACTTTTTTTTCTATTCTTTTTTTTACATAAAAGAGAGACAGTTAAGCAAGAATATCTTAGCACAACTTCACTTAAACGATCTAAAATATTATCGCAAGTAGTCTAAATCAACCAATCATTTACCATTCATTTAATCGGATTACAATTAAGAAAACATTTCATACTCATCACCTACAAATTTTCCAATATACCAGTTACACTAAATTTGCTCATAATTCAAACTTTCCTTTCGTTATCCGCTAAAAGTAGTAAATTTCCAAACATTTTAATCGAACGACCAAAATTATATGCTAATAACTCCATCATGACTTATTTAAAAGTAAAGAGAAATGCGGATTTTTTTTTGATTTTTTTTAATGACAAAAAGAAAGGAAAATTCTATGCAAAACCAAAATTAATATGAAACTCCCCCCACACTTGATTTCGACTGTGTCCCCACAGTCAATGCATGACACAATGAATGAACGAAAGAGAAATATTTACATATGTACAAAAGAGGGTTAGTGCGACTTACCAAATGTGTGTGCAGAAAATACGCAGTCATCAAATATATGAATCGATCCGCAATGGACCAATGGATCAGCCTCATTAAGATTATGAGACACAGCTGAAGCATAGAAAACCAAATCATAAAGAATTTTATTTCGCGTTTCAGATTTGGAAAAACAAATTTTGTTTTTTCAAAAGTTTGAGTTGCTAATTTTAAAATTTTGAGCTTACAATTGATCCTAAAATCGAATTGAATTTCTATAGCAACTATAGAGAGGTCATCGAGTTGGGGTTCAGTAAAAGTTTCAAAAACAAAGGTTGACTTGTTCAGATGATGTATAAATTGAGGGACATATGCATCGTTCTCACCCCCACACTTGTTTTGATAAATATTGTTCAGTTTTGCTTTGATGTTTGAAATTTTGTTGACTAAAGATTCATTCGTAAAGTTAAAACCAAACAAATGAATTTTCAACAAATTTTGAAATTGTGTTTTCTCAAAAACCGTGTCATTCCAAAAAGAGTTCATGTACTGCAGAAATTTATCATTGAAAAATAAGTGATCATAGTGAGGTTTAGTTGAAACGATCAAGTCGCAAGGAGTTTCAACAGTTTTAGAAAAATTGTCATTGTGTTTAAGATCACATTCAGCAGTTTCGTTATTTTCAAACTCAAGAATTTCAAAATTTTCAAATGTTTCATTTACAATTTTAGACCCAACAACATTATCGTCAATCAGTTCAAGAAGTTTTCGCTCATCAAAGTCGTCCTCACCTAAACAATTGTTAACAACTTCATCATTTCTGTCAGGTTGACAATTTAAAGTTGCTAAATTTTCAAAATTTTCAACATCTGAGAGAGGAAGATCAAATTGAAGATTGACGTCTTCGTTTTCAAGCGAATTTAAATTCAAATCAACCACAGAAGTTTCAAAAACTTCAATAAGATTTTCATCAATTTCAAAAGTTGTTATTTGAAATCATCAATTGTGGGCAAAGGTGGATTTTTATTCGAATCGTCACAAGTTTGGATTCGATTTTGTTTCTCACGAAACTTCAAGTAATCGTCAAGTATGTTCGTTTGCTCAACAAAATCAAGTTTATAATTATTTACATGAGAATTTTCACTTTGAAATTGTTGAGAACAAAAGTTTTCAGTAGCACCACAATTGAAATTATTCCCGTTGCCAAAATCATTTGAAAAGTGATTTACATTTCCATTTTGAATTAAAAATTCATTCTGGAGTTCAAAATTGAATTGACAAGGGTTATAATCAGAATCATTTGAATTAGGAGGTGAAATCGAATTTTGATTATTTTGAAAGCTTTCTCTTGAATTGTTGCACATGTATAAATTACACAATTCACTTATTTCTTAATTTTGTTGTATGCTCATTTCAAGTAAAGATTTAACATGTGTTTCAAGAGTTGAGGGTTGATCATCATTTTGAAAATTTGTTGGTATACAATAAGGATTATCTTGAAAATTTTGAAAAGTTGGTGGCGTAAAATCCAAATTGTTTGTACAATAGTTGTTATTAAAATATCCATATGAATTTGGTGTAAAATTATATGGATTATATTGATTTTCACAACTATTGTAAAATCCGTAGGAATAAGGGAATTGGGACATTTTCAAGAAAGCTCTTAAAAAAATATGTTAAAATTAACAACTTTGGATTATATGAATACAAGTCTAGGCCATGTTCGGACAGGGATTATCAGTGTGCCACGAAACACCGTAGAAACACAACTGAAGGTTTAAGAACCTGTTTGAGTTCTAGACTCTACCGTTCCTTAGCCACCTCAGAGAGTATCAATCCTAATTGTTAATTTAACGAATATTTTGTCCTATGAGCTTCTGGGGAATCTTCGATTTGATTTCAAAAATATTTTATTTCAAAGCCAAACTTCACGTTCGTTTTAAAATTCTCAACCAGACGTCAACAGGCAAAATATTCAACCACTGACAGTCACAGAATAATAATTACAGAAACAAAATTTTTACAAGCAAGCCACTGCCCCTACAGAAGATTTTTACAAGCAATTTCTATATTTTCTTTTTTGGCAGCAGCAGTCCCTGTAGAGTTTAGAAAATTCTCACCTAAATCGGCAGTCCTTCCAGTGCAACTGAGTAGCGCTAGCGCGTTCACACCCCACTTAGTGTGCAACCGCTCCAACAATTCAAATTCGACTGATTGCAAATTCGTTTGGCTGTTGAGTTCCCTGTTGATTGCTAGAATTTTTTTTTCAAAGAGAAGATCAAAATGAAACTAAAACAAAATGAGTGAAAAACAAGACATGAAAAAAAATGAAATCAAAACGAATAGTCATAGGAAAATAAAATTTGTGTTTTTATTTTTTATATTTATATGCTAAGAAACAAAAGCAAAAAAAAATAAAAAAAATAAAAAATAAAAATAAAAAACTAAACTAAGCCTAAAGAAAAACAAATAAAAGGCTCAACCAACACCATACTCAATTTGCAACCTCAAACCACTCACTAAGAAAAAGGAAATCTACCAAGTCAAATGACAACAAACAGTTAAAATGACACACTCCACTCAAAT
Organism: Allium sativum; assembly: GCA_030737875.1. Taxonomy (NCBI): domain Eukaryota; kingdom Viridiplantae; phylum Streptophyta; class Magnoliopsida; order Asparagales; family Amaryllidaceae; genus Allium; species Allium sativum. The sequence goes on from CM060913.1 coordinate 315,357,095, forward strand.
GCACATCACAAAACCGACGTGTTAAAATGATCAACCCAAAATACCAACCCGTTCAAATATATTCACCATCAGGGAAACACAAGATTTCCCAATTATTTTTATTATCTCTCAGAAACAAAAGGCTACGCTCACAAATAGGGATCAGCAAAAATAAAAATAAAAATTGCGTCCTCAATTAATTAATTCGAAATCAACACTCCCCAAACTATGAAACTATCGAAGGTTGTTACTTGCGTTTGGCTTCGATTTGAGGCTTTTCGAAACTAGTGAGATGATGATTTTTTCTTTTTAGATATGGAGTTAGAAGTTTTGTTTGAGGCGGATCTTGGGTTCGCGGCGACTGGAGTGTTTCGGATAGTAGGGATGATGAGGGCTGGGTTTTTTCGTGTTCCTGGAGTTCGAATTGGAATTTGGGTATGTTGAATTGGGGTTGCGTGTTTGTGGGGGGATTCGGTGGGTCTAGGGAGAATTGCAAGTTCGTGGGTTGCGGTTTTGTCTGTGAGGAGATGGTTTCTGCGGCAGTTGTGGGATGATGAAAGTTTTTTTTTGGGAGTTTGTGAAGGGGTGCTGATTCGGGTTTTTATGAGGATGATGGAGAGCGAGATCGGTTCGGTAGCGGATCTTAGGTGTTGAGGGTGAGCGTGATTTGCAGTGGGGTTGAGGACGGTGACAGGAGCTGAAGTTTGGAGGGGAAGTAGCGAAGAGGTGTAGCTGTGATGATGGCTTGCTGTAGGGATATGGTGAAGTATTGAGCAGGTTGCAGTTTCTGATGGAACTGGATGTTGGAGTTTGTGTATGAATTGAGGGGGATGAAGGCAGTATTTGCAGTGGTGTGTGAGTGACTTCGTGAGTCTGGTCAGAGGGTGGATGATGGAGTTTGTAAGCGATTTGCTTGCAGTTTTGTGGGTTGATGGTGTATGAATATTGGAATTGTCGATTTGATTTGGTGAAGGAGTTTCCGAATTGGAGTTTGCAGGAGGAGTTGAATCTTGCAAATTGGGTTGAGTTGTTTAAAGGAGCCGGTTGCGGTAAGGTTTGTTCGAAGTGGATGTGTCAATGAATGAGTCTGCAGATTGTTGATTGAAGTAGGTGGTCTTGAGCAGTTGTATGGTTGACAAGGAGTTTTGTATGGTTGAAGTGGGTATGGTATTTTATTGAAGTGTGGTCTGTTGATGAGGTAAACAGGTTTTAGAGGCGTGGGAGAATGTTAGCTGATGTGCACGAGGTTGATGAAGGAGAAAATGGAGTTGTTTGTGGTGGAAGTAAATGGTTGATGGAACTGGGTGAGATGAGGTATGGGATTGAAGGAGATGTCACAGCAATGCTCTAAGGCAGAGAAAACAAAAAAATAAGGAAGGAAAAGACAATTAATGAGGGAGGAAAAAAAAGGAAAGAATTAAAAGATAAAAAAAGTTAAGAGAATTTTTATTTATTTGTAAGAATAGAAAATAAGGTGGAGAGAAATAAATGAGATGAAGATGGAAGGAAATTAATGAAATGAAATGGGAGAGAATTTGAAAACACAAGGCATGTGTTAATTATGTTGATTATTTAGTATAGAAAAGGAGTATCATCATATCTTTGTAACCCAAATGCACCGCTTCTTTAACTTGCTGAAAATTTTAAACTAAAAATTAATATGTGTAACCCAAATGTACTGTTAATATGTGCTGGTTTTGCAGCATTTTCGAAAAAGCACGCATCGTAGAGATTAGGTAATTTTAAAATGTGAACATATGCAAGATATCCCTCGTGTCTTTCCAAATTACATATATATAAACAGATGCTCCATCACTTCGGCTAGCCATACAAACCATTTAGACAATTAGCTTGAGTTTTATGTTCTATCGAGTTTTAAAATGTGAAAATGTTGTTCACTCTTATATTCTATCATTCATCACCATACAAAATCATAGTTTTGTGTAAATTATATGTATGATCCTTTCATGTTAAATATTAGGTAATTGCTAATCGAAGATCAAAATCTGCTTGAGTTTTATGCTTTCATCCACTTTTTACATCAACGGCAAGTATTAAGTTGAATGTTCCTACAAATGATAATTCACTTCTGGAGTATTCTTGATAAGTTGAATAGAAGATGATACCGAAGAGAATAAATTCAAATAACGAGCAAATACTAGGTAGAGTTAAGTGTAAAATTAAATATACTTGCTCTGACATCTAAATATATCGAATCATAATATTCGAATGACACATATACCCACCCATTCCAACATCATCAAAGGTCTCTGCAAATTGGTGATTTTTTTTTGGTTCTCTCATCTGGTAGCAGTATAATATCCAGAATCATTTTTTCATGTGTGGATGGTACATATTTCTCATGGATTCTAGACAATGTAGAACCTCGACATACAGTACAAGCTGCAATAAAGTTGTCTAGATCTATCCAACAAAATAACTGCGTCGAAATCAGCTAAGAATAAATAGATGTTGCTAATAAATACATGTTGCTATTATGTTTAGATCAGAGTTTTAGGATTTCACATTTTTGTTTGTTCGCCACATTGATTATATCCTGGAACTGGGAAGCAACGACTTAAGCATTGAGTTGTGTGCCACATCCTCTAGCAAAAGAATTTAATAGTGCACAAATTCCTTGTTCGATGTTTCCCACTATGTGAATCAGAAGCTCCATTTTCCAGACAAATTTCCACCTGTGCCCTCCAAACTTCCCACAATACCCTCTAAACTTCCCACCCTCGTTTTCAGCTCATCATTGTCTTTACGTACACGTTTGAATCATTTCTGTGCAATATCACAATCCTTGACATTAGTCTTTGGTAAGATGGTCCCAACATCACGGCTCCTACCCCTTGCATTCTTACCCAACACATGTGATAAGATATCTCCATCCGCTGTCAATTTTTCTTCATCACTATCGGTGATCTTTTCCTTCAGTTTCGCAATTTAATCCTAAGATATGATAATACTTATATGAATAATAAAATTTTAATGTTGTTTAACTTATGAAGTACACAGAAGAGGCATCAAATATGCTGCCGACCTTTTTCGTGTGTGTCTTCCCCCATACTTGATGACGGTTGATATTTGCAGATGGACTTGCAACGATCTACAATATATTCCATTTCATGCATATTTTCTCGCATAGTTATGATTTTTACTATTGTCAAAAGAAAATGAATATAAATTACCATTTCATGTTCTATTCTGGCGTGATTTTTCCGTCCTGCCTAGTGAGCATAACTGGGCAATGATCTGGTTTTTTTGTCTGACTCCCTTCTTCCTCTCACTTTAGGTGTTGCTTCATTTTTATGATCTCATCCTTATATGCTCTGGGTACTTTATTCCAACTTATTATGATATTGGCACATGAGCTTTTACTAGTTTACCAAGCATAGTAGCAATTTTTCCAGCGTTTTTTGGGACTGGAATACCAAGTAGGTTTTGACCAACGTTCTCCTCTTTTGAACATGATGAATGTGATGGCATTGGATTTTGTGACATAATTTGCTGCAAAATATAATATTACTAACTATTTTGTGATATCGAAATATTAATCACATTTGTTACTTGGCTAATTTTAAAACAGCACCAAGAATCAAGTCAAACATTGCAAGGAAGGTTGAAACTCAAGTTGAAATAGTAAAAATAAATTTTAGATCGAAATGTAGTATGATCAAAAAGTGTTAGTCATGTCATTCCAAATACATGTGATTCCCTCGTAAAAAAGCATTCAACAATTCATAAATTTAAATATGGTTTTGGTAAGATTCTAATTTTCATTGTCTTCAAAAGCTGATTGATAGATCATAGGATACTCAATGTCATCCACATTTTAGTCAGCCGTTTTGGTGTATGCAAAACCACAGACCATCCATTATTTTTTAAATCTTTTGAGTAGAATACTTAACTCGCTTCTGATGCAAGTATGAATGGCTCATCATTCATGCTATCTTTGTTCTTCAGTTTTCCTAAATTAACCACGATCAAGTTTGAAACGGGAACTATTTTGCAACCTTTGATCTTATCCTCGACCTTTACCTAATCACAGTAAAAAAATGTTTGTTTGAATTCAGTGTAATCCAACTCAAGTATCTGCTGAATGACTCTGTAATATGTTGTTTATGCTTCCTTATAATTTTTATCTTTACCACTTGCTCTACATTTTGTAATTGCTCTCATGCATACACCACTATCTTGTGTTACCATATGGTTTTCGTACATTTTCATGGAAAATAAAAACCATTCACTTGGCACTTCGTATAACTAATACTACTACAAAAGCGGGCATATTCGACACTAATTTGTGTGTGTTGCATGAAAAGTGTGGCGAAAGCAATGCTTTCTTTGATCTTCTGCAACAACATTCATATGTTGTTGCATAAGATGTGAATGCAGTGTTGCGGTTGGAATCCTTGTGCTGTGACGTGCAACATCAGTTCAAAGTGTTGCTTTACATAAATACACGCCAGGTCAGCGATCCGCATTATCAGTTTAAACAAATAAATAACCGTAGATATTGATTAATCCAATGTTTCAAGCCGATCCCTGCTACAGTTTAGTGAAAATTTAGAGCTATGTTTTCCTCACTCACGAAATACTTCCCCCCAAAACAAATTTCTCTCTTACTCTTCCTTCTGCACGTTTCTCTCTCCACGAAATCCATCCACGAACACCTCTGATTGCTACGCTACCTCCAGTTACAGACTATAAACCTCTGACTGCTCTTATTTACAAACTTTACACCTTCAATTTGGATCATTTAGGACAATTACAGGTAGTTAGGGCTTCATCATTTCGGTTTTATTTAGATGATTTCTTTTGCCCTTTTATACTTGAAGTGTTGTATTTATATGTTTGCATGTGTTGAAATTGTGCAAGTTCTGTATTTTTATGTTTTCCAAATTATTGATGTATTGGTAAATGATGCCTATGCCGAAATGTGGAAATAAAATTTAGAGGACAAAAGAAATCCAATTTAAATGTTTAAATGTCTATTTCTGTTTGTAGTTAAATAATGCATATTTCTCTTCCAACATCGTATGACCATGAAGATACCTTGGGCATGGGTGATCTACGACTGTCAAACCAATCATCACCAGAAACTCCTATTGATTTTTATATAGAGATGTAAAAAAGGCACTATGATGATTTGTCTGATATGAACTAGAGCAAGAAGAACTCTGAAGACAATGGCGAGAAAAAGAACGACGTGAAGAAAGGGCAATGCGATGACATAGTCGTGCTGCCTTACGTCGTCAGCATCAAAACAACCAAGTGGTTAACGAACAGTAAGCTGACTCACCAATCATAATGTGTGATTGTGGGTATGCCTTTGTAGAAGATGTTATTTCGATTTGATTCAACATTGGTCGTCGTTATTTAAGATGTCATGTTTATCCAACAGGGTGTACCTTTTGGTAGTGGATTGACCATCAGTTTCCAAGTCGAGCCGCTGAGCATGCAAATGAATTACAGCGTCAACTTTCAATGTTGCAAAATTGAGTTATTGGTTTTCAAACTGACATTAGTAGACTTAACGACCAGCTTTGAGGGATAAACGTTGGAAGAAAAAATTAAATTATCGCATCATTCTTTGTATTAGGTATAACTGTATCATCTTTCTATCACCTGTATAGTCTTTGTATCTATACTGTTTTGTTTTGGTGCAGCCATGTAATGTTATGAATTTGTGTTCAGTACCCTTAGATGCATGTTTTATGTATTCTCCTGATAATTCAATTGCAAAGGTTAGTGATAATTCATATCAAAACAATCGTCTTTGTATCACCATACTGATTATGTATATTTGTAAATTATTAACTTGTTTTGTTTTTATTTCTAATTTAATCAAACCTTATAGTTTAGCCTCTGTTCGTGTCTTGAAACTGTTAGTGGAATCAAATTTAGTTTTACCTCAGCCGTGGTTAGATTGTGACAATGGATAGTGAGTATTACATATGGATAGGACTTCCGAGATCGAGTGCAGAATATGTAAGAGGGGTAAAAGCTTTTCTAAGAAATGCATTTCCCATTTTTAAAGTAGGTGATGAGATGAAGTCCCCCTGCAAAAAATGTACACAACGTAATTGGTATTGTGAAAATGTCATATATGATCATCTTATTTTTAATGGCCCTTCTCCATTACATACCGGGCGGATTTGTGAGGTTTCATAGACAAAATTAATAGGTGTTGATGACCACATGGATTGTGCAACAGAGATGGATTTTGAGGATAATTTAGATGTGATGTTCAAATGTGCGGGTTACAAATTTGGTCAAAATCCCAGGTACTTTGAAGTAGAACCAAATCCAAAGGCTGAGAAATTTACAAATGTGCGGGTTACATATACGACAAAATATTAGGTACTTTACTTAATATAGGTCGCATGTCAAAGGATCACTTAAACGCTCGTTTGGATTTACAGGAATTGGGCACAAGGAAGGCCCTTCATCCTGTTGAATGTGGTGATGGAAAACATGTTGAAATTAGAGCTGCAATATTTGATATGACAAATAAGGAAAAATAAATCTTTTGCTTTGTATTGAAAAACGCCAAACTGCACCACGATTGTGCCTCAAATGTTAGTCGGTACGTGCACATAAAAGAGAGAACGGTCGTAGGATATAAGAGCCATGATGCTCATTTCATACTCCACTATTTGTTACAATTTTCCATGAAGAAAGCGTCAAAACCCGAGGTTGCGTTATCAATGATTAGATTTAGTGCATTCCTTAGAGGACTATGTAGCAAGGTTACCGAAGTGGATGATATCAATAGGCTACAAAAAGAAATTGTCGAGATACTTTGTCATTTTGAAATGATTTTTCCACAGGCTTTTTTCGATATTATGGTACACTTGCCTGTTCATTTATGCAGAGAAATCGATTACGGCGGGCCTGAACACCTTAGATGCATGTATCCAATTGAGCGATATCTAGGAAAATTGAAATCTTATGTGCGAAATAGAAACAGACCGTAAGGTTCGATTGCAGAAGATTACTTGGTAGATGAGTGTGTGACCTTCTGTTCAAGATTTTTAAGCGTTGATGGAGGAACAACAAACATATCGATTGATTTTGGAAGATGTCCAACAGATTTGGAATATCATATTGGAACAAAGAAGAATAAATATGGAAAGATGTTCAATTTGAAAGATGCAGATTGGAAGGCAACGCATCACTATATTCTGTTTTATTTCGATAATAAAAAATCGAGAGTTTGATCGAGTAAGTTCTTAAGTTCCTATATCGTTTTCCTTAACTATAAATTAATATATGCATTTCATAGTTTTTTGACCTTAATTATTATTTAGGGTTCATCGAGCTTTTGTGGATGGTCTTGCAAATCCAAGAAGATACAAGAGGGAACGAAAACATTTCGAAGAGTTTTGGAATTGTCTAAAAGAAGAGGTTCTGAAAAAGGACAATATTTCAAGAGATTTAGAGGTGTTTGCATTAGGTCCTAATCGAGTAGCTAGGAAGTATACCGGTTATATAGTAAATGGATATAGATTCCACACAAAATTTAGAGATTCTCGATGTACCACACAAAATAGTGGTGTATTTTGACTGCCAAAACCACCAGCTTTGCAAGTTTGAAAGACCAAAACCCAATAGTGGGTGATATCAATTACTACGGATCAATCGAAGAAATTTCTGAGCTTGATTATTGGGGAGCTTTCACATTGGTCATTTTTAAGTGTTGCTAGTACCAAGAGGAAGAAGATTCATATGGTCTTACTTGAGTAAATTTTAGCAAGTGCCATAAAAATGATCCTTATGTCCTGTCTTCGCAAGTGCATCAAGTATTTTATGTGGAAGATGCAGTTAAAAAGAACAGTCACTACGTTATTAAAAAATTGCCGAGAGATTGGTCTGATACTGAAAATCAGAATGCAATGGAAGAATACATGAGCAATACGCATTCAGATGATATGGGCATAAGTGGTGAATTAGAACCAGATGTTGTTGATGGGGTTAGATTAGGGATGATGTCCCCGTAATAAAATTAGAAACAGAACTAGAAACAAAACTTGAAGCAGAAGTTCCCGATCCTGTTCCGTCTCGTTAGGACTAAAAATTCATCTTTCTTATTGCTTTAATTTGGTCTAATATGTTGTCTAATTTATGATGTATTTGGCACTTTTTCTTTTAGCTGTAAATTATTATCTTTGATGAATGTATTTGGCACTCTTTTCTCATAATGCAATATACACTGTTAACATGTTTTATGATTTAATGTCTGTCTTTACTGTCATCTAAATTGGTTATAGACCAAAATGTTATTTGTTGTTTTTTGTCCACATTAACATGCATGTACCTTGTTTTAATGTATTTATTGTGTACATGATGGATGAACTTATAAATATCCGACTGCACCGTGGCCGACAGTTTCAAAGGACATGTTACGTCGGTGGAGAATCCTTCACAGTAACAAAATACGATGTAGATTGCTTTTCGTACATTGTACTAATGGACTTTGTTAATGATTGCCTCCATTACACTGAAATAGGAGGAGTCTATGTGAGTAAAGGAACGAGGGGTGGCTGGCAGCTGATATTGAGTGACAAGGACATAAACGAATATGTACGGGGCTGCAATAAGAAAGAAGAAGTGGTTTTTGACATTGACAACACCGTTGACAAAGACAGTGAGCCGATGATTCAACTGCAGCTACATGTAATCTCTCTTATATATATATATATATATATATATATATATATATTTGTGTGTGTGTGTCAAGAAGTATGAAGGAGGCCATCATTATTATTTTTATTGTTACAGGTTCTGCTAAGATGCCGGTTGCAAAGCGCAAGTATATTACTACATATAGACTTCAGCAGCAACACAAAATGATGTAAAACAACCCAACTCAAGTGGGTCAGAAGAAACTATCGCCGGAGCCTGATATGAATAATGATGAAGAAGAAGTTACTGTGACGGACAAAGGAACCAAGAGGAAATTAAATGTAGAAAATGAAACAAATAATGTTGATGATACCCGAGAGAATGAAGCTGATGTTAAGATATTTTTCAGTTTTCATTTTAGTTTTATTAATCAGGATGAAATCTTGTATTACAAACTACTTTTTATTAAAATTCTGCACATAAAAGCAAGAACTGCATTTTAGTGTTTTCTATTACTGTTTCGATGTCCTATTCCGACCATGAAGGTTGCAGGTAATTCATGTAACTATTTGTTCTTTGTGCATGCGTTCTGTCAAAATAGCAAGAACTGTTTATACGTCGACTCTATTTGGTTAACTAGCTTAAATTTATCATCGATGGTGAGTAGTAATGCTAATCTGCTTGCAGTTCTCACAACCATCAGTTTTGACGAAATATGAACAAGAGCGAATCGCGCGAATGCAAGAAAATGATGCAGTTAGTAGATCACTTGGGGTGCCTTTATTAGTTAGTTGTATGCAAGAGACTGCCGCACGAAATAGGAAAGATAAAGGTAAAGATATTGTTGTAGGTGATGAATACATCCCAGAAAATGCTGGTGAAGATGTCAGTGATGATTCATCAGATTCGGAGGTACTATGAAAAAATTATTGGTTTATTACTTATTGTCTTTGCCTTTATGAACGTAAAAAATCTTGAACTTCGACTTAATTGTAGAGAATCAAAGTTGTTACGTCAAAGGATCCTTTACTTGGACCGAGAACTCGTTCACGAACCAATGCAGCCATTGAAATTGAGAAGGAAGCGATGATCCACACCCCCTCCAAAGAAAGCTGGCTCCAACAAGGGGTTGATGACACACACTCCCACTCCAAAGAAACTCAGTAACCCGGAGAAATTGGCAAAAACATTAAAGAAACTAATGAAACCTACACCATCTTATTTAGGAGTTTTAAAACCTACAACGTCTCGTCCACCTGTTTTAAAACCTACATGTCAAATGTTTAAACAATCAACCGATTCATGTGAAGCTGCTAGTTCTATTGCTGCTTATTTAGTGATGCGAAAACGTCAAAAGCACAATGATGAAGCGCCTCCAACAATGGAAAATCTTACTGATCGATTAGAGCAGGAATGGATTGCACAGGAAGATGAAGCATGTATAGGTACAATATTTCTTTATCTGTGCAATGCACTGCACTAATGAGTGTGTCCATTTTAAGTTTTGCATGCATATTATGTTTCTATAATGTCATACATTAATTTTCTATTCATTTTTTTGAACCTGGTATATAAAGTACAAGGTCCAAAAAAACTTAGAGGGAAGTCAAAAATGACCAAGGCGCATGCTAGAACCCCTAATGATAAAGTTGTCATTGAGTTGAATGAGGATGGTCAGCCCGTATACGATAATATTATAGAGTTAAGCAATCTTCTTTGTACACTAGTAAATGATAATATTTCTCTTACTTACATCAATTGGCATGTTGTTCCTGATCAATTAAAGCGACAAATGTTGGAATATGCTTTGGTACAATCTGTCACCCTAAACCATAGTTCAACCGACTTCCTAAATGTTTGGTTTTAATTAATTTGTTTGTTTCCTGAATTTTGTGTTTGATATATTGTATGCTAGGTATGTCATCCCGGAATAAGGACACTAGTGAGTCTTGAACACGCTTAACGACTCTTGGAGGCAGTACAAGTCTCGCATCAAAGCAAGGTATTATAAAAAATATTCAACTGATGAGGAAAGGCTAGAAAATAGGCCCAGTACAATTCCATTGGAGGATTTTAAAATGCTCTTGGAATACTGGGGGGATAAAGCAGTTCAGGTACGACATAAATGTGACCACAAAAGAAAACTAATTTGTATAATGCTACTTAAATAATCATGCAACAGATGTAAAAAATAAATAAAATAAATTAATGATATTCACATTATCTTGTTTAGTACTAATCTTTTCTTTAGTAGTTCACATTATCTTGTTTAGTGCAAATCTTTTCTTTAGCAGTTCGCATTATCCTTGTTTAGTGCTAATTAATTTTTTTGGATTTCCAGGCCCTAGCTGAGACTAATTTTGCACATTGTAATTCATTAAATAAGACATATATCATGGGTCCAAAAACTCATGCAGTAGCCAAAGAACATATAATATGTATTTTTTTGAACTTAAGTTAATTTGTTTTGTGATTGAGTTGAATTGGCCACATGATAATTCTAATTTGTTATATCATTGAATTATATTTTATATCATTGTCACAATGTTCATAGGCAATAGCTAGATTTGTAAATTCTTAACATTGAATGTTAAAAATTCTGTTTAATTTTTGGTAATCCTAATACTTGGCAGAGAAAGAAGGATCCAGAAAAAGCCATCCCATTCGCTGCCTTGGTCTATTTGGAAACGTATAAACGAGAACCGAGGAGAACTTACAAGACTAACACATATGAACCAAAGGTCAAATACGTAAGTACATTAAATACTAAAATAGCAATACTTGTGTCAGTATAATTGGCACATTGTACGTTTGTTGGAGCTGCTTATTAAATCGAATACATAGTTAGTTTGAAAGAAAACCAGTTCTGCTAATAAATTCATTCCTGCCAGCTTCCTGTTTATATATATATATATATATATATATATATATATATATATATATATGCTTGCCTGGTTTTCATTTTATAGGCGAAGATTCAAGCAATGGTGGATGCAGGAAACATTGCTGAGGCAGATGCACTTGTCTCTGGTGGGAAGAGATACACACAGAACTGGCTTGTAGGAAGGCGAGGAAAAATGGCTGAAAAGTCTCCAACAACTCCTGGTTCTTCAGACAGTTATGTGCAAGAGCTGACCAAAAAAATAAGGCAAGAGCTTGAGGTGGATTTGGAAGAAACGGTGAACATAAAAATGAAAGAGAATGCGTCATGGGTGTTAAAAAAGCTAGGTGAAGTTAATCTATAACTTAATTTAGATATTGGAGACTTTTGTGTCACCACAACAAGTGATGAAGATGACATTGGTACTCCTGCAACCCCGACAACTGAATGAAGTATTTGGATAGTATGTGTTAGCACTTGTGATATATTCGAATTGTTCTTTTAAATTATGGCACTTGTGGTATGTGTTCGTGATGGTACTTGTGTTATGTTTTGGTGATGGCACTTGTGGTATGTTTTGGTGATGACACTTGTGAGTTGATATATATAATTGGTTGGTCTGACTATGGTGATGAATGTTTTGGGAGGATTTATCGTATGGCTATTCTGGTATATATGTATGAATGTGGTACAATGTTTTGGATTGTATATATGTACTGCAGAATTTGTAATTGTAGGGTTGTATTACAGTTGCAGTTGATTTTTTCTGGTGTTGCATTTGATTTTTTTACTATTGCAGTTGGTTTTTTCTGGGGTTGCCTTATAGTGTTGTGGTGTTGCAGTAGATGGTGTCGTGGTGTTTCATTACAGTGTTGTGGTGTTGCATTAGATGGTGTTGTGGTGTTGCATTAAGTGCAATATTATAAATTCCACGACACGTGGGGCCCACAGCTGATGTGGTGCCACGTGGAAAGCTGACGTGGCATGTGACACATGTGCAGCTGACGTGGAGAGATGACATGGCATTTGACACGTTGGCAGCTGACATTTTAAGTTCGTGTGGGCCCCACTACCATGACTGGAAGCCAGGCTCTGGCTTCTGCTTAAGGCAACGCTGTATGTTGTTGCATTACTTGCATATACTATTGCAATAGGGTTATAATGCAACACTTTCTTTCCGTAGTCGTAGATGGGCAAAAGCTTTGCCTTAGAGGGCTAATGCAACGACCGCGGATGCCATACCCCTCTAATGTTGCCTATTTGAAAAAATGGCCTATGACAACGCTTTTTTGATCTACGACCACTATAAACTAGTGTCGAATATGCCCACTTTTGTAGTAGTGTAAGCGCAATTGACGTCAGCCCATGCACTAGCTGCCAGAGTGTGACGACCGCCCACAACCCCCACACTATACAAGAGGAATAATGCACTGAAGGGTGTGCCAGGCAGCTATGGACGATCATCAAGGTATGATATATAAGTGGGACCTGTCGTAAACTCACAGCGCAAGGATAAAATATAATAGAATATACACAACAGGTAGTGATAGTGAAGCCGAAAACACTAAATTCCCATGACAACTAGAAAGTAATTCCCATACACGTGGATAAAAACAATAGTGTTTGTACAATTTGCCCCACCACAACACTCAGAGAAATAGCAAACAACAGAAAAACAAAGGTACTTGATAGTAGTAAAAATAGTACGCCAGCCTCCTGCTCGCTACTGAACAACAACCTCGTTAATCACCTGTCACCTGCCACCTAGTCTGCCCATCCAAACAACTAGATGAGCAGCCCAAGGTAATAAGAAGAAAGATAAAACCTTGAGTTAGACAACAGTCTTAGTGAGCAGTAAAACAGCTAACAAACTTCATCAATGAAGTATACGAGAATGGGTAAATAAACAACTAATCTACCCAGCTCTAGAGAAGAACCCTCGATTTCCTCCCTTACTACATGACAGTGATAGTCTTTATGATCTATACATCCAAAGGAATAATAATTCAGTCATGACAATTAAGCATCCATTCATACATGGCAAAGCAACTCAATCATGATCACAACATGCATTCAGACATCCATGACTGACTCTGGCTATCACCGCCAACCTTTCTTTGGAACCCTCGTTATCGTATGACTGGCTAACAACTTGCCGTCAATTGTCAAGGACCATACACGATGCCCCGGTTCTAGCAAAACCCCACACGCTATACACAACACGTGTCTAGGCCATACACGACACCCAGGGAACTCGACCTACAACCGGTCTTCAATTGTACCTCAGCTTTGAGCCTGCTAGAACCTACGACAACGATAATTCATCGGCCTTCGCATCTCTAGTCGTTATCAATTACGACCATTAATCAGTTAGAACACCTTAGAGCTATCACTTCACACGAACTCAGTACCTCCTTGAGTCGTTTCCACATTCATCACATCCAATGAACAAATCATCTCACTTCGTCATTCCCCATGGAATACACTTTGAAGTTACTACACCACTGCGCTGCGGCACGGGTTCAGGGGCATCGCCCCCGAAATTTTTTTCCTAGGCATTCTTGTTCAATCCGAGTCGTACCCAAAAAACGTAATTTTTCAGAAAATGACCCTATGCGACTGACCCTGTCTTGCTCGACTGACCGACCCAACATGGTGCGACCGACCCGTACTCCTTGGCTCGACCAACCACTTTTAGTTGGACCATACATCTATGCTTTAAAACATGTGCGACCGACCAACTCATCTTTGTACGACCAGTAGATAACCGATCAACCAGATTAATTCACCCATAGGCTCGCTCAAACCCGTCATCCAAGCTCGCTCAAACCAAACAATGCACGTCCGACCCAACACTATGAGCGACCGATCACCTGCTTCCTAAAGCCAGAACCCCAGGCCTTTTTCCACTTGCACAACTGACCCTGATCGCTTCTGCTACGTGCAACCGACTCCTGAGCCTGTCTTGTTCTCCAAGAAAACACACCACAGGTGAACGACTGTAACAACCCGTATTTCAATAACATGTTAAAACGAGAATCAAGGCAGAATTTAATTTTAAATTCTGAATCAAGTAAAATGGGCTATGCCATTGCGTTCGCCTCGGAAAAATACGCGAAATAGAGTCCGAGTTTTCGAAAATCGGAGTCCGTATGACCCGGTTAAGGCCCAAAGAAGTTTTCGGGAAATTTGAATTTCGAAACATGCAGAGATGGGGCCAGGCGGGAAAATTCCCGCCCAGACAAGTCGACAGGCATGTCGACAGGCATGTCGACAGGGCTGTCGACTTGCCCTGTCGGCTGATTCTGATCTGGTGCACCTATTTTCTATCTTGGCTAGGTTTTTGGGCCTGGTTTGAAATCTGACGGTTCAGGTTGGTTCTAGGGTTAATCTAAGGGCCTAAAACTATCCTAATCTCAATAAAAAGACCCTAAACCTAACCTAAATCCCTAAAAATCAAACCTAGCAACTAAGTGCTGCCAAAATCAATTTTGATCATGGCCTCCATCTCAAATCCCTAGAGCCTATGCACTCAAATCAAGTTCAAATCAAAAGGTGCAAGCTTGCTACACCAAATCAAGGCCAAATCAACATTTCTATGCGAGTTCCATGACGATTCTTCTACAAAGGAGGCACCTTTCTTAGCCAAGATGATTCATGCTCCTTTCCCTAGGCCTAACTTTGTAAGTTCTAGCTACTTTTAGATGGAAACGGTAGTTTTGATAATGACATGGGATAAAATGAGGCTAAACATGATTATGCGAACCTATATGAACGTTACCTTGCCTCTTGTGTTTATATTTATGATTTTAGGCCTTGTGAGTGACTTAATCATGCCTCTCATGCTATGCATAACCTAGTTTAACTTGCAAGTTTGGATCTTTATGCATGAAATGCTAGCATGAACCCTTAGGAACCACTTTACTTGTGAAACATTGGCTAAGGCAAGATTTTGGGGCTTATGCATGTTTATGAACCCAAACCCCTTATGCTATCATGCAAGTTTGTGGCCAAATCCCTTATGAGATTATGCATGCTCGTGGCCAATCCCCTCTTTTAAGTTGTGCATGTTTATGGCCAAACCCTTTTTGATAATATGCATGTTTGTGGCCGAATTCCCTTGTGACATTTTGTGTGTTTGTGGCCAAAACCCTTTTTATGACACTATGCATGTTCGAGGCCAATTTGTAGTCATAGTATTCCTACTATGTTGACTCGTCTCTACTTACGTTGGAAACACGTTTTGGGGTTAGGATAGACGAGCGTGAATATACATGAGAAACTTAACTTGAAGTTCCATGAAATATGATGTGAAACATGATTTGGGTTAAATGGGTATAACATGACAACATGCAACATTGAATATAGCATGTAAGTTAACATGTAAATATGCATAAAAACATGGGCTTGGGAATTTACCTATTAAGTTAGGTCTACCCATTGGGAATTTACCTATTAAGTTAGGTCTACCCAATTGCTTGAAAACTTGACCATAAACATGACACTAGGCTAAACATGAAAGTGGCCAACTCGAGGTTGGGTTGAGTTTGTAGCATAAATCTACCCGGACCCGCCCGGCTTAACTAGTAGCTACAAACAATAGAATCCAATGTGAGAAGTTGGTCATGTCGCGCTTAAGACCCGAGGTTAGACTAAGTTGTGGTGTAAATCTTCCCGGACCCGCCCGGCTTAACTAGTAACCACAACAAGGTCTAATGTGAGAGGTTAAGAGTGCATTAATTAAATTAATGCCACATGATAAGGTTAAGTAAATTTGACTAATGACACTTAACCGATATGACACGAATGGGTAGGTTAAGTGGGACCGGACTTGATTCCTTAATGACACTTAACCATGCAAGATGATTAGGGGATGGGGCTAAGTAATTTACACTTAACTAATCCGACTGCGTAATTAGATGGGGTTAAGTAATTTACACTTAACTAATCCGGCTGGGTAATTAGATGAGGTTAAGTAATTAAGACTTAACTAACCTAACCACGGTAATTAGATGGGGTTAAGTAATCCACACTTAACTAATCTAAACACGGTAAGTCGATGGGGTTAAGTTAAACACTTAACCAATTTAAAACTTGGTAATTCAATAAGGTTAAGTAACCAATACTTAACCAACTTAACGTGATAATTTAATGGGGTTAAGCAACTTATACTTAACCAATTATACATGACGATTTGATGTGGTTAAGTGACCTAAACTTAACCAATCTAACTCGTTAATTGGATGTGGTTAAGTGACCTATACTTAGCCAATCTAACTCGTGAATTTATGGGGGTTAAGTTAACCCATACTTAACCAATATAACGTGAAAACATGATAAGGCTAAGTCATGAATCGCTTGAATACGCTTGACCGATTTGACTCGGTAGTTTGACAAGGTTAAGTTAATTTATATAATTAACCAATCTAAAATGATAATTAGACGAGGTTAAGTTACGGATTGCTTAATATACTTAGCCAACTTGACACCTGGTTTGTAGGGTTAAGTCTTGGACTTGGATACTTAGCCAATTTTGACATGGTTTGTAGACGGGCTAAGTTATGAACTTAAGTGACACTTAACCCATTAGATAAACCCTAATTCGGAGGATTAGGTAAATAACCATAGTTAACAAGGATTATGGAAATAAGGCTAAGTGGTAAACCTTAGTTAAGGGAAACTAAGTAATAATTCTTAGTCAAGGAAATTTGGACCATTTCTTAGATAAATTAGTAACCCGATACGTTAGGTCAACGTTTAAGAATGCGTGTAGGAGCAGGCTATCTGATTTAGATAAAGGCTCCAACGAACTGGGTAACGAAGCAGCAGCTTCGGGGAACGTGAGGATATTCTTGGGATCCCTCTGTGAGCTGCCAGGTCATTATACTAGGCTCACGAGAGGTTGAGGTCTGCGGTAGAAGAACCAAGAATATGCCTTGGTTGCTATGCGAGCGACCTAAAGACTGGGGTGGATAGCAGTGAGTCGACGAATACATAAGGTGCCCGAGATAGCAAGTTCGTCGATCATCTACCATCTTGAGTCAAGCGTGTACGTACGGAAAGGCAGGGAACACCCAACAGACCATAATTGCTATCTAATTATGGGTGAGGTAGGCCGTAGGATGTGGGCTGGCCGGAGTGTAGTTCTCATGCAAGATTTTCTCTTGTGTTGCCTTTCACTAGTTGAGGGAGGGGTCTCGTGGGACCATAGCCACGTGTAGAAAAGCAGACCTTAGTATCTGCATCGGCAGATAAATCTAAAGCTCCCGACCGAGTCCTGTATTTCTTGCTTTGCCCTGTGACAGGACTCGGATGGCACGATGTGATACATGTGCATACAGTTATAGAAAAACGGTTCACGATGAATGCGTGGGAAAAAGGGCGCGGTTGAGGGTTAGCGTAATCCCTAGTGGCCTAGGTGGTTTGACCCAAACCGAAATACGAAAGCGTGCAATAGGTAAGCGTAATCCCTAGTGGAGCTAGGTGGCGTAAGTCCTAGTAGTTCAAATGATGATTCATATGGAAGAGCCTAGCTAGAACAAGGGTGACAGTCCAAACGATTTCAAGGATAATACGACATGAGGAAGCCCGTACGAGGTACGGCAAAAAACTGAACTTATATACATGAAAAGAAACATATGATTTGAGTAACCTATATATGCGATATATTAGGTTGACATGGACCATTACACGACTTTGAGTAAGGGACATTCATGGTTAACACATAACAAGGCTGGGATACTAGTACGGAGGGTGCAGAGCAAATATACATGTTAGAACTAGGAAGAATATACATAATAGATACCGTGGGATGTTAGACGGGGTAGATACCTTGGGATAATGTACTCGATAGAAATCTGACGATGTGATACCTTGACTTATCATAACACCGTAGTTTATCATGATACCTTAGTTTACCTTGCCGCAGTAGTTCAACCGGCTACCCTGGTTTATCTATCTTGTAGTTATCCTTATGTTTACTTTCAGTTTATGCATGTCATGTTACCTTTACCTGTTTTTATACTGGAAGTAGATAGGACTTACTCAGTCTTTTTGACTGACCCGTTTTGTTTCGCCTCTTTTCTTCCGTTTCCCCCCCCCCCCAGGTTTCAGGGAGGAAACAATGCTGTTTAGTTCGGACTTCTTCTGCTTGAAGGTCATCATGGATGGCTTGGACTTCTCTTGGCTATGGCTACTTTACTGTTTTACTTGGGGAATAATTTATTAAAAAGTCTTTATGCTTCTTTACTATTGCAAGACAGGTTTTGATGTACTCTGATGTAAAAGGCTTTAGACCTTATTTATTCATGTTATGAAAGTTTGATTTTACTTCCGCTATTTATATATGTTCTGTCTTGTGATATTTCTGTGCATGTTTACCAATAATGCCCCTCTAAAGCTAGTGCATTCCTTTGCGAGTGACCCTACAGAGGCGGGGTGTTACAACGACCCTCCATGTGCGACCCAAAACTTGCATTTCACCATTCCCACTCCGATTTCCACCAAAACTTCGCCAAACGATAGATTCGACGAAACCAACTTGTCCAATCCATCAAATATGATCAACAATGTGGTATGAATTCACTAACAACATGAAAACAATAGTTTTTACCCAAATCATACACAATCACTCCAAAAACCATAATGAATGAACATATGAACAAAACTAAAAATCTAACTTGCATAATCATATGGAATAACATGGAATCAATGATTTAAACATGCTAAATGAGATCATAAGGTGGTTCATGTGGAAATGAACTGAATATGGCATAGATCTATGATAAGAACATTTAAACATGATGAAAAACATGATCAATAACTCATACACTTCATTGAATCCATGTGAGAGATGTAAACCACTCACCGATTCTCCCAAAAAAGCAAAAATCAAATGAAAATGAATCCGGACAGCAAGAACTTCGCACCAAACACTTTGATCCGATGAATCCTTGCCTCAATTGATGTAGATCTATCCTCCAATGGTGTAGATCTTCAATTTCCCTCCTTGGATTATGATTTTTAATGGTGGAAAGGTGTTAGAGGAAGGAGTACAAGGCCTCCAAATGAGAGAATAGAAAACTAAAACCATTTCCCATATCCCTTACCCCCTATTTATAGTTTCCACCAACCCCCTAATGGGCTTCTCCCAAATCAGCCCATTATGCTCCTAAAATCTGGACATCCAACCGAAAAAACCATAAAACAGCGATTCCTCCCAAACCGCTGAGCCAAATCTTTTATGTAACCACTCTACGGAAAGGCAACCATCAATTCCTTTCCAATGGCACAGGTCTCACCCTCTAATTCGACTTGAGTAAAAAGTTATGCCCTGTACAAGACTGACAGGGGCAAAATGGTCACAAACTAAATCGGTAAAAATTATGGACATGTCTCACATCCCCATAAGCAACATATTAAAAGATGAGAAAGATCCAACCATCAGGGAATAAAATAAAAATATTTTAGGATTTTTCAATATGTAAAATGCGGGCTATTACACAGAGAGTTGGATCAACATCGCTACACTTCAACAACTACATAAAACACAATAAGTAAAAAAGGTATGGTCACGATGGTGTATTTCCAACTTATAAACACGTGAAATAATTATGATTGCCAAAATACCTCATTACGTAACCATAAAGTAAAATGTTGAACGACTTCGACAGTTGTACCTTTGCCTCATGGTTGAAATCTAGTACTTTTCGCATATGAATTATACTTTCTACGGAAAACACATATCAAAATGAATATATAAATTGAATTAAAAAAATGAAATTCGAAACAAATTCATGAACTTACTTCTTCCATTCATTTAATCCATCATACTTATTAAAGACCCATCTACGCACTTGTTCAAACCGCACTTGGGTTAACGTTGTATCTTTAACATTATTTAAAGGTATCTCGCTTGCAAACTCATCATCCTTGTCTAAAAATGCTTCACGCGTATGTTTTTTATTGTCATCACCTTCGTTTTGTATATATTCCATGCGGTAAAGGCTAGCTTCGTGTACGATATATCCTTCTGCAATACACCCTTCAATGTATTTTTGTTGTGCACATATCCTTTATATGTTTTTATTAAGCTGTGAATGTGATCAATTACATATTGTACACGATAGCTATTTATACCTAATAATAATGTACATAACTCAAATTAGTTATTTACCATTCAAAAGGATACATCCATCTAGATCTGACAGGGCCACAAATCAACGCTTGATCGGCTAAATGAAGCATAAGATGGATACTGATATCAAAAAATGCAGGTGGAAAACGTTTTTCAAAAACACACATTGCTTTTACCAAACTAGCCTACTCTTTATAAGGTGTTCCCTGTTTACCACCTTTGAGCCCAAAATGTTAAATAATGGACCAATATGATGAATAACATTTCGTAGTTCCTTATGTTGTACATAAAAATGTTGAAGAAATACTAGAAGCAAATATTTCATTATGGCATGGTAATCACGTGACTTCATATTTCTTAGTTCGGGAGGATTAATGATTACATTGTTGCAGATGTTAGAAGATAATTTGTTAGGTACTTTCAAAATTTTCAATACGATACAAAACCGTATCAATTCTTCTTTACTCAAAGTGAAATTTGTCTTTGGTATGATTATTTATTTGTTTTGGGATCTTCCATCACCCACAGCTTTTGTTTTATACATATGGTTTTCAAATGCTTGTGTGCATTGGTGTCATCTTTGACTTATCTTTATGGTCCATTGTGGTACTGATGAGATGCTCTATGACATTCTTCTCCGTATGCATAACATCAATATTATGTCGAATCGTATTTGCTTTCCAATATGGTAAATCAAAAAAGATAGACCACCTATACCATGCAGAAACATTGTCAACTTCTTCATTGGTTGACTTCTTTCGTTTTCGACCAATTTCTTCTTTGTATTTACCAACTTTCATTTTGATATTCGCCACTTTATTTTCAATTTCAAAACAAGTCAATGGTCGTTTAGGATGACGAAGTTCTTGTTTGTTGTTGAAGTTTGTCTTGTCGCATCGAAACTTGTATCTGTTAGGAAGAAACATTCGATGTCCCATGTAACACATTTTCTTACTTTCAGGAAGATGATAAGAACAAGTGTTTTCCCCACAAACAGGGCATGCAAAGAAATCGTGAGTTGTACATCCTGATAAAGTCCGAAGAGGAGGGTGATAAAGCATTTCCTACAACACCCTAGCTCTCACTGTGAACTCGGATTCATTTAATGAATCATATGTAATGACTCCTTCCCATAACTGATTTAACTTGTTTATCAATGGCTGTAGATAAACATCAATATCCTTCCCAGGTTGTTTTGGCCAAAAATCAAGTGTTAACATTGAAAACTCTCGTTTTGTGCACATAAATGTAGGAAGATTATATGGTACAATAATTACTGGCAAACAACTACAAGGGTTAGAGAGAGATGCATGTGGACAAAAACCATCTGTTACTTTTCCGAGTCTGACATTCCGTCGGTCAACAACAGACATTTGGTCAAAAGAATCCGCGTCTTTCCATTGAGAAGTGTCATATGGATGACGCATTATGGTTGGATCATGTAACACCCCTAAAGGCCCACATCGTGGAAGCCTGTGTGAAGAGGCTACTTATATAGTAGAGCCCATCTCTTACTAACGCCGAGGCCTTTTGAGGAACAAAAGCCCACACCTATACGGTGGCTAAGTTGGGGACAATATCTTGCGCGAACGGAGGTGCAGTGTAACGACCCGGGTTTTCGCAACCTTGGTAATCGACATATAACCTAACGTCGACTATCAAGCATCGAAAATACCGGATAGTCCATAAAAGAAGTTAGAGGATGAGAATAGATAATATAGAAACTTAGAATAGAAGAAGAACATACAACATCAGAGTAAACACGAATCTCACAGCGGAACGAATAAATATATTTCATAACATAACTTTGAAATAAAACAGTATCTGTATACAATACCATTATGAGAGTATAACACTTACAACACAGTGGAAATAACAATAGCTATATAATCATGAAGCCTCCTGCTCCAGCTGTTCAAGTATCTGTAAATCCTGACTACTTGACTGCCCGTACAAAATTGGGCACCTAAGAGTTTAGGGAAAACAAAACAAAATAAACTCTGGGTCAGTCATGTGACTGGTATGAGTTAACTCCATCCATTTGTTTAACTTTTAAAATCCTTTCTAAAGAAATGATAATCGTAAGGCCGATCCACACATAAACACGAATGGTTTTTACCTTACGATAACCCAAAACATTTCTTAGAAATCAATACTCTTCTGATATTATAATAATGTCTAAATCAAATAAATAGCAATTTAGTGAAAACGCTTTCATCTCACGTTCCACATATATTATATACAATCAAACACCGTGGGCGCTTATTGGGTAATGGATTTCCAACTATGACAAGGTATGGAACCACCTTCCGATCAGTGTACTCTAGAAGCGATACACTGGAGTTCAACAAGAACAACTTGCAACTCAGCCACACATGAACGGCCATTCATTTCGCTTGAATGTTCTGAATATATTATCACCTTATGGTCGGTATACCAACATAACTGTTCCCGGGAGATACAGAAGCAAAAGGAGTAACAAATATGAATATTCTCTAGATGGTGAAAATATACCCTAATTGGGTACGACCCACTTAGCCATACTGCCTCCCCGATTTCTGTCATTTCCTAGTTGATGAGGCTTGAGGTCATAACATATCTTTTAACAGATCACCCCTTCATTTACTTTGAATGCCACATCGTCATACCCATCAAATCACAAATTGATTTCCCCAAAAATACCATGGGTATAAGCTAAGAGAAACGAATTCCTCCGCCACCAATGTAAATTCGTTTGAAATGATCAACTTACGCGATCTACCAGATATACTCTGTCAGACATTCGTCCATTCAAGTTGTCCTAGGATTGGACAAACCGAAGGTACTACTCTGTCTTCAATTATCTACATCATATTTGATCCGCAACAGCTAATGCCATACGGAGTGGTTTTTGGATAATATATCTGATCCTGGTCTTTCCGTTTTGACAACGGAAAAATGGTCAAAAACTTTGATAGTCGGTGATTTAACTATCAAAGAAAAACATGCGTGCAAACAACGATATTATTTCCAGATGGAAATTCTATCGATCAATCATCAATCAACATTTATTCATTTCCCCATTTCTCGTTTCCATATATTCATCAAATCCTTATTTTCTAATTTTAGAAAATATACGTTATTAACTTTGGAAAACGTTTCCATTTCTGATTCACGCATCACTATCTTCTCACCTATATCAGTCCCTAACTGCAAACTAGTAAGAGAACAAATTCCCAAGCATAAACCCGAAGGCCGAAATCAACATCAGATCGATAGCCAGAAAGTTGTTTAACATAACTAATCTCCAGTCAGTTTCTAATTTCATTAACTCCCTTTTCAATCCTATTTCAGAACCCAAATTCCTTTATAAATATTTTATTTGAAAAACACTAACTTCAATCCCTTATTCCCATCGAATGTGAATAATATTTCCTTTATTGAATCAAAACAGTTTGATTTCGCAATTTGAAAACACTATCCCTAAATCCAATTTCTTTTTATACTTCTATTTATATAATTTTCTATAAAAACTTATTTTATACTTCTAACACTAAAATCTCATTTAATTCCCTTCAAAAACTAAGTTCAAATTCCATTTGAAATATCGGTGTTAAAACAGGTTTCTACTTCTCTACATAAATCCAGACTTATATATTCCATTTATCAAATGATAAATATTTTATTTAATTTGTAAAACATTATTTATATATTAATCTTCTCCGTTTATCTGTTAAAATAGATTCTATTTAAAATCTACTTTAAATCCTTATCATGTTATACCCGTGTGCAGAGCACATGTCTAAACCTACCTAATGTAAAATTCTCCTTTTATTTCTCTATTTATTCTATAAATATTTCCTTTTCTATTTGTTTTACAAATATTTTCTTTTATATTTGTTTTACCATTATTTTCTTTTATATTTGTTTTACAAATATTTCCCCTTTTAATCCTATTTATTTTCCAAATAAATATCCCTTATAATATCTTATTTATTTTCTAAATAAATATTCCTTTTATAACTCTATTTATTTTCTAAATAAATATTTCTTTTCAATTCTATTTGTTTACAAATATTTCCTTTTATATAAGATCCATTGATTTTATATAAATAATTTATTTTTCAAAATACACTTTGAAAATTCCCTTTTATACATTCCATTATTTCTTATGGTATAAAAAATACCAAATAACAATGATCGATATCATTCAAAACATACATAATCAACAACAGGTTATATATTACATCATATATCACCATATATGAAAAACAGTAAAATAAATGTTGAGGAATCCAGTTGGATCCCTCCAACCTATTTCCCTGCATCCACAGATGTTAATCAATATAATAACATCGATTTCATTTCGATATGAAATATTCTGATAAACAGAATCAATATTTGATTAACGATTTATATATATATCGTTATCCATAATTTCAACCAATACATAAGCAATTCAACCAAACAATCATCATACAGCAGTCAATCAGCATTTATTATTACTAGATTATATTTATAAAAATATAAACTGATAGAGTTAGTGAGTTTTACTCACATTGGACGATCATCGTTAAATAACGATAACTGTCAGTTGATTCAGATAGACAATTTATTTTGCTATAAATTGTGATGAGCTCCAATTCACTCCCAACCACTTCAATTGTGTAGCCACCGTCCATACGATCCCAACGGATCTTATTTCGATGAATTCTGATCACATATGACTCAGATATTTAATTTACAAGTTTTATACTATTTAAATAATTTAAACTTGGATTTTAAATATTAAGTGGGCTCATCATTTACCTAAGGCCCAAACCTATTTCCAAACACTTCAGGCCTGCTCTTACTTCTTCTCCTGCAATCCCGGTTCCTCCAGTAAACAACACGAAACAAAATGGCCATTTCCGATTTACTCAAGCATTCACAACTCCTCCTTCTCATCATCGATTCCAACAAGACCACCACCATGATCCCTCTCTTCACCTCCTCCTCGATTCCGTACCACTCGGATGCAACTCGAGTTCGAGCTCTGCAATCGCATTTCACAGTAACCCGCGTGAGTACTGTACAAACAATCGAACTCCTTTCACACCAAAATCCACGAAAAATGCACACAACGTGCCATTCGATCCCAAAAACTCAGAAATGAACTTCATTTCCCTCTGCTATACTTCAAAACTCTCGAGCACTGTAACCCTAAATCGCAAGACAAAAATCAGTGTCGACCAAACATGATCGAACACCACCGAATGGGTACCAAATCGAAGAGCAAAACAAGAGGATTACAACCATATAAATCTTGGAATTTATAGATTTATATTTGATTTGATTTTTCTTTCTCACGATTTAGGTTTAAAGAGGAAAACAGACGGCCCAAAATTTCGTTGACCAGAAAGAAAGAATAGTTTAGGGTTTAGAGAAGGGAAGTAGCATATTTATAGATGAGAAATATATTATTTTTATTCGAATATTATATTAATTTATAATACAACGCTGTCAATATTTTTTCTTAAAAATCTCTATGATCACATACAATATTCAAATTTGATGAAAATAGACACCCAGTTGTGGTTCGACATTGCAGACCCAATGAAACTGGTTTCGTCGAATTCCGACTTCGTTTGCTCACACATCGTATTTTTAAAGTCAAATAATTAACTGTTTTTCACATTAAATTCCGTACGGCCATATACTGACTTCAAAAATCACGAAAATTGAAATCTAGCAATAATTTAATATTGTGGATCCAACAAAATTAGTTTCGTCGAAAACGAAGGTCGTTTGCAAAACTGGCTATTTTTAAAGCTCTAAATAAACCCATTTAAATATTGATATATTTAAAAATAATTAAATCAAATATAAATAAATTTATATTATTGTATATATTCATATAGAATATCATTAGCTCCAAAATATACATATCTCGATTTATAACTCGATATTCAAATCCACGTTGAATCGATATTCAGTTTATATTGAAAAATTCATTTATAATATAAATAAATCGTTATAAATTATAAACGAATTCCATAGCGACTTTTCAAAAATTAGATTTGATCATTACTCAAAATCTACACGACGAAATCTAGATTTTTCTCTTCCATTATAAAAATATACTTCACCAACTTCGAACGTTTCTTGTTTCACAAAAATCCAACTTAAAACGGATTCTGTATATTCATTTAAAGTTCGAATCGCCAAATTATGAACTGTCGTGCCATTTCGAGCTCGATTATAATTATAATATAATTTGTACATTCTGATGTCGTTTATTAAATATAAACGTTATTATAATTCAACTCTAAATTGAATTAAATATTATGACCAATCTAATTCACAAAATATTGTGAATTCTACTCTTTCTGACTATTTCAGAGTTAAATATATTATTCTATTATTTATATTAATTAAATATTAATGTTATTTAATTTAAACCATTAAAATCTCTAAATCATTATTTAAATAAATAATTAATTAATTATTATACCGTAAAAATACGGGTCATTACATTCTTCCCCCCTTGAAATAATTTCGTCCTCGAAATTGCTAAGGTTGAAAACAAACCCTATTGATTGGTTAGAACTTATCTGTTCACTTCTAAACTTCAGTTTCACTGAACCAATTTAATTCCAATTGAATATTTATTTATTTATTCCTACTAACGAAAATTTTCAAAAATCCTGAAAATTTTCTAACATCTTAATTTTACGGAAAATTTCGCCAGCACCTCCTTTGTACTGGTCAATAGCTCAAACTCCAACTCGCCTCTCTAGACCTTCTTCAACCCAAAAGAAAATCAAACAGCCATGCGGCTTGCCAATTCGGCTCATAAATGTCTCAAACCCATATATAATAAACTTATACCTTTTTGTCGGGCGTATCATTATATCGTTTCCATCTGCTACCAATTTAGCAGATACCAATGCCACCCCAATCAAACTCAAATCACTTTTATCTCCAACACAACCATTCACTTATCCAAGCCAAATATCATTTCAACCTCGAGTTTCATTCTCTATTCCAAACTCTTAACTTGATTATCAAATTACACTTCAAATTCGAATCTCACAAATCCATTTTGTCTCGATATCATTCTAATTCAATTTCAGTTACCACTTTACTGACTTTATTTTAATTCCAATTGGCTTTCCCAAATTTCAATTCAGTTTGGTTTTAACTCAAACAATCTTTCCCTGGGAAGTTTAAATCACTTAGCTTTTCAAAAATCAAATATCTCTTTTTCAGGATTCAAAACAACTTGCTTTCCACAAAACAATTCAAAAACAAAATCTTTGGTAGTAATTCGTCACTTACAACTCAAAAATGAACACCGATGATGGTCGACTTCATCATCGGGATTTATTTTCCATCCATCGAAGTGAGTTCAATACTATATCACTTTCAAAGCCATTTCTAAACACTCCCACATTGAAATACATTTCAAAATATCATTCACAATGCCTGAAATTTCCATATATTTAATCCAGATCCATTTACAACCACTTCTCCAACTTTTAATTCCAATTCTGATTTTAATTTCAGATTCAATTCATTTCGTAACACTTATACGAATTTTATTTGGTTATATATATATAACCATTTAATTTATAATCTTACTCGATTATATTAAATAACACATCCAATATACTATAATCTTTCCAATATATACTTTTCTTTAAATCAAAATATAATTTGGGTAAATTATGTCATTTACCCTCTTTAAAACATACTATGTCGGTTTATCGTATTCAAGTGTTTAGTAACCCTTATCGATACGGTGGATCAAACTGATCGACCAGAATTCACAAACTACTCAACCAATGAATCTCCATAATATAAAATTATTTTTATACAATCTACAAATACGTTCACTCATATATATACACTCAAACTCAATCTAGGGTATTGCTAACCCCATCTCTACTAAGTCATGCCACAAAGCCAAGGTAATTCACTTAACCTTAAGCTCTGATACCACTGTAACGACCTGGGTTTTCACGACCTTGGTAATCGACATATAACCTAACGTCGAATATCAAGCATCGGAAATACCGGATAGTCCATGAAAGAAGTTAGAGGGTGAGAATGGATAAGATAGAAACTTAGAATAGAAGAAGAAGAAGAACATACAACATAAGAGTAAACACGAATCTCACAGTGAGACGAATAAATATATTTCATAACATAACTTTGAAATAAAACAATATCTGTATACAATACCATTATTAGAGTATAACACTTACAACACAGCGGAAATAACAATAGCTATATAATCCTGAAGCCTCCTGCTCCAGCTCTTCAAGTATATGTAAATCCTGACTACTTGAAAGCCTGTACAAAATTGGGCCCCCAAGAGTTTAGGGAAAACAAAACAAAATAAACTCTGGGTCAGTCATGTGACTGGTGTGAGTAAACTCCAACCATTTGTTTAACTTTTAAAATCCTTTATAAAGAAATGATAATCGTCAGACCGATCCACACATAAACACGGATGGTTTTTACCTTACGATAACCCAAAACATTTCTTAGAAATCAATACTCTTCTGATATTATAATAATGTCTAAATCAAATAAATAGCAATCTAGTGGAAACGCTTTCATCTCACGTTCCACATATATTATATACAATCAAACACCGCGGGCGCTTATTGGGTAATGGATTTCCAACTATGACAATGTATGGAACCACCTTCCGATCAGTGTACTCTAGAAGTGATACACTGGAGTTCAACAAGAACATCTTGCAACTCGACCACACATGACCGGCCATTCATTTTGTTTGAATGTTCCGAATATATTATCACCTTATTGTTGGTATACCAACATAACCATTCCCGGGAGATACAAAAGCGAAAGAAGTAACAAATATGAATATTCTCTAGATGGTGACAATATACCCTAATTGGTGCGGCCCACTTGGCCATGCTGCCTGCCCGATTTCTGTCATTTCCTAGTTGATGAGGCTTGAGGTCATAGCGTATCTTTTAACAGATCACCCCTTCATTTACTTTGAATGCCACATCATCATACCCGTCAAATCATAAATTGATTTCCCCAAAAATACCACGGGTATAAGCTAAGAGAAACAAATTCCTCCGCCACCAACATAAATACATTTGAAATGATCAACTTATGCGATCTACCAGATATACTCTGTCAGACATTCGTCCATTCAAGTTGTCCTAGGATTGGACAAACCGAAGGTACTACTCTGTCTTCAATTATCTTCATCATATTTGATTCGCAACAGCTAATGCCATAAGGAGTGGTTTTCAGATAATATATCTGCTCCCGGTCTCTCCGTGTTGACAACGGAGGTCAAAAACTTTGATAGTCGGTGATTTAACTATCAAAGATAAACATGTGTGCAAACAACGATATTATTTCCAGATGGAAATTCTATCGATCAATCATCAATCAAAATTAATTCATTTCCCCACTTCTCGTTTCCATATATTCATCAAATCCTTATTTTCTAATTTTAGAAAGTATACGTTATTAACTTTAGAAAACGTTTCCATTTCTGATTCACGCATCACTATCTTCTCACCTATTTCAGTCCCTAACTGCAAACTACTAAGAGAACAACTTCCCAAGTATAAACCCCGAAGGTCGAAACCAACATCAGATCGATACCCAGAAAGTTGTTCAACATAACTAATCTCCAGTCAGTTTCTAATTTCATTAACTCCCTTTTCAATCCTATTTCAGAACCCAAATTCCTTTATAAATATTTTATTTGAAAAATACTTACTTCAATCCCTTATTCACATCGAATGTGAATACTATTTCTTTTATTGAATCAAAACAGTTTGATTTCCCAATTTAAAAATACTATCACTAAATCCAATTTTTTTATACTTCTATTTATATAATTTTCTATAAAAACTTAATTTATACTTCTAACACTAAAATCTCATTTAATTCCCATTAAAAACTAAGTTCAAATTCCATTTGAAATATCGGTGTTAAAACAGGTTTCTACTTCTCTACATAAATCCAGACTTATATATTCCATTTATCAAATGATAAATATTTTATTTAATTTATAAAACATTATTTATAAATTAATCTTCTCCGTTTATCTGTTAAAACAGAATCTACTTTAAATCCTTATCATGTTATACCCGTGCGCGGAGCACGGGTCTAAACCTTCCTAATGTAAAATTCTCCTTTTATTTCCCTATTTATTCTATAAATATTTCCTTTTCTATTTGTTTTACAAATATTTTCTTTTATATTTGTTTTACCATTATTTTCTTTTATATTTGTTTTACAAATATTTCCCTTTTTAATCCTATTTATTTTCCAAATAAATATCCCTTATAATATCTTATTTATTTTCTAAATAAATATTCCTTTTATAACTCTATTTATTTTCTAAATAAATATTTATTTTCAATTCTATTTGTTTACAAATATTTCCTTTTATATAAGATCCATTGATTTTATATAAATAATTTATTTTTCAAAATACACTTTGAAAATTCCCTTTTATACAATCTAGTATTTCTTATGGTATTCAAAATGCCAAATAACAATGATCGATATCATTCAAAACACACATAATCACCAACAGATTATATATCACATCATATATCACCATATATGAAAAACTGTAAAATAAATGTTGAGGAATCCAGTTGGATCCCTCTAACCTGTTTCCCTGAATCCACAGATGTTAAACAATATAATAACATCGATTTCATTAGGATATGAAATATTCTGATAAACAGAATCAATATTTGATTAACGATTTATATATATATCGTTATCCATAATTTCAACCAATACATAAGCAATTCAACCAAACAATCATCACACAGCAGTCAATCTGCATTTATCATTACTAGATTATATTTATAAAAATATAAACCGATAGAGTTAGTGAGTTTTACTCGCATTGGACGATCACCGTTAGATAACGATAACTGTCAGTTGATTTAGACAAACAATTTAATTTGTTATAAATTGTGACGAGCTCCAATTCACTCCCTACCAGTTCCATTGTGTAGCCACCGTCCATACGATCCCAACGGATCTTGTTTCGTTGAATTCTGATCACATATGACTAAGATATTTAATTTACAAGTTTTATACTATTTAAATAATTTAAACTTGGATTTTAATGTTAAGTGGGCTCATCATTTACCTAAGGCCCAAACCTATTTCCAAACACTTCAGGCCCGCTCTTACTTCTTCTCCTACAATCCCGGTTCCTCCAGTAAACAACACGAAACAATATGGCCATTTCTGATTTACTCAAGCGTTCACAACTCCTCCTTTTCATCATCGATTCCAACGAGACCACCACCATGATCCCTCTCTTCACCTCCTCCTCAATTCCATACCACTCGGATACAACTCGAGCTCGAGCTCTGCAATCGCGTTTCACAGTAACCCGCGTGAGTACTGTACAAACAATCGAACTCCTTTCACACCAAAATCCGTGAAAAATGCACGCAATGTACCATTCGATCCTAGAAACTCAGAAATGAACTTCATTTCCCTCCGCGATACTTCAAAACTCTCGAACATTGTAAACCTAAATCGCAAGACAAAAATCAGGGTCGACCAAACATGATCGAACACCACCGAATGGGTACCAAATCGAAGAGCAAAACAAGTGGGTTACAACAATATAAATCTTGGAATTTATAGATTTATATTTGATTTGATTTTTCTTTCTTACTATTTAGGTTTAAAAAGGAAAACTGACGGCCCAAAATTTCATTGACCAGAAAGAAAGAATAGTTTAGGGTTTAGAGAAGGGTAGTAGCATATTTATAGAAGAGAAATATTATTTTTATTCGAATATTATATTAATTTATAATACAACGCTGTCAATATTTTTTCTTAAAAATCTCTATGATCAAATACCATATTCAAATTTGATGAAAATAGACACGCAACTATGGTTCGACATTGCGGACCCAACGAAACTGGTTTCGTCGGATTCCGACTTCGTTTCCTCGCACAATGTATTTTTAAAGTCAAATAATTGACTGTTTTTCACATTAAAATTCCATACGGCCACATACTGACTTCAAAAATCACGAAAATTGAAATCTAGCAATAATTTAATATTTCGGATCCAATAAAATTAGTTTCATCGAAAACGAAGGTCGTTTGCAAAACTGGCTATTTTTAAAGCTTTAAATAAACCCATTTAAATATTAATATATTTCAAAATAATTAAATCAAATACAAATAAATTTATATTATCGTATATATTCATATAGAATATCATTAGCTCCAAAATATACATATCTCGATTTATAACTCGATATTCAAATCCCCATTTAATCAATATTCAGTTTATATTGAAAAATTCATTTATAATATAAATAAATCAATGTAAATTATAAAGGAATTCCATAGCGACTTTTCAAAAATTTGATTTGATCATAACTAAAAATCTACATAACGAAATCTCGATTTTTCTCTTCCATTAGAAAAATATATTTCACCAGCTTCGAACGTTTCTTGTTTCACAGAAATCCGACTTAAAACGTATTCTGTATATTCATTTAAAGTTCGGATCGCCAAATTACGAACTGCCACGCCATTTCGACTCGATTATAATTATAAAATAATTTATACGTTCTGATGTCGTTTATTAAATATAAACGTTATTATAATTCAACTCTAAATTGAATTAAATATTATGACCAATCTAATTCACAAAATATTGTGAATTCTACTCTTTCTGACAATTTCAGAATTAAACATATTATTCTATTATTTATATTAATTAAATATTCAATGTTATTTAATTAACCATTAAAATCTCTAAATCATTATTTAAATAATTAAATTAATTAACTATTATATCGTAAAAATACGGGACATTACATGCGGGCTGTTACAGTGGTATCAGAGCCAATACCCCGCCGGAATTGTGGCTCCTGTGTTGACCACAACGCCTAGGTGAGGTGTTTGTAAGCAAACGGGGACGTTGGGCTCTGTAGGAGGCGAGAATGTAACACCCCTAAAGTCCCACATCGTGGAAGCCTGTGTGAAGTGGGTACTTATATAGTAGAGCCCATCTCTTACTAACGCCGAGGCCTTCTGAGGAACAAAACCCCACACCTATACGGTGGCTAAGTTGGGGACAATATCTTGCGCGAATGGAGGTGCGGGCTGTTACTGATCAAACTTGGTATGACCAAGCCAGGTCATCGCTTCTGATATCCATGGTACATTATACAGTCTCTTCAATCTAGAAATTAAAGAAAAATGTCTTAATGTCTTTCAGGTTGCTTTGGTGCATTTTCTCTCTTCATTGAATGATGTCATATATCTTGGTTCGTCGCAATTTGCACAAGAAATTCTGTTTGCGTCATCTTTTAGTAAAACATGAAATCATTAATGCATGCATCATAAGTTTTGTAATTCATCCCAATTTGCTTAATGAACTTCTTCACGTCGGAGTACTTTGTCGGCAACGCCTTACCTTCGGGGAGTAACTCCTTTATTAATTCGAGGAGTGCAGTCACACCATTATTTGAAAAGATGTATTGGGTCTTCAAGCTATTTAGTTTCACAATGGCATACAACTTCATAATCCCTTTTGAACAAAAGGATACAGTGGCTCTTCTACGCTACCAAAAAGTGATTTATACTTCTTACTTTCATTGGCCTGCCAATTGCCATCACTCGTAGACTGCTCTCCAATATAAGCATATTAGCATGATCAAACAATGGATTTTTAGGTTGAAAATAATGAAATCTATCTGCATCATTGACTAGATCTTCCATCCTAATATGTTCACACTTGTTAGTACTTATGGCGTGACTAACTAGTTGTTCTTTATCCATCTCCGCCCTTTTTCCCATGAAAATACCACACGGTATATGATTGGATAAAACCCATCTAAGCAAGTGAAAATGAAAGTCATCTATATTTTTGCATCGAGTGTAAGGATATAAATACACTCCTTTCTTACCACCGTTTTCTACAATAAAACTAATAAACTTCTTCACCCCGCCGATATAATAC
The DNA here is from genome assembly GCA_030737875.1 of Allium sativum. Lineage (NCBI taxonomy): Eukaryota > Viridiplantae > Streptophyta > Magnoliopsida > Asparagales > Amaryllidaceae > Allium > Allium sativum. The sequence goes on from CM060913.1 coordinate 315,391,712, forward strand.
GTAGATCTTTGATCAGATTCATTTATCCCCTTTTTGGCTATACTGAAAGACATATCGCTCTCCTATATCATATACAATAGAACATGAGACATAAATATAATATATTTGTGATGTAATCAACTTAAAAATGACAAGAAATTTTTAACCATGTTGTAAATCGAATTTTTGATGATGTCTTATTTTCAAATAAACATTATATTAATTTCTTAATTTAGCCAAATGCAATTTTGAAAGAATTAAATTTCTCACAACACTGGAAAATGGTATTTCTAACAGTTATTACCATTATAAATGTACTTTGTAACAGATAATTACTACAACATACATGACAAACTTTGTCATAAATATTGTAATGGTTATAACCAAGATATAGTGTGTATATTGTAAAAAGTTATAACTGTTACAAAAATATGATTCTGTAACACTTATGACCGTTGGTAAGCCAAAATTTATAGCATTTATAACCATTGTAATAAATCCTTTTATAATGCAAATTACTGTGACAAATATGAAATAACTAACAGTTGTTACTGTTAGTATGTAAAACTTACTGTTTAATACAATAAATTTAATAACAGTTATAATTGTTACAAACTTGAATATTGCATCAGGCATGTAGTAGGTAATCCTTTTAAACAAGTAACAATCAAAATATGCTCCAACTAATTTCATAAAGCATATACAAATAGGAATATACAACATATAATATAACAATATTCCTAAGCAATTATAATAACATATCACAATTTGTATCCTAAACCAAATTCCATTTCATCAAACTACCACAATTTAACATACAACCATTCATCATCCTTAACCAATACCAAACAACATCCAAGTATCACAATTTAACATACAACCATTAGACAAAATGCAGACGACAAACAGATCAAATTACAATCCCACATTCGACAAGATCAGATAGTGTATGCATACCATTTTAGGATGCGTCAAAATTGATGCTTATAGATCTAGAACTTTATATTGCATCTCCATTCTCCATTCCCTATCCTCATTCTCTTTATGTCGCAGCTTCTATTAAAGTATGTATGTTCAGAAAACATGCGCAAATTAAAAAGGAAAAAGGAAAAAACACAAAGAAGGAAAAATACTAGCTAGGCTCACAGGCTTCGTTCTGAAATTGAGCCCTATTTTGACATTGAGGCAGGCACGGTTCGTTGAGCACTTGAGATGTAGCTTTTAAATTGAGTCAAGCTTAGTTTGTACAAAATGGAGCCAGACTCGGTTTCAAAACTCAACTCTTGAGGCTTAATTTTAAAACTGAGCTAGAATCAGTTTTGAAACTCGCTCGGTTTGAATGAAACCGAGCTAGCTCTGTTTGAACTAGACCGAACCAGGTTAAGTTTCCCCAGACCGAGTCAGGTAGATGAGGCATACTTTCCTCGGACTAAGTGAATGGTAATAATATGTGAACCATTAAACGGAAACACCATTTCTTTTGTCAACGTGGGGGGCATCAGTAAAAAAATGAAAAATAAAATTACCTCATTAAAAATTATTTTGAAATCAGTATGTTTTAACAAACATCGTTAGCATCTCTTACCTATACAATATTTTAAAAAAGTTTCCAATGCCTACATTGTGTGCTTCTTTCCATTTCACGTGAAGAGAGTATGCTACATCTCAATAGAGTTCCTACATCTAGGTTGCCACTATTGATGCTCCTCCTTGGTTTGTCAGCCTTTGCAATGTGTTTGGACATTATCGAGGCCTGCTCTTGAATGATGCTCCTTACTTCCATAAGATGAGCTTCAAGTTCAAGCTTCCTCTCAGTCACCTCAGATAATATATCTTGATGAGTTTACTCTCTCATCATACATGCTCCAATATTTAGGGCCCGACTTCATGACAAATCACGCATGACTATACACCCATGCTTGCATTTAAAATGTGCCAACATATACATGACTAATGTGTATATTTTTCTCCTAAAACAAGTGTTGTATTGCTTTGCATGAAAAGGGAAAGAAGAGTAGGGAAGAAAATATGTGAGAAATGTTTTGTGAATTAACTTATCATTGCATAAAACTTGCCCATGCGTGTTTTTGTTTTGAATAAAATAAAAAATGGAATATGTGATATTTGAGAAGTGTTAACCAGCATTTTGGTACAGTTACTAGAAGCAAACTAGGCCCATATGACTTGGGTCATCGCGTGGTTCAACGGCTCAAAAGTATTGCCAACATATTCGAGAATCAAGCCAGGACAGTGTCGCAAAAGAACGGTCATCACATCTCGTCAAACTTCTCTTGAACAATACAAGTCACGAATCAAGTGTACGCACTCAGAAGTATGTGGTTGGACCTGGCAGATCAAGGCTCAAACACTGGAAGACTCGATTTCGATCGCTAGCAGAATTTTGTATCCCTCAGATACGAAATTAACTAACATTGAAGATCGCTCGCCCGGCACGCGTCGATCACTTCCGAAAGCTTGCGCAAAACATACTGATCAACTCCAAAACATTGCTCCGACAACTCTAAAACTTTGCATCCCTTAAAGTATGGACCATCACGTGCCAATCCACCTGAAATGCCTGATCACATCACGTCGCACACCACCAGAAACTCGTGCCAAAACATAGAAACTTTGTATCCCAACTAGGGATACATATTTCATATCCCCATCAAGGATACAGAATTCATATCCCCACACGGGGTACAAATTTTTGTATCCCTACCAAGGTTATGAAATTCGTATCCTCGCTTGGCGTACAAAATTTCATATCCCCACCAAGGATATGAAATTCATATCCCCGCATGGGATACGAAATTTCGTATCCACACACGGGATACAAGATTTCGTCTACCAACTCTGGATACGAAATTCGTATCCAAACTCGGGATACAAAATTTGTATCCCAACAAGGATACAAATTTTTGTATCCCCTTTGGGATGTGAAATGATCAGGTTTTCCCTGGAAAAGGTGTCGCCGTGTTGATCACGCCGAATTCATTTCGCGCATTGTGTTTGGGAGTGGATTAGACTTGTTATGGCAAGTGATCTGGCATACGTCGATCACCTGAAAATAATGATCGACACATGCCGATCACCTTTTTTTGGCTAATAAACCCACCCCATTTTATCCCTTTTCCCACTTCTGTTTTACCTACTCCCGTATCTTACCTACTCCCACCTACTTCACTTCCTATAAATACCCCCTACCCCTCTCTTTACAAGGGTTGGCATTTGCTTGGACTGAGACCTTGCACACTACGCCACAGATTGCATATTGAAACACCAAAGAAGTGATGTAGGAAGTGCCAAAAAATGTTGCTATAGGTCAAAAATTATCTGTGGCAACACTTTCTTAGTGTTGCGTTTTGCTACATTGCCTTAAAGTCAAAGGCTACATCTTTGCGACCCTAAGGTAACATCGGTAGAGGTGTTGGCACCGGTACTAAACTTACAAAAATATGGGGCCCACTAAAATCTGCATCCCGGTTTACAGAATCCTGTTGTGCCACTAAAATCTATAGCCGGGTTCACGGAATCCTGTTGTGGGTCCAACATGCATTAACCTATGGCAACACTTTTACCATCCAATGAAAACACTATATCATAGCTACGGCAACATTTAACATCATATACCGCAACATTATATCATAGCTATGGCAACATCACATAACATACTACAACATAACAGAAATTAACATCACACACTAAAATTAATAAAAAACTTTTCATTTCAATTAGTTAACTAGTAACAAAAGTAATACTTAGTCAACTACAAAATAACAAAACATAGACAATAAATTCAGTTTTAATGAGTACTTACAAACACAGCCCGTACTAAATTCATGTTTACATCAAACTAAAACAGTTTCAAAATATAGCGCGAGCCTCCAGAGCGTTCAGTGCCTCAACTGCCTCCAATACCTCTGGTGCCTTTGGTAATAAGTTCTTGAACAACTTCATCACTGCCTCCTTCACCTGCAAAATAAAGCAGTTTCAAAAGTCATGCATTTCAGCAAATCCTTTAGTACAACTAATGCATTTCAGCACAACCAAATTCATGTGTGCCTCGGTTACAAACTGATGCAACCTCGTTTACAATGCAACACAAAATGAGAGGCATGCATGCCTCAGTTGCACTTCAGCACAAGCTATGTCCATAGTATAACTGAGTTGCATTTCAGCACAAAGACATTTCAGCACAATCTATGGCCTGCATACCTCGGTTGCATAACTGGCTGATTGAAGAGACATGCTAAGACTCGTTCAAGTACAAACTCAACCATTGTTTCAGTTACGAACTGACACGATCATTACTGATTGAAGAGAAAATAAAATTCTTAAAATTCTGTGGTTCATTACTGAAGCATATTCTTATACACGATCAGTTACATTTTCACATTTCCTAAAACTTATATGAAGCCATGATCATCACATTACGCCATAGCAAGCAACAAAACACTTAACAAAATAATGTAAGAATTAGACCGATGCTTCAGCAAACAGAAGTTGTAAGAATTCTATAGTTCATTTTAACTGTAATTCATTACTAGCAAACTATAAAAATAAGTAAAAATACATACCAATTATGTGTGTCTATATACGAGCTATGCCATTGCGTTCTTCTCAGAATTTTGCTTAAGATAGACTTTGAATATGCGTAAAACGGACATCGTATGAAGAAGATATTAAGGCTTGAAGTTTAGATACAAATAAGTCATTTAAATATAAATAAAAAAAATCCTGAATTTGAAATCAACGACACGGGGAAGGGGAAAAATCAACCCGTTAGGGGTCGACCCCATTCCCCATAGGTCTCGACCCATGGGTCAACCGCATAACGGGGTTGTCGACCCGGAGGTCGACCCCACCGAGATCTGGGCAGATTCCTTCCCTGCATCTGGACACAGTTCTGAGCGAGATTCGTTGACCATGGACTATAAATAGGACCTCATTCTCATTGTTTTATTCACCAAAAAAAATGGAGACAATGAGGTGTTGCCCCAGCTTAGTTTAAACTAGCCTATTCTTCTTCAACAACGATTTATACAAATTCAAGAATCTCAGCTACAACATCTACAGTCAATTCTCTGTTCTTTTGATCCAGTCACTAGTTAATGCTAATTTTAGATATAAACAATTAATAATAATCTTGAAATTTTTATAAGTTGGATCTAGACTTGTGCCTGTTAGTAACCTGAATCATAACTAAACAGATCTGCCATTACTTGTACACCTGATTTACTGTTTAGTTCCCATATGCCTATTCATGACGTCCATATTCTGTCTCTATGCCTGATAGTATCACTGTATGCCTATTCTATTAGCTGGCCTAATCATGTCATCATATGTCTATTCTGTTAGTATGGCCAATTCTATCATCTTATACCTGTTTTGTTATTATGCATGTTCTTGTTCTCCTCTCTTTCTCCTCCCTTTTTATTATTGTAGCCAAGCTACCTTGGAGCCTAAGCCTATCGCTGAAACATGCGAGCGCACGAAATTGGAAATGATGGGGAATGTAATTTGGGCCAAAACTTACATTAAAACATGATTTGGATTTGGGCATAATTTATACCATGATCTAAAGCTTTAATTTGGGGGCATAACTCGTATTGTGAATCAAACTGGGATCTGGGGCCCAATCTTGGATGAACGTGAAAATTGGTTAATAATGAACGTGCCTAGATTTAGAGTAATTAGAAACTATAACCGCATTTTGACACGAGGTTAGAATACCCTTGTGGTAGAAGTTTGCCCGGATCCGCCCGGCAAATCCAACGTCCACAAGTGGTTAATCTAATGTGAGGGTCAATTGCATAAATGTACAAGTAACGGTGCTAAGACATGAGGTTAAGTTTGACTTGTGGTAGAAGACTGCCCAGAACCGCCCAGCATATTGAACATCCACAAGTAGTGGACTTAATGTGAGCGGTCAAGTCAGTTAACAGCCACAAATGGATAACTTGTTAATCTGTAATGCTTAACCTATTTAAATATATGGGTGGTTACATGAACCTGTTTAAATTGATAAGGGGTTAAGTAAACTTGCTTGAATAACTGGGGGTTAAGTTAATCTTGTTAAATCTGTGGGGGCGGGTTATATATATATATATATATATATATATATATATATATATATATATATATACACACACACGCACACACACACCCGACAAACTTAACCTATTTTACATGTGAGGGTTATGTAAACTGTAGGTATAACTTGATAAAATCCTAGTAGTGGGGGATGCAAGCCTAAGAGGGAAGCTTGTATCATCTGTTGTGTGGGATTCGTCTCGGTCAATAACCCATATTTGTATCAAACGAGTACTCCGAACTAGGTCCTGGTCGGGGCATGCTTAATGAGCTTATTATAAGAGGTCACTTGAGGTAAGGGTGTTGACAGCGCGTTCAACCGGAGTCATGTGCGTGCATGGGTCAGCTTGCTCGGGAAACTAAGATGTTGTGACATCAGTAGATATAGTTGTGCATCTTGGAAATAACGGGGTTGCCACTTTAGGCAGTGATACAACCTACTGTGGGGCCAGAACGGGTATCTACGAAGTAGGCAGCAGATCGATTGGGGGTAGTAATTATGGTACATCTTGTCTTGCATGTTGGGGAGCCTTTTATTATTGTTGGGGTAACACCTGTCATTCCTGTTGGGCTACCTGTTATTCTTGTTGGGGTAAAACCTGTTACTAGAAGTACACCTAAGTCTACCATCTTGTTCTAGTTGGGATCGTCTTGTTCTTGTTATACCAGTATTGGTGCAGAGAAAAGTATTTAAGAAGCGCAATATTTATTTTTCGTCATGTTATTCTGTTTATCTTGCTCAGTCTGTTATATCTGTCCTATGATACTGTTATCTCTTTCATCCAGTTTCTATGCCTGTCATGATGCTTTTACTTATTTATATGCTAAAAGTAACTAGACTTGCCAGAATTTATGTCTAACCCAATTTGTTTCCTCTTCTCTCCCTTTTGTTTCTACCCAGGTTCTCAGGATGGGAATACTAAGGCTTGATTTGGATTCTCTCTTTCATTCTGCTTGGAGCTGCTTAGATGTACCGCTTTAATTTCCTGTCTTCTATGATATAGCTATATTTATGGGGAATAATGCTTCTTTTATTACTGTACTATGATGATGTTAGTACAAGACAGAAGTTTCAAGTCGATGTAATGGGTTTTCTGTATTTCAGACTTATGATGTAACTATGTTTTGGACCACGATGTTTTCTGTTTAATAAAGTTTTAAATTCCGCTGTTATTTTATATCCGTCTTGTAAGGTTTCCGTTTCTTTTTATCGATAACGCTTCACGAAACTTAATGCATTCAGATAAAGAGTGAAATTAATGATGTGGGGTGTCACGTTTGGTATCAGATCTGAACGATACCAGATCGGATAAAAGATTCTGAAAATTATTTTCGAAAATGTTTTAAAAGAAAGAATTTTCACGAGAAAAGTCTATTTTGAAAGACATATTCCCCAAAGCCATATGGAATATCTTTCGATTCTCTAGTTGAGTCCCTTTTCCTTTTCTTTTCAGCATGTCTGGGGAACCGATTCTTCCCGAAGGGTCTCCTTATTGCGGCATGGTTCCGTAGGCATGTCAAAACTACGACACATGTTGAAGGGCAAGGAAGTGCCTAACCTCCATCTGTAGCCATAGTAGTTTCACCTGCGGCTAATTTTCTCTCAAGCTTAGAAAGGATTTCCTTGCGATGGATGCAGCTTTCGAGAGACTTGTTAGCATGTTACACAAGGATGGTAAAAAGGAGAATAAAGGAGTTAGGGCTAAGGAGCACAGCCGAAGGATGAGAAAAATGGTGACCCAGGAAGGGAACATAGATGAAAGATGGAAATCCTAATAAAGTTCAAATAAATGCAAGAAGAAATGTCATGATCACTTGGGTCATTTGGTCAAGCAATAGAAGGAATAACGCTTGTTTCAACTGTAGTAAAGTTGGACACCTTATTAAGGATTGCCCGAAGAAGCAAGGACAGGCCATAAGGCAGGATCTTTTGGAGGGCATGTGCATGCTCTCATGGCCGGTGCACCAGATAGAGGTAGGAAAGTTTCCATTGAGGGTTTGATTTCTCTTTCTAATCATCCTATTAGAACTCTTTTTGATTCTGGCGCTTCGCATTCTTTTACATCTGATTCTGTGGTTGAGTATCTGAACCTTAATACTATTATGGTTTTGGATCCCGTTGTTGTCTCAAACCTCATTGGAGGTATGACTCATTTGTCTATGATTTGTCGGGGTTTGGGAATATCTGTGTTGGGCGTCGAGTTTGAGTGCGACGCTTATGTGCTTAGTTCCATGGGTTGTGGTTTGATTCTAGGGATGGACCATTCTGGATTGTGAGAGGATGGTCGTTAGACTTTTGACTTGCCATGGGAAGACCTTCGAGATTTCTTGTGACCCTAAGAGGTCTTTCATGCTTAGTTTTCTAGAGTCTCTTGATGCATCTATCAATGATTTAAGATCTGTACCAGTAGTCTGTGAGTTTCCTAATGTTTTTAAGGAGGTTCAGGGCTTAACTCCATGGTGCGAGATTGATTTTCGTATATACCTGGTAGACAATGCAAAGCTAGTTGCATTGCCTATGCGCCATGTCGCTCTAAGAGAAAGGAGGGAGCTCATCAAGAAAGTAGGAAAGCTACTTGAGAAAGGGTTTATTAGGCGAAGCATATCTGAATGGGATGCTCGAGTAGTATTCGCAACTAAGGCGGATGGTTCACTTCGCTTATGCGTGGATTACAGGGAGTTGAATAAGCTCACTAAGAAAAATAGGCACCGACTTCCGAGGATCTATTTGACTAGCTTGTTGGTGCATCAGTTTTCTCCCAGTTGGACTTGGCTACATGGTTTCATCAGTTGAGGGTGGTCGAAGACAGTATAGACAAGACCGCTTTTAGAACTCCAGATGATTTCTTCGAGTTGCTCATCATGCCTTTTGGGTTGACGAATGCACCTGCCTATTTTGTTGATCTGATGAGTAAGGTGTTTTAGGACTTTCTAAATAAGTTCGTATGGTCTTTGTTGATGACATCTTGATTTTCTCGAAGAGCGAGGAAGAGCATGCCCTACATTTAAGGGAAGTTTTGAAAACTCTCCGCGCGCACTAGCGTAAGGAGAAATTCTCCAATGTCATTTTTGGAGAAAGGAAGTGAGATTTCTAGGGCATGTGGTCTCTAAGGATAGGATAACAGTAGATCCCGCGAAAGTAGTTGCAGTTCAAAATTCGAAGATACCCAAGAACGCGACAGAGGTAAGGAGTTTTCTTGGTTTAGCGGGCTATTGTATAAAGCTCATTAAGGAATTCGCAAAGATATCAGCCCCACTCACCAGACTGATGAAGAAGAATCTTACATTTTCCGGGAGTATAGACTGTGAGGAAGCTTTCTAACGATTGAAGAGGGCTCTGACAACAGCCCTAGTCTTGATTTTGTCGGATTGGAACAAGGTGTTCACAGTATAGAATAATGCTTGCGGTACAGGGCCTGGTGCGGTTCTGATGCAAGAGGGAAGGGTAGTATGTTATAGAGGTAGACAGTTTAGTGTTCATGAGACAAACTACCCTACCCATGACTTGGAGTTAGCTGCCATCGTATTCGCGCTTAAGACTTGGCGCCATTATCTACTTAGAGAGAAGTTTGAATTGTACACCGATCATAAATCTCTCAAGTATTTGTTCTCACAGAAGGATCTGAATTTGAGGCAACAAAGATGGATGGAGTTCCTGACATCTTATGACTTTGAGATTGCTTATACCCCTGACAAGGGTAATGTGGTTGCGGATGCACTAAGTAGGCAGAGGATGACCTTGGGTCCTCTATTTGTGGAGAGGTAAAGCTTGGAATACATATCTACTTTTGATTTTAGTCCTCCACCGAGTTTAGACCTGGTTTATTGGCATCATTAGAGGTGCGACCTACTATGTTGGATCAGATGGTAACTTCGCAGCGAGAGGACCCACAAATAGAGGATATCTTGGATAGGCTCAGAAGAGGGGAGATTTCTAGTCACCTTAGTTGATATTCCATGGATTATAGGGGATGGCTGCGACGAGATGGATGTCTTTGTGTTCCACGGTTTAGGAGTTTGTTGAAGACAGTCCTTGAGGAAGCCCATAATTCTAGGATGACTATTCATCCAGGCGAGGATAAGATGTATAGAGCTATGAAGAGGGTTTTCTTTTGGGCCGGGATGAAGAAAGATGTAGCGGAGTTTGTTTCTCGATGCATGATCTGCCAGCAAGTTAAGGCTGAGAAAAAGAAGCCTGGTGGTTTACTTCATCCTTTGGAGGTTCCACAATGGAAATGGGAGAGTGTCTCTATGGATTTCGTTGATGATTTGCCTAGATCGAGGAAAGGCAACACCAGTATTTGGGTTATAGTTGATAGGCTTACTAAGAGCACTCATTTCATTCCAGTTAAGAGTAAGAGGATGACATTCATGGTTGGCAGTAGTTTACCTTCGTGAGATAGTCCGTCTACATGGAGTACCTTCCAGTATCGTGAGTTATCGTGACCCCATTTTCACCAGTGAGTTTTGGAGAAGCTTACAAGGGGGATTAGGTAAACAGTTGTGTTTGAGCACCGCCCATCACCCTCAGACCAATGGGAAGACGGAGTCGGTGAATAGAGTTCCTGAGGATCTTTTAAGACGGTGTATCCTAGACTTTGGAGGGACTTGGGAAGAGCATCTTCCTTTGGTAGAATTCTCCTACAACAACAGTTATCAGGCTAGTATTGGCATGACACCCCTCGAGGCATTATATGGACGACCCTGTAGATCACCGACTTGTTGGTGGGAGTCTATAGAAATACTTCTACTTGGACCTAAGATGATTAGGGAAACTTCAGAAAAGATTGTCTTATTTGAAGGCTCATGAAGACAGCTTAGGACAGGCAGAAGTCCTACGCAGATAAGAGTAGGACCGATATTGAGTTTGAAGTAGGAGACATGGTTTTCATCAAGGTATCACCTTTGAGGAATGTGGTTCATTTTGGATCTGTAGGGAAATTGCACCAAGATTTGTAGGGCCATTTCCCATAACAGAAAGGATTGGCGAAATGGCCTATAGAGTAAAGCTACCAGAGTGACTGTCTGGTGTTCACGATGTTTTCCACGTTTCCCATTTACGGAAGTGCTTGCATGATACCGCAAAAGTAGTTGAGCTGAGTATGCTTGAGGAAGTAGAGGTGGAACGAGAGGCGACGGTGAGATGAGTCCCTACCCGTATTCTTGGACCAGAGGTTAAGAAGCTACGCAACCGAGAGGTCAAGTTAATAAAGTTCAATGGGGAGAAGACCCAGAGAATGCAACTTAGGAGACTGAAGACAAGATTCGTGCTTCATACCCTTTTCTTTTCAAGGGTACGTTCTTAACTTCTTTTTCCAGAGCTTCTATTCGTACTTGTTTCTACCGTTTAAGTATATCCTATCGATCGAATCTTTGACCTTTAGGTAAGGAACCGATGGACGTAAACATGTTTGAAGCATGTTATGTTTGATGGATGCAAGTGTTTGCTGGTGTTTGCTTGTGGATGCATACACACACATTAGGCACTAGATCGGGTCAATCACTCTCATAATGCATATGGATGCATGTTCATTTTTTTTTCTTTTAATGGGTGAAAGTGGGTGTATCGTCATATGGATGTGGCATTTGAATGAATGGTTGCACACACATATTGAACTTACATGTTCTAGTAGGATTATTTGCATACATGATGGATTCATGGCACTAACATACATTGCATTTAGGAGGTCGATTGATTCAGTAGGCCGCCTGATCTTTCGCATTAGTACAGGGACATATACACGCACCTTTGTTTATGTTCATATAAGTATTAGAAATCTTTTAAGTACAATGGATGCCTGTGATTGCTGGATGAGTAGATGGATGATGGATGTTAGGATATAAATTCTTCTTAACTTAGAGATTTCGGGGACGAAATCCTTTAAGTAGGAGAGAATTTAACACCTTGTAATTTTAAAGAATACTACAATGATAAATTAAAGAGTAATTAATTATATATTAGGAATTGAGTAAAATGGGCCGTGCCTGTGTTCCTCTCGGAATTCTGCTTAAGATAGACTCCGAGTTTGCGTAAAACGGGCATCGTATGAAGAAGATATTAAGGTTTTAAGTTTATATACATATAAACCATTTAAATATAAATAAAACAAATCCAGAATTCAAAATCAACGATGCAAGGAAGGGGGAAATCGGCCCGTTAGGGGTCGAACGCGTTTCCCATAGGTGTCGAACCATGGGTCGACCCCATAACAGGGGTGTCGTCCCCTATATTGACCCCGGGGTCGGCCCCACCGAGATCTGGGAAGATTCCTTCCTTGCACCTGGACACAGTTCTGAGCGAGATTCGTTGACAATAGGCTATAAATACGACCACATTCTCATTGTTTTATTCACCAAAAAATAATGGAGACAATGAGGTGCTTCCCCAACTCAGTCTGAACTAGCCTATTCTTCTTCAACAACGATTTATACGAATTCAAGAATCTCAGTTACAACATCTATAATCAATTCTCCGTTCTTTATATCCAGTCACTGTTAGTTCATGTTAATTTTAGATATAAACAGTTAATAGTAATCTTGACATGTTTATAAGTTGGATCTAGACTTGTGCCTGTTAGTAACCTGAATCATAACTAAACAGATCTGCCATTACTTGTACACCTGATTTACTGTATAGTTCTCATGTGCCTACTCATGACATCCAGATTCTGTCATTATGCCTGATACTATCACTATATGCCTATTCTATTAGCTGGCCTAATCATGTCATCATATGCCTATTCTGTTAGTATGGCCAATTCTATCATCTTACACCTGTTTTGTTATTGTGCATGTTCTTGTTCTCCTCTCTCCATCCTCCCTTTTTATTTTTATTGCCAGGCTACCTTCGAGCCTAGGCCTGTCGCCGAAACATGCGAGCGCATGAAATTGGGAACAATGGGGAATGTAATTTAGGCATAATTTATACCTTGATCTAAAGCTTTAATTTGGGGCATAACTTGTATTGTGAATCAAACTTGGATTTGGGGCATAATCTTGGATAAACACGAAAATTGGTTAATAATGAACATGCCTAGATTTACAGTAATTAGAAACTGTAACCGCACTTAGACATGAGGTTAGATTGCACATGTGGTAGAAGTCTACCCGGAACCGCCCGACAAATCCAGCGTCCACAAGTGGTAAATCTAATGTGAGGGGTTGAATGCATAAATGTACAAGTAACTGTGCTAAGACACGAGGTTAAGTCCGACTTGTGGTAGAAGTCTGCCCGGAACCGCCCGAAATATCCAGGATCCACAAGTAGTAGACTTAATGTGAGAGGTCAAGTCCATTAACAGCCATAAATCTACAACTTATTAATCTGTAATGCTTAACTTGTTTAAATCTATAGGGGGTTACATGAACCTGTTTAAATTGATAAGGGGTTAAGTAAACTTGCTTGAATCAGTGGAGGTTAAGTTAATCTTGTTAAATTTGTAGGGACGGGTTATATATATATATATATATATATATATATATATATATATATATATATATATATATATATATATATATATATACATACATACACACACACAAACACACACCCCTAAACTTAACCTGTTTTACATGTGAAGGTTATGCATACTGTAGGTATAACCTGATAAAATCCCAGTAGTGGGGGATGCAAACCTAGGAGGGAAGCTTGCATCATCTGTTGTGTGGGATCGGTTTTAGTCAGTAACCCGGCTTGGTATCAAATGAGTACTCCGAACTATGTCGGGGTCGGGGCACGCTTACTGAGCTGATTATAAGAGGTCACTTGAGGGAAGGGTGTTGACGGCGCATTCCATCGGAGTCATGTGCGTGCATGGGTCCGCTTGCTCAGGAAAATAAGATGTTTCGACATCATTATATATAGCTGTGCATCTTGGAAATAACGGGGTTGCCACTCTAGAAAGTGATACATCCTACTGTGGTACCGGCACAGGTATCTACGGAGTAGGGAGCCGATTCATTAGGGGTAGTAATTAGGGTACATCTAATCTTACTTGTTGAGGATCCTGTTATTATTATTGGGGTAACACCTGTCATTCCTGTTGGGCTACCTGTTATTCTTGTTGGGGGTAAAACCTATTACTAGAAGTACACCTAAGTCTGCCATCTTTTTCTAATTGGGATCATCTTGTTCTTGTTATACTAATATTGGTGCAGAGAAAAGTAGTTTAGAAGCGTAATATATATATTCTGTTATGTTATTCTGTTTATCCTGCTCAGTCTGTTATATCAATCTTATGATATTGTTATCTCTCTCATCCAGTTTATATGCCTGTCATGATGCTTTTACTGATTTATATGCTAAAAGTAACCTGACTTTCCAGACTTTATGTTTGACCCATTTTGTTTCCTCTTCTTTCCCTTCTGTTTCCCTACCCAGGTTCTTAGGGTGGGAATACTCAGGCTTGATTTGGATACTCTCTTTCTTATGCTTGAAGCTACTTAGATGTACCGCTTTGATTTCCTGTCTTCTCTGATATGGGTATATTTATAGGGAAATATGCCTTTTTATTACTATACTCTAATGATTTTAGTACGAGACGGAAGTTTTAAGTTGATGTAATAGGTTTTCTGTATTTCAGACTTATGATGTAATTATGTTTTGGACCACGATGATTTCTGTTTAATAAAGTTTTAAATTCCGCTGTTATTTTTTTATCTGTCCTATAATGTTTTGTTTCTGTTTACCTATAACGCTTCACGAAACTTAATGCATTCCGATAAAGAGTAACATTAACGATGTGGGGTGTCACAAGAATTTTTTCATCTCCACAAAACATCAAGAGTACTTTGAGATCCTCAACTGGAATTTTGTCTGACCGAGGAATTAATTTTAGAATGACATCAGTTATTGAAATAAGCCACGAATATGATACATCGATTACTTGTAAAATAAAACAATCATTTCACTAAAATGTAATCAAGGCAGTAACAACATTTTCTTACTTAAATTATGTAGAACAGTTACTTGAATAAATATGATAGTGACACACAGAAATTAAGAAGCATTGTCTATCACTTTGATAGGTGGAAGGCGGATTCGTCTTATTGGGACATCATCTCTACACCAACGAACATCAAAATCTTGATTTCCCATTCCATAAGCACGCTGGATATCATTCAAATCTTCATCTTCGTATACTCTTTCGTTTTCACACCAATCGCTCGGCAATTTCTTGATAGCATTGTGGCACATCCTATCAATTTGATCTTCTATATAGAACACCTGTTATACTTGTGAAGCCATAACATGAGGATCAGATTTCTGGCACAATCGATTAAAATTGACACAAGTCAGCCCATTAAATCTTTCTCTTCTTAGTACTAACAACACTTAAACAAAACCACACTAAATTCTCCCTAATAATCTAGTTTTAATATTTCTTCAATTGATCCATAGTAATTAACTTCACCAACCAATGGATTTTGATCTTTCGAACTTGCAAAGCTGGTAGTCAAGGCTGTCAAAAATACGCCACTGTTTTGTGTTGTACATTTGGCATCTCTGAACCTTGTATAAAATATATATTCATTGATAACATATGCTGTAAACCTCTAAGTTGTTCGAAGAGGGCCCATTTGCAAGTAGTTGTACTTCTTTTAAAATTTCCTTCTTTTTCCCAACCTCTTCCTTTAACCACTTCCAAAATTCTTCACTGTATTCTCTCTCTCTTTTATATTTTTTTGATGATGCATGACCATCAATTAAAGCTCGATGTTCCTTAGAATAAAGACCTGGTTAATAAAATATAGAAACAAATTTTCTAATTTTTCAATACTTACTAAAATAAAAATAAAATTTAAAATTTACTCAAGTAAACTCTCTATTTCCTCGTTACCACAATTGAAAGAACGTAACAGTGATATTCCTTCCATTGAGAATTTTTAAGATGAATAGCTTTTCCTTCTTTGTTTCTTCTTGTGCCAATAGGATATTCCAAATTCTGTGGACAGTTTTCAAATTGCATTCTGCTCCATCGCCACCTAAGAACCTTTAACAGAATATCAAACGTTCTTGTGATAACCACCCACAACCCCTGCATTATACAAGAATAATTATGCACTGAAAGGTGTGCCAGATAGCTATGGACGATCATCAAGGTATGATAGCGCAAACGGAACCTGTCGTAAAACTCACAGCGTAAGGATAAAATATAATAGAACATATACAACAGGTAGAAATAGTAGAGCATCATACAACAAACTTTTGAAAACTTTCGCATCATCTTGAAAGATTATCCATACATCATAGGAATATCAAAGTCTGTACACGGAGCCTCACTAAAAACACTCAGATAGTAACTCAAACAGCGGAAATAGAAGTACTGGATAGTAATAAAACGTGTACATAAGCCTCCAGCTTGCCATCGATCAACATCGTCGTCTCACCAAACTATCACCTGTCACCTGCTACTTAGTCTGCCCATCCACAACCGGATGAACAACCCAAGGTACTAAGAGGGAAACATAAAACCTTGAGTCATACAACAGTCCTAGTGAGCGATAAAACAACTAACAAACATCAACAATAAAGTATATGAGTATGGATAGATAAACATACTAATCTACCTACAATACTAGAGAAGAACTCAACCCCATCTTCCCCACATCGGACAGGGATAGCCTTTACAACAACATTTCAGCCATACATCCATGGAAACCAGAACACCCATTCAATCATGGAAAAGCACTCATGACATCCAAATTATACATCTTATGTAAACTGTGCTAATCGAAATCAACATCCCTCAAGCACAAGCCCAGAGGCCTAAACCAATATCGGACAAGCACCCAAGGAAAATCTCCTTTGACGTTGGACAATCTACATGGGATGGTAAGCAAAGCAACCAATCATCCATGACAGACTCTGGCTATCGCCGCCAATCTTGCTACGAAACCCACGTTAATCGTATAACGACCAAATTTGCCATCTATACAGAGCTAATGGTAACCCCAGTTCTAGCATAAACTCCGTACGCCTTTCAACGATATGTATGTTTGTCCAACCTTGACAACTAGGCCTTTCAACGATACCCAAGGTACTCGACCTACAACCGGTCTTTTAGGTGCCCCTATTGTACCCCTGCTTTGAACCTGCTAGAACTTACGACAATGATAATTTATCGGCCTTCGCATCTCTAGTCATCCAACCCGATGACTTTTCATAGCTCAAGCAACCTTCTCGAGCAACCATTATCAACTAACTCACGACGTTTGAGTTGTCACCCCATTCGTTGTTCTACACCGATCAACGAACACCTGTCAACACTTCGGACCTTCCTACTTGAATTTACTTTGAAATCACACCATCATCGAGCCAAATTACATCACTGTGCTGCGGCTAGGGTTCGGGGGGTTTCCCCCGAAAAGTTTTTCTCAAGCCTTTTTTTTCTAATCTGGGTCGTACCCAAAAATATAAATTTTTCAAAAAGACCCTGTCTCATCCGACCGACCAGCCCTTGTCTCGACCGACCCGACCATCCCTGTCTCGACTTACCCGATCCAACTCCCACAGGACCGACCCGAAGCCACCACATCAATCCCTCTCCTCCAGTTCTAACCGGCCAGAACTCGACCGACTAGACCCCTATGCCGACCGACCCCTTTTCTGAGTCCACATTTGAATTGACTCGTCGCTTTGATGTCGACCGACCCAGATATAGACCAACCCGGTTCCTTCGACCGACCCAACGCTTCTGAGTCCAATCGAATAGATCCACTCACACCGAAACATATCTGACCAACCCACTTTGTGAAGCCAACCGACCTGTATGAG
This sequence comes from Allium sativum, assembly GCA_030737875.1. Classification (NCBI taxonomy): domain Eukaryota; kingdom Viridiplantae; phylum Streptophyta; class Magnoliopsida; order Asparagales; family Amaryllidaceae; genus Allium; species Allium sativum. The sequence goes on from CM060913.1 coordinate 315,409,563, forward strand.
ACCGACCTGACAAATATCACGATCAACCGTGTGTACTTTATCTTGTATTACTCTCGTACTATACCGTACTTCAAGGCCGATCAGGTCAGGACCGACATAAAACCCGCACAACCCCTATGCAAGCCCAATTTCGACCAAAACTTCTCCAATCGGCACAATCGACGAAATATACTCGTCTAATTCATTCAACACAATCAATAGCATGTTATGAAGTCACTAATAACATGAACATGACAATTTTTACTAGAATTATGCAAATTTACCAAAATCATTATAAATGAACATATGATCTAAATTGCGATCTAACTTGCATAAACATGTAAAATGGCATAAGAATAACCGGCCTAAACATGTTAACTTAGGTCCTAGGGTGATTCATATGAAAATGAACTTACCAAGGTGTAGATCTAGGGTAAAACACTTGAACTTGATGAAAAACATGATCAAACATTCATATACTTCATTAAATCCATGTGAGAGATGAATATCACTCACCGATTCTCCAAAACCAGCTAAAATCAATGTATTAAGATTTCGGATAGCAAGCAATTCGAACCAAACTCCTTGATCTGATGAACTCTCTCTTCGAATGATGTAGATCTAGCCTTAAAAGGTGCATCGATTTCCTTCCTTTAATTATGATTTTAATGGTGGAAAGGTGTTAGAGGAAGGAGAAACATAGGTCACCAAATGAGAGAATAGACAAACTAAACCATTTCTCATACCACCCATCCCCTATTTATACCCTTCCACTAGCCCACTAATGGGCCTCTCCAAATCAGCCCATTAAGGCTTCACAAACTTGAACAACCGACTGTTAAACCTTAAAACAGCGATTCCTCCCAAACCGCTGAGCCAAATCTTTAATGTAACCACTCTACGGAAAGGAAAACACCATTTCCTTTCCAATGGCACAAGTTTGAACACCTGATTCAACCTGAATCAAAAGTTACGCCCTATACAAGACTGACAAGGGAAAAATGGTCACAAACAAAATTGGTAAAAATTATGGACATGTCCTTACATCCTCATAAGCAACATATTAAAACTTGAGAATGATCCAACCCTCAGGGAATAAAATAAAAATATTTTATGATCTTCCGATACGTAAAACGCGGGCTGTTACAATTCTTCTGCAAGATAACCTTCAGCAATGGACGCCTCAGGTTTACTTTTGTTGCGAACATATGATTTCAGTTTACAAAGATAGCGCTCAATAGGAAACATACAACAAACATGTGCAGGTCCACCATATTCAAGTTCCTTGCATAAACGAACTAGCAAGTGCACTATTGTATCGAAGAAAGCATTTGGGAGTATCATCTCAAATTGACAACAAATTTCCACAATTTCCTTTTGTAGCCTCTTGAGATCAGCCAAATCGATAGTTTTACTCCAAAGACTTCTTATAAATGCACCTAATCTTATCATAGGTATTGCAACTTCAGGTTTTACAGATTTCTTCACAGCAAACTGCAGCAAGTAGTGGAGAAGAAAATAAGCATCGTGGCTCTTATACCTTGCAATTTCTCCCTCTTTCTTGTTTACATACAGGCTGATATTAGCTGCACAACCATAAGGCAGGTTAGCAATCTCCAACACCGAGCGAAATATTTCTTTCTCCTTGTTCGTCATTTCAAATATGGTAGCCCTCATCTCAAGGTAATTCCCGTAGTTTTTCCTGAATTTGGGAAGTTCTGCCCATAGTTTTTTCTCGTCGTTCATCACTAATTGACAAACAAATAACATAAACAAATATCATTTAGCCATGACTATAAGGACAAATACAAACACAATAATAAAATCAGGAATATGATCACACCGAAACGCATAGGTAAATCAGTAAATTAGGCAGCACAACAATAAATAAGAGAAAATTGAAATATATATTGAGTAACACCTTAAGCAACAGATTATACTGAAGCCCTAAATGAATTTTGAAGCCCAAACGAACCCCAATGGAAGACCTAATTGAAACATTGAAGCCCTAATTCAACTTGTTCTCAAACTTGCCCTAATTGAACCCCAATTAAGCTTGTAAACTTGAACTTTTAGTCCTAATTGAACCTGATAGTGAGTGTTTGAGAGGTTGAGCAGGGGAGAATTTTATTTGAGAGTGAGTGTTTTGAGAGGTTGAGTGAATATTTTGTTAAGTGCTTTATCGAGTTGTTTTTGTTTCCCGCCTTAAACATTATTTCTCGCGGATCACTAACCTAGGCCACTGGATCGTGTTGACGTAGATTGATAATTTTATTCACCCGGTTTCTGCAACACATGGTTGATATTTATGCTAACACATTGAAGCATGCATTGCAAATAGACAAAAAACAACATAGCTATGGCAACATTGTAGCTAGCAACACATGCATTTTCTCTGCAGTAAGCCATTTATGGCGTAATGTTGAGAGCTCCTTGGACTCCATTGATGGCAGCATAGCCTTTGAGGAAGAAGGTGACCCCGGACCTTTGGATTTTCCCGATACATCCCGGACTCCGAATTTCCTGGTAGACCTGAGACTCTTGATTTCCTGGTACACCCCAGACTTCATATTTCTCGATACACCCCGCACTCCTGACTCATCCTGGACCCCGGAGTCTCCCGACACCCTCCGAACCTCGAAACCTCCTGACACATCCCGGACCCAGGAAACCCTCGACATCGTCCATACCTCGGAACCTCCAGACCTCGGAAACTTCCAACACCATTCGAACCTCCGGACCTCCTAACACATCCTGGAACTCGGAAATTCCCGACACCCTCCGGACCTCGGAACCTCCCGATACATCCCAGACCTCGGAAACTCCCAACACCCTCCGGACCTTGGACCTTCTCGACTCATCCCTGACCTCGGAAACATCCAACACCCTCCAGACCTCAGAAACTCCCGACACCCTTTGGACCTCGTAACCTCCTGACTCATCCTGGACCTCGGAACCTCCCGACACCCTTCGGACCTCGGAGCATCCCGACTCATCCTGGACATCGGAAACTCCCGACACCCTCCGGTCCTCGGAACTTCCCAACTCATCCCGGACCTCGGAAACTCCAACACCCTCTAGACCTCGGAACCTCCCGACATATCCCGGACCTCAGAAACTCTCCTCACCCTCCGGACCTCGGAACCACCCTATCATATCTGACCTCGGAAGCTCCTGACACCCTCTGGACCTCGGAACCTCCTGATACATCCTGGACCTCGGAAACTCCCGACACCCTCCAGACCTTGGAACTTCCCGACATAATTGGACCTCGGAAACTCCCACCACCCTCCGGACCTTGAATTCTCCCAAAACGTCCTGGTCCTCAGAAACTCCTAACACCCTGCGAACCTCGGAACATCCTAACTAATCTTGGACCTCGGAAACTCCCGACACCCTCAGGACCTCGGAACCTCTCGACACATCCCGGAGCTCGGAAACTCCCGAAACCCTCCGGAACTCGGAACTCATCCCGGACCTCTGAAACTCCCGTCGTCGCTCAGACTTTAGAACTTCCCGACACGCTCCGGACCTCGAAAACTCCTCGACTACTCCTGAGAAGAAAGGAAGCTCGACAACAAGGATTTTTAGAACATCAACAATCATTGAAACTTCTTGTAATTATGTCTTACTATACTTTGTTGAAAGTGAATAAAATCTGCCAAGCCTTCAAAGTGGACGTAGGTTCAATCCAAACCGAACCACAATAAATTACCATGTTTTCCTGCACATTATTACTGCATCTCCCATACTTTTTCGCTCTGGATATTTAGTTTCAATTTAGAAACTCTTGGGCATTGACGATAATTTTAGACGTAAAATGGCGTGCCTGAAAGGGTAGTAAAGCGCACCTTGAACCAATACCTTCTCTCAAACTCGGTGAAGCCGACTTTTCCCACTGATCCTTGACCATAGGTTTGTTTATGCTACCCGGGTCCCATCTTGTCCACTGAGCAAACTTGTCGACAATGGCGAGCAATGGAAAATCTATCCATGGTGGACCGTCCAACGGTAATCAGGGAATCTCGATCTATCAGCGACCTCTTTCCGACATCTTAGCCACTAATGTCGTGGCACTACCTCCAACCCCAGTCACTCAAGTGCATCATCTCGTGCTTACCAGAGACTGGAAGAAACCGAGCGGTAGCTCGATGCATAAGGAGTTGATCTAGGGACTTCACGACACGCTCAACGAGACGTCGTCCATTTGCCGGCAAGTAGGAGCATCCAGCCTCCTCCTAATCGTGTCTCCTCGAGCTTCACATCCGTCTCTCCTCCCAACGACCGAAGCCCTCGTTATAGAATCAACCTCGGCAATGTCAGTATCACCATCAAAGAGGGAACATGTCATTCCAACCATTCTCAACTTGAACATAATCCCAACCAAGTGAATAACGCCCAAGTCCCCACTAGGCAAACTCAAATTGCCACGGATCCAGACTTGTCGCCTACGCTTCAAGCATCCAACCAGGCCCAAGTTCACCTCAACCAACCTCCACGGAATCATGCAATCAAGATTAAAGACTCACTAAATGACGAAGGCCTTCCTTCGAGAAGATGCCCAAGGCTCCGAACTCCTCAACTGGATAACATTCGCCATAATACGGTAAGAACCCAACCTTTAATTCCCGTCGACATGATCCGCAGGATCACGAGGGAATATCGGGGGCACGCCAATGACATCTGGGAAACCAGTACGAGATGTAAGCCCTATACTCTAGCTATCCTTAATGCCGAACGGCGTAAGAATTTCAACATGCCAAAACTCACTTCTTACTAAGGAAACTCTAGTCCTCGAAATTTCATTAACCACTACGAATGGCACATGGATTCAACAAACGCTACCGACGCTTTAAGGTGCAAGTGCTTCCCATCCTTATCCAGGACGTGGCTCTATCACAGTTCTCTCGACTCCCACCGGGAACCATATCAACTTTTGACCAACTCGCCAGGGGTTTGGACGGGCAATCCAGGATATGCGTCACTATGCCCAAAGATATCCTCTCAGTCTCAAACATTTACCAAGGCACCGATGAAACTCTCAAAAACTACCTCGAAACATTCAACGACACCTTGGTCGAAGTCGGGGAACCTGCCCCTCGAATCGTACTTGTCCAGCTTAAGAAGGGAGTACCACCTGATTCCGAATTCAAAGCATGGATCAATCGAAAGCAACCGAAGGTTCTGGGGATCTTCTATGAGAATGACAACTACATCCTATGCCAAGTGCTAGCACAAAGGAATCGAGCTTCTCACCTCAACAGCTTGCCTTGATACGAAGCCCAAGCCTCCAATGACTCTAACCCCATCGCTCCACACAATCTAGCTCACATCGGCAACGTCAGGGCTAGCCGCGGCAATAAGAGGAAGCATCTTAGACCACTTCCTTTTCACAACTACACTCCTCTCAGTAAAACCCCTGAGGACGTATACCTCGCAACTTGCAATTTCTTGCGCTACAAAAGTCCAAGGCCTCAGATCCTAACGAGCGCACCAAGTGGATCTACAGAACATCGTCGGTTCCACAACATCCATGGACAAGACCCAATCAGCTGTCGCCACTTGCAGGACAATATCGAGAAACTCACCCGTAAGGGTCACCTCAAGAAATACCTAAAGGGTCCACCGCATGAAATTTGCGATCCATCCAACGCTTATCAAGAGTTTCGACTAACTAGGAATTTGTCTGATAACTAAACTCCTCGACTCAGCAAGACTGCTGCAACAATGACCAACTCGCATACACGAGTATGCAACACTAGAATGACACCTCGAAGTCAGGAATCGATCTCCAGAGTCTCGAACCAATGACGAGGCCAAATTTATAAAATCTAACTTGAGACTCGAATCAACAACGAGGTCAAGTATAAATAAACCAAACTCGAGTCTTTAACCAATGACGAGGCTGAGTATAAACAAACTGACTTAGGCCTCAAATCAACTATGAGGCCAAGTATAAACAATCCCATGCCTATGTCTCTGGACTTGTGGGGATCCCATTAGCGAATGAGTGTGAAATCAACCACTCATTTGGCTCCATCCGACCCGAGGGTCCGGATCTGAGTAATAATTGGAGAATCCGCGATGCCCTAAAACTATATCTCGAAATAAATGATGGGAGAGACTAAAGTTAGTTGGAGGAACGCCGGGAAGTACTACCGGAGATTCTTCCATTGAAGGTAGGCCCGGGAGTACCATCCCTTCACCAGTTCCTGCATTATCACCAAAGACATCCTCTCCGCTACCACGTAGCTACCTTTTGAGAGAAAACCAATCATGCGGAGAAAATGGCCTAGAACTGTAGTCGTAGCACTACAGAAATCACCTGCTACATCTCTCGATGCTAAGGCTTCCTATACACAAGCATACCGGAATGCGGTGACAGCCTTTACTTTTACCAACCATCAGTACTATTCTCAGATCAGACGGTGATTGTCGCATGATTGGATCGACAACCAAACCCCGACACTGAAAACTCAATCATATATCCACATCTCATGTTCATATATGAGTGGTCAATCCAAATAAGTTCGTTCCTCGAACGTTACACCCATCAGCTTTGTTATGTTTGACTTCAATTACAATCTGTTCATGTGACGTCACGCGATGATCCAAACTTGCTAACTCACCCGTAGGATCAAAAATGATTTAGCAGGTATGCGGGTCTGGAAGTAGCCTTTTACCGATATCTGCACCAACATGGCCATCATAGGACCCGAGGCAGATCCCCACTGGTTCCTGTACTGGCCTCATCTTCACCCCAACGCTTGGATTAACCATCTTGAAAGCACATCCATCTCGCAGGGGTGGTGATCCAGAACCAAAGCCTAGGCCACGGAAATTACCAACATTCCATTAGTGCCGAGACTTCAAAAAAGCAAACTTTTCGGAACACGATGGTAACCTTTGGCCTCAACAACTAACACCAGATTCATCACTGACCACTGATACGATGCTTGGATCGAGATGCAACCACGTCATGATTGAGTTAAGGATTAGATCCCGAAACTGACAGCTCAACTATATGTCCATATTCTATGTGCACATCAGGGTCGCCAGTTCAAACAAGTCCATTCCTCGGATATCGTGTCGCAAGGCCATGGCACGCCAATCCTGATCCGATCACGAGACGTCGTGAAATGATTCAAGTTTGCTAGCTCGAGCGCGAAGTCAAAGAGATAAAGGAACATAGTCTTCGGAGCACAAAATTCTGTTTCATATTCCTACGCGCTTACTTCGAGCCCTTGAAAAACCAGGAAGATTCCCTATGTCTCCATGATACGAAGTCCAATCCCGTATTCTCATACTTAACGACTTTTCCCCGAACTCCTGCTTCTGTTTCCAGAAATCCCCCACTCCACATTCTTGATTTCCGATCCTGGAAAGCCTCTCACTTTCTTGTATCTCTCTTTCCATCTCCAGGAAATCCAAAAATAACTTGGGCAATCGAGGTACAAAAGCTGCATTCCCTATCTTCCATACCTTAAGTTGATTTCCTATCTGGAGAAGAGGAGAGAGGAAGAAAAATACAACTCTGGGATCGAAACGCTCCAAATGTGCATTTCGGGATTGAAAATTGGGACCATACACTAAGTTATGGTCACGTTCACTTGTATTTGAATCCCTGACTACCAAATAAATATCGACTCAACAACCACTCGTGTACTCACTAAATATCCAATCATCCAAGTACACGCACTTGGCTTTTGTGGTCGACTTCGCTTCGAGGTAAATCTATGTGGTTATATGCTACGACATGCGCTAAGTATTGCCCTTACAGCAACATTCGTGTATACGAGTTCTCGAAACTTCGACCGTTGGAACCCGCTTGAGTCATTGAATGATTGTGTACATATGAATCCAAGTGATTCAGTGGAACACTTCAAATTATTAACCTCCAGTTCAACAATGTTTCGTCAACCACCTTACGTGATCGGGCACCCAAGCTATGGCTACGACCACACATACATGTGTTCGAAATCTCGACCGATCAAACCGACTCGATCCGTTAAATAATTGTGTGCTCATGGGCTCAAATGACCCAAGAGTGCGCACCAAATGATCAAGTCATAATTTAGTAACTTTACGGAAGCTAACTCACGGGATCGCATGCCTATGACATGTTAGTTTAATTTCATGTTACTTATTCCAACTTAGTTCGCATCACGTAAAACCACGTGCAAATGTATGAGTGCAAACACGGTTCTGACCCGATAACAAACCGTTTGCACTTTGGTGCAATCAAGAGTCGACGATTAACATTTAATTTATTGAATCGACGGAGATTAGAAGCCTCAGATAGGTTCCAGCCTAAGCGGCAAGATTCATGCGAGCCAAAACTATGAACAATGCTAGAGTCCTAAACTCATACCAGAAGTCTACAACAACGCATCTCTACCTCTCCGAAGCAGCGCTTTCCCAGTGTACAACTTAACGGAACAGTCACGACCAATCGCTGGGAACAACATGGAGATCTTACCGGCCATTTCCATTCTTCTCTCACTTCAAAGAATTTTCAGTTAACATAAGACATATTTTGGGAGGGGGAAAATTAAACTGGCATTTGGGTCCCGTTACCAGAAGCAGATCAGGCCCATACGACTTGGCCCATCGCGTGGTTCAACGGCCTAGAAGTGTTGCCAACATATTCGAGAATGTAACGAACCGTCATTTTTCCTGGTTTTCGCCGGTAATTAAACCAACTTAAACTGTTCATAAAGGCGGATTGTTATGAGTACTAACATATATTGAACAAAATAACAAAAATTTTCATAACATAATACAATATTACAACAGAGTTACAAGCAATATCAGAGTTACAACATGTACAGCGGAAGAAATAAATACACTCTCAGCGGAAGAGATAATACGACATAGCGGAAGCTCCAAACTCTAGCGTGGACTCCAACTCAAAAAGCACCCCAAATCTTACTCCAAAGGTCTATAACTGTAAAACTAAACCACTAGATGCCCATGTGGAAATTAGTGCGCACCTAGAGTTTAGAAAGGAACAATAAACTCCAGGTCAGTCATGGGACTAGTGTGAGAACATAAAATTGTTGTTTATTATGGTTTATTTTAAAGTTTGGAAATTCGTAGGTCCACGCCGCTAATGCGGAACAGGTTTACTCCATGTGAATACCCGTGCATATAAAATCGCAATGACTTTTGGAAAATGAAGCTATCATAAGCTCGTCCCGTATCACACAATACAAGCGCACACCAGATGGGCAAGTTTTGTCTTATTACAAACAAACATGCTTTCATACGTGAAAATTCTCTTTTATTACTACTAGTGCATAGTGTGGAAAACAATTTCGAAAATAAATGTATTGATCTTAGATGGCATAGTAACCCATCCTACTATATCGCCATACATATATACAAATAAAACCGTAGGGGCGCGTATTAGAGATTGGGTTTCCAACTTGATGATTCCTGACACGAAAGATCAATCGGAATACTAACGAAGTGTAACACGGCTTTTTCATACGACACGGACTCCAACTAAAAATTGCGAGGTAGATCAATGGTTTTCGTCCAGACACGGACCCGGAACATACCTTTTTCCCAAATTCTCAAGAGGTACCTCCACCGCAGCTATCAATCACAAAATCATGTACATATGTCAACAACCTAACCGCTGGTTTCTCGTCATCTGGGGTGTGAGGCTTGTCGATGTTGCGGTATACACAAAGATTCGCTAAATAAGCCGTGCTGTGATCATCATTAGCTCATTCCATATCTTGAGTATGCCTCATTGATAATGGCTCAAACATAAGTTGTCTAATCCACTTTAAATTCATAATTAAAGTTTTAAAATCTTAAATAAACTATAATCTAATTTCCATTGGAAACTAGATATAGTATTACTCAAACTTGTTTAATTGTTTTGGAAATTGTCCCTTTCCATTCTTTCATTCAAAATTAAAGTTTCATAATTTCAATTAAATTGTATTTCAACTTTCATTCAACATAATATTTCCGAATTTTTTTAATTATCTAAACTTACAAATGGTCATTTGAACCCAAGTATATTTAATAAAGCAATGTTTTAGTTACCTGCTTGAATCAAAATTTCTTTTTAATCAAATTTTAAAACTTATGAATAGCTAAACATTTTCATAAAACAATTATGACTCAAAATCAAATTTTAAGTTTAATTTAAAATTCATTTCTACCTTAAGAGTCCAATCACCTTTTAAGACATTCCAAAATCATTTCGTCGTTATGACAAAGTCGTTTGGTTATTCATGAGTTAGATAGCAAATTATTTAGAAATCTCAATTCAAAACTTTAACTTTAAATTTTATTTTATGAAATAAATAACTGTCACATTCATATGAGAAGGAGATTTAAATCGACTACCCATATACCTCCACAACCATGATGTGTGATACAACAAAATCGATACATATGAACACCACATTGCAAGAATTAAAACAATCATCAAAGTTGTGCGCAAGCGTCACGGTAAATAACGCTTCGTGTTTTTGTGTTCCTAACTTACACAAACATAAATTCAAATCATCACAACAATGGCAACCATGCATAGATAATCGGCGTTCATTAAAAATTATAAATTACTGTTCCTACTCATTTAAAAATAAACTTAAATAAAATTATCTCCCAAAATTGCTTTCCACTTCACCGTCAATACTTCGCATAAGCTGCGACCAACCTCCGATGATCTTGTAACCTTTTCATGGATGTCGCGCACACTTCCTTCTTAGTCTATATATATAATTATGCTTCTTCCCTGCACCCTTTTCTTTGTTTTCAATACCGAGTAAACTATATGGCTCACTGCTGGACTAAGAAGGAATACAGCAAAACTGGTGGAGCTATGGTCGTGAAGACATAGCCAAAGAAAAGGGAGGAAAGGTGGTGAAAGAAGGAGAGGGAAGTCTTGCAGTTAAGGTGGAGGTGGAAAACAAGGAAGCCGACTGTTATACAAGGGTAGAGGGGTGACGGTTTTGAGGGTACCAGCGGTAGAAGGTGGTGGTCGGTATGTAAGTAGGGGAGGCCAGTAAGGTGCGGCGGTTTGAGTGGCCCACAGAGGCGTAGGCGGTAGCAGGTTGTTCAGAGGAGTAGAGGGGCTTTGGCGTTGTGGGTGGTTTGGCGACGGCGAAGGATGGGTGAAGCTGGTGATCTGTCGGGGAAGGCGGTGACTGTTTTATAGAGGAGAAGGAGGGTGTGTAAATGTGAGTAGTGGAGTGGAACCAGTGGTGATGGAAGGCTGAGAAGAGGAGCGGAGCTGGAACAAGGTGGCGGGCCTGAGTGGTGGGTGGAAACACAGTTTAATGGTGTCGGTGGAGATAGGAAAAGGGAAAGGAACGAGCTGACTTTGGAGAGGGGTACTACGGGTTTAAGCAAGGAAAAGGGAGAGGACAAAGTGGTTGTCAGGCGAGTAGGTGGAGGTTGATGGGCTTGCAGTGGCGGTTACTTGTCACAGTGGCGCCTGGAAAGGAGAGACCATGGGTTTGGAGAGGAAATCGGTTGGTAAGGACGCGAGCTTTCCAATTCCAGGTAACAAAACTTTGATTTTTTTTCTTTTTTTTCTTTTTCTTCTTTTATGTACTATAAAATTTAGCAATGGAAAAAATGGAATGCATGGAGGAATTACTTGCGTGAAGAAGAAATGAGATAAGGGAAGAAGTGTGGTACGCGATGGAAGCTGGAGCTCCTTTTGTTCATGACGTTCTGAATTGTTTAGTGCTTATAGCATTGGATTCTCTGTCCCCACAGTATTTAAATTCTTTGGGTTACTGTTTGCCAAATCTTGCATTGATATGGCAAGATTTTAATCAGATATTGTTGCCTGCCATCTTTTCGAAAGAGGAAAACTTGTTTTGTTTCCTATGAACGGTATGATAGGCTAATACACGAACCAACAACGTTGTTTACATTATTATCTAAACGTTATGAATTCAATCGTTATGGTTCGTTAATTAAATTTAAATAGGGACGCAAAATACACAAATTGATTGTACAATTTTATTTCTTTCCTTTTATTACGCGTTCCTTTCGTAAATATGCGTTATATTTTTAGTTTAATTACGCTGTTTGTACTTCAAAAATTCATTCCTTGCTTTCATCACATTAACTGCATTATAATTAATACCGTAATAAATTTTGATTTAGCGGTAAAAACAAAATTTATCATTATTAAAAATTTCAACTTATAAATTGAAATTAATTTAATCGCTTTTATTACAATATTTACTTAACGATATTCTATTTGGCAACAACATTCTCTATTCAAAATCAATAATTTGCTTCATCAATTAGATTTCGAATTTATTTCAAAGTTAATTTTCTATATCCATTTTGCCATTCATACTTAACAGTCTAATTGGTAATAAATAAATCTTAAAGATAATTTATGATGCAAATAGATTCTTTATTTAAATTAAATCGTTTCTCAAACAGAATTTATTCCAAGATTGATTTTTTTCTGATGTCAAATATTCCAAACATGTTAACACCATAAATTTTGACAAACGTAAACATTGATACTATATTCACAATGCGCTTTTATTTTTTGAATGAACACTACATTAAGTAACAGTCCAAATTGAAATTTAGGCATATATTTTCTTCCTAACCACATTACATGAAAAATGTTGAATTCATTTCTTACTTAAATTGCAAACTGAATTAATAACGGTACAACTCTTTCCCTAATGTTCATTTTTAAACAACAAAGGAATTTTAACGCAAAATATTCAAATCGGTTAGTAATGTAAATCACGTTTATGGTTTTCTTAAATACCTGACAAAACAGTCGAATTTCCAAACATTAACATTTAATTTTCGTTTAATCTAAATTTAATTTATGGCAAAATGTCTAGGTCGTTACAGAGAATCAAGCTAAGATAAGGTCGCGCAAGAATGGTCGTCACGGCTCGTCAAACTGGTCTCGAACAATACAAGTCTCGAATCAAGTGTATGCACTAAGAACTGTGTGGTTCGACCGGGCAAATCAAGGCCCCGGCACTGGAAGACTCGAGTCAGATCGCTAGCCTAATTTCTTATACCTCGGATACAAAATTCACCAATATTGAAGATCGCTCGCCGACACGCGTCAATCACTTCTAAAAGCTTGCGCAACACGTACCGATCAGCTCCAGAACACTGCTCCGGCAACTCCAAAACTTCGTATCCCTTAAAGTATGGATCACCACGTGCCGATCCACCCGAAATTCCTGATCACATTGCGTCGTGCACCACCAGAAACTCAAGCCAAAACACAGAAACTTCGTATCTCAACCAGGGTTACGAATTTCGTATCCCCACCAGGGATACGGAATTCATAACCCCGCATGGGGTATGAACTTTCGTATCCCCACGAGGGATACGAAATTCATATCCCTGCTTAGGGTACAAAATTTCGCATCCCCACCAGGGATACAAAATTCATATCCCCGTATGCGATACGAATTTTTTTGTCCATACATGGGATATAAGATTTCATATACCAACTCAGGATACGAAATTCGTATCCAACCTCGGGATACAAAATTCGTATCTTTACAGGGATATAGATTTCGTATTCCCTTTGGGATGCGAAAAGATCAGGTTTGCCCTGGAAAACGTGCCACCATGTTGATCACGCAGAATCCATTGTGCATGATGTGTTTTGGAGTGGATTAGACTTGTCATGGAAAGTGATCTGGCAAAGTGATCTGGCACACGTCAATCCCCTGAAAATAGCTGATCGACAAATGTTGAACACCTATTTTTGGATGATCACCCCATGGTGCAAAACCCACTCCTTTTTATCTCTTTTTCCACTCCTTTTCTACCTGCTCCCATATCTCACATACTCCTACCTACTCCACATCCAATAAATACCCCTGCCTCACTCTTTACAAGGGTTGGTATTTTATTGGCTTGAGACCTTCATAGCTCCTTGGACTCCGTTATTAGCAGCATAGCCTTTGGGGAAGAAGGTGACCCCGGACCTTTGGATTTTCCAGATACATCCCAGACTCCAAATTTCTTGGTAGACCCGGGACTCCAGATTTCCTGGAACACCCCAGACTCCAGATTTCCCGGTACACCACGGACTCCAGATTTGTCGGTACAACCTAGACTCTAGATTTCCCAATACACCCCGAAATCCAAATTTCTCGGTACTCCCTGGACTCTCGATCGTCCCAGACCTTGGAAGCACCCGATACCCTCTAGACCACGGAACCTCCCGACACATCCTGGTCCTCGGAAACTCCTGACACCCTACGGACGTCGGAACCTCTCGACTCATCTCGGACCTCGGAGCCTCCCGACACCCTTCGTACCTCGAAACCTCCCAACACCTCCAGGACCTTGGAACTCCCGGCACCTCCTGGATATCGGAACCTCCCGACACATCTCGAACCTCGGAAACTCCCGACACCCTTCGAACCTTGGAACTTCCCGACTCATCCCAAACATTAGTAACTCCCGACACCCTCAAGACCTCGAACACTACCGACACATCCCGGACCACGGAAACTCCCAACACCCCTCCAGACCTCGGAACCTCCCAACTCATCCTGGACCTCGGAACCTCCAAACACACTTTGGACCTCGGAACCTCCCGACACATCCCGGAACTCAGAAACTCCAGACACCCTCCGGAAGTCGGAACCTCCTGACACATCCTGGACCTCAAAAACTCCCGAAACCCTCCAGACCTTGGAACTTATCGACTTACCACGGACCTCGGAAACTCCCGACCCCCTCCGGACCTTGGAACCTCCAAACACATCCCGGACCTCGGAAACTTATGATACACTCAGGACCTCGGAACCTCACGACTCATCCCTGACCTCGAAACCTCCCGACATCCTCGGGACCTCGAAACCTCCCATTACCCTCCGGACCTCGGAACCTCCCGACACTGTTAGAGTTTATGCCCTAGAGGCAATTCATTTGATGAGATTGATAACAATGTTGTTGTTATTATTTTATTTGGAATAAAATAATATTATATTATATTTACTGCGTAATATAAATATTAATATAATAGAAGTCCTTAGAACTGTAATACGGAATTATATAATTCGAGTAAGACTTGAATTTGAGATTATATAATATGACAAGTATTACAATTCTTAAATGTCCCTAGTTGAGTTTTATTGTTTATATAGGACAACAATAAAGCGTTGAGACTATTATATTGATTGACTGATGACCACATCTCATTAATCATTAATATACGTGATATTAAAGTCATGACATAAATACGTATTGGAGAATAGTGTATTGGGCTGACCCAACGTGAGATAACTACATGGAATATAATTAACAGTATCATAAGTTATTCTCATAGTGATAGTGATGTAATGGTCCTCAGACCTGAAATCATTATAATTTTATTCGAGGATATTTGTGTTTTGATATCATCTAAAGTTACTCATAACAAAGTAATGATAACGGTGATTATTGGATACATCTCGAGTCGAATGAAAATTATGAATGATCTAGATGGAATATAACCCTACGATATATTTGTAGTGATATCCATGGGCCTCTTGATTGAGTGAGACTGTGAAATGCATGGTCGTGCTCAAATATTGATTTGTTTTAAACAGTTTACTCATCGATCAAGACGAAGGATGAAATTATAAAGAGGATGATACGATCCATGTCTCGAGTTTAATCCTGGATATACAGGTTAAAAGGATTATATTACATTGTTACACTGGTCACGAAAGGTTGCATTGAATCGTTAATTGATCTTATTGTAACTGAGGTAGCACCGATGTATTACTAGACGTTGCTCACTAATTACAATTTAAATACGATTTAAATTATTGCCAACGTTGTAATAACCTATAGGGTCACACTGTAACGTCCCAGATTTTTCTGCGATTTAAATTGTAATATTTAAATATGTTTATAAATTATATTGAAGATATAATATATTTTATTTGAATATATAAAAATTTATAATATATATAAAACGAGGCCGAAACGATGCTGTAGTTCATAATTTTCAATGCGAATTTAGCGTACCCCGTTAAATATCGATAACCCTATAATAATAACCAAACCTACCGGGTTTTGCCTACCGAAAATATGAACTTCCGTATATCTACCTGAAACCGCGTTCACATCAGTAGATACACGCTGCGATCCTATATAATCTTTGAAAATCAATTCACGGTCACTTACTATTCAACATACGTATATAAACAAAATTATATGGTTGCATTCCTTACCATTTAAGTATGGATTTCCTTAGCCTTTTATTTTCAGATCAAAATGCACATGCTAAGAGCAGGCCCGGCCCTGGGCATAGGCGGCCTAGGCGGCCGCCTAGGGCCTCAGGCCGAGGAGGAGGGGGGTGGTGGTTTCAGGGGGCCTCCATATTCTGTACGTTATAATGGAATGGATACCAGCATACAATTGTAATGATTGGTTGGCTGAGTGGTAGCGTCTGTTGCTAGCATGTGAAGGGTTGTGGGTTCAAATCCCTGCAGGTTCACCGTTAACAATTTTTGCTTCATGTTTTCCAGTTTCTGTTGGGCCTTGGAAATTTTTTTGGCCTAGGGCCACGTTTGGCTCAGGGCCGGCACTGGCTAAGAGCATTAGAACCATAATGTAAACATTTCTACCTTAGTCTACCTTGCTGCTATCAATTAAGTCTAACATACCCTAGTAATTTCTAAACAAACTAGGCGCAAGTAAAAATATCAGTAGTTGCTTCATGCTGAAGCTAATTAACGTGAAGAGACAACCTAAAATTTAGAGGCCATACGCTAGTAAAATCAATCAAAAGAAAGACCACACCTTTGATGTTGAAAACACAGAGAGTTACCTTATTAAGCACGCCATCTTTTTCAAACCCTACTATCTTATTCTATATCTTCCGTCCATACCGAGAAGGAAAATAAAATGAAAGCTCATAGCATCTCTATTCATTCACAGCATCTCTATTCATCTACGGGCATAGGTAAAGGGAACCCATAACCTACATACAGACGTCGTTCTTATCCATTTCTTCCCCCTTATATAACACCCCTACGCTCATTCTTCTTTCAGCAATGAAAAAAAAACGAAAAGAGTAAAACATGTGAGGAGTTCAGCATGGAGGGACGTTGAGTGGCATGCGTGAGGGAAGATTGCTAGGTGGCCTGTCTCATTTCTGGAAGGAAGGACGTCGGATCGAAGAGGTTGCATGGTTCCGGAGTTTTGTAGATCTGGGTTCAACAGGGGTAAAGGGAACGCAGCTTTCATGAGGGTGGCAAAGTCTGTAGCGTGGAAAGGTTATAACGTGAGGAAGTATTCATGCAGAGAGGATAAACGCATGAAGGAGAGGTCACAGTAAAACAAAAATATACAAACAATAGGAACCGAAGTGGAAATATATGGGCATGATGATGCATGATGCATGGAATGGGAGTTTTGGGGTGCTGTCGTTATAAGTAGATGGGAATACTGTGTGGAGCAAATGGCGATGTAGGCGGAGCAGTAAGTTGAAGTGGAGAAAAGGCGCATGGAGTGAAATAGCAGGAGAATGTGCGATTGAAGGACTGGATAGCGAATGGGATGATGCACAGTAAGTGCAAAATGGACCTAACCTTGTATTATTAAGGGTGTGGAGGAGTCATAACAGGGAGGAGTTTGGAAATACACATAAGTGGATATGAGGAGTAGTGCTGGGTGATGAAGTATACATGGGAGAGTGGTTCAAAGAGGTGAAAACTGACATGGTGCTATCAGGGCGTGCATGCAGGTGGACGGTGATGTAACTCCGGCGAGCGGATTTAGGTGCAATGACTTGAAGGTGAGGCTGTACATGTTTATATACAGCAGGAGCGTGAATGTTTAAAGGAGTTTCTTTCTCATGGAGGTCGAGTCGGGTTTCGGGAAGAGTCTGACGTGGTGGCACATGAGTTAGCAGGGATAGAAGAGTGCAATATTTGGGAGAATAATACATAACGGTGGGAAAGAAATTAGAACTGACATGTGGCATGAGTGCTGAAGACGTATGGTGCGCGAGTGAAAGTTTAGAGAAGGAATGATGGCGTAACGGCGTGGGATGACTGCCAGTCGAGGTGAGCGTGAGAAGATCAAAGGCGCAAGTGATGAAAGCCGTGAAGCTTGGACAGTTGGGCGTGGGTGGATGTAGTTGGGTAATGGCAAAAGTATTAAAATAAGAAGGGGATGATGGCACTGTTGAATGGGGCATATTGGTGTAGAAGGAGATGCACAGGAGGATGTGAAAGCAGCAAAAGAAAGGAAGTGGAAAGTTGCGTCCTCCAGGTAAATGAAAGTGGCAATGAATAGTAATATTATATAACATAATAATATAATATATGCCAACTATTATATGTCTGGGTGACATGTCCATACTAATTTAAGGTATTTATAAAATTGTGTCCAAGTTAGTATATGCGAGCACTAACATTATTCAGTGACTGTGTATATTTCAATAAGCCTAACACATTAATCATGTAACGTGACTAATTAATAAAACATGCCGATGAAGTTTGATTTAGGTTAATTACGGATTAGAATAAATTATTTAATTATAAAGAGAATACCGTAATAATTTATATCTACGTCACACAGTAATGAGAATGAACAAAACATGGAGCGATGGAACCGTACTGACGGACGAAATTTTATGGAAGTGGAATGGACGGAGCAGCTGGAGGCTCGTAAAACAAACCGCTATGACGACAGCAAGGTGAGTTCAACTCACTCAGTTTATCCCATTTGTATTTTATAAACCGGGTTTTTATTTACTTGTGTGCGATGGTTGTTATGGTTGATAATTGAACGACTGTTTGCATGTGTGCCAAACATTTTTAATATTCATTGATTAAATTAAACGTTTGTTTAATTTAATCGGATTAAATCGTTATTTCAACGATTAGATTCCAAACGAGGTAACTTACCTTGTTGGTGACGTTTATAATAATAAACGTATTAAACAAATCATTTGATGATTGAATGGCCGCTATAAATTGTTTGTTGACCGTTGTTAGTGAACTGTTTATCGTGTTGAAATTGAAGTAACCCATTGTGATGCAGGGACGGACAGGTTGGAGGGATCCAACCGGATTCCTCAAATATGTTGTTTATTTTCGTATTATATGAACTGATCAATATGACTGATGGTTGATATTTGAACCCAAATGTAACAACCCGTATTCTAAGCATTAGAGAATCGTAGAATATTTATTTCTTTTTCTTAGTAAGTCGTATGGTCGTGTACTTTTGGGAAACGACTAGTGGGGCCATTTCCCATGTCCATGATTTTTGCCGATTTTTAAATGACCGTTTTGCCCCTAGTTGATCTTGTTTCGTCCATAACTTTTGACTGGAAAGGAATTTTGACCTGAAACCACTTCCATTAGATTCGTTTGATGGTTTCTCTTTCCGTAGAGTGGTCATAATAGCCAAACGGACTTACCGTTTGGGAGATATGGCTGAATTAAGGTTTTAAGTGTTAATTTCAGCTTAACCGGACTTAATTGGGTAGTTAACAGCTAGGCCCAATGGGGATTTCGGGATTAAGGGTTTAAAAAGGCTGATTAGGGTTGGAAAACATTTCTTTAGTCATTTCCCAGCCGCCACAAACTCTCTCTTCAACCTAACAATGGCCTCTACTCTCTAAAAACATCCCAAATCACATTTTAATTGAAGATTAGGCTTAACTACCTCAAATCAAGGCAAATCAACATCAAATTTGGAGCATAGCTGTTGGAACACATAGGGATTTGATCCATAACAGAGAGTATTTCAGATCTGAGTTTATTTGCGGCAAAGGTGAGTGATTAGCTTGCTTTTACACTAATTACGGTTAATTAGGGGTAATTAGTGAAGATTAGCGAATTTATACATTAATAAATTCTAGAAAAATTCCTAAAATTCTAAAATGATGTTTTAAGGCTCTGTTAGAAATTTGGGTTAATTTCGATGTGTCTTGCTAATTGTATGCTTAAACATGATTAAGGGGAAAGTATGAGTTTTGGCTATGTTTAATCCATTTTACCATGTTAAACTGTTGTTTTGGCGTTTGCGATTGATGTTATATGTTGCTATGACAGTTTGACATGAATTGTGATTGTTTAGAGTAGTTAGATTGGTCGAAGACGCCGTCGTATGGCGCAAAACAGTCGCTGGACAAAGTGCAGGAAAATGCAGAGGACCGGATCGGATCGCCCCTATCCTATGCGACCCGAACCGATGCAGATGGTGACGAATCGACCCGCTCACCTGGGAACCCCACGATTCGAACCGTGTCACTCGACCCTCACCGATGCTCCGTGGATGGACTGGAGACCGCGACCCGACCCGGATGAAGCAACCCGACCCGACCCGAAGTGGTGACGCCGATCCGAACCAGGAGGAGGAGCCACGAGCTGGAGGAACACGACTCGATCCGCAGGAGGTGTTGGCGAACCGAAGTGCCACCGGATGAAGACCACGATCCGATGCAGCAAGAGGGAGCACGAACCAAACCAGAAGCTGAAGGTTGACCGATCCGAGGCAAAGCAAGATGAAGACCGGTCCGGATGAAGACGATGACCAATAACCCGAGACGCAAAGGTAGTCCAAATGGAAGTTAGAGCTCAGGATCCAGTTGGGAACCAATGAGTTCACTTCGTGATTGGACTTTGCTGCGGGACGCGTGCAAAGGGGTTATCGACATTCATGACTTTGATTCACTATGGCAAGCGTGTTAGACTACGTTATCAGTGCAGTGGGGTCATCATGGCTTCATGGGGCAAAGTGATCGTAGTAAGGCTATGAGCCAGTGCAGTGGAGCCATTGCGACTCCATGGGGCAGAGTGGACATAGCAAAGTATTAGTGGCTATGGATCAGTTCAGTGGTGTCGTTACGACTCATGGGGCAGAGTGATCGTAGCAAGGCATTGGGTGATCAAAGTGGTAGATGTCGTATGCTTTACGCACTGAGTGAGAGATGTGAGGATGGTTGCTAAACTTGATTTGTTTGTTATCACTATGACATGCACACCCCCACCCCCGTATTCTTTACACCATATGTTGATGGCACCTTAGAGTATTGTACGGTATGTAGTGCTAACTCTTTGGTTGCAGATCCAGGTTCAGGTATGGTTTAGTATACATGTTATTGTTCTGTTTAGCTGCTTATCGGTCATACCAGACTTTTTGTCTGACCCAGAGTTTTATGTCTCTTCTTATTACTCTGGGTGCTCACACGAGCAGACTAGAGACAGGTTAGCTGGTGATGCACGAGTAGCTGTACCGGAGATGAGCAGGAGGCTTCCACGTATGATATATATATAGATATTCTCCCTGTGTTGCTGCGGTCACTACTTTGGGCATTAGTAGTGTACCTTTCTTTTGCTTTGCTTTAGAGACAATTTGAAAGTTGTAATAAGCCGTATTTTGGATTTCCGCTACTCTGATGATGTTTAGTTTTGGTTTCAGCTTATGTACTATCTCGCCTATTTTATGTCAAGTATTTTGCTATTATATTTTATCCCATGCGCTGTGAGACATTCTGCAGGTTATGTGTTAGTTCTCTATCTTCTTTCTTTCCTTCTAACGACCGTTCTGTGCTAGTTGGACATGTGTACAGCGCACAATTGGAGGAAATGTCAGCTAGTATGGGGCGGGTTGTCACATTTGGTATCAGAGCTCTAGGTTGCGTAGTTCACCTAGGGAAAGTCATCAGGGAGAGATAATATACGTATATGAGAGCGCGTATTTGTGATATTTTGATTTTCAAAACTGGTTTTCAAAGATATATATATATATATACTATTAGTATAGTTAAGGATGAAGTCGCACTGCACCGACACCACTATAGAGATGGTTAACCGTTCCCTTTACAGATGAGCCGATATGCGAGAGGTACCGGTAGAGGAGCCAATAATGGGAATGCCGCTGAGATGAGGACGATGTTTACAGACTTCATGAGGGAGATGCTCAGAGATGTTCAGAGAGCAGCTCCTAATGCTGCTAACGGTGGTGGTGCAGCGGTGCAGGCGCCTAGGACCAATTTCGCCAAGCTTAACAAGGATTATGCTAGTCTTGGTGGGAAACCGTTCCACAGAACGTAGTCGGCTACGGTTGTTCAGGATTGGTTGGATAGCTGCGAGCGTATCTTCGAAGACTTGGGTATTGAAGATGCCATAAAGAGGAAGCTAGCATCCCGTCAGCTGCAAGGACGGGCAATGAATTGGTGGAATGCTATAAAGGCAGCAACTCCAGAAGATCAGATTACTTGGGATCAGTTCAAGGCTCGCTTTAGCGATAAGTTTATCCCAGCTGCTCAGAAGTCAGAATTGTTTAGGAAGTTTCTAGAGCTTAAGCAGAATGGAAGGGCAGTTTCCGAGTATGTTGCTGA
This sequence comes from Allium sativum, assembly GCA_030737875.1. Lineage (NCBI taxonomy): Eukaryota > Viridiplantae > Streptophyta > Magnoliopsida > Asparagales > Amaryllidaceae > Allium > Allium sativum. The sequence goes on from CM060913.1 coordinate 315,431,884, forward strand.
GTTCGATACTTTATCGAAGTATGGATTATCTTTGATTGACACTGCCGAGAAGAAGAACGAGAAGTTCATAACTGGGTTGGATGGATACTTGGGGGAAAGGCTCATTAACCACATCGATGAGATGTTTGAATCAATCGTGGGGAAAGCTTTGAGGTCAGAGAGTCTATACCCTAAGTTGAAGACTGAGGTTACATCTGCAGAGGAGCCAAAGCCGGAAGCAAGCGGTGGAGGAAAGAATGGTTCTCAGAATAAGAGAAAGCAGAATCAGACTAAGGATGGCCAAAAGAAAAAGGATAAGAAAGATGTTGAGTGCTTCAGCTGTGGAAAGAAGGGCCACTATGCCAAAGAATGTCGGGCCAAGCCAGCGGATAGGAAGTGCTTTAACTGTGGCCAAGTTGGACATCAAAAGGATAAGTGTCCGCAACCCCCTAAAGAGAAGCAGATCGTGAGAGCGTATGCTATCAGTGCTGTTCCTTCTTCGTCGAATGCCCCAACTGCGGCGAAGAAAGGAAAGAATGTTGTTATCCAAGGTACGCTTTCTGTTTATGACGTTCCTGTTAGAGTTTTGTTTGATACCGGAGCTTCCAGTTCTTTCATATCTAGTGACCTGGTAGATAGGTTGGAATTGGAACCCGAGATAGTCGATAGACCTTTAGTAGTAACAAACCCGATTGGTGGTTCAACTAGCCTTGGCATGCTTTGTCGTAATGTGGTCTTATCGAGTCATGGATGCATGTTTGTTTGTGATTGCTTTGTTTTGGGCTTTACTGGGTTTGGCATTATTTTGGGAGTCGATTGGCTCCAAAGATACGGGGTGGTGGTAGACTGTGAGGGCTTGTTGGTGACAGTTAGAGCGGACGATAGGTAGAGGGTAGTGTTTGGTGGTCTACCTAGTGATGGGGTAATGGATAGTTTTCTAAATTCCCTCGACATCCCCCATGATGAGTTGTCAGATGTGCCCGTGGTTGGCCAGTATCCGGACGTCTTCGAGGAAGTGACCGGGCTTCCACCACACCGAGAGATTGAGTTCCGTATTGATTTAGTGAAAGATGCCAGACCTATAGTGATGCCACTTCGTCGTATGGCGCCAAGGGAGCAGCGAGAGCTCGGGGTGCAAGTCAGCGATCTTTTGAAGAAGGGATTTATCAGAAGGAGTGTTTCTAAGTGGGGAGCACCAGTTGTGTTTACTACCAAGGCGGATGGTTCCCTTCGATTGTGTGTAGACTATCGCGAGTTGAATAAGGTGACGAGGAAGAATAAGTATCCTCTGCCGTGGATAGATGGTTTGTTGGATCAGTTGAGTGGAGCGAGAGTGTTTTCTCAGTTGGATCTCGCGAAAGGTTTTCATCAGCTTAGAGTGGAAGCTGAGAGTATAGCTAAGACGACATTTCGAACACCGTCTGGATTTTATGAATGGTTGGTTATGCCATTTGGGCTGACTAATGCCCCGACATATTTTGTGGATCTTATGAATAGGGTATTCAGAGATCAGTTGAATAAATCTGTTCTTGTGTTCGTGGATGATATTTTGGTTTACTCAAGGAACGAGGAGGAACACAAGGAACATTTGAGGACAGTAATGGAGGTGTTGAGGAAACACCAATTGAAAGCAAAATTTTCTAAGTGTCACTTCTGGAGGAAGGAAGTGAGATTCTTGGGTCATGTCATTTCAGAGAATGGTATTGCCATGGATCCTGCGAAGGTTGCAACAGTACAAGATTGGTCTACACCCAAGAATGCAACAGACATAAGAAGTTTCTTGGGATTAGCTGGATATTATCGCAAGTTTATCCAAGACTTCTCAAAGATAGCAGCGTCGTTGACTCAGTTGACCAAGAAGAATCAAGCTTTTGTTTGGGACGAAAAGTGCGAGGATGCATTCAAGAGTCTAAAGGAAAAGTTGACAAGCGCACCAGTGTTAGTCATTCCCAAGGGGAGTGAAGAAATGACGGTATATACAGATGCTTGTGGTACCGGACTAGGTGCTGTGTTGATGCAAGGTGGTAGGGTTGTAGCTTACGCAAGCCGGCAACTGAAACCGCATGAGAAAAGATATCCTGTCCATGATTTGGAATTGGCAGCGATCGTGTTCGCATTGAAGATATGGAGACACTACCTCTTGGGAGAAAGATTTGAGTTGTTTACTGATCATAAGTCGTTAAAGTATCTTTTCTCTCAGAAGGATTTAAATCTCCGCCAACAGAGATGGTTAGAGTTCTTGGCTTCATATGATTTTGATATCACATACACACCAGGCAAGGGCAATGCGGTAGCTGATGCCTTGAGTAGGAGACATGCCAGTCTGGGGGCTATGTTTTTAGAATGGAAGCAATTGGAGTATATCGCAGGATATGATTTCAAACCAAAGTGCGAATTGGATCCAGAGATGTTAGCAAGTTTGACGATCAGACCAACTTTGATTGAGCGGATTGGTTCCAGTCAGAGGAACGATCCTAATTTTTTGGAAATCATCTCCAAGTTAGAGAAGAGTATCGACGGTGAGGAGATGAGTAACTATGGACTTGATCGAGATGAATGGCTTCGAAAGAATGGAAGGTTAGTTGTACCCAACGTGAATGGATTGAGAGATGAAGTGCTTAGAGAATGTCATCACTCAAAGTTAACTATACATCCCGGTGGTGACAAGATGTATCGAGACATGAAGCAGACCTACTACTGGGAGGGGATGAAGAGAGACGTTGGGAAATATATAGCTAAATGTATGAATTGCCAACTAGTCAAAGCCGAGCAAAAGAAGCCTAGTGGTTTGTTACAACCATTAGAAATCCCTGAATGGAAATGAGAACAAATTTCAATGGATTTCATCGATGGTTTACCGAGGACTAGATCGGGACATGTTAGTATTTGGGTAATTGTGGACCGATTGACCAAGAGTGCAAGATTTGTACCACTCAAGTCGAATAGAACGACAGCTAAATTGGTTGAGTTGTATATAAAGTGGGTAGTGAGATTTCATGGAGTACCAAAGGGAATCGTGAGTGACCGAGATCCATTGTTTACTAGTGGGTTTTGGAAGAGCTTACAAGAGGCGTTAGGATCAGAATTACATCTCAGTACCGCGTATCATCCTCAAACCGACGGACAGACAGAGAGGGTGAATCGAGTGTTAGAAGATCTCTTAAGAGCTTGTGTATTGGATTTTGGTGGATCATGGGATGACCATTTGCATCTAGTGGAGTTTGCATATAATAATAGTTATCAGTCTAGTATTGGTATGGCACCGTTTGAAGCATTGTACGGAAGACCGTGTAACTCACCGTCATGTTGGTTGGAACAGGTGAGAAGTTTGTGATAGGGCCTGATGTAATAAGGGAAACTTCAGACAAGATCAAGATTGTTCAACAAAGAATGAAGGCTGCCCAAGATAGGCAGAAGAGTTATGCTAATAAGAGACGAAAATATTTGAAGTTCTTCGTTGGCGACTTGGTGTTTATCAAGATTTCTCCTTTAAAGGATGTGATTCGATTTGGTAGAAGAGAAAAGTTAGCACCAAGATTTGTTGGCCCATTCCCAGTTGTGGAGCAAGTTGGAAGTTTGGCATATAAAGTTGAGTTACCGGACAAGATGGCGGGAGTTCACAACGTATTTCATGTTTCCCAGTTAAGAAAGTTTGTTCATGACCCCGATGTGGCTATTTCACCTGATCAATTGGATGATATCGAGGTTGAACCTGAGGCGGTTGAGAACCGCAAGCCTATGCGTATTGTGGGGAACGATACGAAGGAACTTCGAAGGAAGGCGGTGAAACTAGTCAAGATTCAGTGGGGGAATGATGAGAAAGACTGTACATGGGAAACAGAGGAGGACATAAGGAGGAAGTATCCAGAACTCTTTGCCTGGTAAGGTTTTATATATCGTTATAGTTATTCCGCATGCTAGGATATGTTTGTTTTGTTTGTTATGCATGTTTGATTGTTGTGAATGATTGATAGGCATGCGGGGTACCTTTGTATGTTTTGGGTTAAGGAATTTCGGGGACGAAATTTCTTAAGGGGGGGAGAATGTAACAACCGGTATTCTACGCATTAGAGAATCGTAAAATATTTATTTCTTTTTCTTAGTAAGTCGTATGGTCGTGTACTTTTGAGAAACCACTAGTGGGGCCATTTCCCATGTCCATGATTTTTGCCGATTTTTAAATGACCGTTTTGCCCCTAGTTGATCTTGTTTCGTCCATAACTTTTGACTGGAAAGAAATTTTGACCTGAAACCAATTCCATTAGATTCGTTTGATGGGTTCACTTTCCGTAGAGTGGTCATAATAGCCAAACGGACTTACTGTTTGGAAGATATGGCTGAATTAAGGTTTTAAGTGTTAATTTCAGCTTAACCGGGCTTAATTGGGTAGTTAACAGCTAGGCCCAATGGGGATTTCGGGATTAAGGGTTTAAAAAGGCTGATTAGGGTTGGAAAACATTTCTTTAGTCATTTCCCAGCCGCCACAAACTCTCTCTTCAACCTAACAATGGCCTCTACTCTCTAAAAACATCCCAAATCACATTTTAATTGAAGATTAGGCTTAACTACATCAAATCAAGGCAAATCAATGTCAAATTTGGAGCATAGCTGCTGGAACACATAGGGATTTGATCCATAACAGAGAGTATTTCAGATCTGAGTTTTATTTGTGGCAAAGGTGAGTGATTAGATTGCTTTTACACTAATTACGGTTAATTAGGGGTAATTAGTGAAGATTAGCGAATTTATACATTAATAAATTCTGAAAAAATTCCTAAAATTCTAAAATGATGTTTTAAGGCTCTATTAGAAATTTGGGTTAATTTCGATGTGTCTTGCTAATTGTATGCTTAAACATGATTAAGGGGAAAGTATGAGTTTTGGCTATGTTTAATCCATTTTACCATGTTAAATTGTTGTTTTGGCGTTTGCGATTGATGTTATATGTTGCTATGACAGTTTGACATGAATTGTGATTGTTTAGAGTAGTTAGATTGGTCGAAGACGCCGTCGTATGGCGCAAAACAGTCACTGGACAAAGTGCAGGAAAATGCAGAGGACCGGATCGGATCGCCCCTATCCTATGCGACCCGAACCAATGCAGATGGTGACGAACAGACCCGCTCACCTGGGAACCCCATGATTCGAACCGTGTCACTCGACCCTCACCGATGCTCCGTGGATGGACTGGAGACCGCGACTCGACCCGGATGAAGCAACCCGACCCGACCCGAAGTGGTGACGCCGATCCGAACCAGGAGGAGGAGCCACGAGCTGGAGGAACACGACTCGATCCGCAGGAGGTGTTGGCGAACCGAAGTGCCACCGGATGAAGACCACGATCCGATCCAGCAAGAGGAAGCACGAACCAAACCAGAAGCTGAAGGTTGACCGATCCGAGGCAAAGCAAGATGAAGACCGATCCGGATGAAGACGATGACCAATAACCCGAGACGCAAAGGTAGTCCAAATGGAAGTTAGAGCTCAGGATCCAGTTGGGAACCAATGAGTTCACTTCGTGATTGGACTTTGCTGCGGGACGCGTGCAAAGGGGTTATCGACGTCCATGACTTTGATTCACCATGGCAAGACGTGTTAGACTACGTTATCAGTGCAGTGGGGTCATCATGGCTTCATGGGGCAAAGTGATCGTAGTAAGGCTATTAGCCAGTGCAGTGGAGCCATTGCGACTCCATGGGGTAGAGTGGACATAGCAAAGTATTAGTGGCTATGGATCAGTGCAGTGGTGTCGTTACGACTCCATGGGGCAGAGTGATCGTAGCAAGGCATTGGGTGATCAAAGTGGTAGATGTCGTATGCATTACGCACTGAGTGAGAGATGTGAGGATGGTTGCTATACTTGATTTGTTTGTTATCACTATGACATGCACACCCCCACCCCCCGTATTCTTTACCCCATATGTTGATGGCACCTTAGAGTATTGTACGGTATGTAGTGCTAACTCTTTGGTTGCAGGTCCAGGTTCGGGTATGGTTTAGTATACCTGTTATTGTTCTGTTTAGCTGCTTATCGCTCATACCAGACTTTTTTTCTGACCCCAGAGTTTTATGTCTCTTCTTATTACTCTGGGTGCTCACACGAGCAGACTAGAGACATGTTAGCTGGTGATGCACGAGTAGCTATACCGGAGACGAGCAGGAGGCTTCCACGTATGATATATATACAGATATTCTCCCTGTGTTGCTGCGGTCAATACTTTGGGCATTAGTAGTGTACCTTTCTTTTGCTTTGCTTTAGAGACAGTTTGAAAGTTGTAATAAGCTGTATTTTGGATTTCCGCTACTCTGATGATGTTTAGTTTTGGTTTCAGCTTATGTACTGTCTCGCCTGTTTTATGTCAAGTATTTTGCTATTATATTTTATCCCATGCGCTGTGAGACATTCTACAGGTTATGTGTTAGTTCTCCATCTTCTTTCTTTCCTTCTAACGACCGTTCTGTGCTAGTTGGACATGTGTACAGCGCACAATTGGAGGAAATGTCGGCTAGTATGGGGCGGGTTGTCACACCAAACCCAACACTTGTTTGATAACCAATAATGAAATTGGTTGAGAAAATTATTGGCAGATGGCCCAAAATGAATAATTCTATAGAGATTGATTTACCGTCCGGTAAATTAATAGAAATAAAATATAAAATAGTTTATAAATAGAAATAGATTTTTAAATCTATTTTTATACAGATAATTTTTAAATGAAAGTTTATGAAAAGAAGAGAAATATTTAATATTTATTATTTAGAGTATTTTATAAAACAAATGTATAAGCAAATAAGGAGAAATTAGGGTAAGAATTAAGAGTTGGATAAATTGATTCTAGGAAATAGTTAAATAAGGTTTAGTAAAGTGCAACGAGATTTTCAAAACATCAAATGGTTTAAAAGCAAACATTTTGCAAATGTGAATGAAATTAAGAAAGTTAGAAACTGACTGGAGAGTAGTTGAGTTGAATGACTTCTTGAGTATCGATCTGATGTTGGTTTCGGCCTTTGGGGTTGATATTTACGGAGTTGTTCTCTCACTAGTTTCCGGTTAGGGACTAATGAATATTGAGTAATGGTAATAAAAAGAGATTTGGTAAAATATAAGCAAGATGAGTTTGAATAAGTTAGAGAGGCCAAGTGATGCTGTATACTGAACCAATGAATCCATTTTATTTTCTATGGATGATGATTGTTTATTTTGATAGTTAAAACACCGACTATCAAAATCTTGCCAAGATGATTGTTGGTATGGAAAGACCGGGATCGAAGTTATATTAGAAAACCATTCTGACCAACAAATACGTAAACGTTGAAATATCAGAAGACGGTCGAAGTGGAGCATTGAAGACCGTGGATCCTCATAAACGGAAGGATCGTTTGTTGAATTTCTCTGGATAGCTACCAGAGGTTTTTATACTATGATTCGGTCGTGGTTGAGATTTTGCGGATTGCAAGGACTTCTCGCTACTGATCCATAGGGTAATTCAAGGATGTGGTAGGAGAGTGCCTTCGGTTTATCCAGTCCCATGATAATTTTTATGGATGGATGTCTGACAGAGTATTTCCAAAGGGGTCATGTACGTTGATTTCCTCAAACGTATTCTGTGGTGGCGAGAAAACACCTTCTCTTAAAACACTTACGACCCGATTACTTTTGTGGAAATCAATTAGTGATTTCCGATGGATTTGACAATGTGGCATTCAAAGTGAATGGTGGACCGGTGTTCTAGAAGATAACGTAGCCTCAAAACCTCATCAACCGGGAAAGACAAAATTTGGGCTAGGCAGCATGGCTAGGTGGGTCATTCCCAAGCAGGGTGTATTATCACCATCTAGAGAAATTCCTTTTTACTTCTTAATCTATATTCGATACACTCAAGCTAAATGAGTGGTTGGTCATGTGTGGCCGGGTTGCAAGACGTTCTTGTTGAACCCTATGTGTATCCTCTCTAGAGTACATTAATCGATAGGTGCTCCCATACCTTGTCTAGTTGGAACCCAATCTCCAATAAGCGCCCGCGGTTTTGATTATAGACTATAGACGTAAAGCGTGAGATGCAAGCGTTCTACTATTTGGTTATTTATTTGATAGACACTATCGTAATATCACCAAATTTAATATCAAAACAGTTTTGGATTGTAGTAAGGTAAAAACCGTCCGTATTTATGTGTAGGCTGGTCTTACTATTATCCTTTTCTTTCAAAAGGATTTTTGACTTTAAATCAGCATGGATGTTGCTTAAACTTAGTGAGTTTTCTCATGCTAGTTCTCCAGACTGTTCCGTGGCGTTTGTGATGTCTCGGGCCAGCCCGAGTGCAGGTTCAGGTTATCGAGCGCCATGAAGTTCAGAGACGAACTGAAGGAGTTCAGATGTACGATATTATCTAGTATTTATTCCGCTGTGTGGTGTATTTAAGGACGGATTATTATAACTGTCCAGATGGTCTATACTCTGATGGACGTAAGTATTTACGTAAAGTTATCTATAAAGTTTTATTTCTATATTATATTTTGTTCCGCTGCGATGTGAGATTCTGATTCGGTGTTATCTTCTTCTTCTTCTATTCTAGTAGTTCTATGGGTTGGTCGAGTCGCGAGGCTGGCCGTAAAAGCAGTTCTGAGGTGTCTCTGTAGTGCCACGCTGGGAGGTTAGCCCAGTGGTTGATGGTTGAAAAGCCTAGACCGGTTGCAGTGGTATCAGAGCTATTGGTCGAGTAGTAACCTTGGCTCTGTGGTGTAACTCGATAGAGATGGGTTTAGTAACACCCTAGATTGAGTTTGAGTGTATATACGAGAGAGCGCATTTGTAAAAAAATTATCAAAGGTTTTGTATTGCGTTGATTGCTCAGCTTAAATGTTGGGAAATCGTACTGAACTGAGAATTGACACAATATTGTTTTATAAAGAGGGTAAATGAAATAATTTTGCCCAAATAATATTTTAATAGGAAAAAAGGAAGTAATTTTCTATGTTATAGTAATATTGGTTGATTGAATATGAAGATGAAACATTACCTGGTTGAGTGAATTAATGTAAGATGGAATTCAAATGGAATTAAGTAAAATAATTGAAATTGAATTATTTAACCCTGGATTTGTCATTTGCATTGTAAATTGAGATAAGTGCAGATTTCAGAAGGATGTGGAGTTGACTGGGTTATACAGATTGGAAGACGAAGAGCGGTTGGTGGGTTTAATTCGAATTTGGAGATTGAGTTGCCCGACAAATAGGTAAACCTTAATATACTGATTGATTGGTGATTGATTTTATACCCCTGAGTGAGATGACCATTTGGATTTTGGTTTTATTTGGAGAAGCTGATGCCCAGAGTGGTAGTTGTAGTTGTACCAATCGAGCCGTGCAGAGGAGGTGCTGACGAAATATTCGAAAATTTTAAAGAGTTTGAATTTGTTTGGATAATTCAAAAATAATTAATTGAGTTTGAAACATTCTTCTTACCTTGTAATTTCGGGGACAATATTCTTTTAAGGGGGAAGAATGTAACGTCCCAGATTTTTCTGCGATTTAAATTGTAATAAATCTGTTTATAAATTATATTAAAGATATAATATATTTTATTTGAGTATATAAAAATTTATAATATATATAAAACGAGGCCGAAACGACGCTGCAGTTCGTAATTTTCAATGCGAATTTAGCGTAACCCGTTAAATACCGATAACCCTATAATAATAACCAAACCTACCGGGTTTTGCCTACCGAAAATATGAACTACCGTATATCTACCTGAAACCGCGTTCACATCAGTAGATTCACGCTGAGATCCTATATAATCTTTGAAAATCAATTCATGGTCACTTACTATTCAACATACGCATATAAACAAAATTACATGGTTACATTCCTTACCATTTAAGTATGGATTTACTTAGCCTTTTCTTTTCAGATCAAAATGCACATGCTAAGAGCATTAGAACCATACTCTAAACATTCCTACCTTAGTCTACCTTGCTGCTATCAATTAAGTCTAACATACCCTAGTAATTTCTAAACAAACTAGGCGCAAGTAAAAATATCAGTAGTTGCTTCATGTTGAAGCTAATTAACGTGAAGAGACAACCTAAAATTTAGAGGCCATACGCTAGTAAAATCAATCAAAAGAAAGACCACACTTTTGATGTTGAAAACACAGAGAGTTACCTTATCAAGCACGCCATCTTTTTCAAAACCTACTATCTTATTCTATATCTTCCGTCCATACTGAAAAGGAAAATAAAATGAAAGATCATAGCATCTCTATTCATTCACAGCATCTCTATTCATCTACGGGCATAGGTAATGGGAACCCATAACCTACATACAGCTGTCGTTCTTATCCATTTCGTCCCCCTTATATAACACCCCTATGCCCATTCTTCTTTCAGCAATGAAAAAAAAAACCGAAAAGAGTAAAACATGTGAGGGCGTTCAGCATGGAGGGAAGATTGCGAGGAGGCCGGTCTCATTTCAGGGAGGAAGGACGTCGGATCGAAGAGTTTGCATGGTTCCGGAGTTTTGTAGATCTGGGTTCAATAGGGGTAAAGGGAACGCAGCTTTCATGAGGGTGGCAAAGTCTGTAGCGTGTAAAGGTTATAACATGAGGAAGTTTTCATGCAGAGATAATAAATGCATGAAGGAGAGGTCATAGTAAAACAAAAATATACAAACAATAGGAACCGAAGTGGAAATATATGGGCGTGATGATGCGTGATGCATGGAATGGGAGTTTTGGGGTGCTGTCGTTATAAGTAGATGGGAATATTGTGTGGAGCAAATGGCGATGTAGGCGAAGCAGTAAGTTGAAGTGTAGAGAAGGCGCATGGAGTGAATATAGCAGGAGAAAGTGGGATTGAAGGACTAGATAGCGAATGGGATGATGCACAGTAAGTGCAAAACGGACCTAACATTGTATTATTAAGGGTGTGGAGGAGTCATAACAGGGAGGAGTTTGAAAATACACATGAGTGGATATGAGGAGTAGCGCTGGGTGATGAAGTATACATGGGAGATTGGTTCAAAGAGGTGAAAACTGACATGGTGCTATCAGGGCGCGCGTGCAGATGGACGGTGATGGAACTCCGGCGAGCGGATTTGGGTGCAATGACTTGAAGGTGAGGTTGCACGTGTTTATATACAGCAGGAGCGTGAATGTTTAAAGGAGTTTCTTTCTCATGGAGGTCGAGTCGGGGTTCGGGAAGAGTCTGACGTGGTGGCACATGAGTTAGCAGGGATAGAAGAGTGCAATATTTAGGAGAATAATACATAATGGTGGGAAAGAAATTAGAACTGACGTGTGGCATCAGTGCTAAAGACATATGGTGCGTGAGTGAAAGTTTAGAGAAGGATTGATGGCGTAACGGCGTGGGATGACTGCCAGCCGAGGTGAGCGTGAGCAGCTCAAAGGCGCAAGTGATGGAAGCCGTGAAGCTTGGACAGTTGGGCGTGGGTGGATGTAGTTGGGTAACGGCAGAAGTATTAAAATAAGAAGGGAACAATGGCACTGTTGAATGGGGCATATTGGTGTAGAAGGAGATGCACAGGAGGATGTGAAAGCAGCAAAAGAAAGGAAGTGGAAAGTTGTGTCCTCCAGGTAAATGAAAGTGGCAATGAATAGTAATATTATATAACATAATAATATAATATATGCCAACTATTATATGTCTAGATGACATGTCCATACTAGTTTATGTGTCTAGGTGACATGTCCATACTAGTTTATGGTATTTATAAAACTGTGTCTAAGTTAGTATATGCGAGCACTAACGTTATTCAGTAACTGTGTATATTTCAACAAGCCTAACACATTAATCATGTAACGTGACCAATTAATAAAACATGCCGATGAAGTCTGATTTAGGTTAATTACGGATTAGAATAAATTATTTAATTAAAAGGGAATACCGTAAAAATTTATATCTACGTCACCGAGTAATGAGAATGAACGAAACATGGAGCGATGGAACCGTACCGACGGACGAAATTTTATGGAAGTGGAATGGACGGAGCAGCTGGAGGGTTGTAAAACAAACCGCTTTGACGACGACAAGGTGAGTTCAACTCACTCAGTTTATCCCGTTTGTATTTTATAAACCGGGTTTTTATTTACTTGTGTGCGATGATTGTTATGGTTGATAATTGAACGACTGTTTGCATGTGTGCCGAATATTTTTAATAGTCATTGATTAAATTAAACGTTTGTTTAATTTAATCGAATTAAATCGTTATTTCAACGATTAGATTCCAAATGAGGTAACTTACCTTGTTGGTTATGTTTATAATAATAAACATATTAAACAAATCATTTGATGATTGAATGGCCGCTATAAATTGTTTGTTGACTGTTATTAGTGAACTGTTTATCATGTTGAAATTGAAGAAACCCATTGTGATGCAGAGACGGACTGGTTGGAGGGATCCAACCGGATTCCTCAAATACGTTGTTTACTTCCGTATTATATGAAATGATCAATATGATTGATGGTTGATTTTTGAACCCAAACCCAACACTTGTTTGATAACCAATAATGAAATTGGTTGAGAAAATTATCGGCAGATGGCCCAAAATGAATAATTCTATAGAGATTGATTTACCGTCCGGTAAATTAATAGAAAGGAAATATAAAATAGTTTATAACTAGAAATAGTTTTTTAAATCTATTTTTATACAGATTATTTTTAAATGAAAGTTTATGAAAAGAAGAGAAATATTTAATATTTATTATTTAGAGGATTTTATAAAACAAATGTATAAGCAAATAAGGAGAAATTAGGGTAAGAATTAAGAGTTGGATAAATTGATTTTAGGAAATAGTTAAATAAGGTTTAGTAAAGTGCAACGAGATTTTCAAAACGTCAAATGGTTTAAAAGCAAACATTTTGCAAATGTGAATGAAGTTAAGAAAGTTAGAAACTGACTGGAGAGTAGTTGAGTTGAATGACTTCTTGAGTATCGATCTGATGTTGGTTTCAGCCTTCGGGGTTGATATTTAGGGAGTTGTTCTCTTACTAGTTTCCGGTTAGGGACTAATGAATATTGAGTAATGGAAATAAAAAGAGATTTGGTAAAATATAAGCAAGATGAGTTTGAATAAGTTAGAGAGGCCAAGTGATGCTGTATACTGAACCAATGAATCCATTTTATTTTCAATGGATGATGATTGTTTATTTTGATAGTTAAACCACCGACTATCGAAATCTTGCCAAGACGATTGTTGGTATGGAAAGACAGGGATCGAAGTTATATTCGAAAACCATTCTGACCAACAAATACATAAACGTTGAAATATTAGAAGACGGTCGAAGTGGAGCATTGAAGACCGTGGATCTTCATAAACGGAAGGATCGTTTGTTGAATTTCTCTGACTAGCTACCAGAGGTTTTTATACTATGATTCGGTCGTGGTTGAGATTTTGCGGATTGCAAGGACTTCTCGCTACTGATCCATAGGGTAATTCAAGGATGTGGTAGGAGAGTGCCTTCGGTTTATCCAGTCCCAGGATAACTTGTATGAACGGATGTCTGACAGAGTATTTCCAAAGGGGTCATGTAAATTGATTTCCTCAAACGTATTCTGTGGTAGCGAGAAAACACCTTCTCTTAAAACACTTACAACCCGATTATTTTTGTGGAAATCAATTAGTGATTTTCGATGGATTCGACGATGTGGCATTCAAAGTGAATGGTGGACCAGTGTTCTAGAAGATAACGTAGCCTCAAAGCCTCATCAAACGGGAAAGACAAAAGTTGGGCTAGGCAGCATGGCTAGGTGGGTCATTCCCAAGCAGGGTGTATTATCACCATCTAGAGAAATTCCTTTTTACTTCTTAATCTATATTTCGCTGCTGCAGCTATCGAAAACGGTGGTTTGAGCCCAACCGTTGGTGGTAATATATTCGATACACTCAAGCTAAATGAGTGGTCGGTCATGTGTGGCCGGGTTGCAAGACGTTCATGTTGAGCCCTGTGTGTATCCTCTCTAGAGTACACTAATCGATAAGTGCTCCCATACCTTGTCTAGTTGGAATCCAATCTCCAATAAGCGCCCGCGGTTTTGATTATAGACTATATACGTAGAATTTATTTGATAGACACTATCTTAATATCACCGAATTTAATATCAAAATAGTTTTGGATTATAGTAAGTTAAAAACCGTCTGTATTTATGTGTCGGCTGGTCTTACTATTATCCTTTTCTTTCAAACGGATTTTTGACTTTAAATCGGTATGGATGTTGCTTAAACTTAGTGAGTTTTCTCACGTTGGTTATCCAGACTGATCCGTGGTGTTTGTAATGTCTCGGGTCAGCCCGAGTGCAGGTTCAGGTTATCCAGCGCCATGAAGTTTAGAGATGAACTGAAGGAGTTCAGATGTACGATATTATCTAGTATTTATTCCGCTGTGTGATGTATTTGAGGACGGATTATTATAACTGTCCAGATGGTCTATACTCTGATGGATGTAAGTGTTTATGTAAAGTTATTTATAAAGTTTTATTTCTATATTATATTTTGTTCCGCTGTGATGTGAGATTCTGATTCGGTGTTATCTTCTTCTTCTTCTATTCTAGTAGTTCTATCTTATTCTTTCTCATCCTCTAATTTCTTTCTATTAATGATCTGTATTTTCGTGCATTTTGGGTTGAATGTGTAGAATATTAGTCAGCTCAAATTGGTACAGATTTACGGGCCGTTACATACACAGACAGAACGTTATAAGCGGAAATGATTTTAGACAAGTAAATTATCAATCTGTTGATATTTATTTGAAGTTGGAATTAGTATTCAAAAGGGGTTCCTATTTTATGGTAATTGTTTGTTTTAAAAGGATGTCCATTCCTTTTAATATTGACGGCTACATAAGAAAAGGGGATAAGATCCAGAACACTACGGAATACTTTTTCTAACCCTAAAATTCAGAATGGCGGATAATATCGTCTCTCCCCTCCTCTTCAATTTTATTCAAGACGAAACCATTCTTATGGATACATATAGAGGCATGGCAATTGACATGCTACGATCCGATTCTCCCAAGCTTGAGCAATCCCTTTTGCGGTGTCTTGCATCGACAGGTATGAGTTTTAATCCCAAATTTATACAAGTTTTTATTTATTTTCTCGTTGAGATCCTAGTTTTAAGGTGTTAAAACACAATATGGAACTCGATTAGATCGATTTAGCCTTACAATGGTATCAAAGCGAGGTTATTGCGAGAAATTTTAAATTGGACTTCTATTTTGGGTGTTATTCATGTTTGTATCGTCGTTTGGATTTCAATTTCATTAGCAAGTATTACACCGAATTGATTATGGGGTTTACAGTAATGGTTTGATTAGAAAATGAAAATTGTTTCATTTAATTATGAACTGATATCAGATATCAGTTCTGTTCACTGAATCTAATACGATTAAACATGGAATATATGGATATGATCCAAAATAGTGTGATCTATTTATACAAATATACAGTGCCAAACTCATTATCAAGTTGTTTAATTAATAAGTGTATATGTCAAGATTTCATCGTAAATTATTATTTTTTATTGAAATTGATTTTACGGATCAATGGATAAGTTAGATAACTTCCTGATTAATTTTGGTTTAACGAAATCATTTATATAGAAATTTCTTAAGACGAATGTTTCTGATTTGATATTTACACCTTCATATAAAATAAAATTTGTTTGATTGACATATAAACAGTAATGATCTGTTTATATGGATCTGTAAAATCATATGTTCGGAAATTTATTAAGTCAAATTTATGAATTAATCGTAAAGTCCATGTATGTATAGATTAGATCTGAAGTAGTGTATCGACTTGTTTACCATAAACAATGCTCATCTAATAATCAAAGCGTTTGATTGGAATTTATATTATGATCTGACTCTAATAAGACTTACTTTCCTGAATTCAAAGTTTTGATTGTCAAATTTGTAAGGTTGTTTTCAATTCGTTCTTGATTTTCTGAAATCAAATTTGTATATGGAAGTTTGTTAAGACAAATTTTATGTTTTGTTTTATACATGCATATGACAGTTGTATTTTCTAAATACCTGTAAGTCAGCAGCCTATGATTTTAAATCTGCTTTGAAAAATGTTTTTCGAACATACCTATTACTATAAAGATATATATATATATATACATATATATATATGCATATAATAGGCAAGTATAACATGTCTAGTTAATATAAGTATGACTTATATTCTAGGCAATTTTAGTGTTATGATACACTGATTATATGGTTGGGTCATTGTATATGGTAAACAAAATATATATATGTACATTACATTGACGACAGATCATATAAAAAACCTTTTAAAACTGCTTAATCATGTGTTAAATTACTTAAGATTTGATCTTTAGCAAAATGATGAAACAACTGTATTGAAATTCAGGTGTTACTATTTAAGGCAAGATCATCTCTCAACTAAACTAACATGTATGAATTAGTTTGATTAATCATTGTGTGTATAAATGGATACACATGTTTTTAATCATAAATCTGATTTATGAATCTTACTTTCAGATACGGCCTTGCACTTGTATGCTGAATTTCATATTTACGGTGATAAATATATGTTAAAAGAGGACTGCAACAGATATGATTTGTTATTTGGTATCATACTAAGTATTTAAGTCGGATATAACAAGTTTTATATGTACTCATGTTTTAATGGTGGTTCAATATTATGATATTGTTAAAGGTTATGAAAACATATACCTGATAAGTTTTCATGAACTCACACTAACTTTGGAGGATGACCACTGTTACTAGAGTGATTTTGAATCATTACTGAATTATGACATTGGATGCAAATATAAATATATCAATAATTATAAACTAGATTAGTTAACTTTATTAATTATGGGTAAAAGGTTATACAAATGATTGTATAATCTTTAGCATATAACCATATTCAAATATGTATATGTACATATATGATATACATACATATATATATATGTTATGGTTAGGTGTATTTGAAATATTTGATATTCATATATATATATATATATTGATATATATAATGTGAATTTGATTTGCAAATTTTACACACCATAATTATACAGAGTTAATCTTTATATACATATATATTGATATATGGATAATAGAAAACGTGGTTTGCAGAATTATATTATCTAAAATTTATATAAGTTATTTGATGTATGATTGTTCGTACAATTTTATGCATATACTTGATATGTTTTGAACATTTATACCTTTGTTCAGTTTTAAGAAAAATTAGTGTAAATTAGATTTGCAATTGGTGGATATATATAAAGAAAGTTATAAGTATATATCTTGTTATATATGTACACTATTATGATAATGGTTTTATCTGTGTATTGAAATCAAAACAGACCTTGAATATAATTATTGGGTATGACCCAAATGGTTATGAACCATATACATTATTTAGTGTAATTCTATTTAATTTTTAAGTGTACAGTATTCATTTTGGTTTATGAATTCAAAATGATATATACATAAGTCTGTGTTAAAAAAATACTGTCTAATCTGATGAAACCCTGTAATGCTTTTGATTTAGGAATCAATAACCCAATTAAGATTGATACTTTAGATCTATGATGCAAACATAATTAAATAAATATATTATGACTTGTTTCATATATCAGTTTCTGGCTGTCTGATTATTGTTCTATTTTCTGCTTCTTAATCATACATTTGTTTTATAAATGCGCAATACTTTCCTGTTAGACAAGGAATTGTATTTGTTGTAGATTTGTCTACTGAATACCCTGATATAATGTTTTAAGTTAGCATTTACATGGATAACTATGTTTAGAATCACAAATTGCAGGTTGTGATAAACTAATTGTATTGATAAAAATTGTTTTTAGTCTGTTGGTATATAATATTGATCATTAGATGATTTATAATCATATCACAACAGTTATAATCCCACATTTCATATGATGGAATTACACATATATCAATATATGAATGATCCTATATATATGTTGATATATATTTTGATAAGGAGGGACTTAAGTTTTATACTACAACATATGTCAACTATTTCTCTTAACTAAAAACAAGTTTTTGAACTTGAATCTAATGATGTAAGTATATAAAGTCTAGATAATATAGATGTACAAATTTTATTTTAAACAAAGCAAAGGACTGATTTTATGTATATGCATTATTGCGTGAATGTCACAAACAAGAAGCATATTTATATTTCTCATTATTGCAGATGCTTTGTGAATGGAAGAAAGAAAGGGTTGCAAGTGTGACTTGAAACTCTGATGATATGCACATCTGAAGATCAAATTAGTTTTATGAAAACTGATTGGTTGATCACAAAGAAACTAGAATATAATGTTGTGTATCATAGAATGACTGTACAAATATGATTTAATCTTTGCACTTAGTGAAACATTGTAATTTTTTTCATTAGGATGGAATGTTGTACATAGATGAATACATTATCAAAGTTAGATGTTATATAATTTGGGCTGTATATATTTTGTAATTATACTTAAATGTTTGTAGCTGCACCCTTTTACATTTTTTGATTTCAAATCAGATGTGTGATATGTATAAACATATGTGATATATATAAACATATGTATACATTAGATATTGTCAGCCTAAATATCAAACATTGTTTAGATATGAAATAGACATTGAAATCTGACTTCACTTTAAAGAGATTTGGAAGTCTATAAACATAAGCAATAAATTACTGTTGGTATGTTTTGTTATTTATAGTCTTATAATCTGATTTTATATCTAAGACTGGACCTTTGTTTGTAAGGGCTTGGTATATAAATGAAAGACCATGTTTAATGATACATAAAACATGCGGTAATTATGATTACCAAAATTTTGAAATGTTCAAAAACATATATGTAACAACCAGGAAATTCTGAGCCAATTTAAAAATTTTATTTTGGCGATTTTAACAGATTTAGATTATTTAAAAGGGATTATTTTAAATAATAACGACTAAAAATTTATTTTCGACAAAGTTATAACGTATAAATCTATTTTGATTATATAACGAGCCTGAAATTGCGTGGTAGTTCGAAAATTCGATTTCAAAATTTCAAATGAATATATAGAATTCAATATAAGTCAGAATTGGATGAAAAAAGAAATATTTGAATCTGTTTGATGATATCTTTCTAACGGATGTAAGAAACTGAAATTTCACTTTATAGAGTGTAAGATATGTCCAGTTTAAAATTTAGAAAAGTCGTTGTGGAATTTATATATATTTTAATATATATAAAGACCTTAAAAATAGCCATTTTGCAAACGACCTCCGTTTTCAACGAAACCAGTTTTGTTGGAACCGGAATGTCAAATTACTGCTAGATTCTAATTTTCATAATTTTTAGAATCAATATGTGAGCGGGGCACATTTAAATGCGTTTGACCAGTTTTAGTCGAATTTAATCAACTGCAAAATGGCCATTTTTCAAACGGTCTCAGAATTTGATGAAATTAGTTTTGTTAGGACCGTATCGTCAATAAGAAGCTAGAATAATTTTTCTTTAATTTTTAGTGTCTGTATGTGACCCCAGTAAATTAAAATGTACGTTCAAATTTAATATATACTGATTTATATTTTGATTTTGATAAAAACTGATCGTAACAGTCAGATTGGCTTACGAAACATTTCCCATTGTGTTCAGAATGGGGGTAATTAGCTAGGGACGACAGTCGGTGGGTTCGACTTGGGGTTCGAACGGAAAAGTTTCCTTTTATGAAAAAATATATATATATATATATATATATATATAAAACCCTAAATCCTCATTCGTCCAAAAACCCGCTCGTTCTTCGCAGCAGGCGACGGAAAAATTTCAGAACTTCGAGCTCCAAAATCTCCAAATCCAGGGCGAATTAATCCAAACCCTAAAGCGTAAATTAAGTACTCTTTATCCTCTCTAAATCCATACCAAATTCGTATATTCTCGTGGATTATCATGGTCGATTTTTCTCTGGAAAGGGGCCCACTTTCGACCGAGATCGTGGGCGCAGGTGACCACCGGAGTTGGTGGTCCTTAAGGCGGAGGTCGGCGGCTCAGGGCTGGACATCGTGGCGAGGTCGGATCGGTGATGGAGGCGCTCTGGTGACGACGGCAGGGGGCTTCCCCTTTGGAGCTAATGGGTTCGACGGTATTAGAAAGGGGGGAAGGTGATTATTAATTTAATTAATTAATTAATTCATGTTTTTAACTTCGTAACCTCATAACTTTTCCATACGAGGTCCAAGTCGCGTGAAATTGGATCCGTTGCGATCGTGGGGACGAGAGCATCACAACAAATCTGACCGCGTCCAAAACGTAGCATGTTGGAATTTAAGGCAAATTCAAATCCGAACAGCGGTGAAACTCAGAAATAAGAGAACCAAAGTGATAACTCCTTCTCACTAAAATTATTTCTATACAGTTGTTTATTTTATAACTGCATATATGAACTGTTCCCCGTCGTCCACAGACCATGGACGACTTGTTTGCTTGATTGTGTTGTGAAAATTGTTTATGATGTGAAATGGACTGTATAAAATATTCATGAGTTGAATCAAATATATGGATAATAAAAAATATCATTTTTATTATATAAATGAACTGTAGAAAATATTCATGTGTTGAAATAAATATTTTATCGTTAAAAAAATAATTTTTAACGAGTATATGAATAGAATAAATATTCATTCACAAATCAGACGATTTGTTTATGTACACCCATTTGACTGATATGGATTGGGACCATAAATTTTACACATCGCCCAAATGCACAAATAATATTCAGTATTTGTTGGTTGAAACCCCACACGAGTGTTGGGATGATATTTGACGTACACTAGTCCCAATTGTTTAGTTGTATGTCGATCGATAGGTTGACAGACTGTTGTAAGCATGAATTATTTTTATTTGATGCATATATGGTGCAGAATGCACCATGGATGATGGTTGATTATTTATCATTGTTGTGATGCACATGTATTGTATGAAATCCATATAAATCATTTTATATGGTAATTGGCTGTGTCTGATTCCAATTCAGAACTGAAGAATATTTTAAAATGACAAATATTTTAAAATAACGAATATTTTAAAATAATATTCTGTAAGGATTAAAATCTGATTTTGATGTTCGATTTTGGATGGACACGAATTATTGAAATATATAAAGCCGTGTTGATTAGGTATGCGCCATTTTGACGCAAACGATATTTATATCGATTATATTCGTCTTTATAATGAATATAGAAAAGGAAGTGATTTCAAAATCTAATGTTTTGAAAATATTATCATTTATATATTAATGATATGGAATATTCAATTTTGATTTGAAATAGAATATAAAGTTTAAATCATTTTCAAAATGAAGTTAAAACGATTTATAAAATACGTTTTGAATTGAAATCGATGAAATATATATAATATTATATATATATATATATATATTAATGGCCTGAATAGAACGCGCCGCGCCGCGACAGTTCGTGAATTTCGACCATTGACTTCGAATTGCGATTACGGGAGATCTGACCGTCGGATTCTCCTGAAACCGGAACCGTTAAGTTCGTATCGAAAAGAGCTTTCCAACGAATATAAAATATTTGAAATCTAATGGTTGGATTTGGAATTATGTCCAAATCAAATTTGAAAAAGGTCGTTGTAAGTGCAGTTCGATGACCGTTTATGGAAATCGACTGTACGTGCCTTGATAAAATTATTAAAAATCTTAATAATTTGTGTAAAATCATAAAAAATGATTTGAAAAGAGTTGGAATGAAAAATTCCACATTTGTAAAGATAATAATATATTTTTATCAAAATGAACTAGTTATTAACTAGAATTATAATCCATTATTTTTAAATAAATAAAATGGATTGAGAAGGGGTTTTAATATAGCCAGAATTTCCAATATATGAATTGGAATGGATTTCAATCGAAATTATCTTCGGAATATTTCGATATTGGATTCCGTGATTATACGGATATCGTGGAGGAATTTGGAAGATACAGATATCGTTATTCCCAATATTATATCCGTTGGTTTCAGAATTTGGTATTGGATATAAGCCGATATATTTTCTATTCAGAGCCTTATATTTAATATCAAATTGGATTTTGGGTTTGTTGTGAACGGTGTCTTAAATAACACTTCTCTGAACCCAGTTGTGAAAAGAATAAATCTTTTTATTAAGATTTAAAGAAGAATTACCAATTAATCAACATTTAATTGGAATTGAAATAGAATGTGAATTGGGTTTATCATGGACTGTGTTTTAAACGACATTCGTTCTTTAACCCTATTAACAATTAAATGAGATTTTGGGTTTGTCGTGAATGGTATCTTTAATAATACTGTTCTTAAACCCAATGGATTTAAGAAAATTAGAAACTAACTGGAGATTAGCTAAGTTGAATGGTTTCCTGGGTATTGATCTGATGTTGGTTTCGGCCTTTGGGGTTAATACTTAGGGAATTGTTCTCTTACTAATTTACGGTTAGAGACTGATGGAATGTGATAACTAAAATTATCAATTCAAGAAAATGATCGAGAATGGAGTACCACCAGTTTTACTCCAGTCGATAGTTAAATCTTTAATTAGATTTGAACGTGAAATGGTAATTAATTTTACCGATAACACCGTGGTGTTAGATATGGAGTATCACCAGTTTTGCTCCATGGGATGAATAGGTTGGGATTGGGAAATTAAACAAATGATTACTTCGGTAAGTTGCGCTAATCACGACTAGTTGGATAAACTTTATTATGGTTTGAATTGATATTCAAAGGAAGATTAAAGAATAAATTTAAAAGAATTTATCTTTGATAAAATTAATGGGAACCTTTCCCTAGAAATTAGAATATTTAAATAAAAGAATATTCTGAATTGGAATGAGGCGTATGTTGTGTTTGTGCAACACTTGTTTATTATATACGTGAGTTATTCGGAAAGACCGGGTTTGGCCCATTCTGAATAACTGATACGACGATAAGTCAAAGATGAAGAAGGTGTTGAAGACCGGAGGTCTTCACATCGTTTGGACGATTCCTGATAATCTTGATTGGGCTGTACACCCAAGACGATGGAAAAAGCGGTGATTGTCCGGACGTACTTGGAGATCGACCGGATATGCGAGGTACAAGGTGCCTCCGGTTTCGTTCAGACCCAGAATGGACTTGTAAATGGATTGTGTGTCTGACATTGGATTTCATTCTGTGTGATTGATATACATCAGTTCCATGGCGTGAATTGCCTATGTGGCATGCTGAGATGCAAATGATCAAGGCTTCTGTTGAAAAGCAGAGTCTTGTAGTTGATGATCAAAGCACGGCTTTTGTGTCATCGCTTTATGTAGCGTTAATTCGCGAGCCTCACACCGCGGTGTGAACCAAAAACTGGAGAGGACATCAGGGAGGGCATGCGTTTCCTTCTAGATTGGAGTGGCATCAGTGCTTGAACTGGATGACGAGTTTGACTCATGTGGCTGTTGGATTTTGAGGCGCCTCGGATATATAGGTCGATCCAGGACCGATGGAGTCATTTGTCTCATTAACGCCCCATAGGGCGGGAAAACGCAGTGTCCAGGGTTTAAGTTTAAACCACATCGGTGGACCGGCCCTGACGATCCAAGGATTGCCTACGCTCTTGCTTGAGACATGGGCTAGATTGTCCCGAAGCGGTGAGGACTATCTTTTGCCTCGGTTCACAGATGGAAATCCAACTTCCAATACGATATTTTGCGGTTTTATTTGCAGAGCCTAGTATGGCGACATAGTGGGATGGGGCACTCATGCCGTCTATGATTGATACATTTATATTTGAAGTTGTTTTGACACTATACACTTATAGTAATAATAAAATATGAAATTTCACGTATCAAGCATTCTTGGCTCTTATAAGGTAAAAACTCTATCCTCCGGCTTGCGTTGCATTGTGTGATGGGACCTGAGTCTTATAATAACTTCATTGTTCTTTATTTAGCATTGCGCTATTTGTTTTATGCACTGGTATTCTTGGGAGGAAACCCGTTCCGTGTTATACGGCGTGGTCCCTTGATTTACCTAACTTTAAAATAAAGATTAATAACTTTTTTAATTCTCACACCAGTCACATGGCTGACCTGGAGTTTATTGTTTTAACCTAAACTCTGGGTGCCCTCATTTTCCGCACGGGCAGCTAGTAGTTTTAGTTTTGCAGATTTATATTCACGGGATCCTGGTTTATAGCTGAAGCGATACTCGGAAAGCTCTGTATCCGTGTATTCCTTTCATTTATGTTTTGTATTATTTATCCGTTGCTAATGTAATTTATCTCTAATATTTTTATGTATAATATTTATTCATACTCTGTATATTCTTGTATTCTGATGGAATTGTTGTAATAAGCAATGAAATGTTCTTCTGTTCGTGTTCTGATTCGTCTTGTCCTCAAAGCAATCCGTTCTTTCTCTTCTCTTCGGAGATTGGGGAAGTTCAGGTCGTTTCAGTTGGTATCAGAGCTTTGGTTTACAGAGCTCGAGAACAAGACACATTAGAACCGAACAAGGGAATTCATCAGAGATTGGGTCAATAATATCCAATAAGAATAACTCGTTAGAGATGGGATCAGTAGTATCTTAGAACGAGTTTGAAGAGTGTTATTTTTAAAATAAAAGTGAACAAACTTTGTTATAAAAATTTACATCTTGTTATACGTATTTCACTATTATTTTTATATTGATTTGGACAATCGAGTATATAGAGATTTTGCATATACGCCTAGCTAGCGTGTATTTGAAGTCTCAAATATACTGGGTAGATATAGAATCACACTCTAGTCGCCCGGAGATGATCCTGATGATCGGTCGACCATCATCAGAATTTATGTTCGAGTTTCGAAGGTGGGATATCTATATATTTCCATAGACTGGTGTGAGAACCAAAATTAGATAGGGCTAATTGTTGTGAATTTGCATCAAAAACATGATTTTTGGCTATGTATTAAAATTACGAGTTTGAAACGTTATTCAGCAAATTGATTGCCGATTGTGTTGTATGTGATTATTCATTTAAACCATTATGTGAATGAACGGTGAAGATAACCAAATTGTATCGAATATTTAACTGAATGGAAATTTGTTAGAAATTACATGCATATACATTGAACAGGTCATAGCAAGGAGGTTAAAGAAGAGGAATAAAATTGTATGCCCGACATATAGGTACATGTTACCTAATTTAATGGGTTTGGATGAATTTATGAGCCGATTGGCTAGCCGCTTGGCTTTTTCTTTTTCTTTTTGAGATGAGAGGGCCTGTGTGGAGGTTTGGGGATTTTCCCGATGCTCCCGGTGCAGGGGAGGTTATGGCGAAATTTTTCGAAAATTTGGGGTGTTAGCCAAATTTTTGAAAAATTTGAAAGTTTCTTAGAAACTGAAAAGTTGAAGAACTGAAGCCATAATGAAAATAATGAAAGTTGAGTTGGTCAGTTAAACAACTTTCAGCTTCGTTCCTTTTCGAGGACGAAAAGATTTTAAGTGGGGGAGATTGTAACAACCCAGAAATTCTGGGCCAATTAAAAAAAATATTTTAGCGATTTTAAAAGATTTTGATTATTTAAAATGAATTATTTTAAATAATAATGATTAAAAATTTATTTTTGACGAAGTTATAACGTATAAATTTATTTTAATTATATAACGAGCCTGAAACGGCCCGGTAGTTCGAAAATTCGATTTCAAAATTTCAAATGAATATATAGAATTCAATATAAGTCAGAATTGGACGAAACAAGAAATATTTGAATCTGTTTGATGATATCTTTCTAACGGATGTACGAAACTGAAATTTCACTTTATAGAGTGTAAGATATGTCCAGTTTAAAATTTAGAAAAGTCGCTGTGGAATTTATATATATTTTAATATATATAAAGACCTTAAAAATAACCATTTTGCAAACGACCTTTGTTTTCGATGAAACCGGTTTTGTTGAAACCGGAATGTCAAATTATTGCTAGATTCGAATTTTCATAATTTTTCGAATCAATATGTGAGCGTGGCACATTTAAACGCGTTTGACCAGTTTCAGTTGAATTTAATCAACTGGAAAATGGCCATTTTTCAAACGGTCTCAGAATTTGACGAAATTAGTTTTGTTAGGACCGTATCGTCAGTAAGAAGCTAGAAATAATTTTTCTTTAATTTTTAGACTCCGTATGTGACCCTAGTAAATTAAAATGTACGTTCAAATTTAATATAAACTGATTTATATTTTAATTTTGATAAAAACTAATCGTAACAGTCAAATTGGCTTACGAAACATTTCCCATTGTGTTCGGAATGGGAGTAATTAGCTAGGGACGACAGTCGGTGGGTTCGATTTGGGGTTCGAACGGAAAAGTTTCCTTTTATGGAAAAAAAAATATATATAAATAAAAATAAAAAAAACCCTAAATCCTCATTCGTCCAAAAACCTGCTCGTTCTTCGCAGCTGGCGGCGGAAAAATCTCAGAACTTCGAGCTCCAAAATCTCCAAATCCAGGGCGAATTAATCCAAACCCTAAAGCGTAAATCGAAGTACTCTTTATCCTCTCTAAATCCATACCAAATTCTTATATTCTCAGGGATTATCATGGTCGATTTTTCTTTGGAAAGGGGCCCACTTTCGACCGAGATCATGCACGCAGGTGACCACCGGAGTTGGTGGTGCTTAGGGCGGAGGTCGGCGGCTCAGGACTGGACGTCGTGGCGAGGTCGGATCGGTGACGGAGGCGCTCTGTGATGGCGGCAGGGGGCTTCCCCTTTGGAGCTGATGGGTTCGACGGTATTAGAAAGGGGGGGGAGGTGATTATTAATTAAAATAATTAATTATTTAATTCATGTTTTTAACTTCGTAACCTCATAACTTTTTCGTATGAGGCCCAAATCGTATGAAACTGGATCCGTTGTGATCGTAGGGACGAGATCTTCACAACAAAACTGACCGTGTCCAAAACTTAGCATGTTGGAATTTAAGGCAAATTCAAACCCGAACAACCGTGAAACTTAAGAGAACCAAAGTGAGAACTCCTTCTCACTAAAATTATTTCTGTACAGTTATTTATTTTATAACTGCATATATGAACTGTTCCCCGTCGTCCACAGACCATGGACGACTTGTTTGCTTGATTGTGTTATGAAAATTGTTGGTGATGTGAAATGGACTGTATAAAATATTCATGAGTTGAATAAAATATATGGATAATAAAAATTCTCATTTTTAATATATAAATGAACTGTAGAAAATATTCATGTGTTGAAATAAATATTTTATCGTTAAAAAAATAATTTTTAACGAGTATATGAATAGAATAAATATTCATTCACAAATCAGACGATTTGTTTATGTTTGGGATGATAAATTTTACACATCGCACAACTGCACAAATAATATTCAGTATTTGTTGGTTGAAACCCAACACGGGTGTTGGGATGATATTTGACGTACACTAGTCCCAATTGTTTAGTTGTATGTCGATCGATAGGTTGACAGACTGTTGTAAGCATGAATTATTTTTATTTGATGCTTATACGGTGCAGAATGCACCATGGATGATGGTTGATTATTTATCATTGTTGTGATGCACATGTGTTGTATGAAATCCATATAAATCATTTTATATGGTAATTGGCTGTGTCTGATTCCAATTCAGAGCTGAAGAATATTTTAAAATGACAAATATTTTAAAATAACGAATATTTATATCGATTATATTCGTTTTTATAATGAATATAGAAAAGGAAGTGATTTCAAAATCTAATGTTTTGAAAATATTATCATTTATATATTAATGATATGGAATATTCAATTTTGATTTGAAATAGAATATAAAGTTGAAATCATTTTCAAAATGAAGTTAAAACGATTTATAAAATACGTTTTGAATTGAAATCGACGAAATATATATAATATTATATATATTCATATATATATATATATATATATATATATATTAATGTCCTGAATAGAACGCGCCGCGCCGCGGCAGTTCGTGAATTTCGACCATTGACTTCGAATTGCGATTACGGGAGATCCGACCATCGGATTCTCCTGAAACCGGAACCATTAGGTTCGTATCGAAAAGAGCTTTCCAACGAATATAAAAGATTTGAAATCTAACGGTTGGATTTGGAATTATGTCCAAATCAAATTTGGAAAAGGTCGCTGTAAGTGCAGTTCGATGACCGTTTATGGAAATCGACTGTACGGGCCTTGATAAAATTATTAAAAATCTTAATAATTTGTGTAAAATCATAATAAATGATTTGAAAAGAGTTGGAATGAAAAATTCCACATTTTTAAAGATAAAAATATATTTTTATCAAAATGAACTAGTTATTAACTAGAATTATAATCCATTATTTTTAAATAAATAAAATGGATTGAGAAGGGGTTTTAATATAACCAGAATTTCAGATATATGAATTGGAATGGATTTCAATCAAAATTATCTTTGGAATAATTCGATATTGGATTCCGTGATTATACAGATATCGTGGAGCAATTTGGAAGATATAGATATCGTTATTCCCAATACGATATCCATTGGTTTCAGAATTTTGTATTGGATATAAGCCGATATATTTTCTATTCAGAGCCTTATATTTAATATCAAAGTGGATTTTGGGTTTGTCGTGAACGGTGTCTTAAATAACACTTCTCTTGAACCCAGTTGTGAAAAGAATAAATCTTTTTATTAAGATTTAAAGAAGAATTACCAATTAATCAACATTTAATTGGAATTGAAATAGAATGTGAATTGGGTTTATCGTGGACTGTGTTTTAAACGACATTCGTTCTTTAACCCGATTAACAATTAAATGAGATTTTGGGTTTGTCGTGAATGGTATCTTTAATAATACTGTTCTTAAACCCAATGGAGTTAAGAAAATTAGAAACTAACTGGAGATTAGCTAAGTTGAATGGTTTCATGGGTATTGATCTGATGTTGATTTCGGCCTTCGGGGTTAATACTTAGGGAATTGTTCTCTTACTGATTTACGGTTAGAGACTGATGGAATGTGATAACTAAAATTATCAATTCAAGAAAATGATCGAGAATGGAGTACCACCAGTTTTACTCCAGGCGATAGTTAAATCTTTATTTAGATTTGAATGTGAAATGATAATTAATTTTACCGATAACACTGTGGTGTTAGATATGGAGTATCACCAGTTTTGCTCCATGGGATGAATAGGTTGGGATTGGGAAATTAAACAAATGATTATTTCGGTAAGTTGCGCTAATCCTGACTAGTTGGATAAACTTTATTATGGTTTGAATTGATATTCAATGGAAGATTAAAGAATAAATTTAAAAGAATTTATTTTTGATCAAATTAATGGGAACCTTTCCCTAGAAATTAGAATATTAAATAAAAGAATATTCTGAATTGGAATGAGGCGTATGTTGTGTTTGTGTAACACTTGTTTATTATATATGCGAGTTATTCGAAAAGACCGGGTTTAGCCCATTCTGAATAACTAATACGACGATAAGTCGAAGACGAAGACGGTGGTTGAAGATCGGAGGTCTTCACATCGTTTGGACGATTCCTGATAATCTTGATTAGGCTGTACACCCAAGACGATGGAAAAAGCAGTGATTGTCCAGACGTACCTGGAGATCGACCGGATATGCAAGGTACAAGGTGCCTCCAGTTTTGTTCAGACCCAAAACGGACTTGTAAATGGATTGTGCGTCTGACATTGGATTTCATTCTGTATGATTGATATACATCGGTTGCATGGCGTGAATTGCCTGTGTGGCATGCTGAGATGAAAACGATTAAGGCTTCTGTTGAAAAGCAGAGTCTTGAGGTTGATGATCAAAGCACGACCTTTGTGGCATCGCTTTGTGTAGCGTTAATTCGCGGGCCTCACACCCCGGTGTGAATCAAAAACTGGAGAGGGCATCAGGGAGGGCATGCGTTTCCTTCTAGCTAGGATTGGCGTCAGTGCTTGAACTGGCTGACGAGTTTGACTCATGTGGTTGTTGGATTTTGAGGCACCTCGGATATATCGGTCGTTCCGGGATCGATGGAGTCATTTGGCTCATTTACGCCCCATAGGGCGGGAAAACGCAGTGTTCAGGGTTTAAGTTTAATCCACATCGGTGGACCGGCCCTGACGATCCAAGGCTTGCCTGCGCGCTTGCCTGAGACACGGGCTAGATTGTCTCGAAGCGGTAAGGACTATCTTTTGCCTCGGTTCACAGATGGAATTCCAACTTCCAATACGACATTTTGCGGTTTTATTTGTAGAGCCTAGTATGGCGACATAGTGGGATGGGGCACTCATGCCTCTATGATTAATACATTTGTATTTGAAGTTGTTTAGACACTATACACTTATAGTAATAATAAAATATGAAATTTCACGTATCAAGCATTCTTGGCTATTATAAGGTAAAAACTCTATCCTCCGGCTTGCGTTGCATTGTGTGATGGGACCTGAGTCTTATAATAGCTTCATTGTTCTTTATTTAGCATTGCGCTGTTTGTTTTATGCACTGGTATTCTTGGGAGCAAACCTGTTCCGTGTTATACGGCGTGGTCCCTTGATTTACCTAACTTTAAAATAAAGATTAATAACTGTTTTAGTTCTCACACCAGTCACATGACTCACCTAGAGTTTATTGTTTTAACCTAAACTCTGGGTGCCCTCATTTTCCGCACGGGAAGCTAGTAGTTTTGGTTTTGCAGATTTATATTCATAGGATCCTGCTTTATAGCTGAAGCGATGCTCGGAAAGCTCTATATCCGTGTATTCCTTTCAGTTATGTTTTGTATTATTTATCCGCTGCTAATGTAATTTATCTCTAATATTTTTGTGCATAAATATTTATTCATACGCTGTATATTCTTGTATTCTGACGGAATTGTTGTAATAAGCAATGAAATTGTAACACCCCACGTCCATTAATGTTACTCACCAAGGGAATGCATTAACTTCCATGGAGCATTTTAAGTGAGTATAGAACAGGAAATTACAGCAAGACAGATATAAAGCAGTACTTGAAAATTTAAAACTTCATTTATTGCAGCAGAAGATAAATATGTTTGGTTACATCATCAAACCCAAAGACTAGAGTCAAGTACATAATATCCGTCCTGATAAAATCAGAGTACATAAAATAAAAGCATAATCCCACTACTACAAATAGCCATAAGGAAAATGATAAGCTGAACTTTACTTCGGCAGTCCAAGCAACTTCTAAAAGAGAGAGATAAGCGGTCCAAATCAAGCTCCACTAGAACTAGGCCCACCCTGAGAACCGGGGGGGAATGTAGAAAAGAGGTGGAAACAAAGGGGGTAAGACATAAAGTCTAGCGAGTCCGATAACTTTAACAATATAATTATTAAAGTAACTAGGATAAGACATAAACTGGTAAGTAAGGAAATGACTGCGAATAAATGGCAAGACCAAGCAACCAAAGATAATAAGATGGACAAAGATAACGTTGAAGGCGCACCTAATTGCTAAAGAATAATTACTACACTGCACCACACCAAACATCCTAAAGGTTGATCCCACTTTCTGAACTTAGAAACCATAATAGTAGTTTCGTGTACCCCTAGTTGACTACGTAGGTGCCGCCTGCCCCTATCTCCACTAGGTGTACCCACTACCCCCATGCGATCGGCTCCCTAACTCGTAGATACCCATGTTGGTCCCACAGTGGGGTGTATCACTCCTCAAAGTGGCAACCCGATACAACTCAAGGATGCATTACTTATGCCTACACGATGCAACAACGTCTTACCTACCAGCCCGGGCCCACGCACGCACATGACCCCGTTGGACTTGCATTGCCACCGTTACCCCGTTTTGACCTCTTACAATCAAATCCAATATGCGTGTCCCGTCCTCGACTTGGGTCGAGCCCACAAAAATACTTAATGGGTTACTGGTCTGAAAAGGTCCCTTATGCCTGACACAAGATTTCCACCTATGCTTGGTCCCCTCTACTTAACCCCTTCTTATTCATGTCCACTTACATGTTTTAATTTGGTTAAGTATTACTATTCGTATTTCCACATGTCACCCACTTAACCCCCATGTCCCACCACATGTTTACATTGGTTAAGTGTTTCTTAGTTTATTACTACCGCAACCCTATAGGACCTCTCACATTAGGCAACCCTTTTGTGGTTGATGGATTTGCCGGGCGGGTCCGGGCAGTCTTACACCACAAACGAGCCTAACCTCGTGTCCATACAGTTGTCACGCATTTAATTTGGGCCTATGACATCTCACATTGGGATACCATTTGTGGTTGCTGGATTTGCCGGGCGGGTCCGAGCAGTCTTACACCACAAATGAGTCCAACCTCGTGTCCTAGGCATTGATTATTACATATAATCTTTTACCCCAATTTGAATTTTAATATCCCCATTCAAATTTGTGAATAAATTCCAAATTAACTTATGTCCATAATTGTCACCTAAATTATGTCCATAAATTGCAGGTGTACTAATTTTACCAATTAATGCCTTAAATTTATTATATGCCTTTGAAGGCCATTACATGCCAATTCTCAATATGTGTATATTCAATATTATCCCCATCGCCCCCACGTTGTTCGCTCGCTTAACATGACATATACATATTAGACTAGCAATTAGTCTAACACACAAAAAGGGGAAGAAACAACACAAATTTGCACAATACACACAATAGATCTAACTTGCATTTAACTTGCAAATAAGAATTACAACATTAACTTGCATAAGTTTTGTATTGTCATAGATCTAAAAGGTGTGGACTTGCATGTATGATTATAGTTTTAACCCAAACTAGCATAGGCAATAGTCACAAACTTGCATGAACTATGTATGTCATAGATCTAGACTTAAAGGTGTAAACTTGCATAAATCATGTATGTCATAGATCTAAACTTAAGGGTGTAAACTTGCATAAATCATTTTACTTGATTCACATGTAAACTTGTGAACAATTCTCATAGAAACTAGCATATAATCTAACACCCAAACTTGCATCTAATATGATGTCACAATGAATCAAGTTGAACATAGTTGATTGGCATATAAAAGGGATTCACAACAAAACTATCATCATGAACAAATAGCATATATTCACAAAATACCAGATCTTTCCAATGATTCACAAACATAGCCATATAACCTCAATTACATCTCATCTTAATTAATCTGGTAATTATCTTACTAAAGAAATCGAACTCACAAACAAAAGAAAGTCTTGAGTTATAGTATCTGTATTCTGTAATTGACTAGCATTCCCTTGATGTAGGCAAATTCGTTATTAAGATTAGATTTGAGTTGAATAGAATTGTCGCTAAGCTTTCTTCTAGTTGGTGGCGGCTACTCCAGGTTGCAGACTGACAGCATGATGGCCATTGTTCTAATTTTGTTTAGGTTTTAGGGGTTGAGTCTACATGTGTTTATATAGGATTTCAATTTAATTAGAAACGTCAGATGAACCCTAGAAATAACCACAGCCATCAGATCAGATCAGAACTATCCAGAAGGCCCTGGTGACTCAGCACACCCAGAAAAATGGTCCAAGACCTGACCAGGTCGACCGGGTAGGTCGACCCCCTGGTCGACCGGGTAGGTCGACCCCCTGGTCGACCTGGGTACCCAGGTCGACCCCTTGGTCGACCTAGGTCCTGGGCGGGAATTTTCCTGCCTAGCCCAATTATGACCCTGTTTTCGAATTTCGAATTTTTGAACGAGTTGTTTTTATATTTTTAAATTTTCTGGAAACTTCCGACAGCCGTAACTTCTTCATACGAAGTTCAATTCATGCAAACTCGGACTCTATCTCAACCAGAATTCGGAG
This sequence comes from Allium sativum, assembly GCA_030737875.1. NCBI lineage: Eukaryota > Viridiplantae > Streptophyta > Magnoliopsida > Asparagales > Amaryllidaceae > Allium > Allium sativum. Next base: position 315,465,713 of record CM060913.1, read on the forward strand.
ATGAACACAATGGAGTAACCTGTTTCCCTTAATTCCTATATTTAAAATTAAGTATTCTTTAATTCGTTACTTTAAGTTTTACCGAAAATACGGGGTGTTACAGAAATGTTCTTCTGTTCGTGTTCTGATTCATCTTGTCCTCAAAGCAATCCGTTCTTTCTCTTCTCTTCGGAGATTGGGGAAGTTCGGGTTGTTTCAATATATAGGCATGGTTCCTATGTAATATTAAATTAAAATATATACATATTTGTTTCATATATTACTTGAATCCATTTAATATTAAAAATATAAAATACATATATTTAAATATATGTAAATAACTTTAATATTGTTTTCACTACGAATTATAAATTCCCTTTAAAGCAAATTTTGTTATATTAAATCATGGCGAAGTCTTCCAATAGTACACCCATCAATGTCCAATCTCATTGGATGTAGGTAACGCCAAAGCGTTGTGCATCGTCTTATTTTGGTTATATGAGGTAGGAGTAATTGTGTTGCTTCGACTGTATTATTAGGTTTGATTTAACTAAGGCTACATAATAGGATTATGGCCTTAGAGACAACAGCATGAATTATTCTATATCTTGAGCAAATGAGTAATATTGAACAAAATGTTTATCATGCGATCCAAGAATTATATACACGATGTAATTGACATAAGATGCCTACATAAAAGGTTGTGTTTTGGGGAATGGCCAAAGCTAGGTTAAGGCATGACTAGATATGGATCTTGGAACACCATTATATATATATATATATATATATACCGGTATGTATGTATAAACAGAGAGATGTTAATTTGTGTGGGAGCGTATTTTAGTTTAAATAATTCATTTATATTAATATAAATTTTGATTGTTAAAATTTTATATTTTATTAAATGAATATTAAAGAATCAGATATTATTTATTATCTACAGTAGATATTAAATAATAAATAACTCCGATAATTTAAATTAATCCTTAAGAAGGATAAATTGAATTAAATCAAATTTCTTGACTGACAATGAAATTTGAGGATTGTCCTCAAACAGTTTAAACATAATTGTTTTAGAGAGGATCTAAAATAAGTTAATGTATGACTTCAAACGATTAAGATATAAATGTTATAAAATCTACTTATACATCTCTAGTATTAGATACTAGATATGAATAACATAAATGTATGTGAATTTACAGAAATTGCAAAATAAGTAGAAATCTGATAAAATGACAGGTGGACTTACGATTGGAAATGAAGCAAACGTTGCTGAATTGTCCATAGGAAGTAGATTCTTGTTGTATATTCTAGCTTAATTAATTAAATAAGATAATTATTATTATGAAATTCCGCTTAAAATAAATGTTATAATAGATCTTGTTTGGACTGGTTTGAATTTCATTTGTAATAAAAGAATAATTGTTATTCATTTTATTAAATGAAATATCGTATGGAATTTCACAAATAGTTAGTGATCTTTGTAAATCCTTAACTATAATGTACTTGACATTAATAATGAGTGGATAAAATTTAGTGATTTAAATCCAACATACCTTTAGTATTACCGGTTAGCCAAATAAACAAGTGTATAACAAAATTCCATAATGATGGAATTTTGAGATCATTTGATTTTGAATTATATGAAAAATACAGATCTTGTTTATTAGGTAAAATAACTAGATCTCCTTTCACTTGACACAGTGATTGAGTGATAAGTATTGGGTCTCGTACATAATGATGTATATGGAGCAATGAATACATAAACTAGAGGCAGGTTTTATTACTTCATTATATTTATTGATGATATCAGTAGATACAGATCTGTGAATCTTATGAAACACATATCAAAATCCTTTGAAAAGTTCAAAGAATTCAAAATGAATTTAGAAACCAATTTTAATAGAAAATAAATACTTTTCGAACAGATCGAAAGAGAATATTTAAGCCAACTATTTAATGACTATTCAGATGAGTTTGAAATTGTTTCACAACTCACTCCATCTAGAACACCATATTGAAATGGTATGTCTGAAAGGAGACATTGCACCTTATATGATATAGTACGATTAATGAAAAGTCATATAGATTCTTCAACCAATTAAATTTAGAACAATTGTATTAAATCCTATTAAAACGACTTTGAAGACGCCATATAAGATACGGACTAGGAAACATCCTAGTATGCCTAATGGAAAGATTTGGGATGCTAGGCGTTTATTAAACGTCCTTCCTCTGATAAGATCGGACCCAAATCAGATAACTATTTTGTGGAATATCCAAAAGAAAAAAATGGATATTATTTCTACAAATCCTCTGAGAATAAAATGTTTATTGCTCGAATTGGTTTCCCTTTTAAAGGAGAGCCAGTCTCTTAGATACCAAAGGGAATGAGATAGAATTTGAAATGTCTCGAAAACCACAAAATACTATTGAATCTTGTATAGACCAGAAATTGAGTGGGAGTATCACAATAATTCTAATGTTATATTGATAACACATTAATTATTGAGAATAATGTTAGTTATTGAAACAAGAAATAGATACTGATTCTGAAAATGTTTGGATTATGAAGTTCATAACTGAACTAAATTCATTGTTTATCCAATGATTTACATTGCGATAACAATGTGGCTGATGCTCAGGCCTAAAACCTTAAACTCGCTATTGATCCAAACATATATTTAAGAAATATAATTCTTATGTGAAATTGTTCACAGAAGAAATGAACATATATGCAAAGTTACAAAAGTTATAATGTTGCGGACCGACTGAATTAAACTTTGTCGCAGTAGAAGTTTAATAGTCACAATAGTTCATGAGTATACGATACGTGAATGATTGACTCTAGTGCAAGTGGGAGATTGTTAGAGTTTATGCTCTAGAGGAAATTCATTTGATGAGATTGATAAGAATGTTGTTGTTATTATTTTATTTGGAATAAAATAATATTCTATTATATTATATTTACTGCGTAATATAAATATTAATATAATAGAAGCCCTTAGAACTATAATAAAGAATTATATAATTCGAGTAAGACTTGAATTTAAGATTATATAATATGACAAGTATTATAATTCTAAAATGTCCCTAGTCGAGTTTTATTATTTATATATGACAACAATAAATCGTTGATACTAGTATATTGATTGACTGATGACCACATCTCATTGATCATTAATATACGTGATATTAAAGTCATTATATAAATACGTATTGGAGAATAGTTGGCTGACCCACCGTGAGATAACTAAATAGAGTATAATTAACAGTATCATAAGTTATTCTCATAGTGACAGTGATGTAATGGCCCTCAGACCTGAAATCGTTATAATTTTACTCGAGGATATTTGTGTTTTGATATCATCTAAACTTACTCGTAATAGAGTAATGATAACGGTGATTATTGGATACATCTCGAGTCGAATGAAAATTATGAATGATGTGGATGGAATTTAACCCTACGATATATTCGTAGAGATATCCATGGGCCTCTTGATTGAGTGAGACTATGTAATGCATGGCCGTGCTCAAATATTGATTTGTTTTAAACAGTCTACTCATCGATCAAGATAAAGGATTAAATTATAAAGAGGATGATACGATCCATGTCTCGAGTTTAATCCTGGATATACAGGTTAAAAGGATTATATTACATTGTTACACTGGACACGAAAGGTTGCATCGAATCGTTAATTGATCTTATTATAACTTGGGTAGCAGTGATGTATTACTAGATGCCGCTCACTGTTTATAACTAAAATACGATTTAAATTATTTCCAACGTTGTAATAACCTATAGGGTCACGCAGATAGAACGTTATAAGGAGAAATGATTTTAGACAAGTAAATTATCAATCTGTTGCTATTTATTTGAAGTTGGAATTAGTCTTCAAAAGGGGTTCCTATTTTATGGTAAATGTTGGTTTTAAAAGGATGTCCATTCCTTTTAATATTGACGGCTACATAAGAAAAGGGGATAAGATCCAGAACACTACGGAATACTTTTTCTAACCCTAAAATTCAGAATGGCGGCTAGTATCATCTCTCCCCTCCTCTTCAATTCGATTCAAGGGGAAACTGTTCTTGTGGATACATATAGAGGCAAGGCAATTGACATGATGCGATTCGATTCTCCCAAGCTCGAGCAATCCCTTTTGCGGTTTTTTGCATAGACAAGTATGAGTTTTAATCCTAAATTTATACAAGTTTTGATTTATTCTCTTGCTAAGATCCTAGTTTTAAGGTGTTAAAACACAATATGGAACACAATTAGATCGATTTATCCTTATAGAACATCCTGGACCTCGGAAACTCCCGTCACCTTCCGGACCTCGGAACTTTCCGACACAATCCGGACCTCATAATCTCCTGACACCCTCTGGACATCGAAACTTCCCGACGCATCCCGTACTTTGGAAACTCCCGACAACCTTCGGACCTTGGAACCTTCCGATACATCCCGAACCTCGAAAATTCCCGATACCCTCTGGACCTCGGAACTTTCCGACTCATCTCGGATCTCGGAAACTCCCAACACCCTTATTATCTCAGAACCTCCCGACACATCCTGGAGCTTTGAAACTCCCGACACCCTCCGAACCTCGGAACTTCTCGAATCATCCTAGACATTGGAAACTCCTAACACCCTCTGGACTTGGGAAACTTATGGCACATCCCTGACCTCAGAAACTTCCGACACCCTCCGGACCTTGGAACTTCCTGAGTCATTTCGGACCTCAAAAACTCCCGTCGCCGCCCAAACTTTAGAACTTCCTAACACGCTCCGAACCTCGGAAACTCCTCGACTGCTCCTGACCAGTAAGGAAGCTCGACAACAAGGATTTATTGAACATCGACAAACATTGTAACTTCTTATAATGATATCTTACTGTACTTTGTTGAAAGTGAATAAAATCTGCGAAGCCTTCAAAGTGGTCATAGGTTCAATCAAAACCGAACCACTTTAAATTACTGTATCCTTTACTTTCCCACACATTATTACTGTATCTCTCATAATTTTTTGCTCTGAACATTTAGTTTCAAATTTTTGGAACTCTCGGGCGTTGACAATTTTAGACGTCAATAAGTGGAATAGACCATGTTGGTATTTTTGTGTGAGCCACTCATTCTAATATCCACGTAGTCAAAATACTATTCACCCAAAATTAGGCTATACAAACTTTAATGATGCGAGTTTGAATTTTAGAAAATAAAGTTAGGTGATGGTTCAAATCAAATTGAAGAGAAACTACTCTACAAATACAAGAGTATGAAAGTCTGTTAATATATAACTACCAAGCCATATAGAACACCAATTCCTCTTTGTTGCCTTTGTAGAACACATGTACAACACCAATCAACTGTCTCAACGCCTTTTTTCTGGAAGAAAACTGCCCTGCCTCCTAAAACTACACTACACCATGTTCTACATCCACTTCAATAACACTACTTTTGACTTCCTAGCACAAACAAACAACTTCACTATCCTCTACTTTTGATGTTACCATGAGTTAATTTCACAGGGTTTTTTTAGTAAGTTTTTCAACATAAATGAGTATATAATGATATAAATAATACACCTCTTTGATGTTTAAGTCTTGTTTTGTACTATTGATGTTTTCCTAAATATATGCCAAATTATGGGACAATAAATTTTAAATTTATATAGGTAAAATGGATAAAATGCATGGTGTTACTTTGATATACCTTTATTTACCTATATGCATTTATGACCCGCAAATTTAGTTTCAAATATGGTATTGGAAGGGTAAGTCTGATACAAGGAGTGATGACTAACTTCATTAATATTCCACTATAAAGAATATAATAATATAATGGACTGATTAATTTAGCTTTAGTAATAAAAGGTTATATGATGTAACAAATTTGATTTCATACCAGCTGATATGATTTTGTAAAATTCCTTAATGTGATAAACCATATAAACAATAAATAACAAACTAGTTGCAATGCTATGTGTTCACATGTTGTATGTCAGTAACTTAAAAGTAAAACTAAAACAAAGAGGAGTCTAGGATGCACCATATTGAATCACATGCTTTCACTGCTTAATAATGGAGGAAATAACAAATTAGTAAAGGAATTTAATAATATAATCACTATGACCATAAATTATATGTGCAATAAACTAGATATTTTAATCTAATTCTAAAGTGCCAAACTCAATAACTCCATTTGTAGGGGATACAATAATGCATAATAAGGGGGAAAGAAATGCAACATAAGTTTCAATTTTTTCTGATCTACCACATAAAGCACATAATATGGTTTAGCGATGATAAAATACTTAAAATATTTCTGCAATCATATTCCACTGTGCAAACCTGACAAGATGAATTAAAATAGGAAAAACTAGTTAAATATTATAAGAATATATGGCTAGGAAAGTAACACCAAAGAACAGATAAAATATGAAATGCACACATGGGATAAGGAAAATGTGCTAAAATTGAAATCCATGTCATTTAACAAGCAACTGCTTGAAATATGATTAGCCACACTGTCAAAATATTTAATGATATTTGATATCTTTAGAAAATAATTACTAAAATAATCAAAATTTTATGTTGTCATGTTCCACTAAAAATAAATCACTAGCAGCTATTCTCTACTAAGTGGATTTCCAATTAGATTACTGAACTTGATAAAACGCGAGTGATAACATATTCCATGGATGGAGATATTCATCTAGCTGTCTCCCTTGACTTTGTAAGTCGCTGCCTCAGCTAATAGCAATCAGAAAATAAAATATTTTTCCCAAGTTCCGCCATACTTAGTAGTTCTATCACTTAGTTTGTCTATCATGAATAAATATTCCATGTAGATACGTTTCACTATTAATGGAAATTGCTTTAAAATAGCAAATGAAAAGGATACAAATCACATAATGTTGATTCAGCCTAGTCGATATAGTAAATTAGCTTCAAAACCATGTCATATTGATCGTACGATGCTGAAAGAGTAAAGATACTTATGAATTTATAAGTGGGTTACAAAAGTAACTAGTTATATTAATGTGCAAAATAGGCAGCCAAAATTCATTTCAACTTTGACATAAAGTTAGGAGGTTTAATAGGTAGAATAACACCTGAATGTGCATGAAAGTGTAAGTGTATTTGTCTATATGTGCCTAATTGCGTTCCTCTTTGAGTTATACAAGAAATTGATAGATATAAAGTGATACGCATGTGTGTATTGACTAAGACAGGTCTGACCTGAGTGCAATAATAGATGCATGTATATGTGCTTATGTATGTGAAATTTAAGTAGTAGCGGTTAAAGGATAAATGCAGGTGGAAATAATATTGAATCCAGAAATCTAATTGGAAATAATATCGAACCAATTAAATGTTGATCAAAGTGTGGGTCATGATATGGTACTTAATATTGTTTGATATACTTACAAAATAAAGTCATTAAATTTTACAAATGGTAAATAATATACCTTAGTCAATGAATAAATGTTATAAACCATAGACGGTATACTCCCATAAACGTTTACGATTTGGGTAAATTTTAGGGACCAGCAAATAAGCATAAAAGAAAAGAGTGTAAATTACAATAATTTTACCTAACAAATGACACACTAACCAGTTTAGTATTTTATTCCAATTCATCATTCCTACTAATTGTGTTACAATCTTATCACAGAATGTTGCATTCATATTAACTTAAGCAATAAAAAGTTCAATCTTAGGTGACAAATTTTAGTTAATGTAAGCTTCTAATAGAGGATAGATCATATACACTAGCCATTTAAAAAATATTAACATTGATGGTAACATAATAATATCACAACTTCATCACTTTCACCAATATCATTTTGTTTGATTCATGGGTGATTTTTACTCGAAAATCAAGAATGAAAATGTCTAACGTACTAGATCTTACAATGTTATTGTATTAGTTATAGAGTAAAGAAATTCATGTGTACATTTTTTCTTTGATATATTTTCGTATTCAAAGAACTTTATCAACTCAACTTTGCAGGAATGTTCGAAACCACCACCATAGGGTACCGCGTTAACAAATATTTTTTCATATTTATATGCAACAAACTTTAAATGCCCCGCTTGACACCGCAAAAGCGTGCCCCATTTTACTTCAGACCCCATTTAAAAACCCCGCTAAAATGGCTCGTTACCGTTACGTGAAAATGCATAATTAATTGTTTTCAAAGTTCAAGTTTCAGACCCAAAATTCAAAAGGAATAGTTGTACGATATATACAATTTATGATTAGCACGGCAAATCATCCTTCTACATAGAAATGATGAATCCATGAATGTGCAAATGGTTGAATACAAGGAGGGTATGCACAAACTATATACTGTAAATGCATATGGTCCAAAAGAAAACCATGATTTTCTTGTATATATACTTATCCAACCTATTGTGGTTCCTTAAGAGATATAACATGTATGTCTTTGTCTCAAACACATAGACAATTACTATCTTAGCTAAATAGTTTGATGCAAATAATTGGATAGTAAATTTCAGACTCGTTTTTTTGTTTTTTTGGCAAAGCAATGCCGATTTCTATAGTGGTCGTACCACTTTTATTAGGAAGTGCAAAGAAAAGAAGTGGAATACTGCACAAGCATAGTAACTCCGTCTGGTTTGAAGTGCTAGAAAACTATAGCTATATAGTACAGGAGAGAAACAATGTGTTTCAACTACTATCATGGACCTATCAGCTACTCTCCATCGATGGAGGAATAACTGGAGGTATCTGTACCTATAACATCAACATACTCAGAAAAAAGTATAGCAAGGTTAGGTAGAAAAAAGTATATCAACTAGACAGCTCTCTTTGTTCGTTAATAGGGACTAAGGTTCATTTCACACTGCTTTCTATTTCTTCCACTTAACCTCTTCCGATATTTCGTCTATTCATTTTCTATGTATTCAACTTCGACATCATCCCATCCGCCTCAAACTACACCCAGCTTTCCCTATTAGGGCGATTTGGTTGTTTCGTTCCAATTTCGAACAACCGTACACCTATCGGCCTCCAGACGTGCTCAACACTTATTTCTGTTAAGCTCAACTCGGTGGTCACTAATGTTCTCTTGTGAAAATAACTGCGTCTTCTATCTTGGAGTGAGGGAAGATCTGGTTCTTGGAAGTAATCAAGGTGTCATCTTTCCAGCCCATGGTATGGGCTTTGCCCGACAACTGCTGGATTTAGTGCTTTTGTGTCTGTCTCCATGATTAGTCCGAGTTTTGAGGTAGTCTTTGATGATTGTTTTTGCAGTTTAACCTCTTGGTGTTTTCGACTTGCTCTATTGAGTTTTGGGTACATTCTCTGGTTAATTTTTTGGTATTCAGTAAAGGTGGTTGGGAGTCATGATAGTTTTCTGTGTGGCGCAATACTGTTGAATTTCGACGACCCAGCAAAAGCCTTATGCTTCGAGGTAATGTGGTATATGTCAGTGGTGTTTGCTGCTTGATCTTTCAGTTATGTCCTCCTTTGATGCCTTTTTATCAGGTCATAGTTTTCATGTTATTTCGCTCGGGATGAATCTATGTAACTCAGGTTGTATGAAATCTCTTTGGTGCATGGTCTCGCTGTATGGTCTTGTCTGCCGGTGCCTTCTATCAATCACTTGGGTAAAGCATTCTTTGGAGCAGGCTGGGTGTAATGGTGATCGTGCTATCAAAGTTGAGATGTACCTTGTGTACACTTAAATGTGATGGATGTTGTGAGATGAGCTTGCTCTAGTGGTCTAATCCTATGAGTGGACGACACACTATAAACTTCGTAGGTGCTGGACGGACCACCTTAAAAACCGAATTTAACTGACTGCTAACTACTGTCACCTGTACTACTATACTGTAATTTTATTATTAGTCATAATATAAAAGTGTTATGGAACACTAAAAACCGGTTGGCTTTGCCAAAAAACACGGGTTAGGATTACGAAACTCGCACTCTCAATCCCAAGAAGAATCATTGAACAGTGGCTTGATCTTCTCACCTAGCTCACCCACCTAAATGAGCTCAAATTTATATCCCACAATATGATATTCCAGTCTTCTAGTATCCTCCTCTATGTCTGTAACATAATTATAATACTCATTTTCAAATGGATCATATCTCATACCGAAAGCAGCATTGGCTCACTAGCGATCATCTGAATACCAGTATATGCCATCATCTTTAGTTTCCCCATCTAATGTTTTTACTTCATTTTCCTTTAGTTCTTCATCATTGATAATTGCATTACTCTTTTCTTCTTTTTCTAAACTTGGTTCATCTTCGACTAGCTTGTCAACTACTTTAGTTTTTTGAACCCAATTACTAGGTGGAGGCTTCATGAGAGGAAATAGTACCTTAGATGGACCCACAAGCTTACAAGCTTCAAGAAGATGTCTAAAGGAGTGGCATTTGGTGCATATTTCTGGTTGCCAAGAGTACTGAACATCAACAAAGAAATAATATCCATCAATAGAGACTTTGAGCCTCATTGGTAATGGATTTGTTGGTGTAGTTTCAATCAAAGATTTTGTTAAGACAAGATTTTGCCTAGACTCCATGTTCATATCAAAACATTTAAAGTTTCCAATTCTTCTAGCTAACCAATTCATACCTGGAAGTGTCTGTAGGACAGAAGGAATTCTCGTAAAGATAGTCCAAACCGGAATGCATGGCACACGCTCTCTAGCACTCTCAACTAATTTACTCCAATATGTAATTATAGAAGGTTTCCCTCCTGTTATTGCGGGATCAAATTGCAACACTTTCCTTCTCTCCTCCATAATCGAAAATTTAAAGCAGAACATTTCGTTCACAACATTAACGCGTAGTCCACCTCTCAAGTTCCAAGTCTTACGATAGTGGGCTTGAACATCAAGATACGGCACTTCATAATCAAGGAAGAATCCTACCAGGTGATCTTTCTTAAAGTTGACTCCTTGTATTATCTCAAATGGGGGTATTAGGTTTTCTGGAGATGAAGTGAAGTCTCGGGGTGAGTCGCTCCAACACATCTAGGAAGGGTGGAAAAGGAAGATGAATAACTTGGTTTGGTCTGCGTATTAGAGGACATTACATTTGGAGTGTTATGTGGCAGTTCAAGCGAAGGGACAGCAGAATTCACTACCGTATCTGGTACATGAGGTGACACGGCTGGACTCTCAGTGGCTTTATCCTAAGAACCTTGCGTGCTATTTGACATAGATGTGGGAATTGTGTTGACATTAGCATTGGGAGGCACTACTAAAGAATTTGTTGTCTCTATTGTTACACCACTTTTACCTACTGATGTGGTGAGCACATCTACGACATCATCTCTGGCCGTATTTATCTCGGTCTCAACTGCTTTTTTCATTCACAACCCCATTTATTCCGGTATCAAGTTCAGATTTATCTGCTGTGTTAGCTGAATGGTTCGATGTGTTTTCAGATTCAAAAATAGGTGGTATTTTCTCGTCCTTCCATCTCTCATCATAGAGCATACTAGCTAACAAAGGTGTAACTAGCGAGACTGGCAAAGCATGCGAAGATCTAATTCCAGTTATCAGTTCTGTAAGACATGTCGTAGCCAAAGCATTGGCTAGAATTTATTCGGGTTAGCTGGAGTCACTTTGGGGATGGGTTCAATATCTGAAAAACATCGGCCATATCTAGTTACACTTTGGGAGAACCATGGCTTCGAATTCTTGTTCTTCGGCATAGAGAGGAGTGGCAAAGGAGGATATGACGCAAGTAAGATAATGGAGGAGCATGTAGATTAAACTGTGGATAAACGATAAGAGATGGAAGAGATTGATGGAGAAGAAGAATAAATCAGCTGCGGTTACCATTAAAACTGATTTATCTTGACAGACGGGGAATAATTCTATTTTTATGATAATTTCTGATTTATTTAGTACTACCCAACAAGAAATTAAACCTTAGTATACATGTCATAATAGGAAAATTCTATTTGAACCTAAAAATAAGCTGAGTAGCCCCTCATTTTATTAAAAATATTCGAGGATGAAAATGCCCTTTCTGTGTTATATTTTTTTCCAGTTTTCTGAGCACCTCGTAGTTCTCTTACATGGTTTATCAGTGTACCTCGTAGTAGCCCTACATGGTATCTGAAAGAACCACGGAGAGCTGTTACGAGGTACACTAAGTAACCATGTAGGGCTCCTACGAGATACACTGATAAACCAAGCATTTGCCCTATATGGGAGGATATTTTAGGATTTTTTTAAAATTAGCGAGGGGCTTCTCAGCAAAATTAGGGGTATATCAAATTTTTCATGTTTTAGGGGGGCTACTCAGCATATTGCTGGGTTCGAATATAATTTGCCATCATAATATGATGCTAGTTTAATTTTTAGCTTAAAATAATATGTAAAAATAATAATAATCAAATGGATCACGGCTGGAGCACAGGATGAATACGATTCAAATAAATTCGAATGGCAAAGCCTCTAGCCTGGTGTACTTTATCTTTAGGTGCTAAACTATGAAAGGTCGGAAATAACCAGCTAATAAGGGGCCATTATGCAACTTAAAAACATCAATATTTAAGTGGATGCTAATTTATGTAATATTATTGCTTAATTAACATAATTTTGTCATGGTTTATTATCTATAAGTGTTAACTGAACACATCTAAAAACCATTAAGCATCAAGTGATGGATAAAATCATAAAGGATTAGATTAATACGAAGATGTAGATTAAATAATTAAATATTTTAGAAGAGATCTACTCGTGTTCTGATTAATCCCAGAAAATGTAGCTTACAAAAGAATAAGAAAGAAAAAGCCCATGTCGAGGGAGGGTCATTTCTCCCATTTATCTCCTATAATTATTGTACATGAATATGGGTAAATGCATTAGCTTTTCCCTAACTCATCCAAATGTTATCACACTATGACAAGAGACTAAGTTTCATAATCAAAATAAAAGCATTAGCTTTAACTAAATAATAACAGAGTGAACTAAAAGGCTTGATACATGAAAACCCCCATAAAAGACTTGGTTTCAATTGCAATTATAAAATTATTTTTGATGCTTCTTTTCTTCGAATTGTTCGAAAATTAAATCTGAACTTGATTAGATGTTTTCATGGTCAAACTCTTTTTAATTTTTTTTAAGTGGAGGCATTTATTGTTTAGTAGATATTAAAAAGAATAGAACATTTTTAAAACCTGTATTAGAGAGAAACGATCTGTTTAAAATTACATCATAGAAAATCAAATTAGTGCCCTTTTTCAAAACATATCTACTTTTGCATAGATACACCATGGCAAAACCATGTGTAATGGAGACGAATCAAATAACATCGGTGAAATTTTATATTTTGGAACATTAAACTAAAATATGATTTCAAATGAATTAAACTTATTTGTGTACTTGTCACAACTTGACGAACATTGCAGTCATTGGAAAGGCAGTTAAATAAAGGAACAAATACCAAAGACTAAAGCTTGATGTGGTGATTTTCTCATCTAATCAAATGCTTATAATTATGTAAACTAGCTCATTATACCTTTTCTATAGGGATTAATTTACATTTTAGTTGGCCTAACACATAAATGTTGGCATATAACATGTCTACAGTAAGCATTAGATATTACCTCTCACATGATCCGTATGTAGTGCGCAGCAATGACCGTAACTGATTATTCGTTTGTCCTTTCCTTGAAGAAGATATAACTGAAAACATGTTGTTCACATAACTTAGGTCCACCTACATATCACGTACTATTGGTTATTCACAATATAATTAATAGAACTTGGAATTATACAAATCTGTTGTTGCAAACCAAACACAAGGTAAAACGTCAAATTGTTCAATAACTAAATTAACTTAAGCACTCTTAATTCACATTTAGTGTTCTACATTCAAATATGAAATCACTTTACATTTATATCTTTATATACATAGGTAAAATATAATCTTCGTTCCTACAACATAGGAAAACAAAATTAAATAACAAACAGAAGACAACAAATATGGAACCATAAATACAGTTGAACAAAATTTGTTTCAATAAAACATTGGTCAAAATAGTGCACTGTTGAATATAATTGATCAACTAGAATTATTTTTTTATGAATTATATTGTTTGTGTATATCATCTCAAACACACTAAGATATATGTGATATGCACTACTACAAAAGTGAGCATATTGGACACTATTCTTCTGTGGCTGTAGATCAAAAAAGCGTTGCCGTAGGCCCTTTTTTCAAATAGGCGACACCAGGAGGCGTGGCATCATCGACCGTTGCATTAGCCATCTAATGCAACGCTTTTGCCCATCTACGGCCACGGAAAGAAAGCGTTGCCTTAAGTAGAACTTTTTCCCTATTGCAACAGTATATACATGTAATGCAACAACATACAGCGTTGCCTTAAGTAGAAGCCAGAGCCTGGCTTCCAGGTCATGATAGTGGGGTCCGCATTGACTTTCCACGTCAGCTGTCAACGTGGCACATGCCATGTCCGCTCGCCACGTCAGCTGCACATGTGTCACATGCCACGTCAGCTCGCCACGTAGCGCCACGTAAGCTGTGGGGCCCACGTGTCGTACCATCGTGGAATTAATAATGTTAAACTTAATGCAACACCACAGCCTAGTCTAATGCAACACAACACAGCACAGTCTAACGCAACACCAAAAAATCAAATGCGACACCAGGAAAAAATCAACTGCAGCTGTAATACAACCCTGTAATTACAGATTCTGCGGTACATATATTCAATCCAAAACATTGTACCACATTGATACATATATACCAAAATATTCATACAACAATTCCTCCCAAAACATTCATCACCACAGTCAGACCAACCAATTATATATACCAACTCACAAGTATCATCACCAACACATTCCACAAGTACTCCAATCACCAAAACATACCACAAGTACTGCCATCACAAACACATACCACAAGTGCCATCATTTAAAAGAACAATCCGAATATATCACAAGTGCTAACACATACCATCCAAATACTTCAGTCAGTTGCCGGGGTTGAAGGAGTACAATTGTCAGCATCTTCATCACTTATTGTGGTGACACAACGGTCTCCGACATCTAAATTTAGATCTGGATTGGCTTCACCTAGCTTTTTTAACACCCACGACATGTTCTCTTTCACTTTTCTATTCACCTTTTCTTCCAAGTCCGCCTCCAGCTCTTGCCTTAATTTTTTTGTCAACTCTTGCACATAGCTGTCCGAAGAACCAGGATTTGGAGACTTTTCAGCCAATTTGCCTCGCCTTCCTACAAGCCAGTTACGCGTGTGCCTCTTCCCACCAGAAACCAGTGCATCTGCCTCAGCAATGTTTCCAGCATCCACCATTGCTTGCACCTTCTCCTACAAAATGAAAATCAGGCAATCATATAGATAAATAGGCAGCTAGCAGGAATGAATTTATTAACAGAACTGGTTCTCTTTCAAACTAACTATATATGTGTTCGATTTAATATGCAGCTCCAACAAACATACAATGTGCCAATTATACTAATACAAGTATTGCTATTTAAGTATCTAATTATATATGTACTCACGTATTTGTCCTTCAGTTCATTCATGTTAGTCTTGTAACTTCGACCCGGTTCTCGTTTATAAGTTTCCAGATAAACCAAGGCAGCGGATGGGGAGGCTTTTTCTGGGTCCTTCTTTCTCTGTCAAGTATTAGGATTTCCAATAATTCAATGATATAACAAATTAGAATTATCATCTGGTCAATTCAACTCAATCACAATAAAAAATAACTTAAGTTCAGAAAAACACATACTATCTTTTCTTTGGCTACTGCATGAGTTTTGGGACCCATGGTATGTGTCTCATTCAACGAATTACGATGCGCGGAATTAGAATCAGCTAGGGCCTGGAAATCCAAAAAAAAAATAGCACTAAACAAGGATAATGTGAATGTAACGACCCAGAAAATCTGAACCAATTTAAAATTTTTAAATTGGCTAAAATAATGGATTTTAAATATTTAAAATAAATATTTTAAATAATGGCGATGAAAACTAAGTTTGAATCGACATTTGAAAACGAATATAATTAATTATAATTATAAACAAGGCCTGAAATGGCGTGGCAGTTTCAAAAATTGAATTCAAACTTTGTCAGACTGTACCGGGTGCAAAACAATCCGGATTTTAGTGAAACCAAAAATATTTAAATCTGTTAGTGAATATCTTTCTAACGAATCCGACCAATCGAAATTTGATAGCGGGAATCAAAAGATATGTCCAGTTGAAAATTCTGAAAAGTCGCTATGGAATTCAGGCCCTTAAAAATGGACATTTTGCAAATGACCTCGGATTTCGATGAAACCACTTTTGTTAGATCCGCAGTGTCAAGATATTGCTAGGTTTCAAATTTCATAATTTTTCGAATCAATATGTGAGCGTGGCGAAGGAAAACGCGTTTGACCAGTTTCAGTTGATTTTAATCGACTGGAAATTGGCCATTTTGCAAACGGTCTCAGAATTCGACGAAACTAGTTTTGTTAGGACCGTATCGTCAATACGAAGCTAGAAAATATTTTTCTGGAATTTTTCTAGTCAGTATGTGGCCCCGGTAATTTGAAATGTACGTTTAAAATTCAATATAGTGATATAAATGTAAATTCAACGGAAACTGATTGTAACGATCAAATCAGCTTGCGATACATATCCCATTGTGTTCGGAATGGGGGTAAAACGCTATGGGCGACAGGCGGTGGGCCTCGTTTCTAGGTCGTATGTAAAAGTCACCTTTTTGCAAAAATTTAAGAATTAAATAATAAAAAAAAATATAATTTCCCTCCCCCCTTTATCTTCGTTCTGCCCCCCCCCCCTTTCAAAAATAAAATCGGCAGAGAAAGAAAAAAAAAAGAGAAAACCCTAAGACTGGCGATCGACGCCCAGAAGCATCGCCGCCCCTTCGTCCGCTCTGCCTGTTCCCCTTCCATCAATCGAAGCCCCCCCCCCAGATCGTACTAGCTCCGACGAAGCCCCCCCCCCCAGATCGTACTAGCTCCGACGAAGCCCCCCCCAGATCGTACTAGCTCCGACGAAGCCCCCCCCTCGCTCGCGACACTGAAGCCGCCGACGACATCTTCTTCCCCCCCCCCCCCCCTCGCAGCTACATCGGTGAGCATTTTCTATTTTTTTATTATTTTATTTTCTTTTCTACTTATTCTGTAAAACTGATTTATATAAGATTTTAAAACTGATTTATATAAGATTTTAAAACTGAATTTTATAAAAAGAGTAAAACTGATTTTATAAAAGATTTTAAAACTGATTTATAAAAGATTTTAAAACTGAATTATAAAAGATTTTAAAACTGATTTATAAAAGATTTTAAAACTGATTTATAAAAGATTTTAAAACTGATTTAAAAGAAATTACAAACTGATTTTTAGGATTTTAAAAACTGAATTTTTAAGAATTTTAAAACTGATTTTTTTAGGATTTTAAAAACTGAATTTTTAAGAATTTTAAAACTGATTTTTTTAGGATTTTAAAAACTAAAACTGTTTTAAAAATAAAGAAATAAAAACTGAAACTGTTTTAAAAATAAAGAAATAAAAACTGAAACTGTTTTAAAAATAAAGAAATAAAAACTGAAACTGTTTTAAAAATAAAGAAATAAAAACTGAAACTGTTTTAAAAATAAAGAAATAAAACTGATTTGTTTTTAAAGAAATAAAACTGATTTTGTTTTTAAAGTATTAAAAACTGATTTGTTTTAAAGAAATAAACCGATTTTGTTTTTTTAAAATGGTTTAAATATTAAATAGGAAAGGTTTAAACTTTAATGGAAAAAGATTTGAACTTTAAATAGGAAAATTCATATTTTTATATATTGAAAGTCGAAGTAAAAATCATATTTTTATATATTGAATAGCATAGTAAAAATTCGATTTTTACATGTGTAGAGAATACGGGCGAAAGCGACAAAAGGCGAAGATTTCTATAAAGGAAGAGTCGTGCAGTTGGATAGCTATTGGTGAGATTTCTGATTTTAAAAATATTATATATGTGTGAAGTAAAAGTGAATTGCTATATATAAATAAATATATATATATATACGCCCCTCGTCCACAAACCATGGACGATATTTATTGGTTGAAATTGTTGTGAAAATTGAAGGATTGTTTGGGATTGTTTGTGATTGATATTGGTTGATTGTGGTTGAAAAATACCCGTTTGTGGTTGTGAAATATTTGGTTGAAACCACTTAGGATTAGTTTGTGGAAATGAAATAAATATATACATGCCGCCTGCGTGCGAACTAGATGCATGATCACCATTGTCAAAAACCGCGAGGTTTTAAGGTAGAGCGAGGAGCCGTACTAGGGACGGTGCCGGTTTAACTACCCTGCCGTTATGCTGCCGAAATTTTGAATAAGATTCGTGTGTTTGAATTATTTTCATTTGCTTAAACTATATTTATTCGTTGAATTGAAAACATTCATGTGTTGAATTGATATTCATTCGTTGATTAGAAATTCATGTGTTGAATGGTATTCATATTTTGAAATAAATTGTTCGATAATAAAAATCACATTTTTATCTATATATAAAAACTATTGAAAACATTCATGTGTTGAATTGATATTCATTCGTTGTTTAGAAATTCATGTGTTGAATGGTATTCATATTTTGAAATAAATTGTTCGATAATGAAAATCACATTTTTATCTATATATAAAAACTATTGAAAACATTCATGTGTTGAATTGATATTCATTCGTTGTTTAGAAATTCATGTGTTGAATGGTATTCATATTTTGAAATAAATTGTTCGATAATAAAAATCACATTTTTATCTATATATAGAAACTATAGAAAACATTCATGTGTTGAATTGATATTCATTCGTTGTTTAGAAATTCATGTGTTGAATGGTATTCATATTTTGAAATAAATTGTTCGATAATGAAAATCACATTTTTATCTATATATAAAAACTATTGAAAACATTCATGTGTTGAATTGATATTCATTCGTTGATTAGAAATTCATGTGTTGAATGGTATTCATATTTTGAAATAAATTGTTCGATAATAAAAATCACATTTTTATCTATATATAAAAACTATTGAAAACATTCATGTGTTGAATTGATATTCATTCGTTGTTTAGAAATTCATGTGTTGAATGGTATTCATATTTTGAAATAAATTGTTCGATAATGAAAATCACATTTTTATCTATATATAAAAACTATTGAAATCATTCATGTGTTGAATTGATATTCATTCGTTGTTTAGAAATTCATGTGTTGAATGGTATTCATATTTTGAAATAAATTGTTCGATAATAAAAATCACATTTTTATCTATATATAGAAACTATAGAAAACATTCATGTGTTGAATTGATATTCATTCGTTGTTTAGAAATTCATGTGTTGAATGGTATTCATATTTTGAAATAAATTGTTCGATAATAAAAATCACATTTTTATCTATATATAGAAACTATAGAAAACATTCATGTGTTGAATTGATATTCATTCGTTGTTTAGAAATTCATGTGTTGAATGGTATTCATATTTTGAAATAAATTGTTCGATAATGAAAATCACATTTTTATCTATATATAAAAACTATTGAAAACATTCATGTGTTGAATTGATATTCATTCGTTGTTTAGAAATTCATGTGTTGAATGGTATTCATATTTTGAAATAAATTGTTCGATAATAAAAATCACATTTTTATCTATATATAGAAACTATAGAAAACATTCATGTGTTGAATTGATATTCATTCGTTGTTTAGAAATTCATGTATTGAATGGTATTCATATTTTGAAATAAATTGTTCGATAATAAAAATCACATTTTTATCTATATATAGAAACCATAGAAAACATTCATGTGTTGAATTGATATTCATTCGTTGTTTAGAAATTCATGTGTTGAATGGTATTCATATTTTGAAATAAATTGTTCGAAAATAAAAATCACATTTTTATTGAATGCATAAATCGTTGAAATGTGAAGTGTTAAAAATAGCCACTTGTTCAAAATAAACATATATGAGTTGAAATATTCATTAATTAGCTAATGAAATGATTTGCACCTATTTATGTAACATTAGAATGAATGGAGTTTTTAAACCAAATAGAAATCAAATATGAAGTCGAATAGAAATTGATAAATGATAAGAACTGTATATATATGTACATGCAATATTCATTGAACAGGTTATAGCAAAGGGGCTAGAGAAGAGGAATAAAATTTTGTGCCCGACAAATAGGTACACATTTACTGATTTGTTTGGGTGATGATTTTGAGCCTGTTGGCTAGCCGCTTGGCTTTTTCTTTTTCTTTTTGAGATTAGAAGGACCGGGAACGCTATTTGCGATTTCCCGATGCTCCCGGTGCAGGGGAGGTTATGGCGAAATTTTTCCAAAATTTAAGGCGTTAGAAAAATATTTGAAGTGAAAACGATATTGAAATTGTTGAATGAACTATATTTATATAAATATATAAATATAAATAAAATTAAAACGAAACGAGGTCGTGCAGTTCGTATTTCGAAACCGTGATTTCAAACGACTAGTACGGGAAATCCGACCATTGGATTTTCCCGAAACCTCCACCGTCGGGTTCGCCTTGGAATAATCTTTCCAACGGCACCAACCTTGTAAAAATCCAACGGTTGGATTGACTGGAATGTTTAATTCAAATCTGAAGAAAAACAGCACCAGAAACGATTATATTTATTTATATATATAAATATAATTTTATTTAATCGAATAACGACGCTGTAGTTCGTATTTTGAAATCGAAACTTCAAACGATTGTACCGGGGGATCCGACCGTCGGATTTTCCCGAAACTGGAACCGTTGGATTCGTTTCGAAAAGACGTTTCTAATGATGTAAATTTTGTGAAGATCCAACGGTTAGATTTTCAGATATGTGTAAATCAAATCTGAAGAAAAACAGTGCCACGGCCGCCTTATGGCCCGAAGCGTCGTTTTGAATAAAATGGCTATTTTAAAATAAATAAAAATAGCGATAAATAGTTATAAAATATCATAAGCGATATGGAATGGAAATAAACTGAATTTGCTTGATTTATGTGATGTTTGATGGTTGAATGTGTTTGGTGTGAAAATTACATTAAAGGACAAAATTGGTGTTGTCGAATAATTTAACCATTGAAATAAATTGAATTGAAATTCTAAATATACGTGAATTATTTGAGAAGGCCGAGTTAATTCTCATTTCAAATAATTGACCGACGATTGAAAGTCGAAGATAAAGACGGTGGTCGAAGACCGGAGATCTTCACCTCGTTTGGATGGTAACCGAGGTCCTGATTGGGAGGCATCCCGAAATATGGATAATGAGTGGTGATCGTCCAGACGTACGTGGTGATCGATGGGTTTGCGAGGTATTTAGTGCCTCCGGTTTCGTTCAGACCCAGAACGGACTTGTAAATGGACTGTGTGTCCGACATTGGAATTTGTTCTGTGTGATTGATAGCCATCAGTTGCACGGTGTGAATTGCCTGTGTGGCATGCTAAGATGCAGTGATCAGGACTTCTGTTGAAAAGCAAAGTCTTGTGGTGATGATCAAAGCACCGCCTGTGTGGCGTAGCTTTGTGTATAACGTGAATTCGCGAGCCTCACACCCCGGTATGAACCTAAAACGGGAGAGGACATCAGGGAGGGCCTGCGTTTCTTTCTAGCTAGGTTGGTGTTAGTGACCTACCAGCCCTGACATTTATATACTTTTCACCTATGTGGTTGTTGCTGTTGCGAGGCGCCTCGGTTTGATCGGACGATCCGGGTCCGATGGAGTCATTCGTTGGCTTGTCTACACCCCAAAGGGTGGGGAAACGCAGGTTCAGGAATTTTAATCCACATCGGTGGACCGGCCCTGACGATCCAAGGGCCCACCTGAGTCTGGGTCCTGAGGGGCGGGCTAGAGCGTCTCGAATTCGGTAAGGACTATCTTTTGCCTTGGTTCATAACGGAAATCCAATTTCCAAATACGTGATCGTGCGGTTTTGATTGTATATATATATGGCGACATGATATATGGTACCCATGCCGTCTATGATAGATAGTTATGATTTGAAATTGTTTTCAAAATATATTAACACTAGCAATAATATCAAATGCCTTTGTTTATTCGTATCAATCATATTTTGGCCATTATAAGGTAAAACTCTATCCTCCGGTTTGCGTTGCATTGTGTGATGGGAACTGAGTCTTATAACGGCTTCATTTTTAAAAAAGCATAGCGATGTTTAAAAGAAAGATTTGTTTTAAAGCACTGGCAATCCAATGGAGTAAACCCGTTCCACGAAAGTGGCGTGGTCCTGTGATTAGCCAAATTATATATGTGTTGAGTAGATTTCTCATACCAGTCCCATGACTGACTCGTAGTTTGTTTCACTCTCAAACTCGGGTGCCCCTTTTTCTACACGGGCAGCCTTGTATTCAGGTTTAGCTGGTTCTTTCTGGATAGCTGGAGCTGAAGATGGATTCTATCATTTATTCTTTTTATGCTGTTCAGCTCCTATTGTACATACTTTGTTTATTTCCGCTGTAGACATTTATGTATAGCTGAACTGTTTGTACTAAGTAAGATCCTGTATACTATGTAACTCTGATGATTACTTTTATCCAGTATATTTTGTTGTTCATTCTGGTGTATTTATTTAATTCTGTTCTGCTATTATATGTTTCTGTGTTATATTCCAAAGATAACCTTGTTTCCGTGAGAACGGGAAATCGGGTCGTCTCATCGTGGTATCGGAGCTTTGGTTAAGCTTAGTTCTGGAATATAACATTTGAACGAACTCGTCAGAAATAGAACCAGTAGTGTTCTAGGACGGGTAACTCTATACAGATAGGATCGGTAATATCCTAGTATGAGTATAGCAGAATCAGAACAACTCGTTAGAGATGGGGTCAGAAGTGCCTCAGAACGAGTCGAGAGTAATATGTTTTTAAATAACGTATTTGTGATTATATATATATAGTCTGGTTTTAGGAATATAATTTTTGAATATATAAAAGATATATATTTGAAAAGTTAGAAAGGTTAAAAACAATTGGATTGGTTGTTGTGTTGTGTGATTGTAAATTTATCAAACCACTTTCGACTTTATTCCTTTTCGGGGACGAAAAGTTTTAAGTGGGGGAGATTGTAACGACCCAGAAAATCTGAACCAATTTAAAATTTTTAAATTGGCTAAAATAATGGATTTTAAATATTTAAAATAAATATTTTAAATAATGGCGATGAAAACTAAGTTTGAATCGACATTTGAAAACGAATATAATTAATTATAATTATAAACAAGGCCTGAAATGGCGTGGCAGTTTCAAAAATTGAATTCAAACTTTGTCAGACTGTACCGGGTGCAAAACAATCCGGATTTTAGTGAAACCAAAAATATTTAAATCTGTTAGTGAATATCTTTCTAACGAATCCGACCAATCGAAATTTGATAGCGGGAGTCAAAAGATATGTCCAGTTGAAAATTCTGAAAAGTCGCTATGGAATTCAGGCCCTTAAAAATGGACATTTTGCAAATGACCTCGGATTTCGATGAAACCACTTTTGTTAGATCCGCAGTGTCAAGATATTGCTAGGTTTCAAATTTCATAATTTTTCGAATCAATATGTGAGCGTGGGGAAGGAAAACGCGTTTGACCAGTTTCAGTTGATTTTAATCGATTGGAAATTGGCCATTTTGCAAACGGTCTCAGAATTCGACGAAACTAGTTTTGTTAGGACCGTATCGTCAATACGAAGCTAGAAAATATTTTTCTGGAATTTTTCTAGTCAGTATGTGGCCCTGGTAATTTGAAATGTACGTTTAAAATTCAATATAGTGATATAAATGTTCAACGGAAACTGATTGTAACGATCAAATCAGCTTGCGATACATATCCCATTGTGTTCGGAATGGGGGTAAAACGCTATGGGCGACAGGCGGTGGGCCTCGTTTCGAGGTCGTATGTAAAAGTCACCTTTTTGCAAAAATTTAATAATTAAATAAAAATATATATATATATATATAATTTCCCTCCCCCCTTTATCTTCGTTCTGCCCCCCCCCCCCTTTCAAAAATAAAATCGGCAAAGAAAGAAAAAAAAAAACCCCCTAAGACTGGCGATCGACGCCCAGAAGCATCGCCGCCCCTCCGTCCGCTCTGCCTGTTCCCCTTCCATCAATCGAAGCCCCCCCCCCCCAGATCGTACTAGCTCCGACGAAGCCCCCCCCAGATCGTACTAGCTCCGACGAAGCCCCCCCCAGATCGTACTAGCTCCGACGAAGCCCCCCCTCGCTCGCGACACTGAAGCCGCCGACGACATCTTCTTCCCCCCCCCCCCCTCGCAGCTACATCGGTGAGCATTTTCTATTTTTTTATTATTTTATTTTATTTTCTTTTTTATTTATTCTGTAAAACTGATTTATATAAGATTTTAAAACTGATTTATATAAGATTTTAAAACTGAATTTTATAAAAAGAGTAAAACTGATTTTATAAAAGATTTTAAAACTGATTTATAAAAGATTTTAAAACTGATTTATAAAAGATTTTAAAACTGATTTATAAAAGATTTTAAAACTGATTTATAAAAGATTTTAAAACTGATTTATAAAAGATTTTAAAACTGATTTAAAAGAAATTACAAACTGATTTTTAGGATTTTAAAAACTGAATTTTTAAGAATTTTAAAACTGATTTTTTTAGGATTTTAAAAACTGAAACTGTTTTAAAAATAAAGAAATAAAAACTGAAACTATTTTAAAAATAAAGAAATAAAAACTGAAACTGTTTTAAAAATAAAGAAATAAAAACTGAAACTATTTTAAAAATAAAGAAATAAAAACTGAAACTGTTTTAAAAATAAAGAAATAAAAACTGAAACTGTTTTAAAAATAAAGAAATAAAAACTGAAACTGTTTTAAAAATAAAGATATAAAAACTGAAACTGTTTTAAAAATAAAGAAATAAAACTGATTTGTTTTTAAAGAAATAAAACTGATTTTGTTTTTAAAGTATTAAAAACTGATTTGTTTTAAAGAAATAAACTGATTTTGTTTTTTTAAAATGGTTTAAATATTAAATAGGAAAGGTTTAAACTTTAATGGAAAAAGATTTGAACTTTAAATAGGAAAAGTCATATTTTTATATATTGAAAGTCGAAGTAAAAATCATATTTTTATATATTGAATAGCATAGTAAAAATTCGATTTTTACATGTGTAGAGAATACGGGCGAAAGCGACAAAAGGCGAAGATTTCTATAAAGGAAGAGTCGTGCAGTTGGATAGCTATTGGTGAGATTTCTGATTTTAAAAATATTATATATGTGTGAAGTAAAAGTGAATTGCTATATATAAATAAATAAATATATATATATATATATATATACGCCCCTCGTCCACAAACCATGGACGATATTTATTGGTTGAAATCGTTGTGAAAATTGAAGGATTGTTTGGGATTGTTTGTGATTGATATTGGTTGATTGTGGTTGAAAAATACCCATTTGTGGTTGTGAAATATTTGGTTGAAACCACTTAGGATTAGTTTGTGGAAATGAAATAAATATATACATGCCGCCTGCGTGCGAACTAGATGCATGATCACCATTGTCAAAAACCGCGAGGTTTTAAGGTAGAGCGAGGAGCCGTACTAGGGACGGTGCCGGTTTAACTACCCTGCCGTTATGCTGCCGAAATTTTGAATAAGATTCGTGTGTTTGAATTATTTTCATTTGCTTAAACTATATTTATTCGTTGAATTGAAAACATTCATGTGTTGAATTGATATTCATTCGTTGATTAGAAATTCATGTGTTGAATGGTATTCATATTTTGAAATAAATTGTTCGATAATAAAAATCACATTTTTATCTATATATAAAAACTATTGAAAACATTCATGTGTTGAATTGATATTCATTCGTTGTTTAGAAATTCATGTGTTGAATGGTATTCATATTTTGAAATAAATTGTTCGATAATGAAAATCACATTTTTATCTATATATAAAAACTATTGAAAACATTCATGTGTTGAATTGATATTCATTCGTTGTTTAGAAATTCATGTGTTGAATGGTATTCATATTTTGAAATAAATTGTTCGATAATAAAAATCACATTTTTATCTATATATAGAAACTATAGAAAACATTCATGTGTTGAATTGATATTCATTCGTTGTTTAGAAATTCATGTGTTGAATGGTATTCATATTTTGAAATAAATTGTTCGATAATGAAAATCACATTTTTATCTATATATAAAAACTATTGAAAACATTCATGTGTTGAATTGATATTCATTCGTTGATTAGAAATTCATGTATTGAATGGTATTCATATTTTGAAATAAATTGTTCGATAATAAAAATCACATTTTTATCTATATATAAAAACTATTGAAAACATTCATGTGTTGAATTGATATTCATTCGTTGTTTAGAAATTCATGTGTTGAATGGTATTCATATTTTGAAATAAATTGTTCGATAATGAAAATCACATTTTTATCTATATATAAAAACTATTGAAAACATTCATGTGTTGAATTGATATTCATTCGTTGTTTAGAAATTCATGTGTTGAATGGTATTCATATTTTGAAATAAATTGTTCGATAATAAAAATCACATTTTTATCTATATATAGAAACTATAGAAAACATTCATGTGTTGAATTGATATTCATTCGTTGTTTAGAAATTCATGTGTTGAATGGTATTCATATTTTGAAATAAATTGTTCGATAATAAAAATCACATTTTTATCTATATATAGAAACTATAGAAAACATTCATGTGTTGAATTGATATTCATTCGTTGTTTAGAAATTCATGTGTTGAATGGTATTCATATTTTGAAATAAATTGTTCGATAATGAAAATCACATTTTTATCTATATATAAAAACTATTGAAAACATTCATGTGTTGAATTGATATTCATTCGTTGTTTAGAAATTCATGTGTTGAATGGTATTCATATTTTGAAATAAATTGTTCGATAATAAAAATCACATTTTTATCTATATATAGAAACTATAGAAAACATTCATGTGTTGAATTGATATTCATTCGTTGTTTAGAAATTCATGTGTTGAATGGTATTCATATTTTGAAATAAATTGTTCGATAATAAAAATCACATTTTTATCTATATATAGAAACCATAGAAAACATTCATGTGTTGAATTGATATTCATTCGTTGTTTAGAAATTCATGTGTTGAATGGTATTCATATTTTGAAATAAATTGTTCGAAAATAAAAATCACATTTTTATTGAATGCATAAATCGTTGAAATGTGAAGTGTTAAAAATAGCCACTTGTTCAAAATAAACATATATGAGTTGAAATATTCATTAATTAGCTAATGAAATGATTTGCACCTATTTATGTAACATTAGAATGAATGGAGTTTTTAAACCAAATAGAAATCAAATATGAAGTCGAATAGAAATTGATAAATGATAAGAACTGTATATATATGTACATGCAATATTCATTGAACAGGTTATAGCAAAGGGGCTAGAGAAGAGGAATAAAATTTTGTGCCCGACAAATAGGTACACATTTACTGATTTGTTTGGGTGATGATTTTGAGCCTGTTGGCTAGCCGCTTGGCTTTTTCTTTTTCTTTTTGAGATTAGAAGGACCGGGAACGCTATTTGCGATTACCCGATGCTCCCGGTGCAGGGGAGGTTATGGCGAAATTTTTCCAAAATTTAAGGCGTTAGAAAAATATTTGAAGTGAAAACGATATTGAAATTGTTGAATGAACTATATTTATATAAATATATAAATATAAATAAAATTAAAACGAAACGAGGCCGTGCAGTTCGTATTTCGAAACCGTGATTTCAAACGACTAGTACGGGAAATCCGACCATTGGATTTTCCCGAAACCTCCACCGTCGGGTTCGCCTTGGAATAATCTTTCCAACGGCACCAACCTTGTAAAAATCCAACGGTTGGATTGATAGGAATGTTTAATTCAAATCTAAAGAAAAACAGCGCCAGAAACGATTATATTTATTTATATATATAAATATAATTTTATTTAATCGAATAACGACGCTGCAGTTCGTATTTTGAAATCGAAACTTCAAACGATTGTACCGGGGGATCCGACCGTCGGATTTTCCCGAAACTGGAACCGTTGGATTCGTTTCAAAAAGACCTTTCTAATGATGTAAATTTTGTGAAGATCCAACGGTTAGATTTTCAGATATGTGTAAATCAAATCTGAAGAAAAACAGCGCCACGGCCGCCTTATGGCCCGAAGCGTCGTTTTGAATAAAATGGCTATTTTAAAATAAATAAAAATAGCGATAAATAGTTATAAAATATCATAAGCGATATGGAATGGAAATAAACTGAATTTGCTTGATTTATGTGATGTTTGATGGTTGAATGTGTTTGGTGTGAAAATTACATTAAAGGACAAAATTGGTGTTGTCGAATAATTTAACCATTGAAATAAATTGAATTGAAATTCTAAATATACGTGAATTATTTGAGAAGGCCGAGTTAATTCTCATTTCAAATAATTGACCGACGATTGAAAGTCGAAGATAAAGACGGTGGTCGAAGACCGGAGATCTTCACCTCGTTTGGATGGTAACCGAGGTCCTGATTGGGAGGCATCCCGAAATATGGATAATGAGTGGTGATCGTCCAGACGTACGTGGTGATCGATGGGTTTGCGAGGTATTTAGTGCCTCCGGTTTCGTTCAGACCCAGAACGGACTTGTAAATGGACTGTGTGTCCGACATTGGAATTTGTTCTGTGTGATTGATAGCCATCAGTTGCACGGTGTGAATTGCCTGTGTGGCATGCTAAGATGCAGTGATCAGGACTTCTGTTGAAAAGCAAAGTCTTGTGGTGATGATCAAAGCACCGCCTGTGTGGCGTAGCTTTGTGTATAACGTGAATTCGCGAGCCTCACACCCCGGTATGAACCTAAAACGGGAGAGGACATCAGGGAGGGCCTGCGTTTCTTTCTAGCTAGGGTGGTGTTAGTGACCTACTAGCCCTGACATTTATATACTTTTCACCTATGTGGTTGTTGCTGTTGCGAGGCGCCTCGGTTTGATCGGACGATCCGGGTCCGATGGAGTCATTCGTTGGCTTGTCTACACCCCAAAGGGTGGGGAAACGCAGGTTCAGGAATTTTAATCCACATCGGTGGACCGGCCCTGACGATCCAAGGGCCCACCTGAGTCTGGGTCCTGAGGGGCGGGCTAGAGCGTCTCGAATTCGGTAAGGACTATCTTTTGCCTTGGTTCATGACGGAAATCCAATTTCCAAATACGTGATCGTGCGGTTTTGATTGTATATATATATATATATGGCGACATGATATATGGTACCCATGCCGTCTATGATTGATAGTTATGATTTGAAATTGTTTTCAAAATATATTAACACTAGCAATAATATCAAATGCCTTTGTTTATTCGTATCAATCATATTTTGGCCATTATAAGGTAAAACTCTATCCTCCGGTTTGCGTTGCATTGTGTGATGTGAACTGAGTCTTATAACGGCTTCATTTTTAAAAAAGCATAGCGATGTTTAAAAGAAAGATTTGTTTTAAAGCACTGGCAATCCAATGGAGTAAACCCGTTCCACGAAAGTGGCGTGGTCCTGTGATTAGCCAAATTATATATGTGTTGAGTAGATTTCTCATACCAGTCCCATGACTGACTCGTAGTTTGTTTCACTCTCAAACTCGGGTGCCCCTTTTTCTACACGGGCAGCCTTGTATTCAGGTTTAGCTGGTTCTTTCTGGATAGCTGGAGCTGAAGATGGATTCTATCATTTATTCTTTTTATGCTGTTCAGCTCCTATTGTACATATTTTGTTTATTTCCGCTGTAGACATTTATGTATAGCTGAACTGTTTGTACTAAGTAAGATCCTGTATACTGTGTAACTCTGATGATTACTTTTATCCAGTATATTTTGTTGTTCATTCTGGTGTATTTATTTAATTCTGTTCTGCTATTATATGTTTCTGTGTTATATTCCAAAGATAACCTTGTTTCCGTGAGAATGGGAAATCGGGTCGTCTCAGTGAACTACTAAAGATTAGCATTAAACAAGATAATGTCAACTAATAAACATTATACAAATGTGAATATCATTAAAGCCGTACCTGAACTGCTTCATCCCCCAGTAGTCCAAGTGCATTTTAAAATCCTCCAACGGAATTGTGCTGGGCCTATTTGCAAGCCTTTCCTCATCAGTTGAGTATTTTTTATAATACCTTGCTTTGATGCGAGACTTGTTCTGCCTCCAAGAGTCGTTAAGCGTGTTCAAGACCCACTTGTGTCCTTCTTCCGGTATGACATACCTAGCCTACAATATAGCAATCACAAAATTCAGGAAACAAACTAATTAAGTAAAACCAAACATTTAGGAAGTCAGTTGAACTGTATATGGTTAAGGAAATTAGATTGTACCGGAGCATAATACAACATTTGTCGCTTTAATTGATCAGGAACAACATGCCAATTGATGTAAGTAAGAGACACATTATCCTTTGCTAGTGTACCAAGAAAATTGCTCAACTCTGTAATATTATCAGAAACTGGCTGGCCATCCTCATTCAACTCAATGACTACTTTATCGTCAGGGGTTCTAGCATGCACCTTGGTCATTTTTTACTTCCCTCTAGGATTTTTTGGACCTTGTACTTTATCTACGAGGTTCAAAAATGTGAATAGAAAAAAGACACACTCAACAGTGCAGTGCAGTGCACAGATAAAGAAACATTATTATTTGTACCTGTACCTGCTTCATCTTCCTGTGCAATCCATTCCTGCTCTAATCGATCGGAAAGATTTTCCATTGTTAGAGGCGCTTCAACGTTCTGCTTTTGACGTTTCCGCATTGCTAAATAAGCAGCAACTGAACCAACAGCTTCACATGAACTGGTTGATTGTTTGAACAATTTGCTACATGTAGGTTTTAAAACGGATGGCCGAGACGTTGTAGGTTTTATGACTCCTGAAAAAGACGGTGTAGGGTTCGTCAATTTCTTTAATGTTTCTGTGCATTTCTCCCGGTTACTGAGTTTCTTTGGAGTGGGAGTGTGTGTCGGGATCAACTCCTTGTTGGAGCCAGCTTTCTTTGGAGGGGGGTGCGCTTCATCGCTTCCTTCTCAATTTCAATAGCTGCATTGGTTCGCGCACGAGTTCTCGGTCCAGGTAAAAGATCCTTTGACTTAACAATTTTGATTCTCTACAATTAAGTTCGAGTTCAAGATTTTTTACGTTCATAAAGGCAAATACAATAAGTAATAAACAAATAACTTCTTTATACCTTCGAATCCGATTAATCATCAGTGACGTCTTCACCAGCATTGTCTGGGATGTATTCATCACTTTCAGCAACATCTTTACATTTATCTTTCTTATTTTGTGCGGTAGCCTCTTTCATACAACTAACCAACGAAGGCACCCCAAGTGATCTACTAACTGCATCATTTTCTTGCATGCGCGCGATTCGCTCTTGTTCATACTTCGTTAAAGCTGATGGTTGTGAGAACTGCAAGCAGATTAGCATTATTACTCACCATCGATGATAAATTTAAGCTAGTTAACCAAATAGAGTTGACGTATAAACAGTTCTTGCTATTTTGAAAGAATGCATGCACAAATAACAAACAGTTACTTGAATTAGCTGCAGCCTTCATGGCCGGAATAAGATTTCATTCGGATTAATAAAATTAAAATGAAAACTGAAAAATACCTGAACATCAGCTTCATTCTCTCCGGTATCATCATCTTTACCTGTTTCATTTTCTACATTTAATTTTCTCCGGGTTCCTTTGTCCGTCACAGTAACATCTTCTTCATCATTATCCATATCAGGCTACGATGATAGTTTGTTCTGACCCACTTGAGTTGGGTTGTTTTTCATCATTTTGTGTTGCTGCTGAAGTCTATGTGCAGTAGTATACCTGCGCTTTGCAACCGACTTCTTAGTAGAACCTGGAACAATAAAAATAATAACGATGGCCTCCTTCAAAGTTTTGTACACAGACACAGAGATATATGTAAGAATGGATCTGTATTACATATACATATATACCTTGAATTATGTTTTTCCTTGGCCGTATGATTACACGTGGCTGCAGTTGAATCAACGACTCACTATCTTTGTCAATGGTGTTGTCGATGTAAAAAACCACGTCTTCTTGCTTACTGCAGCCCTGTACGTACTCGTTTACGTCCTTGTCATTCAATATTAGCTGCCAGCCACCCCTCGTTCCTTTTCTGATGTAGACTCCTCCTATTTCAGTGTAATGGAGACAATCTTTAACAAAGTCCATAAGCACACTGTAAGAAAACTGGTCTACATCATATTTTGTTACTACGAAGGATTCTCCACCAACGTAACATGCCTTTCGAAACTGTCCACCATGTTGCAGTCGGATATTAATAAGTTCATCCATCCTGTACAAAATGAATACATTAGAAAAAGGTACATGCATGTTAAAGTGGACAAAAAACAACAACTATAACATTTTGGTCTATAACCAATTTAGATGACAGTAAAGAAAGACATTAAATCATAAAACATGCGAACATTGTAGATTGCAATATGAGAAAAGAGTGCCAAATACATTCATCAAAGATAATAATTTCCAACTAAAAAAAAGTGCCAAATACATCACGAATTAGACCAAATTAAAGCAATAAGAAAGAGGAATTTTTTGTCCTAACAAGACGGGACAGGATCAGGAACTTCTGCTTCTAGTTCTGTTTCTAGTTGTATTACGGGGACATCATCCCTAATCCAACCCCCATCAACAATTTCTGGTTCTAGTTCACCACCTATGCCCATATCATGTAGTTGCGTATTGCTCATGTCTTCTTCCATTGCATTCTCATTTTCAGTATCACACCAATCTCTCGTAAATTTTTTAATAACGTAATGACTGTTCTTTTCAACTGCATCTTCCATATAAAATACTTGCTGACATAAGGATCAGTTTTATGGCACTTGCTAAAATTTACTCGAGTACGACCATATGAATCTTTTTCCTCTTGGTACCAGCAACACTTAAAAAGGACCACTGTGAAAGCTCCCCAATAATCAAGCTCAAAAATTTCTTCATTTGATCCGTAGTAATTGACATCACCCACTATTGGGTTTTGGTCTTTCGAACTTGCAAAGCTGGTGGTTTTGGCAGTCAAAAATACACCACTATTTTGTGTAGTACATCGAGAATCTCTAAATTTTGTGTGGAATCTATATCCATTTACTATATAACTGGTAAACTTCCTAGCTACTCGATTAGGACCTAATGCAAACACCTCTAAATCTGTTGAAATCTTTTCCTTTTTCAGAACCTCTTCTTTAAGCCAATTCCAAAACTCTTCGAAATGTTCTCATTCCCTCTTGTATCTTCTTCTATTTGCAAGACCATCCACAAAAGCTCGATGAACCCTAAATAATAATTACGGTCAAAAAACTACGAAATGCAGATGTTAATTTATAGTTAAGGAAAATGATATAGGAACTTAAGAACTTACTCGATCAAACTCTCAATTTCTTTATTACCGGAATTGAACAGAACATAGCGATGCGTTGCCTTCCAATCTGCATCTTTCAAATTGAACATCTTTCCATCTTTATTCTTCTTTGTTCCAATATGATATTCCAAATCTGTTTGACATCTTCCAAAACCAATCGACGTGTTTTCTGTTCCTCCATCAACGCTTAAAAATCTTGAACCGAAGGTCACACACTCTTCTGCCAAGTAACCTTTTGCAATCGAACCTTCCGGTCTATTTCTATTTCGCACATAAGATTTCAACTTTCCTAGATATCGCTCAATTGGATACATGCATCTAAGATGTTCAGGCCCGCCGTATTCGAATTCTCTGCATAAATGAACAGGCAAGTGTACCATTATATCAAAAAAAGCCTGCGGAAAAATCATTTCAAAATGACAAAGTATCTCTGCAATTTCTTTTTGCAGCCTCTTGATATCATCCACTTCGATAACCTTGCTCCATAGTCCTCTAAGGAATGCAATAAATCTGATCATTGATAACGCAACCTCAGGTTTTGACGCTTTCTTCACAGCAAATTGTAACAAATAGTAGAGTATGAAATGAGCATCATGGCTCTTATATCCCACAACCGTTCTCTCTTTTACATGCACGTACCGACTAACATTCGAGGCACAACCGTAGGGAAGTTTGGCATTCTTCAATACAGAGCAAAAGATTTCTTTTTCCTTGTTTGTCATATCAAATATTGCAGCTCTAATTTCAACATGCTTTCCATCACCACATTCAACAGGATGAAGGGCCTTCCTTATGCCCAATTCCTGTAAATCCAAACGAGCGTTTAGGTGATCCTTCGACATGCGACCTATATTAAATAAAGTACCTAATATTTTGTCGCATATGTTCTTCTCTATGTGCATGGCATCCAGGTTATGTCGAAGGGGATTATGACACCGATATGGTAAGTCAAACAGTATTGACCTCTTTTTAAAAGGGTCGTCACTTTTACCAGGTTTCTTCGTCTTATCCCCAAACCGATTTTTAAACCCCCGCAATAACTCTTCAATGTCAGTTCCTGATAATATTTTTGGAATGCTCCCCATTTCAGTTTCGCCATTAAATCTCCTCTTATCTAGCCTCCACTTATGTGTCGAATCAAGAAACTTTCTATGGTTCATATAACACATTTTTTTGCTATGCTTCAAATAATTTGAAGAAGTTTCATAATGGCATACTAGACACACTAGTTTCCCCTTCGTGCTCCAACCTGACAACATGGCATATCCCGAAAAATCACTAATGGTCCATAAGATGCTTGTACGTAAATTAAAATTCCCATCAGTCAAGGAATCATATGTTTCGACGCCAACATTCCATAACGCTTTCAATTCCGCAATTAAAGGCTGCATATATACGTCAATACTGTTCTTTGGAGAATCTGGACCAGATATTAATTTTGAAAGAATCAAATTCTCTTGTTTCATACATAACCAAGGCAGAAGATTGTAGTTTACCAACACAATTGGCCATGTACTATAACTTGAATTCATTGAACGATATGGATTA
This sequence comes from Allium sativum, assembly GCA_030737875.1. NCBI lineage: Eukaryota > Viridiplantae > Streptophyta > Magnoliopsida > Asparagales > Amaryllidaceae > Allium > Allium sativum. The sequence continues at coordinate 315,500,807 of CM060913.1, forward strand.
AATCCATCAGATGCTAGACCCAATCTAACATTATGATTTTCTGATGAAAAACCAGGATAGCGAGCATCCATCATCTTCCATGCCACACCATCAGCCGGATGTCTTAATTTTCCATCTTCTTTTCATTCCACTTGGTGCCATCTCATATGTTTGGAAAATTCTTTACACATAAACATCCTTTGTAACCTTGGTCTTAGAGGAAAGTACCTCATAACATTTGCCGGCACTTTGGGAATCGACTTTGGTGGATCATTATTATCAACGATGTCATCCTTTTCTTTTACAGCCCATCTCGAAAAACCACAAATGTCACAAGCCTCTTTATCTTTATTCTCTGCCCAATATAACATGCAATGGTTTGGGCAGGCATGTATTTTATGGTAATTAAGACCTAAATCCTTAATGACATTCTTTGCAGCGTAGGAAGACAAAGGCAGTTGGGCATCAGGAAAGGCTTCTTTTATAAGCTTTAGTAATTCCCCAAACGCAGACTCGTTAATTCCATAAGCACACTTTAAATGATAAAGCCTGATCAAGAAACTTAGTCGAGAAAATTTAGTGCAGCCAGGATATAATGGTTTTTTTCCTTCTTTAACATGTCGATAAAATTTCTCGGCCTCTGGATTTGGTTCTACTACAAAGTCCTTGGGATTTTGACCAAATTTGTAACCCGCACACTTGAACATCACATCTAAATTATCCTCAAAATCCATCTCCGTTGCACAATCCATATGGTCATCAACACCTATTAATTTTGTCTGTGAAACTTCACAAATCCACCCGGTATGTAACGGAGAAGGGCCATTAAAAATAAGATGATCGTATATGACATTTTCACAATACCAATTACGTTCTGTACATTTTTTGCAGGGGCACTTCATCTCATCACCTACTTTATAAATGGGAAATGCATTTCTTAGAAAAGCTGTTACCCCTCTTACATATTCTGCGCTCGATCTCGGAAGTCCTATCCATATGTAATACTCAATATCCATTGCCACAATCTAACCACGACTTAGTAAGACTAAATTTGATACCAATAAGAGTTTCAAGACAAGAACAAGGGCTACCCTGTAATGTTTGACTAAATTAGAAATAAAAACAAAACAAGTTAATAATTTACAAATATACATAATCAGTGTGATGATACAAGGACGATTGTTTTGATATGAATTATCACTGACTTTTGGAACTGAGTTATCAGGAGAATACATACATAAAACAAGCAACTAAGGATACTGAACACAAATGCATAACGTTACATGACTGCACCAAAACAAAACAGTACAGATACGAAGACTATACAGGTGATACATAGACGATACAGTTGTATCTAATAAAAAGAACGATGCAATAATTTAATCTTGTCTTCTAATGTTTAGCCCTTGAAGCTGGTCGTTAAGTCTACTAACATCAGTTCGAAAACCAATAACATGATTTTGCAGCGTTGTAAGTTGATGTTGTATCTCATTTGCGTACTCAGCGGCTCGACTTGGAAAGTGTTGGTCAATCCACTGCCAAAAGGTACACCCTGTGGGATAAACCCGACATCTAAAATAACGACGACCAATGTTGAATCCAATCGAAATAACATCTTCTGCAGCGGCATACCCACAATGACACATTATGATTGGTGAGTCAGCATGTTGTTCGTTAACCACTTGGTTGTTTTGATGCTGACGACGCAAACGACTATGCCGTCGCATCGCCCTTTCTTCACGTCATTCTTCTTCTCGCTGTTGTCTTCGGAGTTCTTCTTGCTCCAGTTCATACTCAAGCAAATCATCGTAGTGCCTTTCTTGCATCTCTATATAAAAATCAATAGGAGTTTCTGGTGATGATGGGTTTGACAGTCCTAGATCACCCATGCCCAGGGTATCTTCGTAGTCATACGATGTTGGAAGAGATATAGGCATTATTTAACTACAAACAGAAATAGACATTTGAACATTCAAATTGGATTTCTTTTGTCCTCTAAATTTTGTTTCTACCTTTCGAAATAGGCATTATTTACCAATACATCAATGGTTTGGCAAACATAAAAATACATAACTTGCACAATTTCAGCACATGCAAACATATAAATACAACACTTCAAGTATAAAAACCCTAATTTAAGGTAATCGGTATACCAAAATCACCCAGAGACTTTGAACTTAGAACAAAATAAGTTAGAGATCAAATCAACTAAATAAAACCGAAATGATGAAACCCTAACTACCTGTAATTGTCCTAAATGATCCAAATTGGAGGTGTAAAGTTCGTAAAATAGGAGCAGTCGAAGGTTTATAGTTTGTAACCTGAGGAAGAGTAGCAATCGGAGGTGCTCTTGAATGGATTTCGTGGAGAGAGAAACGGACAGAAGGAGGAGTACGGGAGCAATTTGTTTTTGGCGTAAGTATTTCGTGAATGGGGAAACTATCACGCCAAATTTTCACTAAGCTATAGCAAGGATCAGCTTGAACCGTTGGATTAATCAACATCTACGGTTATTTATTTTTTTAAACTGATAACGCGAATTGCTGACCTGGCACGTATTTATGTAATGCAACACTTTGAACTGGTTTTGCAAGGATCGGCTTGAACCGTTGGATTAATCAACATCTACGGCTATTTATTTGTTTAAACTGATAACGCGGATCGCTGACCTGGCATGTATTTATGTAATGCAACACTTTGAACTGGGGTTGCAAGTCACAACACAAGAATTTCAACCGCAACACTGTGTTCACATCTAATGCAACAACAAATGAATGGTGTTGCAGAAGATCAAAGAATGCATAGCTATCGCCACACTTTTCATGCAACGCACACAAATTAGTGTCGAATATGCCCACTTTTGTAATAGTGATGTTTCGAAGCTTCCTCAGTAATCTCTTGAGATCAAAGGCGACTACTGATGGACACGTTCAGTTGTGCAACAATAAGCGGTAAAGTCAAATTTAGATCTTAGTAAATAAAATAACAGGAAAACTTAGAAACCATGATAACTATAATAAATCAACAATAAATAGTGAAAAATAAATTTAAAATTGGTATTTCAAAGAAATAAGAAAAAAATCCCACTGAACGTGCATAATAGAAGTGATGTGCATTGAAAAAACATGTGATTCAAACACATAACATGGGAAAAAATTCAACGAGGCTAAAGCAAAAGAAATTTCTTCATGTCATAATAAAAAACAAAATCTATGCAAGCTAATCTGGATAGAACCATAATCTGGTTGAAGTATATTGAAAATCAGGGGAAAATGTGTAACGACCTGGTAGGAATTCGATGCACGAATTCCGACAATAATACATAAACCGGTATTACTTACCAAAACTCAAGTATAGAAAATACCAGATAGTTAATAGAAAGAAATTAGAGGGTGAGATAAGAATGAAAGAAATATTAGAATATAAGAAGAAAAAGAACCAATACAACATAGAGTCTCACATCGCAGCGGAACAAAATATAATATTGAAATAAATCTCTGTTGAGGGCTTGAAATAAAAACTTACAATCATTAGAGTACATACACACATATGGATAGCTATAATAATATGTCCTCATATATAATCACACAGTGGAATACAGAATATAGATCATACGTTTTGACTTCTCCAATTCATCTCCGGACATCACAACATCCGATAAGCTGAATCGGTAAAACTCGGTCTGGCGCTGTCAATTTTTATCTCGAGACAACAGTACAAAACCCGGATTTTAACAATGTTAATCACAAAATATTGCAAACTGAATAATTGAAACTTGTAGATAACAATCTGAGCATTCCAAAAACATATAATAATAAGAATTCTGATCAATAACTATCTCGTTATTGATCGAAATTCTTATTATTATATGTTTTTGGAATGCTCTGATACCAATCTGTGATGCCCCGCCCTGAGTCCCACATTAGCAAAGAGCATTAGCTGGTAATACTGTCTACTAATGCAGAGAATAGGGCATATAGGAGCAACCATCCATAATGTTGCATAGAATTAGTATTAAACATGTCAAGATTTTTTTTTTTCTAGTAACATGCCTAACACTTATTCAATACACCACTATGGTGGTTTTAGGATCTATTCAGGACAATATACAATATAATATAGATCGCAGAATGCAGAACAACAGTCACTGATATATATACATACCCATACATCCCATATAATACATCATACATTGATAAGTATGATAGTTACTACAAAATATGCATACATATCCATACACCCAAAACCCCACAAAAGAGTATACAATGTCATGTCCAAGGGTGAACTACTAAAGAAGACAAAAACTATGCATATCCAAAAGCGAGTAGGATATCCAAGTAGACAGTAAAGCGCGAGCGGATAAGCTAACCTGTAACTCGGTCTGACCCGAGGGACGTACACATGGATCAGTCTAACTTGTAACAGTTAATCAGTAAAAGCAATAAGTAAATGATCCGCTAAAAGGAGTATTCCTTTATAACATAAAGGAATAAGATAGATATAAGTAATAGGCGAGCAAATTCCTATAATCGTTAATGAAACACAAGGTGTTCACTAAATAAAAGAAAAACAGCCTTAAAATCTCAAATTCATCAAAACACTAAATCATGATTCCCCAAAACTACTGAACTCTAATCTATAAAAGAAATCATGAGGAATATAAAACACAAAATACATATTATGGATCCATCACAAGGCGTAGCGTGTCTCGAGCGTTACAAATGCCAAGATCAGTCCATTGAACTAGCGTGAGAAAACTCACCAAGATTATGGGTACCATCCAACTTATTTTAAAGTCAAAATCTTTTCAAAAGAAAAGGATAATTGTAAGACCAAATCCATACGTAAATACAGACGGTTTTTACCTTATGATTAATCGAAACATTTTTAAAATCATATCCTTTCTGATATTATAATAATGTCTAATATAAATAAATAACAATCTAGCAGAACGCTTGCATCTCACGCTCTACATATATAGTATACAATCAAAACCACGGGCTTTTATAGGGGTGAGCAATATTCGGTTCAAACCGAACTAACTGACCAACCCGGTTCATTTTGGTCGGTTCGGTTTTAAAACTAAATCAGTTTAAATTCGATTTGTAAAATATTTTTCTTTGGTTATCGGTTTAACCGAATTAACCAAACTTTTAATTTATTATCTAATTTTACAGTATTGTTGTATTTAATTAATTAGTTTAGTTATATAATATAAAGGCATTTATTGCAAATATATCAAATCTTATCATAAATATAAAATTTACTATATAAAATTTCTCCAAATATTAATTTATGTTTTACTTTTAGTGAATCCATCATTTGAAAATAAAACTTCCTTCAAGTTTGGTTAAATCGGTTATCGACCTAATTAACTAAAATTAATTCGGTTTGGTTCAGTTAAGATTTTTTTTATTTTAATTCGGATTGAATTTTTTACCTTCAAACCAGCCGAACCGACCAAACGCTCACCTCTTGGCCCATATTGGAGAATGGATTCCAACTGGCAAGGTATGGGACCACCTTCCGACAGTGTATCTCTAGAGAGTAATACACCATGGTTCAACAAGAACATCTTGCAACCCAGGCTAAATATGTCCGGTCATTCATTTTGCTTGAATGTTCCGAATATATTATCACATTGCGCTTGCTAGCAAGATAACCGTTCCCGGGAGATACAGAAGCAAAAAAAGAACAAATATGAATATTCTCTAGACGGTGACAATACACCCTAATCGGAACGACCCGCATAGCCATGTGACCTACCCGATTTTATACAATATCCCGATTGATGAGGCTTGAGGTTTAAATCTTATTTTTAGAACAACTAGCCACCATTCACTTTGAATGCTACATCATCAGATCCGCCAGATATCACTAATTGACATCCACAAAAATACTCTATTTGTTAAGTTAAGGGAAGCACACTACTCTGCCATCAACTATGGTACATTTGAAGAAATCAACGTATGCGATCCCTTTGGAAATACGCTATCATACATCCATCCATACAAGTCATCCAGGAACATGATGAACTGAAAGCACTGACCTGTCACATCCTTATATAGGAATCACCCCAAGGATTAGTAGAGAGTATTCCTTGGAATCCGAAAGATTCCAAAACGACAGAACCACTGTCGAAATACCGCTGGGAGCTAATCAGAGAGATTTGACAAATAATTCTTTCACTCATGAAGATCCACGGTCTTCAACTGCTCCATCTTCAATCATAATCTTTCACGTATTTACTGGTTCAGAATGGTTTTCAAAAATATAAATTTGATCCCGGTCCAATCGTATAGGCCAGATTTAATAGTCGGTTATTTAACTATCAAATAAAAAACCATTCACCCATAAAATAAAATAAATTTACTGATTTTGTGCCCAGCATTCATTTAGCCTATTTAATTAACTAGTCATTAATTAAATATTCAAAACTGCTAATTCAGAAAACATTTCCCTTTCAAATTAGATATAAGAAAATTCAATTATCATTTCACTTCTACTCATTAGACCCTTATTGTAAGTTGGTAAGTGAACAAGTCGCTCAGTATCAACCCCGAAGGCCGAAACCAACATAAGATTTGCACCTCGAAAGTTACTCAACTAAACCAACATACAACAAGTTCAAATTTCTCAAAAACCACATTATTGTTGATGGGGCTTTCGGACAGCCCATCAAGGCTCGACAATGCCACGGACCCATACCTGGGATGTCCGAAGTAGGTAGCCAAAGCCAAGAAGTGGGTCGACTGATGAGGCCCAACGCTTAAGTCTATCACCCGCACCCAATACAGTCCAAAGAAGCCCACTGTAATCTAACATACTTAGCTAGGTTACACGTAAATTGATATCTGCCTAAAGAATAACTCACGCCTAACCGTACCTGTTCCAAGCCATCCGAATTGGTTGGATCACCCTATCACCGGAAGTTCAAAAAGTATCAATTCCGTAGGAGGATAACACTTCTTCGGGCTTAGCTATTATTTTGGATCATAAAACGCGTGTCCAAGCCAGCTCTAACACTGTATCACCTATAAATACCCCTTTTGGACTCATAAAAAGGATCTTTTGGAAGTCTGAAGACTCTAGCTTTTGAATTTTTGTTGATCTTTTGTTGTATTGCCATCGTTGCTATTCTGTGTAATAATTTAAAGAGTATATAAGAGATTATAAAGTGGACGTAGGCTCATTAACGCCGAACCACTATAAATTGGTGTGTGATTTTCTCGATTTTTAGTTTTTACAATCATTTATCTTCGCTTGTTCTCTACATAACCCTTTCTTTGGGTGTTGTGCCAATTTTTGGTGCCAACACTTCGGTGCTTTCACCGAGAATTGATATTCTCAGCCTAATACAGATTTTTGCTCTACTTTCGGATCACTAAGTCCGAGATGAAAATCTTACCTTTGTTCTTATATCATTGAGTTATGACTGGAAAAACAACTCGCAATACCTGAAAACAACCACAGGTTGGAACATCTACGGAAGCGGTCGGCGGATCGACCACACCTGAAACTACTTCGAATCCACCTGCATTGCTCACTACGGCAGAGTCGGCTCCATCCTTAGCTTTCGCCACTCGAGCTGAATTTATGGCTGTGTTAAATCAGCTCTGGGAAACTACGGATGCCTTAAAAGTTCATGCTCGAGAGAATGTTCGCCAGTTGTGTCTCGAGGGACGTTCGGACCAGCCGGAGGCAGGCGACCGAACTTAGGCCGAGGTGGAGGCCGTCGGTCCCGTAGCCTCACAAAACCGAGAATCCTCTTCTCCAGCCCATCAGAATGCTACTTGGGGAGATCGAGCCCCTATTCATCCCCCCGAACCTTATGTTCGGCCGAGATACACGGGGTGGAAGAAGGACTGCCTTGACGATAAGTCAGACGATGTTACCCAATGAAAGAACCAAGAGAGGCTGGTCGGTCGAGGAAGCCGACCGAGATGCAATCATTCCACCAAATCTGACAGCCATGGTACGGCAGATCATGAACGACAGTCGAGGACACTGAAATAAAGACTGGGGAGTCAACTAAAGCCAAACACCATTCACCGATGACATCTTACGAGCATAATTCCGCAAAAGGTTCAGTATGCCTCAGATGAACCAGTTCAACGGCACCTCCAACCCATAACAGCATCTGATGAGGTATTCATGACACATGGAGGTAGTAGTGGCCCCTGACACTATCAAATGCAAAGTCTTTCCAAAATTTTTGAGTGGAGTAGAACTCATGTGGTTCGTGCGCCTGCCCGCAAAGTCGGTCCCGGGCTTTAAAGATTTGATTGAGAAATTCTTGAATCAATTCCGTCTCCACACCACCAAATCGAAGCATGTCATGGCTCTTTCAGTAGTTAAGCAGGGAAGGGGAGAATCACTGAGAAATTATCTTAATCGATTCAACCGGGATGCCACTGAAGTAAGCAACCCCAATCATGAAAACGTCCTTATGGCCATGGTCGATGGCATCGATAAGAGAACAGAGCTCGGAAAGTATTTGATTGGGAAGCCTCCTACAATAATTGAAACATTCTATGAGAAGTCCAACATCCGACTGAGGCAGGAGGATGGTCAGTTAGAAGAGGACGATGGGCCAAAAAATGTATCTACCACACCAATTCAGAGCAACGTCGCGGTCAAACAATTTGGGGATAATTTAGGAAAGGTAGAAGCGAGTGTTGGTAATCGTGGTAAATGCAATGGCGAAGGATCGAAGGAAGCCAGTGGGAACCCCAAACAAAGGGGAACTGCTAGAAAATGACCCCTGTTCCAAGTTTTTGAAATTTATACAACCCTGAATGATACGCTAGAGAATATTTATCTTGATACCTGCAGCAGGATCCAATATAAGAAACCGCACCTACGTGAGCCTACAGAGAAGGAGCAGGAGATTGGGGAGTATTGTTTATTTCATGAAATTTTCGGACATACGCCCAATGAATGTCGACATCTCAGGGACATCGTCGAAAAATTGATTCAAGAGGGAAATCTTGATGAATATAGGACAATCTCGAGAAACAGGGGCAAGGGACTTTGACGCCCAAACAAGGCTAGGCCACACCTCGAGCCACTATTTAAGAGGAAGGAAAGGGGATTGTGATCAACGACATTGTTGGAGGACCACATCCAGCAGGTTACAGCATCCGATCCATGGAGCATTATGTAAATTTCGCAAAACACCTTGACGTCGTGGAAGTAGGTCCCCCGAAGCTGCAAGTACCGTTAAACAACAAAGAACGATGTCTAACAATATCATCTTCCGCGATTGGGAGTCGGTTGGCATAGATGACCCTACTGTCGACCCATTGGTGATAACAGCCATTATCGGACCAGCTACAGTTCAGAAGGTTCTGGTCGACAATGGAAGCTCAGTGAACATTTCATATAAACAGGCCTATAACCAAATGAAAATTGGTGCTGAAGGACTTAGACCCATGTACTAGTCAGATACGCGGTATCAGTGGAGCTTCAACCGAACCATCAACCAGGTTAAGCTATATCTATAGAATTGGGAGATGGATACCATCGAAGAGTTTGAATATTGCCATCTGTTGTGATGAACATCAACTCCCAGTATAATGCATTTCTAAGACGACCGGCCCTAGCTGTATTCAGGGCATGTATCGCTCCTTGGTGTTTACTTTTGAAATTCCTGACTGATATGGAATTAGGAAAGTACGAGGAGATCAAGTAACAGGGCGAGCCTGCTACTTTGGCAAATTGGAAAGAGCTACGAAGAAGTAGCAACAAAGAGTCTGAAGAATCCTCTCCCCCTACGGAGGGGAAAGAAACATAGCAACTACACAAAACATTCCGATCGGTACCGTCCATCTATGAAGTCGAGGACATAATCCCGATAGAGGATAAAGAACTAGGATGTAGAAAGGTAACCCCGAACGAGGCTACCGTAGAAATTTCGATCAACAGAAACGACCCCACCAAGGTTCTAAAGGTCGGATCCCATCTCGATCCCCTCCAGACGAGGGAATTGACCCTCCGTGCAAACCATGACGTGTTTGCATGGACCCACACTGACATATGTGGAATTTCACCCTCTGTTATAACTCACTCCCTCAGCATTAATCTGAAGTATACCCCCATAAAGCAGAAGAGGCGAATGCTTGGCTTCGAAAGGTCTGTGGCCTTGAAAGAGAAAATTGGGTAGCTACAATCCAATGGATTTATCTGGGACGCGACCTATCCCAATTGAATAGCGAACCCGGTGCTCGTAAAGAAGGTTAACGGAAAGTGGTGAACTTGCATTGATTTTTCTGATCTGAATAAAGCGTGCCCGAAGGATAATTTCCCATTGCCGAGAATAGAAAAATTTGTGGACTCGATCGATGGGCACGAACTCTTATTTTCATGGATACATACTCGGGGTATATCTAAATCGCCATGAATATCCCTGACCAAGAGCACGCTAGCTTTATCACTGACCTTGGGCTATATTATTACGTGGTTATGCCTTTTGGATTGAAGAATGCGGGGACAACCTATCAACAGTTGGTTAATCAAATGTTTCACGACCAGATAGGGAAGACGATGGAGGTGTATGTGAATGACATGATGGTAAAATCAAAACAATCGTCCGACCATGTAAGTGACCTGTTAGAAATGTTTGGCATCCTCCAAAGGTATGGAATGAAACTAAATCCTTTAAAGTGTTCTTTCATAGTAGCATCGGGAAAGTTTCTAGGTTTTATAGTTAGTTCTCGAGAGATCGAAATAAATCTCGACCAGATTTCGGCCCTCAAGGGAATTCAGGAACCTCAAAGAATCAAGGACGTTCAAAGTCTGTCAAGTAAGGTAGCAGCAATGGGTCGATTTATTTCCAAGGCGACCGACAAATGCCTACCCTTTTTTGAATTGATTAAAAGGGGGAAAAGGAACTTTTCTTGGATGCCAGGTTTTGTCGAAGCCTTCCAAAACCAGCTCGATTATTTAGAGAAACACCCTATCCTATCTAAACCTATCGACCACGAAGACTTGTTTGTATATTTAGCAGTATCCGCACATGCGATCAGCTTGGTCCTAATCCGTGAAGAAGAACGGGTGCAACAACCGGTTTACTATGTAAGCAAACAATTGACAAGAGCCGATCACAACTATCCAAAGATCAAGTAACTTTCCTACAACTTATTAATTGCATCGAGAAAGCTTCAGCACTACTTCCAGACTCATCCAATTAAGATATTCACCAACCAACCTCTTCGGCAGGTCCTACAATGACCCGAAGCGAGCGGGAGACTGATTAAATGGAACATTGAGTTAAGTCAATTCAATTTAACTTTGGTTCCCCGAAAATTCATCCGGGGCAGGCCCTAGCCGATTTCATAGCAGAATGTACTACCCCGGAAGATGAAGACCAGGAGGATAGTACCGAACCCCCGAATACCGGATCAAAATCAGCCATTTGGAAGATGTACACAGATAGAGCTCATAATGACCGATGCTCGTTGTCGACGTCGTATTGCTGTCTCTCGAGGGGTGGTCGATATATTATGCTCTAAGGTTAGAATTTTTGGCAACGAACAACGATTTCGAGTACGAGGCTTTTGTTGTCGGGCTCAAACTTGTGAAGGATCTGAAAATAACATCACTCGATATTTTTTGTGATTCACAACTTGTGGTTTACCAGGTTCGAAAGGAATATCTTACCAAAGGTGCTCGACTGACTTCCTACCTTGAACAGGTCGAAAAATTGTTGTGTGGTTTTGACCAGTACAACATCTCCCACATTCCTAGAAAGGAAAATCAAAAAGCAGATAGGTTGGGAAAGCTAGCCAATTCAGACCACCCGGATGAAACAGAGCTAATTCCTATAGAGACCATGAGCGTATCGAGAATTGGACAGATGGAAGTCGACCAAGCTGATACCGAGCCTGAAGGGGAATCTTTGATGACCACCATCAAAAACTTTTTCCTCCATGGAACATTACCAGAAAAGAGAATCGAGAGACGAGCCATCGGGCGATAGGCTTCTAGGTACGTAATTTGTAACACCCCGAATTTTCAGTTAACATTAAATTAACAAATTAAAGTATACTTAATCCTAAATGTGGGAATTAAGGGAAATGGGTTACGCCATTGCGTTCGTCTCGGAATTCTGCTTGAGATAGAGTCCGAGTTTGTGTAAATCGGACTCCTTACGAAGAAGTTATGACCATCAGAAGTTTCAAATTTAAAATAAAATTCAAACAGCTCAGAATAAAGTTCAAATTTCAAAACAGAAGCAGAAATGAGTTGGGCGGGAAATTTCCCGCCCAGGACCCAAGTCGACCAGGGGGTCGACCTACTCTACAGGTCGACCAGGGGGTCGACCTGGGTGTCGACCTGGGGGTCGACCTACCCCCCTCGGACAGATCTGGAAAACAGACGATTTTGACTCCCTGCTGAGTCATTAGGGCTGAAGTGGTTGTTCTATCTTGACTGGATGGTCTTGATGGCTTCAAGGTTAATCCGACGGCTCTAATTAAATTAAAACTCTATAAAAACACCCTAACCCTCAACCTAAAATCACAATTATTCATACCTAAGGCCGTCATGCCGTCAATGGAGGACCTAGAGTAGCCATCATCTCTTTCAACTCAAAAACAAGATAGAAGCTACATCAAAATCAAATTAAATCAAATCTAATTAAGAATATTCAACAATCTACATCAAAGTCGAGCAATTCAATTTCAGAATACAGATTCCAAAAATCAAGTTTTCCTTTTGTTTGTAAGTATAGTTACCTTTTAGATGTGGATAAATTAAAGACATGGTTTGTAGTAAATTGGAAAATAGAATTGGAATTAAGTTGTATGCGATTCATTTTTATTCATCTCTATTCTATCATGTTTGCCTAAGAACTATTGTGGTTTATCATGTTAAATTTGCAATCATGTTGTATGTAATTTGATGATAAAACTACCATCGTAAAAGGCTCGGCAATGAACCTATGTGTAGTATGGTAATTAGGCGATGACATATCATGTTGTATAATTTGGTGATGACACCTATATGTTGTATGTCAATTTGGGAATTTTGCCATGTTTATGCAAGTTAGTTGATGCTATCATGTTATAACACATGCTAGTTTATAGGCAAAAATTTGATTATGTAAACTCATATGTTTGGATCTACAACTTTACATGTTAGATCCATATGCCTTTATGTTAGATCCATGTTAGTTTGATTCAACTCCTATGCAAGTTCACCACTACATGTTTAAGTTTGGATATTTCTATGTAAAACTCTTATGTCATGATAGTTGGATCTAAAAATGCAAGTTCCCCTTTTATGCCAAGTTTAAATTGTGTTGTTATATGTAGATTCATATGCTTGTGATTCATGTTGCAGGTTCACTATCATATACCAAATCTTTTTGTCACATGTTTTATGCTATTAGAATATTTCTTGTCCTTTACTTTTCCCCTTTATGTTTATAAGTTGAGCTAAAATATTGAGCCCAACATTCTACGTGATTTTGCAAACGTACAACGACGGATATCGCTGCGGTAGACCGGAAATTACATGTAATTGGCATGTTTGGCACATGCCAATGATTAGTGACATTAAAATGGTATAATTTTTATATATCAAAAATTATGAACTTGATTTAGAGGGAAAGTGGGCTATGACAATAAATTATTGACAATTTACATATAAATATAAAAAGGATAAATATGTAAATTTAGAAAAGACGAATATGCCTAACCCGAGGTCAGATTGAGTTACGGTATAAGACTGCCCGGAACCGCCCGGCAAATCCAGCAACTGTAACAATACCTATCTAATGTGGGTGGTTAGTGCATTGACCCTAAAAAGGACGTGAGGTTAGATTGAGTTGCGGTGTAAAGCTGCCCGGAACCGACCGGCACATCCAGTGACCGCAACAATACCAGTCTAATGTGAGTGGTTGGTGCTTTAATGAACGAATTAGAGCTAAGTCTAGATTGGTAGGGTTAAGTTAATTAAACACTTAACCAATTCAACATGTTTACTAAACGGATGGGTGGGGTCAGGTAAATTTGGACACTTAACCAACTTAGCATGTTGATTAAGGAAACCCTAGTAATGGGGGCCCATTTCAGCAGTAACCCACATAGATGTATCATGGTACCCTGAAACTAGGCAGGGTGGGGCACGATTACTGGGCTGATTATAAGCGGTCAAAACGACGGCGGGTGGTGTGTTAGTGTAGGTTCTAACAGAGCGCGAGCGTGCACGCACTCCGAAGCAGAAAAAGCAGGCACGGGCATTAGTAGTTATACAATGTGCATCTTGAATCGTGTCAGGGTTGCCACCATAGGACTTGATACACCCCATGGTGGGATCAGCACAGGTATCTACAATCAAGCGGGGGCCGTATGACACACGTGATAAATGCATGCGAGTGGGAGACGATCTTTTAAAAAGGGGATCACTTCACCCTGAATATGGGGTGCCAGTTGGAACAAGTACAAATAGGTGCAGAGTTTAGACATGGGTGCGATGTATATTCAGCTTATCCTGCATTATCTAGTTTTGTGTTAGCCTGTTGTTCTTGTACAGTTCTATTTTCAAGTTTATTCCTATCATGACCTTTTTCTTGTTCACACACTGAAAAGTCACTAGACTTACCAGGCTTTATGTCTGACTCTATTTTTCTTTCGTCTTCTTTCTTCCATTTCCCCCCTCCCCCCCACCAGGTCCACATGGAGGGAATATTCCAGCTTAGTCAGACTCTTTGCAAGCTTCAAAATAGTAGATGTATGATTTGGACTCTCTTTCCTTTGGCTATGGCTTTGGATACATTCCATGGGGATTTATGCTATTTTTATTAGTTCTACGCTTCTTTATGTTTTAATCAAGACAGAGATTATGATGTATTGGTTTGGAAGTTGTTTTTAAGACAGTTTGCTATAATGTTTTATTATGAACCACGTTTGAAATAAATGTTGTTTCTTTTCCGCTACATATTTATATATGTATTGTAAATTATCTGTGTCTTTTACCTATAATACTCCACCGAAGTTAAGGCATTCCCTTTGTGAGTGACCTTAACGGAGATGGGGTGTTTCACTTGGTATTAGAGCAGAGGTTTACCAGATCAGATAAAAGTTTTTGAAACCATTTTTCAAAAAGAAGTTTAAAGAAGCATTTTTCAAGAAAAAGTGTTGTTTTATTTTAAAAGACATAATCCCCCAAAGCCATATGAACAGTCTTTCTATCCTTTGTTTTGAATCATTCCTGTTTCGTTTCAGCATGTCTGGGGATCTTAACCTTCCAGAGGGTGTACCGGTACCTGGCTGGTTCAGAAGGTACCTAGAGGCTAGGGCCAATGACGCAGGCCCAGCAGACATTCCTCCTCCCCCAGTTGCAGCAGTTCCTCCTCCTCCTCCTCCTCATAGAAATGCTTTCTCTAAGATGTGTAGAGACTTTCGGGCTATGGGTGGAAAAGACTTCAAAGGGACTGAGTCATTCGTGGAAGCGAGAAACTGGCTCAAAGAGACTGAGGATTTGTTCGTTATCTTCGAGGTAGACGACAGACAGAAGATACAGTTGGCAGTATGGTTGCTTAAAGACGAAGCTTCTTATTGGTGGGAGGTTACCCATGCTGAGAGACTGGTTGAAACTTTGGAGGATTTCAGGATGAGATTTGAAATGAAATTCCTCTCACAAGCTGAGCGAAGCCTACAGGTGGAGAAGTTCTTATCTCTTAAGCAACGAAGCATGACGGTCAAGGAATAAGTCAACCAATTAAACCAGCTGGCCAGATTCGGACTGGATTTAGTCAACACGCCACATAAGAAGGCTCTTCGCTTCGTCAAAGGGTTGAATGAGCCACTTCACAGCCTATCTATGACCCATGTACCGATGGGAGTGACTTATGAGAGATTGGTGGACATGGCACTGCTACACGAGGAAGACAAGGGCAAGAAAGAGGCAAAGGTGGAATTACCTCAAGAAAAGAAAGCGGAAGGATTACAGGCTAAGAAGACGGACTTCGAGAAGGGTGGGAAGAACAACAAATTCTATGAGAAGAGGAAGTGTAATTTCTGTGGCATTCCTGGACATCTGGCTAAGGACTGCAGAAAGAAGAAGAGGAAGATGGGTGGTTGTTTCCATTGCACCGAGACTGGACACATGGCTAAGGACTGCCCAAAGAAGCAATGGCAAGGACAAAGAGCTGGATCCACTTCTGGAGGGCAGGTTCACGCTCCCATTGCACCTCCGCAGGAACAAGGTAGAAATATTTCTGTAGAGAGTTTAGTTTATCTTTTTGATCATCCTATCCGTACACTCTTTGATTCTGGCGCATCGCACTCTTTTATACCTACTGCTTTAGTTGAATATCTGCACCTAGACACTAGTATAGTAGAGGATCCCTCGGTTGTTTCAAATCCAATTGGGGGCTCAGCTTATTTGTCAATGATTTGTTTGGATTTGAAAATTTATATTCTAAGCGTTGGGTTTAGATGTAATGCCTTTGTTTTGGGCTTCACGGGCTTTGGGTTGATTCTAGGCATGGACTGGGTATCCAGTAACGGTGTCGTCCTTGATTGTGAAAAGAGAGTGGTTAGCCTTTTGACTCGCCTCAGTAACACTCTCGAAATCTCTTGTAATCCCATGAACTCTGTTATGCTAAGCTATCTAGAATCTCTTGATGCGCCTGTTGAGAATTTGCAGTCTGTTAGAGTAGTCCATGAATACTCGGATGTTTTTGAAGAGGTGAAGGGCTTACCTCCGAAGCGGGAAATAGACTTCCGTGTATACCTCGTTGATAATGCAAAGCCCGTTGCTTTATTCGTTAGACACATGGCTCCAAGGGAGAGGAAGGAGCTCAGTAAGCAAGTTAAAGAGCTTCTCGAGAAGGGGTTCATAAGACGGAGCATTTCAGAATGGGGTGCTCCAGTAGTGTTCGCCACTAAAGCGGACGGTTCGCTTCGCCTATGCGTTGATTATAGGGAGCTAAACAAGCTTACTAAGACGAATAGGCACCCGCTTCCCAGAATAGACGGCTCGTTTGATCAGCTTGTAGGTGCATCGGTTTTCTCCCAACCAGATCTGGCTACCCGGTTTCATCAGCTAAGAGTGGCTGAAGATATCATTGATAAAACCGCGTTCAGAACCCTAGATGGTTTCTTCGAGTGGCTTGTCATGCCTTTCGGCTTGACAAACACATCCTCTTATTTCATTGACTTGATGAGCAGGGTGTTTAGGGAGTTCCTCAATAAGTTTGTGGTTGTCTTCGTGGATGATATTTTGATCTTCTCAAAGAGTGAGGAAGAGCATGCTCAGCATCATGGAGACTCTTCGAGCACATCAGTTAAAAGCCAAATTCTCCAAATTCCATTTCTGGAGAGAAGAAGTAAGGTTTCTTGGACATGTGGTGTCCAAAGAAGGGTTAGCTGTGGACCCCGCAAAAGTAGTTGCGGTTCAAGAATGGAAGGCTCCGCGGAATGCAACCGAAGTCAAAAGTTTTCTCCGGCTAGCAGGCTTTTACCGAAAGTTCATCAAAGACTTTGCAAAAATCTCAGCTCCGCTTACAAGGTTGACAAAGAAGAACCTAGCTTTCGCTTGGGATTTGGATTGCGATATTGCTTTCCAGCACTTGAAAAGGGCTCTAACAACAGCCCCAGTTCTGACATTGCCTGATGGAAGCAAAATGTTTACAGTATACACGGATGCATGCGGTACGGGACTAGGCGTTGTCTTGATGCAAGAAGGGAAGGTAGTAGCTTATGGAGGAAGACAGTTGAAAGTACATGAGAAAAACTACCCAACCCACGATCTTGAGTTGGCTGCCATCGTCTTTGCGCTTTATTCTTGGTGCCATTATCTACTAGGTGAGAAGTTTGAATTGTATACTGACCATAAATCGTTGAAGTACCTTTTCTTGCAGAAAGATCTGAACTTGAGGCAACAAAGATGGATGGAGTTTCTTGCCTCATATGATTTTGAGATTTCCTATACCCCTAGCAAGGGCAATGTAGTAGTCGACGCCTTGAGTAGGAAGAAGCGACCTTAAGCCCTCTCTTTGTGGAAAGGCAAAGCTTGGAGTACATAGCCAACTTTGACTTTAGACCCTCCTCTGAATTTGTACCTGGTTTGCAAGCAACCCTAGAAGTGCGGCCTATCTTTTGGACTCAACAGAAGCCGCACAACGTGAAGACCCTCAGCTTGTTGGTGTGATGGATAGGCTAATTAGGGGTGAGACTTCTTGTCACCTCAATAGATACTCCATCGATGATAAGGGTTGGTTGAGGAGAGATGGAAGACTATGCGTCCCATAAACAAGGGATTTGGTGAAGAACGTTCTCGAGGAGGCACATCATTCTAAGCTGACCATACACTCAGGTGGAGACAAGATGTACAAGGGCATAAAGAGAGTTTTCTTTTAGGGCGGCATGAAGAAGGACATAGCAGAATTCGTCTCTAAGTGCATGATATGCCAGCAAGTCAAGGTGGAGCGAAAGAAGCCTGGTGGTTTGCTTCATCCTCTAGAGGTCCCACAGTGGAAGTGGGATAGCATTTCGATGGACTTTATTGACGGGTTGCCTAGGTTAAGAAGGGGCAATACCAGTATTTGGGTAATAGTGGACAGGCTCACAAAAAGCGCTCACTTTATACCTGTCAAGAGTAGAAGGACTACCTCATCTTTAGCATCTCTTTATCTCAAGGACATAGTTCGAATCCATGGGAAACCCTCCAGCATAGTGAGTGACCGAGATCCTATCTTTACGAGCGAGTTTTGGAGGAGTTTGCAAGAAGCTGTAGGCACACAGTTATGCTTAAGCACGGCCTATCACCCCCAAACCAATGGTCAGACGAAAAGGGTGAACAGAGTTTTAGAAGACCTCTTGAGACTGTGCATTCTTGACTTTGGAGGGACATGGGAGGATCTCTTCCTTTGGTGGAATTCGCCTACAACAACAGCTACCAAGCCACCATAGCCATGGCACCCTTCGAAGCTTTATATAGAAGACCATGCCGATCACCAACTTGTTGGTGGGAGTCCAAAGACAAGCTCATACTTGGACCAGACATGATTAGGGAAACTTTAGGGAAAGTGGACTTGATACGAAGAAGAATGAAGACTGCCCAAGATAGACAGAAGTCCTACATAGACAAAAGAAGAACCGACCTTGAGTTTGAGTTTGGAGACATGGTTTTCCTTAAGGTATCTCCTATAAGGAACGTCGTTCGCTTTGGATCCGCAGGAAAGCTAGCACCAAGGTTTGTAGGGCTGTTTCCTATCATCGAGAAGATTGGGAAGATGGCCTATAGATTAGAGCTGCCCGAAAGATTGGCTGGAGTTCAAAACGTCTTTCACGTTTCTCACCTACGGAAGTGTTTACATGAGTCTGCGGAAGTGGTGGAACCAAGCATTCTAGAAGAAGTTGAAGTAGAATGAGAAGAGACTGTGAGGAGAGTTCCAACTCGCATCTTGGGAACTGAAGTCAAAAAGCTACGCAACTGTGAAGTCAAGCTTGTTAAAGTTCAATAGAGCGAAGCCGAGGGAGACGCGACTTGGGAAACTGAGGACAGAATACGCGCAGCATAACCTTTCTTTTTGAGGGTACATCTTTGATCTCTTTTTCCATAAGTTTATGCTTGTATCTACCTTTTTAGTATATCTCCCCGGTCCGTATTCTAACTCCTTAGGTAGAAAACTAATGGATGTAAACATGTATTTGAAACATGTTATGATTGATGGTTGCAAATGGTTGCAAGTGGTTGCTAGTGGTTGCTCGTGGATGCAAATACGCACACACTAGGTATTAGATCGGCTCAGTCACTTTCATATTGCATATGCATATATGTGTATTTGTATATGGATTGAAACTTGATGTGTTTTCATATGGATGTCGCATTTGTATGAATGGTTGAGCACTCATGTAGAATTATGAGTAGGAAATATTGCATACATAGTGGATTCATGGCACTTACATAATTTGCATTAAGGGGGTCAACTGAATCAGTAGACCGCCTGATTTTTGCGGTAGATAAGGACATGAACACACACTATGCATATGATCATGAAGCATTAGAAGTCTCTTTAAGGACAATGGATGCCTGTGTTTGATGGTTGAGTAGATGGACGATTGGATGGTAGGATATACGTTCTTCTTGACTTAAAGATTTCGGGGATGAAATCCTTTAAGGAGGGGAGAATGTAACACCCCGAATTTTCAGTTAACATTAAATTAACAAATTAAAGTATACTTAATTCTAAATGTGGGAATTAAGGGAAATGGGTTACGCCATTGCGTTCGTCTCAGAATTCTGCTCGAGATAGAGTCCGAGTTTGCGTAAATCGGACTCCGTACGAAGAAGTTATGACCTTCAGAAGTTTCAAATTTAAAATAAAATTCAAACAGCTCAGAATAAAGTTCAAATTTCAAAACAGAAGCAGAAATGGGTTGGGCGGGAAATTTCCCTCCCAGGACCCAAGTCGACCAGAGGGTCGACCTACCCTACAGGACGACCAGAGGGTCGACCTGGGTGTCAACCTGGGGGTCGACCTACCCCCTCGGGCAGATCTGGGAAATAGATGATTTTGACTCCCTGCTGAGTCATTAGGGCTGAAGTGGCTGTTCTATCTTGACTGGATGGTCTTGATGGCTTCTAGGTTAATCCGACGGCTCTAATTAAATTAAAACTCTATAAAAACACCCCTAACCCTCAACCTAAAATCACAAATATTCATACCTAAGGCCGTCATGCCGTCAATGGAGGACCTAGAGTAGCCGTCATCTCTTTCAACTCAAAAACAAGATAGAAGCTATATCAAAATTAAATCAAATCTAATTAAGAATATTCAACGATCTACATCAAAGGCGAGCAATTCAATTTCAGAATACAAAATCCAGAAATCAAGTTTTCCTTTTGTTTGTAAGTATAGTTACCTTTCAGATGTGGATAAATTAAAGATATGGTTTATAGTAAATTGGAAAATAGAATTGGAATCAAGTTGTATGTGATTCATATTTATTCATGTCTATTCTATCATGTTTGCCTAAGAACTATTGTGGTTTATCATGTTAAATTTGAAATCATGTTGTATGTAATTTGATGATAAAACTACCATCGTAAAAGACTTGGCAATGAACCTATGTGTAGTATGGTAATTGGGTGATGACATATCATGTTGTATAGTTTGGTGATGACACCCATATGTAGTATGTCAATTTGGGAATTTTGCCATGTTTATGCAAGGTAGGTGATGCTATCATGTTATAACACATGCTAGTTTATAGGCAAAAACATGATTATGTAAACTCATATGTTTGGATCTACAACTTTACATGTTAGATCCATATGCCTTTATGTTAGATCCATGTTAGGTTGATTCAACTCCTATGCAAGTTCACCATTACATGTTTAAGTTTGGATAGTTCTATGTAAAACTCTTATGTCATGATAGTTGGATCTAAAAATGCAAGTTCCCCCTTTTATGCCAAGTTTAAATTGTGTAGTTATATGTAGATTCATATGCTTGTGATTCATGTTGCAAGTTAACTATCCTATACCAAATCTTTATGTCACATGTTTTATGCTGTTAGAATATTTCATGTCCTTTACTTTTCCCCTTTGTGTTTATAAGTTGAGCTAAAATATTGAGCCCAACATTCTACGTGATTTTGCAAACGTACAACGAGGGATATCGCTGGGGGAGACATGAAATTACATGTAATTGGCATGTTTGGCACATGCTAATGATTAATGACATTAAAATGGTATAATTTTATATACCAAAAATTATGAACTTGATTAAAAGGGAAAGTGGGCCATGACTATAAATTGTTGGCAATTTACATATAGATACACAAAGGATAATAAAGTAAATTTATAAAAGACGAATATGCCTAACCTGAGGTTAGATTGAGTTACGGTATAAGACTGCCCGGAACCCCCCGGCAAATCCAGCAACCATAACAATACCTATCTAATGTGGGTGGTTAGTGCATTGTGCCCAAAAAGGACCCTAGGTTAGACTGAGTTGCGGTGTAAAGCTGCCTGGAATTGACCGGCACATCCAGCGACCGCAACAATACCTGTCTAATGTGAGTGGTTGGTGCTTTAATGAATGAATTAGAGCTAAGTCAAGATTGGTAGGGTTAAGTTAATTAAACACTTAACCAACTCAACATGTTTACTAAACTGATGGGTGGGGTTAGGTAAATTTGGACACTTAACCAACTTAGCATGTTGATTAAGGAAACCCTAGTAATAGTGGCCCATTTCAGCAGTAACCCACATAGATGTATCATGGTACCCTGAAACTAGGCAGGGTGGGGCACGATTACTGGGCTGATTATAAGCGGTCAAAACGACGGCGGTGGCACGTCGGTGTAGGTTCTAACGTAGCGTGGGCGTGCACGCACTCCGAAGCGGGAAAAGCAGGCACTGAGCATTAGTAGTTATACACTGTGCATCGTGAATCGTGTCAGGGTTGCCACCATAGGACTTGATACACCCCATGGTGGGACCATCACAAGTATCTACAATCAAGCGGGGGCCGTTTGACACACGTGATAAATGCATGCGAGTAGGAGACGATCTTTTAAAAAGGGGATCACTTCACCCTGAATATGGGGTGCCAGTTGGAACAAGTACAAATAGGTGCAGAGTTTAGACATGGGTGCGATGTATATTCGGCTTATCCTGCCTTATCTAGTTTTGTGTTAGCCTGTTGTTCTGGTACAGTTCTATTTTCAAGTTTATTCCTATCATGACCTTTTTCTTGTTCACACACTGAAAAGTCACTAGACTTACCAGGCTTTATGTCTGACTCTATTTTTCTTTCGTCTTCTTTCTTCCGTTCCCCCTCCCCCCAAGTTCCACACGGAGGGAATATTCCAACTTAGTCAGACTCTTTGCAAGCTTTAAGATAGTAGATGTATGATTTGGACTCTCTTTCCTTTGGCAATGGCTTTGGATACATTCTATGGGGATTTATGCTATTTTGTTTAGTTTTATGCTTCTTTATGTTTTGATCAAGATAGAGATTATGATGTAATGGTTTGGAAGTTGTTTTTAAGATAGTTTGTTGTAATGTTTTGTTATGAATCACGTTTGAAATAAATGTTGTTTCTTTTCCGCTGCTTATTTATATTTGTCTTGTAAATTATCTGTGTCTTTTACCTATAATGCTCCACCGAAGTTAAGGCATTCCTTTGTGAGTGACCTTAACGGAGGTGGGGTGTCTCATAATTCAATAGAGTCAACTATATATAAGAGGCTTCTTTGTTCCCATGTTTTGGTGTGTGGCCAATAATGATATCAAGAGGATATTAAGAGAAGTACATGAAGGGGATTATAGAGCACAAACTAGGGGACAAACGTTGGTTAGGAAAGTGTTGCGATATGGGTACTTCTGGCCGACTGTCAACAAATATGCTACTAACTATTCCAAAGGATGTGATAAATGCCAGAGATTCACACAAATCCTACGAGCTCCTCTAATAGAGATCATTTAACACCCCGTATTTTCTTAGATTATTAAAATAACAAATTAAAGAATAATGTTTAGCATTGTTCTAAGGTTTGTAAGCAAAAGACATAGTAGCTCATTTGGTTGGAACACGTGACTTGCATACAAGGGGTACAGAGTTCGATCCCTGCCAGCGCCATATTTTTGTTTTAGGGGAATCGCTTAAAAATGGCTTAGTGTGAACGCAGTTCAAAAAGTGGTTTAGTGTGAAAATGGTTAATTAGGAAGACAGAAATATATATAGATATATATATAAAAATAAAATAAAATTCAACCAAAAATTTAAGAAAAAAATTCAAAACAACGGAAGCGGGAAGGCAAAACACCAAACCGACCTATTTTATGGGTCGACCCGAAACCCATAATAACCTCAATATCGACTCAGGAGGTTTGGAATTGGTCCCGTCGGCCCTGAATGGTCTATGATGAAATTTTATGTTTTAGGGCTTAGGTGGCAATTTCTGCTTGGCTCCTCTTAAGGTGAATGGTCTAGATTTATTCTATGATCATCTAATGGTCTAAACAAATCCTAAAACTCTATAAATAAGTGGGTAGTCTCTCATTCTAATTCACATGAAAAATTGAGAAGCCGCCGTCATGCCATCACCATAGAACTCAGTGTAGCCGCCACAAACTAAAGAGGAAGAGAAGCTAATCAACAAACTAATTCTACTCAATTCTAAAAGCAAATCAAGGCTCTTTCTCTTCTTAAATTGTGAGTATGATGATTCTCACAAGATTATTAGCAAATTAATTTGATTAAGATGTAAATGGATCATAAGAAAATGATGTGAATTGTCATATATGTTATTGTAAATCTTATGTTATCATGTATGTTCTAAATGTTTTGTTATGCGATGATGATATCCTATATGTTGTAAATCATGTCATGATATTATATATGTTGCAAGTTTCTATGTTAAGTTATCACAAAACCATGATGTTATTATGTTGTAGTTAGCCTATGAATCATGATGTTGATTATACAAGTTGCAAATTTTCTGCTATCATGTATGTTGCAAACCTTATGCTTATGCTATCAAGTATGTTATAAAACTTATGTTCTTAAATTAGATGGATCTTGATTATGGGAATTTGTCTATTAAGTTAGATGTACCCATATACATGATTCTTAATTATCCTAGGATTTTGATGATGGGAATTTGTCTATTGAGTTAGATGTACCCATATACATGATTATCCCTGGATCTTGATTATGGGAATTTGTCTATTAAGTTAGATGCACCCATATACATGAACCTATGTTATTAAGTTAGATGATGATATGTTGTAAATGATGTCACATATGTTACATAGTCATGATGTTAGTATCCATGTTGGTTAGTTCATGTTAGTCAAATCATGATGTTATATATGTTTGGGCTATGATGATTCATACATGTACCTATGCAAGTTTCACCCCTTTTTTATGATTAGATCTATTTTAATCATAATACATATATGTTGTTGTTGTGATAATTTCTTTTATGATATAAGTTAGACTATTCGAGTCTAACGTATATTTTACGTTAAACGAAAGAACGTACAACGTGGGGTAGGGGTAATATTAAGGTTGTAATATTAAGAATTTGTGGTGAAAAAGGGTATGGTTTATCATACCATAAATGGATGGACATAACTGAGTCAATTATGGACATCATTAAATTTGTGAATAGATTATTAATTTGGATAGGGAAGTTAATTCAAATTTGGGAAAGATTAATTAATTAATTAATCACTTAAGATAATTAACATTCTTTCTATTTACATACACCAGAAGGTTCTGGGGTGACAGAGAGGATAGTGTCTAGGCTTGGGTTTGGAAAACAAGTTTCCTGCCCTCCCTGGCTATCCCTAACTGACAAAATGAACGGGATGGTCTTGAATTTAGAAAGAAAACATGTGGTGGGACATGGGAATCTAGTGGGTGCCTTGGGTGGCATGAGGAATCTAGTGGTTTCCTTTAGAGGCATTTGAAATACGATTAGTAAGACTTAACCAAACACACATGTAAATGAACATGACTAAAGGGTTAAATGGGGTATACTAATGGGGACAAGCTTAGGTGGGATGCTTGTGGTAAATAGTGGGGGTCCCTTTCAACCAGTATCCCAAACGTATCTTTGTGGGCTCGACCCAAGTCGAGGACGGGACACGCATACGGGGCTTGACTATAAGAGGTCAAAACAGGTTAGCGGTGGCAACGCAAGTCCAACGGGTTCATATGCGTGAGTGGACTCGGGCTGGTAGGTAAGACGTTGTTGCATCGTGTAGGTATAAGCCATGCATCCTTAGTTGTATCGGGTTGCCACTTTAGGGGAGTGATACACCCCACTGTGGGGCCAACACGAGTATCTACGAGTAGGGAGCCAATCGCAAGTGGGTAGTGGGGTACACCTAGCGGAGGTAGGGGCAGGCGGCACCTATGTTGTCAGCTAGGGGTACGCAAGGCTATTAATATAAATTGCTAAGTGAAGTAATGGGAATAACCTTTAGGGTGACTGGTGGTGCAGTGTAGTAGTTATTCGTTAGTAATTAGGTGTGCCTTTAGCGTTATCTCTGTCTGCTCTTCCTTACCCTATAGTTCATAGGCATTTCCTTATTCTCCAGCTTATGCCTTAGTCTGATTACTTTGAAAATAGTATTGTTAGAATTGTCATACTCGCCAGACTTTATGTCTGACCCCCTCTATTTCTATCTTTTTCCCCCTCCAGGTCCTCAGGTTGGGCCCAGCTCTAGTGGTGTTTGATTGGCCTGCTTATCTCTTTTGGAAAGCTTGGACTGCTGAAGTAAAGTCCAGCTTGTTATCTTTTGTTTAATGGCTATTTATGTAATGGGATTATGTATTTTGTTTTATCAAGATGGATATTGTACTTGACTCTGATTTATGGTATTATGATGTAATCAAACATGTTTTGACTTCTGCTGCAATGAAATAAAGTTTTAAATTTCCAAGTACTATTTTATATCTGTCTTGTTGTAATTTTACTGTTCTATACTCACTTAAAACCTCCATGGAAGTTAATGCATTCCCTTTGTGAGTGACATTAATGGACGTGGGGTGTTACACATGGT
Organism: Allium sativum; assembly: GCA_030737875.1. Classification (NCBI taxonomy): domain Eukaryota; kingdom Viridiplantae; phylum Streptophyta; class Magnoliopsida; order Asparagales; family Amaryllidaceae; genus Allium; species Allium sativum. Next base: position 315,527,328 of record CM060913.1, read on the forward strand.
ATCAGAGCTTAAGGTTACCAGAACAGATAAAATTTTTAGAAAAACTATTTTTTTAAGTATTTTTGGAAGAAGTGTTTTCAAAAACATGTCTTAATGAATAATTTTAAGAGAAAAAGTTTTTATGAAAAACATAATCCCCAACAGCCATATCTTTATCCTTCGAATTCTCCGTTTTGAATCTCTTCCTCTTTCTCTTTTTGAATTTCTCCTCCGCATATAGATGCTTTTTCTAAGATAAATAAGGACTTCCGTACGAAGGACGGAAGAATCATTTTAAGGGACTTAGACGTTGGTCGGGCTAGAAGTTAGTCCAAGAAGGTGGAGGGTTGGTGGGTACCTTTAAGATGGACGATGGGAGGAAGGTTCAAATAGCTGTTAGGTTAATAAAGGACAAAACCTCATCTTGGTGGGAGGTCACGAAAGGAGAATGTGAAAAAGAAGGCTCTGAGGTTCGTTCAAGGCTTGAATGAGCCGTTGCAAGGGTTGGCTATGACCCACATACCTATGGGGGCCACCTTTGAGAAGCTAGTAGAAATGGCGTACATGCATGAAGAGAAAGGCGCTAAAGCTGATAAGGCACCCGAGAAAAAAGGGGATCAGAAGAAACCACAACAGCAAAACAAGAAGGGTGGTAAAAACAATAATGGCAAAGGAAAGAAGAGATGCTTTAACTGTGGGACACCAGGCCATCTCAGCAAGGATTGCCGAAAGAAAAAGAAGACTGGTTGCTTTCACTGTGGCGAAGCGGGACATCTAGTTAAGGACTTCCCGAGGAAGGGGCAGAGGGCAGGGTCTACCTCAGGAGGACAGGTGCAAGCTCTTATGGCACCAGCGCAGGCAAGGGGACAAGTTCAGGCTCTCGAGGTTCCACCGCTGCAAGAACGAGGTAGAACAATTTCTATTGAAAGCTTAGTTTTTCTATTTGATCATCATGTCCGTACCTTATTCGATTCGGGCGCATCGCATTCGTTTATCTCTACATCATTAGTTGAATCACTGCACTTAAACACCAGTTTAGTAGAGGATCCCTTAGTGGTTTCAAATCCAATTGGGGGCTCAGCTTATTTGTCTATGATGTGTTTGGATTTGAAAATTTCTATACTTAGCGTTGAATTTAGATGTGATGCTTGTGTTTTGGGCTTCACGGGCTATGGGCTAATTTTGGGAATGGATTGGTTATCAAGAAATGGGGCCGTTCTTGATTGTGAAAGGAGAGTTGTTAGGCTCACGACTCGCCTTGGTAACGCTCTTGACATCTTTTGTAATCCCATACATTCCGTTATGCTAAGTTATCTAGAGTCGCTTGACGCGTCTGTGGAGAATCTACGATCTGTTAGAGTGGTCCAGGAATATTCGGATGTGTTTGAGGAGGTGAAAGGCTTACCTCTAAAGCGGGAGATAGATTTTCGAATATATCTTGTGGATAATGCAAAACCAGTATCTTTGCCAGTGCGCCACATGGCTCCTCGTGAAAGGAGGGAACTCAATAAGCAAGTGAAGGAGTTGCTTGAGAAGGGGTTCATAAGACGAAGTATATCGGAGTGGGGTGCTCCAGTAGTATTTGCCACGAAGGCGGATGGGTCCCTTAGACTTTGTGTGGACTATAGAGAACTTAATAAGCTTACTAAGAAGAACTGACACCCACTGCCGAGGATTGACGATCTCTTCGATCAGTTAGTTGGCGCCTCAGTGTTTTCGCAGTTGGACTTAGCCACTGGTTTCCATCAGTTGAGAGTGGCTGAGGATAGCATAGATAAGACTGCCTTTAGGACTCCAGATGGTTTTTATGAATGGCTAGTGATGCCCTTTGGTTTGACAAACGCCCCAGCATATTTTGTTGATTTGATGAGTAGGGTGTTTAGGGAGTACCTTAATAAATTCGTGGTAGTCTTTGTAGTTGACATCTTGATCTTTTCTAAGGACGAAGAAGAGCATGCCCTACATCTTAGGGAAGTGTTGGAGACCCTTCAAGCTCATAATCTTAAAGCTAAATTTTCTAAGTGTCACTTCTGGAGGAAGGAAGTGCGATTCTTAGGGCACGTGGTTTCCAAAGAAGGGATAGCTGTGGATCCCGCGAAGGTAGTGTCCATCCAAGATTGGAAGGTCCCTAAAAACGCTACCGAGGTGAGAAGTTTCTTGGGGTTGGCTGGCTATTATAGGAAGTTTATCAAAGACTTCGCAAAGATATCAGCTCCATTAACACGCTTGACGAAGAAGAACTTAGTTTTCACGTGGGACGTAGATTGTGATGATGCGTTCCAACGATTAAAGAGAGCTTTCACTTCAGCTCCAGTCTTAGTGCTGCCAGACGGGAGTAAGCCGTTTACTGTTTATACCGGCGCTTGTGGGACAGGACTAGGCGCGGTCTTAATGCAAGAGGGAAGGGTAATAGCCTATGGTGGAAGGCAGTTGAGGGTGCATGAGAAAAATTACCCCGTGCATGACCTAGAGTTGGCCGCAATTGTTTTCGCGCTTAAGTCTTGGCGCCATTATCTTCTTGGCGAAAAATTCGAATTGTTCACTGACCACAAATCTTTAAAATACTTATTCTCTCAGAAGGACTTGAATTTAAGGCAGTAAAGGTGGATGGAATTCTTGGCGTCCTACGACTTCGAAATAGCATATACCCCTGGCAAGGGTAACGTGGTGGCAGACGCCTTGAGTAGGAAAAGGTTGTCCTTGAGTCCGTTGTTTGTTGAGCGGCGAAATTTAGAATTCATCTCTATGTTTGACTTTAAACCTTCCGTTGACTTTGTACCCGGTTTGCTAGCATCCTCAAAGGTCAGACCTACGCTTTTGGGACAGATTGGTGAGGCACAACGAGACGACCCGCAGTTGGTTGAGTTAGTAGAAAGGCTCAAAGGAGGGGAGTCATCAAGCCATCTCAGTAGGTATACCCTAGATGATAAGGGTTGGTTACGTTGGGATAATAGACTTTGCGTACCACGAGACGAGGACTTGAGGAAGGCTATTCTTGATGATGCACATCGTTCGAATATGACCATTCATCCCAGCGGGGACAAGATGTACAAAGACATGAAGAGAGTTTTCTTTTGGGCTGGTATGAAGAGGGATGTGGCCGAGTATGTCGCTAGATGTTTGGTGTGCCAACAAGTAAAAGCAGAGCAAAAGAAGCCCGGTGGGTTGCTTCACCCATTGGAGGTTCAACTATGGAAGTGGGAAAGCATCTCATGGATTTTGTGGATGGATTACCAAGATCGAGGAAGGGAAATACGGGGATTTGGGTTATAGTAGACAGACTTACTAAGAGCGCCCATTTCATTCCCGTGAAGAGTAAGAGGACTACTCCATGGTTAGCTTCTGTATACGTTCGAGAGATAGTTCGTTTGCATGGTGTTCCTTCTAGCATAGTAAGCGACCGCGATCCTATCTTCACTAGCGAATTTTGGAAGAGCTTGCAAGAGGCGGTAGGGACTCAGTTATGTTTGATCACCGCATATCACCCTCAGACAGACGGCCAGACCGAGAGGGTGAATCGCATTCTAGAGGATCTTTTGAGGCTTTGTATCCTAGACTTTGGGGGTACATGGGAAGAACATCTTCCGTTGGTGGAGTTTGCATACAATAACGGCTTTCAGTCTAGCATTGGCATGGCACCTTTCGAAGCTCTTTATGGACGACCTTGTCGTTCACCTACATGTTGGTGGGAATCTACCGATAAGATCTTACTTGGGCCTGATATAATTAGAGAGACATCGGAAAAGATCGACTTGATTCGAAGGAGGATGAAGACGGCACAAGATAGACAGAAATCTTATGCAGACAAGAGGAGGTCAGATCTTGAGTTCGATGTTGGGGACATGGTCTTTATCAAAGTGTCTCCATTACGGAACGTTGTTCGTTTTGGGTCCGTTGGGAAATTAGCACCAAGGTTCGTAGGGCCGTTTCCTATAAAGGAGAAGATTGGACAGATGGCGTATAGAGTGGAGTTGCCTGAGAGACTTAGTGGTGTACACGACGTATTCCATGTATCACATTTAAGGAAGTGCTTGCACGAGACCGCGGAAGTGGTAGAGCCGAGCTTGCTTAGAGAGGTGGAGATAGAGCGTGATGCGACGATTCGATGAGCTCCTACATGCATTCTTGGGTCGGAGATCAAGAAGTTGAGGAATCGAGAGGTCAGACTTGTCAAAGTGCAATGGGGAGATGATGAGAGCAACGCTACTTAGGAGACAGAAGGGAAGATGCGTTCGTTATACCCTTATCTTTTCGAGGGTATGCCTTTTAATTTCTTCTTTATCGTTTAGCTTGTACTTATCTTATCTTTAGTATGTCCTCTCGCTAGTATCTTTGACCTTTAGTTAGGGTAATCCTATGGTCGAAACATGTGTTTGAGACATGTTATGTAGATGGATGCAAAGTGGATGCAAGTGTTTGCTAGTGGTTTCTCGTGGATGCATATACACACACTTTAGGCACTAGATCGGCTCAGTCACTTCATATCGCATATTGCATATATATGGATGTATTTAGTAAAATGGATGTATAATGGTTGTATTATCATATAGTTGCTGCATTCAGATGAATGGTTGTGCACGCATGTAGAAATAATATGTATCATTAAGGATCTTTTGCATACATATTGGACGCATGGCACTATCATGAATTGCATTAAGGAGGTCGACTGAATTAGTAGACCGCCTAATTTTTGCATTAGACACGGACATGTACACACACTTTGTATATAAACATATGGCATTAGAAATCTTTTAAGGACAATGGATGCCCGTGATTGATGGTTGAGTAGATGGATGACTGGATGGTAGGATATACATTCTCCTTAACTTGGAGATTTCGAGGACGAAATCCTTTAAGGAGGGGAGAATGTAACACCCCGTATTTTCTGAGAATATTAAAATAACAAATTAAAGAATAATGTTTAGCATTGTTCTAAGGTTTGTAAGCAAAAGACATAGTAGCTCATTTGGTTGGAACACGTGACTTGCATACAAGGGGTACAGAGTTCGATCCCTGCCAGCGCCATATTTTTGTTTTAGGGGAATCGCTTAAAAATGGCTTAGTGTGAACGCAGTTCAAAAAGTGGTTTAGTGTGAAAATGGTTAATTAGGAAGATAGAAATATATATAGATATATATATATATATAAAATAAAATTAAACCAAAAATTTAAGAAAAAAATTCAAAACAGCGGAAGCGGGAAGGCAAAACACCAAACCGACCTATTTTATGGGTTGACCCGAGACCCATAATAACCCCAGTATCGACTCAGGAGGTTTGGAATTGGTCCCGTCGGCCCTGAATGGTCTATGATGATATTTTATGTTTTAGGGCTTAGGTGGCAATTTCTGCTTGGCTCCTCTTAAGGTGAATGGTCTAGATTTATTCTATGATCATCTAATGGTCTAAACAAATCCTAAAACTCTGTAAATAAGTGGGTAGTCTCTCATTCTAATTCACATGAAAAATTGAGAAGCCGCCGTCATGCCATCACCATAGAACTCAGTGTAGCCGCCACAAACTAAAGAGGAAGAGAAGCTAATCAACAAACTAATTCTACTCAATTCTAAAAGCAAATCAAGGCTCTTTCTCTTCTTAAATTGTGAGTATGATGATTCTCACAAGATTATTAGCAAATTAATTTGATTAAGTTGTAAATGGATCATAAGAAAATGATGTGAATTGTCATATATGTTATTGTAAATCTTATGTTATCATGTATGTTCTAAATGTTTTGTTATGCGATGATTATATCCTATATGTTGTAAATCATGTCATGATATTATATATGTTGCAAGTTGCTATGTTAAGTTATCACAAAACCATGATGTTATTATGTTGTAGTTAGCCTATGAATCATGATGTTGATTATACAAGTTGCAAATTTTATGCTATCATGTATGTTGCAAACCTTATGCTTATGCTATCAAGTATGTTATAAAACCTATGTTCTTAAATTAGATGGATCTTGATTATGGGAATTTGTCTATTAAGTTAGATGTACCCATATACATGATTCTTAATTATCCTAGGATTTTGATGATGGGAATTTGTCTATTGAGTTAGATGTATCCATATACATGATTATCCCTGGATCTTGATTATGGGAATTTGTCTATTAAGTTAGATGTACCCATATACATGAACCTATGTTATTAAGTTAAATGATGATATGTTGTAAATGATGTCACAAATGTTACATAGTCATGATGTTAGTATCCATGTTGGTTAGTTCATGTTAGTCAAATCATGATGTTATATATGTTTGGGCTATGATGATTCATACATGTACCTATGCAAGTTTCACCCCTTTTTTATGATTAGATCTATTTTAATCATAATACATATATGTTGTTGTTGTGATAATTTCTTTTATGATATGAGTTAGACTATTCGAGTCTAACATATATTTTACGTTAAACGAAAGAACGTACAACGTGGGGTAGGGGTAATATTAAGGTTGTAATATTAAGAATTTGTGGTGAAAAAGGGTATGATTTATCATACCATAAATGGATGGACATAATTGAGTCAATTATGGACATCATTAAATTTGTGAATAAATTACTAATTTGGATAGGGAAGTTAATTCAAATTTGGGAAAGATTAATTAATTAATTAATCACTTAAGATAATTAACATTCTTTCTATTTACATACACCAGAAGGTTCTAGGGTGACAGAGAGGATAGTGTCTAGGCTTGGGTTTGGAAAACAAGTTTCCTGCCATCCCTGGCTATCCCTAACTGACCCAATGAACGGGATGGTCTTGAATTTAGAAAGAAAACATGTGGTGGGACATGAGAATCTAGTGGGTGCCTTGGGTGGCATGAGGAATCTAGTGGTTGCCTTTAGAGGCATTTGAAATACGATTAGTAAGACTTAACCAAACACACATGTAAATGAACATGACTAAATGGTTAAGTGGGGTTTACTAATGGGGACAAGCTTAGGTGGGATGCTTGTGGTAAATAGTGGGGGCCCATTTCAACCAGTATCCCAAACGTATCTTTGTGGGCTCGACCCAAGTCGAGGACGGGACACACATACTGGGCTTGACTATAAGAGGCCAAAACAGGTTAGCGGTGGCAACGCAAGTCCAACGGGTTCATATGCGTGAGTGGACTCGGGCTGGTAGGTAAGACGTTGTTGCATCGTGTAGGTATAAGCCGTGCATCCTTAGTTGTATCGGGTTGCCACTTTAGGGGAGTGATACACCCCACTGTGGGGCCAGCACGGGTATCTACGAGTAGGGAGCCGATCGCAAGTGGGTAGTGGGGTACACCTAGTGGAGGTAGGGGCAGGCGGCACCTATGTTGTCAGCTAGGGGTACGCAGGGCTATTAATATAAATTACTAAGTGAAGTAATGGGAATAACCTTTAGGGTGACTGGTGGTGCAGTGTAGTAGTTATTCGTTAGTAATTAGGTGCGCCTTTAGCGTTATCTCTGTCTGCTCTTCCTTACCCTATAGTTCATAGGCATTTCCTTATTCTCCACCTTATGCCTTAGTCTGATTACTTTGAAAATAGTATTGTTAGAATTGTCATACTCGCCAGACTTTATGTCTGACCCCCTCTATTTCTATCATTTTCCCCCTCCAGGTCCTCAGGTTGGGCCCAGCTCTAGTGGTGTTTGATTGGATTGCTTATCTCTTTTGGAAAGCTTGGACTGCTGAAGTAAAGTCCAGCTTGTCATCTTTTCTTTAATGGTTATTTATGTAATGGGATTATGTATTTTGTTTTATCAAGATGGATGTTATACTTGACTCTGATTTATGGTATTATGATGTAATCAAACATGTTTTGACTTCTTGTAACGGTAAGGAATTTCGCTCGATCTGAATCGATCGTTAAACCGATCAAGATCGTTCGAAACCCCTGATCGTATGAGAACAGGACAAATCAGAAGACAAACGGAAGAACATTTCATTGTTTATTACAACAATTCCATCAGAATACAAGAATATTACAGAGTATGAATAAATATAATACATCAGAAAATAACAGAGATTTAAATACAATACTGCAGCGGAAAAATAATACAAAACATAACTGAAAGAAATATGCGGATACAGAGCTTTCCGAATATCACTTCAGCTATAAACCAGGATCCTGTGAATATAAATCTGCAAAACCGAAACTATTAGCTGCCCGTGCGGAAAATAAGGGCACCCAGAGTTTAGGTCAAAACAATAAACTCCAGGTCAGTCATGTGACTGGTGTGAGAACTAAAACAGTTATTAATATTGGTTTTAGAGTTCGGTAAATCGAGGGACCACGCCGTATAACACGGAACGGGTTTTTACCCCAAGAATACCAGTGCATATATAAACAGCGCAATGCTAAATAAAGAACAATGAAGCTATTATAAGACCCAGGTCCCATCACACAATGCAACGCAAGCCAGAGGATAGGGTGTTACCTTATAATAGCCAAAGAATGCTTGATACGCGAAATTTAATCTTTTATTTTTCTAAATCAGACTCCAACTGAAAACTAGTTAGAGAACGATTCCCTAAATATTGACCCCGAAGGCCGAAACCAACATCAGACCAATACCCAGGAAACCATCCGTCTTAGCTCGTTTCCAGTCAGTTTCTAATTTTATATACAATCATAAGTATTAATCATAGACGGCATGGGTATCATATATCATGTCGCCATATATAAGTTACAATCAAATCCGTGATTTCGTATTGGAAATTGGATTCCATCATGAGTCGAGGCAAGGGGCAAGATCCTCTCCGTTTCTAGACACTCTAGCAAATGTCTCAGGGCTACGCACTCGGATAACCCCATGGAATCGGCTGGGCCGGTCCTCTCTTACGTTTGAGGATTAGTTATTCCTGAACACACGTTTCCCGGTCCTAACATACCTAATATCGAGGCGCCTCATCCAACAACCACAAAGGTGAAAAGTATATAAATGTCAGCGCTGGTAAGTCCCTGACACCACCCATAGCTAGAAAGAAACGTCGTGCTCTCCCAGCGGTCCGTATCCCGTTTTTAACTCATACCGAGGTATGAGGCTCGCGAATCCACGCTATACACAAAGCTTGGCCACGTGGGCCGTGCTTTGATCATCAACCACAAGACTTTTCTTTGCAACAGAAGCCTTGATCAATTGCCACTTAGGCGTGCCACGTTGTCAATCCATACTGTACCACTGATTTCTGCCAATATATAACCTCTAAGCTCGTACGTCTCAGAGAAGGGTGTAAAGCAAGAGAATAAATTCTCCGCCACCAAACAGATATATATTTAGCAGAGATCAAAAAATAGTATAAAGGAACACAACGTCAGACATACCATCCATTTACAAGTCCGTTCTGGGTCTGAACGAAACCGGAGGCACTTTCCTCGCATACCCGTCGATCTCCAAGTACGTCTGGACGATCACCAACTGGTTCCCTCCTCTTGGGTGTACAGCCCAATTAGGATCATCAGTAATCACCCAAATGATGTGAAGACCCTCGGTCTTCAACCACCGTCTTCATCTTCGACTAATCGTCGAATCGGTTATTCAGACTGGGTATCACCCCGGCCTTTCCAAATAACCCACGTATATAATAAATGTTACACAAACACAACGTACGCCTCATTCCAATTCAGAATATTCTTTGGGAAAGGTTCCCATTAATTTTATCAAAGATAAATTCTTCTAAATTCATTCTTTAATCTTCCTTTGAATATCAGTTCAAACTAGTCGGGATTTACGAACCACACCGAAGTAATTATTTATTTTAGTTCCCAATCCCAACCTATTTATCCCATGAGGCGAAACTGGTGATACCCCATATCTAACACCACGGTGTTATCGGTAAACTTAATTACCATTTCACGTTCAAATCTAGTTAAAGATTTAACTATCGCTTGGAGCTAAACTGGTGATGCTCCATTATCGATCATTTCAATCTAATTTAAAGATTCATTAAAACTTCACTTTAGTTTTAATCTTTAACTGGGTTAAAGAACCAACGTCATTTAAAACACGGTTCACGACAAACCCAAAACTACATTTGATATTAAATACAAGGCTCTGAATAGAAAATATATCTGCTTATATTCAATATCAAATTCTGATTATTTTTAAAACCACTTCAAACCCAATTCATTTATTTAAAATATTGGATTTTAATTCTAGTTCATAACTAGTTCGTTTAGATAAAAATATATTTTTATCCTTTCAAACAGGGAATTTTTCATCCCAGTTCTTTCCAATTCATATATCTTGATTTTACACAAATTATAGATATTTTCAATAATTTTATCAAGGCCCGTACAGTCGATTTCCAATAACGGTCGTCGAACTGCACTTACAGCGACCTTTTCTAAATTTGATTTGGACGTATCTCCAAATCCAACCGTTAGATTTCAAATTTTAAATATTTATTGGAAAGCTCTTTTCGATACGAACCCAACGGTTCCGGTTTCAGGAGAATCTGTCGGTCGGATCTCCCGTAACGTCAATTCGAAGTTAATGGTCGAAATTCGCGAACGGTCGCGGCGCGGCGCGTTCTATTCAGGCCATTATATATAAATAATATATATATTATATATACTTCATCGATTTCAATTCTAAACGTATTTTATAATTCGTTTTAAATTCGTTTTCAAAACGATTTCAACTTCATATTCAATTTTAAATCAAAATTGAATATTCCATATCATCCATATATATATAAATGGTAATATTTTCAAAACGTTATATTTTGAAATCACTTCTTTTTAGATATTCGAATGAAATCGATATAAAATACCGTTCACGTCCAAAATGGCGCAAATCTAACCAACACGGCTTTTTATTTCAATAACATCGTTATTATATTCAACAAATGAATATTTATTCTACTCAACACATGAAAATGTAAATTTTATTTCAACACATGACTAATCTCAACAAATGAGTACCGTCAACACATTAGACTCCAACTGCAAATTAGCAAGAGAATGATTTCCCAAATATTAACCCCGAAGGCCGAAACCAACATCAGATCAATATTCAAGAAACCACTCATCTTAACTCGTTCCCAGTCAGTTTCTAATTTTTATATATATTTTCAACACGTGAATAATCTCAACGAATGAGTACCTTCACACACGAATATTTTATTTGTTCAACCCATGAATTTATTCTATAATATTCTTAATTTTCCAAATTGGAATGAGGCCCAACCAATTACCATATAACGTTAATTATATGGATTCCATACAACACATGTATATAACAGCAACGATAAATCATCAACCATCATCCAAAGTGCACAACATAACTGTTTGTCAACCTATCGATCGACAAACACTATACAATTGGGACTAGTGTACGTTAAATATCATCCCAACACCCGTGTGGGGTTTCAAATCAATAAACACATATTTTATTTGTGCAGTTGGGCGATGTGTAAAATTTTATCGTCCCAATCCAAATCAGTCAAATGGGTGTACATCAACAAATCGTTTTGATTTGTTAAATGAATATTTATTTTATTCATTATCTAATAAAAATGATATTTTTATTTTTCTAACATATTTTAGAAAATTTCGGCAGCATAACGGCGCTATACCAAAATTGGAGTAAGGTCTAACCTAGCCTTACTCCTTCGCCTTATAACAGCGCACGTCTAATCCTAACCATTTATATCGATTCATTATTCAAACCTCAAACCACATTCAAACCAATATCCAAATCAACCTAACAAATATAGCAACCAAGCAAACAAGTCCATGGTCTGTGGACGGGTGTCGGGTGCTTCTAATAAGCACCGTCTGCATCCTAGTATATATTTATAACTAGAAAAGTAAATTTGAGTGAGAAGTTCTCACCGATAGCTTAACCAAACGCCACGACTCTTCATATGTAGGAAATCTTCATCGTGTTTTCCCTTTTGTCACTTGCGTTGTCCGTATCCGCTACATATACGAAAATCACACTTTTATTTCTACTTCATATATTTCTATTTCAAATATATAAAAATCGAATTCTTATCTTCACTTCATATTTATAAAAGTCGAATTTTTATCTATATAAAAATCTCAACTTATATTTTAAACAAAATCACTTCTTTATATTGTTAATTCGCTACAACACATATAAATGTCGTATTTTTATAATCTCTAGTATATAATCAAAATCATATTTTCTCTTCGCTCTTCACTATATAAAGATTGTATTTTTATATCGCTCTCCTTTTTATAAAGATTATATTTTCATATTTTTGTATCGCCATTCACAAAATAAAAATCACATTTTTAATATTGTGATTACATAAGTAGAAATCGAATTTTTATATTTTCACTTCATATATAAAAATCTAATTTTTATTCGCTACTTGAATATATAAAAATCATATTTTTATTCGCTACTCTGTATATGTAAAGATCAGGTTTCAACATAACTAAAAATCGCATTTTTAGCTTACTAAAAATCTTATCTTTATATAATAAAAATTCTAGTCTTTAACCTAATCAAAATCATAGCTTTAACCTTAAGAAAAATTGGATTTTGAAGCAATAAATAAATAAAACAAACTGAAAACTCACCGTTTGTCCTTGGGTTCACCGCTCGAAGACCGAGCTGAGGGGGGTGCGATGCTGGGGTCAGAGAGGCGGCGTAGTGGTCCAATCAGCTGGTGGTGGTCGTCTCAGGCGATGTGGCGCCGGGTTTTGGGGAGCATGGGTCTCGAATTGGAAGGGGGAGAAGGGCTTGCTGTGCTGTCGCAGGTGGTGTGACGCGTTGGAGATGGCGGGCGTCGGCCGGCGGTGGTCCTGCAGGGGTAGTGCGACGGTGTCAGGCGTTGGGGCCCGGGTTTCTTCGATTGGGCGTTGGCGTTCTGGAGAAGAGGAGTGAGGCGAGAGAAGGGCGAGATCGACTGAGGTGAGGGGAGGAGCAGGGGGTCCGGTCCCCTAAGTGGCGGTGGCGTCGCTTGGAGGAGGGGCGGTGGTCCAGTTCGAGGGGGCGACGGGTGAAAAGCGATCGGGTTTTTTTTTTTAATTTTCCCTCCTGGTTGACTAATGAACGAGAGATAAGGGGGGGGGTAGTGGATTTATAATATATATTAAAATTTATTCCATGATTTTTAATTTCAAAAAGGTACCTTTTAATTCTGAACTCGAAATCGAACCCACCGACTGTCGTCCCTAGCGTTTTACCCCCATTCCAAACACAATGGGATATGTATCACAGGCCAATTCGACCGTTACGATAAGTTTCCGTTGATTTTAAAACATAAATCAGTATATATTTAATTTGAACGCACATTTTCATTTACCGGGACCACATACGGACCCGAAAAATTCCAGAAAAATTATTTCTAGCTTCGTATTGACGATACGGTCCTAACAAAACTAATTTCGTCGAATTCTGAGACCGTTTGAAAAATGGTCATTTTCCAGTCGATTAAATTCAACTGAAACTGGTCAAACGCGTTTAACTGCGCCACGCTCACATATTGATTCGGAAAATTATGAATTTTGGAATCTAGCAATAATTTGACATCACGGATCCAACAAAACTGGTTTCGTCGAAAACCGAGGTCGTTTGCAAAATTGCTATTTTTAAGGGCTATATATTATATAAAATATATATAAATTCTACAGCGACTATTCTGAATTTTTAACTGGACGTATCTTTCAACTTCTAAAGTGAAATCTCAATTTCTCAACTCTGCTAGAAAGATATTCTTATACAGATTCAATTATTTCTTGTTTCGTCCAATTCCGACTTAAAACGAATTCTGTATATTCATTTGAAATTAGAAATCGAATTTTCGAACTGCCGCGCCATTTCAGGCTCGTTATATAATTAAATTAAATTTATTCGTTTTAACTTCGTCGAAAATAAATTTTCCGTCGTTATTATTTAAAATAAATTATTTTAAATATTTAAAATTCATTAAAATAACCAAAATAAAAATTTTAAACTGGTTCAGATTTTCCGGGTTGTTACAATCTCCCCCACTTAAAATCTTTACGTCCTCGAAAAGGAACGAAGCTGGAAGTTGTTTAATAATCTACTCTACTTCCATTATTTTCATTACGGCTTAAGTTCTTCAACTTTTCAGTTTCTAAGAACCTTTCTAATTTTTCAAAAATTTGGCTAACACCCTAAATTTTCGAAAAATTTCGCCATAACCTCCCCTGCACCGGGAGCTTCGGGATATTTCAAAAAGCCTCCCATGGCCCTCACCAATCAATGGTGGTATAAAAAGAAAAAGAAAAAGCCAATCGGCTCATAAAATCATCATCACCCAAACAAAACAGTAAATGTAATAAACATGTACCTATTTGTCGGGCAAACAATTTTATTCCACTGCTCTAGCCTCCTTGCTATGACCTGTTCAATAGATATATATGTATATGCATGGAATTTCAAACAATTTTCAATACAGTTCAATATTCGGTAAAATTTGGCTACGTATATGTTACATTCACATAAGGGTTTAAAATCTAAATTAATCAACCAAAAATCAAAAAACACAATCAGCAATCAATTATTGGATTATCGTTTCAAATTCATAATTTTGATATATATACAGAAAATCATGTTTTGATGCAAATATACAACAATAAATTTTATTCTAGTTTTGGTTCTCACACCAGTCGATGGAAATATATAGATATCACACCTTCGAAACTCGAACATAAATACTGATGATGCAGCTGTCATTATCAGTATCATCTCCGGGCGACTAGAGTGTGATTCTATATCTATCTAGTATATTAAAACTTCGAATACACGTTTGCAAGGTGTTAGCCTACTTTGTGAACTAGGCAACACAAAGTCAAGAAACCAAACATTGAATGGTATTTTTAATTATAAGACTTCGGTCCGGATTGGAGGAAAACACTACAATTCAGATTGATAGCTGCAGTTGTTCGGATCGGATAGGGTCCTCTGTTCGGATCGGGTTAGAGCAGCATATTGGTTCGGATCAGATAGAGTTCTTTGTTCGGATCGGTGATCTCTTACTGGATAGATTGGTAAGGCATATCCAATCGGATCGGAAGGCAACTAAATCTCGAATGGATCGCAAAGCCATCTGCTTGCCACAACACTGGAGCGGAGCGGAATAGGTTAGAGAAGGAGAGACGCCCAAACCAATCCGGTTCGGATCGGGTATCCCGATCCGAACCCCTTACCTGCATGTCTCCGACCCGCACCCATGATCCATGTTAATCTCCTGTAAAATCGCCTGGAGAACCGGACCGGCTATGACTAATTCCTACCCCTAACGTCCTTCCCTTTGATGCGTTGTCAACCTGATAGTTCATCCGAACCCGAAGAGAGTGCGATGGATGACACGTGGCCCGACCCGGATCAAGTCTCAAGCAAATTCACAACTATAAATACCCCATCTGGAGACAAAGAGAAGGATCTTTTTTCAGCATTTAGAGAATTCAATCACCTCCATCATCCGAACTCCATTACTCCCGGAGAATCCAAACGATCTTTCATTTCTTGTTTTAGTCAATTGAGTGAACAAAAGTGAGTTGTGAGTGAATATTACTTTGTATTTGCAACTGAATTATTAAATATAGTGAAAAATAAGTGGACGTAGGCATTTGTTCGCCGAACCACTATAAATCCTACGTGTTCATTTTTATTTTTATCTCATTTTATCTTGTTTCAAGTCAATTTGGATGTTAGAACCACTTTTGGGTCTAACATTTTGGTGCTTTCACTGAGAACCCTCATCTAAATTCTTTATTTTCCGGGATCTCTTTCTACTTTTTGGACCGTTGAGTTCAAAAAAGTGAATCCTTAAGTTTCTCCGCTTTCTTACATTCGTTGAAGTAATTGTCAAAAACTCATGGCCAAAGGAAAAGGCAAGGAAGTTCAGTCTTTTCGAGGAAATGGAGCTGGCGAAGATCAGCAAAATGCTGTTGTAACAAGATCTCGGGGGCAGAGTTCAGCAGCAGGAAGAATCAATGCAGGAAATCCGAGCCGCCAGCAGGGGGAGAGCTCCGATCCGATCCGGGTAGGAGACTCTGAAGCAGTACATTCCCCCAATCTGAACCGACCCGAACTGCCTGCTGCGCTCCGATCCGACCAGGCACCCCAGCTCCGATCCGACCGACCTCTTACCTCCGACCCGACCCGATGCTTGGTGAAGCTGGAACCTCTACTCGAGTCCCTACGAATGCTCCAATTCCAGCTGCCAGGGTTGGAGATCAGGTCAATCCATCTGCGCCCATCACTCAAGGAGATTTCTCGCGCTTGCTTGACATGCTTGAGAGCACAAGGGAAGCTATGAGAGTTCATGAGCGCACTAATCTCATGATGCAGGAAAATATGAGGCTCATGAGTCGGGAGATTAGCGAACTCCGTCGGCAACGGACTCCATCACCGGTTCGTCACACACCAGTAGATCAATCTTCATCTTCCGAGGAAGAAAGGCCCCGTGAACGGAGGCCACTCGAACGACCTCAGAACGTGGAGCAGCTGACATTTGGATCTTTGGGATCTCGCGAGGATATCGCACGAGCATTAGGAAACGATGACCCCACTCGGGGGCAAAGACTCCAGTCCCCTCTTCCCGAGATCGACCGGGAACACAGGGAGCGGAATCGAGCAGAGGCAGCTCGAAGAAGAAGGGCATCTCCTGAGCAAGAGCCCAGAAGGAACTCGGATACTAGGGCCAGGGAACCTGAGCAGCCCCTAACTAGTGCTGATGTACAGGCAATGGTTCGCCGAATTATGTCCGAGAGCCGGAATTATACAAATGAAGACTATGGCATTGAACGAAGCCATACTCCGTTCACCGACGATATCCTCGACTTCCAATTTCCCCGACGCTTTAACTTGCCACAGATGGACAAGTATAACGGAAGGACTGATCCAGGACAGCATTTGATGCGGTATTCATGGCTCATGAATGCCGCTGCTGCCCCTGATGAAGTGAAGTGCAAAGCATTCCCAATCTACCTAGAAGATGTGGCATTATTCTGGTTTACCCGACTTCCTCCTCGTTCAATTTCTAATTACAAAGAACTAAGCGAGCGTTTCATGAACCAGTTCCGACTACATGCCCGAAAGTCCAAGAGTGTTATTGAATTGTCAAGAATCAAACAGGCACCAGGAGAATCTTTAAGGGCATATCTTAATCGTTTTAACCAAGCCGTAACTGAGGTCAGTGACCCGCACGAACCCACTATTCTGATGGCATTGAAGGAAGGAGTCGATCCTGAATCCGAGTTTGGAGACTACCTTTCTGGGAAAACACCCCCCACAAGGGCGATATTCTATGAAAAAGCCGATATTTATCTAAGACGAGAGGAGGCCAGGGCAAACCGAAAGAGAAAGTCTGTGACAGCTTCAAAGGAGAATGTGTAGAGTAATATTGCCGTGAAGCAGTCTGGGGAAAGTTCTGGCAAGGTTGAAGTGAATGTAGGAAACAAGGGTGGAAACAGCAATACTGGAAATGGGGGAAACAACAACAACCGTAATTCGAACGGTAACAAAAGAAACAGAAATAGGGGAAGTGACCCTAACAAGAGGCCCCGATTCCAGAACTACGAGAACTATACACCATTGAATGACACCCTGGAAAATATTTACCTGGATACGTACAATGTGTTGCAGTATAAAAGACCGCCACCTCTTGATTCGACCGAGAAAGAAATGGCGACTGGGAAATTTTGCTTGTTTCACGGAACACATGGACATTCGACCAATGAATGTCGGCATTTGAGGGATGTAATTGAAAAGCTGCTGCGTGAAGGAAAGTTGGATGAGTACAAGGTTGCCCCGAGGGACAGGGGGCAAGGAGAGCAGGCTCCAAAACAGATCCTACCTGCTCCTAAGCCTACCGCGCAGCAGAAAGGTAAAGGGATTGTCATCAACTCCATAGTAGGCGGACCTCACCCGGCAATCCGAAGTTTTAGGTCAATGGACCAATATGTGAATGCTGCCAAGCATCTAGATGTGAATGAAGGTGACGATTTGGAAGATGTCACCCCATAAAACAACAAAAAACCATGTTCGACGATGTGGTATTTCGCAGCCGAGACAACACGGGGATACAATCTCCCACCAATGATCTGTTGGTTATTACTACCACCATTGGGCCGGCCTTGGTGCATAAGGTATTAGTAGACAACGGAAGTTCCGTTAATATTTTGTTCAAGAAGTCATTTGATCAGATGAAGCTTGAGCCTGAAGATCTGAAACCTTGTGAAGGATGGATTAGAGGCTTCAACGGAGCGACGACAGCTCCCATGGGATATATAGAGTTGCCCGTGACCCTAGGGCAAGGAGAACGTAGAAGAGTGCGAATGCTTCAGTTCGTAGTATTGGACGTAGATTCGCCATATAACGCATTTTTAGGGAGACCTGCCCTCGCTGAATTTAGAGTTTGTATCGCCCCTTGGTGCTTGTTACTAAAGTTCCCAACCGAAGCCGGGACTAGAGTAATAAGAGGGGATCAGGTTTCTGGACGGGCCTGCTATGTGGCCGAACTGAAGATGTTGATGAAAGGAGTTAATGCTGAGAGTAAGGATGCCTCGTCTCCCTCAAAGGGGGACTCGGCATAGCAATTAGAGAAATTGACCCCAAAGGAGTTGCCCAAAGGAACACCTGAAGACCTGGATCCTAGAAAAGACGAGGAACCAGAGGCTAGGAATGCAACTCCTAACGAAGCGACAGTGGAAATTCCCATTGATAAAGCTGATCCGACGAAAGTTTTGAAGATTGGTTCTCAATTGGATCCACGTCGCGCTGAAGAACTGACGGACTTCTTGAAGGCAAACTTAGATGTGTTCGCCTGGACCCATGCTGACATGTGTGGGATATCACCTTCCATTATCAGTCACAAATTGAATGTAAATCCGAAGCATCCGCCTGTGAAGCAAAAGAGACGCATGCTGGGCCCAGAGAGGTCGGCTGCTCTCAAAGAGGAAGTAGAGAAATTGAAGCAAAATGGATTTATTCGAGATTCGACTTATCCCGACTGAATATCGAATCCCGTCTTGGTAAAGAAGCCAAACGGAAAGTGGCGAACTTGTATTGACTTTTCAGATTTAAATAAAGCTTGCCCAAAAGATAGTTTCCCACTTCCCAGGATTGACCAGCTTGTAGACTCGACAGCAGGTCATGAACTTCTTTCTTTCATGGACGCATACTCTGGATACAACCAAATTCCTATGCATGTACCAGACCAAGAGCATACAAGTTTCATTACGAATTTGGGGCTATATTGTTATGTTGTAATGCCATTCGGGTTAAAAAACGCTGGAGCTACTTATCAGCGGTTAGTAAATAGAATGTTTTATGATCAAATAGGAAAAACTATGGAAGTTTATGTGGATGATATGCTTGTTAAATCAAAGCAGTCTTCCAGTCATACGCAAGACTTAGCGGAAATGTTTGGTATCTTGCGAAAATACCGTATGAAATTGAATCCTTTAAAATGTTCATTTGGAGTGGCGTCGGGAAAGTTCCTTGGCTTCATTGTGAGTTCCCGAGGAATTGAAATCAACCCTAGCCAGATAGCAGCGATTAGAAACATCGAAGAACCGAGGAGAATTAAAGACGTCCAAAGTCTGGCAGGGAAGGTAGCGGCGTTGAGTAGATTCATCTCCAAAGCCACAGATAAGTGTGTTCCGTTTTTTGATTTGATAAAAAGGGGAAAGAAGAACTTCCAGTGGACTCCCGATTGTGTTGAGGCCTTTCAAAATCTGTTAGAGCTGTTAGAGAAACCGCCAATCTTATCAAAGCCCGTAGATCACGAAGAATTATTTGTTTATCTAGCAGTCTCGGCTCACGCTGTCAGCACAGCCCTGGTTCGAGAAGAAGACAAAGTACAAAGGCCAGTGTACTATGTGAGTAAGAAATTAGCAGCGGCAGAGCGCAACTACCCAAAGATTGAGAAGCTTGCTTACAGCCTCCTGATCGCATCCCGAAAACTTCGTCACTACTTCCAAGCCCATCCAATAACCATATACACCGACCAGCCGTTAAGACAGGTGTTGCAGAGACCCGAAGCATCGGGAAGGTTGATCAAATGGAACATAGAACTAAGCCAGTTTGATTTGAATTTTCAACCACGAAAGTCAATCAGGGGGCAAGCTCTAGCAGACTTTATTGCGGAGTTCACCATTCCAGAGGAGGAAATAATCAATGACCGAGTGGTCAAATCCGAGGATAAGCTAGAGATGAATCCGTGGAAATTATATACAGATGGAGCTAAAAATGACCGAAGGTCCGGAGCTGGAATTGTCTTAGTCACTCCCGAGGGACGGTCGTTATATTATGCCCTGCGATTAGAATTTTCGGCAACTAACAATGACTCTGAGTATGAAGCCCTGATTGCCGGGCTGAAACTTGCTAAAGACCTCGGAGTAAAAATGATGGACATATTTTGTGACTCTAAGATTGTTGTTTGTCAAGTGCGAGAGGAATTCGCGGCTCGAGGACCTCGACTTATCGCCTACCTCAAGAAAGTGAAAGAGCTATTGAATAGCTTAGAGCGGTACAACATAACGCATATTCCCAGAGTTGAGAACCAGAAAGCGGATAGACTGGCAAAACTGGCTAGTTCTGATAATCCAGAAGGGACTGAGGTAATTCCAATTGAAACGTTGGAATCGCCAAGATTTGAGTCAATGGAAATTGAATTCTCTCTTGAAGCGGAACCAGAAAAGGAGTCATGGATGACTCCAATTAAGAATTTTCTTAAAAATGGGACACTCCCATCGAAGAAGAGTGAGAAAAGAGCTGTAGTTCGCAAAGCTACCAGATATGTTATACAAGACGATACTCTCTATAGACAAGGATTTTCTATGCCCCTGTTACGATGTATCGCACACGACGACATCAAGCGTGTACTAAGAGAAGTGCACGAAGGTGAGTGTGGAGATCATACAGGAGGTCAAACTTTAGCAAAGAAAATATTGCGGTACGGATACTTCTGGCCTACGATCAACAAAGATGCAGCTGATTATTCACGACGCTGCGATAAGTGCCAGAGATTCGCCAAAATCCCCAGGGCACCGTCAACCCAGCTTAAATCGATGGTGAGTCCTTGGCCATTTGCCACATGGGGAATTGATATCATTGGAGTTTTACCGATTGCTAAAGGAGGAGCTAAGTATGCAATAGTAGCCGTGGATTATTTCACAAAGTGGGTGGAAGCTGAGCCCTTGACTAAGATCACCACAAGAAAGGTGATAAGTTTTGTGGTCAGAAATATTATATGCCGATTCGGGATCCCAAGGACGATTGTTACTGACAACGGGACCCAATTTGATAGCACTGAATTCAGAGATTTTTGCCAGAAATATAAGATAGACAAACGATATACTGCAGTTGCCTATCCACAATCGAATGGGCAAGTAGAGGCAGTAAACAAAGTTATAAAATCCATCCTCAAGAAACGGTTGGAGCGTGCAAAGGCAAGGTGGGTTGACGAATTGCCCCTAGCTTTGTGGGCATATCGAACAACATTTAAAACGGCTACCGGTCATACCCCTTTCTCTCTCTCCTTTGGCTCAGAAGCAGTAATTCCAGTTGAACTGGAAGTTCCTTCCCACAGGGTGACGTATTATGACCCGATGACGAATCGGGCACTTTTACTTGAGTCTCTTGATGAAGTCGAAGAGAAAAGGGACGAAGCAGACTTGCGTGCAGCAAGACATCAGCGTCAGATGGCACGCTATTATGACAAAAAAGTTCGCCTCAGAACTTTTGAACCAGGAGATTTGGTGCTAAAGAGAGTTTTTCCATCCCTTCCTCACCTCGGCCCAAAATGGGAAGGACCCTTTGTCATCCAACGGAAACTTGAAAAAGGAACCTTCAAGTTAACGACCGTAGATGGCGAAGAAGTTCCTCGAGCATGGAATGCCCAACACTTAATGCGATATTTGGATTAGAAATGCTATACTTTTTGTCATTTTTACTGTGAATTCTGTAACAAGACATGCCTTGCCTTGGGAAAATCTGATGATATGAATAAAGGACTATAAAGTGGATGTAGGCTACGACTTAGCTGAACCACTATAAAAATATTGTGTGTTATTTACTTTTATGCATTTACATTCATTAGTTGGTCTGTTGTGATTATAAAATACAGGATAACTCAGAGCCTAAAAAAAGGTTGAAAACAGTCTGGACATAAAAAGAAGCACAATGATTATTTGTGCAATAAGACGTAAAAGAATGAGAAAACGACATTCTAACTCTAACTCTCCAGAGAAAGAGAGAGAGTATAAAAGCGTCTCAGACTGAGCGCTGAAAAAGAAATTCTATTCTTAACTCTAACTCTCCAGAGAAAGAGAGAGAGTATAAAAGCGTCTCCGACTGAGCGCTGAAAAAGAGATTCTACTCCGAACTCTAACTTTCCAGAGAGAAAGAGAGTATAAAGGCGTCTCCGACCGAGCGCCGAGAAAGAAATCTTTTCCCGTTGAGAGACCGGGGAATGAATAGATGACTAAGCTCGAACTCTAACTCTCAAGAGAAAGGGAGAGAGTATAAAAGAAATGCCGGGAAAAACAACGGGTATTCACGACACAGGAAATGCCATCCCGTTAGAGAATTGGGAGCATTCAGATTGCATGGTTAAGCATTGAATAACTTATGGAGATTGACTGGGGACACATATGCATACACATATTTCCCCCCTCCACAACTTTGTTTCATAACTATAGACATGCATTTTTACATAAGTGCAGAACTGCTAACAAATAAACATTGCAAAAAGTGAATTATTTTTATTTACAAATGAATGAATTTGTACAGGGAAATAGCTAAAAAAGAAAGTGCGGAAGCTGTTTTTGTAGCAGCACTTATTGGTTCACAAAGATGCTAAAAAGACACAGGGGAACCCACTATTTGGGTTTGGGATGAGCCTTCGATTTCTTGGCAGCTTTTTCCGCATTCTTTGCTTCCTTCTCGGCTTCAGTCAAGATTCGTTTTGATTTCTTTTTCCCTGAAGATGTGGTACTGGAGCCAGCAGACTTCTTCCCGGAGGGCGGGGCACTGGAATCAAGAGAAGATTTTTTAGCAAGTTCTTCGGTAATAGATCTAGTTGAGAGCTTAACAACTAACCTTGAACCTGCATCCACAACTGCGAGGGGCTTGAGGACCTCAGGGTCTAGTTCTTCGGCCTTTAATTGCAAGCGCTTGTCTTGATCGGCCTTCATGGCCGCCAAGGTAACGTCATCGGCGCTTTTCGACTCCTCAGTTATTGCAACCTCCGGTTCCTCATCATGCCCCTCGTCTCCTCCGTCGTCTTTTAAAGCTGCGATCATTTCTTCATCATGGGGAGTGGTGACTTTAGTTGGTTCACTTCCTTCTCCCAAGTCTATAGAAGCAGCCTCGTCTTCCCCTTTTTTGGCCCCATCTGCGGGCTTTGTCCCAGCGGTAGCTCCTTGAGCTACATCTGTCTTTGCGGACGATTCAACACCTACAGAATGAGAAACATCGGTTATCAACTCAGGCGAAAGCAAAGGGTTTCTCATCGAACGTTCAATCACGTAGCCAAAGGTAGTAGTAGCCTTGGCAAATTGAGGAGAAAAGATAGGAATACCTTCTGAAGACTTTTCAGCGGGGGTGACTACTACCTCTGGATTTATTTCAGGAATGGGAGATAGCAAAGTTGTCCGGGAAATTCCCGGGTTTTCGGGATCATACCCTTCTACTTCGGGAGTTGTAGGAGCAGAAGACGAGGAGCCAGCTTCGGGAATGGTCTTCTATTTAGACTTCCGCCTCTCTTCTTCCATGGCCTCAGCAATTAGGCGGCGCCCTTCAGCTAGGCGCTCCGGTTCATCGTCTCTCAAGTATTTCTCCATCAGCTTATCTTCATCAAGGGAATCGACCTTAAGTTCTTCTTTTTCCCACTCAACGATTTGATTCCATACTTGAACCAGAGTGGATGGATAGTCCTCGATCCAAGAAATGTTTCGACGACGAATAATATGTGCGAAGAATTCAATCATTAATTCGCCGAAACTTTGAATCTCAACCTCCGCCTCAGATAATTGCTTGCGGGCTTCCTCCGCAGATTTAATGGCACATTCCACATTGCCCTCGGCCAGATCAGCCCTGTTTTCTGCCTCCAACAGCTTCGAAGCCAAGTCAGCATTCTTCTTTTCTAATTCAGCATTCCTTTTTGCTAACTCGATGTTTTTCCGTTCAAGCTCAGCATAAGCAAGGTGTGTTTTAACGGCTTCTGATTTGGCCTCGTCAGCTTGCCTTTTTAGTTCAGAGCGCTCCTGAGTATGAGACTCAAGCAAGTCATGATAACGCTTTTGCACGTCCTCAAACTGTTGTTTGAAATTAGAAGCGTTCTTTTGAGCGACAGCTAGTTGAGCTTGAGTGTCTTCTAAGTCTTTTCCTAAGGTTTTTAAGGCCTTAGCATCCTCCCCCGCGGTCTTTTGCATTGAGTTAGCATTTGTCATTAGAGTGCGGATGATTCTAGAAAGATTGCGTGAATACTTGAACATCTCGGAATATTGTTTTTCTACCAAATCAATTTTTTCCTTGGCCTCATCTGCCCAATTAGAAGAAATAGGTTCAAGGGTAGGTAGAAAGGTCAGAGTCTCGAAGTAGTGCTCGGGAAATTGCTCCTTTAAATATGCCAGCTTTACTGCAGTTCCCGCATCTGGTGGAGGAGGAGCGAGGATTGTTAATTCGGTGTCCCTTCCTGAGGAAGATTCTGTAGAACCCTTGTCTGTCCTAGGTCGTTTGGTAGCAGGGACCTTTTGCTTACTTCGAAACCCGGTTTCCTTTGGAGGAGTTTTCTCTCTACTCCGCTTTTCATGGGAGGAAGTGGAATCCTTAGATGGTGGTCTATCCTCCTCCCTACGACCTTGATAGCTCTTGTATTTTTCTTGTTCCGGTCGAACTGGTGAGCGGGAGCGTGAGGGCCGAGATCGATAGGGATCATAAGGTCTTCTTTCCTCCCTACCACGGTCATCCCGGCGATCATACTCGGCATCCTGAGGAGGATTGGACATGCTGCGACGAAGCTTTCTTATATCATAATAGGATCGAGACATTGTACCTGCACGATAAAATAAACGAAGTTTAGAATCAATGGATTCATGGAGAAAGAAGTGCAATGAATGCTAATGCTGTGGTGTAAAGTGCATCCTAAGTGGTGTGTGTCCCCCCAACCAACCCGAGTCTGAAGCTAGACTGGTGCGGGTAGGCTCTTTGGCCTTAGCGGGAGTAGTTTCTTCGGAAGAAGTGAAGACTAAAGGATCCTTCCTGAAATCCTCTGAAGTATATATAGTCTCAGGTAAGGGGAGATCCCCCAAACCCTGAAATATGTGCTCATCTGTGCTAGGAACATCCCCTTCGGAAGCGTGAAGTGGTGACTCTTGGGAAGATTTTGACTTGTCTAAAGAAGTAGTTTCCTCGGGGGCAATATACCCTTCACGATGTTTTTCGGCCAGATTAGCCAGTTCATCATCTTGTGTGGAAGAGGGAGAAGGTGAAGTTTGAAGAGGAGCTGTAGGAATTCCCGAGCCTTCTCCTATCTCTGGAACTGTCTCCACTGGAGGAATGTATGCATAAGGGACCGTCCCCTGACTGATGCTACGGAAAACGGATAGCAGCCCGTGAAAATGAAGGTATTCATCTTTAAGGACCTCGTCGATAGTCAGGAATTTTTGATCACCATTAAGAAGATGGTGCATCCGATCAAAGAACACCTGATCTGATATCTGTTTGGGATTGTCGACTGCAAATAAAAAGGAAAAAAGGTCAGGGTGATGATTCAAGTGTATAGAGTCCGGGTTCAGAAAATCAACGCTTTACTTGATTTTGTCCATCTCCTGGCACATCCAGACTGTTGCTTTATATAGAACCATTCCAGTCTGGAATCTCCAGCTTTACTGCTAAAAGGTGCAGAGATTATCTTTCTCTTTGGGACTGATTCAAAGTAGCAGAAGGATGGAGTCTCTCGAGTTCGATGCTTAAAATTATAAAAGAAATGAACATCATCGAACGTGAGCTCTACGCCTAGGATTTCACGATATGCTATGTACAAGGTATGCAAATATGCATATGAATTGGGATGCAACTGCATGGGGGCAATCCGCATTTGTCTTAAGAAATCAACGATGAAAGGTGAGAACGGAGGAATGGCGCCGACCATGCACATCAATCGAGTGACCGTCATATATCCTTCTGGAGGGTTATGGGGACGGTCAGAGCGTGAGGGCACTAGGGTGTCCCTTTTCATTATTCCGTACTTTAAGCAAATTCGAACAAGTCGGTCGTTGTCGATTGTCGATTCTACGGAATCTGGAGGTGACTCCAATATAATGGCTGAGTCAAATTCATCGGGTGCTCGATTGTCACCAATCCCTCCTTCCTCCTCAAAGCCCAGGGAAACTTCATTCTCTGAAGACGCTTCGTCGCTTTCCCGATGACCAACTCCGTAATCCGGACCTTCACTGTCCCATTCCGGATCGGACGAAGAAGATATATCCTCAAGAGTGATTTTGCTAGAAGTTTCCGGAGCTTCTTTCCTCTCAGCTAGACGGGAAGAACGTCTGGGCCTCATTGTCATGGAACTATTGAAGAAGCAATAGCACGGATTAGAGTAAATTATCCCGTGCCCCCCTTTGTGTATGTGTGTGAACTAAAGTGTGTGCAGCAAATGTGGGAAATGCAAAATAAAAGTACAGCAATGTAAGACGAAGCTTTGAAGAGAAAGTGATAGTCAGAGTTGTTCTTAATTCTCGTTTATGTTCACAGGGCACTATCCTAACTGTCCGCGAAGTTATCGTCTAGAGTAAATGTTAGTTGAATTAGTTGGGTAGTCTTTATGTGCCAAGTTTGATACGTTCGGTTCGGTTCGGATATGCATATGATAATTGGCTCAATACAAATACAGATATAGGGTCGGTTCGGATGCTTCATTAAAGCAAGGTCAGTTCAAGACAAGGGAAACAATGGGTTCGGAAGCAGGACTGATCTGATCGGATCGGGTGACCTGATCCGAACCGAACTAGCATCACTTAACCAGTCCATTTAGTTCAACTTCTTATCCCATTCTCTTCTCCGACCCGAACCGACATTTTCCTTCCTTCCCGTCTTTCTAAAGTATGCAACCCGAACTGATCCCCTTTCCTTCTCCTTCCTTTTTGCTCCTTCGTCTTCTACCCGAACCAACTCCAATTTGTCATCACGCTCCTCATCTTCTTCCTCTTTCCCCCCTACTCGCAAACAAATCTGTTCTATCGCCAAAGCTACCGTTAAGGACAAATATTTGCCCTTTCCAGCCTCGCAACGCCTCGAAGTGATGGCGGATCCACCAGTAACGACGTGGAGTTCAAGCAAAGCCCCGTGGCTAAAACCATCCCAATCAACCACGAATTGAAATCAAGAACAGTTACAACGAAGTTATTCGAGATTAAAAAAGCTACCTATATGTTCGATTTGAGAAATCTACAAGGAATGGTTTCAGGATATTGGAGTTTTTGAAGTTTTCAATACTAGGTTTGGAAGCGGCGGCGGAAAAGAAGAAGAAAAGAAAGAAGACGGTGGTGAATTTATATAAGGGGTAGTGTTGACTCCTCGTATTCTTATTCTTTCTCACCCGCTCGAACCGGAGTGAAGGCCCAGTAGCACAACTCTGCCTGAAGGCCCAATGTCCAAGAACCGAATCCACGAAAGCGCTTCGGATCGGAATCCGAACCGAACAAATTCCACGCATTAATTTAGCATCCGACTCGAATCGAGTTCAAAAGAAGATGAATAAAGGAAGAGAATACCTGCAAGAAGCATTATATGTCGAGAAAAATTCCCAAATTTGCTCAGAAATGAAGAAAATGTGCTCGAGTCGGACACCGAACCGAATAGAAATCTGTGCATTCCTCCTGACTGTTCTGATTCAAGGACTAGCATTTAAACGACATCAAAGCACGCTTCGTACAACAGAAGCATCCTTTGAGGGGGCAAAATGTTAGCCTACTTTGTGAACTAGGCAACACAAAGTCAAGAAACCAAACATTGAATGGTATTTTTAATTATAAGACTTCTGTCCGGATTGGAGGAAAACACTACAATTCAGATTGATAGCTGTAGTTGTTCGGATCGGATAGGGTCCTCTGTTCGGATCGGGTTAGAGCAGCATATTGGTTCGGATCAGATAGAGTTCTTTGTTCGGATCGGTGATCTCTTACTGGATAGATTGGTAAGGCATATCCAATCGGATCGGAAGGCAACTAAATCTCGAATGGATCGGAAAGCCATCTGCTTGCCACAACACTGGAGCGGAGCGGAATAGGTTAGAGAAGGAGAGACGCCCAAACCAATCCGGTTCGGATCGGGTATCCCGATCTGAACCCCTTACCTGCACGTCTCCGACCCGCACCCATGATCCATGTTAATCTCCTGTAAAATCGCCTGGAGAACCGGACCGGCTATGACTAATTCCTACCCCTAACGTCCTTCCCTTTGATGCGTTGTCAACCTGATAGTTCATCCGAACCCGAAGAGAGTGCGATGGATGACACGTGGCCCGACCCGGATCAAGTCTCAAGCAAATTCACAACTATAAATACCCCATCTGGAGACAAAGAGAAGGATCTTTTTTCAGCATTTAGAGAATTCAATCACCTCCATCATCCGAACTCCATTACTCCCGGAGAATCCAAACCATCTTTCATTTCTTGTTTTAGTCAATTGAGTGAACAAAAGTGAGTTGTGAGTGAATATTACTTTGTATTTGCAACTGAATTATTAAATATAGTGAAAAATAAGTGGACGTAGGCATTTGTTCGCCGAACCACTATAAATCCTGCGTGTTCATTTTTATTTTTATCTCATTTTATCTTGTTTTAAGTCAATTTGGGTGTTAGAACCACTTTTGGGTCTAACACAAGGCGTATATGCAAAATCTTTATATACTTGATTGTCCATATCAATACAAATAAAATATTCAAATACGAATAATAAACTTTAAATTTTCAAAACAAAGTTTGTTTTCATTTTTATTTGGAAAATATACTCTCTTTTGACTCGTTCTAGGATACTGCTGATCCCATCTCTAACGAGCCATTCTTATTGGATGTTACTAATCCAATTTCTGATGAATTCTTTCGTTAGGTTCTAATGTGCCTTGTTCTCGAGCTCTGTAAACCAGAGCTCTGATACCATATGTAACGGTAAGGAATTTCGCTCGATCTGAATCGATCGTTAAACCGATCAAGACCGTTCGAAACCCCTGATCGTATGAGAACAGGACAAATCAGAAGACAAACGGAAGAACATTTCATTGTTTATTACAACAATTCCATCAGAATACAAGAATATTACAGAGTATGAATAAATATAATACATCAGAAAATAACAGAGATTTAAATACAATACTGCAGTGGAAAAATAATACAAAACATAACTGAAAGAAATACGCGGATACAGAGCTTTCCGAATATCACTTCAGCTATAAACCAGGATCCTGTGAATATAAATCTGCAAAACCGAAACTACTAGCTGCCCGTGCGGAAAATAAGGGCACCCAGAGTTTAGGTCAAAACAATAAACTCTAGGTCAGTCATGTGACTGGTGTGAGAACTAAAACAGTTATTAATATTGGTTTTAGAGTTCGGTAAATCGAGGGACCACGCCGTATAACACGGAACGGGTTTTTACCCCAAGAATACCAGTGCATATATAAACAGCGCAATGCTAAATAAAGAACAATGAAGCTATTATAAGACCCAGGTCCCATCACACAATGCAACGCAAGCCGGAGGATAGGGTGTTACCTTATAATAGCCAAAGAATGCTTGATACGCGAAATTTAATCTTTTATTTTTCTAAATCAGAGTCCAACTGAAAACTAGTTAGAGAACGATTCCCTAAATATTGACCCCGAAGGACGAAACCAACATCAGACCAATACCCAGGAAACCATCCGTCTTAGCTCGTTTCCAGTCAGTTTCTAATTTTATATACAATCATAAGTATTAATCATAGACGGCATGGGTACCATATATCATGTCGCCATATATAAGTTACAATCAAATCCGTGATTTCGTATTGGAAATTGGATTCCATCATGAGTCGAGGCAAGGGGCAAGATCCTCTCCGTTTCGAGACACTCTAGCAAATGTCTCAGGGCTACGCACTCGGATAACCCCATGGAATCGGCTGGGCCGGTCCTCTCTTACGTTTGAGGATTAGTTATTCCTGAACACACGTTTCCCGGTCCTAACAGACCTAATATCGAGGCGCCTCATCCAACAACCACAAAGGTGAAAAGTATATAAATGTCAGCGCTGGTAAGTCCCTGACACCACCCATAGCTAGAAAGAAACGTCGTGCTCTCCCAGCGGTCCGTATCCCGTTTTTAACTCATACCGAGGTGTGAGGCTCGCGAATCCACGCTATACACAAAGCTTGGCCACGTGGGCCGTGCTTTGATCATCAACCACAAGACTTTGCTTTGCAACAGAAGCCTTGATCAATTGCCAATTAGGCGTGCCACATTGTCAATCCATACTGTACCACTGATTTCTGCCAATATATAACCTCTAAGCTCGTACGTCTCAGAGAAGGGTGTAAAGCAAGAGAATAAATTCTCCGCCACCAAACAGATATATATTTAGCAGAGATCAACAAATAGTATAAAGGAACACAACGTCAGACATACCATCCATTTACAAGTCCGTTCTGGGTCTGAACGAAACCGGAGGCACTTTCCTCGCATACCCGTCGATCTCCAAGTACGTCTGGACGATCACCAACTGGTTCCCTCCTCTTGGGTGTACAGCCCAATTAGGATCATCAGTAATCACCCAAACGATGTGAAGACCCTCGGTCTTCAACCACCGTCTTCATCTTCGACTAATCGTCGAATCGGTTATTCAGACTGGGTATCACCCCGGCCTTTCCAAATAACCCACGTATATAATAAATGTTACACAAACACAACGTACGCCTCATTCCAATTCAGAATATTCTTTGGGAAAGGTTCCCATTAATTTTATCAAAGATAAATTCTTCTAAATTCATTCTTTAATCTTCCTTTGAATATCAGTTCAAACTAGTCGGGATTTACGAACCACACCGAAGTAATTATTTATTTTAGTTCCCAATCCCAACCTATTTATCCCATGAGGCGAAACTGGTGATACCCCATATCTAACACCACGGTGTTATCGGTAAACTTAATTACCATTTCACGTTCAAATCTAGTTAAAGATTTAACTATCGCTTGGAGCTAAACTGGTGATGCTCCATTATCGATCATTTCAATCTAATTTAAAGATTCATTAAAACTTCACTTTAGTTTTAATCTTTAACTGGGTTAAAGAACCAACGTCATTTAAAACACGGTTCACGACAAACCCAAAACTACATTTGATATTAAATACAAGGCTCTGAATAGAAAATATATCTGCTTATATTCAATATCAAATTCTGATTATTTTTAAAACCACTTCAAACCCAATTCATTTATTTAAAATATTGGATTTTAATTCTAGTTCATAACTAGTTCGTTTAGATAAAAATATATTTTTATCCTTTCAAACAGGGAATTTTTCATCCCAGTTCTTTCCAATTCATATATCTTGATTTTACACAAATTATAGATATTTTCAATAATTTTATCAAGGCCCGTACAGTCGATTTCCAATAACGGTCGTCGAACTGCACTTACAGCGACCTTTTCTAAATTTGATTTGGACGTATCTCCAAATCCAACCGTTAGATTTCAAATTTTAAATATTTATTGGAAAGCTCTTTTCGATACGAACCCAACGGTTCCGGTTTCAGGAGAATCCGACGGTCGGATCTCCCGTAACGTCAATTCGAAGTTAATGGTCGAAATTCGCGAACGGTCGCGGCGCGGCGCGTTCTATTCAGGCCATTATATATAAATAATATATATATATATTATATATACTTCATCGATTTCAATTCTAAACGTATTTTATAATTCGTTTTAAATTCGTTTTCAAAACGATTTCAACTTCATATTCAAT
The DNA here is from genome assembly GCA_030737875.1 of Allium sativum. NCBI lineage: Eukaryota > Viridiplantae > Streptophyta > Magnoliopsida > Asparagales > Amaryllidaceae > Allium > Allium sativum. Next base: position 315,559,246 of record CM060913.1, read on the forward strand.
TTTAAATCAAAATTGAATATTCCATATCATCCATATATATATAAATGGTAATATTTTCAAAACGTTATATTTTGAAATCACTTCTTTTTAGATATTCGAATGAAATCGATATAAAATACCGTTCACGTCCAAAATGGCGCAAATCTAACCAACACGGCTTTTTATTTCAATAACATCGTTATTATATTCAACAAATGAATATTTATTCTACTCAACACATGAAAATGTAAATTTTATTTCAACACATGACTAATCTCAACAAATGAGTACCGTCAACACATTAGACTCCAACTGCAAATTAGCAAGAGAATGATTTCCCAAATATTAACCCCGAAGGCCGAAACCAACATCAGATCAATATTCAAGAAACCACTCATCTTAACTCGTTCCCAGTCAGTTTCTAATTTTTATATATATTTTCAACACGTGAATAATCTCAACGAATGAGTACCTTCACACACGAATATTTTATTTGTTCAACCCATGAATTTATTCTATAATATTCTTAATTTTCCAAATTGGAATGAGGCCCAACCAATTACCATATAACGTTAATTATATGGATTCCATACAACACATGTATATAACAGCAACGATAAATCATCAACCATCATCCAAAGTGCACAACACAACTGTTTGTCAACCTATCGATCGACAAACACTATACAATTGGGACTAGTGTACGTTAAATATCATCCCAACACCCGTGTGGGGTTTCAAATCAATAAACACATATTTTATTTGTGCAGTTGGGCGATGTGTAAAATTTTATCGTCCCAATCCAAATCAGTCAAATGGGTGTACATCAACAAATCGTTTTGATTTGTTAAATGAATATTTATTTTATTCATTATCTAATAAAAATGATATTTTTATTTTTCTAACATATTTTAGAAAATTTCGGCAGCATAACGGCGCTATACCAAAATTGGAGTAAGGTCTAACCTAGCCTTACTCCTTCGCCTTATAACGGCGCACGTCTAATCCTAACCATTTATATCGATTCATTATTCAAACCTCAAACCACATTCAAACTAATATCCAAATCAACCCAACAAATATAGCAACCAAGCAAACAAGTCCATGGTCTGTGGACGGGTGTCGGGTGCTTCTAATAAGCACCGTCTGCATCTTAGTATATATTTATAACTAGAAAAGTAAATTTGAGTGAGAAGTTCTCACCGATAGCTTAACCAAACGCCATGACTCTTCATATGTAGGAAATCTTCATCGTGTTTTCCCTTTTGTCACTTGCGTTGTCCGTATCCGCTACATATACGAAAATCACACTTTTATTTCTACTTCATATATTTCTATTTCAAATATATAAAAATCGAATTCTTATCTTCACTTCATATTTATAAAAGTCGAATTTTTATCTATATAAAAATCTCAACTTATATTTTAAACAAAATCACTTCTTTATATTGTTAATTCGCTACAACACATATAAATGTCGTATTTTTATAATCTCTAGTATATAATCAAAATCATATTTTCTCTTCGCTCTTCACTATATAAAGATTGTATTTTTATATCGCTCTCCTTTTTATAAAGATTATATTTTCATATTTTTGTATCGCCATTCACAAAATAAAAATCACATTTTTAATATTGTGATTACATAAGTAGAAATCGAATTTTTATATTTTCACTTCATATATAAAAATCTAATTTTTATTCGCTACTTGAATATATAAAAATCATATTTTTATTCGCTACTCTGTATATGTAAAGATCAGGTTTCAACATAACTAAAAATCGCATTTTTAGCTTACTAAAAATCTTATCTTTATATAATAAAAATTCTAGTCTTTAACCTAATCAAAATCATAGCTTTAACCTTAAGAAAAATCGGATTTTGAAGCAATAAATAAATAAAACAAACTGAAAACTCACCGTTTGTCCTTGGGTTCACCGCTCGAAGACCGAGCTGAGGGGGGTGCGATGCTGGGGTCAGAGAGGCGGCGTAGTGGTCCAATCAGCTGGTGGTGGTCGTCTGAGGCGATGTGGCGCCGGGTTTTGGGGAGCATGGGTCTCGAATTGGAAGGGGGAGAAGGGCTTGCTGTGCTGTCGCAGGTGGTGTGACGCGTTGGAGATGGCGGGCGTCGGCCGGCGGTGGTCCTGCAGGGGTAGTGCGACGGTGTCAGGCGTTGGGGCCCGGGTTTCTTCGATTGGGCGTTGGCGTTCTGGAGAAGAGGAGTGAGGCGAGAGAAGGGCGAGATCGACTGAGGTGAGGGGAGGAGCAGGGGGTCCGGTCCCCTGAGTGGCGGTGGCGTCGCTTGGTGGAGGGGCGGTGGTCCAGTTCGAGGGGGCGACGGGTGAAAAGCGATCGGGTTTTTTTTTTTAATTTTCCCTCCTGGTTGACTAATGAACGAGAGATAAGGGGGGGGTAGTGGATTTATAATATATATTATAATTTATTCCATGATTTTTAATTTCAAAAAGGTACCTTTTTATTCTGAACTCGAAATCGAACCCACCGACTGTCGTCCCTAGCGTTTTACCCCCATTATGAACACAATGGGATATGTATCGCAGGCCAATTCGACCGTTACGATAAGTTTCCGTTGATTTTAAAACATAACTCAGTATATATTTAATTTGAACGCACATTTTCATATACCGGGACCACATACGGACCCGGAAAATTCCAGAAAAATTATTTCTAGCTTCGTATTGACGATACGGTCCTAACAAAACTAATTTCGTCGAATTCTGAGACCGTTTGAAAAATGGTCATTTTCCAGTCGATTAAATTCAACTGAAACTGGTCAAACGCGTTTAACTGCGCCACGCTCACATATTGATTCGGAAAATTATGAATTTTGGAATCTAGCAATAATTTGACATCACGGATCCAACAAAACTGGTTTCGTCGAAAACCGAGGTCGTTTGCAAAATTGCTATTTTTAAGGGCTATATATTATATAAAATATATATAAATTCTACAGCGACTATTCTGAATTTTTAACTGGACGTATCTTTCAACTTCTAAAGTGAAATCTCAATTTCTCAACTCCGCTAGAAAGATATTCTTATACAGATTCAATTATTTCTTGTTTCGTCCAATCCCGACTTAAAACGAATTCTGTATATTCATTTGAAATTAGAAATCGAATTTTCGAACTGCCGCGCCATTTCAGGCTCGTTATATAATTAAATTAAATTTATTCATTTTAACTTCGTCGAAAATAAATTTTCCATCGTTATTATTTAAAATAAATTATTTTAAATATTTAAAATTCATTAAAATAACCAAAATAAAAATTTTAAACTGGTTCAGATTTTCCGGGTTGTTACACTTCTGCTGCAATGAAATAAAGTTTTAAATTTCCATGTACTATTTTATATCTGTCTTGTTGTAATTTTACTATTCTATACTCACTTAAAACCTCCATGGAAGTTAATGCATTCCCTTTGTGAGTGACATTAATGGACGTGGGGTGTTACAGATCATCCAAATGGCCAGCCCTTGGCCATTCGCCGTTTGGGGAATAGACATCATTGGAACTTTGCCCATTTCGAAGGGAGGCGTCAGGTATGCAATTGTGGCAGTAGATTATTTCACAAAGTGGGCAGAGGCCGAGCAGATGACCACAATCATAACGAAATGATCATCAACTTCATTGTAAGAAACATCATATGCCAGTATGGGATACCTCGAAACATTATCATAGATAATGGAACTCAATTCGATAGCATGGAGTGCAGAAACTTTCGTGAGAAATATCACATTGAGAAGAAGTATACCACAGTTGCGCACCCCTAGTCTAACGGCCAATTTGAAGCAGGTAATAAGAATATCAAAACCATCCTAAAAACGGCTAGAGCGAGCTAAGGGAAAATGGGTCGATGAATTGCCCTTAGCTCTATGGGCATATCATATAAGGATAATCGTTCTACCATTTTCTTTCCACTAAAGAATTATGTACAATCGCTTCTGCTTTCTATTAAACGAAAAAATAAATGTAGCTATCCTCTTATTATAGCAACGCTTCTTGCTCTGATCGGACTGCCTCTGGTTGAACTAATTAACACTTTGAATCAAGAAATTTCCCGCCCCAACTAATAACCAGTCATAAGACGACTACTGGCCATACCCCATTCGCCATATCCTACGGTTTGGATGCAGTTCTTCCAATAGAACTCGAAGTCCCTTCTCATCGAATGACTTACTACGACCCATTATCTAATAAAGCACTTCTCTTAATATTGTTAGGCATGATTGACGAAAAAAGAGAAGAAGCAAATCCTCATGCTGAAGCCCATAGGCGAAGGATTGCACAGTACTATAACAAAAAGGTTTGGCCGAAAACTTTCGATATTTGCGACCTTGTCTTGAAACGGGTTTTTCCAACGCCCATCCATATGAGCCTCAAGTGGGAAGGGCCATACGTCATTCAACGAAAGCTTGATAATGGAAGCTTCAGGTTGTCGACTTTTGACGGTGAGCCTTTTCAAAGAGCATGGAATGAAGAGCAATTACGACCTTATATTTCTTAGAATTTTTTGTTTCTTTACTATTTCATTTGTCTTAGTATTGTAATAAACAATTATTTATCAATTACAGTAGTGTATGAATAAAAGGCTCCTTTCCTACTCTGATTCATTATTATAATCGCTAAGTGTTGAGATTCGACCAACTTTAGCTTAAATCTCGACACTCTAACATGCCGGCCCGAGACAAAGCGGGCCAGTGCCGTTGAAAAAAATAAAATTTCAACCAAACCAGGAATATCGATCCTAACCTTCGACTGATCGATCAACTTTCGACTCCTACTTTATTGACTAAAAGTAAGGATGACACCTAACCAAACACGACGACTATATGTTTGGACATAAGTCTAATCTTCATGACTTGAGGAAGAGTATAAATGATAGACGAGCATGAAAGGTGCACCCTGACAAAAGACCGCTCGATCCTTAAAAATTCTACTCCTTGCCAACTAATGGTTGAGTATAAAAGACTGAAAGCGCTCCTGCTTAAGGACGTCTGACCCTCGAGATGGGTCGAATCCACTTAAGTATGATTGGAGAGATGGCTATCCAAGAAACTCACCCCGACACTGAGGGCAAGATGGCCGATGAATAACCCAAACCAGGGTGGCGTTTGAGCAACCCTCAAAGGATGGAATAAGATAGGAAACCTGAACGGCGTTACCTTTCTTGACATATTCAGCGCATAATTGACACAAGTACTTAAAGACAAGTAGATTTTCATTTACAATAACGTGGCGTAATTACATAATGTTGTTGTATGATAGGTACGGTTTAAACATCATCCACAAAAGTACAAAGCTTGATAATGACAAAAGCGCAAGGGTCGCACTCGCATGAAACTTCCAAAGGGCCTAAAAGAAAATTTACAACAAAAAAATTTAAAGCGGAGGTACCATATCCCCATGCTCGACCATGTCTGCTAACTCTTTCTGTTTGGCCATTTCCACTGCTCTCTCGGTGCTCAGTCTGCGTCTTGATCCCGCAAGCGTGCTTCCAAAAGAACGAGGGGTTGATTCTGAGTCTTGCCCATGCGGCTTGGTTGTGTCCACAAAAGGAGGAACCTCAACTGAAGAAATGATGGTCAAGGGGATGGATTGAATATGCTAAATGTTCAAAGGTTCGTCAGATTGCTCAGGCTTGATCGACGAGATCATTTTCTCATGTTGAGCTTTTGTCCCGACCATGGATGGATGTTCTCCTCTTCTAAATTCCCCATCAATCTCGATTTTATCGCTCTTTGGTGGTCCTTCATCATCCCTCCTCTCTATCGATGCTCCGACAATATGCCCAATGTTAACCTTCTTCACCGCGGTAGTTTCTGCCTCCGCACCTTCTTTCACCAACGAAGTACCTGTAATGGAAGATATAAATTATGGTCAGACAAGTAAATATAGGATTAAAAAAAGGAATGCGCCAACTTACCCCCAATGTCAGACTTGGCTGTTTACTCCTCTACAACTATAGATGGCTCGGGGTGAGGGACCAATGTCGAACCCTTCTCCACATTCGTCTAGATGCAAGTAATTTTTTTTCTCAAGGACGGTGTCTTTAATTACATAACTTTATTATTTCCACCGATTATGTATACCACTAGGTGTCTTTAGTTACATAATCTTAACGGGTTAAGTTTGTGGGCCTATTACCCATCCCCTCTTCAGATTCACTTAACCCACTACTCAACCATGTTTGCTTAACCCCCAACTTAAATTTAAGTTCATACAATCCCTATGGATTACCATGTCCATTTATGTTTTCATAATGGGCCAGACCTCCCACGTTAGGCCTACAACATGTGGATGTTGGATATGCCGGTCGGTTCCAGGCAGACTTATTCCGTAGTTGGGCCTAACCTCGTGTCATATCCTAATTCGTATTTACGTATTTATACCTCCCATATTAGGTTCACCATTAGTGGTTGCTGGATATGTCGGTCGGGTCCGGGCAGACTTCCACCACTAATGCAACCAAACCTCGTGTCATAAATACAATTACAATTCCTAATTGTAACTACTAGACATTCCATTTTTAATTAATTAATCCTTTCCTTTTATAGGTGTTAATACCTATTTTACCCAATAATTTGAATTACATGTCCATAAATGTTCATATTCAAATTATGCCATTTTTTTACCCTTTTTCCCCCGCTCCTTAACTAGCGCCCTCACAAAATTGGCAATATGCCTAGGCTAGACAATATCCTAGTCATAAATGATAATAGGGAAAATAATGGGAATATAATTAAAATGATCATCTTGGAATAAGCATAAATTTGTATGACAATAAGGTGAACATACATACTAACATGGACATGAAATTGTCATCATAACAAGGTGGACAAAAAACTGATGAACTATGATGATACAATATCTAAATTAGCAATTTAGATGTCCAGTCGGTTTAGATCTAACATGATAACATAATGTGATAATTTAGATCACATAAAATAGATCTAATCATGTTAACATAAGGTGACAATTTAGATCACATAAAATAGATCTAATCATGTTAACATAAGGTGACAATTTAGATCACATAAAATAGATCTAACATGTTAACATAAGGTGATAATTTAGATCACATAAAATAGATCTAACATGAATCATAAGGTGACAATTTTAGATCACATAGAATAGATCTAGAATCATACGGTGACAATTTTAGATCACATAGAATAGATCTATCATGAATCATAAGGTGATAATTTTAGATCACATAGGATAGATCTAAAATGAATCATAAGGTGACAATTTTAGATCACTTAGGATAGATCTAACATGAATCATAAGGCGATAATTTTAGATCACATAGAATAGATCTAACATGAATCATAAGGCGATAATTTTAGATCACATAGAATAGATCAAACATGAATCATAAGGTGACAATTTTAGGTCACATAGAATAGATCTACACACATCTGCATCATAGCATATCATAAAAGTTACAAACCAAGATCCATAATAATAACATAGTAGAACAACTGAATTGGATCCAAAGAAATAGATCTATCATGACATAGCATAAGATCTAACAATAACATAGATTCAAGGTTCACAATGTATCCAAATCACAGTCTTTCATAATTCACTTGTATTTATCTAAACCTGAAAGCAATTAGAACTCATTGTGATTGGATTGCTAAGATGATAGAAAAGGTGCTGAGTCTATGCTTGAATCTCAGAATTTGATTTGCTTTAGAAGAAGATGGGAGACCCTAGTTCAGTTCAGAATCCGGCATAGTTTGGCCGCCATGATTTCTTATGAAGAAATATGTGAAATAGCTATGTATTTATAGCTGCAGAACCCTCTGGAACTGACTGCCACGTAAGCCCTAGGGTAAATCAGGTCGTGGGTCGCCTCCCAATTGGGCAAAGGCTTGAATACCAAAAAAAAACCATTCTGGGCGCACTTTACAGGTGCGCCAGTGTAAAAATACATGGGCACACTTGTCAAGTGCACCGGAAATTTCCGCTTTTTCTGCCAAGCTTCTATCATCTATATCTTCTTCATACGTTATCCATTTTACGCAAACCAGGTGTCTGTCTTGACCAGAATTTCAAGACAGACGCAATGGCGTAGTCCGTTTCCCTTAATTCTGAATATTAAATTAATTATTCTTTAATTTATCCACTTTAATGTTGTTAAAAATTCGGGGTGTTACAATTCTCAATTATCCTAATCTCAATTATAATTTCATACAACTCGACTTCTATATTAAATTCCAATTTCCTTGGAAATAGATTATTTTTTAAAGCTCGATATAATCGAACTCCAATTTCTAGTCATTTGGACTTATCTCAATTTTATTTATATTCTGAATTCTAGAATACAATCTATTGTTCTCTTTTTGAGTAGATTTTTGATTCCCTTTTTAAATTCATACTTGAATTTAAACTTCCAAATTATCTAATGATAATTTCTTCGCTATATTTATAAACATCGTTTATAAATTTAACTTCCTTGTTTGATATATTAAAACAAGCTTTCATTTCAATATCAATTTGAAACCGAATTCCTATCTTGGAATATTTAATTATTATAACTTATATATATAAACGTAGAATCTATTTTCATATTTTCAAATATTATAAATATCAACTTTTTAAATATTTAATTTTTCTTTATAAATTCAACATAGTCGAATTCCAATGAATGTATTCCAATTAAATTTACATTCTGAATATCGAAACAACTTCCATTGTTTCTTTTAGAACCAATTCTAAAATTCCTTTTTTAATTCATACTTGAAATTTAAATCTTCAAATTATACGATGTTGATTTTTCATTTTCCTTTATAACATGGTTTATAAATTTAACTACTTGTGTTTATTATTAAAAACAAGTTTATTTTTCCTATCCCATTCGAAATTCAAATTCTATTTTGGAAAAATAAATTTTCCTTTTAAATCTCAAAATTCCTTTTCATAGTAATTTTATATATCAATATTTCGGGCCAGTGATATTCAAATATCCAAAACACCTAATAATCAATCACATATTATTTATCACATCATATTACACTATATATGAAAACAAACAATAAAATTGTTGAGGAATCCATTAGGATCTCTCCAACCTGTTTTTCCTGCATCCACGGATGTTAGACAACATAAATAATACTAATCATGCTTCAAGGCAGGATATCGCGGTATATAAGGTCATCCACTATATATATTTTGGGGAGCATAGGGTCTCATCCGTTAATAGTTTTATGAGAAATATCCAACTACCAAGCCTAAATATAACTTATATATAACCACAATTGATCAACAATTATTCAATGCATCCAAATAGCCAACAAACAACATATAAACATAATTTTAAATAAAAATTCGTTTATAATAAATTATAAATGAATCCAGAGAGTGAGTTTACTCACCGTGATTTTTAGTTGTTAGAATAATGAATTATTTCCGATTAAATTAAAAATGTTTAATTTAATCAAAAATTCCGACTAGCTCTATATCGCTCCAAATCAATATGTATGCGAAGTTCTTGCCAATTCGAATCCAAAGTAATCGGTTTCATTTGATTCTGGAAATGTATACGAAGGTTATACATTTTATAAGTGTTGGCACCAAAAATTGGTGCAACACCCAAAGAAAGGGTTAGGTGGAGAATAAATGAAGATTAATAATTGTGAAAAGTTAAACAATGGAGGAAATCACACACGAATTTATAGTGGTCCGGTGTTAATGAGCCTATGTCCACTTTATAATCTCTTATATATATTATTTCAATTATCAGACAGAATAGTTACAATGGCAGTACAATAAGAGATCAATAAAAAAATGCTCAAAGGCTAGAGCTTCAAAATTTCTTCAAAAAAAAGTCTGTCTTCCTGAATTCAGAAAGGGTATTTATAGGTGATACAGTACTTAGGCCAGTTTAGACACGTGTTGTGAGATCCAAGAGAGTAGTTGATGTTGAATGAGTTGGTATCTCCTAAGGAATTGGTATTCCTTGAATTATCTGAATGACTTGGCACCCGATCCGTCCTATTCGGATGATCTGGAAAGGGTAAAATCGGGTATGAGCTATTATATAGCTAGTTCTTCAGCTAACAGTTAGATGCAACGCTGCTGATCATGCTTGGTTATATCAAGCTTCTCTTGGACCGCGCCTGACGAGATAAACAAGTTTAAATTTCGGGCCTTATCGGTTGGCCCACTTCGAGCACTTAGGGCTTGCAGCATCGTTGAGCCTTGATGGGCTATCCGAATGGCCCATCAACACTTTGGCCACCAAAGTATGGTACGTTGGAAACGGGGCATACTTTGTGAACACGTGCCTTGAACAAATCCTTTCATATTAACCAAAGAACTTCATGGGTCGGTCTGAGCCGTCCATTCAGTGAGCCTTGTAAATTGCAATAAATCCTATCAGCTGTTTTGGAAACGTAAAAAAGTTCAAATAATAATGATGCCTTATTATCATCCATCTTATCGGTTGATTCTTGGCCTGTCAATGGCTTTACATATCAGCCGAGTCCAGTCCAAAGGTCATGTCAGCCAAATTTGTACAGCCGTTTTCTCGTATTATAAAAGGAAAACCCCTTTTCACCTTTCCCTTTTACTTTTACTCTCATAAAAAACAGATTTACTGCTTCATAAGGAGAAAAAGAAGAACGGTCGCCATCGTCCCCCAGAATCATCTTTTTCAGGTAACAATTGCTTCTTTATTCTTTTCAAAACACCTAGACGCCACTCTTGTGTAGGATCTATTTTTTTCTGCCTTCTTGATGTAATTTGGGTTTTACATGATTCGAGATTGAGATCATCAACATCGGACCACTAGAATCAATGGCGATGCGATTTTCTGTGGTGATCCTAATGTCATCTTTGCAAACATCTGATGGTATTAGTTCCATCAACCCGATTATATCGTAAGGGTAGAGGAATTTCCCGCTTATTCATAGTATTTCGTGTCTCAAGGCGTTGTTAAACCCTGGAACACACGGCAGTGTTTGAGTGGAGGGTGGAAAAGATGGTAATCGTTATATAATCTGTCGTAGGGAAATAAGTCGTGGTCCCTATGGCTTGTCTTTTACTGATATAGTGCTGCAAAGCGGAAATAATTCCTTTTCAATTAATCTTTAATTTCAGTTCGACCACCTTTTCATCTATCAGTGATTAAGATACGTGATAGCCACAAGCAGGGATCAGATATAGGGTTATCCATTTCCACTAGGGTGGATAGTTCTTCTGAATCGTCGGCCTGATCAGATCCTGAATCTGACAGCGACCCCTGAAGTCAGTCGGTAAGTCAACTACCTTCCCCCAAAATAACGGTCGAGCTAAATGAAACGACACCTATCCCCATAGCTCCTAATATGCTTCCAGGTGCAGAAAACCTAAGGAATCCCCCAGATGCAAAAAGGGACACGATAACTCTCAAACGACTACAGAACTTGATTGGCAAACACAACATCCCTTTCGAAGACGTTCTTCTTCCACAAAAAACTGATCGATCTCATAGGCCCCCAGATGGTTATATCGCGATATCTCTCCCGATGTGTAATATGGGAGCTATTCCCCATTTTCCTTCATTCATTGTCACTTTTTTACAACGGATGAACTTAGCTCCAATACAATTCCACCCAATCGCTTATGACAATATGTTATCAATTTATTACTTGTACATGAAGTATTTAGGTTACCCTCCAACCTTCGAAAACTTGGATTTCCTTTTCCACTTTAGACATAACGAGAAACAGTCCCCTTCCCTTCTTTACTTCGAGGCTGCCTGAGGGTGGAAGGTTATTGAAGAGATCAAGTAAGGTAGGTAACCCAAAGCAGGAATGGTTTTGGATTAAAGAGCAGTCGGGATGCGCCCGGTACTGTCTTCAATGCAGTGATTTTCTTTATTGGTCGATACATTCATAGTAGATACCTTTATATCTATCATTGTTTTTTGATAGTGGATGATCCAACAAGGCCTGAGGAGGACATGTTCGAGGAGCGCTACTTGCAATTGATTAAGTTGGACATTAAGTGGCGGTGGTTTTGGAATTGCTTGACTGACGGCCACTTACATCGATACAATCTCCTTGATAATAATAGAACGCTCGGGTCACTGAAGGAAGGATCCGGTTCAACACTGAGTTGGTATGAGATGCCCCCAGCAAAAACTAAGTCAGGGGGCTCCGTAGATGGCTTCTTCGGTTGGGGAGAAAAAGAAGCCTCGCCCAAAGAAGCCTGCTTTCAAGAGGAGGGTTTGAGAGGCCGAACGCCGAGAGGTCGAGCATCGAAAAGGAGAGAAGGTCCCTGCTAAGAAAACTTCGCAAAAAGTTTGAGAGTTTCTGAGGTCGAGAAGGATTCCTCATCGGTCCACGGTTCGTAGAGGAACATGCCACATCTCCTCTTCCTAGCTTAGAAAAATTGCAGATGCCGGAGATCATTCTTTCCCTGCAGAGCCTGCACCCAAACCAATTTTTGCTAATCAGTCTGAAGGAATGTCTTTACCGGTTGACCAAATAGGCGTCGAAGGTACGAGCTTGCCCTTTGCACAAAGTTTGTATGAATAATTTCACACAATATTTGCACTGCACGTCACAGTATTATTTTCTCTTGTATGAACTAAATGTAAACTATCTTACTTATGGTCTTTCTTCTTCTCGTAGGGGACATCGACGAAGAGTTTTATAGCAATCTTTTTGCCTCCCTCCCAACGGACGTCAGGCCATACGAGCCAACTTCGCAGCACATTGGGAGAAGAGATGATGATGAAGATGATGGCAGTAAGAGAGAGAGAGAGAGAGGGAGAAGAAAGATGAAGACATGAGAAGAGATAAAGAAAGAGAGAGAGAGAGAGAGAGGAGAAGAAGAAGAAGCGAAGGAGAAAAAAGACAACAGCAGGAAGAAAGAAAAAGATACAGAGAAAGAGTTGACGCGAGAGCAGAGCAGACAGAAGAAGATAGGCTTGGGAAAACACGATCGGACGTCGGAAGAAATGGAAGAGTTGGGGAGCTTCCCCAAAAAGAAAAGAGGGGAGAAGGGCCCCGAGCTTGGCTATCTCCCCGTCCTCAGAAAAAGACCCTAGGGAAGGGGAGAGAGCCCAACATTCTCAGGTCATGATAAGTCGCTCCAGATCCTCGATCGATCCTTCCTCCATCGATCGAGTCAGAGAATTCGAACGAGACTTTCCTGATCTAATCTTTACTGGATTTGGGCTTTCCCCCGAGCTACAACCATTATCGCACAGATTACGTCGTAGTATTCAAACCAACCTCGACCATGCCCTTTCCCAATATGACGTGATGCGAGAATATGCCGGGCAAGTTTGCGGAGTGCTGAAAGACAGGCTAACCAAGATTGCTGGTCTGAAAAGGGATATAGCTAGTGACAAAAGGACCTTCGGGCTTCTTGAGAAGAAGGTCCGAGATTATGAGCAGCAGGTAGTGAATGGTAAGGAGAGATACGAGAAGTCGACCAAGGGTCTGAATGCCCAAATTCAATAGAAGAGCCAAGAATGCAACTCTCTGAGGGGCGAGGTCGATGTTTTGAAGGCTGATAAGGCTTGGCTGGATCTGGAGATACAAATTCTCAAAGCTCTTCTTCATTCATCCGAGCTGGCCAAAAGTATGGCCGAAGAAAATGTCGAGGCGACGATTGAGTCAGCCAACAATTTGAAGATTTAACATTATATTGATACTCGGACCCTCAAAGTTGATCATGTCCGAGAGGTGTTTGAACAAAAGAATGGACATGGACATCAAACTCTCTCATTCTTCGCGAGGTTCCTCCATCTTAGGGATTTGTCTTGGATGCCAAGGTATTAACTGACACATGGAAAATAATTTTGAGGGAAGAAAGAGAAGCAGCAAAGGGGCAACCGATTGATGAGGAATTTTTGATGACCTAATTTTTAAATGATAAGGAATGAGCGATTGTGGCTGGGATGGAAAGCCAAGAAAATAGTGTGGCAGAGGCGGAGCGCCTCATAGTGAAGGGGAAGTCAGTCTCTAAGGCAGAAGTGGGTAACAGTCAGACCAAGGCATCCATCTCTTTCGCCTCTGTGAATATTGAAGTGGGCTCATCATCTATCCCTCCACTCGAACCAGACAGGGTCAAGGAGGAGCAACTGGTCGAGTCTAGTATTGGAGATAAGCTCATGTGCTAATCTTGAGTTTACTAATCCGTCCTTGGCATATACTTCTTTCTGCAGGCACTTCGTTGGTGAAGGAGGACATTGGGGCAGAAACGGTGTCGGGGAGGAAGGCAGTGCTGAGGATACGACCGAAGTTGAAAGGGAGGAGAGGATTGACATAGAATCATCGGAAGACGACGACATTGAAATCATTGGGGGGTCTAAGAAAGAGGACCGTCCCTCCATGGCCGAGATCAAAGCTCAAAGCAAGAAGGATATTTCATTCATGAAGCCCAAACCATCTGAGGATCCCTTTACTGTTCAGCCCATACGAGCCATTCCCCTGACCATCCTTTCTTCAGTCAAGATTCCTCCTTTCATATATTCTATCAATCCATAAGTCTCAGCATCTGATGCTCGTCCATTTGGAAGTACGCTTGGGGGGTCAAGATGCATGTTGAGCACCGAGGAAGCATTGGAGATGATTAAGCAGAAAGAGATGGAAGAAATGATTGACCTCGGATTAATGCCACCTCCTTTTTAAAAGTTGTTTTGTTGTAATTTTTCTTTTTAGGCCTTCTGGAAGTCTCATGCGAGTGCAGCCCTCGCGTTTTTGTTGTTAATCAGACCTTGTATCTCTAGGGATGATGTTTAAATTGTACCTGTAGTAATATTTTGTAACCACGTCATGTTATTATAAATGAAAATCTATTTATCTTTAAATACTTGTGTCAATTATGTGCTGGATATGTCTGGAATGGAAATAACATTTGAATTTTTGAGTAGGTTCAACCCAGGTTACTCATCGATCCTCTTGCCCCTGGTGTCGGGGTAAGTTGCTTGGATGATGAGTTTTCATACTCGAGTAGGTTCGACCCAGGTCGGGGTTCGGACTCCCTAAGCGGGGGAGCTTTTAGTCTTTTATACTCGCCCTTTAGTCGATGAGGGGTAGAGTTATTTAAAGATCGAGCGGTCTTTGTCGGGGTGCACCTTTCACGCTCTTTCGTCATTTATACTCTTCCTCAAGTCGAGAGGACTAGAGTTATGCCCAAACAATCAGTCGGTATGTTTGGTTAGGCATTATCCCTTCCTTAATTCAGTAAAGCAGGAGTCAAATGTGGTCAACCAATCTAGGCTTTAGATCGATATCCTTGCTCTCATTGAGCCTTTATCCTTTCAATGGTGTCGGCTTGTTTGGTCCCAAGCCGGCACCTTAGGGCATCCGAACGAAAGTTATGGTTGGTCAAATCACGACATTTAGATTTTATGACGAAACAGAGCAGGAAAGGCGCCTTTTATTCATACGCTACTGCAATTGATAAACTATTTCTTATTACAATACTAAAACAAATGAAATGGTAAGGAAATTAAAAAATTTTAAGAAAGATAAGGTCATAAGTGCTCTGCATTTCATGCTCTTTGAAAAGGTTCACCATCAACAGTCGACAGCCTGAAGTTTTCATAGAATGACGTAAGGTCCTTCCTACTTAGGGCCCATATGGACGGGAACTGTGAAAACCCTTTTCAAAACAAGGTCTCCTATATCGAAAGTCTTTGGACTGACTTTTTTGTTATAGTATCGTGCGACCCTTCATCTGTGGGCTTCTGCACGAAGGTTTTCTTCTTCTCTTTTTTCATCAATAGTGTCATATGATGCCAAAAGAAGTGCTTTATTAGACAGTGGGTCATAGTAAGCCGTTTATGAGTGGTACGATATTCCCAAAGGGCTAGGGGTAATTCATCGACCCATTTTCCCTTAGCTCGCTCTAGCCGTTTTTACAGGATGGTCTTGATAATCTTATTAACCGCTTCTACTTGGCCATTAGATTAGGGATCTGCCACAGCGGTATACTTCTTCTCGATGTGATACTTCTCACAGAAGTCCCTGAACTCCGAGCTCTCGAAATGGGTTCCATTATCTGTGATGATGGTTCGGGGTATCCCATATCCGTATATGATATTTCTTACTACGAATTTGATGACTTTCTTTGTTGTGATCGCAATCATCTGCTCAGCCTCTGCCCATTTTGTGAAATAGTCTACTGCCACGATCGCATATCTGGCACCTCCCTTCGAAATGGGCAAGGTTCTGATAATGTCTATTCCCCAAACAGCGAATGGCCAGGGGCCAGCCATTTGGATGATCTCCATCGGAGGAGCTCGTGGGGTCTGTGTGAACCTTTGGCATTTGTCACATCTTTTGGAATAATTAGCAACATCTTTGTTGACAGTAGGCCATAAGTATCCATATCACAATATTTTTCTGACTAGGGTTTGTCCCCCAGTGTGTGCTCCGCAGTCTCCTTCGTGTACTTCCTTTAATATCCTCTTGATATCTTCGTTGGCCACACACCGGAACATAGGAACAAAGAGACCTCTTCTATATAGCTTGTTCTGTTGGATAGCGTACTTGGAAGCTTATCGCACTATAGCTCGTCTTTCATTCTTTCTTTCGGGTAGCATGCCATAGAGGAGGAAATTTTTGGTAGGAGTCATCCAAGATTCCCTTTTGGGTTCAGCATCAGCCTGGTCGACTTCCATCTATTCAATGCTTGGTGCACTCAGGGTTTCTATGGGAACTAGCTCTGTTTCACCAGGGTGGTCCGAACCGGCTAGCTTTGCCAACCTATCTGCTTTCTGATTCTCCCTTCTGGGAATGTGGGAAATACTGGTTGAAGCTTTGCAACAATTTTTTGAATTGTTTATGGTAAGAAGTCAGTCGATCCCCTTTGGTAAGATATTCCTTCCGAACTTAGCATACCATAAGTTGTGAATCACAAAAAATCTCGAGCGATATTATTTTCAAATCCCTTGCGAGTTTGAACCCGGCAATCAGGGCCTCATATTCAGAATCCTTTTTTGTTGCTAGAAATTTTAACCTTAGATCATAATAGACCGACCGTCCTCGGGGGACAGTAGAACTATGCCAGCCCCCGAACGTCGGTCGTTTCGGGCTCCATCTGTATATAGCTTCCAAACAACTGACTTCGGATCGATCTTCAAGGGATCGTGGTTGTCTTCCTGGTCCTCATCTTCCGGATTAGTAAACTCGGTTATGAAATCGGCTAAATCTTGTCCCCAGATAGATTTTCATGGAACAAAAGTTAAGTCGAACTGACTCAACTCGATGTTCCACTTGAGTAGTCTCTCACTTGGCTCAGGTCGTTGTAATACCTGTCGGAGGGGTTGGTCGATGAATATCTTAATTGTATGGGATGGAAGTATTGCCAAAGCTTCCTCGATGCAATTAATAGGCTGTAGGTGAGCTTCTCGATCTTCGAGTAATTTCACTCGACCCCCGTCAATTTTTTACTTACATAATAAACCAGTCGTTGCACTCATTCTTCTTCACAGATAAGGACCGAGCTAATCGCATGTGCGGATACTGCTAAATAAACAAACAAGTCTTCATGGTCGATAGGTTTAGATAGAATAGGGGGTTTCTCTAAGTGATTGAGCAGGTTCTGGAAAGCTTCTACACAGTCAGGCGTCCAAGCAAAGTTCCATTTCCCTCTTTTAATCAACTCAAAGAAGGGTAGGCATTTATCAGTTGCCCTCACAATAAATCGACCCATTGCTACTACCTTAACCATTAGACTTTGAACATCCTTGATCCGTCGAGGTTCCAGGATTCCTTTGAGGGCCGAAATCTGGTTAGAATTAATTTCGATTCCTCGATAACTCACAATGAAACCCAGGAATTTGCCCGAAGCTACTCCGAAAGAACACTTTTCAGGATTTAATTTCAATCCATACTCCCGGAGAATGCCAAACACTCTTGATAGATCATTCACGTGTTCAGACGATTGTCTTGACTTTACTAACATATCGTCCACATACACTTCCATCATTTTCCCCATCTGGTCGTGAAACATCCCATTAACTAACGGTTGATAGCTTGCCCCTGCATTCTTCAGCCCGAAGGGAATTACTACGTAACAATATAGCCCAGGGTCAGTGATGAAACTGGTATGCTCTTGGTCAGGAACATGCATTACGATCTGGTTGTATCCTGAATATGCATCCATAAATGAAAGTAGCCCATTCCCTGTGGTCGATTCAACCAACAGATCAATCCTTGGTAATGGGAAGCTTTCCTTGGGGCAGGCCTTATTTAAGTCGAAGAAATCAATACAAGTCCTCCACTTCCCATTAGCCTTCTTCACAAGTACGGGTTCGATATCTAGTCAGGATAGGTCGAATCCCAGATAAATCCATTGGCTTGCAGCTTCCCAATTTCCTCTTTCAAGGCCGCAGACCTTTCAAGGCCAAACATTCGCCTCTTTTGCTTTATCGGAGTATACTTCAGGCTAATGCTGAGGGAATGAGTGATAATAGAGGGTGAAATCCAACACATGTCAGCATAGGTCCATGCAAACACGTCCAGGTTTGCATGGAGAAACTCAGTCAATTCCCTCGTCCGGAGGGGATCAAGATGGGACCCAATCTTCAGAACCTTGGTAGGGTCGTCTTCATCGATCGAAATTTCCATTGTAGCCTCACTCAGGGCTGGCTTTCTGCATCCCAGTTCTTCGTCCTCTCTTGGGTCGATGTCCTCGACTTCACAAATGGACGATCCGGACGGGGATGTTTTCTATAATTGCTATGCTTCGTTCCCCTCCACTGGGAGGGAGGGAGGATTCTTCAGATTCTCTGCTACTACTGCCCCGTAGCTCCTTCCATTATGCCAGGTAGCATGCTCGACCTGTTCTTGGTCTCCTCGTACCGTCCCAATCCCACCATCAGTTGGAAACTTTAGAAGTAAACACCAAGGAGCAATGCATGCCCTGAATATAGCTAGGGCTGGCTGTAACGACCTGGTTTTTAGCGATCTTGGTTATCCGATATATAACACATATCGAACATCCAAGGACCGAAAATAACCGAATAGTTAATGAAAGAAATTAGAGGGTGAGAATAGATAAGATAGAAACTTAGAATAGAAGAAGAAGAAGACAACAACATCATCAGAGTAACACGAACCTCACAACGGAACGAATAAAATATAACATAACTTTGAAATATAAATATGTACTTGAATATACATATCATTATCAAGTACAACACTTACAACACAGCAGAATAATAATAGCTATATAATCCTAAAGCCTCCTGCTCCAGCTCTTCAAGTATCAGTAAATCCCGACTACTTGACTGCTCGTACAAAATTGAGCACCCAAGAATTTAGGGAAAACAAAACAAAATAAACTCCGAGTCAGTCATGGGACTGGTGTGAGTAAAAACAGTTTAAAACAGTTTGAGCAACACAACGATATCTCATAAGACCACGCCGTATAACGGAACGGGTTTTTCCCTTATGAGAATCCAAAATAAACTTTATATCAAAACTCATTGATATTATAATAATGTCTATCAACCACAATATAATAATCATCTAGTAGAAACGCTTTCATCTCACGTTCTACATATAGAGTATACAATCAAAACCGCAAGCACGTATTAGGTAATGAATTTCCAACTATGACAAGGTATGGAACCACCTTTCGCTAGTGTATCTCTAGAAAGGAATACACTGGGTTCAACAAGAACATCTTGCAACCCGGCCACACATGACCGACCACTCATTTCGCTTGAGTGTATCGAATGTATATCACCAACGGTTGGGATCAGCAACCGTTTTCCCGAATGGGACAGCATCAACAATAGATTTTTAGAAGTAAATGAAACTCTAGATCAGGTGATTTATACACCCTAATAGGTGCGACCTACATAGCCATGCTGCCTACCCGATTTTTGTCATTTACCGGATGTGAGGCTAGAAGCTACGCTTATCCTTTACATGCCACATCTTCATTCACATAGAATGTCACATCGTCATACCCGCCAAATCACAAATTGATTTATCCAAAAATAACACGGGTATACAGCTAATGGAAACGAATTCCTCCGCCACCAAACGTGAATACGTTTGAGGAGATCAACTTACGCGATCTATTAGATATACTCTGTCAGACCTTCGTCCATACATATTGTCCTGGGACTGGACAAACCGAAGGCACTATCCAGTACATACATCTTAGGCATTGTTATCTAAGACTTATACAATAGCCCTTGCACTTTACTCCGTCTTCAATTATCTTTGACATATATAATTCACAACGCTTATGCCAATACAGAATGGTTCTTTGGAAAATAATCCAACCGGTCTCTCCATATTAACAAGGTTAAAATGGTCAAAACTTTGATAGTCTGTGATTTAACTATCAAAGAAAAACAAGTGTGCAAACAACGATATTATTTCCAAATGGAAATTATATCGATCAATCATCATTAACCATATATATCCTCATTTTCTATGTTTAGAAAATATATGTTATTAACACTGGAAAACATTTCCATGGCTTACTTACGTATCACTATTCTTCCACATCTATCAGACTCTAACTATAAACTAACAAGAGAACAACTTCCTGAGTATAAACCCCGAAGGCCGAAACCAACATCAGATCGATACTCAGGAAACCATTCAACTTATTAATCTCTAGTCAGTTTCTAATTTCTGTTTAACTCCATTACTTTAACTCTATTCGATTAACTCTATTTGATTAACTCAAATTCGAATAACTAATATCTGTTTTAACTTTATTTCGAATAACTATATTCGATTTAACTCCATTTTTTTACTAACTCACTTTGATTATCTTAACTTGCTAACTCAAATTGAATGACTTAACTTGCTAACTCAAATTTGATTAACTCGACTAACTTCACCCACTTGGTTAACTTGACTAACTAACTCAATCTACTTGGTTTGATCAACTCTTTTAACTTGGTTTGACTAACTTATTTGACAAATCTGGTTTAACTAACTCATTTGACAAATCCCTTTTAATAATCCTATTTATTCCCTAAATAAATATTCTCCTTTTAAAATTCTATTTATTTCCTAAATAAATAATCCTTCTAGATTCTTATTTATTTCTAAATAATTATCTCCTTTATAACTTCTATTTATTTCTAAATAAATAATCCTCTTATACTTCTATTTATTTCTAAATAAATATTCCATTCAATTCAATTTATTTATTAAATAAATATTCCTTTTATAAAACTTTATTCATTTTATAAATATTTTCCTTTTATCTTTATCCTGTTTATTTTCCCAAAATATTTCCTTTTTGATATTCTATTTGTCTAATAAATAAATATCCTCCTTTATAAACTCCTATTTATTTTCTAAGTAAATGTTCTCCTTTATAAAATCCTATTTATTTTCTAAGTACTTTATTTTCAAAATATTCCCTTTTATAAAATCGGTTGATTTTATAAAATTCCTTTATTTAAATATACATTGAAATATTTCTTTTCACATCCCAGGGTCACTTATGATATTTAAAATGGCAAACCACAATGATCAATATCATTTAACACACATAATCAAACAGATTATATAACACATCATATATTTCAATACATGAACAGAGTAGTATTATAAATATAAGTGCACTTTTAAGTTCAAGTCCAAGTCCATTCAAGTCCATTCCAATCCATTAACATGGATCACATATGTCACTTACTTTTAAAGTAAGAATCAAGTTAACATTTTAACATAAGTTACCAACATTCGAGCAACTTTAAGCATAGTTAAAACATGCAAAAGGGTTTATGTTTGTTGTCCTAAATAGTGAGTAAACTCACCTTAATCCTTAGCAAATCCAAGATCCAAGAATAAGAATAAAGATCCAAGAATAAGAACAAAGATCCAAGCTAGTAACCTTCTTCCTTTCCTTGCTTTCACTTGCTTTTCCTTGCTTCCTCCTCTACCACCACCATTACTCAAGAAGAAGCCATTAATATAGCTTAAGAAGAAGAAGAAGAAGAAGAAGAAGAAAAGAAATTGTGTAGAATTCCTAAGGGTATGCCTCCCTTTATATAGTCTTAGGAATGTGAATGGGAAAAGACCAAAATGCCCCTAAAACCCTAATCTTACATATGAAGTATTACTACTTTTGCTCATTTTCCTTATTTGCTCATTTTTCCTTATTTGCTCATTTTCCTTATTTGCTCATTTCTTTCAAATGAAGTATTACTATTTTTGCTCATTTTCCTTATTTGCTCATTTTTCCTTATTTGCTCATTTTCCTTATTTGCTCATTTTCCTTATTTGCTCATTTCTTTCAAATGAAGTATTACTATTTTTGCTCATTTTCCTTATTTGCTCATTTTCCTCCTTATTTGCTCATTTTCCTTATTTGCTCATTTTCCTAAATATCTTGCTTATGTCATGCATGACATCATCCAGATATTTAGTTAACCATAAATACTAAAAATATTTTTATTTGCTAATCACTTTCCTAATGATTAATTAGACATTTACTAAAATTTTCAATAACTTTTACTGAGAAAATAGCCATTTATTGATAAAACGATTTTCGCTCATTTTATCAATATTTTACCAAAAATATATTTTTGAAAGCATTTTTCCAAAATGAGTCTAGTATCATTAATTATTAATTAAATATTCCAAGTTATTTAATTAAACGACCGTTTAATCCTCTTAATCACCTTTTAAATAATTAAATAAATTAATTATTATATCGCTGAAAACGCGGGTCATTACACTGGCCGTCCCACAAATGCATTATATTGCTAGTTGATGTTCATCATGACAAATAGTAGGATTATGGATTTCCGACGGTCCCCATCTCCCAATTCTACAGGTAGCTTGACTTGACTAATTGGTTTGCTTGAAGCTCCATTGAAACCATGTATCTGTCCGGTACAGGGCTCCAAGTCCTTTAGGTCTAGCTTCATTTGGTCGTAGGCTTGTTTGAACAAAATGTTCATCGAGCTTCTGTTGTCGACCCGAGCCTTTCTGACCATGGCCAGTCCGATAATGGCTGTTATCACCAGCGGATCGACCGTCGGGGCTTCTATGCCGACCGACTCCCGATCACAGAAGACGATATCGTAGGTCATCGTTTTTCTTTGTTTGACGGGACTTGTAGCTTCAAGGGGACTTGTTTCCGAAACATCGAGGTGTTTTGCAGAGTTTACATAGCGTTCCATGGCTCTGACACTATGTCCTACCGGATGCGGCCCTCCAGCAATGGCGTTGATGACAATCCCCTTTCCTTTCTCCTGGGGTTGGACCGAGATGCAGCTTGGTTCTGTTTGGGTGCTGATGTTCCTTGCCCCCTGTCACTCAGGTTTGTTTTACACTCATCAAGCTTTCCTTCTCAAATTAGCTTCTCAACGATGTCCTTGAGATGTAGACACCCATTGGTAGTATATCCATAGATATCATGGAATAGGCAATATTTCACAGTCGTCCGCTCTTTATCTATGGATTCACGTAGGGGCGGTTTCTTATATTGAACCGTGTTGCAGGTATCGAGATAGATGTTCTCCATCGTGTCATTCAAGCTATATAGATCTCGTATACCTGGAACCGGGGTCGCTTTCAAGCGTTCCCACTCTATCCTGAGCTCCCATTGGTCTCTTTCGACCCTTCACCATTTCACTTGCCGCAGTTTCCAACATTCACTTCCACCTTTCCTGAGTTATCTCCAGACTGGTTGACCGCGACATTGTTTTGGGTCGGTAGGGTAAATGCATTTTTTGGCCCATCCTCCTCTTCTGATTGCACATCTGGTTGCCTCAGTCGGATGTGGGCCTACTAATAAAAAGCCTCGATCGTGGTTGGTGTCTTCCCAATCAAATACTTTCCGAATTAGATTCGCTTGTCGATGCCATCGACCATGGCCATCAGAACAGTCTCATGGTTGGTGTTGCTCACTTCAGTAGTAGCCCAGTTGAATCGATTAAGATAATTCATTAGGGATTTGCCTCTTCCATGGTTAACGGTTAAGAGAGCTATGACATGATTCGATTTGGTAGCGTGAAGGCGAAATTGAGTCAAAAACTTCTCACTTAAATCTTTAAAGCTTGGGACCGACCTCGCGGGAAGGTTGAAACACCCCACCTCTGTTAAGGTCACTCACAAAGGGAATGCCTTAACTTTGGTGGAGGTTTATAGGTAAAAGTCACAGATAAAACACAAGACAGACGTAAACACATATATATATATATAAGCAGCGGAAAATTAACAGACTTTCATTCATAAACACGTGTTCATACAAAACATTTTCCGTAATTGTCTCACAATAACTTCCAAAACATTACAACATCATTTATGTCTTGATTATTGAATAAAGAAGCATAAAACATAATTAAAACTGCATAAATCCCCATAGAGTGTGTCCAAAAGCCATAGCCAATGAAAGAGAGGCCAAATCATACATCTACTATCTTGAAGCTTGCAAAGAGTCTGACTAAGCTGGATTGTTTCCTCCCTGTGGACCTGGGGGGGAACGGAAGAAAATAAGATGAGAGAGAAACAGAGTCAGAGATAAAGCCTGGTAAGTCTAGTGACTCTTTAGTATGAGAATAAAAAAAAGAGCATGGCAGGAATGAACTGGAAATGGGAAAGTATCATATACTAGATAAAGTAGTTTAGAACCGAATATACTATCGCACCCCACACTATATCTCTGCACCTACTTGTGTTTATTCCGACAGGTACCTCATGCTGAGGGTGAAGTGATCCCCTTTCTAAAGATCGGCTCCTACTAGCATAAACATATGTGTCATACGACCCCCAATGATTGTAGACACCTATGCTGGTCCCACCATGGGGTGTATCAAGTCCCATGGTGGCGGCCCGACACAATTCTGGAATACATAAGTTATACTACTGATGCCCAGTGCCCTGTTTGTCTGCTCCGAAGTGTGTGCACACCTGCACTCTGTTAGAACCCACACTGTTGCACCAACCGCCGTCGCTTTTGGCCGCTTAAAATCAGCCCAGTAATAGTGCCCCACCCTGCCTAGTTTCAGGGTACCATGATACCTAATTTGGGTTACTACTGAAACGGGTCCCTCGTTACTAGGGTTTTCTAGTCAAACATGTTAATTGGTTAAGTGTCTGTATTAACCTAAACCCACCCATCAGTTTAGTTAACATGTTGAATTGGTTAAGTGTTTTAGTTAACTTAACCCTACCATCCTGACTTGTCTGTCCTTAGCCTTTTAAAGCACCGACCACTCACATTAGATAGGTATTGTTACGGTTACTGGATGTGCCGGTCGGTTATGGGTAGGTTTACACCGTAACTCAGTCTAACCTCGGGTCCTTATAGGGCTCAATGCCTTAACCTCCCACATTGGATAGGTATTGTTGTGATTACTGGACACCCGGGCGGGTCCGGGCAGGTTTACATCACAACTCAATCCAACCTCGTGTTAAGCATACTCGTATTTTCTAAATTTACATATTTGTCTTTATTACTTATTATATGTAAATTTAATGTTATGGCCCACTTTCCAAGTTTAACATTTTTGGTATAAGAATTTATACCGTTTAAGTGCCACCAATTTTGGCATGTGACAAACATGCCAATACATATAATTTTCACCAATTTATGTCAAGTTTCCTATAATTACCAATTTTTCCCAACGTTACGCCGTCTAAATATTAGGCTAACAATCTTAGCCTAATTTTCCGTTCGCATGATTTTTGACATATAAGATTAGGTTAAAAACTTAGCCTAATTTAGCGTACAAAGTTTGCATAAAGGAATCCATTGACATAAACATGTCATAGGTGTAAACTTGGCATTTTTGGCATAGTCAATATGAACATAATAGGGGTGAACTTGCAAAATAGTCATCATGAATGTCATAGGTGTGAACTTGCAACATAGACTAAACCACATACATATATGTGAATTTACAACATAGACTAGATCATCTTACATATATGTGAACTTGCAAATCAATCACAAACATATGAATAGGTGTCACATGAATTAGCATATGATTTAGACAACATAAGCCTAAACATGTTTAGATCTAGGCATAACATCGAACATCACTAGCGTATGACATGTCCATAGAGTATGTATAATTTTATCACATGTGTGTGAACTAGATCAAATCATGTTTACTACTATAACATGAAACCTGTATTAAAATGGATCTTGGCATGGATCCAATTATGAACTTGCATCTTTTGTATAAACATATGAGCGTGCATATGAACTTAATCATTTAGGCATAGAAGTTCTATTGTACAGCATATAACGTGTCATAATTACCTAAACATATAGGTGTAGATATGAACTAAATATCTTGTATGTGAATTTGAATAGATCCAACATCAACTAGATTAATCCAAAAACATTCCAATGGATCCAACATCAAGTAAATTATACCACAAACATCCCAATACCATTCACAACACAATCATTGTAACACATAGATATGAATTAACATCGTCGTTATACAATAGCACAATTCCATTTCCATTTTACATCGAATCAAATCTTAATTTTATTCCCATCAGAAAAACACTATACTTACAATAAACGACGAACTTGAATTCTGAGTTCTGAATTTGCAATGCTTTCCTTTGGGTAGATAAATGTTGTTTGAATCTTGTTTTACTTTAGTTTTTCTCGTCTCTAAGCTTTTCTATAAGTGGAGGCTCCTCTTAGTTTTCTCCCGATAGGATGGCGGCTCCGTCTCTAATTTTTATGTGAATTTAGGTTTGAGTCTTAGGTTGTATTTATAGAATTTCAGATTGATTTGAGCCGTCAGATGATCATAGATGAATCTAGTCCATTCTCTTCAAGAGGAGCCAACCAGATAGTGATAAGTCAGCCCTAGTGACACACCAGAGTTCAGAAATTCGACCAGAACTCGACCAGGCCAGTTAGGGCCTGACCAGGTCGACTAGGCAGGTCGACCCCCAGGTCGATCCCCTGGTCGACCTGGGTTCTGGGTGGGAATTTTTCCACCCAGCCTAGTTTGGGTTTGTTTTTGAATTTCGAACTGAATTTCGAACTGTTTGAATTTTAAATTGAATTCTGAAACTTCCGGAGGTCATAACTCCTTCATACGGAGTCCGATTTTCGCAAACTCGGACTCTATCTCAAGCAGAATTCCAAGACGATCGCAACGACGAAACCCGTTTCCCTTAATTATTTCATTTTGAATTAATTATACTTTAATTTTTTAATTTAATGTTTAACCAAAAATTCGGGGTGTTACATTCTCCCCCTCTTAAAAGGATTTCGTCCTTGAAATCTTTAAGTCTGGAAGAACGTACATCCTAACATCCAATTGTCCATCTACTCAACCAACAAACACAGGCGTCCATTGTCCTTAAAGACTTCTAATGCTTCATGATCATATGCATAGTGTGTGTACATGTCCTTGTCTAATGCAAAAATCAGGTGGTCTACTGATTCAGTTGACCTCCTTAATGCAAATCATGTAAGTGTCATGAATCCATTATGTATGCAATTTTTTTTCTACTCATAATTCTACATGAGTGTGCAACCATTCATAAAAATGCGCCATCCATACGACAACATATCAAGTTTCAACCACATACAAATATGAATACATATATGCATATGCAATATGAAGTGATTGAGTCGATCTAAAACCTAGGGTATGTGTGTATATGCATCAACTAGCAACCACTAGCAACCACTTGCAGCCATCATCCATAACATGTTTTAAATACATGTTTGCATCCAATAGTTTTTCTACCTAATGAATTAGGAAAAAGGACCGAGAAGATATACCTAAAAAGATAGATACAAGCATAACTTAAGGAAAAAGATAGATCAAAGATGTACCCTCAAAAAGAAAAGGGTAGGCAGCACGTATTTTGTCCTCAGTTTCCCAAGTCACGTCTTCCTCGGCGTCGCTCCATTGAACTTTAACGAGCTTGACTTCACGGTTGCGTAGCTTTTTGATTTCAGTTCACAAGATACGAGTTGGAACTTTCCTCACAGTTGCTTCTCGCTCTATTTCAACTTCCTCTAGGATGCTTGGTTCCACCACTTCCGCAGACTCACATAAACATTTCCGGAGATGAGAAACGTGAAAGACATTATGGACTCCAGCCAATCTTTCGAGCAGCTCTACTCTATAATCCATCTTCCCAATCTTCTCGATGATAGGGAATGGCCCTACAAATCTTGGTGCTAGCTTTCCTGCAGATCCAAAGCGAACGACGTTCCTTAAAGGAGATACCTTAAGGAAAACTCTGTCCCCAACCTCAAACTCAAGGTCGGTCCTTCTTTTGTCGGCGTAGGACTTCTGTCTATCTAGGGCCGTCTTCATCCTTCTTCGTATTAACTCCACTTTCTCTGAAGTCTCTCTAATCATGTCTGGCCTAAGTATAAGCTTATCTGTAGACTCCCACCAACAAGTTAGTGATCGGCACGGTCTTCCATACAAAGCTTCGAAGGGTGCCATGCCTATGGTGGCTTGGTAGCTGTTGTTGTAAGTGAATTCCACTAAAGGAAGATGATCCTCCCATGTCCCTCCAAATTCAAGAACGCAAAGTCTCAAAAGATCCTCTAAAACTCTGTTCACCCTTTCCGTCTGGCCGTCAGTTTGGGGGTGATAGGCCGTGCTCAAGCATAACTGTGTGCCTACAGCTTCTTGCAAACTCCGCCAAAACTCGCTTGTAAAGATAGGGTCTTGGTCACTAACAATATTGGAGGGTATCCCATGGAGTCGAACTATCTCTTTAAGATAAAGAGACGCTAGAGATGAGGCAGTCCTTCTACTCTTGATAGGTAAAAAGTGGGCGCTTTTTGTAAGCCTGCCCACTATTACCCAAATGCTAGTATTGCCCCTTCTTGACCTAGGCAGCCCATCAATGAAGTCCATTGAAATGTTATCCCACTTCCACTGTGGGATCTCTAGAGGATGAAGCAGTCCTCCAGGCTTCTTTTGTTCCGCCTTGACCTGTTGGCAGTCATGCAATTAGAAACGAAATCTACCACATCCTTCTTCATGCCACTCCAAAAGAAAGTTCTTTTTATATCCTTGTACATCTTATCTCCGCCAGGGTATATATTCATCTTGGAATGATGTGCTTCCTCGAGAACCTTCTTTATTAACTCCCTTGTTTGTGGGACGCATAGTCTTCCATCCCATCTCAGCCAACCTTTATCATCGATGGTGTATCTGTTGAGGTGACTAGTAATAAGCTTATCAATCACATCATCAAGCTGAGGGTCTTCTCATTGTGCAGTCCATATTGAGTCCAAAAGATTAGGGCGCACTTCAAGAGATGCTAATAGACCCGGTACAAAATCAGAGCAGGGCCTAAAGTTAAAACTGTCTATATACTCCAAGCTTTGCCTTTCTACAAAGAGAGGGCTTAGTGTCAGCTTCTTTCTACTCAAGGCGTTTGCTACTACATTGCCTTTGCCAGGAGTGTAGGAAATCTCGAAATCATACAAGGCAAGAAACTCCATCCACCTTTGCTGCCTTAAGTTAAGATCTTTCTACGAGAAAAGATACTTCAAAGATTTATGGTCAGTATATAGTTCAAACTTCTCACCTAGGAGATAATGGCACCAAGACTTAAGTGCAAAGACGATGGCGACCAACTCAAGAATGTGGGTTGGGTAGTTCTTTTCATGAACTTTCAATTGTCTTCCACCATAAGCTACTACCCTTCCTTCTTGCATTAGAACAGTTCCTAGTCCCGTTCCACATGCATCCGTGTATACTGTGAACGTCTTGCTTCCATCAGGCAAAGTTAGAATTGGGGATGTTGTAAGATCCCTTTTCAAGTGTTTGAAAGCAAACTCGCAATCCAAGTCCCAAGCGAAAGTCAAGTTCTTCTTCGTCAGCCTTGTAAGAGGAGCTGAGATTTTTGCAAAATCCCTGATGAACTTTCGGTAAAAGCCTGCTAGCCCAAGAAAACTTCGGACTTCGTTTGCGTTCCTTGGTGCCTTCCAATCTTGCACTGCAACTACTTTCGCGGGGTCCACGGCTAACCCCTCTTTGGACACTACATGCCCAAGAAACCTTACTTCTTCTCTCCAAAAGTGGCACTTGGAAAATTTGTCTTTTAGCTGATGTGCATGGAGAGTATCCATGATTTCTTTCAGATGCTGGGCATGCTCTTCCTCTTTCTTTGAGAAGATCAAAATATCGTCTATGAAGACAACCACAAACCTATTGAGGAATTCTCTGAACACCCTGCTCATTAGGTCTACGAAATAAGCGGGTGCATTTGTCAAGCCGAAAGGCATGACAAGCCACTCGAAGAAACCGTCTAGGGTTCTGAACGCCGTTTTATCAATGCTATCTTCAGCCACTCTGAGCTGATGGAACCCAGTAGCCAGATCAAGTTGGGTGAAAACCGACACACCTATAAGCTGATCAAACAAATCGTCGATTCTGGGAAGAGGGTGTCTATTCTTTTTGGTCAATTTGTTTAACTCCCTATAGTCAACGCATAGGCGAAGTGAACCATCCGCTTTGGTTGCGAACACCACTGGAGCACCCCATTCCGAAATGCTTCGTCTAATGAACCCCTTCTCGAGAAGCTCTTTAACCTGCTTACTGAGCTCTTTTCTCTCCTTTGGAGCCATGTGTCTGACAGGTAAAGCTACGGGCTTTGCATTATCAACAAGATATATGCGGAAGTCAATTTCCCGCCTCGGAGGTAATCCCTTCACCTCCTCAAAGACATACGGATATTCACGGACCACCCTAACTGACTGCAAATTCTCAACAGAAGCATCAAGCGACTCTAGATAACTAAGCATAACAGCATTCAAGGGATTACAAGAAATTTCTAGAGTGTTACCGAGCCGAGTCAAGAGCCTAACCACTCTCTTCTCACAATCAAGAATGGCACCGTTACTGGATAACCAGTTCATGCCTAAGATCAATCCATATCTCGAGAAACCCAAAACAAAGGCACTACATCTAAATTCAACACTTAGAATAGAGATTTTCAAACCCAAACAAACCATTGACAAATAAGCTGAGCCCCCAATCGGGTTTGAAACAACCAAGGGATCCTCTACCATACTAGTGTCTAGGTGCAGAGATTCTACTAAAGCAGATGAAATAAAGGAGTGTGATGTGCCAGAATCAAAGAGAGTGCGAACTGGATGATCATAAAGATAAACTACACTTTCTACAGAAATATTACTACCTCGTTCCTATGGAGGTGCCACCAGTGCGTGAACCTGACCCCCTGAAGTGGATCCAGTCCTCTGTCCCTGCCCCCGCTTCTTTGGGCAGTCCTTAACCATGTGTCCAGTCTCTCCGCAATGGAAACAACCACCATTCATCTTTGCCTTCTTCTTTCTGCAGTCTTTCACTATATGCCCAACAATGCCACAGAAATTACACCTTCTCTTTTCACGGGATTTGTTGTTCTTCCCGCCCTTCTTGAAGTCTGTTTTCTTAGCCTGTAAACCTTCTTTCTTCTCTTGAGGCACTTCCACCTTTGCCTCTTTCTTGCCTTTATCTTCCTCATGTAGCAATGCCATGTCAACCAAGCTTTCATAAGTCGCTCCCGTGGATACATAGGTCATAGCAAGGCTGTGTAGAGGCTCATTCAGACCTTTGACGAAGCAAAGAGCCTTCTTGTGTTGGATGTTTACTAAATCCAGCCCAAATCTGACCAGCTGATTAAACTGATTGACGTACTCCCTGATCGTCATACTTCCTTGTTTAAGAGTTAGGAACTTCTCCATTTGCAGGCTTCTTTCAGCTTGGAGAGGAATTTCATCTCAAACCTCATCCTGAAATCTTCCCATGTTTCCACTGGCCTCTCAGCATTGGTGATTTCCCACCAATAAGAAGCTTCATCTTTAAGCAACACACTGCTAGCTGTATCTTTTGCCTGTCGTCAACTTCGAAGATGACAAATAAATCTTTGGTCTCCTTTAGCCAGTTTCTTGCTACTACAAAGGATTCAGTTCCATAAAAGTCCTTTCCACCCATAGCGTTGAAATCTCTACATGTCTTTGCGAAAGCATTTCCATGAGGAGGAGGAGGAGGAACCGCTGTCACTACAGGAGGAATGTCTGCTGGGCCTGCGCCATTGGCCCTAGCTTCTAGGTACCTTCGGAACCACCCGGGTATCGGTACTCCTTCTGGAAGGTTAAGATCTCCAGACATGCTGAAACAAAAAGGAAACGTTCAAAACGAAGGATAAAGAGATGGTGCATATGGCTTTGGGGGATTATGCCTTTTTAAAATATCAAAACATTTTCTTGAAAATTCTTCTTTAAACTTCTCTTTTGAAAATAGTTTCAAAAACTTTTATTTGATCTGGTAAACCTATGCTCTGATACCAAATGAAACACCCCACCTCCGTTAAGGTCACTCACAATGGGAATGCCTTAACTTTGGTGGAGGTTTATAGGTAAAAGTCACAGATAAAGCACAAGGCAGATGTAAACACATATATATATAAGCAGCGGAAAATAAACAGACTTTCATTCATAAATACGTGTTCATACATAACATTTTCCGTAATTGTCTCACAATAACTTCCAAAACATTACAACATCATTTATGTCTTGATTATTGAATAAAGAAGCATAAAACATAATTAAAACTGCATAAAACCCCATAGAGTGTGTCCAAAAGCCATAGCCAATGAAAGAGAGTCCAAACCATACATCTACTATTTTGAAGCTTGCAAAGAGTCTGACTAAGCTGGATTGTTTCCTCCCTGTGGACCTGGGGGGGAACGGAAGAAAATAAGACGAGAGAGAAACAGAGTCAGACATAAAGCGTGGTAAGTCTAGTGACTCTTTAGTATGAGAATAAAAAAAAGAGCATGGCAGGAATGAACTGGAAATGGGAAAGTATCATATACTAGATAAAGTAGTTTAGAACCGAATATACTATCGCACCCCACACTATATCTCTGCACCTACTCGTATTTATTCCGACTGGCACCCTACGCTGAGGGTGAAGTGATCCCCTTTCTAAAGATCGGCTCTACTCGCATAAACATATGAGTCATACGGCCCCCAACGATTGTAGACACCTATGCTGGTCCCACCATGGGGTGTATCAAGTCCCGTGGTGGTGGCCCGACACAATTCTAGAATACATAGTTTATACTACTGATGCCCAGTGCCCTGTTTGTATGCTCTGAAGTGTGTGCACGCCCGCACTCCGTTAGAACACACACTGTTACACCAACCGCCGTCGCTTTTGGCCGCTTACAATCAGCCCAGTAATCATGCCCCATCCTACCTAGTTTCAAGGTACCATGATACCTAATTTGCGTTACTGCTGAAACGTGTCCCTCGTTACTAGGGTTTTCTAGTCAAACATGTTAAGTGGTTAAGTGTCTGTATTAACCTAACCCCACCTGTCAGTTTAGTTAATATGTTGAATTGGTTAAGTGTTTTAGTTAACTTAACCCTACCATCCTGACTTGTCTGTCCTTAGCCTTTTAAAGCACCGACCACTCACATTAGACAGGTATTGTTACGGTTACTGGATGTGCCGGTCGGTTCCGGGCAGGTTTACACCGTAACTCAGTCTAACCTCGGGTCCTTATTAGGCTCAATGCCTTAACCTTCCACATTGGATATGTATTGTTGTGATTACTAGACAGCCGGTCGGGTCCGGGCAGGTTTACATCACAACTCAATCCAACCTTGGGTTAAGCATACTCGTATTTTCTAAATTTACATATTTGTCTTTATTACTTATTATATGTAAATTTAATGTTATGGCCCACTTTCCAAGTTTAACATTTTGGTATAAGAATTTATACCATTTAAGTGCCACCAATTTTGGCGTGTGACAAACATGCCAATACATATAATTTTCACCAATTTATGTCAAGTTTCCTATAATTACCAATTTTTTCCAACGTTACCTCGTCTAAATATTAGGCTAACAATCTTAGCCTAATTTTCCGTTCGCATGATTTTTGACATATAATATTAAGCTAAAAACTTAGCCTAATTTAGCGTACAAAGTTTGCATAAAGGAATCCATTAACATAAACATGTCATAGGTGTAAACTTGGCATTTTCGACATAGTCAATATAAACATAATAGGGGTGAACTTGCAAAATAGTCATCATGAATGTCATAGGTGTGAACTTGCAACATAGACTAAACCACATACACACATGTGAATTTACAACATAGACTAGATCATCTTACATATATGTGAACTTTCAAATCAATCACAAACATATGAATAGGTGTCACATGAATTAGCATATGATTTAGACAACATAAGCCTAAACATGTTTAGATCTAGGCATAACATCGAACATCACTAGCATATGACAAGAATACGACATGTCCATAGAGTATGTATAATTTTATCACATGTGTGTGAACTAGATCAAATCATGTTTACTACTATAACATGAAACTTGTATTAAAATGGATCTTGGCATGGATCCAATTATGAACTTGCAACTTTTGTATAAACATACGAGCATGTGTATGAACTTAATAATTTAGGCATAGAAGTTCTATTGTACAACATATAACCTGTCATAATTACCTAAACATATAGGTGTAGATATAAACCAAATATCTTGTATGTGAATTTGAATAGATCCAACATCAACTAGATTAGTCCACAAACATTCTAATGGATCCAACATCAAGTAAATTATATCACAAACATCGCAATACCATTCACAACACAATCATTGTAACACAGAGATATGAATTAACATCGTCGTTATACAATAGCACAATTCCATTTCCATTTTACATCGAATCAAATCTTAATTTTATTCCCATCGGAAAAATCACTATACTTACAATAAACGACGAACTTAAATTTTGAGTTCTGAATTTGCAATGGTTTCCTTTGGGTAGATAAACGTTGTTTGAATCTTTTTTTACTTTAGTTTTGCTCGTCTCTAAGCTTTTCTACAAGTGGAGGCTCCTCTTAGTTTTCTCCCGACAGCATGGCGGCTCCGTCTCTAATTTTTACGTGAATTTAGGTTTGAGTCTTAGGTTGTATTTATAGAATTTCAGATTGATTTGAGCCGTCAGATGATCATAGATGAATCTAGACCATTCTCTTCAAGAGGAGCCAACCAGAAAGTGACAAGTCAGCCCTAGGGACACACCAAAGCTCATAAATTCGACCAGAACCCGACCAGGCCAGTCAGGGCCTGACCAGGTCGACTGGGCAGGTCGACCCCCAGGTCGACCATGTGGTCGACCTGGTTACCCAGGTCGACCCCCAGGTCGACCTGGGAGGGAATTTTCCCGCCCAGCCCAGGTTGGGTCTGTTTTTGAATTTCGAACTGAATTTTGAACTGTTTGAATTTTAAATTGAATTCTGAAACTTCCAGAGGTCATAACTCCGTCATACGGAGTCCGATTTTCGCAAAATCGGACTCTATCTCAAGCAGAATTCCGAGTCGATCGCAACGGCGAAATCCATTTCCCTTAATTCTTTCATTTAGAATTAATTATACTTTAATTTGTTAATTTAATTTTTAACCAAAAATTCAGGGTGTTACACAGGTGCATGAACCACATGAGTGCTATTCCACTCAAGAAGATGGGAAAGGCTTTGCACTTGATAGTGTCGGGGACCACCGCTACCTCCATGTGACAGGAGTACCTCATCAGATGTTGTTGTGGGTCGGAGGTTCCGTCGTACTGGCTCATCTGGGGGCATATTAAATCTCCTGGGGAACTCCGCTTATAAGATGTCATCAGTAAACGGTGAGTGGCTTCGGTCGACTCCGCAGTCTTCATTCCTGTGTCCGCGACTGTCATTCATAAACTGTCGTACCATGGCGGTCAAATTTGGTGGAATGACTGTGTCTTGGTCGATTTCCTCAACAGATCGACCTCTTTTGGCTCTTTCATCGGTTAATGCCGTCCGGGCATTCCTTCTTCCTCCCCGGGTATCTCGGTCATTCACAAGATTCCAAGGTGGATGAATAGGGGCCCGATAATCCCTGGCAATGTTCTGATGAGTAGGAGGAGATGCTTCTCGGTTTTGTGGAGCTATGGGGACCAACAGTTTCCACCTCGATTTGGTCGGCCTGGGCTTGGTCGGCCTGGGCTTGGTCGCCTACCCCAGGTTAGTCTTGACGTCTCTCGAGATGCAAATGTCAAACATTTATAGCTCTTTCTAGCGAACTTCGAGACCGACGTGGATCTCTACTTCCTCCAGATGACAAGGAGCCTTCTGACACTTGATCTAACTGTGGAGGAGGGAGCTGATGGTCCCAAACCTCTTGGGTTTGATTTCTAAACTCCTCCCATTGCCTCGCCATGCGAGTCATATCTTGCCGCATTGCAGCATTCTCTTGAGCATGGGCTTTTAAGGCATTCTTAGTTTCTTGGAGTCGATTCAACACAGCCATAAACTCATCTCGGGTGGCGAAAGCAGAAGATGGACTGAATCCGCCACGGGGGAAATGCAGGTTGATTCAAAGTTGTAATGATACAGATTTCGCTAGGACCTAATCGATCGCTAAATCGACCAAGACTGTTCGAAGCCCGGATATGTTAACTCTAGGCATACAACACATCGGAATAAATAGCCGAAGACTTTTATAAACATCATAATAATGTTACATAAGAGTACAGAATATATCAGAGTACATCGAAAAATAATTCTGCAGCGGAAGATTAATTTATAATAAATTTAATACAACACGGCGGAACCAATAAACTAACACAGCGGAACCCTATCAATGATCTGGACGCCGCTTTAAGCTTCAATCCAGAATCATGCTCAATAAATAAATATTTGCAAAAAAAACCACTCGACTGCCCATGTGGTAAAAGGGGCACCCGAGTTTGCAAGTGAAACAAACTACGAGTCGGTCATGGGACTGGTATGAGAAATCTTACTTAACTTATGTAATAATAAGGCCAATCACAGGACCACGCCACTAATGCGGAACGGGTTTACTCCATTGGATTGCCAGTGCATAAATAAAGTAAATCTTTTAAACAACGCAATGCTTTTTAGAAAAAAATGAAGCCATTATAAGACTCAAGTCCCATCACACAATGCAACGCAAACTGGAGGATAGAGTTTTACCTTATAATGGCCAAAAATGCTTGGTACAAATAAAAATGGAAATCATTTGATATTATTATTAGTGTCTAGTCAGTTTAAAACACTTTTCAACATAAATGTATCAATCCTAGACGGCATAATACTCCATCCTACTATGTCGCCATATATAGTTAAAATCAAATCCGTAATGTCGTATTAGAAATTGGGTTTCCATCATGAGTCAAGGCAAGGGATGATATCCTTACCGATTCGGATCATCTCTAACGAAATGGCCCAGGTTTCCCCGCAGTGAACCCTTGGATCCTCCAAGGCCGGTCCACACTTACGTTAGACGATTGGCAATTCCTGAACTCACGTTTCCCGGTTCTATCGGACCTCTAAAATGGTCAGTACGTCGACCAATAATATCTGAGGCCTCGCAATCCATCATCCACATAAGTAAAAATGTCTGGGCTCCATACAATGACACCACTCCTAGCTAGAAAGAAACGCATGCACTCCTTGGGTCCATTATCCCGTTTCTTACTCATACCGGGCTTTGAGGCTCGTGAATTAACGTTATACCCAAAGCTATGCTAATTAAAGTTGTTCTTTGATCATCAACCACAAGGCTCTACTTTTCAAAAAAAATCTGATCAATTGCATCTTAACATGCCACATTGACAATCCACACCATGCAACTGATGTCTATCAATATATAACCTCTAAGCTCGTACGTCTCAGAAAATGGTGTTAAGCAAGAGAATAAATTCTCCACCAGCAAACAGATATATATTTAATAGAAATCAATCAGCACAGAATAAAATCCAATGTCAGACACACGTCCATTTATAAGTCCATTCTGGGTCTGAATGAAACCGGAGACACCTTATTCCTCGTTCCGTATGTCCAATACGGAAGAGAGGTCCTCGCATATACGGATAATCAACAGGTACGTCCGGACAACTACCACTTTAACCCTTTCTTGGGAGCTAACCAATCCAGGGCATCAGTATTCATCCATTCGATGTGAAGATTGTCGGTCTTCAACCACCGTCTTCAATGTCTTCGACTTTTAGTCATCGTATAATTATTTTAAATGAGATTTAACTCGCCCTTTTCAAATAATTCTCGAATATATATAATTCAAATAATTCCTTTTCCTTAGTTAAATTCAATTCAGTTATATAAATTAATGTCAAAGAATCTAACTGTCCATATTACTTTATAAGCCAAGGGAAATTGGTTTATTTTCATTCCAAATCGTTTATAATATTTTATAACGATTTATTGTTATTTTTATTTATATAAAAATAGCCCATTTAATTCGAAGGACGTTTCAAGTCATTACGCGGCCCTGACGCTGTTTTTATTCAGATTTTAATTACACATTTCTTGAAATCCAACCGTTGGATCTTAACAAATTTAATATCGTTGGAAAGATCTTTCCAAAGCGAACCCAACGGTTCCCGTTTTGGGAAAATCCGTTGGTTGGATCTTTCGATATAATCGTTTAAAGTAACGATTCCAAAATGCGAACTACCATGGGCGATTCGTTTTATTTTAATATATATATATATATATATATATATATAGTTCGTTCGACGATTTCAAAACCATTTATTTCATTTCATGTAAATTTTGTACACTTCACATTCATATTATAAAAAGAATATTTCTAATGAACAAAAATATATTTCAACACATGGAAATTTTATGCACTTCCTATTCATGTTTAAAAATGATATTTTTAACGAACAAAAATATATTTCAACACATGGAAATTTTATGCACTTCTTATTCATGTTTAAAAATGATATTTTTAACGAACAAAAATATATTTTAACACATGGAAATTTTATGCACTTCCTATTCATGTTTAAAAATGATATTTTTAACGCACAAACATTTATTTCAACATATGACTATTTTATTCACTTCGTTAACATGTTAAAAATAACCTTTTTATCTAACAAAGCATATATTACAATGTAATTCTTTTATTCTACACTAACATGATAAAGGTGACATTTTTATCAAATAAAACATATATTAACATATGATTATTTTATTCTAAACTAAC
The DNA here is from genome assembly GCA_030737875.1 of Allium sativum. Taxonomy (NCBI): domain Eukaryota; kingdom Viridiplantae; phylum Streptophyta; class Magnoliopsida; order Asparagales; family Amaryllidaceae; genus Allium; species Allium sativum. The sequence continues at coordinate 315,598,254 of CM060913.1, forward strand.
ATGTTAAAGATAACATTTTTGTGATTCTACATACAATAAAAATGTATTTTTTATTGTTAAATTATTTTTATATCAAACATGAACAGTTTTGTGATTCTACATACAATAAAAATGTACTTTTTATTGTTAAATCATTTTTATATCAAACATGAACATTTTTGTCTTCGCTTACATGTTAAAGGTTACATTTTTAATGAACAAAATCATATTTTTAACATATAATATTTTCTCTAACATTGCTAACATGTTATAAATAATGTTTTAATGAGCAAAACATATGTAACCAATGATATATTTTTCTAACATCGCTAACATGTTATAAATAATGTTTTAATGAACAAAACATATTTAACCAATGATATTTTTTCTAACATCGCTAACATGTTATAAATAATGTTTTACTGAACAAAACATATTTAACCATTGATATTTTTTTCTAGCATCGCTAACATGTTATAAATAATGTTTTAATGAACAAAACATATTTAACCAATGGTATTTTTTTCTAACATCACTAACATGTTTTAAATAATATTTTAACAAACAAAACATATTTAACCAATGATATTTTTTTTCTAACATCGCTAACATGTTATAAATAATGTTTTAATGAACAAAACATATTTAACCAATGATATTATCTTCTAACATCGCTAAAATGTTATAAATAATGTTTTAATGAACAAAACATATTTTTAACAAATGATTTTTTTTCTAACATTGCTAACATGTCATAAATAATGTTTTAATGAACAAAACATATTTAACCAATGATATTTTTTCTAACATCGCTAACATGTTATAAATAATGTTTTAATGAACAAAACATATTTAACCAAATATATTTTTTAACTTCAATAACATGTCAAGGACTACATTTTTCTTTAGTAAAATCTTTTTAATGAATCAAACATAAAATAAAAATGTAATTTTTATTGTCCAATCATTTTTTTTCTAAAACATGAATCTTTTTAATGAAACAAACATACAATAAAAATGTAATTTTTATTGTCCAATATATTTTAAAAAAACATTAATCATTTTAATGAATCAAACATACAATAAAAATGTAGTTTTTATTGTCCAATCATTTTTTTTAAAACATGAATCTTTTTAATGAATCAGACATGCAATAAAATGTAATTTTTATTACCCAACCATTTTTTTAATACATGAAACTTTTTAATTCAACAAACATACAATAAAAATGTAATTTTTATTGTCCAATCATTTTTTTTAATACATGAATCTTTTTAATTCAATAAATGATCATTTTATATTCATTGCACAATTCAATCCAACAATTCATCGCAACCACAATAAATCAATTCCAATTTTATACAACACACATATGTATTTTATATAACGTATATATAAATTTTAACATCACAATCACAATCAATTTAATTTTAAATTCAGAAATCTCACATTGAGTTTTACTCGTTCTGAATTTATAGATAGCTCCGTTTCTGCTCTGGTCTATTTCATTGTGTAGATTTGGTCAAGGCGAATCCAACGCATCTGAAATCATTCAGTTTCGTTTCTGTTTGCAAAAGTTATCGTTGTTTAAACATTTGACTACATTGAATATTTTAATACATTATTAACTAAGACTAATAATTAATTAATTAACCTAATCCATGAATTTAGGCCGCTCATCCCCTTTCTCTTCGTTATTCTTCGAATCGCAAAAAGGAACCCATCGTTGCCTTCGAAACTTCCACCGCCGCATCACCTAGAAGTCGTCGGACCACCATCGGATTGCACCGCGTCGAAGCCCAGGGCCTCCTCCTCCATCACCTTTGAAAACGGTGCAACTCGCCCCCCCCCCCTAGAGCCCACACGACAGCCCTAAAGTCGCCCCCTTTGTGGCCTAATTCCGGTTGGTTTGAAGCTCTAATCACCATCGTAACCGTCGAAGAGGAAGAGCTCGAAGAGCTGATCATTATTACTACTGAAAGTTTATGCAATTGATGCTTGGATTAAGAGAGAAATAAGAGAGAAAAGGAGAGCGTCACGGCCATTGAAAGCTTCTAGCGGCGGCTGTTTGTTTAGAGAATTAGGGTTTCTAATTTTTGGGGAATTTATAATTGAATTATTTAATCCTTTAATTTCAAAAAGGCTCGTTAATCCATATGAACTCCTAATCAAACCCCAATGGCTGTCGCCCCTAGCTAAATACCCCATTCCGGACATAATGGACAATGTTTCGTAAGCCCATTTGATTGTTTCAATCAGTTTTTCTTTATATTAAAATATAAATCCATACATTGAATTTTAAACGTACATTTTAATTTACTGGGACCTCATACTGACTCCAAAAATTCCCGAAAAATAAATCTAGCTATGTTTTGACGGTTCAGTCCTAACAAAATTAATTTCGTCAAATTTGGAGATCGTTTGAAAAATGGCCATTTTCTGGTCGATCCAATTCAACAGAAATTACCCAATGCGTTTTAATTTACCACGCTCACATATTAGTTCCAAAAATTATGAAAATTGGAATCTAGCAATAATTTGACGTTTCGGATCCAACAAAAGTGGTTTCGTCGAAAACGGAGGTCTTTTGCAAAATGGCTATTTTTAACGGCTATATATTATATTGAAAAAATATATAATTATATATAAATTCCATAACGATTATTTTAAATTTTAAACTGGACATAACTTTTGATTTATATTATGAAATCTGAATTTTTCACATTTGTTAGAAAGATATAATTTAACAGATTCAAATATTTCTGGTTTTACTGAAATCCAATTTATTTGAATTCTGTACATTCATTTGAAATTTAAAATCGAATTTTCAAACTCCCGCGCCATTTCAAACTCCTTTTATAATTAAATCAAGTTATTACGTTCTAACTTCAATTTAAAATAAATTTTTAGTCGTTATTATTTAGAATAAATCATTTTAAATATTCAAAATCCATTAAAATAGAGCTACAAAATAAAAAAATTAAATTGGTTCAGAAGTTCCGGTTTGTTATAATCTCCCCTACTTAAAACTTTTCGTCCTCGAAAAGGAACGAGCTGAAAGTTGTTTAACTAACCAACTCAACTTTCATTCTTTTATTGATTTCAATAATTTTATTAGTTGAACTAACAATCACACAACACAATCATCAATCAATTAGTTTATTAGCTTTTCAAATATATATAAATTTTATATATTCAAAAATCATATTTTCTAAGATTGGATTATATATATAATCACAAATACGTTAATTATAAACTTGTCACTCTCAACTCATTCTAGGGCATTTCTAACCCCTTATCTAACGAGTATCTCATTCTAGGATGCTACTGATCCTATCTCTAATGAGTTTTCTTTCATAGGACATTACTAATCTTACCTCTGATGAATCTATTGTTCAGTTCTAACGACTTATACCCCCAAAGATTTGAGTTAACCAAAGCTCTGATACCAACTGTAATGATACGGATTTCACTCGGACCTAATCGATCGCTAAATCGACCAAGACCGTTCGAAGCCCGGATACGTTAACTTTGGGCATACAACATATCAGAACAAATAACAGAAGACTTTTATAAACATCATAATAATGTTACATTAGAGTACAGAATATATCAAAGTACATCAAAAAATAATTCTACAGCGGAAGATTAATTTACAATAAATTTAATACAATGCAGCAGAACCAATAAACTAACACAGTGGAACCCTATCAATGCTCTGGACGCAGCTTTAAACTTCAATCCAGAATCCTGCTCAATAAATAAATATCAGAAAAACAAACCACTCGAATGCCCGTGTGGAAATAGGGACACTGGAGTTTGCAAGTGAAATAAACTACGAGTCAGTCATGGGACTGGTATGAAAAATCTTACTTAACTTATTTAATAATAAGGCAAATCACAGGACCACGCCGCTAATGCGAAACGGGTTTACTCCATTGGATTGCCAGTGCATAAATAAAGTAAATCTTTTAAACAACATAATGCTTCTTAGAAAAGAATGAAGCCATTATAAGACTCAAGTCCCATCACACAATGCAACGCGAACCGGAAGATAGGGTTTTACCTTATAATGGCCAAAAATGCTTGATACGAATAAAAATGGAAATCATTTGATATAGTATTTTTAGTGTCTAGTCAGTTTAATACCCTTTTCAACATAAATGTATCAATCCTAGATGGAATAGTACCCCATTCTACTATGTCGCCATATATAGTTACAATCAAATCCATAATGTTGTATTGGAAATTGGGTTTCCATCATGAGTCAAGGCAAGGGATGATCTCCTTACTGATTCGGGCCATCTCCAGCAGAATGGCCTATGATTCCCCGCAGTGAACCCTTGGATCCTCCAAGGTCGGTCCACACTTACGTTAGTGGATTGGCAATTCCTGAACACACGTTTCTCGGTCCCATCGGACCTCTAAAATGGTCAGTACGTCGACCAATAATATCTGAGGCCTCGCAAATCCATCACCACATAAGTAAAAATGTATGGGCTCCATACCATGACACCACCCCTAGCTAGAAAGAAACGCATGCACTCCTTAGGTCCCTTATCCCGTTTCTGACTCATACCGGCGTGTGAGGCTCACGAATTAACATTATACACAAAGCTATGCTAATTAAAGCTGTGCTTTGATCATCAACCACAAGGCTCTGCTTTTCAACAAAAGCCTTGATGAATTGCATCTTAGCATGCCACATTGACAATCCATACCATGAGACTGATGTCTATCAATATATAACCTCTAAGCTTGTACGTCTCAGAGAAGGGTGTTAAGCAAGAGAATAAATTCTCTGCCAGCAAACAGATATATATTTAATAGAAATCAATCAGTGCAGAATATAATCCAATGTCAGACACATATCCATTTACTAGTTCATTCTGGGTCTGAAAGAAATCGGAGACATCTTATTCCTCGTTCCGTATTTCCAATACGTTAGAGAGGTCCTCGCATATCTGGATAATCAACAAGTACGTCCGGACAACTACCACTTTAACCCTTTCTTGGGAGCTAACCAATCTAGGGCATCAATAGTCATCCATTCGACGTGAAGATTGTCAGTCTTCAACCACCGTCTTCAATGTCTTCGACTTTTAGTCATCGTATAATTATCTAAAATGAGATTTAACTCGCCCTTTCAAATAATTTTCAAATATACATAATTAAAATCATTCCTTTTCTTTGGTTAAATTCAATTCAGTTCTATAGATTAATGTCAAAGAATCTAACCGTCCATATTACATTATAAGCCAAGGGAAATTGGTTTATTTTCATTCCATATCGTTTATAATATTTTACAACAATTTATCGCTATTTTTATTTATATAAAAATAGCCCATTTAATTCGAACGACGTTTCAGGTCATTACGTGGCCCTAACGTTGTTTTTATTCATATTTGAATTACACATTTTTTGAAATCTAACCGTTGGATCTTAATAAATTTAATATCGTTGGAAAGATCTTTCCAAAGCGAACCCAACGGTTCCTATTTTTGGAAAATCTGACGGTTGGATCTCTCGGTATAATCGTTTAAAGTAACGATTCCAAAATGCGAACTACCGCGTGATTCGTTTTATTTCAACTTATATATATATATATATGCATATATATATATATATAATATTCATTTGACGATTTCAAAACCATTTGTTTCATTTCATGTAAATTTTGTACACTTCATATTCATGTTATAAAAATAATATTTTTAATGAACAAAAATATATTTCAACACATGGAAATTTTATGCACTTCCTATTCATGTTTGTTGATGGGCCTTTCGGACCGCCCATCAAGGCAAGATAACGTGGTAGACCCGTACCCGAAATTCTCGAAGTAAATAAGACAGAAAAACCCATCATATTAGTTCACTTCGTCCATTAGGCGCGACCCAGAATGAACATGAGATGACTAAACCTGATCAATTATGATGTGTTCATTTAAAGCCCGAAAAGCCAGCCTAAAGAATAGCTCATTTCAGAACCCTTTCATTCAAATTGTTCAAAGCAGCCGAATCACACGCTATTTCACACTAGATATTTGGGATGGAGTACCGACTCTTCAGCGGATATTGATTCGTTCAGCCGTAGCTATTCCTCTGGATCCAATGACATGTGCTGATAACGGCCAAGTACTGTATCACCTATAAATACTTACATTTTAGTTTAGAAAAGGGGACGTAAGAAAAAAGGAGAGAATTATTGTAATCTTTTTAGTTGATCATAAATAAAGATTATAAAGTGGACGTAGGCTCATTAACGCCAAACCACTATAAATTTGTGTGTGGTTCTTTTATAATTTCGTTGCATTACTTACGATTGTTTATCTTCACTTTTTCTCTACAAAATTCTTCTTTTCAGGTGTTGAACGAGTTTTTGGTGTCAACATTTTGGTGCTTTCACTAAGAACTGACTTTCTCAGATCAATCCAGGTTTTTGCTCTACTTTTGGATCATCAAGTCCAAGACGAAAATCTCATTTTTATTGCTGCAATGATTTAGCAATAGCTGGAAAATCAGCTTGCAATACCGGAAAAAATCCGCAGATTAGAAAGTCTACGGAAGCGGCTGGCAGGACGGTCGTTCCTGAAGCTACTTCAGATCAGCCTACACTACCTCCTGAAGTGGATATAGCCCGATCTTCTGCCTTCGCCACCCGAAACGAGTTCATGGCTGTGGTAGATCGGCTTAAGGAAACCACCGATGCCCTAAGGGCCAATTCTCAAGAGAACGCCGCTATGCGTGAAGACATGACTCGCATAGCAAGGCAATGGGAGGAATTCAGAAATCAAGCTCAGGAGGCCCGGGGCCATTGACTCCCTTCTCCTCAGCTGGATCGAGTGTCAGAAAGCTCCTCTTCATCGGAGGAAGGCAGAGACCCACGTCGACCTCGACGTCCGTTAGAAAGACCTAAAAATGTCCGGCAACCACGCATAGAGGAACACCAGAATCCACTAGATGAACGCAACCAAGAGCATGTTAATCAGGTCGAGTTAGATATTGTCGATCCCATAGCCCCGCGCCATCGGGAGGCATCCCCTCCTGTAAATCGAAATACTGGTCGAAGAGATCGGGCCCCATACATCCTCCCCGGAATCTTGTGATTGACCAAGAAAACCGGAGGAGAAGAAGAAATGCCTGGACGGCATTTCCTGATGATGGAGCTAGAAGAGGTCCATCGGTTGATGAGGTCGACCCGGACACGGTCGTTCCACCAAATTTAGCCGCTATGGAACGACAAATTATGAACGATAATCGTGGGCATAGGAACGAAGATTGGGGAGTCGACCGAAGCCATACACCATTCACTGACGACATTTTGCAAGCGGAGTTTCCCAGGAGAGTTAATATGTCCCAAATGAATCAGTACGATGGAACTTCGGACCCACAGCAACACCTGATGAGATACTCTTTGCACATGGAAGTAGTAGTTGCCCTGGACACAATCAAATGCAAAGCTTTTCCAATTTTTTTAAGCGAGATAGCCTCATGTGGTTTGTCCGTTTGCCCGCAAAGTCAGTTCCTAGCTTTAAAGACCTAAGTGAAAAATTCCTGACTCAATTCCGTCTTCACACTACCAAATCAAAACATGTCATGGCTTTGTCGGCAGTTAAGCAGGGAAGAGGCGAATCCCTGAGGAATTATCACAATGAGTTCAATCGGGCGGCAACTGAAGTTAGCAACCCCAACCACGAAACCGTCTTGATGGCCATGGTCGATGGCATCGACAAGCGAACAGATTTTGAAAAATATTTGATTGGAAAGCCACCAACCACGATTGAGGCTTTCTATGAAAAGGCTTACATCCGATTGAGACAAGAAGATGCGCAGCTAGAAAAGGAAGATGGTCTGAAAGACACTTTCAATCCGTCAACTCGAAATAATATCACGGTCAAACAATCTGGGGATAACGTGGGGAAAGTCGAAGTAAATGTTGAAAACCGTGGCAAACGTAGTGGCGTGGGGTCAAGAGACAACAGCGGGATTTCGAAGCAAAGAGGAAGCTCCCAGAAGTGCCCCCGTTTCCAGGTGTTTGACACATATACTGCCTTAAATGATACATTAGAGAACATATATCTCGATACCTGCAATACAATGCAATATAAGAACCCTCCCCCACGAGAGCCTACGGAGAAGGAATGAGCGACTGGGAAGTATTGCCTATTCCACAAAATTTATGGGCATACGACCAACGAGTGCCGACATCTTAGGGACATCATTGAAAAGTTAATTCGAGAAGGGAAACTTGACAAATATAAAACAACTCCAAGGGACAGGGGGCAAGGAACTTCGATTCCCAAGCCAAATCAACCTGCACCTCGCGCTACCCCTCAAGAAAACGGGAAAGGGATTGTTATCAACTCCATTGTAGGAGGACCGTATCCGACGGGATATAGCATCAGGGCCATGGAACGATATGTTAACGCCGCGAAACACCTCGATGTTGAAGAAGTGAATCCCCATGAGGCAGCAAGTCCCATCAAACAAAGAAGGACAATGGGCGAGGATATTGTCTTCCACGGCCGCGAGCCAATTGGTATAGAGACCCCAACGGTCGATCCGTTGGTGATAACCGCTATCATTGGACTAGCTACTGTCCGAAAATTTTTGGTTGACAACGGAAGTTTGGTGAACATCCTATTCAAACAGATGTATGACCAAATGAAACTAGAAACGAAGGACTTAGAGTTGTATGAAAGTCAAATACGTGGTTTCAATGGAGCTTCCACCGAACCCATAGGCCAGTTCAGGCTATCGGTGGAATTAGGAGATGGAGATCGACGAAGAGTTAGGATTCTACCGTTTGTTGTAATGAATATCAACTCACACTATAATGCCTTCTTGGGACAACCTGCCTTGGCTGTGTTCCGAGCATGTATCGCCCCATGGTGCTTGCTTCTGAAGTTTCCCACTGACAGTGGAGTTGGAACTATACGAGGGGACCAAGTAACAGGTCGAGCATGCTATCTGGCAGAATGGAAGGAGTTGAAGAGCAGTGGTAACAAGGACCCTGAAAAATTCTCTTCCCTTGGGGAGGGGAAGGAAGCATAGCAATTACAGAAAACACCCGGACCAGGACCGTCACCCTGTGAGGTCGAAGACATCGATCCACGAGATGATGATGAGCCGGGGTGCAGAAAGGCGGCTCCGAATGAGGCCACCATAGAGGTCTCGATCGACAATAATGATCCTACCAAGGTTCTAAAGATTGGGTCTCATCTTGATCCCCTCCGAACGAGGGAACTAAGTGAATTCCTTCGGGCAAATTTGGATTTATTTTCCTAGACCCACGCTGACATGTGTGGGATATCTCCATCTATTATAACCCATTCCCTCAGCATCGACCCAAAATACACTCATGTAAAACAAAAAAGGAGAATGCTAGGCCCTGAAAGGTCAAAAGCCTTGAAGGAAGAAATCGGGAAGTTACAAGCTAATGGATTCATCTGGGATTCAACCTATCCCGACTGGATAGCTAACCCGGTACTTGTGAAGAAGGCCAGTGGGAAGTAGAGAACCTGCATTGATTTTTCCGATCTAAATAAGGTCTGCCCTAAAGACAGCTTCCCATTGCCTAGGATCGATCAGTTAGTCGATTCGACTGCCGGGCACGAGTTACTTTCGTTCATGGACGCATATTCCGGGTACAATCAGATTGCCATGCACGTCCCTAACCAAGAACATACCAGTTTCATTACTGACCTCGGATTGTACTGTTATGTAGTGATGCCTTTCGGTCTAAAGAATGCAGGGGCAACCTATCAAAAGCTAGTTAACTGGATGTTTCATGATCAAATAGGGAAGACAATGGAGGTATATGTAGATGACATGTTGGTAAAGTCAAAACAATCATCCGAGCACATGGGTGACCTGTCGAGGATGATTAGCATTCTCTGGAAATACAGTATGAAATGGAACCCATTAAAATGTTCTTTTAGAGTAGCTTCGGGTAAGTTCCTTGGCTTCATCGTGAGTTCCCACGGAATCGAGATCAACCCTAATAAAATTGCGGCCCTTAAGGGAATCCAGGAAACTCACCGGATAAGGGATGTTCAGAGTTTAGCAGGAAAGGTACCAGCAATGGGACGGTTCATTTTGAAGGCTACTGATAAATGCCTGCCCTTCTTTGAATTAATAAAAAGAGGGAAATGGAACTTTGCCTGGATGCCCGAATACGTCGAGGCTTTCCAAAATCGGGTCGACTATCTTGAAAAACCTCATATTATCTCTAAGCCTGTCGATCATGAAGACTTGTTTGTTTATTTAGCTGTATCCGCACATGCGATTAGCTCGGTCCTGGTCCGCGAAGAAGAGCGAGTACAACGTCCGGTTTATTATGTAAGTAAGAAATTAACCGGAGCTGAGCGTAATTATCCTAAGATCGAAAAACTGGCTCATAGCTTGTTAATTACGTCGAGGAAGCTTCGGCATTATTTCCAAGCTCATCCAATTAAAATATTCACTGATCAACCTCTTCGCCAAATCTTGCAATGACCAGAAGCAAGCGGGAGGCTCCTGAAATGGAACATTGAATTGAGCCAGTTCGACTTAACGTTCGTTCCTTGAAAGTCAATTCGAGGAAAGGCTTTAGCCGATTTCTTAGCAGAATTTACAACCCCGGAAGACGAATGTCAAGACGGCAACCCCGGGCCTATAAAGGTTGGTCGGGAGCCAGTCGTCTGGAAGCTTTACACGGATGGAACCTGAAATAAACAACACTCGAGAGCCGGCATAGTACTTTTGTCTCCTGAAGGGAGCTAGGTTTATTATGATTTGAGACTATAATTTTTGGCTACCAACAATGACTCCGAGTATGAAGCCCGAATTGCCGGGCTCAAACTAGCGAAAGATCTGAAAATAACGACACTCGATATCTATTGTGACTCACGACTTGTAGTATGCCAAGTTCAAAAGGAATTCATTACCCAGGGAGAACGACTGACCTCTTACCTCAAGGAGGTCGAGATATTGCTAAGGAACTTCGACCAGTATAGCATTTCTCATATTCCCCGAAAGGAGAATCAGAAAGCAGATAGGCTGGCAAAACTAGCTAGCTCAGATCACCCGAGCGAAACAGAGATAGTTCCCGTAGAAACCTTGAGAATACCAAGCATCGATCAGATGGGGGTCGACCAGACTGACGTCGAACCCGAAGAAGAATCATGGATGACTCCCATTAAAAATTTCCTTCTCCATTGGCAGCTGCCCGAAAAGAAAAATGAGAAGCAAGCCTTAGTACGGCAGGCTTCTAGGTAACTTATTCAGCAAGGCCAGCTCTACACAAGAGGTTTTTCTGTTCCGATGTTTAGCCAACGATGACATCAAGAGGATACTGCAGGAAGTACATGAGGGGGACTGCGGGGCGCACACTGAGGTGCAAACCCTGGCCCGGAAAATACTACATTATGGATATTTCTGGCCGACCGTCAACAAAGATGCTGCTAATTATTCCAAAAGATGCGATAAATGCCAGAGATTCGCGCAAATCCCACGAGCGCCACCAACAAAGATTACTCAAATGACAAGTCCTTGGTCGTTCGCTATATGGGGAATTGACATCATCGGAACCTTGCCCATTTCGAAAGGAGGTTCCAGGTACGCAATTGTAGCGGTAGATTACTTCACAAAGTGGGTGGAAGTCGAACAGATGACTACGATTACAACAAAGAAGGTCATCAACTTTATCGTCCGGAATGTTATATTCAATATGGAGTACCTCGAACCATTGTCACAGATAACGGGACTCAGTTCGACAGTCTGGAATTCCGAGATTTTAGTGAAAAATACCATATCGAGAAGAAATATACTGCAGTCACACATCCCCGATCCAATGATCAAGTTGAAGTAGTTAACAAGATCATTAAAACCATTTTGAAGAAACGGCTAGAGCACGCTAAAGGAAAATGTGTCGACGAATTGCCTTTGGCATTATGGGCGTATCGTACTACCCATAAAACCTCTACAGGACATACTCCCTTCGCTTTATCGTACGGTTCCGAGACAGTTCTCCCGATCGAGCTTGAAGTCCCGACTCATCGGACGACCTAGTATGATTCGCTAACTAATAAGGCACTTCTCCTGACATCATTGGACATGGTCGACAAAAAAGAAGAAGAGGCAAACCTTCGAGCCGCGGCCCACAGGCAATGAGTCGCTCGGTATTATGACAAAAAAGTCCGACCAAAGACTTTTGAAGTAGGAGATTTGGTTTTGAAACGAGTCTTCCCGGTCCTCGTACACATGGGCCCGAAATGGGAAGGACCCTACGTCATTCAAAGAAAGCTCGATAATGGAAGTTTCAGACTAACAACTGTGGATGGCGAACTATTCCAAAGATCATGGAGCGCAGAGCACTTGTGACCTTATCTATCTTAGGCGTTAATTTTTTAATGTTTTTTCTCTCTTTCAGCATTTAGATTATTAGTTTGTTAGTTCGTTTTTGGCATTGTAATAAGCGATCTTCATTGGTCGCGATAGCGTACTAATAAGAATCTATGTTCCTGCTCTGTCATGTTGTGATTGTAAAGAGCTAACAATTGTAATCGACTGACTGATTTTTTGACTTCTGTCTTGCTTGACTCAAGAATAAAGTTGACGCCTATCCATGCATACTGATTGACTATTAGGACTCAACTACCAACCTCATTGACTTGAGGACGAGTACAAATGACAATAGAGCGTGAATGGTGCACCTTGACAAAAGACCGCTCAAACAATAAAACTTTTCCCTTTACTGAATAAAGGATAAGTATAAAAGCCTAGAGGCGCTCCCGCTCGTCTGCATCCAACCCTTGATTAAGGATGGGTTTGCTCGAGTTCGACAGGGGAGATCGCCACTCAAACATTTACGCCGACACCGGGGGCAAAAGAAATAGTTAGCACCCCCGACAAGGGTGAAGTGCGATTCACTATTAATATTAAAAACAAAACATAAGATTCACATGACATCTTTGTTACACGCATTATCATCATAAGTAGATTTCCATTTAAAATATCCTGACATCATCACAAAATACTATTGCATGACATGTACTGTTCAGACAACGTCGTAGAGAATACAGCATCATAAAATTACAAAGAAAAGAAAGGTCCTAAAAGGGAGGTGGCATTAGCCCTTGATCTACCATTTCGGCCATCTCTTTTTGCTTGATCATCTCTTGCATCTCTTCAGTGGTCATCCTGCGTGTCGACCCTCCAAGCGTGCTACCAAAAGGACGAGGAGCTGAGGCAGAAGCTTATAGAATAATGGGGGCAGCAGGACCTGAGGCTAAAGTAAGAATGGTCGGAGGAAGGAACTGGAGAGGTTTGATGCTCATAGGATCTTCAGCAGGCTCAGGCTTCATGGCAGAAATTTCCTTGTCCTTCTGATCCTTGATCTCGGCCATGGATGGGCGATCCTCTCTTTTGGACTCCTTGACAATGTCAACGTCCCTGTCTTCAGGAGCTACCAAGCCAATCCTCTCCACTCCTGTAGTCATATTTGCTTCTTCGGTGATACCCTTTTCCTCGACAGCAGGTCCTTCATCCACCCTCTCAGCAACAAAAGAGATCCCAACCGAAGAAAAGAAATGCATGCAAATTAGGAGTAGATAAGGAACTCAAACTCAACAAAAAAGCTTACCTTCAACATTGGAACCAATTACCTGCCCTTCCGTGGCCTCGACTGAATCGGATGGAAAGGAAGAAGACGAACCCTTTCCATAACCATGTGTGCAGCAGATGCGGGAGCATAAGGCCGACTGCTACCTACTTCGGTTTCAGGAACTGGTTTTCCCTTCACCCTGCGACGTTCTGCCTCTGCTATTTTCTTTTCCTGGCTTTGCACCTCTTCCACGATGGCTCGTTCATTATCATTCAAGATGTGGGTCATCAACGACGCCTCATCCACTGGATGACCCAGTGTTGTTCTCTTCTCCTCCCATAAGACTACCTTCCATACGTCAGTTAACGACGTGGGATATCCAAGCATCCAAGATAGATCCCTGTGACGAAGGAAATTTGTGCAAAACAAAAGAATCTGACGCCCCTTTTTCAATTCAACTTTCTATCGGGCATGCTCAACCTTAATAGTCTTGATCTCAATATCGTGTTAAAGCTTTAGATTGCTAGCAGACTCGACTGCTGCAGCGACATTCTTTTCAGCCTGATTCTTGGCTAGCTCGGACGAATGGAGGGTAGCCTTTAAATTCTGAATTTCAAGATCGAGTTGATCTCTATTCCTCTTCAAAGATTCAATCTCTTCCCTCATTAAATCACATTCCCGGCCTTTCTGTTGAACCTGACTGTTCAAGTCTTCAACCTCTCTCCCATACTTTCCTCTGTCTGCTGCTGCCTATAACTCTTGATTTTTGATTTTCTTCTCCAGAAATCCAAAGGTTTTCTTACCACTGTCGATGTCTCTTTTTAAGCCATCGATTTCGGCTAGCTTTCCCTTTAACGCTCCACTCACTTGCCCGGCGTGTTCCCGCATGGCGTCATATTGAGATAGGGCGTACTCAAGGTTATTGCGCATGCGGCGACGAAAGCTATGGGTCAATGGTTGTATTTTGGGGGTTGGTTCAATTTATGAAAAAACGAGATCGGGGAAATCTCGTTCCAGTTCTCGGAATCGGTCGGCGGAAGAAGTTCATACCGCAGGACTGGAATGATGTACTGCTGTTCGAGAAAGCTCGACTCCTACTTCCTTCTTGGACTTTGGAGATTTATCTCCCTTCCTTTTCTTGGGCATACTGCCCAACACTTCCGTATCTCCTGGCACTCGACCATGTTTTCTCAAGCATCTCTTTTCCTTCCCATTTTTACCCTCGGGAAGATCACCTTTTCCTTCTTTTCTTATTTCTTCATCTTTTCCTTTCCTCTTGTCTTTCCTCGCATCCTCTGCTTCCTTCTTTCCGTTATCATTGTCTTTGTCACTGCTTTCTTTTTCGGTACGTGGCAAAATAGAATCACCCAACCCAAGGTCCATTGGGAAGGAGGCAAACAAATTTCCGTAAAACTCTTCGTCAACACCTACGAGGAAAGCAAAATGAAACAAGCAATCCTCAATTTATGCATGAAAAATTTGATGTTGTGACGTGCAATAAACCTCATAATCATGATGAGACCGTACCTCCAATACCATCCTGTCTGTCTGCGAAGGACATTCCCTCGGATTGATTGGCAAAGAATTGATTTGGATATAAGCTTTGTGGTGAGAGAATAATGTTAGGCATTTGTAGATTTTCCAATCCTGGAAGAGGGGAGGTGTCACTCCCCTCCTGTTGATCATAAGTCGAAGGAGAATCTTCCTCGACTCTCGAATCTTTCGGGTGAACCTCAGTAGGTTCTTCTTTATTTGTTTTCCCTTGCACCACCTTGGGAGCTCTCTTGGCAGGGACCTTCTCCCTCTGTCGATGTCCGACCTCATCATGAGCGACTTCTAGAAACTTAACTTTTCGAACCCGCCTTTTGCAAACAGGCTGCCTTGGACCGGGTTTTTCTTTCTTCCCAGACAAGGGATGGCTAGAAGACCTTCCGATCGAGTGCGTCGCTTGTTCATCTCCCGACTTATATGTGACTGGGGGCACCTCATCCTGAACCATTGCTGCAGGATCAGGTCCTTCTTTTACTGAGCCCCTCGTCCTACTTCGGTTGAGGAAAGCATATCGGTGCAAGTTTTCATCGGTCAGACAGTTCCAAAACGCTTGTTGCTTCTTTTTTAACTAGATCAATAGCTTATGACGTTCTTTAAAAACTTCATCCTCAGGTCTTACAGGCTCGTCCTCTATAAGAGATGATAATAATAATAAGGTAATCAGAGTGAGAGATTTTAACGGAAAAGGGGTATGTAGAGAAAAGAGAGGAACCCACCACATTTATGCCATTATCGAGCACACCCGGGCTGCTGCTTAATTCAGAACCAGTCTCGCTTGGGATTACCCGCCTTGCTTGGAACTTCCTCAATAATCTTCCATCCCCTAATAGCCTCAAAGTAGAGCAAAGAAGGGGAATGCCTCTCATTGTATCTAAAATTAAAGAGAAAGGCTATATCATCAAAGGTAGGAGGGTAACCCAGATATTTCAGATATAGATAACAGGTCGACGGCAACTTGCCATAAGCTATCGGATGAAACTGCATCGGGGCCAAATTCATCCGGTGCAAAAAATCGACAATGACAGAAGGGAAAGGGGGAATGACCCCCACATTACACATTGGAAGAGAAATTTCCATATAACCATCTGGAGGAAGATTGGGTCTAGCGGTTTCCTCAGGAACGAGGATGTCGTCAAAGGGAATGCTGTGCTTTGCTGTTAAATGTTGAAGTCGTTTAAGAGTGATGTTGGGCTTTTCTGCTTCTGGAGGGTCCCTTAAAATCTCTACGCCTAGGAGCAGATCAGGTGCCAGAGGAATGAGCATTGCTTCGGTTAGCTCGACTTCTATGGGAGGAACAGGCAACGGATCCATCGACCGACTTCGAGGATCATTAACAAAAGTGGGTTTTGACTGACTCGAGGACTCTGAAGAACTGTCCACTCTAATAGAAAAAGGTATCTCTCCACCAAATTCTTGCTGATGGCTGTCACGCGTTCTGACCATTGGCGTACAAAGAACTTATGGCATTAAAAAAAGTAGGAAAGAAACACAGAAGAAGATAAAGAATCAGAACTTTTTACGAGCATGGCCCCAATAAAAGATGGATTACCAATAGTATAATCTAAGCTATACGGAAATTGATATCGCTTCCATCGCCCCTTTGAGCGTTGTCACGTGCCTTAGGGTTCAAAGACACTCTAATTCATAGAATGCTTGGGGAAGGCGGGATCTTTTTGTAATGTCATCAAAATTAGGGATTCGGTATCAACGGGTCTTACCCAAAGGGTGGTAGTTTCACCTTGGGGAACCGTACCGCCGCTGACTCCGGCGGTCTGACGCGGAAGACCTCCGTTGTTTGGGTCAACTTAAACCCTGGATTATGGTGAGAAAAAGAAAGACCCCATGCAAGAAGGGTGTTTTGACATGGGGAACGATACATACTTGAAAAAGATGATCTTAGGAGAAGATGATAATCACCGATCGTCTCTCTTTTGGAACAGTGATAAAAAGTAAAAAGAGAAGGGTAAAAGGAATTTTACTTTTATAATGAAAAAGAAGAGTGGCTATTCAAATTCGGCTAATATGATTGGACCAAGTGGACGTGTGAAGAAGTCAGAGAGCTAAAGACCAGCTGGTGAGATGGGAAGATAGGGAGGCGTCATCATTGTCTGAACTCGTTCATAATTTTGAAGCGATTGATGGGATTCAACGCAGCTTGCGATGTATATTAAATGAAAGTCAAAGTAACTGGTGGGACAAGCGATGTGTAGAATTTGATTTAAGATATAAGACAACAAAGTACGCTTCTCATTAAGCGAATCGTACTTTGGGGGGCAAAGTCTTGTGGGGGGCAAACATGTATATTAAATGATTTTGTTAACACACACAAACATTCATTTTAACATATGACTATTCTATTCACTTCGTTAACATGTTAAAAATAACCTTTTTATCTAATGAAACATATATTAACAGGTAATTCTTTTATTCCAAACTAACATGATAAATGTGACATTTTTATCAAACAAAACATATATTAACATATGATTATTTTATTCTAAACTAACATGTTAATGATAACATTTTTGTGATTCTACATATAATGAAAATGTACTTTTTATTGTTAAATCATTTTTATATCAAACATGAACAATTTTGTGATTCTACATATAATGAAAATGTACTTTTTATTGTTAAATCATTTTTATATCAAACATGAACATTTTTGCCTTCGCTTACATGTTAAATGTTGTAATTTTAATGAAAAAAAATCATATTTCTAACATATGATATTTTCTCTAACATCGCTAACACGTTACAAATAATGTTTTAATGAGCAAAACATATTTAACCAATGATATTTTTTCTAACATCGCTAACATGTTATAAACAATGTTTTAACGAACAAAACATATTTAACCAATGATATTTTTTCTAACATTATTAACATGTTATAAATAATGTTTAAATGAACCAAACATATTTAACCAATGATATTTTTTTCTAACATCGCTAACATGTTACAAACAATGTTTTAATGAACAAAACATATTTAACCAATGATATTTTTTTCTAACATAGCTAACATGTTATAAATAATATTGTAATGAACAAAACATATTTAACCAAAGATATTTTTTCTAACATCGCTAACATGTTATAAATAATGTTTTAATGAACAAAACATATTTAACCAATTATGTTTTTTTTCTAACGTCGCTAACATGTTATAAATAATGATTTAATGAACAAAACATATTTTTAACAAATAATATTTTTTTCTAACATCGCTAACATGTTATAAATAATGTTTTAATGAACAAAACATATTTAACCAATGATATTTTTTCTAACATCACTAATATGTTATAAAAAATGTTTTAATGAATAAAACATATTTAACCAATGATATTTTTTAACTTCAATAACATGTCAAGGATTACATTTTTCTTTAGCAAAATCTCTTTAATGAATCAAACATACAATAAAAATGTAATTTTTATTGTCCAATCATTTTTTTTTAAAACATGAATCTTTTTAATGAATCAAACATACAATAAAAATGTAATTTTTATTGTCCAATCATTTTTTTAAAAACATGAATCTTTTAATGAATCAAACATACAATAAAAATGTAAGTTTTATTGTCCAATCATTTTTTTTAAAGCAAGAATCCTTTTAATGAATCAAACATACAATAAAAATGTAATTTTTATTGTCCAATCAATTTTTTAAAAAAAACATGAATCTTTTTAATGAATCAAACGTACAACAAAAATGTAATTTTTATTGTCTAATTTTTTTTTTTTTTGAAATATGAATCTTTTTAATGAATCAAACATACAATAAAAATGTAATTTTTATTGCCCAATAATATTTTTAACACATGTATCTTTTTAATTCAACAAATGATCATTTTATTTTCATTGCACAATTCAATCCAACAATTCATCGCAACCACAATCAACCAATCCGAATCTTATACAACACATATATGTATTCTATATAATGTATATATAAATCATAACATCATAATCAATTTAATTTTAAATTTAAAAATCTCACATTGGGTTTTACTCCTTCTGAATTTGTAGCTAGCTCCATTTCTACTCTGGTCTGGTTCATTGTGTAGATCCGGTCAAGGCGAATCCAACGCATCTAAAATTATTCAGTTTCGTTTCTGTTTGCAAAAGTTATCGTTGTTTAAACATTTGATTACATTGAATATTTTAATACATCATTAACTAAAATTAATAATTAATTAATTAACCTAATCCATGAATTTAGGCCGCTCATCCCCTTTCTCTTCGTTATTCTTGGAATCGCAAAAAGGAACCCATCGTTGTCTTCGAAACTTCTACCACCGCATCACCTAGAAGCCGCGGACCACCATCGGATTGCACCGCGTCGAAGCACAGAAACTCCTCCTCCATCGCCTTGAACACGGGTCAACTCGCACCCCCTAGAGCCCACACGACTGGCCTAAAGTCGCCCCCTTTGTGTACTAATTTCGGTTGATTTGAAGCTCCAATCACCATCATAACATTGAAGAGGAAGAGCTCGAAGAGTTGATCATTATTACTACTGGAAGTTTATGGAATTGATGCTTGGATTAAGAGAGAAATGAGAGAGAAAAGGAGAGCGTCACAACCATTGAAAGCTTCTGGCGGCAGCTGTTTGTTTAGAGAATTAGGATTTCCAATTATTGGGGAATTTATAATTGAATTATTTAATCCTTTAATTTCAAAAAGGTCCGTTAATCCATATGAACTCCTAATCAAACCCAACGACTGTTGCCCCTAGCTAAATACCCCATTTTGGACACAATGGACTATATTTCGTAAGCCCATTTGATTGTTTTAATCAGTTTTTCTTTAAATTAAAATATAAATCCATATATTGAATTTTAAACGTACATTTTAATTTACTGGGGCCACAGACTGACTTCAAAATTTCCCAAAAAATAAATCTAGCTATGTTTTGACAATACGGTCCTAACAAAATTAATTCCATCAAATTTGGAGATCATTTGAAAAATGGCCATTTTTTGGTCGATCCAATTCAACAGAAATTGCCAAATGCGTTTTAATTTACTACGCTCACATATTAATTCCAAAAATTATGAAAATTGGAATATGGCAATAATTTGACATTCTGGATCCAACAAAAGTGGTTTCGTCGAAATGGAGGTCGTTTGCAAAATGGCTATTTTTAAAGGTTATATATTATGTTGAAAATATATATAATTATATATAAATTCCATAGCAATTATTTTAAATTTTAAACTGGACATAACTTTCAAATTATATTGTAAAATCTGAATTTTTCACATTCGTTAGAAAGATATAATTAAATTGATTCAAATACTTCTAGTTTTACTGAGATCTGATTTATTTTGAATTCTGTACGTTCATTTGAAATTTAAAATCGAATTTTCAAACTACCGCGCCATTTCAAACTCCTTTAATAATCAAATTAAATTATTACGTTCTAACTTTAATTTAAAATAAATTTTTAGTCGTTATTATTTAAAATAAATCATTTTAAATATTCAAAATCCATTAAAATAGCTAAAATAAAAATTTTAAATTGGTTCAGAATTTCCGGGTTGTTACAAAAGTAGTTTCAGGGGTGGTTTATCCGCCGGCCGCTTCCGCAAATGTTCCTGCCTGCGGTTGCTTTCCAGCATTGCAAGCAGTTTTTCCAGCCATAATTCAGTAATACAAGGGCGAAGGTAAGATTTTCGTCTCGAACTTGGTGATCCGAAAATAGAGAAAAAATCCGTACTAGGCTGAGAATATCAGTTCTCAGTGAAAGCACCAAAGTGTTGACACCAAAAATTGGTACCACACCCAAAGAAAGGGTTATGTAGAGAATAAATGAAGATTAATAATTGTGAAAATTTAAAAAATAGAGGAAATCACAAACGATTTTATAGTGGTTCGGCTTTAATGAGCCTGCGTCCACTTTATAATCTCTTATATATATGATTTCAATTATCAGACATAATAGTTACAATGGCGGTAAAATAAGAGATCAATAAAAAATGCTCAAAGCCTAGAGCTTTTAAATTTCTTCGAAAAAAGGGTCCCTCTTCCTGAATTTAGAAAGGGTATTTATAGGTGATACAGTACATGGGCCGGTTTAAACACGTGTCGTGAGATCCAAGAGAGTAGTGGATGCTGAATGAGTCGGTATCTCCTAAGGAATTGATATTCCTTGAATTATCGACATGAAGTGGCACCTAATCCGTCTTATTCAGATGATCTAGAAGGGTAAAATCAGGGATGAGCTATTCTATAGGCGAGTTCTTCGGCTCACATTAGATGCAACGCGGCTGATCATGCTTGGTCATATCAAGCTTCTCTTGGACCGCGCCTAGTGATATAAACAATTTTAAATGTTGGGCCTCATCGGTTGGCCCACTTCGAGCATTCAGGGTATGGGTTTGCAGCATCGTTGAGCCTTGATGGGCTATCCGAAAGGCCCATCAACAATAAGTTTTTTTTTGAATTATAATTAAATTCACTATTTCTTACAATTAAACTAATTACCTAATCTTCCTTTTCACTTTACGGAAACAAAAACCAAGTTCACCCTACTCCTCTCCATTCTATCTTCAACTCCCACACTAGGACCATCATCTCACACGCCTCACACATGTCGCGACCTAGAACTATTGCTACAGTGAAGACAACGACAACTTCACTCCTCAAATTCTACCAACAACTCACCACAGGAGTTATAAGGCCTTCAGAACTCAAAACTATGCTCCAAAATCACCGTAGCTTCACCGTGAAACTACAACAAATCCAACGCTGACTTGTAACTGAGAAAAATCGATCAACCCGGATCACTGCCAACCTAACATTCACAACATAATCATCGCCCATTTCCCAAAACATCATCACCTTTACTGACATTTAAAACTCGCGGAGGAGGAGTCTAAGGGAGGCCAAGCGATGGGTTTGGAGGCTCGCGGGTTATGGACTAGGAAGGTGGGCTTCAGGGGAGGCACGTTCGAGCATTGAACTTCAGGGATTCGCGATGGTGGCGGCTGGCTACAAGTTGATGCGAGATGGAGAAGGGGTTTAAAATTTTGGGAAGGAAGGGAAAACATGGCCATTTGTCTAAAGCTTAGATTTTTATTTCTGAGGAACGTAAATGGCAAAAAGAAACAAGGGGGTGGTTGCGTTCATTTATAAACAAGGGAAGGGAACAAAACATACACACGCCATTAAATCACTGAGTGCTTTGTATGGAAGGAAGGGAATAGTTTGTACGAGAATTAAAGGTTTAGAATAGCTATTTTTAGAATATAGGGAGGCTGCAGCTTTTATTAATTAGATTTGATTACTTAGGATTTTATTTAAATTTTATTATATTATAATATTCCTGTGAAACTTAAGCCCAAAGTAACACGTTAAAACGACCACATACGAGCTCCAATCGCAATGAAATTTGTAATCTTGCAATAACTTAATATTTCAAACACGGTGGAATTGGTTTCGTCGAACTCTGAGATCATTTGTGAAACTTTCTTTTAATTTCTCAATGTAAATCGATACGTATTTAAATTTGTGCACGATCATAAAATAACTCCAATTGACTTGAAATTTGAAATAACTATTACATATTTTATAAAATTAGTTTCGATAAAATCCAAGGTCGTTTGAAAATTAGTTCTTTTCACATATCAAATTCAATGGAGAAATATAATTTAAATTCAAAATAAATAACTCCTCGATAATAAATTATTATTATTATCCTTTATATTCAAATAGAATTTATATTGATCATTTAAATCGTTTCAATTCAGGTTTAATTTCGAATTCGATTATAGTTCGTTTTCGTATTATGATAATTCAATATATTCGAAATTAAATCGTATTCGATTATTATATCATTAAACTCCATATCAAAATCAATTTATATTATCAACTCAACATTTAAAACAATATTAAATGTTTAAAATTAATCGACCAAAAATCCGGGTCGTTACATGAAATTTTGGCAAACGGTAGAATTTGAAAATGAAATTTGCACCTTGCATTTGTGATGGAATTATGATCAACTTTCATGTTTGGAGATTTACGAAAAGAGTGTGCAGGAGAAGTTACGAACTAAAAATGATGCGCCGTAAATGATCTAACCATCATTGAACATAGCTCGACCAGAGCAATTGACCACGCGGTTGACATGTGTGTCGACCTCGGGATCTACCATTTGGGTCGAACTATGCCCAGTGACGGTTAGGTTTTGATGTTTTAAAACTATTTTTTACAAACAAGATTTTAGGGTTTTCAATTTAATGGTTTAGAATCTTTCTAATACTATAAATAAAATCCTAGACCTCCATTTCCTTCTCTTTCATCTCTTCGAAAATTCTTTTCTTTTCTTTTATCCCACCTCTTCCAAAAATCTTAAATCTAGATTATCAAAATTCCATTGGGATGAGAGAATGAGGATTCAAATATGGAAGAAAGGATGGGCTTTTATGTTAGTTTCTTCATAGGTAATTTTTTTAGGTTTTTATTTCAAATTTTTTTCACAATTCCAAATCATTCTTAAGATTTGCAATTCTAGTATGTATATTTTCACTTAATATACATATTATTTAGATCTGCTGAATATGGAACAAAACATAAAAATTACAGTTCAGATCTGTAATTTGTGAAGCTTTTAAAGTTAAGCAGGAAATTTATATTTTGTTTATGATATACAATCTTTTTATTAGTATAGTTTCAATTTCTATGCCTAAATCTAAATAATTGAAATTGTAGGTTTTGCGTTAGAAAATAATAGAAGTTGCATACATATTTATCTTTAAGATTTAATTATTGTTTACATCTAAATCTGGTAAATCAGTCTCTAAATATATTAGATATGATTACTTGTAATTTTTGTTTCAGACATGTAAATTGGATGTAAAATTAAGATGTTTGACTATTCGTCCTTTTTAATTGGATTTATCTATATTTTAATTTAGAATCCTTCTACATTGATCGAAATACTAGGTCAGAGAAGAAAATGGAAATTTTTGGATCATATTCAGGAATTCAGTTGAGGCCCTCGTTGTTTAACTAAGCATTTACAGTTTTTGATGTAAAATATTTCGGATAAAATAGATTATTCCTTTAATTTATGATGAATGTTTTTGAGTTTTGTAAATTAGCTCATTTCTTCCCTTTTTCTGGATCAACCGACCGTTAGGGTGGTTTGCCCTACTGTTAGATGAAATGAATTTTGTTTGAAGCCAAAATAATCCTCCGCATTATTTTACTTGGTTTTGCAACTTCTTTTCTTCCCTTTTCTCCTCAATCCGTGTTCTTATCTAATTGTTTCTTCTATAATTATCTCACCCCTATTTTTTTTTTCTATCTTGACTCTCTAAATACATACTCTACCTCAATCTCCTCTCCAATCGTACATTTCCAAATCAGTCGTTGCTCTACCTCGAGGCTAGCAAGTTGCACCTCCGTAGTTCACCGTGAAAAGATCGCCTCTTTTTTTGAAATCATTTTGTCTCGGATCTCGCATTTATAGGTAGTAGAGGTTATAAATATTTTCATTATATTCAGTTTTAGTTAGGTTTTTAGAGTCTAGCACCAAGGTATTTTGTTTTTTATCTATTCTGATTTGAAATCAAAGATTGAGTTAATGGATTTATTTGTTTGCATAACTAATAGAGTTAATGGAGAAAGGAATAGAGTTAATGGCTTAGGGTATTGCAAATTTGTTCTATAAGCTGGATCTGCAATGAATGCTAATTTTTGTATAATTGCTTATTTAACATGAGATACACAATACGATAATCCTTTGTTCTTAAGAAATTTGATGCTTGTCAAATGAATCAATTGCATTGTCAAGTATAGATCAAAAAATACCAATAAGTGTTAAAGGTGCAAAAAAATTATTTTGATGTTAGACAACATGATTATTAATGATATTAGGTTGAATTGATTCCCATTAAATTACTGTAGTAACAATACTGATGAAATAATGCAGTAGAAAATAAGTGAATATTTTGTGGCTAATATTAAATTCCTGTCATTACGTTTACCAAATCAGAATATATCTTTTCGTAATGACTACTCTGCTTCAGTGAATAAAGTGCAACTATTCTTCTAAAAGTAATATCATTGTAGAACAATGTACATATAGAAAACCGATAAGTGTTTTTAGCTAAATAAATTTTCAAACAAATCAAATGAGACCATTTATATTGTACAATTGTTGTGCTATCCTTGGTAGCATATTCTTTAATATGTAGTTCAATACTAGAGCAAAGAATGGCATCCATTTGTTGTACAAAAGCTTTGAATGTTTCGATTTTAAAGGAGCTTATTCTTTCTATTTTCACTATATAACGATTCTTAAAGTATTTACTTTGGTGAACAAATAATTATTGTTAAAAATAAAATTAGTACTAGTTATTGGTTAATATTCCTAAAGAATTTATTTTGTGTGAACTAGTAGATATTATAGTAATTTATTGTTATTTTTCAAAAAAATGAATAAACAAGCAAATACCAATATACAACATATCTCCTTTCGGTTATCTTACTTGTTGCCTTTTTTCACTTATCAACATTGAGTTCATTATATTGATGTAAAACTTTTAATATATAATACCACGCAGGTTAGTCATTCTTTACTTCAATAGATCGTGATTTTTCATCATCCACATGCCAAATTGGTTCGCTTACTTCTATACCAGAAAATAAAATATCGCTTAACTGTTTACCTACCAATCCTTTTAATTTCTCTTCGGATTTTGCGTTGGTTAATTCTTCTAACTTACTCAACTCATCGCTAACTATCCTTTCATACTGGTACTTCTCATTTTCATTTATCAGCTCGGGTAAAGTATTTGCATTACTTTGAACATTAGAAATTGGATGGGAAGAGTTGCTGGTATTACCCATTCCTCTTCAAAGAGATACGTATTTGAGTAGAATTTCTTTATAGTTGTTCAAAGATTTTAAATGTCATCAATTCCTAGATCACCAGTCTGCATGTATAAAAATGGATAGTCTACATGTGCTAAGCTGATCGTCTTTGATAAGTTCAGAGGCTTCATGCTTTTCCAAATCTGGAACAGAAGGCATTTTTGTAGTTGTTTAATCTCTGGTTAGAGATGTTTTAGTTTTTGTTGCCTCTGCATTTTGGTCCAAAGATCGGGTTAAATCATTGTAACAACCCGAATTCCAACATAACAAACTTTTTTCAAAATTCTAATCTATCCAAACTCATGTTGGTTTGCTCTGGTATCCTGCAGAAAAAGCAGAGACATAAAATAGGTTAGATCTCAGAAAATATCTTACAGCGGAATGGATATAATATGATATACTCAAAGTATAGCCTTACCGTATTAATAATACTGCCTAACCAGTATCCAAAGCTATCGTGTCCCTGCCACAAATCTAACCTGCGAGTATGTTATGAGAAGGGGGTCAGAACACAAGTTCTGGTGACTGGATTTAAATTATACACTTTGGATAATCCTACATATAACGTTCAATCGCATTTTCTTATTTATTAAGTTACTTGGGTTAACATCACTCAAGGATTACACAAACGTCATACCCATTTACTTCCCAGTTGGTTAACCTAATACAGTATATATGTAGCTACCCCGCAATATTGAGGTACACCCAATGGTACCTCACTCGCACGGTCTCACCGTAATGCCATACAAATGAAGCAGTCCCTCATTCTACGCCGAAGTGACATACAGATATCTGCATAACAATGTTACGTTCCGCATATATCTATCATTACTACGCTACATAAGCGTACAGACTGCCACTATCGATCGAATCAGATTTCATACCAGAGTAATGCCCTCAAGTCTACGATACACCACCTAGAGCCGACATGCATGTATCTAGACTATCCCACGTACATATCATCAATCGTATTCGATGCCTTAACCGCACATAATGTGCACCGAATTCTAGGGCAGGGCTATACAAGAAACACAGAACTCGGTCAGGATCTTTTCCACATCTATACAGGCCCACCTATAAGTGCCTCAAAATACAGATATTCCCAGGGTCTGTTTTCATGGTGGCTATGGCCCCACCTTGGCCCCTCTCTCAACTAATAAAGACTATAAGAGCTAAGCGACTTGCCCCTAACAAACAATCTAAACATCCAGTCGGCGTCTCCCCTCAACCACCGTACCTCGATAATGAAAGGTGAATGGTCTATTGGGTTTAGCTCTAGTCTTTTCGCATCCCACTGGTTGCCGATGACGGGTACTCGACGATCTACTATCTCTGTTGGTTGTGACTCTGCCTCCCCGTTGAGGCGATCTCCGAATCACCCTAGTGTCACCTCGTTACAACATTCGGACTGCAAATCTACTTTTGCAGTCAAGGCCCACCCACCTAGTAGTGACACGCAGACCCAACCTCTGCAAGCACAGCCTAAACATCTGCCACCGCACATAGGACTACCAGGAGCACCTTACGTATCTCAGGAAGCCACGTGCTTCCCCTTCCATTCCTTCGGAGCCGTCAAAATAATTGGATGAACGTGCTCTCCCCTCGTGCCTCATGACACCACGTTGATCTACCCCATTGGGTTATTAAACCTCAAACGTACGGACTGGTCCAACGCATCATTTTAATTTGTCATTAGACCCTATGTCTAAACATTCTTTTAC
Source organism: Allium sativum (assembly GCA_030737875.1). Lineage (NCBI taxonomy): Eukaryota > Viridiplantae > Streptophyta > Magnoliopsida > Asparagales > Amaryllidaceae > Allium > Allium sativum. The sequence goes on from CM060913.1 coordinate 315,625,984, forward strand.
ACGCTTGCTTTACCTCACCATGTTTCCATTTAACTTGGTTATCCCCGTTCACATTGAATTCTTATTCAAGTTACCAAGTTTCTCTTGCTTATTAAGTTCAGTCATATAACTTAACCCTTTTAAGTTAATTAAGAAGCCCACAACATGTTATTCTCTAGATTGTGATCCAAGGTCTGTAATCCACAATCTCTTTATATTCTTGTTTGAATTCATCGTTACAATAACATGTTCTACTTAATATGTAATTAAGTATATCTCAGTTCACATGTTTTCTTTTTAACATGTCAGTCATTATTTATGATTAAATATAACTTATTTCATTTCATAAATTTTCCTCATTCTTTCTCATTTAATCATAATTCCATTTTGTACCGTCACTACAACTTATTAACTTAGTTCTCTTAACTAAGGTCCACTAATAAGCTTCTCTTCCCATAAATATAACTTATGTTGTCCTCATCCGTAGATTTCAGATTCTTATTCTTGTAAATAACTTAATTTACAATTAAGTGTAACTTATCCCCTTACATAAGTTATTCTATTCCCTTTATCGTTTATTATAACCTAAGCTATAATTTCCACTTGTCCCTAGGACAAGCCTAAACATGTTATTCTTATCAGTAGATTTCATTACTTAATTTATAATTAAGTACAACTTCTTACATTTCATAAACTTCCCCCTTATCTCTACTTATTACAAATAATTGGTTTCAGTTTTCCCTATTCACTGATTAATTAATTTAAAATTAAGTGCCACTTATCTCATTTCACCAGTTATCTCATGTCCTTATTAGTTTATTATAAATTAAGCTATAATCTTCACTTGTCCCTAGGACAAGTCTACCTATTATACAGTATTCTTATTAATGTAATTTATTTATAATAGGTTATTATCATTCATTGTCCATTCCCTTTCCTTTACTGTTGTAATTATCTTTCATTAAATTATATTTACTTCCATTAATTACAATTAATGATGTCTATCAGTCCTGCCATTTACATATATTTATATGTATGTTTATGTTCTAGACCTCTCACATTAAGCCTACACTTGTGGATGTTGGATTTGTCGGGCGGTTCCGGGCAGTATTCTTCCACAAGTTGACTTAATCTCGTGTCTTAGCACCGTTATATGTTTTATTTATGCACTTAGACCCCTCACATTAGATTTACCACTTATGGATGCTGGATATGCCTGGCGGTTCCAAGCAGGCTTCTACCACAAGTGTAATCTAACCTCGTGTCTAAGCACGGTTACAGTATTTACTGTAAATCTTCTATATAATCTAGGCATATCTTTTCAAATTTCCACTGTAATTTTTATTTTACATGTCATCATATTATGCCTATTTTATGTCATACATTCTTTCTAACATATAATCAATTCTATTTCATCATGTAATCAATTAATCAGATAATTGCTCAAATTTAACAATAACATGTGATTGCCAAATCATGTAATTTTTCTCAATTTCTACTTTTAATGGTCCAGCAATATAAATGTCAGAAGTTAACATGGAATTAAAACAACAGTAATTGCTACGCATATTTTGGCAAATTTTCCAACATATTAATATCTTAGCATATTAATATTCCAACATGTCATATTCGTCACTTTAATCCTTTTTAACATATGTTTAAACATTTCAACATATCATATTTAAACATGTCATAATAACATTTCAATACTTTTAATTATTCTAGCCAATTCACATTGTACAATAACGGGGAACGTTAAACGATAATATATCATTATCGAAAATGATATAACTTAAATCCACTCACCTCATATGCTTTCCAATTCCTGGATCTGGTCCGGATTTATCATTCCATGGTTTTTCCCCTAATTGGATTTAGAACCTAGCAACCATGGATTCATAATTTTTACTAAAGGAAAGAAAGAAAAAGGAGAAAGAGAATTGAAAATAGACCAGATCTAGGAATTACCTCACCTCAATAAGAGATCTGAACACCCATTTACAAACATACATTCCTTTCCTTTAGATCTGGATTCAGAATTTTTCCTAAACTAATTATCTAAATTTTCTGAATAGATTTGAGGAGGGAGAGGAATGGCAGAGCTTCTGCGTTGTCTCATAAATATGAGGCTTAGGGTAGGCTCTATAGGCTTATTTATAGGTGTTCAGCAACGTATTTGGTAAAAGAAATAGCCCACGTGCGCGTAGAAATAATCTGCCCAGATCTGCCATAGGGGGTCGACCCATGGGTCGACACCCCCTTATGGGATCGACCTGGGGGTCGACACCTCCTTGATGGGATCGACACCCCTGACCGGGAATTTTCCCGCTCCCCTTTTCTGCGTGAATTTGAACTGTTTTGAATTTCTGGACTTATTTTACTCATTTATACTCTTCTTATGCATATACAAACTTCAAACCTTAATAACTTCTTCATACGTTGTTTGTTTTACGCAAACCAGGTGTCTATTTTGACCAGAATTCTGAGACGAACGCAATGGCGTAGTCCGTTTCACTTAATTCTGAATATTTAATTAAGTTATTCTAATTTTATTATCATGAGTTAAAAATGCGGGGTGTTACATTCTCCCAACCTTAGGAAATTTCTTCCCCAAAATTTGATAAGGGTAAAAATCAATTAACCCCTTGCATAATATACATCCATCATGTGTGCATCCAATTCTTGCAAACATTGTGCACTTGTGCAAAGTGAAATACAACATAATAGTGCATGTATGCCTAAGCGGTACCTCCTACGTATATGCAAAATTTTCAAAAATCCTTTTAAAATATGATGCTCACATCCTAAATATACTGGCAATTCTACATGAATGCAATATTTTGAAAATCAAAATGCTTTTTCATCCAAAATTCCCTACACTCTTACTAAGTAAGAGCGTAGTTCATCCAATTGTGGCATCCATAATCCTATCAACCAACTTTATTTTTGAATTTCAGAAAAATCTAATTTTCTAAATTCGATTTCTTATGTTACAAAAAGGTGGAAAACGGAAAACTTCACATCTTCTGTTTTTTTTTGTACCCTTTTCCAACCGTACTTGGATTTTATGTAGCTATTTATAAAGATTTCCTATTTTCCTATCCAAGAACAGCCCACATAAGAAAATTCTCTGTTAAAGGTTTTCTTTTTCATCTTATCTTGGAAATTTTTATTCATATCCATCTTTTGTCATAATTTATCATGTTTTTGCTTTACTGAATTTGTTGTTTCCTTTTTAGTTGTACCATTTCTCTTTTCTTAGCTTATTTAATTATCAGATCTAGGCTTAGTTTTCAAATAAGCCTTCTAGTCTTTCAACTAAAACAGGAAAACAGACACTCTATACAGCTACTACTAAGGGCCAAGAATCTCGGGACTATGTCCCCTTCGGACAGAAAAGTACAAACCATGGGATCCACGACAGGCTTAGGTGTTACTCTAACTACCCAACAAGAACAAAATAACGGAATGATCCCAATAGAAATGTAGTAACGGGTTTTACCCCTAACATGAAAATTAGCAACCGGATCTAAATACTTACTTGCCCTTTACTATCTAGTAGTCACCACTAATTCTAGTTGTGTACCAATAGTCATTTCAAGCAACACCCTAGGCTTTTCAATGCTTACGCATTCTATGGGAATTTACCATTTTTTTCCAAGATAATTCTCGCTATTTACTTCATAGCCTCAAAAGTTTTCCCATCTTCTCTAGGCACTAATCTTTTCCTACTCCATACTTTTAAAACATGGTTTGGCCTTTTAATTTAAATATTCCTCCAAAAATCAGAAGTGTCAAAATTCTATTTTCCTCATGAAAACATACTTTTGCCAAACCATAAAGCAAGTCATCTTATAAAAATGTAAATCATTTTTTTTCAAATCACAAAAACTGGAGTAGATACTAACAACTATTTTCTCAATCAGGTTTATGACTTGTTCTTGCCTATAAGGTCGGTTCAGTCTCTTACTACAAGGTGCAACCATTTACTCCATTCTTATTCTCTACAACTTATTTTCTCCACCCAAAAAATTATCTCTTTTAAACTATTTATCAAAAATGACTGTAAAAAGAATTCAAAACTTTCTTTATTAAAACTTCTTGTATGAAATATAACCAAAAAAACTAGTGAGCTATACATGCTCTATAATATGCACCTTTTATTGAGAGAATTTTACTTTAGACAAAGTTTTCGCAAGAAATCGCTATTTACAAAATATACCCCATTTTACTTTAAAACCTCAATATGTATACTTTACATATTTAAAACTATAACTTCTAAGATTAAAACTTGAAAACACCATAAACCATTTTCTCAAAAAAAATACAATTTCAAGTTCTTAAAAGTTAACAATGGGGTTAGACTCAAAGCGGGTTTCCAATTTTCTAGGCTTTCCTAGATACTTCCCAAGGTCAATTCTCTCAACTATATATATTCCTAATCCATTTTTCTCTTTTTAACCTTTTCCAATTTATAAGGTTTACTGCCAAACCCATTAACCCAAAATACTAATCATATGAGATCCACCTTCCTTCCATACAAAGTACATTGTACACTTTCCACCCAAATTACTTAAGGGTCTCAGATTTCCATATTCATTTCTTTAGTGTACAAAACAAACATCCCATTTCTTACCATATTATACCCTTTCTATTTAGTGGGTTCCTCTATGGATCTACGTATATATATATAATATTTATATTTTAAAATACAAATACATTCACTCACTATCTATACAGGAATCCTAAGCCAAGCTCTGATACCAGATGTAACAACCCAAATTCCGACAGACTGAATTTTTTCAAAATTCTAATCTATCGAAACTCGTGCTGATTTGCTCTGGTATCCTGCAGAAAAGACAGAGACACATAGGTCAGAGCTCAGAAAATATCTCACAGCGGAATGGATAAAATATAATATACTCAAAGTATAACCTTATCGTATTAATAATACTGCCTAACCAGTATCCAAAACTATCATGTCTCTGCCACAAATCTAACCTACGAGTATGTTATGAGGAGGGGGTAAGAACACAAGTTCTGGTGACTGGGTTGAAATTATAACTTTAGATAATCCTACATATAACGTTCAATCACATTTTCGTATTTATTAGGTTACTTTGGTTAACAGCACTCAAGGCTTACACACATGTCATACCCATTTACTTCCCAGTGGATTAACCTAATACAGCATATTTGTAGCTACCCCTCAATATTGAGGTACACCCCATGGTACCCCACTCGCACGGTCTCCACCGTAATGCCACAGAAAGAAGAAGTCCCTAATCCTACGCCAAAGTGACGTACGATATCTATATAACAATGTTACGTTCCATATATATCTATCATTACTACGCTACGTAAGCGTACGGATTTCCACCGTCGATCGAATCAGATTTCATACCAGAGTAATGCCCTCAAGTCTACGATACACCACCCAAAGCCGACATTCATGTATCTAGACTGTCCTATGTACATATCGTCAATCGTATTCGATGCCTTAACCGCACATCATGTGCACCGAATTCCGTGGCAGGGCTATACAAGAAACACAAAACTCGGTCGGGAGCTTTTCCATATTTGTACAGTGTAATGACCCAGAAAATCTGAACCAATTAAAAAATTTTAAATTGGCAATTTTAGTGGATTTTAAATATTTTAAATAATAACGATGAAAAATAAGTTTGAATCGACATTTGGAAACGAATATAATTAATTCTAATTATAAACAAGGCCTGAAATGGCGCGGTAGTTTCAAAATTTGAATTCAAATTTTGACTGACTGTACCGAGTGCAAAACAAAACGGATTTTAGTGAAACCAAAAATATTTAAATCTGTTTATGATTATCTTTCTAACGAATCTGAAAAATCGAAGTTTCATAGCGGGAATCAAAAGTAATGGCCAAATGAATTTTCAGGAAGGTCGCTATAGAGAATATATCGCCCTTGAAAATAGACATTTTGCATACGACCTCAGAATTTGACGAAACCACTTTTGTTGGATCTGGGATGTCAAATTATTGCTAGGTTTCAAATTTCATAATTTTTGAAGCTAGTATGTGAGCGTGGCAAAGGAAAATGTGTTTTGGTCAATTACAGTTAAATCGGGTCAACCGGAAAAGGGCCATTTTTCAAATGGTCTCATAATTTGACGTAACTAGTTTTGTTGGGACCATATCATCAAAACATAGCTAGATTTATTTTTCTGGAATTTTTGGGATCAGTAAGTGGCCCCGGCAAATTGAAATGTACGTTCAAATTAAATATTGATTTTTTTATATTTTAATTTGAAGGAAAACTGATTGAAACATTCGAATGAGACTTCGAAACATATCCCATTGTGTTTGGAATGGGGGTATTTAGCTAGGGACGACAGTCATTGGGTTTGGATTGGAGTTAGTGTGAGGTAAGGGGTAATTTTGGATTTTTAAAAATTAATAAATATAAAAAAATTCATTGGCCCACCTCACAATCCTCTCTCTCCTCGAATCTGAGAAAACCCGATAACCCCCTCGCGATATACGGCGGTAGCAGCTCCTCCCTTCTCTCCTCTTTTTCTCTCCAATCACTCAATATAATCAAGTGCTTCTTTGGGGGATTTTGAAGAGCTTCGAACCCTCTTTAAATCCATACAAGGTTTGGATTTTTTCGTGTAGTGTGTGAAGAGTTACGAGCCCGGGAAGTTCACCGTTTCCTCCCTCCGCCGCGACTGCCATCCTCGATCGAAGTGGGCCCCCTACCATCGTTGGGCGCGCCTTTCCACGCTCCAGACCGTGGCACAACCCGATCGTCAATCCGCTGCACCATTGGATCGAAAAGTGAAAACCTAGTTTTGAAGATCGAGCTGAGGTAACGGCCTATTTTAAATAAACTATATTATAGCAGTTTAAAGCGCTACCGTTTTTTATTTCACTGTAAAAATCATATCTTTTTTGTTTGTTGACGAAATTCAGTGAAACAAGAGACAGTGGACTCGTGTGGACGTCTTCTACATTCTAGAAGAGACCGCATATTTTTCTGAGACTTCTGCTATTTTTGGTGGAGTGGAACCCAATGTGAGATTTCTAAATTATAAACGATATGGAAAACGACGATGTATAAATTATATAGTCGATATATGAGTTATATAAGCATTGTACACCTCTTGTATTAGTGTTGTATAAGTTGTATGTTCGATATATAAGTTATATATGCGTTGTAAAAATTATATATGTGTTGAAATAGAAGTGAAATGCTTATATATATATGCCCCTCGTCCACAAACCATGGACGATATTTATTGGTTGTGATTGATGTGAAAATTGGTTAATAGCGAATGGTTGATTAAAATTGTTTGTGGTTGAAATTGATTGATAGTGGATGAAAAATACTCGTTTGTGGTTGAGAATTATTTGGTTGAAACCACATAGGAATAGTTTGTGGAAATGAAAAATATATACATGCCGCCTGCGCGCGAACTAGATGCATGAAATCCTCATTGTCAAAAGCTGCGAGGCTTTAAGGTAGAGCGAGGAGCCATACTAGGGACGGCCCCGGTTTTAACTACCCTGCCGTTATGCTGCCAAAATTTTCTGAAATATTCATGTGTTAGAATTATTTTCATTTGTTGAAATTATTTTTATATGTTGAAACCGTTCATGTGTTGAATAGAAATTCATTCGTTGAATAAAATTCATGTGTTGAATGGTATTCGTGTTTTAAAATAAATTGTTTTATAATAAAAAAATCCTATTTTTATCATCTATATGAACTATATAAAATAATAGTGTTTTGAAATAAACTGTTTTGCAATAAAAATCACATTTTTACTATATATATACAAACTATAGAAAACATTCATGTGTTGAATAGAAATTCATTCGTTGAATAAAATTCATGTGTTGAATGGTATTCGTGTTTTAAAATAAATTGTTTTATAATAAAAATCCTATTTTTATCATCTATATGAACTATATAAAATATTATTGTTTTGAAATAAACTGTTTTGCAATAAAAATCACATTTTTACTATATATATATATACAAACTATAGAAAACATTCATGTGTTGAATAGAAATTCATTCGTTGAATAGAAATTCATGTGTTGAATGGTATTCGTGTTTTAAAATAAATTGTTATATAATAAAAATCCTATTTTTATCATCTATATGAAGAAATAAATTGTTTTACATTAAAAATCACATTTTTATTATATACATGAATTGTTAAAAATAGCGAAGTGTTGAAATAGAAGTCAGTTGGATAAAAATATCATTTTTATCATAGATATGAAAAGAATATGGTTTTGAAATCGAAGAATCGATTATATTTATATATATATAAATATAAATATAATTAAAATATATCGAATAACGAAGCTGCAGTTCATGTATTGAAACTGTGATTTCAAACGATTAGTACGGGAGATCCGACCATCGGATTTTCCTGAAACCGAAACCGTTGGGTTCGCTTTGGAAATATCTTTCTAACGACACCAACTTTGTAAAGATCCAACGGTTGGATTGTCTGGAATGTTTAATTCAAATCTGAAGAAAAACAGTGCCAGAATCAATTATATTTATATGTATATAAATATAATTAAATTAAATCGAATAACGACGCTGCAGTTCGTATTTTGAAATCGAAACTTCAAACGATTGTACCGGGAGATCCGACCATCGAATTTTCCCAAAACTGGAACCTTGGATTCATTTTGAAAAGATCTTTCTAATGATGTAAATTTGGTGATGATCCAATGGTTAGATTTTCAGATATGTGTAAATCAAATTTGAAGAAAAACAGCGCCACGGCCGCGTTATGGCCTGAAGCGTCGTTTGAATAAATTGGCTATTTTAAATAAATAAAAATAGCGATAAATCGTTATAAAATATTATAAATGATATGGAATGTGAAATTTAGGAACTAACTGAAGGTTGGCTAAGTCGAATGGTTTCCTGGGTTTTGATCTGATGTTGGTTTCGGCCTTCGGGGTTAATATTTGGGAAATCGTTCTCTTACTGATTTACGGTTAGTGACTAATGAATTAAAATGATGCGTATGTTGTGTTTGTGTAGCACTTGTTTATTATATACGTGAGTTGCTTAGAAAGACCGGGTTTATCCCATTCTGAATAACTAAATCGACGATAAGAAATCGAAGATGAAGACGGTGGTTGAAGACCGGAACTCTTCACCTCGTTTGGATGATAACTGATGTCCTAATTGGGAGGCATCCCGAAATATGGATAATGAGTGGTGATCGTCCAGACGTACGTGGAGATCGATGAGTTTGCGAGGTATATAGTGCCTCCGGTTCGTTCAGACCCAGAACGGACTTGTAAATGGATTGTGTGTCTGACATTGGAATTTATTCAGTGTGATTGATGGCCATCAGTTGCATGGTGTGAATTACCTGTGTGGCATGCTAAGATGCAGTGATCAGGGCTTCTGTTGAAAAGCAAAGTCTTGTGGTTGATGATCAAAGCACCGCCTGTGTGGCGTAGCTTTGTGTATAACATTAATTCGCGAACCTCACACCCCGTTATGAACCAGAAACGGGAGAGGACATCAGGGAGGGTATGCGTTTCCTTCTAGCTAGAGGTGGTGTCGGTTCTTGAACTGGCTGACATTTATATTATTTTCACCTATGTGGTTGTTGCTGTTGCGAGGCGCCTCGGTTATAATCGGTCGATCCAGGACCGATGGAGTCATTCGTTGGCTCACTTACGCCCCATAGGGCGGGGAAACGCAGTGTTCAGGCATTTTAATCCACATCGGTGGACCGGCCCTGACGGTCCAAGGGTCGATGCGTTTTGATCCCGAGACACGGGCTAGAGCGTCTCGAAGTCGGTAAGGACTATCTTTTGCCTTGGTTCATGACGGAAATCCAATTTCCAAATACGTGACTGTGCGGTTTTGATTGTATACCTATATATGGCGACATAGTGGTATGGGGCATTAATGCCGTCTATGATTGATATTTATGATTGTTTTATAAAATTAAAAACTAACTGGAAACGAGCTAAGATGAGTGGTTTCCTGGGTTTTGATCTGATGTTGGTTTCGGCCTTCGGGGTTAATACCAATGGAATCGTTCTCTTACTATTTTACAGTTGGAGTCTGATTAAGAATTCTTTTGTTTTATTCGTATCAAGCATATTTTGGCCATTATAAGGTAAAACTCTATCCTCCGGTTTGCGTTGCATTGTGTGATGGGAAATGAGTCTTATAATGGCTTCATTTTTATAAAAAGCATTGCGATGTTTAAAAGATTTAATTGTTTTAAAGCACTGGCAATCCAATGGAGTAAACCCATTCCGCGAAAGTGGCGTGGTCCTGAGATTAGCCATATTACAAATGTGTTAAGTAGATTTCTCATACCAGTTCCATGACTGACTCGTAGTTTGTTTCACTTGCAAACTCGGGTGCCCCTTTTTCTACACGAGCAGTCTTGTATTCAGGTTTCAGCAGGTTTTTCTGGATAGCTGGAGCTGAAGATGGATTCTATTATTTATCTCTTTTTATGCTGTTCAGCTCATATTGTACATATTATGTTAGTTTTTCCACTGTAGACATTTATGTATAGCTGAACTATATTTGTACTAAGTATGATCCTGTACACTGTATAACTCTGATGTTTATATTTATCCAGTGTATTATTTGTTGATTATCTGGTGTATTTATTTATTTCTGTCCTGCTACTATCTGTTTATGTGTTACATTCCAAAGATTACCCTTAACACCGTGTTACGGGGTTTTGGGGTCGTCACATACAGACCCGCCTTTAAGAGCCTCAAAATACATATATTCCTAGGGTCTGTTTTCATGGTGGTTATGGCCCCACCTCGGCCCCTCCCTCAACTAATAAAGACTACAAGAGCTAAGCAACTTGCCCCTAATAAACAATCTAAACATCCAGTTGGCATCTCGCCTTAGACACCATACCTCGATAGTGAAAGGTGAACGATCTATTGGGTTTAGCTCTAGTCTTTTCGCATCCCACTGGTTGCCGATGACGGGTACCGGACGATCTACTATCTTTGTTGGTCCTGACCTCTGCCTCCCCATTGAGGCGATGGCCGAATCACCCGAGTGTCACCTCGTTGCAACATTCTGACTGCAAATCTACTTTTGCAGTCAAGGCCCACCCACCTAGTCGTTACGCGCAGACCCAGCCTCTACGAGCACTGCCTAAACATCTGCCACCGCACAGAGGATTACCACGAGCACCTTACATATCTCAGGAAGCCGCGTACTTCCCCTTCCAGTCCTTCGGAGCCGACAAAATAATCAGATGAATGTGCGCTCCCCTCGTGTCTCATGACACCATGATAATCTACCACGTTGGGTTATTCACCCTCAAATGTACGGACTGGTCCAAGCACCTCATTTTAATGTGTCATTAGACCCTATGTCTAAAAATTCTTTTACGCACTTGCTTTACCTCAGCATATTTCCATTTAACTTGGTTTCCCCATTCACATTGACTTCTTATTCAAGTTACCAAGTTTCTCTTGCTTACTAATTTCAGTCGCATAACTTAACCCTTTTAAGTTTATTAATAAGCCCACAACATGTTATTCTCTAGATTGTGATCCAAGGTCTGTAATCCACAATCCCTTTATATTCTTGTTTGATTTCATCGTTACAATAACATGTTCTACTTAATATGTAATTAAGTATATCTCAGTTCACATGTTTTCTTTTTAACATGTCAGTCATTATTTATGATTAAATATAACTTATTTCATAAGTTTTCCTCATTCTTTCTCATTTAATCATAATTCCATTTTACACTGTCACTACAACTTATCGTTGTTTACTTATTAACTTAGTTTTCTTAACTAAGGTCCATTAATAAGCATCCTTTCCCATAAATATAACTTACATTGTCCCCATCCTTAAATTTTAGATTCTTGTTCTTGTAAATAACTTAATTTACAATTAAGTACAACTTACCCCCTTACATAAGTTATTATATTCCCTTTATTGTTTATTATAACCTAAGTTATAATTTCCACTTGTTCCTAGGACAAGCCTAAACATGTTATTCTTATCATCAGATTTTATACTTCCAAGTTTACCGATTACTTAATTTATAATTAAGTACAACTTCTTACATTTCATAAACTTTCCCCCTTTTCTCTACTTATTACAAACAACTGGTTTTAGTTTTCCCTATTCACTGATTACTTATTTAAAATTAAGTGCCACTTATCTCATTTCACTAGTTATCTCATGTCCTTACTAGTTTATTATAACCTAAGTTGTAATCTTCACTTGTCCCTAGGACAAGTCTACCTATCATACAACATTCTTATTGATGTAATTTATTTATAATAGGTTATTATCATTCTCCGTTCATTCCCTTTCCTTTACTATTGTAATTATCTTTCATTCAATTCCATTTATTTCCATTTATTACAACTAATGATATTTATCAGTCCTTCCATCTACATATATATATATATATATATATATATGTATGTTTATGTTCTAGAACTCTCACATTAAGCCTAAACTTGTGGATGCTGGATTTGCTGCGTGGTTCCGGGCAGACTTCTTCCACAAGTTGACTTAACCTCGTGTCTTAGCATCGTTACATGTTTTATTTATGCACTTAGACCCCTCACGTTAAATTTACCACTTGTGGATGCTGGATATGTCGGGCGGTTCCAGTCAGACTTCTACCACAAGTGTAATCTAACCTCGTGTCTAAGCACAATTACAGTTTCTTATTTGCTGTAAATCTTATATATAATCTAGGTATATCTTTTCAAATTTCCATTGTAATTTTTATTTAACATATCATCATATTATGCCTATTTTATGTCATACGTTCTTTCTAACATATAATCAATTCTATTTCATCATGTAATCAATAAATAAGATAATTGTTCAAAATTAACAATAACATGTGATTGCCAAATCATGTAATTTTTCTCAATTTCTACCGTTAATGGTCCAGGTACATAAATGTCACAAGTTAACATGGAATTGAAACAACAGTAATTGCTATGCATATTTTGGCAAATTTTCCAACATATTAATATCTTAGCATATTAATATCCAACATGTCATATTCGTCACTTTAATCCTTTTTAACAATGTTTAAACATTTCAACATATCATATTTAAACATATCATAATACCATTTCAATACTTTTAATTATGGGTGCGTTTTTTACAGGTCCCTATTAAGTTTCAAAATAGAAAAAAAACCCGGTGATAAAAACAATATAAAATACATCCCTATTTTTGAAATTCGGCTGAAAACATTCCAGTTCTACCCTTTTGCAATTACAAAACTTTCCAACTCATCATTTAATCATTCAAACCGCACCTTTAATCTCGCTCAAAACCGTATTTCCATGATTTTGCAAAACAATCAATCAAAAAATCGCTGTTTGACTGATCAAAAAATCTATAAAAAAAACGTAATGACGAATCAAAAGCCGATGGTCATAGTTTTAATGAAGATCATGCAAATATTCAAAATAATTGCACATTTATATGCAACAATGATCAGTAGTAGTTTCCTAAAAAGAATATTTACAGATTAATTGTTTGCAGTTACTACTTGTTTCTTACAGTATAGACATGCCAAAATATTTAGTACAAATGAGGCAAATGAATGTTCAAAAAAACTGCATACATTTATTCAGATATAACAAATATTTGCATACATTTCAGCTTGAAAAAAAACTGGTAATTAAAACCAAATTTACAACAAAATACTGAACTGATTGTATTACATCACAAAAATGTTTACAACAAATGGTAAAAGTCAACAATAAAACCAAGTGTCTTTTGAAGAACAAGTTCTTTTGTTATGGCCCAGCTTACTCCAGAAACCACTTCTATTACTCCTAATGTGCGATTCCATTCCCAAGCTTCAACAACATTAATACACCAATAATCGGAGGAACACTGTTATACAAAGAAGAAAAACAAAATTAGTAAGCCTAATGTGCGATAATCAAATTACATAAACATCTGCAGATTAATATAAATACATGCGTACGTACAGTTCAGCAAAATAACAATAATATATGCATATTTATATGCAAGGATTCTAAATATATGCATACAAATATGCATATATTTTAAATATATGTTTTCTGTGTGTTTGGGAAAAAGTTGCATGCAGATATGCATATATTTAGAATATACACATATTTGTAGGCAATTTTTTAACAGAAATGTTGAAAAGAGATAATAAAGATATATGCATATTTGTATGCATATATCTATAATATATGCATACATGTACTCAACTTTTCTGAGCACATGCAAACCCAAATGTTCTAACAATAGTTTCATACTTGAATTTGTCGATAAACATGCAATTTTTTAAATAAATGATCGATCAAATTAGATTAATATTAATATATGCGTACAATTCAGCAAAATAACAGCAATATCTGCATATTTATATGCAAGTATTCTAAATATATGCATACAAATATGCATATATTTTAAATATATGTTTTTCTGCGTGTCTGGTAAAAAGTTGCATACATATATGCATATATTTAGAATAGATGCATATTTGTAGGCAATTTTTTAACGGAAATGTTGAAAACAGATAATAAAGATATACGCATATTTGTATGCATATATCTATAATATATGCATAACTGGACTCAACTTTTCTCAGCACATGCAAATATAAATGTTCCAGCAATAGTTTCATACTTGAATTTGTCGATAAACATGCAATTTTTTAAATAAATGATCGATCAAATTAGATTAATATTAATATATGCGTACAATTCAGCAAAATAACATTAATATCTGCATATTTATATGCAAGGATTCTAAATATATGCATACAAATATGCATATATTTTAAATATATGTTTTTTTGCGTGTCTGGTAAAAAGTTGCATACAGATATGCATATATTTAGAATAGATGCATATTTGTAGGCAATTTTTTAACAAAAATGTTGAAAACAGATAATAAAGATATATGCATATTTGTATACATATATGTATAATATATGCATACTTATACTCAACTTTTCTGAGCACATGCAAACCCAAATGCTCTAACAATAGTTTCATACTTGAATTTGTCGAGAAACATGCAATTTTTTAAATGAATAATCGATCAAATTAGATTACTATAAATATATGCGTACAATTCAACAAGATAACTCAAATATCTGCATATTTATATGCGAACGATTCAGCAAAATAACAATACTGTTCTAACAATAAGATTTTCTTCGGGTCTGGAAAAAAGTTGCATACACATATGCATATATTTGAAATAGATGCATATGTGTACGCAAATTTTTAACAGAAATGTTGAAAACATATAGTAAGTTATGAAATTAATTAAACAGAAGGACAAAAATTAAAAATCGACATCAAGAGGATCAAAATTTAAACAAACCTGAAATCCATATTCTCAACAAACCACAAAACCACACAGTTTCATCCCCTTCCAAAACTCAAAGCCACAAGGAGCCGTCCATCACAGTTCCCTCTGCCAGGCCCCTTTCTGACCAAGCCAAGTCCACTGTTCTTCCATCAGAAGATCCGCAAAATCAACTCAACTCCAAATTCCAAACAGCAAAAACACCTGAAATCCAATTCGATTCAACTCCAAAACCAAAATCACTGTTTCTAAAAATCCGTATTAATATTAGTTTCATACCTGTTCTCAATTTCTGGAAATACGCTTCGGAAATCGAAAAAATCAAAGAAAAAAATATCGCAACTTGTTTGATTGTAGAGGGAATTCTTTTTTGATACTTTGGATTTGTTGATTGAAGTAGAAATGGAAGAAGTTTCAAGCCGCCATTAACAAGGAAGAAATTTGAAGATGACGGCGCCGCCATGACAGACAACAATATGATGTGTGAAAAAAAATGAAACCCTAATACGTGTTTACGCGGAGACTAATTACATCATCAATTAGTGAAAAGGGCATTTCTGGTATAAAAAAAATCACTGTTTGAAAATAGGGATGAATTTTATATGTTTCAAAAGGGGAGGATGTGAGCCTAATTAAGTTTAGTTTTAAGGATGTGAGCCTAATTTTCACTTTAATTATTCCAGAAAATTCACATTGTACAATAGCGGGGAATGTTAAATGATAATATATCATTATCGAAAATGATATAACATAAATCCACTCACCTCATATGCTTTCCAAATCCTGGATATGGTCCAGATCTATCATTCCACGGTTTTTCCCCTAATTAGATTCAGAACCTAGCAACCATGGATTCATAATTTTTACTAAAAGAAAGAAAAAGGAGAAAGAGAAGAGAATTGAAAATAGACCAGATCTGGGAATTACCTCACTTCGATGAGAGATCTGAACACCCAGTTACAAACATACGTTCCTTTCCTTTAGATCTGGATTCAGAATTTTTCCTAAACTAATAATCAAAATTTTCTGAATAGATTTGAGGAGGGAGAGGAATGGTAGAGCTTCTACGTTGTCTCAGAAATATGACACTTAGGGTAGGCTCTACAAACAGGAGTTTTGCAATGCATTTGGTAAAAGAAATAGTCCATGTTCACGTAGAAATAATCTTCCCAGATCTGTCGTATGGGGGTCGACCCCCCCTTTGTGCGGTTGAGCCATGGGTCGACAGCCCCTTGATGGGGTCGACACCCCTGGCGGGAATTTTCCCGCACCCCTTTTCCACGTGAATTTGAACCGTTTTGAATTTCTGAACTTATTTTATTCATATATACTCTTTTATGCATATACAAACTTCAAACCTTAATAACTTCTTCATATGGTGTCCGTTTTACGCAAGCCAGTGTCTATTTTGACCAGAATTCCGAGATGAACACATTGGCGTAGTCCGTTTCACTTAATTATGAATATTTAATTATGTTATTCTTATTCTATTATCTTGAGTTAAAAATGTGGTGTGTTACAATCATCCCTTTGAGCATCTGGACTAGTTGATAATCCTAATTGGAGTGCTCAAGTAGATTCTATCTTACTTTGGTACTCATCCTCATCCATTGAAATAGACTAGGGATTGATATTTGAAATAAAGGATTCGAATGAGAGAATATTTGTAAAGAAATATGTTGCTTTTAAAACAAAATGAGATAACATTGATGTCTTTATATGTACTGTAGATTTGAATGCAGTTGAGGAGGGTTTTCCTTTATTGTAACAAAAAATGAGAACATAAAGGAATTCATTGTTATGTAAAAAGGTTGCACAGATGCGAAAAACAATTAACATGATCTAGACTTACCAATTGAACATCAATGAATCCAACATCAATTATTCTATTATTTTAAATAAATAGTAATAACTATAAAGAAGAAAAGAGACACCCAATATTTATAATGGTTCCACAGTCATCAAGAAGATTGCAATTCCCCACCCCGAGACCCACCCTAATAAAGAGTATTACCGAGTAATATTGTCTACTAGAGCGGAGAGTAGGGCTTGTTTGGAGCGATCATTTGTAATCTTGTATTAAATAAGTCTTAAGTACGTCGATGGAGTGCTTCCCCTTTTTCCCTTTATGTAGTTCTACATACTTAACACTTAATATAAAATTATAGTTGTTACAGGACCGGTTCAGAAAAAGACATTAATCATCAGATATATCACACTCCACAGAAAAGTATTACAGTCACATATATATACACACACACACAAACACACGTTAGGTACAATACATAATACTGCATATAGTTACATCCTGATAACTTATATAGTAAAAGATGTTTAATCACATATATAAGAGACCGATCAAAACTAGCAAGTCGAACAATATAAAGAAGGACATCCAAGGATGAAGCTAATAGCTAAAAGCCACCTTCGTCCTTACCTGCAAAATCTCGATCTGACCCGAGCATTAACACACAAGGGCCAGACTAGTTGAAATATCAGTAGAATGATAATAAAGCAATACATTAATTAATCTTGGGGTGAAAATCTTTCAAGAGGTGCTACGACGTGAAATACTTCACGTGGTAAAGCTATAAACAACACAGGTCACGCATCAAACACTAAGATTTAGGCACAAACCACACAAATGGCTTAATCCGTACAATGGAATAGAACGATAAGGATCGCCAAAGTACACCACACCAAGAACACCACTATTAACACCATATGGACATCTTGAACCGATAAAGGTTCTAAAGTAATGAGATGGTAACACCTAATAACTCACCACGATTCACCCACCAGCGAAACGTATAAATCCAAGTTTATACTAGTAAGGTGAGATCATCTAAATCAACAAATACACCAAGTCATCGTGAAAATAACATAAGGCAATCAAGATGCAACACTTAGACCCACCGATCCAATTAGCCCACTAGCCATAAATTTAGGATGTCCAAATCACCCACCAGTGATTGATATAGAACCCATCAGTCCCATATATGGCCTACCGTTTCCAACCTGTCTGGTACTATACACTATAAACCCACCAGTCTCAACTATCCACCAAATATAATTTTTATGACTCATCGATCTCTTCTTTTCACTAAGTATAATTTTATAATGCACCAGTCTAACGTTTAGCACACCAGCCTTAAGTTATAGTGTATATAGGACCCACCAGCTCATGTTCCAACACCATCAACACTCGGAAATGTTCCACAGACTTCCAGATAGTAACCCTAGAAGTGAAAACAATATGTCCCATATCGTACATTTTCTCTAATCATTTACTATGAGATACTCCCCTTCAGACTTCGAAGTCAGCAAATTACTTCGACCAACAAGTCTGCAACTAACCGATATAATTAAACTACATGTCCCATACCACATGATGTATTATATCATTTAATTCGCGTTCTCGTATTCTCTGTGTTGCAAATAGTGTGTTGTTTATATTGAAAATACTTGATTTATAAGAAAACAGGTTTATAAAACAACTTTCTAAGCATTTGATATATTTCCTTAATATATATATATATATCAAAAAATATAGTTTTATACTGTTGCTTTGAGACAGTTTAATTTAAATATAAGTCATTGAAAATATTATCTCAAAGCTAGATAAGTTTTGATAGAAAAACCGTAATAAAATCATACTATTAAAACATGCACATTGTGTAGGTTCATTACACAATAATAAATGAGAATACACTAAATATGTATAGAATTCATTCACAACATCATGCGAATATGTCTTTCTTTTATCCAATTGATATGGATTTAAATTAGCTTCAGCCTAATGCTGGAACATCACTTGTTAACACTTGCAAATAATGCAGTAAAAACGCCTTCAAGTGGCCCAACATGCAACGCAAAAGGGGTTAATCCCCTTGACAAACAGCGCATGTATTCGACCTTACAAGGATCGCCCCCCTGGAAATCACATTTTGGTAGATTGACTAATTTTGGTCGACCAAGGAAGAATGTGGGATCCTGGATGAGATTTTCCTTAGGATCACTACACAATTAGATTTTTAAAAAGGGAAGAAGAAAACAATAACAAATGAATTCCTCCAAACAAACCTTTATTAATCCACCAACTGATTATAAAGAAAACATAAAATTGAGAAGATATCTCAATCCCTAAAAAACAAAAACAAGTTTTTCTCCGTTTATGGAAAATGGAAAACGGAAAACCTAGGTCAATACCCTAATTGGGCCCTAAAAGATCTTAAAATAAATCTTCAACAAAACCCGATCAAAACTGAATATTTTCGATTCAGACGTCTGGATTCAATTTCAAACGTCTGAAAATGCTTTCAGACATCCGAAATTAAAGGCCAAACATTTGAAAATACTTCTGAGATAAAACTCTGAAACCATTCGGACGTCTGAAAAACTATTTCAGACGTCTGAAATCCATTACTGCCTCTGGCGACTCCTTCTTGTGATATCTTCTTCTCTGCTACAACACACATATCATCGTCTTCAACATACATGTGATTTTATGTTACAAATCACAACACTCCACCTTGATATGAAATCACATCAACACTTTAACAATCACCAATCACATAACAAACCCAAAAACCTCCTACAAAAGATGTATCTCCCTCATGAGATGCACCACACAAAAAAAATCTCCAAATTGTTTGTAATACCACAATAGTCTCCATGTAGGCTTTATGGCTTTATGTTGCGGGCTCCACCTTAATTCAGATGAACTTTCCTCTCTAAATCTAATTTGAGAACTCATAACATTCTCTACTATTTTTAAAAGCAATTTATATATGTTATTATCTCCCCATTGTGCGTGCAGAAGCTCCATATTACCCCTCCAAACCCTTTTGACTCCACCTCTAGTAAAAAAAATTGTAGCCTTTTTGTTCCAAGTGTCCTATTGAAGCAAGATTCTTCTTATTTTCTGGGATGTACCTAACTCCTGTTAGCTTCACCACCTTTCCATTGGTCGTCTTTAACTTAACCAAACTTATGCTTTTAATTTGCAAATCTCAACCATCGGTAGATTCAACTTTACCAGTTTGTTCTTCATTATCAATAAATGCTTCCCTTTAATGGCATATATGGAAACAAGCACCTGAATCAAGTACCCAATCTTTGCTTTTGCCTTCATTAACAATAAAACATTGCCCTAAAGTTCCTCACCAAAATTCACCTCATTATCGTTATTATTTTGTTCATCCGACTCTTCTTCCATGCCTTCATCTTTTTCTTATCCCTTTTATGCTTCTAACAAAATCTTAGCAGATGACCAGGTTTGTCACAGTAAAAAAAATATACTCATTTTTCATGCTTGGTCTATTCGATTGTCTTTCCATATTTTGATGCTTAACCCTCCTTGCAATATACGACTTTTCCATTGGAGTTCCAATTTTCGTTGCCTCCTTATCTTTTCCTTCCATAAGGCTCGTCCTTCTCATCTTCTCATTAAGCAAGCTACTGATGACTGACCCCATTGAAACAATGCTGTTAGACCGAAAAGTGGTTCTAACACCCAATTTAATGATAATTTAAAGAAAATAAAAGAGAACACATGATTTATAGTGGTCCGACGTTAAAGAGCCTACGTCCACTTTATAATTTGTTGATTGATTATTCAAACACAAGTACAATGCTGATGATCACTCAACCTCACTTTTACAATTGGTAAATTCACTCAGTCTTTGATGAAATATGCTCCAAAAATTAATGTTGATCTCAGTGAAGCTATGGAATTCGGTGGTGATGAGGCCTAGAGTGAATAATGTGCCAAAAATATCCCATCAAATGGTGCATTGTGGGGTATTTATAGGCTGTAAACTTAACCGGTTTGGGTACCACGTCGAAACCATCCCGCTTGGTTCGGGCTAGGCGTGCTTCAGGATGATGACAGCTCATTGAGATCGTGGGTTAGTGGGAAGAAACTGCTTCGCACCGTTAGGAGATCCTGCATTGTTGGTTCAGTGTTGCTGATCCATGGTTCGGATCGGATGGTCAAATGGGGAGTCCAGTTTGGAGAGCTCTGAACCGATCTGGTTGCGCCTTCTTTTTATCATCTCCTAGACTACTCGCTTCGAGGTTAGAGGTTTCGGTTCGGGGGTCTCCGAACCGATCCGAGTTCCTGCTACAAATTCTTCCTTCAAACCTATTCGTTGAGTAATCTCTTAGCTTTGTGTAGCCCGATCAAAGCGGGCTAACATTTTGCTCCCTCGAAGTACGCATTTATCTGCGGTAAAGTGTACTTCGAAATGATCCATTTATTTGTTTTCGAATTGATGTCGTGAATAGTTGCTTCCATCTATCTATAAATTTGCGATGGTTCACGAAGTTGTATCTCCTGGTGTTTGCGAAGTTTATAATATGCCGAGGAATGCATGAATTACTCCGGTTGTCTTCAGTAACTTTGAGACTTCAATTAACGTTTGAGCAGTTCTTCCAAGTAACTTCTCTAATAATAAAAGATGCACACATTTTTTGACATTTTCCTTCCAAGTCTTTTATTCCTTATCCACGAGCTAAGCCACGCTATTGGATCAAAAGGTGTCCTCTTGGCTTGGATCGAATGGGTCTATTCATTTAGCATCTGACCCGTTATTGCATTTTTGGACAAAGAAGGTCTTTAAGCTACCCAATTCCCCCTTTGTTTGGGTCGAGCTGGGCTGCTAAATCTAGGGGATATGAATAGTCTTGTCTCCAACATATAAATTCCATTTTCCCCTTTCATTTTTCATTCTCTTGTTGCCTCCTTTTTTATTAACTGAAAACCCTAACTTCTTAATTGCGGAGAAAGCTTCATAATTCTCGAAATAAACTTATAGGTGGGGTTATGATTTTGATTTGTTCAGTTTTAATCGATTTAAACCCGAATTTAAAAGCGATTTGAGTGATTTCACTCAATGTCACATCGAGCCTGACATTGCAACTTCTGCTCCACCGTCATCGTCGCTGGCGGCATCGTCGCCATCTCGAGGCGGTTGCGGGGGAGGTCTGAATCGGCGTTGAAAACATTGGCTCACGAATACTTCCCCATGAGTGAGCTCTTAAAAAGAGATGGGTTTGGTGTTGCTGGAGAAGTAGAGAAGAAGAAGAAGGAGAAGAGAGGAATGGGATCGGTCTGAGGCGGAGCAGATGATTTCGGAATACTTGGGATAAGGCATGCGGTCTCCGTTCGGGTCGGAGGAGATGATATTGGTTGGAGTGTTAAATTTAGTTGAGTGGATAGGTTTTGGGTTTCTGGGGTTGGTGTGGTTTAGTTCGGTGTTAACCGATCCAAATGAAGCCACCTTCCTGCAGCTCTATCCGATCCGATCCCTTCCATCCTCACACTCTGAACCAGTCCGCTTGTAATATAGGCATTCGAATCGATCCGCTTGTAATATGGGCATTCGAACCGATCCGTTTTTGACAAAAGACACTCGAACCGACCCGCTGTTCACAAAAGACACTCGAATGATCCACTTGTAACATATGCATCCGAACTGATCCGTAGTCATCCAATATGAAATGCAAGAATGATTCAACCAACTTAACCAACATTAATTGTAGCTTGTGACTTTATAGACAGTTAGGATAGAGCCTTCTTAATTGAACTTCCGAGATTGTTATGAAAACATAATTGCTTTGCCCATTTTTGCATTGCACCTTTTCATATTGCTTTTAATCTCTGTTGATCTCGGCCCTGTTCATATTTGCTCAGTCTTGCGCACACACATACGGGGGGTACAAGTAATTATACTCTAACTTTGTTATCTCTTCGATAGTACATCAGGCATTATTGAAAGACGCTCACTTTGGTTAGCAGAGAGAAGAGATGCCGCAGGCACATCTAAAAATCCGGCCATCGAAGATATACCCTCTATTCAGATGCAGAATGGGATAGTGAGGGTCCAGATTATGAAATAGAGACTCATGAAAATGAAGCATCCTCCGGAGATAACGTCTCTTTAGATAAAGAAGAGGAAGGAGGAATAGGAGATAGTTGTGCTCCATTTGAGTTAGAGAATGTTATTGTTTTGGAGAAGCCTAGTGACTATGCCGCATCAACAGTTGACAATGACAAACTTGCGCGTATATGTTTGAAGTATGGAATCCTCCGAAAGGATACCATACTACCCATTGGAACGGATTGTCCTCATAATCCTCCCGAAGGGTACATGGCGATCAGTAGACTAACGTGCCTCATTGGGGAGACACGTCCATTCTCACCTTTCATCGTCGATTCTCTGAGACAAATGCGAATCGCTCCAATGTAGCTCCAACCCAATTCCTATGCCTACCTGCATACCTTATATATAGCTTATAGGGAAATTCTGGGTATAGAGCTTACCTCTGAGAATGTTCATTTCTTCTATAATTTTAAGCACCGACCTCAGGACACCCCGTCTTTTGTATATTTTGAGTCAGTGTCGAAAAGAAAAATCATAAGCGTGTCGTTTAGCAGCAAAGTTGGTGATCCAAGACTTAAATGGTTCTACATCAAACAACAACCAGTATGTGCCAGGAGATGGCTTAAGTCAAGTAAAGATTTCAGACTTCAGTTCCTGATTTCAATTATTTCTGTAAATGTATTGACTATTGTTTGCTTTAACTTGCAGTCCCTAATCCACAACAAGAAAAGCATCAAGTGTACTTTGATCGTCTGAACCGGGTGCTCAATGGTGATCCTTGACCATCAGAGACTGCTTAGTGGATAAGTACCTTCATCGACATCGTTTAGTTGCTATAACTCGTAGCATAAGCCATGGAGAAGGTCCTTATGTGTATATATCCCCAGTTGAGGGGCCCAGCAATATTTTACTTGAGAAAGGGGAGAGTTTGAAAGATCCGATAGTACCTCAAAAGAGTTCTTCTCCCACTTCGACTCAAGACAATGAATTAGCATACATAGCTGCCAAGGATAGGGATAAATATATCGCTCCTGAGGGTGCAGCTACCCCAGAAAAAACGACTTCCCCGAAAGGGCCACCGTCAGCCAAATCTCAAGGCGATGACTTTCATATAGATGATTCTATATATCAGGGCTTGGGAAGACTTCCCCTATCCGATACTATCTAACACCTCCGAAGATTTCAGAATAGATCCCCTTACTCTCACCTCCAAAGAAAAAGTTACCCCTGTGAAGGCCGGGGGAACTGCACACACTGGCCTAACTCCAGGCTCTGGTCTGTTAAGGGGGGATATGACTTAGGACATACATAACACTCTAGCGCTGCACGCCACAGCACTTGTGCTTTATATTAATGTTGATTCTAAAATTCCCATATATTGTTCTGTAGGATAAATGGCTCGTCACAGCTACTATATGAGAGATGTTCGCTCGAGCATGCCCGCTATGGAGTCCGGTGCTGGACATGACCAACATGAAAGACGAGGTAGAGACGACAGGAGAAATCGACCCTCTCAACCTCATCGATCCTCTCGCTCTCGAAATCCTCGTCGCTCGGACTTGGAAAAATATACAAGCCACTATACTTATCATGAAGGAGACAAACATACTTCTAAAACTACAGCTTCCTTCAAAGGCAAAACTCCTCAGGAAAAACCACCGAAGAAAAGCTCTGATCCGAAAGAGAAACAAAAGGAGCCAAGCAAGGGATCTGATAAAGATAGGACATCTATCGTGCCGTCTAGGCGCTTTTACATTGACATCACCACCACAAAGCCAGTCATACTTGACGATGAAAACAAAGCCAAATTAGAGCTTTCGAAAATACAATTTCCCAAACACCACTTCAGGAACATGCATTTGTTTCATCTCTTAAGCCATTGGAATCTGACTGGGCAGTGGTGGTTAAGGCCAAGGTTGAAGAAGTAGACACAATACAAAGAGATGAAAAGATACACGCGGACTTTGTGCAGGACCATTCAAGACTTGAAAGCCGATGTAAAAACCATAAAGGATGTTGTCGAATACGATTAAAAAGCTATCGAAAACTCCAAGAAAGATCTTGAGGATGCTCAAGCCAAACTCGCCCTTGTGCAACGTGATGCGGACAATTATAAGAAGCAATTTGAGGAACTGCAGAAGCGTTACCATACTGAGCTCGATTCCCATAGCCAGGAGAGCATAGGTTTAAAGAAGCAGGTTGAGGATGCTAAGTCTGAAAGCACCGCTGCAAAGCTGGCTTATACTCGCCTCGAGCAGGAGAAGGTGGATTTGGCTAAAAAGAATGCAGAACTAGAAGCCAAATTGGTAGAGGTTGAGACACGGGCAACCCTTGTTGAGTTAAATGTAAACGTAGCCTTACAGCAAGTCGAGAAAATTAATGATCAGCTTGCTAGAGCCCAAAGAGAGTTAGATGAGAGTGTTGGGACCATGATGGGATTTTTTGCTCAGGTGGTCCGACATCGAAAAATTGCATGGATCAAGGATTACCCTACCACTCTGGTATATGTATGGGAACAGGTGGTCGAATGGGAAAAACAATAGCTCAAGGTGGATTCAACCGACGAGGATAAGCTCATGGAGAAGTATTTCAAAGGTGAGGAGATGACACGCTTAGCCGAAGGGTGTAAGATTATTGTTGCTGCCATGGAGGAGGAGAGGCGTCGGGTCAAAGGAAAAAATACTATCGATGCCAGTTCCTCTTCTGCTGCCCCTAAAGCTACTAAAACTAAAGAATATGACCCATAAAATATAGGAATTCCGAAGGCATCTTTTTTGTCTCCTATTGTTGAAACAACTTCAGAGACTCCTGTTACTCATGTCGAGAAATCATCCAAAGGTATCTCCACCTTTTCACCTCAGTTTGTTAGAGCTATCTCAACTTTTCATCATATTGTTGGGCAAACGATCGAGGAGCCTATTCTTTCTCCTAAGCTAATAACTATTACTTCTCGCTGTATAGGTGTAGAACCTGCTAGGAAAACCGATGAACAACCAGGGGCAATTACTGAAGCTAAGTCTATTGAAAAGGTGTAGGAGAAAAAGGATGACGTTACTAGCTCTGATCCTATGGAGAACGCTGAAGGAAAAGAGGGAGATGTCGCTGACAAGACCTTCCAGCAATCTACGCTGAGATTCCAAAGATGGGGACATAATAGATGCCTTGAAAGATGACGGTGATAGTGATGGGCATGAGGAAGATGATTATATTGTTATGACTGGAAGCTCAGGGAATACTGACAACGTGACTTTGGCTGATATGAAGACCAAGCAAGATTAGATTCTAAAATCAAAGTTGAGGAGGAAGATCCTGAGAATCTTAAACCTCTCGCGATAGTCCCTCCTGGGTCAGGGTTAGTTATCAAACTTTCAACTAGGTCAATCACCGAAGAGCTTACTAAAAAATCTTCTATTGATCCCAATGTTCTAGGTCCAGGGAAGAAGAAGCCAAAGCGCATTATGAACCAGGCTGAGAAAGAGGAGAAGGAAAAACTTATGGCTGCCAAGAAAGCGAAATCTACTCCAAAGTCCAAATGAAAGGCAGCTTCATCTTTTGTTTTGATTTTCCCCTGGCCCGCTGTTGTTGTAGCGAGCGCGGCCCTCGCATTTCTTTGTTTAGCCTTTTTGTATAACCCTGCACTCACGTATATAAAGCAAAACTTGTCACCACAATGCTTGGCTTCCTGATTATTTGCAATTTGCATCACTTACAGAACCTGTTGCCTTAATGCATGAAAATTGGTTACGATATTTACTTAACATTCAATTCTATCTAAAAAGAAAAGGGAAAACACACACTAGTTAAAGGGATTACCCTAAACCATGCATATTCCTTATTGTATACATACATTTCCATACTAGCACATAATTGATGCTCCTATTAATAAAACAGAAAGCTAACTTGGAGGGCTCAACTGGGAATGGAAGAAATGATCCCAGATTGCCAGTATATTTCAAATTTATTTGTAACTAGAGTGATATGGTTAAGGTTAGAAAACAAAACTATAGAGGTCACAATAAGAAGAAAATAAAAACATTGTTGTACTTAAAAAGGGCAAAATTTCATAAGATATCATGATTTCTTTCTTCATAACTGTATGATTAACCTAATGGGAAATTAGGGCAGAGTAATGTGCAGTGGATGTTTCAATCGGAAACACATTCCAAAATAGTTTGAAGTTCAAACTTCGGGCTTGAATATAGAAGTTAGCAAATGTTAGACTAGTATGTAAAGGTAGATATATCTAGCAATCGTGGAAGCAAAACATGATGGATGAATTTCTTCTTAATGACATAAACCAATGTCAGC
The DNA here is from genome assembly GCA_030737875.1 of Allium sativum. Classification (NCBI taxonomy): domain Eukaryota; kingdom Viridiplantae; phylum Streptophyta; class Magnoliopsida; order Asparagales; family Amaryllidaceae; genus Allium; species Allium sativum. The sequence continues at coordinate 315,653,524 of CM060913.1, forward strand.
GGAATGACAAACCTCCATATATGATCTTGGTCGATTGTGCAACCTCAGCACCCACATTACGGTGAAGCCACTTCCTCAGTCCATCATGCACCTAATAAGAATTCAACAAATCAGGATCATCATTATACATTCAACACTATTAGTCAGGAGCAATTTTATTGCTAAGCTATGCAGTAAGACACCAATTAGTAGCATAGCACTAGCATTTAACATGTATAAGACTGAAAGCTGCCATGAAGATCAAAACGGATATAAGATAATGACGACATATTAATATAAATCTGCGTTGGACGAAAATCAAAAATGGCAAATGAATAAAATCAGGGTTTAATGGTATTCCTGGATTGTCATGGTTTTTAGGTTAGCAGAATTTGATAGGTCCATGCAATTTGGATTTTTATTTGAACTTGACTTGAGCATACTAACATTTCCACGGATACTGACTTATATAGAGCTTTGTATGACCGTCTCACGTTGTAGTTTTGTTCAGATGTTGTAAATCTTTAAATGGCATTGATGAAGGATTGTATTTTCTCAACTTTATATTTCAATGTGAATGTGGGTTGTGTATATGTGTGCAGATGCTGCGTAAGTCGTGACCTGTTATAGCAGCAGTTCAACACTTGGTGTATCCTCTAAAACTTGCATACAATGAGATTACTGACGCAACAATTTCCACGTATTTAGCATTCTAAATAGATTCAGATGTTTCACAAAAACATAGAACTTGTTGCAAATGAAATAAGAGAATTTAAATCTTACTTCCTGTGCTTGAGCCGTAGATGCAAACTTGCCAGTTCCAATTGCCCAAACCGGTTCATAAGCAATCACAACATTGGTCCAGTCTTTAATCCGATCTGCATAAAATGTTAAATCATAGTGGATGTTAATAGATGCTAAATTCGACTATATTGAAATGCATGTTCATATGCACATAGTGGATGCTATTGCTAATAGATGTCGTGTTACAATGTAACGTTCTATTGTATGAGAATTTGGAGAAAACGTACTACCTTATAAAATGTGTTATTGCTATGCTTCAAATGTGAATACCTAAAATGACCCAACCTACGTTCTATAATAATAGACATTCAGGTATGCGGTGATAGTATCATCTAGCACACGGGAAACAAAAAATAACATATTCATAATCACCTGACCTTCTCAATTTACAAAGTACGCACAAAATATGTGTCGAATTTTGAATATGTCTATCACACGAGTATATTCTGAAGTTGAATGGGGTCAGGGGTGGCAATTAGACTCGACCGGATGGACCCGGACCCGACGGGTCTTGGTTCTAGGTAGGTCGGGTTTTGTCAGGTCTGAATCATATATTTCAAAAATCTGGACTGGACCCAACCTCCGATTTGGATTGGGTTGGGTCAGTTCAATTGAAAAATAACACTAAAACTACATATATTTCAATGGTTTTTGGTCGGGTCTTTCGGGTCGGGTCAATTCAAGTCGGGCTTGATCGGGTCTTAATTGTATTTTTCATCATCTAGACCCGACCTGAGACCCATTGGGTTCAGATCGAGTTATCGGTTCTCGGGTCTAATTGCCAGCCCTAGATGGGGTTATAGGCAGAAAATCAACGGAATAGAAAGTGCAATCGAACCCTTGGCATATTTGTAACCTTTTTCTCCAATAAATAATAATATCAACCTATGTTTATTTGAATAAAACATTTGAAATTGCTGGAGGTTGTAAAATTGAGTTTGAGAGTCGTGCACGGTACTATATCCATGCTCACATGCATTAACTTAGTACAGAAACAACGTAACCATGCAAGTATGTTTTACTTGCTGAAAAAAAAGTGGTTTCTTTACATAATAGCAAATAAAACATTACATTACTACTAGAGCATTTAGGGCTGCCAGGGTCAGACACAGAAGATGATAATGTTAAATCAACAACCGTATCCAAAACACCAGTGCTTCATCTACCCACTACGCATATTTTACAAAAGAAGAACCAAGTTATTGCTTATGAAAGTTATAGTTGGTAAACCTTGGGAAAGCGTGTGTCTTGCTTCCTGCACATACCAATTGCACTACAAACGAGGAGCACTTAAAAACACTGGTGGGGTTCATCGTCATATGCAATTAAATCAGTTAGCACATTCTTGTATAATTCATAATTTAATAATCAATTTAATTACACAGAGGATACTGTCTCTGCTTTCTAAAAAAAGTTAGAATATGTAGATATTTTTAGATAGTTTTAGTAAAATGTCAAGAATAATCTGCTCAACAATAAAATGAATTACATTTGATGAACCAACTTCCCTTCTACAAAAAAAATTGAATTTGTGGATATTTTATGTAGTATAAGTAAAATGTCATGAATAATCCACTCTTAAAAAATGAATTGATCATGCCATTTTCACTTAACTTAATTTTAAATTTGAAAATGTCTTTAAGAGATTAAAAATACTGACTGGAATATATTTTGAATTTAATCCCAGAACATGCTTTTTACGAGACATCACGTCAAATGGTCGGAACTGATGTAGGCATCATCAGCTTACCTTTTTAAATTCAGCTATACATCTGACACATTATTTATTAATACATCAACATTCAAACATGTAAACAATACTATTTAATCATTTATTTATTGCCAAACCTTTTATTTTCTAGTTATTAATGATTTAAATTGCTAATATATCTCTTTAAGGTGGTCTGACAATTTTTAATTTATACTATGGGTTTTAGGTTTGGTAACATAACTGCGTGTAATGTAAATTCATATACTATTTCATAAAATATACCGTTTTAATAATAAGATGACACAAAACTCAAAACCATTGTATGTTATTATATTATTCAAGTTACATCACCATGATTAAAATAAGAAAATATCACTATCAGTCTTAGGGATCACATTAGTTGTGCACGTGTATATGCACATCAAAGCTAGGATACTTTTTGTGCTCACCACCGCCTGTATTAACCATGATAAAAGACTATGATGCAATTTTTCCATGTTGTTGACCTATTGTTATTGACCCAGCAAAAATAATACAATTCTTAGTTAATAATATTTCATGCTCTCAAAATCATTTCTACCATTTTCTATCTTTCTTTTTGTAGCACCCCAAACAACTTTATGGATCGACTTCAAAGTTCTCGAATTATATTTAACACACAAATGATCAATAGACAATTTTATTCATTTATCATTGTGTTATTTCACATATAATCATTTAGCATTTTCTTGACTGGCTACCATAATGTTCAACAATTCTCTTAACAGAAACTGTATTAAAACTGGGAATTAATTATACTACATTCCCTAAACTTTGCCTCCAATAAATTTTGTGTTTACTAGTTATATAATGAGCAAGTAAACCTAATTATATCAAATGGATATAGCTCCTACACATATAGATCTAAATTAATGACAAAAAAGGAGTCCAATTTCCTAATTCGTTTAAACCAAATGGGTACCAAAAGCGACATACGATTAAATGAAGTCGGCTACCATTTGAATCAACTTCTACACATTTGAATAAAGTAATTAGTAATGCATCATCATCAAACCTAGTATTCTACCAAGTGCAAATGATAATGATAATTATCAATTTGGCAATTCCATGCACGCTTGGCTATAGTTCACTTATGTCTTCTAATCATAAACTTTCATAATACTAATTTTTATAGTATCCAAATAAACCAAATAGTGTTCATATACTCTACAGTTATTACGAGTATACTTATAAAGATATTTACTTACATCATCGGGATTGATTTTCTTATACCTCATATCTCTAATTATCAAGCTAATCATAAGAATCTGACAAATAGCTTAAAACTAAATAAAAGTATAAAATAGAACTGATATTAACTCTATCACTAACATATCCAAAAACATTCTTGGCCTCCCAATTCTCTACTAACTGCAAACTAGCAGCCAAACTTTGTAGCAATTCATCTGGAATGCCGACCATAACCTAAAGTTAGTCTTCTTTTCAACTTTTATTCAGTGTCATGTTTTACAGTAATACTTATCTAATGCCATAAGATCAAATAGATTAGCCACCTAATGCAAGACAATTGACCTTAAGTTCTTCATTTTCAATTTAGTTTGCATCAGCACCTTCAGCCATATGAACAGCAGAAGTATAACTATATAAAGCAACAGAAGATGCTAGCATACATTAGATAAAACACCACCATATTTGTATAATATCAAAATCTAACCTTCATGGCTATTTCTCTTATATAACAACATTCAAAAGTTACAGTATTGTTTAAAATCGATACTATAAATACTTATGAGAAATTTAAGCAAATTAATTAGCAATAAATATTAGCAATGTACAGTTTGCACTTGAACTACATATTCCCTTAGCTATATTTTGACCTATTAGTTGTCAATCTCTTTGTCAAACGTGCACTTGACCCTTCGTCGTTTGTACTTACGTTCGATGACAACTATTTAATGGTGTAGTACGCTTTTGATATTTAAATGGATGATAATCTTTTCCAGAATATCTGGGTAAATTAAGACTATCCTATGCATACCCTCATACCGAGCTCCGAAAGTTCGTTGCTGCTGCAACCCAAAGAGCTTCTTACGTAAATCCTAGATTTCTGGTTTGGCATTAAGAATATATATCTTCGCTCTCATTTCAAATTGCTCTCTTGTCTTCTTATCGACATGAGGCGATCGATTCATGGCATACACGACTCACTATCCTGTGCATACCCTCATACCGAGCTCCGAAAGTTCGTTGCTGCTGCAACCCAAAGAGCTTCTTACGTAAATCCTAGATTTCTGGTTTGGCATTAAGAATATATATCTTCACTCTCATTTCAAATTGCTCTCTTGTCTTCTTATCGACATGAGGCGATCGATTCATGGCATACATGACTCATGTTTCGGGCAACCGAGTCCTGGAAAATCCCTAAAAATATGTGCCCTTGAGAAATGGTTTGCTGAATGATCAAATTCTTATACGGATCTTGCTCGCTATGAATCAATCAAAAATATATATAAGGATTTGGCGAGAGATGTTTTGTATACCGGCTAGGTGCACAAATTGACGATGAAATAGAATTTGAATTTGAATTGGAATTTAGGGTTTAATTTTTTTCCCTCCAATTGTTTCAGAGAAGCATATGAATTGATTTTGCTTCCCCTCCAAAAGTGCATGAGATACAGACGCGCATGATTTCATTTCCCTCCATAATTTTATTTGTGAGTCACTTTGCTCTGATTTTAATAAAGAAGAGGCAAGAAATTATTTTTATTGCCTATTTGCTTCTAACTATATAGTAAACGGACGTAAATATCTATATAAAATTTTCTCCCCCACCCTACCGCATCGTTTCATAGATGTGACGACCAACGGGTACCTTTTGCACAAACCAAGGAGATGTGCGCTGTAAGACGTGCCATGCCGATATGGTACGATTATCAGGAGAACAAAAGAACATGCGGAAACCTGTCGTATAACTCACAATGCAAGGATAATATATAATAGAACATATACAACAAGCAGTAGTAGTGAAGCACAATTAAGCAAAATCTAAAACTTTCCATATCATCATGAAATTATCCATACATCAAAGAATTACATAATTAGAATATGTACAAGAAGCCTCATTACAAGTTCACTCAGAGTTTCATCCAACAATAGCTGCGGAAAACAACATAATATGTATAGTATGAAACTAATACGTAAGCCTCCAGCTCGTTTCCGCTCAGCAGCATCGTCCTTATCAAGTTCTACTACCTGCTACCTAGTCTGGCCATCCACAACATGGATGAACAACCAAAGGTAATAAGAGGAAAACATAAAACCTTGTGTCAGACAATAGTCTTAATGAGCGATAAAACAACTATCTAACATCATCAATAAAGTATATAAAAAATAGGCAGATTAATCATCTAATCTACCTACACATCAGCAGAGAAGAAACCCAAATACATCTCTTCCACATCTGACAGTGATAGCCTTTCCCATAGAATTAGAGAAGAAATAAACAATACATCCATAGCAATCAGTTATCCAGCGTAGACTATCCTAATCGAGTTCAACATCTCCCAGGCACAAGCCTCGAAGGCCTAAACCAACATCATACAAGCACCCAAGAGATATATCCCTCGAGGTGGACAATCCACACAAGACGATACACACAATAGCATCCATGACTCTGGCTATCGCCGCCAACCTTGCCTTGAAACCATCGTTAATCATATGACTAGCCCAACTTGTCATCCGTCAAGGGCTAATGGTAATCTCGGTTCTAGCAAAACTCCATACGCCATCGTGACTCGTATATAGACCCATCGTGACTGTCCAGGGCACTCAACCCATTTGGTCTTTTGGGTGTCCTCATTATACCCCTACTTTGAGTCCTCTAGAACCTCTGACTAACGACCATCTTTTTGGCTTCAATAACTCTAGCCATCCACCTTTATGACTATCCATAAGCTCAAGCGCCTTCTTGAGCAACCATTACCCACGAGCTCAAACATCCTTGAGTCGTCTTCACAGCTTCGTTGCATTTCATCGATCAATGAACACTTCATTTTTCTTCGAACATTCCACCTGAATTATCATCGAAGCTATGTCCATCGTCAAACCAAATATCAACTTCTTTTGTCCAATATTAGATGGACCGTCCACCTATGGATAACCACCGATCAATATGGGTCGCACACTGTGCAGTCAAAGCGCTCAGCGAATCCAATGCGGTGGGAGTGTGAAAAGTTGTAGTGGGGATAAAGCGAGGAAATAGCTAGATATAGTGGATGAGTCTAAAATAGCATATAAACTCATATTTATTGCTTTTACAAATATATAAATGATGAATAAATGGAAAATTAACATTCAGCTTAATTAATATTAATACATTCTCAATTATAAATAAAAGCATAAGAAAATATACATAAATAAATGGTCACATTTATTTAGCTTCATTAAGTTTAATAGAATATTATACATTTTGAAAAATATATGTTAAAAAACCAATTTTTATGAATTTTATAATGTATAAATTTCGTATTAAATTCATTTCTTCAATAGAAGATATAGCGGAATATAGCTGAAATAATGGGATACATCGGGGATATCGGAATATAGCGGGGCTTAAAGAGGAAAAGCTATTTCAGAAGCTATTTGGAAATAGCGTAGTGGCACAAGTCTGCAACACTATATAACGGGGATATGGAGGGGTAATAGCGGGACACTAATTGCATAGGTCGCACACGATCTATTTCCGAAGCTAACCTTGCTTCGAGTTCCACCGATCTATGCAACAACAACCGATCCATCATATCCTCGTCTCGACCAATCCATCCTTGCACACTATACGCAGTTCATCATACCTAAGCCATCACTCGATCCACTTCAGCAAATCAGACCGATCAATGCCTCATTCGATCCATGCGATCCATCCACATACAAATCATGCGATCCAAGCTTTCATACTTCACTTCGCAAAACCTGAACGACCCAAGCCATACAATCCATCCTTGCGCGATCCATCCCAAGCCGATCCACTCCCATCACGCCTTCAGTTCGATCCATCTGATCTAAACCGATCCACCGATCCATCAATCGCAGACCGATCCACTCATCCATGCTTATGCACCCAATCCGAACGACCCAAGCCTGGCGTCAATCCATACTTTTTGCCATGCTTTTAGCCGATCCACCCATTTCTTGCACAACACTCCAGCCGGTCCATGCCTTCCACGTCACCACCGATCCATCTCATTTCTGTGCGATCCATGCCCAGAATTCACTTTTGGCCGAGCCAATCCACATGATCCACGCTTTAACGACAAATATCCATGCATTCATCTCATCCAAATCGACTAATTTCATCCAAACAACCAATAGCACAACAAATCAATCATTAACACATCAATAATCATCATTCAAACATATGAAATCCACCAAATCATGATAAAACAATGAATGAATCAATAAATGGATCTAAACTTGCATAAACATAGAATTAACTTATGAATTTACCGTTATGATCTTACTAGATTAGATCTTATGATGATTTGAATTAAAAACACTTACCTCCATTGGATCTAGGTGAAAACGACTTGAGATGATGAAAATAAGATCAAACAAACACATATACTCGATTGAATCCGTGTGAGAGATGCTTATCACTCACCGAATCCAAAAAAAGCTTGAAATCAATTAATCTCTAATCCAGATAGCGAAGAATGGCCTCCGAATCAACCAATTTGATGCGATCTACCTTTCCTCGATGTTGATCTCCAATCTTCTTATGTAAATCTATGAATTAAATGAAGTGGAGGTGTATTTGGTTGAGCCAGATAATCGCAGTCACCTAACTAAATGAGAAAACGAAGAAACTAAACCATTCTCCTTACCTCTACCCCTCTATTTATAGCCAACAACCCCTAGCCTTAATGAGTCTCACTAATCAGCCAACTAATGACTAATTAGTATGTCCAAAAAATGTGTAACACTAAAACAACGATTCCTCCCAAACTGCTCAACCAAATCTTTGATGTGACCACTCTACAGAGCTGTAAGCACCATTTCCGATCTAATGAAATTGATCCTAGCACCTGATTCAATTCCAGTCAAAAGTTATTCCCTGTACAAAACTAACGGGGGAAAAATTATCATAAATAAAATTGGCAAAAATCATGGATATGTCCCACATCTCCATGAGCAACATGTCAAAATATGAGAATCATCTGACCCTCAGGAAATTAAATAAAAATATTTTATGATGCTTTGATACGTAAAATGCGGGTCATTACATTCTTCCCACATGCCTACCATCCACAAGCAGCCAATCTACCACCCAAACTAGCATCCATCAAGCCATGCATCCATAGCCTTAACCTAGCGTGCGAAATTCTAATAATAACACAAGTTACAATGGTGTGAGATGACACGACATTAATGAGTCATACAAACGAAGGGTTCTGGTTGGATCATCTTTATATTATCTTCAGTTTCTGTAACACCCCGCGAATTCTATAACTATAAAATTCACAAATCAAAGAACTAAGGGAAACGGGATACGCCATTGCGTTCGTCTCGGAAAAATACGCGAAATAGAGTCCGAGTTTTCGAAAAACGGAGTCCGTATGAAGAAGATATGGCCTTCGGAAGTTTCTGAATTATGTTTAAAATTCAAACAGAACAAAATAATTAAAAATCAAAAATGGGGCCCAATGGGCCAGGGCGGAAAAAGTCCCGCCTGACGCACCCAGGTCGACTGGGCTGTCGACCTGGTCTAACCAGGTCGACAGGCCTGTCGACAGGGGTGTCGACCTGGTCTAACCAGGTCGACAGGCCTGTCGACAGGGGTGTCGACCTGGTCCAGACCAGGTCGAACCCAGTCCAACCTGGCTGGCCTATTTTATGTTGGTCGATTTTCTGTGGAATGCTTTGTCATTAGGGCTAGGTGGCAAGCTCTAATTGGTCTCTCCTTAGGATGAAAGGCTACGATCTAACCAAGCAACATCAACGGTCCTAATCAGTTCATTACCCCTATAAAAACAACCCTAGACTAACCCTAATCTATTCATTCAAAAATAAGAACAAAGCCGCCATGTTGCTGAGGAACGACTAAGAGTAGCCACCAAATTGGAGAGAAGACTAGGAGGAAAATTCTAAGGCATAAAGCAACTCAATCAAATCAAACCGCATCTCTAAATTCCTAAATTAGAGAATTCGCCACAACAATTGTAAGTAGAGTATTATTTTGGTATGAACAAATAATTGTGTTGATATGTATACTTGATTTGTGGCGATAAAGTAATTCATATTTGTGCGTTGGAATATTGTATACGTTTGGATATTCTTGAATTATGTTATTCATTATGAAAAACTACATGCGGTAGTTTTATGCAAGTATGACGTTTGGATATTCGCAAAATATGTAATTCATGTTGAAGCTACATGTATGTAGTTGTTAAATTGAAAATCATGCAAGTTTGGGGTTTTGCTACTATGCCATCATGATGTATATTTTTGTGCATAAATCATTGGAACAAGTTTGGTTGTTATAATTCATATGAAACTATGTTGGAATTTTGGCACCATGATTTATGTATTAAGACATGCTTTTGTACTAGAAAAACCTATTTGCAAACTTATGAATAGGACTAGGCTATGGTTGATATTTGGCACAATTGAAATCCATGTTTAGTCTATATTATATGATGTCATATGTGATACATAGCTAGGTTAGATTCAAAATCCCTTTTTGCAAGTTTACATGACTAGAGTAAAAATCATGATTAGAAATATTTATGCCATGGTTATGTGAACAAATTTAACTATACCTATACCATGCTTATGTTTGACATTATGCCATGCTTATGTTTGACATTATGCCATGCTTATGTTAGAAATATTTATGCCATGCTTATGTTTGACATTATGCCTGAAATAAAAATATAGGTTCATGTTGTAGTTAGGCCTATGTGTCAATAGTGATATTCTTAACATAACTACAAGTTTACATGCTTTGATTCATGTCACCTATGCTTTATGACCAAAGTACATGTCACTACTATGCAAGTACACCAGTTTCTATTTTGTATTTCCAACGTCATATTGCAAGTTCATGCGCTCACCTTCCCCTCTTTGTGTATGTAATCACGCTTTAAGCCTCCCCTTTTTCTCATGGCTAAGTTGGGCTTAAAAAGGTTAAGCCCAATATATATATAATAAACGGATGTGTTAAACGGGGGAAAATAACGTTGGGTTAAAATTATTAATGAATGGAAATATAAAATAGAAGGGCCCAAATTCAAGTATGGGTTGGGCCCATGATTGGTGTAACCTTTACACCATTAACTTAATAATGGGCCGCAAATATTTACATATAAGAAATAAAGAAGAATGACAAAATATGTAAATGTAGAACATAGAATGTGTTTAACCCGAGGTTGGATTGAGTTGTGATGTAAACCTGCCCGGAACCGCCCGGCTGTCCAGTAGTCACAACAATACCTATCCAATGTGGGAGGTTAAACATGGAGCCCAATAAGGACCCGAGGTTAGACTGAGTTGTGGCGTAAGACTGCCCGGAACCAACCTGCAACAGGCAGCCACAACAATACCTGTCTAATGTGAGAGGTCAGGGCCTTAATAAGACAATTAAGGCTGAGTCAGGATTGTTAGGATTAAGTGAACTAAAGACTTAATCAAAATGGAACATGCTAAACTAAATGGACTGGTGGGGTTAGGTTAGAAAACACTTAACCAACTTAGCATGTTGGCTAGAGATAGAAAACCTAGTAACGGGGGACCCTTTTCAGCAGTAACCCTAGAAGGTGTATCAGGATACCCTGAAACTAGGCAGGGTGGGGCACGATTACTGGGCTGATTGTAAGAGGTCAAATCGACGGCGGTGGTGTAGCAGTGTAGGTTCTAACGGGGTGCGGGCGTGCACACACTCCAGCGCAGAAAAATAAGGCACTGGACACCAGTAGCATACCTGTGCATTCTAGGAATGTGTCGGGCCGCCTCCATGGGACTTGATACACCCCATGGTGGGACCAGCATAGGTAACTACAACATCGGGGGCCGTAAGACACATGTAACTATGCGAGTAGGAGCCGATCATTGTAAAATGGATCACTTCACCCTGATTATGGGGTGCCAGTTGGAAACTAGTTTATATGGGTTCAGAGATTAACATGGGGTACGATAGTATATTCGACCCTAGACAACTTAACCAAGTTAGAGTGCTTTTCCACTTCTTGTTTATACTTATCATACCCAGTTCTTTATTCATAGACAGAATAGTACTAGACTTACTCAGGCTTTATGTCTGACTCTACTTTTCTTTCGTCTTCTTTTCTTCCGTCCCCCCCCCCCCCAGGTCCACAGGGAGGGAACACTGCAGCTTGACCAGCCTTAACATCCAGCTTGAAGAAGAGAAATGTATTGCTTGGACCTTTTCGTTCTGAACTATGGCTTTGGACAACCACTATGGGGACTTTGCAGTTTATCTATGTTTTATTTATGCTTCTTTAAATAATGTACTCAAGACAGATTATGAAAGTGTTATGTTATGTTTTTGGAAAAAAGATGTAAGACAATCATGGTGATGTTTTGTAACACGTATTTGCTTCTCTGAAATAAAAGTTGTTGTTTTTCCGCTGTTTACAAATATGTGTTCTTATATCTGTCTTGTATATCTGTGACTTATACTTATAAACCTCCACCAAAATTAGGGCATTCCCTTTGAGAGTGACCCTAACGGAGGTGGGGTGTTTCACTTGGTATCAGAGCATAGGTTTACCAGATAAGATAAAAAGTTTTGAAAAAATATTTTCAAAAAGGAAATTTAAAGAAGCATTTTTAAAAGAAAAATATTATTTTATTTTAAAAAGGCAAAGTCCACTCCCCAAAGCCATAGGTACTATCTCTTATCCTTCGTTTTGAATCTATCCTTTTTGTTTCAGCATTGCCGGAAGGGGTGCCAATACCTGGTTGGTTTAGACGGTTCTTAGAAGCAAGGGCCACTCAGCCAGGTCCTACCGTTCCTCCTCCCCCAGCTGAAGGAAATCATCCAGCTGCAGCGGCACCTTTTCCTCCACCTCCTCCACGGGGAAACATGTTTGCTAAGATATGTAAAGATTTTAAAGCTATGGGAGGAAGGGATTTCCATGGAACTGAGTCCTTCGTGACAGCGAGGAATTGGCTGAAAGAAACGGAGGACCTATTCATCATCTTTGAGGTAGAGGATAGACAAAAAGTACAATTGGCAGTGTGGCTATTGAAGGGCGAGGCTTCCTACTGGTGGGAAGTCACTAATGCTGAAAGACCAGTGGAGACATGGGAGGACTTTAGGGCAAGGTTTGAGACTAAATTTCTCTCAGATGCGGAAAGAAGTTTGCAGTTGGAAAAATTCTTATTTCTTAAGCAAGGAGACAAGACTGTCAGAGAGTATGTGAATCAGTTCGATGAGCTGGCTAGGTTTGGGCTTGACCTAGTCAACACCCCGCACAAGAAGGCTCTCCGTTTCGTCAAAGGGTTAAATGATCCATTACACAGTTTGGCCATGACCCATATACCCATGGGAGCCACGTATGAAAGATTGGTGCAAATGGCATTGCTGAATGAAGAGGATAAGGGCAAGAAGGAGGCAAAGGCAGAAAGCTCTCAAGGGAAGAAAGAGGGTTTGCAGCCTCAGAAGACAGACTTTAAGAAGGGTGGGAAAGGCAACAAAGAGAAGAGAAAGTGCAATTTCTGTGGCAAAGTGGGGCACTTAGTAAAGGACTGCCGGAAAAAGAAGGCCAAGGAGAATGGTGGGTGCTTTTCTTGCGGGGAGACAGGCCACAGGGCTAAGGACTGCCCAAAGAAACGAGGACAAGGGCAGAGGGCTGGATCCACTCCAGGGGCACAGGTTCATGTGCTAGAAGCGCCACCTCTGCAGCAGCGAGGTATAAATACTTCTGTAGAAAGTGTAGTTTATCTTTATGATCACCCCGTTCGCACTTTATTTGATTCTGGCGCATCACACTCCTTTATCTCGTCCGCTTTAGTAGAATCTCTGCACCTAAAAACTAGTATGGTAGAGGACCCCTTAGTTGTTTCAAACCCAATTGGGGGCCCAGCTCATTTGTCTATGATCTGTTTGGGATTGAAATTTTCTATTCTAAGTGTAGAATTTCAATGTAGTGCCTTTGTTTTGGGCTTTTCGGGGTATGGTTTGATTTTGGGTATGAATTGGCTATCCAGTAATGGGGCCATCCTTGATTGTGAGAAAAGGGTTGTTAGGCTCCTAACCCAGCTCGGTAATACTTTGGAAATTTCTTGTAATCCCTCGTATGCGGTTATGCTTAGTTATCTTGAATCGCTAGATGCCTCTGTTGAAAATTTGCAATCAGTTAGAGTGGTCCGGGAATATCCGGATGTCTTCGAAGAGGTGAAGGGCTTGCCTCCGAAGCGGGAAATAGACTTCTGCATATATCTTGTAGATAATGCAAAGCCCGTTGCGTTGCCCGTTAGACACATGGCTCCACGAGAAAGGAAAGAGCTCAGTAAACAGATTAAAGAGCTTCTAGAAAAGGGGTTCATTAGGAGGAGCATTTCAGAATGGGGCGCTCCAGTGGTGTTCGCTACAAAGGCGGATGGTTCACTCCGTCTATGTGTTGACTATAGGGAGCTCAACAAGCTAACGAAAAAGAATAGGCACCCTCTCCCTAGAATTGACGATTTATTTGACCAGCTTGTAGGAGCGTCTGTTTTCTCCCAACTCGATTTAGCAACCGGTTTTCATCAGCTAAGGGTGGCTGAAGATAGCATCGATAAAACGGCGTTCAGAACCCCAGACGGCTTCTTTGAATGGCTTGTCATGCCTTTCGGCTTGACAAATGCACCTGCTTACTTCGTGGACCTGATGAGTAGGGTATTTAGAGATTTCCTCAACAAATTCGTAGTGGTCTTCGTAGATGATATCCTTATCTTCTCAAAGAGTGAAGAGGAACATGCTCAACACTTAAGGGCAATCATGGAAACTTTGCGAGTCCATCAACTAAAAGCCAAATTCTCCAAATGCCACTTTTGGAGAGAAGAGGTGAGGTTCCTTGGGCACATAGTATCCAAACAAGGGTTAGCAGTGGACCCTGCTAAGGTAGTGGCGGTACAGGATTGGAAGACACCAAGGAATGCAACTGAGGTCCGAAGCTTTCTAGGACTAGCAGGTTTCTATCGAAAGTTTATAAGGGATTTTGCGAAAATCTCAGCTCCGCTCACGAAATTGACTAAGAAGAATCTAGTATTCAATTGGGACTTGGATTGCAAGTTTGCTTTCCAACGACTGAAAAGGGCTCTCACAACAGCCCCAGTTTTGACGCTGCCAGATGGGAGCAAGATGTTCACTGTTTATACGGATGCATGTGGGACAGGGCTAGGCGCCGTCTTAATGCAAGAAGGAAGGGTAGTAGCTTATGGCGGGAGGCAGTTGAAAGTGCACGAAAAGAACTACCCAACCCACGATCTTGAGTTAGCCGCCATCGTCTTTGCACTCAAGTCTTGGCGACACTATCTCCTAGGTGAGAAGTTCGAACTTTACACTGACCATAAATCGTTAAAATATCTTTTCTCGCAGAAGGATCTTAACTTGAGGCAACAAAGATGGATGGAGTTTCTTGCCTCGTACGATTTCGAAATCTCCTACACTCCGGGCAAAGGCAACGTAGTGGCAGACGCGTTGAGCCAAAAGAAATTGACCCTAAGTCCGTTGTTTGTTGAAAGACAAAGCCTAGAGTTTATAGCCAGCTTCGACTTTAGGCCCTCCTCCGATTTCATACCAGGCTTGCTAGCATCTCTCGAAGTGCGCCCAACTTTAGTGGATTTAGTAGGGACAGCACAACGTGAAGACCCTCAGCTTGTGGAAACAATTGATAGGCTAATTAGGGGTGAGACTTCAAGTCACCTCAACAGATACTCCATCGACGATAAGGGTTTGCTAAGGCGAGACGGAAGACTATGCGTCCCACAAACAAAAGATTTAGTAAAGAAGGTTCTAGAGGAAGCACATCACTCCAAGATGACGATACACCCAGGCGGGGATAAAATGTACAAAGACATAAAAAGGACTTTCTTCTGGAACGGCATGAAAAAGGACGTGGCAGAGTTCGTTTCTAAGTGCATGGTGTGCCAACAGGTTAAGGCGAAACAGAAAAAGCCTGGCAGACTGCTACATCCTCTGGAGGTTCCGCAGTGGAAGTGGGATAGCATCTCAATGGACTTCATCGATGGGCTACCTAGGTCTAGGAGAGGCAACACTAGCATTTGGGTAATAGTGGATAGGCTTACTAAAAGCGCCCACTTTTTACCTGTCAAAAGTAAAAGAACTGCCTCATCCCTAGCATCACTTTACCTTAAGGAAATCGTGCGACTCCATGGAATACCATCTAGTATTGTTAGTGACCGAGACCCCATCTTCACCAGCGAGTTTTGGCGGAGTCTGCAAGAAGCAGTAGGAACGCAGTTATGCTTGAGCACAGCCTATCATCCCCAAACCGACGGCCAAACAGAGAGAGTGAACAGAGTTTTGGAAGACCTTTTAAGGCTATGCGTCCTTGACTTCGGAGGGACATGGGAAGACCACCTTCCTTTGGTGGAATTTGCCTACAACAACAGCTATCAAGCAACCATCGGAATGGCGCCCTTCAAAGCTTTATATGGAAGACCGTGCCGATCGCCCACTTGTTGGTGGGAGTCTACGGACAAGCTCATACTTGGACCAGATATGATCCGAGAGACTACAGAGAAGGTAGACTTAATACGAAGAAGGATGAAGACGGCCCAAGACAGACAAAAGTCCTATGCCGACAAGAGAAGGACCGACCTTGAATTTGAGGTTGGAGACAGAGTTTTTCTCAAGGTATCACCACTAAGAAACGTTGTTCGTTTTGGAACCTCAGGAAAACTGGCACCAAGGTTCGTAGGGCCATTCCCTATCATTGAGAAAATTGGGAAAATGGCCTATAGATTAGAGCTACCCGAGAAGTTGGCTGGAGTCCACAACGTTTTTCACGTTTCGCATCTCCGAAAATGTCTACACGAGTCTGCTGAAGTGGTAGAGCCAAATATCCTCGAAGAGGCCGAAGTGGAGCGCGAAGCAACTGTAAGAAGAGTTCCAACCCGCATATTAGGAACGGAAGTGAAGAAACTACGCAACCGTGAAGTCAAGCTCGTCAAGGTTCAGTGGAGCGACGCCGAGGGAGACGCGACTTGGGAAACTGAAGCTAGAATACGCACTGCCTACCCTTTTCTTTTCAAGGGTACATCCTTGATCTTTCTTTTTCCTTAAATCGCGCTCTTATCTATCTTTTTGTGTATATTTCCTCGACCTTATCTTTTAGGTAGAAACCTTTTGGATGGAAACATGTAATTGAAACATGTTATGTATGATGGTTGCAAGTGGTTGCAAGTGATTGCTAGTGGTTGCTCATGGTTGCATATACACACACAATCTAGGTTTTAGATCGGCTCAGTCACTTCATATTGCATATGCATATATGTTTGCATTCATATATGGTTGAACTTTAATGTGTTGTCTTGTGGATGTTGCATTTGTATTGAATGGTTGTGCACTCATGTAGAATCATGAATAGGAAAATTTGCATACAGAATGGATTCATGGCACTTACATGATTCGCATTAAGGAGGTCAACTGAATCAGTAGACCACCTGATTTTGCATTAGATAAGTACATGTACACACACACTTCGCATATGATCATGAAGCATTAGAAGTCTTTTAAGGACAATGGATGCTCGTGTTTGATGGATGAATAGATGGATTATTGGATGTTAGGATATACATTCCTCCTAACTTGAAGATTTCGGGGACGAAATCCTTTTAAGTGGGGGAGAATGTAACACCCCGCGAATTCTATAACTATAAAATTCACAAATCAAAGAACTAAGGGAAACGGGATACGCCATTGCGTTCGTCTCGGAAAAATACGCGAAATAGAGTCCGAGTTTTCGAAAAATGGAGTCCGTATGAAGAAGATATGGCCTTCGGAAGTTTCTGAATTAAGTTTAAAATTCAAACAGAACAAAATAATTAAAAATCAAAAATGGGGCCCAATGGGCCAGGGCGGAAAAAGTCCCGCCTGACGCACCCAGGTCGACTGGGCTGTCGACCTGGTCTAACCAGGTCGACAGGGCTGTCGACAGGGGTGTCGACCTGGTCCAGACCAGGTCGAACCCAGTCCAACCTGGCTGGCCTATTTTATGTTGGTCGATTTTCTGTGGAATGCTTTGTCATTAGGGCTAGGTGGCAAGCTCTAATTGGTCTCTCCTTAGGATGAAAGGCTACGATCTAACCAAGCAACATCAACGGTCCTAATCAGTTCATTACCCCTATAAAAACAACCCTAGACTAACCCTAATCTATTCATTCAAAAATAAGAACAAAGCCGCCATGTTGCTGAGGAACGACTAAGAGTAGCCACCAAATTGGAGAGAAGATTAGGAGGAAAATTCTAAGGCATAAAGCAACTCAATCAAATCAAACCGCATCTCTAAATTCCTAAATTAGAGAATTCGCCACAACGATTGTAAGTAGAGTATTATTTTGGTATGAACAAATAATTGTGTTGATATGTATACTTGATTTGTGGCGATAAAGTAATTCATATTTGTGCGTTGGAATATTGTATACGTTTGGATATTCTTGAATTATGTTATTCATTATGAAAAACTACATGCGGTAGTTTTATGCAAGTATGACGTTTGGATATTCGCAAAATATGTAATTCATGTTGAAGCTACATGTATGTAGTTGTTAAATTGAAAATCATGCAAGTTTGGGGTTTTGCTACTATGCCATCATGATGTATATTTTTGTGCATAAATCATTGGAACAAGTTTGGTTGTTATAATTCATATGAAACTATGTTGGAATTTTGGCACCATGATTTATGTATTAAGACATGCTTTTGTACTAGAAAAACCTATTTGCAAACTTATGAATAGGACTAGGCTATGGTTGATATTTGGCACAATTGAAATCCATGTTTAGTCTATATTATATGATGTCATATGTGATACATAGCTAGGTTAGATTCAAAATCCCTTTTTGCAAGTTTACATGACTAAAGTAAAAATCATGATTAGAAATATTTATGCCATGGTTATGTGAACAAATTTAACTATACCTATACCATGCTTATGTTTGACATTATGCCATGCTTATGTTTGACATTATGCCATGCTTATGTTAGAAATATTTATGCCATGCTTATGTTTGACATTATGCCTGAAATAAAAATATAGGTTCATGTTGTAGTTAGGCCTATGTGTCAATAGTGATATTCTTAACATAACTACAAGTTTACATGCTTTGATTCATGTCACCTATGCTTTATGACCAAAGTACATGTCACTACTATGCAAGTACACCAGTTTCTATTTTGTATTTCCAACGTCATATTGCAAGTTCATGCGCTCACCTTCCCCTCTTTGTGTATGTAATCACGCTTTAAGCCTCCCCTTTTTCTCATGGCTAAGTTGGGCTTAAAAAGGTTAAGCCCAATATATATATAATAAACGGACGTGTTAAACGGGGGAAAATAACGTTGGGTTAAAATTATTAATGAATGGAAATATAAAATAGAAGGGCCCAAATTCAAGTATGGGTTGGGCCCATGATTGGTGTAACCTTTACACCATTAACTTAATAATGGGCCGCAAATATTTACATATAAGAAATAAAGAAGAATGACAAAATATGTAAATGTAGAACATACGATGTGTTTAACCCGAGGTTGGATTGAGTTGTGATGTAAACCTGCCCGGAACCGCCCGGCTGTCCAGTAGTCACAACAATACCTATCCAATGTGGGAGGTTAAACATGGAGCCCAATAAGGACCCGAGGTTAGACTGAGTTGTGGCGTAAGACTGCCCGGAACTAACCGGCAACAGGCAGCCACAACAATACCTGTCTAATGCGAGAGGTCAGGGCCTTAATAAGACAATTAAGGCTGAGTCAGGATTGTTAGGATTAAGTGAACTAAAGACTTAATCAAAATGGAACATGCTAAACTAAACGGACTGGTGGGGTTAGGTTAGAAAACACTTAACCAACTTAGCATGTTGGCTAGAGATAGAAAACCTAGTAACGGGGGACCCTTTTCAGCAGTAACCCTAGAAGGTGTATCAGGATACCCTGAAACTAGGCAGGGTGGGGCACGATTACTGGGCTGATTGTAAGAGGTCAAATCGACGGCGGTGGTGTAGCAGTGTAGGTTCTAACGGGGTGCTAGCGTGCACACACTCCGGCGCAGAAAAATAAGGCACTGGACACCAGTAGCATACCTGTGCATTCTAGGAATGTGTCGGGCCGCCTCCATGGGACTTGATACACCCCATGGTGGGACCAGCATAGGTAACTACAACATCGGGGGCCGTAAGACACATGTAACTATGCGAGTAGGAGCCGATCATTGTAAAATGGATCACTTCACCCTGATTATGGGGTGCCAGTTGGAAACTAGTTTATATGGGTTCAGAGATTAACATGGGGTACGATAGTATATTCGACCCTAGACAACTTAACCAAGTTAGAGTGCTTTTCCACTTCTTGTTTATACTTATCATACCCAGTTCTTTATTCATAGACAGAATAGTACTAGACTTACTCAGGCTTTATGTCTGACTCTACTTTTCTTTCGTCTTCTTTTCTTCCGTTTCCCCCCCCCCCCCCCAGGTCCACAGGGAGGGAACACTGCAGCTTGACCAGCCTTAACATCCAGCTTGAAGAAGAGAAATGTATTGCTTGGACCTTTTCGTTCTGAACTATGGCTTTGGACAACCACTATGGGGACTTTGCAGTTTATCTATGTTTTATTTATGCTTCTTTAAATAATGTACTCAAGACAGATTATGAAAGTGTTATGTTATGTTTTTGGAAAAAAGATGTAAGACAATCATGGTGATGTTTTGTAACACGTATTTGCTTCTCTGAAATAAAAGTTGTTGTTTTTCCGCTGTTTACAAATATGTGTTCTTATATCTGTCTTGTATATCTGTGACTTATACTTATAAACCTCCACCAAAATTAGGGCATTCCCTTTGAGAGTGACCCTAACGGAGGTGGGGTGTTTCAGTTTCCCACGTACAATCATCATCCTCACTCCAGTGCACCTTGACTAGCTTAACCGTCTTCCTCCTAAGCTGTTTCATGTCATTCCCCACATCGTGAAGTAGCTTACTAGGTCTCGAAACTATGGACTTAACTTCTAGTTCTTCATACTTATTCGGAGATAGCACCACATTTTAATCATGCACACACTTTTGTAGAAAAGACACATGAAAGAGATTGTGCACACTCGACATCTTCTCAGGTAAATCAAATCTATAAGCGAGCTTTCCAATCCGCTCGACTATAGAAAATGGCCCAATGAACTTTGGAGCTAACTTTCCCTTACTTCTGAATCGAACAACATTGTGGCACCCCACGTCCGTTAATGTCACTAACAAAGGGAATGCATTAAGTTTCGTGAATTATAGTACACATAACGGAAATATTACAAGACAGACATATAAAATAACAGCGGAATAAAAACTTTATTTATTATAAGATACCGTGGTCCAAAAACATCACACGTCTGAAATACAAAATCCCGTTACAACATAAAAGCTACAATCTTGTACTTCAAAATTATCAGAGTACATAAAAGAAATAAAATTCCCCAAAAACAAAATATAGCCATAGCAACAAGGATAGGAGCTTGAGCCATACATGTTAGCAGTTCCAGCAAAAGTAAGCAGAATCACGGTCAAGCCCGAGTGTTCCCGCCCTGAGAACCTGTGGGGGAAACGGAAGAAAGAAGACGAAACAAAAAGGGTCAGACATAAAGTCTGGGGAGTCCAGTTACTTTTAGCAAGTAAATAAATAAAAGTAGCATGACAGGCATATAAAGTGGATAAGAGAGAGATAACTACATAAAATGTAGGTATGACAAGGTAAACAAGATAGGATGTATATGCTTCTAATGACAACTCCGCACTATTACTAGTATATCCAGAATGAGATGATCCCTTCCACTATAAGGTGGTAGACTTAGGCATACGTCCAAATATATCCTAACGACCACCCTCATCGATCAGCTCCCTAATCCACGTAGATACTATGTGCCAGCCCCACCATATGATGCATCACGTCCTAAAGTGGCAACCCTCCGCTGATATGCACAGCCCCATATCTACAGGTATCACGGTCGTCTTATCCCCCTCTGCCCGGCTCATGCATGCACATGTCCCGGTCGGTTTGCGCTGCCCACACCGAACTCCATGTTTGGATCTCTTACAATCAGTTCAGTAAGCGTGCCCCTTCTTCGACCTAGTTCGGAGTACTCTGCCCGATACCTACTTCGGGTTACTAACTGAAACGGATCCCACACAATATGATACAAGCTCTCCCCCTTGTCTTGTATCCCCCACTAGGTTTTTCATAGGTTACACTTACGCTAAAAGGTGTCTTTAATTATATAACCCCAATCTTTCTACCGGTTATGCTTACCAATAGGTGTCTTTAATTACATAACCTTATCGGGTTAAGTTTGTGGGCCTATATGTAAATATTACCCACCCCCTCAGATTTGCTTAACCCACCCACCGTCCAACCAATTTTACATAACTCTAACTTTAGTTCATAATCATACAATCCCTATGGATTAAATTAGGTTAAGTAATCCAATTTATTACCATGTCCATTTATGGTTTATAATGGGGTAGACCTCCCACATTAGGCCTACAACTTCTGGATGTTGGATATGCCAGTCGGGTCCGGGCTGACTTCCTCCACAAGTTGGGCCTAACCTCGTGTCTTAGCCCGATTCGTATTTGTGCACTTAGACCTCTCACATTAGGTTCAACAATAGTGGTTGCTGGATATGCCGGTCGGGTCCGGGCACACTTCCACCACTAATGCAACCTAAGCTCGCGTCATAAGTGCAATTACAATTTCTAATTGTAATCTTAGACATTTCACTATCATCCAAATTCTCACCTATGTCGTTAAAGGTTATAGGTTCCATGACCTTTTTTTCCCAATTTTGTACAAAGTGAATTATATGTCCATATTCATATCCATTAACCAAGTTATGCCAATTCTAATATTTTCTCCCGTTCCCTCACTAACGCATTCGTATATATATTTGGCGACATCTAGGCAAGAAAGTAGCCTATCCATAAACAATGAAAGGGAAAGGTGATGGGAAAAATGACAATAGTGATCATTCTAACAAAAGTGACATAAACATATATATATATATATATATATATATACTGGCATAGACATGTAATTGGCATAATAATAAGGTGGACATAAAAATAGATCTAGTGAAAAGGGTAATGATAAAACTAGATCTAACATACTTAGGATGAACAAATCCAAAAAAGAATTCATATGTCCAATAATGACAGATCTCAATTAATCACAACATGATGATCTAGATCTAAACAAAGGTTTAATTGTCCAGATAATGATAATCCCAAATTAACCACAAACTTAGAAAAAGGGTAAGATCCACATAGGTGACATGATTAATTAACCACTAAAGAATTAGAACTATAAAATAGGTCTAGCATGATAAGGTCTAGGCTTATAGATTCACAAATTATGATAGATCCAATATGATTCATTCGAGGCATGTATATATCCAAATCACAGTCATATCACCAATTACTTTTAATCATTTAATTCTAAAAGCAACTAGGAACTCGTAGTGTTTGGATTAGAAAATAGAAGAAGAATGGATCTTGAATCTCTAATCTTTTAATTGAAGAAGAAGAAGAAGAAAAGAATTCTGTTTAATCTAGGCATTGACAGCATTTGGCCTCCATTGATTTCCAGTGAAGAAAACAAGAGAAATGGACCCGTATATATAGCTGCCAGCCCCATAAAATCATCTTCCACCTCAGCCCAAGGGGTGTCAACACCCCTGTAGGGGGTCGACCCTGGTGTCGACACCCCTTAAGGGGGGTCAACCCCGGTGTCGACACCCCTCTAGGGGGGTCGACCCCCTAGAGCGGGAAAATTACCACCGCTTTTTTTTTCAAATTTTTTCAACGATTTTGGATAAGGCTCTGACTCATATGTATATATATTTTTCTTCTACGTATATACAAACTTTAAACTCCCATCTCTTCTTCATACGGTATCCGTTTTAAACAAACCAAATGTCTATCTTGACCAGAATTTCGAGACGGACGCAATGGTGCAGTCTGTTTCCTTTAATTCTAAATATTAAATTAATTATTATTTAATTTACCCTCTTTTAGTGTTGTTAAAAATACGGGGTGTTACATTCTCCCCTACTCAAAGGATTTCATCCTGAAATCCCTAAGTTGAGAAGAATGCATATCCTACCATCCATCATCCATATACCCATCCATCAACCACTGACATCTATTGTCCTTAAAGACTTTTACTGCTCATATGAATATATGCAAAGGTGTGTGTATATGTCCCAATACTAATGCAAAGATCAGGCGGTCTACTGATTCAGTTGACCTCCTTAATGCAATGTGTGTTAGTGTCATGTATCCAATGTGTATGCAAATAATCCTATTATAACATGTGAGTTCTATATGTGTGCACACTCATTCGTCCAAATGAAACATCCATATGTTAATACATCTATTTTCATCCATAAAAGAAAAGAAAATGCACACACATCCATATGCAGTATGAGAGTGATTGAGCCGATCTAGTGCCCAATGTGTGTATATATGCATCAACAGGCAGCCACTAGCAAACAGTTGCATCCATCAAACATAACATGTCTCAAACACATGTTTACATCCATAGGATTCCTATCTAAGGGTCGAAATTACTGTGGATGGGATATACTGAAATGATAGAAACAAGCACAGATAAAATTTTGGAAAAGGAGTTAAGAACATACCCTCGAAAAGAAAAGGGTATGAAGCCTGAATCTTGTCTTCGGTCTCCCAATTCGCATCCTCTGGGTTATCTCCCCATTGAACCTTTATCAGCTTGATATCTTTATTGCGTAGCTTCTTAACTTCTGATCCAAGAATACGGGTAGGAACTCGTTTAACTGTTACCTCCCTATCCACTTCTACTTCCTCTAATATACTTGGCTCAACAACTTCCGCGGTGTCATGCAAGCACTTCTGCATATGAGAAACGTGGAAAACATCATGAATGCCAGATAGATTTTCTGCGAGCATTACTCTATAGGCCATTTGGCCAATCCTCTCGGTTATGGGAAATGGTCCCACAAATCTGGGTTCCAACTTCCCTACATATCCGAAGCGAACCACATTCCTCAGAAGTGACACTTTAATAAAAACTAAGTCTCCCACTTCAAATTCGACGTTAAACCTTCTCTTGTCCCCGTAGGATTTCTGCTTATCCTGGGCTGTCTTCATCCGCCGTCGAATAAGGTCAATCTTCTTGGACGTTTCTCTAACCATATCTGGTCCAAGTAATAACGTTTTTGTTGATTCCCACCAACAAGTTGGTGATATACAGGGTCGTTCGTACAATGATTCGAAGGGTTCCATGTCGATGCTAGGTTGATAACTGTTGTTATAGGCAAACTCTACTAAAGGAAGGTGCTCTTCCCAAGTCCCTCCGAAGTCTAATATACACAGCCTTAAAAGATCTTCAAGAATTATGTTTACCCTCTCCGTCTGCCCATCGGTATGAGGATGATAAGCGGTGCTCAAACACAACTGTGTACCTAATGCTTCTTGCAAGCTCCTCCAAAATTCACTGGTGAAGTTGGGGTCACGATCGCTCACGATGCTGGGAGGTACTTCATGAAGATGAACTATCTCTCAGACATAGATTGCTGCCAACCATGATGTCGTCCTCTTACTCTTAGCTGGAATAAAGTGAGCGCTCTTAGTGAGTCTATCCACTACCACCCAAATACTGGTGTTGCATTTCTTTGACCTAGTCAACCCATCTATGAAGTCCAAGGAGATGCTCTCCCATTTCCACTGTGTAACCTCCAAAGGATGAAGTAAACCACCAGGATTCTTTTGCTCAGCTTTAACTTGCTGGCAAACGAAACATTGAGAAACAAATTCGACTACATCTTTCTTCATTCCAGCCCAAAAGAAAACCCTCTTCATGTCTCTGTACATCTTATCACCACCTGGATGAATAGTCATTTTAGAATGGTGGGATTCTTCTAGGACTGCTTTTATCAAACTTCCAGTTTAAGGAACACAAAGCCTTCCATCTCGTCGCAACCACCCCTTTTCATCTATGGTATATCGACTGAGGTGACTAGAAGTCTCCCCTTTTCTGAGCTTATCCATGATGTCTAAAACCTGTGGGTCACCGTGTTGCGAATCTCCTATCTGATCCATAAGAGTTGGTCGTATTTCTAGCGATGCAAACAAATCAGGAAAAATCTCGATGGAGGGTTTAAAGTTAAAGATTGATATGAACTCTAAGATTTTCCTCTCCACAAACAGAGGACTTAAGGCCATTCTCTGCCTACTTAGTGCGTCAGCCACCACATTACCCTTGCCAGGGGTATAAGCGATTTCAAAATCATAAGAAGTTAAGAACTTCATCCACCTTTGTTGCCTTAAGTTAAGATCCTTCTGTGAGAACAGATACTCGAGAGATTTATGATCAGTGTATAACTCAAACTTCTCTCCAAGTAAATAATGACGCCACGTCTTCAGCGCGAATACTATGGCCGCTAGTTCTAGATCATGGGTGGGGTAGTTCTTCTCATGAACTCTCAACTATCTACCCCATAACACACTACCTTTCCTTCTTACATCAGAACCGCACCAAGCCGTGTACCACATGCATCCGTGTAAACAACAAACACTTTACTTCCATTAGGCAAGTTCAAGACTGGGGTTGTTGTCAGAGCCCTCTTCAGTTGTTGGGAAGAAACATCACAATCTATGTCCCATGAAAATGCCAAATTCTTCTTTATCAGCCTGGTGAGTGGGGTCGATATCTTTGTGAAGTCCTTAATGAACTTCCTATAATAACCTGCCAACCTAAGAAAGCTTCTCATCTCTGTTGCATTTTTCAGAATTTGCCAATCTTGCACTGCAACTACCTTTGTGGGATCTACAGCTGTCCCTTCTTTAGAGACCACATGCCCTAAGAATCTCACCTCTTTTCTCCAAAAATGGCATTTGAAGAACTTTGCCTTAACCTGATGCGCACAGAGAGTTTTCAAAACTTCTCCCAAATGCTGGGCATGCTCTTCTTCGCTTTTGGAGAAGATCAAAATATCATCAATAAAGACCATGACAAATTTATTTAGGAACTCCCGAAACACCCTACTCATTAGATCGACAAAATAGGCGGGTGCATTCGTCAGCCCAAAAGGCATAACTAGCCATTCAAAGAAACCATATGGAGCCCTAAAAGACGTCTTGTCTATACTGTCCTTAGCCACCCTCAACTGATGAAATCCTATGGCCAATTCTAACTGAGAGAATACCGAGGCACCGACAACCTGGTCATACAAGTCATCTATCCTCGGAAGTGGATGCATATTCTGCTTCGTGAGTTTGTTCAATTCTCTATAGTCCATGCACAAGCGAAGCGATCCATCCGCCTTAGTTGTGAATACAACTGGAGCGCCCCATTCAGATATGCTTCGTCTGATAAATCCTTTCTCAAGTAGCTCCCCTACTTGCTTACTCAGCTCCCTCCTTTCCCTTGGAGCCATATGGCGCACTGGTAATGCAACTGGCTTTGCATTGTCCACCAGATATATGCAAAAATCGATCTTGCGCCTCGGAGGTAAACCCTGTACCTCATCAAAAACATCATAATAATCTTGGACTACTGGAACAGATTGCAGATCATCGATAGATGCATCAAGAGACTCTAGGAAACTAAGCATAACTGACCCTTGTGGGTCACAAGAAATCTCGAGGGTCTTCCCATGACAAGTCAGGAGCCAAACAACCCTCTTCTCACAATCCAGAATGGCACGATATGTAGTAAGCCAATCCATTCCTAGAATCAACCCATTGCCCGTTAACCCGAGCACATACGTGTCGTACTCAAACTCGACGCCTAACGCAGATATTTTCAAACCCCGACAAATCATAGATAAATGAGCCAAACCACCAATGGGGTTTGAGACAACTACGGGATCCACTACCATACTAGTAATTAAGTGCAGAGATTCAACCACAGAACTAGATATAAATGAATGTGAAGCGCCAAAATCAAAAAGTGTTCTAATAGGATGGTTTGAAAGAGAAATTAAACCTTCCACATAAATTTTTCTACCTTTATCTGGAGCACTGGTCGCGAGAGCATGCACCTGCCCTCCAGAAGTTCCTACTCTTTGATCTTGTCCCTGTGATCCCTATTTCTTCGGGCACTCCCTAGCAAAGTGTCCGACTTCTCCACAATTGAAGCAAGTGTTCTTCCTTCTTTTACAATCTTTGGCCAAGTGACCCTCTTTCCTACAACTGTGACATTTACTCTTATCCTTGGCCTTGTCATTCTTTCCACCTTTCTTCTGCTGCTATTGTTGTTGCCCCTTCTTGGGCCACACCTTCTTATTTTGTGTTGTTTCCTCAGCTTTAACCTCCTTCTTTTACCCTTTCTCTTCCTCATACATCAAGGCCATATCAACAAGTCTTTCAAAGGTGGATCCCATTGGGATATGGGACATGGTTAACCCATGAAGGGGTTCGTTTAGCCCTTTAGTAAACTGCAAAGCCTTCATATGTGAAGTGTCTACCAGTTCCAGTCCAAATCTTGCCAGCTGGTTAAATTTGTTCGCATACTCTTTAACCGTCAAGTTCTCTTGTTTGAGTGCTAAGAACCTCTCCATCCGCATGCTCTTCTCAGCTTGGGAAAGGAATTTCATCTCAAAACTCTGTCTAAAGTCATCCTAAGTTTCCACCGGACGACCTGCTTGGGTTACCTCCCACCAAAAAGCTTCATCCTTCAATAACCAAGCAGCTTACTAAGTCTTTCTTCGATCCTCCACTTCAAGGATTACAAACAAGTCCTCAGTCTCCTTGGTCCAGTTCCTTGCCTCCACAAATGTCTCGGTTCCATGGAATGCATTCCCTCCCATAGCACGATAATCTATACAGATCTTTGAGAAGTTGTTTGCACGCCGAGGAAGAGGAACAACGGGTGCAGCTGGGGGAGGAACATTTCCTTGGCCTTCGGCAGACGTCGTGTCCTCCAGATTCCTACGGAACCATCCTGGTATCGTAACACCCTCTGGAATGTTGGGTTCCCAAGACGTGCTAAAAAAGAAAAGGAAAGAGATTCAGACAAGGGATCGAAAGATATTACTTATGGCTTTTTGGGGAATGCTTTTCAAAATAGACTTTTCTTTTTGAAAATGCTTTCTTTTAAAACGTTTTTTGAAAATAGCTTTCAAAAACTTTTATCTAATCTGGTAACCTTCGGCTCTGATACCAAGTGTGACACCTTATGTCCGTTAATGTCATTCACAAAGGGAATGCATTAAGTTTCGTGAAGCATTATAGTAAACAGAACGGAAATATTACAAGACAGACATATGAAATAACATCGGAATAAAAACTTTATTTATCATAAGATGTCGTGGTCCAAAAACATCACATGTCTGAAATACAAAAGCCCATTACAACATAAAAGCTGTTGTCTTTTACTTCAAAAATATCAGAGTACATAAAAGAAATAAAATTCCTCAAAAACAAAATATAGCCATAGCAACAAGGATAGTAGATTGAGCCATACATCTCAGCAGCTCCAACAAAAGTAAGCAGAATCACGGTCAAGCCTGAGCGTTCCCGCCCTGAGAACCTAGGGGGAAACGGAAGAAAGAAGAGGAAACAAAAAGGGTCAGACATAAAGTCTGGTGAGTCCAGTTACTTTTAGCAAGTAAATAAATAAAAGTAGCATGACAGGCATATAAAGTGGATAAGAGAGAGATAACTACATAAAAGACAGGTATGACAAGGTAAACAAGATAGGGTGTATACGCTTCTAATGATTACTATGCACAATTACTAGTATATCAAGAATGAGATGATCCCTTCCACTATAAGGTGGTAGACTTAGGCATACGTCCAAATGTATACTAACTACTACCCTAATCGATCGGCTCCCTAATCCGCGTAGATACTCTGTGCCGGCCCCATCGTAGAACGTATCACGTCCTAAAGTGGCAACCCTCCGTTGATATGCACAGCCCCATATCTACAGGTGTCACGGTCGTCTTATCCCTCTCTGCCTGGCTCATGCATGCACACGGCCCAGTCGATTTACACCGCCTACACCGAACTCCGCGTTTGGATCTCTTACAATCAGTTCAGTAAGCGTGCCCCTTCTCCGACCCAGTTCGGAGTACTCTGCCTGATACCTACTCCGGGTAATTGACTGAAACGGGTCCCATACAATATGATACAAGCTCTCCCTCTTGTCTTGTATCCCCCACTAGGTTTCCCACAGGTTATACTTACCCTAAAAGATGTCTTTAATTGTATAACCCCAATCTTTCTACCGGTTATGCTTACCACTAGGTGTCTTTAATTACATAACCTTATTAGGTTAAGTTTGTGGGACTATATGTAAATATTACCCACCCCCTCGGAATTGCTTAACCTACCCACTGTCCAACCAATTTTACTTAACCCTAACTTTAGTTCATAATCATACAATCCCTATGGATTAGATTAGGTAAAGTAGTCCAATTTATTACCATGTTCATTTATGGTTTATAATGGGCTAGACCTCCTACGTTAGGCCTACAATTTGTGGATGCTGGATATGTCGGTCGGGTCCGGACAGACTTCTTCCACAAGTTGGGCCTAACCTCGTGTCTTAGCCCGATTCGTATTTGTGCACTTAGACCTCTCACGTTAGATTCAGCAATAGTGGTTGCTGGATATGTCGGTCGGGTCCGGGCAGACTTCCACCACTAATGCAACATAACCTCGTGTCATAAGTGCAATTACAATTTCTAATTGTAATCTTAGACATTTCATTATTATCTAAATTATCATCTATGTCGTTATAGGTTCCATGCCCCCTTTTCCCCAATTTTGTACAAAGTGAATTATATGCCCATATTCATATCCATTAACCAAGTTATGCCAATTCTAATATATTCCCCCGTTCCCTCACTAACGCATTCGTATATATTTGGCGACATCTAGGCTAGAAAGTAGCCTAGCCATAAACAATAAAAGGGAAAGGTGAAGGGAAAAATGACAATAGTGATCATTCTAACAAAAGTGACATAAACACACACACACACACACACACACACACACACATATATATATATATATATATATATATACACATACTGGCATAGGCATGTAATTAACATAATAATAAGGTGGACATAAAACAGATATAGTGAAAAGTGTAATGATAAAATTATATCTAACATACTTAGGATGAATGGATCCAAATAAGAATTCATATGTCCAATAATGACAGATCTCAATTAATGACAACATGATGATCTAGATCTAAACAAAGGTTTAATTGTTTAGATAATGATAATCCCAAATTAACCACAAACATTAGAAAAAGGGTAAGATCCACATAGGTGACATGATTAATTAACCACAAAAGAATTAGATCTATAAAATAAATCTAGCACGATAAGGTCTAGGCCTATAAATTCACAAATTATGATAGATCCAATATGATTCAGTCACAGGCATGTATATATCCAAATCACAGCCATATCCCCAACTACTTTTAATCCTTTAAATCTAAAAGCAACTAGGAAATCACAGTGTTTGGATTAGAAAATAGAAGAAGAATGGATCTTGAATCTCTAATCTTTTAATTACAAAAGAAGAAGAAACGAATCCTATTCAATCCAGGCACTGACAACATTTGGCCTCCATTGATTTCCAGTGAAGAAAACAAGCGAAATGGACCCGTATATATAGCTGCCAGCCCTCTAAAATCGTCTTCCACCTCAGCCCTAGGGGTGTCAGCACCCCAATAAGATGGTCGACCCCGGTGTCGACACCCCTCTAGGGGGTCGACCACCTAAAGCGGGAAAACTGCCGCCACTTTTTTTTTTAATATTTTTGAACGATTTTGGATAAGGTTCTGACTCATATGTATATATATTTTTCTTCTGCGCGTATATAAATTTTAAACTCTCATATCTTCTTCATACAGTGTCCGTTTTATGCAAACCAAATGTCTATCTTGACCAGAATTTCGAGACGGACGCAATGGTGCAGTCCGTTTCCTTTAATTATGAATATTACATTAATTATTATTTAATTTATCCTCTTTTAGTGTTGTTAAAAAAATGGGGTGTTACAAACATGTTTCAACGGTGAAATTTTCACGAAAACCATATCATCAACGTCGAACTTAAATCTTTTCAACGTTTATCAGCGTAACCTTTTTGACGATCTTGAGCTACCTTCATTCATTGCTGAACGATCTCAATATAATCCGGTGTCTCTCTTATCATCTCAGGCCCAAGTATCAACTTATCTCTGGTCTCTAACCAATATGCCAGAGAATTACACGGTCTACCATACAACTCCTCATATGGTGCCATCCTAATGCTCGACTGGTAGCTGTTATTATATGCGAACTCAACCAAATGTAGATGGTCTTCCTACGATCCCCTAAGTCCAATACACAAGCTCTAAAGAGATCTTTTCTCGGTTTGACCACCAGTCTGGGGATGATAAGTCGTATTCAAACATAGCTCGGTTCCCAAAGTATCTTGCAAACTCTTCCAAAAACCACTTGTGAACAATGGATCTCGATAACTCGCTATGCTCTTCGGGATACCATAGAATCGAACTATCCATTTCAAATATAGCTTAGCCAACTTCGATGTTGTCCTAGTCGATCTGATAGGAATATACCTTGTGCTCTTAGTCAAACGATCCACTATGACCCAAATCCCTTCATTTCCTGCCCTGATTCTAGGCAGTCCATCGATACTTGCTCCCACTTCCACGTAGGAACTTCCAATGGCTGAAGCAATCCACTCGGCTTCGTCTGTTCAGCTTTCACCAACTGACAGTTCATACATTTGGAAATAAAATTTCCAACATCCCTCTTCATCCCTTTCAATTAGTAAGCTCGCTTCATGTACCGATACATCTTATTACTACTAGGATGAATCGTCAATTTTGAGTGATGACATTCCCTCAGAACCTCATCTCTCAATCCATCAATATCAGGAACAATCAGTCATCCTTTCTTTCAAAGATAACCATCTCAATCAACCTCGGATACTTTATCCTTTTCTGGTTCTGCTTTCGCTTCCAGCCTCTGGATGATCTCGACAAGCTTTTCATCATGCTTTTGGCTTTCGCCAATCCTTTCGATGAGAGTAGGTCTCATCGATAAGCTTGCCAACATTTCAGGCTCTAATTCGCACCTTAGCATGAAATCAAACCCTGCCAAATATTCGAGGTGCTTCCATTCTGAAAACATCGCTCCCAAACTTGCATGTCTTCAACTTAACACATCTGCCACTGCGTTACCTTTACCAGGAGTATAGGCAATACCAAAATCAAAAGATGCCAAAAACTCTAATCGTTGTTGCTGCTGAAGATTCAAATCCTTCTGGGAGAAAAGATACTTCAACGAGTTGTGATCCGTAAACAACTCGAACCGAAATCCCGACAGGCAATGTCTCCACATCTTCAGAGCAAACACAATTGCCGCCAACTCCAAATCATGAGTCGGATAATTCCTTTCATGCGGATTCAATTGCCGACTACATATGCCACAACTCTATCCTTCTGCATCAGCACTGCTCTAAGTCCAATACCACATGCATCGGTGTGTACCAACATCTCTTCATTCCAACTAGGAATCATCAAAATAGGAGCACTCGCCCGTCTTTCTTTTAGGATTCCAAAAGCTTGCTCACACTTCGCATCCCATGTGAACACTTGATTCTTCTTTGTCAATCCTGTTAATGGTGCAACTATCTTGGAGAAATCCTTGATAAAACGATGATAATATCCCTCCAACCTAAGGAAACTCCTCGCGTTCGTCGCACTCTTAGGTCTATCTCAGTCCTGGATTGCTGCCACCTTAGCGGAATCCACTGCTATTCCGTTTCCAAAAACAACATGGTCTAAGAACCTCACTTCATTCTTCCAGAAGTGACACTTTGAAAACTTAGCTTTCAGCTGATGCTTTCGCAAGATTACTAAAACAACTCACAAGTGCATCCTATACTCTTCCTCATTCCAAGAGTAAATTAGAATATCATTCGCGAACTCAAACACAAACTTGTTTAACTGATCTCTGAACAACCTATTCATAAGATCCACAAAATATGTTGGCACGTTAGTCAATACAAATGACATCACCAGCCACTCAAAGAACCCGGATGGTGTCCTAAATACTGTCTTCGACACATTATCCCTTGCTACTCTCAACTGGTGAAATCCCATCGCCAAATCCATTTGGGAAAACACCTTGGCTTCGTGAAGCTGATCAAACAAGTCATCTATTCTCGACAATGGATACCTTGTTCAGCTCACGATAATCAACACACAATCTCAAAGATCCATCAGCCTTGGTTGCAAACACAACTGGTGCACCCCTTTCGAACACGCTTTGCCGAATGAATCATTTTCCCAAAATGTCACTAACTTGCACCTCTAACTCCTATTGTTCCTTAGGCGCCATCCGCCTAAGAGGCATAACGATAGGTCTAACACCTTCGACCAATCGATCCTGAACTCAATCTTGCAATGCGGTGGCATCCCTTTGACCTCTTCAAAGACATCATCAAACCCACTCGCAATCGGCATAAATGACAATTCTTCCCGTGGAATCACAAGTGAATATAAAAAGCTTACGAAGACCCCGTCTTCTGGCTTACATCGAATCACAACCATTCGCCCTTCCACATTCTCGACTGTCACCTCGAGCTTCTCACAGTTTACTTTAGCCGCATACCTCTTGAGCCAGTCTGTACCCAAAATGATCCCAAGCACAGCGCAGTTCAAAACAAAGCAATCATACACAAAGGAGCAAACATGACTTGATAACACTAGACCACGGCAAATCATACACAAATTAGATGAACCCCCATCTGGATTAGTCACAATGAAAGGTCTATCACAAATCTCAGGTTCCAAACCCAAGCGGCACTCAAGCTCGTTACAAATGAAAGGATGCGATGCTCCAGTATCAAACAACACTCAAATTGAAACACTCCGACAAAAACCGTACCTTGAGCAACAACACTCTTCCCTTTCTCCTCTGTTGTAGGAGCTCTCGAAGAAGATGACACAACCTCCAAAGCATACACCTTCACTATCTGCTTACCCTTCGATGGTTTTGGATAATCCTTCTTGTTATGCCCGGGCTTTCCACAGTTATAACACTTCCATTCAGCTTTCAGATTCTTACAATCCCCGGAAAATGGCCCTTCTGCTAGCAGTTGTAGCAAATCACCTCGCCTTCCTTCTTCTGACCATCTTTTTCTTTCTGCTGCTGTTGCTTCCTATTTTTATAATTACCACCCTGTTGTGGCTTCTGATCCTCTTTGGTTGCAACAACAATCTCTTCCTTGGGAAACAAACTCTCATGCCTCAAAGCTTTCTCCATAATCTTCTCATAAGTGTCATTCAGATGATTAACTAGCTGATTCCCAAGATATTTATCTAAGCCCATGACGAACTTCTCGTTCTTCTGGTAAGGAGTCTCAATATATGAACAAGCATACTTGGACAAAGCTTCAAAATTAAAAACATAATTCAACATCGGTCGACCATTTTGCTTTAGCTCAACGAACTTCTTGAACAGAATAGACTTCTGGATGGTAGAAATGAACTTCATCTCGAACTTGACTCGGAACTGACCCTAAATGATCTCTTCTTATGGAGTCTCCAAAGTGACAGAGTTCCACCAATCCATAGCTCTGCCCTGTAGCTGTCTCGATGCAAGCTTCCTCTTAGTTGCACCATCAATGCCCAAGTCTCCAAATATCCGAATGCAAGTATCAAGCCACTCTTGAATCACTACAGTCGGTTCTGTCCCCTTGAAAGGCTTCCCTTTAAGAGATGTGAAGTCCTTACACAGCTAAGCAAAATCAACCACCCTAGGCATTTGCATCTGGACACCAACATCTACTGTGGTTGCTTCTGGAGCGGGTACCCTCCTCATAATCACTGCCACCATAGCCTCGAACATAGCTGGGTAATCTGGTATACCGCCATCTCCTCCTCCAGGAATAGCCTCCTCCCTAGCAATATGTCTCGAAGATTGACGACTTATTCAAAATCTGAAAATAGAATGATTAGTCCACACATGAGAAAAACTGCAAATGGAGTTCAAGCGCTACTATATTATATAGTAATCATCCATCAGAAAATATAAATATGTCTCTTAAACGTCATTACGTCTACGAACTTTGTATACAACCGCTTAACCAAAGCTCATATACCAAATGCGATGACCGCCCCGTAGCTCCTGCATATACCAAGAAGACATGCATTGTATGACGTGCCAGGTCGATACAGGACAATCATCAGAAGAAGAAAAACACATGTGGAAACATGTCGTATAACTCACAGCGCAGAGATAAAATATAATTGAACATATACAACAGGCAGTAGTAGCGAAGGATAATTGAGCAAAATCTAAAACTTTCCATATCATCACGGAAATATCCATACATCAAAGGGTTACATCATTGGAGTCTGTACAAGAAGCCTCACTACAAGTTCACTCAGAGTAGCATCCAACAATAGTGACGGAAAACAACATAATATGTATAGTAGGAAACTAATACGTAAGCCTCAAGCTCGTCGTCGCACAACAGCATCGTCCTCATCAAGATCTACTACCTGCTACTTAGTCTGCCCATCCACAACATGGATGAACAACCAAAGATAATAAGAGGAAAACATAAAACCTTGAGTCTGCTAATAGTCTTAATGAGCGATAAAACAACTATCTAACATCATCAATAAAGTATATGAGAAATAGGCAGATTAATCATCTAATCTACCAAAACATTAACAGAGAAGAAACCCAAACCCGTCTCCACCACATCTGACAGTGATAGCCTTTCCCAGAGAATTAGAGAAGAAACAAACAGTACATCCATAACAACCAGTTATTCAGTGTAGACTATCTAATCGAGTTCAACATCTCCCAAGCATAAGCCTCGAAGGCCTAAACCAACATCAGACAAGCACCCAAGAGATATCTTCATCGACGTCGGACAATCCACACAAGACGATACAAATAATAACATCCATGACTCTAGTTATCACCGCCTAACTTGCCTTGAAACCAGTTGCCATCCGTCAAGGGCTAATTGTAACCCCGGTTCTAGCAAAACTCCATACGCCATCGTGACTTGTATCTAGGCCCATCGTGACTGCCCAGGGTACTCGACCCATCTAGTCTTTTGGGTCTCTCCATTATACCCCTGGTTTGAGTCTGCTAGAACCTCTGACTAACGACGATCCTTTGACCTTCAATTACTCTAGCCATCCACCTTGATGACTATCCATAAGCTCAAGCACCTTCTCGAGCAACCATTACCCATAAGCTCAAACATCCTTGAGTCGTCTTCACAACTTCGTTGAATTTCATCGATCAATGAACACTTCACTTTGCTTCGAACATTCCACCTGAATTATCATTGAAGCTACGTCCATCGTCAAACCAAATATCAACTTCTTTTGGCCAATATAAGATGGATCGTCCACCTATGGATCACCACCGATCCATATGGGTCACACACGATCCATTTCCTAAGCCAACATTGCTTCGAGTTCCACCGATCTATGCAGCAATGACCGATCCATCATATCCTCATCTCAGCCAATCCATCCTTGCACACCATACGCGGTCCATCATCCCTGACCCATCACTCGATCCACTTCGACAAATCAGACTGATCCATGCCCCCGTTCGATCCATGTGATCCATCCACATACGATCCATGCGATCCAATTTTTCGTACTTCACTTCGCAAAACCTGAACTACCCAGGTCATACGATCCATCCTTGCGCAATCCGTTCCGAGCCGGTCCACTCCCATCGTGCCTTCAATCCGATCCACCGATCAATCTGATCGAGACCGATCCACGGATCCATCAATCACAGGCCGATCCACCCATCCATGCTTATGCAACCAAGCCTGGCGTCGATCCATACTTTTTTCCATGCTTTTAGCCGATCCACTCATTTCTTACACAACACTCCAACCGTTCCATGCTTTCAACGTCACCACCGACTGATCCATCTCATTTCCATGCGGTTCATTCCCGTAATTCACTTTTCGCCGAGCCAATCCACACTTTAACGACAAACATCCATGCATTTATCTCATCCAAATCGACCAATTTCATCCAAACAATCAATAGCACAACAAATCAATCATCAACAATTATTAGCACATCAATAATCATCATTCAAACATATGAAATCCACCAAATCATGATAAAACAATGAATGAATCAATAAATGGGTCTAAACTTGCATAAACATAGAATTAACATATAAATTTACCGTTATGATCTTGCTAGATTAGATCCTATGGTGATTTGAATTAAAAACAGTTACCTCCATTAGATCTATGTGAAAACAACTTGAAATGATTAAAATAAGATCAAACAAACACATATACTCGATTGAATCCGTGCGAGAGATGCTTATCACCCACCAAATCCACAAATAACTTGAAATCAATGAATCTCCAATTCAGACAGTGAATAACAACGAAGAACGACCACCGAATCAACCAATTTGATGCGATCTACCCTTCCTCAATGTTGATCTTCAATCTTCTTATGTAAATCTATGAATTAAATGAAGTGGAGGCGTATTTGGTTGAGCCGGAGAATCACAGTCACCCAACCAAATGTGAGAATGAAGAAACCATACCACTCTCCTTACCTCTACCCTTTTATTTATAGCCAACAACCCCTAGCCTTAATGGACCTCACTAATCAGCCCACTAATGACTTATTAGTCTGTCCAGAAAATGTGTAACACTAAAGATTTCTCCCAAACCACTTAGCCAAATCTTTAACGTGACCACTCTACGGAATTGTAAGCACCATTTCCGATCCAATGAATCTATTTTAGTACTTGATTCGATTCCAGTCAAAAGTTATGCCCTATACAAAACTGACCGGGGAAAAATGGTCACAAATAAAATTGGCAAAAATCATGGACATGTTCCATATCCCCATGAACAACATATCAAAATACGAGAATGATTCGACCCTCAGGGAATTAAATAAAAATATTTTACGATCCTCCGATACGTAAAATGCGGATCTTTACAATAGACAATAACAAATGCAAAGGTCGGGGTAATATTTTCTCTCCTTTATTTGCTTCTGTTTTCTGTTAGGAACATATGCAAATTGTACTATTTACATATGTTGTTTATTCAACAGATGTAAATGAAGAGACACAAAAGACAAGTTCTGTACTAGTGTAACACTTACCGTTACCGGTCGATTGGTATATCCGATAATTTAGAAACTGTTACATTGGTAATGATAAATTACCATTTGTCCATCAAAGTTTATATCTTGACATGCTTTTCGTACACAATGCACATTTATTATACTATACGTTAGTTTATAAAAAAACATAAATGAGAAAAAAAAAATCAAGTGTGTTTGAAATTATTTCACATGATTATTGAACTAAATATAATTATTTATTTGATTCTAAATGCATATAATAAAGTATATCAGATGAATATACATATGCTTTAAATTAATTGGTAAAATTACCGTTTCCGCTAGTATTGAAGAAATGTTACCAATACTTTACTGTTAAAAATAGTAAATTTACTGTTATCATACCGTTTTAACCGGTATATCGATTTCAGTCATAAATGATTATCGATCGGCTGATAATGATATGCTAATGATAAATTTATCATTACCATAACAACCGTAGGTAATACTGGAATTTCGAGAGTATTACATTTGTGAGAACGACACCTTATTAATAAATCGGAAAATAAGTGGTTAAAACTAGCGGATCTGAACATGGACGAGCGGAGGTAAAAAGATGCAACTCATATAAGGATAATGCTAGAGGGCCCGAATAAAAACCTATCAATTTGTGTGGATCTAGTATTGAATGGTGGAAAACAGGAGGGTGTTGCTAAAAAATAGGATGCAAATCATGCGGTTAATATCAATTTTGTAACTTTTCCTGTCAATTTTTCCAGGCCTGCAAGTATTATTGCAATTTTACTGAGTGCGATTTTGTTGACATCTTTTAAGAGATGTCAACAAAACACTCGGTCCTGATTGATGGAAATCAGGATGGCTCATATGGGTCTCCCTGATTTCCATCAATCAGAATGGAGTGTTTTGTTGACATCTTCAAAAAAGATGTGAACAAAATGACATTCAATTTTACTTCCGCAGTAATTGGTCTATAGATTTCCGGTTCTCGTAGCATTTTCTAAATATTTTTCCAAGCATCGATCGTCAACCGAATCCCCACAACTCAAACATGTGGCCGCATAAAACCGAAGCCCAAAACTTCATGCTCTTTTAAAGAGCCCGAAAGACGCAAGGAGGAGAAAAATGGCGGCAACATTCGCCTATGGGTCTTCTTTCTCGACATCGCTGCCAATTTTTTGGCGTTGGGGCACAATAACCTCCCGGTGCTCCGTTAATCCACCGGGAAAGGATGCGAGGGTCCCACGTCTTCTGAAGTTTGCCGTCAGCGGAGCAACAGAGTTTCTCCGACTTCTCTCCCCAAGCAACAAGAACACGAGGCGGTTAATTAACTTTCAAGTGCACCGTTATTTATTTATTTATTTACCTATCAGATTTTCTTGTTTTGACGGTAAATAAATTGCAGAAACGACTGGACAGGCGAAGAAGTCTGTGTCGTCCGTAGCGTGGACGAAGTTGTGGAGATGCTGCGCTTAGATTACAATAACGCTTATTTTCTGACAGGTTTGTACACATAAATTTTGCAATGAAGAACTTCATCCGAATGTTAGATTATATTAGAATAATTGATATTGTATCGAAATTGGTGAGCGTCCCGAAATGCTTCACAGACGTAATGAGTATTTTCCTGATAACATAATGGATACAGGTTGTTTGAGAAATTTCCGAAGATAATAAAAGTTAATGTGTACATGTGGTTTGCAGTCATGCATTTGTAATCAGGTGGTGGATTAATATTGTATGACATGCATTTATATGTTAAACCATACATACTTCGTTTTATAAGTCAACATGTTTGGTTCTTTGTTTAAACTTGAGAAAGATTGCCTGCATTGCACTTGCATTGGAGCAGGAATACAGAATACTCTTTTCTAGGTGAGATACCACATTTGGTGTTTAACATGCACCAATAATGCTGTCATGGAAGGAGTCTCACCAAGAAAGGAATATTCGTGCTATGCTACAAGGGCAGAGCAGACGATTCTTGTAGCTTACATTCTAAGAGAACACGTTGGAACAACTTTATCTGTAACTACTTCGTATGCTTTTTAACTTTTAAATGAATACTAGCGCAAATTTTGGAGTTGGATTTTTTTTTTTTTCGTGGGAGGAATTAAACCTAGAAAAGTCCTATTTAATTATAAGTTTCTTTTCAAACTTATTATAAAGATAAGTTTTATTTTCATCAGTAATTGCACTTCACAAATTCATGATCTGGTGAAAACGGAGCCAACTTTTGTCATAAGTTTGGAACGAAGCCCATTGTTACGTTTTTTTCTTATATACACACACACATACACAAAATGGTGATACAAATTTAGATACAAGAAATATCAACTATTAGATCTCCCTTTGAATTCCACCCTCAATGTAAAGACAAACAAATCCAATGATTTGTAATTTATATGTGTAATTTTTAATTTGATGTCCCATTAGCCGCTCTCTCCCTCCCATATGTATGTGCTCCAAAATTTCTTAGAAAGTGGTGCTACTGTTTCGAAGATAAGCAGAGTTTATTATAAAATAAGAAGATGAAGTAATGAGCTATATTTTCTTACTATAAGTAAAAAATATTTTGCTGTCTAGAGTTGCAGAAATAACTCATAAGATATTTTCTCTAAGTTATAACTTATACGTTCGCAGGTAATGGTAAACACCTCTAAGCATCATTGGTTACTGGTTAACCATAGTCATGCAACCTAAGCCTTCTAGTGTAATTTGGTGAAACTTTAGGCCCTATTTAAAATGTAGCTAATTTATGTAGTTTTCTAAATATTTTGGGTTATAGCTTGATCTAAACTTATTATCATGGTCAAACCAACGTTGTTTTCCATACCCATACAATGTTGCTTATGTATGTACTCTTCTAAACATGTTGGGTTGTATCTTGATCTAAACATAATTTATAGTCGAACCAACGTCCTTTTTTTACAACAAATTAGTGTTCATTCAACTTGCATTTACCGTGGATAAGGATGAGCAAATGATTGGTTCGGTTTGAACCGAATAAAAACACTGGAATCAAAACAACAATCCAAAAAATTAATCCGAAAACTAGATCAAATCGATAATTTTTGAAACTAAACCAGCCAAACCGATAATATTTGGTTTGGTTTCGTTTGGTTGGTTTACCTTAAAATGAATTTGATCTTCTAGCTATTGACATAATATAAGATTAAAACAATTAATTGAATCTATATAATACAAACGTTTTGAAATACAAACTCATCTTTAAAATATATTAATATGAATTTCAAAAAATATTAGTATAAATTGAAAGAAAAATAATATTGTTATTAAAATATTGTGAATAATAGCATTGTCAATGGTAAAATTTTAACTTTAAACTAACTTAATTTTTAATTTTGGTTTAATTGTTTGATTCGGTTTTCAAACATTGAAATCCAAAACCAACAAATAAACCAAAGTAATATGAAAGTAAAAGGAAAAACCAATCAATTAACTAGCAAAACAAAACCAACCCGATCAAATTTAATCGATTTAATTGGTTTACTTGATTTTAACCAATAGATGCTCGCCTCTAATTGTGGAAAATTAATAGTGCATACCATGTTTACAAGAGAGATGTAATAAGTTACATATGGTTACTCATGCTAGTATAACAATTGTTTTACAAGAGCAATTTTATTTCATAGGGGTTTGTTGACACTTCGTAGATTATCATAATTTCATGTGATGCTGTAAATCTCGTTTACTATTCTAATGATGTGATTTGATCTGTCACATAGAACACATAAATGGGTGACATGGAATCTCATTCTAGTTTGAAGGCGGGTTTATTGCAATTATAATTGCAATATTTTATGATAAGTCATGATTCTTTGTTGTCTCACTATAGTGATATGGTGTTCCTCTAAAATTCAATGGTAACCATACATTAATATTAAGGATTTAATCACAGTACTGGGATGCAACAACATTGAAAAGTAGAAATAGAAACAATATAAAATGGTGGAAGCTACAATTTTCGATTATGAATCAAATTCCATGGAAAATAGCAGATCCATAGCGGATTCTTTGTTGTTATGTCTCGGGCTTCTAGTCCATTCTCTTAAACAAGTGCACATGTTTATGGTTTCTTATGGTTGTCTCACTATAGTGATACGGTGTTCCTCTAAAATTCAATGGTAACCATACATTAATATTAAGGATTTAATCACAGTCTGGGATGCAACAACACTGAAAAGTAGAAATAGAAACAATATAGAATGGTGGACGCTACAATTTTCGATTATGAATCAAATTCCATGGAAAATAGCAGATCCATAGCGGATACTTTCGGATGTGGATTGTGCCATTTTCATATTCCCTTCCGCTTTCTTAATCACTTTTGGATATTAGACATCTGCATTCGTATGTATGATTGAATATCGGTTATCGAATAATTATCTTATTCGTCAACAATCAATAAATCAATCAAGAAACATTTTTTTTTTGTTTGAGCATATTTTAACAATTTGGTTAATCATAAAAATACGCAAAATCAATAAAATATGATGATGATAAATTGTTTTGAACTGTTAATATGCATTAAATGCATATAATATGAACTATTA
Source organism: Allium sativum (assembly GCA_030737875.1). NCBI lineage: Eukaryota > Viridiplantae > Streptophyta > Magnoliopsida > Asparagales > Amaryllidaceae > Allium > Allium sativum. Next base: position 315,697,006 of record CM060913.1, read on the forward strand.
ACTTTAAACTATATATATATATATATATATATATATATATATGTGTGTGTGTGTGTGCGTGTGTGTGTGTGTGTGTGTGTGTGTCATTGTGCTAAAGTACACAAAAACTATCTATAATCTTGACAAAAACCAAACAAATAATTTTCGAATGTGGTACATTCGTATCCGCTTTTTTAGATACATATATGGATGGATTTTGCATTTTTTGGATATTCCTTGTAAAATAGTAAATTTTCTAGTACAAATCAAAACTTACAACCCTTCCTCTCTACAATAATAAAAGTAAAGCTAACCCCCCCCCCCCCCCCTCCCCCTCTTTTTTTTTTCTCTTGTGTGTACACACTTCAACATGGAAATTGAATTCCAACAAAACTGAAAAAAAACTTGAGTGGTTGTTTGGTGTTTTAATGTTAGGTGGGAGATTGCATTACTTGAGAAGGCGGCAATTAACATTGCCTCCATGCTAAGTAAAGGAGGGCACACATCCTTGGCCTCAACCATGGATGTGGCCATAGGCTTATTCAGTAATGGATCTATCCACTTTAAAGCTGATGACAATCATCAACCTTAAAGACTCTTTTATTATATCCCTTTCATTTTGATGTTGCCACCACATGTTTACATATCCACTGGACCTATGGAGGACCAACACCGTACAAACTTGTTCGGGTTAATTTGTTTTGTTGACGCTTCTGCAAGGTTGTCTTTCAAATTGGTCTTTTGAAGATACACATTTTCTTCTTCTACATTTTCACAATCAAAGCCATATTTCACTCACATATACTTTATTTTTGAAAAATGTTAATATTTTTTCTTCTTTTTTTGCCAAACGCAGAACATTTTAGTCATTACAATATGTGACTGCCATAAGTTTTTTTGTGTCTATATCCCCAAGCCTTTTGTTTCAAACTCCTAAACAGTCACACTATCAATTCTTTGATTCGATCAGTACTGGTTTTTTATCTTCATATAATTTATATATTTATTTATTTAACCAGACACACCACATACATACAAAGCAATATGACACTATCATTCTCATCAAATCTCTTGAAGTATACACATGGATTTGAATACTATTTGTTATCTCCTAAACTTATGATGAAAGACTCAAATCTCTTATGTCAATAGCTCGACCTTTATTTTTATCGATACAAATATTGGTTTAACCTAAAACTGAGTTATGCTCTATTTCTTTCAGCTGTAAATCTCTTCTCCAGCCTACCATGAAGAAATGCAATTTTCTCACCCATCAACTTTTAGTGTAAATCAAACATTGAATTTATCATTACGACCACTTGAATAGTTGGAATTCGATCAACTGGAGAAATATTTCATTGAAAACGATACCTTTCTTTTACTAACCTTGCACGATACTGTTCCACATTGTTGTTGATCTTATAGCTCAATTCGTTACCTGTGGCTTTTCATTCTTATGGAAGTTAAGAAAGTACTTAAGCTCTATTCTTATGAAGAGTTTGAATTTTCTCATAATTTGTTGTCATCCATGGAGCAATATCTAAATTTAAAACAGCCTTATGGAATATTGATATTCCCGTCTTTATTTATAGACAACATGCACTATTATCCCCTATAATATACTTGAATGTCAAGTCGATTTCGTTCCTCTTATGAGTTATCGTCAGAATTCTGGTTGTGGAAACTCAACTGATTCTCGTACTTGGTGCTTCAATGCTGCTTCAAAAAAATTGGAACCTAATGATTTGGTCTATTGTCTACCTCTACAATGGTATCCCTTTGTTTTTCAGTTAAAGTGCTATTAACTTCTTTGCAAATATTCTCTTTGGTGATTTTCATCTTGTGGGGAACTGTGTTATCAAAGCGCATAACATAGTGCTTGTGCTATTATACTTATAATACCACAAGGGTTTCCTATACAAATAGCGCATAACATAGTGCTTGTGCTATTATACTTATAATACCACAAGGGTTTCCTATAGTGTAAAAATAGTGTGCTATTTTATCATAGCGCATAGCTCTAAATAGCGCGCTATTTTCTTTTTTTCTTTTTAAATGTTTGGACAGTAAATTAAGCCTAAGACAACTTGTTATTGTATTTATAATAACTCAAAGGAAAAATACCCTAGAGTATGACTCAAAAGAAGAAGAAATTGATGATCGTTTAAATAATGATTAATGGTTATAATTCAGATGAAACTAGTGACTATGTTTTAAAAATTTAGAAGCATAATATAATTTTTATGTTTTGTTATTGTACACTTGAATCACATTTAACTTTTGTTTATTTGAATCTTGTTATTATAGATTTCATATATTATTTTCATTTGATCTTATTTTCACTTTACAACTTTTCTTATTTATACCTTTTTTCTTAGTACTTGTTAGTAAAAAAATTTTTTGGTACAAATGTGTATTTTCATGCATTTTTTCTTAGAGTTTTGTATCACCATAATTCGTAAATAGAAATAAGTTTCGTTATAACTCACAATTATAAGAATAAATTTAAAATTTGTAAGAGACAAATATATTATATCCATCAATAATTTTGAATGTACAATATGAACTTATCAAATTTTATGTAATATAGTTACATTTTACGTAAAAAAATATTTAATACATGCATAAAGTATGGTAGTGCTTGTATTTGGAGTCTTGAACGGTTTGGATATGACGCAAAATATACCCAAAAAAAACAAGAAAAAAAAAATTTAGTTAGGCAAAATATAGATGATTACTTTTTTCTTCTTCTAAATGATAGCGCATAGCGCAAAATAGCATATAGCGTAAACCTTGCGCTACGCTCTATACACTACACTGGGGAATAGGATCTCATAGACGCTACCCCTTAATTCCATTAGCATATCCCAAAAAAATACACTTCCTATATTTCAGATCCGACGCATATGCTATTTGATATGTGTACATCACATAAGCAGAACTTTAAGTATATGGAGTGACAAATAATTACCTGGTTTACCAGTCCACGTTTAAGTTGATGTTTGCAATCTGATCACAATTGAAGGAGATCAGTTTATCACGTAACATGGTGTACTGACTACTTCACAAAATGACTTGGCAAAACTTGCAAACATCAACACTGCTCTCGTTACATCTAACATGGTCTGTTTATCTGCACCACAGCTGCATTTTACTGAGGACCAGAAGCAAATGTGAACTGTCTTTTGATGCCTTTGTTTTTAGAAGATGCATAAAATCAGCGCTAGTCTATTTTTCTCCATCCTTTGACCTTAAGCACTTGAACTTCTTCCCAAATTCAAGTTCTACCCGCACTTCAAATCACTGTTATCACGGCGTTGACTAGTCGGTGATTAGTCGGCGACTAGTCGACTAATCGAGATCAAACCATCGACATGAAGTCTCGACTTGCTTTTTGTATGAATTTCGGACGTTTGGGTAGAAATTAGTCGACTAATCGACTAGTCGAACCGACTAGGTGGTTATTGGTGTCGACTGGTTTGGTATTGGCCCATTTTAGAAAAGAAAAAAATCCAAACCCCTTACAGTTATTGATACATCAAACAGAAAAAAAAAACTGAAAGTATCGATACCTGTATCGAATAATAAAAAAACAGCAGAAAATGATCGATACCTGTATCGAATGATAAAAAAACAGCAGAAAAAGATCGATACCTAGTATTGATAAAAAAAACTAGTCGATTTAAAATTTTCGAATTGAAAAGGATCGAGTATCGATTATCGAATAGAAAAAACTTCTAACACAAACTTCGATCGATACCCTGAACCTGCAGCGCCGTCTTTCCACTGTCATCTTGCAACTTGCACTTTATTAAATTTTATGCATCATTTGTTTATTTTCTTTGTTCAGTAGCAATATATTTGTTGGTAGCAACATATTGGAATTGACAACTTTTTAGTGGCAGCAATATGTTTGTCGTCTAGTCTATTACTAATCGACTAGTTGACTAACTGGACCTTTGTCGACTCGACTTACCGCCATAATAACAATGCTTCAAATATCTTAAAAACTGAAAGCATATCTGATTGATTTGGTACACCTAGCATCTTCGAGTAATCATCTGTAAACAAAATAACAAGAATATACCACTACCAAAAGTAGTTACACTTGTAGGCCTGTTTTGGTCATATGTGATGTTGCCCGAGAAATGTCCATCGGCAAATTTTGAAAAGTTGTCAAAGGCGATCTGTCAAAAATCGCCTACTAACCATGTTTTTTAACCAAATAATGGTTGAAGGTTGAAAATTTGCCTTTGGGCGACTTTTCAAAAACCATCTTCACACTGTACCCAGTTAGTCGCTGGTGTGGACAGAGATGGTCTATTCCTGTAATTACTTCTGAAACTAGCCTTAATTTTTTTGTTGTTTTCGAAAACAGCACTAGATGAGGAAAATTTTCCTTAAAAGAATATGATGTTTGACTGGTTCCTAGTCCCCATCAAAGTGAACAAGCTCTAAGATAGTATTAATTCAAGCAGCTGAATCACCAAATTTTAATCCACATTGTTTACTCGTAACATATTGTTCACAGAACTATAAATATACCTTATTGGGTTTAGAAGAACATTCTGTTTAGCAAGAATCTTCAAACCAAGTTGAGACACGTGATCGACTCTATGATGCCATATCATTTTTGGTTCTTCTATTGACTATCTTCATCGTCATGTGAACTTAGGTCTTACTCCCACTATCATGTTTTCATCTGTTTATCTCGACGAATCGATTTTTTCTCAAATCATCCACATATCTCACCTCAGTGATAGTGTGGAAAATAACATTTACATCTTAAATTTATCAACTTCAATTCCAACAATTTTCAAAGCATCATCTTTGCCCATAGATACTGAACCTCGTTATGCTGAAAGCATTCTCTTCTAGAGGCTACGGCCTTGGGTGGATCATGAATCAACAAGGCGCATCATCAAAACAGAACTTGTTTTTGTTATTTGTTCATTGTAAAGAATGCCCTTTTGAATACCTAAAGAATCATATTTAATTTATAAACTCTGAAAAAATATGCATCATATCAACGGACCGTAGCCCAACATAAAGTGTATACGGGGCCATTCTGTGAGATTAAAGAATATCGTTATTGTTTGAGGTAGCAGTAGCATCACTTTGCTGATTTGTCATGTTCTTCTCAACATTCTTCTTAATGTTTCAAAACATTTTTTTTTCCAGTGCATCGTCTACCGTTGTTGTAAAATGTATCATTCCTGTAGATCATTGCTTTCTGATAACTGTCTTTCATCTTATATGAAGTCAGTCCAGAAGTAAGCATTTAGGATAGTTCAAAACAAATAATATAATCAGAGAAACACGAAGATATGTATATAAAAGTTCTTTGATATAGAGTTCAGTCAGTAGCATTCTTATTCTCTTAGAAAATCAACTTAAAAGCAATTTCTATCTGCATCTTTTTTAACTGTACCCTCTGTGTTATTCAATAAGGTTGTCTTAGGATATAAAATTCAATTCAAGAGGATACAAGGACAAAAATAATACCGACTCGTTTTTCCTCTCAAAATTCAATTGTATTGCAGGAAAATTTACACCAGGCCTTTATGCAGAAGATTGTTTGTTCGAAGACCCGACAATAAAATTCCGTGGTACTTGATCCACATCAAACTGTTTGCTTCTTGAACCTATTTTTCCATTGAGTGCTGTAACTTGGTGAGGATTATCTAATATTATTTATCATTAGCTGCCGGACCTATGATAGAAACAAACACCAGTGCGCACATTTTACAAAACAATTACATGTCTGCTTTTCCCTTATTCTCATTCATCAAAGAGCTACAACTCGACAATGTAAATTTTCAATGTTAATAAATTTATAGGTTCAATTAACATCAGGTGTTTGAGTCGGTTTTAGTTTAGAAACAAGAAAAGATTCTAGTTTATACTTTAGGTTTTTGTAGGTAAAGATCGCTATTCACAAAATCTGGATTTGCTTGTACCTTTCCTTGATGAACCATCTCTTATACTTGAGAAGATTGAAAAGGTATCTCAATTTTCATATAATTTTCTCTTAACAATACATATTAATGTGTTTAGTCCTTCATGTATTCATAATACGATTGAAAAGTTGTCTCATTTTTCTCTCTTACACTTGAGAAGACTGAAAAGGTGTCTCAATTTTCGTATGTTTCTCTAAATACATATTAATGTGTTTAGTCCATCATGAATTCATGAGGGTCACATGGATCAGTGACGTTATTTTATAGATACAGACTACAAGATTTTTATTAATTATTAGAATCATGGGTTCACCCTATGCCTACTGAGACTGAGCGTAAATAGTTACCCAAACACTCTAACTCTTTGATATGGGTAACTGCGATCATTTTCCTTCTTTGACATGTTGTGTGTGTTTGGGACGTGATATCGCTTACCGCCATTTTAACATCCAACTACTATGTGCAGCAAATGGATTTTGACGTGGACTCTATCATAGCAAAATGGAAATTAAGGTGCACAATCTTCTATTTTCACCTGGTTTAATGTTAACGTAGTTTCATGCATGCTGTGCATTTCGTGATGCAATCCTTGATTAACAAGAGAGAATTTGACTTTTATTATTGGATCGGGTAACATTAGTTTCATAGCAAATCTCTTATAATTTTAAGATAACTACTGAAATCGAATCTGATATTGCCCAATTCATTTCAATCATTGACCTGGGTTTTTTGTTTTTGTTTTTTGTTTAACCTCTGAAAAAATGTGTGTGGCGTTAATTGATCTACATAGATGCAATTAAGAGGTTGGACGCTACACCATTTATTTGACTGTCTCATATCTTTTTTGATAAAGCTTAACTAATTTAATGTAGTTATTCTTCAGGGGACTAAACAATTGTCTAATATTTGAACTTTTATGAGCTTCTCGACCATCATTTATTTAAAATTATGCAATCATACACTAGTCAAACATCCTTCTCTAAGATAAGTCTATGGAAGCTTGGGAAGAAGGGGTGGAGAAGTGGAATGTGAGAGAAGCGGACAGGAGCTGAAACAGAGGAGGTTGCAGACTTGCAGTCAGCAGCAATCAGCCACAGGTCGATAGACCATGGAGTTGGTAACTGACATGTGCTCTTGTTTTTATTAGAGCAAATCAATCGGTAGTCATTCCCATTTGATGTTGACTGGTTCTTCTAGCCATCTAGGCTGACCAAAACTACGGGCTAATTCGATTTGCTTTACTTTTTGTTAATCTGCCTTTCGACAAGGCTGTCAAGTTCATAAGAATTCATGATTAGAGTACTTAGGATGTGATCCATACACATCTATGCACCAAGAAGTCAAACAAAGCTATCACAACTTGGCTTCAAATCCGGCTCTACCAAGACCCTGGTCGACTAAGCTGGGCATAAGGCAAATTTCGGATTGACTAAAACTCCGGCTTGGCGAAGATTTTGGTGACATGTCCGGCTCTTCATGCATCCGACTCGCCTATACCGAGCCGGGCATAGGTCGAGCCAGATTATAGTCCCTGCTGACTCGCTCCACTGCATTGTGGCCAAGCCCACGATCATCATTCTCGGATCGGCCTCCACGTATCCCTACCGAACCAAAATCGAATCTCTTTTATAAATAGCCTTCTAGAGCAATAGAAAAAGGACTTTTGGCTTCTCTTACGTACTTTACTTTCTGCAAACACATTGTATTCGAGATTTTATCATCTCAAGGCATTGTAATATCCATTTTCTGTAATAATTAAGAGAAATTATAAAGTGGACATAGGCAATCCATAGCCGAACCGCTATAAATTGCTTGTGTTTGCTCTTTCTTCATTTTAATTTACTTTTCTTCACTTTTAATCTCTTGGTCATAATATTTCGATGTTTGTGCCATTTTTGATGTAAATATTATGGTGTTTTCGCTAAGAAACTTGAATTCTTAGCGTTATGATTTTTTAATCTACTATTTGGATTACCAAGTCCGAAGAAAAAAAAAATCCTCCATTCCTTCAATTTCAGCAAAAATGATGTTCATAAGGAACATCACCTCCTCCAAACCCTCCAATAACCATTAATAGGAGGAGGCAAACCAAATTGCCATTGCCTTAAAATTTGGTTCGGCTATGCCGAGCCGGATCGGGAACGTCCATGTTGCAGCAATTGCTTCTGCCAATCAAGCTTCAGCTTCATCATTTGTCACCAGTGATGATTTCATGGAAGTTATGGCAAAATTGAACGAGACGACGACCACGTTGAATGATCAAATGCGCGGGAATATTGCTTTGAGGCATGTCATGAATAGATCGATGACACAATGCAATGCATTTAGGAGTCAGAGAGCTTCTACTCCACCACATCATCATACAGAAGCCTCATCTTCTTCAGGAAGAATCGGAGAAGCAGCGCAATAGCAACGACAGTTCATCATACCGTAGAATGTGCAGGAACTCCGGTTCGGCAGGTATTCAGCTCGACACCATCAAACCGGCTCGGCTCGACAATGTCGAGCCAGATATTGTCGAACCAACCTCTTCACTGAACTGGATCCCTCCCAGAGATTGCAACGCTCCCGGCACCTCTTGCGCTCCTGTGCTTTCCCGATTGCGTCCTGTGATAGACTGAGACAACATGGACCAAGGAAGTACACTCAGACTGCGGCTGCAGCGGAAGAGGACAAGGCTTGACGGGGGGAAAGTTCAGAGCCAGAGTTTGTTTTCAATGCTTCAGAGCTAGGGTTGCACAAAGTATGAGTTAGGTCGGATTAGACCAAATACTTCACCCGATCCGCATAGGTATGAGTTTAAGGGAGTTCAACTCATATCCAACGCTATATCAAGTTGGATATGGATTGAGTTGAAGTATGGATTGGATTGGTTTTAGTAGGGGGTTACATAAATCTAACAAAAAAATGAGAATACAAGGGGGGCAAATTTAAAATGTAATATTAAAATATTTAGTATAATATATCAAATTTTACTTAGCATAATTCATTTAAAACAATTGATTCAATATAATACAATTTTTTTTGTAAATTTTTTTTGTAAAACACATAATATGAAATTAATCTGCTGCATATTACATAAAAAAAAATCATTTCAAAATGGATTAAAATTCTCTTTAAAATATCTTAATCAAATTCTGTTTATTTTAGATTAAGATGGAATATGTTTTTCTATAATCTACAAACGAATACATTAACATAACTCTACGATTTGACTACTTTAATTTCAGGTTGGTTAATATTAAATTAGTTTTTTAATACAGAGTTAGGTTGATTCAAATAAGGCCGGGTGAAGTGAAATATCACATCCGACTCGTATATAGTATGTGTTACAAATCTCAATCCATATCCGATCCAAACTAGGATGAGTTGGGTTGGGTTTATGTGGGTTGGGTCGGGTTGGTGGGTTGAGTCAGGTTAGATATGAGTTGTGTGCAACCTTATCCAGAGCTAGCTACCATGGTGAAACAGATCATGAATGACAACCGAAGTTACAATAACGTGGGTTGGAGAATTGACCGTAGCCATACACCATTCAACGGTGACATCCTACAGGTAGAATTCCCTCGAAGATTTAACTTGCCTCAAATGAATCACTATTCAGGTAAGACTGATCCTTGCCACCACCTAATGAGATATACACGGTTTATGGATTCGGCCGCAGTCGCGGATGCTATAAAGTGTAAAGTGTTTCCTGTCTACTTTGATGGAGTTGCGCTCATGTGGTTTGAGTAAAAAATTCATGAATCAGTTCCGTCTTCATGCCTCTAAGTCAAAGCACGTTATGACTATATCCCGTGTGAATCAAGCCCGTGGAGAACCACTCAAAGATTATTTTGAACGTTTTAATATTGCCGTCACTCAGATCAGTAACCATAATTCTGAGACGATACTAATGGTGCTAGTTGATGGCGTCGATCCAGAAACTGGGTTTGGAGAAAATTGACTGGAAAGCCTCCCTTCACATTGGATCAATACAACGAGAAAGCTATTGTCTTTTTGAGAATTGACGAGGCAGGTATAAACCGAAAGAGGAGAACTAGTGACACGGTGAATGAGGCTGTTCAGAGTAACGTAGTAGTGAAGCAATCTAGAGAGAATCCGAAAAATCGAGGTCAGTGTCTATAATCTAAACAAAAGAAACAACAGCTAGCACAAGAACGACAATGGAGAAGGCCATAATAAAAAAAGGAATGTTAAGAAGCGACCCCGATTTCAGAGTTTCGACAAATGCACATCCTTGAACGACACTTTAGAAAATGTATATTTGGACACATGCAATACAATGCAATAGAGGAAAACAAAATTTGTACGAGAAACAATCACGTCCGGTCCGTGTTACGTTCGAATTCGTCTGAATTCCTTGTAATTCAATACACTGTTGAGAGAAAATCTAATAAACAGTATAAAATGTGATATAAATATTCATGTTCGACCGAGTCCGATCGTGTCCGTGTTCGAAAAACATATGTCCGTGTCCGATCGATTTTATTTAGATACGAATTAAGACAACAAAATTTATCTGAGAATTTTTTTCGTTCGGTCCGTGTTCGGTCCGATTTTTTTAGGATAGAAACTGAACACACCTCTGTCCGGTCCGGTTCGATCGATTTACACCCCTATAGTCACACGATCGATGAATACCGTCATCTCTGGGATATCGTGGAAACTTAATTCGTGAAGATGAATTGGATGAGTATAAAGTTTTCTCCCGTGACAGGAGGCTCCTAAAGCCATCGCCCAACCCAGAAACAAAGGAATTGTCATAAACACCATCGTCGAAGGACCACATCCGGTGGATTTTAGTCTTCGGACTATGAAACAGTACGCAAACGTGGTGAAGCATGTTGAAGTTGAAGAGTACAACACCGTAGATGAGACTGCTCCTGTGTAGCAGTAGGTGACGATGATGGATGATATCGTCTTCCGTAATCATGAAGCTGACGGGGTAGAGACCCCAATTATTGATCCTCTTGTGATTCTGACCATGATTGGCCCAACATTGGTACAGAAAGTCCTTACTGATTGTGAGAGTTCTGTTAGTATTCCGTTCAAAAGAGTCTACGACCAGATGATGTTGGAGGCGAAAGACTTAAAGTCGTGTAAAGCTAGAATACATAGCTTTAATGGCTCTGCGAACGAACCGGTAGGGATGGTTGAATTACCGGTAGATGAATGAGCTTTCCACCGCGATGAATGACTAATCAGCCGACAACAGCCTTGCAATGTTAATCTGCCCCCCGTGAGATGGTCACAAGAATAAATTTGATAAGATGATGATTGAGTTGAATCAAAAAACGATAGATGGTCAAAAGACTCTGCTTAGCCAAACGGATGTCAGCATAACCTTTGTGATCCAGTAATCACAAAGGATCAGAATGAGCAAAAGAGAAGTATCATTTGCTGGATCAGAAGGAGCAAAAGAGAAGCATAATTTGCTGGATTTGAATAGGAGAATTCATCTACATTTGGTAAGGGTGGAAAGAAGAAGCAAAAGGAACATACCGCTTGAGTGATATGGGGAAGTGCTAGAAGAACTAAAAGAAACCCTGCTAAGGGAATTCAGATAAGTACTGACCGAAATTATATCGGTATAAACCTGAATTTGAGCTTCTTAGAAGGGAAGAGAGTCGAGGTTATCGACTTATCTGATTCGGGGGATGATTTGCAGATGCCAGTAATAGGGACAGACTGGAGTTGGTGATCAAAAAGCCGCTACAAAGCTAAACGACGTCAAAGAAGAATCAAAGGAGTGGTTATTTTGAAGATTAGAGAACCTAGACATGAATGAGAAAGCCGAGACTGTTTTGTACTTGGTGCAACTCTTGATGATTGTCCTTCAGGGTACCAAGCTAGTTAATAATCGACATGATTAAGCGGTTATTGGGGGGGGGGGGGGGGATAAATGAAGAAAGAATGAAGATTAGGGTTCTACATTTAGTAGAACTCCGTTAACGAAGTATATTTTAAGGGAATGGTATCCCTAGTAGTTTGCAGTGCCTGTAATGTCATCGTATAATGGGACTGCTGATCTCATGCAACATTTGTTTACGTATGCGTGACACATGGATGACACCAAAGCAACGAGTGCAGTCCGATGCAGGTGTTTTCCTATCTTTTTGGATGCGATCGCATTTGTTTTGGAGATTAGAGAACTTGGACATCAACGAGCAAATCGAGACTGTTTGGGAATCAAGCACTCGGTGCATCTCTTGGTCGTCATTCTCTGGAGTATTAGGCCAATGACGGTTATGTGCTTAGTAGAACTTCGTTCATATAACGGACCTGATTAAGCCATTGTTGGGGAAGTCAAATGAAGAAAAAATGAAGGTCGGAGTTCTATGCTTAGGAGAACTTCGTTAATGAAGAATATTTTTAGTTTACGTTGCTTATAATGTCATCGTATAACTGGACTACTTGCCCAAAACAATATTTGTTTAATTATGAGTGACACATGGATAATGTCAGAGCAACGAATGTTGTTTGATGCAAGTGTTTTCCTATCTTTTTGGGTGGGGTCACGTTGACATAGTTTACTCTGTTTGCATCAGAATCCATTTTGACTTCTGATGAATCAACAGAAAGTTTTTGGAATGGAATTTATTTCAATCTAGGCTTTTAAAAAAACCTATTTAAGTTTAAATCCCCTTCCAAAATGTATTATGAAAAGAAAAAATTGCAAGACCGACCTTTTTTTATAGTGGTTTATGAAATTCTGAGGGTTAAGAGTTCCTCGAGTAAATCGTGAGTTGTGGCATGTTGGAGCATCTAAGCCATTCGATGTTGAAGACAATCGGAGCAAAGGGGTTACGTCTAGTACTGGTTTCCCATATGTCGGTGACGTGTCCCCGCGATTCTCTGACAATCCTACGGTCCATGTCATTAACTAGCAGGGTCAGGATTTCCGCTGGATTACAGCGGTCGTGATCCAATCCGGGTGTGTAGAATCTAGGACATTTCCTTGAGTGAGTGTCTTTATCGTTGCGTGGGTCTTCAACCTCGATTCTTTGATTCCGGAGGGGGGGAGGGGTTGTTTAGGAGGAATTTGGGTCTGATTTGTTGCTAGAAGCGTAAGCGCCAAGTTCTGGATTGTGGCAGATGGAGCCTGCCTAGCTGTGGGTTGAACACTGGTTCCTTGGTTGAGATTAGGCCCAAATTGGGAACGGTCGGGATGACAGTTCCCTTTGTGATGGTGATTCCGGCACCATCATGGTTGATCTTCCTTCGGCGGCTTCGGTTATTGTGAATGGAATTGGAAAAAGGGCTCAGGGAGACGTAATTTGGAGGAGGCCGAGTGTTCTTATTTGCTTGAAGGCGAGCGACATCTCGTTGAGTATTTTGTTGGAGCCACTGCATCAACTTCATATTTTACTTAATTAGGTCATTTAGCAACCTCTGAGTTTCTTCCAATTTTCTTGTTGCTTCAAGAATCTGGCTTGGGTAATCGGAGCCTTGGGAGCAAGAGAGGTAGCCACATCTATAATGGTCGGAGTATTAAAATGAGGTTGTTGTTGGGTTAATGCTTCTTGGCCAACATTGGAAGGTCCAACAACGGTAGATTTTTCCTTCTTTGCCATTGTTGTCAAGCTTGCTAGGTAGATCTAAATGAATCTCAGTAGCGCTCCAAACCTGTGATAGAAGAGTGACGAGAAAATGTGGGAGTTTTCTTAAATTTTAGTGAAAATGTTGACCGTAGGTGCATAGTCTCATACCGACATGTCAAGATGTTGACGTCTAAAAGTTGGCACAACATCCAAAGATTTTCGTACTCCCAAACGCTTGGCCGTTTCTTCCATTTCCCAGCATATTTACAGCGCTTTTCACTTATTTTCATTGTTGTGGAAATATCTGGGTGTTGTGCCAACTTTTGGACATCAACAACTATTAAAAGTGATAAGTGGAAAGCAGCAATGGATGAAGAGTGTAAAACACTCATCAATGATAATACTTGGAGTTTAGTCAAATTACCAAAACATAAGAATGTTGTTGGATGCAAATGGACCTTCAACTTGAAGAGAAATGCAAATGTTAGAAATATATAGCAAAACTGGTAGCAACAGGTTTCTCTCAACAACATGGATTTTACTTCATTGAAACCTTTTTCTCAGTTGTTAAACCAACAACAATCAAAATTATACTGACCATAGCTCTACACACGAAATGGAATATCACACAACTAAATGTTAGCAATGTCTTCCTCAGTCGTGTACTCCAAGAGGAAGTATTCATGGAGCAACCATCGGGGTACAATCAGAAGGAAAAAAACACGAAGCATGTGTGCAAGTTAGGTAAAACCATCTATGGTCTCAAACAAGCACCAAGAGCGTGGTTTGAGAAACTAAAGACAACTTTGGTCAAGTTGAAATTTAACCAATCTAAGCTAGACAACTCTTTGTTCATAAGATTCAACAATGGATCTGTGATTTATGTGCTGGTCTATGTAGATGACTTTATTATTACTGGTAACAGTAATAATAAAATCAATACGCTTGTTGATCATCTAAACAAAGAGTTATATATCAAATATTTGGGCCATATATCTTATTTTTTGGAAATTGAATCCAAAAGAATGCAAGAGTCAACATACTATCAAGTCCAAAAGAATGTTTGCCTACATCTATAACCGCCAACGTGCATTTATCAAAATTTCAAGGAGGACCAAATCAAAATGCAAAACAATACAGAAGCATTGTTGATGCTTTCCAATATGTAACTATTACAAGATCAAAGATTACCTATAGTGCATGAATAAAGTTAGTCAATTCATGCAAAATCCTTTAGATCTGCACTGAAAGGTTGTAAAAAAGATTTTTAAGATATTTAAACGGAACCCTAAATCATGATTTAACTTTAAAAATAAGAACTAATAATTGTTTATTTGGTTTTGCGGATGCTGATTGGGGAAGTGACCCAGATGATAAGAGGTCAACAAGTGGGTACTGCATATTTTTAGGACAAAACCCTAATTTTTGGTGTTTATATAAAAAACAGTCAATTGTCTTAAGATCGAGTACAGAAGATGAATTCAGAAGTGTAGCAAGTGCAACTGCAGAGATAATGTAGATTGAATCCCTACCATGTGAATCAAAGATCAACGTAACTAAGGCTACACTACGATGTGACAATCTTATCACTGGCATTGACTGCAAACGTTGTTCTACATTCTCAAACAAAGCACATTGAACTAGACCTATATTTCATCGGAGAACAAGTACTACAAGAGAAAATCAACATAAATCACTTACTAAGTGCATATCAAAAACCTGATATTCTTACCGAGGCGCTATCGACAACAAATTTCATTCAGCTCAAAAAAGAACTATGCATAAGTGATGCAAGTCTGACATTAGATAATCAGAGTCATCCTCAATTTGGAGAGCTCACCTCAAATCAGCAATATTATTTTAGATTTGAAGGGCTCAGCTCAAATCAACAAAGATTCCGAATTTCACCCGTGTCTCCCTCCTCCTTCCCTCCTCTCCCTTTAATCAATTTTGGAGTGTTAGTAACAATGTTGTATTTCATTATTATTCAGTTTAGCAATATAACAATATCTTTCTTTTCACCTGCCGTTGTAGCTCGGGTG
The DNA here is from genome assembly GCA_030737875.1 of Allium sativum. Lineage (NCBI taxonomy): Eukaryota > Viridiplantae > Streptophyta > Magnoliopsida > Asparagales > Amaryllidaceae > Allium > Allium sativum. The sequence goes on from CM060913.1 coordinate 315,712,531, forward strand.
GTTTGAGTGTTTGTAATGAGGAAGGTGCTAGGGCCGAGCAGGTTCGAATCCCGCTTCAAGTTACGGCCGAGGTATACGTTAAGCATCCGTATCAAGCTACTGCATAAAATTCAATACAAATTATCTCTATTACAAAATCTAATACTGCACTTTAGTATCTTTGGTTGTTGTTGATTTTCTGTAGATAAATCTTTGGTGGTTGTTGAGTTCCTGTAGATAAATCTTGGAACCTCATTCCACAGGTCATAAAGCTGATCAGCAACTTTTGTCCGAGTCTTTTCATCTGTTCAGTTGCACACGTCATTTCTCTTTTTTTTTTTGAATGTTTACAGCTAAATATCTATCGCATGTTCTTTTAATAAGGGGTTAAATTTTGCTGCTGATCACCAATAATTGCTGGTAATATCCACATTCAGTAAAATGTTGGAAATATCCTGTACCAAACCCGTGTCTCCCTCCAAAAACTTCATGCAAGTATGCACATTATGCATGTCATGTTGTCATGTCGGTATGCTAGGATATAAACTAAACACTCATACGCCTTCCTATTTTTTACCTAATGAAGTTAAACGGAACACAAACTAGCAGCAGCCATAAATTATTCAATTCTACAGTATAGTAAAACTGAATAATGGACTGATCTCAGTTTACAGAACCTACCTTAAATTTCCTTGGAGGCCTCTCATTTCCATTAATGGATCGACGGTCTATCATCTGGACAAAGATTTTAAAGTAAGATATGCCTTTTCAGTCTATGTAACCCTGCATTATGAATTGATTCTAATAATAAATTTCAGATTATTAGCCATTCTGAAAGTTGGAGTGTTTCTGCGCTTGAAGCAGTTGGTCAGTTATTCTCTTCAGGCGTCAAAAAGGATGGTCAGTGAAATAGAGGCAAGTGTTTTTGCATGTTTAGATACTTTATTTTATTCCTATGCATGCTGCATACAGTTATATAGTTAACTTGTGGGTATAGCAGGCTGAAACTCCATCTATAAACCATAAGCTCAAATAATTATAAGCATTAAAGGCTACCAGCTTTATAAGAGACAAAATGAATTGGTTTACGTGTTCTAACAAACATTTTTTTTTATAGTTATGTCCTATGCCCCTGTGTTCAAATTTGATGGCTAATGGGTCAGGGGATATAACATTCAAAATCCGTGTTATAACTCTGCTATTTCACTGCTAACTTATAACAGGTTCATATTTTTTGTTATATGATTAAATTCTATTCATGTTTAAATTGTAGAACTGACAACGCATTGAATGGCACACAACCTATAAACCACCCGTGTCTATTCTATCAGGACACGTATTTAATGAGCGAAAAATAAAGACTGACAATGAACAAAAGGTATAGGGTTTAGATTCTTTAGAATGCACATACTGCAACAACAGCACGTGTTAAAACGAGCATTGTGGGAAAGTTGAGCGTGGGTTGTCTGAAGTTTATACGTCCCTATCTAATAATTTTCAAGCTACCTTCTTCTTTTCTATCCATAAATCAGTAGCATTATTTGTTTATTATCTAGTTATAGAGTTAAGCTATATCAATAAGGCCTTTTATCTTGGTGCATACATATTTTTGTAACTTCAGTATCTTCATTGTTCAGAGAATTTTGGTTTCGCAAGGCTCTGCATATATTGGATGTGGCAAGGCTGCAACTCATAGGACCATATCTTTTGATTGTTCAAAGTTAGCAGGTGTATGTTTCCATAGTGATATTAAACATGAGTGGGTATATGTTTCTATATTAAGCAGTGTTGTCCAGATTATGCATAATTTTGTGGGTTGCTACTAAAACTGTAAATACATGAACATTTAAGCGGCACAATTCCTTCCCCGTTTAAGCATATCAATGAAGAAAAAAAAAAGTTGATAGATTGTAAGACGGTGTTTGTCCAAAACGGCATTTTCCAACTCTAAATAAATGTAAAGGAATTGGCTATTGACATATCCATTTTCAAGAATATTCCTTAACATTAGCATCGCTTCAGCTCTTGACTTCATGGATCATTAGGGTCAATTACTTCGATTTCTTTTTAGTTCTTAAACATGATTCATGATTTACTTGGACTTTTTTTAAGTTCTTAAGCATGATTCATAATGACAACACGTCTTAATATTGTTAGCATAAAATTTCAAACAGAGAAGAAGGATCGAAGGTGGAGTGGTTAAATCCCAGGTTGTAGGGGAGTTGGTAATTAAGTATATTTGTGTATAAGTATATAAAATTGTGATTAAATTGTGCTTTTTAGGCTTTCAAATATTTTCATCTCTATTGAAGAGAGAGTTCATGCATATGCTTTTGACACGAGTCATGTATTGGATGGTAGTGTAATGGGGTCTTTAGCGCAAAACATGAATTTCTTTATGATAATAAATAAGCAGTTTGATATGTAAATACGCAACCGTTGTTCAAATTCAAAATTAAATCCGTTCACCCTAAATGAATATGACGATTGGTTAGACATGCAAAAATTTTGAATTCATCTTCTTTCTCAAGCTCTCTTTTGACATTTTTCTACGATAAAATTGTATTCGAGTTATTGTTCTGTTGGCTATAACTCTCTTATGTTGTCAATGCAGTATCAAAAAATAGTGAATATTGGCATTTGTGCATACGTTGTTCGCTAGAGATGGTAAAAACCATATTTGCTCCATTGTATCTTGGAAACAGACTTGCTGCTGTTCTTGCATCCCCGTTGTGGAAATGGCAACTACTATTTTTAGGATGCTACCACCACATCGTGTCTTGAAGAATTCATACCGTACGAATCAGTCGTTGTTGCCAACAGATCTTGTTCTAAACTATTAAGCAATCGAGTCAAGCATGTTGTTTGTCTCTGGTTAATAGAATTCTAGAACCTATATTTCTATTTTCAAAGTGTAGGTTTTTTAAGGTGGCCAACCAATTTTGATAATTTCATTTGTACTCAATGGTATTGCATCAAAGATCAGATCAAACCAACTAAATTATTACAAATTGTTGATTAGTTTCCGGAAAGCAAAAACTTAGCTGCTAAACTTATCTGGTAGTAGTTCTTTTCAATTAGAATTTTGCTCAAACAAAAAACCCATAATATCCGTAAACAAAGTGAAAAATAATCCAAAATAGAGAGAATTTTCTTAGAAAAAAAGAAAGAATATTGGGTAGAGTGTAAAATGTGACATGCAAGGGGACTGATACATAAAAACGAGATGAAATTTGACAAATTAGTTAATTTGTTGGTCCAGCATGTGTTGCAATGGTCCTTGTACTACAAATATTCGTTCATCGCTATCGAAAGTCAAGTTCAGTGATATACATCTTTATTAGATAATGTTCAAGTAGCATACAGTGTAAGTGCGATTTACCTAACAAAGTCGATGAGTTTGAAAGAGGAAGAAAAAAGATTGTTAAGTATTCATAAGTCATAATCATGAAGTTTCATCTTCCAACAATAGCTCTTGTTTGTGATTAAAAACATAATCCTTGGTAACAAGTTTCTGGTAAATTCGCCTAAATACTTTATTCACGATATATTGGTTTTGTAATTTAAAAAATGTGATTCCACAGCTTTAATGCTAAAAGCACTCATTTGTGCATAGTTACTGAATTACCTGAACATCAGGAGACATAAAAAGCAGGACTTAGAAAACATTGTTGAGTACTTAAAATTCGAGATGCCGATTATTATTTGTTAGAAGATCTTTTTGTCAATACACAATTGTATTACAAAGTTAGATCCTTTTGTCAATACACAATTGTATTGCAAATAAATAGTAACAATATCAATGTTACTCAATAATGTCACAATTGTCAAGTCAAACTGTGATTGCAGAAAAGACAGTAAGCAAGACCGATTGTGCACTGGATTGGAGCGGTATAGAACCGTCACCAACTGTAATGTCCGAGTCCAGAATTAATTCTGTTTCCTTAAAACAATATTGCCGTCGTATGCACTGATTGACGTGATCGCAATTTGTTTCCCAGGATAAAACGGACCAACCCCGTAGTGCAGTGCCAGCAAACGGAGCTCCGACGAACTGAAGTAGATTATAGAAACTTGAACAGAGGAATGCTTTGAAGAGGGAGTAACATTTGAGAAGAATAATTAATATTTATTCTCTCCTTTTGGGCTATGTATTTATAGGCTGGAGGAAATGCCTATACGAACATTAATGACCTTTGGAAAGGTTACGACCCTTTAACCAAGCGATGCTTAAATGTGCATGCGCATTTACGATGAAACGGTTGTATCCCTTCAATAGAAGGGACATACCAGATCATAAAATGATCAAAATAACTCATTTCAGCACAATAGGCCCAAACTGAAATCAGCGGCCTATTTAACCATGAGACCTCAAGAGTCCCAAGGTCCAACACCCAATTATTGACACTAATATCGTGTCATGGACTCCAAGAGTCCCCAAATCACTAAGCCCACATTTGACATCAATATAATATTGTGCCATGGACTCCAAGAGTCCCATAGCACTAAGCCCACATTTGACATCAATATAATATTGTGTCATGGACTCCAAGAGTCCCAAGGCACTAAGCCCGATTTGACATCAATATAATATTGTGTCATGGACTCCAAGAGTCCCAAGGCATTAGGCCCAAGTTGACATCAATGTAATATTGTGCCTTGCCTTAGCCACACCTGATATGAGCTCTCTTCTCCTTTATTTATATAAGATTATAGAAGAGTTGGTACTCATATTTCATGATGTGGGACTAAAAGTTGTTTTCCTTTCTCTTCTTCCAAAATCCCTCTTTCTCTTTCTCATTCATTTCCAACAATCCCCCACATGAATGAGAAGTTGTTCTTAGTTTCATGAATCATTTATCGCATCGGTTAAAGTAGCACATGGGCCTTGAACTTTCCTAGTGATTACCTATTTGAATCACAGGCGAATCAGTAGACATTGACTGTCCTTGAACTGTAAGCCTTTTGTGTAATTCCAAAGTAGATAACACACGATAAATGTTTCTTATAACCCTTCGTTCTCTGTATGTGTTCGTTTTTGCCTTGAACACCTGCGTGGTCTCATAAGTGCTTAGAGAATTTGGCCTCATAATTCTCTTTGAAGCGGCGCCTTCGCACTTACGTAGGTGATTCTGTAAAGGGTATTCTCTTAATTCCTCAAATACAGACATCATTAAAAGTACTAATACTTATCCTTATTCAACATATAATGCACTGACTTATCATAGGAATGGTTTGTGTATAACAGTGCCATCAAGTTTCTCTTAAACTTCGTTGTCCCTTTGAACCTAGATCTTGGGATCTCCAGTCAACTAGGTGGGGTTTCCATTTTAGAGAAACCTTTAGTCTATGGGCCTTAACCCCATTCCCTTCGATAAGATTTGAACTTTCTCTCTTGGCAAGCCTTTGGTACGTGGATCCGCTTAGTTATCTTTAGATCGAATGTAATCTATCGTGATAACCCCCATTAGAGAGAAGTTGTCTTATCGTTTTATGTCTACGACGAATATGCCTAGATTTACCATTGTATAGCTGATTGACTATCACAATGTATACATATTGGAGGCACAGGTTTGCTCCAATTAAGAATGTCTTCCAAGAAGCTTCGAATCCATTCTGCTTCTTCTGCAGTCTTATCTAGTGCAATAAACTCTGATTCCATCGTAGATCTAGCGATACAAGTCTGTTTGGATGATTTCCATGAAATCGCTCCATTTCCTAATGTGAACACGTATCCACTTGTAGACTTTGTATCATTTGATCCAGTGATCCAATTTGCATCACTATATCCTTCCACTATTGAAGGATAGTTTGTATAGTATAAATCATAGCTCTGTGTATACTTTAGATATCCTAGAACTCTGATTATCGCTTTCCAATGATGCTTACCAGGATTGCTGGTAAATCTACTTAGTTTGCTTACAGCATATGCGACATCAGGCCTAGTACAGTTCATACATGATACTTCCTTGTATACGAGAGTATTCCAATTGGTAAATACCATCACCAGTGTTCTTTACCCAATTTTGGTTCATATCTACTGGTGATTTTGCAATAGTTACATTATATTGCTTGAATTTCTCAAGTATCTTGGTGATGTAATGTGACTGGGATAATGCATATCCATGTGGTGTTCTCAGAATTTTTACACCCAATATTACATCAGCCAGTCCTAGGTCTTTCATATCGAATCTAGAGGATAACATATCCTTTGTAGATGTTATTATGGCCTTGTTATTGCCTAGGATTAATAGGTCATCAACATAAAGACAAACAATGACATATCCAATATGTGTATGTTTTATGTACATACATTTATCTGATTCATTTATTGTGAATCCATTTGATAACATAGTATTATCAAACTTCTCATGCCACTGTTTTTGGAGTTTTCTTAAGGCCATAAAGTGATTTCACCTATTTGCACATTTTATTCTCATTTTCTGAGCTTAGAAATCCTTCAGGTTGTTCCATATAGATTTCCTCCTCTAATTCATCATTCAAGAATACAGTTTTATCATCCATTTGATGTATTTCTAAGTCCTGTATGGATGCAATTGCAATGAGCATTCTAATTGATGTTTGTCGAAATAGTCCAGGTCTTCCTTTTGTTTAAATCCTTGGACTACCAGACGAGCTTTGTATTTGTCTATTGAACCATCAGGTTTCAATTTCCTTTTAAATATACATTTATTACCTAAGGTCTTAGACCCTTGAGGTAAATCAACTAATTTCCATGTATGATTGGACATAATGGATTCAATCTCATTGTTAATTGCCTCTTTCTAATAAGGGGCATCGCTGGAGGACATAGCTTGTTTGTATTTCAATGGATCATCTTCTAACATAAATGTATAGAAGTCCAGTCCAAAGGTTTAACGTTCTTGACCTTTTACTTTTTCTTGGCTCCTCCACTTGCTGCTCAGCACTACTTAGCTGAGTGTTATTTTGTTCAGCATCCTCAATAGAGTAATGAACTTTTTTTTTCCTTGATCTCTTAGGTGTACGATTTTCAATACCATATTTCAAGGGAAATATATGTTCGAAAAATTTAGCATTTCTCGACTCAATGATGGTATTTTCATGAATATCATCAATTTCAGATTTGTGTACCAAACATCGATATGCGGCACTGCTTTGTGCACATCCAATAAATACACAATCAATTGTTTTTGGTCCAATTTTGACCTTCTTTGGTTTTGGTACCTCTACTTTGGCAAGACACCCCCACACTTTTAGGTATTTGTAGGATAGTGGTCTGTTTTTCCAAAGTTCATGAGAAGATAGAGATGTTTTCTTTCGGGATATTTTATTTAGAATATGATTTGCCGAAAGAGTAACTTCTTCCCAAAAAATTATCTGGCAAGCCAAGATAAGGCATTCATCATTTGTTTAAGAGTTTTATCTTCCGATCGGCTATACCGTTGGATTGAGGTGAATATGGTGCTATAATTAGGTGTAAAACACCATGTTCAGCGCAAGATTCTTCAAAAGGGAATACATATTCTCCTCCTCTATCACTTCTTAAAGCTTTGATTTTCTTGTTGAGTTGATCCTCAACTTCCGCTTTGTATTGCTTAAACACATCAAATCATATACATTTGTATGTATTATATCTAACGGTTCTGTTTCTCGTTCAACATAATGAAACGAGATTCTTGTCAATTTTGCTTCTGCACAAATTTGACATTTAAAAATGGTGTCTAGATTAATTAATTTGTGCAATATATCAAAGTTTACATCCCCTAATCTAGAATATCACACGTTGGAAGAGTCAACGATATAAACAAAAGATTCACTTTTATTCATATCAGTGTGTGGTACAATAGTGATTACATTTTTTCTTTAAACGAATCATCACACACATGTCCTCTTCCTACATACACTCCATTCTCAGCTTCAAGGATTAATTTAAATCCATGTTTGCTGAGCAATGATCCTGAAATCAGGTTATTATGAATTTCTGGAACATAGAGAACGTCATTTAAAGTTAGTTCCTTTCCAGGTTGCATTCTGATATTACTTTATATAAATTCATATCAGCAATGCCCTTTTGGGGATTTCAGCCAATTTTTCTTTTACTTTTTTTTTTTTTTTTTTTTTTTTTTTTTTTTGGAGTCAGAAATTTGGCAAGTCCCAATGTTGTTCGACAAAGCAACATTTTCCTATTGTCAGCACTTAATATTGATGACGTTGAACCTCTCTGACCTTTCTCCATGAGGCAGAGTCATTATTGGAACCATTTGGTGCAATCAGAGCGTTGGTCACCGTCTGTGTCGGTGTAAAATTATTGTTGCTATTTTGCGACACAGCTTATTGTCGTCTGCAACAATCAATATTGTTTTAAGATTGTTAGAAGATCTTTTTGTCAATACACAATTGTATTACAAAGTTAGATCCTTTTGTCAATACACAATTGTATTGCAAATAAATAGTAACAATATCAATGTTACTCAATAATGTCACAATTGTCAAGTCAAACTGTGATTGCAGAAAAGACAGTAAGCAAGACCGATTGTGCACTGGATTGGAGCGGTATAGAACCGTCACCAACTGTAATGTCCGAGTCCAGAATTAATTCTGTTTCCTTAAAACAATATTGCCGTCGTATGCACTGATTGACGTGATCGCAATTTGTTTCCCAGGATAAAACGGACCAACCCCGTAGTGCAGTGCCAGCAAACGGAGCTCCGACGAACTGAAGTAGATTATAGAAACTTGAACAGAGGAATGCTTTGAAGAGGGAGTAACATTTGAGAAGAATAATTAATATTTATTCTCTCCTTTTGGGCTATGTATTTATAGGCTGGAGGAAATGCCTATACGAACATTAATGACCTTTGGAAAGGTTACGACCCTTTAACCAAGCGATGCTTAAATGTGCATGCGCATTTACGATGAAACGGTTGTATCCCTTCAATAGAAGGGACATACCAGATCATAAAATGATCAAAATAACTCATTTCAGCACAATAGGCCCAAACTGAAATCAGCGGCCTATTTAACCATGAGACCTCAAGAGTCCCAAGGTCCAACACCCAATTATTGACACTAATATCGTGTCATGGACTCCAAGAGTCCCCAAATCACTAAGCCCACATTTGACATCAATATAATATTGTGCCATGGACTCCAAGAGTCCCATAGCACTAAGCCCACATTTGACATCAATATAATATTGTGTCATGGACTCCAAGAGTCCCAAGGCACTAAGCCCGATTTGACATCAATATAATATTGTGTCATGGACTCCAAGAGTCCCAAGGCATTAGGCCCAAGTTGACATCAATGTAATATTGTGCCTTGCCTTAGCCACACCTGATATGAGCTCTCTTCTCCTTTATTTATATAAGATTATAGAAGAGTTGGTACTCATATTTCATGATGTGGGACTAAAAGTTGTTTTCCTTTCTCTTCTTCCAAAATCCCTCTTTCTCTTTCTCATTCATTTCCAACATTATTATTATTATTTTTTTTTTTTTTAGAGTTTCATCGATTATGCAAGAGTAAAAGTATAATTATTTCTATTTGTAGAAAGAATTCAATTCTACTAGGACTTTGGGATGCTATATTCTAAAAATATAACAAAAACAAAACGAAAAAGAAAAAGAAAAGGAAATCTTCCTGTTAGCAAAAAAAATAATGAAGTCCTTGTAACCATCTCCTAAATAATATTTAAATCTTAAAATTGTTTCATTACTTCTACTTTAAATTTGAATACCATAACAAAATGTATTTTAATTTTTAACTGATGTCCATAGCAGTCCGGACCAAACTAAAAGTAACTGTTTGCGGTCTTGCTTTACAACAATTTTAGAAGTTTAAAATAGCATAATATAAAATTAGGTAAGTCTTAGTTCGGTACAAGTCAGCATGATATTTTCTTTGGGAATAGGACGTTACAAAGAGGAATAGCGCTAAGGAGAACTACATCATTATTACCAAAACAATGAAAAATAACTGTGTCATTTTTATTAAAATCTTCTACCAGACGTGTTCTTCTCCTTCTTCAACAAGCAAAACACTTACCTTTCCCTTCCAAAGCCGTAATTCTAAATTCGGTGCTCCTGATCCTTGTTTAAAATCAATATTGTATTGTACCTTCAATGGATTCTCTCGTTTTAAGCAGCTAAGCCACCATTTGAGTGCATGTCCTATATACAATTATTTTTTTGGTTTGGTTGTTAAGATGAAAATAAACCAAGTAATTGTCCTCTTGTTCATCGCAGTCTTTCAAACCAACCCCCCCCCCCCCCCACACACACACGCACACACACGCGCACACACACACACACAACCTTCACTGTGTTTTTTTTTCGTTACATTTTTCCATACATACAAACACATATACATGAATATGATTGTGTATAACCATCTGTTCAATCATAAGTGATATTTTGATATTTCAGAATCCAAAACAGTGATTAATCGATCAATATGGCCCACGTTTGTATTTGTATATTCCAATAATGCATATAAAATAAGGGAAAAAAGATAAAAATAAATGAAAAAAGAACATGGGTGGTAGGCAAAGAAGTATGTATGATAATGGATTTGGATGGTTGGGTCAAGAACAAAAAAGGATCACACCAAGAGGCAAACAGACGTTGCATGAGACAAGATATTGTACCTATCATGTACCCAACTCCCATGTGGCCTTCACACCTTACTTTCTCATTTTTCTTATGTTCCTATATTTGTCATTATTATACAACTTTATTATTCTATTTGTTAATTACACATGATTTCAAGTAAATGCAGTAAGACAAATGTATCTTCACTAATCCTGTATCTAATTTGTTGATTAAGTTTTTTAATTTAAGATCGATAAATACATAACCTGCATTGTATTATACTTTATTCCTGAACTAAGTGGTTATTCTCACTTATTCTCGTATAGTTTTACCTGCATATATATGCACATATACTGTTTTTGTAGCTTAAATATAGCTAAACAACTTGATTTGTTGTTACTCTGCTGATTCCGTACACAAGCTTGTGGGCGTAATTAGTATATGCTATGTGATGCCAAAGACAAAAGTTGATAATCAATTTTTAGATGCAAAATTAAAATTTAATCACGCTCTAACAGATCATATGATATAAACATCCAGCTAATAAAACACCTTATTTCCCATGAACATAAAATAATGTGCATCAGCGCATGTGAAGTGGTTATCTTTCTTTATTCTAAATGCTTGCTATCTACCATCTTAAATTAAAACTTCTTTGACATACGGATTGTGGCTTTTCTATGCTGCATATAGTTGTATAATAGCTACTACCATCATTGGAACATGTAGAATATATGATATGCTTACCACAAGTTATGCTGGATAATTGAATTAATATATTGATCAAATCCCTTCCAATATTTAGAATCTTCAAAATAACTTATTTGGATTTTGATCATTCTAACAAATTTACGTGAACTCAATACGATGCAATCTTGAATTCAATTTTATTTTCCTTTTGACTAGTTGAAGCCTCAGTAGATGGATTAGTGGATGATAAATTATCACGAGTTTGGACCATGACAACGGTGATGGATATATAACATTATGTATGGAGTATTAATTTTAATTTTGATGTATACTTGCGTCAAAATCATTGTAAATAACACTATTTGCACCACCGTTTTGTTTTTTAAACTAGTCATGTAAAGTGGAATCAATAAATAAATAAATAAGCAAAAGAAGAAGAAAAAGGAAAAGGAAAAAAAAAAAAAAAAATATTGTGTATAAAGCCGGTATTGGTAAAAACTTTGGTTCCGTGAACCAATTTGAGTAGTGATTTGACACTCATCCACCTACATAGTAGAGTCAACGTACGACATTTTGCAACTCATTCGCTCTTTATCATTTATTGATTCGTGTTACTTAATCTAACAACCCAAAGTAACTAATTAAAGTAAAATGTAGTAATTTTGCCAAACAGATAGCAGAAAGTCCTGCTCCTTTCGTGCCTGTCTTAACTTTTTCATATGCACGAGAGGGAGAGCCATACAAAAAAGAAACAGCACAAATTATATATATGTGGTTATTTTACAGCTCCATGTGACAGTGATTAACTATAAAGTTAGTAAATATATATAATATACTCAATTAAAAAATTTGGTCCTATCATCCAATTGTCCTCTCTTTGTACTCATTTTTTGCCTTCAGATTTAGACTTTTTCGAAATCTAAGTAAACAATAACATCTTTCTCTTCCTTTTTAGCATTTGTATTTCTTTGTACTTTCATTGTTTTTTAGCTCCTTTGAGCTTCATTTTCATTTCATGCTCTTCATTTGAGTATATATGTTCAGCATGAATCAAGAAAAGGATGAGTACCCTGAGTTTGTAGAAGTTGATCCTACAGGCAGATATGGCAGGGTAGTTAATTAAGCTTTCAGTCATTTGCTAATCTCCAATTTGGTTAATGGGTGTTTGCTAATTCACTCAAATTTTGTTTCTTTTGCAGTATAGTGAAATCCTAGGCAAGGGTTCTTCAAAAATTGTGTATGTTATCACACTTTCGAAATGACCAAACTTAATAATTTTTTCATCTGGCTTTTTACTTATTTTTTTGCTTATGTTTCAGGTATAGAGCTTTTGATGAGTATGAAGGAATAGAAGTAGCTTGGAACCAAGTAAAACTGTATGATTTTCTACAGAGCCCAGAAGATTTAGAAAGACTGTACTGTGAGATTCATTTGTTGAAGACTCTAAAACACAAGAACATAATGAAGTTTTATACTTCTTGGGTCGACACATCAAAGAGGAATATTAATTTTGTTACCGAGCTTTTCACTTCTGGTACTCTCAGACAGTAAGATCTCAAATTCCTTCTTTCCGTTTTTTTTTTTTTCCAGATATTTTGGTTACCGCTCATTTTAAACTAATACTGATTAAATCCATATAGGTATAGGCAAAGGCATAAAAGAGTTAGCATTAGAGCACTGAAGCACTGGTGCAGGCAAATTCTTAAGGGACTTCTTTATCTTCATAGTCATGATCCTCCTGTAATTCATAGGGATTTGAAATGTGATAATATTTTCATTAATGGCAATCAAGGTGAAGTTAAAATTGGAGATCTTGGTCTTGCAGCTATTCTCAGAAAATCCCATGCTGCTCATTGCGTAGGTAGGCTTACATTACTATTTTTCAATGTCAATTTCCAACATCTTCATGTGCAATCTTGAACCATATTCAAATATGAAATTCGTTCATTGTTTTGATAAATGTTGTTGTGGCATTAGTCTAATATGCACTCGATGTACTTAGATACCGTCTGTTGAAAGCAGACGATGCTTAGACTGTTATATTTTTGGCAGGAACACCGGAATTTATGGCGCCTGAAGTATACGAAGAAGAATACAATGAACTGGTCGACATATACTCATTTGGAATGTGTGTTTTAGAAATGGTGACTTTAGAGTATCCTTATAGCGAATGCACACACCCAGCTCAAATCTACAAAAAAGTCGTTTCAGTAAGATATCTATACACCTCTTTTTGTAGATCATTACATTTGTAAATTTAGAATGCCAAACTTTGCTAACATAAACTTTGAAAGAATGTATCTCGACTTTGGTATTCCGCAAGAGTGGATGATGTCCATCTTTATTCTTAAACCTTAACAAATTCTAAACTATACCAGTAAAATAACAGTTTTATTGTGATTCAGGGGACGAAGCCAGAATCACTGTACAAAATAAAAGATCCTGAAGTCAGAAAATTCGTTGAGAAATGTTTAGTAACGGCGTCAAAGAGACTTCCAGCAAGAGAACTTTTAAAAGATCCTTTTCTTCAAATAGATGATCATACTCCAGTTCGTAATGAAGTAGAAGTTTACGATATTGGATCCATCTTTAAACCATCTTCTCTTAATCAACTAAGCACAAATGGTGTTTCGAACGGATATATGAATGATTATGACAACCAAAGAGAAGTAGTTAGTGGATGGGATTATGATGTAAATGATATCTCTACGCATGGGATGGACCTCTTCAATAATCATGAAGATGAGCATAAACAGAATGTCGATATCACGATCAAAGGTAGACGGAAAGAAGATGGTGGGATTTTCCTTCGCCTTAGGATCGCAGATAAAGATGGTAAGATCAGACTCTCCTTGTTTTTATTCCAACAATTTTAGCAGATTAAAAAGATGAAAAAAAAAAAAAATGCACCGATTTCTGGATTTTCATTAACATTAGATTTATCAACATTTGTACCTCAGTGTATCCCTGCTTGGGTGATCTGAGTCTAGTTGCTGTCACATATACTACAACATGGAAACTAAGAGACTGCAAATTTGGTAGTTTATACCATAATTATTTGTTGTTTAAGTTGTAAATATTTGCAATTTTACAAACTAGGAATAATGGTATTTTCTAAAACATGTCTTTGTAAGGACGGATGGCTGTGTATTTTGAAACTTAAAATGATGTTACAAAAGTCCCCTAATGCAACTTCTAGCTAACCCAATAAAAACTTTTATAGGTAGGGTAAGGAACATATACTTTCCGTTCGACATTGAAACAGACACGGCCATAAGCGTAGCGACTGAGATGGTAGCGGAACTAGACATAACGGACTATGAAGTGACCCGAATCTCGGAAATGATCGACGAAGAGGTCTCCTCCCTAGTACCTGAATGGGAACCCGGACCCGGTATACCCGAATCCCCAAGTCACCACCCCAACACTGGCCTATGCAACCATTGCGAGTCCCACGTGTCCTCCTCCTCCCTCCTCGACTACCTCGCCAAGTCACAATCCCTTTCCCGCTCCCAAGAATCCTCCTCCCATTGCTTCAACTGCATGGCCGTGCATGGCAGGTTCGAGCAAAACATCACCTACCAAGAAGAGCAGAACGTCATGGACGGTGCACCGGGTCTCTCCACCAGTCAGTCCGACGAAGACTTCGAAAACGACGACAAACTAAAGCAGATCAACAATGCGCGCCGTGCCCGAATGGGCAAGTCCATGGGAGACCTCAACATCAGCTTCGATGTACCTGAATATTACTGGATGAACCTATCCGATGAGTCCGAGAATGAGATTAGGCAGGAGCTTAGATGGCTCAAGGCCAAGCATCAGAAAGAACAAAGAGAGTACAAAGAATCAAGCCGGGTTCTTCATCCTTCTCCCGACCATCAAAGTTCGTCCATGGATGATACCTACTTTCAGATCATGGATAACATGGACGGCTTGGATGTTTTCGCCGGCAATGTCTTTTACAATGACGGTTTGGTACCCAATGGGCTTGCTAGAACCAAGTCACTGCCGGTTGATGCCGCTGAGGTTTGAAAGTATTACATGCAAGTAATAAAAAAGAGGAAAAAAAGAAAAGTTCAATTGTTCATCTGGTTTATTGTTGTAAATCTTTTTATCTTTACTGTTATTGATATGAAAATGAAATGAGTTAGCTTGCCAACTGTGTAGTGTTCTACATGGCACATGGTTGAGATAACGTTGATAGGCTGGCAAAGCAAAGGAAAATCAATCAAATTTTTTTTTTCTAAGTTCCATGCTCAAAATTCTATATTTGTGGGGTTCCATGAATCTAATATAAAAAGTCATGGGGGACAATTTAAGTTGGTCCCCTTGCTAACTATTTTGACCCCATTGAAGTTTTATATCATTTTTTTTTTGTTCCCCTTCATGTTAAAAAATCAGTCACACACGATAACATTTCAATGGTTGAGATTACTAAAGGGCAAAGAGAGTTTAACCCTTGGAGTTTAGATAAAAAGCACCGGTAAACTGAAAAGTTGTTTTGAATATAATATGGGGTTTGAGAAGAAGACAGGGATGAATACGTGATTAGAATAGTAACGGCAATTGTAAAAGGTGCAGCTGTGCGTTTTGTGAAACGCGTAGATTCTTTTTCATTCAAGGACGGTACACCGTACGGTGTGGCCCACGTTCACATGCCACCGTTTATGGCGATATCTTCTACGTCTTAAATTATTACTACAATAATAGCAACAGGTCTACGGTTTGCTTTTTCATCGTTTTATATTGAAAAGGGCTAAAACATTGTTCCACCTACGCATCATGCTTTCATTTTGTTACTAGTCGGATCAAACCTGCAAATTGTTTTTGTTGGCGGAATACCTAACTTGGTCTGGAATAAATGTAGATGGCATCAATCTCCGTCCATTTGTAGGCGTTTATGAGGATAAATATTCCAAACTATAAGGGTAACACAACAGCTTGACAACTTAGGACTCGAACCTGCATCCTCAAGGAATTTCATTTCAAAACTGCTAAGCGACCCTGACCAACTGGGCTATGCTCATGAGTGGTCTTGAAGTTAACTTGTATGTTGTAGGATTTAATAATTGGATTTGACTTTCTCTATTCATTACATGTTACCACACTCGACTTTAGTACAAACTATACATGTTATAGGATATGAAAATTTTGTTAGGAATGTGATTTTTTCAGTTTAGGAATGTGATTTGTTAAATAAAATAATCACGTCTTGATACGAATCGATGCATGTTATAGGAAATGAAAATTTTGTTAGGAATGTGATTTTTTCTATGACGCTAATTCTTTTGAA
Organism: Allium sativum; assembly: GCA_030737875.1. Taxonomy (NCBI): domain Eukaryota; kingdom Viridiplantae; phylum Streptophyta; class Magnoliopsida; order Asparagales; family Amaryllidaceae; genus Allium; species Allium sativum. The sequence goes on from CM060913.1 coordinate 315,729,067, forward strand.
AATAGTACGCTTTTTAGTTAAACATTGCTTAAATTTAAGCCAAACACATATAAACGTTAATAAAGCACGTTTAAACGTTTATTGCTTAGTTATTTTGTTTTCTCAAAGAAATAACGTTGTATATACATGTAGCACTTAAGAGATGCTTAAGCGCGCATTTTATAAACCAGCTACCACTCAAATATTCAATTGCTTCAATGCTTTGTGGTGTGCAGAAATTAAATATCAAATGTGAGCAAACAAAAATACGCAAATGATAAAAGCCAACTTTTTTTTGAACTTGCTAGAAAGGAAAACCGACCGGAGTCGTAAAACCTCTCTCCTAGTTTACCTAGCTCAGTCCGCGAGTATCACATAAATGACTTATCTTAGCGTAAGCACATACCTTTCTAGGTTTTGAACCAATGTCGTTGTTACCACGATGTAAGGTCCTTAACCGTCGGGCTAATGTCTTCCAGGAGGTAACTTTAAGTATTGGTATTCGGTACATTTTTCATCATGTCAAGATACTAATTTAATTAATTTCATATGATTAGTTAGATGATGTGATATTAAATTTTTATTGAATGAAATATTTAAGTTAATCTATAAATAATTAATTAAACGTGACACGATTAATTAAGGGTTGTGATGGATAGAACATTTATGAGAGACATGCAACACGAGTTATTTATTAATAGAAGCCAAATGTTTTCCTTTATGATTTATCATTCAACCTCACTTTCTTTAATCATTATTTCCTTGTTTAAGGAAAAAACTTGGAAACATCCTGGTGGTATCCTATTGAGTTTTGACTCGAAAATATAACAAGATGAAGGAAAAGGCAAGTAATTTTTGAAGTAAGAGCCAATGAAGTGTGTTGGGATGAGAGAATCATTATTTCATCGCAAAGTAAATGCTTCTAAAATTTTGAATTGGTTAGTAATATAACTGCAAAGCTATTTTCTTATACATCATTGAAGGGGTTATGTAGGACTATAACAAGATTAAATGATTAAAAAAGAGGAGATAGAAATCAAGGATTTTGAACTCAAATATAGTATCGATCCCTAGGGATTGCACCAAATATAGTATGATCACTATGTTAGGTACCTTTTTTCGTTAGCTTCTACCTCCAACTAACAATTTGTCATTCTGATATTTTGAGCTCAAGTCGTGGCAGAAATACTGAACAACTATCGGATTTTGAAGTTTTGAGTATCGGTACCGATTTGAATCGTCAATAGGGATCGATACCGATCCTTAGTGATTTCTTTCCAGAGGTTGAGATCCTTACAGTAGATAGCATTTTTCGTTAGCTTTCAACTATAACTGACAGTTCGTCATTCTGATATTCTAAGCTCAAGTCATGGCCAAAATACTGAACAACTATTAGATTCTAAAGTTCCAAGTATCAGTACCGATCTGAACCCTCTATAGGGATCCGTGTCAATCCCTACGGATTGCTCCTAAAGGGTTGTGATCCCTACAATAGATAGCATTTTCTGTTAGCTTTCACCTCCAACTGACGGTTCATGATTCTGATACTCTAAGCTCAAATTATGGTCGAAATATTTAACAAATGTTGAATTCTAACGTTTCAAGTATTAGCCACTTACCGATTCCTCATCGAAGTCTTACTGATCCAAAACTTAGCCAAATTTTGAGTGTTTTTCCATCTTGTTCAGTTATACATGAGTTCATATAATCATCCGTTCCAAATCCAGAGCAATCCAGATGTCCAAATACACGACCGATCTGAGTCATGTGAATTCCAAATCCCACGTATTCATTGATTTTAGGGCTTTGTCCAAGCATTTTTGATTTTATGTCAGCCTGTGCTCGAGTTACCAACAATCCAGTGATAAGAATTCCTAAGTATGACGGCCATGACAAAAGGTGGGTTGACACTTGCCCCTAAAACATATCCTTCTATGGAAGATGTATTTTGTATAAGTTCAATTTCTGCAATCCCTCAGGATTGATCCAAAGTTCCATGGCATTCTGTGTCGTAATCATGATCTCGCTAGACCATTCACATGTCCAATATCCCCTCCGAACTAGTATCGATATCGATTGTCCGTGACAATGTCGGGTCAATTCCATACCAAGCATCTTCCATACTCGACGATTCAAGTCTTGTTCGCGCTATTTGTATTTCACAGTTAGCCTTCTGAACCTCTCCAAGCTTTTGATCGAGCATAATCCATACTCACCGTGTTTTAACCCCTTCGGGTTTGGTGATGTATCATGCATATATAATGTGTTGTACATAACAATATGATTTTTGTTTAATGATAACAAATATATATATATATATATATATATATATATATATATATATATATATATATATATATTATAAATGTGTTTGCAATTGTACTATTCTACTACATCTCATTCAGAAATAAACATTTTATATTTAAACAGAATACCATTGTGCAAGAATTTAAATATTCAAACAGTGTTTTATTAAAATAGAATATTTTATTTCAACTTTTGAATAGTACATATTTTCTAGCTCCACTATTGTAGATCCCACTCATACAATACATTCAAATTCCACTATTACATTCAACTCTCACTAAAACACTCTGGTTTCACTCAGCTTACACATACAGACTCATTTACATTCAAAATCACTCAGTTACATATACATTTCACTCTGCTCTCTCAATTACACTCACTGACACACTTATCTTCAGTCTGCTTCAGAGTCGGTCCAGTCACCTGCACACCTGTTAAACTAGAACAAAAATTGATTTACATTCTAGCAGATATAAATTTACTTTAAATTTTATTTGCCTCGGAATTTTGGTATGTTTCTCATTATATTTCTTGACTTGGTTTTAATATGTATATACATCCATTTGTATCTAGAGCGCTTGTGATATTCACAGTGATTCACTGCAAATATCACAAGGCAGACCTCTAGTACTCACATATATAAACCACACATACACAATACATGTATACACATACATGCGTATGTATATACACATATATTTTGTGTAGGGGCAATATGGTCAAACATCAATAAGTGCACATGAACTAAGAAATTAAATGCAAGTGACAAAGCATATATGGAGCAACATTATATACAAACATATATATATATATACACACACATATATGTGTGTGTATATATATATATACATGTAACTATACATGGTTGTACATCAAACATGTACAAGTGTCAAATATACAAGTACATGGTCAAAGTTACACACATGGATCATGCTAGAGCATTTTAGTCCAAACAAGACCAAAGTTCAATCCCAAGTGCACAAGTGCAAGTGCAAGAAATAGGTGCATCAAGTACAAATTTTCTCAAGTACACAACAAATCAAGTGACAAGGTCAAAGTGGATCAAGGTGGCACACAATGGTGTGTGCACCAAATACGCTTGAAACATGAAGGTGTACACAAACTGGTGCAGCAGCTTTAAATGCACAAATACTCAAGAAATTGGTTCAGGACAAATAAAATGATTCAGGAGACAAGCACAAGAAGGGAGCAACCAAATCACACATAAACACACACACACACACACACATACTGTAACACCCCGTGTTTTCAGTTAACATAAGCTAACGAATTAAACAATACTTAATTTTAAATGTGAGAATCAAGGGTAACGGGTTACGCCATTGTGTTCGTCTCGGAATTCTGGTTGAGATAGAGTCCGAGTTTGCGTAAATTGGACTTCATATGAAGTAGTTATGGCTGTCGTAAGTTTCCAGAAATTCGAATTTAAATTCAAAAACGAATTCAGACTCAGAACTGGGCAGGGCGGGAAATTTCCCGCCCAAGGCCAGGTCGACCTGGGGGTCGACCTCCCCTATACAGGTCAACTTTAGTGTCAACCTAGGGGTCGACCTGCCCCCCCCCCCCCCCCCGGGGCAGATCTGAAAGATGACGATTTTGTGACTCAGTGCTGAGTCATTAGGGTTGAGGTGTCACCCTATCTTGACCGGATGGTCTTGATTGATTCTAGGTTGATCGAATGGCCTAAACTAATCCTAAATTCTATATAAACACATGTAGACTCAAACCCTAAAACCTAATCAAAATTAGAACCATGGCCGTTATGCTATCACCTTGCAACCTAGAATAGCCGTCATCAACTAGAGAAAAAGTAAAGCTAATCAACTCAAGTCTATAACAACTACAACAACAAATTTGTCAACTTCAAAGGCGAGCTAAATCAATTTCAGAACTCAGATCCCAGAACTCAAGACCTTCTTTGAGTTGTGGGTTTAATCTCTTTAATAAGATAATCAATAAGTTAATTGGGTTGAGTAATAAATTGGATTATATGGCTATGTTTGTGAGACATTGGAAAAAATGTGATATTTTGCGAATATATGCTAGTTGTTCATAATGATAATTTTGTTGTGGATCCCTTTTCATATGCCAAATCACCTATGTTCAACTTGATTCACGTTTGACATCATTTTATATGCAAGTTTGGGTGTAGATTATATGCTAGTTTCTATATGAATTGTATACAAGTTTACATGTGAATCAAACAAAGTGACTATATGCAAGTTTAGGTAGAAATTGGATTCACATATATGCAAGTTTACCCCTTTAGATTTAGATCTATGACATACATAGTTTTATGCAAGTTTGTGACTATGGCTTATGCAAGTTTACCCCTTTAGATTTAGATCTATGGCGTACATAGTTTTATGCAAGTTTATGACTATGGCCTATGCAAGTTTTGGAATGAAAATTATATTCATATATGCAAGTTTTAGGTGAAAAACTATATATATATATATATATATATATATATATATATATATATATATATATATATATATGCAAGTTCACACCTTTAGGCCTATGTTTAGATTCATGAAAATACAAAGTTTATGCAAGTTCTGTTGTAACCCTTATTTGCAAGATTAGATCCATTTTGTGTGTTATGCAAATTTGCGATGTTTCTTCCCTTTTATGTGCTAGACTAATTGCTAGTCTAATATACATATATGTCATGATAAACGAACGAAAAACGTGGGGACGATGGGGGTAATATTGAATATACACATATTGAGAATTGGCATAATGGCCTTGAAAAAGCATATAATTAATTTAAGATATTAATTGGAAAAATTAGCATTTATGGACATAATTGAGACAATTATGGACATAAGTATATTTGGAATTCATTGACAAATTTGAATAGGGATATTAATCCAATTTGGGGTTAAATTAAGACGTGTAATAATAAAGCGCCTAAGACACGAGGTTAGACTCTTTTGTGGTATAAGACTGCCCGGACCCGCTCGACAAATCCAGCAGCCACAAGCGCCAGTCTAATGTGAGAGGTCGAAGGCATGAATTAAATGCGTAACAGTTGTAAAGACACGAGGTTAGGCTCGTTTGTGGTGTAAGACTGCCCGGACCCGTCCGGCAAATCCAACTACCACAAATGCCAGTCTAATGTGGGAGGTCTTCAGAAGGTTACGGTGTTAATGAATTAAGAAACACTTAACCAGATAAACATGTGGTGGGATATGAGGGGGTTAAGTGGGTGCCTTGGGTGGCATGTGAAGTTAAGAGGGTGCCTTGGGTGGCATGAGAAATACGATTAGATGCACTTAACCAAGATTGAAACATGTAAGAAAACATGAATAAGAATGGGGTTAAGTGGGGAAAACCTCGAGGGGACCAAGCATAGGTGGAAAGCTTGTGTCATGCATGAGAGAGGGGGGGGGGGGGCTTTTCAGACCAGTAACCCATTAAGTATCTTTGTGGGCTCGACCCAAGTCGAGGACGGGACACGCGTACTTGGTTTGATTGTAAGAGGTCAAAACGGGTTAACGGTGGCAATGCAAGTCCAATGCGGTCATATGCGTGTGTGGGCCCGGGTTGGTAGGTAAGATGTTGTTGCATCGTATAGATATAAGCCGTGCATCTTGGTGGTATCGGGTTGCCACTTTGGGGAGTGATACACCCCACTGTGGGGCCAGCACAGGTATCTACGAGTTAGGGAGCCGATCGAATGGGGGTAGTGGGTACACCTAGTGGAGATAGGGGCAGGCGGCACCTATGAAGGCAGCTTGGGGTACACGAAACTACCATTATCATTATTAAGTTTGGTAGGCAGGATCAACTTTTAGGGTTTTTGGTGTGGTGCAGTGTAGTAATTATCTTTTAGTGATTAGGTGCGCCTTTAACGTTATCCTTGTTCATCTTATTTCCTTTGTTTGCTCTGTCATACCCATTTGTTCACAGTCATTTCCTTATTTTCCAGCTTATGCCTTGTCCTAGTTACTTAATGATTATATTGTTAAAGTTATTGCACTCGCCAGACTTTATGTCTGACCCCTTTGTTTCCACCTCTTTTCTTCCTCTCCCCCCCTCCCGGTGCTCAGGGTGGGACTAGTACTAGTGGAGCTTGATTTTGGAAAGTTTTATCTCTTTGTTCGGAAGTTGCTTGGATCGCTGAAGTAAAAGTTCAGCCTATCTTACTTATGGCTATTTTATGTTGAGGTTATGTCTTTCATTTTCATGTACTCTGATTTAATCAAGATGGATATTACGTACTTGACTCTAGTCTTTGGGTTTTTGATGATGTAACCAAACCTATTTGTTTACCGCTGCAATGAATGAATTTTTAAATTTTTAAGTACTGTTTTATATCTGTCTTGTTGTTAAGTTTCTGTTCTATACACACTTAAAACGCTCCATGGAAGTTAATGCATTCCCTTTGTGAGTGACATTAATGGACGTGGGGTGTCACACGCACACACACACATGTTGGTGTATATATATACATGGTACACAATATTTGTCCAGAAATGAAATCAACATGCAACATACAAATAGACCAGAGGTGCATCAGATTACATGAACAAAGCAAGACATGGAATATCAAATGACACAAGAGACAACAAGTTTGAATAAACAAGAATATGTGTAAGCATGAATTTATTCACATATACACTCAAGCATGAGGATATGCAGGTTTAGGTTTAAACATTGCAATTGAAGCCAAAAGCACAAGGGTCAAACACATATGCACCAGTCTCATGAACAAGTAGGAATGGTAGTGCACATAATGACATATACACAAGGAGGCAAGTCAAGTCGTCCAAAATCATGGCATACATATGTGCAAGCATGGCACGATATCACAAACTCAAATGCATAGCCCAATGCAAACAGAAGTACACTGTAGTGGTGCATGGACTCACCAAAATAATCATAAACATGTCTCTCTCTCTCTCTCTCACACACACACATATATATATATATGTATGGTACACATGCATGGGTCAACATTGGTGCAACATTTTTAAAGAGAATGGCCAGAGTTTTCAACATGAAAAGTGAAGGTGTACACAAAATATGGCTACACATAAAACAGTGATCAAATGAACACAAATGAACATGGCCACACAAGTGTTCAAGCAAATGCAGTACACTAAGCAACTCAAATGGATCAAGGGCAACAAATATTGTGCAAATCAAATGCACGTGCATATTGGTGCAATAGGTGTCAATGTATTCAAGAATGAAAATGTAATACATGCAGTCTCATTTTCAAATATGCAACAATCGAATGTTTTATGTACAAAAGAATTTCACTTATCGCAGAAAAGGAAAGAATGCATAGCATTTGTTATTATCAGTATATTCTATGTTCATGGTTATGCAGTCGTGAAGATTGACAAGCCAGAAGCAAAAGTGCCAATACAACATTCAAATGATCTCAAAATAAAAGGGAAATTCTTTTCCAAAATTTAATGGTCTTAGAAAAAGAATGAAGTTAAATCTGCATGGGTGGGATGAGTAAATTTGGCTAGTGGATATTGTAATTAAATTCATATCTGGAATGCCATGAAGGCAAAATTCAAAGATGTTCAAAAATACACAGTGTGCAAATCTCGGCACAAATCCTAATTTCCAGAATGTGGTAATCACTGGGTATCAAGCAAGTTATCAATGCATTAAAGGTATTTGATTTTGGCAATATTAAAATTCACGTGTTCGAAATCATTCAAGAAAGTCAAGCAAGGATTTCTAGAAAATCAAACGAACACATTCACGACAATTTTAATCAAGGCAACAATCACGCACAAATCAAGAACATGTCAATTCATGAAATCAGAGAAGGATATAGGTTTTATAAGCATATATATATATATATTCACGTAATTCACCGCAGGCAAACAAGATCGAAACCAAAGCAACAAAATTCAAGAGCAGAAGAAAATCAATTCATAGAACTCACAAGGGTTTCGATCACAAGTCAAAGCCCAAATCAATCGACAAGCAAGCAACAAAGTCATCGAAACATCAACAAATATTTATCAGAGAAACCAGAGAAATCGCATGTTGATTTGGAGGCAAAAACCCTAATTATTTTTCGGCCACCATTGAAGTCAAAGGAAGCTGATTTGTTTAGTGTCAAGGGAGGCCGACTATTTTTTTATTCAAGAGGGGTTTTTGTTTGTTTTTTAAATGTTTTTTTATATTTTGAAAACACTATATAGGTTTACTAATTTACTTTAATCTAGGGGTTTATGAGTTACAGGGTTTGTAACATGGGGAAAAAAAATCTAATCTTAGGGTTAAAGACCAGTCCAAGGGTTTTAAGCATTGGATTATAGTAGGGTTTGCGAATTTATAGGGTCTTGTAAGCGGGGATCTGTTTTAATACCTAGTAGAAATCTTTGGAATGCAGTAGTAGGCAGAGGTTTGCCGAAACTAGGTAAAATTTGTGTCATTTACTTTCTACATTTATTTTCTCTACTGAAATATGTGCTGTGATATTTTTAATATCTCGTATAACTCCAATAAACTCTCTTCACCCCCATCTAGGGTTAATCTAGATCCTACAAGTGGTATCAGAGCCTGATATTTTCATTAACTCTAAAGTCATGGATTGTTCTAGTTGTTAGGTTAACGAGAGTTAGTCCAGTAATATTCCAATTATTTTCAATGGGACAGGTTTTTTAATTTGGAAATCGAAAATAAAATTCTCTTTAAAATCTATTAACTTTAAATATTGGAATATTATTAAAAATGTGGGTGATATGAAAGATAAGAGGAACAAGGTTACCAATGCTCGTGTTATGCACATTATTTATTCTAATCATAGTAATAATCAGCTTAGTCTTATCTCCCACTGTGTAACTGCGTAGGATATCCGCAATACTCTCAATGCGAAGTATGGAAGAAATGACAACAACATCTCAAAACCCCGGTGTGTCAACTCAGACTCAGGTTTATGTTTAACAGGAGTTACCAATAAAGAATTGGATGATGATAGCAATGGAGACTCAACGGACGATGAAATAAAAGATTTTTCATATGAAGATATGGTTTATTTTAGTGTTGATTTAACTAAAACTATTGATAATCACCAACGAAAAAATAAACTTCTTAAATTTGAAAATCGTGAGTTGAATCGCAAAAATTATATGTTAGACTTAAAACTTGATAACTCCGATTGCAAAAATTGTATGAAATTGAAAACTGATTTAGCTCATCTCTATAAAAAAAATATCTAAAGCTTGAAAAATAAATTATGAGTTTAAAACAAGATGAGATGAGCTAATTTGTAAAAACAATGCTTTGTAAAAGAAGTTGGATAAGACTAATTCCAAACATAAACTTTTTAAAAAAGAAAATTTGCAGAAAACTAAATCAATCTTGAATGATCTTGAAAAAGAAATTGTGAAATTCAAAGATTTTGAAAAAGTTGAATTTTGAAAAGCAAAATAGTTTTGAATCTAAGATTTCTAAGTCCCAACCAAAATTACATTACTTGAAAACGAAAATTTGGTTTTAAAACAATCTGATGCTGAAATGAAAATCATTATAAATCATTGTTCAAATTTGATAAAAGAAAATAACGATCTTTAATTTAAAATTCAACGACATAAATCAACTTTGGATAGATTTTCTAATGGAGGAAAATCATTGAATATGTTGTTGCAAAACCAATTTCTGTTGGAAATAAATGCGGTCTTGGCTTTGGGAAAATTGATGATTTTGAAAAGATGAATTCAAATGTTTTTAAAAATCCTTCAAATTGCCTTGGAAAAGGTCAACTTGAATATTTGGACTCTAAAAATCTCAAAAGATTTTAAATCACAAACGTGATGAGAACTTGTTTTGTAATAATCAATTTTAACATTTTTGGATCCCAAAAGATAACAAAAAGAATTCAAGTAAAACTAAACGGAATTGAGTTCCTAAGGGCAGAGTGGTAAATTATGATGGATTATTATACAAACTTTGGGTACCAAAACATGTAAACAAAGCTATGAGTGGTAAAATGTTTTTTGTTAGACCACTCGATCCTATAAACAATTACGTACCAATGGAGGCTAAGGAACTGCTTTGCGAAAGAGAAATTGATTTCAAGTTATTCCACATTTTTTATTTATTCACGGTTCCTTAGCCAAGTTTTGTTGAGTTAGAGATTCATTTGCTCACATCAAAATCAGGTATGATCTCTAAACTCACATTTTTTTGTTTGTTTATATTCTTTGTTTTTTTTTCTATTCCTCCTTCTATTTTTTTTTCTTTATTCTTCCTTCTGATTATGCTATGCTGATTTGTAATGACACTACCACAATATATTTTTTTTCAAATTTTGTGCATCTTAACTTCAAATTGCAAAATTTTTGATTTTTTGGAAATTAAATTCATTTGTATAAAACTTCCATATTTTGATGATTTCCAGATCTCGATTTAAAATCTTAAATATCTCAATTATTTTGAAGTTTTTTTTTGATTCCTGAATTCCTAACAGTGCTAAAGCATTCCTATCATATCTCGAACACTGTTATTCAGAATTCTAAAAAAAAAATGATGATCTGAAAGTTAATGAAATTTCACATAACTTCGATGTTCCAAGTTTCTTCCAATTAGTTTAGAAAGACTTGAAAAATTACACTCATTACATACAACACACTATTTTTTTTCAGTTGTGATAATTTCATTCATTTTTGGATGGGCTTGACATTTTTGAATTGAAAACCATTTTGAACGGATTGTTGTGTTGCATCTTAAAACTCACTTTTAAATCATGATCATTTGGCTTGGATATTTATTTGTTTGAAATCATTTGAAATTGTTGATATCTTGAATATCACATACTTCTTGGATTTGAAATTGATAATCTTGTGTGATCGATTTATTGAATCTTGAAATTTACATATCTCTTCAAGTGATTTCAAATGAACTGTTTTTTAATCCTGGATCATGAATCTTCTCTTAGGCTTGATGCAAATATTCTGAATTTTTTTCTTGAGAATCTTGTTCTGAAATTGATATACTTCTGCTCTGATAAAAGGAATTGATTTGTAAATGTTTTTTTTGTGACTGCTGGATTTGGTATCAAATCTTTTCTACTGCTCGAGTTAAGTGTTGTAAATTCAGTGCTTACTTTTTCATTGACTTCTATGGGAAATCAAGAGCTCCAAGTAGTGTGGCTTAGAAGTCTTATTCAAATGATTGATTTGATACAAAATGATTCTCATCTTGTACAGATCTTCCAGAATCCCTCTTATAACTGATACTTTCAATTTTAAAATCATTTTTTGGTTATTTATTCAAAAATTGAAATCATAAACCAAATTGAACTGTATTTGGAACTCATTAAAATTATTATTAGATGTATGAAATTGTGATGAGTTGTGACTGTAGTATATTTCATAACAAGAGGAAATTTTATTTAAATTCTCATGATGTTTGAACAAATTTTATAATATCTTTAAGTTGGTGCTTATTTCAAGACCATTTTTTTTCTACCATCATTCTGTCATCCATCATGGTTTTATTTAATGTGGAGAGTTTAATATTTAAAAAAATCATTAACGAATATATTTTTCAAAATTTGTGATGAAAATGTGACTATAATTTTATCCAGACAAAGAGATAATTGCAATTTTTTCAAAAGTCCCAGTATAATTTAACATATTTCATAATACAATTAATTTAGGAATTTATTTCACGACCATCTTTATTTCTATCATCCATTTTGGTTTTATATACCGAGGAGATTTTGTTTATAATAAGTGTTTCTCTAGCCTCATTTAAAAAAAACCAAGATATGGTCACGCATGGTTAGAGATTACTTATAATTTAAGTTGCGACTGATCCCATTTAAAAGCCCTAATAGGCTATGCGTGGTTAGTATGCTCTTAAAATGAAAAGAAAAGAAAAGAACATATATATATATATATATATATAATCCTCCTTGTTATGTAATACCAACCCTAGCCTCTCTAAATTGTGAAATGTATCTCTATTTTATGATATATTATGATTTTTTAATTGGTAGTCATTGGGATTTGAGATTATTTGATTTTTGTCACTTGATTTGAATTTATAACCATAGTTCAAATCATCGATATATTTTTTTAAATTTTATTTGAAAATATTTGGAATTCATATTATTTTAAAACTCTCTCCATTTTCTAAAATTCATCGTAAATCCATCATTCTACAATGTGAAATTTTCCCACTAGTTTGAAGAATATTATGATTTTTGTTTGACTGAATCACATTTATGATGTACATTCTCTCTCTTGATCTGATTATAAATTTCTAGTGTATATTTCATCTCCAATTTCAATTTCTATATCCTTTTGGTGATAACAAAAGGGGGAGAATGGTTAAGATTTTGATTGATGAATGAATATTTCATAAATATTTTTAATACTGAAAAATCAATTATTATTTTTTCTTCGCTTTTATGCACATATATAGGGGAAGTTTTGTTGTAGGGGGAGCATACATATAAGGGGAGTTCTTCACTTCACTGTCAAACACATTTATTGTATTCAAAATCTTATTATATGTTTGTCATCATCAAATGGGGGAGGTTGTTGTATATAACAATATGATTTTTGTTTGATGATAACAAACATATATATATGATTATAAATGTGTTTGCAATTGTACTATTCTACTACATCACATACAAACACACACACACACACACACACACACACACACATATATATATATATATATATATGCAAAGACGACTGGTTTTTAAGGTCACCACAAACACCTTTCATTATAACTAATAAAAAAATCAGTATAGTACAGGTGATTGTTAGTTGACAGTCAGCTATTCGGTTTTTACGGTGGACCATCCACCACCTACAAAATTTAAAGTGTTATGTCCACTCTACCTATACAGGCTTATAATACTGGAGCTAGCTTAATTACTAGACTACAATATTAACGTTCTCCACGCAGGGAGATAATGCAAGATAAATAATACAATATAAAACAGTACTATCTATAGTGCAATACATATGATATTATCCAACTTTTAGTACTGATACTAACAGGCGTAAGTAGCTGGCACCATCGAAATAGTAGTGCGTACCAAAGATACATGACTTCCATACATCCTTCTTTCCTTTCACAAAGTCCAACGTTGCATTGAAGTATACCGTTGCATATCAGTTTCAAGGTGGCATGAAACCACCATCTAGCTTGTCGGAATATATCCATTAAGCATTGACATGAGATCATAGCGCTGCATGAACTTTTCATAGAACATTCTCCAAAGAAACATGAAAGTACACATGCTCGGCAACAAAAAAGACCACCATCGACAACAATAGGTCGAGAGCTAAACGCTTAACCTGTATGCCGAAGAAGATGGCAACCAAGCTTAACAAAACAACAATACTCCACATACTTGGAAAACACGCTTCTCGACTCAAACTACCAAAGTAATACCCAAAAAACCACAACCAAGAAACCAAGTCAAAGACACAAGCATCCAATGAAAAACAACACCAACAAAACATTACCACTTCACATTGAATATCATAATCATTCAGTACCATCACAACAACAAAAATGGCGAAACACGAAACTAAAAAGCTTTCGAAGTTACCACAAACCTAGGCTATACCTTGTCATTACCATTACATCAGAAACCAACCATGTTGAAACTGATTTCACAGCATCGCCAACCGACTTCCAACCCAACAAACCCTCCACATCCCCAATCCCCTGACAAAGGTCAGACTAACACAAGACGTTAATCACCAGGAAATGAAACGAGCAAACTCGCCTGGAAACCAAGTGCAGTGCATTATACATGTCGTACATGAAGGATGTCGGGAAATCAACAAAACCTAGGTATTGCTGAAAGTCGAATAACACTATGGAGGAGCCACTACGAATTGGATCTGAGGGAAGGGTGCTGTGGGAAGAACAAATGTTAGCGGTATAAGCATAGGGTGGCGTAAAAGAGGGTATTTGAGAAGAGGAAAGGGGTAGATTTGAAAGTTACGAACTAGATTTGAAAGTTACACCATGCAGGCGAAAACAGAGAAGATTAGAATAGATTAGGAAACAGAGAAATAAATATTTATATTTAAATAGAATACTATTGCACAAGAATTTAAATATTCAAACAATGTTTTATTTAAATAGAATATTTAATTTCAAATTTTGAATAATACATATTTTTTAACTCCACAGTTGTACATCTCACTGATGCAATACATTCAAATTCTACTATTACATTCAGCTCTCACTACAACGCTCAGGTTTCACTCAGTAGACTCATATACATTCAAAATCACTCAGTTACGTATACATTTCACTATGCTCTCTTAGTTACACTCATTGACACACTTATTTTCAGTCTGCTTTAGAGTAAGTCCAATCACCTGCATTGTCACAGAAACACACACATAAACTAGAAGAAAAAAATTACATTCTACGAGATATAAATTTATTTTAAATTTTATTTGCCTTAAAATTTTGGTGTGATTCTCATCATATTTCTTGACTTGGTTCTGATTTGTATATACATCTGTTTGTGTCTACACCTCTTGGGATATTCATAGTGATTCACTATACATACCACAAGGCAGACTGTATCTCTAGTGCTCACATATATAAACTGCACATACACAACACATGTATAAACATACATGTGTATGTATATACACATATATTTTATGCAGGGAAATATGTTCAAACATCAGTAAGTGGACATGAACTAAGAAATTCAATGCAAGTGATAAAGCACATATTAAGAAACACTTATATACAAACATATTTATATATATATATACACATATATGTGTATATATACATGCAAGTATACATTGTTGTATATCAAGCATGTACAAGTGTCAAATACTCAAATATACGGTGAAAGCTACACACATGGATCATGCCAGAGCATTTCAACCCAAGCTAGACCAAAGTTCAATCCCAGGTGCATAAGTACAAGTGCAAGCAATAAGTGTAGCAAGCATAAATTTTATTAAGTACGTAACAACTCAAGTGACAAGGTTAAAGTGGATCAAGGTGGCACACAATGATGTGTGCAGAAAATATACTTGAAACAGGAAGGTGTGTACAAACTGGTGCAACCGCTTCAAATGCATAAATACACAAAACAAATGTTCAGGGAACAAGCACAAGACAGGAGAAGCCAAATCACACACACACACATATATATATATATACATATACACACACACGGTACACAAGATCTGTCCAGAAATGAAATCAACATGCAACATACAAATGGACCAGAGGTGCATCAGGTTACATGCACAAAGCAAGACACGGAATATCAAATGACATAAGAAACAACAAGTTTGAATAAACAAGCATATGTGTAAGCATGAATTTATTCACACATACACGTGTATACTCAAGCATGAGGATGTGCAGGTTCAGATTCAAGCATTGCAATTCAAGCCAAAAGCATAAGGATGTCAAACACATATGCACCAGTCTGATGAAAAAATAGAAATGGCAGTGTACACAATGGCATGTACATAAGGAGGCAATTAAAGAGGTCCAAAATCATGGCATAAATATGTGCAAGCATGGCACAACATCACAAACTCAAGTGCATAACCCAATGTAAATAAAAGTACATTAAAGAGTACATGGACACACAAAAATAATCGTAAACATGTCACACACACATATATATACAAATGTTTGTTTATATTTATATTTATATATATACGGTACAGATGCATGTGTCAGCATTGATGCAACATTTTTAAAGAGAAGGGCCAGATTTTTCAACATAAAAAGGGAAGGTGTATGAAAATATGGCTACACACAAAACAGTGATCAAACGAACAAAAATGAACATGGCCACACAAGTGTTCAAGCAAATGCAATGTACTGAGCAACTCAAATGGAGCAGGGCAATAAATATTGTGCAAATCAAATGCACAAGAATACTGATGAAATAGGTGTCAATTTATTCGAGAATGAAAATGTAATACATGCAGTCTCATTTTCAAATATGCAACAATCGAATGTTTCTGGAGAAAAGAATTTCAATGATCATAGAAAAGGAAAAAATGCATAACATTTGTTCTTATCAGCATATTATTTGTTCATGGTTATGATTCATGAAGACTGACAAGCCAAAAGTAAAAGTGCCAATACAACATTCGAATGATCTCAAAATAAAAAGGGAAATTCTTTTTCAAAATTTACCGGTCTTAGAAAAAGAATGAAGTTAAATCTGCATGGGTGGGATGAGTAAATTTGGCAAGTGGATATTGCATTTAAATTCATATCTGGAATGCCATGAAGACAAAATTCAAAGCTATTCAAAAATACACAACGTGCAAATCTCATCACAAATCCTAATTCCAGAATTTGGTAATCACTGGGTATCATGCAAGTTATCAATGCATTAAGGGGATTTAATTTTGGTAAGATTGAAATTTACGTGTTTGAAATCATTAAAGAAAGTCAAGCAAAGATTTCTAGAAAATCAAATGAACCATTATGCATCATCCATACCTGGTATTCCAATTTTGGGTTGACCCCAGTCAAGCATAATCCATACTTGGTGATTCACATATTTTTGGGTCCCCATCAGGCATAATCCATGCTTAAAGGTTCGCGTTTTGCTTTGGTTTCCAAGCATAATCCATACTTAACAGCTCGGATTTTGGACTCCCTCCAAGCATAATCCATGCTTTAGGGTTCATCATTATTCACGTTTTACCAAGCATAATCCATAATTGTCCGTCTATAGCCCCTCCGGGCTCGCATTCTACCAAGCATAATCTATACTTGATAGTTTATAGTGTAACGACCCGCATTCTGCGCATCATAGGATCGTAGAATATTTATTTCTTTCACATACGAAGTCGTATGGTCATGTAACTTTGGGAGACGACTATTGGGGTCATTTCCCATGTTCATGATTTTTCCCGATTTTTAAATGACCATTTTACCCCTAGTTGGCACTGTTTTGGCCATAACTTTTGACTGGATAGGAGTTTTGACCTGAAACCACTTCCATTGGCTCCGGATGATGGTTTCTCTTTCCGTAGAGTGGTCACATTAGCCAAACGGACTCACCGTTTGGGAGATATGGCTGAAACAAGTTTCAGATGGTGAAAGACAGCTTAATTGGGCTTAACCGGGTGATTAGCAGCTAGGCCCAAGGGGAATTTCGGGTTTAGAGGTATAGGAGGTCTGATTAGGGTTAAGTTATCACTTTCATTTCAGTTTTGAGCCGCCACAAACCTCCTTGAGACCTTAGTAATGGCTTCCTACATCTAAAACACCCCAAATCACTCTCTAATTGAAGATTAGGCTTAGCAACACCAAATTAAGGAGAAAAAGCACCAAAGCAAGGTTGGAGCTGCTGCTATACATAGGAATTCGACCCAAGCAGAGAGTATTTCAGATTTGGTGTTTCATTTGTGGCCAAGGTGAGTGATTTGCATAGTTTTTGCACTAATTACGGTAATTAAGGGGTAATTAGTGAAGATTAGCGAATTTATACGTAAATAAATTCTGGAAAAATTCTTAAAATTCTAAAATAATGTTTTAAGGCTCTGTTAGAAATTTGGGTTAATTTCGATGTGTTTTGCTAATCGTATGCTTAAACATGATTAAGAGGGATTATAGGCAAATGTGAGGTTTTAGCCACTTTTGATTCATTTTAATTCATTTAAATTGTTGTTTGTTGTTTGTGGTTGCTATTACATGTTACTATGACTCTATGGTATGTTTCATGATTGGTTAGAATAGTTAAATTGCTCGAAAACGTCGTCGAATGGCGTAGAAAGCTTGCTGGAAAATTTCAGAAGTGTGCAGGTTCCGAACCGGTTCGGATCGGAGAAAGGGGGTCGGATCGGATTTGTGAACTGACCAAGGGGATTCGAACTGGATTGGAACTTGTCGCTGGAGAAGGCTTGGCAAAAGGGAAGGCTGTTCACTTAGAGTTGGGGTGGACAAGGGGATCGGATCGGAAGAGTGATTGGAGGCCAGATCGGATCGATTGAGATGCAGGGCTCGGATCGGAAGCAAACACTCAGGAGAACTAGCAAGAGGGAAGGCCACGCGGATCAGATGGCAAGGAGGGATCGGATCGGAATACGTGAAGAAACAAGCCAGGGATTGGAGCGCTGGAGGGAAGGACACCCGACCCGACCTGGAGGAGGACCCCGACCCGACCCGGAGCGAAGTACCCGACCCGAATTGAATGAAAGAAGACAAGAGGAAGGTGGCACTCCGAACCGAACCGAGCATGGGTGACCGAACCGAACCGAATTCTAGAGCTGCTACTGCACGACAACTCTTCTGAAGACCCACTCCAATTCGACCAAACCCGAGATGCAAAGGAAGTCCAAATGAGAAGTTAGAGCTTAAGATTCAGATGGGAATCAACGAGTTCACTTCATGGTTGGGCTTTGCTGCGGGACGCGTGCTAAGGAGTTATCGACACCTATAGCTTTGGACCACTATGGTAGGAGGTACGAAGGCGGATTCAGGGCCATTATGGCATTGGTAGAACCAAGGGCTATGACCAATGAAGTGGGTCATTGAAATGTTTGGTCATGACTCCAAGTGTTTGGCTTGGTCACAGCAGGGTTTCTACAAGTCGGGATTCGTCGTTGCCTCAGTTTTGTCTAGTGTTTCAAAGTGGTAGATGTCGTACGCTTTACGCACCGAGTGAGAGATGTGAGGATGGTTGCTATGGATGATTTGTTGCTATCATTTTGACATGTACACCCCACCCCCGTATTCTTACACTATTTATTATGGCACCTTGGAGTATTGTACGGTATGTGGTACTAACTCTTTGGTTGCAGGTCCAGGTTCAGGTATGGTTTAGTATACCTGTTCTTATTCTGTTTAGATGCTTATCGCTCATACCAGGCTTTATGTCTGACCCAGAGTTTTATGTCTCCTCTTATTACTCTGGGTGCTCACACGAGCAGACTAGAGACAGGTTAGCTGGTGATGCACGGGTAGATGATCCGGAGACGAGCAGGAGGCTTCCACGTGATATATATATATTTAGTATTCTCCCTGTGTTGTTGAAGATCACGGCTTGGGCATTGTTGGTGTATCTTCTATTTCAGCTTTCTTTTGTTTAGAGACAGTAAATTTGGAAAAATTGTAATAAGCTGTATTTGGATTTCCGCTGCTTTGAGATTGATGTTGGTTTTAGTTATCAGCTTATGCACTGTCTCGCCTGTTTTATGTCAAGTACATTATTATTATATTTTATTCCATGCGCTGTGAGGCATTCTACAGGTTCTTTGATTAGTTCATTCTCTTCTTTCCTTTCTTCTGACGACCGTCTTGTGCTAGTCGGGCATGTGTACAGCGCACTCTTGGAGGAAATGCAGGCTGGTGCGAGGCGGGCCGTCACACTTGGTATCAGAGCTCTAGGTTGCGTAGTTAACCTAGGGAAGTTATCAGGGAGAGATAATATGCGTATACGAGAGAGCGTATTTGTGATTATTTGGGTTTTCAAAAGCTATATACATATATACTATTAGTAGTATAAGGATGAAGTCGTACTGCACTAGCACCACTATGGAGTCGTTAATCATTTCCTTTTTCAGATTGACGATGAGCCGAGATACTAGAGGTGCTGGTAGGGGAACCAATAATGGGAATGCTGCTGACATGAGGACGATGTTTACTGACCTCATGAGAGAGATGCTTAGAGAGGTGCAGAGGGCAGCTCCCAATGGTGGAGATGGTGGTGGTCCAATAGTGCAGGCGCCAAGAGTCGACTTCGCCAAGCTGAATAAGGATTATACTAGCCTTGGTGGGAAGCCGTTCCACGGAACGGAGTCGGCTACGGATGTTCAAGATTGGTTGGATAGTTGCGAACGTATCTTCGAGGATTTGGGTATCGAGGATGCAATGAGGAGAAAGCTAGCGTCCCGTCAGCTGCAAGGGCGGGCAATGAATTGGTGGAATGCTATAAAAGCAGCTACTCCCGAAGACCAGATTACTTGGGAGCAGTTTAAGGCTCGCTTTAGCGAGAAGTTCATTCCAGCTGCTCAGAAGTCAATGCTGTTTAAGAAATTCTTGGAGCTCAAGCAAAATGGCAGAGCTGTCTCAGAGTATATTGCTGAATTTGACACTTTGTCAAAATATGGGTTATCTCTTATTGATACTGCTGAGAAAAAGAATGAGAAATTTATAACTGGTTTGGATCAATACTTGGGGGAAAAACTTATTAACCACATCGATGAGACGTTTGAATCGATTGTGGGGAAAGCGTTAAGGTCAGAAAGTCTCTACCCCAAGTCGAAGACTGAGGCTGCATCCGCAGAAGAGCCAAAGCCACAAGCTAGTGGTGGAGGAAAAGGTGGTTCTCAGAATAAGAGAAAGCAGAACCAGGCTAGGGATGGCCAGAAGAAGAAGAATAAGCAAGATGTGGAGTGCTTCAGCTGTGGTAAGAAGGGCCATTATGCTAGTAATTGTCGGGCCAAGCCAGCGGATAGGAAGTGCTTCAACTGTGGCCAAATGGGACATCACAAGGACAAGTGTCCACAGCCCCCTAAAGAAAGGCAAATGGTGAAAGCATATGCTCTTAATGCTATTCCTTCTTCGTCGAATGCCCCAACTGCGGCGGAGAAGGGAAAGAATGTCGTCATTCAAGGTATGCTTTCTATTTATGATGTTCCCGTTAGAGTTTTGTTTGATACCGGAGCTTCCAGTTCTTTCATATCTAGTGACCTGGTAGATAGGTTGGGATTGGAGCCCGAGATTGTCGATAGGCCTTTAGTAGTGACGAACCCGATTGGTGGTTCGACTAGTCTTAGCATGATTTGTCGTAATGTGGTTCTATCGAGTCATGGATGCATGTTTGTTTGTGATTGCTTTGTTTTGGGCTTTACTGGGTTTGGCATTATTTTGGGAGTAGATTGGCTCCGAAGGTACGGGGTGGTGGTAGACTGTGAGGGCTTGTTGGTGACAGCTAGAGCGGATGATGGGCGGAGGATAGTGTTTGGTGGTCTACCCAGTAAGGGGGTATTGGCTAGTTTTCTAAACTCCCTCGACATTCCGCATAGTGAGTTGTCAGGTTTGCCCGTGGTTGGCCAGTATCCGGATGTTTTCGAAGAAGTGACCGGACTTCCACCACACCGAGAGATTGAGTTCCGTATTGATTTGGTAAAAGATGCCAGGCCTATAGTGATGCCACTTCGTCGTATGGCACCAAGGGAGCAGCGAGAGCTCGAGGTGCAAGTCAGCGATCTTTTGAAGAAGGGATTTATCAGAAGGAGTGTTTCTGAATGGGGAGCACCAGTTGTGTTTGCTACCAAGGCGGATGGTTCCCTTCGTTTGTGTGTAGACTACCGCGAATTGAATAAAGTGACGAGGAAGAACAAGTATCCTCTACCGCGGATAGATGATTTGTTTGATCAGTTGGGTGGCGCGAGAGTATTTTCCCAGTTGGATCTCGCGACAGGTTTTCATCAGCTTAGAGTGGAAGCTGAGAGTATAGCTAAAACGGCATTTCGAACGCCGTCTGGGTTTTATGAATGGTTGGTTATGCCATTTGGACTGACTAATGCCCCGGCATATTTTGTGGACCTTATGAATAGGGTATTCAGAGATCAGCTGAATAAGTCTGTCCTTGTGTTCGTTGATGATATTTTGGTCTATTCGAGGACAGAGGAGGAACACAAGGAACATTTAAGAGTAGCGATGGAGGTGTTGAGAAAACACCAATTGAAAGCAAAGTTTTCTAAGTGTCTCTTCTGGAAGAGGGAAGTGAGGTTCTTGGGCCATGTTGTATCAGAGAATGGTATTGCCGTGGACCCAGCGAAGGTGGCTACGGTACAAGATTGGCCTATGCCCAAGAATGCAACTGATGTAAGAAGTTTCTTGGGGTTAGCGGGATATTATCGTAAGTTTATCCAAGGTTTCTCCAAGATAGCAGCACCATTGACCCAGTTGACCAAGAAGAATCAAGCTTTTGTCTGGGATGAAAGGTGCGAGAATGCATTTAAAAGTCTAAAGGACAAGTTGACAAGCGCACCAGTGTTAGTCATTCCCAGGGGGGATGAAGAGATGACGGTATACGCGGATGCCTGTGGTACCGGACTGGGTGCTGTACTGATGCAAGGCGGTAGGGTTGTAGCTTATGCAAGTCGGCAATTGAAACCGCACGAGAGAAGATACCCTACCCATGATTTAGAATTGGCAGCGATCGTGTTCGCGTTAAAGATGTGGAGACACTATCTCTTGGGAGAAAGGTTTGAGCTATTTACGGATCATAAGTCGTTAAAGTATCTATTCTCCCAGAAGGATTTAAATCTCCGTCAGCAGAGATGGTTAGAGTTCTTAGCTTCCTACGATTTTGACATCGCATACACACCAGGAAAGGGCAATGCGGTGGCTGATGCATTGAGTAGGAGACATGCCAGCTTAGGGGCTATGTTCCTTGAACGGAAGCAACTGGAGTTTATCGCGGGGTTTGATTTCAGACCAAAGTGCGAATTGGATCCAGAAATGTTAGCGAGTTTGACGGTCAGACCCACTTTGATTGAGCGGATCGGCTCTAGTCAGAGGGACGATCCTAACCTATTGGAAATCATCTCCAAGTTAGAGATGGGTATCGATGAGGAGGTGAACAAGTATGGGCTTGATCGAGATAGATGGCTTAGAAAGGATGGAAAGCTTGTTGTACCCAATGTCACTGGATTGAGAGATGAAGTGCTTAGAGAATGTCATCACTCAAAGCTGACTATACACCCCGGTGGTAATAAGATGTATCGAGATATGAAGCAGACCTACTACTGGGAAGGGATGAAAAGAGACGTTGGGAAGTTTATATCCAAGTGCATGAATTGCCAGCTAGTTAAAGCCGAGCAAAAGAAGCCTAGTGGGTTGTTACAGCCCTTGGCAATTCCCGAATGGAAATGGGAGCAAGTCTCGATGGATTTCATCGATGGGTTACCAAGGACTAGATCGGGATATGACAGCATTTGGGTAATTGTAGACCGACTGACTAAAAGTGCAAGATTTATACCAGTCAAATCGACCAGAACGGCAGCTAAGTTAGCAGAACTGTATATGAAGTGGGTAGTGAGATTTCATGGAATACCTAAAGGCATTGTGAGCGACCGAGACCCGTTGTTCACTAGTGGGTTTTGGAAGAGCTTACAAGAGGCTCTAGGGTCAGAGTTACATCTCAGTACCGCATATCATCCTCAGACCGACGGTCAGACGGAGAGGGTGAATCGTATTTTGGAAGATCTCTTGAGAGCATGTATATTGGATTTTGGTGGATCATGGGATGACCATTTGCATCTAGTGGAGTTTGCATATAATAATAGTTACCAATCCAGTATCGGTATGGCTCCATTTGAAGCTTTGTATGGAAGACCGTGCAACTCACCATCATGTTGGATAGAGACTGGCGAGAAGTTTATGCTTGGACCAGAGGTGGTGAGAGAAACGTCGGATAAGATCAAGGTCATTCAACAACGAATGAAGGCTGCCCAGGATAGGCAGAAGAGCTATGCTGATAAGAGGAGAAGAGACTTAAAATTCTCCGTTGGCGACTTGGTGTTTGTCAAGATTTCTCCGTTGAAGAGCGTAATACGATTTAGCAGGAGAGGCAAGTTGGCACCAAGATTCGTTGGCCCATTCCCTGTTCTTGAACTAGTCGGGAATTTGGCATATAGAATTGATTTACCGGAGAAGATGGCGGGAGTTCACAACGTATTTCATGTTTCCCAACTAAGGAAGTTCGTTCACGACTCAGACATGACTATTTCACCTGATCAGTTAGAGGACTTCGAAGTAGAACCCGAGGCGGTTGGGAACCGCAAGCCGGCCCGTATTGTCGAGTACGACATGAAGCAACTTCGAAGGAAGGCGGTGAAACTAGTCAAGGTACAGTGGAGCGAGGACGAGAGTGATTGTACTTGGGAAACGGAGGACGACATAAGGAAGAAGTATCCAGAACTCTTTGCCTGGTAAGATTTTGACTTCGATTTAGTTTTTCCGCATGCTAGGATAGGCTTGTTTGCTTGTTTTGCATGTTTGATTTTTGTTATATGTGGTTGTTAGGCATGCGGGATCCTTTGTATGTTTTGGGTTAAGGAATTTCGGGGACGAAATTTCTTAAGGGGGGGAGAGTGTAACGACCCGCATTCTACGCATCATAGGATCGTAGAATATTTATTTCTTTCACATACGAAGTCGTATGGTCATGTAACTTTGGGAGACGACTATTGGGGTCATTTCCCATGTTCATGATTTTTCCCGATTTTTAAATGACCATTTTACCCCTAGTTGGCACTGTTTTGGCCATAACTTTTGACTGGATAGGAGTTTTGACCTGAAACCACTTCCATTGGCTCCGGATGATGGTTTCTCTTTCCGTAGAGTGGTCACATTAGCCAAACGGACTCACCGTTTGGGAGATATGGCTGAAACAAGTTTCAGATGGTGAAAGACAGCTTAATTGGGCTTAACCGGGTGATTAGCAGCTAGGCCCAAGGGGAATTTCGGGTTTAGAGGTATAGGAGGTCTGATTAGGGTTAAGTTATCACTTTCATTTCAGTTTTGAGCCGCCACAAACCTCCTTGAGACCTTAGTAATGGCTTCCTACATCTAAAACACCCCAAATCACTCTCTAATTGAAGATTAGGCTTAGCAACACCAAATTAAGGAGAAAAAGCACCAAAGCAAGGTTGGAGCTGCTGCTATACATAGGAATTCGACCCAAGCAGAGAGTATTTCAGATTTGGTGTTTCATTTGTGGCCAAGGTGAGTGATTTGCATAGTTTTTGCACTAATTACGGTAATTAAGGGGTAATTAGTGAAGATTAGCGAATTTATACGTAAATAAATTCTGGAAAAATTCTTAAAATTCTAAAATAATGTTTTAAGGCTCTGTTAGAAATTTGGGTTAATTTCGATGTGTTTTGCTAATCGTATGCTTAAACATGATTAAGAGGGATTATAGGCAAATGTGAGGTTTTAGCCACTTTTGATTCATTTTGATTCATTTAAATTGTTGTTTGTTGTTTGTGGTTGCTATTACATGTTACTATGACTCTATGGTATGTTTCATGATTGGTTAGAATAGTTAAATTGCTCGAAAACGTCGTCGAATGGCGTAGAAAGCTTGCTGGAAAATTTCAGAAGTGTGCAGGTTCCGAACCGGTTCGGATCGGAGAAAGGGGGTCGGATCGGATTTGTGAACTGACCAAGGGGATTCGAACTGGATTGGAACTTGTCGCTGGAGAAGGCTTGGCAAAAGGGAAGGCTGTTCACTTAGAGTTGGGGTGGACAAGGGGATCGGATCGGAAGAGTGATTGGAGGCCAGATCGGATCGATTGAGATGCAGGGCTCGGATCGGAAGCAAACACTCAGGAGAACTAGCAAGAGGGAAGGCCACGCGGATCAGATGGCAAGGAGGGATCGGATCGGAATACGTGAAGAAACAAGCCAGGGATTGGAGCGCTGGAGGGAAGGACACCCGACCCGACCTGGAGGAGGACCCCGACCCGACCCGGAGCGAAGTACCCGACCCGAATTGAATGAAAGAAGACAAGAGGAAGGTGGCACTCCGAACCGAACCGAGCATGGGTGACCGAACCGAACCGAATTCTAGAGCTGCTACTGCACGACAACTCTTCTGAAGACCCACTCCAATTCGACCAAACCCGAGATGCAAAGGAAGTCCAAATGAGAAGTTAGAGCTTAAGATTCAGATGGGAATCAACGAGTTCACTTCATGGTTGGGCTTTGCTGCGGGACGCGTGCTAAGGAGTTATCGACACCTATAGCTTTGGACCACTATGGTAGGAGGTACGAAGGCGGATTCAGGGCCATTATGGCATTGGTAGAACCAAGGGCTATGACCAATGAAGTGGGTCATTGAAATGTTTGGTCATGACTCCAAGTGTTTGGCTTGGTCACAGCAGGGTTTCTACAAGTCGGGATTCGTCGTTGCCTCAGTTTTGTCTAGTGTTTCAAAGTGGTAGATGCCGTACGCTTTACGCACCGAGTGAGAGATGTGAGGATGGTTGCTATGGATGATTTGTTGCTATCATTTTGACATGTACACCCCACCCCCGTATTCTTACACTATTTATTATGGCACCTTGGAGTATTGTACGGTATGTGGTACTAACTCTTTGGTTGCAGGTCCAGGTTCAGGTATGGTTTAGTATACCTGTTCTTATTCTGTTTAGATGCTTATCGCTCATACCAGGCTTTATGTCTGACCCAGAGTTTTATGTCTCCTCTTATTACTCTGGGTGCTCACACGAGCAGACTAGAGACAGGTTAGCTGGTGATGCACGGGTAGATGATCCGGAGACGAGCAGGAGGCTTCCACGTGATATATATATATTTAGTATTCTCCCTGTGTTGTTGAAGATCACGGCTTGGGCATTGTTGGTGTATCTTCTATTTCAGCTTTCTTTTGTTTAGAGACAGTAAATTTGGAAAAATTGTAATAAGCTGTATTTGGATTTCCGCTGCTTTGAGATTGATGTTGGTTTTAGTTATCAGCTTATGCACTGTCTCGCCTGTTTTATGTCAAGTACATTATTATTATATTTTATTCCATGCGCTGTGAGGCATTCTACAGGTTCTTTGATTAGTTCATTCTCTTCTTTCCTTTCTTCTGACGACCGTCTTGTGCTAGTCGGGCATGTGTACAGCGCACTCTTGGAGGAAATGCAGGCTGGTGCGAGGCGGGCCGTCACATATAGCCTGTTCAGACTCTTACCGAACATAAGACAAGTTTTATACCATAATCCGTACTCTCCAAGTGATTAAAGTTGTTTGAAATCAAGTTCTACATTTGATGCGCATAATCCACTCTCATCAACTAGTGTTTTTAGACTTTTCTAATTTCATATTTCACATTTGTTGAGCATAATCCATACACGTCAAGTGATCTTATTAAAGTAATAAAACACATAATCCATGTCTGGGGAGCATAATCCATACATGTGAAACATCTTTATTAGAAAAATAGTAAATTTTATTGCAAAACTAATAGGTTTTTAAATATCTAGGATTGTCTAAAGATCTGGGCGGTTCTCGTATAAGGGTAAATATCTTAGCCTTTTTATTGCAACTTGATAAGAAATAAATTAAAACTAATGGTTCGTCGTCGTCCAAGAACATGTTCAAGGATTCATTCGGATCTCATACGTGGATAAGAGACTAAGCCACCATTATTATCCAATTTCCACTTGTAAATTGATGACAAGGCTCCAACAAGTGATAGACTTGAGTAACGCCCCACCTTTATACTCAAGTTAGACAGGGCCATTGCTAGCAATGGTGTCAACTAACCCAAAGAATAAGGCTGTTGAGGAGCGACCATCTGTATAATAGCTTTGAACAAGTGTATCGGATAATGTGGTGTTACTTTTCAAATCTCATGACGGAATCCATCACATCTAATTCAAGTTCAAACCCACTACACAGTAGCTGTATATAATTCAAAATAAAGATAAATATAAAACACATAATCAGAGTTATACTTGGATATTCACATCATAAAGGCGGAAATAGATATGAATATACAACATAAACGTAAATACAAAGATAGTGATCATAATCGATCCACTATACATCAAAAGAATAGGTACATGCTCTAGCCATAAGAATATGTATACAAAGATGTCCCACATATAAATCCCAAATCACTACAATAATAGTGTAGATATAAAAGCCAAAACGAGAAGCTAATCTATGCTAGTAGTCCAATATAAGCACCTGTAATACCCCGTCTGACCCGTGTATATTTTATAAGAATAAACAATAAATAGGCCAGTCTAGTTGTACTCATCATAATAAACTGAGATTGAAATAGAGATACAAATAGAAAATGACATATAGGTAATAACAACAATGATCACATGTAAAATGTGAAGGCTCGAAATGCCATATAATGTGTCAAAATAATCTCAGAGCTATATAAAGAATGTCACATCATAAACGATATAGCTACCATTAAGAAATTATCTCCTCTATCAAATCAACATTAAATAGATAATACTATATCAGTAAATGAATATGGTCCTAGACCAAAACGGTACTAAGATCTTCACAAGAACCGAGGTTCCCTAAATTGTCCAAAGACTCTCAAGATTAACCGAAATTCCTCAGGATGATATGGAAATCATCGATAATCGAATGAACCGAAGTTCCTTAGGATTATCTGGAAATTACCGATATAATCAAATGAACCGAAGTCCCTCGGGATGATCTAGAAATCGTCGATACAATCAAATGAACCGAAGTCCCTCAAGATAATCTGAAGATCATCGATATAATCAAGTGGACCAAAGTCCATCAAGATAATCTGAAGATCATCGATATAGTCAAGTGGGCCAAAGTCCTTCAAGATGATCTAAAGATCATCAGATTGACCCAAAGGTCAGAATGATTACAATTGATCAAGAATAGTGTAAACTACGCCAAGCTAGTAAATATAAGAGTCAAGCTACATGTCCCATAACCACTTACTCTACTTGAATATTTACGAACAAGTTGTATATTCCACTATAAATACGAAATGATCATTGCCACAGTGTATACTTGAACGAGTCCAAGAATTAATCGTTGAAGCAAACGCCAAGGGTCATAGTCCTTGTTTTTACTAAGACATTTAATTAGATTTCTCATATGAACGAGGAAAAGGTTTATACAAATATATATGGGTAGATTTGTAAAGCAATGTAACGACCTGGATTTTTCGACCATTTGAATTGAATATTTAAATTGGTTTTAAATATTATATTAAGGGATTTGATATGGAATTCGTTTCTAAGACGATGGTTAAACGTTTATATTTATATTTAATATAAATCGAGCTCAAAACAGCGCGGTAGTTCGTAAAATTGAAATTCAACTTCAACTGATCATACTGAACCCATTTTAAGTCGGATTTCGTTGAAACAAGAAACGTTAAGATCGATTTGATTATAATTTTCTAATGAAAGAGAAAAATCGAGATTCCAGCTTTTATACTGTAAGTTATGTCCAAATCAAAATTTAAAATAGTCGTTGAAGAATCGTTTATCGACCGTAACGGTTTATTCGATATAACTAGATATCGGTTTCGAATTTAGACAGGATTCTTTTGAGACATAGTGATAATTTAATTTTTAGAATTTTACTGTAATTTTTATTTCGTAAAATAAGCAACTTTTTATTTGGAGTAATTTGCACCCTGTGTCAGCATTTTGGGGTTGCACAATATAAGTCAACCTACCGATGTTATTATATTTTAGGAGTCGTGATGCAATGCTGGACACAACGGTGTTCTTATTTCTGTTCATAGTGGCTCAGTCATGAACGTAAATATTACGGAAGGCGGTACACATGAACTTTAAATCATAAACATAAAAATTTGCATATTTAAAACTGGTACGAATTGTTACTTCCTTCCCAGCTATTTCACATGCTACCTAAGGAAAACTTACAGTCTAAAGCTACTCTTCACGCTCCAGGTTGCAGCTCACTAAATAAGTAATACACATGCATGAATCCCATCACCTACTAAAAAGAGGACACCAGCTACTTTATTTCTTTTCCAAGCATGGAAAATTATGTCAACCCCTATTTATTTTATTTTATTTTCTTCTGCAAAACTAAAGAACCAGTGATATGTCAGACTTGACAAAACCAGCACATGCTACCCTATTATCAAGACCAAACGTGCCAACCACGGTTTGTAGTTTCCACTCACACATGCTATAAGTCAGCTATGCTTTCTCTATAGACTTATGCACATGCGTTGCCTACGAACACTGTCAATTTACATCACTAGTCACTGCCATTGAGATGAAGAAAACGCACAGCTTTCACCTATCACATGTTTTCTTCTGCACATGAACATGTAAGTACGCAGACACTTATATGAAAACACACGACAGCTACCCATTTTTCTTCAACCTACCTACACTGTACATTGCCAACAGTGTTTCGATTCCTTCATTGCCAAGCTACCCTCTTCCGTGCCACCCAAGCCGTCTCCACTATAAATAGAAGCCAGGCCATTCATTCCTGCAATTCAAATTTCGAACGTCCAAAAATAAATAGAAACCAGTTTTTTGTGTTCTTCCGAGAATCTAGAAAAAATCATTTAAGTTTAAATACTCTTCAAAGAAAAATAAGGTGGTATCGAATTTCGGTTTTACTTCAAGGCGTGGGTCAGATAGGAGAGAGTAGAGGTCGGTTCGCATGGGGAAGCTCGCGTAAGTTCTTGGGTTCGATATTTGTTTTCGGTGATGGGTTTCAAACGAAGTAAGGGACAACGTGTGGGCTTGTGGTTTTCACTCCGCAACAGACAACATTAAAGAACGAATGCGAAGGTAAGGTGACTGCATGGATTATGGCATATGGGTTTGTTAGAAAGAGGATGGCTTCAAAGCAGCTGGAAGAAGGAAAAAATGGTTCAGGAAGGAGTAAGGTTAATTCGAAACAGAGTATACAAGCAGAAGTGAAAGATTAGCAAGAGGGAGAAATAACCGGTGGAGTATCTGGGCCCTACGCGTGTGTGCTTGGGACGTTTTAAAAAGAAGAAAAAAAAAGAAAAAAAAAGAAGAAGGAGCGAAAGGGGTATAAATAAAAAGCAAGATGGATGGGGCAATCTGATCTCCGTCCAGTATGCTGCAAATCAAAAGGAGGACCGGCGCATGTTTCCCTACATGAGAACCGGGTGATACAAATGGACTGGAACCGTATTTATGAACCGGACGTTATGGAACAGAGTTGAACAGAACGGAGTTGGAATTTATCTGGAATGAGCAGTGCAGATTCAGGTGAGTTGAACTCACTCAGTTCTCCCTTCTTATATTTTATATAAGTCGGGTTTACTAATTGTGTGCTATGCTTATTTATGGTTGTTGTTTGTTCGTTCGTTGTATGCGCTGAAACAGTTAAATTAAACGACGGTTTAATTTAACTGAAAACTAATCGTTATTTCTAACGATTAAATCCAAGTGAGGTAACTTACCTCAGTGGTTACGTTTATAACACTATAAACGTTATGATCAAATAGTTGAATGCTTGAACTGCTGTTATTATCCTAGTATTGACTATTACAGTTATTATTGACTGTTGTTGTTAAACTGTTTTATTTCATCTGTCTAGATGGGAACAAATATTGAACTGAATGGTTTGAATTGTGGTAACCATTGTTTTGCAGGGAATAATAGGTTGGATAATATTGATAACGTTTATCAATATGATAAAATTATTGTTATTGAATGTGAAATTAGTTTATATTTCACGGTTTGGTACTACAGTAGTTATTTGCCTCTTTAATACCGTCGACTAAAAGGAATGATTTTTCGAAATCAATACTAAATGGATTTCGAATGTTTTCAAAGATATAAATATATTTTTATATGGTTTTGAAATACGATTTTTATTGTAAAAATAATAGTCGAAGTTAAATTTATCAATTTTATATAAATATAACTAGTAGAGATGCAAGATGTATTAAATGAACGGTTAAACAATATAATTTATCGTGTTGATTATTTAAATATTGAAATGGTTTTGTGAAGGCCTTACGGTCGTAAAAGAAGTTTTAAACTGATTTCAAAGTAGAAAATGGAATAGTTAAATCATGGGTATACGAGAATGTGTAAAAGAGTTCAAAGAGAAATGTTTTGTGATGAATGATCGTTTTTATTCAAACGGTGTTTTAAATAATATGAAATGTGATAACATTTCGTGTATGAGATTAACAAATCAATGGATTGGAAATGAGTGGTGATTTGAAAATGGGGTTTCATATTTTGAATGAAATCGAAGTTGAAAGTCTGAATATGAATTTATAAATGAGATTTGGTTAAATAAATGGAAGCGAGTTTATTCCGAGGGTCGGAATGTGGTATTCCGAAGTTCGGAATGATTAATCGAAGTGAGTTCTATTCCGAGGTTCGGAATGTGATATTCCGAAGTTCGGAATGTTAACTAAAGGCAGGATTTTAAATGAGGTTAAGAATGTGAATAACGACAACGAATATTAGTTGTCGATGATGGATTACAAATGAGATTTGTAAACAAAATTAAAGATGCGCAAATGAAAACGAATGGTAAGTATCGTAGTTAATTTACAAAGATTTTGTAAATGGAAATTTAAAGTTTTGAAAATGAAGTCGAGTGAGTAAATAAAATTAAGGGTTTGTGAATGTGTTTATAACATGGGTTACAAATGAAATAAGATATGAGATTTTTCTTAAAGGGATTATCATATGTTGCAGACAACGAATAAGTGGTCGAGTACGAGTTAAAGAGAATGTGATAAGTGAAATAGTTTTGAAATGAAGTTTGTAATGTTTGGCACAAATAACAAGTTGAATCGTCTTGATAAATACCAATATAAGGATTGGAAAGTATATCAATATAAAAATTGTATAAGGTATTAATATGAGATTTATTAAAACTTTGTTTATGCGGATTTTGAACAAATGAATTTGAATTGTCGAAATAAATGGTAAGATTGTAATAAAGAGATATCAAGGAAGTTTCATAAAGATTCTATTTATAATAGAATCAAAGTTCGTATATAATATTGTAAATGATTATTAATATAAATCGAAAGGATTTACTAAGAGTTTACTTAATAATTAGTTGAGTAAACGTGGTCAAGATTTAATGAGGTTTTCAAAGGGAAAATATGTTGTTAATAAACTTCTATTTGTCCTGAAGATATGAATGTTGTTGGTCAAGGTCTGAGAGGTAATAAAATACCCCAACTTGAACGACTCCATGATTATCCAGGAATGATATTAGTTTATAAACGAGAGTAGTTGAGGAAAACATAAGCTATGATTTCCTTAAATGATATTATAAACTGTTTTCGAAAGTTTATAACATGAATTTGGAGAATATTCTTATTTTATAATAAGAAATAAAAGCGATAGTTCAAATATTGAAAGATGGAAAAATATAATTAACGGGCGGTTCGTTAAAGAGGCTGGATGATACTGAGTATTGAATTAGTGAATCCATTTTCTTTTATGGATGAATGGTTGTTTTATTTGATAGTTAAATAACCGACTATCAAAATTGGCCCATACGATTTTTGGTACGGAAAGACCGGGATCGAATTTATATTCGAAAACCATTCCGTCCAGCAAATACGAATACGATGAAGATGCTGATTCGAGATGGAGCTATTGAAGACCGTGGATCTTCATAAGCGGAAGTATTACTTAAAATCTCTGACTTGCAACCAGAGATAAACTGTGGTTCGGTCGTGGTTGGAATCTACGGATTGCAAGGACTTCTCGCTACTGATTCTCAGGGTGATTCCTAGAATGCAGTAGGAGGGTACCTTCGGTTCATCCTGTTCCTGGGTGACTTGTATGGATGAATGTCTGACAGAGTATTTCCAGAAAAGGTCACGTACATTGATTTCTTCAACCATACCAAGAGTGGAAGCGGAGAAGGAAACTTCTTTAGCCAACACGTAACGTATTGTTGTGGACGTCAATTAGTGATTCTGATGGATCTGACAATGTGGCATTCGAAGTAAATGAGATGTGCTGATAAAGCGTAGCCTCAAGCCTCATCAACCGGGAGATGACAGAAATCGGGCAGGCAGCATGGCTATGTGGGTCGCTCCCATTAGGGTGTATAATCACCTATCTAGAGAAATTCCTTTTGTTTCTTATTCTATCGATTCTGCCCATTCGGGAACGGTGGTTTGAGTCCAACCGTTGGTGATATACATTCGATACACTCAAGCGAAATGAGTGGTCGGTCATGTGAGGGCCAGGTTGCAAGACGTTCTTGTTGAACCTAGTGTATTCGCCTCTAGAGATACACTATCGGCAGGTGGTCCCATACCTTGTCAAGGTCGAAATCAGATCTCCAATAAGCGCCTGCGGTTTTGATTGTATACTATATATGTGGAGCGTGAGATGCAAGCGTTCCACTAGATTGATATTTACTTGTATTTAGACACTATTATAATATCAGAAAATATATTGATTTTAAAAGTGTTTTGGGTTATCGTAAGGTAAAAACCGTCCGTATTTATGTGTGGATTCAGTCTTACGATTATCCTTTTCTTTCGAAAAGATTTTTACTTTAAAATCAAGTTGTGTGATACCTTAATACTGTGCGAGTTTATCTCACTCTGGTTCACCAGACTGACCCGGTGTTTTGTAAATGCTCGGGTTAGGCCGGGGTGTACAGGTCCAGGTTACCGGATGCTGCGAAGTCCAGAGACAAGCTGGAAGAGTTCAAACGTATGGTTATATATATAGCTACTATTCCGCTGTGTGATTGTATATGAGGACAGGTTATATAACTGTCCAGATATGTTGATGTACTCTGATACTGTAAGTAATTTTGAAAGCTCTCAATAAAGATTTATTTCCATATTATATTTTGTTCCGCTGCGATGTGAGACTCTGATTCTGTGTTGTGGTATTGGTTCTTCTTCTTCTTCTATTCTTATATTTCTTTCTTCCTTATCTCACCCTCTAAATTCTTTCTAATAACTATCCAGTGGTTTCGGCGTTGGAGGATCGGCATGAGTTACGGTGAAGGTATTTATGTCGATTTTCGGGACCGAAATCCTCTGGTCGTTACAGTGGTATCAGAGCAATGGTTTAGGAATAACCTTGGCTCTGTGGTATTACTCGATAAAGATAGGGTTAGTAATACCCTAGATCGAGTTGGGTGTATATATGAGAGAGCGTATTTGTAAATTTTATATAAAAATGTTTTGTATTGTATTGTTTGATCGGTTCAAGTTGAACTGGCGAATTGATACAATATTGTTTTATAAAAGGGGTAAATGGAGAAATTTTACCTAAATATATTTTCGTATATGGAAAGAAATAATTTTTCTCAATTATTGAGATATTGGTTTGATGACTTATTTGAATTTAATTCATATTGGATTTGAATCGTTTAATTTAACCAGAATGGGAATTCAAATAAGATAGTAAATAGTTGAATAAAACCAAAAGGGAATTTGAATTATAGAAGTTGTAAATAATATTTTAATATGAAATTAAGAGAATCAGGAGTTAACTTAGAAATAAGTTAAATATGGGTGATTTGTTTATGTTGATTGTGTGTTGTTGTTTGTTGGATAATGGATTGGTTGAATATAAAAATAAATTCATCCACCTAAATAAATTGAAAACCAAGCGATAAATTTCAGTATAATATATCTGAAGTGATTTGACCATGTATCTGTTATTAGCATGGGATATGGAGTTGAATGCAGGTTGGAAGGAGCTGTTATTTATTTGGATTCAAGATTTGAGTATTGGTTGCCCGACAACAAGGTAAAACTTAATTATATGTATTGGGTTTTGATTTCTATACCCTTGAGTTGGGTAACCGCTTGACTTTCATTTTTCTTTTGATCGATGAGAGGCCCTGAGTGGCGATGTTGTAGTTGATTGGATCGAACAGTACAGAGGAGGTGCTGGCAAATTTTTCGTAAAGTTTTTAAACTTAGAAAGTATTTTGATAATATTTTAATACTAATTATTTTGAAAATAATTGAGTTTGAATCATTCTTCTTTACTTAATTTCGGAGACGAAATTATTTTAAGGGGGGAAGAATGTAACGACCTGGATTTTTCGACCATTTGAATTGAATATTTAAATTGGTTTTAAATATTATATTAAGGGATTTGATATGGAATTCGTTTCTAAGACGATGGTTAAACGTTTATATTTATATTTAATATAAATCGAGCTCAAAACAGCGCGGTAGTTCGTAAAATTGAAATTCAACTTCAACTGATCATACTGAACCCATTTTAAGTCGGATTTCGTTGAAACAAGAAACGTTAAGATCGATTTGATTATAATTTTCTAATGAAAGAGAAAAATCGAGATTCCAGCTTTTATACTGTAAGTTATGTCCAAATCAAAATTTAAAATAGTCGTTGAAGAATCGTTTATCGACCGTAACGGTTTATTCGATATAACTAGATATCGGTTTCGAATTTAGACAGGATTCTTTTGAGACATAGTGATAATTTAATTTTTAGAATTTTACTGTAATTTTTATTTCGTAAAATAAGCAACTTTTTATTTGGAGTAATTTGCACCCTGTGTCAGCATTTTGGGGTTGCACAATATAAGTCAACCTACCGATGTTATTATATTTTTGGAGTCGTGATGCAATGCTGGACACAACGGTGTTCTTATTTCTGTCCATAGTGGCTCAGTCATGAACGTAAATATTACGGAAGGCGGTACACATGAACTTTAAATCATAAACATAAAAATTTGCATATTTAAAACCGGTACGAATTGTTACTTCCTTCCCAGCTATTTCACATGCTACCTAAGGAAAACTTACAGTCTAAAGCTACTCTTCACGCTCCAGGTTGCAGCTCACTAAATAAGTAATACACATGCATGAATCCCATCACCTACTAAAAAGAGGACACCAGCTACTTTATTTCTTTTCCAAGCATGGAAAATTATGTCAACCCCTATTTATTTTATTTTATTTTCTTCTGCAAAACTAAAGAACCAGCGATATGTCAGACTTGACAAAACCAGCACATGCTACCCTATTATCAAGACCAAACGTGCCAACCACGGTTTGTAGTTTCCACTCACACATGCTATAAGTCAGCTATGCTTTCTCTATAGACTTATGCACATGCGTTGCCTACGAGCACTGTCAATTTACATCACTAGTCACTGCCATTGAGATGAAGAAAACGCACAGCTTCCACCTATCACATGTTTTCTTCTGCACATGAACATGTAAGTAGGCAGACACTTATATGAAAACACACGACAGCTACCCATTTTTCTTCAACCTACCTACACTGTACATTGCCAACAGTGTTTCGATTCCTTCATTGCCAAGCTACCCTCTTCCGTGCCACCCAAGCCGTCTCCACTATAAATAGAAGCCAGGCCATTCATTCCTGCAATTCGAATTTCGAACGTCCAAAAATAAATAGAAACCAGTTTTTTGTGTTCTTCCGAGAATCTAGAAAAAATCATTTAAGTTTAAATACTCTTCAAAGAAAAATAAGGTGGTATCGAATTTCGGTTTTACTTCAAGGCGTGGGTCAGATAGGAGAGAGTAGAGGTCGGTTCGCATGGGGAAGCTCGCGTAAGTTCTTGGGTTCGATATTTGTTTTCGGTGATGGGTTTCAAACGAAGTAAGGGACAACGTGTGGGCTTGTGGTTTTCACTCCGCAACAGACAACATTAAAGAACGAATGCGAAGGTAAGGTGACTGCATGGATTATGGCATATGGGTTTGTTAGAAAGAGGATGGCTTCAAAGCAGCTGGAAGAAGGAAAAAATGGTTCAGGAAGGAGTAAGGTTAATTCGAAACAGAGTATACAAGCAGAAGTGAAAGATTAGCAAGAGGGAGAAATAACCGGTGGAGTATCTGGGCCCTACGCGTGTGTGCTTGGGACGTTTTAAAAAGAAGAAAAAAAAAGAAAAAAAAAGAAGAAGGAGCGAAAGGGGTATAAATAAAAAGCAAGATGGATGGGGCAATCTGATCTCCGTCCAGTATGCTGCAAATCAAAAGGAGGACCGGCGCATGTTTCCCTACATGAGAACCGGGTGATACAAATGGACTGGAACCGTATTTATGAACCGGACGTTATGGAACAGAGTTGAACAGAACGGAGTTGGAATTTATCTGGAATGAGCAGTGCAGATTCAGGTGAGTTGAACTCACTCAGTTCTCCCTTCTTATATTTTATATAAGTCGGGTTTACTAATTGTGTGCTATGCTTATTTATGGTTGTTGTTTGTTCGTTCGTTGTATGCGCTGAAACAGTTAAATTAAACGACGGTTTAATTTAACTGAAAACTAATCGTTATTTCTAACGATTAAATCCAAGTGAGGTAACTTACCTCAGTGGTTACGTTTATAACACTATAAACGTTATGATCAAATAGTTGAATGCTTGAACTGCTGTTATTATCCTAGTATTGACTATTACAGTTATTATTGACTGTTGTTGTTAAACTGTTTTATTTCATCTGTCTAGATGGGAACAAATATTGAACTGAATGGTTTGAATTGTGGTAACCATTGTTTTGCAGGGAATAATAGGTTGGATAATATTGATAACGTTTATCAATATGATAAAATTATTGTTATTGAATGTGAAATTAGTTTATATTTCACGGTTTGGTACTACAGTAGTTATTTGCCTCTTTAATACCGTCGACTAAAAGGAATGATTTTTCGAAATCAATACTAAATGGATTTCGAATGTTTTCAAAGATATAAATATATTTTTATATGGTTTTGAAATACGATTTTTATTGTAAAAATAATAGTCGAAGTTAAATTTATCAATTTTATATAAATATAACTAGTAGAGATGCAAGATGTATTAAATGAACGGTTAAACAATATAATTTATCGTGTTGATTATTTAAATATTGAAATGGTTTTGTGAAGGCCTTACGGTCGTAAAAGAAGTTTTAAACTGATTTCAAAGTAGAAAATGGAATAGTTAAATCATGGGTATACGAGAATGTGTAAAAGAGTTCAAAGAGAAATGTTTTGTGATGAATGATCGTTTTTATTCAAACGGTGTTTTAAATAATATGAAATGTGATAACATTTCGTGTATGAGATTAACAAATCAATGGATTGGAAATGAGTGGTGATTTGAAAATGGGGTTTCATATTTTGAATGAAATCGAAGTTGAAAGTCTGAATATGAATTTATAAATGAGATTTGGTTAAATAAATGGAAGCGAGTTTATTCCGAGGGTCGGAATGTGGTATTCCGAAGTTCGGAATGATTAATCGAAGTGAGTTCTATTCCGAGGTTCGGAATGTGATATTCCGAAGTTCGGAATGTTAACTAAAGGCAGGATTTTAAATGAGGTTAAGAATGTGAATAACGACAACGAATATTAGTTGTCGATGATGGATTACAAATGAGATTTGTAAACAAAATTAAAGATGCGCAAATGAAAACGAATGGTAAGTATCGTAGTTAATTTACAAAGATTTTGTAAATGGAAATTTAAAGTTTTGAAAATGAAGTCGAGTGAGTAAATAAAATTAAGGGTTTGTGAATGTGTTTATAACATGGGTTACAAATGAAATAAGATATGAGATTTTTCTTAAAGGGATTATCATATGTTGCAGACAACGAATAAGTGGTCGAGTACGAGTTAAAGAGAATGTGATAAGTGAAATAGTTTTGAAATGAAGTTTGTAATGTTTGGCACAAATAACAAGTTGAATCGTCTTGATAAATACCAATATAAGGATTGGAAAGTATATCAATATAAAAATTGTATAAGGTATTAATATGAGATTTATTAAAACTTTGTTTATGCGGATTTTGAACAAATGAATTTGAATTGTCGAAATAAATGGTAAGATTGTAATAAAGAGATATCAAGGAAGTTTCATAAAGATTCTATTTATAATAGAATCAAAGTTCGTATATAATATTGTAAATGATTATTAATATAAATCGAAAGGATTTACTAAGAGTTTACTTAATAATTAGTTGAGTAAACGTGGTCAAGATTTAATGAGGTTTTCAAAGGGAAAATATGTTGTTAATAAACTTCTATTTGTCCTGAAGATATGAATGTTGTTGGTCAAGGTCTGAGAGGTAATAAAATACCCCAACTTGAACGACTCCATGATTATCCAGGAATGATATTAGTTTATAAACGAGAGTAGTTGAGGAAAACATAAGCTATGATTTCCTTAAATGATATTATAAACTGTTTTCGAAAGTTTATAACATGAATTTGGAGAATATTCTTATTTTATAATAAGAAATAAAAGCGATAGTTCAAATATTGAAAGATGGAAAAATATAATTAACGGGCGGTTCGTTAAAGAGGCTGGATGATACTGAGTATTGAATTAGTGAATCCATTTTCTTTTATGGATGAATGGTTGTTTTATTTGATAGTTAAATAACCGACTATCAAAATTGGCCCATACGATTTTTGGTACGGAAAGACCGGGATCGAATTTATATTCGAAAACCATTCCGTCCAGCAAATACGAATACGATGAAGATGCTGATTCGAGATGGAGCTATTGAAGACCGTGGATCTTCATAAGCGGAAGTATTACTTAAAATCTCTGACTTGCAACCAGAGATAAACTGTGGTTCGGTCGTGGTTGGAATCTACGGATTGCAAGGACTTCTCGCTACTGATTCTCAGGGTGATTCCTAGAATGCAGTAGGAGGGTACCTTCGGTTCATCCTGTTCCTGGGTGACTTGTATGGATGAATGTCTGACAGAGTATTTCCAGAAAAGGTCACGTACATTGATTTCTTCAACCATACCAAGAGTGGAAGCGGAGAAGGAAACTTCTTTAGCCAACACGTAACGTATTGTTGTGGACGTCAATTAGTGATTCTGATGGATCTGACAACGTGGCATTCGAAGTAAATGAGATGTGCTGATAAAGCGTAGCCTCAAGCCTCATCAACCGGGAGATGACAGAAATCGGGCATGCAGCATGGCTATGTGGGTCGCTCCCATTAGGGTGCATAATCACCTATCTAGAGAAATTCCTTTTGTTTCTTATTCTATCGATTCTGCCCATTCGGGAACGGTGGTTTGAGTCCAACCGTTGGTGATATACATTCGATACACTCAAGCGAAATGAGTGGTCGGTCATGTGAGGGCCGGGTTGCAAGACGTTCTTGTTGAACCCAGTGTATTCGCCTCTAGAGATACACTATCGGCAGGTGGTCCCATACCTTGTCAAGGTCGAAATCAGATCTCCAATAAGCGCCTGCGGTTTTGATTGTATACTATATATGTGGAGCGTGAGATGCAAGCGTTCCACTAGATTGATATTTACTTGTATTTAGACACTATTATAATATCAGAAAATATATTGATTTTAAAAGTGTTTTGGGTTATCGTA
Organism: Allium sativum; assembly: GCA_030737875.1. NCBI lineage: Eukaryota > Viridiplantae > Streptophyta > Magnoliopsida > Asparagales > Amaryllidaceae > Allium > Allium sativum. The sequence goes on from CM060913.1 coordinate 315,770,204, forward strand.
AGGTAAAAACCGTCCGTATTTATGTGTGGATTCGGTCTTACGATTATCCTTTTCTTTCGAAAAGATTTTTACTTTAAAATCAAGTTGTGTGATACCTTAATACTGTGCGAGTTTATCTCACTCTGGTTCACCAGACTGACCCGGTGTTTTGTAAATGCTCGGGTTAGGCCGGGGTGTACAGGTCCAGGTTACCGGATGCTGCGATGTCCAGAGACAAGCTGGAAGAGTTCAAACGTATGGTTATATATATAGCTACTATTCCGCTGTGTGATTGTATATGAGGACAGGTTATATAACTGTCCAGATATGTTGATGTACTCTGATACTGTAAGTAATTTTGAAAGCTCTCAATAAAGATTTATTTCCATATTATATTTTGTTCCGCTGCGATGTGAGACTCTTATTCTGTGTTGTGGTATTGGTTCTTCTTCTTCTTCTTTTCTTATATTTCTTTCTTCCTTATCTCACCCTCTAAATTCTTTCTAATAACTATCCAGTGGTTTCGGCGTTGGAGGATCGGCATGAGTTACGGTGAAGGTATTTATGTCGATTTTCGGGACCGAAATCCTCTGGTCGTTACAAGCAATTTATAAAATAACTTCGTATAATGAAGTAGAATTAGAAACCATTTTAATAAAAGGTTTGGTATCTACTAATAATATAAAAATCTTTTTTATAGTTTCGAAGTGTCAAATCTCATGTAGTAACAGTCGAAATGATGATCAAAAAAAGAATTTATGTTTTAATAATGTAAATTAAATTTCACGACTATCGATTATAAATTCGTTTATCACGAATGAATCGAATGATCATCAAAGGTCGATATACTCGAGCTATTGAAATTAACGAATTAAAGCAACTGAGAAAACACAGTAAAAGAGCAAACGACCTGAAACTCAGCTAGGAAAAGCCTGAAACAACCTACACAGTCGACCGTGATCTCCACTGGATGACTGCTCAAAATCAACTGGACCAGTAGTATGTTCATTTTTGACTAGTCGACTGGTTAATTCACCAGTCAACTAGTCAATTTTGGCCAGTCTGCTGGTCAATTTGCACCAAAAATCATCAGGTAGCAGGATAAGTTGGCTAGTCCATTTTGACCAATCGACTGACCTGTTGTGCCTAGTCCAATTTGGTAATTTTCTTTTGCCAAATCATATGTGGATTGTTTCCAACGAACTACAGAGGCTATGCAATTGATCATGATGATAATAAGGCCGCATAAGCTCGTTGAAACACTTCATATTACATGACTCAAAAACCTATAAGGATTCATTCTAGAATTCATATAATCGAATTCAAAACTCATAAAATAGAAATGTTCATACACAAAAAATCCAAATCTTACAATTCAAAGACAACATATACATGTTAAGGGAACATTATACAAGCATATAAGCTTTTGGCAAAGATGTGGGTTCGCAAGAACTCACCTTAGCTTGTTTAGAAACAAGGAATCGATCCAGTGACAACATAGAACAACATCTCTTCCAATATAGCTTACTAATTTTCAATCTAAAAAAATATAAATGAATTTCCTAAGAGTTAGGTCATAGGAAATCCTAGAAATTAAAGAGAAAGCAAGAACGAGAAAATGGAGAAAGAGAGGGAGAAGCTTACACAAGTTGCCTCCTTGATTTTTCCCTTGATTTGGATTCCTAGAAGCCTACCCTGACTTAGGAATTTTAATTTCCCATTCTCTCCCCCATTTCTATTTTTGTTGAAGTAATAGAGTGAATGGGGAAGAAGGGGGATGGTTTGGCTATAAGGAAGTAGGCTAGGTTTACAAACCCAAGCCCAACTCAAAAGTCCTAAATTTCACTAACTTCAAACTCATCGCTGTTTATAGTTGTAAAAGTCATAAACGACATTCTGAACTCAATGGAAGTGGTTTCAAGTCTAAATTCATCCATATGCAAAAAGTGACTTTTTGGAATTAAACTCGATTAACGATGTTTTATTTAAATAAAAAGTTTAAATATTATCATGAAAAATGTGGGTTTTTACAACATTCCTCTATCCCTTACTACCGCTGCTTTGTTCTAGACATATTGTTGCAGTTGTCCATTTCTCACTTGCTCTTGATGACATCTCGCAAGTACGAACATCCATTCGCTTAATGCCCATATTTCTCATGAAATTGACAGAATTTACCAGAAGCTATGTATTTTTCAATGGACTTCCATCTAGTTTGCCTTCCCGTTGGAAGGCGATCCTTGGTATCCATGAAAATTTGCTTAGGACTCACATTCAACTGAGTATACAAGTCATATCTTATCCCTTTTTTGATTTGGTCTGTGGGTCCTAGATTACTGTAACAACCCGGAAAATCCGAGCCAATTTAAATTTTTTATTTTGGAAATTTTAATGAATTTTGAATATTTAAAATGAATTATTTTAAATAATAACGACGAGAAATTTATATTGAATAGAATTGTAACGTATATATTTATTTGAATCGGCGTTAGAATATAAATATTTATTTTAATTATAAAAGGAATTGGAAATAACGCGGTAGTTTGAAAACTCGATTTCAAATTTCAAATGAATGTACAGGATTCAAAATAAACCGCATTTTGGCAAAACCAAAAATATTAGAATCTATTTGAGAATATCTTTCCAACGAATCTGAAAAATTGAAATTTCATAGCGGGAATAAAAAGTTATGCCCAGTTGAAAATTTAGAATAGTGGTTATGGAAATATAGCCCTTAAAAATAGAAATTTTGCAAATGACCACCATTTTCTACGAAACCACTTTTGTTGGATTCGGGATGTCAAGTTATTTCTAGATTCCAGTTTTCATAATTTTTGGGATCAATATGTGAGCATGGCAAAAGAAAACGCTTTGACCAATTTCAGTTGAATTTAATCGACCAGAAAATGACCATTTTTCAAACGGTCTCCAAATTCAACGAAATTAGTTTTGTTAGGACCGTATCGTCAAAACATAGCCATATTTATTTTTTTGGAATTTTTGGGGCCCGTATGTGGCCCCGGTAAATTGAAATGTGCATTCAAATTCAATATATAGATTTATATTTTGATTTTGACGGAAACTGATCGAAACGATCGAATCAGCCTATGATACATATCCCATTGTGTTCGAAATGGGGATAATTTGCTAGGGGCGACAGTCGTTGGATTTGAATTGGAGTTTGAATGGAAAAGCAACTTTATGGAAATTAAAATAAATAAAATATATATTTATATACCCTCTCCCTTCTCTCTCTATTCTCTAGTCGATGGTGGAAAAAAAAACCCAAAACCCACGATCGATCGCATCAGCACCCCCAGCGCACCGCTGCACGTTGCTCCGCCCACCTCCGATCAGTCGCCCTCCCCCCTCCATTGCCAACGTCGTCCCTCCAACCACCCACTTCTATCCCCGAAGAGAAATCCTCGCCAAAACCGACGGAAATCACCACCTCCGTTCCCTTGCCACCACTGACCCCCTGCCGCACCACCCTACCGCCGCTGCAAGCCCTCCGACGCTCCCCCATGGTCAGCCGCCGACCAACGAAACCCCTCCCCTCGTTCAATTAAAAAAGTAAGCTTTTATTTTCTTTACTTTGTTTATTTTCTTCCATGTAGTTATTTTATCTAATTTTGTGATTATACATTAGTTTTAGAAATCGGATTTATATATATATTAGTTATAAAAATAAGATCTTTGTTATGAAGTAGCAAGAAGAAAAATATGATTTTTATAAAGATAATGTTTAAATAAAAATGTTCTTTTTATTATGTATAACCTTGAAATAAAGATTTCATTTTTATTTGAATAGTTTTAGAATAAAGATTTCATTTTTATTTTAAGGGTTTTAAAAGAAAGATTTCATTTTTATTTGAATGGTTTTAGAATAAAAATATGATTTTTATTCATAGAAGTAGCGGTTTAAAAGTATGATTTTTATAAATTGGCGTTGCGATAAAAATGAGATTTTTATTACTTGAATAGCGATGTTAAAATATGTTGTAGTGAAAAGATTTGATTTTTAGTTATATAAAAATTAGATTTTTAGCGCTATAAAAATTTGGTTTTTATAAATATAGCAAAGTAATAAAAATGTGATTTTATCCATATAGCGGTGAAATAAAAGCGTAAAAAGATGGAGTTAGAATGTCAGGTAAAATCCAAGCCATCGCCCATTAAAGAATGGCGGAGTGGAATCCCAACAGTGAGAACTTCTCACTTTTATTTATTTTCTGGTTAAAATATATACTAGGATGCAAACGGTGTTTAGCAGCACCCGACACCTGTCGTCCACAGACCATGGACGACTTGTTTGTTTGTTTGATTTTGTTGTGAAAATTGATTGTGTGATGTGGAATGGAATAAGATATTTTATAGTTAAAAATATAATTTTTAACATGTATATGAATTAAATAAATATTCATAAACAAATTAGACGATTTGTTTATGTATACACATTTGACCGATATTGATTAGGACGATAAATTTTACACATCGCCCAACTGCACAAATAAAATTCATTATTTGTTGATTGAAACCCCACGCGTGTATTAGGATGATATTGGACATACACTAATCCCAATAATTAATTGTACGTCGATCGATTGATTGACATGCTGTTGTAAGCGTTGAATATTTATATTTGATGCTTATGCAGTGTAGAATGCACTTTGGATGATGGTTGACTGTGTTTGATTACTGTTGTGTACATGTGTGTATGAAATCCATATAAATCACATTATATGGTAATTGACTGTGTCTGATTCCAATTCAGAAAGAATGAATGTTTTAAAATAATGATTATTTTAAAATAAGGAATATTTTCAAATAATATTTAGTAAAAGATCAAAATCTGATTTTGATGTCCGATTTGGGATGGACACGAAAATATTTAAACATATAAAGCCTATTGATTAGATTAACGTCATTTTGACGTGAACGATATTTATATCGATTTTATTCATTTTTATAATGAATATCGAAAAGGAATGGATTTCAAAATATAATGTTTTGAAAATACCATCATTTATATATCGATGATATGGAATATTCAATTTTGATTAGAAATTGAATATGAAGTTGAAATCGTTTTGAAAATGAATTTAAAATGATTTAAGAAATACGTTTAAATGGAAATCGACGAAATATATATTATATATATTATATAGTGGCCTGAATAGAACGCGTCACGCTACAGCAGTTCACAAATTTCGACTATTGACTTCGAATGGACATTTCGGGAGATCCGACCGTCGGGTTCTCCTAAAACCGGAACCGTTTGGTTCATATCGAAGAGAGCTTTCTAATGAATATGAGAGATTTGAAATCTAATGGTTGGATTTGGAATTATGTCCAAATCAAATTTTGAAAAGGTCGCTGTAAGTGCAGTTCAATGGCCGTTTATGGAAATCGACTGTACGGGCCATGATAAAATTATTAAAAATATCAATAATTTGTGTAAAATAATAATAAATGATTTGGAAAAATTTAGGATGAAAAACTCCATATTTGAAAAGATAGAAATATATTTTATCAAAATGAACTAGTTTTGAAATAGAATAATAAATCCAATGTTTTTAAGATAAATAAATAGGATTTGAAATGGTTTTAAAAATAACCAGGACTTCCAATATATGAATTGGAATGGATTTGAATTGAAATTATGCTCGGAATATTTCGATATTTGATTTCGTGATTATACAGATATTGTGGACGAATTTGGAAGATATATATATATATATATATATATATATATATCGTTATTCCAATACGATATTTGTTGGTTTCAGAATTTGATATTGAATATAAGCCAACATATTTTCTATTCAGAGCCTTGTATTTAATATCAAATTGGATTTTGGGTTGTCGTGAATGGTATCTTTAATAATACTATTCTTAGATCCAATGGAGTTAAGAAAATTAGAATCTGACTAGAAATTAGTTAAGTTGAATGGTTTCCTGGGTCTTGATCTGATGTTGGTTTCGGCCTTCGGGGTTAATACTTAGGGAATTGTTCTCTTACTAATTTATGGTTAGAGACTGATGTGATTTTGGGTTTGTCATGGATGGTGTCTTCATTAACACTGCTTTTAAACCCAGTTGGGAAAAGATTAAATCTTTTTATTTAGATTTAATGAAGTATACCAATTAATTAATATTTAATTGGAGTTGAATTGAAATTGATCTTTGGATTTATCGTGAACGGTGTTTTAAATAACACTTGTTCTTTAACCCGATTAACAATGGAAAAGGATTTGGGCTGTCGTGAATGGTATCTTTAATAATACTGTTCTTAGACCCAATGGAGTTAAGAAAATCAGAAACTAACTGGAATTTAGTTAAGTTGAATGGTTTCCTAGATATTGTTCTGATGTTGGTTTCGGCCTTCAGGGTTAATACTTAGGGAATTGTTCACTTGCTAATTTACGGTTAAAGGCTAATGGAATGGAATGTGATTTTGGGTTTATCGTGAATCGTGTTTTAAAGGACATTGGTTCTTTAACCCAGTTAAAAACAGGAATAAGATTTTGGGTTGTCGTGAATGGTATCTTTAATAATATTGTTCTTAGACCCAGTGGAGTTAAGAAAATCAGAAACTAACTGGAGATTAGTTAAGTTGAATGGTTTCCTGGGTATTGATCTGATGTTGGTTTCAGCCTTCGGGGTTAATACTTAGGGTATTGTTCACTTGACAATTTACGATTAAAGGCTGATGGAATGGAATGTGATTTTGGGTTTATCGTGAACCGTGTTTTAAATGACATTGGTTCTTTAACCCAGTTAAAACAGGATATATTTCCCAAGTTAAACAATCGTTAATCTTGATGTTTGGGAAGATTAAAACCAAGTGGAGTTTTAATGCATCTTTAATTAGATTGAAATGATATCCAAAGGAAGATTAAAGAATAAAGTTAAAGAATTTATCTTTGATAAAATTAATGGGAACCTTTCCCAAAGTATAGGAATATTTGAATAAAGGAATATTCTGGATTGGAATGAGGCGTATGTTGTGTTTTATAGCACTTGTTTATTATATAAGCGAGTTATTCAAAAAGACCGTGTTTATCCCATTCAGAATAACTGATTCGACGATATGTCGAGGATGAAGACGGTGGTTGAAGACCGGAGGTATTCACATTGTTTGGATGATTACTGATGTCTTGATTGGGCTATACACCCAAGACGAGGTAATAAGTGGTGATCGTCCAGACGTACTTGGAGATCGACTGGATATGCGAGGACCTCTCCCCTGTATTGGATATATGGGGGAGGAATAAGGTGCCTCCAGTTTCGTTTAGACTCAGAGTGATCTTGTAAATGGATATGTGTCTGACATTGGATTTCATTCTGTGTGATTGATATATATCAGTTGCACAACGTGAATTGCCCGTGTGGCAAGCTGAGATGCAAATGATCAAGGCTTCTGTTGAAAAGCAGGGTCTTGTGGTTGATGATCAAAGCACAGCCTTTGTGGCATAGCTTTGTGTAGCGTTAATTCACGAGCATCACACCCCGGTGTGAACCAGAAACGGGAGAGGACTTCAGGGAGGACATGCGTTTCCTTCTAGCTAGGAGTGGTGTTTTGGGTTTTATACGCCCGGACATTTTACTTATGTGGATGATGGATAGCGAGGCGCCTTGTTTATATCGGTCGTTCCAGGGTCGATAGTTTGGTCAGGATATGACCAGTTTACGCCCCATAGGGCGGGGAAACGTATTGTTCAAGGTTTTTTAATCCAGACTGCACTTTGATGGGCCATTCCTGATGATCCAAGGGCCCACCTGAGTTTGGGTCCTGAGGGGCGGGCTAGAGCATCTCGAAGCGGTAAGGACGATCCCTTGCCTTAGTTCACAGATGGAAATCCAACTTCAAATACGACATTTTGCGGTTTTAATTGTAAACCTATATATGGCGACATAGTGGTATGGGGCACTTATGCCATCTATGATTGATACTTATGATTGAAATTATTTTGACACTATACACTTATAGTAATAATAAAAGATGAAATTTCACGTACCAAGCATTTTTGGCTATTATAAGGTAAAAAATCTATCCTCGGGCTTGCCTTGCATTGTGTGATGGGACCTGAGTTTTATAATAGCTTCATTGTTCTTTATTTAGCATTGCGCTGTTGTTTTATGCACTGGTATTCTGGGGAGGAAACCCGTTCCGTGTTATACGGCGTGGTCCCTGGATTTACCTAACTTTAAAATAAAGATTAATAACTATTTTAGTTCTCACACCAGTCACATGACTGACCTGGAGTTTATTATTTTAACCTAAACTCTGAGTGCCCCTATTTTCAACACGGGCGGCTAGTAGTTTTGGTTTTGCAGATTTATATTCACAGGATCCTGGTTTACAGCTGGAATGATATTCGGAAAGCTCTATATCCGCATATTCTTTTCAGTTGTGTTTTATATTATTTTCCCCTGCATTGTAACATGTAAATCTCTGATGTTTAGTAAATGTGTAATATTTATTCATACTCTGTATATTCTTGTGTTCTGATGAAATTGTTGTAATAAGCAATGAAATGTTTTTCTGTTTGTGTTCTTGTTCGTTGTGTTCTCAACTCAATCTGGGCTTTCTTTCATGGGGAAGTTCTGGTCGTTTCAATTACCTTCAGCTGTCTGTTTCCATTTATTATTTCCAGAGTTGGACGGTTCTTCGTCCTTTGCATGATTGGCTTGAACTGATTCACGATCTGGTTGTACGTCTTCCTGCCTTAAGAATCTATCAACTTCAAGGTATAACTCGCCGAGATGCTATGGGGGATTCCTTTCCAATGAGATCACGAACTAAGAATTGTCCAAGACGTCAGATACTATGGCCATTTACACCATGGGTGGATTCGGTCGTTCCATCAAGCCACTGTAGCATTGAATCGTTCTAGAACTTTGCTTAGAGTTTCTCCTTCCCTTTGACTAATCGTTGTCAGAGTCATAACACTTTTGGATCTAGCGATGTGGACCTAGAATATTGCTTGACAAATATCTCTACCAGGTTGCTACAACTCTTGTTAGAGTTTGATTCCAGATGCCTCAACCATGGAGTAGCAATATCTGTCAAAAAAAGGGGAGAAGCACTTTGCCATGACTTCATTGAATTCCCCTAGTTTCTTCGTATGGAAAATATATCGCATGAGATGAGTGGTAGGATCCTTTTTAACGTCATAAGCTTCCAGCACCGGTAGATTGAAGTTCATTGGGCTCCGAGAGTTTCAGATGTTTCAATGGAGTGAACTATGATTCAAATCCAAATCTAAGTGGGATTTTCCTCTTCTCAGGATCCTTCGTATCATGTCCATGATTCCATTGTCGTTATTGATCAGCTGATGTCAATCTCTAGTTCCTACGCTAGTATTTTGAGCATCGACTCAAAAATTCAAGCCTGTGTACAGTTTATTTTCACATCCAAGTTCTGAATTCAGATTAAAATTAGGGTTGAATGACATGTTACCAGTACCGAGGGGAATGCTCCTAGCTAAAAGTGAATCGGTTCTGATCCTTCTAATTGGATCGATACCGACTTATCCATGCAAAGGCGATTCCCTTCGATTCTAAGTCGAGTCATCATCTTCCTCTAGGTCCATCTCTAGCAGTCGGATTCTGATTTTCTGGTTGTACTGTTTGTTCAACCTAATTGAGGAACTTGGTATTCAATTCCTCTTATCGTTTGAGAAAATTTTCTTGATGTTCAAGGCATGTTCATAGGTTGTTGACCACGTGGTCCATGTCCTCAATTATTAGATATAAGGAGGGATTCCCTCTAGTAGAAGCCTCCTGACTTCCCCCTTTGATCGTTGCTCCATGTGGTTGCATATCTTGGCTTTCTTCTTTGCCATTGTTTCCTTAGAAGAGAGTAATCCTTTAGTTCAAGTAGTTGCCCATTCATCGTACACTAAAATGGTCAATTAAGTGCCAACACCCGATTCGTATGAAAATCGGAACATAATTACAATCTAGTTATAGATCACAACACAGTTACAAAACAATAATGGAAAGTAGTAAAGGAGACACAGGTTTTTATAATGGTTCGATAAATGTTGGCCTACATCCACTTGAAGTAATCGAACCGTTGATTACAAGCATAGTTAGGTGTGTATAATTGAAGAGAGAAGAGTTTGAAGTTGTCTCTAAGGTCTGGTGGAGTTTGCACGCGTTGAGAAGAGTAGATTCTTTTTAAGTGCTCATGGAGGTATATTTATTGGCATGAGAAGAGGCTGGATCAACTAAAAATAGCATAGGGGCCCCACTAAGAGGGTATGTCCCGACCCACGTTGTATGGTCGTGGTCATACCATCTTTTATGGACAAGTACGGATCCCTCAACAGGGTTTGGTACTGATATGTAGGGTTGTACCAAATGGGTTAGATTTCTTATACAGGTCACCTTTTCCGTTATCTTTCATCTTCAACTGACGGTTCGCCATTCTGATATTTTAAGCTCAAGTTATGGTCGAAACAATAAAAAGCTGTTAGATTATGAAGTTCTGAGTGTCGATACTGATCTGGACCCTTAATAGCAATCGGAGCCGATCCACATGGATTTATCCCTAGGGGTTGAGATCCCTATAGAATTTTTTTGGTAGATTTCACTCTTTTCAAGGTTCGTCATTTCGATATTTTTAGCTCAAGTTATGGCTGAAATACTGAACAACTTTCGAATTTTGAAGTTCTTAGAATCTATACCGATCCGAACCCTTAATAGGGATTGGTACCAGTCCCTAAGGATTACTTTTTATGGTTGCTATCCTATAGTAGATAGAATTTTCTATTAGCTTTCACCTTTATCAAACGATTTGCTATTCCGATACTCTGAGCTTAAGTTATAGCCGAAATATTGATCAACTACTGAGTTATGAAGTTCTAAGTATCAGATACGTACCAATCCCTTATTGGAGTCAAACTGAACCTTCATCAAAATCTTTCCAATATGAAACTTAGCCAAATTCTAAGTGTTTTTCCGGCTTGTTCCAGATTGTTATTCCATTGAATCCAATTATTTGTGAGTTCATATATTCATCCATACTCGATCCCAAACAATCCAGACATTCAGGTACATGACCAGTCCGAGTTATATGAATTCCAAATTCCAAGTATTCATTGATTTCGATGCTTAGTCTAAGCACTTCCGAGTTTATCTAAGTCTTTTCTTGAGTTAGAATGATTGATAACAATTTAAAGCATAACGACCTTGCCAATCGGCCAACTCTGTGGATTCGAGGAGATCATGGAAATAAGACTAGTGCTTCTAAAGAACTCAAAAGATTGTGAAATCAAAGCCTATATCTGGTGTCCTTTCGCTTCTATTAAACACACATAAATAGAAAATAACCTATGAGAGCTAAATCCCTATCTCCTTCATCTATGGTAAGAAGAGAGAACATTATCCTATTGCGTTGGTCATCAAGAAGATATGTTTCCATTGTCAACTTCAAAGCCCTTTCTCCTTGTTAATTCAGTAGAATGTATCAGAAGAAGCATGTCATTTTCATTCACTCTGGAGAGCCATGGTGCTGTTTATGTTGAGTGCAGGCTGTGTCGCCTTGATTATTTGGGCCCATGGTGCTATATCTATTATAGAGAAGTATATCGCTCCCAAACACCCCATCATAGTACTTTCGAATTTATCGCCGCTCAAAGAAAGAGGATGTACATACACTTCTCCAATCGTACCGTCCTTATCAGAAGTAAGCCGTGCCACCTTGATCTATCGAAGCTATGGAGTATTACCAATACCAAGGAAGCTTACCTTCTTAATATTACGTAGTTTTATTCCTTCATTATTTGTACAATGAAGTAGATATCTACTGTATGGCATGCCGACACAATAAAGGTGATAGAGCCAGACACTACGAGTGGCAACATCACACGTGAGATTAAGAATCCAAATTCTAAAGCATCAAGGGAGAAGCTGCCGACTGAGTCGATACGATGGAAGTGATACCTATAAGGTTGACACCACCGACCTGGACCGAAAAATAAAGGAGATAGTGTACTATTTGGGGAGCCAATCTTTTTTCTCTTTCCCCTTAGTTTTGTCACTTGTTTCTGTATTGATGTAAAGCCTAAATCGAATTTGGGACAAAACTTGTAATTGGGATTTTGTTGAACTTGTATTTGGAATGACGTACATATACATCTCATTTCGTTTAAGGAAGAAATTATGGATTACTTGAATCAACTTTGTATGTTGTAATATTGATTTAGCTTATTGACTTAGTTCAATGAGTTCTGCGCAATATTTCATGCCAGCTTTTAAACTTTAGCATAAAAACTTCAACTTTAAACCTAAGAAAAGCAACTTGGGGGTGTTGACAAGTTTTCTTATTAACATTTTTGGTGCTAGAAAGAGAGTATGAACCTCTAGATTGTTAAACACCCCCTATTAACATAATTAAGGATTAGAAAACTACATTACCATACATTTACCTTATCTCTAATACCAACCCTATTCCCCAACGCGATAATTGTTTTTTGTGAAAAAGGTTATGTAACAGCCCACATTTTACATATCAGAAGATTGTAAAATATTTTTATTTTGTTCCCTGAAGGTTGGATCATTTTCATTTGTTTATGGGGATGTGAGACATGTCCATAATTTTTATCAATTTTGTTTGTGACTATTTTCCCCATATTAGTCTGGTACAGGGCATAACTTTTAACTTAGGTTGAATCAGGTGTTGAGACCTGTGCCATTGGAAAGGAATGATGATTTCCTTTCCGTAGAATGGTCACATTAAAGATTTGGTTCATCGGTTTGGAAGAATCGCTGTTTTAAGGTTTCTCGGTTGGTTGTTCAGGTTTTGTAAGCCATAATGGCCTAATTTGGGGAGGCCTATTAGTGGGCTAGTGGAGGCTATAAATAGGGGTGGGAGGTATGGGAAATAGTTTAGTTTCTTCATTCTCTCGTTTGGAAGAGCCAAGGGATCCTCCGTTCCTCCATTTCTTCATCTTTCCACCATTAGAGCTTAGAGAATCGAAGATCTACGCCATTTGAGGCTAGATCTGCACCATTAATGGAGAGTTCATCGAATCGAAGAGTTTGGATCAAATTCTTCACAGCCCGGAATCATAATTTATTGCTTTTAAGTTGTTTTGGAAAATTGGTGAGTGATATGCATCTCTCACGTGTATTCAATCAAGTATATGGGTTCAATGATCTCGATTTCATCATTTTCAAGTCGTTTTCCTTAGATCCACATCATGGTAAGTGTATTTTCATGTGAATCATCATAGGATCTAATCTAGCAACTTTAAACCGATAATTTCCATGTCATTTCATATGTTTATGCAAGTTAGATCCATCATTTTGGTATAATTATTGAATTATCATGATTTAGAGCATTTCCTATGATTTAATGATGATAATGGTTATTTTGATGATGATTTATTGAAGTGTTTGTGATTGATTTGGGTGTTTTGGATGAGTGGATTTCATCATTGTTGTCATTTCTCGAAGATTTGGTTGAATTTGGAGCTATTTTGATCAGATCTGGAGTCGTGTCATTTTTAATATTCATGTCGCATTTCTTCTCCTCCAAGAAACAAGCCAAGTCGTGAAACGACATGGTGGCATGAGGGATATGGGAGATGGGCGACATGGTGGAGTGTCGAGCCAAGTTTTGAAGAGTTAAGCTATGTAGCCGATGAGTCATGTCGTGAATGACATGGCGAGTCACGTCACGAACGACATGGTATATTATGTCATGAACGATATGGTGGGTCATTTCGTGAACGTCATGGAGAGTCATGTCGTGAACGTCATGGAGAGTCATGTCGTGGATGGCTCGATGGGGTCATGTCATGTATGGCTCGGGAAGTCATGTTGTGTTAGACAGGGTCATTTCTGAAGAAAAAATCTGGTACGACTCTGAGTCAAAAGATAGTGGCAGCGCAGTGTTGTAATTTGGCTTAGTGATGTTGTGACTTTGAAGTAAATTCAAGTGGGAATATTCGAAGTGTTGTATGTATTCATTAATCGGTGCAGAATAACGAATGAGGTGGCAACTCAAAGGTCATGAGCTAGTGGATAATGGTTGCTTGAGCTTCGAAAAGTCGTCGGGTTAGCTGACTAGAGATACGAAGACCGAGAGATTATCGTTGTCGCAAGTTCTAGTAGGCTCAAATCAAGGGTACAATGGGGGCACCCAAAAGACTGAAAGGTTGCTGGTTGGGTACACTGGGTATCGTTGAAAGGCCTAGTTGTCAAGGTTGGACAAACATACGTATCATTGAAAGGCATATGGAGTTTATGCTAGAACTGGGGTTACCATTAGCCCTTGACATATGGCAAGGTCGGTCGTCATACGACTAACGACGGTTTAGAAGCTGAATTGGCGGTGATAGCCAGAGTCTGTTATGGTTGATTAGTTGCCTTGTTTGTACCGTCTCACGTAAATTATCCATCGTCGAAGGGGATGTTTCTTGGGTGCTTGTCTGATACTGGTTTAGGCCTCTGGGCTTGTGCTTGAGGGATGTTGAATTCAATTAGGACGGTTTACATGAGATCTATAATCTAGATGCTATGAGTGCTATTGATGGTTGTTTCAGATTGCCATGAATAAATGGTTGTTCTGGTTTCCATGAATGAATAGTTGAAATGTTTGATGTAAAGGCTATCACTGCCCGATGTGGGAAGACGGAGTTGAGTTCTTCTCTGGTGTTGTGGGTAGATTAGTTGTTATCTACCTATTCTCATATACTTTATTGTTGGCGTTTGTTATCTATTATATCGCTCATTAAGACTATTGTCTGACTCAAGGTTTATGTTTCCCTATTATTCTTTGTGTTGTTCATCCGATTGTTGGATGGGCAGACTAGGTGGTAGGTGATAGGTGATAGCTTAGTGAGGAAGATGTTGTAGTTCAGAGGCGAGCATGAGGCTGGCGTATTATCTTACCTATTGTATAGTATTTGGATGTTCACTGTTTGTTATTCTTCTCAAAGGTTGTAGTGAGGCAAACTTGTACAAACACTAATGTTGTAATCCAAGTATACGGATATTACTTTCTAGTTGTTAAGAAAGTTAAGTGTTTTTCTGCTTCACTGTTACTACCTGTTGTATATGTTCTATTATATTTTATCATTGCGCTGTGAGTTACAACAGGTTCCACTTGTGTTATCATACCTTGATGATCGTCCATATCTGCCTAGCACACCTTTCAGCGCATTATTTCTCTTGTTTTGTGCAGGGGCTGTGGGCGGTCGTCACATGTTCATCTAAACCAAGTACACTTACATCAATTCTCCAAAGCCAAAGCTTTAAAGAAACTTGGAATCACTTACGACAAAGGCCAAACGAGCTAGTGGTGTAAGACCCATTCATCCAATACCAAATTGCAAAGGACATTCAAGAACATGAAGTGCAAATATTGAGAATAAAGGCATAGTACATCTTGGAATAAAATAAGAAGAAAACA
Organism: Allium sativum; assembly: GCA_030737875.1. Classification (NCBI taxonomy): domain Eukaryota; kingdom Viridiplantae; phylum Streptophyta; class Magnoliopsida; order Asparagales; family Amaryllidaceae; genus Allium; species Allium sativum. Next base: position 315,785,613 of record CM060913.1, read on the forward strand.
ATCCACTATAATCTGGATAGGTGGAGTGTCAATCCATTTCATATAAGACCAGCCCCTACCTTCACTATAAGAAATCAATTTGATGAAGATAGAACTTTACTAAGATTAAAGGGAAATCTAACTCAAAGCTAAAGGTGTTATCTTCGAACGAAAAATGCAAAAAGATTTTGAAAGTATCGCTATAAAATGGAAAAGTATTCTTGATCAATGTGCATGCATCCAATTTCTTCAAAAAGGAAAGCTATAGCGGGGAAACCCAACATTCATGCTAAGAAGCAAAAGTATTCTTTCAAAAGAACATTTCCAAAAGATGTCAGTCATTAAGAGGTTATCAATTGATTATGTATTTTGAAGACATTTACTTTCTAACCAAAGACCACCTCAATTACTACCCTTCAGAAGAGAAATGCCCAAAAGTTTAAAAGAATCTACAAAGGATACTATTGATAATATCATAAAGTCAATAAGCATGAAACAAATCATTGTCGACCACTTCAAAGTGTCATCAACTACTTCTTGAAACAAGGGGAAATTAAGGAATTTTGAAAGAAAAATATACTATGAACAAGAAGCCTTGTAAAAAACATCAATTAAAGCAATAAAAGTAGATCCCTTTTGAAAGAAAAGGAATTCTATTAGTTGGCACATCCCATCATGATAGTCCCCAATACTTACTGGGCAATTCTTCAAGGAAATGAGTCTTTAGAACATCCAATGTGCAATAATCCAGATATACCCGAGCCGCTCCAATAGGGAGAAAATTTTAGGCATATCCCGATCATAGAACCTTCAGTGATGTCTGCATGACCTCAACAAAGTACCTCCTAAATGGAGGAAGCCTTATCAAGTTTTAAGTGAAGTCTCGACGCACCTTGGCACTAGCTAAAGGAAGGAAGTCCTGGGAACATTCTAGGCACAAAACCTTTACTGTCTCCACATGGCCTTGTTGAGGCACCTGTTGAAGGAAGGAGATTGCACCAGATATAAGTTTATGCTTCATAAATCAATCTTGTTAGATAAAATATATATTTCATCAACCAATCAAGCCAAATAGAAGTTTTTAGTTTCGTCAATCGATCATACCAGATTTTTTATTGATTACTAGCCAATCATTATGGGGAAGGAGTTTTTAGCTGCTAATATATTTTTGCTAGATATGTTTTTTTGTCTTTTATTAATTATAGATATGAAATTCTAATCTTCTATTATAACTAGATATGGTTTCCGGTCTTTTATTAAGTTTGCATATGAAATTCTGGTCTTCTATTATTATCAGATAAAATTTTTGATTCGCTATTCATACCGGATGAAGGTTCCTGGACTTTTACTTGTTTCAAATACGATATCTTATATGGATTTTTGATTCCACCAAATAAATATTGCATGATCCTAACCTTTTATGATCTTGAATCTCTAGTTATCACATTAGAGTTCCCATACTTTTATCGGTATTTTCAAAAGTTATTTTTTGAACTTACGCCATTGCATGACTAAAACTTTCTAAATTTCCATGATGTGCTATCTTTACCTTACAAAGAAGATAAAATCTAGCAGCTAATAATGAAGCATTCTTGATCAACACATCAAATCAAGGAGACATGCGAGCCAAAATGGATAGTCAATCAAGATGTGCAAAGGAGGAAAATTGATCCCTATTAGTAAAGTAGGTAGTTTAGTTTCTCCCCTGCTTGCGGCTTACTCTAAAGACCGGCAAAAAGCTTATGCCTTGAGTAACTCAACTTCTAGATTCATAGTCTTTTGTGGTGCGATTTCAGCATCTACCTCCACTCGTCTGAAAGGGCTTGTAGAAGGCATAATGATTACATCGATCCTCTTTAGAAGTTCCTGGATTCTTCTATCCTTACCCATAACTTACTTTCCCAACTTGTCGGTCATTCTTTAAGCTTTGACATAACATTTCTTTGCTAGTAACATTTGTCATGCCAGTGTTATGCTTAAAGATTATATAGAAAACAAGATTTGGGATTTTCTTTTTAGGATATCAGCATAGAGTTGTTCCCTTATAACGCTAAATTGACTTAGAATACTTCAGCCAATTACATATAAAGCTAATTGTTTTTACTAAGAGGATATATTATAATAGAAGTCAATTCCAGAAATAAATAAGATAATTTATTGAAGTATAATATCTTATAAACTACATTACTTTTTATAACTTTGAAATTCTTCACTTCACTCCACTAAGAGTATTAACACACAAACTAACCATAGAGTCAAAAAGAATTTTCACCCCTTATGTGGTATTATGGGGGGAAATAAACTATTGTCCCATTTTCCAAAGAGAAGTAGTTTGTTTACGTAGGCTATTAACATGACGCCTTAATCTCCTGGAGCGTCTCCTATCCTAGATAGCCACTACACCATATATGCAAATTGGGCTGTGTTCTGGGCTATATCTAATGCAATTAGGCATGGCTCTAAGCCGTATCAAATAATGACGTGTTTAAATATTAGATACGGCCAAGCCGTATCTAATTTAAAGTTTGATATGGCCACATAGCCGTATCTAAAGTATAAATAGATACGACTATAAAACGTATCTCACTAATAATAACATATGGCTCTTAGCCGTATCTAAATGATTATTATATACGAATAAACCGTATCTAAATAATATATAGATACAAATATAAGCCGTATATAATTTACACCCTACAGTGCTTTTCAATATGTTAGATACAATTTTTGACCATTTTTGTGGTATAATTTAGACATGGTCTTAGACCGTATCTATATATATATATATATATATATGTGTGTGTGTGTGTGTGTGTGTGTGTGTGTATAAAACTATAACACCCCGTATTTACTGTGAACGTATAAGTAACAAATCAAAGAATAATTAATTTTTAAAATAAGAATCAAGGGAAACGAGTTGCTCCATTGCGTTCGTCTCGAAATTCTGCTTGAAAACGAGTCCGAGTTTTCGAAAAACGGAGTCCGTATGACCAAGTTATGACCCTCCGAAGTTTCAGGAATTTAAATAAAATAAAACAGCTCGAAAATAAAGCCAGAAATTCGAAATTCAAACCCAGAGAAGGCTGGCAGGAAAATTCCCGCCCATATACCCAGGTCGACTGGGGAGTCGACCCCCCCAACCAGGTCGACTGGGGAGTCGACTAGGGTGTCGACCTCCCCATGACCAGGTCGACTGGGGAGTCGACCTGCTCCCGAAACCCAGTTTTTGAACCTGGTTCATTCTGATGTATCCGGTCTCGTTTTTTGTCTAGATTCATCCGCCTAATCCTATATAAACAGCCCCCTAGCCTCATTTTCTCTACACAATTTCATTCTGTCTATATTCTGCCTCTGTTCTAATTAAAATAAAAATGGCGTCGCTACTCTGCTGGAATCAAAACTTGGACTGATGCATCTTCTTCCAACCTGAATAGAATTAAAAGCTAAATCAAATCTCAAATCAAAGTTTAGAGCCACAACAACAATTAAAGAGGAGTAATTCAACATTTCTGCATCAACAAAACTTTATTATACTTTCTTAAAACCACAAAAGGCAAGTACAGTTATTTTCCGATATAAACTTTAATTATGGTTGTGGCATGATTATAAATCCGAATCTGAGGTTATGTATATTCTTATCTGTCAGATCTTTTTTTTGTGACTATTCTGTACCTCTTTTTTCTTTCTATTCTATAGCTAGGCTACTACGAGCCTGCGCCGAATCTCATAAGAGATTAACGCATGAACGCTAAATTTTGGGACAAATAATGAATAATGCATAATTGGACATGAAACTGTTGCCTATGAGACTATTGCCTATGACTATAATTCACGCCTATGAGACTATTGCCTATGACTATGATTCATGACCATGAGACTATTGCCTATGACATTGAATAAGAAACTATTGTAATTAGTCCCCCATGACTATTGTGGTTAGTTGCCTATAACTATTGTAGTTAGTTTCTTATGCCTATTCCCTTAATGATGTTAGATCTCATATTTAGTATGTAACTTTGCTAGTTTATTCCCATTCACTATTATGTACATCGAGCCTAGAGGGGCCATTATCATTGTATTTGGTTCATTATTGCATGCCTAGTATTTCTTGTGTGTATCCCCTATTCCTTTTGCTAGGGCCATTTCATGAGTATTTAGAGAACTTGTGGAAACATGTTATACGGGGATTGGGCGTAGCTTAATTAAGTTAATTTGGCATAGCAAATATGTTGGCATAATCTGAATTGGCTATAATGGAGAATGATTACATGTGTATTAGTCCTGGACATAAATGATAAACTAGAATATTAAATCTAGTTTTGACATGAACTGTAAATGGGAATATTAAGGCTAAAATTTAGGCATATATTGTATTATGAATTATGACCTTGATTTGGGCATGTAAATTTAGGCTAAATTTATAATTAGGCAAGATATGTCAATGAAACTTTAAGGAATGATTAATTGCCTAATCCCCTAGTTCTGTTATATTGCCTAAACTGCTAATTAGATTGAAATGCCTAATCTGCTAATTATGTTAAAATTGCCTTATTTGCTAGACCTGCTAAATCGCATAATCTGTTATCTGTTTAGTCTGTTGAATGGCGTAATTTGTTGGAACTGAAATGCTGAAATTTGAAGTATGTAAATCTGTAGGCTCGATTTAAAATCGAGCAAAACTTGTTAATAGAACCTCGAATAATCTGCTGTAACTTGTACAGAAGTTAATTTGTTAAATTAGCATGATTAGTCTGATATTAGCATAGTCTGTGAATGAATGCATTGGCTAAATATGAAACATGGCTAAATCGAGGTTAGAATGAGTTTGCGGCGTAATCCTTCCCGGAACCGCCCGGCACATCTAGTGGCCGCAAACAATAGGTTCTAATGTGAGAAGTTAGTCATAACGTGCTTGAAACCCGAGGTTAGACTCAGTTTGCGGCAGAAACCTGCCCGGAACCAACCGGCCTAACCATTGGCCGCAAACTGTCAGTATAATGTGAGAGGTCTACGCGTTAATTTTTAATTGATACAAATCTGAGATAAATATGATGTCTAAAACGTGTTGGGTAGGTAGGGTTAAACCAATTGGACTAATGAATTTAACAAACCCGTTTCGCAAATCTGTAGGCCCAATTACAAAGTTAGACAAATCTGTTAAATCCGTATATCTGATCCGTTAGTCTGAAACTTGTCTGATCTGTGAACTAGTTGATCTGAACTCTGTATGTCTGAACTTGTAAACAAGTTAATCTGAAATCTGTTAGTCTGGGGACACAAGGTTAGGAGCGAAATTACTTGTGTCATCTGTTGTTTGGGACCTATATTAGTCAGTAACCCTTTCTGGTATCAAACTTTGACCCAACAGTAGGTAGGGTCCGGGCACGCTTACTGAATTAATTATAAGCAGTTCATTCTGATAATGGCGAGGGGTGTTAATGGTGCGTTCCAACCGGGTCATGTGCGTGCATGGATCCCGGTCTGCCTCTGAGGATGTAAGACGCCGTGACATCTGTAAATAGGTCTGTGCCAATTGGTTGTCACTTTAGGGAGTGATACACCCTACTATGGGGCCGACACAGGGTATTTATGTATTAGGGAGCCGATCGCTTGGGGTAGGGTTTTAGGGTACACTTAGTTCTGTCTGTTTCTGTTGGTACCGTCTGTTTCTGTTGGGTGGTAACACCTGTCTGTTTCTGCGTGGTACCGTCTGTTCGGGTGGTAAAGGCCCATTTACTAGTGTACACCTAATTCTACATTCTGTTTCCATAGGGATTAATCTGTTTCTGTTTCTGTACTTTCTGTTCGGGTGGTAAAGGCCCATTATTAGCATTATGTTTCTGTCTGTTTCTGTTGGGGTGGTAAAGGCCCATTACTAGCATTCTCTTCTGTGGAAATTATTCTGTTCCCGTTTCTGTTTCAGTTTAGACCTTCGGGTGACACCTAATCCTGTTATACTAGTATTAGTGTAGAGAAATGAAAAGTAATATTATTCTGTTTCTTCTATTTAACCTAAGTACATCTGCTGCTCATGTTACTGTTATCTCTTATCCTGCTTATTTTCATGTCATAATTATTATTATTTGTTCATATGCTGAAAGTCACTGGACTTGTCAGAATTTATGTCTGACCTTGCTTGTTTTCGCCCCTTTTTCTTCCGTTTCCCCCCCAGGTTTTCCAAGGAGGGAATACTTTAGCTTGATCCGGATTTCTTCTGGTTGAAGTACTTAGAGTGCTTAAAGTATGGCTTGACTCCTTATGGCAGCTTCTGTGGGGATTATGATTTTACAGTTTTGTACTCTGATGATTTTCTGAACAAGATTGATATTTATGTACTTGAGTTTTTGGTAAAGATGTAACCAAACTGATTTCTGTTTTCCGCTGTAATAAAGTTATAATTTCTCTAGTATTGTTTATCTGTCTTGTAAATTTCTGTTCTGTCTACTAAAACGTTTCACCAAAGTTAAGGCATTCCCTTTGTGAGTGACCTTAATGGAGGTGGGGCGTTACACTTGGTATCAGAGCTGAAGGTTACCAGATTAGATAAAAGTTTTTGAAAACTATTTTCAAAAAGGTTTTAAAAGAAGTATTTTCAAAAATAAAGTTTATTTTGAAAAACATAATCCCCAAAAATCCATGTATCTATCTTTTCAGTTCTCCGTTTTAAATCTTTTTCTTTCATTCTAGCATGTCTGGGAATCTTAACTTTCCAGAGGGCATGCCAATACCTGGCTGGTTCAGGAGGTACTTAGAGGCTAGGGCCAACGATGTAGGCCCAGCAGATATTCCTCTTCCAGCTGCAGCGATTCCTCCTCCTCCGCCCCCTCCTCGTGCAATTGCTTTTTCAAAGATCTGTAAAGATTTTAGGGCCATGGGTGGAAAGGATTTCAAGGGAACTGAATCATTCGTAGAAGCGAGGAACTGGCTCAAAGAAACTAAGGATCAGTTCGTTATTTTCGAGGTGGACGATAGGCAGAAGGTACAATTGGCGGTATGGTTGCTCAAGGACGAAGCTTCCTATTGGTGGGAAGTCACTAACGCCGAGAGGCCGGTTGAAACATGGATGGATTTCAGAACAAGGTTTGAGACGAAATTCCTCTTGCAAGCTGAACGAAGTCTACAACTGGAAAAGTTCTTATCTCTTAAGCAAGGAAGTATGACGGTCAAGGAATACGTCAACCAGTTCAACCAGTTGGCTAGGTTCGGACTAGATTTAGTCAACACCCAGCATAAAAAGGCTCTTCGCTTTGTTAAAGGATTGGACGGGCCACTGCACAGCCTAGCCATGACCCATGTACCCCTGGGAGCGACTTACGAGAGATTAGTGGATATGGCACTACTGCACGAGGAAGACAACGGTAACAAAGAGGCAAAGAAGGAAGAACCACAGAACAAGAAAGCATGGCCCAAAAAGGAAACACAAAAGAAGGGTGAAAAGTCTGAAGATAAGAAGGAGAAAAAGTGCTTTACTTGTGGAAGCTCGACTCATCTGAACAAGGATTGCAGAAAAAGAAAGGGCACTTGCTTCCACTGTGGTGAGATGGGACACTTCACTAGGGACTGTCCGAAGAAACGAGGGCAAGGGAAGAGGGCAGGACCAACTCCTGGAAGGCAGGCGAACACTCTCGAGGCTAGTGGATAGGATAGAAATAGGAAAACTTTCTGTAGGAGGTTTAATTTCTTTATCTGATTTTTGAGTTAAAACTCTTTTCTGATTCTGGCATTTCGATTCTGTAATCGATACTCTGCACTTGAATACTAGTATTGTTTCTGATTCCGCTGTAGACTCAGACCCATAAGGGTAATGACTCATCTAAGCATGGTAAGTTGGGTATCTGTGTTGAGCGTTAAGTTGACTATGACGCATACATTATGGATTTTTATCATGCTTAGTTTCCTAAGAATCATTTAGTAATCTGATCTGTACCGGTAATCTGTAAATATCTGAATATTTCTGATAAGATTGAGATTTCCAGTTTTGACATTGTCTAAAGAGGGTAATCCTCTGGGTGTCAATCTGATGTTGATTTCGGTCTTCGGGGTTGGTACTTAGGGGAATTTGTCTCTCAACCAAGGTCTAATGGAAACCATGTTTTTGTCTTTCTGCACTCGCTCCCATCACTCGACTGTATCCTATCAATCGAGTCTTCGACCTATAGATAGGAATCCTATGGATGTAAACATGTGTTTGAGACATGTTATGTTTGATGGTTGCAAGTGGATGCAAGTGGTTGCTAGTGGTTGCTCGTGGATGCATATACACACACTAGGCACTAGATCGGCTCGAAAACACTCTCATACTGCATATGGATGTGTGAGCATTTTCAATTTCTGTGGATACAAAATGATTGACTCATCACATGGATGTTTCATATGAATGAATGGTTGTCACTCATATAAGAATAATATGTATCAAATAGGAAAATTGCATACATGTTGGACTCATGACACTGACATAGTTCGCATTAAGGAGGTCAACTGAATCAGTGGACCGCCTGATATTTGCATTAGATAAGGAACATATACACACACTTTTGCATATGTTCATACAACATTAGAAGTTTTATAAGGACAATGGATGCTTGTGGATGATGGTTGAGTAGATGGATGACTGGATGGTAGGACACATTTTTCTTAACTTGAAGATTTCGGGGACGAAATCCTTTAAGGAGGGGAGAATGTAACACCCCGTATTTTCTGTGAACGTATAAGTAACAAATCAGAGAATAATTAATTTTTAAAATAAGAATCAAGGGAAACGGTTTGCGCCATTGTGTTCGTCTCGAAATTCTGCTTGAAAACGAGTCCGAGTTTTCGAAAAACGGAGTCCGTATGACCAAGTTATGACCCTCCGAAGTTTCAGGAATTTAAATAAAATAAAACAGCTCGAAAATAAAGCCAGAAATTCGAAATTCAAACCCAGAGAAGGCTGGCAGGAAAATTCCCGCCCATATACCCAGGTTGACTGGGGAGTCGACCCCCCCCCCCAACCAGGTCGACTGGGGTGTCGACCTCCCCATGACCTGGTCGACTGGGGAGTTGACCTGGGGGTCGACCTGCTCCCGAAACCCAGTTTTTGAACCTGGTTCATTCTGATGTATCCGGTCTCGTTTTCTGTCTAGATTCGTCCGCCTAATCCTATATAAACAGTCCCCTAGCCTCATTTTCTCTACACAATTTCATTATGTCTATATTCTGCCTCTGTTCTAATTAAAATAAAAATGGCGTCGCTACTCTGCTGGAATCAAAACTTGGACTAATGCGTCTTCTTCCAACCTGAATAGAATTAAAAGCTAAATCAAATCTCAAATCAAAGTTTAGAGCTACAACAACAATTAAAGAGGAGTAATTCAACATTTCTGCATCAACAACAGTTTATTATCCTTTCTTAAAACCACGAAAGGCAAGTACAGTTATTTTCCGATATAAACTTTAAATATGGTTGTGGCATGATTATAAATCCGAATCTGAGGCTATGTATATTCTTATCTGTCAGATCTGTTTTTTTGTGACTATTTTGTACCTCTTTCTTCTTTCTGTTCTATAGCCAGGCTACTACGAGTCTGCGCCGAATCTCATAAGAGATTAACGCACGAACGCTAAATTTTGGGACAAATAATGAATAATGCATAATTGGACATGAAACTGTTGCCTATGAGACTATTGCCTATGACTATAATTCACGCCTATGAGACTATTGCCTATGACTATGATTCATGACTATGAGACTATTGCCTATGACATTGAATAAGAAACTATTGTAATTAGTCGCCCATGACTATTGTGGTTAGTTGCCTATAACTATTGTAGTTAGTTTCTTATGCTTATTCCCTTAATGATGTTAGATCTCATATTTAGTATGCAACTTTGCTAGTTTATTCCCATTCACTATTATGTACATCGAGCCTAGAGGGGCCATTATCATTGTATTTGGTTCATTATTGCATGCCTATTATTTCTAGTGTTTATCCCCTATTCCTTTTGCTAGGGCCATTCCTTGAGTATTTAGAGAACTTGTGGAAACATGTTATACGGGGATTGGGCGTAGCTTAATTAAGTTAATTTGGCATAGCAAATATGTTGGCATAATCTGAATTGGCTATAATAGAGAATGATTTACATGTGTATTGGTCCGTGACATAAATGGTAAACTAGAATATTAAATCTAGTTTTGACATGAACTATAAATGGGAATATTAAGGCTAAAATTTGGGCATATATTGTATAATGAATTATGACCTTGATTTGGGCATGTAAGTTTAGGCTAAATTTATAATTAGGCAAGATATGTCAATGAAACTTTAAGGAATGATTAATTGCCTAATCCGCTAGTTCTGTTATATTGCCTAAACTGCTAATTAGATTGAATTTCCTAATCTGCTAATTATGTTAAAATTGCCTTATTCGCTAGACCTGCTAAATCACCTAATCTGCAAGATCTGTTATCTGTTTAGTCTGTTGAATGGCGTAATATGTTGGAACTGAAATGCTGAAATTTGAAGTATGTAAATCTGTAGGCTCGATTTAAAATCGAGCAAAACTTGTTAATAGAACCTCGAATAATCTGCTGTAACTTGTACAGAAGTTAATTTGTTAAATTAGCATGATTAGTCTGATATTAGCATAGTCTGTGAATGAATGCATTGGCTAAATATGAAACATGGCTAAATCGAGGTTAGAATGAGTTTGCGGCGTAATCCTTCCCGGAACCGCCCGGCACATCTAGTGGCCGCAAACAATAGGTTCTAATGTGAGAAGTTAGTCATAACGTGCTTGAAACCCGAGGTTAGACTCAGTTTGCGGCAGAAACCTGCCCGGAACCAACCGGCCTAACCATTGGCCGCAAACTGTCAGTATAATGTGAGAGGTCTACGCGTTAATTTTTAATTGATACAAATCTGAGATAAATATGATGTCTAAAACGTGTTGGGTAGGTAGGGTTAAACCAATTGGACTAATGAATTTAACAAACCCGTTTCGCAAATCTGTAGGCCCAATTACAAAGTTAGACAAATCTGTTAAATCCGTATATCTGATCCGTTAGTCTGAAACTTGTCTGATCTGTGAACTAGTTGATCTGAACTCTGTATGTCTGAACTTGTAAACAAGTTAATCTGAAATCTGTTAGTCTGGGGACACAAGGTTAGGAGCGAAATTACTTGTGTCATCTGTTGTTTGGGACCTATATTAGTCAGTAACCCTTTCTGGTATCAAACTTTGACCCAACAGTAGGTAGGGTCCGGGCACGCTTACTGAACTAATTATAAGCGGTTCATTCTGATAATGGCGAGGGGTGTTGATGGTGCGTTCCAACCGGGTCATGTGCGTGCATGGATCTCGGTCTTCCTCTGAGGATGTAAGACGCCGTGACATCTGTAAATAGGTCTGTGCCAATTGGTTGTCACTTTAGGGAGTGATACACCCTACTGTGGGGCTGACACATGGTATTTATGTATTAGGGAGCCGATCACTTGGGGTAGGGTTTTAGGGTACACTTAGTTCTGTCTGTTTCTGTTGGTACCGTCTGTTTCTGTTGGGTGGTAACACCTGTCTGTTTCTGCGTGGTACCGTCTGCTCGGGTGGTAAAGGCCCATTTACTAGTGTACAACTAATTCTATATTCTGTTTCCGTAGGGATTAATCTGTTTCTGTACTTTCTGTTCAGGTGGTAAAGGCCCATTATTAGCATTCTGTTTCTGTCTGTTTCTGTTGGGGTGGTAAAGGCCCATTACTAGCATTCTCTTCTGTGGAAATTATTCTGTTCCCGTTTCTGTTTCAGTTTAGACATTAGGGTGACACCTAATCCTGTTATACTAGTATTAGTGCAGAGAAATGAAAAGTAATATTATTATGTTTCTTCTGTTTAACCTAAGTACATCTGCTGCTCCTGTTACTGTTATCTCTTATCCAGCTTATTTTCATGTCATAATTATTATTATATGTTCATATGCTGAAAGTCACTGGACTTGCCAGACTCTATGTCTGACCTTGCTTGTTTTCGCCCCTTTTTCTTCCATTCCCCCAGGTTTTCCAAGGAGGGAATACTTTAGCTTGATCCGGATTTCTTCTGCTTGAAGTACTTAGAGTGCTTAAAGTATGGCTTGACTCCTTATGGCAGCTTCTGTGGGGATTATGATTTTACAGTTTTGTACTCTGATGATTTTCTGAACAAGACTGATATTTATGTACTTGAGTTTTTGGTAAAGATGTAACCAAACTGATTTCTGTTTTCTGTTGTAATAAAGTTATAATTTCTCTAGTATTGTTTATCTGTCTTGTAAATTTCTGTTCTGTCTACTAAAACGTTCCACCAAAGTTAAGGCATTCCCTTTGTGAGTGACCTTAATGGAGGTGGGGTGTTACAAAAACAGAAACTGCAGCACATACTTTTCATAACACAAAGCATAACACAATTTATACAAAGCATAACACAATTTATACACAAAGTGTAACAAAAATTTTCATAATACAAGGCATAACACAATTTATACAAAGCATATATAACTTTAGTTAATGAAAGTCTTACAATAAATGGAAACTATCAAAAAAAATCATCAAAGTACAAAGTCTGATAAAATTGAGCGGGTTATTGAAACTAACAAACTTAAAGAAAAAACAGAGAATGATAAAATTGCAGGAGGGGAGGATTGAGCGTGCTGATCATGCTGATGAAGTCCACGTTGCTGTAAATCAAAGTGGTGATGAGCATAAAATTTATTTGTTTTAAAACAGTGATGAGCATAAGCTAACTATTGATGTGTGCATGAATCGTGTGCATATTCAAGAAAACTAGTGTAACAAGACGTAGGCAAATAGGTCAGGGGCAGTCAAAATAGTGGGTACAAATACATGATCAAGGAAAACATGATTATAGGCCACAACATGAAACAATCCCATGTATAACATGAATTAGTAGCAAAACATATATCAAAGAATAAACTCAGTATACACAAATTTTCTCTGGCACAACCAATCACATAAATTGACCCTTACTATAAAATGGCTACTTTCTTTTCATTAGCTCGGATGGACCAATTAAAGATAAAGGACTGGATAATATAATGGAATAATTCAATTGTTCCTTACTATATACTTTGTGAGTTGCATGGGGAGAACAGGGATAATCTATTTTTTCAATGTTGCTATTCATCTCAAGTATGAAATTTTAACAAGAGATCAATCAATTGTAGAACTCTGAAAATAATGTTTGGAGTATTTTCATATTAAAAAATATTGAACACAAAGCCACACAATATGTATTTGAACACTCCAATGTCAAATTGCTACGTCGACGCAGTTTAGGCCAATAAGGTCAGTTTTACTGAACCCAACCCCATTTCACCATTGGACCTGAACCGACTTGAGGTAGCAGCCCGCACTTGCTTGTAGGTATCGTGGCTTTGTGTTCGTATGTGCATATCGTGTCGCACATATGCATGTTGAAAGAGGAGCTTTGTGTTCCTGAATCTAACATTGAATACAAATACAAACGACTCACAAGCTTTGGAAATAAAGCAAAAAAAAGTGTTAGGCAATACTTTGAAAAACCATACCAACAATTTATAGAAAACATTGCAGGCAATGCCCATTCAATTCTTATGTAAAATACTACGAAGAGTTAAGTGTAAAAATATATATACTTGCTCTAACGTCTAAAGATATCGAATTAGGCTCTTCAGATGACACACAAACCCACCCACTCCGACTTCATCAAAGGTCTCTGGAAATTGATGATTTATTTTTTGGTTTTCTCATCTGGTAGCAATATACTGTCAAAAACCAATTTTTCATGTGAAGATGGTACATCTTTCTCATGGCATTTGGACGATGTAGAATCTCGACATACAGTACCTGTTGCAATAAAGTTGTCTATATCAAAGTGGAGAATTCAAAAGGACAATATTAATAATATATTATTTAACTAAAATAACTAGACTGGAGTGAAACCATTAGACTTTAAGCACTCGCTTATTCTATAGTTCCTTCACTTTAGAATTATTAACAATAAGTTCAAAGAAAATGCAACCCTAAACCATGATGCATAACAAAAAATACATGCAAACAAGTTCTATGTAAACAGATGCAATAAAACACTTTTTAATTTGGATTTTAACAAGAGCCGACACTGCAACATCCATCCATAAATGCTTAAGCTAACTATATATTATGCATTAGATTGAAATTTAAGGGAAGTTTAATTTCTTACTGCTAATAAATACGTGTTGTTATTATGTCTAGACCAGAGTTGAGAATTTCACATCTTTGAGTGATCACCACATTAGTCGTATCATGGATTTGATAAGCAACGACTTTAGAAGCATCGAGTTGTGTGTTGCATCATAAATCAGCAGTTAATGGTGCACGAATTCCTTGTTCAGACAAACTTCTCACCATGTTAATCAGAAGCTCTATTTGCCCAGACAAGTTTCCCACTGTACCCTTACATATTTCCCACCATACCCTCCAAGCTTCTCACTCTCATTTTTAACTCATCATTATCTTCATGAAAATGTTTGAATCATTTTTGTGCAATAACATAAGCCTTAACATGCATCTTTGGTATGATGGTCCCAACAGCGCTGGTCCTACCCCTTATACCATACCCAACACTTATGGTAAGACATCTTCGTCCACTGTCATTTTTTCTTCATCACTACTTTCAATGATCTTTTACTTCATTTTCACAATTTAATCATGAGATATGATAATACTTGTATGTAAAACGATGGAAGGAGTTACTTAGAGGAACATTTCAAATACATAATGCACATTTAAACTATAAACCTTTTTGATGTAGGAAACATTACTAATTCAGGTGTTATTTCAATCAATACATAACGCACATTTAAACTTATGTGAAGGAAAATACATAAGTTTTTCATACTTATAAGTTTAGAGTTGAAAATATTGGGCGCAAAATAAATTGATTAATTAATTAATAAATTAAACACAGCTAATACAAAGTGTAGGTTTGCCATTTTATATGTGAATTACCAGATTCTTATTGGAACTAACATAAAAAATAAGTGGGGGTAGTTGTATTATTTATTGACACTCTATATATTTTATAAAAACTGATATCCCAATGTTAAAAAACTGATACTAACATATATGTGTTAACCTCAAAACTGATACAAACATATATATACTAACATATACCTAGATGTTACAAAACCGATACCCATATTTTACAAAACTGATACTAGCATGCCGAGATGTTACAAAACTGATACCCAAATGTTACAACCTCAAGTTTTCTTACTATTTAAGTGACTTGTAACTTGTATGCTAACAAATATATTGTATGTGTGTAAGTAGCTATCAACAATATACATTCCATTCCTATTGTACATGAGAGTAAAAATCATATGATATATGTACATGTAGTCACAACAATATACATTCACATTCATGTGGCTATATGACATAAAATGCACACCTCTTGTAGGTCTAAATCAAAAAAAATTCATGCAAATTGTATATGCCTGGAACAGAATCAAAAAAAGAAGAAATCAACCCAACATATAAATAACCATTTCAACTTTTAGAAATAAACATTTGTAGCAGTTCCTATCCAAAATAACCATAATAAGCTCCAGTTACTTAAGCAGCAACAATTTACAATCAAAACACAAAAGTACACGGAAGCGACATCTGATATGCTACCATCTTTTTGTGTGTGTGTCTTCTCCCATACTTGACGACGGTTGATATTTGCGTATGGACTTGCAAAGATCTACCATATATTCCATTTGATGTATATTTTCTCCTATAATTGTGATTTTTTACTATTTTTGAAAGAAAATGAATATAAATTACCGTTTCGTGCTCTATTCTAGCGTGACTTTTATGTCCTGCATGGTGAACATAACTGAGACTAGATCTATTTTTTTGCCTGCCTCCCTTCTTCCGCTCGCTTCAGGCGTTGTTTCATTCTTTATAAACTCGTTCCAATTGTATTGAGCAATTACAGGTGGACAATTTTTCAACCGTTCTTCGTCATTGTCAAAAGTGTCATAAAACGTACCCTCAAGTTTTTCTTGTGTCTTCTAAAAGCCTCGGCCATTCTTTTTAAAAAGATTTCTTTCAAGCACATACATGTTCTGCAAAAATTAAGAGTCAGACTGTAAAAATAGACTGTTGAATTTAAATTTTATTCATGTATCCTAATATGTGTTCAACTATAAAATTTGCAGTATTAGAGCCAAGCCTTTATTGTAATATTAGGGGGAAAAGGCTTGCATGTTGTAAATAAATCGAGTGACAAAATTCAAGATCAGTGCTAATCAATTCAGTTTTGAATATGGTTGAGAGAATAAACTGATTTAATTATTCAGTCACCTTTGCTTGAGGGAAACTAATGGTGCATCATATTCTATTAGTTATCGACTTGTCATCTATACCTGAAATTATTTAGGTTATCAATGAGGATAACATCAGAAAATATGATAAATGCACCAAGTTTGTGCACAAGTACATGCATGTATGCACAAACAAAATGCATATAAAAACACATATTAAATCTTTATACGAATGCAAAATTTTCTGTTCTCAGTGTAACTATTAATTAGGACTACTAAAGATCAAACTTTGCAACTCACATGATCTTGCAGGCTCTAGTTTATGGCAAACTATTGGATTAAAAATCAGTAAATTAGTAAGTTATCAATGCTCAAGTGAAAACTTACCACCAACCGGTTCCAAACGTTGCCCTTATATGCTTTGGGTACTTTATTACAACTTGTGTAAGATATCGGCACATGAGCTCTTACTAGTTTACCAAGCATAGTAGCGATTTTTGGAGTGTTTTCAGAGGCTGGACTACCAAGTAGGTTTTGGTCAACTTTCTTCTCTTTTGAACATGATGCATGTGATGATGAGGCGTTTTGTGCCATAGTTTCCTACAAAGTATAATATTACCAACAATTTTGTGATATCAGAATATTAGTAACTCCGGAAATAAATAACATCCTTATCTCTTTCTTTTCTTCCCAGGCACTTCTCTAGAATACAAGATTGATAAAACAAGCATTTGGAAAGAAACAGTAAACAAGAATTTGACACAACTAGACTGCAGGTCGTTGCTTTCGCAAATAACTACTAATCTTATATTCTGGTGTATATAATTGCATACTACTATATTTCGTCCCATTAGTTACTTCTACTTCATTTTATTACATACTACTAAAGTGGGTCAATTGTAGAATGCAATTAGATATTACTTATTATTTTTTCTGTTACTCAACAATTTATAAGTGTTACTCAAGTTACTATAGTTAAAATAAATTTCAAAGCAGAATGGAGTGTGATCAGAAAGTGTGAGTCATGACATTACAAATACATGTGGTTCCCTTGTAAAAAAAAGCATTCAACAACTCATAAGTTGACATATCATTTTGGTAAGATCTTCTAATTTTTCATTGTCTTCAAAAGATGATTGATAGATGGTAGGAAACTCAATGTCATCCACATTTGTAGTCAACCGTTTTGGTGTATACAAAACAACAGACCATGCATTATTTTTTGAATCTTTTAAGTAGAACACTTGACTCACTTCTGATGCAAGAATAAATGGCTCATCATTCACGTTGTCTTTGTTCTTTAATTTTCCTAAATTAACCTTGATCAAGTTTGAAGCGTGATCTATTTTGCAATCATTAATCTTATCCTTGACCTTTACCCAGTCACAATAAAAAACAGTTTGTTTGAAGTCAATGTAATCCAACTCAAGTATTTGCTGAATGACTCTGTAATACGATGTTTATGCTTCCTCATAATTTTTGTCCTTACCACTCGCTCTAAATTTTGTAATTGCTCTCATGCATACACCGCTACCATGTGTTACCATACGGTCTTCATACATTTTCTTGGAAAATAAAAACCCATTCACTTAGTACGTCATATAACTAAGCGCCATAAACTTCGGTCTGTGTACTAGCTGCCAGAGAGTTGGGTCAACATCGCTGCACTTCAACGACTACGTAAAACATAATAAGTAAAATAAATCATGGTCATGAAGGTGTATACTAAACCTATAAACACATGAAATACTTAAGATGATGTAATACCTCATTACGTAACCATAGAGTAAAACTTTGAACGACTTCGATAGTTGTACCTCTGCCTGGTGGTTGAAATCTAGTGCTTTTCGCATACGAGTTATACCTTCTATAGAAAAACAAATATCGAAATGAAAATGTAGAAATGGAAATTAGAAACTTACTTCATGAGCTTACTTCTTCCATGGATCCAATCCATCATACTTATTAAGGACCCATCTACGCACTTACTCAAATTGCACTTGGGTTAACATTATACCTTTACCATTATCCAAAGGTATCTCACCAGCGAACTCGCCATCCTCATCTAAAAATGCTTCGCGGGTACGTTTATGATTGTCATAACCTCCGTTTGGGATGTATTCCATGCAATAAAGGCTAGCTTCTTATACAAGATATCCTTCTGCAATACACCCTTCAATGTATCTTTTGTTGTGCACATATCCTTTATATGTTTTCATTAACCTATGAATGTGATCAATTATATGTTGTACATGATAGCTATTTATACCGAATAATACTGTACGTAAATGAAATTAGTTATTTACCATTCAAAAGGATACATCCATCTATATCTAACAGGGCTACGAGTCAATGCTTGATCGACTAAGTGAACTATAACATGGGTACTAATATAAAAAATGCAGATGGAAAACATTTTTCAAAAACACACATTACTTCCTAGCCTTTGCTTTTGTAAGGTGTTTCCTATTGATCACCTTTGAGCACAAAATGTTAAAGAATAGACTAATACGTTGAATAACATTTTGTAGATCCTTATGTTGTGTATAAGCATGTTGAACCAATACCGGAAGCAAATGTTGCATTATGACATGGTAACCATGTGACTTCGTATTTCTTAGTTCGGGAGGATTGATGCTCACATTGTTCGGAAGTTAGCGGAGAATTTGTTAGGTATTTCCAAAATTTTCAATATGGTGCATAACCGTATCTTTTCTTCTTTGCTTAAAGCGAAACTTGCCTTTGGTATGACTATTTTATTTGTTTCAGGATCTTCCAGCACCCACAGCTTTTTTTTATATAGCCATGGTTTTCGAATCCTTACATGTATTGATGCCATCTTTTGACTTATCTTTATGGTTCATAATGGTGCTGATGAGATGCTCTATGAATTTTTTTTCCGTGTGCATAACATCAATATTATTTCGAATCATATTTGCTTTCCGATATGTTAAATAAAAAAAGATAAACCTCCTATACCCTGCAGAAACATTGTCAACTTCTTCAGTGGCTGACTTTTTTCGTTTTCTTTGCGTTTACCAACTTTTATTTTGGTATTCGATACTTTCTTTTCAACTTCAAAACCAGTTAATGTCCTTTTAGGATGAGGAAGTTCTTGTTCATTGTTGAAATTTGTCTTGTCGTATCGAAACCTATGTTCGTTAGGAAGATATATTCGATGTCCTATAAAACACATCTTCTTGCTTTCAGGAAGATTATAAGAACAAGTGTTTTCCCCACAAATGGGACATCCGAAGTAACCGTGAGTTGTACATCCTGATAAAGTCCCAAAAGCAGGGTGATCATGGATTTCCCACTGCAACCTAGCTTTGTAAACTCGGATTTATTTAATGAATCATATACAATGATTCCATCCCATAACTGCTTTAACTCGTCTGTCAACGGTTGTAAATAAACATCAATATCCTTCCCTAGTTGTTTTGGCCTAGAAATCAACAGTGTTAACATTGAAAAATCTTGTTTCATGCACATAGGCGGAGGATGATTATATGGTACTACAATTACTAGCCATAAACTATAAGGGTTAGATAGAGAAGCATTTGGATAGAAACCATCTGTTGTTATTCCAAGTGTGAAATTTCGTGGCTAGGCAACGAATGTTTTGTCAAAAGAATCCACGGCTTTCATTGAGAAGTGTCACATGATGTATTACGTTTAGATCATACTTAGCACGACCATGCCAGGTCATTGCATCTGATGTCCATGGTATAATATACAGTTTCTTCCATCTATAAATTAAAGGAAAATGTCTTAATTTCTTTCGAGGTACTTTGGTGCCTTTTCTCTCTTCGTTGAATGATGTCATATATCTTGGCTCATTGCAATTTGTACCAGAAACTCTACTTGCATCATCTTTCTAGTACAACATGAAATCATTGATGCATGCATTATAAGTTTTGTAATTCATCCCAACTTGCTTAATGAACTTCTCCACAACAGAGTATTTTGTCGACAGCGTGTTACCTTCGGGGAGTAACTCCTTTATTAGTTCGAGAAGTGCAGTCATACCATTATCTGAAAAGCCATGTTGGGTCTTCAAGCTATTCGGTTTCACAATGGAATACAACATCGTTATCCCATTCGAACATGAAGGATACAGTGGCTCTTTTGCGCTATCAAAAAGTGGTTAATAATATTTACTTTCATTGGTCTGCTAATTGCCATCATTCGTAGACTGCTCTCCAATATTAGCGTGATCAAACAACAAATTTCCAGGTTGAAAATCTTGAAATTTATCCGCATCATTGACTATATCTTCCATCCAAATATGTTTAGCCTCGTCAGTACTTGTGGCATTACTAATTGATTATTGTTTTTCCATCTCCACCCTTTTTTCCCCATGAAATTACCACACGTTATATGATTGGATAAAACCCCATCTAAGCAAATGAAAATGGATGTCATCTAATTTGGACGTCTTCATATTTTGGCAACGAGTGCAAGGGCATAAGTATACTCCTTTCTTACTACCGTTTTCTTCAACAAAACAAATAAACTTCTTCACCCCATCTATATAGTATGTAGATCTTTGGTCAGATTCATTAATCCACTTTTTGTCTATACTGAATGACATGTTGTCCTCCTATTCAAAAGTTGCTATAATTTATAGAATGCTGAATCAATTCAAAATTTGCTACTACCTATATAATAAAATTAATATCTATATAATCGCATCAAACAAATGGGCCTACCCCCTTTCACACATGCCTGTATCTTTCTTCAACTGTATGTTTTCATTGGCAAGTTAGTTTTTGTTTCTCCGTCTACCACTGGATCTCAAATGGGCCCACCCCTTTAGACATGACTAGATCACAAACGGCATGTTGCCCTCCTATTCAAAAATTGCTATAATTTATAAAATGCTGATACAATTCAAAATTTGGTACTATTAATATAAAAAAATTAATATCTATATAATCGCATTAAACAAGTGGTCCCACCCCCTTCACACATGCCCTTATCTTCCTTTAACTATATGTTTTCATTGGTAAGTTAGTTTTTGTATCTCCATTTACCACTTGATCACAAATGGGCCCACCCCCTTCATACATGCCCGTATCTTTCTCCGTTAGAACATCAAAGGAATTTCAAGCCTTAGAGAGTTCATTTCCTCCAGGCATTTATAGTTTATAAACTGTCACTGGTATTATTTCAGTACATGAGTTATTTATTGAAATCAATAAGTAAAATTATTTTCAATACATTTATTTAGGTTCGGTACATGAAAAGTAAATAAAACTAGCTAATTCTTATGTATGATTCAGCGCATGGATTAATTAGTTAACCTAAAACTAGTTTTATTTACTAGAATGAGTATGACAATTTAACAAAAAAAAGAAGTTCATATTATACATCTCTAGTATGACCAATACAAGGAAATAGATCAAATAACATGTACAGTATTGGTGAAATATGACCAACCGTGAAAACCTTGCTTTGTTCAATGTTCAACCTTGCTTTATAACCGCCCTTGGGTAAAAACCAGTAAATAGATCCAGGTCTAAAGCATGTTGAGAAAGTTGAAACAATAGCAAAAATAGTAACGATTAATCGTAATCGAATCAAATCAAAATTTTACCAGAAATCAAGGCGCACGATTTGCAGACGATGGTGAAAAAGCTGATTTGAGCAGACAACTTTTGGATTTGTAAACTATTTTAGAAGCGATTTGAGAAATAGAAATAAGCCATGGGATACTAAATTCTCTGGGGGAAATAAAAGAAAGGGAAGGAGAGAGCGTGAGGGAATTAAAACCAAGGAGGGAAAGGTATGTGTTTTCGGGCAAAAGTTTTACGCCAAAACAGACACGATTTTGAAACAGTCTGTACTCGTATTAAATTTAAATTAGGTTCAAAGCCGTATCTAAATATTCAGATATGGCTACTAGCCAAATCAAATTTGATACGACTATAAGCTATATCAAATTTGGCGGATGGTGGAGTGGCAAATTTGTTGTTTTGGTGTAGTGCTAGCGAAAAGGTAAAGACTCTCGTAACCTTCGGCACCCTATGTCTACACTTCCTTCTACTACAATTGTGCACTACGCCATAGATGGCCTACGGAACCCCAGAGAAATGACGCAGTAGGTGCCAAAAAGTGTTGCTGTAGGCAAAAAATGATCTGTGGCAACACTTTTTTAGGGTTGCCTTTTGCCGTGTTGCCTTAGAGTCAAGGGCAACACACTTGCGACCCTAAGGCAACATCAGCACAGGTGTTGCCGCATGTACTAAGTTTACAAAAATGTGGGACCCACTAAAATCTGTAAACCGGGTTTACGGAATTGCCACTAAAATCTGTAGCCCGGGTTCACGGAATCCAGTTGTGGGGCCCATATGCATAAATCTATGGCAACAATTTTACCACCCAATGGCAACACTATATCATAACTATGGAACCATTTAACATCACATGCTGCAACATTATATCATATATATGGCAACATTACATAACATAACATCAAACTGAAATTAACAAAGAACTTTTTATTTCAAATTAACCAGCAAACACAAGTAGTACTTAGTCAACTACAAAATAACAAAACATAGCCACCAAATTCAATTTTATAGACATTTCAAAAACAAACACAGCAAGTCCTAAATTCATGTTTATATAAAACTAAAATAGTATCAAAATATTGCACAAGCCTTCAATGCGTTCAATGCCTCTACTGCATTGCGTACCTCTAGTGCCTTCAGTAACAAGTTCTTGAAAATCCTCATCACTGCCTCCTTCACCTGCATACATCAGTTGCATTTCAACACAAAATAAGAGGTATGCATGCCTCAATTGCATTTCAGCACAAACTATGGTCATAGTATAACTTAGTCCCCTTTCAGCACACACTGAGTTTCATAACTGAATTCCATTTGCATTTCAGTATAACATAGTATACTGATCTAAACAATGTGTATAAAAGTGTACCGATCTAAACAATGTGTGAGTTACATAACTGATCTAAACAATGTGTATACAAGTGTATACTGATCTAAACATAACTGAGTTTCATTTGCATTTGCGTTTCATTTACATAACTGAGTTACATAATAGAGGCACAATGTGGATACAAGTGTATTGATCTAAACATAACTGAGTTACATAACTGATCTAAACAATGTATATACAAGTGTGGTAGTGTGGCAAAAATTACGTAATTAGTAATTTAGGTTTAATGGGTAATGTGGCAAAAATTATCACTAATCTGCAATGTGGCAAAAATTATCACTAATCTACAATGTGACAAAACTTAAAATTATACCTGAAAAACTGCCCATGTATGCTATTTCATGTTACTTCACTGCTCTACATTGCCATAACAACACATAAAAGAACTCCAAACATGATCCACGACATAGCTAAAGCTTTTGCAAAGAATTTTTCTTCTGTCTCGTGTTTTCCACATTCAATGCGCATTAGGACCAACTCTTCCATCATTTATGCCAAAAATTCATCGGGTTTTGCCTCTTTTGCTTCAGTAGCTTTTCTTCAATTGTATTATTTTTCACGAGCAATTGAAATATAGTCTTTTCTTTTTCCATCAATTTAACAGTAGTATCATCCAATTCAGAATTGTTGTTGATTTCATACACTTTGTCATGCCATATAAAATACCCGCAATCGCAATCCTACACATATATTAAATTCTCGAGTAAAACATCAATGAAAGATATGATAATCGACATGGAGCAACCAAAAAAAACCTAAAATACTTACCGGCAACATGGAGCAACCAAAAAACTTCTTCCCCGCATTCGACCCTACCTTCACAGGCCTCATCTTCGCTGGAATTTTGTGGTGGCAGTTCCTTCTCACAGCCGCTGTTGACAAATTTGAAATAGAAATTGATTGAGCGGTCATTCAACTCGATTTGAAGGAAGAATTGAAGTGATATCACAAACTGCAAATCACTCAGTAGGCTTTCAGGCATGTATTTCATGTATACTCAGTATTTGTGTGCTTAATCAAAACAAAATATGCGCATATTTATTAGCCAGTCTTACACATACACACACACTTAAGAAATCATGTGTGTATTTATTAGATGGTCTTATTGAAACAGATCCTGATAATTCTTAAGAAATGATAACTATCATGTATATGTAAGCATCCTTATGAAACCATTTTCATAAACCAGTGTATCATCTCTCAATCGTCACAGGCAACAGCAACCTGGGAAACCCGAGCAGTTGTTTAGAACATGCAGCTCATATAAGATCGTTGGTGTAATTGTTCACAACCACACTTCACTAGGAACTAAAGTTCTGTTTTATTAAATTGATTAACAACCAAATAGCGGCTCAAAGAACATTTCAGTGAATCAACATACAACGAAATCACATAAATACACCACCATCTACAATTTATAGATCTTAGTTTCAACTTTTTGTTTCATTATCATGCCCAATATTGCTGCTCATATCTACCTTAGTTTTTAAGTTTCAAAACTCCTTCAACTAAACTAAGCTAAAAACCCAGAATCAAACTTGTATTATACATTTAGAAGCACTATTCTACCCAAAACAACTAGCCTCAGTTTCAGGCTTGTTTGTGGATGAAGATTCTGGATTATAGTCCGAGATAGTGCATTCTGAAGCTCAGTTTTTTCCAGTATATCTCGAAGTATTTAGATTGAACACAAGCTCAGTTTTTAGGTAACGCACTGTTCGAAAATGAATTGTGTGAAACAAACTGGATTGTGTGAAACAAAAAATTAGGAATTTTACCTCAATAAATGCAAAGCGTCAGGGAGGCAACTAGCAAAATAACCAAATTGTCGCACAAACGGAGTTGGAGGAAGGGCACAACAACCGATTGGAACTGCGGCGGACAAAAAAGGGGAAATTGCTGAGGTAGAGGACGGCAGTAAGAAGTGGTAAGAGAAACGAAACAACGATGATGAGCAGGGACGCTGATTGTTTCGAAGCCGACCAATTTGATTGTAAATGGAAATTAGAAGGAAGAACTGATGGTCATTCGATTTGGAATTAGGGATCGGTGATTTTGGGAATTTGGGAATTTGGGGTAGAAACGAAATGAAAAGAGAGGCGGGAGAAAGAAAATAAAAGCGGGAATAGAAATAAGTGAGGTGCGGATTGATGATGTGGACGGACGACTGAGATTTTATTTAAACTAATGGTATGGATCGCTGAGGTGTATTTATTTTTTTAAATATTTTTATTTAGAATATATCTATAGCCACTGCAACACAATTTGATATCTATCCTAACACTTTGAAGCATGTGTTGCAATAGACAAAAAACAGCATAAAAATGGCAGCATTGTAGCTAGCAACACCATGGATTTTCGTCGCGATGGTTACTTCTCAACTACTGGTGTTGATGGCATAGGTAGTGGTGGCTGAATATTCATTTTCTTGATCGTGGTCCTATCAATAATAACAGACAACTTCATGACAAATGCTTCCCTTGTCATATTCACCTTATAATGGATAAACACGTAAATGAACAATAGTAATATGAAAAGTGAGTCCATGAGGTACCAATGGTTTGATTACCCCTATGAAGCCCCAAGTAAATGGCTCGATTGATGGCTACGTGGCCAATAATGTAATAGGCAACCTTCCATAATGAGGTATAAACGTAGTCAAGCCATTTTGTCTTTAAAATGATATTGTGCTAAATACTGCACACAACAAGATGGGAACTTGGTCATAAATTATCATTGCTTCATACACCGATATCTCCAATAAGATTCACTATAGAACCACTAGATCTATCTTCTTCAAAATATCAAAATTAGTGCGAGCTATGGATATTTCCCAATTATCATCATCAATCATCTTAGTCCAAACTTGTTGACCTCTAACTGAATGTAGCTACTGCAGCGGTCATAACTTTGTACCACCTAAGCACCGAATAGAGGAATGACAACTCTAATGGCATTCTCGCTTAAAAGTATAGTAGTGGAGGACTGGTGCAAACTGGTATAAGTCCTACCACAACGAAAAGCAATTCTAATCCAAAGGTGGGAATTTTCCAAATAGTGCCATAGTGAAACTCAAAATTTTCTGTTTTAATATAGATGATGATTTTTTTTCCCATTACGGTCAATCCTGGCAGCTTCCAGTAGAAAGAAACTAGGATGACGAGCA
Source organism: Allium sativum (assembly GCA_030737875.1). Lineage (NCBI taxonomy): Eukaryota > Viridiplantae > Streptophyta > Magnoliopsida > Asparagales > Amaryllidaceae > Allium > Allium sativum. Next base: position 315,812,021 of record CM060913.1, read on the forward strand.
GAAGTGCAGCTGCAAAGGGTAATGTCATGACCTTAGAGGTTGTTGAACCAAGGAGAATGCATAGATCTGAAATGGAAGTAGGACATGAGCTAATGCATCAAAATTTTAGCATCAGTTGGTTAGTTTTTGTTTCTATCTACTTGGATAATCAAAATATGTTACGATTAATTAAAATATGTGGTTAGGATTGGAGCATTATTCAAAACTAGTATTATTTTATATTAACCGTTCTAGATTATTTTATATAACTAATTATAAAATAACTGTTTATATTCAATTTAACTATCATACATTTTCATGAATAAATTAGCAGCGGAAAACAAAAATCAAAACCCAAAATTACAGGACCCAAGCAAAATTAATTAATCGATACATGTGTTCCAATTCGATTTTGCAAAACATGACGATGACGAATGCTCGAATGCAGCGAATCTTGAAAGCTATCCAAATTGGATAACGCCTCTAAGGTATCCACACGAACGCCTCTTCGTTTGTCTCATGAATGCATGGAGGAAGACGAGGTACTAGCTACGACGACCTTTTCTTTCGTTTGATTTGGGCACTTTACTTGCCATCAAAAGTGAGAAAGTTATCTCCTTTTTCAAAGCAAGCGTCACCAGATTAACGAAAAAAAATACACGGACTACCTATTCTCTTGTGATTTAAAATATCAAACAGTAGATATTTTTAATCATTCAAACAAATTAGTTCTCCCATTTAACTTTCTTAGCGTGTGACTCTTTAGGTATTATAATGTTGGTAATAATTTTAGATCACATATGAAATTATAAACAATGAGCGACATCTAGTAATACATCGTTGTTACCCAAATTATAATAAAATCAATGGTTCGATACAACCTTGTGTGTGACCAATGTTTCAATGTAATTTAATCTTTTTAACCACTGTATCCAAGATTAAACTCAAGGCGTGGAACACATCATCCTCTTTATAATTTAACCCTTTTATCTTGATTTATGAACAGATTATGTATAAAACAAATCTGTATTTGAGCACAATAATGCATTTCATAATCTTACCTTAATCAAGAGGTCTATGGATATCACTACTTATATTTTTGGGTTAAATTTCATTAAATCATTCATACTTTTCAGTCGATTCAAGATGTTCCCAATAATTACCTTTATTATTGACCCTGCTAAGAGCAACTTTTGATGATATCAAAGCAAAAAAATTCTCGCATAAAACTAAAATAATTTCAGGTCTGAGGACCATCACATCATTGACACTATAAGAATTACTTATGACTCTTTTAATTACATTCCATGAAGATTTCCCATGTTGGGTCTCCCCAATACACTGTTCTCTATCATGTATTTATCTATTGACATTAATATCTATTATATTAATGATCAATGAGATATGTTCATCAGTCAATCAATATGCTAGTCTCAATGTTTCATTGTTGTCCTATTTGCAATAAACTTGACCAGTGACTTTTAATAATCACAATACTTATCATATTATATAATCTCATGTTCAAGTCACTTACTTGAAACTATATAATTCTGTATTATTATTCTAAGGACTTCTATTAATAATGCTCAACTGTATGTTTTCATTGGCAAGTTAGTTTTTATTTCTCCGTCTACCTCTGGATCTCAAATAGGCCCACCCCCTTCACACATGACTAGATCACAAATGGCATGTTGCCTTCCTATTCAAAAATTGCTATAATTTATAAAATGCTGATACAATTCAAAATTTGGTACTATCTATATAATAAAATTAATATCTATATAATCGCATCAAACAAATTGTCCTTGAAATTTTGGGTTTTGAATTTTGTTTTCCACTGCTAATTTATTCCGGAAAATATATGATAGTTAAATTAAATACAAATAGTTATGAAATAATTAGTTATATAAAATAGTCCGGGATAATTTAATATAAAATAATACTAGTTTTAAATAATGCTTCAATCCTAACCGCATATTTTGATTAATCGTTATTGTTTTCGCTATTGTTTCAACTTGCTCCAATCCTAACCACATATTTTGATTAATCGTTACTATTTTTGCTATTGTTTCAACTTGCTCCAATCCTAACCACATATTTTGATTAATCGTTATTGTATTCGCTATTGTTTCAACTTTGTGCATTCCTAACCACATATTTCGATTAATCGTTACTGTTTTTGCTATTGTTTCAACTTGCTTAATATGCTCTAGGTCGGGATCTATTTACTGGTTTTACCCAAGGGCGGTTACAAAGCAAGGTTGAACGTTGAACAATGCATGGTTGAACGACATGATGTTATGTTTTAAATAAATAATTTATTATGTTGTATTTACTACGTAATATAAGTATTAACATAATAGAAGTCCTTAGAATAATATTACATAATTATATAGTTTCAAGTAAGTGACTTGAACATGAGATTATATAATATGACAAGTATTGTGATTCTTAAAAGTCACTAGTCAAGTTTGTTACAAATATAAACATTGAGACTAGTATATTGATTAACTGATGATCATATCTCATTGATCACTAATATAAGAAATACTAATGTCAATACATAAATACATGTTAGAGAACAGTGTATTGGGAAGACCCAACATGGGAAATTGATAATAAGTTGAAACTTGAAATACAAATATGAGGTTAGGATTGGGCCATTATTTAAAACTAGTATTATACAACATGGGAAATTGATAATAATACTTATATTACGCAGTAAATGCAACATAATAATTATTTATTTAAAACATAACATCATGATGTTATTTAATCACATCAAATGGATAGCCTCTAGGTCACAAACTCTAACAACCTCTCACTTGCACTAGACCCAATCATTCATGTATCGTATACCCAAGAAACTGGTGTGGTTATCGTTCTTTTGCTGCGTCAAAGCTTTAGTCAGTGGGTCTACAACATTATTATCTCTTGGTGCTTTGCAGATATGTATGTCTCCTCTGTCAACTATTTCACGGATAAGATGGTATCTCCTAAGTATATGTTTGGATCAATGATGAGAACTGGGTTCCTTGGCTTGTGCAATAGCCCCATTATTATCACAATATAAATCTATTAGGTCAACAATGTGTGGAACAATACTAAGTTCGGTAACAAACTTATTAATCCAAATAGCCTCCTTAGCAACTTCATAAGCAACAATGTATTAAGCCTCCATTATGGAATCAATGACTATTTCTTGCTTTGAACTTTTCTAGCTTACAACACCATCATTAAGGAAAAACACATAACATGACTGTGACTGATAGTCATCTTTATTAATCTGGAAACTAGCATATGTGGAACCTTTCACCATTAATTCCACTTTACCTCCATATAACAAGATTAAGCCTTTAGTCCTTTTAAGGTACTTAACGATATTCTTGACTGATTTCTAATGAATTTAACTTGGATCTAATTGGAATCTACTTGTCAAAATAAAGCATATGAGACATCCAGACGAGTACAAAACAATTCATACATGATTGGTCCAATTGATGAAGCATAAGGGACAATTCTCTTATGTTCCATATCTCTTTTGATTTATGACATTAAGTCTTAGAGAGTGTTATACCATGTAACATGGGTATGTATCCTCTCTTTTCCTCTTGCATGCCAAACTGTAATAACCCGGAAAATCTGGGCCAGTTTAAAAATTTTATTTCGGCAATTTTAGCGAATTTTGATTATTTAAAATGAATTATTTTAAATAATATCGACGAGAAATTTATTTTGAATATAATTCGAACGTATATATTCGTTTGAATCGACGATAGAATATAAATATTTATTTATATTTATAAAAGGAATTGAAAATGGCACGATAGTTCGATAATTCGATTTCAAACTTCAAATGAATGTACTGGGTGCAAAATAAACCAGATTTTAGTGAAACCAAAAATATTTGAATCTAATTGATAATATCTTTCCAACGAATCCGAAAAATCAAAATTTCATAACGGGAATCAAAAGATATGTCCAGTTGAAAATTCTGAATAGTCGCTATGAAATTCGGCCCTTAAAAATGGAAATTTTGCAAATGACCTCGGATTTCGACGAAACCACTTTTGTTGGATCCGTGATGTCAAATTATTGTTAGATTCCAAATTTCATAATTTTTCGAATCAATATGTGAGCGTGGCAAAGGAAAACGTGTTTGACCAGTTTCAATTGATTTTAATCGACTGGAAAATGGCCATTTTTCAAACAGTCTCAGAATTCGACGAAACTAGTTTTGTTAGGACCGTATCGTCAATACGAAGCTAGAAAATACTTTTCTGCAATTTTTCTAGTTAGTATATGACCCCAGTAAATTGAAATCCGCGTTCAAATTCAATATATAGAGTTATATGTTGATTTCTGATCGAAACGATCGAATCAGCTTGCGATACATATCCCATTGTGTTTGGAATGGGGGTAATTAGCTATAGACGACAGGCGGTGGGTTCGATTTCGAGGTCGAGATTAAAAGTTGCTTTTTGAAATTGAAAATAATTAAAATAAAAAAAAAATACAAACCCCCCTTTTCTTTCTTTCTCTTCCCCCGTTACTTTTCAGAAGTAAAAAAAAGGGGATTGGGATCGATCCCCGTGTTATCGTCGCCCCCCCCCCCCCACGCTCCGCCTCCTCCATCTCTTGCTCCTCCGCCTCTCGATCCTCCTCTCCTTTTCTACTCCACCGCGACGCAGCCGGCCACCACCACATCGACGCGCCCCTTTCCAACCACCCTCCTCCTCTCTCCTCTTCCACGAAGACCAAAACACCCCCAAACCCGTTCAAACAGCCACCGCCGCCCCTGTAGGTCCCACCTCCGCCAGTCACAACTTCCCCCGCCTCCACCATTTGCTGTGGCCCTTCCTCCATCAAGGAAATTCAATTTTTGCAAAGGAGGGGGTGAGCTTTTACTCACTTACTTTGATTTAATGTTAATGAGGTATTTAAATCATATATAACGTTGTATAAGATAAGAAAGTTTGAATTTTTATTTATAGAAAGGTTAAAAATATAATTTTTATAATATAGAAAAGTTAAGGATATAATTTTTATATAGGTATGATGATAAAAATTTGATCTTTATATATGTAGCAAAATAAAAATCTGATTTTTATATATTGAATAGCGAAGTAAAAATTCGATTTTTATGTATTGAATAGCGAAGTAAAAATTCGATTTTTATATATTGAATAGCGAAGTAAAAATTCGATTTTTATATATTGAATAGCGAAGTAAAAATTCGATTTTTATATATTGAATAGCGAAGTAAAAATTTGAATTTTATATATTGAATAGCGAAGTAAAAATTCGATTTTTATATATTGAATAGCGAAGTAAAAATTCGATGTTTATATATTGAATAGCGAAGTAAAAATTCGATTTTTATATATTGAATAGCGAAGTAAAAATTCGATTTTTATATATTGAATAGCGAAGTAAAAATGTGATTTTTACATATGTAGAGAATACGGGCAAAGAAAGTGACAAGAGGCAAGAACGACAAAGATTTCTACATAAGAAGAGTCGTGGGATTGGATTAGCAATTCTGTGAGAACTCCTCACCTCTCATTTATTTTTCTAGTTGAAATATATACTAGGATGCAGAAGGTGTTTAGTAGCACCCGACACCCGTCGTCCACAGACCATGGATGGCTTGTATGCTTGTTTGTATGATTTTGATGTGTAGTTGATTGTGTGATGTGAAATGAAATAAAATATTTATATAGTTAAAATATTTTATAGTTAAAAATAGAATTTTTAACGCGTATATGAAAGGAAATAAAAATAAACAAATCGGACGATTTGTTTATATACACACATTTGACTGATATTGATTGGGACGATAAATTTTACACATCGCCCAACTGCGCAAATAAAATCTGTGTTTGATTGTTTGAAACTCCACACGGGTATTGGGATGATATATGACATACACTAATCCCAATAATTAGTTGTACGTCGATCGATTGATTGACAGACTGTTATAAGCATTGAATATTTATAGTTGATGCTTATACAGTGTAGAATGCACTTTGGATGATGGTTGATTATTCATCGTTGTTATTGTATACATGTGTTGTAGAAAATCCATATAATTAACATTATATGGTAATTGATTGGGCCTCATTCCAGTTTTAAAATAGAAATATTTGAAATAGAAATATTTGAAAAGGTAATCTTCGAAATAGAAATATTTGAAATAGAAATATTTGAAAATAGAAATATATGAAGCCGTGTGGATTAGATTGACGCCATTTTGACGTGAACGATATTTATATCGATTTTATTCATTTTCTAATGAATATCGAAAATGATTTCAAAATCTGATATTTTGAAAAGAATTAGAATTCGAATTGAAATTGAACAGAAATGAATTCGAATTGAAATTGAATATAAATGAATTCGAATTGAAATCGATTTGAAATGAATTTAAAACGAATTTATATTGGAATATTCAATTTTAAATTGAAATTGAATATAAAGTTGAAACCGTTTTGAAAATGAATTTAAAACGATTTATAAAGCACGTTTTAAAAGGAAATCGACGAAGTATATATTATATATGTATATATATATATATATATATATAATATAATGGCCTGAATAGAACGCGCCGCGCCGCGGCAGTTCGCGAATTTCGACCATTGACTTCGAATGGATATTACGGGAGATCCGACCGTCGGATTCTCATAAACCAAGAATCGTTGGGTTCGTATCGAAAAGAGCTTTCTAACAAATATTAGAAATTTGAAATCTAACGGTTGGATTTGGAATTATGTCCAAATCAAATTTGGAAAAGGTCGCTATAAGTGCAGTTCGATGGCCGTTGATGGAAATCGAATGTACGGGCCTTGATAAAATTATTAAAAATAGTAATAATTTGTGTAAAACCATAAGAAATGATTTGTGAAGAATTGGGATGAAAAACTCCATATTTGAAAAGATAAAAATAGATTTTTATCGAAATGAACTAGTTTTGAACTAGAATAGTAGTTTATTTATTTTTAAAATAAATAAAGTGAGTTTGAAATGGTTTTGAAATATAACCAGAATTTCCAATAATTGAATTGGAATGGATTTGAATCGAAATTGTCTTTGGAATATTTCGATGTTGGATTTCGTGATTATACAGATGTTGTTATGGAAATTTGAAAGATATATATATATATATCGTAATTTCCAATACGATATTTGTTGGTCGTAGAATTTGATGTTGAATATAAGGCGATATATTTTCTATTCAGAGCCTTGTATTTAATATCAAATGTGATTTGGGTTTGTCGTGAATGGTGTTTTCATTAACCCTGTTCTTAAGCCCAGTTGAGAAAAGATTAAATCTTTTTATTTAGATTTAATGAAGTGTACCAATTAAATAATATTTAATTGAATTGATATTGATTTTTGGGTTTATCGTAAACAGTGTTTTAAATAACACTTGTTCTTTAACCCGATAATTGATGGAATGTGATTTTGGGTTTATCGTGAACCGTGTTTTAAATGACACCGATTCTTTAACCCAGTTGAAGATTAAAACTAAGTGGAGTTTTAATGAATCTTTAATTAGATCGAAATGACCGAGAATGGAGTATCACCAGTTTTACTCCAGGCGATAGTTAAATCTTTAATTAGATTTGAACGTGAAATGGTAATTGAATTTACCGATAACACCGTGGTGTTAGATATGAAGTATTACCAGTTTTACTTCATGGGATGAATAGGTGGGGATTGGAAATTAAAATAAATGATTACTTCGCTGTGGTTCGCTAATTCCGACTAGTTTTAATTGATATTCAAAGGAGATTAAAGAATAAATTTAAAGAATTTATCTTTGATAAAATTAATGGGAACCTTTCCCAAAATATAAGAATATTTTAATAAAAAGAATATTCTGAAGTGGAATGAGGCGTATGTTGTGTTTGTGTAACACTTTAATAATATATACGCGAGTTATTCAGAAAGACCGGGTTTATCCCATTCTGAATAACTGATCCGACGTGGTGTCGAAGATGAAGACGGTGGTTGAAGACCGGAGGTCTTCACGTCGTTTGGATAATTACTGATGATCTTGATTGGGCTGTACACCCAAGAAGATGGAAACAGTTGGTGATCGTCCAGACGTATTTGGAGATCGATGGATATGCGGGGTACTAGGTGCCTCCGGTTTCGTTCAGACCCAGAAAGGACTTGTAAACGGACTGTGTGTCTGACATTGGATTTTAGTCTGTGTGATTGATTTCTATTAAATATATATCTGTTTGGCGGCAGAGAATTTATTCTCTTGCTTAACGCCCTTCTCTGAGACGTACGAGCTCAGGGGTTATATACTGATGGATATCAAACGCATAGAGTGAATTGCCTGTGTGGCACGCCTAAGTGGCAATTGATCAAGGCTTCTGTTGAAAAGCAAAGTCTTGTGGTGATGATCAAGGCACAGCCTATGTGGCACAACTTTGTGTAACGTGAATTCGCGAGCCTCACACCCCGGTTGTGAACCAGAAACGGGAGAGGACCTCAGGGAGGGCATGCGTTTCCTTCTAGCTAGGGTGGTGTCAGTGACCTACCAGCCCTGACATTTATATACTTTTCACCTGTGTGGTTGTTGCTGTTGCGAGGCGCCTCGGTTTGATCGGACGATCCGGGTCCGATGGAGCCATTCGTTGGCTCATTTACGCCCCAAAGGGCGGGGAAACGCAGTGTTCAGGCATTTTAATCCACATCGGTGGACCGGCCCTGTCGCTCCAAGGCTTGACTGAGTACTTGCCTGAAACATGGGCTAGATTGTCTCGAATCGGTAGAGGACGATCCCTGGCCTCGGTTCACAGATGGAAATCCAACTTCCAAATACGTGACATTTGCAGTTTTGATTGTAGAGCCTAGTATGGCGACATGATATATGGTACCCATGCCGTCTATGATTGATATTTATGATTTGAAGTTGTTTTATACACTATGCACTTATAGTAATAATAAATGATTTGTTTTAAACATATCAAGCATTCTTGGCTATTATAAGGAAAAACCCTATCCCCCGGCTTGCGTTGCATTGTGTGATAGGACCTGGGTCTTATAATAGCTTCATTTTTCTTTATTTAGCATTGCGCTGTTTGTTTTATGCACTGGTATTCTTGGGAGGAAACCCGTTCCGTGTTATACGGCGTGGTCCCTTGATTTACCTAACTTTAAAAACAAAGATTAATAACTGTTTTAGTTCTCACACCAGTCCCATGACTGACCTGGAGTTTATTGTTTTAACCTAAACTCTGGGTGCCCTTATTTTGACATGGGCAGCTAGTAGTTTTGGTTTTGCAGATTTATATTCATAGGATCCTGGTTTACAGCTGGAACGATATCTGGAAAGCTTTGTATCCGTATATCTCTTCTAGTTGTGTATTGTATTATTTTCCGCTGCTATGTAATTTATTGTAATCTCTGATATTTTTCTGTGTAATATTTGCTTATACTCTGTATATTCTTGTATTCTGATGGAATTGTTGTAATATACAATGAAATGTTCTCCCGTCCGCGTTCTATTTTGTCGTGTTCTCACAGTAATTCGTTCTTTCTCTTCTCTTCGGAGACCGGGGAAGTTCAGGTCGCTTCACAAACCTTTTAAGCACTTTGTTGATATATGTACTCTGACTTAGGCTGATCAACTTTCTTGATCTGTCTCTACAGATCTTGATACCCAAAATATAGGTTGCGTTGCCTAAGTCATTCATGGAGAATTTTTTTCCTAACCATGTCTTTACTGCTTGTAATGAATTAACATCATTCTCAATAAGTAATATGTCATCAACATATAATGCTAGGAATATAATGTTACTCCCACTAACTTTCTTATATACACAAGGTTCATCTTCATTCTTAATGAAACCAAGCTCTTTGACTATTTCACCAAAATGAAGATTCCAGCTCTGAGATGCTTGCTTTAATCCATAACTGAATAGTTGCAGTATACATACTTTCTAGCTTCTTTTGGATTAATAAAACGCTTAGACTGTGTTGTGTACACATCCTCGATATGTTTTCCATTAAGGAAGGTAGTTTTGACACCCATTTTCCAGATCTCATAATCATAAAAAGTTGCAATTGCAAGTATAATCCTAATGGATTTAACCTTTACCACTAGGGAGAAGGTTTCAACATAATCAACTCCTTGAACATGTTTGAAACCTTTTGCCACCAGTCATCGTTTATAGGTTTGTACTTTACCATCTATGTCAGTTTTCTTCTTGAAAACCCATTTACACCCAATTGGTTTTACCCCATCAGGTGGACCAACCAAATTCCATACTTGGTTGGTGTACATGGAATCCATTTCAGATTTCATGAATTCATGTCATTTATCAGATTTTGGTCCATTAATAGCTTCTTGGTAAGAAGTAGGCTCGTCTTGATATATGAGCATCACATCCCCAATTTGAGACATAAGAAATCCAAAACATCTATTAGGCTCATGACGTATTCTACCGGATCTACGTAAATCTTACGTAATTTGAGCAAGTTCAGTTTCCAAAATAGTTTATGGTTCCTACTTAATTTCTAGTTCAGGTTCAATGGTATCTTGTGGTTCTTGAATATCTTCGAGTTCTACTTTATCCCTATTGGAACTTTTAGAGACTAGTTATCTTTCTAGAAAAATACCAGTTCAAGCAATAAATACTTTATTCTCAGAAGGTTTGTAGAAATAATATCCTTTTGTTTCTTTCGAATATCCCACAAAATAACACTTATCGGATTTGGGTCCAAGCTTGTCAGAAGCAATCCATATAACAAATGTATCACATCCCCAAAAGTTCATAAAAGTCATACTAGGACATTTTCTAGTCCATATCTTATATGGCGTCTTCAAAACCATTTTATAGGAACATGATTAAGTATGAATGCTGCTGTTTCAAGGGCATAACCCCAAAAGCTTATTGGAAGATCTATATGACTCATAATTGATCGTACCATATCTAAACGGTGCGATTTCTCCTTTCGGACACACCATTCCATTGTGGTGTTTCAGGCGGAGTGAGTTATGATATAGTCCCACACTCTTTTAGATAGTCATTAAATTCTTGGCTTAAATATGCTCCTCCTCGATCTGTTCAAAGAGACTTTATATATTTTTATCAAGTTGGTTTGGAACTTCATTTTTATTTCTTTGAACTTTTCAAAGGATTCTGATTTGTGTTCATACGATACATATAAGCATATCTATTGAAATAATCAGTAAATGTAATGAAATAATAAAACTGATCTCTGGTTGATGTACTCATGGGTCCACGTACATCACTACGTATAAGGCCTAACACAACATTTGCTTGTCCATTATGTCCAGTGAAAGGTGCTTTTGTCATTTTGGCTAATAAAAAATATTTGCATTCTTCGTATGACTCAAAATCAAATGAATTCAAAATTCCATCTTTATAGAGATTTGATATGCATTTCTCATTTATATGGCCCAAACGACAATGCCAATATATGTTGGAATTAAATTATTAGATTTAATCCACTTAGTATTTATGTTATAAAAAGGAACATCAAAGTTAAGAATATAGAGACCATTAACTAATAGTGCATTTCCATTAAATATTTCACTGAAATAAATTGAATGACAACTATCCTTTATTACAAATGAATAACCAATCTTGTCTAAACAAAATATAGAAATAATACATATTCTAATGGAAGACACATAATAACAATCTTTTAATTCTAAAACTAAGTCAATTGGTAGGAATAAGTGACAGCTTCCTATGGCCAATGCAATAACATTGGCTCCATCTCCAACTCGAAAGTCCACTTCTCCTTTTGCCAAATTTCTACTCTTTTGCATTTCCAACAAACTCACACATATATGTGATCCATATCCATTATCTAATAAGCAAGACGTAGAAGTAAATAAATTGACATTTATAATATTTATATCCGATTCATTTGAAATCATACTTCCTCTTTCCTTTTTCAGATCTTCTAAATATGCAAAATAATTGCGTTTCCTTTATTGTTTGAGGAAAATCCTTAAATTTTGATTCTAGTCAAGGAAGTTGATCTCGTTATGTTTATATTTCTCAAGGACCAATCTTAGTGATAAATTATTGGTGTTGCTTGCCATTTAATATCTATAGGAGATAAATAAATGCAGGTTCATGCTGACATAAATATATCTATAGGAGATATAGAAATATAAGTCGATACTTATATAAACATCTACAAGATAATAAAGAATGGCACTATTGAACATATATGTACATATATTGTGATGTGCCTGGTGATTATTCAAACAGTAACCATTTATATGGTCACATACAAACAACATATACTAAGTTATATAACAATGCATGCCCATGCAAATATATATATATATATATATATATATATATGTGACAGTGCATGCTTGTATATATAACAATCCATGCTTATATAGATATATGCAATAGTGCATGCTTGTACATAAACATCTACAGGAGATTAAAGAGGTTATGAGTGATATTCTTGGAAATATATATGTTCCTGCATTGTGATGTGATAAATAAAATTACATATAATTGTATGTTCATTAAAATGTATATATATAACAATGTATGCTTATATAAATATACAAAATAGTTTGCTCTGGTACAAATATATAGGAGATTATAACATGTAATTTTTTGCTGACCAATATATGTTAGACCAAAAAATGGCATTAACACCCAAAAAATCGTGTTTGGAGCATAAAATATGAAGAAATGACTGAAAAATGGAAGAAAAAGCAAGACAACAACATTTTTATAGTGATTCGGCGTTAACGAGCCTATATCCACTTCGTAGTTCCTTCATTCATTAGGAAATTACAATTACAATGAATATAATCCTTACATGATCAATTTACAATGAACAATTCTCCTAGAATTCACTGATTTGATGGAACAAGAGGGTGGTTATCAGTTGGTGAACGCGGGCCATGGTGTATGAGAACCATAGAATTGCCAAAAGTCCTTATAATGCCTTCAAATGGTGTATTTATAGCAGTCGGCGGGTTCCGAATTAGATGCAACACGGCGAGCATCCCTCCATTCTCGAAATGAAGTGGAAAACATAGAGAAAACCTCTTCAGATCATGTTTTGATAGATGGAACCTGATCCGAGTTCGTAGGCACGAGAATAGGTCTATGCTTCGATGTGAAGTAAAATGCTCCAGGCGGGTCGGGTAGGAAGTTTCGATCCGACCCGGTTGACTTGCTAAGCTATTTCGTTACATGACATCGGGTCGAGTTCTGGTATATCTGACCCGCTTCACCTGGTCTGACCCACACGCGCTCATATGGCATACTTGCCTTAGTTTGGTCCAGCCCGCACGCGCTCGTTTGGCATACTTGCCTTAGTTTGGTCCGATCCAAATGCCGAGATCCGACCCGAAGTCTTCATACATGATCCAAATGCCAATCGATGCCTATTTATGCTCAAGTCCTTGGCTTCGGGTGGCCTGGTCACAAAGCATGCTAACATTTTTCCTCCCAGAGTACATCTTATCGCATGCGAGATGTGCTTTAAATAAGTCGACCTGAATCTTTCTAGACAGTCATCCGACTTCGAGAAGGCTTTATCAAATTTTTGTGCCCTCTTGAGTAGTTCTGATATTTTGACTCTTTGTTGTATAGACGGTGAATCGTATATCGCACCGCTTCCATGGGTTCTCAACAAACCAAATTCAATGGCTGGGGTAGTCAAGGTGATCAAGTAATCATTTAAACCTCATCGAATTAAGAAGTTAAATTCTTTCATCATAAGTCACGCTGGGTCGTTGGCTCCCGAGTGTGATCGTAATGCATAGGCCGTTGCCAAACGACGTCGTCTTCCTACGCAATTCAAGCGTATTGTCGAGTTAGACTTTCTTTTACATACAAGTCAATGTATGAAGTAGTTTCCCAAGTCATGGGGTAGTATAATCATTTTCAGGTTTTGAGCCAGCATCTGGACCATTGGGATAGGGCACATCAGAATTGGCATATGAATCTATCATTTGTACTCTGCTTTGGAATATCTCGACATCAGGATATTAGTCTAGGACTCCATGATCGCATCGAATTGTAACAACAAGGAATCCTAAAGTCATGATCACTCTAGATCATATCAGTAGGAAATCAGAAATCCACGATCGCATCAGACCATATTAAAAGAAATCCACGGCCGCTCCGGATCGTTTCATAGTCCCATGATCACATACGGGTCAGTACGAGATGCTGTTGAAAACGTGCAAGACAGTGTGTGTCCTAAGGCAGTAGAGGAGTTTATCACACTTTCCATTTGGTGTAGTTGTGAATTAAGTCTTGGAAGTCATGTTTGACCCGTTAGTCGGCTTGCTTGAACTGGCAGGACGAATCATGTCATATTCCGGAGATATAGTGTATATGTTATGAATCGCACATCAATTCAGGATCATTTTCAAAATCAGTCTTTGAGTTGAAGCTCGTGCTCCCAACGTCAGTGGAGGACAAGCGAAGTCGGTGCTTATTCCCCCAACATCGGTAGGGGTTGGTCCAAGTCAATCGGACATCCAGTCTTCTAGCCTTTATAGCTTCCATTGTCACATCGGCTTAGAGCTGTAGGTTCAACAACCATGGTCGACCCAAGTCGTTCTGTACTCTTTCTCAAGTCAGCAAGAGTTGTAGTTGTACACGCGGATGGTCGAATCATATTCGCTTTGGTGTTGTTCCTTCACTTTGGCCAAAAAGTGGGGATTTCCTCATCATGCGTCAGCGAACTTAGCTACTTTCATCGGCTCGTCCCCATCGTTGAGCAAGTTCATCAAAATGCAAGTGAATGAATGTTGTTAAGGAGTTAGTTGAGTCCCTTCGTTCATGTTTTAGCACAGTCTAGAATAACTATCACAGTCTTGTTGAGTCTATTTCTCTTACTCGCTTCCATTGTGCTTAACAAACAAGATTGTTGACTTGATCAATAAAATTAGCTCTCTTTAGAATGAAACAATCCTATTATTCTTTTTCGGAGCTCTGCCCTTGCCCTTATTATTTCAAGAGTCAGATGGTCCTCCTTCCTTTGTCATGAAAACATTGAGATCATCCATCTCAACGTTAGTATCCTATTGTTGCAGTAATGTGTCTGCCTCATAGGTGAATCCACCAAGATCTATAGGTGAATCTCATTATAGAGAGAATTTGAAGTCTGAATTATCCAGAATACTGGATACAGCTGCCATCCACACCATAGATGGTTCAGGTCAATTTACTGATGCCACTGCAGCGTTGAATCTTTCCAGGTATGAATGCAGGGTCTCGCTGGACCTCTGTTTGAGTGAAGTGAGTAACATGACGTTTTTAGGTCGAGAGATGTGGACCTTTTACTGTCCAATGAAGCAGGTGACCAACGTGATCTAGCGGTTGATCGATTCAGATGCAGGCTACCAAAATTGCATTGCAACAATGTAAGTCAAGATTAAGAGATGGCAGTTTGAAGTTCGGGGGATTGTGGAAATTCCTGATGTCTCGTGTGAAAGGGTGAAATGTGCCACCTCTAATGAAGCATCAAATAATGTTAGCAATCTGACCTTCATCTTGAGAAGTTGTCGCCAATTGTCCAGTTTAGCACTGGTGCCCCCAGCAAGAAGTCTGAAGTGGGTGGGAGCCGGACTCGGGCTTCTTGGTTTCGCATATGCAATAGTTTTCAATCAGACTTCTGTCATTTAATTATGGATGATGATATGTTGCTTAGACGTATGTGGGTTAATCTTGAGAAGTCATTCTTTTGGTTGTATTATGGGATCTTGCAGAACTCCGAAGATAGTAAATGTGCATGGAGTCGTCAGGGAGTCGAATCATGTTGCTCGAAGCTCGTATCCCGTGCCCCTATCCATGGGGATTTTGCTTAGTGGTGAGCATTAAATATGTTTCTTCTATGAATTCATACACCCTTACCAAGTCGTGAGTTAGAGTTGGATGCAAAATGTTTTGTTGGTATTCAGCCCGTGCCAGTCTCTAGTCTCCCATCCAAGCTCCGAGGATTGGAGTTAGTTGGCGAAAAGTCAAACCGTAGTCACCCCGAGTGCTCTTGCTTTCCACCTGCATGAAGCGAGAGGTTGTAGACAAAGCGGTTGAATCACATCCCATAAGAATGCGAGATAGGACAGTCAATCCATGTCCACTCTTATGTGAGCTATCCAGGCGGGAAGTCGGTTGGGACTAGCAAATGGATGTTCGCTCTGCATCCATTTTGTGGTCCTCAAGCAACTTTTAATAGTTATGCCCTGTTCATGGGTAATAGCAAAAGACAAGTGGTTGGATCACGCCCCTTTCAAATCTAGACATGTATACATGAAAAAGAGACAATGCTTTCAAAACTTAAGTGATTGAGTTATCCAAGCGCTCCAACCATTGCATTTTCCATTCATTGCATTCGCAAGGTGACACTCATCGTTGCACTTAGGCTATAATCAGTCGCATATGGGCATGCATGTCGATTCGAGATATCACTCCCAATGCCTCCTTTCAGTCGTTGCCTCAAGTCGCGTGATATGTTATTGAACATCCTGCTCCTAAGGCCTCCTTTCGGTTGCTGCCTTAAGTCGTGCAGAAAGTTTAGCTTCAAGCACCAGCGTCAACCCTTCGAACGCGGCCTTTTATAGGTGCTGTGAGTGCGGCCCTTGCATTTTTATCTTGTTATCTTGTACACACATGCATTCTGTAAATGAAATAGTATTCCTGCAAGGTCATACTTTTGCATGTTTGTCATAAATTTCAATCAAATATACTTGTAGTTGAAACATTACTAATCTAAGTAGTAAACAATAAATTACATCACATATCAAACAAGGGTTTCAATTCAGCATACCTGCAAACCAAAATTACTTCGATCAAAAAATTATTACTAAACTAAGTAATAAACAACAGGGGTGTTATGCGCATGTGTATGCCCCCAATCAATCTTGAATAAACTTCCTGGCCGGTGCTTTTTCAAGATTGATTCGTATCGACATTGTATTACCCCCAGTCCTTCTGCGTGGAATTTAGGCTTAGCTTTCATTCTTGCTCACAATCCTTCTATGGAGTAGGAGCCAATTCCTTTTAGCACTTTGTCTAGCATAGACCATCCTAATCGAGATCAACATCCCCCAAGCACAAGCCCCGAAAGCCTAACCAACATTAGACAAGCAATCAAGAGATGTCTCCTTCGACGTTGAACAATCTGCATAAGATAATACAAGCAAGGCAATCGTCATCTATGACTCTGGCTATCACCGCCTATCCTACTTTGAAACAATCATTAATCGTATGACCGGATCAACATCACGATGTCCGTCAAGGGCTAATGGTAACTATAACACCCCACGTCCATTAATGTCACTCACAAGGGGAATGCATCAATGTCCATGAAGCGTTATTGTTGTATAGAACAGATAAATTACAAGAATAAATAAATAAAACAACACGGCGGAAGACAAAACTTATTTTATTTCATCATAACTCAAAACGAGTTTACATAAGTAGTTTCCAAAACCATTACAACAGGAACAATAGTCTTTTCCAAAAACTTCAAAGTACATAAAGAAGCAAATACTTAAATAACATAAATGCATAAGTCCCCACTAAGCATAAGCAAATCCATAAAGATGAGAAAGTCCCAAGCGATTCATCTACTCTCTTCAAGCAACTGAAAGAAATCGGCACTAAGTTGTAGTATTCCCTCCTTGCAAACCTGAGGGGTGGGGGGGAAGGAAGAAAAGAGGTGGAAAGAAAAGGGGGTCAGACATAAAGTTTGGCGAGTGTGATAACTTTAAAAATATAATTATCAAAATAACTAGGTCAAGGCATAAGCTGGAAAATAAGGAAATGACTGTGAACAATTGGGTATGACAGAACAGAACGAGGAAATAAGATGAACCAAGATATCGTTAAAGGCGCCCCTAATCACTATAAAATAATTATTACACTGCACTACCACTAGTCCCCCTAAAGGTTGATCTCGCCTACAAAACTTAATAATGATAATGGAAGTTTAGTGTACCCCTAGCTACCTTCATAGGTGCCGTCTGCCCCTATCTCCACTAGGTGTACCCACTACCCCCATTCGATCGGCTCCCTAACTCGTAGATACCCGTGCTGGCCCCACAGTGGGGTGTATTACTCCTCAAAGTGGCAACCCGATACAACCAGAAATGCATGGCTTATATCTAGATGATGCAACAACGTCTTACCTACCAGCCCGGGCCCACACACGCATATGAACCCGTTGGACTTGCGTTGCCACCGCTGACCCATTTTGACCTCTTACAATCAAATCCAGTACGCGTGTCCCGTCCTCGACTTGGGTCGAGCCCACAAAGATACTTAATGGGTTATTGGTTTGAGAAGGGCTCCCATGCATGACGCGAGCTTTCCACATGTGCTTGGTCAGGTTTTTTCCCCACTTAACCCCATTCTTATTCATGTCTTCTTACATGTTTCAATCTTGGTTAAGTGCATCTAATCGTATTTCAAATGCCACCCAAGGCACCTACTAAATTCCACATGCCACCCAAGGCACCCACTGAACCCCCTCATGTCCCACTACATGTTTATCTGGTTAAGTGTTTCTTAATTCATTAAGACCGTAACCTTGTAAAGACCTCCCACATTAGACTGGCATTTGTGGCAGCTAGATCTGCCGGGCGGGTCTGGGCAGTCTTACACCACAAACGAGCCTAACCTCGTGTCTTTACAACTGTTACGCATTTAATTTATCCCTAAGACCTCCCATGTTAGACTGGCATTTGTGGCAGCTGGATTTGTCGGGCGGGTCCGGGCAGTCTTACACCACAAAAGAGTCTAACCTCGTGTCTTAGGTGATTAATTACACCTAATTAATTACCCCCAATTTGAATTAATTTCCCTATTCAAATTGCCAATCAATTACAAATTTAACTATGTCCATAATTGACTCAATTATGACCATCTATTCATGGTATATAAAATTATACCAATTAACATCACATTTAAGGCATTTATGTCAATTCTCAATATTAAATCTTTTAATATTATCCCCTTGCCCCACGTTGTACGTTCGTTCGTTTAACGTGAAATATACGTTAGACTCGAATAGTCTAACCTATGGAATAAAGAGAAAACATCACAGCATGCATAGAATAAAAACTAGATCTAAACATAAGGGGTGAACTTGCATGCGTGAATAAGGTTTTTCATCCAAAACCTTGCATAGGCCAAAGTTACAAACTTGCATAAACTATGGATGTCATAGATCTAATCATAAGGTGTAAACTTGCATAGGCAATAGTCACAAACTTGCATAAACTATGGATGTCATAGATCTAATCGTAAGGTGTAAACTTGCATAGGCAATAGTCACAATCTTACATTACATGATTCATACTCCAATATATATATATATATATATATATATACTTGCATATGTGATTTATACAACATAGACTATGATGTAAACTTGCATCTAACTCACATATATCATAGCCTAACTTTAGATCCAATTTACCCATAAAATAGATGTCATGAAACATGTAAGGTTGTATATGATTCTCACTAACTCGCATATGATTCATATCTAAATTAACATCTAAACTTGCATACATACATATGATTTAACATATGAATTGGTTCCAACAACATAACCAAACTAGCATATGAAACATCATTATGAATTGATTGTACATAAGCCAATCATAGATTTACAACATAGATGATAACATCACAGCTTTACAATATAGATAATAACATCATAGAATTTACAACATAGATGGTAACATCATAGAATTTACAACATAGATAATAGCATACGGTCAATGATTCACAACATAACCATATAATCCAAATCATAGCTCAATCCAATTAAATTGTTAATTATCTTATTAAAGAAATCGAACTCACAAAAAGAAGGTCTTGCATTCTGAAATCTGAGTTCTGAAATCGATTTAGCTCGCCTTTGTAGTAGATTCGTTATTGTTTAGATTAGAGTTAAATAGAACTGAATTGATTAGCTTTGATTTCCCTCTAGTTGGTGGCGGCTACTCTAGGTTACAAGACGACATCATGACGACCATGATTCAGATTTTAATTTGATTTTAGGGTTTTAGTCTACCCATATTTATATAGAATTTTAATTTGATTATAGCCGTCGGATGATCTTAGGGTTAATCAAAACCACTCAGTCAGGATAGGGTGACACCTCAACCCTAATGACTCAGCAATGAGTCATAACATGGATCAGATTGCACCAAAAAGCTGTGCAGGTTTTCTACTCGGCCTGGGCGTACTTGGCAGGTGCGCCAGTGCCCCTTTTGTACTGGCGCACTTCCCAAGTGCGCCAGTGCATATATATATATATCTGATTCTTCCGCCTGACTTCATTCGTCCATATCTCCTTCATCCAGTATCCGTTTTACGCAAACTCGGACTCTGTCTCAACCAGAATTCCAAGATGAACACAATGGCGCAACCCGTTTCCCTTAATTCTCACATCTGTGATTAATTATTCTTTAATTTAGTTAATTTGATTATTCAAAAATTCGGGGTGTTACATTCTCCCCTACTTAAAGGATTTCGTCCTCGAAATCTCTAAGTCAAGAAGAACGTATCCTACCATCCAATCATCCATCTACTCAACCATCAACCACTAGAAACCATGATCCTTAAAATATTTCTAATGCTTTTCATGTACATATGCATAGTGTGTGTATATGTCTGTATACTAATGCTAAATCAGGCGGTCCACTGATTCAGTCGACCTCCTTAATGCAAATAATTATAGAGCCATGTATCCATCATGTATGCAAAGAATCCTATGCATATCATTACTACATGTGTGCACAACCATCCATTTAAATGCAACATCCATATGATACACACATTCAATGTACAATCGTTTTACTAAGTACATCCATTTGTATGCAATATGCAATATGAAAGTGACTGAGCCGATCTAGTGCCTAAAGTGTGTGTATATGCATCCACGAGCAACCACTAGCAAACGCTTGCATCTACATGCATCCATCATACATAACATGTCTCAAACACATGTTTCAACCATAGGACTACCCTATCTAAAGGTCAAAGATACTTGCGAGAGGACATACTAAGGATGAAACAAGTACAAGCTAAGCGATAAAGGAGAAATTAAAGGACATACCCTCGAAAAGAAAAGGGTACAATGAACGCATCTTCTCTTCTGTCTCCCAAGTAGCGTTGCTCTCATCATCTCCCCATTGCATTTTGACTAGCTTGACCTCTCGATTCCACAACTTCTTAATCTCCGACCCAAGAATGCACGTAGGAGCTCGTCGAATCGTCGCATCACGCTCTATCTCCACCTCTCTAAGCAAGCTCGGCTCTACCACTTCCACGGTCTCATGCAAGCACTTCCTCAAATGTGATACATGGAATACGTCGTGTACACCACTGGGTCTCTCGGGCAACTCCACTCTATACGCCATCTGTCCAATCCTCTCCTTAATAGGAAATGGTCCTACGAACCTTGGTGCTAACTTCCCAACGAACCTAAAGCGAACAACATTCCGTAATGGAGACATCTTGATAAAGACCACGTCCCCAATGTCAAACTCAAGATCTGTCCTCCTCTTGTTCGCATAAGATTTCTGCCTATCTTGCGTCGTCTTCATCCTCCTTCAAATCAAATCGATCTTTTCTGAAGTCTCTCTAATCATATCGGGCCCAAGTAAGATCTTATCCGTAGATTCCCACCAACATGTAGGCGAACGACACGGTCGTCCATAAAAAGCCTCGAAAGGTGCCATGCCAATGCTAGGCTGAAAGCTATTATTATATGCGAACTCTACCAAAGGAAGGTGCTCCTCCCATGTACCTCCGAAATCGAAAACACATAGCCTCAAAAGGTCCTCTAGAATACGATTCACCCTCTCGGTCTGGCCGTTCGTCTAAGGATGATATGCGGTGCTCAAACATAACTGAGTCCCTACCGCCTCTTGCAAGCTCCTCCAAAACTCGCTAGTAAAGATAGGATCGCGATCGCTCACTATGATATACAGAACACCATGCAAACGAACTATCTCTCGAACGTATACGGAGGCTAACCATGGAGCAGTCCTCTTACTCTTCACGGGAATGAAATGGGCGTTCTTAGTAAGTCTGTCTACCATGACCCAAATCCCCATATTACCCTTCCTCAATCTCGGTAACCCGTCAACAAAGTCCATCGGGACACTCTCCCACTTCCATTGTGGGACTTCCAATGGGTGGAGCAACCCACTGGGCTTCTTTTGCTCTGTTTTTACTTGTTGGCACACCAAGTGATATACACGTAAATGTGTATATTTTATCCGCATATTTATCTTATTTTATCTTTTAAATAATTGATATTGTGTATTTATAGCTGTGTTTTCAGATTGCTGACAAGAATCATGATTTAGAGCATTTGATGAATAAAGCATGAAGAATTTGCTGAAAAAGAGTGAAGTTAAAATTACTAAAGCTTGAAGAGTTTAAAGCTTGAAGAAAGGTTGCAAATAGAGTTCAGTTGGGTAGATTTGGCTCACTAAAGGCTCATATTGTGTTCACATTGGCTCAATTGCAGACCATTTCACTCATGTAGCGTTCACATTAGCTCCTTTGCAAGGCTTCTAATTCATGCACTATACGCGTTCACACTGGCTCACTTACAAGGCCTCTTACTCTACAACCCCGTTCACACTAGCTTATGTGTTATTTGGGCTAATTCTTTAGTCCCACATTGTGGAATTTGCCAAGTAGCCTTTGTCATATCAGCTATAAATACACTTTATCTCATTCATTGGAAAACACATTCAGTTTTATTCTGTAATCCTTTTCTTGGAATAAAACTCTTCTTTCTCTCTTCTATTTAGTTTTTATTGCATTTTATTTATGTCATTTATTTTCTTTTTATTTTCTTTTCTTTTAGCTATGTCTAGCTAATCCCCTTTGATTAGGGGGTGATGACGCTAATAGATATGATTCGATATGAATCACATAGCCAAAGGATGAGGACTTTATATATGTAGATCTAGATCTGTTCAAGGGTTAGATCTGAGCCTTCATATTCTGTGTCGTTTAAGAGCTATGCTCCTTCACAGGGTATATTCGTGTTCGGTCTAACAATTATCAGATTTAGATCTAATTTTAGGGTTTTAGAAATTAATTAGTGAATCTGTCCTGATAGTCTATGGTTGTAGAGCTGAGCTCCTGCATATGCTATGCTTGTCGTTATTTACATATTTGTTTCTAAAAACCTATTATCGTTGATTCATGTTTGTGACAGAAACATGTATTAGATCTGGTTAATCTTTTGGCTATTGATGATTATGAATCTGATCTATGTCATTATCCCCTAATTGCTTTCACTTATTGTTAAAACTCTCTTTTATTTAATTTTGCTATTTTCTTTGTTTTCAACCAATCAAAAGTTAGGGATAACTTGATTGGATTTATTAATTAAAATATTTTTGGTCCTAGAGTTCGACACCCTCTACAACAATCCTTGTTGTTTAGGAAAACCGAACGGATTTTACAGTTGTTTACAATTGTATAATTTGTTCGCAAACAAATTTTGGCGCCTTGCTATTTTCCTTGTTGTTTAGAAACGTTTTTTTTATTGTCGTGAATTGTAAAAATGAAAGAGATTTGTAGAAAAGTGGAAAGAAATTTTAGAAAGTGAATGGCAAGAAGTTGACAGAAAAGAAAATGATTGAAGAACAAAAGGAAAGAAATAAAGCAAATTTGGCAAATTTTCTTTCTTAATTAGAAAACCAGCAAATAAAAGGAAAATAAAAATAAAACTGGCAAAAGATATTTTTGTTTTTTTATATGAAAATAATAATAATAAGAAAAGGTAAAATATAACCCAAAAGATTTAAAAATAAAAATGATTTTGGTTTAAATTCAAATCAAAATGAATTTCAAGTTGAAAACTTTTCGAATAATTTCCACAACGCTCAACAAACTGTTGCTCCACAATATGAAAACTGCCATTCTACGATTGAGGAGAATTTATCTGAGATGAGGAGACTATTAGCGCAAATGGATAAGCAAAATGCTGAATTTCAAAACAATTTCAATACGGGTTTCAACGAAAATTTTGAACACCAAAATGATTTTCATAATACGATGGTTATCGAATTTGAAACATGCGTTGCGAACAAGCTAATTTTTTGGCGATATTGGTGGTGGAAATTAAATAATGAACAACATCTAAGAAATGAGGTGGATGAATTTTTAAGGTCAACCAGTGAGGAACACATAGAAACGATGAATCTAAAAAACAACATTTTGAAGTCTGGTGTGTTAACCAATTTGATAGAAGAGAGCTTGAGTGAAATTGATCAATTAATGCATGACATTTGGAATTGTCACGACGACATCAAGGAATGAGCGTGAACTTTAGATGAAAAAGATTCTGAAAATAAAGATATAGAAAACATGCATATCATTGAACAACTGTCTCAATACACCATTGAATTTTGGCAAAATCTAGAAAATCAATTACTTGAGGGAATTAATGATGTTGATGACTTTGAGGATTCCATGAAACTTGGCTTGACTTACATTGAAAAACTGGCTCAAAGAATGGACAATAGCGAACAAGTTTCTTATCGGATTGTTTATCAAATTTCTCTTCTTCAAACTGAAGTTACAAACTTGTTCAACAACTGTAAATCCCAATCTAGTGACAAACAACTTTCTGCCAATGTTTCTTTTGAAACAAATAGTCAGCCATTAACTTCGTCACAACAGTACATAACGATTATTGATGATTCCGACGATATGACTGTTGATGAAAATGAAAATTTTGAAAAATCTCTGGTGCAAAACTCTGATTTCTGCAAAACTGAAATTCAAACTCAAACTGATGTTTCTGCTGAAAATTCAACTCGTACTGAAATCGAAAATTTTCAACTAACAACTTTTGAAATTGATGAAAATCTTAATGAAGTTGTTGAAATCTCTGTAATTGATTTGAATTTAAATTCTCTTGAAAACAAAGACGTCAATCTTCAATTTGATCTTCCTCTCTCAGATTATGAAATTTTTGAAATGTTAGCAACTTTAGACTGTCAACTTGAAAGAAATGACAAAGTTGGTAACAACTGTTTAGGTGAGGACGACTTTGATGAGCGAAAACTTCTTGAGCTGATTGACAATAATGTTGTTGGGTCTGAAATTGAAAATGAAGCATTTGAAAACTTTGAAATTCTTGAGGTTGAAAACAATGGGACTGTTGAATGTGATTTCAAACATGATGATGATTTTTCTGAAATTGTTGAAACTCCTTGCGACTTGATCATTTCAACTGAACCACACTGTGATCACTTGTTTTTCAATGATAAATTTCTGCAGTATATGAACTCTTTCTGGAATAACACTGTTTTTGAGAAAATACGATTTCAAAATTTACTGAAAATTCATTTGTTTGGTTTTGATTTTAGGTTTATGAATGAACCTTTAGTGAACAAAATTTCAAGTACCAAAGCAAAACTGAACAATATTTCTCAAAACAAGTGTGGGGGTGAGAGTGATGTGCACGTCTCTCAATTTATACATCATCTAAACAAATCGAAATTTGTTTTTGAATCTTTTACTGAACCCCCGCTCACTGACTTCTCTTTAGCTGCTATAGAAATTCAATTCGATTTTCGGATCAATTGTAAGCTCAAAATTTTAAAATTAGCAACTCAAACTTTTGAAAAAACCAAATTTGTTTTTCCAAATCTGCCACGTAATATACAATCCTTTATGATTTGGTTTTCTGTGCTTCAGCTGTGTCTCATAAGCTTAATGAGGATGATCCATTGGTCCATTGTGGACCGGTTCATCTATTCGATGACTGCGTATTTTCTGCACACACATCCGGTAAGTCGTGTTGACCCTCTTATTTTATTTCCCTTTCACTAAGATATGTCTGATTAACGACTGTGAGGACACAGTCACACTCAAGTGTGGGGGGAATTTACATTACATCAGCAATCAAATTTTATGAACTAGGTCATTCATTGAACAAGGATTAACTTAAACTCATAAATAACACCTTGGTTCTTGTTTGATAAGTTGAATTTTTAGGTGATGGGAATGAACATTATTTATTCATTGAGTCGTAATGTGTCTTTTTAAGATGCTAGCTTGAGACTGTGTAGACGTTAGTCGTGTTCTGGAGTAAGCGTGTCAACCTTTGTTATACATGTTAGAATGTGCAAGTAAAAATAATCAAAAAAAAAAAAAAATCAAGAAATAAAAATGATTTTGCACCTACATTTGTTGGATTTTCTGAGTTTGTTTTCATGCATAATATTTTTCTTTTCCACTCAAATTTTCAAAATCGTAATTTCTAAAATCCACTCGGCCCAATTAAGGAGAAATGACTCATTGTAGCGTTCTTCTTCGATACCCCACATTATTCAAACCCAAGTTTTAGTCGATTTACATCCATGTTTCGACAAGTTTATCTTATATTGGTATACTCAAGAACCTTTGTTTAAAGGTCAAAAACGTCACTTTTTATACCAATATTACACCACCCACTCCGTACTTGTTTTAAGGTAGGATAACCATATACCACATCTTATTTTATATGGGTTATCTATCTTACGAAACTTTGTTTATCATTCCTTTCAGCTTTTTGTATAACATCAATCCAGACTTGTGTGTTGAATTAAGGTTATGGAAGTAGAGTAAATAGGGCACAAAACTTTCCTTTCATGAAGTGTTGGTTTAGTAGAGGAGGAATCAAATGAAATAATGTACGGTATCATTCCATTCCATCTCCGCTCATCATTCATCATGCAAAAGAAAAAAAATGAAAAAAAAGAAAAAAAAGGGAAAAGAAAAGAAAAAAAGAAGGAAAAAAAGAGAGAAAAAGGAAAAAAAATGAAATAAAGAGAGAGTCTCTCTGAACAAAATAGTCATTCATCATTCTTGACTATAATGCATTCATCTCCATTCCATCCACATCCATCATACCGTACTTAGAAGCGAGGATTGTTGTTGAGGAGATGAAAGGAAACAAAATGTCCATATGTGCCTTAGTATTACTTTATCTTTTGTAGCTTGAAATTCAACTAATACACTTGCCCTGTTATCTAGAATATTTTTAGAACTTACAAAATTTTCCTTTATCTATGCATAACTCATATCCAATACATTACAGTTACATTGGTGCAGAATCATTCAAAAAAAAAAAAAAAAGAGAATAAAGAAATGATTGGGTGCACATTGTCGATGTGTAGAACTCTGGTTGACACCACGCTCTTAACCTTCAAGACAATTACAGTGTTATCAAGGAATTACGATTCAGCTTGAAATTTTTTATTCATTTTTGCACTAATTATGGGACGGACAATTTGGGGCTAAACCGTTATTATTGAAGTTAGGTGAAATCCTTGGAATGTGAAAGACCTTAAATATATTGTTTGATTAATCCGCGTACATAAGACGCTTTGGATTTTGTGGGTAGTATCCGCTGAAAACCCTCACGAGACAACAATCGTCCTACTGGGGACACCCAGAGGTTTAACGGCTTGTTGCATACGCTAAATGCAATCGTGTTTCCTACGAAAGTGTGACATATCTTAGTTTAGTTTATTCGAGGACGAATAAAAAGATAAGTGTGGGGGTATTTGATATACACGTAAATGTGTATATTTTATTTGCATATTTATCTTATTTTATCTTTTAAATAATTTATATTGTGTATTTATAGCTGTGTTTTCAGATTGTTGACAAGAATCATGATTTAGAGCATTTGATGAATAAAGCATGAAGAATTTGCTGAAAAAGAGTGAAGTTAAAATTACTAAAGCTTGAAGAGTTTAAAGCTTGAAGAAAGGTTGCAAATAGAGTTCAGTTGGGTAGATTTGGCTCATTAAAGGCTCATATTGTGTTCACATTGGCTCAATTGCAGACCATTTCACTCATGTAGCGTTCACATTAGCTCCTTTGCAAGGCTTCTAATTCATGCACTATACGCGTTCACACTGGCTCACTTACAATGCCTCTTACTCTATAACCCCGTTCACACTAGCTTATGTGTTATTTGGGCTAATTCTTTAGTCCCACATTGTGGAATTTGCCAAGTAGCCTTTGTCATATCAGCTATAAATACACTTTATCTCATTCATTGGAAAACACATTCAGTTTTATTCTGTAATCCTTTTCTTGGAATAAAACTCTTCTTTCTCTCTTCTATTTAGTTTTTATTGCATTTTATTTATGTCGTTTATTTTCTTTTTATTTTCTTTTCTTTTAGCTATGTCTAGCTAATCCCCTTTGATTAGGGGGTGATGACGCTAATAGATATGATTCGATATGAATCACATAGCCAAAGGATGAGGACTTTATATATGTAGATCTAGATCTGTTCAAGGGTTAGATCCGAGCCTTCATATTCTGTGTCGTTTAAGAGCTATGCTCCTTCACAGGGTATATTCGTGTTCGGTCTAACAATTATCAGATTTAGATCTAATTTTAGGGTTTTAGAAATTAATTAGTGAATCTGTCCTGATAGTCTATGGTTGTAGAGCTGAGCTCCTGCATATGCTATGCTTGTCGTTATTTACATATTTGTTTCTAAAAACCTATTATCGTTGATTCATGTTTGTGACAGAAACATGTATTAGATCTGGTTAATCTTTTGGCTATTGATGATTATGAATCTGATCTATGTCATTATCCCCTAATTGCTTTCACTTATTGTTAAAACTCTCTTTTATTTAATATTGCTATTTTCTTTGTTTTCAACCAATCAAAAGTTAGGGATAACTTGATTGGATTTATTAATTAAAATATTTTTGGTCCTAGAGTTCGACACCCTCTACAACAATCCTTGTTGTTTAGGAAAACCGAACGGATTTTACAGTTGTTTACAATTGTATAATTTGTTCGTAAACTCCAAGCATCTAGCGATGAACTCGGCCACATCCTTCTTCATACCGGCCCAAAGGTAAACTCGTCTCATGTCCATGTACATCTTGTCCCCGCCGGGATGAATGGTCATCTTCGAACGATGTGCATCATCAAGAATGGTCTTCCTCAAGTCCTCGTTTCATGGTACACAAAGTCTACCATCCCTATGTAACCAACCCTTATCATCTAGGGTATACCTACTGAGATGGCTCGACGACTCCCCCTTATGAGCTTCTCTACTAACTCAACCAACTGTGGGTCATCTCGCCATGCCTCACTAATCCATCCCAAAAGCGTAGGTCTGACCTCTAAGGATGCTAGCAAACCGGGTACAAAGTCAATGGAAGGTCTAAAGTCAAATGTAGAGATGAACTCTAAGCTTCGCCGCTCAACAAACAACGGACTCAAGGACAACCTTTTCCTACTTAAGTCGTCTACCACCACGTTACCCTTGCTAGGGGTATATGCTATCTCGAAATCATAGGACACTAAGAATTCCATCCACCTCTGCTGCCTTAAGTTTAAGTCCTTCTGAGAGAACAAGTATTTTAGCGATTTGTGGTCAGTGAACAATTCGAATTTCTCGCTAAGAAGATAATGGCGCCAAGACTTAAGCGCAAAAACAATAGCGGCCAACTCTAGGTCATGCGTAGGGTAATTTCTCTCATGTACTCTCAACTGACTTCCTCCATAGGCTAGTACCCTTCCCTCTTGCATTAAGACTGCGCCTAGTCTTGTTCCACAAGCATCTGTATAAACGGTAAATGGCTTACTCCCATCTGGCAACACTAAGACTAGGGCTGTGGTCAAAGCTCTCTTTAAACGTTGGAACGCATCATCACAATCTACGTCCCACGTAAAAACTAGGTTCTTCTTTGTCAAGCGTGTTAACGAGGCTGATATTTTTGTGAAGTCCTTGATAAACTTCCTATAGTAGCCGGCCAACCCCAAGAAACTTCTCTCCTCGGTAGCATTTTTAGGGACCTTCCAATCTTGGATGGCTACCACCTTCGCGGGATCCACAGCTATCCCTTTTTTGGAAACCACATGCCCTAAGAATCGCACTTCCTTCCTCCAAAAGTGACATTTAGAAAATTTAGCTTTAAGGTTATGCGCTCGAAGGGTCTCCAATACTTCCCTAAGATGTAGGGCATGCTCTTCCTCGCTCTTAGAAAAGACCAAGATGTCATCCACAAAGACCACCACGAATTTATTAAGGTACTCCCTAAACACCCTACTCATCAAGTCAACAAAGTATGCGGGGGCGTTTGTCAAACCGAAGGACATAACAAGCCATTCATAGAAACCGTCCGGAGTCCTAGAGGCAGTCTTGTCTATGCTATCCTCAGCCACTCTCAACTGATGGAAACCAGTGGCTAAGTCCAATTGCGAAAACACTGAGGCGCCAACTAACTGATCGAAGAGATCGTCAATCCTCGGCAGTGGGTGCCTATTCTTCTTAGTAAGTTTATTAAGCTCTCTATAGTCCACACAAAGTCTAAGGGACCCATCCTCCTTCGTGGCAAATACTATTGGAGCACCCCACTCCGATATACAACGTCTTATGAACCCCTTCTCAAGAAACTCCCCTATTTTCTTATTGAGTTCCCTCCTCTCACGAGGAGCCAAGTGGCGTACTGGCAGAGATACTGGTTTTGCATTGTCTACAAGATAAATACGAAAGTCTGTCTCACGTTTTGGGGATAGATCCCTCACTTCATCAAAGACATCAACCTATTCACGGACTATACAAACAGAATGTAAATCATCATTAGATGCGTCAAGTGACTCAAGATAACTAAGCATCATCGGTCCTATAGGGTCACAAAAAATGTCAAGGGTCTTTCCACTACGAGTCAACAATTTTACTACCCTTCGTTCACAATCTAGGATGGCACCATATCTGGCTATCCAATCCATCCCTAGAATCAACCCATAGCCCATGAAACCAAGCGCAAAAGCATTACATTCAAAACCAATGCCTAAGATAGACAATCTCAAATCCCTACAAACCATGGATAAATGAGCCGACCCACCAATAGGATTTAAGACTACAATGGGATCCACAACAAGACTAGTATCTAGTGCAGTGTTTCAACTAATGATGTAGAGATAAACGAATGTGATGCGCCAGAATCGAATAAAGTACGGACATGATGATCAAACAGAAAAACTAAACTCTCGACGGAAATGTTTATACCTCGTTCTTGCAGCGGTGGGACCGCGAGAGCCTGGACCTGCTCCCTTGCCAGCCCTGGTGCCACGAGAGCCTGAAGCTGCCCTCCAGAAGTTCTTTGCCCTTGTCCCTGTTTCCTTGGGCAGTCCTTAACTAGATGACCTGCCTCTCCACAGTGGAAACAACCAGTCTTCTTCTTTTTCCTACATTCTTTACTCATATGGCCTGGTGTCCCACAAATAAAGGACTTCTTCTTTCCTTTTCCATTGTTGTTCTTCCTGCCTTTCTTGTTTTGTTGTTGTTGCTGCGTTTTTTTATCCCCTTTCTTCTCGGGTGCCTTATTAGCATTGGCGCCCTTCTCCTCTTCATGCATAAGCGCCATATCAACTAGCCTCTCAAAGGTGGCCCCCATAGGGATGTGGGTCATAGCTAACCCATGTAGTGGCTCGTTCAAACCCTTAACAAATCTCAGGGCCTTCTTTTCGAGTGTATTCACCAAGTCCAAGCCAAATCTTGCCAACTGACTGAACTTGTTGACGTATTCTTTCACTGATAGATTCCCTTGCTTTAATGCCAAAAACCTTTCCATGTATAGATTCTCTTCAGCCCGTGAGAGAAACTTTGCCTCAAACCTACGCCTGAAATCTGGCCATGTACCAACCGAACGCTCTCCATTAGTGACTTCCCACCAAAACGAAGCTTCGTCCTTCATCAACCAAGCAACCAATTGGACCTTCTTACAATTGTCCAAATCGAAGATGCCAAACAGATCCTCCACTTCTTTCAACCAATTTCTAGCTTCAATGAACGTTTCAGATCCACTAAAAGATTTTCCACCCATCCAACGAAAGTCTTTACATATCTTGGAGAAAGTATCTCCATGTGGAGGAATGACTGGAGCTTGGGGAGGAGGAGGAGGAACGTCGGTCGGACCCGCGGCAGCGGCCCTAACCTCGAGATATTGACGAAACCAACCAGGTACATGGACACCCTCTGGTATCTCAGATGCTCCAGACATGCTGAAAAGAAAAAGAAAGAGTTTTAAAACAAGGGAAGCGAAAGAGAGATGAATGGCTTGTGGGGATTATGCTCTTTAAAGTAAACTTTCCTTGAAAATGGCTTCTTTAAAACAAGTTATTGAAAATACTTTCTAGGAAAATAATACTTTTGAAAACACTTTTCAAAACTTTTTATCTGTTCTTGTAACCATAGCTCTGATACCACGTGTAACACCCCACGTCCATTAATGCCACTCACAAAGGGAATGCATCAATGTCCATGAAGCGTTATTCTTGTATAGAACAGATAAATTACAAGAACAAATAAATAAAACAACACAGCGGAAGATAAAGCTTATTTTATTTCATCATAACTCAAAACGAGTTTACGTAAGTAGTTTCCAAAACCAATACAACAGGATCAGTAGTCTTTTCCAAAAACTTCAAAGTACAAAAAGAAGCAAATACTTAAATAACATAAATGCATAAGTCCCCACTGAGCATAAGCAAAGCCATAAAGACGAGAAAGTCCCAAGCGATACATCTACTCTCTTCAAGCAACTGAAAGAAATCGGCACTAAGCTATAGTATTCCCTCCTTGCAAACCTTAGGGGGAGGGGGAAGGAAGAAAAGAGGTGGAAAGAAAAGGGGGTCAGACATAAAGTCTGGCGAGTGCGATAACTTTAACAATATAATTATCAAAATAACTAGGTCAAGGCATAAGCTGGAAAATAAGGAAATGACTGTGAACAATTGGGCATGACAGAACAAAACGAGGAAATAAGATGAACCAAGATATCGTTAAAGGCGCCCCTAATCACTATAAGATAATTATTACATTGCACCACCACTAGTCCCCCTAAAGGTTGATCCCGCCTACAAAACTTAATAATGATAATGGTAGTTTAGTGTACCCCTAGCTACCTTCATAGGTGCCATCTGCCCCTATCTCCACTAGGTGTACCCACTACCCCCATTCGATCGGCTCCCTAACTCTTAGATACCCATGCTGGCCCCACAGTGGGGCGTATTACTCCCCAAAGTGGCAACCCGATACAACCAGAAATGCACGGTTTATATCTACACGATGCAACAACGTCTTACCTACCAGCCCAGGCCCATACACGCATATGAACCTGTGACCCGTTTTGACCTCTTACAATCAAATCCAGTACGCATGTCCCGTCCTCGACTTGGGTCGAGCCCACAAAGATACTTAATGGGTTACTGGTTTGAAAAGGGCCCCCATGCATGACACAAGCTTTCCACCTATGCTTGTTCCCCTCTAAGGTTTTTTCCCCACTTAACCCCATTCTTATTCATGTCTTCTTACATGTTTAAATCATGGTTGAGTGCATCTAATCGTATTTCAAATGCCACCCAAGGCACCTACTAAATTCCACATGCCACCCAAGGCACCCACTTAACCCCCTCATGTCCCACTACATGTTTATCTGGTTAAGTGTTTCTTAATTCATTAAGACCGTAACCTTGTAAAGACCTCCCACATTAGACTGGCATTTATGGCAGCTGGATTTGTCGGGCGGGTCTAGGCAGTCTTACACCACAAACAAGCCTAACCTCGTGTCTTTACAACTGTTACGCATTTAATTTGTTCCTAAGACATCCCACATTAGACTGGTATTTGTGGCAGCTGGATTTGCCAGGCGGGTCCGGGCAGTCTTACACCACAAAAGAGTTTAACCTTGTGTCTTAGGCGATTAGTTATGCCTAATTAATTACCCCCAATTTTAATTAATTTCCCTATTCAAATTGCCAATCAATTACAAATTTAACTATGTCCATAATTGACTCAGTTATGTCCATCTATTCATGGTATATAAAATTATACCAATTAACATCACATTTAAGGCATTTATGCCAATTCTCAATATTAAATATTTTAATATTATCCCCTTGCCCCACGTTGTATGTTCGTTTAACGTGAAATATACATTAGACTCGAATAGTCTAACCTATGGAATAAAGAGAAAACATCACAACATCCATAGAATAAAAACTAGATCTAAACTTAAGGGGTGAACTTGCATGTGTGAATAAGGTTTTTCATCCAAAACCTTGCATAGGCCAAAGTTACAAACTTGCATTAACTATGGATGTCATAGATCTAATCATAAGGTGTAAACTTGCATAGGCAATAGTCACAAACTTGCATAAACTATGGATGTCATAGATCTAATCATAAGTTGTAAACTTGCATAGGCAATAGTTACAATCTTACATTACATGATTCATACTCCAATATATATACTTGCATATGTGATTTATACAACATAGACTATGATGTAAACTTGCATCTAACTCGCATATGTCATAGCCTAACTTTAGATCCAATTTACCCATAAAGTAGATGTCATGAAACATGTAAGGTTGTATATGATTCTCACTAACTTGCATATGATTCATATCTAAATTAACATCTAAACTTGCATACATACATATGATTTAACATATGAATTAGTTCCAACAACATAACCAAACTAGCATATGAAACATCATTATGAATTGATTGTACATAAGCCAGTCATAGATTTACAACATAGATGATAACATCACAGCTTTACAACATAGATAATAACATCATAGAATTTACAACATAGATAATAACATCATAGAATTTGCAACATAGATAATAACATACGGTCAATGATTCACAACATAACCATATAATCCAAATCATAGCTCAATCCAATTAAATTGTTAATTATCTTATTAAAGAAATCGAATTCACAAAAAGAAGGTCTTGCGTTCTGAAATATGAGTTCTGAAATTGATTTAGCTCGCCTTTGTAGTAGATTCGTTATTGTTTAGATTAGAGTTGAATAGAACTAAATTGATTAGCTTTGATTTCCCTCTAGTTGGTGGCGGCTACTCTAGGTTACAAGATGACAGCATGATGGCTATGATTTAGATTTTAATTTGATTTTAGGGTTGAGTCTACCCATGTTTATATAGAATTTTAATTTGATTATAGCCGTCGGATGATCTTAGGGTTAATCAAAACCACTCAGTCAGGATAGGGTGACACCTCAGCCCTAGTGACTCAGCAAGGAGTCAGAAAGGACTCAACAATGAGTCACAATATGGATCAGATTGCACCAGAAAGCTGTGCAGGTTTTCTCCTCGGCCTGGGCGCACTTGGCAGGTGCGCCAGTGCCCCTTTTGTACTGGCGCACTGCAATTTTTTTTCTCTGATTCTTCTGCCTGACTTCGTTCGTCCATATCTCCTTCATCCGGTATCCGTTTTACGTAAACTCGGACTCTATCTCAAACAGAATTCCGAGACAAACACAATGGCGCAACCCGTTTCCCTTAATTCTCACATCTGAGATTAATTATTCTTTAATTTAGTTAATTTGATTATTCAAAAAATCAGGGTGTTACAGTAACCTCGATTCTAGCAAAAACTCCATACGCAATTCATCGATACATATCTAGGCCTTTCATCGGTACCAAGGATACTCGACTAATCATCTAGTCTTTTAGGCGTCCGCATTATACCCTTGCTTTGAGCCGGCTAGAACCTAAGACAACAATAATTTCTCGACCTTCAATATATGTAGTCGTCATCATCAGCCACCATCCATGAGCTCAAACATCCTGAGCAGCCATTATTCACGAGCTCAAACATCGTTGAGCCATTCCCACATTCGTTGCATTTCATCGATCAATGAACACTTAAAAAAACTTTGAACATTCCGTTTGGAATTCACCTCGAAGCCACGACCATCATTAAGCCAAAAACATACGTTGTTTGGTCGATATTCAATTTATTGCATTTCGACCTTTCTGCCATGAAAAACTTACCACAACATTTAAATTTCCATCTACAGCATTTATGAAATGCTATCACATCTTTGCCCGATCCATCGTGGATCGATCATCCGATACATGCATTCGTACCATGGTCGATCCATCTAAAATTGACGTCCGACCCATCGTTGACGCCGTGCCTGATCCATCTTCTAACTAGGCCGATCCATCCTTTTTTACAGTGTTTCAGAAAATGCTGTCTATCCATTCACTATGCTTGCCCGATCCATGAATACCATTCTCAATCCATGACTTTGCACCTTGTCTGATCCATGAAATATCATTTCCGATCCATGGTTTTCATGTATGCCTGATCCATGATCCCATAGCCCTTCAAAAACATTGTAGCTCCAAATTATCTGATCCAATAAACACGTCTGATTCATCTAGT
The DNA here is from genome assembly GCA_030737875.1 of Allium sativum. Lineage (NCBI taxonomy): Eukaryota > Viridiplantae > Streptophyta > Magnoliopsida > Asparagales > Amaryllidaceae > Allium > Allium sativum. The sequence goes on from CM060913.1 coordinate 315,848,276, forward strand.
TTGAAGTGCCCGATCCATGCTCAGAAATGTTGTCCGATCCATCGAAATGCACCATACTCCCGAGCCAGTAAAAATGACCGATTCCCAACATGCTGATCCATCTCCATAGTTGCCTAGTTAATAGCCTGAGAAGTGGCTCGATCCATAGCTTTTGCCAATCGTGACTGATCCATGTTTTACGCTGATGTCTGATCCATGTAATTTCAAGCCCGATCCATCCAAGAACAATGCTACCGACCCATAGTTTAGAGCATGTCGATCCTTCATTTCTTGGAGAAGAAGCAGACTGATCCATAATAGTTTATTGTCGATCCATACAAATTCACGCCCAATCTAACTCCAATCCGATTCAAAACTCGTTCAAAACATTCGATCTCGCCAAACAATCGAAATCAACCATCAACAAATATTAACACTAGGATTATTCATCATTCAAACATAAGAAATTCACCAAATTCATGATAAACAATAAACGAATTAAACAAATGGACCTAACTTGCAATAACACACGAATTAACATAGAAACTTACCGATTTAAGCTGCTAGATTAGATCCTATAGTGTGTCAAACGAAAATATGCTTACCATGATGTAGATCTAGGTGAAAACAACTTGAAATGATGAAAATAAGATCAAATGGCCCATACACTCTATTGAATCTGTGTGAGAGATGCTTATCACTCGCTAAATCTTTAAATTAGCTTTAAAAAGATGATCTACAAATCCGTACAGCGAAGAACGATCTTCAAATCACTCAATTTGATGAGATCTACTCTCTCTTGGTGTAGATATAGCCTTCCTTGATGTAGATCTTCAATCTTCTAATGTAAATCTAAGATTTTAATAGAGGAGAGATGAATTTGATTGGAGTAAGGAGAATCTTAAACCCCAACCAAATAATAAATGAAGAAAGCAAACTATTCTCCTTGCCTCTACCCCCTTATTTATAGCCATCCAACCGGTCCACTAATGGGCCTCACCAAATCATCCCACTAATGACTAGTTAGCCTGGATAGAAATTGTGTAGCACTAAAACATGGATTCCTCCCATACCACTAAACCAAATCTTGAGTGTGACCACTCTACGACTTTGGCAACACCTTTTCCTTTCTAATGAAATTGATCACAACACGTGATTTGATCCCAGTCAAAAGTTATTCCTTGTACAAAACTGATAGGCGAAAATGATCATAAATAAAATTGATAAAAATCATGGACATGTATCACATCTCCATAACCAACATATCAAAATATGAGAATGATCCGACCCTCAGGGATTTAAATAAAAATATTTTACGATCCTCCGATACGTAAAATGCGGGTTATTACATTCTCCCCCCATAGGAATTTCGCCCTTGAAATTCCAAGAAAACACAAACAACCATAAACAATTTTGCATGCCTACCATCCACAAGCATCCAATTTATCGTCCAAACTAGCAGCCATCGAGCCATGCATCCATATCCTTATCCTAGCATGCAGAATTCTAACGAATAGTACAGGTTAAAATGGTGTAAGATGACATGACATTTATGGGTTATATAAATGAAGAATTCTAGATGGGTCGTCTTCATACTCTCTTTCGTTTTCCATGTACAATCGTCATCATCCTCACTCCACTGCACCTTGACAAGCCTAATAGTCTTCCTTCTAAGTTGTTTCGTGTCATCGCCCACAACGCAAAAGCGGCATACGAGGTCTCATAACTATGGACTCGACTTCTAGGTCTTTGTACTATTCCGGAGATACCAACACATTCGAATCATGCACACACTTCCGTAGAAATGACACATGGAAAACATTATGCACACTCGACATCTTCTCGGGTAAATCCTATTTATACGCGATCTTTCGAATTCGCTCGACTATTGGAAACGGTCCAACGAACCATGGAGCTAATTTTCATTTACTTCTGAACCGAACAACATTCTTCAAAGGGAGAAATCTTTACGAAAATCATATCGCCAACGTCGAATTGTTCCAAATCCTTATGACGCTTATTGGCGTAACTCTTATGACGATCTTGGGTTGCCTTCATTAGTTGTTAAATGATCTCAATACAATCCGATGTTTCTCTTATCATCTCAGGCCCAATTACTAACTTATCTCCTGTCTCTATCCAACATGCTAGAAATTACATGGTCTACCGTACAACACCTCGTATGTTGTCATCCCGTTGCTTGACTGGTAGCTATTGTTTTATACAAACTCAAGTAAATGTAGATGGTCTTCCCACGATCCCCCAAAGTCCAACACACAAGCTCTAAGGAGATCTTCCAAAACTCGGTTGGCCCTCTTGGTTTGACCATCCATCTGGTATTGATAAGTCGTACTCGAACATAACTCGGTTCCTTATGTATCTTGCAAACTCTTCCAAAATCCACTTGTGAACAATGGATCTCGATCACTCACTATGCTCTTTGGGATACCATGGAGTCGAACTATCCACTTAATATAAAGCTCAACCAACTTTGATGTTGTCCTAGTTGATCTGACTGAAATAAGTTTTGCACTATTAGTCAAGCGATCCACGATGACCCAAATCCCTTCATTTCCTGCCTTTTTTCTAGGTATTACATTGATAAAATCCATCGATATCTGCACCCACTTCCACGTAGGAACTTCTAATGGATGAAGCAACCCACTCGGCTTCTTCTGTTCTGCTTTCACTAACTGACAGTTCATGCATTTGGAAATGAACTTTCCAATATCCCTCTTCATTCCTTCCCAGTAGTAGGCGTGCTTCGTGTCTTGATACATCTTGTTACCACTAGGATGAATCATCGACTCCGAGTGATGATATTCCCTCAGAATTTCATCCCTCAATCCATTAATATCAGGAACGACCATTCGTCCATTTTTCTGAAGCTAACCTTCTCGATCAACTTCGAATTCCTTATCTTTTTGTTCCAACTTATGGATAACCTCGACAAGCTTTTCATCATGCTTTTGGATTTCACCAATCCTTTCGATGAGAGTTGGACTTATCGATAAGCTTGCCTACATCTCAGGTTCTAACTCACATCACGGTCTGAAATCAAATCCTGCCAAGTACTCGAGGTGCTTCCATTTTGAAAACATTTCCCCCAACCCTACATGTCTTTGACTGAACGCATCTTCAACTGCGTTACCTTTACCAGGAGTACAGGCTATACCAAAATCATACTATGCCAGAAACTCTAACCACCGTTGCTTCCGAAGATTCAAATCCATTTAGGAGAAAAGATAGTTTAATGACTTATGATCCATAAATAACTCAAATCGAACTCCCGACAGGTAATGTCTCCACATCTTTAGAGCAAACACGATTGCCACCAAGTCATGAGTGGGGTAATTACTTTCGTCCGGCTCCAGTTTTCGACTTGGGTAGGCCATAACTCTATCCTTCTGCATCAGCACTTCTCCTAGTCCAGTACCACATGCATCAGTGTATATCACCATTTATTCGTTCCCACTTGGAATCATCAAAACAGGAGCATTTGTCAGTTTCTCTTTCATGATTCCAAAAGTTTGCTCACAGTTTGCGTCCTAAGTGAACACTTGATTCTTCTTTGTCAATCCTATTAACGGCGCAACTATCTTGGAGAAATCCTTGATAAAACGATGATAATATCTTGCCAACCCAAGGAAACTCCGAACATCTGTTGCATTCTTAGGTCTATCCTAGTCCTGGATTGCTGCTACCTTAGTGGGATCAACCACGATTACATTTCTAGAAACAACATGGCCTAAGAACCTCACTTCGCTCCTCCAGAAGTGACAATTCAAAAACTTAGCTCTCAGCTGATGCTTCGCGGGATTTTCAAAACAACTCGCAAGTGCGTCTTATGCTCTTCCTTATTCCGGGAGTAACCAGAATATCATCCACGAACACAAGCACGAACTTGTTCAACTGATTTCTGAATACTCTATTCATAAGATCCATGAAATACGTTGGTGCATTGGTTAACCCGAATGGCATCACCAGCCACTCAAAGAAACCAGATGGTGTCCTAAAAGCTATCTTCGACATACTATCCTTCGCCCCCCTCAACCGGTGAAATCTTGCTGCCAAATCCATTTGAGAAAAAAAATCTTGGCTTCGTGAAGCTGATCAAATAAGTCGTCTATCCTTGGCAATGGATACTTTTTCTTCCTGGTCAATTTGTTCAGCACTTGATGAACCACACAAAATCTCAAAGATCCATTAGCCTTGGTTAAAAACACAACTAGTGCACTCCATTCGGACGCACTCCTCCAAATGAATCTTTTTCCCAAAAGGTCACGAACTTGCACCTATAACTCTCGCTGTTCTTTAGGCACCATCCGCTTAAGGGACATAACGATAGGGCCAACACCTTCGACCAAATCGATTCTGAACTCAATCTCGTGATGCGATGACAAACCTTTGACCTCTTCAAAGACATCATCGAACTCCCTTGCAATAGCCACAGATGACAAGTCTTCTGGTGGAATCATAAGCGAATATAAAAAGATTACGAAGACACCACTTACATCGAATCACAACCATTCTCCCTCCCACATTCCCGACTATCACCTCGAGCTTCTTGCAATCCACTTTTACCGCATACCTCTTGAGCCAGTCCATACCCAAAATGATCCCAAACGTAGCGAAGTTCAAAACAAAGCAATCACACACAAAAGAGCAACCATGAATCGATAACACTAGATCATGACAAATCATACACAAACTGGACGAATCCCCAACTGGATCAGTCACAAACAAAGATCTATCACATATCTCAGGTTCCAAACCCAAGCGGTTCACAAGCTCATTACAAATGAATGAATGCGATGCTCTAGTATCAAACAACACTCGAACTGAAACACCTCCAACAAAAAGCATACCTTGAATAACAACAATCTTCCCTTTCTCCTCTGTCGTAGGAGCTCTTGAAGAAGATGGCATGGCCTCCAAAGCATACGCCTTCATTGTCTGCTTCCCCTTAGTTGGTTCGGGATAGTCCTTCTTGCTATGCCCAGGTCTGTCACAGTTACAGCACTTCCTCTCAACTTTCAGATTCTTGCAATCATTCGAGAATTGGCTCTTCTACTGGCACTTATAGCAAGTCACCTCGCTTTTCGGCTTCTTCTGGCCATTCTTTCCTTTCTGCTGTTGTTGCTTCCTCTTTCCATTGCCCTTATTACCACCCTGGTGTGGTTTCAAAGCCTCTTTGGTTGCAACAACAACAGCTTCTTCATTGGGAAGCAAACTTTCGTGTCTCACATCTTTTTCCACAATATTCTCGTAAGGGTTATCCAAATGATCAACCAATGACCTCCCAATATATGTGTCCAAGCCCATGATAAACTTCTCGTTCTTCTAATAAGGAGAGTTGATATACGAACGAGCATAATTGGACAATGCTTCAAAATCAGAAACATAACCCAACACTGGTCGACCATTCTGTTTCTACTTTATAAACCTTTTGAACAAAAGTGATTTATGAGCGGGTGAAATGAAATTCATCTCAAACTTGACTCAGAACCGGTCCCAACTGATCTCATCTTCTGGGGTCTCTAAAGTGACATAGTTTCACCAATCCATAGCTCAGCCCTGTAGCTCCATGATGCAAGCTTCCTCTTAGTCGGATCCTGAATACCCAAGTCTCTGAAAACGCAAATGCAAGTATCTAGCCATCCTTGAATCTCAACAGTTGTCTCTGTCCCCTTAAACTGCTTCCCACCAAGAGCAGTGAAGTCTTTGCACAGCTTTGCAAAATCCACATCCCATGGTACCTACACCTGAACCCCCACATCTACTGCGGCTGTCTCTAGAGAAGGTACCCTCATCATGATCGTTGCCATCATGGCCTCGAACATTGCTAGGTAATCTAGTATACCACCATCACCCCCTCCAGAAACAGTCTCCTCCTTAGCAGTGTGTATCGGCGATCGATGACTCATTCTTGATCTAAAAAATAGAATGATTAGTCCAAATCTGTAAAAAAATGCAATGGAGTTCAAGCGTTATTCTACTATACACAAATATATAGCATACATCCATCCAAAATCTACAAATGCATTTCTCATACGTTATTACATCCTTGAACCTCTGCTAAAATCGATTAACCAGAGCTCTGATGTCAAATGTGACAACCGCCCATAACTCCTGCACTTAACAAGAAGAATACTGCGCTGAAAGACATGTCAAACAACTATGGACGATCATCAAGGTAAGATAAGTACAAGCGGAACATATCATATAACTCACATTGCAGAGATAAAGTATAATAGAACATATACAACAGGCATATAATAGTGAAGCATATTTGAGCACAAACTTAAACTTTCATATCAACTAGAAAGATCCATACATCACTGGTGTACATCATAAGAGTCTATACTAAATGCCTCACTAAAATCACTCAGAGAACACTCAAAAAGTATAACAACGGAAATAGCAACTAGTATGTATAGTAGAAAATAATACGTAAGCCTCTAGCTCGTCGTCGCTCAGCAGCAGCATCTGATCAAAGATCTATCACCTGTCACCTGCTACCTAGTCTGCCCATCCAAACACAATGGAAGAACAACACAAGGTAATAAAAGGAAACATAAAACCTTAGGTCAGACAATAGTCTTAATAAGCGATAAAAAAGATATATAGAATCATCAATAAAGTATATAGGAAATAAGTAGATCAGCCATATAATCTACCAACATCTAAAGAGAAGAAACTCAAAACTATCTTCCCCACATCTGACAGTGATAGCCTTTGCAACAATAAAAAAGAAAACATAGCAAACATAGCAACCAATTATCTAGCATAGACAATCCTAATTGAGATCAACATCCCCCAAGCACAAGCCCCGAAGGCCTAAACCAACATCAGACAAGCAACCAAGAGATGTCTCCTTCGACGTTGAACAATCTACACAAGACAATACAAGTAAAGCAATCATCATCCATGACTCTGGATATCACCGCCTATCCTGATTTGAAACAATCGTTAATCATATGACGGGATCAACATCATGACATCCGTCAAGGGCTAATGTAACCCCGGTTCTAGCAAAAACTCTATATGTCTTTCATTCATACATATCTAGACCTTTCATCGATACCCAGGGTACTCGACTAACCATCTAGTATTTTAGGCATCCCAATTATACCCTTGATTTAAGCCCGCTAAAAACTACTACAACGATAATTTCTCAGCCTTCAATATCTCTATTCTTCATCATCTGCGACCATCCAGGAGCTCAAACATCCTGAGCAGCCATTATCCATGAGCTCAAACATCCTTGAGTCGTTCCAACATTCGTTGCATTTCATCAATCAATGAACACTTCAAAACACTTCGAACATTCCGTCTTGAATTCACTTAAACGCCACGACCTTCATCGAGCCAAAAGAATACATCATTTGGTTGATATTTGATCCATAGCATTTCGGCCTTTCAGCTATGAAAAACATACCACGGCTTTTAAAGTCCCATCCACATCATTTATGAAACCCTATAACATCTCTGCTCGATCATCATGGACCAATCATCCGATTCATGCATTCGTACCATGGCCAATCCATCTGAAATTGACGTCCGATCCATTGCCGACACCATGCCCGATCCATCTTCCAAACAAGCCAATCCATCCTCTTTTTACAGCGTTTCAGAAAAGTTTGTCCATCCATTTACTGCGCTAGCCTGATTCATGACTTTGCACCTTGTCCGATCCATGAAATGTCATTCCCGATACATGGTTTTCATGTGTTCCTGATCCATGACACCATAGCACTTCAAAAGCGTTGTAGCTCCAAATGATCTGATCCAATGAACATGTCCAATCAGTCTAGTTTGAAGTTCCCTATCCATGCTAAAAAAAGTTGCCCGATCCATCGAAGCGCACACCCGATCCAGTAAAAATGACTGATTCCCCACATGCCGATCCATCTCCATAGTTGCCCGATCAATAGCTTGAAAAGTGACCTGATCCATAACTTTGCCAAATATGACTGATCCATGTTTAACGCTGCTATCTGATCCATGTAATTTCAAGCCCGATCCATCCAAGAACAACACTAGCGAGCGTGCCGAGCCATCATTTCTTGGAGAAGAAGTTAGACCAATCCATAGTAGGTTATTGCCGATCCATACAATTTCATGCCCGATCCATCTCCGATCCATCTCCGATCCAATTCAAAACTCGTTCAAAACATTCGATCTCACCAAACAATTGAAATCAACCATCAGCAAGTATTAACACTGTGATTATTCATTATTTAAATATAAAAAATTCACCAAATTCATGATAAACAATAAACGAATTAAACAAATGGATCAAACTTGTAATAACACATGAATTAACATAGAAATTTACCGATTTAAGTTACTAGATTAGATCCTATGGTAATTCAAATGAACAAGTATAGGTGAAAATAACTTAAAACGATGAAAATAAGATCAAACAACTCATATACTCGATTGATTTCGTGTGAGAGATGCCTATCACTCATCAAATCTTCAAATTAGCTTTAAAACGATGATCCATAAATTTGGACAGCAAAGAACGATCTTTAAATCACCTAATTTGATGAGATCTACTCTCTCTTGATGTGGATCTAACCTTCCTTGATGTTGATCTTCAATCTTCTAATGTAGATCTAAGATTTTAATGGAGGAGAGATATATTTGATTGGAGTAGGGAGAATCTCAAACCCCAACCAAATAAGAAATGAAGAAAGTAAACAATTCTCTTTGCCTCTACCCCCTTATTTATAGCCATCTAACTAGCCCACTAATGGGCCTCACCAAATTAGCCCACTAATGACTAGTTAGTCTGTCCAGAAATTGTGTAGCAATAAAATAGCATTTCCTATCAAACTGCTGAACCAAATCTTTAATATGACCACTCTACGGAATTGGCAGCACCATTTCCTTTTCAAAGAAATTGATTTCAGTACCTGATTCGATCCCAGTCAAAAGTTATACCCTATACAAAATGATAGGGGCAAAATAGTCATAAATAAAATTGATAAAAATTATGCACATGTATCACATCCCCATAACCAACATATTAAAATATGAGAATGATCCGACCCATAGGGAATTAAATAAAAATATTTTACAATCCTCCGATACGTAAAATACGGGTTGTTACACGAATGACCGTGTCACTCGCCTTGGCATTCCTTCTGCGCTCTAATTCAAAGAGCGGGATTCTGCCGACTCGAGTGTCATTCTCAAACTCAATTAAAATCAATGCTCCCTGCTTCACTCTGATAGATGAAGCTTGTCGGGCAAGCGGTCGGATCACACTTGCCAAGGCACTACCTCTTAGTCTCTTATCTTGGAGCAGAGGTTGCCTTTTGCGATAGTCAAGTATTACTCACCCCGTTTGATCATTGGATGGGGTTAGCGTGATGGATGTCGTGGTTTTTCCTTTATACTCTCGCTTCGTAAGTCAAGGTTAGAGTTGTGGATCGAGTGGTCTTTAAATTTTGGCGCGCCCATCATACTCATCCTAGGTTTATACTCCTATCCAACCTCTAAAGATTAGAGTTAGTCGGGTAAACAGTTGGGTCAAATTTCCTTGGCGTTGTTCCCTTTGCCTTGGCATCAAAGGCAAAATCACCTTGAGGGTGGTCACACCCATGTTGAGTTTATACTCCTCCCGCCGGAAGCTTAAGAAAGAGTTAAAAATTTTGCTCTGCTGGGTGGTCATGTCACACCCAATTACATCTCTATGTCTTGCCTGGAGAATTGAAGGCTAGATACGGAGGAGGGCTCATTATTACGCTCATGCATAAATATAACACATCGAACTCATATGAGTTTATCCTCTTGCCCCTGCATCATGGGTAAATAGCCAGTTGATGGATGGTAGAACTGTGACACCCCACGTTCGTTAATGTCACTCTTTATCAGAATGCGTTAAGTTTCGTGAAGCGTTATAGGTAAACACAAACATTACAAGACAGATATAACATAACAGCGGAATTAAAACATCATTATATAGAAAAGCTTTGTGGTTCAAACCCAATTACATAATAAGTCTGGAATACTAAAAAAATAAAACTTCTGCCTTGTACAAAAATCATCATCAAAGGTATAATAATACATAAAAGAGCATAATCCCCAAAATATAGCCATATCAAAGCAGATACAAAATGAGCAATACAACTAAGCAGCTCCAAGTAGAAGGAAAGAAGAATCCCGATCAAGCTTAAGTATTCCCACCCTGAGAACCTGGGGGAACGGAAGAGAAAGAAGAGGAAACAAAAAGGGTCAGACATAAAGTCTGGTGAGTCCAATTAATTTTAGCATATAAATAAGTAAAAGCATCATAATAGGCATATGAGTTGGAGAGAGATAAGAGTGTCATAAGGCAAGTATAACAAGGTAAACAGGATAAACAAAACAGAACATGCATTGCGCTTGTCTAATGCTTTTCTTTGCACCAATACTAGTATCTCAGAACAAGATGATCCCAACAAGTTCAAGATGGTACATGTAGGTGTACTTCTAGTGAGAGGTTTTACCCCATACAATAACAAGTAGCCCAATAGAACTGACGGGTGTTACCCCCAACGATAATAATGGGATCCTAAACAAGCAAGACTAGATGTACCCTGATCACTACCCCCAATCGATCGACTCCCTAACTCATAGATACCCTGTGCTGGCCCCATGGTAGGATGTATCACTTTCTAAAGTGGAAACCCTTTGTTTACAAGATATGCACAACCATATCTACTAATTTCACAACGTCTTATCTTCCCTAGCAAGCAGACCCATGCACACAAATGACTCCGTTGGAACGCGTTGTCAACACCCTCACTCAAGTGACCTATTATAATTATCTTAGTAGGCGCGCCCAGACCCCGACCTAGTTCGGGGTTTCCCGTTTAATACCCAGATGGGTTACTAACTGAAACGGGTCCAACACAAGAGATGATACAAGCTTCCCCCAAGGCTTGCATTCCCACTACTAGGATTTCAACAGGTTATGCCTATTAGTTTAACAAGATTGCATAACCTTAACCAGTTAAGTTTATCGGGTTTATTATAACACGTCCCCATATATTTAACAAGATTAACGTAACCCTCCCACTGATTCAAGCAAGTTTACTTAACCCCTACTCTAGTTAATAGGGTCATGTAATCCTTATGGATTCAAACAGGTTAAGTATTACATGTTCATTACCATTATTCATGTATGGTTATAATGCGCTGGACCTCCCACATTAAGTCTACCACTTTTGGATGTTGGATATGCTCATTGGGTCTGGGCAGACTTCTTCCATAAGTCGGACTTAACCTCATGTCTTAGCGCCTTCCGTGTACGTTTATGAACTTAGTCCCCTCTCATTAGATTTATCACTTGTGGCGCTGGATTTGCTGGGCAGTTCTGGGCAGGCTTCTACCACAAGTGCAATCTTACCTCGTATCCCAGCGCGGTTACAGTTTCTAATTACTGTTAATCTAGGCATTTTCATTACTAACTAATTACCATGTTCATTATGCCCCAAATCCCCGTCCGATCTACGATACAAGGTATGCCCCATATTAAGGTTTAAATCAAGATATAGATTATGCCCCTAAATCCCAAGTTTTGGCTCAAGATACAAATTATGCCAAAATTTCCCAATTATGTTTTACAATATGAATTATGCCCCAAATTAATCGTTCCCAATTTAGTGCATTCGCGTATTTCAGCGATAGACCTAGGCTCGAAGGTAGTCTGGTTATAAAAAAAAGGGAAAGAGGGAGAGAAGAGAATAAGAATATGCATATTAAATAAAACTGGCATAAGATGACATAATTAGGCAGACTAATGTAATAGGTATAAGGTGACATGATTAGGCAAACTAACATAATAGGGATATCATGAATAGGCATATAGGCACTAATCAATAGATCAAGTGCCCAAGTAATGGCAGATCTATTATGATTCAGGTTACTTACAGGCATAGGCTTAGATCCAAACTTATAAACATGTCAAGATTATATTTTAGGTGTTTATATCTAAAAGCAACGTAAACTCACTGTGATTGGATCTAAGGAATAGAAGATTGTTTTTAGATGTTGTAGCACAGATCCTTGAATACGTATAACTTGTTCTTGAAGAAGAATAGGCTAGATCAAACTGAGTTGGGGCAGCACCTCGTTGTCTTTATTGTTTTTAGTGAATAAAAAAAAATGAGATTGAGGTCCTATTTATAGAATAGGGTCAACGAATCTAGTCAATAAATGAGTCCACGTTCAGAAACTGAATTCTGCGCAGATCTCGGGGAGGTCGACATGGGGGTCGACACCCCTGTGCTGGTGTCGACCCATGGGTCGACACCCTTAGGGATGGGGTCGACCCCTAACGGGCCGATATCCTCCCATTTTGATTTTTATTTTCTAGAATAGTTTTATTTATATATAAATGGCTTATATGTATATAAACTTGAAACCTTAATATCTTCTTCATATGATGTCCATTTTTCGCAAACTTAGGGTCTATCTTAAGCAAAATTTCGAGACGAACGCAATGTCCTGATCCGTTTTACTTAATTCCAAATATTTAATTAAGTATTCCTTAGTTTATCATTATAGTGTTGTTAGAATTACGGGGTGTTACGAAAACTCCATCTATGTCGGATTGTTGGCGTCAGGCGAGGAGTAAACAGATGAACAATCAAATCACGTTCACCAATTCTTTATGTTTCTCCGATCAATCTATTGGAGGACTGATTGGAACCAAACTTTGGGTACCTTCATCATCATATCGCATGAGTTAGTCATGTAAAGGTAAATTGCATGATTGGAAAGTAAGCATATCAATGGGAAGTGTTGTCTCCTCTATCAGGATTCATGTAATTTGGTGGCATCGAGCACAAGATTGAGCCATATAGACGGTCAAACCGCATCCATCTAGAGTCAGAATCCAACCTTGAAATCCAAGGATCAATGCACAATTGTCTTGAGGTCTGCTGCGAATGAGCTAAGGAGTGGATAGTCATATCGGATCCACCTTGAGCTATACAAATTTCTTCAAACAGATGGCATGGCGTTGTAAACGAGTAGTATAGTCGGGCTCGTTATGGCAGTTCTCCATAGTCTTGCATGCGGGTGTTGGAAGTCTGATCGGTATTGAATCCTGGGATCCTACACCATTTACCCATAAATTCACCTGAGTTAATTACGTCAATAACTCAAAAAGCATGCAAAGATAAGGGACATGGTTAAAGAATAGTCCTGCTAAAGGAATGAATATCATTCTGAGCGAAAATGGCACTGCATGTTCTTTGCAGGTCCATTTCGCCTCGTCCTATTTCAGCCAAGGGATGACTGCCAAAGTCTTTAGCTGATGACGAATATCTTTTCAAACTTTTGCAGGGTGGCAGTCCCAAGAATAAATAGACCTTGATCAGGATCTTGGAGTGATAAAGGCGGTTAGGAGGACTTTGGTGAGCGAATGATGAGGTCGCATCACCTTTGAATCGCCTTCTTGCTCCCACGTCAAGGGCAAGGAATGAGGTCAGGTAATCAAACCAAAAGTGCTAATGGTAGCATCTCATCTTGTCGGTGCTCCAATGGAAATCGGCAGGAGTGTAAGGACTCCATGCTTACATAAACTTCACACTTTACATGCTAGGAAGTAGGATATGGCTAAAAATGAATCCATGCTTGCAGAAGCTTAGCCCTTTACATGTAAGGAATTGGATTCGAGGGTTATGAAGATAGACGTGAGTCATCCATCCACATCAATATTCAATCCCACATCGAGAATAAGAGCTAACATGTGAACAATCAATCAACATCCAAGCCTAAGTGTTCCAAACCTCTAACTCACCAATCTTCGGAAAGACTGAGCAGTCGGTCATGCAAGTAATGTTGCATCAGCTTTTGATTAGATAATGGAATCATGAGAAATCCTAGCTATGATCTCCGAGTTTCCCTCTGCGTCTAGGGCATGTGCTGCTTGAGAGATGGTAAATGAAGGTAGTGGAACTGTGAATCTTCACATTTTAATACATTGAGATTCGTTGATGTCCATCCAGGGATGACCCGCTTTGTCGTGATTACGATCAATTGATCAGCTTATGCTGATTATGTAAAGTAGTCTACATCCACGATTGCATACTTTACACCGCCTTTCGTAATCGGAAGGCTTTCGATGTTGTCAATCCCCCATATAGCAAACGTCCATGGACTCATCATCTAGGCGAGTTGGTTGGGAGGTGCTCTGGAAATCTTTGCAAAGTTCTGGCATTTGTCGTAGCATCGTGAGTAATCAGCTACATCCCGATTTATGATAAGCCAGAAGTAGTCGGACTGCAATATCCTTTTTGCCTAAGTATGTCCTCTGGGGTGATCTCCGCAATCGCCTTCATATACTTCCCTCAATACACGTTTGACATCGTCATGTGTTATACACCGGAGTATTAGGACTGAAAACCCCCATCAAAAAAGTATGTTTCCTTACATGACGTATCTCGGAGCTTTACCAATGATGGTATGCCTTTCACTTTTTCTTGTTAGAAGCGTTCCATGCTACTGGAAGTTCTTTATGGGGGTTATCTATGACTTTCTCTTGGGTTCGGTCTCCAACACTGGGTTAACTCCCATCTGATCAATGCTCGGGTTTTTTAATGTCTCGATTGGGACCATCTCCATCACTTCTGGTTTTTCGGAGTTCGCTAACTTGGCTTGCATGTTCGCCTTATGATTTTCTAATTATGGAATATAAGATATGCTTTAATGCTATAAGCCGTCCAATAGCTCTTGGACCCTTCCCAGGTAAGCTGCAAGCCACAGTCCCTTTGTTTGAAGCTCCTTATGAACCGTCCTTCAGGAGTTATCAGCACGCCTCCGACGTCGAACCGTCGATCATTTCGGGCACCATATGTGTGCAACTTCCAGGTGCTCGATTCCATATTTCATTCTAAGGGGACATCTTCTTCATCTAACACATCCTCTTCGAGGGTAGTGAATTCAGCGATGAAGTCGGACAATGCCTGTTTCTGTATAGACTTCCCTTGAGGGAAATTGGGATCAAATTGACTTAGTTCGATGTTCCATTTAAGCAATCTTACTGATACCTCAGGTCACTGCAGGACCTGTCGTAGCAGCTGGTTGGCCTAAACTTTGGTAAGCTTGAACTACGGCTTATGAGGCTTCAAGTAATGTTCACGTGTTCTATCACAACAAAATTATGAAGTAGAGAGCTAATAGTTAATTCATATTAATTTTGATCTCGAGCTCTCATATCTATGCCGAGGTTGCATGGCGGTTGATGAGCAGTCAAGTTACTATCGTTTGGGTAAGGATGCATAGGTCCAATCATGACCTGTGGATGTTCAACGAGTGCCTAACTCTGGGCACCTAGGTATGTTTCTTTAACATTTCTCAGGCGGGAACAAATCGTCATCAATGTGGTGGATAGCAGATGGTCGATGCAAAGGTTAGCTAGGTTCCCCAGCGAGTGAATCACAAGACATATTTCTTTCATTACGTCATACAAGTGAAGTGTAGCTTTGAAATCCTTAGTCTCTTTCTAGCATCTCATCATTTAGAATCATCATTGCTAAGATCACTCGAGTCATTTTCCAAATAGTGCCTAGACTACTCCATATCAATGCTATTCGAGATTCCGCCGGTTGGATAGGTTTAAGTCATGTAAACCAGGTGGTCAATACTTGTTCAGGAACAACATCAGTTGCCTTGGTGAAGTCTATACACCATCGGAACCTTGAAGCCAGGAAAAATATCTTTCCCTTGTATATTGTCGTATTTAGCATGCTGAATTTTCTCAAGAATTCCTCATTTTGAATAACATCAGCAATTATGGGTCATGGCTCTTGGGAGAATCCCAGTCGTTGCCATTTTGCTGTTGATGTTCTCAGACTGTCCACCGAATCTTAATTAGTAAGCCTTGACGACTATTGTTGTCCAGAATATATGACAAGCCGAAGGCGAGCCATCAACGAATCCGGGTGTAGTGCCAATGGGGTTTCTTCATTTATTAGGAAATTACGTCTGGGTCGGATATAATTTACATCTAAGTCGGGTCGAAAGATGTTATATGAACCGAACACTTCGAGTTGAGGATTTCGACCCGGATGATATCACCTTAGAATCATTCAAACCGGAGGCATGCTCAAACCCAAGTGTGCTCGTCCTGGAGGGAGTTCGACCAGGTAGACATCTGACCCGAAGGCTGCAAGCAGAGCATCTCAATACATAGAATTGCAGTTATCAACAACGTGGCTGAAGACATGAACATTATGGAATCTACTCATCTTATTAGTCTGAGAATTTCGACCAAATTTTCATGCACTCTACGGGTTGTGAGTCTTTTCATTCATTCCATTGTGGATGTTTCTTTGTAGACCCATACAGATCTGAGTATTTAGGAAACATTCATCCACGACATATAATCGAATCAAGTCAGATACTTATCTACCCTCAATGAAATACGACATCCATTAGTAGATGTGAAGATCTATGATTGAGAATCAATCCATTCTCAGTGAAAGCACCAAAATGTTAGCCCAAAAAATGACACTAACACCCAAAAAATCGTGTTTTGAGCATAAATATGAAGAAATGACTGAAAAATGGAAGAAAAAGCAAGAAAACAACATTTTTACAATGTTTCGGCGTTAACGAGACTACATCCATTTCATAGTTCCTTCACTCATTAGGAAATTACAATTACAATGAATTTAATCCTCATACGCTCAATTTACAATGAATAATTCTCTCTGAATTCACTGTTTTGATCGAATAAGGTGGTGATTATCAGTTGGTGAACGCTGGCCATGGTGTATGAGAACCATAGAAATGTCAAAAGTCCCTCAAAATGCCTTCAAATAGTGTATTTATAGTCATCGGTGGGCTTTGGGTCGGATGCCACGTGGCGGGCATCGCTCCAATCTCGAAATGAAGTGGAAAACATGAAGAAATCCTCTCCAAATCGTGTATGGACAGATGGAACCAGATCCAAGTTCGTAGGCGCGAGAATAGGTCCTTGGTTCGATGTGTAGTAAAATGCTCCAAGTGGGTCGGGTAGGAAGTTTCGATCCGACCCAGTTGACTTACAAAGTTGTTTCGTTATATGCCATTGGGTCGGGTTCTGGTAGATCCGACCCACATGACTCGTAAGGCATACTTGCGTTAGTTTTGGTCCGATCCAAATGGCGAGATTCGAACCGAAGTCTTCATACATGAAAATGTTAAGTTCTTCAACCTTTCTTCACTTCATCCAAGTGGTTGTCGAATGCCAATTTATTCTCAAGTCCTTGGCTTTGGGTGGCCTGGTCACAAAGCAGGCTAACTATATATATCTATAGGAGATAAGTACATGTTGACCTATAGTAAATATAAATATAGATCATGCTGATTTACATTTCAACATGAGATATAAATGAATGCAAATAAAATATGTACAAGGAATAATAATAATGCAAGCTGGCATCACTGCCTACAGAGGAAATGCAATTATAATCGTAGGCTGTCTACAAGAAATCACACATATACAAAAAAAAAAAATGTGTGTGTGTCTACATGCACTGATTCAAACATCTACAATGGATGTAAAATATATAACAACATGCTAGTATAAACATTTATAGGAGGCACAAAATGTATAAGCGCAGAACATATACATACATACATACATACATACATACATACATACATACATACATACATACATACATATATATATATATATATGATGTGATTTTAAGGACAACTATTTTTATAATTATTTGTAACTATTCATATAGTTAGATATAGGTGCATTCGCAAATTTAAAGTGCATGCTGCCACTCAAAATAACATCCCTCTTTATCAATATATATATATATATATGTATGTATGTATGTGTATATATATTTATTTTTGTGAGCCAAGATCCCCAGTTTATTCTTCCTTGAGTTAGCTTTGGCTAATCCCCAAACATAATCTTTTAGGTAGACATCTTATGTTAAGTATATCACATATATAATTCTTGGATAGCATGGCGAACAAACTCTGTACATTTCCAATTTTGGATATTTCATGCTCTATGCCTCTAAGCCTATAGTCTATTATGACTACCTAGTTAAGTTAGACCCAAGTTTAAACAATTTGAGCATCACAATTACTCTATCGCATGTAACCATATTAAACAATGTATAGACGCTTTGCATAACCTACATCCATTGAATGGCATTGATGAGTGTTATTTATTGGAAGACATCACTTTAGACTTAATATAAATTTGGAGTTCGGAGGGATTTTATTACTAGAAGTGTGTAACTTTGTAATGCTATATCAAGAAGCAAATCACATTTGTAGTTTAACAGTGTATTAAAAAAATTGTATATCATGAAGGAGAGTGCAACTGCATATTATTTTGCTGTATACAGAGAAGGTTGTGCTCAAATAGTGAACAAAACAGTAAACTATATTCCATACATATGATCAAGTACATATTAAGGTAATCGGCAAATCACATTTGTTGTGGCAAGTACATTTCGAAATGTGTACAACTTGGGAAGTGAAATTGCAAATCATATTTGCAGTATACATATAACAATATAAATATATATATATATATATATATATATATGCACATACGAACAGTACATTAAAATTGAAATGTATCGTATATATAACTGACTAAGTACTAAACTTTATATCATGTAACCAAGCACATATCATTAAGATGGATCTAGTACATAGTTGTAAACCAAACATGGTTTCATTTTACTATTAGAAACACAAGAGATCTCGGCTAAAAATATCAATAGATCTGAATTAATGCAATAATTTATTTAGATCTAATAAAATTATAATAGAGTCATCCAAGTTTATATTTTTATAATGACTTGAAAGTCATTCAGGTATCCAGATCAACATGAGAGGAGAGGGTAATGAAGTGAATTCTCCATATCAATCATGTTGATTGATTCATAACTTTAACAGTGTAGCCAATACAAGAACCAACATAAAACTAATTATTTGAATGCCATCAAACCAAAAGCATTGTCCAAAACATGTTAACCATGCACAGTATCAATTAGTGTCTGCATGTTAAGTAACGAATAATTATACAAGACAAAAAATAGACTTAGCGTGTTCAAAATTATTTCTACAATCAAAACCCTTGTTTCGGTAAAGAATTCATATAACAAGTAATTCATATGCTTGTAACAGTGTTCCCAACACCATATCAATAACTTAGGGGTTTTCTGATTATTCTCAATAACAAGATTTAAAACAGAGTCACAATAACAATTCATTCTACAAATAGTTAAACCAAATACAAAAATCAATCTCAATGAATCATTTTGCAAGTTGCTATGATACCATTGTTGGTTTTTCAAGAATAAATTAGCTGCGAAAAAAAATCAAAAATTTTAGGGTCCAAGCAAAATTAACTAATCGATAGATGTGTATCAATTCGATTTTGCAAAACATGACGATGACGAATGCCCGAATGCAGCAAATCTTGAACACTATCAAAATTGAATAACGTTTTCGTTCATCTCATGAATGCGAGAAGGAAGACGAGGTACTAGCCAAGACCGACTTTTTCTTTCGTTTGATTTGGGTATTTACTTGCCATCAAAAGTGAGAAAGATATCTCCCATTTTAAAACAAGCATCATCAGATTAACACGGAAATATACGGACAACCTATTCTCTTGCGAATTAATATATCAAATGATTGATATTTTTAATCATTCAAAAAATTAGTTATCCCATTTAACATTCTTAGTGTGTGACTCGATAGGTTATTATAGTGTTGGAAATAATTTCATATCACATTTGAAACTACAAATAGTGAGCAACATCTAGTAATACATCATTGTTACCCAAATTATGATAAAACCAATGATTCGACACAAACTTGTCGGTAACCAATGTTTCAACGTAATTTAATCCATTTGACCAATATATCCAAGATTGAACTCAAGGCATGGAACACATCATCCTCTTTATAATTTAATCCTTTTATCTTGATCTATGAGCAGAACATATATAAAACAAATCAGTATTTGAGCATGACCATGGATTTCATAATCTTACTCAATCAAGAGTCCCATGGATATCACTACTTATATTGTAGGGTTAAAATCCGTCTAGATCATTCATACTTTTCAGTCGATTCAAGATGTGACCAATAATCACCTTTATCGTTCACCCTGCTATGAGCAACTATTGATGATATCAAAGCACAATAATCCTCGTAAAAATATATAATGATTTCAGATCTGAGGACCATTACATCATTATCACTATGAGAATTACTTGTGACTCTCTTAATTATATTCCATGAAGATTTCTCATGTTGGGTCATCCCAATACAATATTCTCTAACATGTATTGACATTAATTTCTCTTATATTAATTATTAACGAGATATGATCATCATTCAGTCAACATACTAGTCTCAATGTTTCATTGCTATCCTATTTGCAACAAAACTTGACTAGAGACTTTTACGAATCAGAATACTTATCATATTATATAATGTCATGTTCAAGTCACTTAGTTGAAACTATATAATTTTGTGTCATTATTCTAAGGACTTCTGTTATGTTAATACTTATATTACGCAGTAAATACAACATAAAAAAATTATTTATTTAAAACATAATATCAATAATGTTATTTAATCACATCAAATGGAATGCCTATAGAGCACAAACTCTAACAAAAAGAAAGTCTATTTCCAATCCGAGCTACTAAGTCTGAATATTAATATGAAGATTCTGATTAACGATATTTGCGATATTCATTTGAAATTAAAATGTATTTTTTTTAAAGAACTACTCTATAATTATGAAATATGAGATTTTGAACTTAATCAAATGATGAATTGATTAAAGATATGATTTATAATATTAAAATATTTAAACTTAATTATATGAATATAAATCAATATCATTATTAACTTGATCTATGATAATTTCAATATGATTTTAAATATAAATGACCACGATGTGAAATAAGTATTTGGTCGTTATAGTGATTAGAGTTAGTATTAACATATTCTTTATCAATACCAATACCACTTTAACAATTGTGCATGTGGTGGGGAATCCAGATTGAAGTAGGATTGTTTGGCAAATGATATTGAATGAAGTAAGAGAACGATGATGGAAAACCTTGACCTTTGAGTCAACTAAAACGACTAAAACAAGAGAGCTATACCATGACTAATGGAGGTAGTACCTCCTATCAAACACACTTCTTTGATACCATATCTATTACTTTGTGATTTGAGTAGGCATCCTTTGATTATGTGAGTTTTGTTCGAGGTAGGAAGTAATTGCAGCTATGTGTTACCATTGGTTCGGGGGTGCAATTGGTAGAATCCTACCTTAGGTATTTGCTCGTATGCCTTGTCATAGTATCCTGATCGAGCCCCGTATGATTTTGATTTGTGTCATACCTATGGAGTGCCCTCTAATACCACTAGTTTACGATGGTTTTACGGTACTGTATAAACTACGACATCATAAACAATATACGTGTAACAATGGTAATCTCTTTTATGCTAATTTCAATAGTATATTCACCGTAGACGCTATTTATAATAGTGTATTGTATTATATGATGTCTAGTTTAATGGATCCTTAGAGGATGGGAACCTCAAATATCCTTAAATTATTGAGCATTTCATTTGAATATTTTTCCTTGAGTTGATTTACTTTCGCATGAATGTTGGTCCTGACTTGAGTGTTTTTTTACTTTATGCTTGGGTCAGACCAAGTATTACTTATTGAGATTTCAGCTTTTGGAGTTGGAGGCTTGTTAAAGACATCATATCTATTTATTTATTTCAGTTATGTCCTTTTATACTAGGAACTCATTACATTTATACTTCCGTGCACTTGCTTTGTGACTCTTGTATCATGTGTAAATTTTGAAATTTTGTATTTAGTAGCTTCATAACCTACTATTGTTATTTATTTATTCTACAGTGAGATATTCTATTTTGAACGATTTGAGTTTGTTTTATTATCTACTTGAAATTCTTGAAAAGAAAGGTCATTACTATTGGTATTTGAGCTTTGGTTTGAGAGAACCTTAGCTTATGGGGTTGAAAACTCAATAAAGATAGGATAGCAATACCTTAGAATGAGTAGAAACAGTCTCAGGGACATTCTTGATAGAGCATATTTTGAAAAGTATAAATGTTTTGAAAAGTTTTTTAAAAATATTTTTAGATATACAAATTTCTTTTAAAATATAGCCTTTTTTCCTATAGTTTCCTTCTTTTGGAATCCATCTTCCTTATTATGTCTCTTCTATTATGATTTCCTTACCTAACCTCGTTCCTTGTTCTAATTCTACCTTAGGAAATTTATGATTGATAACTTTCAAAATCTTAAATATTCTCTAATTTTTTAAATTAGTCTCTATCCTTGGTAAATTCCCGTTGATTAGGTTCTTTCAAAGGTTCAACTTCTAGCTTATGTTCAGACTTATCTTTTACCTAACATAAAAAATAATTGAAGTAATTTTAAGAATAGGTCATATTAAGAATTAATATGAAACATGAATATTTAATAATTGAGGTAATAATCACTTTATTTATCAACTGGTGAAATAAAGTATTTTGAAATGTAATATCTAAACTTAAAAGATGTTATATTTAGAAGATCTATACAAACAGGATTTATAAGATGATTAACTGTATATAAATGGGTTTATTGAATTCAAAATTTTATATGAAACGATTTTGAAATAGTAGCGATTTCTTCGTAAGTTGATATTAATTATGTTTCATAAACATGATGTCTTGAAATTATTAACGTTAATAAGTTTGAAACATTAATTTGATTAAGATATATGGAATTGGAATATTAATCTGAATTTGGAAATATGTTTATGAAATGATAAGATCCACTTTATATGGATATGCAATTTGCAAAAAAGGAATAAAGATTATGAAATATATAATATCAATTGAACATATAAATAAAAATAGATTTCTTAAGTACAATTTAGGCAAACTTAATTTTGTGACATGTTGCAAAGCTAATAAAACCTACTATTGTTAATTTAAATCTGATTTTAGTTATTTCAAAATAATCTTAAACTTAGCAAAGGTTCAAACAAATTTAATTTTTGTCTATATTAACGATAACAAGAATGATAATCATAAGAAATATTTGATATAATGAAATAGAACTGAACATGTTTTGAAATAAAGGTTAATATACTCTAATATTTGATATAATTGATTTAAGTATGAATTGTGCGTTAAACAAATGTAACTTAAATAAAGGTTAAAATACTCTAATATAACTATGTTTTGTAATATGTTTTGAAATGGGCTTTGAAATATTATATGGTTTACATTAGCAAATTTTAGGTTGGTTAGATTTGACAAAGGAGACAAGTTAAATTTAATAAATAAATAAATAATGGGGTAGAGGTATAATTTTTCCCATTTGAAATTTATAACAAATGAATGATTGAAATGTATACTCTAATTAGAAAGAGAAGTTTCAAGTATTGTACTTGATGTTAAGTTTGGACTATCAAGTATGTAAAGATTTTGGACACACGACTAGGTTACGTATGTACTAAATCTTATATGTACTTGATAGACATAGAATCACACTTTAGTCGCTTGAAAATGATTATGATGGTGACTACAACATCATTGGTGTTCATATTCAGGTTTTGAAAGTGAGAAAGATATATAGCGCCAATTGAGACGTCGAGTGAATACTTGAAACCACATTGAAATATTTGGAAAATATATAATCCTTGATTAGATATATTTCAATATATTTTCTACATAAGTTGATAAATATGCATAACTTGATTTTAGAATATATAATTTACTTAATTACTTTTCCCTATCTCGTTCCTTTTCGGGGTTGAAAAAGGTCCGAGTAGGGAGATTGCAACAACCCGAAGTTTTGAAAATTTTAAATGATGAACTAATTGAAATTTAAGTTTTCAAAAAATAATATTTAATTTATTATTGAATTATATGAAATAAATGAATTGGATTCTTGTATACAAATATGAGTAAGGACAATTTGACAAAGAGAATTAAATGGTTGTTAATGCAGATTGTTGGGTTAACTTGATTTATATTATTATATGAATTTAAGTTCAGTCTTAAAATTTTAATTTAAATAATAAACTTGAAATATTGAGTATATGTTTTTCAAATATTTTGAAATGAAACTTCTTCTGAAAAAGTCAATTTTGCTCAAACCTAGTCAAAAATTTAATTTGAATTGAAAATTTGTAAGTTTCAGAATTAGAAAATTTATTTACTTATGATTTTACTTGAAATTATATAAAGGTCTCCATTTTTGTTTTGTGAAATCCGCTTCCATTTTCTCCAAATTGGACATATAGGACCGTATTTGTAGTGTTATTCCTCCTACAAATGTTTGAATTGAGTATTAGCTTCATGAGAAAACAATTTGTGCTATATCATCCCTTAATTAAATATTACATTTAGAATCTTAGTGGAATCCGGATGTGATTAAAAAGTACATAATATTTTTCAAAACTTCTCATTTCATTCTTTGTATTTCCTCCGAAGTTCTTCTTCCTCAATTTTTTTATCTATCTATAAATTTCTTTCCTTCACAAATCAATCTTTTGGTAAATTCTAATTTGTTGAAATTATTTATAATCTCTCTCACTATTTTATAATCATGTTCTAATTTCAAAACACAATTGGTTTGGAAATTGTGAAAAACTAGATCTAAAAATGCAAACAACCACCCATCCCATTTGTTGCCGCCATCTACACCACCTCCTCCATGACCTGTGCCACTTTTCAAACCACCTCTAACCACCCTAATCCAAATTTCGACCATCCAAACCCTTTGCTCCACTAAAGCCTATTGACCTTTGCAAGATGAAAACCCTAGACCTAAAATCACCTTCCTTTTCACCCAAAACCTTGCTTCCCTTCCTCCCCTTCGCCACCATCGCCACATAGGACCTTCATTTCTAACCTAACCATGATGGGCCAACCACGCCTGCCTTCAACAAGAGGGTCCCACGTTAAAACCCTAACTATGCCCATTTTTCCCCTTGGTACCAAAGACTTTTGATTTCCTGTTTTTCCCAGAAGTTTTGACCAGTATTGCAGAGGTAATAAATACTTGTTAGAGAATCTAAATCCGCTTTTTCTTTTTTAAGATTGAGTGAAATTGAAATAGCCACAACTTTTATATTGATAACTTTTCAGATTATGTATGCATCTGTGTCGAAATCGCCAATCTTTCGGGCACATTTTCAGATATAGATTTCTGATCTAAAAATGGTCTGCCACTGTTTTAGCCTTTTCTCCCACCAAAATAATGCAAATCTTCTTTGCCTTTTTTGTTAAATTAAAAAGAAAATAAATTTCTAAAACCTTTGTTGTTGAATATATTTTTTAAAAATTCAGTAGCAAACATATCCAAAAATCTATTTTAAAAAAGTCTAAAGTTCTGTTGTGTTTTGTAAATTTTGTGAAAATAAAATCTATCTTCCCTAACCAAAACCCTCTACTCTCTTCTTTTGAATTTCTTCAGGTATTGACCTATACATTTATTCATGCCATTGTGCTAGAGAGCGTGTAATTATGCTTGTAATCGGATTTGTGCATCTTGCTTTCTGCATCCATTTCCATTTTTTTGTTATCTACATTCAATGTCATAAAAGGTAGGTTTATCTCACATTTAACTAAAATTTTATGAAATTATGATTCAACACATGTGAATGGTTTAATCAGAAATTATTATTGTTTTAGTTGACATGATAGTTATGTTAAATTTAAATTTTCATTTATTACATGAAATTGTGTTGTATTGTGTTATATGTTTATTTATGATATGTATAATATGTCTTGGTTGTTATTGGCACAAATGACATGATACAAATTTGATATGTGAGAAATTAATATTGTTATATTTTAATTTTATGTTCTCCCACTGCAAGTTCCTTGTAGATTTAGGAAAATCATTGTGGGTTGAAATGATACGTGTCCAAACCATTACATAGACTTGTGAAATTAACTGAATCGATTTGGGATGCAAATTGAAATGATATACACCTAACATTTGAATTTTAATATGGATTTATTGATATATATCCGTAATGCTTGGATAGATAAAAAATTATATACGGACAACGTTGATCTATTTTGAAAATTATTTTTTCTAAATTATAAATATATTTAATAAGGCCATTTTACTATATTTTTAATTTTAATTTTGTTTTTCCAATTTAATTAATTTTAAATAATTTAATAAATAATTTAATTTAATTTTAATATTATTTAAAAAAATTATTAGAGTGGACCAGTTTTTAAAGTGACTCGTAACACTTTTTATAACAACAAATAATGAATACATGTAGATACAGGAGATAGACTAAATGCCTATCTACTACAGACACGTTTTTAGAGTGGACCAGCCACTACTTGAACTAAGCTACCTTAAAGAACTGGAGCTAGGCAAAACATCTAAATTGTTAAACGTCCCTACGCATGGATCAAAGTCACTAAAAACTACCGAGTGGTAGTCTTGAGTTACATATCTTTCCAAAAGCAAACATATACTATTACACATAAACTATGACAAACACAAAGACAATACATTGACTAAACTACAAGTAGTAGAGCCATTAACATGAGCAACAACTCCAAACCAGCAATTACTTCGTCCATATTGACCTCTGCAGCTTCACTACATCAAATTGATAACTAAAAAGCTACTAGTAACAAAATATTTGCAACCAATGCAGTCATTGATTTCCATAGCACGATATTTTCCATCACAACTGCGAGGTAACTCACACCAAAATCTTTGGGTATCAACAAGATTGTAAAATGGAAAAGTAAAGGGCCGCACAATCGAAAACATACTAGGCGTGACATAGTTTCATTATCGAAAGAAAAATCGCCATGGAGCTATAGTAGAGGTTGTGCAAGCCAACAATCACTCACTAATATTTACATAACAATGTTGTACACTAGCAATAACATCGAGCCAAAACCCAACATCCAAAAAGACCCAAAGAATAAATAACCACTCAAACAGCCAAAACACCCAGTTTACCTTACAACACCAAACGAAACACCACAAACACTATCAGTTCTGAGAGAATTGGGCACCCACCATCTCGACACACTAACAACGCAAAAACTAACCACACATAAACAAAACTACACTAACCAACTAACTAACATCACTACAAAACAGAACCAAAACAAACCATATGACTTCACAATAATAACTCGACACATTCACCATGCCAACACCTCAACTAGGTCGATCACGAACCCGAAGCCAAGAGTGGCATTGGCCTGCTATTCGATATGGAAGGGAAAAACCGGCTTGTTCAAGGCCTATGGATGAGAGGGTTCGGTAGCAGGGGTAAGTCACGAATGGAAAACATGACGCCGTCAATGGACTAGGAAGTGTATGGAGTTAACGACACAGTGGAGGAGAGGGACTTGTAGAGGGAAAACGCCTTGGGTTAGCTAAAGCACAACAAGATAAAGTTGATGGTAGAACGAGAAAAGCCGAGACAATGCAGAATTGGATCTGGATCTGGGTAGTACAAAAGAGCAACTTAAGTCACCATGAGAAAGGCTAGGGTGGGGAAGGACCGATCGAAGTGAAGAGGGATGAAGTGAAAAGGACAAGTGAGTGGGAAAGGACAAAAATGATTTAGCTGAAGAAAGTGGAGGCAGCGGGATATGAAACACTAATCCCCATGGAAGCCAAAGAAGCTTTTCGACCTTGATTAGTGTGAAGTGAAAAATACAGGAATTGATAATATGTTGAAACTTAGAAAGACGAATATGTGGTTCAAAATAGAGAATTATTTGAACTTGATTATTTTAAGCTAGTGTTAATTTACATTAAACTATTCTAGACTATTTTATATAACTAATTATTTTATAACTATTTATATTTAATTTATCTATTATACATTTTATAACTATTTTATTTAAATTTTAATTATTAGATATTTTATAATTGTGGAAAATAGGAAGAAAGACAAACTTAACAAAAAATTTTGTGAAAAGTATGGAAAGTTTAGAATTTAGTGAGAAGGACAAATGGTAGTGTAAATGGGAAAATGATAATGGGTTCACTGAATTCCCCTTTTAGTGTAAATGTGTCCTCTCTAATTTTGAATCTTTCCATACTTCTCACCAATTTTTTTGTAAAGTTGGTCCTTTAAAAGAAAATCCTTTTTATAATTTTTTTCCAGATATTTCATTTTGATATAATTATTTTTAAATTTAACTATTTTATATTTTACTTACTAGTTTAAAAAAGGTATATTTCCAGTTAGAGCCGTTAGGTCTGAATGTTAATATGAAGATTCTGAATAATGATATTTGTGACATTGATTTGAAATCAAAATGTAAACATGTTAATAAGCCATTTTCTCAATATTAAATCTGAAATTTTGAACTTAAACAAATAATGAATTGATTTGAAATATGATTTATGACATCGAAATATTTAAACTTAATTAGTTTAATATAAATCAATATTGTTCTTGTAACACCCTACGTCCATTAATGTCACTCTCAAAAGGAATGCATTAACTTTCATGGAGCATTATTAGTGTATAGAACAGTAACAAGACAGATACATATTGGTACTTGAAAATTTTAAACAACTTTTATTGCAGCGGAGAAATAGTTTGATTACAACAACTTCATAAACCAATAGTAAAACCAAGTACACTTAATATCCATCTTGACAAATTGTTTTCTGAGTACATAAAGTAAAAAAGCATAACCCCAGCACAAGTAGCCATAAAAGAGATGAGCTGAACTTTACTTTCAGCAATCCAAGCAGTTCCAAAAGAGAGAAAAAGAGATCCAAGATCAAGCTCCACTAGTACTAGTCCCACCCTGAGAACCAGGGTAGTGGGGAAGGAAGAAAAGAGGCGAAAACAAGGGGGTCAGACATAAAGTCTGGCGAGTATAATAACTTTAACAATATAATTATTAAAGTAATTAGGATAAGGCATAAACTGGTAAAACAAGGTACGACCGTGAAACAAGTGGGCATGACAAAGCAAACAAGAGGAATATTTTGGCGTTAATCTCGTTCCTAATCACTATTGGATAATTACTATACTACACCATTACTAGTCACCCTAAAAGTTGATCCCGCCTACAGGACATAATAATGATAATGGTAGTTCTGTGTACCCCTAGTTGCCTTCATAGGTGCCGTCTGCCCCTATCTCCACTAGTTGTACCTACTACCCCCATGCGATCGGCTCCCTAACTTGTAGATACCGGTGTTGGTCCCACAGTGGGTGTATCACTCCCCAAAGTGGCAACCCCTTACCACAAAAGATGCACGGCTTATATCTACATGATGCAACAATGTCTTACCTACCAGCCCGGGCCCACGCACGCACATGACCCCATTGGACTTGCATTTCCACCGCTAACCCGTTTTGACCTCTTACAATCAAACCCAGTAAGCTTGTCCCGTCCTCGATCTAACTCGAGCTCACAAAGATACTTAATGGGTTACTAGCTTGAAAAGGGTCCCTATATTTGACACAAGCTTTCCACCTATGCTTGATCCCCACTAGAACTTCCCACTTAACCCCTTCTTATTCATGTCTTCTTACATGTTTTCAACTTGGTTAAATGTTTCTAATCGTATTTCACATGCCACACAGGCCACCCACTTAACCCCCATGTCCCACCACATGTTTATCTGGTTAAGTGTTACTTAATTCATTAGAACCGTAACCTTGTAAAGACCTCCCACATTAGACAACCGTTTGCGGTTGCTGGATTTGCCGGGCGGGTCCGGCAGTCTTATACCGCAAACGAGCCTAACCTCGTGTCTTTACAATTGTTACGCATTTAATTTGTGCCTTTGACCCCTCACATTAGACTGTCGTTTTTGGTTACTGGATTTGCCAGGCGGGTCCGGACAGTCTTATACCACAAACGAGTACAAACTCGTGTCTTAGGTAGTTAATTATTACACATAATTATTTAACCCCAAATTGGATTAATATTCCTATTCAAATTTGTCAATAAACTCCAAATTAATTTATGTCAATAATTGTCACCTAAATTATGTCCATAATTTCAGGTATATAAAGTTATACCAATTAATGTCTCAAATTAATTATATGCCTTTAAGGCCATTATATGCCAATTCACAATTATGTATATTCAATATTTTCCCATTATCCCCATGCTATTCGTACGTTTTAGTATGACATAGGTTAGACTCGTAAATAGTCTAACTTATAAAAAGAAAAGCAACATCATATCTTGCATAACATATAAAATAGATCTAAGAATCATGGGACAAGTTTGCATAACCAATAACTTGCATAGGCAATGGGTATACATAAATTTATATAAACTATCATGGATCTAAATATAGTCTAAACATAAAGATGTGAATTTGCATATATGGATATGGATTTCCTATAACTTGCATATGAATTTCATTCAAACTAGCATAGGAAAGGGGCATATAAAACATAAATTTGCATAACTATGTACTGCCATGGATCTTAATATAGATCTAAACATAAAGATGTGAACTTGAATATGGATCTAAACATGTAAATTAATGTCACATGCTTGCATATAAACTAGCATATGTATCTACATTATTCTCATATGAACTTGTGTATAATCCACCTACAGACTTGCATATGATTCATAAACTATCATATGATTTAACATCCCAAACTGGCATAAGATTCATATACATAACATCCCAAACTTGCATAAGATGAATCAAGTTAAACATGTACAATTAAACATATGAAATAGATCCACAATAACAAAAATGTCAACGATAACATCACATGATTCAAAGTCATATTCTCATAGTCCCAATTATAACTTATCACAATTAAATTAATTAATTATTTTGTGAAAGAAATTATACTCCCAAACAAAAGAATAGCCTTATTTTTCTGGGATCTGTATTCTGAAATTGAATTGCTCTCCTTTGATGTAGACTAATTGTTAGCCTAATTTAGATTAGATTTGATTTTGATTCTTGCTTCTATCTTGTTTTTGAGTTGAAAGAGAACGGCGACTAATCTAGGTTCTCCATTGACGGCATGGCGGCTCTTGGTATGAATTAGTGTGATTTTAGGTTCAGAGTTAGGTTGCTTATATAGAATTTTAATTAATTTAGAGCCGTCAGATTAACCTAGAAACAATCAAGACCATCCATTTAAGATAGAATAACACCTCATCCCTAATGAATCAGCACTGAGTCAAAACATCGTCACCTTTCAGATCGCCCGGGGGAGGGGGGCAGGTCGACACCCTAGTCGACCTATATAGGGAGGTCGACCCCTTGGTCGACCTGGCTTTAGGCCCGCTTCCCTGTTGCAAATTTGAATTTGAAATTTTTTGAACCTAAGCTGTTTTTAAATTATTTAAATTCTGAAACTTTGGAAGGCCATAACTTCTTCATACGAAGTCCAATTCACACAAACTCGGACCCTATCTCAAGCAGAATTCCAAGACGAACGCAATGGCGCAACCCGTTTCCCTTAATTCTCACATTTGAAATTAAGTATTCTTTAATTCGTTAATTTTAGTATTTAAAATCACCGGGTGTTACATTCTCCCCTCCTTAAAGGATTTCGCCCCCGAAATCTCCATGTTAAGGAGAATGTATATCCTTACATCCAATCATCCATCTACTCAACCATTAAACAAAGGCATCCATTGTCCTTACAAGATTTCTAATGTCGTATGAACATATGCAAAAAGTGTGTGTATATGTTCCTTATCTAATGCAAAATCAGGCGGTCTGCTGATTCAGTTGAGCTCCTTAATGCAAATCATGATAGTGTCATGCGTCCATTATGTATGCGAAAGAATCCTAACGATACATATTATTTCTACATGCGTGCACAACCATTCATCAAAATGCAGCATTCATGTGATAACACAACCATTATACATCCATAGATCTAGATATGCACACACATTTATATGCAATATGAAGGTGATTGAGCCGATCTAGTGCCTAATGTGTGTACATGCATCCACGAGCAACCACTAGCAACCACTTGCATCCATTTGCGTCCATCAAACATAACATATCTCAAACACATGTTTACAACCATAGGGTCCTTCCTAACTAAAGATCGAAGATGTCATCGCAAAGATAATACTAAATGGTAGGACAAGTATCAACAAAGCGGCAGAAAAAGGAGAAGTTAAAACATACCCTCAAAAAGGAAAGGGTACAGTGTACGCATCTTGTCTTCCATCTCCCAAGTCGCGTCTCTTTGATCATCTCCCCATTTCACTTTGACAAACTTGACCTCTTTGTTGCATAGCTTTTTGACCTCCGATCCGAGATTGCGTGTAGGATCTCGTCTAACCGTGGCATTGCGCTCTACTTCCACTTCTTTGAGCGTGCTCGGCTCCACCACTTCCGCCGTATCATGTAAACACTTGTGCAAATGCGAAACGTGAAACACGTCATGAACACCACTGAGCTTCTCTGGCAACTCTACTCTATACGACATCTGACCAATCCTCTCTTTAATTGGAAAGGGTCCTACGAATCTCGGTGCCAACTTTCCTACTGATCCAAAACGGACTACGTTCCTCAATGGTGACACCTTAATGAAAACCATGTCCCCAACATCGAACTCAAGTTCGGTTCGTCTCTTATCAGCATATGAATTCTGTCGGTCCTGTGTCGTCTTCATTCGACATCGAATCAGGTCTATCTTCTCCGAAGTCTCCCTAATCATGTCGGGTCCAAGCAAAACCTTATCCGTGGATTCCCACCAATAAGTAGGTGATCGACACGGTCGTCCATAAAGAGCCTCAAAAGGTGCCATGCCAATGCTAGCCTGAAAGCTGTTATTATAGGCGAACTCCACTAATGGAACATGTTCTTCCATGTTCCTCCAAAGTTTAGGATGCATAGCCTCAGAAGCTCTTCTAGAATCCGATTTACTCTCTCGGTCTGGCCGTCCATCTGGGGGTGGTAAGCGGTACTTAAGCAAAATTGTGTTCCAACCGCCTCTTGTAAGTTTTTCCAAAATTCGCTTGTGAAAATGGGATCTCTATCGCTCACAATGCTAGAGGGCATGCTGTGCAGACAAACTATCTCTTGAAGGTAAACGGATGCTAACCATGCGGCGGTCCTCCTACTTTTAATGGGAATAAAATGGGCGCCTTTGGTAAGTCTGTCTACAATTACCCAAATCCCCGTATTACTCTTCCTTGATCTTGGCAACCTATCTACAAAATCCATGGAAACACTTTCCCATTTCCACAGTGGAATCTCTAAAGGGTGGAGCAAACCTCTAGGCTTCTTTTGCTCCGCCTTGACTTGCTGGCACACTAAGCATCTAGAAACGAACTCAGCCACGTCCTTCTTCATTCCAGCCCAAAAGAAAACTCGCTTCATATCCCTATACATCTTGTCACCACCGGGATGTATGGTCATCTTAGAGCGATGCGAGTCTTCAAGAATTTCCTTCTTCAAACTCTCGTCTTGTGGTACGAAAGTCTCCCATCTCTATGCAGCCAGCCTCTCTCATTTATAACATATCTATTAAGATGACTCGAGGACTCCCCTCCTATAAGCTTGCCTACTATCTCAACCAACTATGGGTCATTTCGTTGTGCCTCTCCAACTCGACCCAAAAGTGTAGGTTGCACCTCTAATGATGCCAACAATCCGGGTACATAATCGACAGAGGGTCTGAAGTCAAAGGTAGATATATACTCCAAACTTTGTTGTTCTACGAACAAAGGACTTAAAGTCAACTTCTTTCTGCTTAAGGCGTCGGCTACAACGTTACCCTTGCCAGGGGTATAAGCGATCTCAAAATCGAAGGATGCCAAAAACTCCATCCACCTATGTTGCCTCAAGTTTAGATCTTTCTGAGAGAACAAGTACTTTAGCGACTGTATACAACTCAAACCTCTCGCCGAGCAAATAATCATGCCATGACTTAAGTGCAAAAACTATGGTAGCCAACTCTAAGTCGTGGGTAGGGTAATTTTTCTCGTGGGCTTTCAACTGCCTTCCACCATAGCATATCACCCTTCCCTCTTGCATTAAAACTGCGCCAAGCCCTTTCCCGCAAGCATCGGTATATACTGTGAATGGCTTACTCCCGTCTGGCAAAACTAAAACTGGAGTTGTCTTCAAAGTCCTCTTTAGACGTTGGAAAGCATCGTCATAGTCAACATCCCAAGCAAAAGTCAAGTTCTTCTTCGTTAACCGTGTGAGTGGGGCTGATATCTTCGCAAAGTCCTTAATGAACTTCCTATAATAACCAGCCAGCCCTAAAAAGCTTCTTGCTTCTATGGCGTTCTTAGGAATTTTCCAATCTTGGATTGCCACCACCTTTGCGGGATCCACAGCAATCCCTTCCTTAGAGACCACGAACCCTAAGAACCTCACTTCTTTTCTCCAAAAATGGCACTTGGAGAACTTAGCCTTAAGTTGATGTGCTCGTAGGGTCTCTAAGACTTCCCTAAGATGTAGGACATGCTCTTCTTCACTTTTAGAGAAAATCAGGATATTGTCCACAAAGAACACCACGAACTTGTTTAGAAACTCCTTAAACACCCTACTCATTAAGTCCACAAAGTATGCGGGTGCGTTCGTCAAACCAAAAGGCATGAAGAGCCACTCAAAGAAACCGTCAGGAGTTCTAAATGCAGTCTTATCTATGCTGTCTTCAGCCACCCTTAGCTGATGAAACCCTGTAGCCAAATCTATTTGCGAGAAAACCGAAGCATCCACCAACTGATTGAATAAATCATCTATCCTCGGCAATGGGTGTCTGTTCTTCTTTGTTAGTTTATTCAGCTCTCTATAGTCCACACACAATCTAAGTGAACCATTAGCTTTCGTAGCAAAAACAACTGAAGCACCCCACTCCGAAATATTTCTTCTTATGAACCCCTTCTCAAGCAACCCTTTCACTTGCTTACTGAGTTCTCTTCTCTCTCTCTCGGAGCCATGTGGCACACTGGTAATGCAACTGGCTTTGCATTATCTACTAGGTATATTCGAAAGTCTATCTCGCGCCTCGGGGGCAAACCCCGAACCTCATCGAAGACGTCACTATATTCACGGACCACACAAACAGATTCCAAATCATCATTGGATGCGTCAAGAGATTCTAGGTAGCTAAGCATTACCGGATCTCTAGGATCACAAGAAATATCGAGGGTCTTTCCACAACAAGTCAACAATCTAACTACCCTTCTTTCACAATCTAGGATGACACCGTATCTAGCTAGCCAATCCATGCCTAGAATCAAGCCGTAGCCCATGAAGCCAAGAACGAAGGCGTTGCATTCAAACCCAACGCCCAAGATAGACACTCTCAAATCCCGACATATCATTGAAAGATGAGCCGAACCACCAATAGGATTTGAGACTACAATGGGATCTGTAACTAGACTAGTATTTAGGTGTAGTGTTTCAACTAACGAAGCAGATACAAATGAGTGTGAAGCGTTAGAGTCAAACAAAGTACGAACAGGATGATCAAACAAAAAAACTAAACTTTCAACGGAAATGTTTTTACCTCTCTCCTGTCCTGGTGCTATGAGAGCATGAATCTGCCCTCTTGCCTATCCTGGTGCCATGAGAGTCTGAATCTGCCCTCCAAAAGTGGACCCTGTCCTTTGCCCTTGCCCATGTTTCCTCGGGCAGTCTTTAATTAGATGTCCTGCCTCTCCACAGTGGAAGCAACCTGTCTTCTTCTTTTTCCTACAGCCCTTGCTCAGATAGCCTGGTGTCCCACAATTAAAGCACCTTTTCTTTCCCTTGCTATTTTTACCTTACCACCTTTCTTGTTTTGCTGTTGTGTTTTCTTTTTATCCCCTTTCTTCTCCGGTGCCTTATTAGCATTAGCATCCTTCTCCTCTTCATGCATAAGCGCCATGTCGACCAATCTCTCAAAGATAGCCCCCATCGGAATATGGGTCATAGCCAACCCATGTAGCGGCTCATTCAAACCTTTAACGAACTTCAGGGCCTTCTTCTCAGGTGTGTTCACCAAGTCTAAGCCAAATCTCGCCAACTGATTGAACTTGTTGACGTACTCCTTTACTGACAAATTTCCTTGCTTCAACGCTAAGAACCTCTCCATATATAAATTTTCTTCTGCTCGTGAGAGAAATTTCATCTCGAACCTACGCCTGAAATCCATCCATGTCTCCACTGGACGCTCTCCATTTGTGACCTCCCACCAAAAAGAAGCTTCGTCCTTCATTAACCAAGCAGCCAATTGGACTTTCCTTCCATCTTCTACCTCGAAAATACCAAATATATCTTCCACCTCCTTAATCCAATTTCAAGCTTCAACAAACGTCTGTGATCCATGAAAAGGTTTTCCGCCCATTGCCTGAAAATCTTTGCATATGTTCGAAAAAGTATCAACGCGAGGTGGGGGGAGGGGGGAGGAGGAGGAGCGACTGCAGCTGGGGCAGGAGGAACATTTGCTGGGCCTACGGCAGTGGTCCTAGCCTCCAGATACCTTCTAAACCAACCTGGTATTGGTATGCCCTCGGGTATCTCAGGTTCCCCAGACATGCTGAAAAAGAAAAAGGAAGAGATTCAAAATGGAGAATCGAAGAAAAGATATATGGCTCTTGGGGGTTATGTTTTAAAAAATACTTTTCTCTTGAAAATACATTCCTTAAAACATATTTTTGAAAGTATTTCTTTATAAAATGTTTTTGAAAAACAGTTTTTCAAAATTCATATCTGTTCTGGTAACCGTCAGCTCTAATACCACAAGTAACACCCCACGTCCATTAATGTCACTCTCAAAGGGAATGCATTAACTTTCATGGAGCATTATTAGTGTATAGAACAGAATATAACAAGACATATACATATATTGGTACTTGAAAATTTTTAAACAACTTTTATTGCAGCGGAGAAATAGTTTGATTACAACAACTTCATAAACCAACAGTAAAACCAAGTACATTTAATATCCATCTTGACAAATGTTTTTCTGAGTACATAAATTAAAAAGCATAACCCCAGCACAAGTAGCCATAAAAGAGATGAGCTGAACTTTACTTTCAGCAATCCAAGCACTTCCAAAAGAGAGAAAAAGAGATCCAAGATCAAGTTCCACTAGTACTAGTCCCACCCTGAGAACCTGGGGGGAAAAGGAAGAAAAGAGGTGAAAACAAGGGGGTCAGACATAAAGTCTGGCGAGTATAATACCTTAAACAATATAATTATTAAAGTAATTAGGATAAGGCATAAACTGGTAAAACAAGGTATGACCGTGAAACAAGTGGCCATGACAAAGCAAACAAGAGGAATATTCTGGCGTTAATCTCATTCCTAATCACTATAGGATAATTACTGTACTGCACCATTACTAGTCACCCTAAAATTTGATCTCGCCTATAGGGAATAATAATGATAATGGTAGTTTCATGTACCCCTAGTTGCCTTCATAGGTGTCGCCTGCCCTATCTCCACTAGTTGTACCCACTACCCCCATGTGATCGGCTCCCTAACTCGTACATACCCGTGTTGGTCCCATAGTGGGGTGTATCACTCCCCAATGTGGCAACCTGATACCACAAAAGATGCATAGCTTATATCTACATGATGCAACATCGTCTTACCTACAACTCGGGCCCACGCATGCACATGACCCCGTTGGACTTGCGTTGCCACCGCTAACCCGTTTCGACCTCTTACAATCAAACCCAGTAAGCGTGTCCCGTCCTCGATCTAACTCGAGCTCACAAAGATACTTCATGGGTTACTGGTTTGAAAAGGGTCCCCATGTTTGACACAAGCTTTCCTCCTATGCTTGGTCCCCACTAGAACTTCCCACTTAACCCCTTCTTATTCATGTCTTCTTACGTGTTTTCTACTTTGTTAAGTGTTTCTAATCATATTTCACATGCCACCCAGGCCACCCACTTAACCCACATGTCCCACCACATGTTTATCTCGTTAAGTGTTACTTAATTCATTAGAACCGTAACCTTGTAAAGACCTCCCACATTAGACTACCGTTTGCGGTTGTTGGATTTGCCGGGCAGGTTTGGGTAGTCTTATACCGCAAACGAGCCTAACCTCGTGTCTTTACAATTGTTACGCATTTAATTTGTGCCTTTGAACCCTCACATTAGACTATCGTTTGTGGTTGCTGGATTTGCCGGGCGGGTCCGGGCAGTCTTATACCACAAACGAGTCTAACCTCGTGTCTTAGGCAGTTAATTATTACACATAATTATTTAACCCCAAATTGGATTAATAGCTCTATTCAAATTTGTCGATAAACTCCAAATTAATTTATGTCCATAATTGTCACCTAAATTATGTCCATAATTTCAGGTATATAAAGTTATACCAATTAATGTCTCAAATTAATTATATGCATTTAAGGCCATTATATGCCAATTCACAATTATGTATATTCAATATTTTCCCATTGTCCCCACGCTATTTGTACGTTTTAGTATGACATAGGTTAGACTCGTGAATAGTCTAACTTATAAAAAGAAAAGCAACATCACATCTTGCATAACACATAAAATAGATCTAAGAATCATGACATAAGTTTGCATAGCCAATAACTTGCATAGGCAATGGGTATACATAAATTTGTATAAACTATCATGGATCTAAATATAGATCTAAACATAAAGATGTGAATTTGCATATATGGATATGGTTTTCCTATAACTTGCATATGAATTTCATTCAAACTAGCATATGATTCACATACAAAACTAGCATAGGCAAGGGGCATATAAAACATAAATTTGCATAACTATGTACTGCCATGGATCTAAACATAGATCTAAACATAAAGATGTGAACTTGCATATGGATCTAAACATGTAAATTAATGTCACATGCTTGCATATAAACTAGCATATGTATCTACATGATTCTCATATGAACTTGTGTATAATCCACCTACAGACTTGCATATGATTCATAAACTAGCATATGATTTAACATCCCAAACTGGCATAAGATTCATATACATAACATCCCAAACTTGCATAAGATGAATCAAGTTAAACATGTACAATTAAACATATGAAATAGATCCCCAATAACAAATCTGTCAACGATAACATCACATGATTCAAAGTCATATTCTCATAATCCCAATTATAACTTATCACAATTAAATTAATTAATTATTTTGTGAAAGAAATTATATTCACAAACAAAAGAATAGTCTTGTTTTTCTGGGATCTGTATTCTGAAACTGATTTGCTCGCCTTTGATGTAGACTAATTGTTATCCTAATTTAGATTAGATTTGATTTTGATTCTTGCTTCTATCTTGTTTTTGAGTTGAAAGAGAACGGCGGCTACTCTAGGTTCTCCATTGATGGCTTGGAGGCTCTTGGTATGAATTAGTGTGATTTTAGGTTGAGAGTTAGGTTGCTTATATAGAATTTTAATTAATTTAGAGCCGTCATATTAACCTAGAAACAATCAAGACCATCCAGTCAAGACAGAATAACACCTCAACCCTAATGACTCAGCGCTGAGTC
Source organism: Allium sativum (assembly GCA_030737875.1). NCBI lineage: Eukaryota > Viridiplantae > Streptophyta > Magnoliopsida > Asparagales > Amaryllidaceae > Allium > Allium sativum. Next base: position 315,887,764 of record CM060913.1, read on the forward strand.
AAAACATCGTCACCTTTCAGATCTGCCCGAGGAGGGGGGCGCTAGTCAACCCCCTGGTCGACCTGTATAGGGAGGTCGACCCCCTGATCGACCTGGCTTTGGGCGGGAATTTTCCCGCTCAGCCCGCTTCCCTATTTCAAATTTGAATTTGATATTTTCTGAACCTGAGCTGTTTTTAAATAATTTAAATTCTGAAACTTCGGAAGGCCATAACTTCTTCATACGAAGTCCAATTCACACAAACTCGGACTCTACCTCAAGCAGAATTCCGAGACGAACGCAATGGCGTAACATATTTCACTTTTTTCACATTTGAAATTAAGTATTCTTTAATTCGTTAATTTTAATATTTAAAATCACGGGGTGTTACAGTTCTTAACTTGATTTATGATAATTTGAATATGATTTTAAATATAAAGGACCACAGGTAAATAAGTGTTCGGTTGTTAAAGAGATCGGAGTCAATATTAACCTACTCTTTATTAGTTCCAATACCACTTTAACAATTGTGCACGTGGTGGATAGTCCATAATAAAGTAGTTTGGCGTGGCGAACACTATTGGAATGAAGTAAGATAATGATGATAGGTAGCCTTGACCTTTGGGTCATAATTGAAATGACTAAAAAGGGAATTGTACCATAATTAATGGAGCTAGAACCTTCTATCAGACTCACTTCTTCAATAACATATATGTATATATATATATATATATATATATATTACTTCTTGATTTAATTTGTGCCCTTTGATTGTGGAAGTGTTGTAAGAGGTGAGTGGTGGTTGAAGCTATGTTTTACCACCGGTACAGGCGTGTAACTAGTGGAATTCTACCCTGGGTATTGTTTAATGGTCCTTATCATATTATCATGATCGAGCCTCCCATAATTTTGATTTGTGTTGTACATATGGAGTTCCCTCGAATGTCACTGGTTTATATTGGGTTTATGGGACTACATAGACTACAAAATTATAAATAGTGTAAGGGTAATAATGGTAATCCCGCTTAGCTACTTTTAATAGTATATTTGCCATAGACACTATTATAATAGTGTATTGTATGATATGATATTCAGTTTAACGGATCCTTAGAGGATGGGAATCCCCAACGTACTTCAAAATGCTTTGATGATAATAGTGTCTATGGTAAATATACTATTAAACTAAATAGTGTCTATTTTAAAATGCCTCTAAGTCTATAATAACAATCTGCTGTTTTAAAAGACTTGAGTTAGTTTTATTATAGCCTTAAAATGCTTGAAAAGGTAGGTCGTTACAACAATCCACATCATGTAAGAAAGAAAAATATATACACCCAATTGACCTATTCGTACCCATCTAACACAAAACTATGGATGGTCGCCCTCAGCTAGCCCTATTCTCCGCTTTAATAGGCACTATTACCCAGTAATGCTCTTTATTAGAGTGGGTTCGAGGTAGGGAGTTACATGTTTCTAGTGCACACGTTCACACATAAAATTGATCACTACAAAATTTGAAATCCCACAATTATTAACTATTCTGAATCCAATGAAACTAGCTTCATAGATGTAACAACCCGCATTCTACGCATTGAGTATCGTAGAATATTTATTTCTTTCCCATATGAAGTCGTATGGTCATGTATCTTTGGGAAACAACCATTAGAGTCATTTCCTATGTTCATGATTTTTGTCGATTTTTAAATGATCGTTTTGCCCCTAGCTGATCTTGTTTTGGCCATAACTTTTGACTGAAAAGGCATTTTGACCTGAAACTACTTCCATTAGATTCGTTTGATGGTTTACCTTTCCGTAGAGTGGCCATAATAGCCAAACGGACTCACCGTTTGGGAGGTATGGCTGAAACAAGGTTTGGAAGGTGAAAAACTGCTTAACCGGGCCAAATAGGGTGAGTAGTAAATGGGCCCATAACCCATTTCGGGATTAGGGTTATTGGGGGGCTGAAAAGGGTTAGAGATTCATTCCATTTCAGTTTTCTAGCCTCCACTTACCACTTAGAAACCCTAAAAATGGCCTCCAACCTCTAAATCACCTACAAAACACTTTCTACTTGAAGATTGGGCTTAGCAACATCAAATCAAGAGAGATCAACACCAAATCAACATTTGAGCTGCTCTTTAGCATTGGGATTTGCACCAAATCAGAGATTTATTTCAGATTTAAGTTTTATTTGTGGCTAAGTTGAGTGATTTGCATAGTTCCTCACTAATTATGGCTAATTAAGGGTAATTAGTGTTAATTAGCGAATTTAAACATGATAAAATTCTGGAAAAATATTTATAAAATTAGAAATGATGTTTTAGACCTCTGATATGAATTTGGGTTAATTTGGTTAAGTTTTGCGAATCATATCATTTGTTTCACCTAAACATGCTTAAGGGAAAATATGGGATTTTGGCTATGTTTGATCCACTTTAACCTATTATATTGTTGTTTTGATGTTTGTGGTTGATTATGCATGTTGTTATGACTGTATGGTATGCTTTGTGATTGATTAGAATAGTTGGAATGGTCGAAAATGCCGTCGAGTGGCGTAAACTGCTTGTTGGAAAAGTGCAGGAAGACATCCGAACCGGATCAGATCGGTTAGGAGGACCCGATCCGCTCTCACACTTCACACTTCGATTCACTCGCACTTCTCGTGGCATGCATCATCCGATCCGACCCGCCTGATGTTCTCCGGCCCGATCCGCCATGGTGCCCCGACCCGAACCGATGTACTACGACTGGGCTTGGAGACTACGACCCGACCCAGATTGCTTTAGAAGAGGCCGATACGAACCGTGGCAAGCTGGAGACCCCGACCCGATCTGACAGGGATGATGACGACCCGATCTGATCCAATGAAGTAGGAGCATTCTGATCTGAACTGAACTGATGACTAGGGGGAGATCCGAACAGATCCGGTGATGACCTTTAACCCGAGATGCAAAGGTAGTCCAAGTGGAAGTTAGAGCTCAAGAACCAGTTGGGAGCCAATGAGTTCACTTCATGGTTGGACTTTGCTGCGGGACGTGTGCTAAGGAGTTGTCGGCGTTCATAACTTCGATTCACCACTGAAAATGGATGATGAGCTACTTATCAGTGCAGTAGAGTCATTATGACTCGAGGGGCAAGGTGATGGTAGCAAGACTACGTTATCAGTGCAGTAGAGCCATTATGACTCGAGGGGCAAAGTGATGCGTAGTAAGACTATGAGCCAGTGCAGTGGGGTCATTGTGTCTCCATGGGGCAGAGTGGACATAGTAAAGGATTAGTAAGTCTATGAGCTAGAGCAGTGGGATCATTGCGACTCCATGGGGGCAAAGTGGACATAGCAAAGGATTAGTAGTTATGTATCAGTGCAGTGAAGCCATTTATGACTTCATGGGGCAAAGGGATCATAGCAAGGTATGTTGGGTGATCGAAGTGGTGAATATCGTATGCTTTACGCACTGAGCGAGAGATGTGAGGATGGATGCTATGTTTGATTGGTTGCCATCACTATGACATGCACACCCCCACCCCCATTATCTTTACACCACATGTTATTGGCACCTTGGAGTGTTGTACAGTATGTAGTGCTAACTCTTTGGTTGCAGGTCCAGGTTCAGGTATGGTTTAGTCTACTTGTTATTGTTCTGTTTAGATGCTTATCGCTCATACCAGGCTTTATGTCTGACCCATAGTTTTATGTCTCTTCTTATTACTCTAGGTTCTCACACGAGCAGACTAGAGACAGGTTAGCTGGTGATGCGCGAGTAGCTGATTCGGAGGCGAGCAGGAGGCTTCCACGTATGATATATAGATATTCTCCCTGTGTCGTTGGTGGCCGCTACTTGGGCATTCGTAGTGTACCTCCTTTATCTTGCTTTTGTTTTTGAGATAGTTTGTAGCTTTGGATCATAAGCTGTACTCGGATTTTCCGCTGCTATGTTAGTTTGTTTCAGCTTATGCACTGTCTCACCTGTTTTATGTCAAGTATGTTGTTATTATATTTTGTTCCATGCGTTGTGATACATTTTACAGGTTCCTTGTTAGTTTATTTCCTCCTTCCCTTTCCTTCTGACGACCGTCCCGTTCTAACTGGACATGTGTACAACGCACTTTTGGAGTAAATGTCGGTTAGTGCGGGGCGGGCCGTCACATTTGGTATCAGAGCTCTAGGTTGCGTAGTTAACCTAGGGAAAGACACTAGGGAGAGATAGTACATATATGAGAGAGCGTATTTGTGATTACTTTGGTTTTCAAAAGCTATATATATATATATATACTATTAGTAGTATAAGGATGAAGTCGTACCGCACTAGCACCACTATGGGGTCGTTAATCGTTTCCTCTTTACAGATTGAACGATGAGCCGATATGCTAGAGGTGCTGGTAGGGGGACCAATAATGGGAATGCTCCTGACATGAGGATGATGTTCACTAACTTTATGAGGGAGATGCTTAGGGATGTTCAAGGAATGTCCCCAATCCCGGAAATGGTGGTGGTCCAGTAGTGCAGGCGCCTAGGGTATATTTCGCCAAGTTGTGCAAGGATTATACTAACCTTGGTGGGAAGCCGTTCCACGGAACGGAGTCTGCCACAGATGTTCAGGATTGGTTGGATAGCTGTGATCGTATCTTCGACGACTTAGGTATCGAGGATGCGATGAAGAGAAGGCTAGCGTCTCGTCAGCTGCAAGGGCGAGCGATGAATTGGTGGAATGCCATTAGAACAGCTACTCCAGAAGATCAGGTTACTTGGGATCAGTTCAAGGCTCGGTTTAGCGAGAAGTTCATTCCAGCAGCCCAGAAGTCAGTGTTGTTTAAGAGATTCTTGGAACTCAAGCAGAATGGTAGGGCAGTCTTGGACTATATTGCTGAATTCGACACTTTGTCGAAGTATGGACTATCTCTTATTGATACTCCTGAGAAGAAGAATGAGAAGTTCATTACTGGGTTAGATGGATACTTGGGGGAAAGGCTTATTAACCACATCGATGAGACTTTTGAATCGATTGTGGGGAAAGCTTTGAGATCAGAGAGTCTTTACCCTAAGCCAAAGACTGAGGCTGCATCTGCAGAAGGGCTGAAACCGCAAGCGGGCGGTGGAGGCAAGAATAACTCTCAGAATAAGAGGAAACAGAACCAATCTAAGGATGACCAGAAAAAGAACAAGAAAGATGTTGAGTGCTTCAGCTGCGGTAAGAAGGGCCATTATGCTAAAGAATGTCGGGCCAAGCCAGTGGATATGAAGTGCTATAACTGTGGCAAGTGGGACATCATAAGGATAAGTGTCCGCGACCTCTTAAGGAGAAGCAGATTGTGAAAGCATATGTTATTGATGCAGTTCCTTCTTCGTCGAATGCCCCAACTGCGGCGGAGAAAGGAAAGAATGTCTTTATTCAAGGTATGCTTTCTTTTTATGATGTACCAGTTCGAGTTTTGTTTGATACTGGGGCTTCCCGTTCCTTCATATCTAGTGACCTGGTAGATAGGTTGGGACTGGAACCCGAGATAGTCGATAGACCGTTGGTTGTGACGAACCCGATTGGTGGTTCGACTAGCCTTAGTATGATTTGCCGAAATTTGGTCTTATCGAGTCATGGATGTATGTTTGTTTGTGATTGCTTTGTTTTGGGCTTTACTGGGTATGGCGTTATATTGGGGGTCGATTGGCTCCAAAGATACGGGGTGGTGGTAGACTGTGAGGGCTTTTTGGTGACAGTTAGGGCGGATGATGGGCGGAGTGTAGTGTTTGGTAGTCTACCTAATGATGGGGTAATGGCTAGTTTTATAAATTCCCTCGACATCCCGCATGATGAGTTGTCAGATGTGCCCGTGGTTGGCTAGTATCCGGACGTCTTTGAGGAGGTGACCGGGCTTCCACCACACCAAGAGATTGAGTTCCGTATTGATTTAGTGAAAGATGTCTGACCTATAGTGATGCCACTTCGTCGTATGGCACCAAGGGAGCAGCGAGAGCTCGGGGTGCAAGTCAGCAATCTTTTGAAGAAGGGATTTATTAGGAGAAGTGTCTCCGAGTGGGGAGCACCAGTTGTGTTTGCCACTAAGGCAGATGGTTCCCTTCGTTTGTGTGTGGACTATCACGAGTTGAATAAGGTAACGAGGAGGAATAAGTATCCTCTACCGCGGATAGATGATTTGTTTGATCAACTGGAAGGAGCAAGAGTGTTATCCCAGTTGGACCTCGCGATAGGATTTCATCATCTCCGAGTAGCGGATGAGAGTGTTCCGAAAACCACATTTAGGACGCCGTCTGGATTCTATGAGAGTGTTCTCCCAGTTGGTCATGCCATTTGGGTTGACCAATGCACCAGCCTACTTTGTGGATCTTATGAATCGAGTATTCAGAGATCAGTTGAATAAGTTTGTTCTTGTGTTCGTAGACGATATCCTTGTTTACACGAGGACAGAGGAGGAACACAAGGGACACTTGAGGATAGTGATGGAGGTGTTGAGGAAACAACAATTGAAAGCGAAATTCTCTAAGTGTCACTTCTGGAGGAGAGAAGTGAGATTCTTGGGTCATGTTGTTTCATAGAATGGTATTGCCGTGGACCCTGCGAAGGTGGCTACGGTACATGATTGGCCTACGCCCAAGAATGCAACAGATGTAAGAAGTTTCTTGGGGTTAGCTGGATATTATCGTAAGTTTATCCAGGACTTCTCCAAGATAGCAGCACCGTTGACTCAGTTGACTAAGAAGAATCAGGCCTTCGTCTGGGACGGAGTGTGTGAAAATGCCTTCAAGAGTCTAAAAGAAAGGTTGATGCGTGCGCCAGTGTTAGTCATTCCTAAAGGGAATGAAGAGATGACGGTATACACGGATGCTTGTGGTACCGGACTAGGTGCTGTATTGATGCAAGGAGGTAGGGTTGTAGCTTATGCTAGTCGACAACTAAAGCCACATGAGAAAAAGTATCCTACCCATGATTTGGAATTAGCAGCGATCGTGTTTGCGCTAAAGATGTGGAGACATTATCTCTTGGGAGAGAGATTTGAGTTGTTTACCGATCATAAATCGCTAAAGTTTCTCTTCTCCTAGAAGGATCTGAATCTCCGTCAGCAGAGATGGTTAGAGTTCTTGGCTTCGTATGATTTTGATATCGCATACACACCTGGGAAAGGTAATGCGGTAGCCGATGCCGTGAGTAGGAGACATGCCAGTTTAGGGGCTATGTTTCTTGAATGGAAGCAACTGTAGTATATCGCAGGGTTTGATTTCAGAACAAAGTGCGAATTGGATCCAGAAGTGCTAGGTAGTTTGGAGATCAGACCCACTTTGATAGAGCGGATTGGTTCCAGCCAGTGGGACGATCCTAATCTATTGGAAATCATCTCCAAGTTAGAGATGAACATCGACGGTGAGAAGATGAATTTGTATGGGCGTGATCGAGATGGATGGCTTAGAAGGAATGGAAGACTAGTTGTACCCAACGTGAATGGTTTGAGAGATGAAGTGCTTAGGGAATGTCATCACTCAAAACTGACTATACATCCCGGTGGTAATAAGATGTATCGAGACATGAAGCAGACTTACTACCGGGAAGGGATGAAAAGAGACGTTGGTAAGTTTATATCCAAATGCATGAATTGCCAGCTAGTTAAAGCCGAGCAAAAGAAGCCTAGTGGGTTGTTGCAACCATTAGAAATTCCCGAATGGAAATGGGAGCAAGTCTCGATGGATTTCATCGATGGTTTACTAAGGACTAGATCAGGACATGATAGCATTTGGGTAATTGTGGATCGATTGACTAAGAGTGCAAGATTTATACCAGTCAAATCGACCAGAACGGCAGCTAAGTTAGCAGAATTGTATATGAAGTGGGTAGTGAGATTTCATGGAGTACCTAAAAGCATTGTGAGTGACCGAGACTCGTTGTTTACTGGTGGGTTTTGGAAGAGCTTACAAGAGGCTCTAGGGTCAGAATTACGTCTCAGTACCGCATATCTTCCTCAGACCGACGGTCAGATGGAGAGGGTGAATCGTATATTGGAAGATCTCTTGAGAGCTTGTATATTGGATTTTGGTGGATCATGGGATGACTATTTGCATCTAGTAGAGTTTGCATATAATAATAGCTACCAATCCAGTATCGGTATGGCTCCATATGAAGCTTTGTATGGAAGACTGTGCAACTCACCATCATGTTGGATAGAGACTGGCGAGAAGTTTATGCTTGGACCGGATGTAGTGAGGGAAACTTCGGATAAGATTAAGATCATTCAACAACGAATGAAAGCTGCCCAAGATAGGCAGAAGTGCTATGCTGATAAGAGGAGAAGAGATTTAAAATTCTCCGTTGGTGACTTGGTGTTTGTTAAGGTTTCTCCGTTGAAGAGCGTGATACGATTTGGCAGGAGAGGCAAGTTGGCACCAAGATTTGTTGGCCCATTCCCAGTTCTTGAACTAGTTGGGAATTTGACATATAGAGTTGACTTACACGAGAAGATGGCGGGAGTTCACAACGTATTTCATGTTTCCCAGTTAAGGAAGTTCGTGCACGACCCAGATATGACTATTTCACTTGATCGGTTATAGGACTTCGAAGTGGAACCCAAGGCAGTTGAGAACCGCAAGCCGATTCGTATTGTCGGGCACGAAACAAAGCAACTTCGAAGGAAGGCGGTGAAGCTAGTTAAGGTTCAGTGGGGCGAGAACGAGAATGATTGTACTTGGGAGACAGAGGAGAGCATTAGAAAGACGTATCCAGAACTCCTTGCCTGGTAAGATTTACTTTGCAATTTAGTTATTCCGCATGCTAGGATAAACTTGTTTTGCATGTTTGATTGTTGTTTTATGGTTGATAGGCATGCAGGACCCTTTGTGTGTTTTGGTTAAGGAATTTCGGGGGCGAAATTTCTTAAGGGGGGAGAATGTAACAACCCACATTCTACGCATAGGAGTATCGTATAATATTTATTTCTTTCCCATATGAAGTCGTATGGTCATGTAACTTTGGGAAACAACCATTAGAGTCATTTCCTATGTTCATGATTTTTGTCGATTTTTAAATGACCGTTTTGCCCCTAGCTGATTTTGTTTTGGCCATAACTTTTGACTGGAAAGGAGTTTTGACCTAAAACCACTTCCATTAGATTCGTTTGATGGTTTACTTTTCCGTAGAGTAGTCATAATAGCCAAACGGACTCATCGTTTGGGAGATATGGCTGAAATAAAGTTTGGAAGGTGAAAAACTGCTTAACCGGGCCAAATAGGGTGATTAGTTAATGGGCCCATAACCCATTTCGGGATTACGGTTATGGGGGGGCTGAAAAGGGTTAGAGATTCATTCCATTTCAGTTTTCTAGCCTCCACTTACCTCTTAGAAACCCTTAAAATGGCCTCCAACCTCTAAATCACCTCCAAATCACTTTCTACTTGAAAATTGGGCTTAGCAACATCAAATCAAGAGAGATCAACACCAAATCAACATTTGAGCTGCTGTTTAGCATTGAGATTCACACCAAATCAGAGATTTATTTCAGATCTAAGTTTTATTTGTGGCTAAGGTGAGTGATTTGCATAGTTCCTCACTAATTATGGCTAATTAAGGGTAATTAGTGTTAATTAGCGAATTTAAACATGATAAAATTTTGGAAAAATATTTATAAAATTAGAAATGATGTTTTAGACCTCTGATATAAATTTGGGTTAATTTGGTTAAGTTTTGCGAATCATATCATTTGTTTCACCTAAACATGCTTAAGGGAAAATATGGGATTTTGGCTATGTTTGATCCACTTTAACCTATTATATTGTTGTTTTGATGTTTTTGGTTGATTATGCATATTGCTATGACTGTATGGTATGCTTTATGATTGATTAGAATAGTTGGAATGGTCGAAAACGCCGTCGAGTGGCATAAACTGCTTGCTGGAAAAGTGCAGGAAGACATCCGAACTGAATCGGAACGGTTAGGAAGACCCGATCCGCTCTCACACTTCACACTTCGATTCACTCGCACTTCTCGTGGCATGCATCATCCGATCTGACCTGCCTGATGTTCTCTGGCCCGATCCGCCATGGTGCCCCGACCCGAACCGATGTACTACGACTGGGCTTGGAGACTACGACCGACCCATATTGCTTTAGAAGAGGCCGATCCGAACCGTGGCACGCTAGAGACCCCGACCCGATCTGACAGGGATGATGACGACCTGATCCGATCCAGTGAAGAAAGAGCATTCTGATCCGAACCAAACTGATGACTAGGAGAGATCCGAACCGATCCAGTGATGACCTATAACCCGAGATGCAAAGGTAGTCCAAATGGAAGTTAGAGCTCAGGATCCAGTTGGGAGCCAATGAGTTCACTTCATGGTTGGACTTTGCTGCTGGACGTGTGCTAAGGAGTTTTCGACGTTCATAACTTCGATTCACCACTGAAAATGGATGATGGGCTACTTATCAGTGCAGTAGAGTCATTATGACTCGAGAGGCAAGGTGATGGTAGCAAGACTACGTTATCAGTGCAGTAGAGTCATTATGACTCGAGGGGCAAAGTGATGCGTAGTAAGACTATGAGCCAGTGCAGTGGGGTCAATGTGACTCCATGGGGCGGAGTGGACATAGTAAAGGATTAGTAAGGCTATGAGCCAGTGCAGTGGGGTCATTGCGACTCCATGGGGGCAAAGTGGACATAGCAAAGGATTAGTGGCTATGTATCAGTGCAGTGAAGCCATTATGACTTTATGGGGCAAAGTGATCATAGCAAGGTATGTTGGGTGATCGAAGTGGTGAATATCGTATGCTTTACGCATTGAGCGAGAGATGTGAGGATGGATGCTATGTTTGATTGGTTGCCATCACTATGACATGCACACCCCCACCCCCATTATCTTTACACCACATGTTATTGGCACCTTAGAGTGTTGTACAGTATGTAGTGCTAACTCTTTGGTTGCAGGTCCAGGTTCATGTATGGTTTAGTCTACCTGTTATTGTTATGTTTAGATGCTTATCGCTCATACCAGGCTTTATGTCTGACCCAGAGTTTTATGTCTCCTCTTTTTACTCTGGGTGCTCACACGAGCAGACTAGAGACAGGTTAGCTGGTGATGCGCGAGTAGCTGATTTGGAGTCGAGCTAGAGGCTTCCACGTATGATATATAGATATTCTCCCTGTGTCGTTGGTGGCCGCTACTTGGGCATTCGTAGTGTACCTCCTTTATCTTGCTTTTGTTTTTGAGACAGTTTGAAAAGTTGTAATAATGTTAGCTTTGGATCATAAGCTGTACTTGGATTTTCCGCTGCTATGTTAGTTTGTTTCAGCTTATGCACCGTCTCACCTGTTTTATGTCAAGTATGTTGTTATTATATTTTGTTCCATGCGCTGTGAGACATTTTACAGGTTCCTTGTTAGTTTATTTCCTCCTTCCCTTTCCTTCTGACGACCGTCCCATGCTAACTGGACATGTGTACAGCGCACTTTTGGAGTAAATGTCGGTTGGTGCGGGGCGGGCCGTCACAATAGATATCTGAGATAGTTTGCAAAAAGGACATTTTACGTGTCAACCAACATTGAGTTAGTGTTAATCTAATTCTTAAGCACTTTAAATTTTATTATTATCGTTCTTACTTAAATATGATATTATATAACTGTAACACCCCGTAATTTTAAAGAACATCGATAAACTAAGGGATACTTGATTAAATATTGGGAATTCAGTAAAAAGGGCGGTACCATTGTGTTCTTCTCGAAATTCTGGTTCAGATAGACTCCGAGTTTGCATAAAACGGATAACGTATAAGAAAGATATAAAATTTAGAAGTTTGTATACATATAAGTAGATATATGTAAATATAAACCAATCCAGTTCAAAATAAATCAAAAAGAACGAGGGGGAAACGAAGGCGACAAGAGGCACGAACCAAACCCGTTGTGGGACGACAGGGTCGACCTAAGGGTAGATGGGTTGACCTAGGTGGTTGGCAGTTCGAACCACACATGATCTGGCGAGGTTAATTTTTCTGTTTCTAGACTGCTTTGATAACCAGGTTCACTATTTTACTGAGTGGTTGGATTTGGAAAACAGGGATCTGACGGTTAAGGATTGTCTTGTGAATTTTGTATAAAGGCGTGCACTCCTATCAAATCAACTATACTGCTTCATACTTCTTCCTCAAACCTCTGTTTTAAAAATTTAAGATGAAGATAGGGAGATGCTGTCGAAACTTGGATTGAATCAAGATAACTCTTACCTGACTTATACAAGAATCCCATCTACAACATCGGCATATTATCATCTGTTCTTTAAATCCAATCATTTAGATTAAAATTTAGCAGTAATCCTGACCTATTAATAAATCTGGATCTGATCCTATGCCTATTAATAAAATAATTCATATCTAAACAGTTTTTCTATAATTACATGTATTTTTTGAACCCCTGTTATATTGTTAAGTTGTTATTATATGCCTATTTTTGTTCTTCTCCCTCTCTCTTTCCCTTTTTATTTTATAAGCCTAGCCTACCTTCGAGCCTAGGCCAGCCTCATTAGAGACATACGTATGAACGAAATTGGGACAACTGGGGAATGTTTGGGAATGAAAATAAAAGCGGGAAATTTGGGGCTTATCTTGTATTGTGGAATATGACTGGAAATTTGGGTTGTATGAACATGTAAATCTGTAGGCTTAATTCAAAGATTAAGTGGAACACGTTAATGAAACTGTAAGTAACTTGTGGAATCTATCAAATTTGTGGGTTTAAATAAATCTGTTAAAACTATGAGGTTAAGTAAACTTGTTTAGCCTGTTGGGGTTATATGGACCTGTTAAAAGGTAAGACTTAACCTAATAAATTTGTGGGAGTTATATGAACCTGCTAACCTGTAATACTTAACATGTCTAATCTGTTGGGATTATGCGAACCTGTTAGTCTGTAAGACTTGACCTATTAAAAATCCTAGTTAATTGAGGGCACAAGCTTTGGGTTTGGCTTGTGTCATCTGCTATGTGGGGCCCATATCAGTTAGTAACCCATTCTGGTATTAAAAGGGAACCCCGCACTATGTAGGGGTCAGGGCACGCATGCTGAACTGATAGTAAGAGTTTCATCTGAAAGGGGTGTATACGGGTGCATTCCAATGGAGCCATGAGCGTTTATGGGTCCGATCTGAAGGGGAAAATAAGTCATTGTAGCATCAGTAAATAGATTTGTGTCCTTCTGTAGGTTGGCACTTTAGGAAGTAATACACCCTGCTGTTGGGCCGACACAAGGTATTTACACATTAGGGAGCCGATTGCTTGGGGTAGAAATTAGGGTACATCTAGTACTGCCTGTTTCTGTTATGGTACACTTTATTTCTGTTTGGGGTAACATCCGTTATTTCTGTTGAGGTACTTGTTATTTCTATTTGGGGGTAAAACTCTTTATGTAACTAGAGTACACCTAAACCTACCATTATGTTTCTATCGGGATCCATGTTTCTGTTATATAATTAGGGAATACCTAATCATGTCATAAATCCTGTTATACTATAATTGGTACAGATAAAAGTAAGTGAGAAGCATAGCTTGGTCCATATTATCATGTTTATTCTGCTTATCCTGTTCACCTTGTTTATACCTATTATATGATATTATTATCTCTCATCCAGTTTTATTTACCTGCTTGGATACTTTTACTTCTTTATATGCTAAAAGTCATTGGACTCGCCAGACTTTATGTCTGACCTGTTTCGTTTTCCTTTCTCTCTTTCTCTTCCCCCCAGGTTCTCAGGGTGGGAACGCTCAGTCATGATTAGGACTTCCTCTCTCTTCTGTTTTTGCTTGGATCTGGATCTACTTTGATGTATCGCTTTGATTACTTATCAATTTTGTTATGGCTATTTATGGGGATTATGACTCTACATTTACGTACCCTGATGGTTTTTAGCATAAAACCGATGTTTTGGTTTGATGTATTTGGTTTCAGTATTATAGCCTGATGTTGTAAATCGTTTGAGACTATGATGTTTTTCAGTTGAATAATGAAGTTTTAAATTTTTACTGCTATAAATATATATATATCTTGTGAGATTCCGTTTCTGTTTACCTATAACGCTTCAAGAAACTTAATGCAGTCTGATAAAGAGTGGCATTAACAGACGTGCGGTGTCACAATAACTTCAAAATCAATTTAATTTCATTTTAAATTCAAAATTTACAAATTTGAGTTATTTCAATATTTAAATTCTATTATAAATTTAATTAAAATCATTAAATTTCAAAATCAAACATTTTTAATATTCAAATCCATTAAATTTCTAGTGTCAAAGTCTTGGTGATGTGCACGAAAATATGCACATTTGTATTCATACATTTATTCTTGTTTTAGTTAAATAAATAACATAAGTGGGCTATTTTTACATGTTTTAACCAAAAACCCAAAATTCTCAAATTATCATGCATTCATTTTCATATTGAGGTAAAACGGTCACTTGTGCTTGTATTTATTTTTGATAAAACTTACTTGTTCATTTTCATGTGTCTTATAGGAATTTAGGAGCAAAAATGAAGTATGCACATGTAGTTTACATAGAGATATTCATGCATAAAATGGATACAAAGGAATGGGGATGGAATTAATTCACACACAACTTTGTGGATGATCCCACCCATTATCACTCTTTCTTTAATGGAGCAATTAGAGATTAATATATTGGCAAGTGGAGACAAAAAAGGCTTTATATAATGTTAATGAATCATTAGTAGCTAAAGACAAATGGAAGCTTCATGAAGGGGTATTTTTGGTAGTCCTTAACTGTTCACCAACTTTTTGGCTAAAGCCGTTCCAACCAATAGATGGAGCCATAACCAGATATCGACTCATTCCAGACTTTATGTGATGTTTGTGATCATGGGTCGACCAATTATAAACTGACCCCAAGCCACAACAACATCAAACTAGATGGCCGAACCATTAATAGATTGACCGACCAAGCCATCTAGCAGCAGATCGGGTCGATCCCATAATACCAGGTCAAGCCTAAAGTCTCGGATCTCCCGTGAAGTATTTGGAAAATTATATGCTACCGGATGAGTCCTACTCCCGAGGTTGCTGATTCAGATTAGCTTTTGACTAGCTGACCTTTTAATATGCCAAATATCAAGCTCCACACAGACAGCTATTTCCGAGGAGAACATTCATAATCAGTAGACCGGGTCCCTCCGCTGCAATTACTCTGCCGGATCGAGCTCCACGTGTCTAAACTCCGAAAAAGAGGCTAGCCGCGTGGCATACGGCTCAGCCTACCTTCTTTACATATAAATACACAATTGCTGAAAATGGAAAGGCATGTTGAATTCTCCACCAACAACTTATGCTCGGTATATTGGAAACATCCAAACGTGCATGTCAAACAATACAAGGATTTTGTAATCTCTACTTCCTTCCACTGAAAAACTACTGTAACCTGTAATCGACAGTATAAACAAAGATTATAAGTGGACGTAGGCATCGATATAAGCCGAACCACAATAAATTGTGTCTCCCTTGTTCATTTACTTTTTCTTGCATCTCTGTGATCGTTTTTCGTGTATTATCAACACAAGTTTAGGGTTGATCGTCACTAGATCAATTTTTGATGTCAACACTTTGGCACGCCAGGAAGGCGAGCATAGACATGCCCCACGACCTTCGGCCGCCTTTAGTAATTTCTAAACAGACAATGGAAACCAAGCAAAAGAAGGATGCTTCATCTTTCAATCCTTTACCTGTAGATGTAGCAGAAACAACAGCAATGGAGGCGAACCATGAGGCTTCCTCCCACGAAGACACGTCCCAATACCTTACTAGGGATGACATGAGTAAAATCTTGGCTGAATCCAAAAATCAGATGGCATGTCAGGGTGAACTTCTCAAACATCGGTAGGAAGTGACAACCTCCTCGCTCGGATGGAAAAGGTATCTCACATTTCATTATTATTTCCTACTCCGGGTGAGGCTGGGGCAATAACTGATCTTCCGTCTGCGGAGAACCATGCCCTAGATCAGTCCACGCCATTGCTTCCTCCTGGCTCAACTTCACTTACCGATCGACCACTGCCAAGGGGATACTTCCAGCTTTAAGCGGAGCTTTGGTAGCTGCAGATTCTCAGGTCGATCCTGGCCAAGTTCAAAATTGGTCGACCGGTTTGCCTCCGGTCTAAGGATCGACTCAACTTCCTTGGCAAACCACTCATGATCCAGTGCAACCTGTGGGATGGCCAGAACCAGGAACGTTATTACATCCGGTTTTACCTAACGTCTTACTGCAAACCCATTTTATGTCGCCTCCCTTTCAACGAAGAGTTGGTGACGACAACCCTCTGTGTCACCAAGACCACTCTACCATACCGATTCCCAATGTGATGGAGGGAAACACCATTGTAAACCCTTCTAACATCGTTTCGAGCGGGGGCAATACTGAGCCCCATATGGGTAACACTCGTCTGTGCCCATTACTCCCAACAGGAGCGGATATGGTTCGGTCCAACAATAACCAAGCGACTTTAGCTGCGGCTGAACCAGGACCTGAGGCAAGGATACAACCTCACCTTCATTCAACTCTTAGAGGTCAAACCCAACCGACCGTTCGCCTTTGAGTATGCTTTCATCGGATCATATTACTAGGATTCTCACCAATGTCCCTAATACAGAGTTAGAATCGTGGAAATGACTCCTCGAAGATGGAAGCCAACTTGCAAGCATCATCAAACGCTTCACCCGGGGCTCATCTTCTCAGCAGGACGTGGATGACATCCATGGCAGTCCATTCATTCGGGAAATCAGGAACTCCTGAAATCCTCCAGACTTCAAGCTTTCGGTCCAGGAGCCCCAAAACGGCTGGACCGACCCGACCATTTATCTCATGCAATACATGCATCACCTGGAAGTACTCTCTGCATTGACCAATGTCATGGCCAAACGTTTCCCTCTCTTCCTCACCAACATAGCTGGCATGTGGTTTCGACAGCTAACGACTGAGTCGATCGACAGCTGGAATATGTTGGTTACCCGCTTCATCGAGCAGTTCAAAATTCACATCTTCCGACCAATGAGCATCATGCTCCTTACCTCCATCAAACAACGGTCCAACAAGACCCTCCAATCCTTCTTAAAAAGATTCAACGTAGCTGTAGCATCAGTCGATCGACCCAAGCCATCGATGTTGCTCATGGCGACCATTGCAGGTGTTTAGAACCAATTAGAGTTCAGGATCTTTTTAACCAGAAACCCTCCCAAGGACATCGAAGACTTTTATGCCGAAGCCAATAGATTCCTCCTACAAGAAGATTCTAACATCGAGATGGAAAGCCTCGAGGTGCTCTATACCAAGGAAGGAGGTCCATCCAACACCAATGTCAGAAACAAAGGAAAAGTCTCGGAAAAGAATGATTGGAAAGTACGACTCTAGAGAGAGAAAAAGTATGATCAACATGCCGAGCTCAACTCATCCCTGCTCGACATCTACCTTGATGTACAAGGATCTCTACCTTTCCCTAAACTTCCTCGAAGGGAGCCGACTCAAAAAGAACTCGACTCTGGAAAGTACTGCATGTATCACAACATGGAAGACCATGGCACCAGCGAATGCAGACATTTGCCCTATCTCATCGAGGATAGGGTTAGGTGTGGAGAACTGGCCGAGTATGTCAAGAAACCTACACAGGCCATGCCGCCACAACCCTCTGCCCAAGCTACTTTGGTCAGTCCTCGATCTCCTCGAAATGGAAAGGACCCTGAGCCCAACAATAACGGCATTATCATTAATTAATAGATTTTAGATCATCGTGGATTTTACCCATTTCTTAAGATATAAGAAATGTACTTTTATTTTTTTCAATAATGTGATTATGTTGAAATACACACATATGGAGTTAGGATTTAGCTCTTAGACGTACTCTGGATTCAACAATCTCCCCCTTTAGAATTTGTATTCATTTTTCTATAGTAGCTCCTGAGCAGCAATAAAATTTCTTTTTTCGAACATCGATTATGTTTGAATGATTCGAGCCGAGCATGATTGACGCTCGCCGACCAAAATATAATCAGTGCTAGCCACCGTTAATAAACTACGGTCAATGCCCAATACCATGTCTAACCAACTCCATAAGCCGAGTATAGTTAATACTCGAAAACTCCATAAGCCGAGTATGGTTTATACTTGCCAACTTTTTAAGCCGAGTATGGTTGATACTCGCCTATTCTCTAAAGCCGAGTATGGATGATACTCGCCAACTTTGCAAAACCGAGCATGGCTTCTGTTCGTCCCTCAGACTAAACTATCTTACCAAAAATCGAGCATGTTCAAGGCTCGTACCCCACTACATTAAAGGTATCATTTAATTAGCGGGATCCCGGTTCTTCTATTCCTGTCAAGACCAATCCAGAATGGTCAACTCAACTTCTGGCTTTCGCAAGTTCCCAACCTTAATACGAATGTTGATGGTTGTCGGTTTTCCGGCCTTAATACGATCCTAAGTTTTCTGGCCTTAATACGATCCTAAGCGATCATCGGATTTCTGGCCTTAATGCAACCATTATTGATCGTCGGTTTTCTGTCCTTAATATAGTTTGGTGTAACCATGGTTTCTTGAATTTCTGCTACACAACATTTTTTAAAAGATCCATAACAAATCTCCTTTCTTCAAGAAGATATATTCTGGGAGGCAAAGTGTTGACCAACTTTTTGCCAAAAGTCGTTCCAACCAATAGATGAAGCCATAACAAGATATCAGCCCATTCCAGACTTTATGGGATGTTTATTATCATGGGTCGACCAACCATAAACCGACCCCAAGCCACAACAACATCAAACTGGTCGGTCGAACCATCAACATATCGACCGACCTAGCCATCTACCAACAGATCCGGCCAATCCCATAATAGCAGGCCAAGCCTAAAGTCTCGGATCTCCCCTGAAGTATCTGGAAAGTTATACACTACCGGAAGAAGTCCTACTCTGGAGGTTGCTGATTCAGACTAGCTTTTGACCAGCTCTCCTTTTGATATGCCAAATTTAAAACTCCACATCGACAACGATTTCTGAGGAGAACGATTCATCAGCAGTATACCGGGTCCCTCCGATGCAACTACTCCGCCGGATCGAGCTCCAGGTGTCTAAACTTCTAAAAAGAGGCAAGCCAGGTGGCATACGGCTCAGACCACCTTCTTCACCTATAAATACATCATTGCTAAAAATGGAAAGGCATGTTGAACTCTCCACCAACAACTTATGCTCGGTATATTGGAAACATCCAACCATGCACGTCAAGCAATACAAGGATTTAGTAATCTCTACTTCCTTCCACTAAAAAACTGCCGTAGCTTGTAATCGACAATATAAACAAAGATTATAAGTTGACGTAGGCATCGATATAAGATGAACCACTATAAAATATTGTGTCGTCCTTGTTCATTTACTTTTTCTTACATCTATATGATCGTTTTTCATGTGTGCTCAACACACGTTGGGGGTGGATCGTTACTAGACCAACTTTTAACGTCAACACCAACAAAAGTGATTAGGGTTTTAGGGTTTTAGAGCATGTATAAATACCCCTTTATGTGGTGTAAATACATCCTCTCTTTAGTTAGTGTAGTTTGGAGGATCATTTCTCTCTTTTCTTTCATGACTTCTTAGCCATTTCTCTATTACATAATCTCTTTTTTAATGCAATTTTAATTAGCTGTCTTTTATTTACATGTTCTTTTCTTTTATGTTAGCAGTGTAGATTTACATTTCATGTAAGTAGGTTAAATTTATTTTATGCAAGTAGAATAGATTTCCCTTTATTTTGCTCTCTTTTTCCTTTGCTTTTGTTTAATGCTGCAAGCTAGATTAGTTTATATGATAACTAGTATGAGTAGCTTAACCCCTTTAACTTAGGGGTAATGAAGCTCTCTAATTATATAGCTTCAACCAAAGTTGAATTTATATTCTCTTTTTACTGCTTAATGGAAATATGATTATGGCAAAGAAGTGACTGTTTAAATTGAAATTTGATGGCCTATATTTCTAAACAATAGTTAATAGGCCACACTTAAAATAGATTTGATTCTCATCTTTTTGTCATTTTCATGAGAGTTAAACAAGTGGGTTGGAGGTTGTGTTAAAGTTTGATGGCTTATGTTGGGCTAATTAATCACACAAATAAGTCATGCTTAGGACAAACACATCAACTAATCACACTTATGACCAAAATAGAGAGATCATAATTTCATAACTTTTTGAACTATATGATCTAGAAAGTGGATTTGCTTCTAAGTTGATATTTAATATCATAGTTTTTATCAATCTTAGTATGTTAGTTAGTTTAGTTGTAGTTAGTTAAATTTTCACTAGACTTTGTTCTAATTTGATTGAATAAAATTAGAATTATTTCTTTCCTCATGGATCGACCTGTATTTGCCATATACTACAAGTGTACGTTGTGCGCTTGCGGTTTTATACACTTCGCAATGGATTTCAAATCAATAGAATATTTGTTGTCGAAAAAGTTTTTGGCGCCGTTGCCGGGGAAAGGATTCAAATTCTCATTTTTTCGTTCTTCTTTATTTTATTTTTTTTGTTTTTTGTTTCATTTTGTTTTGATTTTGTGTGTGTATGTTTGTTTCTTTGTTTTCATTTAGCATACTTCTCAACAACATCAAAAAATCTGTTGTTCATTTTGTAGTTTGTTAGCTTGTTGTGTCGTGTGCATTTGTTGTTAGTATTGTTGCATTATGTGTTTTAGCTTGTTCTTTTGGATTTAATTTTGTTTATTTGTTTTCATTTTTCATTATTCTAGCCTGGTTCTTTTTTTTTTTTTTAAAAAAAGGAGGCCATATTAGTCTTGTTTCTTTTCTGTTTCTGATTTCTCCATACTGTGCATTCAATTATTAGCTTAGCAGTGTTAACTTGGTTTTAGTTTGATTTTAGTTTTTCATACACTTCTGCTGTTAGCATATTCTATTTCAGTTGTTAACCTCCATGGTTTGCTAAAAAAAACTATTGTGCATTTCATTTTGTTTCTGTGCACTGTTTCGTTTCTGTGTTTTCTTCGTTTAGATAGCATTGTTCATTTGGTTACTTTGTATAGTATTGATATCGTTTAGACAACATTGTTCATTGTGAAAAGATGCATTCATACATGAATTGAAGCTACAATTTACACAAGTCTTCCCTCTGTTTACATTTCTCTTCTTCCAAACTAGCTCTCTGATTTACACGGTATTGACTTTATTTTACACAGTATTGTTGAATTTACACAGTCCACCTCTTTTCACAATCCTTGCAACCTTCAACCACTCACATATCTCCACCCAATCAGCAACTACACACATCTTCTCCCCAGCTTACAAGCTCCTTCCACTCATATTGTCTTCACCTTCAAACACCCTCACAATCAACAATAAAAACCTGGCAACCACTACCACTGCCATACTTTAACTACACTTAACAACCGTCTCCTTAACAACCCTCCCATCCACTCCATACATCACTTCAACACCCACTCCATATACCATATCACAGCTACAAATCCATCATCTTCCATACACCACATTCTTTGCAATTTCACAATACCACTATGAGCAGCTTTCAACAGTGAGCAACATTCACAACTCTATCACTCCAAACTTCATGCTACAATACCACCGTGCATTCACAACTTGACATTTCCATATCTGCCCTTCTCTAATTCACCCACTACCTTAACCACAAACATAAGTACAGCTTCGAGCTCCTCTAACCAAAAGGTTGCTCTGCAAACCTCATCTGCCTGCATCACCCATACATCCTCCGTGTGTCTAGCTTAAATAATTCAACTACAACTAAAGTATTCTTCCCCATCCGCACCTACATTCAAACTAGTCACTTCCCCCTCCTACATTCCACTCACTAACCCGACCCAAACGTCCTTATCTGATCACAACTTCACTGAAGCATCAACATTCGAACCACAATCACATACCACCTATTTCTTTTCCCCTCTCACCATCATTAAACTCCAGAACATCCAACAACTTCAACAACTATACATCCAACACCTTAACCCTTAACAAACCATTTCAACAACCTAGAACAATACCACTTCACCCACTTTCACATACTAATAACCCATTGTCAAATCACCACAACAACTCCTACTGATTCACCACAAATTCCCTAAACCTCTTCGACATATTCACCAAACTTCCCATACAACAATCCATAACTCCACACCAAAATACTCCTTCAATTCTCATTGTCGAAAATCGCAACATCCCTTACATCAAATCCCTAAATTCACTAAATCTGAACTCCATAATTGAATTGTTGTCTCTAGAAACCCATACGCTCCTCGACTTCGACAAACCCCCAAACACCCACAAATCCAAAATCATGACAACGAACCTCTCTTCCAAATCATCAACGACCATACCAAATCCCTCGAACAAGTCATTTGAGTTTGCGATTTTTTTCTGGTTTTCGATGGAGAAAACTTGGTTGCCAATTTTTTTTGTGCGTAATAGGCTTTGACAGGGTAAATTTGTTTTAATAATGGTTAATAAGGTTTTAGTGAGCCATCAAATTTAGTTAGTGGGCCAAGTGGGTTTGGATTTGACTTTCTAGGCTTTTCTTGTGTGTTTTATTTTCTTGTTTTTCGTTTGCATTTTTTTTGCTTCTTGTTCTTTGAAAAAAAAATCGGTTTGAATTTATTTCAGGTTGCGAAACAAGAAGGAGAAATGCTAGCCCGAAATCTGCCTTACTGCTTGCTAATTGTATTGCTTTGCTTGCTAAAAAAATTTGCACTTAAAATAAATTGCTAATAATTCTGCACGCTCTGGTATTGTGCTGTCAACTCCTTTTTTATTTAATCGCATTGTAGTTTGCTCGCATTTGCATCAAAAAATGAAAAGAAAAATAAAAAATCATTCGTTATTGCCTTGGTTAATTCATGTTTAATTTCTGTTTTGCATTCATCTTTTTATTTTATTTTTCAAAGCACATCATTATATTTTGACAAATTGGTTTATTTTTAACGAATTATTTCTCGGTGTCTAGACTACGTCAGAGTAATAGTAGTTTATAAATATTAAGGTGATTCTTAAATTTTATAGCGATTGTTCCTCTGAAGGTACTTAAACCTTCGGCGGCATTGCTAGGGTGATTCCTGGTGCACCGATAGCTCATATCCATTAACTGGCAAAGAAATCTTTTATTGAAATTAATCTAACCGTCATTATATAATTTTAGAAATTTGTAAATAGTTAATTTGCATTCATATATTGCATTAGGTTCATGTGTATATAAAAACGAAAAAAATCAAAAATCCAAAAAAGTCTTTCTCTTTTGTGTATAATTCCTTTTTTCTTTTAAAAACAAAAAATTAAAAAAAATGAACTTTGTTTAAAATGCCTGAATTTCCTTATTTCCATGGATTTTATGGTAGTTGTGAAAACCAATATAATCCATATACTTTTACACCAAATTCATATGAGAATTTTAATGACAACTATTGTACAAATAACTCCGATTTTGCACCACATGATTTCTAAACTAACGATCAGCCTCCAATCTTGAAACAAGTATTTGTTCTTTACTTGAACAAAGTCAAAGATTAAATGAATTATATAATTAATATTTGTGCAATAATTCAAGTTAAAGTTTTCAAGATAATCAAAATTCAAATTCAATTCCAAATTCAAATGGTTTTGCTTATAACCCTTGCCAATTCAATTGCGAACTCCAAAATGGATCTCAAATTCAAAATGGAAATGTGAATAACTTTTCAAATGATTTTGGCAATGGGAATAATTTCAATTGTGGTGCAACTAAAAATATTTGTTCTCAACAATTTCAAATTTTCAAATTGGGAATTCTCAAATAAATAATCATGAATTTAATTTTGTTGAACAAAATTACATGGGTTTGTTGTATGAAACATACTTGAATTTTCATGAGAAACAAAATCAAATCCAAACATGTGACGATTTAAATAATAACCCATATTTACCAAAATTGACTATTTTCAAATAACGACTTTCAAAATTGAAAATAACGATCTTAACGAAGATGTTAATAATACGGTAATTGATTTGGATTTCAATTGTATTGAGAGGGTGGGAAAAAAATTTAAAATTCGGTCTTCCTTTTTCTTAAAATTTGAAAATAACAACTTTGGACTTTGAAAATGATATAAACAAGGAAGTTGTCAATAATTCAAAGGAAGATGAACTAAATGAAAATGATTTTTTTGGACTTTTCCATTTTTAGTTGAATCTTAATGGGGTAGATTTGAATCACCATTTGGATTTTGAAATCAATATTTTTGAACAAATTTTCAATCATAATTTCGAATTCAAATTGGTGAATTTAAACATGAATTTCAACCATTTATTTAATCTGCCCCAAAAATCATCGAAAATAATTCAACTCATTCGATATTTAATAAAATGACATTCGTTTTTCCAAACCAACGTTCAACTTCGAAATATTTTATCGTTTGGTTTTACGAGCTTTAACTGTGTCTCTCATACTTGAAGAGACAAATGAATTGGTCTTTGGATGACCTTTTCATTTACTTCTTATCAATATATTTTCTGATATACTATAAATAATTTTTATTTTATTTCTTTGTAAATATAGGGCATATTTTCAAAAAAGAAAATTCCTTTTTTTTCCTTTTCTGCAACTTGGGTTGACTGTGCGGACACAGTCAAAATCAAGTGTAAGGGTAGTTTCATATTTATTATGGTTTTGCATAGATTTCTCTTTTCTTTTTTTCATTCATCCCAAAAAAATTCAAAAAATGCATTTTAATTTACTTTTAAATGGGCATGATGAAGTAAATACACGACTTTGGTCGTACGATTAAAATGTATGGAATTTACTTCTCTTAACGAATAACGAAAAAAAAGTTTGAATTATGAGCAAATTTAGTGTAACTGGTATATATGGAGATTCGTAAGTGGTGAGTATGAAGTCTTTTCTAAATCGTAATCTGATTAAATGAATGGTTGATCTAGAATACTTGAGATAACATTTTAGATCTTCTAAGTGGATTCGTGCTAATATATTCTCGCTTAGCTCTCTCTCTTATGCCAAAAAAAGGAGAAAAAAATAGAATATATATAATAATCTAAGGGTATCCAACATTGCTTGTAAATCTAGCGTTGGTGTGCGAACCCACCAAGCTTTGTCCCAACTCTCATGTAAGTCGTAATGTAGTGCATTGGTGGTGTATCTTGGTCTCATTTCATTAGTTGGACACCTAAGTGTTACCGACATGTTGTTAACAAAGTCAGCGTCGGTTCGTACAATCCGCCAAGCTCTGTCCCAACCCTCACGTAAGTCATAATGTAATGTAGGAGTGGTGTACCTTGGTCTTTTCAGTTCGGTGTTTGTAAATAATAATAATGTAAATATTTTTCAAAATAAAGAGAGAGTAAGCACTTGAAATCCAAGCACTATCTTCACTTATTTGACCTAACTTGTTAACCAAAAGGAAATTGAGATGTCATTTTGCAATTGTTGATAATTGATTATAGAATTCATTTTATATTTGCACTATGTTTTCAACCGAAACAACTGGACAAGTTAGAGGAGTTTGTAATGATAACCTGACTTTTGTTTGAAGTTTTGATTACTAGCGGACTAAAATTTCGTAATGACGACCCAAATTGTATTTAACTCACTCGTGTCAAATTTAAAAGTAAATTATCCATTTATAAATATTCTTTTGAAAACTTGCATTCTTCTTGTAAATATTTTTGAATCTTACATTTTGAAATATTTTTTTACATTTAAAATTTGGATTTTGTGGGCAGTGTCCGCTGAAAACCCTCATGAAACAACACTCATCCTACTGGGGACACCCAGAGGTTTAACGGCTTGTTGTATACGCTCAATGCAATCGTGCTCCTTACGAAAACGGATTTATCTTAGTTTTTTTTGTTTGTTTATTCGAGGACGAATAAAAAGATAAGTGTGGGGGTATTTGATGTGCATGTAAATATGCACTTTATATTCATGCATTTATTCATGTTTTAGTTAAATAAATAACATAAGTAGACTATTTTTACATGTTTTAACCAAAAATTATGAAATTATCATGCATTCATCTCCATATTGGGGAAAAACTGTCATTTGTGCATGTTTTTATTTTTGTTAAAATTTACTTGTTCATTTTCATGTGTCTTGTAGGAATTTATGAGCAAAAATGAAGTTTGCACATGAAGTTTACATAGAGATATGCATGCACAATGTGGATACAAAGGAATGGAGATGGAATTAATTCACACACAACTTAGTGGAGGATCCTACCCATTATCACTCTTTCTTTAATGGAGCAATTAGAGACTAATATATTAGCAATTGGAGACAAAAAAAGGCTTCGTACAATTTTAATGAACCATTAGTAGCTAAAGACAAATGGAAGCTTCATGAAGGGATATTTTTGGTAGTCCCCAACAAAAGTGATTAAGGTTTTAAGGTTTTCGAGCATGTATAAATACCTCTTTATGTAATGTAAATATATCCTCTCTTTAGTTAGTGTAGTTTGGAGGATCATTTCTCTCTTTTCTTTCATGGCTTCTTAGCCATTTTCTTTTGTGCAATCTCTTTTTAATGCAATTTTAATTAGTTACCTTTTAGTTACATGTTCTTTTCTTTTATAATAGTAGTGTAGATTTACATTTCATGCAAGTAGATTAGATTCATTTTATGCAAGTAGAATAGATTTTCCCTTATTTTGCTCACTTTTTCCTTTTCTTTTATTTAATGTTGCAAGCTAGATTAGTTTATATGATAACTAGTATCAGTAGCTAAACCCCTTCAACTTAGGGGTAATGAAGCTCTCTAATTATGTAGCTTTAACATAATTTGAATTTATGTTCACTTTTTAGTGCTTAATGAAAATATGGTTATAGCAAAGAAGTAATTGTTTAAATTGAAATTTGATGGTCTATATTTCTAAACAATAGTTAATAGGGCATGCTTGAAATATATTTAGTTCTCATTTTTTTTTCATTTTCATGAGAGTTAAACAAGTGGGTTGGAGGTTGTGTTAAAGTTTGATAGCTTATGTTGGGCTAACTAATAGCACAAATAAGGCATGCTTAGGATAAACACATTAACTAATCATACTTACGACCAAAATTGAGAGATCATAATTTCATAAATTGTTGAACTATATGATCTAGAAAGTGGATTTGCTTCTAAGTTGATATTTAATCTCATAGTTCTTACCAATCTTAGTTATTAGTTTAGTTGTAGTTAGTTAAGTTTTCACTCCACTTTGTTCTAATTTGATTGAATAAAATTAGAATTATTTCTTTCTCTGTGGATCGACCCA
Organism: Allium sativum; assembly: GCA_030737875.1. Lineage (NCBI taxonomy): Eukaryota > Viridiplantae > Streptophyta > Magnoliopsida > Asparagales > Amaryllidaceae > Allium > Allium sativum. Next base: position 315,915,041 of record CM060913.1, read on the forward strand.
TATTCGCCACGTACTACAAGTGTACGCCATGAGTTTGCGTTTTTTAGACTTCGCGATGAATTTCTAATCGATAGAATATTCGTCATTGAACACTTGGTATTACACAACTCTTCACAGAAGGGGCAAACGGAAGGATAATGGCTATTTTAGAAGTAAAGCGGAATCCTTTCTAGTGATCTAGACTTGTCCCGATTCAAAACATGTCATGTTTGAAATAAGCCATACTTCGGGGGGAAGTGTTATATGGTCCTTTGATCCAGTTATATTCAGACAGACATGACAATCCAGACTCGAAGATTATCGAGGTAAGCATCCCAAAGTGATGATTTGATGAATTGGATATCAAAAGAAAAACAAAACCATGAGATGATGGTGAAATATAGTCAAAAGAACATCATGTAATATTATAAGTATAGATTAGTACTTCCCCCGATGTAGGGGATCGATATATATCCATCTTCTTAAAGGATTCTTAACTTAGAAATCCAACTCAACAAAGTTCCCCTAATTTCTCCAAATAGTACCAAGTGAATATGTAATAAATTATAAAATCAAGATAACAATGCCGACATGACCAAGCACAAGGAGTAACAGAGTCCAATACAAAGAATGATCAATATTGATCTTCCTCTTATAGAGATCAGTACATATCTGCGTATATTAAGAGACGGGTCTTTATATTTTCTAAGTGACTTCATCTTCGGTCTGAGATCCTTTTGGAGAATTTCCATAAAGATGTTTCATCATCTCTGCCTATAAATAGAAGTTCATAGTTCACTTTATGAATCTTTTGGATCTCATACTACTTTAAGCATATTTTCCCCCCAAATCAGCAATTAAATCATTATAAACTTTCAAGTAGGCATATGTTAGAAATGTCAGACCACTATAAACTTGTTATTTCTATGGCTCTGTTTTGATTTTATTTCTTTATTGTTATTCGCTACATCTAATATCTTGGGTGTTAATGCCAACTTTTGGTGCAAATGGCATGTATTTTCGATAACCTACGTCATATTTTTGATGGCTTACTTACATCCCTAGTAGTTCAATTCCATATTCTCTATAACTTGCATTTTACTTTTTCGATAACTCTTGTACTATACATTCGATAGCACTCTTACTCATGTTTTCGATAACTTTTCAACTCATACTTTCACTAGCATATTATAACTTTAATTCTCAAGCAAACCATACATTCCTTATTCAAGTTTTTTCTCTACCACCCTCCTTTTCTTTTCTTATATCTTTCTAATAGTGTAACCCATAAGTTGGATGCGATAATGTTGTAACAAATATTGTTCATACTTTAAAAATTGTTAAAAATAAAATGTGGTTATACATCGTACACATGACCAATAATCAACTATGACAATTTGTTGCTATTTATTTATATAATTTTTACTGAGTATTTTATATATTTTTATATTAAAATAAATTTTTTGTTCTAATACCATTTAGTTAGAAATATCAAGGAAATTGTCAATTTCTTTTCAGAAATTATTAGTGAAATTAATGAATTTCGATTATTTTAATTTATTATGTTTGGTTAATTCGAATATATAGTATAAAATAATATGAAAGAAATTGATGAGAATCAATTAGTACATAACTATAAAAACTATAAAATCTACGTATGTTTTTGTAAAATAGTGAAAAGAATTAACTTTGCATTTCGAATGACTATAAATGAAAACTTATAGGGACTTATAAAAAATTGAAGAGAAATAATGTGTAAGATGGAGATTTTTAAAATCGTTGAGGTTTTTGTAATTTCTTAGCGTACTGATTTTTATAGTGTTCCATAGGGTTTTTTGTTATAATAAATAATAAATACAATAGGTATAAGAGTCAGACACGTCGCCTAACTGCTACCCGGTTCTTAGAGTGGTCCGAACAGATAAATAGTTTTTTGAGAAGACTGACCACGACACTAACATAATGCAGGGTGTACCATTACATTATAGGTTTCCAAAGAAGTCCCATAGGAAAAGTAGATATTCTAGTTGCTAAGCCAATCACAGATATCTCCATGCAAAGAGATAACTCACTCAAGAAATTACATACCGACCTAACTAACTACAGTAAGAAGCTTACTATAACCAATATCATACATTCTAGGAAAATACCAAAATAAAATTCATATAAACCACATACTTGACTTGAAGCATAGAGGCGCTAATGACCAAAGTAGATAGCCTACAAAACAAAACAGTGGCTAGATCTCTAAAACCAAGGCCTTCACTTAAATTCGCACAAAACCAGCATGTTAACGCCAACCCCAGCTGTAACACCTTGCATTTCTAAATAATAAAGATCAAAAAAATTGTCAAAATAATTATGGGAGTAATATGAGTTTGAAATTTGAAAATGAACGCATGTTATAAAATGGGAAATAAATAAAAAGTTGCCACTATGCAAACTAAATGCACAATGGTGTGTGTGTGTATACATATATAGAATTAAATAAAAAGAAACAAAAGAAAGAATGAAAATTAATGGTACACACTTTAATTGTATAAACATTGTGCATTTGAATTCGAAAGTAATTAACATCAATATTGCAACATTCCTTTTAAATGACAACGCATGTCATAAGTAACAGTAAAAGATAATTAATGGGAGTAATGTCAAAATTTGAAACAGACAATAAATTCCAGAAGGTTGATATGTGAACAACCTAACTGTAGATATAGTTAAATTAAAAATATATAGATATAAGTTATAGAAATAATGTGTGTCATAAATAGCATGAAACCAAGAAATAAAAGGAAATTCAAATGACGCTAAGTAAGCAAAGTTTCAATTTAACTTGGATATACATATATTAGTCGTGCACATTTTTAATGGGAATTAAATGCGTGTTAAAAGGGTAATGAACTGAATAAAAACAGGAACAGAAAAACAAGGAATAAACTCACATGAATTTGAAAATAGAAAAATTAGTAATTCTCACATTAATAACACATCTAAAATTTGTACATGTGTTAAAACAAGAAACCAAAGAGTAACATTGAAGGCAACGTTCAAACAAAGTTTATGTGCATATTAAATATACGTTGAATTTGAAATTGATGGGAAAAGAAATAGAAATAAATATATTTAACACGTTAAGGAAATAATAACCTTAAGCAAAGAATAAGCGAAGGAGTTAATCACGTAGTTAACGGACCAACATACGTTTTCACAAACTTGTATGGGTCAACCTATCCCTGGAGTGGGTCGACCCATGTGCCATCCCACTAGGGAGTTGTGTCGAGTGGGTCGACACAACATGGGACTAAGTTAACCCATCTGGGCCAGGTGACGTGTCTTGGTGCATTTTTTGATGATTCCGATCTGTTCTCCATGAATCTAATGAACTTGATTATTCTGAGCAGTTGTAAGTAAACCAACTGAGCCTACCTCTAATTCATATTTTCTGGGAGGGCGCCAGAGCCCTGCCTTTTTTCTTATCCAAAATCTTCAAAAAAAAATAGTTTTAGGGTCTCTGATTAGTGGTTTGGAGATGAAAGGTTGTAGATTAGGCTATAGGCGCTTAGATTTCCCGTCCATGTGAGATTCGAATGATAAAAATCACGAATGTCAGATTTGAATCCGATTCAAAATTGGAGAACAACGAGGTGAGTAAATGTAAATTATATTTTCTTATAATAGTACATTATATCATTTGATTCTTGTAAGAATTTAAAATATGTTCTCTTCTTTCTCTTCTTTCTCTTTTTTCCCTTTTCCACGTTGGAATATATATAGTTTATGGCGAATTTTAGTTATGCGAAAAATATACATTAACTTGAAATGTTGGCATATATATATAATTGCATTGCACACCTAATTTATTTGAATGAATATAATCTTTTTGTTTGTGCATTGGAAAAATATATTTTAGTTGGAATTATGAATGAAAGAGGATTTGGTAATTGTGGGCATGACATGATTAATATTTTGGACAGTAAATTGCAGCTAAATGGTAAAAATGGGAATTTCTATGTGTAACACCCCGTAATTATGTTAATATTAATATTTAAAAATTAAAGAATAACTAATCTCAGACGTGAGAATTGTGGGAAACGGGTTGCGCCATTGTGTTCGTCTCGGAATTCTAGTGGAGATAGAGTCCGAGTTTGCGGGAAACGATTACCGGATGAAAAAGTTATGGACGAACGAAGTTTGGTGGCAAAGAAAGAAAGAAAAAAAATGCACTGGCGCACTTGGGAAGTGCGCCAATACATATTTACACTGGCGCACCTGCCAAGTGCGCCCAGGCCGAGGCTGGAGCCTGCACAGCTTTCTGGTTCAGGCTGACCCGTGTTGTTGAGTCCATTCTGACTCCTTGCTGAGTCATTAGGGCTGACTCATCACCCTATCATAATTAAATGGTTTTGATTAACCCTAAGAACATCCGATGGCTTAAATTAATTTATAACTCTATAAAAAGACCCCTATACACAAACCCTAAATCAGAAAATAAACAAAGACCATGGCCGTCATGTTGATATTTTGAGACCTAGAGCAGCCGCCATCAAATTAAAGATAAAGAACAGCAACCAAATCAGAACTACCCAACCCTAACAGCGATTCTTCATCAAAAGAGCGCTAATTCGACTCTCTTTCTTCTATAATTGTGAGTATGATAGTCTTAATAAGATTATTATCATTTTAATTAGGTTAAGTCATGAATGGATTGTGAGTAGATGATGTGAATTGTCATATGCTATCATGTATGTTATTAATCCTATGCTATGTGGTGATGATATATTATATGTTGTAAATCATGCTATGTATGTTGAAAGTTTCTATGCTAAGTTGTGATGAATCATACATGTTAGAAAGCCATCTATGCTAGTTAGTTCATATTAATTAAATCATCATGTTTGGGCTATGTTGATCTATATGACAAGTTACATATGCAAGTTAAATTGATTAGAAAAGTTATGAACATATGCTATGACATCTAGAACTATGCTATGACATATGTGATATCGTATGCTAGTTCACACCATCATTATGTTGCTTAAAAACCCCATATGCAAGTTTATGTATAGATTTGGGCTATGATCATATCATGTAAATTGTGACATTTAACAAGTTGACACCTTTTGATCCTTAACATGTGTAGTTTATGCAAGTTTCACCCCTATTATGATTAGATTTATTTTAATTGTCTATATGTTGTGATAATTTATCTTTGTGCTATGCGTTAGACTATTCAAGTCTAGCCTATATTATGCGTTGAATAAGCGAACGTATAAACGTGGGGTAGGGGTAATATTAAGGATTTAATAATAAGATGTTGGGTGCAATTGATATGATTTTGCATACCATGAGTGGATGACCATAATTGAGTCAATTATGGACATCAATAAAAGTGGACTTAATTAATAATTTGGATATGGAATTATTAAAACTGGGGTAAAAGATTGAAAGTTGTCAATCAATGCTTAGGACACGAGGTTGGACTCGTTTGTGACGTAAACCTGCCCGGAACCGCCCGGCAAATCCAGTGGTCACAAATGTCAGCCCAATGTGAGAGGTCCTAGGCCTAAACTAAAGCATTACAGTTGTAAAGACACGAGGTTAGACTCTTTTATGGTGTAAGACTGCCCGGACCCGCCCGACAAATCCAGCTGCCATAAATGTCAGTCTAATGTGAGAGGTCTTTATGAGGTTATGGCCTGAATGAATTAAGAAATACTTAACTAGATAAACATGTAAAGTGGGACATGGGGGTTAAGTAGGTGCCTTGGGTGGCATAAGGGATATAGTGGGTGGCCTTAGTGGCATGTGAAATACGATTAGTAAGACTTAACCAAAAATGAACATGACTAAGATGGTTAAGTGGGATATATTAATGACAAGCTTAGGTGGGTAGCTTGTGGGGGCCCATTTCAACCAGTATCCCAAACGTATCTTTGTGGGCTCAACCCAAGTCGAGGATGGGACACGCATACTGAGTTTGACTATAAGAGGCCAAAACGAGGAGCGGTGGCAACGCAAGTCCAATGGGTTTCATATGCGTGTGTGGACTCGGGCTGGTAGGTAAGACGTTGTTGCATCGTGTAGGTATAAGCCGTGCATTCTCAGTTGTATCGGGTTGCCACTTTAGGGGAGTGATACAGCCCACTGTGGGGCCAGCACGGGTATCTACGAGTAGGGAGCCGATCGAAAGTGGGTAGTGGGGTACACCTAGTGGAGATAGGGGCAGACGGCACCTATGTAGTCAGCTAGGAGTACACGAAGTTACTTATAAAATTTCTAAGAGGGTAGTGGGGTACACCTAGTGGAGATAGGGGCAGACAGCACCTATGTAGTCAGCTAGGGGTACGTAAGGCTATTTATATTGTTTCTGTGTGAAGCAAGTGGGATCAACCTTTAGGGTGACTGGTGCGGTGCAGTGTAGTAATGTGCGGTGCAGTGTAGTAATGTGCGGTGCAATATAGTAATTATTCGTTAGTAATTAGGTATGCCTTTACCGTTATCTTTAACGTTATCTTAAACGCTATCTTTATCTTCCTAATAGTTCATAGACATTTACTTGTCTTCCAGCTTATGCCTTAATCTAGTTATTTTGATAATAGTATTGTTAGAATTGTCATACTCGCCAGACTTTATGTCTGACCCCCTCCATTTCTATCCTTTTCCCCCTCCAGGTCCTCAGGTTGGCCCCAGTTCTAGTGGAGTTTGATTGGATTACTCATCTCTCTTTGGAAAGCTTGGACCGTTGAAGTAAAGTCTGGCTTGTTATCTTCTTTAATGGCTATTTGTGTAACGGGGTTATGTATTTTGTTTTTATGAAGATGGATAATGTACTTGACTCTGATTAATGGTTTGTGATGTAATAAACATGTTTCCGCTGCAATAAAATGAAGCTTTAGTTTTCAAGTACTACTTATTATCTGTCTTGTTATAATTTTTCTGTTCTATATTCACTTATAACCTCCATGGAAGTTAATGCATTCCCTTTGTGAGTGACATTAATGGACGTGGGGTGTTACACGTGGTATCAGAGCTTAAGGTTACCAGAACAGATAAAAATACTTTAGAAAAATAGTTATTTTGGAAAGAAATGTTTTCAAAAACATGTTTTAATGAGTAATTTAAGAAAAACAAAATCCCCAAATAGCCATCTTTCGAATTCTCCATTTTGAATCTTTCCTTTTTCGTTTCAGCATGGCTGAAGATCTTAACCTACCTGACGGTGTAACGATACCAGGATGGTATAGGAGGCTGTTAGAGGCTAGGGCCGCCGCAGGTCCGGCCAATGTTCCTCCACCACCAGTTGCACCCATTCCTCCTCCTCCTCGCGTAGATACTTTTGCAAAGACGTGCAAGGAATTCAAAGCTATGGGTGGAAAACCCTTTCAAGGGTCTGAAACGTTTGTGGAAGCTAGAGATTGGCTTAAGGAGGTGGAAGAATTGCTAGAAATCTTTGAAGTGGAAGAAGGGAGGAGAGTTAGATTAGCAACTTGGTTGATGAAGGGAGGGGCCTCGTTTTGGTGGGAGGTCACTAATGGGGAGTGTCCTGTTGACCCTTGGGCGGATTTTAGATGTAGGTTCGAGGCGAAGTTTCTCTCTAGGGCGGAAGAAAATCTATATATGGAAAGGTTCTTGACATTGAAGCAAGGAAGCTCATCAGTGAAAGAATATGTCAACAAATTTAATCAGTTAGCAAGGTTTGGCTTAGACTTAGTGAACACGCCGGAGAAGAAGGCTCTGAGGTTCGTTAATGGATTGAATGAACCATTGCAAGGGTTGGCTATGACCCACATCCCTATGGGGGCCACCTTTGAGAAGCTAGTAGACATGGCACTCATGCACGAGGAGAAAGGCACTAAAGCTGATAAGGCACCCGAGAAGAAAGGGGATCAAAATAAGGGTGGCAAAGGCAACAATGCTAAGGGGAAGAAGAAATGCTTTAACTGTGGGACACCAGGCCAACTCATCAAGGATTGCCGAAAGAAAAAGAAGACAGGTTGTTTTCACTGCGGTGAAGCATGACATCTAGTGAAGGACTGCCCAAAGAAGGGGCAGAGGACAGGGACTACCTCGGGAGGACAGGTGCAGGCTCTTCTGGCACCAGGGCAGGCAAGGGGACAAGTACAGGCTCTCGCGGTCCCACCGCTGCAAGAACGAGGTAGAACCATTTCTGTTAAAAGCTTAGTTTTTCTGTTTGATCATCTTGTCCGTACCTTATTCGATTCGGGCGCATGCATTCGTTTATCTCTACATCATTAGTTGAAACATTGCACCTAGATACTAGTATTGTTACTGATCCCTTAGTAGTCTCAAATCCTATTGGAGGTTCGGCTCATCTTTCTATGATTTGTCGGGATTTGAGAGTGTTTATCTTGGGCGTTGAGTTTGAATGCAACGCCTTTGTCCTTGGTTTCACGGGCCGTAGTTGGATTCTAGGGGTGGATTGGCTAGCCAAGCGGGGTGCCATCCTAGACTGTGAAAGGAGGGTAGTTAGACTATTGATTCGTTGTAGAAAAACCCTCATATTTCTTGCGACCCTAGGGGTTCAGTGATGCTTAGCTGCCTAGAATCTTCTGACGCATCTAACGATGATTAGGAACCTGTTTGTGTGGTGCGTGAGTATGGAGACGTCGTTGATAAAGCGCGGGGTTTACCCATAGGCGCGGAATAAGTTTTCGTATGTGCTTAATAGATTAAGCAAAGCCCGTTATGTAATCAGCGGTAGTTTTGGAGCAAGACTGGCAAGGACGGCCAGAGTCGGTCAAGTGCTCAATTGATTGACCATCTTACTAGTATCATCTCACGTAGGTCGTCTGAATTCGAAGGAGGTATCCCTTGGGTGTTTTTCTGATATTGGTTTAGGCCTTTGGGGCTTGCACTTGGGGGATGTCGAATTCGACTAGGATGGTCTACGTGAGAGATGGATAGTTGTGACGATTTTACATGGGACAATATCCTGGTTTTCTCTAGAAGCAGAGAAGAGCATGCCCTATGTCTTAGGGAAAGCTTAGGGACCCTACAAGTGCACTAGCTTAAAGCTAAGTTCTCCAAGATACCATTTTTGGAGGAAGGAAGTGAGGAATTTAGGGCATGTGGTCTCTAGTGAAGGGAGATATGTTAAGGTGGATGGAGTTCTTAGCATCCTACGACTTCGAGATAGCATATACCCCTGGCAAGGGTAACGTGGTGGCGGATGCCTTAAGTAGATTAAGGTTATCCTTAAGTCCTTTGTTTGTTGAGCGGCGAAGCTTAGAATTCATTTCGATGTTTGACTTCAGACCTTCCGTTGACTTCGTACCCGGTTTGCTAGCATCCTTGGAGGTCAGACCTACGCTTTTGGGACGGATTGGCGAGGCACTGCGAGACGACCCACAGTTAGTTGAGTTAGTAGAAAAGCTCAAAGGAGGGGAGTCATCAAGCCATCTCCGTAGGTATACCCTAGATGATAAGGGTTGGTTACGTAGGGACGGTAGACTTAGTGTACCAAAAGACGATGACCTAAGGAAGACTATTCTTGACGATGCACATCGTTCGAAGATGACCATTCATCCCGACGGGGACAAGATGTACAAAGACATGAAGCGAGTTTTCTTTTGGGCCGGTATGAAGAGGGACGTAGCCGAGTATGTTGCTAGATGCTTGGTGTTCCAACAAGTAAAAGCGGAGCAAAAGAAACCCGGTGGGTTACTTCACCCATTGGAGGTTCCACTATGGAAGTGGGAAAGCGTCTCGATGGACTTTATTGACGGATTACCGAGATCGAGAAAGGGTAATACGGGGATTTGGGTTATAGTAGATAGACTTACTAAGAGCGCCCATTTCATTCCCGTGAAGAGTAAGAGGACTGCTCCATGGTTAGCTTCTGTATACGTCCGAGAAATAGTTCGTTTGCACGGTGTTCCTTCTAGCATAGTGAGCGATCCTATTTTCACTAGCGAATTTTGGAGAAGCTTACAAGAGGCGGTAGGGACTCAGTTATGTTTGAGCACCGCATATCATCCTCAGACGGACGGCCAGACCGAGAGGGTGAATCGCATTCTAGAGGATCTGTTGAGGCTATGTATCCTAGACTTTGGGGGTACGTGGGAAGAGCATCTTCCACTGGTGGAGTTCGCATATAATAACAGCTTTCAGTCTAGCATTGGTATGGCACCATTCGAAGCTCTTTATGGACGGCCGTGTCGTTCACATACATGTTGGTGGGAGTCTAAGGACAAGATCTTACTTGGGCCCGATATGATTAGGGAGACTTCGGAGAAGGTCGACTTGATTCGGAGGAGGATGAAAGCAGTGCAAGATAGGAAGAAATCATATGCGGATAAGAGAAGGACGGATCTTGAATTTGAGGTTGGGGACATGGTCTTTGTCAAAGTGTCTCCATTACGAAACGTTGTTCGCTTTGGGTCCGTTGGGAAATTAGCACCAAGGTTCGTAGGACCGTTTCCTATTAAGCAGAAGATTGGGCAAATGGCGTATAGAGTGGAGTTTCCTGAGAGACTTAGTGGTGTACACGACATATTCCATGTATCACATTTGAGGAAGTGCTTGCACGAGACCGCAGAAGTGGTAGAGCCGAACTTGCTTAGAGAGGTGGAGATAGAGCGTGATGCGACGAGCTCCTACGCGCATTCTTGAGTCAGAGATTAAGAAGCTGAGAAATCGAGATGTCAGACTAGTCAAAGTGCAATGGGGAGATGATGAGAGAAACGCTACTTGGGAGACAGAAGAGAAGATGCGTTCACGATACCCATTTCTTTTTGAGGGTATGTCTTTTAATTTCTCCTTTATCGCTTAGCTTGTACTTATCTTATCTTTAGTATATCCTCTCGTTAGTATTCTTGACCTTTAGATAGGATAATCCTATGGTTGAAACTTGTGTTTGAGACATGTTATGTATGATGGATGCAAAGTGGATGCAAGTGTTTGCTAGTGGTTGCTCGTGGACGCATATACACACACTGTTAGGCACTAGATCGGCTTAGTCACTTCATACTGCATATTGCATATAAATGGTTGTATTTAGTAAAATGGATGTATAATGGTTGTGCTATCATATGGATACCGCATTTTGGTGAATGGTTGTGCACGCATGTAGAAATAATATGTAGCATTAGGGAACTTTTGCATATATAATGGACGCATGGCACTATCATGGTTTGCATTAAGGAGGTCAACTGAATCAGTGGACCACCCGATTTTGCATTAGATAGGGACATATACACACTGTGCATTTAAACATGAAAGCATTAGAAGTCTATAAGGACAATGGATGCTTGTGTTTGACGGTTGAGTAGATGGTTGTTTGGATGTTAGGATATACATTCTTCTTAACTTGAAGATTTCGGGGACGAAATCCTTTAAGGAGGGGAGAATGTAACACCCCGTAATTCTGTTAATATTAATATTTACAAATTAAAGAATAACTAATCTCAGACGTGAGAATTGTGGGAAACGGGTTGCGCCATTGTGTTCGTCTCGGAATTCTAGTGGAGATAGAGTCCGAGTTTGCGGGAAACGAGTACCGGATGAAAAAGTTATGGACGAACGAAGTTTGGTGGCAAAGAAAGAAAGAAATAAAAATGCACTGGCGCACTTGGGAAGTGCGCCAGTACATATTTACACTGGCGCACCTGCCAAGTGCGCCCAGGCCGAGGCTGGAGCCTGCACAGCTTTCTGGTTCAGCCTGACCCGTGTTGTTGAGTCCATTCTGACTCCTTGCTGAGTCATTAGGGCTGACTCATCACCCTATCATAATTAAATGGTTTTGACTAACCCTAAGAACATCCGACGGCTTAAATTAATTTATAACTCTATAAAAAGACCCCTATACACAAACCCTAAATCAGAAAATAAACAAATACCATGGCCGTCATGCTGATATTTTGAGACCTAGAGCAGCCGCCATCAAATTAAAGATAAAGAACAACAACCAAATCAGAACTACCCAACCCTAACAGCGATTCTTCATCAAAAGAACGCTAATTCGACTCTCTTTCTTCTATAATTGTGAGTATGATAGTCTTAATAAGATTATTATCATTTTAATTAGGTTAAGTCATGAATGGATTGTGAGTAGATGATGTGAATTGTCATATGCTATCATGTATGTTATTAATCCTATGCTATGTGGTGATGATATATTATATGTTGTAAATCATGCTATGTATGTTGAAAGTTTCTATGCTAAGTTGTGATGAATCATACATGTTAGAAAGCCATCTATGCTAGTTAGTTCATATTAATTAAATCATCATGTTTGGGCTATGTTGATCTATATGACAAGTTACATATGCAAGTTAAATTGATTAGAAAAGTTATGAACATATGCCATGACATCTAGAACTATGCTATGACATATGTGATATCGTATGCTAGTTCACACCATCATTATGTTGCTTAAAAACCCCATATGCAAGTTTATGTATAGATTTGGGCTATGATCATATCATGTAAATTGTGACATTTAACAAGCTGACACCTTTTGATCCTTAACATGTGTAGTTTATGCAAGTTTCACCCCTATTATGATTAGATTTATTTTAATTGTCTATATGTTGTGATAATTTATCTTTGTGCTATGCGTTAGGCTATTCAAGTCTAGCCTATATTATGCGTTGAATAAGCGAACGTATAAACGTGGGGTAGGGGTAATATTAAGGATTTAATAATAAGATGTTGGGTGCAATTGATATGATTTTGCATACCATGAGTGGATGACCATAATTGAATCAATTATGGACATCAATAAAAGTGGACTTAATTAATAATTTGGATAGGGAATTATTAAAACTGGGGTAAAAGATTGAAAGTTGTCAATCAATGCTTAGGACACGAGGTTGGACTCGTTTGTGACGTAAACCTGCCCAGAACCGCCCGGCAAATCCAGTGGTCACAAATGTCAGCCCAATGTGAGAGGTCCTAGGCCTAAACTAAAGCATAACAGTTGTAAAGACACGAGGTTAGACTCTTTTATGGTGTAAGACTGCCCGGACCCGCCCGGCAAATCCAGCTGCCATAAATGCCAGTCTAATGTGAGAGGTCTTTATGAGGTTATGTCCTGAATGAATTAAGAAATACTTAACCAGATAAACATGTAAAGTGGTACATGGGGGTTAAGTAGGTGCCTTGGGTGGCATGAGGGATATAGTGGGTGCCCTTAGTGGCATGTGAAATACGATTAGTAAGACTTAACCAAAAATGAACATGACTAAGAGGGTTAAGTGGGATATATTAATGACAAGCTTAGGTGGGTAGCTTTTGGGGGCCCATTTCAACCAGTATCCCAAACGTATCTTTGTGGGCTCGACCCAAGTCGAGGACGGGACACGCATACTGAGTTTGACTATAAGAGGCCAAAACGGGGAGCGGTGGCAACGCAAGTCCAACGGGTTTCATATGCGTGTGTGGACCCGGGCTGGTAGGTAAGACGTTGTTGCATCGTGTAGGTATAAGCCGTGCATTCTCAGTTGTATCGGGTTGCCACTTTTGGGGAGTGATACACCCCACTGTGGGGCCAGCTTGGGTATCTACGAGTAGGGAGCCGATCGAAAGTGGGTAGTGGGGTACACCTAGTGGAGATAGGGGCAGACGGCACCTATGTAGTCAGCTAGGAGTACACGAAGTTACTTATAAAATTTCTAAGAGGGTAGTGGGGTACACCTAGTGGAGATAGGGGCAGACGGCACCTATGTAGTCAGCTAGGGGTACGTAAGGCTATTTATATTGTTTCTGTGTGAAGCAAGTGGGATCAACCTTTAGGGTGACTGGTGCGGTGCAGTGTAGTAATGTGCGGTGCAGTGTAGTAATGTGCGGTGCAGTGTAGTAATGTGCGGTGCAATATAGTAATTATTCGTTAGTAATTAGGTATGCCTTTACCGTTATCTTTAACGTTATCTTAAACGCTATCTTTATCTTCCTAATAGTTCATAGACATTTACTTGTCTTCCAGCTTATGCCTTAGTCTAGTTATTTTGATAATAGTATTGTTAGAATTGTCATACTCGCCAGACTTTATGTCTGACCCCCTCCATTTCTATCATTTTCCCCCTCCAGGTCCTCAGGTTGGGCCCAGTTCTAGTGGAGTTTGATTGGATTGCTCATCTCTCTTTGGAAAGCTTGGACCGTTGAAGTAAAGTCCGGCTTGTTATCTTCTTTAATGGCTATTTGTGTAACGGGGTTATGTATTTTGTTTTTATGAAGATGGATAATGTACTTGACTCTGATTAATGGTTTTATGATGTAATAAACATGTTTCCGCTACAATAAAATGAAGCTTTAGTTTTCAAGTACTACTTATTATCTGTCTTGTTATAATTTTTCTGTTCTATATTCACTTATAACCTCCATGGAAGTTAGTGCATTCCCTTTGTGAGTGACATTAATGGACGTGGGGTGTTACACTATGTTAATCGAGAAGATTACCTTTCAAGTTCATAATGGAATGAATTTAGAAATTATTGGAATTGAAAAAGTGACATAACACAGTTGTATCCAAATTTATTATGTAAAAGGGGAAATACGTTAAAAATGGGAATTAATGTATACCAATTAAAATTGGAAGTCAGAAATTGCCTAGGCTGATTGCTCAGAAAAAAGAGAATATATTTCCATATTTTTGTTTGAAAAAGAATGGGAAACATAATTGAAACTTTAAAAATAAATAATGGCATGGATTACTAGGAAATAGGGATTTAGCCGTATTGCGCGTTATTCAATAACCTGAAAATGATTAAAAAGATGTCTTGCAATTATGGGTTTCAATTGTTGTCATTACCTCAAAAAATGAAAATAGATTTTATACAATTTTGGTAACCAATCAATTGGGAATAGACCTAACTTCCTAAAAAAATAAATTGTAAAGATTGGAGGTGAAAAAGTAACATAACCGAAAGAGGATATTAAAAAAAATGCTTAATGTAAACTTATAACTCGAATATAATAAACACAGTTCAGAGGAAATAACATATGAGAAAATTATTACACAAAGGTTATAATTTGTAAAGTGATAATAATAAAGGAACCATGCTTATTATAAATAAATAGGAAATTGGCAATCAAGCCTTCATAAGCCTAAGATGTTCTATGTTGGCCTTGCAACCAGGTTGTTGTATGGTAACTGGTAAAATTGATTTGTAAATATGTAATATCCGATTAAATAAATTAATGAATACTGTAAATCAATGAAAATGAAAATGAAAATTAAGCGAAGTGCATAATGGTAAATTAGACATAAGGTCCAATTAATATAGCGGTATGCGTTTGGTCCAGTCCGTTAGGATGAATATCCCAATGGGACAAATTATCGAAGGTGTTGGGAGACATGGTGGGAGCATGTCCAACTTATTTGACGGGACTGGAAGGAAATGCAGGATTTCCAAGGGATGTGAGGATACTCCATGATAGTCCATTATGGTAGGCTCTCGGCTGTACCCACAGAGGCATGGTCTATATGGTACCATCCAGTGAGTATGGCTTGGCTGCATCTGTTTTTATGGGCTACCTAAAGACTAATTGGGACGATTACTAGGATGATTCGACGGCTTCCTCAGGGAGGGAGGCTTCGAGGTCAGGACCCTATAAAAGGCAGTAGGTCGTCAAACAACTGTCATCGTCAATCGGATCATTAGCTTGAAAGATTGAAGCTAAAAACAAGAGGATAATGATCTTTACTATCGGGACATTGGATAAGGGGCCACATGTTTGTTGGGACCTGTCACTTAGCTCTTTGAATGGTCTTTCATTAGTTATGGGTAGGCTGGGTGGGGCCTAGAAGAGAAAACGAAAGAGACAAACCAAATTTTGATATCATTAAGCCATTATTTTTGGGTCTTCTAAGGCCATCCTTGACAGATATAGCAAACCCCCGATTGAGTTCTATGAGATAACTCAAGTTTTGGGAGCTTTTGTGGCACAACGATTGGAGGCTATTCACTTTTGTAGCGTATTTTAGTACGCTATCGTGGCGTAGTGGTGAAGACATAGTGTGGTTTAGAAGCATGGTCAAGTACGCTTTCGAAGCATGACGATAGAGGACTCGTACGTTTTTGCGGTACGGTGATGGAGACCACTCAAAGAGGGTACTATAGGGAGTACCTCGATATATTGGGCATATAGCTACATATATAGTTTATTATGCTAATCTACTTATAAGTAATGGGTACGATTTATGCATGAAATCGAAAGTGTAATGTGTTATAAACACAAAATAACTTAATAAAGATAAACTGGTGCTAACCCCTCCTCTTAAGAAACTCGCAAGTTAGACATGAGGCATAGATTACCGCTTAGAGACACTTGTTTGATAGTTTTATTATTTAGGTAAGTATTTACTTAGTATTATATTTCATTCGTTCCACTATGAGATATTTTATTGTATGTCCTGATATATTTTATCCTTATCTTTCTGCAGGATACCAGACAAACCAACTCGGGTTTCGGTGGACTTGGATTTTAGCATTTTTACAAAAAAATTGGGCCAACTGAAATTTGGGTTGTTACATCTGGCAACAGTGCTTAGGTTTAGGATTCCTATATAAAAAGTGAGTAAACGTATTTATATTTTTAAAACATAAATATTATATATATACCGATATCCATAGAGGAACCCACTAATTTAGTGAAACAACACATGGAGGAAGTTGGGATGTCGGTTTTGTACGCTTAGGAAATAGTTATGAAAATTTGAGGATTATATGCCCATGAGAGGCGAAAAATGTAGAGTCTACAATATGCTTTGAGAAAAAAAGAGAAAATATTTCACACGCTAATATCCAAAAATTTGGTATTTCAGATTAGTGGATTAGGCTGTAGGGCCTTGTAAATTGAGAAAGAGTAAGAAAGAGAAAAATAGATTAGGGATTTATATACATACATATACATTTGGCGCAATAGTGGTGCTTGTCATATTTTTCAGTTTAGATATAGTTTTGGAGGAATATGTGTAAAAGAGATATTTTTGACAAAGAAATGTAATTTCGTGCTAAGGATTTGGGAATACAAAAGTTAGAAACCACTTTGCACTTAGTGTGACAGTTAAAACTTTTAAAAAGAACTTAAAAAATGTAAATATAGAAAAAAGATTTCAGGAAAACTTTTCAAGTTTTTAAAGTTTTCAATTTTAGAAATTTACTTGTTTGTAATATTAAGGATTTCAACAAAATAATATTTGAGAAGACTATGCAAACTTGTTTCCAAAAAGAATTATGTACGTAAGCAATTTGTGGGGTTTAGCGATATAAGTGGTTAAGAGAAAGCGGGAATATAAACGAATTAGCCATATGTGATGCATAGGTGACATCGAGTGAAATAAATATAATTTTTTTATATTGACGGATTGTGGCACAATTTAACTTATTAGAATATGAAGAATTACAAGATACGTTTTTATGAATCAATCATGTTAAAGTGACAGGGAAATATACAGCGAAAGATGCGTATAAAATATAGGTGAAACACCATATTTTGTGCTACCTGTTTCAACAAAGAGATGAAGTGTATATATATAGTTTCGTTATTGCTTTATGCATAACACAAAAGTCCTCTCTAGAAAAGATTCATATATACTAATTCCTCTTGAAAATGAAATGTATGAGCACCAATTAAGTTAAAGTGCATAATCCTATCTTCCCTATTTTTATCTTTTGAGAAATGTTTTGAGAATATAAAAGTTTGTTGAATTAAAGATGTTTCAAGTGGTTAACGTTTAATTAAAAGAAAGTAAAGGAGAATTTTGAACTTGCATGGTTTAAGCGAAGAGGGTAAAGAGAGAATTAATAGGAAAGAGAAAGTTGAGATTTTTTAAGTAGAATTATGAAATAGTTAGTAATTGATGGAAATATTTTTTTAACACCTCTTGATGAAATAGGAAGGATTGATGTGTTGTCTAAATTTATAATGGAATAAGAATTGGAAAGATACGGCATGAGTTTGTAGAAAGTGGTCGACAGAAAGTTGGAATTCTATGATTGTCTAGATTCAATAATGAGGACCTTTTAATGTTAGGAGGAACGTGGTCCTAGGCCTCCTAGTCCCAATGGATAACCACATTTAGTTGTTGTATCATTTACCTAGTAGTGATTTCAGTAGAGTTTGTTTTCTTTAACATAGATTTGCACTCAAGTAGTGTTCTATTTTAATATAGAAAAATAGAACAGTTTAGTGGGATATTTCTTTCTAGGTGTTTGTAATAATCACTAGACAAGAACAAAAAATAGAATATTGTAAATAAAGTAAAAATGAAAGAAAAATATGAACAACTAAAAGAAAAGCATTTTTTACAAAAGCAACGAAGACGATAATTGCAATAAATCAGAACAACAGAAGAAATTAACTTCTTTCAAAGTAAGTTTAGAAAACTGAAAAGAAATATTTCTTATGTAAACTGTGCTTGGAATAGAACATAAGAATTTTTGTAAGATTATTGATTAACGTTTCCAAGAATAGGGGAAAAGGTGATTAAAAGTGGAATGAAAAATATGAAATTTTCCATTTTCTACCTTTTTCTAGACTAAGAAATCAAATTCAGAAAGTCTGAAATTTGTAAATTTAAAGATGATTGGTAGGGTTGGATGCAAAAATTGGATGAACTACATTCTTACTATGTAAGAATGTAATAAAAATTGGATGAAAAATATTTTTAATTTTCAAAATATTGCATTCATATAAAAATTACCAGTATATTTAAGATATGGGCATCATGTTTTCAAAATGTTTTCAAAAAAATTGGCATTCATATAGGAGGTATCGCTTAGGTATTCATTGAATTCATATAATTTTATGTTTTGTTACACTTTGCACAAGTGCACAAATGGTTGCAAAATTAGATGTACACATTATGGCTGCAAATTATGCGAGAAACTGCATAGTTTTAACCTTACCAAATTTCAGAGATGAAATTTCCGAAGGATGGGAGAATGTAACACCCCGCATTTTAAAATAATAAATATTATCAAAATTTTCAAAATAATTATAGGAGTGATGTGCGTTTGAAATTTAAAAATGAACGCATGTTATAAAATGAGCAATAAATAAAAAAATATCACTATGCAAACTAAATGCGTAGTGGTATATATGTAGAATTAAATAAATAGAACCCAAAGAAAAATGAAAATTAGTTATTGGTACACTGTGACACCTCACATCCATTAATGTCACTCTTTATCATTATGCATTAAGTTTCGTGAAGCGATATAGGTAAACAGAAACAGAAATATTACAAGATAGATATAAAAGCGGAATTAAAACTTTATTGAATAGAAAAGCTTCGTGGTTCAAACCCAATTTCATGATAAGTCTGGAATACTGAAAATACAAAACTTCTGCCTTGTAAAAGAATCATTATCAGAGGTACAATAATACATAAAAGAGCATAATCCCCAAAATATGGCCATAGTAGAGTAGATACGAAATCGAGTAGTACTTCTAAGTAGCTCCAAGCAGAAGGAAAGAAAAATCCTGATCAAGCTTGAGTATTCCAACCCTGAGAACCTTGGGGGGGGGGGACGAAAGAGAACGAAGAGGAAACAAAATAGGTCAGACATAAAGTCTGGCGAATCCAGTTACTTTTAGCATATAAATAAGTAAAAGCATCATGACAGGCATATAAGTTGGAGAGAGATAATAGTGTCATAAGGCAGGCATAACAAGGTAAACAGGATAAACAGAACAAAACATGCATTGCGCTTCTCTAATACTTTTCTCTGCACAATTACTAGTATCACAGAACAAGACGATCCCAACAAGTATAAGATGGTAGATGAGGTGTACTTCTAGTGAGAGGTTTTACCCCATACAATAATAGGTAGCCCAAGAGAACTGACGGGTTTTACCCCCAACGATAATAACAGGCTCCTAAACAAGCAAGACTACATGTATCTTAATTACTACTCCCAATCGATCGGCTCCCTAACTCGTAAATCCCTGTGTTGGCCCCACAGTAGGATGTATCACTTCCTAAAGTGGTAACCGCTTGTTTACAAGATGTGCACAACCATATTACTGATGTCACATCGTCTTATCTTCCCTAGAAAGCGGACCCATGCACACACATTACTCCACTGGAACGCGCCGTCAACACCCTCACTCAAGTGACCTCTTATAATCGACTCAGTTAGTGTGCCTAGACCCCGACCTAGTTCGGGGTTCCCCGTTTAATACCAAGATGGGTTACTAAATTAAACGGGTCCTACACGACAGATGATACAAGCTTCCCCCTAGGTTTGCATCCCCACTACTAGGATTTCAACAGGTTTTGCCTACTAGTTTAAAAAAACTCCATAACCCCAACAGGTTAAGTTTGTCGGGTTTATATGTATAACCCGTCCCCACATATTTAACAAGATTAACTTAACCCTCCCACTGATTCAAGAAAGTTTACTTAACCCCTACTCAAGTTAACAGATCTATGTAATCCTTATGGATTCAAGCAGGTTATGTATTACAAGTTCATCACCATTCATTCATTTATGGTTATAATGCACTAGACCTCTCACATTAAGTCTACCACTTGTGGATGCTGGATATGCCGGTTAGGTCCGAGCAAACTTCTTCCACAAATCAGACTTAACCTCGTGTCTTAGAGCCGTCATGTGTACGCTTATGCACTTAGACCCCTCACATTAGATTTACCACTTGTGGATGATGGATTTGCCGGGCGATTCCGGGCAGACTTCTACCACAATTTTAATCTAACCTCGTGTCCAAGCGCGGTTACAGTTTCTAATTACTGTAAATCTAGGCATTTTCATTTCAAACCAATTACCATGTTAATTATGCTCCAGATCCATGTCCTATCTATGATACAAGTTATGCGCCAGATTAAGGTTTAAATCAAGATATATATTATTCCCCTAAATCCTAAGTTTTGGCTCTAGGTACAAATTATGCCTAAAATTCCCAATCATGTTTTATAATATGAATTATTCCCAAAATTAATCATTTCCGCTTGTTCCCAATTTCGTGCATTCGCGTATATCAGTGATAGGCCTAGGCTCGAAGCTAGCCTGGCTATAAAAAGAAAAAGAAAAAGAGGAAGAGAAAATAACAAGATTAGGCATAGTAAATAAAACTGGCATAAGATGATATAATTGGGAAAACTAACATGATAGGCATAAGGTGACATGACTAGGCAAACTAACATAATAGGAATATCATGAATAGGCATATAGGCACTAATCAATAGATCAAGTGTACTCGTAATTGCAGATCTATTATGATTAAGGTTAATAACAGGCATAGGCTTAGATCCAAACTTATAAACATGTCAAGATTACATTTTAGGTGTTTATATCTAAAAGCAACATAAACTCACTGCGATTGGATCTAAGGAACAGAACATTGATTTTAGATGTTGTAGCATAGATCCTTGAATACGTATAACTTGTTGTTAAAGAAGAATAAACTGAGTTGAGGTAGCACCTCATTGTCTCTATTGTTTTTGGTGAATAAAAACAATGAGATTGAGGTCCTATTTATAGCCTAGGGTCAAACAATCTAGTCAAGAAACGAGTCCACGTTCAGAAACTGAATTCTGCCCAGATCTTAGGCGGGGGGACGACATGGGTGTCGACACCCCTATACTGGGGTCGACCCATGGGTCGACACCCTTAGGGATGGGGTCAAGCCCTAATGGACCGATTTCCCCCCATTTTTCCTGCCTCTGGTTTTGATTTCCTGGAATAGTTTTGTTTATATTTAAGTGGCTTATATGTATATAAACTTCAAACCTTAATATCTTCTTCATACGATGTCGGTTTTATGCAAACTTAGGGTCTATCTTAAGCAAAATTCCGAGACGAACGCAATACCATGGTCCGTTTTACTTAATTCCAAATATTTAATTAATTATTCCTTAGCTTATCATTATAGTGTTGTTAGAATTACGGGGTGTTACATTCTCCTCTACTTAAAGGATTTCGTCCCTGAAATCTCTAAGTTAAGAAGAATACATATCCTAACATCCATCACCCATCTACTCATCCATCATCCTTAAAAGATTTCTAATGCTTATACGAACATGTGCAAAGGTGTGTGTATATGTTCCTATAATAATGCGAAAGATCAGGCGGTCTACTGATTCAGTTGACCTCCTTAATGCAATGTATGTTAATGCCAACATGTAATTAATCCTATTATAACATGTAAGTTCTATATGTGTGCGCAATCATTTATCCAAATGCAACATCCATATGATGATACACCCACTTTCATCCATTAAAAGAAGAAAAATGCACACCCATTCATGTGCAGTATGAGAGTGATTGAGCCGATCTAGTGCCTAATGTGTGTATATATGCATCCACAAGCAACCACTAGCATACACTTGCATCCATCAAACATAACATATCTCAAACACATGTTTATATCCATGGGTTTCCTACCTAAAGGTCGAAGATTCGGTCGATAGGATATACTTAAACAATAGAAACAAGTATGAATAAAAGCTTTAGAGAAAGAAGTTAAGTACATACCCTTGAAAAGAAAAGGGTATGAAATGCGAATCTTGTCTTCAGTCTCCCAAGTTGCATCCTCTTAGTTATCTCCCCACTAAACTTTCATCAATTTGACCTCTCGGTTGCATATTAACCTCTGATCGAAGAATACGGGTAGGAACTCGTCTAACTGGCGTCTCCTTTTCCGCTTCTACTCCCTCAAGCATATTCGGCTCGACTACTTCTGCGGTATCATGCAAACACTTCCTTAAATGAGAAATGTGGAGAACATCATATACGCTGGACAGTCTCTCTGGTAGCTTTACTCAATAGGCCATTTGACCAATCCTTTCGGTTATGGGAAATGGCCTTACAAACCTTGGTGCTATTTTCCCTACAGATCCAAAATGAACTACATTCTTCAAAGGTGATACCTTGATGAAAACCATGTCTCTTACCTCAAACTTAATGTCAGTCCTTCTCTTGTCTGCATAGGACTTTTGCCTATCTTGAGCTGTCTTCATGCACCATCAGATAAGATCAATCTTTTCTGAAGTTACTCTAGCTATCTCAGGTCTAAGTAGAAGTCTTTATGTGGACTCCCACCAACAAGTCGGTGATCTACAGGGTCCTCCGTACAATGCTTCGAAGGGTGCCATGCCAAAACTAGTCTGATAACTGTTGTTGTAGGCAAATTCTACCAAAGGAAGATGATCTTCCCAACTCCCTCCAAAATCTAGGATACACAGTCTTTAAATATCCTCAAGAACTCTATTCACCCTTTCCATCTATCCATCAGCCTGAGGGTGATAAGTGGTGCTCAAACACAACTGTGTACCTAATGCTTCTTGCAAGCTCTTCCAAAACTCACTGGTGAATATGGGGTCACGATCACTCACAATACTGGAAGGTACTCCATGTAGATGGATAATCTCACAAAGATAAACTGCCGCTAACCATGCTGTCGTCCTCTTACTCTTAACAGGGATAAAATGAGCGCTCTTAGTAAGCCTATCCACTATAACCCAAATACTGGTGTTGCATTTCCTTGATCTAGGCAAACCATCAGTGAAATCCATAGAAACGCTCTCCCATTTCCACTGTGGGACTTCCAAAGGATGAAGTAAACCACTGGGCTTCCTTTGCTTAGCCATGAATTGCTGACAAATCAAACATCGAGAAACAAATTTTATTACATCTTTCTTCATTCCATCCCAAAAGAAAACCCTCTTCATATCCTTATACATCTAATCACCACCAGGACGAATAGTCATCTTAGAATGATGAGCCTCCTCAAGGACTGTCTTCAACAAACTCCCAACTCGGGGAACACAAAGCCTTCCATCTCGTCGCAACCACCCTCTATCATTCTTGGAATATCTACTGTGGTGACTAGAAGTCTCCCCTTTACTGAGCCTATCCAAATATCTGCTAGTTGTGGGTCCTCTCACTGCGAAGTCCCTATCTGGTCCAACGAGTAGGTCGCACCTCTAATGATGCCAATAAACCAGGTGTAAAGTCGGTGGACGGTCTAAAATCAAAAGTCGATATAAACTCCAAGCTTTTCCTCTCCACAAACAGAGGACTGAATGTCATCCTCTGCCTACTCAATGCTTCTGCCACCAAATTGCCCTTGCCAGGGGTATATGCAACTCAAAGTCATCGGACGCTAGGAACTCCATCCATCTTTGTTGCTTTAAATTAAGATCGTTCTGCGAGAACAAGTACTTGATAGATTTATAATCGGTGTATAACTCGAACTTCTCTCCTAGTAGATAATGGTGCCAACTCTTAAGCGCGAATACTATGGCAGCCAACTCTAAATCATGGGTAGGGTAGTTCTTCTCATGAACTCTTAGATGTCTACCTCCATAACGTACTACTCTTCCCTCTTACAACAGAACCGCACCAAGACCTATACCACATGCATCAGTGTATACTGTGGACACTTTGTTCCCATCGGGCAAGGTCAAGACTAGGGTTGTTGTCGTAGCCCTCTTCAATCACTGAAAAACATCATCACAATCTATATCCCAAGAAAATGTCAGATTCTTCTTTATCAGTCTGGTGAGTGGGGCTAATATCTTTGCGAAGTCCTTAATGAACTTCTTATAATAGCCCGCTAATCCAAGAAAACTCCTCACCTCCGTTGCATTCTTTGGGAACTTCCAATCTTGAACTGCAACCACCATCGCGGGATCTACTGTTATCCCACCTTTAGAGACCACATGCCCAAGAAATATCACTTCTTTTCTTCAAAAATGACATTTGGAGAATTTCGCCTTAAGCTGGTGCGCACGGAGAGTTTTCATAACCTCCCTCAAATGTAGGGCATGTTCTTCCCCGTTCTTCGAGAAAATCAAGATATCATCAACAAAAACCACAATGAACTTATTTATAAACTCTCAAAACAGCCTACTCATCAGATCAACAAAATAGGCGGGTACATTCGTTAACCCAAAAGGTATGATGAGCCACTCGAAGAAACCATCTGGAGTTCTAAAGCGATCTTGTCTATACTGTCCCCGGCCACCCTCAACTGCTGAAACCCTGTGGCTAAGTCTAATTGATAGAAACAAGATGCACCAACAAGCTGGTTAAATATATCATCTATCCTCGGAAGTGGGTGCCTATTCTTTTTAGTGAGTTTATTCAACTCTATAGTCTCCACGCATAAGCGAAGAGAACCATCCGCCTTAGTGGCGAATACCACCGGAGCACCCCTTTCAGATATGCTTTGCCTAATAAATCCTTTTTCAAGTAGCTCCCCTGCTTGCTTCCTGAGCTCTCTCCTTTCTCTTGGAGCCATGTGGCACACATGCAATGCAACTGGCTTTGCATTGTCCACTAAGTATATACAGAAATCAATCTCATGCCTTGGAGGTAAGCCTCGAACCTCCTCAAAAACATCAGGATACTCATAGACTATTGGCACAAATCATCGATAGATGCATCAAGCGACTCTAGGAAACTAAGCATGACAGACCCTTTAGGGTCACACGAAATGTAACAGCCCGCATTTTACGTATCGGAAGATCGTAAAATATTTTTTTATTCCCTGAGGATTGGTTCATTCTCATATATTAATATGTTGCTTATGTGGATGTAGGACATGTCCATAATTTTTACCGATTTTGTTTATGACCATTTTGCCTCTATCAGTTTTGTATAGGGGATAACTTTGGACTAAGGTCGAATCAGGCAGTGACACCTGTGCCATTGGAAAGGAAATGATGATTGCATTTCCGTAGAGTGGTTACATTAAAGATTTGGCTCAGTTGTTTGGAGGAACTGTTGTTTTTTGTTTTTTTGGTTGGCTGATCAGGTTTAGAGAGCCACAATGGGCTGATTTGGGAAGGCCCATTTGTGGGCTAGTGGAAGGGTATAAATAGGGTATGGGAGGTATGAGAAATGTTTTAGTTTCTCTATTCTCTCATAATGTGTCCTATGTTCCTCCTACCTCTAACACCTTTCCACCATTAAAAATCAAAATCTAAGGAAGGAGACTGAAGACCTACACCATTGGAGGCTAGATCTACATCAATTAAAGGGCGAATTCATCAAATCAAGGAGTTCTGATTCAATTGCTTGCTGTCCAGAATCTTATTGCATTGATTTTTTCTTGTTTGGGAGAATCGGTGAGTGATTTACATCTCTCACATGGATTCAATGGAGTATATGAGTGTTTGATCATGTTTTACATCATATTCATGCGTTTTACCATGGATCAAAACCATTATAAGTCCATTTTCATATGAATCATCATATGATCCAATTTAGTAAGTTTAAACCGGTAATTTCTCTGCTATTCCATATGATTATGCAAGTTAGATCTATAGTTTAGTTCTTATGTACATTTATGATGATTTTGGTGAATTTTACATAAGTATTGATGGGATTATCATATTGGTGTTGCTATTGATTTCATAACATGTTTATGGTCGTGTTGGATGGATCAGATGAGTATATTTCATCGATTGTGTTGATTTGGGGAGTTTTGGTCGAAATTGGAGTTGCATTGGTGAATTACAGGTTTTGGGTCGCACGTGGTGGGGTCGCACGTGATGGGGTCGGTCGTACCATGGTGTTTTTCTTGGAGAACAAGATAGAGATTGGGTCGATCGCATGAGAGAGGTATGGGTTCGGTCGAGCGAGCCAAGCCTTGAGCACTGGGTCGAGCGATCGAGCAGGACTTGGCCAGGTCGAGCGAGCTTGGGGTCAAGCAAGCCTAGACTAGAGCAAGCCGGGTCGGTCATGCATGTTTTGTATCATGGGGTACGGGTCGACCAGAGCAGGGTCGAGCACAACAGAGATTGGGTCGAGCAATCCTGGTCGGTCGACACTACGGGTTCGGTCGTACCACGTTGAGGTCGAGTAAGACATGGGGTCAAGCATGGCCAGGGGTCGGTTACCAGGGGGAGGGTCGGTCGCACAGGGTCGTTTCTGAATTTTTTTTATTTTCGGGTACGATCCAGAGATGAGCCAATGGGCCTGGAATTTTTTTTCTTCTGGGGCAACCCACTGAACCCTAGCCATAGCGTAGTGATGTGATTGGCTCGGTGATGGTGTAACTTTGAAGTAAATTCAAGTAGGATGGTTCAAAGTGTTGAAAGGTGTTCGTTGATCGGTGTAGAATAGAGAATGATGTGACAACTCAAAGGTCATGAGTTAGTGGATAATGGTTGCACAAGAAGGTTGCTTGGGCTATGAAAAGTCGTCGAGTTGGATGACTAGAGATGCGAAGGCCGAGAGATTATCGTTGTCGTAAGTTCTAGCAGGTTCAAAGCAAGGGTACGATAGGGGAACCTAAAAGACAGGTTGTAGGTCGAGTACCCTGGGTATCGTTGAAAGGCATATTTGTCAAGGTTGGATATACATACGCATCTTTGAAAGACGTATGGATTTTATGCTGGAACTGAGGTTACCATTAGCCTTTGACATATGACAAGGTTGGCCGTCATAAAATTAACGATGGTTTCAAAGCAGGATTGGCGGTGATAGCCAGAGTCAGTGATGGGGATGATTGGTTGTTCTGTTTGTACCATCCCATGTAGATTGTCCAACGTCAAAGGAGATGTTCCTTAGGTGCTTGTCTGATATTGGTTTAGGCCTCTAGGGCTTGTGCTTGAGGGATGTTGAATTCGATTAGGATGGTTTACATGAGATACATATACTTTGGATGTTACGAGTGCCTTAGGTGCTTGTCTGATATTGGTTTAGGCCTCTAGGGCTTGTGCTTGAGGGATGTTGAATTCGATTAGGATGGTTTACATGAGATACATATACTTTGGATGTTACGAGTGCTTTATCATGATCGGGGTGTTCTGGTTTCCCTGAATGAATGGTTGAATTGTTTTGTTGTAAAGGCTATCACTGTCCGATGTGGGGAAGATAAGGTTGAGTTCTTCTCTGGTGTTGTAGGTAGATTAGTATGTTTATCTATCCATCCTCATATACTTTATTGTTGATGTTTGTTAGTTGTTTTATTGCTCACTAAGATTATTGTCTTACTCAAGGTTTTATGTTTCCTCTTATTACCTTGAGCTGTTCATCCGTTTATGGATGGGCAGACTAAGTAGCAGGTGACAGATGATTAGTGAGGATGATGCTCCTGTGCGAAGGCAAGCAGAAGGCTGGCGTATTACTTTTACTACAATCTAGTATTTTTGTTTCCGCTGTTTGAGTTGCTCTATGAGTGTTGTAGTGAGACCTTATGTACATACTTGATTTCCTATGATGTTAGGATAATCTTTCAGGATGTTGTGAAAGTTTGAAAAGTTTGCTATATAGTGCTTCACTATTATTACCTATTGTATATGTTCTATTATATTTTATCCTGGCACTGTGAGTTTTACGATAGGTTCCGATTGTGTTTACCTACCTATGATGATCGTCTACAGCTGCCTGGCACATCTTTCAGTGCATTATTCCTCTTGTTTAGTGCAGGGGTTGTGGGTGGTCATCACAAGAAATCTTGAGGGTCCTCCCGTGGTAAGTCCAAAGTTCAACGACCCTCCTCTCACAATCCAGAATGGGACCATACATGGCTAGCCAATCCATTCCTAAAATCAAACCATAGCCCATGAAACCAAGCACATATGCATCGCATTCAAACTCGACGCCAAAAACAGATATTCTCAAACCCCGACAAATCATAGACAGATGAGTCGTACCCTCAATGGGGTTTGAGACAACAACGAGATCCAAAACCATACTAATACTAAGGTGCAGAGACTCAACCACCGAATCAGATATAAAAGAGTGCGAAGCGCCAGAATCAAAAAGAGTTCTAACTTGATGATTGGAAAGAGAAATCAAACCTTTAACAGAAACTTTCCTACCTCTATCTGGCATACTGGCCACGAGAGCATGCACCTGCCCTCTAGAAGATCCTGCCCTTTGACCATGTCATTGCTTCTTCGGGAAATCCTTAACAAGATGTCCGACTTCTCCACAATAGAAACAAGCGTTCTTTCTTTTCTTGCAATCCTTGATCACATGACCTTCGTTTCCGTGATGATGAAATTTCCCCTTATCTCGAGCTTTGCTGTTCTTACCGCCCTTCTTTTGTTGTTGTTGTTCTTTCTTAGGCCACACTTTCTTATTTTGTGTTTCCTTAACCTTAGCCTCTTTCTTTTTACCTTTATCATCCCTGCACATTAATACCATATCAACGAGTTTCTCAAAAGTTGCTCTTATTGGAATACGAGACATAGCCAACCCATGGAGGGGTTCATTTAATCTTCTACCAAACCTCGAAGCTTTTTTGTGCGGGGTATCTACTAGTTTCAAACCAAACCTCGCCAATTGATTAAACTTATTAACATACTCTCTAATAGACATGGCTCCTTGCTTAAGCACCAGAAATCTTTCCTTTTGCATACTTTGCTTGGCTTGAGAAAGAAACTTCATCTCGAATCTCCACCAGAAATCATCCCAAGTCTGGACTGGACGCCCTGCTTGCATCACTTCCCACCAAAATGAAGCCTTATCTTTCAACTGCCAAATGGAAAACTGAATCTTCCTACGATCGTCAACTTCGAAAATTCCAAACAAATCCTCTGTCTCTTTAAGCCAATTCCTTGCCTCTACGAAGTCTCAGTTCCTCGGAATGGCTTCTCGCTCATTGCACAGAAATCTTTGCATATCTTCGAGAAATTATCAGTACACAGAGGAGGAGGAGGAACATCGGTTGTAGCTGGGGGAGGGGCGTTTACTTCGCCCTCGGCAGGTGCCCTAGCGTCCAGATACCTACAAAACCAAGCTGGTATCTGAATGCCCTCAGGAGTATTAGGTTCCTCGGACATGCTGAAAAAGAAAAGGAAAAAGGGATTCAAACAGAGAATCAAAAGATATTTCATATGGCTTTGGGGAATATGTTTTTCAAAACAGGCTTTTCTTTTAAAAATTCTTTCCTTTAAAACCTTTTTGAAAACAAAATTTCAAATTCTTTTATCCGATCTAGTAACCTGGCTCTGATACCAAATGTGACACCCCACGTCCGTTAATGTCACTCTTTATCAAAATGCATTAAGTTTCGTGAAACGTTAAATGTAAACAGAAACATTACAACATAAATATAAAAACAGTGGAATTAAAACTTTATTAAATAGAAAAGCTTCGTTGTACAAACCCAATTACATAATAAGTCCGGAACACTAAAAACATAAAACTTTTACCTTGTACAAAAATAATCGTCAAAGGTACAATAATACATAAAAGAGCATAATCCCAAAAATATAGCCATAGTAGAGCAGATGCAAGCGAGAAATACGTCTAAGTAGCTCCAAGTAGAAGGAAAGAAGAATCCTGATCAAGTTTGAGTATTCCCACCCTGAGAACCTAGGGGGAAACGGAAAAAGAAGAAGAGGAAACAAAATGGGTCAGACATAAAGTCTGGCGAGTCCGGTTACTTTTAGCATATAAATAAGTAAAAGCATCATGACAGGCGTATAAGTTGGAGAGAGATTACAGTGTCATAAGGCAGGTATAACAAGGTAAACAGGATAAGCAGAACAGAACATGCATTGCGATTCTCTAATACTTTTCTCTGCACCAATACTAGTATCACAAAACAAGATGATCCCAACAAGTACAAGATGGTAGACGTAAGTGCATTTCTAGTGAGAGGTTTTACCCCATACAATAAGTGGAAGAGCAATAGAACCGAAGGGTGTTACCCCCAATGATAATAACGGACTCCTAAACAAGCTAGAATAGATGTATCCTAATTACTACCCCCAATCGACCGGCTCCCCAACTCGTTGATACCCTGCGTTGGCCCCATAATAGGATGTATCACTTCCTAAAGTGGCAACCCTTTGTTTACAAGATGTGCCCAATCATATCTACTGATGTCACAGCGTCTTATCTTCCCTGGCAAGCAGACCCATGCAAGCACATGACTCCGTTGGAACGCGCCATCAACACCCTTACTCAAGTGACCTCTTATAATCAGCTCAGTAAGCGTGCCCAGACCTCGATCTAGTTTGGGGTTCCCCGTTTAATACCAAGATGGGTTACTGAATGAAACAGGTCCCGCACGATAGATGATGCAATCTTCCCCCTAGGCTTGCATTCCCACTACTAGGATTTCGATAGGTTATGCCTACAAGTTTAACAAGATTGCATAACCCCAACATGTTAAGTTTGTCGGGTTTATATGTATAACCCATCCCCATATATTTAACAAGATTAACTTAACCCTCCCACCGATTCAAGCAAGTTTACTTACCCCCTACTCAAGTTAACAGGTTCATGTAATCCTTATGGATTCAAGCAGGTTAAGTATTACAAGTTCATCACCATTCATTCATTTATGGTAATAATGTGCTAGACCTCCCACATTAAGTTTACCACTTGTGGATGCTGGATATCCCGATTGGGTGCGGGCAGACTTCTTTCACAAGTTGGACTTAACCTCATGTCGTTACGCCATCACGTGTACATTTATGCACTTAGACCCCTCACATTAGATTTACCACTTGTGGACGCTGGATTTGTCGGGCGGTTCCGGGCAGGCTTCTACCACAAGTGTAATCTAACCTCGTGTCCAAGCGCAGTTACATTTTCTAATTAATGTAAATCTAGGAATTTCCGTTACTAGCCAATTACCATGTTCATTATGACCCAAATCCTCGTCCGATCTACGATACAAGTTATGCCCCAGATTATGGTTTAAATCAAGATATAGATTATGCCCCCAAATCACTAGTTTTGGCTCAAGGTACAAATTAGGCCCAAAATTCCCAATCATGTTTTACAATATGAATTATGCCCCCAAATTAATCGTTCCCAATTTCGTGCGTTCGCGTATTTCGGTGATAGGGCTAGGCTTGAAGGTAGCCTTGCTATAAAAACAAAAAGGGAAAGAGGGAGTGAAGAGAACAAGAATAGACATAGTAAACAAAACTGGCATAAGATGACATAATTAGGCAAGCAAATATAATAGGCATAAGGTGACATGATTAGGCAAACTAACATAATAGGGATACCATGAATAGGCATATAGGCACTAATCAATAGATCAGGTGTACTAGTAATGGTGGATCTATTATGATTCAGGTTACTAAAGGGCATAGGCTTAGATCCAAATTTATAAGCATGTCAAGATTACATTTTAGGTGTTTATATCTAAAAGCAACATAAACTCACTGTGATTGGATCTAAGGAACAGAAGATTGATTTCAGATGTTGTATCATAGATCCTGGAATACGTATAACTTGTCGTTGAAGAAGAATAAACTGAGTTGGGACAACAGCTTATTGTCTCCATTGTTTTTGGTGAATAAAAACAATGAGATTAAGGTCCTATTTATAGCCTAGGGTCAATGAATCTAGTCAAGAAATAAGTCTACCTTCAGAAACTGAATTCTTCCCAGATCTTGTGGGGGGGGGGGGGGAGTCGACATGAGGGTCGACATGTGTGTCGACACCCTTGTGTTGGGGTCGACCTAGGGATTGACACCCTTAGGGATGGGGTCAACCCCTAACGGGCCGATTTCCCCCCATTTTTCCTGCCTCTGATTTTGATTTTCTAGAATAGTTTTATTTATATATAAATGGCTTATGTGTATATAAATTTCAAACCTTAATATCTTCTTCATACTAGGGGTGAGCAATATTCGGTTCAAACCGAATAAACCGACCAAACCGGTTCATTTCGGTTGGTTTGGTTCAGTTTCAAAACTAAATCGGTTTGAATTCGGTTTGTAAAATAAATTTTTTTTGGTTATCGGTTTAACCGAATTAACCGAACTTTTAATTTATCATCTAATTTTATGGTTTTGTAGTACTTTAAATAATTAGTTTAGTTTTATAATACAAAGACTTTTGTTGCAAATAGATCAAATCTTATCATAAACATAAAATGTAGTTTGTAAAATTTCTCGAAATATGAATTTATGTTTTACTTTGAGTGAATCCATCATTTGGATAACAATACATCCTTCAAGTTCGGTAAAAATGGTTACCGACCGAATTAACCAAAATTAATTCGGTTCGGTTTGGAAAATTTTCGATTCTAATTCGGTTTGAGAATTTTTACGTCCAAACCAACCGAACCGACCGAACACTCGCCCTCCTTCATATGATGTCCGTTTTACACAAACTTGTGGTCTATCGTAAGCAGAATTCCGAGATGAATGCAATAGCGCAGTCCGTTTTACTTACTTCCAAGTTTTTAATTAAGTATTCCTTAGTTTATCATTATAGTGTTATTGGAATTACGGGGTGTTACATACACACAATATTTGTATAAACAATGTGCATTTGAATTTGATACCAATTAACATCAATATGGCAACATTCCTTATAAATAACAATGCATGTCATAAGTAACATTAGAAGAGAATTAATGGGAATAACATCAAAATTTTAAATAGACAATCAATTATGGAATGTTGACAAACATGTGAACAACACACCTGTAGTTATAGGAAAAATAAAAATATATAGATATAAATTACAGAAATAATGCGAGTCATAAATGGCACGAAACCAAGAAACAAAAGGAAGTTCAAATGGGGCTAGTTAAGCAATGTTTCAATTTAATTTAGATATGCGCATGTTAATAGTGCACTTTTAAATTGGAATAAACACGTGATAAGATGGTAAAGAACTGAATCAAAAGGGAATAGAAAAAAGGAATAAACTTGCAAGAATTTGAAAATAGAAAAATTAGTAATGCACACATTGATTGTGCATTTAAAATTTAAATGCACGTTAAAATAGGAAGCCAAAGAATAAGAGTGAAGGCAACATTCAATGAAAATTTATGTGAATATTAAATACGCATTGAATTTAAAACTAATGGGAAAAGAAATGGAAAGAAATTAATTTAAAATGTTAAGAAAAAAATAGATGAATGAGTTAATCGTGCAGTTAACTGACTAATACACATTTTCACAAATGTTGGCCCACTCCATGGATGGGTCGACCCGTACACGTTTTCACAAACATGTATAGGTTGACCCATCACTGGAGTGGGTCGACCCATGTGTCGACCTACCAGGGACATGTGTCGACCTATGGATCGAAACAACAAGGGTCTTGTTGACCTATATGGGCTAGGTGACGTGTCTTGGTGCACTTTTGATGGTTTTGATGTATTCTCCACGAATCTAACGAACGCGATTCTTTTGAGTAGCTATAAATTATTCAGTATGGCATAGCCTCTAACTCATATTTTCAATGACTCCGCCAGAGCTCTACCATTTTCTTTTCTCCTCCAAACTCTTCAGAATATATATATATATATATATATATATATTAGTTTTAGGGTCTTCGATTCGAGGTTAGGAGATGAATGGTTGTAGATTTAGCTATGGGTACTCGGATTTCCTGTCTGTGTGAGATTCGAATTAGAGAAACCACGAATGTCAAATTTGAAATAGATTTGGAATTAGAGAGCAATCGGGTGAGTGAATATAAATTATATTATCTTATAATAGTATATTATATTGTTTGATTCTTGTAAGAATTTATAATATGTTCTCTTCTTTCTCTTTTCCCATTTTCTACATCGGAATGTGTAGTTTACGCTAAATTTTAGTTATGCGAAAAATATGCATGAACTTGAAATGTTGGCATATATATAATTATATTGATTGCATAATTTATTCGACTGATTATAATCCTTTTTGTTTACACATTGGAAATAGATAATTTAATTGGAATTATGAACAGTAGAGGATTTGGTAATTGTGGGCATGACATAATTAATATTTGGACAGTAAATTTGCAGTTAAATTGTAAAACTAAGAATTTCTATGTTAATCGAAAAGATTAACTTTCAAATGTAGAATGGAATTAATATAGAAAAT
The DNA here is from genome assembly GCA_030737875.1 of Allium sativum. Classification (NCBI taxonomy): domain Eukaryota; kingdom Viridiplantae; phylum Streptophyta; class Magnoliopsida; order Asparagales; family Amaryllidaceae; genus Allium; species Allium sativum. The sequence continues at coordinate 315,949,767 of CM060913.1, forward strand.
GTTACAATTAAAGAAGTGACATAACTCTGTTGTATCCAAATTTGTTGTAATTATGTAAAAAGGGGAAAATAGGTTTAAAACGGGAATTAATTTATACCAATTACAATAGGAAGTCAGAGATAGTCTGGATTGATTAGTCAGGAAAAAGAGAATATATTTCCATAGTTTGATTTGAAGAAGAAATGGAAAACTTAATTACAAGTAAAATATAAATAAAGGCATGGATTAGTGCAAAATTGGGGTTTAGTCGAATCGTGCACTATTCAATAACCTAAAAATAATTAAAGAGATGTCTTGCTATTATATGTTTCAATGGTTGTCATTACCTTAAACTATGGAAATATATTTTATATAGTTTTGGTAATCAATCAATTGTGAATAGACCTAACTTCCTAAAAAGAATAAATCGGAAAGATAGGAGGTGAAAAGCTAACATAACTGAAAGAGGTTATAAAAATACAAAGGCTTAATATAAACTTATAACTAAAATATAATAAGCATGGTTCAGAGGAAATAACGTATGAGAAAGATTATAACACAAAGGTTATAATTTGGAAAGCGAAAATAAGAAAGGAACAAATCTTATCACAAATAAATAGGAAACCGGCAATTAAGATTAATATGCCTAAAGATGTTATATGTTGGCCTTGCAACCTGGCAATTGTATGGTAACCAGTAAAATTGATTTATGAATAAATAATATTCGATCAAATCGATTAATGAATATTGTAAATCATCGAAATATAAAAGTAAGAGAAACACATAATGATAAACTAGACATATGGTTTAATTAACATAGCGGTATGCCTTTGGTCTATCCCGCAAGGATGAAGAGCCCAACGAAGGAAATCAATGAAGGTGTCGGGAGACATGGTGGAAGCACATCCAACTTATTTGATGGATCTGGAAGGAAGTAAGGGACCTCTACGGGATGTGTGAATACTCTATGATGGTCCTTGTGGTATGCCCTAGGCTATACCCATAGAGGCATGGTCACAATGGTATCATCTGGTGAGTATGCCTTGGCTGCATCTGTCGTTGTTGGTAGCCTAAAGACTGATTGGGATGATTTCAAGGATAATTCAGCGGTTACCTCAGGGTGGGAGGCTTCTTCGTTCGGACCCAACAAAGGATAGTAAGTCATCGGACACCTATCATCGTTGGTCATAGCGTGTGCGAGAAAGACTGAAGCTAAAACCAAGAGGCCAATGATCTTTAGTATCGGAATATTGGATGAGGGACCATATGTTTATTTAGATTGTTTGTTTGGAGCGGTTATTTGGCTCTTTGAATAGTCTTTCATTAGTTAGGGTGTAGGCTGGGTGGGGCCTAGAAGATCCATTGAAAGAGACAAACAAAATTTTGATATCTGTAATTTGGACATAACAAATCCATTATTTTTAGGTCTCTCGAGGCCATCCTTGACAGATACAGTAAAGCATCTGGCTAGTTTCAATGGAAGAACTCAAGTTTTGGGTGCCTTGGTGGCACAATGGTAGGAGTTTATTCACTTTCGTAGTGCGTCTTAGTATGCCTTCGCGGCGTAGTGACGAAGACATAGTGCATTTTAGCATCATAGTCTAGTAAGCTTTCGTAGCATGGTAATGGAGGTCTCGTAAGTTTTCACGGTACAGTGACGGAGACCACTCTAGGAGGGTACTATGGGGAGTACCTCGACATATTGGGAATATAGCTACATATATATGGTTTATTAGGTTAATCCACTAAGGAGTAGATGGGTAACATTTATGCATAACATCGGAAGTGTAATGTGTTATAAACCCAAAACGATTTAATAGAGATAAACTAGTAATAGAACAGTATATGTAGTTTTATTTATGGAATGTATAATTTGTCTGTTCACCAGAATTTTTGTTCTGACCCCTCCTCATAATAAACCCAAAGGTTAGACAAGTGGCCGATATTACAACTTAAAGACACTTGTTAGATAGTGTTATTACTAGGGTAAGTATTTACTTACTATTATATTTTATTCATTCCCATGTGATATATTTTATTGTGAGCTCTGATATATTTTATCTCTGCCTTTCTACAGGATAACGAACAAACCAACTTGGGTTTCAGTGGACTTGGATTTTAGCATTTTGTGAAAAACTTGGACCCGTTGAAATTTGGATTGTTACACTAGCTTATGGAAGAAATCCCCTGCACCAACACAAGTGTTCAAGAACAAAATATCACAATGACATCACACAGAGAAATGTTGCCGGAAGATGGCACATGATAAATTTTTAGCTATCGAATTGAAGAGAGACAGACAATAACCAGGTCTCATACTCATCGCCTCCGTAGCAGGCAATCGTCGAGGGAGAGGCAAAAGCATGGTAATCAAACTATCTCATAACAATGGCAACACTAAGACAAATTAACATGATAAAGAAAAAAAAATGTAACTTTTCATTACAAACAACAAATAAAACCTTATCAGCAACCAACAAAACCCTCTATCATATTGAAAGCCACCCATAACAACAACCATCCAGTATCAACACAACCGGTGCACAAAAGCAACAAAAAAACAAAGCCAACTATATGCGAGAAAAGGGGCCCCAAACCTAATCCATAACCAAATATAGTAAGAGAATGAAACACAACTAAAAGCCCAACATACCCAAACAAGTCGAATAATCGAACTATATATCGTCTAAAATCGATTAATTAGGCACATAGTTTACGCTTAAAGGAATAGAGGAGTTCGAAGCCTAATCCACAAATGTTTCCAGGGAGGAAGAACGATTAGGAGACCACTGAGCTGAAGAGGGTGCATAAGGGGTCGACGCAAGAGGCGGAAGGAAGCATAGGGAGAACGAGAGGTTGTGCAGTAGCCAGTTCTGAAGAAGGAGATGCTTTAGAGAAGGGGTACCAAAAAGGAATTGATATATAAGATCTCCTTTTTATCAGCAACAGGGAAAGCTAGCTAATGGAGGTGAGGAAAAGAAGAAACATAGACAAAAGCGAAGTACAGAGAAAACAAAAGTGGCGACGGAGACATAGTCCCCAATTTTGTTAAGAACCGAACTTTCTAATATTTTTGGTCAACATATTTTTCAATTAGTTAATTAAATGGAAATTTAATTTTTACCATTTCCATTACCATCACTGTAGTATACGCGATATGAGTGTACTATACATTGTTATTTTTATAAGTTATTAGACAAATGAACGAATAATAATTAATTACAATTATTTAAAGACATTGAATTTTAGATGATTTAATTAATTAAATATATGAATGTAAACATAAATTTGAAAAGCGGGCATACTTTTGAAAATAATAGTACAAGCCAATAAAATGTCGGTCATTCAATTTTAAATTGGAGAATTAACAAAATATTAAAAACACCAGTGAAAATAATAATTTCTACTATGACATGGAAATATAATATTATTTAAAAGAGAAAGATTATAACAACCATGATTTTTATGCAATTACCTATGAGATAATTAAACGATGGTTTATTTAATTTAATCTTGATTTGGGGAGGTTAACTTGTAAAAATTCTTAAAATTGTGTAAGTTAAGGATTTTAAGAATTAAAAATGTAAGTTTGTTTGGATTGGGATTTAATTGTGTTAAGGCACAATGCAATCTAATATCAAGTGGATAAGAAATGAAAATAGTTACAAGTTGATTATCATAGCTCCAAATTCATTAATTGCTAATTCCATAAGTGTGTAATTTATTCTAATGTAAATTTGGGAAATTTAAACAGTGGGATGAGTTAAATTAAATAAATTAATATAAATAGTAATATCAATGTCTAGTTGCATAATAAAAATTATATAATCACAAAACAAATTTTGTGAGCCTTATAATGTAAAATTTAAGTGTTTAAGAGTTTATAAGTAATGTGATACATTAAATCTCAAGTTTAAGTAAATAACGATTTTTTTATGTAAATTGATGTTTTTAGCTCGTTTGATTAAATATCGATTTAAAAATAAATTTATAAGTATGTTATATTATTTTAAAGGAGATTTGATGTTTATTTTAACAAGAGATTGTAATATACCCAAGTTTGAATTTAAAATGTTTATTTGGTCAATAAAAAAGGGAAAATGTACAAATTGGTTTGAAAATATAATTTTTCTTGTAATACCAACTAATTGATGTTAAAAAGAGCTAGGAAAGGTTTATATGTTTTTGTGTAAAATTTTTTGAAGATATAAAGTGTGAAAAAAGAAAATTTTGATTAGATATAGTTTAAAAATCCTTAAAATTGTGTGTAATTATCTCATAGGTGTAATTATCAAATTATCCTTAAAAAATATAATTACACACAATTTTGATTAGATATAGTTTAAATTTTTTCTTAAAATCCTCAAAATTCTCAAATGCATGAAATATTTTTATATTATGCAAATGTGTTTGAAGATTTATACAAAAGAATCTAAACGCACTGGTTTTGTGTAGAAATATTTTATTTGAAGCTTGAAACATGTAAAAAAGGTAAAAATAACGGGCTAGCATGTGCTAGATATCACAATTAAGCCTAATATGGTGTTAATGGCTCTCATTGGGCTTAAGTCCCCCTTATTACTAATTAATTTAGGAAAAATCTGGAGCCATTTGAGATAAACTACGTATTATTCTTCTTTCAGTAAAACAAAGGAAACCATGTAACAATCCGCCCGTAGTAAGCCTAAACTTAGACCTAGAAAAGACCCATAGAAACATAGAGCCGCTCTAAACGAATCATTGGTTCTTATAAGGAATTACATTTGCATAGAATAACAGATGATATAACGTTATGGAATTTCACATAGCGGAACGAAAAATATAATACCAAAATAAGATGTACCATTAATTAAAAACCATATATTCAGGTACAAATTATCAAATACAATTATTTAAAATGGTACATCATCATTGTTTTTTATCTAGAGTTCCCATAAGCAAAATAGCAATAATAGCTAATAACAACATATCGGTCCCATCGCCGTCTTTACCAGGTTCCATCATCTTTTCGGCCATCTAGTCGCTACCCCCACCTACCTGTTAGATATGTTAAGGAGAGGAGTCAGAACATAAAGTCCTGTGCGGTTGAAAACAATATTTTCTTAAAGACCATACCATAGATTTGGCAGGTTACATATTTGTCAAGGTACTTCTACGAAACACATAAGCACACGCATACAAAGAAATATTCTAATCAATGAGGCGGATATCTGAATCAATCACTTAGGAACTATATTGATGTATTTAGGGTGGAGACCCAACGAGGTGGACATCCTGGGTCACTTAAGGCCCATTCTAATATGTCTATTAAGAATGGATTCTTATGATCTCTTATGACCCTAAGGTGGACTCTAGCAACTTAAGGCCCCGTCCTAATATGCCATGTTCTTAAGTATATATATATATTATCACAAGTAATATGAGAAGTAATATCTCGTCCCTTTGTACCGATTTAGTGTACACCCGCATATAGCCATTTAAGACCCCTCCGGCAGATGCCTCATGTTACTAGTTAGTTGATATTACGGTAGAACACCTATGTTGCATAAGACATCCCTTGGATATTTGATGAATTAAATAGCATGTTACGTCCTACGTATACCAATCCGTCCCTAGGTTGGCCCTCAAAAAGCTCCTAGAGGAAGTGGACATTCTGGTAAGCTACCCTACTCTGTTGTCGCCATGACTAAACCACTTTTAGAGAAGGAGGACCCATAGACCTACTTTGAATCTAATAAGGGAGGGTCCCATGTCTTTGGTCCACGTCTAAGGAATAAACCTTTGGAATAGCCCTAGTCCTAACCACTTAAGACCCAAACTAGATAAGAAGATAGTCAACCAGTTAAGACCTTCTCAAGACGTAGCAAGTCTACCTATTTATACACATAATAGGTACATATATATACACACTAGACCTCCCACATTAAACCGTCTACCTATAAATGTATGATATTCCGGGTGGTTATGGGCATACTTCTACTACAAGTAGGCTTATCCCCGTGTCATAATGTAATAAATTAAATGGCCCATGGCACCAGGCCTCTCACATTTGCCAAAGTCACTTGTGGTTGCTGGATTTGTCGGTTGGTTCCGAGCGGACTTCTACCACAGTGATGACTAACCTCGTGTCTGTGTGTCATTATTTAATATATAGATAAGTCATTTATATGCATACACTATCAACAATTTATTTGGGGACATTTCAAGTTCTAACCTTATTCTAACGTATATATTACGTCGTTATTACGTTGGATTACGTTAATTACATTATATAAATAGAATATTTAATACATACAATAAGACTTAATTTCCGTCCGATTGATGAAACGTTTTAACGGTGTAAATTGTCAATTTGGTCTACATTAAGAGCATACAATTAACTTCCGCATCAAACCGCTAAATACATGGCATAAAGGCATAATTAATGATAGCAACATTGGAAAAAATAACAACATAACTATCAAAACTTGCATCCTAGTTTTGTTAGAAAAATTCAGGTAACGAATCAAGAACAAGGTGTAAGTTTCACAACATATATACATATAAATATATACATGTGTACGTATACCCCTATTTAATCCAATTTACCTGTTTTCATGTTGTACATAAAAACATTGACATTTGATTTGTTTTATATCTAAATACGTTCAAATTATCCATTTAAAATGGAAATCCAAACCTATTCAAATAACAAAACTAAATCAAATCTGAACCTTTTTACATCACAAACACTTTTAAATAAAAAGGATAAATCAAATCAGACAAAAGTAAATCACCCAAAATGTTCTTCATCCATAACCCAAACAAATTCACAAATCCAAACATTTATTGATAATCTATGTGAAACAAATAAAAAAATAGGAGATTTGGAGTTTTTACAATTTTGATATTATCGTGAATCCAGATCTCTCTAGGCATATTAATCAATATAAAAACTACAAAATGTAGAATATGCCTAAATAATTATTACTCCCACTCATTGTGGTTTGACTATATGGAAATGCTGCAGATATGACGATGTTTGCCTATCAGATCTGAAAATCTTCAAGAGCAAACACGAATGCGAACTCCTATCCCTTAGATATATATATATATAGTAGAATTAAATAGTTAGAATTCTTATATATATATATATAAATCTTATGATTCTAGGTTCAGATCTCTATAAGAAAAGGGATTAGAAAAGAAAATAGATTTAAAAGAGAGAAGAAGACCCAATATATATTTCTCTGGAATCAATGGCAGAATGGAGGCAGGGAAGGAGAAGAAGACTAGGTTTAGCTCTGAGGTCTAAGGTGTTATTTATAGGTTTGTGAGTGATTGATAGTCGTAGGATTATTAAGATTAAATCCCGGCCATCAATTTATAAACAAACACCTAGAAACTCAACCCAAACCAGGCCAAATTGGGCATTGGCCACAACAGGCGATTGATCGCTCCCTTAGAAGAGCGGTCGACCGACAGTTAACACCACTCTTAAGGGGCAGTGGATCTCCTAGTCGCGTTATTTTCCCAGTGAACGCATTTAAGGGATGGAAAGATTTTATTATATTACGTTATTTCATTTATAACTTTCCTTTAAACGTTATTATTGTCCCATGTTGTATACTTATATATACACACAAATTCAAATTGGATGGAACATTCCAATCACTCATTTAATGGTCATATATTATTCCATATATTTATATTATAATTTGAATTTCAAACACTATTGCATATATATTTAACATACAACTTCTTTTAAGTGTAATACTTTCATACGGGCTCAGATTCTGACATATTATATATGAAAATTGATCAGAATTTCTCCATGAATATAACTACGATATTTTTGTGGCCAAATTCCCGATGCTGCAGAATTCCATTTTTCATCCCATTAATATATTATTATTTTATTGTCAATTTTCATTATTTATTATTATTAATTTGTTTTAGGTATATTTATACGAGGTGTTACATTCTCCCTGCCTTAAAATAGATTTTGTCCCGAAATTTGTTTAAAGAGGCGAAAAACACAACTCACTCTAAACATCCATGTTGTGCACCCGTGTTGTTTTTTTAATTCATTTATAGACATCCATGATTCACAATGATTATGAACTGCAGACTTACTAAGTGAGCTCTATCCTAGAGTGTATGTTAAATAAGTGATGCAATATCCATGCAAAACATCATAATATGCATATATTTTTGTATGAGTGCACTGTGAAACTGTGTTGCATCCATTTCACTAACGTCCAACCTAGCAACCACAATGCATCCATAAAAGTAATTTAGAGGAAAAATTACCTAAGAAAAGCTCTGGGTGGGTCTATCCCATCTTGTCCTCAATCTCCCGTGTGCTTTCAGCAGGATCATTTCCCCAATGTACTCGGATGAGTCGAACGGTTTTATTTTGGAGTCTTGTAACACCCAACCTCCGCCAGGGTCACTCTTGCAAGGGCACTGGCTTTGGAGGGGCGTTAAACGAGGTAAACATGCATGCAGATATTACAAGACAGAACATATAAGTAAAAACAGAGTAAATAAAGCAACGGATAAAACTAGCATTTCAAAACCATAGTCAAGTTACATCAAAGTACTTGGTCATTATTTTCCACAAAACATAGTCTAGAAACATCAACTGAAAACTGGAAAGAAAATCATAAAGTAACTATCCCCAAAGCAGAATAAAGCCATAGCATGCTCAAGTCCAAACCGTACATGAGCTATCCAGAAAAGCAGTTAAAGATCCAAGCTAGATACCAGTGTTCGCACCCTGTAAACCTGGGGGGGGGGGGGGAGGGGGGAACGGAAGGCGAAAGAAAACGGGTCAGTCAAAAAGACTGGTAAGTCCTATCTACTATTAGTATAAAAACTAATAAAGTTAACTGGTCATGTAAAGCAGAGATGAAACATAGGGTGATAACTGGCATGGTGAAAAGATAGATCAAGTGTGGCATCGCATATACAAGGTTAAGTTGCACCAAGTGTGTACTAGTAATCCATGTCAAGTATAAACAAGAAATGATCCCTTGGCCCAAAGCTGGCCCACATCATGAGATGACCTAAATCGAGGTCCAACTACTCGGTCTAGTCGATCGGCTCCCTATAAGCCTAACTCGTCGTGTATCAGTGTCATACGGATTAATCGTGGAATGTAGTTAATTGTGCTAGGTCCACCCCAGGGTGTATCCAGCCCTAAGGTGTAAACCACAGACACAATTCAAGCACGCACAGTCTAAACCTACTGGTGCCCATGTTCAACTCCAGACTTAATGTGCACGACCATGGTCCGCCTGAACAACCGGTGCACCCTTCAGCCGTCTCTTTTGGTCTCTTACAATCAGTTCAGTAATCATGCCCCACCCTAGCCTAGTCCAAGGTACCCATGATACTTCCAAGTAGGTTACTGCTGAAAAGGACCACGTAACTAGGATTTCAAGCGGGTTAAGTGTGGTTAACCCTATCCTAACCATGTATTGAGTTGGTCAAGTGTATTCAAGCAGTTCATGACTTAACCCTATCAATACATCGGGTTTAATTGGTTAAGTATATTCAAGTAGTCCATGACTTAACCCTACCAATCCATCGTGTTCAATTGGTTAAGTATATTCAAGTAGTCCATGACTTAACCTTACCAATCCATCGTGTTTAATTGGTTAAGTATTCAAGTAGTTCATGACTTAACCCTACCATGTGGCATTAATTAACTTAATGCACCCAACCTCTCACATTAGACCTCGTTGTGGTTACTAGTTAAGCCGGGCGGGTCCGGATAGCTTTACACCACAACTTAGTCTAACCTCGGGTTTCAAGTGCGACATGACCAACTACTCACATTGGGTCCTTTTGCTTGTAGCCACTAGTTAAGCCGGTCGGTTCCGCGTAGATTTATGCTACAAACTCAACCCAACCTCGAGTTGGCCACACTCATATTTTCTAAGTGTCATGTCCATCATTATGTTTGCAAACATAATCAAAAGTCAATGTTCATGTCATATTTTAAAACCATGTTTTCATGTCATCACTATTACCCAAACCCAATGCATTCCCATCGCATGTACGTTTCGCATAACATAACATAGATCAAAGAGAGGGAACTTGGCAAAAGCATGACAAAAGGGCATAAGATAATAAGGTTGGCCCCAAGTTAAACATGGTGGCATATGAGGCATAAATATGTTCATTTAAACTTGCATGTTACATGCATGACATTCAAACTTAGCGAATAGGTGATACATGGTCCAAGATGACATAGGATGATGACTAGAAGTTCGCATATAACATTATATGCAAGTTATCATAAAGGTTATGAGATTTCTCATGTTGCATAATGCAACATTTCAACATAAAGCTTATAGCTTTTAACCCACAAGGTCAAGGTGATAGCTTTACAAACATGCATAGAATAAACCTATGCATAACATGTTAGAATCAAAGCACATATCATACTTAGGCCCAAACTCAAACTTGCAACATGTCACATTTAACTTCATAGTTAGAATCTAAGAGTAGTATAGGGCTTACAATGCTATGAAGACTTATAAAATAAAATAAGACTGAGACGAAGCCACTAGCAACTCTAAACACTCCCAAATGATAAGCTCCAATGAAAACCCTTGAGAAACAAGCAAAAGATCCTTGCTTTGATGAAGAAAGATTGAACTTTGGCCTTAAATCAAGCTTAGAAACTCTCAAACAAGCTTAGGAACTCTCATATGAATGAAGATGGAGGCTATGACAAGAGGGTGGAGGCCATGATTAAACATTTTGGCATAGTTGAGTTATAGGATTGATTTATGATGATTTAGGCTAGGTATTAGGGTCTTTTTATAGATGATTAGGTTAATTTAGACCATAGGATTAACCCTAATTCAGATCTGGGCCATCAATTCACGTCACTAGCCTCCAAAATAGGTCCAAACAGCCAAAATAGGTGCACCAGGCCGACCTGGCCGACCAGGGAGGTCGACCCCCAGGTCGACTCTAGTGTCGACCTGGTTGGGGGGGAGGTCGACCCTAGTGTCGACCCCCCTGTCGACCTGTCTGGGCGGGAATTTTCTCGCCCAGTGTGTTTTGGTTGAATTTGAATTCTAAATTCAAATTTGAACTGTTTTTGAACTTGAAATTTTCTGAAAACTTTGACGGGCCATAACTTGGTCATACGGACTCCGATTTTCGAAAACTCGGACTCTATTTCGCGTATTTTTCCGAGACGAACGCAATGGCACAGCCCGTTTCCCTTGATTCAGATTTTAAAATTTAATTTTGCCTTGATTTATGTTATAACATGTTATTCAAAAATACGGGTTGTTACATCCTCCCCACCTTAAAGGATTTCGTCCCCGAAATCTTCAAGTTAGGAAGAACGTATCCTACCATCCATCATCCATCTACTCAAAACATCATCCACAAGTAATCATTGTCCTTAAAAGATTTCTAATGCTGTATGAACATATGCAAAAGTGTGTGTATATGCCCTTATCTAATGCGGAAATCAGGCGGTTACTGATTCAGTAAACCTCCTTAATGCAAAATATGTTTGTGCAATGCGTCCATATGTATGCAAATTCCTAACATAACTTATAGTCTCTACATGAGTGCACATAACATCCGTCCATATGCAACATCCATGTGATAGCATACAAGTTTCATCCATGAATAAGCATAAACACTCATGCATATGCGGTATGAAAGTGTGTGAGCTGATCTTAGTGCCTAACGTGTATCATGCATCCACGAGTATCCACTTGCAAACACTTGCAACCACTGGCAAACATCAAGCATAACATGTTTCAAATACATGTTTCAACCAAGGGTTTCTACCTAAGGTTCTCATGACAAGATTTACGAAACTAGATAAACATGGATAGCAAAGAAAGATATACCAACTAGGAAAAGAGATTGAAAATGTACCCTAAAAAAGAAATGGATAAAGCCTACGCAACTTCTCCTCGGTTTCCCAAATTGCGTCTTCCTCTGCTTCACTCCATTGCACCTTAACAAGCTTAACTTCTTTGCTTCTTAGCTTCTTTGTCTCCGTTTCCATGATACGAATCAGAGCTCGTCTTAGGGTTGCCTCTTTCTCCACCTCCATGTCTTCAAGAATGCTAGGTTCAACCACCTCAGCGGACTCATGTAGGCACTTTCAGAGATGAGAGACATGAAAGACATTATGTACTCCGGCCAGCTTCTCGGGCAATTCCACCTTATAAGCCATCTTCCCAATTCTCTCTATAATAGGGAAGGGTCCTATGAACCTTGGTGCTAGCTTCCCAACTGCTCCAAAACGTACCACATTACGCAAAGGAGAAACCTTCACGAAAACCATATCCCCAACTTCGAATTCCAAATCTGTCCTTCGCTTGTCAGCATAGGATTTTTGTCTGTCTTGGGCCGCTTTCATCCGTCTTCTCACCAATTCAACTTTCTCGGATGTGTCCCGTATCATATCGGGCCCGAGTATAAGCCTATCCGTTGTCTCCCACCAACAAGATGGTGACCTACACGGCCTCCCATACAAAGCTTCAAATGGTACCATCCCTATGCTAGCTTGATAGCTATTATTATAAGCAAACTCCACAAGAGGGAGGTGGTCTTCCCAAGTACCACCAAAGTCAAGAACACAAAGCCTCAAGAGATCTTCTAGCACTCTATTCACCCTTTCGGTTTGGCCATCTGTCTGGGGGTGATAAGCTGTACTCATATTCAATCGCGTACCCATCGCTTCTTGCAAACTATTCCAGAACTGGCTAGTGAAAATTGGGTCACGATCGCTAACTATGCTAGAAGGAACTCCATGCAACCGCACTATCTCTCGAAGATAAATAGATGCTAGCCATGATGCGGTCCTCTTGCTCTTTACTGGAATGAAGTGAGCACTCTTCGTAAGTCTGTCAACTATGACCCATATGCTCATGTTCCCTTTCCTTGACCTAGGCAATCCATCCACAAAATCCATAGAAATACTTTACCACTTCCATTGCGGGACCTCTAATGGATGTAATAGCCCTCCGAGTTTCTTCGACTCGGCTTTCACTTGTTGGCACACCATGCACTTCGAAACATACTCTGCCACATCTTTCTTCATTCCAGCCCAAAAGAAAATGCGCTTCATATCTCTATACATCTTATCTCCTCCAGGATGTATAGTCATCTTCGAGTGATGCGCTTCTTCGAGAACTTTATGCACCAAGTCTCCTACTTGTGGAACGCATAGCCTTCCATCACGCCTTAGCTAACCCTTGTCATCAATAGTATATCTAGCAAGGTGACTAGACGTCTCACCACGAATCAACTTGTCCGTGATCTCGACTATCTGCGGATCTTCCTTCTGCGAAGTCCCTATTTGATCAAGGAGTATAGGTCTAAGCTCAAGAGATGCTAACGAACCCATCATCGACTCAACAGCTGGTGTGAAATCAAAGGTTGCCAAGAATTCTAGGCTCCTCATCTCAACAAACAAGGGACTCAAAGTCAACCTACTTCTGCTTAGTGCATCTGCCACAACATTACCCTTGCCAGGGGTATAAGCTATCTCGAAGTCATAAGATGCCAAGAATTCCATCCACCTTTGCTGCCTTAGATTCTGATCTTTCTGTGAGAAGAGGTACTTGAGTGACTTGTGATCAGTATACAACTCAAACCTTTCGCCTAGAAGATAGTGGCGCCAGGATTTGAGAGCAAAGATGATCGCCACCAATTCCAAATCATGTATGGGATAGTTCTTCTCATGAACTTTAAGTTGCCTGCCCCCATAACATATCACTCTTCCTTCCTGCATCAGAACAGCACCTAACCCCATGCCACATGCATCGGTGTACACGGTAAACATCTTACCGCCATCAGGTAATGCCAAAACTGGAGCTGTAGTAAGGGCCCTCTTGAGCCTTTGAAAAGCAAGCTCACATTCTAAGTCCCATGCAAAGACTAGGTTCTTCTTCGTCAATCTAGTAAGAGGGGCTGAAATCTTAGCGAAGTCCCTGATGAACTTCCTATAGTAGCCCGCCAGACCGAGGAAGCTTCTTACTTTGGTTGCATTCCTAGGAGTCTTCCAGTCTTGAACCGCAACCACTTTCGCGGGATCCACAGCTATGCCTTGCTTAGAAACTATATGTCCAAGAAATCGAACTTCCCTTCTCCAAAAATGGCATTTGGAGAACTTGGCTTTCAACTGATGAGCTCTAAGTGTATCCATCACTTCCTTGAGATGTCTAGCATGTTCTTCCTCATCCTTTGAGAAAATCATAATATCATCCACGAAGACAACTACAAACTTGTTAAGGAACTCCCTGAACACCCTACTCATCAAATCTACGAAGTAGGCGGGTGCATTAGTCAAACCGAATGGCATGACAAGCCATTCAAAGAATCCATCTGGAGTCCTAAACGCAGTTTTATCAATACTATCCTCAGCCACTCTAAGCTGATGAAATTCGATGGCTAGATCGAGCTGAGAGAAAACAGAAGCACCAACAAGCTGGTCAAAGAGGTCGTCTATCCTCGGTAACGGGTGCCTATTCTTCTTTGTTAGCTTGTTCAACTCTCGATAATCAACACATAGACGAAGCGAACCATCCGCCTTAGTAGCGAATACCACAGGAGCACCCCATTCAAAAATGCTTCGCCTAATAAAATTCTTCTCAAGCAACTCCTTGATTTGCTTACTGAGCTCCCTTCTTTCACGTGGGGCCATGTGCCTAACGGGCAATGAAACTGGCTTGGCATTCTCAACAAGATAAATGCGAAAATCTATCTCTCGTTTAGGGGGTAACCCCTTAACCTCTTCAAAGACATCAGGATAGTCTCGGACCACCCTTACAGATTGCAGATCATCGATGGACGAGTCAAGAGATTCAAGATAACATAACATGACGGGACCTCTAGGGTTATAAGAAATTTCTAGGGTATTACCGAGGCGAGTCATGAGCCTCACCACCCTATGTTCACAATCGAGGATGGCTCCATAACTGGACAACCAATACATGCCCAAAATCAACCCGTATCCCGTGAACCCAAGAACATAAGCATTACACGTGAATTCCACGGTGAAGATAGAAATCTTCAAATCCACACAAATCATGGATAGATGGGCGAAACCCCCAATTGGATTTGAAACACTAACGGGATCCTCAACTAGACTAGTACTTAGGTGCAAACTTTCAACAATGTCAGAAGAAATAAAACTATGTGATGCGCTAGAATCAAATAAGGTGCGAACAGGATAATCAGAAATATAAACAAGGCTTTATACAGAAATACTACCTCGGTCCTGAACTGGAGCAGTGTTGAGGGCATGCACTTGCCCTCCAGAAGGTCCTACACGCTGAGTCTGTCCTTGCCCTTGTCCTTGCTTCTTGGGGAAATCCTTGCTAAGATGTCCAGGCTCTCCACAGTGAAAGCATTCGCCCAACTTCCTCTTCTTCTTTCTTCAATCCTTGGCTATGTGCCCAACAATCCCACAGAAGTTGCATTTTCTTGGGTCCTTTGCCTTGGCCTTGTTGCCCTTGTTGTTCTTGTTGTTCTTGTTGCTCTGATTGCCCTGATTTCCTCCCCACTTGGAGTCCGTCTTCTTGGCTTGAGTCTCATTAGGCTTGACTTCTTTCTTGCCATTCTTATCGTCTCCTTGAAGCAATGCGATGTCCACTAGGCCTTCAAAAGTGGCCCCCATGGGTATATGAGACAGGGCTAAACCTTGTAATGGATCATTCAACCCTCGTGCAAAGCATAAAGCCTTCTTCTGGGGAGTATTAACCATGTCTAAACCAAATCGATCAAGCTGGTTAAATTTATTCACATACTCCCTCACTGTCATATCCCCTTGCTTCAAAGATATAAACTTCTCCAATTGCAGATTCGCCTCAGCAGATGATAGAAACTTAAGCCCAAACCTCGTCCTAAAGTCGGCCCAAGTCTCTATAGGCCTAGTAGCATTGGTGACCTCCCACCAATAAGCAGCTTCTTCTTTCAATAGCCACGTTGCCAACAGAACTTTTCTATGGTCTTCCACATCAAAGATGGCGAAGAGATCTTCAGTTTCTTTCAACCAATTTCTTGCCTCCACAAAAGCCTCCGTCCCAATAAAATTCTTGCCACCCATTGCCTTAAAGTCCTTGCAAACCTTAGCAAAATCTGTTTGTGGATTCTGAGGAGGAGGAGGAGGAGGAACCTCAGTTGCGGTGGGGGTATTTGCTGGGCCCGCATCGTTGGCCCTAGCTTCCAAGTACCTCCGGAACCATTCGGGAATGGTTACTCCCTCGGGAAGGTTAAGATCGGCCATACTGAAAAAGAAAAAGATAAATTCAGAACAAGGAAACGAAGGATAGTGCTAATGGCTTTTGGGGATAGCCTTTTAAAATAACTAGACTTTTCTTGGAAAATACTTAATTGGTTTTGAAAATAGTTTTTCAAAAGGTAAGTTTTAAAAACCTTTTGCTCAGATCTTGTAAACCTTATGCTCTGATACCAAATGTAACACCCCACCTCCGCCAGGGTCACTCTTGCAAGGGCACTGGCTTTGGAGGGGCATTAAACGAGGTAAACATGCATGCAGATATCACAAAATAGAACATATAAGTAAAAACAGAGTAAATAAAGCAGCGGATAAAACTAGCATTTCAAAACCATAGTCAAGTTACATCAAAGTACTTGGTCATTACTTTCCACAAAACATAGTCTAGAAACATCAACTGAAAACTGGAAAGAAAATCATAAAGTAACTATCCCCAAAGCAGAATAAAGCCATACCATGCTCAAGTCCAAACCGTACATGAGCTATCCAGAAAAGCAGCTAAAGATCCAAGCTAGATACCAGTTTTCCCACCCTGTAAACCTGGGGGGAAAACGGAAGAAAAGAGGCAAAAGAAAACGGGTCAGTCAAAAAGACTGGTAAGTCCTATCTACTATTAATATAAAAACTAATAAAGTTAACTGGTCATGTAAAGCAAAGATGAAACATAGGGTGATAACTAGCATGGTGAAAAGATAGATCAAGTGTGGCATCGCATATACAAGGTTAAGTTGCACCAAGTGTGTACTAGTAATCAATGTCAAGTATAAACAAGAAATGATCCCTTGGCCCAAAGCTGGCCCACATCATGAGATGACCTAAATCGAGGTCCAACTACTCGGTCTAGTCGATCGGCTCCCTATAAGCCTAACTCGTCGTGTATCGGTGTCATACAGCTTAATCGTGGAATGTAGTTAACTGTGCTAGGTCCACCCCAAGGTGTATCCAGCCCTAAGGTGTAAACCACAGACACAATTCAAGCACGCACAGTCTAAACCTACTGGTGCCAATGTTCAACTCCGGACTTAATGTGCACGACTATGGTCCGCCTGAACAACCGGTGCACCCTTCAGCCGTCTCTTTTGGTCTCTTACAATCAGTTCAGTAATCGTGCCCCACCCTAGCCTAGTACAGGGTACCCATGATACTTCCAAGTAGGTTACTGCTGAAAAGGACCACGTAACTAGGATTTCAAGTGGGTTAAGTGTGGTTAACCCTATCCTAACCATGTATTGAGTTGGTCAAGTGTATTCAAGCAGTTCATGACTTAACCCTATCAATACATCGGGTTTAATTGGTTAAGTATATTCAAGTAGTCCATGACTTAACCCTACCAATCCATCGTGTTCAATTGGTTAAGTATATTCAAGTAGTCCATGACTTAACCATACCAATCCATCGTGTTTAATTGGTTAAGTATTCAAGTAGTCCATGACTTAACCCTACCATGTGGCATTAATTAACTTAATGCACCCAACCTCTCACATTAGACCTCGTTGTGGTTACTAGTTAAGCCGGGTGGGTCCGGGTAGCTTTACACCACAACTTAGTCTAACCTCGGGTTTCAAGTGCGACATGACCAACTACTCACATTGGGTCCTTTTGCTTGTAGCCACTAGTTAAGCCGGTCGGTTCCGGGTAGATTTATGCTACAAACTCAACCCAACCTCGAGTTGGCCACACTCATATTTTCTAAGTGTCATGTCCATCATTATGTTTGCAAACATAATCACAAGTCCATGTTCATGTCATATTTTAAAACCATGTTTTCATGTCATCACTATTACCTAAACCCAACGCATTTCCATCGCATGTACGTTTCGCATAACATAACATAGATCAAAAAGAGGGAACTTAGCAAAAGCATGACAAAAGGGCATAAGATAATAAGGTTGGCCACAAGTTAAACATGGTGGCATATGAGGCATAAATATGTTCATTTAAACTTGCATGTTACATGCATAACATTCAAACTTAGCGAATAGGTGATACATGGTCCTAGATGACATAGGATGATGACTAGAAGTTCGCATATAACATTATATGCAAGTTATCATAAAGGTTATGAGAGTTCTCATGTTGCATAATGCAACATTTCAACATAAAGCTTATAGCTTTTAGCCCACAAGGTCAAGGTGATAGCTTTACAAACATGCATAGAATAAACCTATGCATAACATGTTAGAATCAAAGCACATATCATACTTAGGCCCAAACTCAAACTTGCAACATGTCACATTTAACGTCATAGTTAGAATCTAAGAGTAGTATAGGGCTTATAATGCTATGAAGATTTATAAAATAAAATAAGATTGAGACGAAGCCACTAGCAACTCTAAACACTCCCAAATGATAAGCTCTAATGAAAACCCTTGAGAAACAAGCAAAAGATCCTTGCTTTGATGAAGAAAGATTGAACTTTGGCCTTAAATCAAGCTTAGAAACTATCAAACAAGCTTAGGAACTCTCATATGAATGAAGATGGAGGCTATGACAAGAGGGTGGAGGCCATGATTAAACATTTTGGCATAGTTTAGTTATAGGATTGATTTATGATGATTTAGGCTAGGTATTAGGGTCTTTTTATAGATGATTAGGTTAATTTAGACCATAGGATTAACCCTAATTCGGATCTGGGCCATCAATTCACGTCACTAGCCTCCAAAACAGGTCCAAACAGCCAAAATAGGTGCACCAGGCCGACCTGGCTAACCAGGGAGGTCGACCCCCAGGTCGATTCTAGTGTCGACCTGGTTGGGGGGGGAGGTCGACCCTAGTGTCGACTCCCCTGTCGACCTGTCTGGGCGGGAATTTTCCCGCCCAGTCTGTTTTGGTTGAATTTGAATTCTAAATTCAAATTTGAACTGTTTTTGAACTTGAAATTTTCTGAAAACTTTGACGGGCCATAACTTGGTCATACGGACTCCGATTTTCGAAAACTCGGACTCTATTTCGCGTATTTTTCCGAGACGAACGCAATGGCAAAGCCCGTTTCCCTTGATTAAGATTTTAACATTTAATTCTGCCTTGATTTATGTTATAACATGTTATTCAAAAATACGGGTTGCTACAAGTCTCCTGATTCCCTGCTTTACAATCCTTGCAGTGGCATAGGTAACCCTGGACTCCAACTCGAGTTTTCCTATATCCCAGTTTCATCGAGCTCGAGTCTGATAGTAAAATTTTGAAGGCATTTCCTTTGATGTTATACATGAAAAATGTTATGGATTCCCGGTAGGCGTTTTGGGAGATCCACTCGATAGACCAAAGATCCTATTATCTCGATGATGATGGGAAAAGGCCCAATAAATTTGGGAGCCAACTTCCCAGTTTTCCCAAACCAAACAGTCTTCTCGAGAGGGAAGACCTTTACAAATACTAAGTCTCCAATATCGAACTCAAGTTCTCTCCTCCTCTTATCCGCAAACTATTTTTGGCGACCTTGGGCTGCCTTCATCCTCTGCCTAATCAAAGAAATATTCTCTGTGGAATCATGGACAAAGACTGGTCTGAGTAGAACATTGTTTGTAGTTTCTGACCAACAAGTTGGCGATTTGCATGGCCTCCCGTAAAGCGCTACAAAAGGGGCCATATCAATCGTTGCTTGAAAAATGTTCTTATAAGTAAATTCCACAAGAGGTTGGTGCTTCTCCCAAACTCTTTCAAAGTTGATAATGCAAGCTCTTAGAAAGTCTTCTAGGATCCGGTTTACTCTTTCCGTCTGGCCATGGTTTTGTAGGTGGTAAGTTGTACTTAAGTTGAGGGTCATTCCCAATGCTGCTTGTAAACTTCTCCAAAATTCACTCATGAATAAGGGGTCTCGGTTGCTCACTATTCTAAATGTGATACCATGCAGTCTGACTATCTCTATGACATATAACCGGGCCAATGAAGCTGCATTCTTGTTCCTTTTGATCGGCATAAAGTGAGCACTCTTGGTCAAATGATCTACTATAACCCAGATTGCCTCATTTCCCTTCTGTCTTCTTGGAAGCTGTAACACCCCATAATTTTAAGGAATACATTAAAATAATAAACTAAGAATACTTAATTAAATATTGGGAATTAAGTAAAATAGACTGCGCCATTGCGTTCGTCTCGGAATTCTACTTAAGATAAACTTCGAGTTTGCGTAAAACAGGCATCGTATGAAGAAGATATTAAGGTTTGAAGTTTGTATACACACAAAAGAATTATATAAATATAAAACCAATCAAAACAGTTCAAATTCAGGGGCACGGGCTAGGACGGGAAATCGGCCCGTTGGGGGTCGACCCCACCATAGGGGGTTGACCCATGGGTCGACCCCACAACAGGGTCGTCGACACCCTTGTCGACTCCCCCAAGATCTGAACCAGATTCATCCATGCGTATCTGTACTTGTTTTCTGACCAGATTCATGAACCCTAGGCTATATAAAGGACCTTAATCCCATTGTTTTTATTCGTCTAAACAATGGCGGCAACAAGGTGCTGCCACAACTTAGTTTGATCAAGCCTATTCTTCTTCAACAATAAGTTATTCATATTCAAGAGATCTGTGCTTCCACATCCGCAATCAAATCTTCTGTTCTTTAGATCTAGGCACAGTGAGTCTATGTTAATTTTAGATATAAACACCTAAAATGTAATCTTGACATGCCTATAAGTGTGGATCTAAGCCTATGCCTACTAGTAATCTAAAACCATACCAGATCTGTTATTAATTGTATATATAATTCACTGTTTAGGTCTCATCATGCCTGTTTATGATATCCCTATTCTGTTAGATTGCCTAATCATGTAATATGCCTATTCTGTTAGTATGACCAATTCTATCAGCATATGCTAGTTTTATTTGCTATGCCTATTCTTGTTCTCTTCTTCCCTTTTTGTTTTTATAGCCAGGCAACCTTCGAGCCTAGGCATATCGCTGAAATATGCAAACGCATGAAATTGGGAATGATTGGGAACGACTATTTTGGGGCATAATTCATATTGTAAAACATGATTGGGAATTTTGGGCATAATTTGTACCTTGAGCCAAAACTTGGGATTTGGGGCATAGTCTATATCTTGATCTAAATCAGGGAATAACTTGTATTGGGATTTTTAGGGGCATAATCTATATAATGATCTAAACCTATAATTTGGGCATGACTCGTATTATGAATCATGATTGGGGTTTTCTTTGGGGGCGTAACTGTTAACCGACTTGTTGGTCCGGCCCCAAGAGTGCATCAGACACGCTCGACTCAACATATCGCGTGAAGCTAAGGCCGAAAAGGGAAGCTTAGGAATGAAGAAAACATGATCAAGAAGGGACTACACTGATCGTAACCTCACATCATCCAGAAAACATCCCCGAACCAAGGCCTCAGACCTGGAAGGTGTCACAAGCCTCAAGCTCCCGTTCCTGAGATCCTCGCGCCTCTTGGAAGAACTTTGCACTGGGCAGGGCGCGAAATTTGTACCCAGCAGGGTGCAAAATTTCGCACCCAGCAGGTGCTAAATTTTCCACCTAGCCACCCGCGGGTGTGAAATTCCGCACCCAGCGGGCGCGAAATTATGCACCCAGTAGGCGCGAAATCCTGCACCCAGCAGGTGCGAAATTTCGCACCCATGCCCGGGTTTGAAATTCAGGTGTGTGCCGGTGGCAGGTGCATAATTCTACTAATGGTCCCCTATTCCTACCTAATCCTACCTAACCCTTTTCCTATAAATAGCATATGGCCTCACACTTCAAAGGGGATGGATTTTCTTCACTTGAGATCTTCCTAGAGCTTCATAAGTCCCATTAATGGCATCTCCTATTTGAGGAAGAAGGGGAATTAAATATTCTTTTTCCCAAATACCTAGCATATGACAATTATGAAAGTGAATGTGACGAGCGCGACTCTATCTTTGTAATCCTTAAGTGATTAATAAAATTCCAATGCCTTTACAAAGTGGACGTAGGTCTATTCCGCGGCCGAACCACTATAAATACTTGTGCCATTTACCACTTTCTCTTACTTAGTCTTGCGACCAAATTAACTAGTCCTAGTAATAGGAATCTTTGGTGTTTTCGACATTTTTTGTCGTCAACATTTGGTGCTTCCACTGAGAATTGAATTCAAGATTTGCTTCTTTCTCTCACCTTGTCATCTCGACTTTGAAGAGCTTAAGGTTCCTTGCTCAACCTGCTGTCGAGTCCGCTTACAATGGTAAAGAAGTCAAAAAATGCAATGGTCGACTCTTCAGCCGCAGCCGAGACCGGTACATCCTAACAACCTCAACCGGTAGATATCTCGGCCACTAATGAAACCGTCCCTCCAACTGTGGACCCCGAAGCGCCCATTACACAAGCACAAATTCGCACACTTAATGAAAGATATGAGAACACCGTGGTCGAGCTCAACCAAGCATTAAGGAATAACATCGAATTTGTGCGCCAACTTCAAGAGAGTCAACGCGTCGTCACCCGACTTTAACTAACTCGGAACAATGCTCGACCCCGACAAACTGCCTCGGAAATTTCCTATTCCGAGTTAAGGGCCCACACCAAAGGAGGAGGTTCAGTTTCATCAACAACGTCGCCACTCGTACCAATGCCCTCGATAACGGTAATAATCATTCCAACGGCAATGGAAATGGCAACGATGACCGAACTACAGTTACATATAGCGAGGGGGCACAGTATTGAGACCACCCTCGCTTGATTATCAATGACGGAACGGATCCTACAAACCAACCTCTTCCTCGACACAACCCGATGGTCGCTAATTAGGGTGATAGGCCCGCTATTTTAAAGGCATGCGCTCCCCTAGAACAGGATCCGCCTCACCCCGCTCTACCTCACCATCCACACCAAGACCCAATCATAAATGTCGAGGGCATAGAGGAAAACAATCCAGACATCCATCATAGAAGACGACCTCGCAACAGGACTCTGGAACCACGTCAAAATCCATGGATCTCGATGGAAGATCCCCACCCAACTTATCTCCCTGATATGGTATGAAGGATCATGAGGGAAATGCGAGGGGGCTCACCCGGCTCAAGGGAAGCTCACATTAGGCGTAACCCCTTCACAAGAAGAATAAATGAGGGTGAGTGGCCAAGGCGCTTTAGCATGCCACAAATTTCACTCTACGATGGTAACACTGATCCTTGTGCCTTCTTGAATCAATATGAATGGCAAATGGACTCGAGCTGGGGTAAGGATCCAGCCAAATGCAAAAGCTTCTCGGTCTTCCTGTCCAGTACCACTTTACTTTGGTTTTCTCACCTCCCACTTGATTCCATTAACAACTTTGGGAAACTAGCAATAGAGTTGGTCAAGCAATTCAGGGTGCATATCCCAAATCCGAAGAATGGTCTCACTTTATCCAACCTATAACAGGGGCCCGTCGAGTCGCTTAAAAGTTTCCTTTCCCATTTTAACACAGCTCTCACCGAGGTCGAGGATCTAGATCCTTGCACCATACTCTTTCAGCTAGCAAAAGTTGTCCTCCCTACTTCAGATTTCGGGGCCTGGATCGATCGGAAGCAGCCAAAAAGCCTTGACGCCTTCTATGAGAGTCAATACTTGTGCCAAGAAGAGGCAAGGCAGAACCGGCTCTCCTCCACAAGTCGTCCCAATGATCCCCAAGTAGACACCGCAAATAACAACCTTTGGGGTAGGCGAGGCAAGGAGCCCTTCGACCAAAACAGGGGGCAGGTCCCTACAAGCAAAAACCAAACAAGGGTAGGCCAGATGGACGAAACAACACGCAAGCCCCAACAGAACCGAGAAAGCCCGACCCTCGCCAAGCTTTTGAGACCTACACCCCATTGAATGAAGACATAGAGAAAATCTACTTGGAAACATGTAACACCTCGCCGTATAAGAATCCATGTGTTAGGGAATCAACTAGTCGCGAGAGAAACACCGGGAGGTACTGTCGATACCACGACATGTACGGACACGACACCAACGAATGCCGCTGACTTAGGGATGCAATCGAGAAACTTATTCGTGAGAAATGGATCGAGCAATATATCCAAGAGCCCTTTCCTCCCACAGCAAACTCACAGCCTCCAGCGCCAGCTCCTTAAGCAGCCACCAAGGTAACTCTAGGACCATCTAAACCAAGACAAGGAATCGTGATCAACACCACATGTGGCGGACCTTACCCCACACACAATAGCTTTCGAAAAATGGAGGAGTATGCGAGTTCCATAAGTATGCTGCTTACGAAGCCTGCTCCGCTCTCCCTGAGTCCATCCCATCCAAGCTACAAAAAAACATGCAGGATGACATTATCTTCCGAGAAAGAGAATCGACAGGGGTGGAGATCCCGACCACCGATCCACTAGTCATCACTGCTCAGATCGGGGCTTCTTCCGTCCAAAAAGTTTTAATCGATTCAGGGAGCTCGGTCAACATCATCTTGAAGGCCGCCTACAACCAGATGAAATTGGAGACAAATGATTTGAAGCCATGTCGCGCCGCGATCCACGGTTTCAATGGGGCCTCTAGTTCCCCCGTAGGAATGATTGACCTTCCTGTGGACTTAGGCGAGGTGGACCGAAGCCAAGTCCGAATTTTCACTTTCATGGTTATAGACATCGACTCCCCTTACAACGCTTTCCTAGGGCGTTCTTTTCTCACTGAATTCTGAGTTTATATGGCGCCATGGTCTCTCCTGATGAAATTCCCAACAGAAAATGGGATTGGGATCGTTAAGGGCGACCAAGTAAGCGCCAAGGAATGCTACACAATAGAATGGAAGAATGCGTGCAACACGGCCAAGGGAAAAGCCGTGCCCGCACCTTCTTGCGCCAAGAGCGTCTCAGCATAGCAATCAACGGCGTCTGGGCCCTGCTCAGGCGCCACTGCCATCTTTTTGAGGACATCGACCCACGGAAGGACGAAGAGCCCGAGTATGAGAGGCCTACCCCGGTCGAATCCAAAGTGGATGTTCCCGTCAACCTCGATAACCCTACAATGGTGTTGAAGGTAGGGTCACAACTCCACCAAGCAATCAAAGAGGATCTTATATGCTTCCTAAAAATCAGTCTGGATGTGTTTGCATGGACTCACTCCGATATGAAGGGTATCGACCCCGCAATTGCCTACCATTCCCGGTACTTAGATCCTACGATGCCTCCAATCAAACAAAAGAGCCGCTTCTTGGGACCCTAAAGGTCCAAAGCACTTGAAGAAGAGGTAGACCGCCTGCTCAACAACAACTTCATCTGCGAAGCCGACTATCCTGAATCGGTTTCCAATCCAGTTCTGGTTAAAAAAACCAACGGTAAATGGCGGACATGCGTCGATTTCTCCGATCTAAATAAGGCGTGTCCCAAGGACAATTTTCCGCTCCTAAAGATCGATCAATTTGTCGACTCGACTACCGGATACCAGCTGCTATCTTTCATGGACGCCTACTCAGGCTATAAACAGATCCCGATGAATCTCTGCGATCAAGATCATTCCTCTTTCATAACCGATCTTGGGCTCTATTGCTACCGTGTTATGCCCTTCGGCCTCAATTACGCCGGCGCCACTTATCAACGAATGGTTAATCGACTCTTTAAAAAGCAGATTGGAAAGTGCATGGAGGTGTACGTCGACGATATGCTTGTGAAGTCTAAAATATCAAGCGACCATGTCCACGACCTCTCCGAAATGTTCAATGTCCTCCGCTAGTACGACATGAAACTCAACCCCCTGAAATGATCCTTCGGAGTGGCTTCAGGAAAATTATTGGGTTTCATTGTCAATTCTCGGAGCATCGAAGCCAATCCAGAAAAATCCAAGCTATTCCGGATATCTGAGTCCCAAAGAACATCAGGGATGTCCAAAGTCTGGACGAAAAGGTCGCCACTTTGAGTTGGTTCATCTCTAAGGCCAACCGACAAGTGCATCCCCTTCTTCGATTTACTCCGAAAAGGGAAATGCAATTTCGAGTGGACCCACGAATGTGTCTCTGCATTCAAGAAACTTCTGGATCACATAGAGCAACCACCTATCTTTTCTAAGCCTATAGACCATGAGGACTTATACATTTACCTAGATATTTCTGCGTAGGCAATCAGCTCAGCGCTAATACGCCTCGAAGATCGCACCCAACGGGCCGTCTACTATATTTACAAGTGGCTAACGGGGGCAGAGAAGTATTATCTGAAGCTTGAAAAGATGGCATTCTGCTTATTGATTTCCTCTAGAAAGCTCCGACTGTACTTGTAGTCTCATCCCATGAAAAAATTCACTAACCAGCCGCTATGTTCGGTCCTATAGCGACCCGAGGCGTCAGGTCGATTATTAAAATGGAGTATGGAGTTAAGCCAGTTCGAGACAACCTCCATCCCCCGTCAAGCCATCCTCGGCCAAGCTCTCACAGATTTCATCGGAGAGTTCACGGCCCCCGAGGATGGTCCCACAAAGAACTCTGGCGCTCCCGACGCATAATGGAAATTGTTCGTAGACAGCCACTCTAGCAGAAAGTGCTCCGGAGCCGGAGTCGTGCTTATCACCCCTGAAGAATGGCCGATGTATTACGTGTTAAGGATAAATTTTCCTACTACCAACAACGACGCGGAATATGAGGCCTTGATCGCTGAGCTAAGAATCGCGATCGAACTCAAGCTAGAGACCGTCCACATCTTCTCCGATTCACATCTTATCGTCCGATAAGTGCTGGGAAAGTATAAAGCGAAAGAGGGGTGACATTCCCAATACCTGGCCCAGGTTCGGGGGATACTCGCCTAGCCCAAACATTTCACCGTCACCCATGTCCCATGCGAGAAAAATGATAAAGAAGATTGCCTCGCCAAAATGGCAAGCTCCGAAGATTCGCAACTTAATGGATTCGCCCCAGTTGAAGTGCTCAACTCCCCGAGCATCAAGCAAGGACTAGCTGAGATGTTCATAAGCGTCGAACCTGAGCTTGAGTCCTGGATGACACCAATCAGAAATTACCTGCAACATGGGACCCTACCAGGACACTACAAGGAAAGGCGCGCACTCACTCACTAATCAGCCCGTTACCTTCTTAGGGACGGGGTACTCTACCGCAGAGTTTTTTCTTTTCCCTTGCTTCGATGCGTAGCCGACGGCGACGCCCTCCGAGTGCTAAGAAGTGTGCATGAAGGCGAATGCGGCGACCACATTGGAGGGGCAAATCCTGGCCAGAAAGATTCTCAGACATGGTTATTATTGGCTCGCACTTGATCAAGATGTCGCGGACTACGCTCGCAAGTGAGATAAGTGCCAACGCTTCTCCAAGATCCCAAGGGCCCCGCCTACCGAATTGTCTTAAATGGTCAGCCCATGGCCGTTCGCCGTGTGGGGAATCGACATCATCAAAACCCTTCCAATGGCTAGGGGTGGGGTATGATACGTCGTTGTTGCAGCGGATTATTTCACCAAGTGGGCAGAAGCAGAAGCCCTCGCTGCCATCACCACGAAAAAGATGATCAACTATGTTGTCTGCGACAACATTATCCGCTATGGGGTTCCCCAAACTGTCGTCTACGAGAACGGCACTCAGTTTGAGAGCGGCAAGTTCAAGGCCTTCTATCAGTGCCATAGTATCGAAAAAAGATTCTTAGCAGTGGCTCATCCCCAAGCTAACGGGCAAGTCAAGGCGGTCAATAAAGTCCTCAAATCCATCATCAAGAAACACCTGGAAAAGGATAGGGGCATGTGGGCAGACGAACTTCCTTTAGCTCTATGGGTCTACCGGACCACATACAAGACGGCAACCAGACACACTTACTTTGCCCTTGCCTACGGTTCTGAAGCAGTCATCCCCATTAAGATCAAGCTTCAGTCCCATCGAGTTACGTACTTTGATCCAAGGACAAACCAAGATTTGCTCCTGGGATCGCTTGACTTACTGGAGGAAAAGAGGAACGAGGTCGATATCAGAGCCGCTGCCTAGCGACAGCGAGTAGCCCGATACTTCAATTCCAGGGTCCACCATAAGGACCTCAACATCGGCGACATCGTCCTAAAGCGGGGTTTTCCCCCACCAACAGGCCTGGCGCCTCGCTGGGAAGGCCCGTACTCCATACAGCAAAAGATCAGCGATGGAACTTTCAGACTCTCCACCATCGACGGAGTTGAACTCCCAAGGGCGTGGAACAACGAACATCTCCGTCGATACTTTACATAACTCAGTTCACGGTTGTTTATGCTTTTCAATGATCCTTTGGTT
This sequence comes from Allium sativum, assembly GCA_030737875.1. NCBI lineage: Eukaryota > Viridiplantae > Streptophyta > Magnoliopsida > Asparagales > Amaryllidaceae > Allium > Allium sativum. Next base: position 315,978,185 of record CM060913.1, read on the forward strand.
TTTCAGAAATTCAAGGCATTGTAAAGGCTATTACTGCTACAGCTATTAATAGAAATGATGTTCAGTTTCCTATCTCTTTGTTATTTACTTATCACGTAATGCGTGTTGTTAGTTCCGACAACCAGCTTGATTCACGCCTGTGACCGCTGCATCGGCACCCCGGACATAGGAGCCAATGTCGCAATCCCAACCTCGAGGCAACATCAAGTCTGAAACACTTGGCTATGCCCGACACCCTGAGCACGAGAGCCGACAACACTACTTGAATCGCCGGCCCGTGGCGCGACCGAGTATAAACAACCACTAACTCGAACCTCGGCCCAGTGCCGAGGCTGAGGATAAATCGTTTTGCGCCCTAGTCCTTGCAACTTGGCGCTACTCAGTGACGGACTATGATCGATGAAAATCTCTCTTCGCCGGTTGCGGGTACCGATCGAATCTTAGCACAGCACCAAGACCGACCTTAAATCGTTTCTTCCCCCTTAGCTCTCAAGACTTAGGGGCATCCCATGGCCACGATCGGACCTTACGAGCTGATGATCAGGCTGAAAACTATGCCGGAGAATAAATGATGCATGGCGGCTCCCCTCAACCCGATGAATGACGGGAGAGCCACCCACCTAGCAGACTGCACAACGCAATGCCCTACGCCTTGCTATACATGGGTTTAACCCCTGGCCACCCAAAACTGCAGGCGCACAACCTGGTTTCGCAAACAACGGGTTTCCTGAGCTGAGGGAAACTTACTGAAACCAGCGCTCTATCTCACCTCTCTGGAATAATTTACCCAGAGATGGCCCCTAATCGCTTTCGTGACAAGTGTAATGATAAGTGTGCTTATGCGAGTACAGCACGCTGGAAAACATAAAAAGAACATCTGAACACTTGACATAAACAATGATATGTATTAATTCATATTCATTTTCACACATACAATAAACAAAATACATGTCTAACACTTGGACTTTCTAATGACAGGGTGTACATGAGAACCACACCATGTCTTGAAAATCCAAAAATGAGGATCGTACTCGCGTAAATTATCAGCCTACTCTACCAAAATAATGGTAACCTCTACTTAGGCTACTAACACTAATCTTGTCTTTTCTTCTTTTGCTTGTACTTGTGCTTTTTTGCAGACTCAGCACTTGATGGTTCTTCCCTGGCACCAGCACCAGACCTCTTCCTAATCGATCCACTCTTGCTTGATCGACCCTTAGGAGGAGTAACTGATTCGTGAGTGACAGAAAGGCGACGATCCCCCGCACCATCACCATTAGAGATTTCCGAGATATCAGTAGTAACGACAAGCAGCGTATGCGCGAGGGCACTCCAAGCATGAAGACCTACCACGACCTCGCTCTTCTTTGGGATCTCTTTTCCTTCCCGCTCAGCCCTCTCCGTCTCCTCTGCCTTCTCGGACTTGGCCACCATCTTAGCCTTTTGAGTCGCCACCACAGCCGCCATCGTAGATACGTCGGCTTCCATTGGGCCTCTGGTAGGGATGCTCTGTCCATCAACCACTTCTCCTTCCTTGTTTAGAATTTCCACCATGTTAGGGGTTACTCCTATGTCAGAAAAGGTGTCGAGTTGGTCACCATCCTCTCCAACCTGTGTTCCAATGAGGTCTAGCCCAGATTCAGTCACATGTGGGATCATAGGGGCAGGGTCCGCTACCGTCATAGACTCAAGAGGACCTGCATAGCAAAGACATAACCTTTTTAGTCCTTAAATTCAGTAATCACTTCATCCTCAGGGATGCAGGGTAAGAGGAGTTTACCTATGGTCAAGGATGTCGTGGAAAGGATAGGTGTGGTGCATGCAGTGGTAGGTAAGGTGAATCTGGTATCCCCCAGTGCTGGGAAGTCAGGATCATACTCGGTAGCGGTTTGGGCCAAAGCCTCAGGACTGCTCACCATTATAGATTCGGGGGCCAGGGGCTGATAAGAACTCCCCTCTGCAAATGTTTATGTCATAACCACACTCTCGGTCAACACGAACTTCCCCTTCTCCTCAGCGACCCTTGCCAACCTTTCATTCTCAGCATCCTCCTGTAGTAGCCTCCTTCCTTCCTCCAACTTCTCGTGTTTGTCACTGTCCAGTAGAACATCCGTAAGTTGGCGCTCATCTAAAGTACTCACGTCCACTTGATGCAAGTAGGCCTCATAAGGGACTAACCTCTCCCAAGTTCTGGCTAGCTCACGGGGATAATCTTCGACCTACGAAATTCCTTGGAATCTCAAAGCCTTTACATACATATTGTGGATACTCTCCTCGAAGGAGGACCCAACATGGAACTCCGCATCACTCAGCTGCCCACTCAGATGCTCTAACTCCCTTAAATATTCGACCTTTATACCCTCAGACGCACTCAACATGTCCCTGTTGCTAGCTTCAGCGTCCTCCTTCGCTTTCGTCATCGCCTCAAGCTGCCTCTTCAACTCAGCGACTTCAGTATTCTCAGCCCGACACTTTTCATTTTCCGCCCTTAAAGCAGCATTGTCGTTCTGGAGCTCGGTAACCCTCGCATTGTCCTTATCCACGATATCACATGCTCGTGCTAGATCAGCTTTGTCCTTTTTTAGAGTTGTGGTCTCAGTAGTTAAATCTACCACGGTTGCTTTAAAATTCGACAGGGCATACTCCGACTCCCTCTTCAGTTTATCATAAGCCTGCGTCATCTCAACTGCAATGACAAAGCCGGCGTTGAAGGGTCTGATAATGCATAAAAGATAACTTACAATGCGGGGAACGGGCATACCTATCTTCTTGTTCAAAGCTTCAACGGTGGTCTTCTCGGCGCCAATGATCGACCTCTGATTAGCAAGCTGCAGGTTCTTCTTTTTGATCAACTCCGAAAGCCAGAAGGAATACTTGATGAGATCATTGGTTTTATGATATGAAGCTTTCACGTGCATCCACACCTCTCCAGACTCTCTGCCAGGAGCTGGATGGAGGTCAGGGACGAACTACAGCTCGTCAAAATAGTGCCGGGAGAAATGGTGTTTCAGGCATGCCCTTCGATCCTCTATGGATAGCCCTTGAAGTTGGGGTTCTGTCAAGTTCGGCACCTCTATCCCAGTCTCTCTTTCCGGCCTCGGCTGGCCAAGAGGCACTCAGTCTTCCCTAACAAGACGAACAGGAGCCGGAGGGGCGACAGATGGGGGAACTGTCGAAGGCAAAGATCGAGAGCCACCTACATTGAACTGAGTATCTCCCACGGACACGCGGATAAGAGGAGGAGGAGGTGTTGGAGATTGCCTAGATCGATCCCTACCCCCGTGCTCGCTGCCGTATTCAGGCAGAGGCGGAATACCATACAAACTGGTAGATCTTCGAAAACTCTCGAAGGAAGAAATCTGGGGATGTTGGCAGCCCCTGCTACCGTATCCTCGTCCACCGCGTTCTCTTGCCATATCACCTGCCAATGGAACAAGCCAAAGTTAGTCAAGTCACACACGTAGGCAAACATCTATGCTATGCGGTGTTATGGATGTATGCCCTAAGTGTTCTCTCAACAGACCAGATTGTGGTCCGCTCGAGGGAGTTAACCCCTCTGCAGCATAAGCAAGTTCTTCTAGGCTTGTCATATTTGGACATGGAGTCACTACTAGATCAAGCCTTTTTAAGCCATTGAACTGGCCCCTAGGTTCGAGCGAGGCGGTAGCACCTGAGCGAGTCGCAGGAGACTGCGGTCTAACCAGCATTCCTTCCCCTTCCCCTGACGGAGGCGGGACCGGAGTGCTCTATAACCCCTTGTCTCTAGAAACCTCCTCTTGACCATGAGCCTCGCCCTCGTGCACATCTCTTTGAGGCTGCGCAGTATCTTGCAGCTCCCCTCCCACATGGGGCATTTTCCTCTTCTACCCAGTAGTGGTTGGGCCAGCCGCAACTCCCTCTTTTGGCGCACTAATAGCAACCGCGGGCCGGATCACAGCCCGGTTGTTTGGTAGCAGCCCAACACGATGGAGGCGATCCTAACTTGTCACGGTGCTAGTATCGCAGAGGTTCTCTGGTATCGCCCGCAAAGCATTAAGGTGTTGCCGATATTCGTCCTCGGTGGGCGTCTTTGGATTTCCTATCATAAACCAATTAAAACCATGAATAAAGGAAGAAATCCAAAAGTTACGGCAGGTAACGGAGTTAGAGAAACGCTTACTTCCCTCAAATCCGTCTTTTGGCAAATCTGGGAGGGCAGCTAACGAAGAACCACTCGCGCTTAAACACTAACGGACTAGGCCACATCCCGACAAAGAATTTGGTAGCAGCAGTCACTTCCAGAAACCATTGAGAGGGGGAGGTAGTGCTCGTTTTCCTTATGTGGAAAAAATACCGAATATCTTCCCCAGTGGGTTGCCTGTCAAAAACTTGTGGAAGAGAACATAAGTTCCCGAGAGAGAAGCGTAAGCATTAGGGTGTAGTTGTGATAGCGCAAGATGGAAATAAAAGAGCATATCTTGAATGAAGTTGTTGACCGGAGGCACGCACCCAGCAAAGCAAGCCTATCGATTCCAAGCAGTAAGACCCTCGAGCGGCGCATGGGCTCTGCCATAACTCCCAGGGGCGTGGACATCATCCGCTGGTATGTTAAATCGAGCCGCCATTTTCCTTACTACGGCAACCTCCATACACGACGGTACAGAATCAATGGGGTTCTCCAAAATCACCACATCAAGCAGCATGTCCAGAGCTACCGGAGGCGCGCGCGCATCCTCACGCATAATATCCACATTCTCGGCCTCTTCAATCACGACCGAGGAATGTTGTCGCTCAAATTGTTCCCCGTGCTCAGATGCTTCGGGCGAGCTGGTCATATGAGAAGGAGTCGATCCTTCGATAGTCTCAAGCTCACCGCTAGACGAGCTACCGCTAGGGGTGGAGTTAGGTGTGTGTGATGAGGGCTGGGAAGCCTTGGCTCCCATGGTCTTTCCAATCTTTGATCTTGTCTGCATCTCTAGCTATACTTTAATGCATCAGTATTAGAACGGGTAGTATAGTGACATGTACCCCTCGTGTTGGTGACAACTAACATGTGCGTGAAATGCTATTCAAGGATAAGCTACATAAAGAAAGTTTGGAATAGCTCAATAGTTCAAGTCCCAGTCCGGTTATATGCTCTACCTTATGTGAACAATCCTAAATCCCGCTCGCACGGTTAACAACATATGCATCAACACTAAGCATGCAAATCCGAAGATGGATAGTCGAAAGGACAAAGTCCAACGGCATGAAAGATTGGAAGCCTGGCACATCGAAATCCAAATCCCCCAAACCCCATCAGGATCGAAATTTCGAACCCAGGGTTCGAAAATTCAAACCCCTTAAGTGTCGAAAATTCAAACCCAGAAGGTTTCGAAAATTCGAACTTCTCCGGGTTTTAAATTTCAAACCCAGATAGGGTGTTCGGAAGTTCAAACCCACGGGGTTCGAAAATTCGAACCCACGGGGTTCGAAAATTCGAACCCACGAGGGTTCGATACTTCGAACCCACGAGGGCTCAAGACTTTGAACCCGGCGGGTTCGAAAATTCGGACCCACGAGGGTTCAGGACTTCGAAGCTAGTTAGGTTCAAATTTTGAGGTCTCCACCGTGGTCCTTCGACCTCCCTTCCCCACACTTCCTCAACCCATAGCCTCACCTAGTTCGGATTCAAAATTATCGGGCTCGAAAAAACTGGGTTTGAAGTTTCAGCAACAATGGTAGCCAGAGAAGAAAAAAATAGAAGGAAGAAGTTGAGGGAGGCCTATTTATAAAAGAAGAAGGTGTCCCTTCACATTCCAAGGCGGGTTCGAAATTATCGAGCCCACTGGGTTTGAGATTTCAAACCTCCCGGGTTCAAAATTTCGAACCTCAAGGGTTTCGAAAATTCAAACCTCACGGGTTCGAGATTTCGAACCCCAGGGGCTTGAAATTCCGAAACCCTGGGCTCAAGATTTCAAGCCTCTTAAGGTTCGATAATTTCTGACCTAGGTTCAAAAAAAAAGAGAGAGAGAGAAGATGAACAATGATCATACCTCTGGGTTTGAAACGCCATGCCACACTCTCTCGTATACGTACTCCATGCATGTGCATACCGACTCCCGTGCATCCATGGAGGCAATGCACTATGGACACTTAGCGATTTGAGCACAGCTCATCCTCTAACGATGGCTCATTCGCACCACCAGGGAGAATGAGCTCCGCAGCTGACGCTTATTCGCCTTTTGAATTACAGGAAGAATTGACAGCTTAGCTACTATCTCAACCAACACAAAGCACATCATGTCAAAAACAAGACGTACTTTGAGGGGCAAATGCTAACCGGTTTTTTGGTCCGGTTCCCAAGAGTGCATCAGACACGCTCAATTCAATGTATCGCGTGAAGTTGAGGCCGAAAAGGGATGCTTAGGAATGAAGGAAATAGGATCAAGAAGGGACTACACCGCTCGTAACTTCACAGCATCCAGAAAACATCCCCGAACCAAGGCCTCAGACCTCGAAGGAGTCACAAGCCTCAAGCTCCTAGTCCTAAGATCCTCGCGCCCCTCGGAAGAACTTCGCACAGGTCAGGGCATGAAATTCGCACCCAGTAGGGTGCGAAATTTTGCACCTAGCAGGAGTGAAATTTCGCACCCAGCCAGGTGTGAAATTTCGCACCCAACGGTGCGAAATTTCGCACCTGCGGGTGTGAAATTCTGCACCCATGCCTGGCTTTGAAATTCAGGAGTGTGCAGGTGGCAGGTGCGAAATTCTGCTTGTGGTCCCCTATTCCTACTTACTCCTACCTAACCCTTCTCCTATAAATAGCCCAGGGCCTCACACTTCAAAGGGGTTGGAATTTCTTCACTTGAGACCTTTCTAGAGCTTCACGAGTCCCATTAATGGCATCTCCTATTTGAGGAAGAAGGAGAATTAAGTATTCTTTTCCCAAATAACTAGCATATGGCAATTATGAAAGTGAATGTGACGAGCATGGCTCTATCTTTGTAATTCTTGAGTTATTAACAAAATTCCAATACCTTTCCAAAGTGGACGTAGGCCTAATCCGCGGTCGAACCATTATAAATACTTATGTCACTTACCGCTTTCTCTTACTTAGTCTTCTGACCAAATTAACTATTCCTAATAATAGGAATCTTTGGTGTTTTCGAAATTTTTTGCCGTCAGTAGTAACCTATACGGTACAACTTGACTAAAACTTGGGGCAAATGCAGTATTGTGAATTATGACTGTAATTTGGGGTTTAAAAATCGGTAGACGTAGCAGAACATGATAATAAAATTGTGAGTAACCTGCTGTAACTTGCAGATACGTTTAATCTATTAAATGACAAATCTGCCAAATTTTTTTGAAAATGAATACTGTAATTGAAAAATCTACGATGAACATGAATAATTGTCTGAGAAGGAATATGCCTAGATTTACAGTAACTAGAAATTGTAACCGCACGTAGACACGAGGTTAGATTACACTTGTGGTAGAAGCATTCCTGGAACTGCTCGGCATATCCAGCAGCATCCACAAGTGGTGAATCTAATGTAAGGGGTCTAAGTGCATAAACATGTAACATTCTATGATATGAGGTTAAGTCCGGCTTGTGAAAGAAGTCTGTTTGGACCCAATCAGCATATCCAACATCCACAACTTATAGACTTAATGTCAAAGGTCTAGTGCATAAACATATATATGAATATATGTATATAAAAGGATAGAAATAAATGGCACTAATTGTAATTAATGGAAATGAATTGGAATAAACGGGGAATGAGAATAACCAATTGTAGTTAATTATATTAATGAGAATGTTATATAATAGGTAGGCTTGTACTAGGGACAAGTGGAAATTATAACATAAGTTATAATAAAAGGAAAGGAAGCTTATTAGTAAACCTTAGTCAAAAGAACTAAGTTAATAAGTAAACAATGACAAGTTGTAGTCGCATGTTGAACAGGAAATAGGTGAATTGAGATGAAGTATACTTAATTACAATTAAGTAAAACATGTTATTGTAACTATGGAATCAGATAATGAATAATGTAAGGGGATTGTAGATTACTTTCATTAATTACAATCTAAATAGTAACATGTGATGGGCTTATTAATAACTTAAATGGATTCAATTATATATATATATATATATATGAAATTAATAAGCAAGTGGAACTTGGAAACTTGAAAAGAAGTCAATGTGAATGGGGATAACCTGTTAACCTGTAATACTTAACCTGATTGAATCCTTAAGGATTACATGAACCTGTCAACTTGAGTAGGGGTTAAGTAAACTTGTTCGAATCAGTGGGAGGGTTAAGTAAATCTTGTCACGGTGGGTAATATTTATATATATAGGCCCACAAACTTAACCCGTTGGGGTTTTGCAATCTTGTTACACTGGTAGGCATAACCTATTGAAATCCTAGTAGTGAGGATGCAAGCCTAGGGGGAGCTTGTATCATCTTGTGTGTAGGATCTGTTTCGGTCAGTAACCCATATATGTATCAAACGAGTACTCCGAACTAGGTCGGAGTCGAGGCACGCTTACTAAGCTGATTATAAGAGGTCATTTGTGTGAGGGACGGTGTGGGTGGCGTGTTCCGACGGGGTCATGTGCGTGCATGGGTCCGGACAAGGGAGGTTAAGACGCCATGACACCTGTAGATATGGTTTGTGCACATCTTGTAAACAAAGGCTTGCCACTTTAGGAAGTGATACATCCTACTGTGGGGCCAGCAAAGGGTATCTACGAAGTTAGGGAGCCGATCGATTAGGGTAGTAATTAGGGTACATCTAGTCTTGCTTATTTAGGAGCCCGTTATTATCCTTAGGGGTAACACCGGTAAGTTCAGTTCGACTATCTATTATTGTATGGGGTAAAACCTCTCACTATATGTACTCCTAAGTCTACCATCTTATACTTGTTGGTGACCATCTTGTTCATATGATACTAGTATTGGTGCAGAGAAAGTTCATTAGAGAAGCATAATGCCTATTCTGTTCAGTTTGTCTTATTTACCTTGTTATACCCGCCATATGACACTGTTATCTCTCTCTAACTTATATGCATGTCATGATGCTTTTATTTATTTATATGCTAAAAGTAATTGGACTTGCCAGACTTTATATCTGACCTATTTTGTTTCCTCTCCTTTCTCTTCCGTTCCCCCCCCCCCCTCAGGTTCTCAGGGTGGGAGTACTCAAGCTTGATCATGATTCTTCTTTCCTGCTTGGAGCTGCTTAGATGTACTGCTTGACTTCATATCCTCTCTACAATAGCTATATTTTGGGAATTATGCTTCTTTATTTGTTGTACTCTGATGATTTTAGTACAAGACAGAAGTTTGAGATTGATGTACTGGGTTTTTACTCATGATGTAACTATGTTTTGAACCACAATGTTTTCTACTCAATAAAGTTTTAAAATTCCGCTATTATTTTATGTCTATCTTATAATATTTCTGTTTATGTTTACCTATAATGCTTCACGAAACTTAATGCATTCTCTTAAAGAGTGACATTAACGGACGTGGGTTGCCACAGAAGCCCATCCAAAGAATCCATGGAAATATGTTCCCACTTCCATATGGGAATTTCTAAAGGCAACAGTAATCCTCCGGACCTTCCTTGCTCTGCTTTTACTTTTTGGCATGTTAAACACTTGGCTACAAACTCAATTATTTCCCTTTTCATCCCTTTCCAATGGAGATTCCTCTTCATATCTTTATACATTTTGTCTCCACCAAGGTGTATGGTCATCCTCGACCTATAGCACTCCACTAAAATTTCCTTTCTTTACTCCTCTCCCTTAGGGATGCAAAGGCGTCCATCCCTAAGCAACGCCTAATGAATATCCGACTGAATGGGGAAAGGTCTCCTCCTTTCCCAGTTTCTTCTTTAAGTTTCTAATCTCTTCGTCAAGGTCTTGCATACTCCGAATCCTTTCTCTTAGAGTGGGTCTAACAAGCATAACTCCAAGAAAATATCTAGAAGCTACTGGCAGGGGTTGCAAGTTAAAGTTAGAGAGAAACTTTTAACTGTCTCCATTCCAAAATTGCATTCAAAGATGCATGTCTTTTACTCAACACGTCCGCTATGGCGTTCCCTTTTCCTGGGGTATATTGGATCATAAAATCAAAAGAGGCAATGTATTCCACCTATCGTTGTTGTCTTAAATTCAGGTCTTATTGAGAGAATAAATACTTTACGATTTATGGTCGGTAAAAATCTCAAACTTCTCCCTTAAGAGACAATGCCTCCACATCTTTCAAGCGAACACTACTACGTCTAGTTCTAGGTTATGAACTGGGTATCTCTTCTCGGGATCCTTGAGTTTTCTACCGGCATAAGCAACAACTTTTCCTTCATGTATAAGAACCGCTCCTAAACCGGTTCCACATGCGTCATTGTAAACCATGAACATTTTAGAGCCATCGAGTATAATAAGAACTGGCACCCTAGTCAGTACTTCCTTTAATTTCTTAAAGGCCACATTTTACTTATTACTCCAAGAAAATACCAAGGTTCTTCTTCGTTAGTTGAGTCGAAGGAATATTAATCTTTGCGAAGTCTTTAATAAACTTTCAGTAATATCCAGCTAAACCAAGGAAGCTTCTCACCTCCGTAGCATTTCAAGGTACTCTCTATTCCTTAATTGCCTCGATCTTTGTGGGGTCTACTGCCAAGCCTATGCTCGACACAATATGCACAGTGGGATGTATTCCTCCGTTCAGTTCATTCATTATTGACTTCCTTCGTTGCATGAAATTGGCACCCATGCAACTGCACCCTCACAGCATACGCCTACCTCTTCACTCTGTACATGGTATACGAAGAACATCTACCTCAGGAGTCCACCCTCAATGATATCACCTTCTTCTACATCTTCAAGCATCATATAGATACCCTGTCATACCTTTTCTTCGAGTCCTTAGGGTAACCGAGTCATAATGGATGGGTTCAACAAACCGAGGAACATACAAACCAAATTTTTTTATGTTCCACAACAAGAGGGATGCACTAGAAGATGAATTCAATGCCGTAAGTGCCAAGTCCTGACCTGTTTCTTTGAATTTCATTGGGGAGTTTTTAGTACTTATACCCATTTGTGGATGATAGCCTGGCTAAGGCAACTAGTAACAAGTGTCGCGTTCGCCTGGTTATTTTAAGGAACGTTAAAGAGAATGTTTAGAGTATCAAAAGATTCATTGTCGATGAGTTCTGATATAGGTTCCATTTGCATGATGGAAATCAGACTTTAGGCATGGGCGCTGCTTGAGCTCCAATAGTTGTGCCACCAGCATTTGTGCCCCCAATAGGGGAGTCAATGACCGTGCACCTAGTCGGTGGGCCAATTATTCATAAAACTCGACCCGGGGTCTGGATCAAGCATGCCACCAAGGAAGCAGCTACCCGTGGGTATAGTCGGGAACCCGCGAAAGAGGAGAAGGAGAAGGCTCCTGAAAACGTAGTTGAGGAAGGTTCCAAGAGCTCCCTTCTAGAAAGGCTAGCTGTGGAAAAATCTTCTGTCCAAGCTCCGTCTCCGGCTAAGTCTCCAGTTCATGATGCCTAGTCCGGTAGCACCGAATCGTCGTTCAGGGGCTTAAGTGATCTGGCATTTCCAGATGTTATATACTTTGCTTAAAACTTGGACCCCACAACATTCTTCCCGGGATCCGAAGAAGAGATAACTCCTGTCAAGGCTGAGAAGACAACTCCGACAAGGCTATCCCGAGCTTTGGTCCATTGGGGGGCTCACTAGGACACGCACGACCCGAGCACCGCATGTCACATCACTCTTTCATCATATATCTGTCAAGTTCTAACTTGAATCTCTTTGAATTACAGGCTTCATGACCAAAGGGGAAAAGGTGTCACAAGGACTTTGATGCTAGTCTCTCTGTGAAACGACCCAAACTCGCCCGTGAGGGAAAGCCCAGATTGAGTTGAGAACACGACAAATCAGAACAAAAACAGAAGAACATTTCATTGTTATTACAACAATTTACACCAGAGTACAAGAATATAACAGAGTATGAATAAATAATATACATTGGGAAATATCAAAGATTTAAAATTACAATGCATCGGAAAAATAATACATAACACAACTGAAAGAGATACAAGGATACAGAACTTTCCGAGTATAGTTCCAGCTGTAAATCCAGGATCCTATGAATATAATATCTGCAAAACCAAAACTATTAGCTGCCTGTGTGGAAAATAGGGGTACCCAGAGTTTAGGTTATAACAATAAACTCCAGGTCAGTCATGTGACTGGTGTGAGAACTAAAACAGTTATTTAAAACTTTACTTTATAATAAAGTAAATTAAGGGACCACGCCGTATAACACGGAACAGATTTTCTCCCAATAATACCAGTGCATCAAATAAAATGCGCAATGCATTTTGGAAAAATGAAGCTATTATAAGACCTAGGTCCCATCACATAATGCAACGCAATCCGGAGGATAGGGTTTTCCCTTATAATAGCCAAAGGTGCTTGGTACGTTTCAAACAAATCATTTTGATACTATTATAAGTGTATAGTGTATAAAACAGCTTCAAATATAAATGTATCAATCATAGACGGCATAGTATCCCATGCTACTATGTCGCCATACAGTTCTACAATTAAAACTGAAATGTCACGTATTGGAAATTGGATTCCATCATGAACCAAGGCAAGGGGTCGTCCTTACCGAAATTTGAGACAATCTAGCCTACCATGTCTCAGGCTACATTCGCAACTGCACCTAGGAGAGCCAGAGCCGGTCCTCTCTTGCGTTTGAGGATTGGTTTTTCTTAAACAATGTGTTTCCCCGCCCTATGGGGCATAATGATCAGTATGTCGACCATATAATCCATTGTCCCCATAGTGACCGATATATTCGAGGTACCTCGCTATCCATCATCCACATAAATAAAAATGTCTGGGCTCCATAACATTACACCACTTCTAGTTAGAAAGAAATACATGTCCTCCCTGCTGTCCTTCAACCCGTTTCTGGTTCATACCGGGGTGTGAAGCTCGCGAATTAACGCTACACAAAGCCATGCTATATTAAAGCAATGCTTCAATCATCGACCACAAGACTATGCTTTTCAACAGAAGCCTTGATCCTTTACATCTCAGCAAGCTACACAGGCAATTCACGCCATGCGACTGATGTCTATCGATATACAACCTCTAAGCTCATACGTCTCAGAGAAGGGTGTTAAGCAAGAGAATAAATTTTCCACCACCAAATAGGTATATATTTAATAGTGATCAATCAACACAGAATAAATTCCAATGTCAGACACTCATCCATTTACAAGTTCGTTCTAAGTCTGAATGAAACCGTAGGCACCTTATTCCTCGTCCCATATGTCCGATACAGAAGAGAGGCCCTTGCATATTCGGTTGATCTCCAAGTACGTTTGGACGATCACCACACATTACCTCGTCTTGGGTGTAAAGCCCAATCAAGACATCAGTAATCATCCAAACGATGTGAAGACCTCCGGTCTTCAACCACCATTTTGATCACTGACTTATCGTCGAATCAGTTATTCAGAATGGATATAAACCCGGCCTTTCCGAATAACTCGTGTATTTTATTAACAAGCGCTATAAAACACAACATGCGCCTCATTCCAATTTTGAATAATCTTAATTTTAATTTTTCATATCCTTTGGGAAAGGTTCCCAATAATTTTATCAAAGATAAATTCTTTAAATTTATTCTTTAATCTTCCTTTGGATATCAATTCTAAACCAAATTAAGGTTTATCAACTAGTCGGGATTAGCGAGCTTTACCGAAGTCAATTCGACTGTTACGATCAATTTTCGTTTAAATTAAAATATAAATCCATTTATGTTACATTTGAACGTACATTTTAATCTACCGGGGCCACATACTGACTCCAAAAAGTCCAGAAAAATAAATCTAGCTATGTTTTGATGATACGGTCCTAACAAAACTAATTTCGTTGAATTTGGAGGTCGTTTGAAAAACGGTCATTTTCAAGTCGATTAAATTCAAACTAAAATTACCAAGCGCGTTTAACTTCACCACGCTCACATATTAATTCCAAAAATTATGAAAATTGGAATCTAGCAATAATTTGACATTTCGGATCCAACAAAGTTGTTTCGTCGAAAATGAAGGTCGTTTGCAAAATGGCTATTTTTAAGGGATATATTTTATGTTAATTTTCATAGCGACTATTTGAATTTTCAACTGGACATAACCTTTTACTCCCATTATGAAATCTAGATTTTTCACATTTTTTAGAAAGATAGTTTCAAATATTTCTAGTTTTACTAAAATCGGATTTATTTTGAATCCTGTACATTCATTTGAAATTTGAAATCGAATTTTCAAACTACCGCTCCATTTCAGGCTCGTTATATAATTAAAATAAATTTATTCGTTCTAATTTCAATTTAAATAAATTTTTAGTCGTTATTATTTAAAATAAATCATTTTAAATATTCAAAATGCATTAAAATAGCTAAATAAAAATTTTAAATTGGTTCTGATTTTCCGAGTTGTTACTATCTCCCTCACTTAAAACCTTTTCGTCCACGAAAACGAACGAAGCTGAAAGTTGTTTAACTAATCAACTCAACTTTCATTCTGGTGTTCATTTTTCAACTTTTCAATTTCTAAGAATTTTCTAATTTTTCAAAAATTTGGCTAACACCCTAAATTTTCGAAAAAAATCGCCATAACCTCGTTTATACGGGGAGACATTTAAAACTGCAACTAGCCACGCAGGGCCCTCGTCATCCAAAAAGAAAAAGAAAAAGAAAAAGCCAAGTGGCTAGTCAATCGGCTCATAAAATCATCCAAACCTAATAAATTAGTATACATGTACCTATTTGTCGGGCATACAATTTTATTTCTCTTCTTAGCCTCCTTGTTATGACCTGTTCATTATATACACATGTACATATATGCAATTGCAATCAATTTTCAAGTCAGTTTAATATTTGGTTCAATTTGGCTTAATAGTTCAAAATTTTAATTAATCAAACCAATAATCAAACAACACAATCAGCAATCAATTAGTTGATTATCGTTTCAAACACAAAACTTTTATATATAGTCAAAATCATATTTTTGATGCCAATTCACAAACAATAAATCCTATCTAGTTTTGGTTCTCACGCCAGTCAATTGGAAATATATAGAAATCCCACTTTTTAAACTCGAAAATAAGTACTGATGATGCCGTGGCATCACCAGAATTATTCTCGGGCGTCTAGAGTGTGATTCTATATCTACCCATTATATTTGAGGCTTTGAATACACGTTAATTATGCGTATATTCAAATCTTCATATACTCGATTTTCCAAATTCAATACAAAATAAAATAGTCAAATACGTATTATTAGATTTAAATTTTCAAAGCAAAGTCTGTTTTTCATTTTTAGTTTAAAAACACTACTCTTCACACTCATTCTAGGATACCACTGATCCTATCTCTAATGAGTCATTCTCATTGGATATTACTAATCCAATCTCTGATGAATTCTTTCGTTCGGTTCTAATGTGTCTTGTTCTCGAGCTCTGTAAACCAAAGCTATGATACCACAACGAAACGATCCAAACTCGCCCATGAGGGAAAGCCCAGATTAAGTTGAGAACACAATAATTCAGAACACAAACAGAAGAACATTTCATTGTTATTACAACAATTTAACCCGAGTACAAGAATATAACAGAGTATGAATAAATAATATACATTGAAAAATATTAGAGATTTAAAATTACAATGCAGCAGAAAAATAATACATAACACAATTGAAAGAGATACATGGATACAGAGTATTCCGAGTATAGTTCCAGCTGTAAATCTAGGATCCTGTGAATATAATATCTGCAAAACGAAAACTACTAGCTACCCGTGTAGAAAATAGGGGCACCCAGAGTTTGAGTTAAAACAATAAACTCCAGGTCAGTCATATGACTGGTGTGAGAACTAAAACAGTTATTTAAAACTTTACTTCAAAATAAAGTAAATCAAGGACCACGCCGCATAACACAAGGGATTTTCTCCCAAGAATACCAGTGCACCAAATAAACAGCGCATTGCTTTTTGGAAAAATGAAGCTATTATAAGACCCAGGTCACATCACACAATGCAACGCAAGCCGGAGGATAGGGTTTTCCCTTATAATAGCCAAACATGCTTTGTACGTTTCAAATAAATCATTTTGATACTATCGTAAGTGTATAGTGTATAAAACAGCTTCAAATATAAATGTATCAATCATAGACGGCATAGTATCCCATGCTACTGTGTCGCCCTACTAGTTCTACAATTAAAACCGAAATGTCACGTATTGGAAATTGGATTCCATCATGAACCAAGGCAAGGGATCATCCTTACTGAATTCGAGACAATCTAGCCTACCATGTCTCAGGCTACAGTCGCAACTGCACCTAGGAGAGCCAGGGTTGGTCCTCTCTTGCGTTTGAGGATTGGTTTTTCCTGAACAATGCATTTCCTGCCCTATGGGGCGTAATGGTCAGTATGTCGACCATATAATCCATCGGCCCCGTAATGACCTATATATCCAAGGTACCTTGCTATCCATCATCCACATAAGTAAAAAATCTTGGCTTCATACCAAGACGCCACTTCTAGCTAGAAAGAAACGCATTTCCTCCCTGCTGTCCATCATCCCGTTTCCGGTTCATACCGGGATGTGAAGCTTGCGAATTAACGCTACACAAAGCTATGCTATATTAAAGCCATGCTTTGATCATCAACCACAAGACTCTGCTTTTCAACAGAAGCCTTAATCCTTTGCATCTCAGCATGCCACACAGGCAATTCACGACATGCGACTGATGTCTATCGATATATAACCTCTGAGCTCGTATGTCTCAGAGAAGGGTGTTAAGCCAGAGAATAAATTCTCCACCACCAAACAGATATATATTTAATAGAGAGCAATCAACACAGAATAAAATCCAATGTCAGACACACATCCATTTACAAGTTCGTTCTGGGTCTGAACGAAACCGAAGGCACCTTATTCCTCGTCCCATATGTCCAATACAAGAGAGAGGCCCTCACATATCCGGTCGATCTCGAAGTACATTTGGATGATCACCACTTATTACCTCGTCTTGGGTGTACAACCCAATCAAGACATCAGTAATCATCCAAATGATGTGAAGACCACCGGTCTTCAATCACATCTTCATCGTCGACTTATCGTCGAATCAGTTATTCAGAATGGGTATAAACCTGGCCTTTCCAAATAACACGCGTATTTTATATACAAGTGCCATAAAACACAACATATGCCTCATTCCAATTCTGAATATTCTTTTATTTAAATATTCATATCCTTTGGGAAAGGTTCCCATTAATTTTATCAAAGATAAATTCTTTAAATTTATTCTTTAATCTTCCTTTGGATATCAATTCTAAACCAAATTAAGGTTTATCAACTAGTCGGAATTAGCGATCTTTACCGAAGTAATCATTTGTTTAATTTCCCAATCCCAACCTATTCATCCCATGGAGCAAAACTGCTAATACTCCATATCTAACACCATGTTGTTATCGTTAAAATTAATTAACACTTCACGTTCAAATCTAATTAAAGATTTAATTATCGCTTGGAGCAAAACTGGTGCTACTCCATTCTCGATCATTTCCCGAATTTGACAATTTAAATTATCACATTCTCTTTTTAATCTAATTAAAGATTCATTAAAACACCACTTAGTTTTAATCTTCCCAAAAATCAATACTAATGATTATTTAACTTTGGAAACACAAACATGTTGCATCGACAATCTACACCGTACTATTGATTGCTGCCAATATATAGCCTCTAAGCTCGTACATCTTAGAGAAGGGTGTTAAGCAAGAGAATAAATTCTCCGCCACCAAACAGATGTATATTTAGCAGAGATCAACCATATAGTTCGAAATACAATGTTAGACATGTAATCATGTCTTTAACTGGGTTGAAGAACTAATGTCATTTAAAATACAGTTCACGTTAAACCCAAGATCACATTCCATTAATTATGGAATTTTCACGGAAAACTGATCAATATATAATCGATATCAATTTCCGTATCCGACTAATAATATAAATGGAATAACGGCAAAGCCTTTTAAATTCCATGTAACAAGCTTCCTCCATAGAAGCTCACATCGATTATTACCAAATCTAATTCCATTCTATTCCAATTTAATATATTAAACTGGAAAACTTTACTTTGGAAAATTTCCTTTAAATCTAAATAAAAAGATTTAAAAATTTCAAATCACATTTCATTGTAAATTGGGTTAAAGAACGAATGTCGTTAAAAACACAGTTCACAATAAACCCCTATTCACATTACATTTTATTCCAATTATTAAATATAATTGGAAACTCTAATAATCTTAATTAAAAGATTTATTCTTTTCAGACGGGGTTTAAGAACAGCGTTACTGAAAACACCATTCACGACAAACCCAAAATTCAATTCTTTTATTCAATTCCAATTAAATATTAATTAATTGGAAATATTTACTAAATCTTAATTAAAAGTTTATTTTTTCTCAACTGGGTTTAAGAACAGTGTTATTACAGACATCATTCACGACAAACCCAAAATTTTATTTGATATTAAATATAAGGCTCTGAATAGAAATTATATCGGTTTATATTCAATATCAAATTCCGAAACCAACAAATATCATATTGGAAATAACGATATATATATATACATCTTCCAAATTTCCATAACGATATCCGTATAATCACAGAATCCAATCTCGAAATATTTCGAAGATGATTTCCATTCAAATCCATTCCAATTCATATATTAGAAATTCTGGATATATTAAAACCAGACACAAATCCAATTTATTTTATTTAAAAATTATTGGATTTCAAATCTAGTTAATAACTAGTTCATTTTGATAAAAATATATTTTTATCTTTACAAATGTGGAATTTTTCATCCCAATTCTTTCCAAATCATTTACTATGATTGAACACAAATTATTAATATTTTTAATAATGTTATCAAGGACCTTTCAGTCGATTTCCATAAAATGTCATTGAACTGCACTGATAGGGGCCTTTTCCAAATTTGATTTGGACATAATTCCAAATCAACCATTAGATTTCAAATCTCTTATATTCATTGGAAAGTTCTTTTCGATACGAACCCAATTGTTCTGGTTTTAGGTGAATCCGATGGTTGGATCTCCCGTAATATCAATTCGAAGTCAATGGTCGAAATTCGCGAACGGCCGTGGCGCGACGCGTTCTATTCAGGCCATTATATTATATATATATAATATATACTTCGTTGATTTCCATTTAAAGGTATTTTATAAATTCGTTTTAAAACGTTTTCCACTTCATTTTCAATTTTAAATCAAAATTGAATATTCTATATCATTGTAATATATAAATGATAATATTTTCAAAAATCAGATTTTGATATCATTTCCTTTTTGATATTCATTATAAAAATGAATAAAATCGATATAAATATCGTTCACGTCAAAATGGAGTTAATCTAATCAACACGGCTTCATATATTTAAATATTTTCGTGTCCATCCCAAATTGGACATCAAAATCATATTTTGATCCATTACTGAATATTATTTTAAATATTAGTTATTTTAAAATATTCATTATTCATCAATTTAAAATATTTGTTCTTTCCGAATTGAAATCAGACACCATCAATTACCATATAATTTTATTTATATGGATTTCAGACACATATGAACACAACAATAATCAAACACAGTCAACCATCATCCAGAGTGCATTACACAACTGCATAAGCGTTAAATATAAATAATTAACGCTTATAACAGCCTGTCAACCAATCGATTGACATACAACTAAGCATTTGGGATTAATGTATGTCAAATATCATCCTAATATTTGTGTGAGGTTTCAATCAACACACACCGATTTTATTTGTGCAGTTGGGCTATGTGTAAAATATATTGTCCCATCAATATCAGTCAAATGAGTGTACATAAACAAATCATACGAATTTTAGATAATATTTATTTTCATTCATATACACGTCAAAATATATATTTTTAACGGTAAAATAATTATTTCAACACATGAATATTTTATATAATTCATTATACAAAAAAAATGATATTTTTATTGTTCTAACATTTTTAGAAAATTTTGGCAGCATAACGGCACGATACTAGAACCGTGATAAGGTCTAGCCTTATCCCTCGCCTAATACTGGCTCGCGCCATACACATACCAATTCTAATCAATTCAATTTACACCCCAAATCAAATTCAACCAATTTATCAATCAAAACAAACAGCCAAACATCCATGGTTTTAAACAAAGGTGTCAGGTGCTACTAAGCACCGTCTGCATCCTAGTATATATTTAGCTTGAAAACAAGATTAGAGTGAGAAGTTCTCACCTTCGGTTTCCACTCTACCGTGCTTTATTGTTGCTCAGATTCGCTATTCTGATTCTAAAGCAGCCTGTTTCACGAAATTTAGATTAAAAATCATATTTTTAATTCGCTATTCATATACTAATAATCACATTTTTATTATGCTATTATATAAATAAAAATCACATTTTTATTGTGCTATCATATGTATAAAAATCGCATTTTTATAGCGCCATTTCTATAATAAAAATCATATTTTTATTTCGCTTCATATATAATAAAAATCATATTTTTATTTCGCTACATATATAATAATCAAAATTTTATATTGTTAATATATAAATAAAAATCACATTTTTATGTTGTTAATATATAAACAAAAATCACATTTTTATGTTGTTAATATATAAACAAAAATCACATTTTAAATCAATGTTTATACGTTTAAAGATCACATTTTTATCTCACTAATAAATATATAAAGATCAAATTTTTATATTGTTAATAAATATATAAACATCAAATTTTTATATTGCTAATAAATATATAAAGATCAAGTTTTTATATTGCTAATAAATATATAATGATCAAATGTTTATATATCGTTACATATAAAAATCCCATTTTTATTTTGCTATTTTATAAATAAAAATTACATTTTTATTCATTAGTTTCCTATATAGAAATCATATTTTTAAAGCGAAATTATTTATATAAAAATTATATTTTTAATTACACAAATAAAGAAAAATAGAAAGAAAAAAATTTATTGCAGCATTGGGTGGCAAGGGCGGAGGCTGGCCATGGGGGAGCAGCGGAGGTGGTCGGTGGCGCCAACAGTGGTGGCGGCGGCTGCTCAGGTGGTAGGCGGTTCGATTTTGGGGCTTTGGGGGTTTTGGGCGAGCTTTGGAGAGAGGGGGAGAGAAGGGAAGGCGGAGGAGGAGGCATGGGTGAGGGGAGGTGGTGGTGCGCCGTCGGAGGTCGGGGGGTCGCGATGCTCGACAACGGAGGAAGGGGTGGGCGATGGCAGGCGCGTCGCCATTTTCATTTTGGAGAGATGGGGCTCGATCGGAGAAAATTGAAAAGAGGAGGGGGTATTTACAAAAGAAATTATATTTTTTTTTCTCTTCAAAAATGTTAATTTTCATTCGAGCTCCAAATCAATTTCAACGGCTGTTGCCCCTAGCCACTTACCCCCATTCCGGACACAATGGGATTTGTCTCGTAAGTCAATTCGACCGTTACGATCAGTTTTCGTTTAAATTAAAATATAAATCCCTTTATATCATTTGAACGTACATTTTAATTTACCGAAGCCACATACTGACTCCAAAAATTCCAAAAAAATAAATCTAGCTATTTTTTGATGAAACGGTCCTAACAAATCTAATTTCATCGAATTTTGAGATTGTTTGAAAAACGGTCATTTTCTAGTTGACTAAATTCAAACTGAAATTACCAAACGCGTTTAACTTTATGACGCTCACATATTAATTCCAAAAATTGTGAAAATTGGAATCTAGCAATAATTTGACATTCCGGATCCAACAAAAGTTGTTTCACTGAAAACGGAGGTCGTTTGCAAAATGGCTATTTTTAAGGGTTATATTTTATATTAAATTTCATAGCGATTATTCTGAATTTTCAACCGGACATAACTTTTTATTCCTGTTATGAAATCTGGATTTTTCACATTTGTTAGAAAGATATTTTCAATCAGATTCAAATATTTCTGGTTTTACTGAAATCCGATTTATTTTGAATCCTGTACATTCATTTGAAATTTGAAACCGAATTTTCAAAACTACCGCGCCATTTCAGGCTCGTCATATAATTAAAATAAATTTATTCATTCTAATTTCGATCTAAATAAATTTTTAGTCGTTATTATTTAAAATAAATCATATTAAATATTCAAAATTCATTAAAATAGATAAAATAAAAAATTTAAATTGGTTCTAATTTTCCGAACTGTTACACTCTATGAGTGTCCCACCTATAAAAGCTCCTTTGAACGCACGTATGAGGAAAGGCACGACTGGGTGGATAGGGAGCATGAACAGGAGACGTAGAAAGAATGAGAGATAGAGAGTATAGAGGGATCGTGACCAAGAGAGTTGGAGCGTGAAAGAGAGATACTTCACCATGAATCTTCCCCTTGTTCTCATGATAAAACCTCTCGATCTCATGATAATTCACCCGGCGAGCTTTCTCAAATCAAGGCTTCCTTCTGAACCAACTCTGTAATCTAAGCCAGCATCATCCAAGGGTTCGGAGGTCATCATGCCAGATGGGCAAAGAGAGAAGGAGCCCCAAAATGCACTTACCTAAGAGCAGGAGATGACCAACAATCAAGGAAAGGAGGAGTTAAAGAAGTCCTTTCCTCATCACTATTTCCCCCGAGTACAGTTCCTGCCTACTCTACATCCAGTTCCGCAGTATTTCGATGATAAGCTGAGAACAGATGTTAATGACATACTCTCTCAGTAACAGAAATGATTAGGTAATCGATGAGGCTATCCGAAGTCAATAAGGGTCCGGAGATGGATATAGACAACATAAATTAGATGTGGGATTACGACAAGAGAACCCTAGAGCACACAATGATAGATTTGGCCTATTGCGAGGCTCAACCTGCAGCCACAAAAAACTTATATGAGAAGTCCAAGATTGAGCTTAACGGGCAGTGAGAGAGATTTCATCACGAACTCAATCAGTGGTTGCTCAAAACTAAAGCTGTCGAGGTGTTCGGTTCCCAAATTTTTACTATCTACACTCTAGGCATTAGGTATTAGGATCAAATATAGGTCGAAGATTACCCACAAACCATAGTCAACACTTGGTATTGGTTTCTGGAGGAAGAGAGATAGGCTTCTGAGGATGGTGTAACGAATGAGGAAGAATATAGGGCTATATTTCTATAGGACAACCTGAAGTTCTCATCAACGGTCGATGGCTATTTAAGAAGAAGGAGGATGCAGAGAGACTCCATCTCAAAGCCAAGTCTATAGTCGAGGGGGATTCCGACATGGCTAAGGATGATTTAACTTCTGCTCAATCAAATCGCCAACCAATGCACGCTATGGAACCACTCACGTCAGGAGTAGTCATTCCGCCTCCTTAAACTCAAGGCTTCGAAGGAGTAGACATGTTTAACACGGATAAATTGGGCCTCGTCCTGCGTAAGCTTTTAACTATGATCCTTGAGATAAAGACTCCTGCTACTCCTGGGATGGTTCTACCAAATGTATCCCTTTACTTTCTCCTCAATTTTAGATAATTATTACGGCATGTCACCCAGTAGTAGGATTTCCAGTCGGGGGACCATTATACCGTGAGGACTTACAATCGTTGCACTTCCGGCTTTATGTACACCATTGGCCAAGGCTTTGCTGAAGCATAAGAAAAACTGATGGACGAGCCTCATGTTCCCCTGGAGATGATGCGACCCAAGAGGAAGGGATGATAGACGCCCTTAAGAACCTGGATGGAAAAAAGGCTTCTGTCGAAGGCGACGACCATGTAATTCATATCGGCAGGTCTGAGAAGTCTGGAGCCTTGGGCATGGCAAAATTAAAGGCAATGCAGGAAGGGTAACTCTTTGAGCTTAAAGCTGAGTTAGTGTTAGGGATTATTTCCTTTTATCAATTACATCTCATACCTCTTGGCGTTGAGGTGTCGACAAAGCAAGTCAAATTCTCTTCCAAAGAAAAGTGTTCCAAGAGGAAAGATAACCAACCCACGTCTAAGGCTGAGAAGAATTCAAGTGAAAAATATCCAAAGCGCTTTTTCACATAGTCGGAGCTCGAGAAGAAGAAGACATTAAAGGCTTGATGGCTATTTTATTGTTGCAACTTTTGTTTTGTTGGCCTGTTGTGGTTTGTGCGAGTGCGACCCTCGTGTTTTTGACTTGTATAAACCTACATTGTAAACAAAATAGTTCTTTTGTTTACATGTTTATTTCGCTTTCCATTCAATGTGCCTGCGATTTAATTTTTACTAAGCCTTGTTTAGCTCATAAGTTGTCTTTCTTAAAATGAGAAACACTTATGTCATAAGCTGTCTTTCTCAAAATGAGTAAGTATCCTAGTCTGGGGGTATAGTGTATATTCCCCTAATTAACTTTGAATCATGTACATCGTTAAGGGCATGCTCGAATTCGATTTGTAAGTTTGCACTTGTGCCTCCAGCATCAGTGGAGGGTCAAGCTAATTCTATTAGATGTCGGATCCTTAAGTCTTTATACTCTCCCGTCGTTAAGTCAGGTTAGAGTTGCGGGTGAAGAGGTCTTAAGTCATGGAATGTCATTCATGCTAACCTAATTGTTTTATACTCTCTCTCAAGTCATGAGAGGTAGAGTTGGGTGTTCGAATGGTCGTTACCCATTTGCGTAGGTGTTGTGCCTTTGTTTTGGTCTTTAAAGCGAGGATCGCCTTATCAAGCACTAGAGTCAAGCTCGAACTTAGTTAACTCTTATCTAATTAGTCGCGGAGTTGAGTAAGCTCATCTAATAGTGGGAAAATGAACATCGTTGGGGTATTAGTTGTTCCCTTCATTCAAAATTTGACACGGGACTATTGAATCACAACACTTAGCCATATTATTATCACAGTCACAGAGCATGGAAGGAACTTTTATTTTTAACACAATATCAATCGGCGTATTACGACTTATTACATAGTCTGAAAAAGAAATGATATTTCAAAATTATAGAAAAAATAATCTCAAGTCAAATAATGTCATAGATTCTCAGCAATCCATGCCTTTGGGAGTCGATCGCCATCAACGAAAAGCTCCGTTATCAAGATTTTGTCGGACGACATAAGGTCCTTCTCATCTCGGGCCTATGTAAACAGTGTTAGGAAAGACACACCTCAAGATGAGGTCGCTAGGTTAGAAGGTTCTAGGTCTAACCTTCTTGTTGTAGTATCGAGCGACTCGACGTTTGTGCCTTAAGGCACGCAAGTCAGCCTCCTCTCTCTTCTTGTCAATCATGTCAATTGATTCCAGGAGAAGTGTCTTATTAGTCAAAGGATCATAGTATGTAATTTTGTGAGAGCGACTTTTAAGCTCCACTAGTATAATAACTTCAAAGCCATAGGACAGTGCAAATGGAGTGCGGCCAGTTGCTAACTTACAGGTCATCAGATATTCCCAAAGGGCCAAAGGTAGCTCATCAACCCACTTTCCTATAGCCTGCCTCGGTCATTTTTCACAATGGACTTTATAATCTTGTTCATAGATTCGACCTGTCCCTTTTATTGCAGGTGAGAAACTACAGTATATCCCTTTAGGATGTGATGATGTCGGCAGAGGTCTTTAAATTCCGTACTAACGAACTGAGTCTTGTTATAAGTTACAATAGTCTTGGGAAGTGCAAATACACATATGATGTTTCTGATGATGAAGTTGATCACCCGCTTCATCGATATCATGGTTAGTGGTTCAACTTCGGCCCGCTTCATGAAATAGTCAACTACCACGATTGCGTACTTTGCTTCACCCTTGGATATCAGAAGGCTACGATAATATCTACTCCCCATACTGCAAGCGGCTAAAGACTAACCATCTGGTTGAGCCGAGTTGGTGGAGCTCTTAAAATCTTAGCATATCTCTAGCCTTTGTCGTAGCGTCATGAATAATCAGTCGCATGTCGATTGACAGTATGCCATAAATAGTTGTACCAAAATATCTTCTTAGCCAGAGCTTGCCCCCCGGCATGATCGTTGCATTTGCCTTTATGCACTTCTTGTAGTACTCGCCTGGCGGTGTCGTAAGCTACAAACTGGAGCAGAGGGACGGAGAAACCCTTTCAATACAATGTGTCTCACTGAATGATGTATCTTCAAGCTTTATGTAGGAGAGCATGCTTCTTTTTTTTCATTCTTCAAACACCCCACCTCCATTAAGGTCACTCACAAAGGGAACGCATTAACTTCGGTGAAGCATTATAGGTAAAAGATATAGATAATTTACAAGACATACATAAAACAGCAGAAAAACTGGAATTATTTCATAAGCAACGTGGTCTAGTCAAAACATTACAACCATTGTCTCAAAACCCAACTTCAAAGTTATTACAATAAAACTTCTGTCTTGATTAAAAACTCAAAATACATAAAGAAGCATAAAGCAATAGTAAAGCGGCATAAATCCACAACAAAAGTGTAACCACAGCCATAGCCCAAGAAAATAGAATCCAAGCAATACATCTACTCTCTTCAAGCTGGAAAAGGTCTGAACTAAGCTAAAGTTTTCCCTCCCTGCGGACCTGGGGGGTGGGGGGAAACGGAAGAAAAGAAGACGAAAGAAAACGGGTCAGACATAAGTCTGGTAAGTCCAGTGATTTTTTAGCATGTAAACAAGAAAAAGGATCATGAATAAACTGAATATAGGACAATACCATAGTGACAAGATAACATAAGGTAAGACAAGGCAAGATAAGCTGAATATGCTATCGCACTCATTTCCATTTCTCTACACCTACTAACAAATGTTTCAACTAGCATCATGTGTTCATAATAAAATGATCCCTTGTTCAATCGGCTCCTACTCGCATGCATCTATAACTTGTGTCATTCGGCCCCACTTGATTGTAGATACCTGTGCTAGTCCCATCATGGGGCGTATCAATCCCTATGGTGGCAACCCGACACAATTCAAGATGCACAGTGTATAACTACTGATGCCCAATGCATGATTTTTCCACTCCGGAGTACGTGCATGCCCGTACTCCGTCGGAACCTACACTGACGCACCACCCGCTGCTATTTTGACCGCTTATAATCAGCCCAGTAATCGTGCCCTACCCTGCCTAGTTCAGGATACCATGACACATCTATGTGGTTACTGCTGAAATGGGTCCCTGTTACTAGGTTTTCCTAATCAACGTGTTATATTGGTTAAGTGTTCTCCATTTAAGCTAACCCCACCCATCTGTTTAATTAACATGTTGCATTGGTTAAGTGTTGCCTAAGTTAACTTAACCCTACCATTCTTAGAATGTCCGTTCATTAGCATTAATTCATTCATTAATGCCTCAACCTCTCACATTAGAACTTTTGTTTGCGGTTGCTGGACGTGTCGGGCGGTTCCGGGAAGACTTCTACCATAAACTCATTCTAACCTCGGGTTTTTGGCTTAATGCGCTAACCTCTCACATTAGATCTGTTGTTGCGGTCGCTGGATGTACCGGGCGGTTCCGGGCAGTCTTACACCACAACTCAATCTAACCTCGTGTTAGGCATGTTCAACTTTTAGCCAAATTACATATTTACCATACATGCCCAAATCTACATTTTTATATGCCAATTACCCACAATTGTAGTCAATTCAAGTTATGCCACATTTACTTGTTATGCCCAAAATTACTCAATTAAGTTATACCCAATTCCCTGTGTTTCAATCGTCAACAAGATTAAATCTAGGTTCCGAATGAACTTAGTATTCATAAAATAAAACAAAAAGGGAATAGAGAAGGAACACAAGAATTGGCATAAGAAACAAAATAGGCATGTAAAGGTGTACCCAAATCCAAGAATCATGTTTCCAATAGGCATGTTGTACATTAACAATTAGTATGGCCAAACTGAGCAAGTTACATCATAGACATAAAGATTTGATAGAATTGAATATAAGAGAATCACCAATTTGGTGTACAACAAGATAGGTTCCATTGTTTCAATCACAACGATCTCATAAGCATACGTAATTCAGACTTGACAAAAGGATTAACCTGAATCAGAATTGATTATCTCACAGTTAGGCATAGTGGTGTACAACATGATAGGTTCCACTGTTCCAATCACAATAGTCTCATAAGCATAGGTAAGCATGAATCAGAATTGATTATCTCACAACTAGGCATAGTTCTAGATCTGATTATTACAGTCATGATTTCTATTAGGTGTTCAAATCTGAATAATAACTGAACTTACAGTGAAAGGATTAGAAAAGTGAATTAGTTGATGTTGTAGTGATTCTAATCTTTCTTTGTTTATTGAAGAATAAAACCTCTACTTTGATTTGATGCTCTTCTAATTTTATTTCTAGTTTAGAGAAGATGGAGGATAGGCTAGCTTAGAGATGGACAGCATGACGGCTTCATAGTATAGGATTTTGAGGTTTAGGGTCAAGGTTTGATGTGTTTATATAGGAGTATAGGATTAATATGAGCCTTTAGATCAACCTAGGAGTCATTAGAGCCATCTAGTCTAAGAAAATGCGTCATCAGGCCAATCAGAAGTTGCCACGTAGGCCTACCACTCAGAAAATCATCACTGTCCAGAACAGTCAGCAGGGGTCGACCCCTATAGGGGGGGTCGACACCTATGTCGACACCCCTATAGGGGGGGGCGACTCCCATGTTGACACCCCCTGGGGGAGTCGACACCCCTAAGCGGGAGATTTCCCGCTCAGCCGATTTCCTGAATTTTGAATTTTGAATCTGTTTTGATTAATCAATTATTATTTTAATTTAATTTCTGCTTACTCTTGAAATCTTCTAACCTCCAAAACTTCTTCATATGGAATCCGATTCACACAAACTCGGACTCTATCTCAAGCAGAATTCCGAGACGAACGCAATGGCGTAACTTGTTTCACCTAATTCTTCTTCTAAAAATTAAGTGTTCTTAAATATGTTGATTTTAATATTCATAGAAAATACGAGGTGTTACATTCTCCCCTCCTTAAAGGATTTCGTCCCCGAAATCTCTAAGTTAAGAATAATGTATCCTAACATCCAACATCCATCTACTCAACCATCAATCACGGGCATCCACTGTCCTTAAAAAGGATTTTAAATGCTTTCATGATCATATGCATAGTGTGTGTATATGTCTTTATCTAATGCAAAATCAGGCAGTCTACTGATTCAGTTGACCTCCTTAATGCGAATTATGTCAGTGCCATGAGTCCATTATGTATGCAAGTATTCCTAATCATACCTTATAACTTCTAAATGAGTGTTGAGTCATTCATACAGATGCAACATCCAAATGATAACACATCAAGTTTCAATCCATATACAAATACATATATGCATATGCAATATGAAAGTGACTGAGCCGATATGGTACCTAATATGGGTGTATATGTATCCACGAGCAACCACTTGCAACCACTTGCAACCATCAGTCATAACATGTTTCAAATACATGTTTACATCCATTGGTTTCTACCTAAGGACTAAGAATAGGACCAGGGAGATATACTTAAAAGATAGATACCAACATGCATAAACTTATGGAAAAGAGATCAAGGATGTACCCTCAAAAAGGTAAGGGTAGGCCGTATGTATCTTGTCTTCAGTCTCTCAAGTCGCGTCTTTTTCAGCGTCACTCCATTATACTTTTACTAGCTTGACCTCACGATTGCGTAGCTTTTTAACTTCCATTCCCAAGATATGAGTTGGAACTCTTCTCACCGTCGCTTCTCATTCCACTTCTATTTCCTCTAGTATGCTCGGCTCCACAACTTCCGCAGACTCGTGTAAGCACTTTCGTAGATAAGAAACATGGAAAACATTATGAACTCCAGCCAGTCTTTCGGGCAGCTCTACTCTATAAGCCATCGTCCCAAACCTCTTAATGATAGGAAATGGCCCTACAAACCTTGGTGCCAATTTCCCTAGGGATCTAAAGCGAATGACATTCCTAAAAGGAGATACTTTAAGGAACACCCTGTCTCCAACCTCAAACTCAAGTTCGGTCCTTCTTTTATCTGCGTAGGACTTCTGTCTATCTTGTGTGGTCTTCATTCGTCTTCGTATCAAGTCCACCTTTTCTGAAGTTTCTCTAATCATGTCGGGCCCAAGTATAAGCTTATCTGTAGACTCCCACCAACAAGTTAGTGATCGGCATGGTCTTCCATATAAAGCCTCGAAGGGTGCCATGCATATGGTGGCTTGGTAGCTATTGTTGTAGGCGAACTCCACCAAAGGAAGATGATACTCCCATGTTCCTCCAAAATCAAGAATGCACAATCTCAAGAGATCTTCTAACACTTTGTTCACCCTTTCCGTCTGACCATCGGTTTGAGGGTGATAGGCAGTGCTTAAGCATAGTTGTGTGCCTACAGCCTCTTGCAAACTCTTCCAAAACTCACTCGTAAAGATAGTATCTCGATCACTTACTATGCTAGAGGGTATCCCATGCAGTCGAACTACCTCTTTAAGATAAATGGATGCTAATGATGAGGCAGTCCTCCTATTCTTAACAGGTATAAAGTGAGCGCTTTTAGTGAGTTTGTCAACTATTACCCAAATACTGGTATTGCCCCTTCTTGACCTAGGCAATCCATCTATAAAGTCCATCGAAATGCTATCCCATTTCCACTGTGGGACCTCCAGAGGATGAAGCAGACCACCAGGCTTCTTCTGCTCCGCCTTGACATGCTGGCATATCAAGCATTTAGAGAAAAATTCAGCTACACCCTTCTTCATGCCATTCCAAAAGAAAACCCTTTTATGCCTTTATACATCTTGTCTCTACCTGGGTGTATGGTCAACTTAGAATGGTGTGCTTCTTTGAGAACCGTCTTCACCAAATCTCTTGTTTGTGGGAGACATAGTCTTCCATCCCATCTTAGCCAACCCTTGGCATCTATGGAGTATCTATTGAGGTGACTAGAAGTCTCACCTCTAATTAACTAATCCATCATATCAACAATCTGAGGGTCTTCACGTTGCGCGTTTCCTATTGAGTCCAAAAGCGTAGGCCGCACCTCTAGTGTTGCTAACAAGCCAAGTACAAATTCAAAAGAGGGTCTAAAGTCAAAGGTTGCTACGTACTCCAAGTTTTTCCTTTCCACAAAGAGAGGACTTAAGGTCAGCTTTTTCCTATTCAAGGCATCTGCTACCACATTGCCCTTGCCAGGTGTATAAGCAATCTCAAAATCGTATGAGGCAAGAAACTCCATCCACCTTTGTTGTCTTAAGTTACGATCTTTTTGTGAGAAAAGGTACTTTAATGATTTATGGTCAGTAAACAATTCAAACCTTTCTCCTATTAGGTAATGACGCCATGACTTAAGAGCAAAAACAATGGCAGCTAACTCTAAATCATGAGTTGGTTAGTTCTTCTCATGTACCTTCAACTGCCTTCCCCCATAACAAACTACCTTGCCTTCTTGCATCAAGACAATGCCTAATCTTATACAGCATGCAACTGTGTATACTGTAAACATCTTACTCCCATCAGGCAATGTCAAAACTAGGGCCGTTGTCAGAGCCTTTTTTAATCATTGGAAAGCGACATCACAATCCAAATCCCATGCAAAAGTTAGGTTCTTCTTCATCAATCTTGTAAGTGGGGCTGAGATCTTCGCAAAGTCTTTAATGAATTTTCTGTAATAGCCCGCTAGTCCGAGAAAACTTCATACTTCGGTTGCATTCCTTGGAATCTTCCAATCTTGCACCGCAACTACTTTTGCGGGATCCACAGCTATCTCCTCTTTGGACACCACTTGTCCGAGAAATCTTACTTCTTCTCTCCAAAAATGGCATTTGGAGAATTTTGCTTTCAGCCGATGTGCTCGAAGAGTATCCATAACTTCCCTTAGATGCAAAGCATGTTCTTCCTCACTTTTTGAGAAAATCAAAATGTCGTCCACGAAGACCACTACAAATTTATTAAGGAACTCCCTGAACACCCTACTTATCAAGTCAATGAAATAGGCAGGTGCGTTTGTCAAGCCGAAAGGCATGACATGTAACAACCTACCTCCCTTAAGGTCAATCACAAAGGGAATGCCTTAACTTCAGTGGAGCGTTTTTGGTAAACAGACACAGAATATCACAAAACAGATATAAAAATTTGCAGCGGAAAATAAACAACTTTATTAAATCACTAAAATACTTTGTTACATAATACCATGAGTCATAAAACCATTACAAAAAAACACTTCTGTCTTACATCATCAGAGTACATAGGTATTTAAAAGAAAAACATCATTCCTCATATTAAAGAGCAAGCCATATAAGAGACAGAGACTCGAGCCATACCTCAGAAGTAGCTCCTAGAAGACGATATCCAAATCCTGACTAAACCTGGGTGTTTCCTCCCTAAGAACCTGGGGGGAACGGAAGAAAAAAGGCGAAACAAACTAGGTCAGACATACGTCTGGTGAGTCCAATAACTTTTAGCCAGTAAATAAATAAAGGTAAACATGATAGGCATACAAAGTGGATAAGAGGATTCACGGTACAGATGACAGGTGTGACAGGACAAATAAGGTAAGGTGTATGCATGCGTCACTACAAACTACTCTGCACTATTACTAGTAAAATCAATATGGGATGATCCCTTCCGCTAACCATAATAACGATAACGATGGTGGTAGTTTCGTGTATTCCTAGCTACTGTCATAGGTGTCGCCTGTTCCTATCTCAACTAGTTGTACCCACTACCCTCCTACTATAAATTGGTAGACTTAGGGCATACGTCCGGGTATACCCTAACCACTACCCTAATCGATCGGCTCCCTACTCTGTAGATACCCTGTGTTGGTCCCACAACAAGGGGGTATCACTTCCCTAAAGTGGCAACCCAAAGTGTGCACAGTTATACCAACTGGTGTCACGGTCGTCTTGTCCCCTCTGCCCGGCCCACGCACGCACATGTCCCCGGTCGGTTTGCGCCGCCCACACCATCCATCTTGTTTTGGATCTCTTACAATCAATCAGTAAGCGTGCCCCTTCCCCGCCTAGTATGGAGTTCTTTACTTTGATACCCCTCCGGGTTACTGACTGAAATGGGTCCCACACAACATGATACAAGCTCTCCCCCATGTTTTGTATCCCCACTAGGTTTTCTACTGGCTATGTATACCCTAAGGTGTCTTTAATTACAAAGCCCTCAATCAGTTATGCGTAGCTATATGTGTCTTTAATGCATAATCCTTAATCTACCTATCGGTTATGCTTACCTATAGGTGTCTTTAATACATAACTCTATCTATTCCCATTAGTTATGCGTACCCCTAAGGGTGTATTTAATACATAACTTTACTATTTTGCCCCGGTTATGTATACCATTAGGTGTCTTTAATTACATAACCCTTTTTATCCGGTTAAGTTTGTGGGCCTATATATATTAATATTACCTACCTACCCTTCAGTTGTACTTAACCCTCCCACTGATTTAATCCTATTTATTTAATGGTTAAGTTTGTGGGCCTATATATATTAATATTACCCACCTACCCTTCAGTTGTACTTAACCCTCTCATTGATTTAATCCTATTTATTTAATGGTTAAGTTTGTGGGCCTATATATATTAATATTACCCACCTACCCATCAGTTGTACTTAACCCACCCACAGTCCAACTCATTTTACTTAACCCTAACTTATGTCTATCATCGTACAATCCACATGTATTAAGTTAGGTTAAGTAGTCTTTTCTTATTACCATGTCCAATTATGGTTATATTGGGCTAGACCTCCCACATTAGGCCTATAACATGTGGATGCTGGATATGCCGGTCGGGTCCGGGCAGTCTTATACCACAGTTGGGTCTAACCTCCTGTCTTAGCCCGAGTCGTATTCACACACTTAGACCTCTCACATTAGGTTCAACATTAGTGGTTGTTGGATATGCCGGTCGGGTCCGGGCAGACTTCCACCACTAATGTAACCTAACCTCGTGTCATAAGTGTTAATTAAATTTTCAGACTTTAATTGCTTAAACATTCCTCTTTTGATTAACTAAGTTAATTAATTAATCCTTTCCTTTTTATAGGTGTCGTTACCTATTTTATTAACAATTTGAATTTCCTATCCATAAATGGTCATATTCAAATTATACCATTTTTACCCAACTTTACTTATGTCATAAGAGGTAATTATTTATATGTTTCCCTACTAGAATCATTTGTCCAATTTACATAAACACTATGTAAATTATGCCTATTACAAATTCCCTTTTTTCCCCATTTCTTTACTAGCGTAACCGTTTGCGTTTTTGGCGTCATCGAGGCTACAAGGTAGCCTCGCCATAACAATAAAATAAAGGGAATGACAAGATGATTATTTCAGTACAAATTTTTGGCATAAGCATGACAACTAGGGAAAATGACATGATAACTTCGCATATAATTGTGATTCACTACATAATTAACAACTTGCATAGATTCATGATTTAACAACTTGCATAGGTTCATGATTTTCAACATAACAACTTGCATAGGTTCATGATTTTCAACATAACAACTTGCATAGGTTCATGAATTAACAATATAATTAACAACTCACATAGGTTCATGATTCGCAACATAACAACTTGCATAGGTGACTTGCATGATCTCATAACAACATGCATAGGTTCATGATAACAACTTGCATAGATTCATGAATTCACAACATAATAACTTGCATAGGTAACTTGCATAGGTTTATGAATTTCACTTGAATAATTTCATGATTCACCACAACAATGAACTTGTATAATTTCATGATCCACAACAAAAATTAAACTTGCATAACTACAAACAACATATACCTAAATCATAGTCTACCACGATTCACTTTTATTTATTTAAACCTAAAAGTGACTAGAACTCAAAGAAAAAGAGGGTCTTGAGTTCTAGGATCTGAATTCTGTAATTTATTAGCGTTCCATTGTTGTAGACAATTTCGCTGTTGAGATTAGACTTTGATTTGAAGTGTTGTCTTTAATTTGCTTCTAGTTGGTGGCGCCTACTCTAGGTTTTGGAGTGACAACATGACGGCCATTGATCTAATTTTGATTTGATTTTGGGGTTTGAGTCTACCCATGTTTATATAGAATTTCAATTTAATTATAGTCGTTGGATGATCTTAGGGTTAATCAAAACCACTCAATAAGGATAGGGTGACAACTCAGCCCTAATGACTCAGCAAAGAGTTAGAAAGGACTCAGCAATGAGTCACAGTGCGGATCAGATCACACCAGAAAGCTGTGCCGGCTTTCTGCTTGGCCTGGGCGCACTTGGGAAGTGCGCCAGTGTATTTTTGTATTGGCGCACTTCCCAAGTGCGCCAGTGCATTTTATTCTTTTTTCTTCTTCTTCTTCTGATTTTTCCGCCTAACTTCGTTCGTCCATATCTTCTTCATACGGTATCCGTTTTACGCAAACTCGGACTCTATCTCAAGCAGAATTCCGAGACAAACGCAATGGCACAACCCGTTTCCCTTAATTCCCACATTTGAAATTAAGTATTCTTAAATTTAGTTAATTTTATTAGTCAAAAATTCAGGGTGTTCATTCTCCCCTACTTAAAGGATTTCGTCCCTGAAATCTTCAAGTTAAGAAGAATGTGTCCTACCATCCAATCACCCATCTACTCAACCATTATCCACAAGCATCCATTGTCATTAGAAAACTTCTAATGTTGTATGAACACATGCAAAAGTGTGTGTATATGTTCCTTATCTAATGCAAAAACTAGGCGGTCCACTGATTCAGTTGACCTCCTTAATGCGAATTATGTCAGTGCCAAGAGTCCAACATGTATGCAATTTTCCTATTTGATACATATTATCTCTTAATGTGTGCACAACCATTAATCAAAATGCAGCATCCATATGATAACACAAGCATTATACGTCCATTACCCTAAATACGCACGCATTTTTATATGCAATATGAAAGTGATTTGAGCCGATCTAGTGCCTAATGTGTGTGTAAATGCATCCACGAGCAACCACTAGCAACCACTTGCATACACTTGCAACCATCAAACATAACATGTCTCAAACACATGTTTACATCCATGGATTTCCTATCTAAAGGTCAAAGATTCGGCTGATGGGATACAAACAAATGACATAACTAAAACAAAAGCTCTATTCCCATTTGACATCGGTTAAGAGAATAATTCCCTAAGTCTCAGCCCCGAAGACCGAAATCAACATCAGACTAACACTCAGAGAATTACCCCCATTAAACAATGTCAAAACTGGAAATCTACTTCATTCTTCGAGTAGAAACCCCTATCCTTCAGAAATATTCAGATACTTACAGACTACTGGTACAGATCAGATTACAGAATGATTCTCAGAAAGCTAAGCATAACAGACCATTGCGGGTCACAAGAAACTTGGGGGGTCTTCCCATGACAAGTTAGAAACTTAACGACCCTCCTCTCAAAATCTAGAACGACCCTCTACATAGAAAGCTGGTCCATTTAGAACCAACCCATTGCCCATAAACTTGAGCACACAAATGTCACATTCAAATTTTTGATGCCTAACACAGATAATTTCAACCCCTTACAAATCACCAATAAATGAGCCGAACCACCAAAGGGGTTTGAAACAACTACGGGATCAGAAACAAGACTAGTATTAAAGTGCAGAGTCTCAATGCCAGAATCCGAAAGAGTCTTAACTTCATAATCAGATAAGGAAATTAAACCTTTTCAAAAAAATTCCTATCCCTATCCATCTGCCACGAGAACATCCACTTACCCTCTAGAAGATTCTATCCTTTGTCCTTGCCTTCTTGGGCCATCCTAAATCAGATGTCCTATCTCATGGCACCGAAAAAAACCAACCTTCTTACATGTTAACAAGTCTTTCTCTAAAGTTGCCCCCATTGCGCGGAAAACCCTACGAAGCCCGA
Source organism: Allium sativum (assembly GCA_030737875.1). NCBI lineage: Eukaryota > Viridiplantae > Streptophyta > Magnoliopsida > Asparagales > Amaryllidaceae > Allium > Allium sativum. Next base: position 316,015,173 of record CM060913.1, read on the forward strand.
AAGAGGATTAGCCGTAGATGGAATAACTGCGGCTACAGATGGAAGTTAGGCACTTCTTTGCCCTTCGACATATGCCATAGTCTCATCATGCCTACAGGACCATGTCGCTATGAGGTTACCTCCCAGAAAGCCAGGAGCCCCGGAGACTCAGAAAAGAAGGAAAACAAGGATTAAACAGAAAATCAGAAGATAGACATATGGCTTTGGGAACTATGTTTTTCAAAATAACTTTTCTTTTTGAAAATACTTTCTTTTAAAACCTTTTTGAAAAATATTTTCAAAAATTTTATCTAATCTGATAACCTTCAGCTCTGATACCAAGTGTAACACCCTACCTCCATTAAGGTCACTCACAAAGGGAATGTCTTAACTTCAGTGGAGCGTTTTTGGTAAACAGACACAGAATATCACAAGACAGATATAAAAATTTGCAGCGGAAAATAAACAACTTTATTAAATCACTAAAATACTTTGTTACATAATACCATGAGTCATAAAACCATTACAAAAAAACACTTCTGTCTTACATCATCAGAGTACATAGGTATTTAAAAGAAAAACATCATTCCTCATATTAAAGAGCAAGCCATATAAGAGACAGAGACTCGAGCCATACCTCAGAAGTAGCTCCTAGAAGACGATATCCAAATCCTGACTAAACCTGGGTGTTTCCTCCCTAAGAACCTGGGGGGAACGGAAGAAAAAAGGCGAAACAAACTAGGTCAGACATACGTCTGGTGAGTCCACTAACTTTAGCCAGTAAATAAATAAAGGTAAACATGATAGGCATACAAAGTGGATAAGAGGATTCACGGTACAGATGACAGGTATGACAGGACAAATAAGGTAAGGTGTATGCATGCTTCACTACAAACTACTCTGCACTATTACTAGTAAAATCAAGATGGGATGATCCCTTCCGCTAACCATAATAACGATAACGATGGTGGTAGTTTCGTGTATTCCAAGCTACTGTCATAGGTGTCGCCTGTTCCTATCTCAACTAGTTGTACCCACTACCCTCCTACTATAAATTGGTAGACTTAGGGCATACATCCGGGTATACCCTAACCACTACCCTAATCAATTGGCTCCCTACTCTGTAGATACCCTGTGTTGGTCCCACAACTAGGGGGTATCACTTCCCTAAAGTGGCAACTCAAGGTGTGCACAGTTATACCAACTGGTGTCACGGTCGTCTTGTCCCCCTCTGCCCGGCCCACGCACGCACATGTCCCTGGTCGGTTTGCGCCGCCCACACCATCCGTCTCGTTTTGGATCTTAATCAATCAGTAAGCGTGCCCCTTCCCCGCCTAGTATGGAGTTCTTTACTTTGATACCCCTCCGGGTTACTGACTGAAATGGGTCCCACACAACATGATACAAGCTCTCCCCCATGTTTTGTATCCACACTAGGTTTTCTACTGACTATGTATACCCTAAGGTGTCTTTAATTACAAAGCCCTCAATCAGTTATGCGTAGCTATATGTGTCTTTAATGCATAATCCTTAATCTACCTATCGGTTATGCTTACCTATAGGTGTCTTTAATACATAACTCTATCTATTCCCATTAGTTATGCGTACCCCTAAGGGTGTCTTTAATACATAACTTTACTATTTTGCCCCGGTTATGTATACCATTAGGTGTCTTTAATTACATAACCCTTTTTATCCGGTTAAGTTTGTGGGCCTATATATATTAATATTACCCACCTACCCTTCAGTTGTACTTAACCCTCCCACTGATTTAATCCTATTTATTTAATGGTTAAGTTTGTGGGCCTATATATATTAATATTACCCACCTACCCTTCAGTTTTACTTAACCTTCTCACTGATTTAATCCTATTTATTTAATGGTTAAGTTTGTGGGCCTATATATATATATATATATATATATATATATATATATATATATATATATATATATTACCCACCTACCCATTAGTTGTACTTAACCCACCCACAATCCAACACTTTTTACTTAACATTAACTTATGTCTATCATCATACAGTCCACATGTATTAAGTTAGGTTAAGTAGTCTTTTCTTATTACCATGTCCAATTATGGTTATATTGGGCTAGACCTCCCACATTAGGCCTACAACATGTGGATGTTGGATATACCGGTCAGGTTCGGGCAGTCTTATTCCACAGTTGGGTCTAACCTCTTGTCTTAGCCCGAGTCATACTCACACACTTAGACCTCTCACATTAGGTTCAACGATAGTGGCTGTTGGATATGCCGGTTGGGTCCAGGCTGACTTCCACCACTAATGTAACCTAACCTCGTGTCATAAGTGTTAATTAAATTTTCAGACTTTAATTGCTTAAACATTCCTCTTTTGATTAATTAAGTTAACTAATTAATCCTTTCCTTTTTATAGGTGTCATTACCTATTTTATTAACAATTTGAATTTCCTATCCATAAATGGTCATATTCAAATTATACCATTTTTACTCAACTTTACCTATGTCATAATAGGTAATTATTTATATGTTTCCCTACTAGAATCATGTGTCCAATTTACATAAACACTATGTAAATTATGCCTATTAAAAATTCCCCTTTTCCCTGTTTCTTAACTAGCGTAACCGTTTGCGTTTTTGGCGTCATCGAGGCTACAAGGTAGCCTCGCCATAACAATAAAATAAAGGGAATGACAAGGTGATTGTTTCAGTACAAATTTTTGGCATAAGCATGACAACTAAGGAAAATGACATGATAACTTCGCATATAATTATGATTCACCACATAATTAACAACTTGCATAGATTCATGATTTAACAACTTGCATAGGTTCATGATTTTCAACATAACAACTTGCATAGCTTCATGAATTAACAACTCGCATAGGTTCATGATTCACAACATAACAACTTGCACAGGTAACTTGCATGATCTCATAACAACTTGCATAGGTTCATGATAACAACTTGCATGGATTCATGAATTCGCAACATAATAACTTGCATAGGTAACTTGCATAGGTTTATGAATTTCACTTGCATAATTTCATGATTCACCACAACAATAAACTTGTATAATTTCATGACCCACAACAACAATTAAACTTGCATAACTACAAACAACATATACCCAAATCGTAGTCTACCACGATTCACTTTTATTTATTTAAACCTAAAAGTGACTAGAACTCACAGAAAAAGAGGGTCTTGATTTCTGGGATCTGAATTTTGTAATTGATTAGCGTTCCCTTGTTGTAGACAATTTCGTTGTTGAGATTAGACTTTGATTTGATTTGAAGTGTTGTCTTTAATTTGCTTCTAGTTGGTGGCGGCTACTCTAGGTTTTGGAGTGACAACATGACGGCCATTGATCTAATTTTGATTTGATTTTAGGGTTTGAGTCTACCCATGTTTATATAGAATTTCAATTTAATTATAGCCATCGGATGATCTTAGAGTTAATCAAAACCACTCAGTAAGGATAGGGTGACAAGTTAGCCCTAACGACTCAGCATGGAGTTAGAAAGGACTCAGTAATGAGTCACAGTGTGGATCAGATCACACCAGAAAGCTGTGCAGGCTTTCTGCTCGGCCTGGGCGCACTTGGGAAGTGCGCCAGTGTATGTTTGTACTGGCGCACTTCCCAAGTGCGCCAGTGCATTTTATTCTTTTTTTCCTTCTTCTTCTGGTTTTTCCGCCTAACTTCGTTCGTCCATATCTTCTTCATACAGTATCCGTTTTACGCAAACTCGGACTCTATCTCAAGCAGAATTTCGAGACGAACGCAATAGAGCAACCTATTTCCCTTAATTCCCACATTTGAAATTAATTATTCTTAAATTTAGTTAGTTTGATTATTCAAATATTCGGGGTGTTACATGACAAGCCATTCGAAGAAACCATCAAGGGTCCTGAACGCGGTCTTATCTATCCTATCTTCAGCCACTCTTAGCTGATGGAATCCAGTGGATTTAGTTGGGAGAAAACTGATGCACCTACAAGCTGGTCGAACAAGTCGTCTATTCTTGGAAGTGGGTGCCTATTCTTCTTGGATAGCTTGTTTAGCTCCCTATAATCGACGCATAGGCGAAGTGAACCATCCGCTTTGGTTGCGAACACTACTGGAACACCCCATTCAGAAATACTCCGCCTTATGAACCCCTTTTCGAGCAACTCCTTAACTTGCTTGCTAAGCTCCTTCCTTTCCCTTGGAGCCATGTGTCGAATAGGTAAAGCAAATGGTTTTGCATTATCAACCAGGTATATGCGGAAGTTTATCTCTTGCTTTGGAGGTAAACCCATCACCTCTTCAAAGATAACCGAGTATTCACAGACTACTCTAACAGATTACAAGTTTACAACAGAAGCATCAAGAGATTCTAGGTAGCGAAGCATAATAGAATTCATAGGATTACAAGAGATTTCGAGAGTAATATCGAGGTGGGTCATAAGTCTAACCACTCTCTTTTCACAATCGAGGATGGCACCATTACTGGATAACCAATCCATGCCTAGAATCAACCCATAGCCCGTGAAACCCAAAACATAAGCATTACATCTAAACCCAACGCTTAGTATAGAAATTTCCAAATCCAAACAAATCATTGACAAATAAGCCGAACCCCCAATTGGATTTGAAACAACCATGGGATCCTCTACTATACTGGTATCTAGGTGCAGAGATTCAACTAAAGTAGTAGATATAAAAGAGTGTGATGCGCCAGAATAAAAAAGAGTACGAACTGGACGATCAGAAAGATAAAGTAAACTCTCAACAGAAACATTTCTACCTCTTTCTTGCGGAGGTGCAATGAGAGCGTGAATCTGCCCTCCAGAAGTAGATCCATTCCTCTGCCCTTGCCCTTGCCTTTTTGGGCAATCCTTAGCTATATGTCCCGTCTTGCCGCATTGAAAACCACCCATCTTCCTCTTCTTCTTTCTGCAGTCCTTAATCAGATGTCCAGGTATGCCACAAAAAATACTTCCTCTCGTCATGGGGTTTGTTATTCTTCCCGCTCTTCTTGGAATCTGTCTTCTTATTCTACGATCCCTCCACTTTCTTGTCTAGAGGTCCTTACACCTTTTCCTCTTTCTTCCCATTCTTTTCTTCCTCCTATAACAGTGCCATATCCACTAGCCTCTCATAAGTCGCACCCATAGGTATATGGGACATAGCTAGGCTGTGCAGTGGCTCATTCAACCTTTTAACGAAACGGAGAGCCTTTTTATGTGGAGTGTTTACTAACTCCAGTCCGAATCTGGCCAGTTGGTTGAATTGGTTGGCGTATTCCTTAACCGATAGGCTTCCTTGTTTGAGTGCTATGAACTTCTCCATCCGTAGGCTTCGTTTAGCTTGCGAGAGGAACTTCATTTCAAACCTCATTCTGAAATCCTCCCAAGTCTCAACTGACCTTTCAGCATTAGTAACTTCCCACCAGAAAGAGGCTTCGTCCTTAAGTAACCATACAACCAATTGTATCTTCTGCCTATCGTCCACTTAGAAGATAACAAGCAAAACTTCTGTTTCCTTAAGCCAGTTTCTTACTTCCACAAACGATTCAGTCCCATTAAAGTTCTTTCCACCCACAGCTCGAAAGTCTCATCATATCTTCGAGAAAGCATTCACATGCGGAGGAGGAGGAGGAACTGCTGCAGCTGGTGGAGGAGGAACGTCTGTTGGGCCTGCGGCATCAGCCCTAGCCTCCAGATACCTTCTAAACTAGCCGGGTATCTGTATACCCTCGGGAAGATTAAGATCCCCAGACATGCTGAAGCAAAAAAAAGGTTCAAAACAAAGGATAGAAAGATAGTGCGTATGGCTTTGGGGAATATGCCTTTAAAATAAAACAACGCCTTTCTTGAAAATACTTCTTTAAAACTTCTTTTTGATAAATAGTTTTCAAGAATTTTAATCTGATCGGGTAACCATCAGCTCTGATACCAAGTGAAACACCCCACCTCCGTTAAGGTCACTCACAAAGGGAATGCATTAACTTCGGTGAAGCATTATAGGTAAAAGATACATACAATTTACAAGCAGACATATAAACAACGGAAAAACTGGAATTATTTCATAAGCAACATGGTCTAGTCAAAACATTACAACCATTGTCTCAAAACCCAACTTCCAAGTTATTACAATAAAACTTCTGTCTTGATTAAAAACTCAAAATACATAAAGAAGCATAAAGCAGTAGTAAAGCGACATAAATCCCCAATAAAAGTGTAACCACAGCCATAGCATAAGAAAAGAGAATCCAAGCAATACATCTACTCTCTTCAAGCTGGAAAAGGACTGAACTAAGCTGAAGTATTCCCTTCCTACGGACCTGGGGAGGGGGAACGGAAGAAAAGAAGATGAAAGAAAACAGGTCATACATAAGTTTGGTAAGTCCAGTGATTTTTCAACATGTAAACAAGAAAAAGGACGATGACATGAATAAACTGAATATAGGACAATACCATAGTGACAAGAAAACATAAGGTAAGATAAGGCAAGATAAACTAAATATGCTATCACACTCATTTCTGTTTCTCTACACCTACTAATAAATGTTTCAACTAGCATCATGTGTTCATAATAAAATGATCCCTTATTCAATCGGCTCCTACTCGCATGCATTTATTACTTTTGTCATTCGGCCCCGCTTGATTGTAGATACCTGTGTTGGTCCCATCATGGAGTGTATCAATCCCTATGGTGGCAACCAGAAACAATTCAAGATGCAAGTGTATAACTACTAATGCCCAATGCCTGATTTTTTCACTCCGTTGTACGTGCACGCCCGTACTTCGTCGAAACCTACACTGCGCATCACCCACCGCTATTTTGATCGCTTGTAATCAGCCCAGTAATCGTGCCCCACCCTGCCTAGTTCAGAGTACCATAATACATCTATGTGGGTTACTGCTGAAATAGGTCCCCATTACTAGGGTTTCCTAATCAATATGTTATAATGGTTAAGTGTTCTCCATTTAAGCTAACCCCATCCATCTGTTTAATCAACATGTTGTATTGGTTAAGTGTTGCCTAAGTTAACTTAACCCTATCATTCTTAGCATGTCCGTTCATTAGCATTAATTCATTCATTAATGCCTCAACCTCTCACATTAGAACTGTTGTTTGCGGTTGTTGGATGTGCCGGGCGGTTCCGGACAGACTTCTACTGCAAACTCATTCTAACCTCGGGAGTTTGGCTTAATGCGCTAACCTCTCATATTAGATCTGTTGTTGCGATCGCTGAATGTGCCGGGCGGTTCCGGGTAGTCTTACACCGCAACTCAATCTAACTCGTATTAGGCATGTTCATCTTTTATCCAAATTACATATTTACCATACATCCCCAAATATAGTTTTTCATATGCCAATTACCCACAATTGTAGTCAATTCAAGTTATGCTACATTTACTTGTTATGCCCAAAGTTACTCAATTAAATTATTTTCCCCATGTTTCAATCATACGTACAACAAGATTAAATCTAGGTTCCGAATGAACCTAGTATTCATAAAATAAAACAAAAAGGGGAATAGAGAAGGAACACAAGAATTGGCATAAGAAACAAAATAGGCATGTAAAGGTGTACCTAAATCCAAGAATCATGTTTCCAATAGGCATGTTGTACATTAACAAAAAGTATGGTCAAACTGAGCAAGTTACATCATAGGCATAAAGATTCGATAGAATTGAATATAAGAGAATCACCAATTTGGTGTACAACATGTAGGTTCCATTGTTTCAATCACAACGGTCTCATAAGCATAGGTAATTCATACTTGACAAAAGGATAAACATGAATCAGAATTGATTATCTCACAATTAGGCATAGTGGTGTACAACATGATAGGTTCCATTGTTCCAATCACAATAGTCTCATAAGCATAGGTAAGCATGAATCAGAATTGATTATCTCACAATTAGGCATAGTTCTAGATCCGATTATTACAGTCATGATTTCTGTTAGGTGTTCAAATCTGAATAATAACCAAACTTATAGTGAAAGGATTAGAAAAGTGAATTAGTTGATGTTGTAGTGATTCTAATCTTTATTTGTTGATTGTAGAAGAAAACCCCTACTTTGGTTTGATGCTCATCTAATTTGATTTCTAGTTTGGAGAAGATGGAGGCTAGGCTAGCTTAGAGATTGACAAAATGACGGCTTCATAGAATAGGATTGTGAGGTTTAGGGTTAAGGTTTGATGTGTTTATATAGGAGTATAGGATTAATATGATCTTTTAGATCAACTTAGGAGTCATCAGAGCCATCCAGTCCAAGAAAATTCGTCATCACGCCAATCAGAAGTCGCCACGTAGCCTACCACTCAGTAAATCATCACTGTCCAGAATTGTCAGCAGGGGGTCAACACCTATGTCGACACCCATATAGGGGGGTCGACTCCCATATTGACACCCCCGGGGGGTTGACACCCCTAAGCGGGAGATTTCCCGCTCAGCCAATTTCCTGAATTTTTAATTTCGAATCTGTTTTGATTATTCAATTATTATTTTAATTTAATTTCTGCTTACACTTGAAATCTTCTAACCTCCAAAACTTCTTCGTACGGAATTCGATTCACGCAAACTCGGACTCTATCTCAAGCAGAATTCCGAGATGAATGCAATGGCGTAACCTATTTCACCTAATTATTCTTATAGAAATTAAGTGTTCTTAAATATGTTAATTTTAATATTCATTAGAAAATATGGGGTGTTACAGTTATGGTAGAGTTCTGTGTAGGAGGAATTTCTTAATAGGAGTCATCCACGATTCTCTTTCAAGCTCGACATCCAATGCTCAATCAACTTCCATCTAATATATGTCGGGGTTAGTCAATGTCTCTATCAAGATCGGCTCCATTTGCATTGGATTCTATGGGCTAGCCAGCTTTTCTAAAGATTCGGCTTTCTTATAATTCTCTCGTGGAATATAAGAGATGTTATAACAGTCGAACCGAATCAATAGATCTTCCACTCAATCAAGATAGGTGGAAAGTCGTTCCCTCTTGGCTTGGAATTCCCTCCTGATCTGAAATACAACAACATGTGAGTCACAGAAAATGTCAATCGTTTTTACTCCCAACTCCTTTGCGAGTTTCAACCCGAAAATCGGGGTTACATACTCGACTTCGTTGATGGTTGCTGGGAAGTCTAGCCTCAGTGCATAACAGACCGATCATTTTCCGGGAGTTAGTAAAACAACCATGACACCAAAGTATCAATTGTTTCGGGCTTCTTCTGTGCATAGCTTTCATATGACAGTTGATAGTTTAACCTCTATTTCATTGTCCTCAAGAGCAGTGAATTCCACTTTAAAGTCCGCCAATGCATGCCCCTGAATTGCTCGTCGATGAATGAATGTAATATTAAACTGACTTAATTCAGTATTCCATTTGAGTAACCTTTCAAATGGCATAGGTCGCTGAAAGACTTGTCGTAGCGGCTGGTCAGTATATACTTTAATGGGGGTAAGACTGAAAGTAGTGTGCAACTTCTTCGAGTCTGTTAGGAGGCTACAAGCGAGCTTTTTTTATTTTCGAGTAGTTGCGTTCTGCCATCATCAACAGCTTGCTTACATAGTACACTAGTTGTTGAACCCAATTTTTCTCGCGAATGAGTGTTGAGATGATGGCCTGCATGCATACCGCCATAAACCCGAGTAAGTCCTCGTGATTGATCGACTTCAACTATATTGGAGGTCTCTCTAGATGATTTCGTAAATTATGGAATGCTTCAACACAGTCAGACGTCTAAGCAAAGTTTCGCTTTCTTTGCTTTATCAAGTCAAATAAAGGAATGCACTTGTCCATAGCTCTAAATATGAATGTATTTAGAGGTGCTTCCTTCCCATTTAGGCTCTGCACATCTTTGATCTTCTAAGGCTCTTGAATGTTCTGTATGGCTTCTATCTGCTCGGGGTTAACTTCAATGCCGTGAGAGTTGATGATAAAACCCAAAAATGTCCCTGATGCAACGTCGAAAGAGCATTTCAAAGGGTTCCAAAAATGTCCCTGATGCAACGTCGAAAGAACATTTCAAAGGGTTGAGCTTCATCTCATATTGACAGAAAATACTAAGCATTTTCGCTAAGTCATCAACTTGATAAGCTGATTGTCTCAACTTCACAAGCATGTCATCCACATACACTACCATTGACCTCCCAATCTGATTCTGGAATATGCGGTTAACTTACTGCTGATACATCGCTTTAGAATTCTTTAACCCGAATGGCATGACTACATAACAATATAACCCGAGGTCCATTATAAAGCTAGTTTGTTCTTGGTTAGGCACATGCATTGGGATTTGGTTATACCCGGAATATGCATCCATGAAGAAAAGAAGCTCATGTCCAACCATTGAGTCCACGAGTTATTCAATCTGTGAAGCCGAAAGATGTCTTGGGGAAATCCTTGTACAGGTCATAGAGATCAATGCAAGTACGCCACTTCCTATAGATTTTTTACGAGAATTGTATTCAAAACCTACTTGGGGTATAGTGAGTCTCAGATGAACCGGTTATTCTTTAACCTTTCTATTTCTTCCTTCAAAGCTGTCGACCTCTCAGGACCAAGCATATACTCTTCTGCTTCACTGGGATATACTTCGGGTTAATGTTATGATAATGACTCATAATGGTCAATGATATCCCATACATATCAGCATGGGTCCAGGAAAAAACATCAAGGTTTTTGCTGAGGAAGTTAGTCAGTTCCTTAGTCCGAAGGGGTTCGAGGTGAGATCTAATCTTCAAGACCATGGAAGGATCATCATTATCGATCGAGATCACCAACGTTGTCTCATTGGGACCCACCCTTTGGTATCCTGGCTCTTCGTCATCCCTCGAATCAATATCCTTGAATTGATGGCTATGCTGTCCGGGCCAGGATTTTTCCTTTATTGTTATGCAGTTCCATCCCGAATACGCAGGTACATGTTGATAACTTTTCCCTTCTCCTTACTATGGGGAATTTCTCATCCATTCAAGTGGAATGCTCATCCTACTATCGGGTCTCCTCATACAACTCCGACTTGATTCTCAGTCGGAAACTTCAAGAGCATGCACGAAGGAGCTATGCATGCTTGGAATTCAACAATAAAATAATATTTTATTTCAAACAAATTTGTTTATTACAAATACCAGTACAATTTTCTCATTATACATTCATATACTACTCCTTACTATAACACTGTCACTCAGTTATACAATTGTATATAAACATTCAGTTACACTCATATACAGATGCTTTTATATATTTTTCACTGTCAACTTCTGTCTTCTGTCTTCACAACACTTCACAGTCAGTTCAGTCATCATCTTCATACATGTCATATACAAAAACACACATACAGTACACTACAATAGAAATTAAATATGGATACACGCGAATATAAATTTTATTTTTAAAATTTTATTTGCCTCAGATTTCTGGTGTGTTTCTCATCATTTTTCATGACTTGATCTGATTCATCTGTGTCTAGGCAGACAGTTTGTACATATACAGGGACAGGAAATTTTCTGATCTACTGCATATACACACGTGTATATATATATATATACACACGTGTGCACTTCCATGGCAATTCGGTGTGCAACTGAGGAGTAGCCATGTGGACCATCTCGACTCAGTGCACAGTTCATAGTCATGCCAAATAACCAAGTTTTCAAATAGAATGTGCACCACAAATATGCAGCTCATGCACATCAATGTTTCAGCATGGCACAATAACATTATTCCACAAGTTCAAAATTATAGCAGTTCAAGTGAAAACGCATCAGTGAAGGATATGTACATGTGCAAGTGATGTGTACTGCATACATGTACGATGTAACCAGCAGCAAGTAACATAACATACACAGGGTATATGGTCGAGATAGAGTAAATGTTTGAACATGTACATGGAGCTATTCATGCATGGTCAAAACAACATTGGTGATCAGTTTCAATCTCAAGCTACTGCTAAGATGCTGGTATAGTCAAACCAAACATGCATGGTACAAAAGTTGTGTGTACACTTGCAACATCAGTTTAAGTGAAATACAAGTATGGTACAGACTAACACTGTTTTGAAACTGAGCATGGAATCATATTAGCAACACAAATCATGCAATCATTGTCTGGCAAGTATTCAGGAGCATGTTCAAACTTAAAAAATCCATGAAAGTATGCAAGTGTGAATGGCAAAGCCAAGCAGATCTTATTTCTAGTAATGATTCAAGGTGTGAAGAGTTAAAAAAATGCAAATTGAATTATGAAATCACTAAGAAACAAATGCATACGTTAAAGGATTTGCATATGGGACAAATTCGATTTTATTTCCTGAAATAAACTTAGACATCTCGGCATGATTTTCAATCAGCAAAGAATTTTCTCAAGTCATTTTTGGCAACTGGTTTAAGGGAATTTGAAATTGCAAACCAAAGTAAAGGTTCTTTCCAGTTTTGAAAAGCAAGAGAATTATTTGATTCGATTTCCAGAAATGCATGAATCTCGAAAATTAAGTGACAGCAAGATATTTCCAGTATCAATACTCAAGGGACCACAGTTTTTTTTAATTTCGAATTGTTTACAAAAATGTGAAATTTTGTTTCGGGTCTAAATTTATATCAATCAGCCAAATCAAAAGAGGAAACTCGAAAAAAATCAGATCAAATCGTATTAATTGAAATCAGAGAATTTTAGGGTTTGTTTTACCCTATATATATCAACCATTCATCATCGGCATAAATCATCGAAACCCACAAAATCATTTCAAGCATTTCAAAGCAACCAATTTTAGAAAAACTCACAGTTTCGATCGAGCCAGAGAAAAAACCCAAATAGGATGAGCATCCGAATCAATCGAGAGAGAGCAACTCGAAGCAGTGGAAAAATCATAGAAATCGCAACTTCAATTAATCAGCATAAATCGATCGATTTGGGGAAAGCAATCAGAAACCCTAGTTTATTTCCAGCCGCCCTTTTTAGAGACAAAGGGATCGGGCAAACTAAAGTGGATACAACAAACATGGGCCGACCTAATTTTCATATGGCTAAGCTTTTTCTTATTTAGAAGAGGGGCTAGGGTTTCTCTTTCGTTTTTGTTGTACTTATTTTTCTTTTGTAATCTGCAATAGTTCTAGAGTCTATAAAATCTAGGGGGAATCAGTCAGGGTGTTGACTGACAGTTGCTAGAGTCTGTAAAATCTAGGTTACTGGTTACGGGGTCGTAATCAGGGGAAATTTGATCGAAGGGATATCGGTCAGTCTAGGGTTTTGAGCGTAGGATTAGAATAGGAGTGAGGGGTCCGCGAGTGTACATGGTCTTGTATGCGGGATCTGTTCTTTTACCTAGCAGAAACCTTAGGAATGCAGCAGTAGGCAGGATTTTGCTGAAGCTGAGTATATTTGTGTGTGATTTATTTTCTGCACTTTTATTTCTGCTTCATTCTGTGATCTGTTTATTATTTTAATATCCTGTCAGATTTTTAATTCAGCGAAAAACTATGATAAACCCTATTCACCCCCTCCCTCCTCTAGTGTTAATCCAGATCCAACAATTGGTGTCAGAGCAGGCATTCTGTTAACTCTAGAGTCATGGGTCATCCTAATTGCCAGTCTTCTGAGAGTCAGTCCAGTGATATTTCAATTATTTTCAATGGGACCGATTTTTTAATTTGGAGATCAAATTTTGAATTATATTTAAAATATGTTAATTTCGAATATTGGAATATTATTGAAAATTTGGGAGATATATTAGATAAGAGGAATAAAGTTTTAAATGTTCGTGTTATGCATATTATTTATTCTTTTCTTGGTAATGATCAAATAAAATTTATCTCTCATTGTTCAACTGCGCAGGATATTTGGAAAACTCTCAGCACGCTGTATGGAAAGTCTGACGACTGCTCAAAACCCTAGAATGACAACTCAACTTCAGATCTATGCTTGACAGGTTTTACATAAGATAACTCAGATGGATCAGCTAATGGAGACTCAACAGTCAATGGAATTGAAATTTTCTCTTATGAAGATCTGGTTTATTTTTGTGCTGATTTAACTAAATCTATTGATAAACTCCAGCTGAAAAATAAATCTTTGAATTCTAAGAATCTTGAGTTGACTAGCAAAAATCAATGTTTGGAATTAAAATTTGAAAATGTCATGAAAATTGAAAATTCTGATTGTAAAAATTGTTTGAAATTAAAAACAGATCTCACTCATGTCAATAATAACATTCAAAGGCTTGAAGAAGAAATTCTAATTTTAAAAGATAACGAGATTGAGCTGAAAGATGCAAACAGTTGTTTACAAAAGGAATTTATAAATTTTAAGGATACCAAAAATTCCGAACATGATATTGCTGAAAATAATAGTTTGTTAAAAACATATCTAATTTTGAAAGAGCTTGAAATTGATATTGAAAAATTCAAAACCTTTGAAAGACTTGAATCTAAAAAACAAAATCATTTTGAACTTGAAATTTCTAAATCCCAAGCCAAAATTAAATTACTTGAAAATGAGAAGTTGGTTTTGAAACAGTACAATGCTAAATAGAAGATTACTATAAATAATTGCTCAAATTAGTTAAAAGAAAATAACGATCTAAAATCCAAAATTCAACGATTAGAATCAATTTTGGATAAATTTTCTAATGGGGAAAAAATCGTTGAATATGCTGTTACAATACCAAGTTTCTATTGGAAATAAATCTGGTCTTAGCTTCGGGAAAAATGATGTTTTTGGAAAACAAAATTCAAATGATTTGAAAAATCCCTCAAACTACTTTGGAAAGAACTGTTTTGAAAATTTGGACTCTAAAAATTTCAAAGGTTTTTTGAATCAAAATTGTGATGAGAAATTGTTTTATAATAAACCATTTAGACATTCCTGGATCCCAAAAAGTAAAACGGGCTTCGTCAAGTTCCAACATATTCGAGTTCCTAAGGGTATGAAAGTTAATTCTAATGGTTTGTTATATAAACAAGTCTGGGTACTAAAACATATGAATACAGTTGTGAGTGGTTTTACAAACTTTGTTAGACCACTCGATCCTATAAATTGTTAGGTACCAGAGAAAGCTGAGGAGCTTCTTTGTGAAAGAGAAATTGGATTCAAACAGCTTAATGCCATTGAATCATTTTCAGTTCCTTAGCCAAACATGTTGAGTTAGAGATTTATTTACTCACGTCAATTTTAGGTATAACCTCTAAACTCAACTTTGTAAATATTCTATGTTATATTTTTCTTTGTTTATTCCTTCTTCTACCCTTCCTTTTTCTGTTTTCTATTTTGTCACTGTCATATCATTGTAACTTCTACTGGACTTCATTAACTTCCAATTATAGAACTCATATTTTCTGGAAATTCGCTTTAGTTGAATAGAACTCTGATGTTTTAATTATTTCCAGATCTTGAATTTAATCTTGTAAATATCTGCAATTGTTTTTGAAATTTATTTTTCTAATTTCTGAATTCGTAAAAAGTGTTGATGTATTCTTGTCATATCTTGAACACTGTTAATTAGAAATCTAAATTCTTGAAGATCTGAAAATTTGATGAAGTTTCACACGCCTGTGTTGTTATGAGTTTCTTCTAATTCTTTTTAGAAAAGCTTGAAATATTATACTCATTGGAGCACTCTATTATTTATCAGTTGTGATAATTTCATTATTTTCAGATTGGCTTGGATATTTTGAATTACATTGAATCAGTGATACATCTTGAATTTCACCTTTATTCATGACTATTATGGTTGAAATTTGTCTGTTTGAAATCATATGAAATTATTGATATTATGAATATCACACACCTCTTAATCCTGCAATTATCATCTTGTGTGAATGATTCATTATATCTCAAACTTGATACTGATTCAAGTGATTTAAAATAAATTATTTTTAATTTTCTAGATCATGAATACCTCTCAAATTTGATGTAAATGATCTGAATTTTCCGTTATACTTATCAGAAATAATTTGGAATTTTTTTTTGAAAATCCAGTCTTGAAACTTACTATTATTTCATGGTTATTTGATTTAAATATTTGTTTGTTTAAAATCATTTGAAATTATTGATTTATTGAATCTCACACATATCTTGGATCTGAATTATATAATCTGGTGTGGTTAAATCCTGATATTTACACACTTCTTCTAATGATTTAAAATAAACTGAATTATATAATCTTGGATCATGGAATATATGTTTTAGTGACCTTCAGAAACATCCTCTAACAAGTCTGCTGTGATATTGGTTTCTGTGCTGCTCTGATACTATCTTTGAATTATGTTTTCAAAAAACTGCCTGTTTGTGACTATTGCTCTGATAGATAAAATTATAATGCCTGATTTGTTAATTGTCTGCTTGGGCTTTGGACTTAAAATTATTTCATCTGTGATACTTTTGTTTTGTCTCATGTGCCTTATTACAATCCTCATTAATTTAGACACCAATTGGTACCAGAAGTGCTGAATTTTTATGTATATATTTTTTTTCTTATCCCTATTGGCATGTATAGATCTTCATATCCCTCTTGTAACTGATTTTCAATTTTAAAATTATTTATTGATTATTCATTCAGAAATTGAAATCAATATCCAAATTGAATTGTATTTATAATTCATCAAAATCATTATCATATTTTGAAATTGTGATGAATTGTGACTACAGTATATTTCACAAAAAGAGGAGATTTTATTTAAATTTTCATGATGGTTGAACATTAATTATAATATCTTTGAATTGGCAATTATTTCACGACCATCTCCTTTATCTATTATCACTCTGCCATCCATGATAATTTTATATTAATGTGGAGAGTTAATATGTTTTTAAAATCTTTTTTAACAGTGGAAATATTTGTGATAGAAATGGGACTATGTAATTTTTAGGAATTAGTGACAATTGAAGATTTTCAATGATCCTGGTACAGTCGAGCATATTTCAAAATATAATTAATTTAGAAATTTATTTCACAGTCCATTTCTGTACCTACCACATTTCTATCATTCATATTGGTTTTATATACTGAGGAGGTTTTCATCTTTGAAACTGAAAATAATAAAAATATAATTAATTCATAAGTGTGTCTCTAACCTCATTTAAAAATCCAAGCTCTGGTCATGCATGGTTATGAGACAACTTATAATTTAAGCTGTGACTGACCTCATTTAAAAATCCAAGCTCTGGTTATGCGTGGTTAGTGTGCTCTTAAATAAAATTAAAAGAAAAAAAGAAAATAATTTGAATAAATAAAAAATTTATATGAAATTCTCCTTGGTGTGGCAAAAACAAGTCTATCAATCCATATTCTAATGTGTTGAAATCTTATGACGTATTATGATTTGTTGATTGATAGGTATTGGGATTTGAGATTATTCGATTTTGTCACTTAAATTGAATTATTAATTATAGTCCAAATCCATCACTATTTTTTGAACTTCATCTTTATTTTTATTTTTTTGAAAATAATTGGAAATCATTGTGTTTTGTACTCTCTCCATTACATATAAATTTTATCGTAAATCCGTCATTCTCTACAATGTGAAATATGCCACCTGTTCTCAGAATATTATGATTTTTGTTTGACTGATTGAGATTTATGATAACTGTTCTTCCTCTGAAGCTGAAATTATATTTATTGGTCACTTCTCATCGATATTTTAAATTCTGAATCCTTTGATGATAACAAAAGGGGGAGAATAGGTAAGGATTTTGATTTATGAGTGAATATTTTGTAAATATTTTTAATTTTGAAAATTTATATTATTTAATTCATTCATATTCACTCATGCACATTTATAGGGGGAGTTATCTGTTGTGGGGGAGCTAATAAATAGGGGGAGTTCAATATTTACTGTCAAACACATTTATTATGCTCAAAATCTTTTATTTGTTTGTCATCATCAAAAGGGGGAGATTGTTGTATATAACGTAGTTGTATACACAATTATATGATTTTTTTTCGATGATAACAACCAAATAAATATTATTTTAAATGTGTTTGTTACTGTACTGTTCTATATATACATGACATATAGGAATATAATATTTATATTTAAATAGAATACGACTTTACAGACATTCAGATATTTACACAGTATTTTATTTAAATATAATATTTTATTTTAATTTTTAAACAGTTCAGTTTTATAGCTCCACTATTTGTACACTTCACTAATATTTCACATTTCATATACATTCACAAAAGATTGTACTTGTAAATAAACTGAATACGATAGACAAGTTTGTTTGACAACAATAAAATAATATTTTATTTCAAACAAATTTGTTTATTACCAATACCAGTACAACTTTCTCATCACACATTCATGTACTGCTCCTCACTATAACACTGTCACTCAGTTATTCAATTTTATATATACATTCAGTTACACTCATATACAAATGCTTTTATATATTTTTCACTGTCAACTTTTGTCTTCAGTCTTCACAGTCAGTTCAATCATCATTTTCATACCTGTCATATACAGAAACACACACACAGTACACTGCAACAGAAATAAAATATGGATACACGCGAATATAAATTTTATTTTTAAAATTTTGTTTGCCTTAGATTTCTGGTGTTGTTTCTCATCATTTTCATGACTTGATCTGATTCGTCTGTGTCTAGGCAGACAGTTTGTATACATACAGGGACAGGAAATTTTCTGATCGACTGCATATACAACCGTGTATATATATATACACACGTGCGCACTGCCACGCCAATTCAGTGTGCAACAGAGGAGTAGCCACGTGGACCATCTCGACTCAGTGCATAGTTCATAGTCATGCCAAATAACCAAGTTTTCAAATAGAATGTCACCACAAATATGCAGCTCATGCACATCAGTGTTTCAGCATGGCACAATAACATGATTCAGCAAGTTCAAAACTACAGCAGTTCAAGTGACAACGCATCAGTGAAGGATATGTATATGTGCAAGTGATGTGTACTGCATACATGTACAATGTAACCAACAGCAAGTAACATAACATACACAGGGTATACGATCGAGATAGACTAAATGTTTCAACATGTACATGGAGCTATTCATGCATGGTCAAAACAACATTGGTGATCAGTTTCAATCTCAAGCTACTGCTAAGATGGTGGTATAGTCAAAACCAAATGTGCATGGTACAAAAGTTGTGTGTACACTTGCAACATCAGTTTAAGTGAAATACAAGTATGTTACACACTAACACTGTTTTGAAACTGAGCATGGAATCATATTAGCAACACAAATCATGCAATCATTTTTTGGCAAGTATTCATGAGCATGTTCAAACTTCAAGAATCCATGAAAGTATGCAAGTGTGAATGGCAAAGCCAAGCAGAGCTTATTTCCAGTAATGATTCAAGGTGTGAAGAGTTAAAAAAAGGCAAATTGAATTATGAAATCACTGAGAAACAAATGCATACGTTAAAGGATTTGCATATGGGACAAATTCGATTTTATTTCCTGAAATAAACACAGACATCTCGGCATGATTTTCAATCAGCAAAGAATTTGATCAAGTCATTTTTGGCAACTGGTTTAAGGGAATTTGAAAGCAAAAACCAAAGTAAAGGATCTTTCCAGTTTTGAAATGCAAGAGAATTGTTTGATTCGATTTCCAGAAATGCATGAATCTCGGAAATTAAGTGACAGCAAGATATTTCCAGTATCAATACTCAAGGGACCGCAGTTTTTTTTAATTTCGAATTGTTTACAGAAATGTGAAATTTTGTTTTGGGTCTAAATTTATATCAATCAGCCAAATCAAAAGAGGAAACCTGAAAAAAATCAGATCAAATCGTATTAATAGAAATCATAGAATTTTAGGGTTTGTTTTACCCTATATATATCAACCATTCATCATCGGCATAAATCATCGAAACCCACAAAATCATTTCAAGCATTTCAAAGAAGAAATTTCAGAAAAACTCACAGTTTTGATTGAGCCAGAGAGAAAACCCAAATAGGACGAGCATCCGAATCAATCGAGAGAGAGCAACTCGAAGCAGTGGAACAATCATAGAAATCGCAACTTCAGTTAATCAACATCAATCGATCGATTTGGGGAAAGTAATCAGAAACCCTAGTTTATTTCCAGCCGCCATTTTTAGAGACAAAGGGATCGGGCAAACTAAAGTGGATACAACAAACATGGGCCGACCTACTTTTCATATGGCTAAGATTTTTCTTATTTAAATGGGGGCTAGGGTTTCTCTTTTGTTTTTGTTGTATTTATTTTTCTTTTGTAATCCGCAACAGCTCTAGAGTCTATAAAATCTAGGGGGAATCAGTCAAGGTGTTGACTGACAGTTGCTAGAGTCTATAAAATCTAGGTTACTGGTTACGAGGTCGTATTCGGGGGAAATCTGATCGAGGGGATAACGGTCAGTCTAGGGTTTTGAGCGTAGGATTAGAATAGGAGCGAGGGATTCGCGAGTGTACATGGTCTTGTATGCGGGATCTGTTCTTTTACCTAGTAGAAACCTTAGGAATGCAGTAGTAGGCAGGGTTTTGTCGAAGCTGGGTATATTTGTATGTGATTTATTTTTTGCACTTTTATTTCTGCTGCATTCTATGATCTGTTTATTATTTTAATATCCTGTCAGATTTTTAATTCAGCGAAAAACTGTGATAAACCCTATTCACCCCCCTCTAGGGTTAATCTAGATCCAACAATTTTTTACTTAAGTCCTCAAAATTTGGCACTGATATAGGAGGTAATCGGGTTAACCACATTTGCGCAACTCCTTCAAAATAAATAGAAAGCACTTTAAACTTTATGGAATTCGGGGCTGCGGCTGAATCCATATACCAAGTATGTCTCATTAGGTGCTGGTGAGGATTAGTCTTGCCTGAATAGTGATTCATTTGAGGCAAGATAAATCTTCTACAGAATTTTGCCTATAGGATGTCATCAGTGAACGGTGTATGACTACAGTTAATTCCCCTGTCCTTATTGTTGTATCCTTAACTGTCGCTCAGGATCTATATACAATGGCAGCAACCTCCAGAGTGTTTAAAATGAACTCTGGCTTTGAACTCTCACCCTATCTAGCCTTGTCTGTTTCTGATGTCGTAACATCGTCTAAGCCACCGCCCAGGTCGTGCTTCCTTGGCCCTTGTTGTCTCGATCAATCACATGACACAACAAGGGAAGCATGGGAGCATGACAGGTGCCATGGGAATTGCGACCTCTGGGAGAAATTCGGGTCGGTGAAGAGGTCGCCTCAATATTATCCGGCTCAAAATTATCCGGTTCAATATTATCGAGTCGAGCTGGTTCAAAATGTCGAGCATGATGTCTACCGAACCGGAGTTCCTACAGATTCTAGGGTTTGACGAATTGATGATGCTGCTGTGCAGCCTCTTCGCTCCTTCCGGATGAGGATGAGGCTTCTATATGATGCCGCGGTGGAGCAGGAGCTCTCTGACTCCTGAACTCATTCCATTGTGTGGTCATTTTATTCATATCCTGCCTCAACATAATGGTCGCGTGTGTCTGATCATTTAGCGGTGTTGCTGTCTTGTTCATTCTTGCTATAAGTTCCATGAAATCATCACGGGTGACGAATTCTAAAGCAGGAGCTATATTAGTTGGAGCGTTGGTAGCAGTTGGGACATTCTGAGTCTGGGTCGACATAGCCGAGTTGGATTCAGGAGTAGTGGAAATTTGGTTTGCCTCGTCTTGTAAACGGCCGACGGAGGGCCTGGAGGAGATGATGTTCCTTATAGACACCCTTTTTACTGGAATTGAAGGAATGTATGATTTTCTCTTCGGACTTAGTGATCCAAAAAGTAGAATAAAAAATCAAAACGCTGAGAATTCAAGTTTCTCGGTGGAAGCACTAGAATGTTTATACCAAAAATGGCACAGATACCCAAAGACTATGATGAAGAGATTAAAAGTGAAGAAAAAGTAATTAAAATAAGGAAAGAGCGCACACAAGCGATTTAAATCGTGGTTCGACTATGAATTGTCCACGTCCACTTCATAAATTCTCATAAATATTACAAGAAATGGAGATTAAAATGCTTGGAGATTATGAAATCTCAAGTACAATGAGTTTACAAAAAGTAAAGTATGTAAGATGTGATGACTTCCCACAACCCCTGCACTATACAGAAGAATAATGCATTGAAAAGTGTGCCAGGCAGCTATGGACGATCATCAAGGCATGATAACACAATCGGAACCTGTCGTAACTCACAGCGCAAGGATAAAATATAATAGAACATATACAATAGGTATTAATAGTGAAACAGAAAACACCAAACTTTCATAATGACTATAAAGTAATATCCATACATGTGGATAACAACAATAGTGTTTATACAACTTTTCCTAACTACATCACTCAGAGAAGAATAACAAACAGCGGAAATCCAAGTACTATGTAGTAATAAAACTGGTACTGAGCCTTCTGCTCGCCTCTGAACTGCAACACTGTCCTAACTAAGCTGTCACCTGCCACCTAGTCTGCCCATCTACAATTGGATGAATAACCCAAGGTAATAAGAGGGAAACATAAAACCTTGAGTGAAAAATAGTCATAGTGAGCGATAAAACAACTAATAAACATCATCAATAAAGTATATGAGAATGGATAGACAAATATACTAAACTACCCACAATACCAAGAAGAACTCAACCCTATCTTCCCCACATTGGACAGTGATAGCCTATACAATAACATTTCAACCATGCATTCATGGAAAACAGAACAATCGTTTAATCATAGCAAAGCACTTATGACATTCAAATTATATATCTTATGTAAACCATGCTAACCGAACTCAACATTCCTCAAGCATAAGCCCCAAAGGCCTAAACTAATATCATATAAGCACCCAAGGAACATCTCCTTCGACGTTGGACAATCTATATGAGACGGTTCAAACAAGGCAACCAATCAACTGTAACACCCTGTATTTTCTGTGAACGTATAAGTAACAAATCAGAGAATAATTAATTTTTAAACTAATAATCAAGGGAAATGGGTTGCACCATTGCGTTCGTCTCGAAATTCTGCTTGGAAACGAGTCCGAATTTTCGAGAAACGGAGTCCGTATGAGGGAGATATGGCCCTCCGAAGTTCCAGAGATTTTCAGAATCGAAAACAGCTCGAAAATTCGAATTCAAATTCAAATTCAAAATCCCAGAACAGGCTGGGCATTTTCCCGCCCATGGACCAGGTCGACCTGGGGGTCGACCATAGTGTCGACCTCCCAGGGGCCAGGTCGACCATAGTGTCGACCTGGTGGTCGACTTGCTCCCAAAACCCAGTTTTTGAACCTGATTCATTATGATGTATCTGGTCTAGTTTTCTGTCTAGATTCGTCCGCCTAATCCTATATAAACAGCCCCCTAGCCTCATTTTCTCTAAAACAATTTCATTCTGTCTATACTCTGCCTCTGTTCTAATTAAAAATAAAAATGGCGTCGCTACTCTGCTAGAATCAAAACTTGGACTGATGCATCTTCTTCCAACCTGAATAGAATTAAAAGCTAAATCAAATCTCAAATCAAAGTTTAGAGCTTCAACAACAATTAAAGAAGAGTAATTCAGCTTTTCTACATCAACACTAGTTTATTTCCTTTCTTAAACCACGAAAGGAAAGTACAGTTATTTTCCGGTATAAACGTTAATTATGATTGTGACATGAATTGTAATCTGAATCTGAGGTTATGTCTGTTCTGTTCTGTTTAGATCTATCTTATTCTGTATCTCTTTCTTCTTTCTGTTCTATAGCCAGGCTACTACGAGCCTGAGCCAAATCTCATAAGAGATTAATGCACGAAAGCTAAAATGCTTGGGACAAATAATGAATGATGCATAATTGGACCGGACTGATTCGAGGACATGACACAAAATCTGAGGCATATAATTGGACATGTGGCATATTTAACATATGACTTAAGATTGAGGCATAAAATATATTGGACATATGACTTGGGATTCGGGGCGTAGATTTAACCGTAAACATGAAACTAATTTGGATACATAGTACATGTTGTAATCTAGATCTGTAGTTAATTTGAGAAGTAAACATATGTTAGATCTAGATCTGTTCATACTAGGTACGATGATCTGTGATTTGGGACAAGGGGAATTATAGGACAACTTGAAACTTGGGGACATAATGCATGTTTTAAATCAAGGTCTGATGTTAGAGTTTAAAGATAATTTACAACATGTTATGCATGAATGATAATGCATGTTGAGGACATACTACATGTTATAGTTTAAAAATCTAGATTTTTGGACATATTCTTTTATGAAAAAATTCATGACTTGAAAAAGGAATATGTAACTTAGGCGTAAAGACCTATACAAAACCAGGATAACTATTAATGTGAATGCGCCTAAATAAGGGTTTTTGGATATCTGGCATCATAGGCTATAATTTGGCATAATTCATATTGTTTATCGTGATTTATGGAGAATATTATGTAATGTGTTATGTTTAAGTAAAAATTAGGAGCATATGTGGTATTATGAATTATGACCATGATTTGACAAGTGAGTTTAGGCTAAATTTATGATTAGGCAAGTTATGATATATATAATCTGCTAAATCTGTTATCTGCTAAATCTGTTAAATTGCCTAATCCGTTTTTTGTTAAATCTGTTGAATTGACTAAACTGCTAAATCTGTTATCTGCAGAATCTGTTGAATCGCTTAGACTGCTAGATCTGCCACCTGTTGAATTGTCTGATCTGTTGAAAACTAGATAATGGTAATTTGGGTATGAAATCCATAGGCTCGACCTAAGATTTAGTAAACAATGGAAATTTGATTAATTTGTTGTATCCTGTGAAGAAGTTTAATCTGTTAAATAAACAGAATTAGTCTGATATCTGAAAAATCTGTATTGGAATGAATTGGCTATGACACGAGGTTAGGCTCTGTTTGCGGTAGAAGCCTGCCCGGAACCAACCGGCTTAACCAACGACCGCAAACTGCCAGTCTAATGTGAGAGGTCGTAGGCATGACTAAAATATGCTTAGACACGAGGTTAGGTCTGGCTTGTGGCAGAAGTCTGGCCGGAACCGCCCGGCATATCCAGCGGCCACAAGCTACCGACCTAATGTGAGAGGTCTGTGCATTAATATTTAATTAATGCAAATCTGGGATAAATATGATGTCTAAAACGTGTTCAGTGGATAGGGTTAAACCAATTGGACTAATGAATTTAACAAACCCGTTTCGTGAATCTGTAAGCCCAATTACAAAGTTAGACAAATCTGTAAATCTGTTAAATTCGTATATCTGATCCGTTAGTCTGAAAACTTGTCTGATCTGTGAACTAGTTGATCTAAACTCTGTATGTCTGAACTTGTAAACAAGTCAATTTGAAATCTGTTAGTCTGGGGACACAAGGTTAGGAGGGAAATTACTTGTGTCATCTGTTGTTTGGGACCCATATTAGTCAGTAACCCTTTCTGGTATCAAAACTTTGACCCAACAATTGGTAGGGTCCGTGCTTGCTTACTGAACTAATTATAAGTGGTTCATTCTGATAATGGCGAGGGGTGTTGATGGTGCGTTCCAACCGGGTCATGTGCATCCATGGATCCCGGTCTGCCTCTGAGGATGTAAGACGCCGTGACATCTGTAAATAGGTCTGTGCCAATTGGTTGTCACTTTAGGGAGTGATACACCCTACTGTGGGGCCGACACAGGGTATTTATGTATTAGGGAGCCGATCGCTTGGGGTAGGATTTTAGGATACACTTAGTTCTGTCTGTTTCTGTTGGTACCGTCTATTTCTGTTGGGTGGTAACACCTGTCTGTTTGTGCGTGGTACCATCTGTTGGGAGTGGTAAAGGCCCATTTACTAGTGTACACCTAATTCTACATTCTGTTTCCATAGGTATTAATCTGTTTCTGTACCTTCTGTTCGGGTGGTAAAGGCCCATTATTAGCATTCTATTTCTGTACTTTCTGTTGGGGGTGGTAAAGGCCCATTACTAGCATTCTCTTCTGTGGAAATTATTCTATTCCCGTTTCTGTTTCAGTTTAGACATTGGGGTGACACCTAATCCTGTTATACTAGTATTAGTGCAGAGAAGCGAAAAGTAATAGCTTATATCATTCTGTTTCTTCTGTTTAACCTAAGTATATCTGCTACTCCTGTTACCGTTATCTCTCATCCAGTTTTATTTGCATGCCATGATTATTATTATCTGTTCATATGCCGAAAGTCACTGGACTTGCCAGACTTTATGTCTGACCTTGCTTGTTTTCGCCCCTTTTCTTCCATTTCCCCCTAGGTTTTCCAAGGAGGGAATACTTTAGCTTGATCCGGATTTCTTCTGCTTGAAGTACTTGAAGTGCGTAAAGTATGGCTTAACTTCTTATGGAATCTTTTGTGGGGATTATGATTTTAAAGTTTTATACTCTGATGACTTTCTGAACAAGACTGATATTTATGTACTTGAGTTTTTGGTAAAGATGTAACCATACTGATTTATGTTTTCCGCTGTAATAAAGTTATAATTTCTCAAGTATTGTTTATATGTCTTGAAATTTTCTGTTCTATTACTAAAATGCTCCACCAAAGTTAAGGCATTCCCTTTGTGAGTGTCCTTAACGGAGGTGGGGTGTTACACTTGGTATCAGAGCTGAAGATTACCAGATTGGGTAAAGTTTTTGAAAACTATTTTCAAAAAGGTTTTAAAAAGGAAGTATTTTCGAAAGTAAAGCTTATTTTTGAAAAACATAATCCCCAAAAGCCATATATCTATCTTTTGATCCTCTGTTTGAATCTTTGTTTCCTTCTTTCTCCGGGGCTCCCGGCTTTCTGGGAGGAAACCTCATCGCGGCATGGTTATATAGCCTTGATAAGACCGTGACACCGGTCAAAGGGCAAATAAGCGTCTGACTTCCATCTGTAGCCGCAGTTGTCTCACCTATGGCTAATTTTCTTTCGAGCTTTGTAGGATTTTCTGTGCGATGGAGGTCGCTTTCAAGGGACTTTTCAGTGTGTTACACACAGATAGTAAAGATGAGAATGAGGGAGTTTGGCTAAGGAGCACAACCCAAGGATGAGAAACTCATGGATATGGACTTGTTTCACAAAGGAGGCTAAAAGGTAACACAAAAGAAGGATGCAAAGTCTGCAGATAAGAAGGAGAAAAAAGTGCTTTACTTGTGGAAGCCCGACTCATCTGAACAAGGATTGCCAAAAAGAGGAAGGACACTCACTTCAACTGTGGTGAGATGGGACACTTCACTAGGGACTGCCCGAAGAAACGGGGGCAAGGACAGAGGACATGACCTACTTCGGGAAGGCAGGCGAATGCTCTCATAGTTGGTCGATAGGATAGAAGTAGGAAAATTTCCGTAGAGAGTTTAGTTTCCTTATCTGATTATTGAGTTAGAACTCTTTCCGATTATGGCATTCTGATTCTGTAGTCGAGTCTCTGCACTTTAATACTAGTCTTGTTTCTGATCTGGTTATAGTCTCAAACCCCATAAGGGTTACGACTCATCTGTTGGTGATTGGTTGGGGTTTGAGGGTATCTGTGTTAGGCGTCAAGTCGATTGTAATGCATACATTCTAGGTTTTTGATGGATTTGGTGGGATTTTCCCATGCTTAGTTTTCTAAGAATCATTCGGTAATTTGATCTGTACTAGTAGTCTGTAAGCATCTGGATATTTCTGAAAAGATTAAGATTTCCAGTTTTGACATTGACTAAAGAGGGTAATCCTCTGGGTGTCAATCTGATGTTGATTTCGGTCTTCGGGATTGATACTTAGGGGAATTAGTCTCTCAACCAATGTCTAATGGGAACCAAGTTTTTGTTTTATCTGTACTCGCTTCCATCATTCGACTATATCCTATCGATCGAATCTTTGAACTTTAGGTAAAAACTAATGGGTGTAAACATGTGTTTGAGACATGTTATGTTTGATGGTTGCAAGTGGATGCAAGTGGTTGCTCGCGGATGCATATACACACACTAGGCACTAGATCGGCTCGAAAACACTCTCATACTGCATATGGATGTGTGAGCATTCTCAAATTTTGTGGATGTAAAATGATTGACTCATCACATGGATGTTGCATATGAATGAATGGTTGTCACTCATACAAGAATGATATGGATCAAATAGGAAAATTGCATACATGTTGGACTCATGGCACTGACATAATTCGCATTAAAGAGGTCAACTGAATCAGTGGACCGCCTGATATTTGCATTAGATAAGGAACATATACACACACTTTTGCATATGTTCATACAACATTAGAAGTTTTCTAAGGACAATGGATGCTTCTGGATGATGGTTGAGTAGATGGATGACTGGATGGTAGGACACATTCTTCTTAACTTGAAGATTTCGGGGACCAAATCCTTTAAGGAGGGGAGAATGTAACACCCTGTATTTTCTGTGAACGTATAAGTAACAAATCAGAGAATAATTAATTTTTAAAATAAGAATCAAGGGAAACGGGTTGCACCATTGCGTTCATCTCGAAATTCTGCTTGGAAACTAGTCTGAGTTTTCGAGAAACGGAGTCCGTATGAGGGAGATATGGCCCTCCGAAGTTCCAGAGATTTTCAGAATCGAAAACAACTCGAAAATTCGAATTCAAATTCAAACTCAAAATCCCAGAACAAGCTGGGCGGGAAAATTCCCGCCCATGGACCAGGTCGATCTGGGGGTCGACCATAGTGTCGACCTCCCAGGGGCCAGGTCGACCATAGTGTTGACCTGGGGGTCGACCTGCTCCCGAAACCCAGTTTTTGAACCTGATTAATTCTGATGTATCTGGTCTCGTTTTCTGTCAAGATTCGTCCGCTTAATGCTATATAAACAGCCCCCTAGCCTCATTTTCTCTACACAATTTCATTCTGTCTATACTCTGCATCTATTCTATTTAAAAATAAAAATGGCGTCGCTACTCTGCTAGAATCAAAACTTGGACTAATGCATCTTCTTCCAACCTGAATAGAATTAAAAGCTAAATCAAATCTCAAATCAAAGTTTAGAGCTTCAACAACAATTAAAGAAGAGTAATTCAGCCTTTCTGCATCAACACTAGTTTATTTCCTTTCTTAAACCACGAAAGGCAAGTACAGTTATTTTCCAATATAAACGTTAATTATGATTGTGACATGAATTGTAAATCTGAATCTGAGGTTACGTCTGTTCTGTTCTGTTTATATCTATCTTATTCTGTATCTCTTTCTTCTTTCTGTTCTATAGCCAGGCTACCACGAGCCTGAGCCAAATCTCATAAGAGATTAACGCACGAACGCTAAAATGTTTGGGACAAATAATGAATGATGCATAATTGGACAAGAATGATTCGAGGACATGACATAAAATCTAAGGCATATAATTGGACATGTGGCATATTTAACATATGACTTGAGACTGAGGCATAAAATATATTGGACATATGACTTGGGATTCGGGGCGTAGATTTAACCGTAAACATGAAACTAATTTAGATACATAGTACATGTTGTAATCTAGATCTGTAGTTAATTTGAGAAGTAAACATATGTTAGATCTAGATCTGTTCATACTAGGTATGATGATATGTGATTTGGGACAAGGGGAATTATAGGAAAACTTGAAACTTGGGGACATAATGCATGTTTTAAATCAAGGTCTGATGTTAGAGTTTAAAGATAATTTACAACATGTTATGCATGAATGATAATGCATGTTGAGGACATACTACATGTTATAGTTTAAAAATCTAGATTTTTGGACATATTCTTTTATGTAAAAATTCATGACTTGAAAAAGGAATATGAGACTTAGGCGTAAAGACCTATACAAAAACAGGATAACTATTAATGTGAATGCGCCTAAATAAGGGTTTTTGGATATCTGGCATCATAGGCTATAATTTGGCATAATTCATATTGTTTATCGTGATTTATGGAGAATATTATGTACTGTGTAATGTTTAACTAAAAATTAGGAGCATATGTGGTATTATGAATTATGACCATGATTTGGCAAGTGAGTTTAGGATAAATTTATGATTAGGCAAGATATAATATATATAATCTGCTAAATTTATTATCTGCTAAATCTGTTAAATTGCCTAATCCGTTATCTGCTAAATCTGTTGAATTGCCAAAACTGCTAAATCTGTTATCTGCAAAATCTATTGAATCGCTTAAACTGCTAGATCTGCCACCTGTTGAATTGTCCGATCTGTTGAAAACTAGATAATGGTAATCTGGGTATGAAAATCCATAGGCTCGACCTAAGATTTAGTAAACCATGGAAATTCGATTAATTTGTTGTATCCTGTGAAGAAGTTTAATCTGTTAAATAATCAGAATTAGTCTGATATCTGAAAAATCTGTATTGGAATGAATTGGCTATGACACGAGGTTAGGCTCTGTTTGCGGTAGAAGCCTGCCCGGAACCAACCGGCTTAACCAGCGACCGTAAACTGCCAGTCTAATGTGAGAGGTCATAGGCATAATTAAAATATGCTTAGACACGAGGTTAGGTCTGGCTTGTGGCAGAAGTCTGGCCAGAACCGCCCGGCATATCCAACGGCCACAAGCTACCGACCTAATGTGAGAGGTCTGTGCATTAATATTTAATTAATGCAAATCTGGGATAAATATGATGTCTAAAACGTGTTGGGTGGATAGGGTTAAACCAATTGGACTAATGAATTTAACAAACCCGTTTCGTGAATCTGTAAGCCCAATTACAAAGTTAGACAAATCTGTAAATCCGTTAAATCCGTATATCTGATCCGTTAGTCTGAAAACTAGTCTGATCTGTGAACTAGTTGATCTGAACTCTGTATGTCTGAACTTGTAAACAAGTTAATCTGAAATCTGTTAGTCTGGGGACACAAGGTTAGAAGGGAAATTACTGGTGTCATCTGTTGTTTGGGACCCATATTAGTCAGTAACCCTTTCTGGTATCAAAACTTTGACCCAACAGTAGGTAGGGTCCGGGCACGCTTACTGAAATAATTATAAGCGGTCCATTCTGATAGTGGCGAGGGGTGTTAATGGTGCGTTCCAACCGGGTCATGTGCGTGCATGGATCCCGGTCTGCCTCTGAGGATGTAAGACGCCATGACATCTGTAAATAGGTCTGTGCCAATTGGTTGTCACTTTAGGTAGTGATACACCCTACTGTGGGGCCGACATAGGGTATTTATGTATTAGGGAGCCGATCGCTTGGGGTAGGGTTTTAAGGTACACTTAGTTCTGTCTGTTTCTGTTGGTACCGTCTGTTTCTATTGGGTGGTAACACCTGTCTGTTTCTGCGTGGTACCGTCTGTTGGGGTGGTAAAGGCCCATTTACTAGTGTACACCTAATTCTACATTCTGTTTCCGTAGGGATTAATCTATTTCTGTTTCTGTACCTTCTGTTTGGGTGGTAAAGGCCCATTATTAGCATTCTGTTTCTGTACTTTCTGTTGGGGTGGTAAAGGCCCATTACTGGCATTCTCTTCTGTGGAAATTATTCTGTTCCCGTTTCTGTTTTAGTTTAGACATTGGGGTGACACCTAATCCTGTTATACTAGTATTAGTGCAGAGAAGCAAAAAGTAATAGCTTATATCATTTTGTTTCTTCTGTCTAACCTAAGTATATCTGCTACTCCTGTTACTGCTTTCTCTCATCCAGTTTTATTTGCATGCCATGATTATTATTATCTTTTCATATGTTGAAAGTCACTGGACTTGCCAGACTTTATGTCTGACCTTGCTTGTTTTCGTCCCTTTACTTCCGTTGCCCCCTCCAGGTTTTCCAAGGAGGGAATACTTTAGCTTGATCCGGATTTCTTCTGCTTGAAGTACTTGAAGTGCGTAAAGTATGGCTTAACTTCTTATGGCATCTTCTGTGGGGATTATGATTTTAAAGTTTTGTACTCTGATGACTTTCTGAACAAGACTGATATTTATGTACTTGAGTTTTTGGTAAAGATGTAACCATGCTGATTTCTGTTTTCCGCTGTAATAAAGTTATAATTTCTCAAGTATTGTTTATCTGTCTTGAAATTTTCTGTTCTATTTACTAAAATGCTCCACCAAAGTTAAGGCATTCCCTTTGTGAGTGTCCTTAACGGAGGTGGGGTGTTACATCAACCATGACAGACTCTGGCCATCACCGCCAATCCTGCTTTGAAACCATCGTTAATCGTATGACGACTAACCTTGCCATATGTCAAGGGTTAATGGTAACCCCGGTTTTAGCATAAACTCCATACGCCTTTCAACGATACATATGTTTGTCCAACCTTGACAACTAGGCCTTTCAACGATACCCAAGGTACTCGACCAACAAACTTCCAGTCTTTTAGATGCCCCTATTGTACTCCTGCTTTGAGCCTGCTAGAACTTACGACAATGATAACTTCTCGGCCTTCACATCTCTAGTAATCCAACCCAGCGACTTTTCATAGCTCAAGCAACCTTCTCGAGCAACCATTATCCATGAACTCACGACCTTTAAGTTGTCATTCCATTCGTTGTTCTACACCGATAAATGAACACATTCAACACTTCAAATATTCCTACTTGAATTTACTTCAAAGTCACAACATCACTGAGCCAAATTACATCACTGCGCTGCGGCTAGAGTTCGGAGGGATGCCCCCGAAAAATATTTTTTTAGTCCCTTTTTATTTAAATCTGGATTGTACCCAAAAAATATAAATTTTCAGAAATGACCCTATGTCGTACCATCCATGTCGTGCCACCCATGTCGTTCATGACATGACTCTTCAACCATATTTCACCATGACTCTTCGACCAGTCGCATCATGGCTCTCAATTATTTCGTGGCATAGCTCTTCATGTCGGCCATGACTTGATTCTCCATCTCGATCGCGACTTGATTCTTCATGTCGGTTCCCACCATGTTGTTCACGACATGACTCACCATGTCGTTCGCGACATGACTCCCATGTCTTTCACTATATCGGTCTCCACCATGTCGCATTGAGGGCTTCTTACGACTTGGCTTTATTTTTTGGAAAGGAGAAAACAACCTAAGACTTTCTTTATGCGACTTGGCTCATGCGACTTGCCTCATTTCGTGTTCTCCAAGCCACGGTTCAATTTTGCCACGTCATCTTCTGCGACATGGATTCCCCCACGCCATGATTTTTCCGTGCCATGACTTCTCCTACGCCTTGGATTCATGTCGGTTACGACATGGTGAAGGGCCTAGATCCACCAAAAGAACTACTTCAAACTTGACCAAATCTTCGCCAAACGACAACGATGATCCACACAACTCATTCCAATCATCCAAATCAATCATAATCATGTTATGAAATCACTAATAACACCAAATTAACAATTATCGTCAATAATCCATTAAAACGTGGTAAATGAACATATGAACAAAAATTATGGATCTAACTTGCATAAACATATAAAATAACATATAAATTACCATTTAGAGTTGTTAAATTAGGCCCTATGGCGATTTATATGAAAATGGACATACCATGACATAGATCTATGGAAAATGACTTGAATTTGATGATAAACAAGAACAAACACTCATATACTTGATTGAATCCTTGTGAGAGATGCATATCACTCGCCAATTCTTCAAAACAACTAAATGAAATTAAATATGATTCCGAAAAGCGAAGAACTTGTTCCAAATCCTTTGATTCAATGAACTCGTACTTGAAATGGTGCAAATCTAGCCTTAAATGGTGTAGATCTTCGATTCTCTAAGCTCTAATGGTGGAATGATGGAGAAATAGAGGATCCATTGGCTCTTCCATATGAGAGAATGGGGAAAGTAAACTATTTCCCATACCTCCCGCCCCTATTTATAGTCTTCCACCAGCCCACTAATGGGCCTCCCCAAATCGGCCCATTATGGCTTTATAAACCTGAACAACCAACTGTAAAACCTTAAAACAGCGATTCCTTCCAAACCTCTGAGCCAAAAATTTATTGTGACCACTCTTCGGAAAGGGAAGCATCATTTCCTTTCCAATGGCATAGGTCTCAATACCTGATTTGACTTGAGTCAAAAGTTATGCCCTGTACAAGACTAACAAGGGCAAAATGGTCACAAACAAAATTGGTAAAAATTACGGACATGTCTCACATCCCCATAAGCAACATATTAAAAATATGAGAATGATCCAACCCTCAGGGAAAAAAATAAAAATATTTTACGATCTTCCGATAAGTAAAATGCAGGTTGTTACATAAGAGAAGCGAAAATTCCATTTTTTGTTGCTATAGCGCGCAATTTATAAAAAGGATTCGAGTTCGATTTGGTAGGGACACGTGGGAGTTGATCTGAAGGGGCTATTTATAATCTGGCTCGACCTTTGCCCGGGTCGGCGTAGTCAAGCGGGACGCAGGCCGATCCAGACTTGCCACCGAATTCTTCACCGAACCGGAGTTTGATTGATCTGGAATTTGCTCTCTACCCAACTTAGTTGAGCCAGGTCTTGGTCGATCTGAATTTGGAGCTAAGTCATGATTGTTCACTTGATTACCTGGTGCATGAATGTGCATAGATCACATTCCGAGTACTTTGATTGTGAATCTGTATGAACTTGATGGCCTCAACATGATATAGTAAATCGTGTGGTTAAGACATGTCAATTAAACATATGAGTTAATTTCGGACTTGTCGATTGAAGTCGTTTGTTGTTTTTTCCGTGTAGAGTAAACTAACTGTTGACCAACTTTTTGGCAAAAACTATCGCGGTTCAACGGATCGAAGCCCAATGTCAAGAAGCTCGCTTTTCAACATCGGTCTATCGACCGATAGAACAACCTGTAATTCAGGAAACCCAAAGAAAATTTGACCCGAGTCAATGTCCTTCAAGCAACAGCATCTCATGCCCTGACATATTCGCTCTCCCGGAATGACTGAGTCAAACACTTCCTTAAAATTCAGATCGAATAGATATCTCCGGATCTATGTGGAAATATTCAGCCGAGTCATTCAATACTCGGCCCGATACTAAGGCATTAAAGGAGGTCAACCACTCCCGGACAAGGCTCTACTTTTGATACACCTCACCTTGAGTGCCACGTAAGCCACAATCTTCGAGAATACTATTAATCAACAGTAGACCACGTCCCACCACCGCAACTACTTCAAATGATCAGGCTCCACGTGTCTGAGCTTCGCAAAAGAGGCAAGCCACGTGACAGCCCGCTCAGCTCAATTCTTCACCTATAAATACCTCCAAGCTCAAAATGAAAAGGAGACCTTTTTCGGATGCTCTTTTCTTCACTCAAGACTTCTGATTCCCCTTGAAAGCTCTTCTTATGGATAATTCCAAAATAGCCAATCTTCCTTCTTTCTTCAAATAAAAAAAGTGTTGTACTTGTAATCAAAAGTAAATCAATGCATATAAAGTGGATGTAGGCATCATCTCTGCCGAACCACTATAAAAAGTCGTGCGTCTCCCTTGTTTTCTTTATTTTACTGCATTCTGTTATTGTTATTTGTGTGTTCTCCACACGATTGGGGGTTGACTGTCACTAGCGATCAACTTTTGACATCAACATTTTGGTGCGCTAGGTAGGGGCACTGCGCTCCGACATACCCGATGACCTTCAGCAAGTTCCGAACATGAAGAACAAGTGGAAGAAAGATGCAAAATTTTCTTGTCCCACGACTGCTGATGCAACAGAAACAAACATTGAAGAGGTAAGTAAGGAAGCCTCCTCTCATGAAGACATGTCCCGATATCTCACCCTGGATGGCTTGGATAAGATAATTGCCGACTTCAGAGGATAGATGACATCTCAGGGTAAACTCCTCGAACGGCAACAATAGTTGATGGATCACCTCCTCGCTCGGATGGAAAAGGTATTTAATGCTTCAACATCGATTCCTCCACCAGGTGAAGCTGGGGCAGTAACCGATCTTCGGTCTACATAAATACAAGCCGCATATCAGATTACACCTTTGCTTCCTCCTGGTTCAGCTCCACCTCTCGACCAATCACAACCAGGAGTATCGCTTCTAGCGACCAACGCAGTTGTAGCTGAAGATTCACAGGAGGCCTGCGATTAAGATCTAGGTCATTCAACCATATTGCCTCTACGCCGGGGAATAGATGGACCCCCCGGACCAATCGAGCAACCATTGTGTCAATCAGGATCGCTGCCATTCTCATTACAACCCAACATCTTACAACAGACTCATCTTATGCCACCTCTCCTTTGGAGGAGCCTTCCCTTCGAACCAGGTAGACAACTCTACCATACCGGTTCTCACCGTGGCGAGGGAAACGCTATTATAAACCCTTCTAACATCGCTCCGGGCAGGGGCACTACAGAGCCTCGAACATCACATACTATGCTGGATTAGCTCAGACCTTCCATCGTGGGCATAGCTCAGACCAATTCTCATCAGGTTCAAGAGGCGTCAGTCTGCCCAGAACCAACAACTGCGATGGACCCTTCCCCTCATCTTTACTCAACTCTCAGAGGTTGAGCCTAGCCAACGGCCACCCTTCCGAGCATGTTTTCGGTGGATCCTAGTACTAAGTTCTTCCAAATGCAGAGCTGGATTCATGGCAGAGACTCCTCGGAGATGGAAGCCAGCTTGCAAGCATCATCCCACGCTTCACCCGGGGTACTTCTAGAAGGTATAGATAATATCCACCGCAGCCCCTTCACAAGGGAAATTATAAACTCCTGCAATCCTCCAGACTTCAAGTTCCCATCTATCGAACCCTACAGTGGTCAGACCGACCCGACCATTCATCTCATGTGATACATGCGTCATATGGAATTACTCTCTGAACCGACCAATGTTATGGCCAAATGCTTCACACTCTTTCGCACGGATATAGTCGGAATGTGGTTTCGGCAGCTAATAACGGAGTCGATCGGCAGTTGGAACACGCTGGTCACCCGCTTCATCAAGCAGTTCAGAGTTCACATCTCCCGACCAAAGAGTGTCATGTTCTTGACCTCCATCAAGCAAAGTCCGGGAGAGACACTTCGATCTTTTCTCGAAAGATTCAACGTGGCCGTAGCATCAATCGATCGACCCGAGCCTTCAATGATGCTTATGGCCGCCATCGCAGGTGTTCCGAACCGATCAGAATTCTCAATCTCTTTGACTAGAGATCCTCCCAAGGACGTTGAAGATTTCTATGCAGAGACCGAGCTATTCCTCCAACAAGAAGACGCCAGCATTGAGATGGAGAGCCTCGAGTCCTTTCCACCAAAGAAGGAGGTCCGTCCAACACCAATGGCCATAATAAAGGAAGAGGAAAGGCCTCGAAAAAGAATTAACGCAATGTACGGCCTCGGAGAGAGAACAAGTACGATCAGTATACCGAGCTCAATTCTTCCCTTCTCGACATCTATCTTGGCATACAAGGATCCCTACTTTTCCCAAAGCCTCCTCGAAGAGAGCCGACCCAGAAAAAGCTCGATTTTGGAAAGCACTGCATGTTTCACAACATAGCCGATCACAACACCAATGAATGCGGGCACTTGCGCGATCTCATCGAGGATAAGGTCAGATGGGTGGAACTTCCCGAGTATGTCAAGAAAACTGCATAGGCCATGCCGTCACAATCCTCTGCCCAAGCTCCTCAGGCCTATCCTCGAGCTCCTAGAAACCGAAAGGACCCTGAGCTCAGCACACGTGGCATCATCATCAATTAATGAGATTTAGATTTCTTTTATTTAATGATTTTTATTTCTTTCAACAAAATGGATGTGTTCATGTACATATGTACAGGGTTAGGATTTAGCACCTAGGCATGCTCTGGAATCAAGTCGTCCTCTTAGAATTTATTTCCATTTTCTTGTAATAGCTCTTTAGCAGTAATGAACTTTCTTTCGCAAACATGGATCATGTTTGAATAATTTAAGTCGAGTATGATTGACGCTTGCCAACCCGAATATGGTCAGTGCAAAGCCACCGTCCGTAACACACGGTCAAAGACTGCCACCATCTCTAAACCTACTCCATAAGCTGAGTATGGTCAGATTTCTTTAAAGTCGAGTATGGATTATACTCGCCCCTTCTCTAAGCCGAGTGCACTCTCCACTCGCCGTGACTTCATAAAATTACTTATATATCACCTCGTACGCCTGGTTCCATCAGCCAAGTACGGACAAAATTATATACGCCGAGTATGGATAATATCTTAAGTCGAGTATAGATAATACGCACCATCTCCATAAGCTGAGTATGGATAATACTCGCAGTCTCCGTAAGCCGAGGATGCATACTACTCGCCACCTATCTAAGCCAAGTGTGATTACAGTTCGCCCTTATCTTCAAGTCAAGTATGGTTTATACTCTTCCAATCAAGTTCAACGCCATCTCTGTACCGAGAACGGTCTAGATTATCTTTACAGGCATCAGAAGCTTCTACTATTTTTTATAACTTTCTCGGCCTTAATACGATCTTCGATGGTTGTCCGTTTTCTGGTCTCAGTACGATCTACACCGATCATCGGTTTTCCGGCCTTAATACAACCATATAGACCGTCGGATTCCTGGCCTTAATATCGTTCGGTGCAACCATCTCTACCCGCATATTGAGCTTCGATACTACATTCAGAACACACCTCCTTTACCAAGAAAGATGTATTCTAAGGTGAAAAGTGTTGACCAACTTTTTTGCAAAAACTATCGCGGTTCAAAGGATTGAAGCCCAATGTCAAGAAGCTCACTTTTTAGCATCGATCTATCGACCGATAGAACTACCCGTACTTCAGGAAACCCAAAGAAGATTCGACCCGAGTTAGTTTCCTTCGAGCAACAACTCATGCCCTGACATAATCGACCACCCAGACCGACCAAGTCAAGCACTACTTCCTTAAAGTTTGGATCGACCAAATATCTCCGGATCTATGTGGAAATATTCAGCTGAGTCATACAATACTCAGCCTGATTCTCAAGGAATTAAGGGCGGTCAATCACTCCCAGACAAGGCTATACTTTTGATAAACCTCACCTTGAGTGCCACGTAAGCCACAATCTTTGAGGATACTATTAATCAACAATAGACCTAGTCCTACCGTCACAACTACTTCAAATGATCAGGCTCCACGTGTCCAAGCTCCGCAAAAGAGGCAAGCCACGTCACAGCCCGCTCAACCCACTTCTTCACCTATAAATACCTCCAAGCTCCAAATGGAAAGGAGACCTTTTTTCAAACGCTCTTTTCTGCACTCAAGACTTCTGATTCCCCTTGAAAGCTCTTCTTACGACTAACTCCAAAATAGCCAATCTTCCTTCTTTCTTCAAATAGAAAAAGTGTTGTACTTGTAATCAAAAGTAAATCAATACATATAAATTGGACATAGGCATCGTCTTTGCCGAACCACTATAAAAAGTCATGCATGTCCCCTGTTTTATTTATTTTACTGCATTTTGTGATTGTTATTCGTGTGTTCTCCACACGACTGGGGGTTGACTGTCATTAGTGACCAACTTTTGACATCACTTATAGCAAATCGAATCTAACGCGTACTGTTTTCTCCATTCAAATTACTAGTTAGAAGTCTATGACGCATCCTTTTGGTGTTATCATTGTCGATACTAGGACTTATGGGTCCTAAATATATATATATATACAACTCGATGGGCTAATCTGGACTGGTGGGACTCTTATGTACAGTACCTAGCAGGCTGATGGGTCATTATCGGACTAGAGGGTCCTAATATATAGCTGGTGGGAAAATTCAAACTGGTGGGTCCAACATTTCATATCGATGTTGATTATATTTCTTTGTGTTGATTCTAGAATTTAGATGATTTTGAATATTTTCACCTTCCTTGGTGATGTTTAACTATATATGTATATATAGCTAGTAGGCTATCGATGTGGTTTATTTAGGTGATTTCATTCATATTACTTGGAACCCTTGAATGAGTTCTAATCGTTGGTGTGGTGGTGATGTTCCTTCGTGTGGAGTGATATAATAATATGTACAATTATGCTTAGCTTGTGTGCTTAGCAAGTCATAGTGTATAAAATCATGTGCCTTGTGTTGTTGTATCATAAATTACTCACTAATATCAACGACATTGTGTGCTCATGTCGTAGCTCCTCTTTAATGAAAATGTAACTTATAAGATATTTCTTACCTTATTATATCACAACCGTATCATAAAT
The DNA here is from genome assembly GCA_030737875.1 of Allium sativum. NCBI lineage: Eukaryota > Viridiplantae > Streptophyta > Magnoliopsida > Asparagales > Amaryllidaceae > Allium > Allium sativum. Next base: position 316,055,237 of record CM060913.1, read on the forward strand.
TACTCACTTATATCAACGACATTGTGTGCTCATGTCGTAGCTCCTCTTTAATGAAAATGTAACTTATAAGATATTTCTTACCTTATTATATCACAACCAGACTGTTTCAGCTAGACTGACCCACATATTTATTGCTCGGGTCAGACCAAGTTTTCCAAGTAGTGCTTGATGTAGATACCTTTTTGTCCAATTTTTGCTTTCAAATGACTTACTTGTAACACCCCACGTCCATTAATGTCACTCACTAAGGGAATACATTAACTTTCATGGAGTATTATAAGAGTATAGAATAGAGTATCACAAGACAGATATATAAAATGGTACTTTAGAAAATTCAAAATTTATTCATTGCAGTGGAAAAGCAAAACATATTTGGTTACAACATCAAAACCACATACTAGATTCAAGTACAGAAATATCCATGTTGAACAAAATTATTATCAGAGTACATAAAAGTAGAATCATATTCCCACTCCAAATAGCCATAATGAAAAAGAGATAAAGCTGAGGATTACTTTCAACACTTCCAAATGCTTCCAGAAGAAAGAAATCCGAGTCAAGTTTCAGTGTTTCCTCCCTGAGAACCCGGGGAGGGGGGGAACGAAAGAAAAAAGGCGAAAACAAAAAGGTCTGACATAAAGCCTGGCGAGTCCAATTACTTTTAGTATGAAAATAAGTAAAGCAATATGACAGGGATAAACGGGATGGAAAGTAAAACCATGACATAAGGTAAAGCTAGATAGTAGGATGAATATAAAGGAATGTCTAGTGCACTTCCCAGATTTCTTGCTTAATTTAATTCTCTGCACTACCTGCTAGTAATTCTTAACGAAATGATCCCAACCCCGCAGTTGGTAGCCCTCAGGCGTAACATCTAGTAAAAGGTATCTGCCCTATACAATCCTTGAAAGCCTACTTACCCATAATAGATAATAGATGTCCCCACACTACCCTTAATCGACCGGCTCCCTAACTTGTAGATATCTGTGTGGGTCCCAGCTTAGAGTGTATCACTCCCTAAGTGGCAACCCGTGGATGCACGGCTTTATACCTACAGATGTAAAGTGGCAAAATCGTCCAATGCCGGGAACACCTTATGCACGCTTAACGAACCCGTCGGAACCTACACTGCTACACCCTCGCTCTTATTTGACCGCTTATAATCAGCCCAGTAAGCGTGCCCCAACCCTGCCTAGCTCAGGGTTCCCGATACCTCTAAGTGGGTTACTGTCTGAAAAGGGTCCCTACCGCTACTAGGTTTTCCCCCAAGGTTTATCTTAACCCAACCTATATTGGTTAAGTGTTGTATATCCGCCCAGTTGACTTAACCCCATCCTCTTATCAAATCAATATGTATTATTGGTTAAGCTTGCCTTAACCCTATCCACTTTGTTCATGTAATATTGGTTAAATTGCCATCTCACACAGGTTAACTTAACACCACCCACCTAACATGTTTTAGGTATCATACTCATCTTTGATCAGCATTAATTAGTTATTAATGCACAAACCCCTCACATTAAGTCGATGGCTTGCGTCCGCTGGATGTGCCGGGCGGTTCCCGGCAGATTTCTGCCACAAGCCAGACTTAACCTCGTGTCTAAGCATCTTTTAATTATGCCTACGACCTCTCACATTAGACTGGCCGTTTGCGGTTGCTAGTTAGGCCGGTTGGTTCTGGGCAGGCTTCTACCGCAAGCGGAGTCTAACCTCGTGTCTTAGCATGCTTTTCTTAGCCAATTTATTTATTTGCATTTTATGCCAATTTCAGGTTAATTATGCCAATTACCCAAAATTCCCAATTTCATATCATGCCCAACAATTAACATATATTTTGCCAAATATAACATTTCTCATGCCCAAATCAACCCAGTGTATATTATGCCAAATTTAACATTTGTCATGCCCAAATCAACCCAACGTATATTATGCCAAAATTCCCAACGTTCCCTAAATTACCGTTCGTATGTTCATCTCCATGAGATTTGGCCTAGGCTCGAAGTAGCCCGGCAATAAAAAGGGAAGGAGGAAGGGATAAGATAAAGAAAAGGCATAATAATAACAAAAAAATAGGCATAAGTATGAACTGATCATAAAGATATGATAAAAATGATGATAATATCAACATGGGCATATAAGAATCATGAATATGATGTATAGGTTAAGATAGAATTAATGAGAATCAATCTTATTATCATATATAATTCCCAAATCCAATTTACAACATGTCAGAATTGCTTTAGGATTATTTTAATCTAAAAATAATCAATAACTCACAAAGATTGGATTAAGGAAGAGAATTAGGCGTTGTAGTCGTTGTAGATTCGATCCCCTTTACAGAATTCCTCTACTTTGATTTATTGAAGAAGAAGGACTATTTTAGGTTGAGGCAGCATGGAGGCGCCATGAATTGGTGTAGTGAAATTCGGTTTAGGTTTAGGTGTGTTTATATAGCTGTAATGAGTTAATTAGGGCCTTTAGATTAAATTAGAGACCATCAGAAGCACACACATTAAAAGACACATCATCCAACCAATCCCAGCAAGACACGTCATCAGAGAATTCTCTAGAATTTTGCAGCTTTCTGACCTCGGCATGGGCGCTCTTCCCAAGTGCGCCAGTGCATTTTTGTTATGGCGCACTTGTTCTGGCGCACTTTACAAGTGCGCCAGTTATCCCAGCCTGTTTTCTGATTTTTTTTGTTCAACTTCTATCGTCCATAATTTATTTATACGGTATCCGTTTTATGCAAACTCGGACTCTACCTCAAGCAGAATTCCGAGATGAACGCATTGGCGTAACCCGTTTCACCTAATTCTTATTTTAAAAATTAATTATTCTTTAATTATATCTTATGTCATGTTTTAAAATTACGGGTTGTTACATCCTCCCCTCCTTAAAGGATTTCATCCCCGAAATCTTCAAGTTAAGAAGAATGTATCCTACCATCTAATCATCCATCTACTCATCCATCACCCACAAGCATCTATTGTCCTTAAAAGATTTCTAATACTATTTGAACATATGCAAAATTGTGTGTATATGTTCCTTATCTAATGCAAAGATCAGGTGGTCTACTGATTCAGTTGACCTCCTTAATGCAAAATATGATAGTGCCATGCGTCCATTATGTATGCAAAAGAATCCTAATGATACATGTCATTTCTATATGAGTGCACAACCATTCATTCAAATGCAACATCCATATGATAACACATTCAATATACATCCATTTATTTAAATATGCACACTCATTCATATGCAATATGAAAGTGACTGAGCCGATCTAGTGCCTAATGTGTGTGTAAATGCATCCACGAGCAACCACTAGCAAACACTTACATCCACTTACGTCCACCAAACCTAACATGTCTCAAACACATGTTTACAACCATAGGATTTTCTACCTAAGGGTCGAAGATATAATTGAGAGGATACACTAAACGATAGAACAAGTATAAACAAAGCGGTAGAAAAAGGAGAAGTTAAGAACATACCCTCAAAAAGGAAAGGGTACGACGCGTGTATCTTGTCTTCAGTCTCCCAAGTCGCGTTTCCTTGATGATCTCCCCACTGGACTTTAACCAACTTGACCTCTCGGTTGCGTAATTTCTTGACCTCCGATCCAAGGATGCATGCAGGAGCTCGTCTAATCGTGGCATCTCTCTCTACTTGCACTTCTCTAAGCATTCTCGGCTCTACTACTTCCGCGATATCATGTAAACACTTCCACAAATGCGACACATAAAATACGTCATGAACACCACTGTGCTTCTCGGTCAACTTCACTCTGTAGGCCATCTGTCCAATTCGCTCTGTAATGGGGAATGGCCCTACGAACCTTGGTGACAATTTCCCTACAGACCTAAAACGAATTACATTCCTCAACGATGATACTTTAATAAAGACCATATATCTGACACTGAACTCAAGATCGGTCCTTCTCTCATCAGCATATGACTTTTTCCGGTCATGTGCCGTCATCATGCGTCTTCGAATCAGGTCTATCTTCTCCGAAGTTTCCCTAATCATCTCGGGCCCAAGCAAAATCTTATCCGTAGATTCCCACCAGCAAGTAGGTGATCAACAAGGTCGTCCATATAGAGCCTCAAAAGGTGCCATGCTAATACTAGTCTGATAGCTGTTGTTGTAGGCTAACTCTACTAGTGGAAGATGTTCCTCCCATGTCCCTCCAAAGTCCAAGACGCATAACCTCAAAAGATCTTCTAGAATATGATTCACTCTTTCTGTTTGGCCGTCCAACTGTGGGTGATAAGCAGTACTCAAACACAATTGCGTTCCTACCACCTCTTGCAAGTTCTTCCAAAACTCACTAGTGAAAATGGGATCTCGATTGCTCACAATACTACAAGGTATGTCATGTAGACGAACTATCTCTTGGAGATAAACAGATGCTAACCATGTCGCTGTTCTTCTACTCTTAACGGGAATGAAATGGGTGCTCTTGGTAAGTCTATCTACTACTACCCAAATCCCTGTATTACCCTTCCCTGACCTCGGAAACCCATCGACGAAATCCATGGAAACACTTTCACATTTCCACTGTGAAACCTATAAAGGGTGAAGCAAACCACCAGGCTTCTTTTGCTCAGCCTTGACTTGCTGGCACACTAAGCATCTAGATACGAACTCAGCCACACCCTTCTTCATTCCAGCCTAAAAGAAAACTTTCTTCATGTCCCTATACATCTTGTCTCCACGGGGATGTATGGTCAGCTTAGAACGATGTGCTTCTTCAAGGATTGTCTTTCTCAAACTCTCATCTCGAGATACGCAAAGTCTCGCATACCTACACAACCAACCTTTGTCATCGATAATATACCTACTAAGATGGATCGAAGACTCCCCTCTGATGAGCTGGTCTACTATCTCCATCAACTGTGGGTCATCTCGCTATGCCGCACCTATCTGTCCCAAAAGCGTAGGTCGTACCTCTAACGACGCCAACAAATCGGGTACATAATCAATAGAGGGTCTAAAGTCAAAGGTAGAGATATACTCTAAACTCTGTTGCTCGACAAACAAAGGACTCAAAGTCAACTTCTTTCTACTCAAGGCGTCGGCTACAACGTTACCCTTGCCAGAGGTATATGCAATCTCAAAATCGTAGGATGTTAAGAACTCCATCCACCTCTATTACCTTAAGTTTAAATCTTTTTGGACGAACAAGTACTTTGGTAACTTATGGTCTATATACAACTCAAACCTCTCACCAAGCAAATAGTGACGCCAAGACTTAAGCGCAAAAACTACGGCAACTGACTCTAAGTCATGGGTAGGGTAATTCTTCTCATGGACCTTCAACTGCCTTCCACCATAACATATCACCCTTCCCTCTTGCATTAAAACTGCACCAAGCCCTGTCTCGCAAGCATCGATATACATTGTGAATGGTTTACTCCCATCCGACAAAACTAAAACTGGAGCTGTCGTCAATGCCCTCTTCAAATGTTGGAAAGCATCGTCATAGTCAACATCCCAAGAAAAGGTCAAACTCTTTTTCGTCAACCGTGTAAGTGCGGCTGATATTTTAGCAAAGTCCTTGATGAACTTCCTGTAATAGCCCGCCAAACCAAGAAAACTTCTTACTTCCGTTGCATTCTTAGGAACCTTCCAATCTTGGATTGCCACCACCTTCGCGGGACCCACTGTTATCCCTTCCTTAGAGACCACGTGTCCTAAGAACCTTATTTCCTTCCTCCAAAAATTACATTTGGAGAACTTAGCTTTGAGTTGATGTGCTTAAAGGGTCTCTAAGACTTCCCTAAGATGTAGGGCATGCTCTTCCTCACTTCTAGAAAATATCAAGATATCATCCACAAAGACTACCACGAACTTGTTTAGAAACTCCCTAAACACCCTACTCATCAAGTCTACGAAATATGTGGGTGCATTCGTCAAACCAAAAGGCATGATGAGCCATTCGAAGAAACCATCGGGAGTTGTAAAAGCAGTCTTGTCTATACTATCCTCAGCTACCCTCAACTGAAAATCCTATAGCTAAGTCCAACTATGAGAAAACTGAAGCACCAACCAACTGATCGAACAAATCATCTATCCTCGGCAATGGGTGTCTGTTCTTCTTCGTGAGCTTATTCAGCTCCCTATAGTCCATGCACAATCTAAGTGAACCATCAGCCTTTGTAGCAAAAACAACTGGAGCACTCCACTCCGAGATACTTCTTCTTATGAACCCTTTCTCAAGCAACTCTTTCACTTGTTTACTAAGCTCCCTCCTTTCTCTTGGAGCCATGTAGCGCACAAGCAATGCAACTGGCTTAGCATTGTCCACCAAATATATATGGAAATCTATCTAGCATTTTGGAGGTAAGCCCCTAACCTCCTCAAAGACATCTGCATACTCACGGACTACTCGAACAGATTGCAAATCATCAATAGATGTGTCAAGAGATTCTAGGTAGCTAGGCATAACAGAACCCTTAGGGTCGCATGAGATATCGAGAGTATTACCAAACTAGTCAACAGTCTAACTACCCTCTTTTCACAGTCGAAAATGGCACCATACCTGGCTAGCCAATCCATTCCTAGAATCAACCCATAGCCCATGAAACCAAGCACATAGGCATTGCATTCGAACTCAACGCCATACACATATATTCTCAAATCCCGACATAACATAAAAAGATGAGCCGTACCCCCAATAGGATTTGAGACAACGATGGAATCCACTACCATACTAGTATCTAGGTGCAGAGACTCAATAACAGAAGTAGATATAAATGAATGTGAAACACCAAAATCAAACAAAGTAGGTACAGGATCACCGAAGAGGAAAATCAAACTTTCAACAGAAATGTTTCTACCTCTCTCTTGCGTAGCTTCCATGAGAGCATGAATCTGCCCTCTAGAAGTAGATCTTGTCCTCTGTCCTTGCCCTTGTCCTTGCTCCTTGGGCAGTCCTTAATCATATGTCCTGCCTCACCACATTGGAAGCAACCAGTCTTTTTCGCCTTCTTCTTTCTACAATCTTTAGCTATATGACCTGGTATACCATAGAAATGGCACTTCCGTTTATCTCGAGGTTTCCCACTCTTTTTAGGATCCACTTTCTTGTCCTGTGCCTTATCCACCTTAGCACCTTCCTCCTCTTCATGCATCACTGCCATGTCAACAAGTTTCTCGAAAGTAGCTCCCAAAGGAATGTGGGACATAGCCAACCCGTGTAATGGTTCATTCAGTCCCTAGGCAAATCCCAAAGCCTTCTTATGTAGTGTATTAAATAATTCCATACCAAATCTTGCTAGATGGTTAAATTTTTTGATGTACTCCTTCACAAATAAATTCCCTTATTTCAAAGCCAAGAACCTCTCCATGTATAAACTCTCCTCCGCTTGTGAAAGAAGTTTCAACTCGAACCTTCGTCTAAAGTCTATCCACGTCTCCACTGGACGTTCTCCATTAGTTACTTCCTACTAAAAGGAAGCTTCATCCTTCACCAACCAAGCAGCCAGCTGAACCTTCCTTCCATCGACTATCTCAAAGATACCAAACAAGTCATCCACTTCCTTGAGCCAATTCCGAGCCTCAACAAATGTCTTAGTTCCATGAAACGGTTTTCCGCCCATAGCACGGAAGTCTTTGCATATCTTAGAAAAAGTGACTACATGGGGAAGAGGAGGAGCTGCAGCTGAGGGAGGAGGAATGTTGGCTGGGCCTATGGCAGTAGCCCTAGCCTCCAGATACCTTCTGAACCAGCCTGGTATCGGTAATCCCTCGGGTATATCGGGTTCCCCAAACATGCTGAAAGGAAAAAGGAAGAGATTCAAAATAGAGAATCGAAAGATAGATATATGGATTTTGGGGATTAGGTTTTTCATAATAAACCTTTCTCCTGAAAATATCCTCTTTAAAACATGTTTCTGAAATACTTTTTAGGAAAATGCTTTTGAAAATGGTTTTCAAAATCTTTTATCTGTTCTGGTAACCTTCAGCTCTGATACCACGTGTAACACACCACGTCCATTAAATGTCACTCACTAAGGGAATGCATTAACTTTCATGGAGTATTATAAGAGTACAAAACAGAATATCACAAGACATAAATATAAAATGGTACTTAAGAAAATTCAAATTTTATTCATTGCAGCGAAAAAGCAAAACATGTTTGGTTACAACATCGAAACCACATACTAGATTCAAGTACACAAATATCCATCTTGAACAAAATCATTATCAGAGTACATAAAAGTAAAATCATAATCCCACTCCAAATAGCCATAATGAAAAAGAGATAAAGCTGAGCATTACTTTCAACACTTCCAAGCGCTTCCAGAAGAAAGAAATCCGAGTAAAGTTTCAGTGTTTCCTCCCTGAGAACCGAGGGGGAAACGAAAGAAAACGAGGCGAAAACAAAAGGGTCAGACATAAAGCCTGGCAAGTCCGGTTACTTTTAGTATGAAAATAAGTAAAGAAACATGACAGGGATAAACAGGATGGAAAGTATAACCATGACATAAGGTAAAGCTGGATAACAGGATGAATATAAAGGAATGTCTAGTGCGCTTCCTAGATTTCTTACTTAATTTAATTTTTTGCACCACCTACTAGTAATTCTTAACAAAATGATCCCAACCCCGCAATTGGTAGCCCTCAGATGTAACATCTAGTAAGAGGTATCCGCCCCAAACAATCCTTGAAAGCCTACTTGCCTATAATAGATACTAGAAGTCCCCACACTACCCCTAATCGACCGGCTCCCTAACTTGTAGATATCTGTGCGGGTCCCAGCTTAGGGTTATCAATCCCTAAGTGGCAACCCGTGGGTGCACAGATTTATACCTACCTATGTACAGTGGATAAATCTTCCAACGCCGGGAACACCTTATGCACGCTTAACGAACCCGTCGGAACCTGCACTGCTACACCCTCGCTCTTGTTTGACCGCTTATAATCAGCCCAGTAAGCGTGCCCCAACCCTGCCTAACTCAAGGTTCCCGATACCTCTAAGCGGGTTACTGTCTGAAAAGGGTTCCTACCGCTACTACGTTTTTCCCCAGGGTTTATCCTAACCCAACCTATATTGGTTAAGTGTTGTCTATCCGCCCAGTTGACTTAACCCTATCCTCTTATCAAATCAATATGTATTATTGGTTAAACTTGCCTTAACCCTATCCACCTTGTTCATGTAATATTGGTTAAGTTGTTATCTCACACAGGTTAACTTAACCCCACCTGCCTAACATGTTTTAGGTATCATATTCATCTTTGATCAGCATTAATTAGCTATTAATGCATAGACCTCTCATATTAAGTCGATGGCTTGTGGCCGCTGGATGTGTCGGGCGGTTACGAGCAGACTTTTGCCACAAGCCAAACTTAACCTCGTGTCAAAGCATCTATTAATGATGCCTACGACCTCTCACATTAGACTGGCCATTTGCGGTTGCTGGTTAGGCCGGTTGGTTTCGGGCAGGCTTCTACCGCAAGCGTAGTCTAACCTCGTGTCTCGGCACGCTTATCTTAGCCAATTTATTTATTTGCAGTTTATGCCAATTTCAGGTTAATTATGCCAATTACCCAAAAGTCCCAATTTCATATCATGCCCAACAATTAACATATATTATGCCAAATTTAACATTTGTCATGCCCAAATCAACCCAACGTATATTATGCCAAATTTAACATTTGTCATGCACATATCAACCCAATGTTTATTATGCCAAATTTCCCAACGTTCCCTAAATTACCGTTCGTACGTTCATCTCTATGAGATTTGGCCTAGGCTCGAAGTAGCCCAGCTATAAAAACCAAAAAGGGAAGGAGGAAGGGATACGATAAAGATCATGCATAATAATAACAAAAAATAGGCATAAGTATGAAATGATCATAAAGATATGATAAAGCTGATGATAATATCAACATGGGCATATAAGAATCATGAATCTGATGTATAGGATAAGATAGGATTGATGAGATTCAATCTTATTATCATGTATAATTCCCAAATCCAATTTACAACATGTCAGAATTGCTTTAGGATTATTTTAATCTAAAGATAATCAATGAACACACAAAGATTGGATTAAGGATGAGAATTAGGTGTTGTAGTTGTTGTAGATTCGATCCCATTTACAGAATTTCTTTACTTTGATTTGTTGAAGAAGAAGGACTAGTTTAAGTTGAGGCAGCATGGAGGCGCCATGAAGTGGTGTAGTGAAATTAATTTTAGGTCTACGTGTGTTTACATAGGTGTAGTGAGTTAATTAGGACCTTTAGATTAAATTAGAGATCATCAGAACGACACAACTCAAAAGACACGCCATCCAGCCAATCCTAGCAAGACACGTCATCACAGAATCTCCAGAATTCTGCAACTTTCTGACCTTGGCATGGGCGCTCTTCCCAAGTGTGCTAGTGCATTTTTGTTCTGGCGCACTTTACAAGTGCCCCAGTTATCCCAGCCTATTTTCTAATTTTTCTGCTCAACTTCTATCGTCCATAATTTCTTCATACGATATCCATTTTACGCAAACTCAGACTCTACCTGAAGCAGAATTCTGAGACGAACATAATGGCGTAACCCATTTTACCTAATTATTCTTTTAAAAATTAATTATTCTTTAATTATCTCTTATGTCATGATTTAAAATTACAGGGTGTTACACTACTACTTTTTTATCGTTTTTGCGAGTTCTGACTAGTACTTAGTGCATTATGGCATACTCTGATGAATGTACTTATTCTTTTATGGGGATGAATATATGTTATTGTGGCTAGTATATCCAATGATGTATATTATTTTGTATTATACTTGATATATGTATATATCTATGTCTATGTTGATGTTCTGAGAAATGTGGAATTTCTCTCTAGTCATGTTTTGTTTCAGGTCGATCCTATAGCCATCATAGTAATGTATTATATAAGTATTAAGTATGTCGATCCACTTAGGAGTTGAAAAAAATGAGCATTAAATCGACGTACTTAAAACTTATTTAATACATGATTACGGACGGTCACTCTTAATCGGCCCTATTCTTCGTGTTAACAGATGGTATTAGTCTTTAATACCCTTTGAGAATATAGGATTCAGAGTGGGGCGTCACAACTTGGTATCAGAGTTGAATTAAGAACAAAATTGATAAAATGTAAGTAAATATACATGATACAATACATCGAAGTACAATATGAGTATTACATCACTTATATTTGTAGTCATCCTTAATCATGTTCTTAAAATTTCTCGTGTCCTTTAGGGACTAGATATAATGGGGAATACGTCTAGGAATGTAATGTTCAATTCTATGGTATTCATTACATTATTGAAACTGATGAATAATATCTTACCCCTTTGAATAATCCAATCTAATTTTCTATTTTTTGCAAATGTCTAGAAATGGAAGCGAGCATCCTTCGGATGTTGAATCATCCCATGGCTCACGTTTCGAAGGTATTTACATTCCCATAGATCAGCTTTTAGAGCTTATTAGGAGTACACAACCTCCAGCTCCTTCTTGTTCCTCTCCACCACACAAGTTCGTATTTAGAGGTTTAGCTATGGATTCGTACTTGTGAGCACATTTTTATTCGCATGAAGATCTTTATCCACCACTGCATTCTTGTGGCATAGAGCATGTTATAAGATCGTGTGCTGAATTGATACGTTTTACTTATTACTAAGCTTGACAAGTCTACCGTGGATGGAAGCAATTCAAAGAGCGTTTCAAGCTCAAATTCATGCTAGAGTCTGATAAGGCTATCTTAACTCGATGTTTCCTTGAGCTTAAGCAAGGGAAGTCGACAGTTTCTAAGTATGTTGCATCATTTGAGGCTTCACCTGAATATGGCCTTGAACATATTAGTATTTCCTAACAAGAAAAATATAAAAATTGTTTCTGGACTCAAGAAGTATTTAAAAAATCTATCATGTTACAGTTAAAGCTTTCCTTAGAAGAGTTAGTGGATGCAACACTTCACTTTTAAGCGGTTGAAAGGGTAGTGATGAAGTCAAGCCTCAAAAAAATCCTAACAAAAGGACACTCCCACTCCATAAATCCAAATCATTTCTTAATAAACATAAGAAGCCTCTTTTTCATAGTTCTCATTCTAGTGTTACCCTTCATACTCAAAATCTTGATTTAATTGGCCTGGCAAGAACATCTCTTTAAAGCATCCCCTTAGCCTCTCAAGTGTCGCAATTGAAACCAAGAGGGTCACTGGTCGTCAAATTGCCCTAAATCTCCTAAGGATCAGCAATCTAAGAAGCTTAATGTAGCAGAAGATTCAGGTGATTCTTCTCAACCACAAGGCATACCTTCTATTATTGAAGGATTCTTATTATTCCGTGATTATTCTATTTGAGTTTTGCTTGATGTAGGTGTGTCGCAATTATTCGTATCAAAATAACTCATCGATGCACTTTCTTTGGATGTGACATGTATGGTTACTTCGTTATGGATTGCGAATCCTATCGGGGAATCCATAACCTTTAGTTTGTTGTGCGAAGTCGTAGAGATATTCTTTTGTGGCTTTCCTTTCCATTTGAATCTGCACATGATTTCTTCCTTTGTTTTCAATATGATCTTTAACATGGACTAGCTCCTCAGTTGCAAAGGCAGAATTATTTGTTCCGAGAGGACCTTATATCTACAACATCCTGACTCTCCTATGAGTTATCACTTTTTCTTAGGGACTTCAATCATGACACCGAAGTATCTTTATTCTCTCTAGAGTCTCCATACCCATGACGATGATGGTTTGCTTCATACTCTAGTTATGTATGATTTTGCTGATATATTCGAGCTAGTTTTGGGGTTCCCACCCAAACGGGCTATCGACTTCCGCATTGATTTAGTTCCTGGTTCACAACCAGTTAGTCTGCCTCAGACAAGGATGTCAACTAAAGAAAATGAGGATCTTAAGAAGCATCTTTTAGAACTTGCGGCAAATAAGTTTATTCAGACTTGTTCTTCACGTTGAGATGCCAAGGTGGTATTCGTGAAGAAATCTAATGGGGACTCGTAGGCTATGTGTTGATTACCACTAGCTTAATGAGTTAACCATCAAGAACCGCTATCTGTTACCCTAGATCGATGACATGTTCGATCAGTTGCGTGGTGCGAAGGTCTTTTCTCAGCTTGATCTCGCCACGGGATTTCATCTGCTTCGAGTTGCGGTGGACATCATTTCTCTTACAACTTTTTGCATTCATATAGATCTTACGAGTGGCTAGTCATGCCATTCGGCTTTACAAATGCTCCTACATACTTCTTAAGACCTTATGAATAGAGTACTCCAAGAATATTTTGGTATGTTTGTTCTTGTATTCATCGATGAAAGCTAGTATATTCTAAATTCGAAGCTGAGCATGCGTATCATTTGTGAATTATTTAGATTACTCTTCGACAAAATCGACTCAAAGCAAAATTACCTAAGTTTCATTTTTGGGAGTAGCAAGTCAAATTCTTAAGCCATGTTGTATCATCTGATGGTATCTTGGTTGATCCTTCTAAGACCTAGGCTATTCAGAATCAGAAGTAACGTCACTGAAATTAATAGTTTTCTAGGCTTGGTTGGTTATTACCATCTGTTCATCAAAGAATTCTTTTGCATTGTGCTTCCTCTTACCTCCTTACTTGCAAAGATGCTTGTTTTATTTGGTCTGATCGATTGAAGCCACGCTTCAGCAATTAAATGAGCTTCTTACACATGCACCTGTCTTGGCGGTTCCTGAAGGTAACCAAAATCTTGTGGTATATACCAAATCAAGCCATAGTGGAATTCGTGTGTTGCTTATGCAACACAATACGGTTGTTACATATGCTCTAAGGCAATCACGTCCGAATGAGGTTCGACCCATTGCGCATGATCTTTAGCTAGCCTATATCATCTCCGCCTTAAAGATATGATGCCATTATTTATTAGGCGAGCATTTTATCCTCTATATTGATCATAAATTGCTCAAGTACTAATTCGCTCAGAAGGAGCTACAGATGCGACAACAACATTGGCTTGCATTTCATGCATCCTATGATCTCGATATTCAGTATATATCGGGGAAGAGGAATCGAGTTGTCAATGCTTTGAGTCGTAAGCAAGCATTCATTGTTTCCATGGTGCTAAAGCAATGGAAAGATTTAGATACTTTATCTTCATGTGATATTCGAGACAGTCTTACTTCTTTAGATCCTTTTATCTTATTATATAGCATGGATGGACAACCTACTCTATTAAATCGGATTGCAAAGGCCCAGCGGCAAAATTCTGATATTTCATCTATTATTCATAAATGTAAGTCTGAATCCCCTAAAAATACTGAGTTGAATGATTTCAGGGTTGATGTCCATGGATGCCTTCGCAAGAAGCGCGGATTAGTCGCGCCACCTATTCCTGAGCTTAGGCTAGACAATCTATCTGAATGTCACTGTTCTAAATGTATGATTCATCCGAGTAGCAGCTGTTGGAGAATGGAATTTTGATGACAACAACGCTGTTTTAATTATTTACATTATTGGGTACAAAATATATACTAACATCTTTTGTCCAGAATATATATATATATATATATATATATATATATATATATATATATATATGTATGTATGTATGTATGTATGTATGTATAGTATATGCAGGATATATATGCAGGATGTAAATATTGAAGATTGTACGGTTTTAGAGATTCAACATTTCAAGGAATTCGAGACTCATGCGTATCAAGATTTCAAGAGCTCAAGATAATCAAGTAATAGAGTCTATTTAATATGTAAAACTCCAGTTAACACTTTCAAATTATGTTTTCAAATTCCTTTTCAATTTTTTTTTCAAATTAATTTCAAAATTATTACAAACTCCTTTTCTAAAATGATTTCAAGTTATCAAGATTTTTTATAATTTCAAATATATATATATATATATATATGTTTATAGTTTATGAAGTTTCATAGTATATATGTTATATAGTTTTATATTATATAATCCTATAGATACGTTTATATTATATATCACTATGTTTTTATATGTTTTTTACACTTTAGAAAAATCGTTTGAAACACTAGTTTTGATTCAAAAATTTCCAGAAAATATATATTGCTTTTAACACTTGAAAATTGTTTTTAAATTCTAAAATAATATGTATATGTCGACATGTGCAATTTAGTATGTCAACGTATAACTGTCACATTTTCAATTTTCAAAAGAAGTGTCTTTTCATATTTTGAAACATTTCAGAAACTTTGCAACTGTTCAAACACTATAAATAGGGGTTAAATTCAAATTTTTGTACCACTTCTTCCTCTCCATCTTCATCCTATCTCTAACCACCATTATTCTAACTTAATTTCTTGATTTCTGCATTTATACTCTGTCGATTTCAACAAAAATTATATCATTCTCTTTCTTTTCTCAATCTCTATCAAATACTATTTGTTTGGAAGTGTATTCAAGAGTTCTAGGGCTATTGTAATCATTTGGGAATTTTTTGGGAAAGGGTGTGTTCCTTGTAGCCCGGAAATCAAGGAAAGGGAGCGACGTGAACCTTGTAG
The DNA here is from genome assembly GCA_030737875.1 of Allium sativum. Lineage (NCBI taxonomy): Eukaryota > Viridiplantae > Streptophyta > Magnoliopsida > Asparagales > Amaryllidaceae > Allium > Allium sativum. Next base: position 316,070,761 of record CM060913.1, read on the forward strand.
CCGTGAAATCAAGGGTGGTGGAATCGGTACTAACCTTGTAGCCATGAAATCAAGAGCATTGTAAGATTGATACTAGTATTAATAAAAATCTGCGCAATCCAATGGTGCATGGGACTGGACGTAGGATAATCCAAACCAGTACAAAATCCAGTGTGGTTTTTTCCTTTTCTGCATTTTATATTTACTTATATCTGTGTCTGTAATTGTTTTTGTGTTTGTGATCATTTATGGTGTGATAATCATTATGTGGTTCATTTAGTAATTCAAGATTGTTTAAATTTTCCATAGTCTCTTTAAAACACTATTCACCCTTCTTTAGTGTTAGTTTTGTCTTAAGATCCTTAATTTGCACTCCCTAACAATTGGTATCAGAGCATACGTTTTCAAAAGTTCATCATCTGAATTTTGGAAATATTAAATGGAAACCAACACTAGAATTATTAACAATAATAGTTCATTTATAGAGGGTCAGTCCACCGTTAGACCACCATTATTTAGTGTCAGTAATTATTCATATTGGGCATGTAGAACAAAAATATATTTGCAATCCATAGGATTAGACACTTGGAATAGTACACAAACTACATATGTTGAACCCACAACTAATTTTGCACAAGGGACGAATGAACAAAATGTCGTTGCACGGAGTAATCCTAAGGCTATGAATATGTTATTCTGTTCATTAAATAGAAATGAATTTAATAGAGTGTCAGTTTGTAAATCTGCCTATGAAATATGGAGAACATTGCAAGTTACTCATGAAGGAACCAATAAAGGTTTCAGGAATCGTGCATTCATCAATGGCTTTGGGAAAAACTTATTTTGAGGAGGATCAAGTATGAAAAGTTCTCAATTCACTAACTCCGGAATGGGATCAGAAAACAATGGCAATTGAAGAGGCAAATAATGTTAGTGAAATGAAGATTGAGGAATTAATAGGAAATTCGATGTCGTTCGAAGTTCAGTTACAGAAAAGAAAGGAGAATAAGTCGACAGAAAATAAATCTATAGCATTCAAAGCAACAACTGACGGTTCTGATTCAAGTAGCGAGGATGATGAAGAAATTGCCCTAATGACAAGGAATTTCTGAAAAATTCTAATAAAAAAAGGAGAAATAACTTTCATAGAAATAATCAAGGAAGTTCGTGATGAAATGATGACAGATGTTATCTGCAACAGACCAGGCCATATAAAGAGAATGTATCCATATCCAGATAAACCAAATCAACAAACAAATATAATAACAAATCGTCAAAGAAGAGGAAAAGGGCATATGCAACAACTTTAGATGATTTAGACTCATCATCAAGTGATGAAGAACCATAAACAGGAAATTCGAATATGTGTTTCACAGCGATTCAGAATTTAGAAAATATTAAAGAAATGGATCTATAAACCAAGTACGTTTTAATTAATTTTTGATTGAATTGGTTGAATGGATGCTTTTGGATGTTTTTGATTGTTTGCCTTGCTTGAATTTAAAATTTCAATTAAAAAAAATCCAAACTTGAAATTTAAGATTCAAATTTGAAATTTGAAATTCAAAATTATAATAATAAATAATAATATAATAAAAACTAATTTTAGATGTTTGTTAGGATTAATATTATTTCAGGAAATAATAAACCTGAAAATATAAAAGCGTTAAAATAAAACAAAGTAAACAAGAAACATGTTTATTCAAAACACACATATATGTTGACATACCAAAATAGACATGTCGACATATGTGCCAGTAATTGAAATTCAAATTTTGAATTTCAAGAGTTTGAACTTCCAAACTCCCTCCATCTTTTCACTAACTCCCAAGGTATGGAAAGGTGTCCCTATTTTCAGAAAAGTTATGTCCATTCCCTCTCTATTTATTTATCTATTCAATTCTATTCTCTCTACCTCTATTCAAAATTCAAAACAAATATCTTCATTCTATTCTATTCAAAAACTTATCTTCAATGGCTTCCTCAAGTACACCAAAAACCATGAGATTGACCAAAACTCTCAAAGGTCATCTCTACAATGATCTAGAAGCTATTCATGCTTATATTGACTATGGAAAATGGAAAAGTCAATACGGAACCTTCGCTATCTTTTAGGATTTTCCTTCTTATGATCTTCGTTCTCTTTTTCATCAAAATGAAGTTCTAAGTTTGATTGACTCTCGGGATAACAATGAAATATGTTACCCGAATCTCATCAAAATGTTTTACGTGAATTTGAATCTGGGTTTTACGAAGGAAATGAGAATCAAGTACGGAGTAGCATAAAAGACACTCAAATCATTTTGGATTGTGAAATTTTGGGTACCATTTTAAATTGTGAGAGTACGGGTTCGAATTTTTCAGAATTTGAAATCGACGAAATGGATTTGGAAATATTTCATCACATCTTTGAAAATAATGAAAACATGGAATTTAGAAATCATTTTTTCTGCCCAAAAGCAATGATCGTCAATCTACTTCTTCAACATACCCTCACTCCTCATTACGGAAATTTCAATAACCCTACACTCAAAGTCCAAAAAGCCCTTTTTGCCATCTTTGGCATTTATGATATTAATTGGGCTGATGTAATTTTTAAAGAATTTAAGCCCAAAGAGATGTCCACCAAGGAAAACACTCTCTATCACGGAGTTTATCTTACCCGGATTTTTAAGTATTTTGGAGTGGATCTCAAATGAGAAGAATTTGTTTAACTCGAGAAATATAAACCTTATGAAAATTCAAATCATTTTTTTACCCTTACGAAACATTCGAGGATAAACAAGCCCGAATGTAACAAGAAGAAAACCCAATGGAAATCGACGACGAAGAAGAATCTTCTTTAGAAAGTATAGAATGTCTAACAAATAGTAGATCCATAACGAAAGAAACACTTGTCCCAAATCAAGCTAAGTTAGCCAAGAACCAAAAGAAGATCAAGAAGACTCTTACCTAAATGTCTTCTAAAATGAACAAGTTCTTTGACAAAGTAGAAAGAAAACCTGGATTATCATCTTCCTCATCTTTATCCACTGAAATATAAATTTAATTTAAGTTATCTTTTCGAATTTGCTTGTATTTCCTTTCGAATCTCGTATTTAGTACCTTGTATCTTTTGAATGTATTTGTTTTCTAGTAGTCAAGAATGATATTTGTTTCTGTTAAATTACTCTTTAATCTACTGTAAAAACACATTAGAACTAAATAAAATAATACAATAATAAATAACATAAAATTGTGTGAAAATTCAATATACCCAAAAATTAAAGGGGTATGTCGACATATATATATGGACATGTCGATGTGTAACTGTCAGGAAATTCAAATTATTTCAAATTTGAATTTTTAAATAACAACCTTATGTTCCTTCATTTTAAATGAATTCCGAACTCTACAAATACCCTTTTCTTCTAGAAAAAATTATTTTTAAATTCTATCCTTCTTCTCTAATCATTCTTTATCCATATAATCAAATAATGGCTAATCCTACTCACAATTTGAGTGAGAATTTTGAAGAAACACTCAATTCATTCAAGAATATCCTTTTTATAATACTTCGTAATCAGCGCCACTAGAATTAAGTCAAATAAAGATGGTTGAACATCAAGAGAAGCACTTTGATGTCATTTGTTGGTTAATCCCTTCTCTTCTCATATATGAAGACAACAACCTCGCTAAAGCACCACACAACAAAGAAGATGAACATTGGGAAGTCATCAAGAAGGATCCAATCATTGGAGGAGATGGATGGGTGGACGTTCCAAGAGACGTTTGAACTTGTTTGAATTAATTGGTATGCTTTGTTTGAATTTATTGGTTTGACAAACTTGTACATATTGTTGGTTTGAAATAATTGGATTGAATGATTGTACATATTAAACAAATCATTTGTAAATACTTTATTGACTTTTTGGATATACTCTTGTTTCTTTAGTATTGTGATAAATTTAGGAAGAGTTATTTAGATATAGGTATTTAGAATTATTTATAGCATAAATTTATGGGGAGTATACTTTAATTTAGTACAGTCTACTATAGGTATAATATAGTTTAGTTTAGTTTTTTGATAATGACAAAGAGGGAGAAATTATAAAATAGGATATAGTTAAGATAGGCACATTTTAAGGGGGAGTCATAAGGGAATTCTTAATGAAAGGAGGAGTATTCAAGGAATCAAATCAACAGGTAATATCAGGTATGAATATTTTATAAACCAAGATTGTGATCATCAAAAAGGGGAGATTGTTGGAGAATGGAATTTTGATGAAAAAAAAACCTTGTTTCAATTATTTACATTATTGATCATAAAATATATACTAACATCTTTTGTCCATAATATATATATATAGTACATGCAGGATGTAAATATTGAAGACTGTACAGTTTTAGAGATTCAATATTTCAAGGAATTCAAGATTCATGAGTATCACGATTTCAAGAGCTCAAGATAATCAAGTGATAGAGTCTAGTTTATGTAAAACTTCGCACTTTCAAATTCTGTTTTAAATTCCTTTTCAAATTCCTTTTCAAATTGATTTCAAAATTATTTCAAACTCCTTTTCCAGAATGATTTCAAATTATTAAGATTTTTTATAATTTCAAATATATATATATATATATACATACATATGTTTATAATTTATGAAGTTTCATAATATATATGTTATATAGTTCTATATTATATAATCTTATAAATATGTTTATATTATACATCACTATGTTTTTATATGTTTTTTACACTTTAGAAAACTCATCTGAAACACTAGTTTTAATTCAAGTATTTCCAGAAAATATATATTGCTTTTAACACTTGAAATATGTTGTTAAATTCAAAAATAATGTGTACATATCGACATATGCAATTTGGCATGTCGACATATAACTGTCATATTTTCTATTTTCAAAGGAAGTGTCTTTTCATATTTTAAAACGTTTCAGAAACGTTGCAACCTTTCAAACACTATAAATAAGGGTTAAATTCGGATTTTTTTTATCATTTCTTCTTCTATGTCTTCATCATGTCTCTAACCACCATTATTCTAACTTAATTTCTTGATTTCTACACTTATACTCTCCCGATTTCAACAAAAAATATATTATTCTCTCTCTCTTCGCAATCTCTATCAACTACTATCTGTTTGGAAGTGTTATTCAAGAGTTCTAGGGCTATTGTAATCATTTGGGAATTGTTTGGGAAAGGGTGTGTTCCTTGTAGCCCGGAAATCAAGGAAAAGGAGCAGTTGAACCTTGTAGCCATGAAATCAAGGGTAGTGGAATCGGTGTTAACCTTGTAGTCGTGAAATCAATGGTGTAGTAAGATTGATACTAATATTAATAAAAGTCTGCGCAATCCAGCATTGTGTGGGACTGAACGTAGGAGTAATCCTAACCAATATGAAATTCGGTGTGGTCTTTCCTTTTCTGCATTTAATATTTACTTATATTTGTGTTTGTGATTGTTTTTGTGTTTATGACCATTTCTGGTGTGATAATCATTGCGTGATTCATTTAGTAATTCAAGATTGCTTAAGTTTTCCATAATCTCTTTAAAACACTATTAACCCTGCCCTCTTGTGTTGGTTTTGCCTTAAAATCCTTAATCTGCATTCCCTAACAACAACAAGATGTATGATGACACGCATCACTTGTATATCTGGGTTGGCTTGAAGCAAGATGTGGCAAGTTATGCAAGCAACTACTTGACTTGTCAGCTCGTTAAGCCGAGCAACAATTACCCAGTGGTTTTTTCCGCTATAACATGTCCCAGTATGGAAGTAGGACCAAATTTCTATGAATTTCATTAATGGCTTACCTCGTTCAACGTCGGACCGCAGTAGCATTTGGGTTATCATGAACTGTCTCACCATTTCTGCATATTTTATTTCTGTCAAGTCAAGTAGGACCGCATCTTCTCTTTCGAGGCTTTACTTTAAGGAAATTGTGCGATTGTATGGTACTCCTAGTTCCATCGTATGTGATCATGATCCTCTCTTTATGAGACATTTCTGAAAGAACTTTCACCTGGCTTTGGGTATAAAGCTAAAATTTTCCGCTGTTTACCACCCACACCCTGATGAATAGACTCAGCGTGTGAATCAGGTATTGGAGTATTTACTTTGAGCATGCATCCTTGATTTTGGAGGTAGTTGGGTGGATCATATTCCTTTAGTTAAATTCACATATAATAAAAGCTACCAATCTTCTATTGGTATGGCTCCATTTGAAGCCTTATATGGTAGATCGTGTCATTCTCCATCTTGTTGGCTTTCCAGGGAAAGGCATATACTAGGACCCAACTCTATTCGTGAAGCATCTGAGAAGATCTTGCTTATTCATGCAAGATTGAAAGTGGCACGGAGTCGCTAAAATCCTACGCGGACAACCATAGGTAGCCTTCTTAGTCGGCGATTTTGTATACCTTCGAGCATCTCCTTTAAAGGGGAGTAGTATGCTTCAGTTGGACTGCAAAATTGGCTCATCGCTATATTGGAACATTCCCTATTACGGTGTGTACCGGTCCCGTTGCTTATAGAGTAGCACGTCTAAATTGATTTTCTGGAGTTCATGACATGTTTCACATCTTTTGATTAAGGAAGTGTTTACGAGATTCAAATTCCATATTTGATTCCCGAGTATTAGATCAGCTTGAGGTCTCATCCGAATTTTCATATGTACCGCTCGTAAAGATTCAATTGTTAAATAATCCTAACAACTGCACTTGGAAAACCAATGAGTTTTATCGAGCGATCAATCCCAATTTTTATCTTCCAACTATGTGGGTGAGAAATTTCATACTCAGGTTTATCTCTTTCATTATATATCTCTTGTGCTGATAAAATAAATTAAAGTTGATATGACTTTTCCCTAAAGAAATTGCGGGGATGCAATTAAAGGGGAGTCTGGAATAACCCTGATTTTTGTAAGCTTGCCTGTTAGATAAGTAAATGGTGATTAAATTAAATTAATCTTGATTTGGGGAGGTTAAATTGTAAAAATCCTTAAAATTGTGTAAGTTAAGGTTTTTGACAATTAAAATTGTGAATTTGTTTAGATTAAGATTTAATTGCGTTAAGGCGCAATATAATCCAATATTAAGTGGATAATCAATGAAAACAATTACAAGTTGAGTAATAAAGCTCCAATTCAATGTTTTGCTAATTCCGTAATTTTGGATTTTATTTTGATGTAAATTTGTAAATTTTAAATAATGGGATAAGTTAAATTAAATAAATCAATAAAAAGAGTAATATCAATGTTGGGTTGCATAATAAAAATTAAATAATAACAAAATAAATTTTGTGAGCCTTATAATGTAAATTTTAAGTGTTTAAGAGTTATATAAGTAATTTGATAAATTAAATCTCAAGTTTGAGTAAATAATGAATTTTGATGTAAATTAACATTTTTTAGGTCATTTGAGTTCTAAATAAATAAAATGTAAATATTGATTTCAAACTCAATAATTATGTATGTTATAATATTTTAAAGAGGATTTGATGTTTATTTTAACAAGAGACCGTAATATATACAAGTTTGAAATTAAAACATAGATTTTGTTAATAAAAAATGGAAAATGTACAACTTGGTTGGAAAATATAAATTTTGTTGTAATACCGACAACTTGATGTTAATAAGAGCTAGAAATAATTTGAACATGTTTTCGTAATTTGTGAAGATATAAAATGTGAAAATAACAAATTTTGATTAAACATAGTGAAAAAACTTGCTTTTGTAACTGTGGGGTTCATTATATGTAAAAATTGAAATGTTGTTGCAAATGCTTGAAATATTTTTAAATTGTGCTAATGTGTTAGAAAATTTATGCAAAAGAATTTAAACACATTGGTATTGTGTTGAAATATGTTATTTCAAGCTTGAAACGTGTTTTTTTTTTTTAAAAAAAAAAAAGAGACTAACATGTGCTAATTTTCATACTTAAGCCTAATATGGTGTTATTGTCTCTAATTAGGCTCAAGTTCCCTAATTACTAATTAGCTTAGGAAAAATATAGAGCCAAGTGAGATAAACTACGTACTATTCTTCTTTCAGAGAAATAAAAGAAGCCAGTCTTCTTCCTTACAGCCTACAGTGAATAATACTTCACCAAATCCTCCTTAATCCAATTAAAACCCTCAAATTTAAGTCAAAAGTGAAAAGAATTGCTGGAAACAAATCTCTACGGATAATCTATGTGAATTTCAGGAAGTATTTCATCATAAAACCATGATTTTGTGCTTGCTTTAAATCTCTTGAATTGCATGTTAAAGTAAATTCATTTTTAGGCAAAAACATAGCTCCTTGAAACCAAAAATTGTCGTTTTTACCAATTCCTTGCTGCAAATCAACCAATCTGAAAATAGTTTGAGTATCCTCACTCGTTCTAGCTGAAATGTGATTTGTATATCAAAATATCGTTGTTTGAACTGAGTTTTATTGCTGTAAAACTCAATTTTCATTTCTGTAAATTTTAAGTTTTGAAAGCAGACCTCAATCCTACTTTGAGAGTGAATAACTCTCTCATTTTATATCTGATTGGTGTAATTCTTATTTCAGTGTGTTGCATGAGTTCTGATCTTTGATACTGTAATTTTATTGCAATATTCCAAGTGTAGCATGGCCAAAACATGTTTTGAAGTTGGGTTCGAAGTTGGCAAACACCACTTGGAAATCGCGTCCAGGTGGGTCGACCTACCTCTCACTTGGGTTGACCCAAGCTATAAAAGGGTTGACTCCTATGGCATGATCATGGGTGATTTGTTGATCTCCTTGTTGCCTTTGCTTATGTCATTTGTTGAAGTGCTGAAGCATGTTTTGCTTTTTTTTCCACCCAGTTTCCTTGTGCAAGTAAGAGATATTGATGCTATCTAAGCCTTATTCAAAAGCAAAAATTGTATTGTATCCATATTACGATTTGGATGAGTTTTCATGTGTATTTTGTTGTTCTTTTTGTAATGGTTTTTACAAACGGTGCACACTTCCATAAAATGATATTTATAACAAATTTCCTCTATACAACTATATAAATAGCTTTGAGACAAATATTTTACCAAGGTTTGTTTTATACAAATAAAATCGTCTCAAGGCAATAGTATAAATAGTATTTTCTGAAATATAAAGTCTTTCAAAGAAATAAACCAATCATTTTGAAATCGTTTTATAAATTCATTTTCTTAAACCAAATATTTTCTATATATAAAACTACATATTTTTGCACCTTCGAGAAAGCGAGAACGTGATTTAAACAATATAGTAAACCACGTGGTATGAGACAAGTGGATTGATTGTATTAATTAGTTTCAGACTCGTCTATTGAAGTTATTGATTGTTTTTCCTATGTGGAGTAGACTAACTTGTAGTAAATCGAACTGTGAAAACGTACAGTATGAAACATATTGTTTTGGTTATTAGGATTACTGATTTGAAGCATGTGACACATCCATTTGATGTTATTATTTTCGATACTTGGACTGGTGGACCCTAAATACATATATAAACTGGTGGGCTAATCTGGATTAGTGGATCCTTTTCAAGATTGGTGAATCTCTTATGTATAGCACCTGAAAGGCTGGCGGGCCATTGTTAGATTGTTGGGTCCTAATATATAGCTAATGGGAAAATTCAGACTCGTGGATCCTGTATTTTATAATGATGTTTTTTAAGATTTCTTTGTGTTGACTTTGAGTTTTTCACCTTCCTTGATTATGTGTAACTATATGTATATTATTGGTGGGTTATCGATGTGATTTATTTAGGTGATTTCTTTCATTTTACTTGGAACTCTAGAATGAGTTCCAGTCGTAGGTGTGATGATGATTTTTTTTTTTGGTGTGAAGTGATATAATAATCTGTACCCTTATGCTTAGTTTGTGTGCTTAGCAAATCATAATGTACAAAACTCTATGCCTTGTGTTGTATCATGCATTACTCACTAATATCCACTACATTGTGTATTCATGTCATAGCTCCTCTTTGAAGAAAATGTACCTTATAGGACATCTCTTGCCTTATTATATCGTAATCTGACTGTTTTAGCTAGACTGACCCGCATATTTATGGCTTGGTTCAGACCGAGTTTTTGCAAGTAGTGCTTGATGTAGATACATTTCTGCTTAGCTTTTGCCTTTGGATGACCAACTGCTTTTTGATCGCTTTTGCGAGTTTTGATTTGTACTTAGTGTTTTATAGCGTACTATGATGATAATACATATTCTTTTATAGGGATTGACATATGTATATTGTGAATAGTATATCCACTGATGTATATTATTTTGCATTATACCTGATGCATGTATATATCTATGTCTGTGTTGTTTTGTGAACTGTGAATTTTTTTCTCTAGTTGTATTTTGTTTTGGATCGATCCTGTACCCATCATAATATTGTATTACTATTAAGTATGTCAATTCACTTAAGAGTTGAAAAAATGAGCACTATATCGACGTACTTAGGACTTGTTAAATACAAAATTACGAATGATCGCTTCTTACGAGTCCTGATTTCCGTAGTAAAGGACGGTATTACTCATTTATACTTTTTGTTAATATGGATCTCGGGGTAGGGTGTCACAATGACCCTAAAGTCAAGGTGAAAAGATATAAATTATTAATTTAATAAAATAAATCTTTTTTACTCATTTAACCATTCCTAACTCAGAATGAAATGACTATGGTTCAAAAGATGAAATTCTATTTTGAAAGTGAAAAAAAATAGTTAGAAATCGAGGTTCATGTCAATTCTTATTATCATATATTTCTAGAAATTTTTTATTCACTAAGATTCAAACATTGAACTAAGAAAAAATCATCAATGTACAAAAAGACAGAATGGGTGAAAAGAATATCACGTTGAAGGAAAACGCAATTTAAACCAATAAACGAAAAAAAAAACTAAGGAGAAACCAATAGATTTGAAACGTTCCATGACAGCAAAATTAGAGTCCATTTAGTTTTGCGTTTTATTTTGAGTTTTATGTTTCCAACTTGCACTAGAAATACCAGAAAATATAACAAGAAGATATATCATATTTTTTCACTGAGATGATCGGTTGATGATAAAGGTGGCAGATTGTTTTCTGTATCCTTATTATTTCCTAAAACATGAAAAGCATTTTATTTTTTTCATATTAACTCCACTGTTTAAAATTGTTTGTTTTCTACCAATACATGAAAAAAATACGTTTTTATTTGGACAAAAAACACTAAACTAAAGTTTACAACCAAACAAGGTATTAAAATTATCATTTTTCCTCTTTAACGTACAGTACAAAATTTCTAGAGAACGCTAACTTTTGAGAATAGCTTACATGTTAAATTGCAATAATATTTGCTGCCAATATTGCAATTGGTAGTGGCATATTAATGACATTATTATGATGATACTGCACACGTAGCAACTGGGAAAATACGGAAGCGTACAAATAAAAACTTCATGCTTACAACCGTTATTAAACCATTTATTTAATGTTATCTTAAACGTGGTACATCGTTTGTTAAAATATGATATTAACGTAGCTCGCACATGCAGGCACAGACGATCAATATTATTCACTTTGCTTTCAACAAACATCAAGAGAGATGCGCATTTTAGTACACACAAAATTTTGACAAGAGAAACAAAATCTCAACCACATGAAGTGTAAATCATGGGGTAATCTTATGATTTTGATTTTATTCTCCTCATATATATATATATATATATATATATATATATATATATATATATATATATATATATATATGAGTTCCGCTACACCTTTTATATTACACGTGAACTCTCCCCCTTAATCTTCACCATCCATTTCTCCATTTATTTTCTTTTTTTTCACTAAAAAATGATATTGAAATGAAAAGAAAAAGAATGAATAGGAAAATGGATGGTGAAGCTTAAGAGGGAAAGTTCATGTACAATATAAAAGATGTAGCGAAACCATGGTTTTACACACACATACACACACGTATCTATGGAATTCAATTTTCGAACAGAAGTATATACTTATAACGAAATGGATCGAAAGAAGGGAAAAGAAGAATTAAAATCAAAGGAGAATTGGACTTGTGCATTGTTTAAGGCCTCATTCAACTGTTTTTGCGCGTGAAACCGTTGAACGACGTACAAGATCCTGTGTATGCATAGGAAATCTCACTTACAAGATAACATAAAAGACCAATCAAACTTGGACAACGAGAAGCCCTTTAACTAGTTCCTACAGCATCAACTTGGGTCACCAACTCCAAAAGAAAAGGAAAAACAGATCTCCATAAAGTAATAAACAATAACGTATGTGCAACTCATACCAAAGAATCAGGCAAAAATAAAAAGGATGGCAACAACGACATGACAACATCCCATGTTTCATGCAGTCGATACATCAAATATCTACCAATCCTTAGAACCAATCAAGAAAGCTATAGCATACTCTCATCTCGTAGTCTCCTTTTACTTGGTCATGTGATTAAAAGTGGGCGTCATTAATAAATAATCGAAAGATCCATGATATTGACTAATTATGTCAAAGAGCAAGGGTATATATATATAGCATTATTCTTCTATTTAGGCCCATACGATCACATAAATTCATTACATTATTATCAAATTACACCTCACTAAAACGTCTTGTTATGCCTAATCAAAAGAGTTCGATATACGCAAAAAAAAGCAAGCAGACAACCAAACCCAAATAATACAGGTATCAATTATCATCACAATGACACTAGGGAAACAGGAAGACAAATGCAGCATGAATGATCAATGCAATGTTTTGGACATAAAACATGTTGGAGACATACAAAAACGGCAAGATCGAAATGCCGACGTATAAGGTTCCGTGAAGTGATTTATTCTGTAAATGTGTCAACTTCTAGGAGGGGTCTCTAATGCTTATTATGTTCACAGATTCTTATCTAAAGCAGCTTGTTTTGTGACCACTTGCTTTAACTAACTCGTAGGCTATAACTTGGCCACTTCTTTTGAAATTTGGATGCATTACATGTTCAAAATTGTGGATAAGAATAGGAACATTTATGGGCTACAGATGGAATCATTGTTAAACTATAACTCTGTTCAGATTGGCTTGTTAGGAAACAACATGAAGGTGGACAATGTGACTTCAAACTTCAGTTGATGGGCATTATTTCTAGTTTGAGGCTTACTGATTGTAATATTTTACTCTATAATTAGTTGACCTCTTTCATTTTAAGGAAATGACTTTCATCATGCCTGCATACACTGCCTTGGCCACGCCTTTTTATATCGTTTGTAATAATTCAATATACCATCGTCCTCTGATTTTTCATCGAACAAATAAAACAATTTTTGAATACAGATAATGTCATGTTCGCATTTTGAATCCGAGAGCATTTTCTAAGCATATGCACCCGTGAATGGCAAATGGATTCACAGCCGGTATATTTTAAAAAATAAATAGAAGATTTTGGTTCAACAAAACTATTTTACCACCTACACTTAAAAAAACAGAAATAAGAAATTTAACAATAAAAAATGGTTTTGAATAGTGCACATTCAACATTTACAGGTAAATGATATAAATTACTATGTTGATACAAGGTAAATATGAATCGTTAGATGTAGTAAAAAAAAAACACATCATAAAACTATTATGTTTATAAAACTAAGTAAACAATTTTCAGATGTAAATACCATCATTTCTGAATCCGTATTTTCTTTTTCAAATTTCAAATATTCCTTTAAAAAAATTGGTTTTGGATATCTTCTCCTTTGTCAAATATAGATATGGACGAATTTCGTATTTTTCAAGCATATGTTAACAAACTAATTTTTTACAATTTTGGGTACTTGTTTGTTTATTTATTTAGGACAGATGGACTATAAATTCAGGCAAGACCTTTATGAAGTTTGGGTAGCCAAGCATGATGTTTCTTGGACGCATGCAAGAATAGAGTGCAATCATATCAGCCCTCCCAAGGCTTCGTGACATTTGAACACTCAAAATAAACTGGATTCAAGACCTCAAAGAGGAGGTTCATTATTCAAGTCCAGTATATTCTCAAACTCCCATCTGCACAGCCAAAATAAAGACCACATCCAGGCCCGGCCTTAGACATAGACCATCTAGGCGGCTGCCTGGTAGGGGTGGAGCCACTGCTAGGCCAGCAAGGGCAGTGGCCCTATCCGAAACAATGAAAAATTGGTACAAAAAATTATAGTTTAATATTAGGCCCTAGCTGATTTGTTTTCTTGGCCATACAGCCCATACCTGAACGAAAGAAAGAGGCTTTGGTCTGTTACATTTTCTCTTTTTTAAATATTCTTTTTTCTTGCTTTAAATACAAAAGCTTTTAACTTATTTTTTATCTAGTGCTTATTTATATAATAAAATATAGCCCTACGTGAAATAATGGCTTGGCTCCGCCACCGCCGCCTAGGGCCGTGGGCCCTTGGAGGGCCTCAACATCCAGTGATCTATATTTATATAGCATGTCATCAAATACATTTTAGAAATTGTAAATGGTAAGGTGGTAGAGACATGAGGCTTCCATGGTGAGAAGCTTAATTCAATTATTGGCTGCAACAAACTTTAAGGCCTCTGTAAATTTTTCCTTCATTCTATCTACCGATTTGGTCTATGGTCTCAAAAGGTTCAGGCCTAGGGCTATCAACGGATGCTTTCGGATACGGATAGTGTCATATCTGTATCCGAATTTATTTTCGGATATCCGTATCCGTTTAATTTTCGGATATCGGATATTCATATCCGCATAATTTTCGAATACGGATGGATATCGGATATTTATCCGCTCCGCCAGTAATTAATAAATTTAAGAGTATAAATAAAAAAGTTTGGATCAGCATAAATTAATTTTTATACTAATATATATAAAAAACTAGGAAATAAAGAAATGTGATAATGAAACATTGTTTTATAGTAATATCCATAAGCATATCCAAAAATATTACAAAATTAAACACTAAAACTACCATTTTTCACTAAAAACAGACAAAAAATATATATCACAGTAACATCCAACAATTACAAAATATTTATTAATTCTATTTTTCTGTTTTGAGTTTTATATATTACATCAATTAGTCGAACAGATATTTTTCGGATATGGGTACCACTATAACCATATCCGTATCCGAAAAACTTTTCGGATATCGAATATTCGTATCCGCTTTTCGGATAACGGATATTTTTCATATAGTCGGATATGGATTCGGATGAATAACGGATTTTTCGGGTATTCATTGACAACCCTATTCAGGCTGGCTTTGACCACATCCAAAGTCAAAACTAAGAATCATGTCATGCGCCACCAGCATCAAGAATTGGATGACATTGATTGCGATGATGCAAATATTTCTTGTTCTTTGAGGTTAAGGTAGTACTTTAGATGATAAGGAGGCAAAGAATTTTATAAAACATCTTGTGGAGATTTACTGATTTAGTGCATCACAGCACAAGAAGGAACTAGTTGTACTTGTTTAGTTTTATCACATTAGCCATGTGATGGATTATTATGACGTAATTTCGAATCTAAATTAATTGATGGTTTTCTGTGCTATTAATTAATCGCTAACTAATTTTTTTTTTGGGTCTTTTCCACCGTCTAAGATTGAGATCAGGTCACACAAAATCATATACTTGTGGAACTTGGAAGTTCTTGCTGCATGTCTGAACACATTTTAACAAGCTGAAACACTTCACATTTGTGTTTCTACAACAGTTTAACTAATCACATGTAGTTGGAAAACTGATATTTGCGTGGAGTTCCACAGGAAAATTGCAAATAAAATCACTTGTCCCCAAAATTCTCTTTCCCCCTATACCCGACCAATCAGCACCCCCTGAATTTCACATTTTTGCAATTAAACCCTCTTTTATTCTTGGACTTAATTACATAAAAGTAAAAATCAGAGATTCTTATTGGTGGGGTATAGGGGGACAAAGAACTTTGGGGACAGAGGATCTCGAAAAATTGTTGGTACATAGAAGAGGCTCATTTTACGAAGGTTATTGAAATGACAATGAAGCTACCTACTCAACAATCAATGTTTCACTTAATTAATGGCCACTAGCAGCAAAATTTCTGGTCATCAAGAGTTAATTCAGTTCAAATTTAGCACACATACTTGAGGACACATAAGAGAAGTAAGTCGTACTTGTGCATGTGATTAATCAAACATTCTAGAAGATTAATGGAGTCAAATGCTTATATGTACAATACACATAAAATGACAAACATGACTTAAGAATGAAGACACCAGGGGAGTATCATGCCCAAAAGTGCATGAAAAGAGTAGACTTTAAAATAAAATAAATTTTGTTCACATCCTCGAGATGAAGTGTCTTGATCAGGAAGTGAAAATTCACAATGAAAAGATGAAGTTGCATAATCAAACGATTATACATTGATAAGATTTGATAGCAATGGATATTAATTCACAATCAAAAGATGAAGATTCATAATAATAATAATATGATAGATACGGTTATTTTTATACTACCACTAGTGGGTAACAAGAGAGATGGATACTATAGTTCATAGAGAAAAAACAAAGCAAAGTTAAAATAAGGCCTAACCTACAACCCCTCCCCCCCAAATCTTTCTTTAGGCTTCATTTGGTCGATCCAAACGAGTCCTTAATCCTGCAATTTCACAGAAACAACCACATCCTTTCTCTTCCCGCCCCGATTATTCAATGCATACCCTTCTTCTTAAAGTTTCGTTTTACTCTTATACTTCTTTTTACTATGCAAATTCAGTTATAAAGAGGAGTCAACCTCATTGGAGTAAGTTTATTTTCAATCATGCATATTAGTATTCACTATGCAATTTTGATAATGCACTAGCGCTTAAGCATTTATGGTAATATTTAGGTTTCAGAACCAATTAACCAAAAGCAGGGTTTATTGAAGAAGAAACTATAATAAAAAAAATTATGACATGAAATACGACATTTGCTTGAGTTTTAACTTGTGTTATTTGTTCAGTAGCTGCAATCATTTTGTACATTGTGGAAGTTACCATTTTTTATTTTGTAGAAACAACATAAGACTGCAGTTGATGTTATAATTTCTTTTATAATAAATTTTACGATAATCTGATGGACAGGTGAACTCACAAGGGGAATCAAGTTGTCAGTCTATTTCAACTCATGAAACCTATAATCCACATGAGCTATTTTTTAAGGGATGCGTGTGCAAGACATGGCTCGAACCAGAATCTGTTACTAACCTAAGTATCTCTTTCTATTGCGCAACACGGCCCACACCTACGGATGGCAGTGTTATAATTTGCATGATGAGGAAAATTGAGGTAAATGAAAGTGTTAACTTCTACAAAATACAAATGATTGCAACTCCAAGCCAAATTAATGTAAACTCAAACACAAAAGAATACCTTATTCCATATTAAAAATTTCATAGTTTCTTCTTCAGTGAACCATGCTTTACGTTAATTGATTCCTAGGTAGTCAAGGCACAAAGGTGCAAAAAAGGCCAAGGCTTGCGCCTTAGTTGCGTTTTTTTTTTTTTTTCTTCTGTTGTCACTATAAAAACTGCACTTACAACTACAACTTAATATATAGTTTTGACAATAAATAATAGCTGAGTTTGCAATTTTAACGATAAAACTTCATAAGTTCATGTCACAAACCAAAATAAGTAGTTGAAAAACCATTCAACGTAAATTTACAACAAAATACTTAAAATGAAAAAAACGCGCTTTGGTTTTTTTTTTGCGTTTTTTTTGCGCTTCACTAACAGGTGCGTCTTGAACTCAAAAAAAACTCCCTGGTAGTGCCTTGCACCTTTTTGCGCGCGCCTTGACTACATAGATTGATTCTCAAACCTAAATCTAACCTTAAATATTTAAGCCCTTGATAATGATACGAAACAATGTCAAATTTTAATAGTGAATACTGACACAATGAATGATTGAAAATAAAATTGCATGGATGACACTGATCTTCTCTTGACTGAATCATGTTAAAAAGAAGACCTAAGAAGGAAATAAAACTAGAAAAAGTGTGTATGCACGGTATAAAAAGGGGTGGAAAGAAAAAGAGGAGTATGCTAGTTTTTTGTGAAATTGGGGGCCTTAAAAGGAAATTGCAGAGGTTAAAAAAAAATTGCAAATGCCCTTTAATGATTGACATTGATTGGGGTTCATCTATTTACACCTCTGCAATTGCTTTTCATACCCCCGGTAAAAATTTAAAAAAATTCAATGCCAATTATACCCTTTAATAATTTTCAAAATAACATGTTAAACTTGTTCATTAAAAACAAAAAGATACAACGCCTCCATTAAGTTTGTCCATTAAAAACAACATAATTTTTCATTAAGCTTCCAGTCAAAAAGGAAACTAAAACCATTCATCAGTATATTCCATTCAGATTTTACGTAAAATGTTTATGGTTTAGCTATATAAGTATGGGGAAGATGAATTTCATCACAAAAGCATGAGGCATGGCCATGCCTGCATAACAAATTATTCAAAGGCCATGGCATGCATTTGAAATACAACGCTTGCCTGGGGAGTGGGTTCGACTTGCCATGGCATCTCTTGGATCTCTTTTCTCCCTCTTTTTGTTTGCCTCTTCCCATCGTCTTGCTGGTCACCTTTTTTTGTGTTGAAATCGCTCTTTTTGTTTTGTTTTGAAATTTTGGAAACGAGACAGGGAGCGGACAACACATTTGGAAAAAAAGGGCAGTGTGGGTATAAACGGGGTGAGATGAGTAAAAGGAGGGGATGACTTTTTTAAAAAAATTAGTGGGGTGGGAAGAGTAAATACAGTGGGGTGAATAGACGGACCCCATTGATTATTCGTCATAGTTGAGTGATCAATCAACTGAATAAATCATCTTGAATTACCCGCAGTGCTAAACTCATTATTCGTCAAACTTCAAAACTTATGTTAATACAGTTAATTCACAGGTCAAACAAATGCAATGATTGACATTGATTGCAATGATGCAAATACTTCTGGTTCATTGAGGTTAAGATAGAAGATAATACTTTAGATGATAAGGAGGCAAACAGTTTCATAAAATATCTTGTGGAACTAGTTGTACTTGTTTAGTTTTATCACATTAGTGATGTAATGAATTCTTTTGATGTAATTTCGAATCTAAACTAATTAATGGTGTTCTGTGCTATCAATTAATCACTAACTAAAAACACATGTACTTTTGCTCCGTCTAAGTGTGCATAAACACAATACTAATACTTCACTCGCTTCCCTTCTCATTTTCTAGCTCTGCTCAAATGCACATTTCTATATGTACTTTGTGCATTTACTACCAAAGTTAATGTGATTTAAATTACATTACACATTTTATGTTTGTATTAATATTTTAATAATTAATTCGTAACAATGAAAGATGTTTGTTATGTGAAGTACTTTTGTGAATTGGAGAACCCAAAGTTTTCAAAATGAGTTTCAAATCGAAAGTCGTAAAATTCAAATGTTAAATTGAAAAGGGATTTAAATCATATAACGTAGATTCGAAAACCTACATTTCAAGATTTGCACACGCTTTGAAATTAGTTTTGATGTTTGAACTTCACATCTAAACCTGAAATTTCATTACCTCTCATTCCAATTTTATTTTGTTAGAAAATGATTCGGTTTGGAATTGTAAATCCAAATAAGTATACTGAATATCATTTTGGATTTGAATAGTTTTTTCTATACTAGAGTATTAATTGGTTTTGAATCAGATTATAAATCAAATGGTAAAGGGGGATATTTGATTGAAACAAGATTCAAATCATAGGATTTTAAGAGTTTTGACAATTGGGAGACTGTCCATAAATCTGGATCAGCTTATTGCTCAACACAACGGCCTGAGTAAGAGCTATAGAGTTGATCTGAATTATAAAACTCAAAACAAAGCAGCTTAGCGAGGGTATGGATAATATTCAAGACAAGTTTTTAGAAGTCTTCTTAAGCCCAAGACACATAAAGTCATACTGTCGTGGAAGTTGGAAGTACAGAGAACTTGCTCCATGTATGTACAGTTTTTAACAAGCTAAAACACTTCACGTGTGTGTTTCTGTGAACTAATCCCATGTGTACTTAAAAACTGAAATTTGCATGCAGTCAGGATGCAGGAAACTTGTACAGAGAGGCACAGTTTACGAATATTATCTAATTGACAATGATAATACTCCACTTAAAAGCATATAAAAGACAATGCTCCCCTTCATTATTGGTTACTAACAGTTAAATTTTCAGTCATCCCTTCATAAGGAGTCAATTCAATTTAGAATCAGCTGACATTATTCATGGTACATAGAAAAGTAAGTGTGCACTTGTGCATGTGGTTATTCAAACATTCTAGAAGACTGAAGTCAAATGCTAGTATGTACAATACACCTAAATTGGAAAACTGATCTTATGAATGAATACCCTATGGAAGTATTCTGTCAAAAGTGCATGAAAAGAGTTAACTATACAGTAAGACGAATGGTTCGTTCACAATCACGAGATGAAGTGTCTTGATCAAGAGGTGAAAATTCACAATCAAAAGATCAAACTGCATAATAAACGATTATTTATTGATAAGATTCAAATACAACAGATATTAATTCAAAATCAAAAGATGAAGATTCATAATTGTAATAAGACAGATATGGTTATCCTTGTACTAGCACCGGTGGCGGTGGGTAACAAGAGAGATGGATATTATAGTTCCTAGAGAATAATAAAAATAAAAAAAAAGTTAAAAAAAAAGGCATAATCTATTAATTGTCCTGCGTTTTCCTTTAATTCCACGATGTCACAAAAAACTATCACACCTTCTCTTTCTCTTCCCACCCCGCTTATTCTATGCACACCCTTCAAGTCTTCTTTCCCTTTTAGATCTTCATTTTACCATTAAAATTTACCTAAGAGAAGATCAACGTTATCGACCCGAATTATTTTTAAACATCCATATTCTAGCATTCACTAGTAGACCATGGTACAACTTTTCTTTTTTCTTTTTTCTTTATTATTATTATTATTTGAAAAAAAAAAAAGCTTTAAGCTTTGATTTAGTTGTGAGAACCAGTTAACTGAAAGCATGTCATCACAGTAAAAACTATGAGTTTTTTTAATATGAAGTATGACATTATTTTGTATTTTAATTTATGTTAATTTGTCCTGTAACTACAAGTTACCATTTTCAATTTTATAGAAATAATTTAAGATTGCCAAGGTTATGAATTTTGTTAATTCGTCTACCGTAATCCATGCAACATTATAATTTCAGCAATCTCAAATAAACACAAATCAAAATACAATGAATGCCATATATTTCATAAAAAAAGTTCAGTCTCTTCTTCAACAAACAATGTTAGTTGGTTATCAAATTTGAATCTAACCTTAAAAGCTTAAGGCCTAGATTTATTAATCCAAATTTAGCAACGAACATTAAAATATGAATGATTCAAAATAAATTATGTCCATGACTGCAGATTCCCTCAAACGAATTTTCATGGTAAGAAGAAATATAAAAGGCAAAAGGAAACCTGAAAAGGAAGGTATCATAAAATAAAGGAAAATGCATTGGGAAACAGATTATGCCATACAATTTAGGCAATTTCTATTTGGACACTGATATTTACTTAGTAGTCCCCCTAAAAATAATGATATTTTATAGACTAAAACACCCTTACAGCTTAATGTACTATCAATCAAATCAATCTTTTTCTTCTTACGTTGTTCTCCTGTACTTTCCCTCAACTGTAACCTCAAACCCTAATTTCAAAATTTATAAAGGTAAATTTCAAAATTTTAGCTCAATCTGATGGATTTCGATAAGGAGAATGAAATCCTAACCAACCCGAAAAGGTACAATGAATCTGTTTTGTGTTCTATTTTTATTTTATTTTAGATTTCAATGAAAAAAGTCGTAGAATCCAGATAGTGGGAATTTGAAACAAATCACGGAGGGCGGCCTCTAGGATTATAAAAAATGCCGCAGCGAATATGCATGGAAAGTTTATTTTCCACCGGTGTTCATACGTGATAAAATTTAGTACCACTTATGGCTTGTACGTGATATAGTCTATTTCCACGTACATTCCTTTCGGGGCACTGAGGATTATAGGATTATTTTTTGTTATTTTTACATGTAGATTGTAGTGTAATCAAATGATAAAGAAATGATCAATGAAGTTGTATTAGACTACTCAAACGAGTTTACGACATATGATGTAAGTTTATAATAATAATCCATCAAGTTAACAATTTTTTTCATTTTGTTTTTAATTTTATGTTGCAGATATATCCTTCTAGAGAAAAACTGATTGATTGAGTTCGTTGCACGGGAAAACGGCTTTGCTTTGTTATTATAATAACGAACTCAGATGTTATTGCTTCAACCAAAAAAACCTAGAATTACGTTCGGTTGTAAATGAAACGGTGCATATATAAAGCAAAAAATCCAAAGAACTTCTGAATGATAGGTACAAAAAAAAAAGCAATTATCTATTTAGATTAAATGATGAAAAGCTTCCTACGTTAGATGATTGGCGTTTGCATGTAGTGAATGGTATCCATAATCATTCGAAATTAAAAAATAGTGAAGAACATTCATATGTAGGTCGACTAAGTAAATATCAAACCAAGTTAGTGATTGAAATGCATAGAAATATGCTTAAAGTAAAGGAAATTTTGCATACGATTAAAAGACAAGATCCTACAAATTATATTACTATCAAAACTATTTACGACGTTATACAAGCCCAAAATTCTATTGAGCGGGCTGGGAGATCTCAAGTGCAATATCTGCTTAGCAAATTGAAAGAATATGATTATTATGAATGACATCGACGAACTTTAGATGAAACAGATATAATTAAAGATATATTTTGGGCTCATCCCACTAGTCTTGATTTCCTATGGACATTTCTTCGAGTCATCATATTGGATTGCAAGACTAATAGATACCGAATGCCTTTACTTGAGATTGTGGGTGTTACATCTGCATACATTACTTTTTGTGTGGGTATTGCATATTTGGTTGCAGAAAATGAAGAAAATTATGTATGGGCTTTAGATTGATTGAAATCGATATTGGATGATTGTGAAGTTGAATTGCCTAAAATTTTAATTACTTATAGGGAGTTAGCATTGGTTAATGCTATAAATTTGTTTTTCCACAAGCTACATATATGTTATGCACATGACATATAAAAAATAATATTCTCACGTATATGCAAAAAAAGTCAAAGAAATGGAAGTTGAAGAGAAGAAGACATTTTAAAATGATTGGAACGAACTTGTATGTTTAAAAAAATGTAATAGCATATCATGAGAATTTGCAAGTATTGCATGAAAGGTATACGAATCCAACCATTGTTCGTGAATATACTTCAACAACGATGTATTCTTCATGATATGCATTGTTGTTGAAGTATATTCACGAACAATGGTTGGTTTTGTATACCTTCCATGCAATGTTTGCATATTATCATGATATGCAATTAATTTTTTTTGAACATACAAGTTCGTTCCAATCACTTAAAAGTGTCTTTTTCTCTTTACTTTCATTGACTTTTATTTGCATATACGTGAGAACATTATTTTTTATATGTCATGTACATAACATATGTATAGCTTGTGGTAAAATAAACTCTATAGCATTAACCAATGGTAACTCCCTATCGGTAATAAAAACTTTAGACAATTCAATTTCACAATCATCCAATATAGATTTCAACCATTCTAAAGCTCATATATAATTTTCTTCGTTTTCTGCAACCAAATATGCAATACCCACACAAAAAGTAACGTATGTAGATGTAACACGCACAATCTCAAGTAGAGCCATTCGGCATCTATTAGTCATGCAAGTGCAATCCAATATGATGACCCAAGGAAATATCCTTATGAAAACAAGACTAGTGGGATAAGCCCAAAATATATCTTTAATTATATATGTTCCATTTAAATTTTGTCGATGTCATTCATAATAACCAAATTCTTTCAATTAGCTAAGTAGATATTGCACTTGAGATCTCCCCGCCGGCCCAATGGAATTTTGGGCTTGTATGACGTTATAAATAGTTTTGATAGTAGAACAATTTGTAGGATTTTGTCTCTTAATCGTATGCAAAATTTCCTTTATTTTAACCATATTTTTATGTATCTCAATCATTAACTTGGTCTGATATTTACTTAGTCGACCTACATACGAATGTCCTTCACTATTTTTTAATTCTGAATGATTATGAACACCATTCACTACATGCAAACGTCAATCATCTAACGTAGAAATTTTTTCATCCTTTAATCTAAATAAACAATTGCGTTTTTTTGTACATGTCACTCGGAGGTTCTTCGAATTTTTTCCATTTTGCTTTTTATATGCACTACTACGTTCACAACCGAACGTAATTCTAGGTTTTTGGTTGAAGCAATAGTATCTGACTTCATTATTATAATAACAAACCCAAATCGTTTTCCCATGCTACAATTCAAATCAATCAGTTTTTCTCTAGAAGGATATATCTGCAACATAAAATTAAAAACAAAATGAAAAAATTTGTCAACTAGATGGATTATTATAATAAACTCACATCATATATTGTAAACTCGTTTGAATAGTCTAACACAACTTCATTGCTCATTTCTTCATCGTTCGAATACGCTACAATCTGCATGTAAAAATAGCAAAAAGAAATCATATAATTGTCAGAACCCCGAAGGGAATATAAGTGAAATAGACTATACCACGTATGATCGGTATTCATCTTTATCACGTATGAACACCCCGTGGATATTAAATTTTCCATGCATATTCGCTGCGGCATTTTCTATAATCCTAGAGGTCGCCTTCCATGATTTGTTTTAAATTCCCACTATTTGGGTTCTACGACTTTTTCCTTGAAATCTTTAAAAAAAACATAACACAAAACAAATTCATCACATCTCTTCGTATTGTGTTAGAATTTCATTCTCCTCTCCAAAATCCATCAGATTGAACTAAAATTTTGAAATTTCCATTTACAAATTTTGAATTTAGGGTTTGAGGTAATAACTGATGGAAGGTACAAGAGAACAACGTAAAAAGAAAAAGATTAATTTGATTGATAGTACATTAAGTTATAAGGGTATTTTAGCCTATAAAATATCATTATTTTTAAGGGGACTACTTAAGTAAATATCAGTGTTCAAATAGAATTTGCCAACTATTTGTCAATGAAATAATAGAAGGGGGGCTACTCAGTATTTAAGTGGGTATGTGTTTTTTTTGCTGAAAAGGGACTACTAAGTAAAAAAAACAGTATTTGAATAGAATTTGCCTACAATTTAATGGGAGTACCAACAGAGCAAACATATCATAGCATATGAATATTCAGATTCAGTGTTCATGGTTGAGTCATAAAGCAACTGATTCTCCTATATTATGCCAGTAATAAACCCACCATTGGTCAAATTTCAAATTTTATTTCGAACAGTAAATTCACTCACACGTCAAGCGAATGCATCAAAAATCGTTAGTGATGCCATCACCATGTGATCAAAAAGAAAGTCAATGCACTAAACTACTAACAGATCTAACAATTAGGTTTCCTGAGAAGAATAAATAGCACACTAACTTCTAATCAGAGGGCGGTTTGATTCCTCAACAGCGCAGGAAGAAGCAGTCTCCGGGATCCTGAAACCGTATGAGTGGTTCACATTGGTGGAAGCGAACGTACGGACGGAGCAGGTGGCGTGACGGCGAAGGAATCATTTATAGGGTATGCTAATGGGTCTTCCCATTGAAAGCAATGGAAAATGTTCTTTTTGTTCATGGGCTCAAGGATTAGGCCATGACCCAAAATCAGTAAGGATTGACATTTGGGCTGATTGCTGTTTCGTTTAATTCAACTTTGTTTATCAAAGCCTGCCATTATTTCACTTCTCGATTTACTACACAAGAATTCCGTTTAAAGGGGATGTGGGATAGGCACATACAACTTTAGCCGATCACAATTGTTTTTTTTTTTTTTTTTTTTTTTTTTTTTTAACTTAGGAGAACCCGGCGGGCCGGTAAACTCCTGAGGAGGGTACAGTAAAGCCGTCCGCTAATCCAAACCCCCATACCCCAGGTAAATTTATGTAGGATGGGGAAGCGCATGGTAGGAATCGAACCATCGATCTTTTACCAGGAAGTTAGGCCTCCTTTCCACTGCGCTGCACCCGCGGACGATCACAATTGTTTTTTGAATTGGCCAAAATCCAAATTCTATGATGGATAAATTGAGTTCATAGTGTATTCTTCACATGTTTAAAAGACATGATACAACTTTGAAATGTGTACCTATAAAATGAAATGAAAAGAGATGAAGAACCAATTGTACGAGTATCTTCCGTGGCTAGAATATTTTTTTTTTTTCGACTTTCCAACCAACCTCATTTTCATAAGAACTAGATACATATTAACGAAGGTTACAAGAGTTTCGAGATTGTTCATAAGACTAGATGAATGGATTAGTTTGAAATGTAACTAGAATAGTACTTGGGTTTTTCTATTTGTTGTTTTGGAATATATATTTACTAGTACAAATCTGTGTTGCACATACAAAATCTTCAAAAATGATATTAAATGTTACACAATCAAACATATATTCATATAATCACAAGCGATACAAAGTATGATTAATCTGTCGAGAGCGCAATAATTTTATACAACAAATACCAACATCAACTATTAGTATACACCTTAATAAGAATTATATATTAAGTATGTCAATTAATTCATAGAATTTAAGAGACATAGGTTCCAATAGATTATGGGTATGCTCTATAGACAATTATGTAATCTGATACATACACCTAACTTGATATCCAACCTTATTCAAACTAAAAGGTGTTTTCTTTCGAATATATACTTGATATAATGTATTATATTAATTAGTTAAATTAATTGAAATTATATTTAATAGAAAACTCATAAGTGACATTTTTCGTATTTCAGTTAGTTTAAATTTGTGCTATATATAGTATTTTTCTATTTCAATCACCAAAATATTGTTCTGACCCATCCTTATTACAACATACACGATAGATTTAGAGGGGAGGTTGGTGGAGCTTTTGTGATTGCTTATGGTGAACCTTTTTTCTCTCATGCAAGATATTGATTAGGCGAATGTTATCCAACGAATTCCATTAATTCTAAGGTAGTGGTCACAGTCGGTACCTATATCCCACCTTAGTTTCCACTGTTAGTTTAAATTTATTAATATTTGGTATGCTTATGTCGTCTTGTAGGTATCAAATAAAGTGATATGTGCTCTGATGGGTTTGGATTTTTAAAATTTATTGAAATTTTGGTCTTTAAGGTCATTAGGTATCAGAGTTAGGTTAGATGATCAAAAGAATTAGGATAAAACTAGAGACGGTATTCGTATTTTCTATCTATTCTTTTTCGTGTTAACTCTAATATTCCGACTATGGAATAGTTCTACCTCTATTTTAAAGCAGTATGAAACCAATTGTGAGTTGTTTAGAATTCGGGTTTCTTATTCAGATCATGAAATAAACAATGATTTCCAGACTCTCTCTCTCTCTTTGAGATGGCTCTGCATGGGAGGCTTCCTGAAGGGAGAAACCGGGTGAACCTCCAAATAGATCACATAGAGTATGAGTAAGTTCTGCATACGAAGGAAATTTGGGCTGAATCCACTACATATTCCGATCATTCTGAGAAGCATATTTCTCTTTTCCAGAACCGGACGATCCTCCGCCCTTAACCGAATTAACCTCGAGAACTTTCTTATCGGTTCTCGCATCCTTTCCCTTCGAAACGTGTTTTCTTCAAAGTAGAATTCACTAAGGTCCTATGGTGGATCTCGTTGAAGCAAGATCTTGAAATTCGTCTTATCTAGGATGCCAGAAACAGCAACCATCAAAACCATAGACGGGTCTGGTTGATCGACCGATGCTACCGCCATGTTAAACCTTTACAAGAATTTCCGCAAAGTCTCACCGAACCTTTACAAGAATTTCCGCAAAGTCTCACCGAACCTTTACTTAATCGCAGTAGGAGTCATCACTTTTTTGGATCAAAAAATGGGAACCCTGAAATGTTCGACGAACTTTCCAACCAACACGCTCTAGCTATTAACCGATTCATTCCCCAATTTCCTAAACTACATGGCAAAAATATCCATGAGGTAAAGAGCCATCACTTCTCCATAACATTATCCGACTCCGAAAGCACTTCCATGTGGCGCCTATAACCCATCAAGTGAACGGTAGGATCCTTTCTTCCGTCAAAAGCCTCCAACATCGGCAGTTTGAAATACGACGGATTTTGAGAATTCCTAATATTTGAGTAAACAAATTGCGCATGACACAATCCAAGTTCGAAAGAGATGCTCTGCCTCGAGTATATCACCGAATCACGTCAGCGATCTGACTTCCGTTTCCATTTCCAAGCACTTTCGCTCAATTACACACCGACTCCCTAGTGTCAAGTCCAAAATTAGGAATTTGGTGAGTCCCAACAAGAACATCTAGGTTGATCCCAGCCTGAGCTGCCACTAGTAGCACAAACTTAACACCCGAAACCGTATTGGCGTTCCTACATCGTCTATGTAGTTAAATCCCCGCAATATCCCCTTTATAACTCATAGTGCTCTTCAACCGCTATGCTATTTCAGTTTAGCGATGATGAACAGTAGATCTGCTTCCAGTCCCGCTGTAATGACCCGGGTTTTCCCGATCCTAAATATCGGCATACAACACTATGTCGACTATTCAAGCATCGGAAACACCGGATAGTCCATGAAAGAAATTAGAGGGTGAGAATAGATAAGATAGAAACTTAGAATAGAAGAAGGAGAAGAACATACAACATCAGAGTAAACTCGAATCTCACAGCAGAACGAACGATATATAATAGATACATAACTTTGAAATAAAATCAATATATGTATACAGTAACATTATCAGAGTATAACACTTACAACACAGCAGAAATAAGCAATAGTTATATAATCCTGAAGCCTCCTGCTCCAAGCTCCCCAAGTATATCTGTAAAATCCCGACTACTTGACTGCCCGTACAAAATTGGGCACCCAAGAGTTTAGGGAAAATAAAACAAAACAAACTCTGGATCAGTCATGGGACTGGTGTGAGTAAACAATCTAAAACAATTTGAGAAAATAACGATATCTCATAAGACCACGCCGTATAACGGAACTGGTTTTTCCCTTATGAAAATCCAAATCAATTTGATTTAACTTTCAAATCATTTTGAAAGAAACAATGATCTTTTATATCAAAACTCTTTTGATATTATAATAGTGTCTATCAACCACAATATAATAATCATCTTGCAGAACGCTTTCATCTCACGTTCCACATATATAGTATACAATCAAAACCACGAGCTCTTATTGGATAATGGATTTCCAACTATGACAAGGTATGGAACCACCTTCTGATAGTGTACCTCTAGAGAGGAATACACTGGGTTCAACAAGAACAACTTGCAACCCGGCCACACATGACCGACCACTCATTTCGCTTGAGTGTATCAAATGTATATCACCAACGGCTGGGATCAGCAACCGTTTCCCGAATGGGATAGCATCGAATCGATTAAAGAATGAAATGAATATCTCTAGATAGGTGATAATACACCCTAATGGAAGCAACCCACATAGCCATGCTGCCTGCCCGATTATTGTCATTTCCCGGTTGTGAGGCTAGAGGCCCCGCTTATCTCTGACAGATCACACATTTTTTTCGCTTTGAATGTCCCATCGTTATACCCGCCAAATCACAAATTGATTTCCCCAAAAATACAATGGGTATACAGCTAAGAGAAATGAATTCCTCCGCCACCAAACGTAAATACGTTTGAAAAGATCAACTTATGCGATCTATTAAATATACTCTATCAGACATTCTTCCATACAGGTCGTCCTAGGACTGGACAAACCTAAGGCACTATTCTGTAAATCCATCTTAGGCAATTTCTACCTAGGATTTGACAGAACGACCCTTGCATAAACTCCATCTTCAATTATCTTCATCATATTTGGTCGTAACGCTAACGTCCATACAGAGTGGTTTTTAGATAATGAATCTGATCCCGGTCTCTCCGTATTGACAACGGAAAAATGGACAAAAACTTTGATAGTCGGTGAGTTAACTATCAAAGGAAAATATGTGTACAAACAACGATCGTATTTCCAAATGGAAATCTTACCGAGCAAATCATCAATCAACACTGATCCACTTTAATTTAATTTGTCATTTAATTATCCATTTCTCTATTCCTGTTTCCATATATTCAACATTTTTTATTTTCTAATTTTAGAAAATATACATTATTAACAATGGAAAACATTTCCATTTCTTATTTTCTATATTAGAAAACATTTCTGATTCTTATTTGGAAAACATTTCCAAAACTCCTACATTTGGATTTAACCAGATGTTTAAATAAAACATCGCTATGCCAACTCAAAACCTTACATTCCTTAAATTCACTTAACCAATCTTCATTGTCGAACCTTAACCATTCCTTAGTTAAAAACGAAGCCAATCAAGTTGGGGTATAACTACCTCTCAGACCTTAACTGAACAACATTTCTAACTTCGAAACAGACAAGGTTTACCTTTTAAACCTTCAGCAAACTTCCTTACATAACTCTCTTTCGAATAAATCTCTATTCGATAACTCTTTCCTTCGAATAAACTATATTCGATAATCACTCTTCAAAAAGCCATATTCGATTAACTCTATTCAATTAACACTATTCTATTAACTTTAATCGATTCATCAGTTAGCTCTATTTGATTAACTCTAATCTATTAACTCTATTTGATTAACTCTATTGGATTAACTCTATTTGATTAGCCCTAGTCGATTAACTCTATTGGATTAACTCTAATCAATTAACTCTTTTCAATTAACTCCCATCAATTAACTCCTTTCGAATAAAATATATTCGATTAACTCCTTTAACTCTATTCGAATAAACTATATTCGATAACTCCTTTCGAATAACTAATATTCGATAACTCCTTTCGAATAACTAATATTCGATTAACTCCTTTCGAATAACTAATATTCGATAACTCCTTTCGAATAACTAATATTTGATAATCCTTTCGAATAACTAATATTCGATAATCCTTTCGAATAACTAATATTCGATAACTCCTTTCGAATAACTAATATTCGATAATCTCTCTTCGAATAATTAATATTCGATAACCTCTTTTCGAATAAACTATATTCGATTAATTCTCTTCTTCGAATAACTTTATTGGACTAACTCCTTTCTTCGAAAAAACTATATTCGATTAAATCCTTTGAATAAACTACATTCGATTTACTCCTTTCGAATAAAGTATATTCGAATAACTATATTCGATAATCTTCTTTTCGGATAACTATATTCGATAATCTTCTTTTCGAATAACTATATTCGATTAACTCTATTCGCTTAACTCTAATCAATTAACTCTATTTGATTAACTCTAATTCGATTTACTCTATTTGATTAACTCTAATTCGATTTACTCTATTTGATTAACTCTAATTCGATTTACTCTATTTGATTAACTCAAATTCGATTTACTCTATTTGACTAACTCAAATCAATTAACTCTATCGATTAACTCTAATCGATTAACTCTTGTCAATTAACCTTATTTGATTAACTCTATTCGAATAAAATATATTCGATTAACTCCTTTAACTCTGCTCGAATAAACTATATTCGATTAACTCCTTTTCGAATAACCAATATTCGATAACTCTTTTCGAATAACTAATATTCGATAATCTCTCTTTTCGAATAACCAATATTCGACTAACTCCTTTTCTTCGAGTAACTCTATTTGATTACAAATACTTCCTTTTCTATTTGTTTATACAAATATTTCCTTTTCTATTGGTTTTACAATTATTCCCTTTTCTATTTGTTTTTTTAACAAATAAATATTTCCTTTTCAATTCTATTTATTTAATAAATAAATATTTCCTTTTCAATCCTATTTATTTAACAAATAAATATTTCCTTTTAAATTCTATTTATTTAACAAATAAATATTTCCTTTTCAATCCTATTTATTTAACAAATAGACATTTCCTTTTCAATCCTATTTATTTTCTACAATTTTCCCTTTTCAATTCTATTTTTTCAACAAATATTTCCCTTTCTATTTTATTTGTAAATGTTTTACAAATATTTCTCTTTCTATTTTATTTGTAAATGTTTTACAAATATTTATCTATTTTATTTACACTTTAAAAATTCTCTTTTACATTCTAGTATTTCTTATGGTAATTTACATAACCTATAACAATGATCAATATCATCAAACACACATAATCAACAGCACATTATATATCACATCATATATTTCAATATATGAAAAATAATAAAATAAATGTTGAGGAATCCAGTTTGATTCCTCTGACCTGTTTCCCTGCATCCACAGATGTTACACAATATAATTCACATCAATTTCACTTCAATATGAAATATTCTGATAAACAGAATCAATATTTGATTAACGATATATATATATATATATATATATATATATATATATATATATATCGTTATCAATAATTCCAACCAATAAATCAACAGTTCAACCAAACAGTCAGCACACAACAATCAATCATCATTTATCAGTTCTAATAAACGTTATAGAAACCTGAACTGATAGAGTTGGTGAGTTTTACTCCCATTGGACAGTAATCGTTAAATAACGAATATCGGTTGATTTGAATAAGATCAGGACAATTTATTTTGCTATAAATTGTAACGAGCTCCAATCCATTCCCAATCAGTTCCATTGGGTAGTGTCCGTCCATACGATCCTAACGGATCTTGTTTCGTCAGATTCTGTTAACATATGAATAAGATATGATAAGTTCAAGTTAATATACATTATAAATTAAACTAGATTTTAATTATACTCTATATTTAGGCCTCCCAATTAATTCTCGGCCCACATACGATTTGAAAAGCCCATGCCCGCCAAGCATCTTCTTCCCAAATCGAGTATACAGGAAACCGACCTACGCCATTATCAAAACTTCGAGCGACTCATTCCTCTTTATCTCATCACGGAAGATCAAACGGAAAGTACCACCGCACTTGTCTTCACCCTCTCTTCGATTCCATACCCTAAATGACCTGATTGATGCCCCCATGCAATTTCCGTCGCACAGAAGTAAAACGCAATACTGGACTTCGCTCGACTCCAGTCATCACCGAAACCACCCATAATTTGAGCGCAGCCTCCATTCAATCCTTAAACCCAATTATACAGCTCAATCCATGAATCGAAGCTTGAAACTCTTGAAATCGAGAACCCTAACATTCGCTGTTCTCAAACCCTTTGACGTAAATGATGTCGAGCTTTATACAAACCACACTGCATTGAAGAGCAGTTCATCCCGAGTCTAAAAATATATAGTTAGTGATTTACATATTTTTATCCAATTTGTTTGGATTTTTATTAGATCGGATTTCCCACGTAAACAAGAACTGAAGATGGCGGAAATAAGTTTGACCAGGGAAATGTAAATTTTAGGGTTAGAAGGAATTGTGGTGTACTTATAGGAAGAAAATATAATATTTTATTCGATTTATATATTCAATTTTAACCAATCGTTGTTTTTATTTGTCATATAAAATTCCTACGGTCACACAAAATATCCAAAAATCACGAAAATGGACATACACCTTCAGTTCGACATTACGGACCCAACGAAACTGGTTTCGTTGAATTCCGACTCTGTTTACTCACACAACATATTTTTAACCATCAAAATACTGACTGTTTTTCACATTAAAAATCCGTACGGCCACACACTGACCCCAAAAATCATGAAACTTGGAATGTAACAATAATTTAATATTATGGATCCAACAAAATTAGTTTCATCAAAAACGGAGTTCGTTTGCAAAACTGGCTATTTTTAAAGCTCTAAATAACCCATTTAAATATATAAATATATTTAAAAACAATTAAATTAAATATAAATAAATATGTATTATCGTATATATATTCACACAGAATATCGTATAGCTCCAATTGGATTTATAACTCGATATTCAAATCCCGGTTGAATCGATATTCAATTTATATTGAAAAATCCTTTTATAATATAAATAAATCACTATAATTTATAAAGGAATTCCATAGCAACTTTTCGAAAATTTGATTTGGACATAAATCAAAATCTACACAATGAAATCCTGATTTTTCTTTTCCACTAGAAAAATATACTTCACCAGCTCCGAACGTTTCTTGTTTCACAGAAATTCGATTTAAAACGGCTTCTGTATATTCAATTGAAGTTGAAATCGCCAAATAACGAACTGTCGCGCCATTTCAAGCTCGATTATAATTATAATATAATTTATACGTTCTAACTTCGTTAATTAAATGTATTCGTTATCGTACTTCAATTTTAAACTGAAATATATATTTTGAATTGTCCAATTCACCCAATATTGCCAATTATACTATTTTCGATTATTTCAGAAATTAAATATATTATTCTATTATTTAATTTAATTAAATATTCACTATTAGTTAATTAAACAACGATTTAGTTCCCTAAATCACTATTTAAATAATTAAATTAATTAAATAAAATACTGTGAAAATACGGGATATTACATTCTTCCCCCCTTAAAATAATTTCGTCCTCGAAATTGCTAAGGTAGAAAACTAGCCCTATTAAATGGTTAAAATTATCTGTTTACTTCTAAATTT
This sequence comes from Allium sativum, assembly GCA_030737875.1. Lineage (NCBI taxonomy): Eukaryota > Viridiplantae > Streptophyta > Magnoliopsida > Asparagales > Amaryllidaceae > Allium > Allium sativum. The sequence continues at coordinate 316,105,469 of CM060913.1, forward strand.
CGGTTTCAACTGAACCAATAAATTTCAATTAAAATATTAATTAATTCTTGTCAACGAAAATTTTCAAAAATTCTGAAAATTTTCTAACACCCGAAATTTCTGAAAAATTTCGTCAGCACCTTCTTTGTACTGGTCAATCGATACAACTACAACTGCCTCTCTAGGCCTTCTCCAACCCAAAAGAAAATCAAACGGCCAAGCGGCTTGTCAATTCGGCCCATCAAAATCTCATACCCAATTGGAATATAAACTTGTACCTTTTTGTCGGGCATATCATTATCTCATTTCCATCTGTTGTCAATTCAGCATATACCCATATCATCCCAATCAAATTCCAATCTGTTTTTATCCACAAATCCAACCATTCGCTTATACCTAAGTCAATTTCCATTCTGAACTCAAATTCCAACATCAATTCCAAATTCTTACGACGTCAATCCAACTTACTCGATATCATTATATTCTAATTCAATTCAATTTCAACTTAACTAGCTTTAATTCAATTCCAGCTTACTTTCACAAATTTCAGTTCAATTTGTTTCAATTCAAACAAATCTTTCCTTGGGAATTTTTAAACCATTTACCATATCAAAAATCAAATATTCCCTTTCGGAATCAAAGCAACTTGTTTTCTCAAAACATTTCCAAAAACAAAAAATTTGGTAGTAATCCGTCACTTAAAACTCGAAAATGAATACTGATGATGCTGCAGTCATTATCAGAATTATTTTCCAGTGATCGAAGTGAGTTCAATACTATATCACTTTTCAAAACCATTTCTAAACATTTCCACTTTGAAATATATTTCAAAATACCATCCCTAATGCTTGTAAAACAATTTAAAATCTCCCAGGATTTTAAAATTCTCTTATATTCAATTCAATTCCATTTACAACACTTTTCATGTTTTCGGAATTTCAAATTCCAAATTCCGATTTAAATTCAAATTTAATTCATTTCGTAACACTTATACGAATTTTGATTGGTTATTTACATAACCATTTTTTATAATCTTATTTGATTAAAATCTCAACCAACACATCCAATATACTATAATATTTCAAATATCTATACTTTGCTTATATCAAAATATATTTTCGGTAAAATTATTTCATTTACCCTCTTTTCAAACCATACTTTGTCGGTTCATCATATTCAAGTGTTTAGAAACTCCTACCGATACAGTGGATCAAACTGATCGACCAGAACCCATAAACAACTCAACCAATAAATCTCCATAATATAAAACCATTTTATATTGAATAAAAAATACGTTCACTCGTATATATACACTCAAACTCAATCTAGGGTATTACTAACCCTATCTATACGAGTCACGCCATAGAGCCAAGGTAATAACTTAACCTTCAGCTCTGATACCGCTGTAACGACCCGGGTTTTTGCGATCCTGGATATCGACATACAACACTATGTCGACTATTCAAGCATCGGAAACACCGAATAGTCCATGAAAGAAATTAGAGGGTGAGAATAGATAAGATAGAAACTTAGAATATAAGAAGAAGAAGAACATACAACATCAGAGTAAACTCGAATCTCATAGCGGAACGAACAATATTTAATAGATACATAATTTTGAAATAAAATCAATATATGTATACAGTAACATTATCAGAGTATAACACTTACAACACAGCGGAAATAAACAATAGTTATATAATCCTGAAGCCTCCTGCTCCAAGCTCCCCAAGTATATCTGTAAAATCCTAACTACTTGACTGCCCGTACAAAATTGGGCACCCAAGAGTTTAGGGAAAATAAAACATAACAAACTCTGGGTCAGTCATGGGACTGGTGTGAGTAAACAATTTAAAACAGTTTGGGAAGATAATGATATCTTATAAGACCACGCCGTATAACGAAACGAGTTTTTCCCTTATGCGAATCCAAATCAATTTGATTTAACTTTCAAATCATTTTGAAAGAAACAATGATCTTTTATATCAAAACTCTTTTGATATTATAATAGTTTCTATCAACCACGATATAATAATCATCTTACAGAACGATTTCATCTCATGTTCCACATATATAGTATACAATCAAAACCGCGAGCACTTATTGGATAATGGATTTCCAACTATGAGAAGGTATGGAACCACCTTCTGATAGTGTACCTCTAGAGAGGAATACACTGGGTTCAACAAGAACATCTTGCAACCCGACCACACATGTCCGACCACTCATTTCACTTGAGTGTACCGAATGTATATCACCAGCGGTTGGGATCAGCAACCATTTCCCGAATGGGACAGCATTGAATAGATTAAAGAATGAAATGAATATCTCTAGATAGGTGATAATACACCCTAATGGAAGCAACCCACATAGCCATACTGTCTGCCCGATTTTTGTCATTTACCGGTTGTGAGCCTAGAGGCCCCGCTTATCTCTGGCAGATCACACATTTTTTCACTTTGAATGTCACATCATCATACCCGCCAAATCACAAATTGATTTCCCCAAAAATACAACGGGTATACAGCTAAGAGAAACGAATTCCTCCGCCACCAAACGTAAATACGTTTGAAGAGATCAACTTACGCGATCTACTAAATATACTCTGTTAGACATTCTTCCATACAGGTCGTCCTGGGACTGGACAAACTGAATGCACTATTCTGTAAATCCATCTTAGGCAATTTCTACCTAGGATTTGACAGAACGACCGTTGCATAAACTCCGTCTTCAATTATCTTCATCATATTTGGTCGTAACGTGTAATGACCCGCATTCTATGCATTAGAGGATCATAGAATTTTTATTTTATTTTCCTGGTAAGTCGTATGGTCATGTACTTTTCGGGAATGAATAGTGGGATCATTTCCCATGTTCATGATTTTTGTCGATTTTTAAATGACTGCTTTGCCCCTAGCTGATCTTGTTTCGTTCATAACTTTTGATTGGTAAGGGGTTTTGACCTGAAACCACTTCCATTAGATCCGTTTGATGGTTTACCTTTCCGTAGAGTGGTCATATTAGTCAAACGGATTTACCATTTGGGAGATATGGCTGAATTAAGGTTTAGAGGGTGAAAAGTAGCTTAATTAGGCTTAACCGGGTGATTAGCAGCTAGGCCCATTGGGGGATTTCGAGATTAGGAGTATATTAGGGCTGCTAGGGTTTAGAAAACATTCCTTTTCAGTATTTTTCAGCCTCCACTAACCTCCTTTGAACCCTAGCCTTGGCCTCCACTTTCTAAATCTCTTCAAAACACCTCTAAATCACTTTCTTATCAAGGATTAAGCTAATCAACATCAAACCAAGCCAAGATAGCATCAAATCAGAGTTGGGCTACTGCTAAACATTGGGATTCGACCTAAAACAGAGGATATTTCAGATCTATAGTTTAATTTGTGGCAAAGGTGAGTGATTTACATTGTTTTTCACTAATTATGGCTAATTAGGGTAATTAGCGAAGATTAGCGAAATTATAACTCAGAAAAATCTAGAAAAATTTGTAAAATTCCAAAATATTATTTTATGCCTCTAATATGAATTTGGGTTAATTTGGACTAATTTTGCTAATCCCGGAATTTAGGGGATTAAAGGGTGATTAGTGATAATTAGCGAAATTTTGCATTATAAAAATTTGGAAAAATTTGGAAAATTCTAAAATACTATTTTAGGGCTCTGATAGAAATTTGGGTTGATTTGGTTAAGTTTTACTAATCTTATCATTAGTTGTTAAACATGCTTAAGGGGAAAATAAGGGTTTTTGGGTATGTTTGATCCGTTTTGACATATCATATTGTTGTTTTGCTGTTTGTGGATGTTTATACATGTTGCTATGGCTATATGGTATGCTTTGTGATTGTTTAGAATAGTTAGAATGGTCGAAAACGCCGTCGTGTGGCGTAAAACAGTCGTTGGAAAAAGTCGCAGAAAAATTGTGTAGGGTTTCGGATCGGATCAGTTGAAAGGGCTCGGGCCGGATAGTGGACTGGGCAAGGGAGCACCGAACCGAACTGGAACTTAGCACAAAATAAAGTATGGCGAGAAGGAAGGCCACTATAGTTGGATTGGGATCGGATCGGGCGAATGAAGGAGGGTGAGATCGGATCGGGCTAATGAAGGGGAGTGAGATCGGATCAGAATATCTAGGAGGAAGCAACCACCGAACCGAACCAGGAAGAAACCACCGAGCCGAACCTAGGCAGAAGACATCCGAACCGATCTAGAAGGGAAGCACCGAACCGAACCGCACCCAGGAGCATACTAGGAAGCATTGGACTGAACCGAACTGATGATGACTGGAGCACTATGCATATTCGAACCGAACCGGACGTGTGCTATTACTACTACGCGACGACTCTTCAGAAGACCAACTCCAATTCGAATAAAACCCGAGATGCAAAGGAAGTCCAAATAGGAAGTAAAGCTCGGGATCTAATTGGGAACCAACGAGTTAACTTCACGATTGGACTTTGCGGCGGGACGTGTGCAAAGGGGTTGTCGGTATTCATAACTTTGGTTCACCACTGAGAGACGGATAGTGGGCTTGTAGTGATAGTTGTACGGGGTTGGACTCCGTCAGGGCCCAAAGGATTAGGTGACCAAATAATGGATATCGTATGCTTTACGCACTGAGTAAGAGACGTGAGGATGGTTGCCATGCTTGATTTGTTTGCCATCACTATGACATGCACACCCCCTCCCTCGTATCTTTACACCATATGTTAGTGGCACCTTAGAGTATTGTACGGTGTGTAGTGCTAACTCTTTGGTTGCAGGTCCAGGTTCAGGTATGATTGGATTATACTTGTTATTGTTCTGTTTTGTTGCTTATCGCTCATACCAGACTTTTTTTCTGACCCAGAGTTTTGATGTCTCTTCTTATTACTCTGGGTTCTCCTAAACGAGCAAACTAGAGACAGGTTAGGTGGTATGCACGAGTAGCTATACCAGAGACGAGTAGGAGGCCCCCACGTATGATATATAGATATTCTCCCTGTGTTATTGAAGGTCACTGCTTGGGCATTAGTAGTGTACCTCCTTCTTTTACTTTCTTTTGCTTTAGAGACAGTTTTAAAGTTGTAATAATGATGTTGGATCATAAGCTGTATTTTGGATTTCCGCTGCTATGATGATGGTTTTAGTTTTCAGCTTATGCACTGTCTCGCCTGTTTTATGTCAAGTATGTTACTATTATATTTTATTCCATGCGCTGTGAGACATTCTACAGGTTTCTTTGTTAGTTCTTTCATCTTCTTTCCTTTCTTCGATGACCGTCCCGTTGAGACGACCCAAATTCCCGTTCAGACGGAAACAGGGCTATCTTTGGAATATAATACAGAACATATAATAGCAGAACAGAATTAAATAAATACACCAGATATGAACAACAAAATATACTGGATAAAATTAATCATCAGAGTTACACAGTATACAGGATCTTACTTAGTACAAATAGAGTTCAGCTATACATAAATGTCTACAGCGGAAATAAACAAAATATGTACAATAGGAGCTGAACAGCATAAAAAGAGATAAATGATAGAATCCATCTTCAGCTCCAGCTATCCAGAAAGAACCAGCTAAACCTGAATACAAGGCTGCCCGTGTAGAAAAAAGGGGCACCCGAGTTTGAAAGTGAAACAAACTACGAGTCAGTCATGGGACTGGTATGAGAAATCCACTCAACACATATATAATTGGCTAATCACAGGACCACGCCACTTTCGTGGAACGGGTTTACTCCATTGGATCGCCAGTGCTTTAAAACAAATCTTTCTTTTAAACATCGCTATGCTTTTTATAAAAATGAAACCGTTATAAGACTCAGTTCCCATCACACAATGCAACGCAAACCGGAGGATAGAGTTTTTACCTTATAACGGCCAAAATATGCTTGATACGAACAAAACAAAGGCATTTGATATTATTGTTAGTGTCTATATGTTTTGAAAACAATTTCAAATCATAACTATCAATCATAGACGACATGAGCGTCCCATGCCACTATGTCGCCAAATGTATATATACAATCGAAACCGCACGATGTCGTATTTGGAAATCGGATTTCCGTCATGAACCAAGGCAAAAGATAGTCCTTACCAAATTCGAGACAATCTAGCCCATGTCTACGGAACAGCCGCAACTGCCCCTTGGATCGTCAGGGCCGGTCCACACGGAGTGGATTATAGTGCCTGAACAATACGTTCCTCCGCCCTTTGGGGCGTAAACGAGCCAACGAATGACTCCATCAGACCGGATCGTCCGATCAAACCGAGGCGCCTCGCAACAGCAACAACCACATAGGTGAAAAGTATATAAATGTCAGGGCTGGTAGGTCACTGACACCACCCTAGCTAGAAAGAAACGCATGCCCTCCCTGATGTCCTTCTCCCGTTTTAGGTTCATACCGGGGTGTGAGGCTCGCGAATTCACGTTATACACAAAGCTACGCCACGCAGGCGGTGCTTTGATCATCACCACAAGACTTTGCTTTTCAACAGAAGCCCTGATCACTGCATCTTAGCATGCCACACAGGCAATTCATGCCATGCGACTGATGTCCATCAATATACAACCTCTGAGCTCGTGCGTCTCAAAGAAGGGCGTTAAGCAAAAGAATAAATTCTCCGCCGCCAAACAGATGTATATTTAACAGAGATCAATCAACATAGAATAAAATCCAATGTCAGACACACAGTCCATTTACAAGTCCGTTCTGGGTCTGAACGAAACCGGAGGCACTAAATACCTCGCAAACCCATCGATCACCACGTACGTCTGGACGATCACCACTCATTATCCATATTTCGGGATGCCTCCCAATCAGGACCTCGGTTACCATCCAAACGAGGTGAAGATCTCCGGTCTTCGACCATCGTCTTCATCTTCGACTTTCAATCGTCGGTCAATTATTTGAAATGAGAATTAACTCGGCCTTCTCAAATAATTCACGTATATTTAGAATTTCAAATCAATTTATTTCAATGGTTAAATTATTCGACAACACCAATTGTGTTCTTTTAATGTAATTTTAACACCAAACACATTCAACCATCAAACATCACATAAATCAAGCAAATTCAGTTTATTTCCATTCCATATCGCTTATGATATTTTATAACTATTTATCGCTATTTTTATTTATTTTAAAATAGCCATTTTATTCAAAACGACGCTTCGGGCCATAAAGCGGCCGTGGCGCTGTTTTTCTTCAGATTTGATTTACACATATCTGAAAATCTAACCATTGGATCTTCACAATATTTACATCATTAGAAAGGTCTTTTCAAAACGAATCCAACGGTTCCAGTTTCGGGAAAATCCGACGGTCGGATCTCCCGGTACAATCGTTTGAAGTTTCGATTTCAAAATACGAACTGCAGCGTCGTTATTCGATTAAATATAATTCTATTTATATTTATATATAAATATAATCGATTCTGGCGCTGTTTTTCTTCAAATTTGAATTAAACATTCCAGACAATCCAACCGTTGGATTTTTACAAGGTTGGTGCCGTTGGAAAGATTATTCCAAGGCGAACCCGACGGTTGAGGTTTCGGGAAAATCCAATGGTCGGATTTCCCGTACTAGTCGTTTGAAATCACGGTTTCAAAATACGAACTGCACGGCCTCGTTTCGTTTTAATTTTATTTATATTTATATATTTATATAAATATAGTTCATTCAATGATTTCCATATCGTTTTCACTTCAAATATTTTTCTAACGCCTTAAATTTTGGAAAAATTTCGCCATAACCTCCCCTGCACCGGGAGCATCGGGAAATCGCAAATAGCGTTCCCGGTCCTTCTAATCTCAAAAAGAAAAAGAAAAAAGCCAAGCGGCTAGCCAACAGGCTCATAAAATCATCACCCAAACAAAGCAGTAAATGTGTACCTATTTGTCGGGCACAAAATTTTATTCCTCTTCTCTAGCCCCTTTGCTATAACCTGTTCAATAAATATGCATGTACATATATATACAGTTCTTATCATTTATCATTTTCTATTCAACTTCATATTTGATTTCTATTTGGTTTAAAAACACCATTCATTATAATGTTACATAAATAGGTGCAAATCATTCCATTAGCTAATTAATGAATATTTCAACTCATATATGTTGATTTTGAACAAGTGGCTATTTTTAACACCTCACATTTCAACGATTTATGCATACAATAAAAATGTGATTTTTATTGTAAAACGATTCATTTCAAAACACTATTTTTCTATATAGTTCATATAGTCGATAAAAGGTGATTTTTATTATCGAACAATTTATTTCAAAATATGAATACCATTCAACACATGAATTTCTAATCAACGAATGAATATCAATTCAACACATGAATGTTTTCTATGGTTTTTATATATAGATAAAAATGTGATTTTTATTATCGAACAATTTATTTCAAAATATGAATACCATTCAACACATGAATTTCTAATCAACGAATGAATATCAATTCAACACATGAATGTTTTCTATGGTTTTTATATATAGATAAAAATGTGATTTTTATTATCGAACAATTTATTTCAAAATATGAATACCATTCAACACATGAATTTCTAATCAACGAATGAATATCAATTCAACACATGAATGTTTTCTATGGTTTTTATATATAGATAAAAATGTGATTTTTATTATCGAACAATTTATTTCAAAATATGAATACCATTCAACACATGAATTTCTAATCAACGAATGAATATCAATTCAACACATGAATGTTTTCTATTCAATGAATAAATATAGTTTAAGCAAATGAAAATAATTCAAACACACGAATATTATTCAAAATTTCGGCAGCATAACGGCAGGGTAGTTAAACCGGCACCGTCCCTAGTACGGCTCCTCGCTCTACCTTAAAACCTCGCGGTTTTTGACAATGGGGATCATGCATCTAGTTCGCACGCAGGCGGCATGTATATATTTATTTCATTTCCACAAACTAATCCTATGTGGTTTCAACCAAATATTTCACAACCACAAATGGGTATTTTTCAACCACAATCAACCAATATCAATCACAAACAATCCCAAACAATCATTCGCTATCAATCAATTTTCACAACAATTTCAACCAATAAATATCGTCCATGGTTTGTGGACGAGGGGCGTATATATATATATATATATATATATATATATATATATATATATATAGATATTTATATATAGCAATTCACTTTCATTTTCAACACATATATATAATTTTTAAATCAGAAATCTCACCAATAGCTATCCAACTGCACGACACTTCCTTTAGAGAAATCTCCGCCTTTTGTCGCTTTCGCCCGTATTCTCTACACATGTAAAAATCAAATTTTTACGATGCTATTCAATATATAAAAATCGAATTTTAAAGATATAGATTCCGCCTTTTCAAAAATAAAGATTATATCTTTAATATTCCTACGATGTAAAAATTATATTTTTATTACTTCAAAAAAATATAATTTTCATATCTTACTTCTTTTAAATTAAAATTAGTTTTAAAACCTTTATAAAATCAGTTTTATCATCTTTTTAAAAATCAGTTTTTACTTCCTATCAAAAAATCAGTTTTAACTTTTACATAATTCAGTTTTTCTTTTTATTAAAAATCAGTTTTTCTTTTTATTAAAAATCAGTTTTTCTTTTTATTAAAAATCAGTTTTTAATTGCTTTTAAAATCAGTTTATAAATCTAAAAAAAAACAGTTTATAAATTCTAAAAAGAAAAATCAGTTTATAAATCTAAAAAGAAAAATCAGTTTATAAATCTAAAAAAACAGTTTATAAATTCTAAAAAAAACAGTAATTAGTTTTTGCAAAACAAAATTAAAATAAAAATAAAATAACCCTAATCGCTCACCTCAGGCTGCGAAGAGGGAGGGAAGAAGGAGGAGGCGTCGATGTGGTGTTCGGTGGTGTCGCGGTTGCTCGATGGCGTTCGTCGGCGGCAGGCTTCAGGGGGGCGTCGCGACTTCGAGACGAGGCGGCAGGGTGTTCGAGGGCTTCGGGGTCTTCGATAGTGAGGGCGGCGTCGAGGGGTTCGTCGGCGTCTCGGGGGGGGGAGGGGGCGGCGGCTCGACTGATTTAGGTTTTTTTTTTTTTTGTTTCTGAATAATGAATCGGGGGGGGGGGGGGCAATGAAGAAAAGGAGGGAGAGAAAATTAAAATATTTTTTTTATTAATTAATTATTTAATTTTGTTAAAAAGGGTTGACTTTTACATACGACCTCGAAACGAGGCCCACCGCCTGTCGTCCATAGCGTTTTACCTCCATTCCGAACACAATGGGATATGTATCGCAAGCTGATTTGCTCGTTACAATCAGTTTCCTTTTGAATTTTCATTTAAATCACTATATTGAATTTTAAACGCACATTTCAAATTACCGGGGTCACATACTAACTAGAAAAATTCCAGAAAAATATTTCCTAGCTTCGTATTGACGATACGGTCCTAACAAAACTAGTTTCGTCGAATTCTGAGACCGTTTGTAAAATGGCCAATTTCCAGTCGATTAAATTCAACAGAAACCGGTCAAACGCGTTTTCCTTTGCCACGCTCACATATTGATTCGAAAAATTATGAAATTTGGAATCTAACAATAACTTGACACTGCGGATCTAACAAAAGTGGTTTCATCCAAATCCGAGGTCGTTTGCAAAATGTCCATTTTTAAGGGCCTGAATTCCATAGCGACTATTCAGAATTTTCAACTGGACATATCTTTTGATTCCCGCTATCAAATTTCGATTGGTCGGATTCGTTAGAAAGATATCATCAATTAGATACTAATGTTTTTTGGTCTCACTAAAATCCGGATTGTTTTGCACCCGGTATATTCAATTGAAGTTTGAAATCGAATTATCGAACTACCGCGCCATTTTCAATTCTATATATAATTATAATTAATTATATTCGTTTTCAATTGTCGATTCAAACTCAGTTTTCATCGCCATTATTTAAAATATTTATTTTAAATATTTAAAATCCATTATTTTAGCCAATTTAAAAATTTTAAATTGGTTCAGATTTTCTGGGTCGTTACAATCTCCCCCACTTAAAACTTTTCGTCCCCGAAAAGGAATAAAGTCGAAAGTGGTTTGATAAATCTACAATCACACAACACAACAACCAATCCAATTGTTTTTAACCTTTTTAAGCCATACAAATTAATTCCTATTTTTCTTCTAAAATCATTCAAACAATTATAATAGAATAGAGAATTAAATGGTGAGGTAAAGTATGGTAAATATACCTTGCACCGGAGTCAATCAGAGATATCTACTCGGCATCTGGGATAAGCTTTCTGAATGCTCTCCTCGGTTTCCCAAGTACAATCTCTCGGATCTCCACTCCATTGCACTTTGACTAAGTGAACCTTCTTGTTCCTCAGCTCTTTGGTTTCTTTGCCGATAATCTTTAGCGGCTCACGCCTCACGGCTAATTCTGGAGTAATTTCAATGTCCTGCTGAGCTGCTTCTTCCACGATCAAGTCTGGATCATGAACGTGCTTTCGAAGTTGAGATATATGAAATACATCATGCACTCCAGGCAACTAGTCAGGCAGTTTGACCCTATATGCGAGAGTTCCAATCCGTTCCAGAATAGGAAACGGACCTATGAATTTAGGCGCTAACTTTCCAGTTTTACCGAACCTGATAACTCCTCTCATCGGCGATACTTTCAAATATACATAGTCGCCAACTTCAAAGGATATATCTCTTCTTCTTCTATCGGCATAGCTCTTTTGTCGGCTTTGAGCGGCGAGTAATCGCTTCTTAATAAAATCGACTTTGTCGGCCGCTTCTCGAATCATATCGGGACCCAACACAAGTCTATTCCCAGGCTCGACCCAACAAGCAGGAGATCGGCACGGTCTACCATACAATGCTTCGAATGGCGACATTGTCAGACTCGCCTGGTAGCTGTTGTTATAAGAGAATTCAGCCAAATGCAGATGGTCTTCCCATGATCCACCGAAATCTATAACACAAGCCCGCAATAGATCTTCTAAAATGCGATTCACCCTCTCAGTCTGACCATCTGTCTGAGGATGATAAGCGGTGCTCAAGTTTAACTTTGTTCCCAGCTTGACTTGAAATGCTTCCCAGAATTTGCTAGTGAATATTGTATCTCTATCACTGACTATACTGAGCGGCACTCCATGTAGTCTAACTATTTCCCTGAAGTATATCTGTGCCAGACTCTGAGCGGTTCTATTTGATCTGACAGGTATGAAATGGGCGGTCTTCGTGAAACGATCTACGATCACCCAAATACTGTCATTTCCTTTTCTGGTTCTGGGCAGACCATCAATGAAATCCATAGAAATATGCTCCCACTTCCAACCAGGAACTTCCAGCGGTTGTAATAATCCAGCCAATTTCTGTTGGTCACTTTTGACTAGCTGGCAAGTAGGGCATCGACTAACATATATTGAGATGTCTCTTTTTAACGACTTCCACCAGAATGTGCGTTTGATATCATTATACATTTTATTCACACCCGGATGGATACTGAGCTTAGATTTGTGGCATTCATCAAGCACCTCTCTTCTGAGTTCAGGAATATCTGGAACGCAAATTCGCCCTTCTAACCTCAGAATCCCTTCGCTGTCTAGCTGGAAATCCGAAGCATTGCCCTCACGAATTCGCTGTCTTATTCCTTTGATAAATTGGTCGTCTTCTTGGAGAGCCGATATCTTATCGATCAACGAAGTCGCAATGATGAAACTGGCGATCATCTCATTTTTTCGACTTAACGCATCGGCCACGACATTGGCTTTCCCTAGAGTGTATAGAATTTCAAAATCATAAGCTGCAAGAAACTCCAGCCAACGCTGCTGCCTCAAATTTAAGTCCTTCTGAGTGAACAGATACTTTAACGACTGGTGATCTGTAAACAGTTCGAATCTCTCGTCCAGAAGATAGTGTCTCCAGATTTTCAAAGCGAACACAATAGCCAATAACTCAAGTTCATGAGTTACATAGTTTTTCTCGTGCGGCTTCAGTTGACGGCTAGCATAAGCAATCACTTGGCCCCTTTGCATCAACACTGCACCAAGGCCTTCTCTAGAAGCATCAGTCCAGACTTTTAAATCTTGGTTGCCATCGATAATGGTTAACACTGGAGCGGTCGTTAGCCTTAACTTTAGCTCTTCGAAAGCCTCCTCACTCTCTTGAGTCCATTTGAATTTAGAATGCTTCTTGGTAAGCTTCGTTAAATGACCAGATATCTTCGAAAAGTCTTTAACGAACTTTCGGTAATAGCTAGCCAATCCGAGAAAACTGCGGACTTCAGTGGGAGTACTGGGCTGTTTCCAATTCTGAATAGCTGTGATTTTGCTTGGATCCACAGCGATTCCATCTTTTGATACGACATGGCCTAGAAATTTTACTTCATCTTGCCAGAATATACACTTGGAAAATTTTGCTTTCAATACATTTCTCCTGAGGATTTCTAACACTTGTTCCAAATGTTTTTCATGCTCGGCCTTTGATTTAGATAAGATTAGAATATCATCAATAAAAACCAGAACAAATTTATTCAATACTCCCCTAAATACTCGGTTCATTAGATCGACGAAATAAGCTGGAGCGTTACATAAGCCGAACGGCATTACTAACCACTCGTAGAATAAGTCGGGGCCTCTGAACGCTGTCATTGGAACACACTCTTCGGCAATTCGAAGTTGATGGAAGCCTGTAGCTAGGTCCATTCGTGAGAATACTTGTGCTCCATTTAATCGATCCAACAAATCATCTATCCGCGGCAATGGATATTTGTTCTTTATTGTCTGTTTGTTCAGATCACGATAATCCACGCATAGTCGTAGAGTACCATCAGATTTTGGGACAAATACCACTGCTGCACCCCAATCAGAGAAACTAGGCCTGATCAGACCTTTCCATACGAGCTGTCGTGTTTGATTGTCTAATTCCTCTTTCTCTTTCAAGGACATTCTTCGAATAGCGTGAACTACCGGCCTTGCATTGGGAATTAAAGCAATCTTGAAATCTATTTCTCTCTGCGGAGGTAAGCGAACAACTTCCTCGAACACATCCACATAATTCTTGACGACAGGAATGTCTTTGATGAGGTCAGGAATATTCTCTGTGATTTCAGGGACATTTTCTATTTGGGCTGGAGAAACATTCAAAGCTGCCCAGAAGTCTTTTCTATTAGCATTCTGACCTTCACAGGGAATGGTTATATAACTCCCGGATTTAATCTTAGCTCTAACAACTCTCTCGGCGCATCTAACCTCTGCTTCATATTTGGTTAACCAATCCAATCCCAAAATAAGATCGAATTCATCAAAGTTCATGACGATAGAGATAATAGGGAATTTATAGCAAGAAAAAGAGACGGGTACTGCACAAACCCAACTGAGATTGATGGAACCTCCCACTGGATTTCGTACCGTCATTGGCTCTTTGAGTTTCTTCAAATTCAAATCCAACTTCTTGACTGCACTCTTTGCAATAAAGCTTCGTGACGCGCCAGTATCAAACAGTACTTTAACTGGGATGTTCTTGACATTGAGCGTGCCTTCTAAAACATCAGCCTTTTCTTGACTAGCTGAGGGCTCAGAAGTTTCTGCTACTTCATTTATTTGAGCCTCCTTGGTTGCCTTTAACAGCCGGCAATCCTGTCTTACATGGCCTAACCGATGGCAAATGCTGCATTCTCTGGTCTCTTGAAAGTTTTTCTTTGACTTCGGTTCACTCTTCTTTAGTTTCTTTAAAGACCTGCATTTTCCTTGCAAATGCCCTTGCTTATGGCAGTTATTGCATGTGGCGGTCGTTACTAGTTCTTTTTCGGATCCAGCCCTTTTTCTCTTAGCACTGGGCTTCTTACTGACCTCTAACGTTGTTATTGCCTCGGGACGATCAGTTTCTGACTCTGTTTTATTACCAGAGCTGGCTTCCTCTTCGTACTGTAACATACCTTTCTTATCTAGATCTTCATATTGATAAGCCATATAAATCATTTCTGAAAAAGGAAGCTTCACATGCCCCAATACTTTATTCTGGTATTTCCTTTGCAGCCCGTGAATAAATCTCATATTTTTCCTCTTTGGGTCTTGAATCAGATGAGGAGCGAAGTGAGCAAGTTCATTGAATTTCTTATGATATTCGGGAATGGTCATGTCACCTTGTATTAGATAAGAAAATTCGTCGCATAATCGCTCAGTCGCTTCTGGCGGAGTAAATCTTTCCAGGAAAATCACTTTGAATCTGTCCCAGGTGATATCACCTTCTGGATTATCTTTAATGATTGAATCCCACCAAAACAGAGCTTCGTCTTTGAGAGCCCAGGACGCCAGTAATCTTTTCTGATCGTCTCTCAGCTTTAAACCCTCAAATATTTTCTCTGCAGAACGAATCCAAGCTTGTGTTTCCATAATGGGCTCCTTGCCTAAGAATGGCGATCCACCAAGATTTCGAAATCTCTTGTATAGAACTTCTATATTGGGTTCTGGCTGCGGGAGCACAACTGGCTCATTAGATGGTCGAGCCATACGATTTCTTCTTCTGTTCCTGTCACTCATTTTCTAGTACGTCTGCAAATAGCAGATCAAGTGTCAGGTCAACAGAAAAGATATTTCAAAATATAAAGACAAATACTTGAATGTAAATGTGTCTATCGAGGTGTTATTTCTTTCTGCTACTCATACTAGGATATTTCTGATCCTATCTGTATGGAGTTGCCCGTCCTAGAACACTACTGGTTCTATTTCTGACGAGTTTGTTCGAATGTTATATTCCAGAACTAAGCTTAACCAAAGCTCTGATACCACGTTGAGACGACCCGAATTCCCGTTCAGACGGAAACAGGGCTATCTTTGGAATATAACATAGAACATATAATAGCAGAACAGAATTAAATAAATACACCAGATATGAACAACAAAATATACTGGATAAAATTAATCATCAGAGTTACATTGTATACAGGATCTTACTTAGTACAAATAGAGTTCAGCTATACATAAATGTCTACAGCGGAAATAAACAAAATATGTACAATAGGAGCTGAACAGCATAAAAAGAGATAAATGATAGAATCCATCTTCAGCTCCAGCTATCCAGAAAGAACCAGCTAAACCTGAATACAAGGCTGCCCGTGTAGAAAAAAGGGGCACCCGAGTTTGAAAGTGAAACAAACTACGAGTCAGCCATGGGACTGGTATGAGAAATCCACTCAACACATATATAATTGCCTAATCACAGGACCACGCCACTTTCGTGGAACGGGTTTACTCCATTGGATCGCCAGTTCTTTAAAACAAATCTTTCTTTTAAACATCGCTATGCTTTTTATAAAAATGAAACCGTTATAAGACTCAGTTCCCATCACACAATGCAACGCAAACCGGAGGATAGAGTTTTTACCTTATAACGGCCAAAATATGCTTGATACGAACAAAACAAAGGCATTTGATATTATTGTTAGTGTCTATATGTTTTGAAAACAATTTCAAATCATAACTATCAATCATAGACGACATGAGCGTCCCATGCCACTATGTCGCCAAATGTATATATACAATCGAAACAGCACGATGTCGTATTTGGAAATCGGATTTCCGTCATGAACCAAGGCAAAAGATAGTCCTTACCGAATTCGAGACAATCTAGCCCATGTCTCCGGAACAGCCGTAACTGCCCCTTGGATCGTCAGGGCCGGAAACACGGAGTGGATTATAGTGCCTGAACAATACGTTCCTCCGCCCTTTGGGGCGTAAACGAGCAAACGAATGACTCCATCGGACCGGATCGTCCGATCAAACCGAGGCGCCTCGCAACAGCAACAACCACATAGGTGAAAAGTATATAAATGTCAGGGCTGGTAGGTCACTGACACCACCCTAGCTAGAAAGAAACGCATGCCCTCCCTGATGTCCTTCTCCCGTTTTAGGTTCATACCGGGGTGTGAGGCTCGCGAATTCACGTTATACACAAAGCTACGCCACGCAGGCGGTGCTTTGATCATGTCCACAAGACTTTGCTTTTCAACAGAAGCCCTGATCACTGCATCTTAGCATGCCACACAGGCAATTCATGCCATGCGACTGATGTCCATCAATATACAACCTCTGAGCTCGTGCGTCTCAAAGAAGGGCGTTAAGCAAAAGAATAAATTCTCCGCCGCCAAACAGATGTATATTTAACAGAGATCAATCAACATAGAGTAAAATCCAATGTCAGACACACAGTCCATTTACAAGTCCGTTCTGGGTCTGAACGAAACCGGAGGCACTAAATACCTCGCAAACCCATCGATCACCACGTACGTCTGGACGATCACCACTCATTATCCATATTTCGGGATGCCTCCCAATCAGGACCTCGGTTACCATCCAAACGAGGTGAAGATCTCCGGTCTTCGACCATCGTCTTCATCTTCGACTTTCAATCGTCGGTCAATTATTTGAAATGAGAATTAACTCGGCCTTCTCAAATAATTCACGTATATTTAGAATTTCAAATCAATTTATTTCAATGGTTAAATTATTTGACAACACCAATTGTGTTCTTTTAATGTAATTTTAACACCAAACACATTCAACCATCAAACATCACATAAATCAAGCAAATTCAGTTTATTTCCATTCCATATCGCTTATGATATTTTATAACTATTTATCGCTATTTTTATTTATTTTAAAATAGCCATTTTATTCAAAACGACGCTTCGGGCCATAAAGCGGCCGTGGCGCTGTTTTTCTTCATATTTGATTTACACATATCTGAAAATCTAACCGTTGGATCTTCACAAAATTTACATCATTAGAAAGGTCTTTTCAAAACGAATCCAACGGTTCCAGTTTCGGGAAAATCCGACGGTCGGATCTTCCGGTACAATCGTTTGAAGTTTCGATTTCAAAATACGAACTGCAGCGTCGTTATTCGATTAAATATAATTCTATTTATATTTATATATAAATATAATCGATTCTGGCGCTGTTTTTCTTCAAATTTGAATTAAACATTCCAGACAATCCAACCGTTGGATTTTTACAAGGTTGGTGCCGTTGGAAAGATTATTCCAAGGCGAACCCGACGGTTGAGGTTTCGGGAAAATCCAATGGTCGGATTTCCCGTACTAGTCGTTTGAAATCACGGTTTCAAAATACGAACTGCACGGCCTCGTTTCGTTTTAATTTTATTTATATTTATATATTTATATAAATATAGTTCATTCAATGATTTCCATATCGTTTTCACTTCAAATATTTTTCTAACGCCTTAAATTTTGGAAAAATTTCGCCATAACCTCCCCTGCACCGGGAGCATCGGGAAATCGCAAATAGCGTTCCCGGTCCTTCTAATCTCAAAAAGAAAAAGAAAAAAGCCAAGCGGCTAGCCAACAGGCTCATAAAATCATCACCCAAACAAAGCAGTAAATGTGTACCTATTTGTCGGGCACAAAATTTTATTCCTCTTCTCTAG
The DNA here is from genome assembly GCA_030737875.1 of Allium sativum. NCBI lineage: Eukaryota > Viridiplantae > Streptophyta > Magnoliopsida > Asparagales > Amaryllidaceae > Allium > Allium sativum. The sequence goes on from CM060913.1 coordinate 316,123,911, forward strand.
CCCCTTTGCTATAACCTGTTCAATAAATATGCATGTACATATATATACAGTTCTTATCATTTATCATTTTCTATTCAACTTCATATTTGATTTCTATTTGGTTTAAAAACACCATTCATTCTAATGTTACATAAATAGGTGCAAATCATTCCATTAGCTAATTAATGAATATTTCAACTCATATATGTTGATTTTGAACAAGTGGCTATTTTTAACACCTCACATTTCAACGATTTATGCATACAATAAAAATGTGATTTTTATTGTAAAACGATTCATTTCAAAACACTATTTTTCTATATAGTTCATATAGTCGATAAAAGGTGATTTTTATTATCGAACAATTTATTTCAAAATATGAATACCATTCAACACATGAATTTCTAATCAACGAATGAATATCAATTCAACACATGAATGTTTTCTATGGTTTTTATATATAGATAAAAATGTGATTTTTATTATCGAACAATTTATTTCAAAATATGAATACCATTCAACACATGAATTTCTAATCAACGAATGAATATCAATTCAACACATGAATGTTTTCTATGGTTTTTATATATAGATAAAAATGTGATTTTTATTATCGAACAATTTATTTCAAAATATGAATACCATTCAACACATGAATTTCTAATCAACGAATGAATATCAATTCAACACATGAATGTTTTCTATGGTTTTTATATATAGATAAAAATGTGATTTTTATTATCGAACAATTTATTTCAAAATATGAATACCATTCAACACATGAATTTCTAATCAACGAATGAATATCAATTCAACACATGAATGTTTTCTATTCAATGAATAAATATAGTTTAAGCAAATGAAAATAATTCAAACACACGAATATTATTCAAAATTTCGGCAGCATAACGGCAGGGTAGTTAAACCGGCACCGTCCCTAGTACGGCTCCTCGCTCTACGTTAAAACCTCGCGGTTTTTGACAATGGGGATCATGCATCTAGTTCGCACGCAGGCGGCATGTATATATTTATTTCATTTCCACAAACTAATCCTATGTGGTTTCAACCAAATATTTCACAACCACAAATGGGTATTTTTCAACCACAATCAACCAATATCAATCACAAACAATCCCAAACAATCATTCGCTATCAATCAATTTTCACAACAATTTCAACCAATAAATATCGTCCATGGTTTGTGGACGAGGGGCGTATATATATATATATATATATATATATATATATAGATATTTATATATAGCAATTCACTTTCATTTTCAACACATATATATAATTTTTAAATCAGAAATCTCACCAATAGCTATCCAACTGCATGACACTTCCTTTAGAGAAATCTCCGCCTTTTGTCGCTTTCGCCCGTATTCTCTACACATGTAAAAATCAAATTTTTACGATGCTATTCAATATATAAAAATCGAATTTTAAAGATATAGATTCCGCCTTTTCAAAAATAAAGATTATATCTTTAATATTCCTACGATGTAAAAATTATATTTTTATTACTTCAAAAAAATATAATTTTCATATCTTACTTCTTTTAAATTAAAATTAGTTTTAAAACCTTTATAAAATCAGTTTTATCATCTTTTTAAAAATCAGTTTTTACTTCCTATAAAAAAATCAGTTTTAACTTTTACATAATTCAGTTTTTCTTTTTATTAAAAATCAGTTTTTCTTTTTATTAAAAATCAGTTTTTCTTTTTATTAAAAATCAGTTTTTAATTGCTTTTAAAATCAGTTTATAAATCTAAAAAAAACAGTTTATAAATTCTAAAAAGAAAAATCAGTTTATAAATCTAAAAAGAAAAATCAGTTTATAAATCTAAAAAAAACAGTTTATAAATTCTAAAAAAAACAGTAATTAGTTTTTGCAAAACAAAATTAAAATAAAAATAAAATAACCCTAATCGCTCACCTCAGGCTGCGAAGAGGGAGGGAAGAAGGAGGAGGCGTCGATGTGGTGTTCGGTGGCGTCGCGGTTGCTCGATGGCGTTCGTCGGCGGCAGGCTTCAGGGGGGCGTCGCGACTTCGAGACGAGGCGGCAGGGTGTTCGAGGGCTTCGGGGTCTTCGATAGTGAGGGCGGCGTCGAGGGGTTCGTCGGCGTCTCGAGGGGGGGGGGGGGCGGCGGCTCGACTGATTTAGGTTTTTTTTTTTTTTTTTCTGAATAATGAATCAGGGGGGGGGGGCAATGAAGAAAAGGAGGGAGAGAAAATTAAAATATATATTTTTTATTAATTAATTATTTAATTTTGGTAAAAAGGGTTGACTTTTACATACGACCTCGAAACGAGGCCCACCGCCTGTCGTCCATAGCGTTTTACCCCCATTCCGAACACAATAGGATATGTATCGCAAGCTGATTTGCTCGTTACAATCAGTTTCCTTTTGAATTTTCATTTAAATCACTATATTGAATTTTAAACGCACATTTCAAATTACCGGGGTCACATACTAACTAGAAAAATTCCAGAAAAATATTTCCTAGCTTCGTATTGACGATACGGTCCTAACAAAACTAGTTTCGTCGAATTCTGAGACCGTTTGTAAAATGGCCAATTTCCAGTCGATTAAATTCAACAGAAACCGGTCAAACGCGTTTTCCTTTGCCACGCTCACATATTGATTCGAAAAATTATGAAATTTGGAATCTAACAATAACTTGACACTGCAGATCTAACAAAAGGGGTTTCATCCAAATCCGAGGTCGTTTGCAAAATGTCCAATTTTAAGGGCCTGAATTCCATAACGACTATTCAGAATTTTCAACTGGACATATCTTTTGATTCCCGCTATCAAATTTCGATGGGTCGGATTCGTTAGAAAGATATCATCAATTAGATACTAATGTTTTTTGGTCTCACTAAAATCCGGATTGTTTTGCACCCGGTATATTCAATTGAAGTTTGAAATCGAATTATCGAACTACCGCGCCATTTTCAATTCTATATATAATTATAATTAATTATATTCGTTTTCAATTGTCGATTCAAACTCAGTTTTCATCGCCATTATTTAAAATATTTATTTTAAATATTTAAAATCCATTATTTTAGCCAATTTAAAAATTTTAAATTGGTTCAGATTTTCTGGGTCGTTACACCCGTGCTAGCGGACATGTGTACAGTGCACTTTCGGAGGAAATGTCGGTTAATGCGGTGCTGGCCGTCACACTTGGTATCAGAGCTCTAGGTTGCGTAGTTAACCTAGGGAAGTCATCAGGGAGAGATAGTACACGTATATGAGAGCGTGTATTTGTGATTATTTTGGTTTTCAAAAGTTATATATATATATACTATTAGTATAGATAAGGATGAAGTCGTATTGCACTAGCACCACTATGGAGATGGTCAATCGTTTTCTCTTTACAGACTGAATGATGAGCCGATATACGAGGGGTACTGGTAGAGGAGCCAATAATGGGAATGCTGCTGAGATGAGGACGATGTTTACTGGCCTCATGAGAGAGATGCTTAGGGATGCTCGGGGAGCCGTTCCTAATGCTGCTAATGGTGGTGGTGCAGCAGTGCAGGCGCCTAGGGTCGATTTCGCCAAGCTAAACAAGGATTACACTAGCCTTGGTGGGAAGTCGTTCCACGGAACAGAGTCGGCTACAGAAGTTCAAGATTGGCTATAGAGTTGTGAGCGCATCATCGAAGATTTGGGAATCGAAGACGCAATAAAGAGGAAGCTAGCATCGCGTCAACTACAAGGACGAGCTATGAATTGGTGGAATGCTATTAAGGCAGCTACTCCTGAGGATCAAGTTACTTGGAATCAGTTTAAGACTCACTTTTGTGATAAGTTTATTCCAACTGCTCATAAATCAGAATTGTTCAGGAAGTTCTTGGAGCTTAAGGAGAATGGTAGAGTAGTCTCAGAGTATATCGCTGAATTTGACACTTTATCGAAATATGGATTGTCCCTTATCGATACAGTCGAAAAGAAGAACGAAAAGTTCATAACTGGTTTATATGGGTACTTGGGGGAAAGACTTATAAACCATATCGATGAGACGTTCAAGTCTATTGTAGGAAAGACATTAAGGTCAGAGAGCCTTTTCTCTAAGTCTAAGACCGAAGTTGCTATTGCATCTACAGAGGAACCAAAGCTGCAAGCAGGCGGTGAAGGCAAGAAGAATTCTCAGAACAAGAGGAAGCAAAACCCGACCAAGGATGATCAGAATAAGAAGAATAAGAATGGTGGCAAGTGCTTTAGTTGTGGCAAGAAGGGCCACTATGCCAGAGATTGTCGAGAAAAGCCTGGGGAAAGGAAATGCTTTAACTGCGGCCAGGCGGGACACCACAAGGATGATTGTCCACAACCTCCTAGGGAGAAGCAGATTGTGAAAGCGTATGCTATCAACGCTGTTCCTTCTTCGTCGAATGCTCCAACTGCGGCGCAGAAGGGAAAAGGCGTCGTTATCAAAGGTATGCTTTCTATTTAAGATGTTTCTTTTCGAGTATTGTTTGACAAACCCGAGATAGTCGGTAGACCTTTAGTAGTGACGAACCCGGTTGGTGGTTCGACTGGCCTTAATATGATTTGCCGTAACGTGGTCTTATCGAGTCATGGATGTATGTTTGTTTGTGATTGCTTTGTTTTGGGCTTTACTGGGTTTATCATTATTTTGGGAAGTCGATCTACTCTAAAGGAATAGGGTGGTATTAGGTACCTACCTAGTGATGGCGATAGTAACTGGAGTTAAGGAAGCTGAGAGGTTATCGTTGTAATAAGTTCTAGTTGTCTCTAGGAGGCAAATGAGTGCTCCAGTGCTTAGTTGTTTTGCTAGTATCACCTCACGTGGATTGTCCGAATTCGGAGGAGATGTTCCTTGGGTGCTTGTCTGATATTGGTTTAGGCCTTCGGGGCTTGTGCTTAGGGAATATCGAGTTTGACTAGGATGGTTTGCGTGAGAGATAAATAGTTGTTGCAATTCTTCATTGGATGATATCTTGGTTTACTCGAGGAGTGATGGACAATAGTGACATGATAAGACTGTTCAATGGTATAGACTGCCCCGAGCTAGACTCGATAGGGTTATGAGATGGCTCGATTGGGACTCGAGAAAGATGCAAAGTAATGGATTGTTTAGGACCCTATGCTGATGTTCTCTTTGGATAGTAGAACTTTGAAGAAATAGGATGTGTTCGTTAATCATGGAAGATGCAATGAAGATTAGGACGATTCAAGTCGGACTTGAACTCATAAAAGAAAATGGGTGTTCGTTGATCTTGGAGATGCAACGAATAGGGAGACGACTCACGTTGGACTAGAATTTGTCGGTAATGGATACTCAAGATTGGGTCTGAGTTATAGATTGACTCGAGTTGGACTCGAGAAGGCCGCAAGGAATTGGATTTGGCTCGAGTTGGACTCGAGAGGGCAGCAAGATAATGAATAGACTTGGGTTGGACTCAAGTATTTTAGGCGGACTTAAAGCAGGGGTATCTGGGGACGCCCGTTACCTTGGATCCATTGTACGTGATCTAGTTATCCTTGGAGGATAAAACGTACGTTGGACGTACGGTAGTCTGTTTGGAGGCTGGGCTTCCATTAGTTCTTGATGTTGGTTGGACCAGACATACAAGAATCGACATATTGGGATTGGTTAGACCAGTCATGTAGGTGTCGACGTGTTCATGGCTTTAGCAGGTGATAGGTGGGACTTGTTTGATGGATGTTATGGTTGCTATGTTTGTCCCTATCTTTCTTCTCTTGAGTAGACTATCACCTGTAGGGTTCTAGCGATGGGGAACAAAGAGATGGTAGTATAGACGAACATTAGGCTACGTATCAGTGCAGTGGGGTAGTCATTACTCCATGGGGCAGAGTGATCGTAGCAAGGCTATGAGCCAGTGCAGTGAAGTTGTCATGACTTCATGGGGGCAGAGTGGACATAGCAAAGGATTTAGGTGTGGTAACAGTTGCATTGAGTAGGAGGCATGCCAGTCTAGAGGTTATGTTTCTGGGTTGGAAGCAACTAGAGTATATCACAGGATATGATTTCAGACCCAAGAGTGAATTGGATTCAGAAATGCTAGTAAGCTTGACGATTAGATCGATTTTGATTGAGTGGATTGGTTCCAGTTAGAAGGACGATCCTAACCTATTGGAAATCATCTCTAGGGTAGAGATAGGTATCGATGGAAAGAGAATGATCAAGCAAGGATTTGATCGAGAAGGATGGCTTCGAAAGAATGGGGGACTAGTTGTACCCAACGTAGACGGACTGAGAGAAGAAGTGCTTAGAGCATATCATCACTCAAAACTGACTATACACCCCGATGGTAACAAAATATATTGAGACATGGATCAGACCTACCACTGGGAAAGGATAAATAAGGACGTTGGGAAGTTTATGTCCAAATGCATGAATTGCCAGTTAGTTAAAGCTGAGCAAAAGAAGCCTAGTGGGTTATTACAACCATTAGAAATTCCTAAATGGAAATGGGAACAAGTCTCAATGGATTATATTGATGGTTTACCAAGGACTAGGTCAGGTCATGATGGTATTTGAGTGAATCGTATACTAGAGGATCTTTAGAGAACTTATATATTGGATTTTGGAGGGTCATGGGATGGCCATTTGTATCTGGTTGAGTTATAGTTATTAGCCTAGTATTGGTATGGTTCCAATTGAAACTTTGTACGGGAGACCGTGCAAGGCACCATCATGTTGGTTGGAGAATGTTGAGAAATTTGAGCTTAGACCAGAAATAATAAGAGGGACTTCAGGCAAGATCAAGGTTATCCAATAGAGAATGAAGACTACCTAAGATAGGCAGAAGACTTATGTCGATAAGAGACGAAGAGATTTGGAATTCTTCGTTAACGACTTGGTGTTCGTCAAGGTCTCTCCGTTGATGAACGTGATTCGTTTTGATGAGAAAGGCTGCACTTGGAAAACAGAGGAAGACATAAGGAAGAAGTATCCAGAACTCTTTGCCTGGTAAGGTTTTGGTAGTGATAGTTCTTCCCTTGTTAGTAAACCGCATGCTAGGATAGGCTTGTTGTGTTGTTTTGTATGTTTTATTGTTCGAAAATGATTGATAGGTATGCAGAATTCTTTGTATGTTTCGGTTAAGGAATTTCGGGGACGAAATTTCTTTAGGGGGGAGGAGAATGTAACGACCCGCATTCTATGCATTAGAGGATCATAGAATATTTATTTTATTTTCTTGGTAAGTCGTATGGTCATGTACTTATGGGGAACGAATAGTGGGATCATTTCCCATGTTCATGATTTTTGTCGATTTTTAAATGACCGCTTTGCCCCTAGCTAATCTTGTTTCGTTCATAACTTTTGATTGGTAAGGAGTTTTGATCTGAACCCACTTTCATTAGATCCGTTTGATGGTTTACCTTTCCGTAGAGTGTCACATTAGTCAAACGGATTTACCGTTTGGGAGATATGGCTGAATTAAGGTTTAGAGGGTGAAAAACAGCTTAATTGGGCTTAACCGGGTGATTAGCAGCTAGGCCCATTGGGGGACTTCGGGATTAGGAGTATATGAGGGCTGCTAGGGTTTAGAAAAAATTCTTTTTCAGCCGCCACTAACCTCCTTTGAACCCTAGCCATGGCCTCCACTTTCTAAATCTCTTCAAAACACCTCTAAATCACTTTCTTATCAAGGATTAAGCTAATCAACATCAAACCAAGCCAAGATATCATCAAATAAGAGTTGGGGCTGCTGATAAGCATTGGGATTCGACCCAAAACAGAGGATATTTCATATCTATAGTTTAATTTGTGGCAAAGGTGAGTGATTTGCATTGTTTTTCACTAATTATGGCTAATTATGGTAACTAGCGAAGATTGGCGAAATTATAACTCAGAAAAATCTAGAAAATTTGTAAAATTCCATAATATTAAGTTATGCCTCTGATATGAATTTGGGTTAGTTTGGACTAATTTTGCTAATCCAGGAATTTTGGGGATTAAGGGGTGATTAGTGATAATTAGCGAAATTTTGCATCATAAAAATCTGGAAAAATTTGTAAAATTTTAAAATATTATTTTAGGCCTCTGATAGAAATTTGGGTTGATTTGGTTAAGTTTTACTAATCTTATCAATAGTTGTTATTAAACATGCTTAAGGGGAAAATAAGGGTTTTTGGGTATGTTTGATCCGTTTTGACATATCATATTGTTGTTTTGCTGTTTGTGGATGTTTATACATGTTGCTATGGCTATATGGTATGCTTTATGATTGTTCATAATAGTTAGAATGGTCGAAAACGCCATCATGTGGCGTAAAACAGTCGCTGGAAAAAGTCGCATAAAAATTGTGTAGGGTTTCGGATCGGATCAGTTGAAAGGGCTTGGGTCGGATAGTGGACTGGGCAAGGGAGCACCGAACCGAACTGGAACTTAGCACAAAATAAAGCATAACAAGAAGGAAGGCCACTATAGTTGGATTGGGATCAGATCGGGCGAATGAAGGAGGGTGAGACCGGATAGGGCTAATGAAGGGGAGTGGGATCGGATCAGAAAATCTAGGAGGGAGCAACCACCGAACCGAACTAGGAAGCAACCACCAAGCCGAACCCAGGCAGAAGACATCCGAACCGAGCTAGAAGGGAAGCACCGAACCGAACCGCACCCAGGAGCATACTAGGAAGCATTGGACTGAACCGAACCGATGATGACTGGAGCACTATGCATATTCGAACCGAACCGGACGTGTGCTATTACTACTACGCGACGACTCTTCTGAAGACCAACTCCAATTCGACTAAAACCCGAGATGCAAAGGAAGTCTAAATAGGAAGTAGAGCTCGGGATGCAATTGGGAACCAATGACTTAACTTCACATTGGACTTTGTTGCGGGACGTGTGCAAAGTGGTTGTCGGTATTCATAACTTTGGTTTACCACTGAGAGACGGATAGTGGGCTTGTAGTGATAGTTGTACGGGATTGGACTCCGTCTGGGTCCAAAGGATTAGGTGACCAAATAATGGATATCGTATGCTTTACGCACTGTGTGAGAGACGTGAGGATGGTTGCCATGCTTGATTTGTTTGTCATCACTATGACATGCACATCCCCTCCCCCGTATCTTTACACCATATGTTAGTGGCACCTTAGAGTATTGTACGGTGTGTAGTGCTAACTCTTTGGTTGCAGGTCCAGGTTCAGGTATGATTGGATTATACCTGTTATTGTTCTGTTTTGTTGCTTATCGCTCATACCAGACTTTTGTCTGACCCAGAGTTTTATGTCTATTCTTATTACTCTGGGTTCTCCTAAACGAGCAGACTAGAGACAGGTTAGGTGGTATGCACGAGTAGCTATACCGGAGACGAGCAGGAGGCCCCCACGTATGATATATAGATATTCTCCCTGTGTTGTTGAAGGTCACTGCTTGGGCATTAGTAGTGTACCTCCTTCTTTTACTTTCTTTTGCTTTAGAGACAGTTTTAAAGTTTTAATAATGATGTTGGATCATAAGCTGTATTTTGTATTTCCGCTGCTATGATGATGATGGTTTTAGTTTTCAGCTTGTGCACTGTCTCGCCTGTTTTATGTCAAGTATGTCACTATTATATTTTATTCCATGCGTTGTGAGACATTCTACAGGTTTCTTTGTTAGTTCTTTCATCTTCTTTCCTTTCTTCGATGACCGTCCCGTGCTAGCGGACATGTGTACAGTGCACTTTCGGAGGAAATGTCGGTTAATGCGGGGCGGGCCATCACATAACGCTAACGTCCATGCAGAGTGGTTTTCAGATAATGAATCTGATCCCGGTCTCTCCGTATTGACAATGGAGAAATGGTCAAAAACTTCGATAGTTGGTGAGTTAACTATCAAAGGAAAACATGTGTACAAACAACGGTCGTATTTCCAAATGGAAATCTTACCGAGCAAATTATCAATCAACACTGATCCACTTTAATTTAATTTGTCATTTAATTATCCATTTCCCTATTCTTGTTTCCATATATTCAACCTTTCTTATTTTCTAATTTTAGAAAATATACGTTATTAACAATGGAAAACATTTCCATTTCTTATTTTCTGTATTAGAAAACATTTTTAATTCTTATTTGGAAAACATTTCCAAAACTCCTACATTTGGATTTAACCAGATGTTTAAATAAAACATCGCTATGCCAACTCAAAATCTTACATTCCTTAACTAAATTCACTTAACCAATCTTCATTGTCGAACCCTAACCATTCCTTAGTTAAAAAACGAAGCCAATCAAGTTGGGGTATAACTACCTCTTAGACCTTAACTGAACAACATTTCTAACTTTGAAACAGACAAGGTTTACCTTTTAAACCTTTAGCAAACTTCCTTACGTAACTCTCTTTCGAATAAATCTCTATTCGATAACTCTTTCCTTAGAATAAACCATATTCGATAATCACTCTTCGAATAACCATATTCAATTAAATCTATTCAATTAACACTATTCGATTAACTCTAATCGATTTACTCTTATCAATTAGCTCTATTTGATTAACTCTAATCTATTAACTCTATTCTATTAACTCTATTTGATTAACTCTATTGGATTAACTCTATTTGATTAACCCTAGTCGATTAACTCTATTGGATTAACTCTAATCAATTAACTCTTTTTAATTAACTCCCATTAATTAATTCCTTTCGAATAAACTATATTCGATTAACTCCTTTAACTCTATTCTAATAAATTATATTCGATAACTCCTTTCGAATAACTAATATTCGATAACTCCTTTCGAATAACTAATATTCGATTAACTCCTTTCGAATAACTAATATTCGATAACTCCTTTCGAATAACTAATATTTGAAAATCCTTTCGAATAACTAATATTCGATAATCCTTTCGAATAACTAATATTCGATAACTCCTTTCGAATAACTAATATTCGATAATCTCTCTTCGAATAACTAATATTCGATAACCTATTTTTGAATAAACTATATTCGATTAATTCTCTTCTTCGAATAACCTTATTCGACTAACTCCTTTCTTCGAACAAACTGTATTCGATTAACTCCTTTCGAATAAACTACATTCGATTAACTCCTTTCGAATAACTATATTCGATAATCTTCTTTTCGGATAACTATATTCGATAATCTTCTTTTCGAATGACTATATTCGATTAACTCTATTCGCTTAACTCTAATCAATTAACTATATTTGATTAACTCTAATTCAATTTACTCTATTTGATTAACTCTAATTCGATTTACTCTATTCGATAAACTCTAATTCGATTTACTCTATTTGATTAACTCAAATTCGATTTACTTTATTTGATTAACTCAAATCAATTAACTCTATCGATTAACTCTAATCGATTAACTCTTATCAACTAACCTTATTTGATTAACTCTATTCGAATAAACTATATTTGATTAACTCCTTTAACTCTATTCGAATAAACTATATTCGATTAACTCCTTTTCGAATAACCAATATTCGATAACTCTTTTCGAATAACTAATATTCAATAATCTCTCTTTTCGAATAACCAATATTCGACTAACTCCTTTTCTTAGAATAACTCTATTTGATTACAAATACTTCCTTTTTCTATTTGTTTATACAAATATTTCCTTTTCTATTGGTTTTACAAATATTCCCTTTTCTATTTGTTTTTTTAACAAATAAATATTTCCTTTTCAATTCTATTTATTTAACAAATGAATATTTCCTTTTCAATCTTATTTATTTAATAAATAAATATTTCCTTTTCAATTCTATTTATTTAACAAATAAATATTTAGTTTTAAATTCTATTTATTTAACAAATAAATATTTCCTTTTCAATCCTATTTATTTTCTACAAATATTCCCTTTTCAATTCTATTTGTTCAACAAATAGTTCCCTTTCTATTTTATTTGTAAATGTTTTACAAATATTTCTCTTTCTATTTTATTTGTAAATGTTTTACAAATATTTCTCTATTTTATTTACACTTTAAAAATTCTCTTTTACATTCTAGTATTTCTTATGGTAATTTACATACCCTATAACAATGATTAATATCATCAAACACACATAATCAACAACAGATTATATATCACATCATATATTTCAATATATGAAAAACAGTAAAATAAATGTTGAGGAATCCAGTTGGATTCCTCCGATCTGTTTCCCTGCATCCACAGATGTTACACAATATAATTCACATCAATTTCATTTCAATATGAAATATTCTGATAAACAGAATCAATATTTGATTAACGATATATATATATATATATATATATATATATATATATATATCGTTATCTATAATTCCAACCAATGAATCAACAGTTCAACCAAACAGTCAGCACACAACAATCAATCATCATTTATCAGTTCTAATAATATGTTATAAAAACCTGAACTGATAGAGTTGGTGAGTTTTACTCGCATTGGACAGTAATCGTTAAATAACGAATATCGGTTGATTTGAATCAAATCAAGACAGTTTATTTTGCTATAAATTGTAACGAGCTCCAATCCACTCCCAGTCAGTTCCATTGGGTAGTGTCCGTCCAAACGATCCTAACGGATCTTGTTTCGTCAGATTCCGTTAACATATGAATAAGATATGATAGGTTCAAGTTAATATACATTATAAATTAAACTAGATTTTAATTATACTCAATATTTGGGCCTCCCAATTAATTCCCGGCCCACATACCATTTGAAAAGCCCATGCCCGCCACACATCTTCTTCCCAAATCGAGTATACAGGAAACCGACCTGCACCATTATCAAAACTTCGAGCGCCTCATTCCTCTTCATCTCATCACGAAAAATCAAACAGAAAGTACCACCGCACTTGTCTTCACCCTCTCTTCGATTCCATACCCTAAATGACCCGATCGACGCCCCTATGCGATTTCCGTCGCACAGAAGTAAACCGCAATACTGGACTTCACTCGACTCCAGTCATCATCGAAACCACCCATAATTTGAGCGCAGCCTCCATTCAATCTTCTAAACCCAATTATACAGCTCAATCCATGAATCGAAGCTTGAAACTCTTGAAATCGATAACCCTAACATTCACTGTTCTCAAACCCTTCGACGTAAATGATGTCGAGCTTTATACAAACCACACTGCATTGAAGAGCAGTTCATCTCGAGTCTAAAAATATATAGTTAGTGATTTATAAATTTTTATCCAATTTGTTTGAATTTTTATTAGATCGGATTTCCCACGTAAACAAGAACTGAAGATGGCAGAAATAAGTTTGACCAGTGAAATGTAAATTTTAGGGTTAGAAGGAATTGTGGTGTACTTGTAGGAAGAAAATATAATATTTTATTCGATTTTTATATTCAATTTTAACCAATCATTGTTTCTGTTTGTCATATAAAATTCCTACGGTCACACAAAATATCCAAAAATCACGAAAATGGACATACACCTTCAGTTCGACATTACGGACCCAACGAAACTGGTTTCATCGAATTCCGACTCCGTTTGCTCACACAGCATATTTTTAACCATCAAAATACTGACTGTTTTTAACATTAAAAATCCGTACGACCACACACTGACCCCCAAAATCACGAAACTTGGAATCTAACAATAATTTAATATTATGGATCCAACAAATTTAGTTTTGTCAAAAACGGAGTTCGTTTGCAAAACTGGCTATTTTTAAAGCTCTAAATAACCCATTTAAATATATAAATATATTTAAAAACAATTAAATTAAATATAAATAAATATATATTATCGTATATATATTCATACTATAGCTTCAATTGGATTTATAACTCGATATTCAAATCCCGGTTGAATCGATATTCAATTTATATTGAAAAGTTCTTTTATAATATAAATAAGTCGCTATAATTTATAAAGGAATTCCATAGCGACTTTTCGAAAATTTGATTTGGACATAAATCAAAATCTACACAATGAAATCCCGATTTTTCTCTTCCACTCGAAAAATATACTTCACCAGCTCCGAACGTTTCTTGTTTCACAAAAATCTGATTTAAAACAGCTTCTGTATATTCAGTTGAAATTTAAATCGCCAAATAACGAACTACCGCGCCATTTCAAGCTCGATTATAATTATAATATAATTTATACATTCTAACTTCGTTAATTAAATATATTCGTTATCGTACTTCAATTTTAAACTGAAATATATATTTTGAATTGTCCAATTCACCCAATATTGCCAATTATACTATTTTCGATTATTTCAGAAATTAAATATATTATTCTATTATTTAATTTTATTAAATATTCACTATTATTTAATTAAACAAAGATTCAATTCCCTAAATCACTATTTAAATAATTAAATAAATTAATTAAAATACCGTAAAAATACGGGACATTACACCCGCTATTTTCCGCTGCATCCGCTAAATCAAGGCTTTTTAGTGTCCTCTTTATCAATGTAAATAAATAGAGCTTGATTTAACTATTTCTCATTTTAAGAAATTCAGTAAAGTTAGCGTAAATGGCTAAATTTAAGGCATAAGTGCCTAATATATGGTGACAATTAATTACACTCATCAAATTTAACATGCATAACTAGGATATTCTATGATTCTGTATATAAGATTAATTAATATTATTTTCTTTTGCACATATATTGTGAGAAAGATGATTAATTAATTTTCAAATATTTGATTTTACAGCTAATGAACCTTTTTGCGCCTCCGTCGATATCCTCTAGAGTTACATAATTCGACGGATGTCCAGCAGAGGAAACCTCCAGACTTTCCTCCATTCTCGCTCCTTCCGAACGAGCTAGAGTGACAGTTTCTGTTAGGGAATGCGGAATGGATCGTTCAGGCAAAGCAAACACCAGAGGGGAGGGGAGTGAATAGTGCTTGTAAGAATTTAAACAAAATTTAAATCTAATGTTAACTACGAGATGAATCTAACATCACAAACACAATCACAGACACAGATTCAAATACAAATGCAAAATAAACAGAAATAAAAAAGAAGAAAAGGAAAGAACACACCAGATTTTATACTGGTTCGGATTGCTCCTACGTCCAGTCCCGCACAACGCTGGATTGTGCAGAGTTTTGTTACTATTTCCAATAGTCGAATACACCCTCCTTGATTTCATGGCTCAACAAGGAGACACCAACTCCTATTTCTTGATTTCACAGCTCAACAAGGACACATCGACTCCTATTCCTTGATTTCACGGCTACAAGGATACACTGATTCCTCTTTGACTTACAAACATGGTTTTTTCAAACCAAGCAATTACAAAACAGCCCTATAACTCTTCAATAGCACTTGATTCAGAGAGTAGAGAGTGTAGAGAGAAGAAGTTTTATCAAAATAGAATTGAATTTGGCAGAGTATAAGTGTAAAAACCATAAAAATGATTAAGAATAATGGTGTAGAGAAAGAGGATGAAGTTAGAGAAGAAGAAATGATAAAAAATTCGGTTTTAACCCCTTTTCATAGAGTATGAAAGGTTGCAATGGTTCTGAATCATTTCAAATAGTGAAAAGACACTTCCTTTCAAAATTGGAAAAAGTGACAGTTATATGTCAACATGGAGTTTTTGTTATGTCGACATACTCCTTTGAAAATTTAAATTTTAAAGCATTTTCAAGTGTTTTGATATAAAAATAATTCTGGAAATTCTTGAGTAAAATTCTAGTGTTTTAAGTTAATATTATATGATAGAAAAACATGTGAAAACATAAGTTTAAACTATATAAATATATTTATAAAATTATAAGGTTTTAAACTATATAAAGTATAAATATAAAGTATATATAAAAACTTAAGTTTGAAAAACAAAGAAGAATAAAAATAGAAATAAATAGAAAAATAAAATAGAGAGGATTGAGGATAGAATTGAAAATCAGAATTTGAAAATTAGAATTAGAATTTAAAAATTAGAATTAGAATTTGAAAACTAGAATTTGAATTTGAAAATTAGAATTTGAAATTTTGAATTTGAACCTGGAGTGCTATTTTGAGTCTTACAAAATCTAGACTCTATAACTATATTAATCTTGAAATCTTGATTACTCATGAGTCTTGAAATTTCTCTGATCTTTGAATCTCTATCATCTTTATAACGGTACAGTCTTCAGTATTATTTCCTGTATATAATTCCTGCACACACACACACACAAAAATATATATATTCTACACAAAAAGTGTTAGCATATATTTTATAATCAATGATAATTAAAATGAGGTTGTTGTCATCAAAACTTCATTCTCCAACAATCTCCCTTTTTTAATGATGACAACCTTAGTTTATATAATATCATACCTGTGTATACATGTTGATGATGATCCTTCTAATACTACCCCTGTCTATATGAATCCTATAAACTATGTCTATATTTTATAATTTCTCCGCCTTTGTCATTATCAAAAAGAAATTATAAAACTACTCCCCCTAAATCCTATAACTATCTAAATAATTCCAATACTAAAGTGAATACTCCCCCTGAATCCTAAATCTATCTATACCTTATAAAATACTGTATAAATTTCTATAACTCCCCCCAAATTATGACTATACTAGTCTAAATAGAAGGATAATAAACTAAGCAATCCAATCAATAATCAAGCAATCAATCCAAACAAGCAATTCAAACAAGCAATTCAAGCAAGCAATTCAAGCAGGCAATTCAAGCAAGAAATTCAAGCAAGCAATTCAAGCAATTAACCAAATCAACCAACTTAAATAATATATGTTAATAAACACATCTTGAACCTCCAACTGTCCTAGAAACTATAAAAATCTCCCTTAATCTAATACCCTTAATACAAGACTAAACCTATCCTAAACTCTAATTCTCTTAAAACTATGATAAGACTTTTATTTAGGCTAAGAGTTAACTAAAGCATCCTTAAAATAAGTATTTTTCTAACAAACCTATCAATCAGTAATGAAATTTAACCATGTCAAGTAAGACAATGAAGTTATTCAAGTCAAACAAATCAAATAAACCAAACAAGTCAATCAATCCAATAAATTGAATCAATTCAACCAAGTCAAACAAGTCAAACAAGTCAATCAAGACAAAGTAAATATGTTATATGTTTAATAGTCCTTTGTATTTCTAAGACAATAATTTCCCATATAGTATACTTGTTATATGTGGAGTTAAAGGTTAATATGTAATGCAGTGAGCTAGTAATAATGCAGTATGACTTATGCAAAATTATATGAAGTGGTATATTGAATGAAATGAAATTTATGATGTAAATGATTATAATTTGAGATGCACTTTAATGATGTATGATAATATGCAAAATGATTTGGTGATTGTATCTATTTTGGTAAAAGATATTCAAAATTCTACATATATTATAAATTATTTCAATCAAACAATGGTAATATTAATTTCTAGACTTAAGTTAATGATGCTAATGAAAGAAACTAAGAGTTTAATAAATTCATGATAGGTATAAAAATATTTAAAAATAATTATGGGATAAAATAATATTAGTAAGGTAAATATAGTAAGAATTGAAGATCTTTTTAAAGAGAATAAAATTATATAAAGTAGACTATAAACGTATATTCATAACAGTATATAAAAACTAATTTTGAAAAGAACTTCAAATTTATTATGAGATATACAATAATCTTCTTGATATAAATTAATTTTAAACTCAAACTTGTAGAAATCCAAACATATTTATTTGCTAAAGAACAATTTATATGTTAAAACTTAAAAAGAAATCTATAGTTGTAACAAAATTACTATAATGAAAAATGATAGTACGAAGTGATATATAAAGCTATAATTTCTTATGTTTAAACTATATTTTTAAGACAACAAAATCATATATATATATATATATATATATATATATATATTTCTTTATACCAAAATACTAAGTTAAATGTATAAATCAAAATTAGTATGAAGTTACAAATAGTATTTATTATAATGTAACCCAAAATTGTTATCATATGTGAAAAATATATAAGTTAAACCATGTATGCTTAAACTAAAGATATATAATGTAACGAAAAGGAATTTTGCTCGATCTGAATCAGTCGCTAAACCGATCTAGACCGTTCGAAATGCCTGATTGTTTTGAGAACACGACAAAATAGAACGCGGACGGAAGAACATTTCATTGTTAATTACAACAATTCATCAGAATACAAGAATACACAGAGTATAAATGAATATTACATTCGATAAATATAAGAGATTACAGTACATTACATAGCAGCGGAAAATAATACAATACACAACTAGAAGTAATACGCGGATACAAAGCTCTCCGAGTATCGTTCCAGCTGTAAATCAGGATCCTGTGAATATAAATCTGCAAAACCAAAACTACTAGCTGCCCGTGTCAAAATAAGGGCACCCAGAGTTTAGGTTAAAACAATAAACTCCAGGTCAGTCATGTGACTGGTGTGAGAACTAAAATAGTTATTTAAAACATTACTTTAAATCAGATATATCAAAGGACCACGCCGTATAACACGGAACGGGTTTCCTCCCAAGAATACCAGTGCATATAATAAAACAGCGCAATGCTTTTTGGAAAAATGAAGCTATTATAAGACCCAGGTCCTATCACACAATGCAACGCAAGCCGGGGGATAGGGTTTTCCCTTATAATAGCCAAACATGCTTAGTACGTTTAAAACAAATCATTTGATACTATTATAAGTGCTAAGTGTATAAAACAGCTTCAAATCATAAGTATCAATCATAGACGGCATGGGTACCATATATCATGTCACCATACTAGTTCTACAATTAAAACCGCAAAATCACGTATTTGGAAATTGGATTTCCATCTATGAACCGAGGCAAAAGATAGTCCTCTACCGATTCGAGACGCTCTAGTCCGCCCCTCAGGCAAGCGCACAGGAAAGCCTTGGATCGTCAGGGCCGGTCCACCGATGTGGATTATTATGCCTGAACACTGCGTTTCCCCGCCCTATGGGGCATAAATGAGCCAACGAATGACTCCTTCGGCTTCACATAGTCACCGGTATATCCGAGGTGCCTCGCAACAGCAACAACCACATAAGTCAAACTCGTCAGGGCGTGTAAAACCACTGGCGCCACTTCTAACTAGAAAGAAACGCATGCCCTCCCTGATGTCCGTCTCCCGTTTTTGGTTCACCACCGGGGGTGTGAGGCTCGCGAATCAACGTTACACAAAGCTACGCCACACAGGCCATGCTTTGATCATCAACCACAAGACTTTGCTTTTCAACAGAAGCCTTGATCATTTGCATCTTAGCTTGCCACACAGGCAAACCACTCCATGCAATCGATATCCATCAATCACACAGAATGATATCCAATGTCAGACACACAGTCCATTTACAAGTCCGTTCTGGGTCTGAACAAAACCGGAGGCACCTAGTACCCCGCATATCCATCGATCTCCAAGTACGTCTGGACGACCACCAACTGATTCCCTCCTTTTGGGTGTACGGCCCAATCAAGATCATCAGTAATTATCCAAACGACGTGAAGACCTCCGGTCTTCTACCATCGTCTTCATCTTTGACTTATCGTCGTATCAGTTATTCAGAATGGGATAAACCCGGTCTTTCTGAATAACTCGCGTATATAATAAATACGTGTTACACAAACACAACATACGCCTCATTCCAATTCATCAGTCACTAACCGCAAATTAGCAAGAGAATAATTCCCCAAATATTAACCCCGAAAGCCGAAACCAACATCAGATCAATACCCAGGAAACCATTCATCTTAGCCAACCTACATTTAGTTTCTAAATTTCACATTCATAAGGAAAGGTTCCCATTAATTTTATCAAAGATAAATTCTTTAAATTTATTCTTTAATCTTCCTTTGAATATCAATTCAAACCAAATTATGGTTTATCCAAACAAGCCGGGATTAACGAACCTTACCGAAGTAATCATTGATTTTAATTTCCCAATCCCAACCTATTCATCCCATGAAGTAAAACTGGTAATACTTCATATCTAACACCACGGTGTTATCGGTAAATTCAATTACCATTTCACGTTCAAATCTAATTAAAGATTTAACTATCGCCTGGAGCAAAACTGGTGATACTCCATTCTCGATCTTTATAATCTAATTAAAGATTCATTAAAACTCCACTTAGTTTTAATCTTTGACTGGGTTAAAGAATCAATGTCATTTAAAACACGGTTCACGATAAACCCAAAATCACATTTCATTTCAATCAGTCCCTAACCGTAAATTAGCAAGTGAGCAATTCCCTAAGTATTAACCCCGAACGCCGAAACCAACATCAGATCAATACCCCAGAAATCATTCAACTTAACTAATCTCCAGTTAGTTTCTAATTTTCTTAAATCCTTTGGGTCTAAGAATAGTATTATTAAAAATACCGTTCACGACAACCCAAAATCACATTCTATTAATTATCGGGTTAAAGAATAAGTGTTATTTAAAACACTGTTCACGATAAACCCAAAAATCAATACCAATTCAATTCCAATTAAATATTATTTAATTGGTACACTTCATTAAATCTAAATAAAAAGATTTAATCTTTTTCTCAACTGGGTTCAAGAACAGTGTTAATGAAGACACCATTCACGGCACCCAAATCACATTTGATATTAAATACAAGGCTCTGAATAGAAAATATATCGGCTTATATTCAATATCAAATTCTACGACCAACAAATATCGTATTGGAAATAACGATGTATATATATATATATATTTCAAATTTCCATAACGCTATCTGTATAATCACGAAATCCAACATCGAAATATTCCAAAGACAATTTCGATTCAAATCCATTCCAATTCAATTACTGGAAATTCTGGTTACTTTTAAAACCCTTTTCAAATTCAATTTATTTATTTAAAAATAAATAGAATTATAATTCTAGTTCAAAACTAGTTCATTTCGATAAAAATCTATTTTTATCTTTTCAAATATGGAGTTTTTCATCCCAATTCTTCCCAAATCATTTCTTATGATTTTACACAAATTATTACTATTTTTAATAATTTTATCAAGGCCCGTACAGTTGATTTCCATCAATGGCCATCGAACTGCACTTATAGCGACCTTTTCCAAATTTGATTTGGACATAATTCCAAATCCAACCGTTAGATTTCAAATTTCTAATATTAGTTAGAAAGCTCTTTTCGATACGAACCCAACGGTTCTGGTTTAGGAGAATCCGACGGTCGGATCTCCCGTAATATCCGTTCGAAGTCAATGGTCGAAATTCGTGAACTACCGCAGCGCGTCCTATTCAGGCCATTATATTATATATATAATACATATAATATGTACTTCGTCGATTTCATTTTTAAAACGTATTATATAAATCATTTTAAATTCGTTTTCAAAACGATTTCAACTTTTTTTTTTCAAATTCAAATCAAAATTGAATTTTCCCTTACAAATTCGTTTTAAATTCATTTCAAATCGATTTCAATTCAAATCGATTTTGAATTCAATTTCAGTACGTTTTCAATTCAATTCAATTTCAATTCGAATTCCTTTCTATTCAATTTCAATTCGAATTCATTTCTTTTCAGTTTAATTCGATTTCATTTCTATTCAGTTTAATTCAAATTTCAATTCTTTTCAAAATATCAGATTTTGAAATCACTTTCGATATTCATTATAAAATGAATAAAATCGATATAAATATCGTTCACGTCAAAATGGCATCAATCTAATCAACACGGCTTCATATATTTCTATTTTCAAATATTCTATTTCAAATATTTCTTTTTCAAATATTTCTATTCAAATATTTCTTTTTCAAAACTGGAATAAGGCCCAATCAATTACCATATAATAATGTTAATTATATGGATTTTCTACAACACATGTATACAATAACAACGATGAATAATCAACCATCATCCAAAGTGCATTCTACACTATATAAGCATCAAATATAAATATTCGACGCTTATAACAGTCTGTCAATCAATCGATCGACATAGAACTAAACAATCGGGATTAGTGTACGTCAAATATCATCGCAATACCCGTATGGGGTTTCAAACAATCAAACACAGATTTTATTTGTGCAGTTGGGCGATGTGTAAAATTTATCGTCCCAATCAATATCAGTCAAATGTGTGTATATAAACAAATCGTCCGATTTGTTTATTTTTATTTCATTTCATATACACGTTAAAAATTCTATTTTTAACTATAAAATATTTTCCACTATAAAATATTTTATTTCAACTATATAAATATTTTATTTCATTTCAAATCACATCACACAGTCAAATACACATCAAAATCAAACAAACAAGCATACAAGCCGTCCATGGTCTGTGGACGACGGGTGTCGGGTGCTACTAAACACCGTCTTCATCCTAGTATATATTTTTAACTAGAAAACAAAATTTAAAGGTGAGAAATTCTTACCAGCTAGCTATTCCAAATGCCTCGACTCTTCATTTGTAGGAAATCTTCGCCGTGTTTCTTCTTCCATCACTTTCGTCATTCGTATTCACTACATATATAAAAATCGAATTTTTACTTCGCTATTCAATATATAAAAATCGAATTTTTACTTCGCTATTCAATACATAAAAATCGAATTTTTACTTCGCTATTCAATATATAAAAATCAAATTTTTACTTCGCTATTCAATACATAAAAATCGAATTTTTACTTCGCTATTCAATATATAAAAATCGAATTTTTACTTCACTATTCAATATATAAAAATCGAATTTTTACTTCGCTATTCCATATATAAAAATCGAATTTTTACTTCGCTATTCAATATATAAAAATCGAATTTTTACTTCGCTATTCAATATATAAAAATCGAATTTTTACTTCGCTATTCAATATATAAAAATCGTATTTTTATTCTTTATCTTATATAAAAATTATATTTTTAACTTTTCTACTTTGTAAAAATCATATCTTTATTATTTTAAAAATATAAAAACCATATTTTTAAACTGCTACTTCTAAAATAAAAATCACTTCTTTATATTTTCCAATCAAAGTATATTCATAATTTTAAACTAAGAAAAATCATTTCTTTGTATATTTAAAAAAAATCCAATCTTTTTATAAAGAAAAATCACATTTTTTATATATATGTCATTATCTAAACTTAAAACAATGCTATTAATATTTTTCTACAATGATATGGTTTAAAAATCATATTTTAATTTACCTAAATTAATAAAAACGATTAAATAAATATAAAAAGAAAGAAAGAAGAGGCTCACCGGCGGAATTGGCAGCGTCAGAGGCTGCGCGAGGGTGGCTGACCAGAACAGTGGCGGCGGCGCTCGCATCTGGGTGGAGGCGTGCCCAGGGAAGTTGGCGGCGTGCTCGATTTAGGGCTTGGGCGTCGGGTTCTCTCGAACTGAAGGGGGGCACTGGGAAGGGGTCGCGAAATCGAGGGGGGGGGGGGGAAGGTGGGGTGTCGGCGGCGCGGTGATGAGGGGGGAGGGGGTCGACGGTGGCTAGAAGGGGGTGGGCGACGGGGATTCATTTGGGGGAAACGGGTTTTTATTCTGAGCGTGGAAATAAGGAGAAGGGAGGGGTAAGGGCTTATAGGGGGATATTATAATATATTTAATTATTATATTTTTCTATTTTAATTTCAACCAGATTGACTTTCCATACGAACACCGAATTGGGTCCAACGACTGTCGTCCCTAACGTAATACGACCATTCCAAACAAAGGGGACATGTTTCGTAAGCTAATTCAGCCGTTACTATAGGTTTTCGTCAAATTTTAAATATAAATCCTTATATTTTAAATTCAAACGCACATTTCAGATTATCGGGGCCACATATGAACTCTAAAAATTCCCGAAAAATTATTTCTAGCTTCGTATTGACGATACGGTCCTAACAAAACTAATTTCGTCAGATTCCGAGACCGTTTGAAAAATGGCCATTTTCCAGTCGATTAAAATCAACTAAAACTGGCCAAACGCGTTTTCCTTTGCCACGCTCACATATTGATTTGAAAAATTATGAAATTTGAAACCTAGCAATAATTTGACATCACGGATCCAACAAAAGTGGTTTCGTAAAAATCCGAGGTCGTTTGCAAAATTTCCATTTTTAAGGGCCAGAATTCCATAGCGACTATTCAGAATTTTCAACTGGACATATCTTTTGATCCCCGCTATGAAATTTCCATTTTTCGGATTCGTTGGAAAGATATTCACAATTAGATTCAAATATTTTTGGTTTCACTAAATCCGGTTTATTTTGAATCATGTACCTTCATTTGAAGTTTGAAATCGAATTATCGAACTACCGCGCCATTTTCAATTCCTTTTATAATTTAAAATAAATATTTATATTATAACGACGATCTATATAAATATTTCGTTCGAATTCCGTTCAAAATAAATTCTCCATCGATATTATTTAAAATAATTCATTTTAAATATTCAAAATTCGCTAAAATTGCCAAAATAAAAAATTTAAATTGGCTCGGATTTCCGGGTTATTACAATCTCCCCCACTTAAAACTTTTCGTCCTCGAAAATGAACGAAGCTGAACGTTGTTTAACTAATCAACTTAACTTTCGTTATTTTCATTACGGCTTAAGTTCTTTAACTTTTCAGTTTCTAAGAACTTTTCAGTTTCTAAGAACTTTTCAAATTTTTCAAAAATTTGGCTAACACCCTAAATTTTCGAAAAATTTCGCCATAACCTCCCCTGCAGCAGGAGCACCGGGAAAATCCTGAAATTGCCATACAGGCCCTCTGATCTCAAAAATAAAAATAAAAAGCCAATCGGCTCATAAAATCATCATCACCCAAACAAAAAAGTAAATTATGGTAAACATGTACCTATTTGTCGGGCAAACAATTTTATTCTTCTGCTCTAGCCTCCTTGCTATGACCTGTTCATTGTAAGTACATGTATATGCAAGCAAATGCGACTAATTTTCAATACAATTCACTTTCTGATTCAAATTGGCTATATGGTTCAAAATTTCAATTAAACTAACAATAATCAAACAACACAACCAGCAATCAATTAGTTGATTATCGTTTCAAACTCATAATTTTGATATATAGTCAAAAATCATATTTTTGATGCCAAATCACAACAATAGGCCCTATCTAATTTCGGTTCTCACACCAGTCAATAGGAAATATATAAACATCACACCCTCGAAACACGAACACAATCACTGATGATGCCCGGGCATCACCAGAATTATCCCCGAGCGTCTAGAGTGTGATTCTATATCTGCCCAATATATTAAAACTTCGAATGCACGTGGATCAGACGTATATGCAAAATCTTTATATACTGGATAATCCAAATCAATATAAATAAATATTCAAATACGAATAATTGAATTAAATTTTCAAAACAAAATTTGTTTTCACTTTAAAAATATACTCTTCACACTCGTTCTAGGATACACTGATCCCATCTCTAACGAGTCATTCCCATTGGATATTATTAATCCAATATCTGATGAATTCTTTCGTATGGTTCTAATGTGTCTTGTTCTCTGAGCTTTGTAAACCAAAGCTCTGATACCAACTGTAACGAAAAGGAATTTCGCTCAATCCGAATCAGTCGCTAAACCGATCTAGACCGTTCGAAACGCCTGATTGTTTTGAGAACACGACAAAATAGAACGCAGACGGAAGAACATTTCATTGTTAATTACAACAATTCATCAGAATACAAGAATACACAGAGTATAAATGAATATTGCATTCGATAAATATCAGAGATTACAATACATTACATAGCAGTGGAAAATAATACAATACACAACTAGAAGTAATACGCGGATACAAAGCTTTCTGAGTATCGTTCCAGCTGTAAATCAGGATCCTGTGAATATAAATATGCAAAACCAAAACTACTAGCTGCCCGTGTCAAAATAAGGGCGCCCAGAGTTTAGGTTAAAACAATAAACTCCAGGTCAGTCATGTGACTGGTGTGAGAACTAAAATAGTTATTTAAAACTTTACTTTAAATCAGATATATCAAGGGACCACGCCGTATAACATGGAATGGTTTTCCTCCCAAGAATACCAGTGCATATAACAAAACAGCGCAATGCTTTTTGGAAAAATGAAGCTATTATAAGACCCAGGTCCTATCACACAATGCAACGCAAGCCGGGGGATAGGGTTTTCCCTTATAATAGCCAAACATGCTTAGTACGTTTTAAACAAATCATTTGATACTATTATAAGTGCATAGTGTATAAAACAACTTCAAATCATAAGTATCAACCATAGACGGCATGGGTACCATATATCATGTCGCCATACTAGTTCTACAATTAAAACTGCAAAATCACGTATTTGGAAATTGGATTTCCATCTGTGAACCGAGGCAAAAGATAGTCCTCTACCGATTTGAGACGCTCTAGTCCGCCCCTCAGGCAAGCGCACAGGCAAGCCTTTGATCGTCAGGGCCGGTCCACCGATGTGGATTATTATGCCTGAACACTGCGTTTCCCCGCCCTATGGGGCATAAATGAGCCAACGAATGACTCCTTCGGCTTCACATAGTCACCGGTATATCCGAGGTGCCTCGCAACAGCAACAACCACATAAGTCAAACTCGTCGGGGCATGTAAAACCACTGACGCCACATCTAACTAGAAAGAAACGCATGCCCTCCCTGATGTCCGTCTCCCGTTTTTGGTTCACCACCGGGGGTGTGAGGCTCGCGAATCAACGTTACACAAAGCTACGCCACACAGGCCGTGCTTTGATCATCAACCACAAGACTTTGCTTTTCAATAGAAGCCTTGATCATTTGCATCTTATCATGCCACACAGGCAAACCACTCCATGCAATCGATATCCATCAATCACACAAAATGATATCCAATGTCAGACACACAGTCCATTTACAAGTCCGTTCTGGGTCTGAACGAAACCGGAGGCACCTAGTACCCCGCATATCCATCGATCTCCAAGTACATCTGGACGACCACCAACTGATTCCCTCCTTTTGGGTGTACGGCCCAATCAAGATCATCGGTAATTATCCAAATGACGTGAAGACCTCCGGTCTTCTACCATCGTGTTCATCTTCGACTTATCGTCGTATCAGTTATTCAGAATGGGATAAACCCGGTCTTTCTGAATAACACGCGTATATAATAAATACGTGTTACACAAACACAACATCAGCCTCATTCCAATTCATCAGTCACTAACCGCAAATTAACAAGAGAATAATTCCCCAAATATTAACACCCGAAAGCCGAAACCAACATCAGATCAATAACCAGGAAACCATTCATCTTAGCCAACCTACAGTTAGTTTCTAAATTTCACATTCATAGGGAAAGGTTCCCATTAATTTTATCAAAGATAAATTCTTTAAATTTATTCTTTAATCTTCCTTTGAATATCAATTCAAACCAAATTATGGTTTATCCAAACTAGCCGGGATTAACGAACCTTACCGAAGTAATCATTGGTTTTAATTTCCCAATCCCAACCTATTCATCCCATGAAGTAAAACTGGTAATATTTCATATCTAACACCATGGTGTTATCGGTAAATTCAATTACCATTTCACGTTCAAATCTAATTAAAGATTTAACTATCGCCTGGAGCAAAACTGGTGATACTCCATTCTCGATCTTTTAAATCTAATTAAAGATTCATTAAAACTCCACTTAGTTTTAATCTTTGACTAGGTTAAAGAATTAATGTCATTTAAAACACGGTTCACGATAAACCCAAAATCACATTTCATTTCAATCAGTCCCTAACCGTAAATTAGCAAGTGAGCAATTCCCTAAGTATTAACCCCGAAGGCCGAAACCAACATCAGATCAATACCCCAGAAATCATTCAACTTAACTAATCTCCAGTTAGTTTCTGATTTTCTTAACTCCTTTGGGTCTAAGAACAGTATTATTGAAGATACCGTTCACGACAACCCAAAATCACATTCTATTAATTATCGGGTTAAAGAGTAAGTGTTATTTAAAACACTGTTCACGATAAACCCAAAAATCAATACCAATTCAATTTCAATTAAATATTATTTAATTGGTACACTTCATTAAATCTAAATAAAAAGATTTAATCTTTTTCTCAACTGGGTTTAAGAACAGTGTTAATGAAGACACCATTCCCGACAAACCCAAATCACATTTGATATTAAATACAAGGCTCTGAATAGAAAATATATCGGCTTATATTCAATATCAAATTCTACTACCAAAAAATATCGTATTGGAAATAACGATATATATATATATATATATATATATATATATATATCTTTCAAATTTCCATAACGCTATCTGTATAATCACGAAATCCAACATCGAAATATTCCAAAGACAATTTCGATTCAAATCCATTCCAATTCAATTACTGGAAATTCTGGTTACTTTTAAAACCCTTTTCAAATTCAATTTATTTATTTAAAAATAAATAGAATTATAATTCTAGTTCAAAACTAGTTCATTTCGATAAAAATCTATTTTTATCTTTTCAAATATGGAGTTTTTCATCCCAATTCTTCCCAAATCATTTCTTATGATTTTACACAAATTATTACTATTTTTAATAATTTTATCAAGGCCCAAACAGTCGATTTCCATCAATGACCATCGAACTGCACTTACAGCGACCTTTTCCAAATTTGATTTGGACATAATTCCAAATCCAACCGTTAGATTTCAAAATTCTAATATTCGTTAGAAAGCTCTTTTCGATACGAACCCAACGGTTCCGGTTTTAGGAGAATCCGACGGTCGGAACTCCCGTAATATCCGTTCGAAGTCAATGGTCGAAATTCGCGAACTACCGCAGCGCGACGCGTTCTATTCAGGCCATTATATTATATATATAATATATATAATATATACTTCGTCGATTTCCTTTTTAAAACGTATTATATAAATCGTTTTAAATTCGTTTTCAAAATGATTTCAACTTTTTTTTTCAAATTCAAATCAAAATTGAATTTTCCCTTACAAGTTCGTTTTAAATTCATTTCAAATTGATTTCAATTCAAATCGATTTTGAATTCAATTTTAGTTCGTTTTCAATTCAATTCAATTTCAATTCGAATTCCTTTCTATTCAATTTCAATTCGAATTCATTTCTGTTCAGTTTAATTCGAATTCATTTCTATTCAGTTTAATTCGAATTTCAATTCTTTTCAAAATATCAGATTTTGAAATCACTTTCGATATTCATTATAAAATGAATAAAATCGATATAAATATCGTTCACGTCAAAACGGCGTCAATCTAATCAACACGGCTTCATATATTTCTGTTTTCAAATATTCTATTTCAAATATTTCTTTTTCAAAAAATTTCTATTCAAATATTTCTTTTTCAAAACTGGAATGAGGCCCAATCAATTACCATATAATGTTAATTATATGGATTTTCTACAACACATGTATACAATAACAACGATGAATAATCAACCATCATCCGAAATGCATTCTACACTGTATAAGCATCAAATATAAATATTCGACGCTTATAACAGTCTGTCAATCAATCGATCGACATACAACTAAACAATCGGGATTAGTGTACGTCAAATATCATCCCAATACCCATGTGGGGTTTCAAATAGTCAAACACAGATTTTATTTGTACTGTTGGGCGATGTGTAAAATTTATCGTCTCAATCAATATCAGTCAAATGTGTGTATATAAACAAATCGTCCGATTTGTTTATTTTTATTTCATTTCATATACACGTTAAAAATTCTATTTTTAACTATTAAATATTTTCCACTAAAAAATATTTTATTTCAACTATATAAATATTTTATTTCATTTCAAATCACATCACACAATCAACTACACATCAAAATCAAACAAACAAGCATACAAGCCGTTCATGGTCTGTGGACGACGGGTGTCGGGTGCTACTAAACACCGTCTGCATCCTAGTATATATTTTTAACTAGAAAACAAAATTTAAAGGTGAGAAATTCTCACCAGCTAGCTAATCCAAACGCCTCGACTCTTCATTTATAGGAAATCTTCGCCGTGTTTCTTCTTTCATCACTTTCGTCATTCGTATTCACTACATATATAAAAATCGAATTTTTACTTCACTGTTCAATATATAAAAATCGAAGTTTTACTTCGCTATTCAATACACAAAAATTGAATTTTTACTTCGCTATTCAATATATAAAAATCGAATTTTTACTTCGCTATTCAATACATAAAAATCGAATTTTTACTTCGCTATTCAATATATAAAAATCGAATTTTTACTTCGCTATTCCATATATAAAAATCGAATTTTTACTTCGCTATTCAATATATAAAAATCAAATTTTTACTTCGCTATTCAATATATAAAAATCGAATTTTTACTTTGCTATTCAATATATAAAAATCGTATTTTTATTCTTTGTCTTATATAAAAATTATTTTTTTAACTTTTCTACTTTGTAAAAATCATATCTTTATTATTTTAAAAATATAAAAACCATATTTTTAAACCGCTACTTCTAAAATAAAAATCACTTCTTTATATTTTCCAATCAAAGTATATTCATATTTTTAAAATAAGAAAAATCATTTCTTTGTATATTTAAAAAAAATCCAATCTTTTTATAAAGAAAAATCACATCTTTTTATATATATGTCATTATCTAAACTTAAAACAATGCTATTAATATTTTTCTACAATGATATGGTTTAAAATCATATTTTAATTTACCTAAATGAATAAAAACGATTAAATAGATATAAAAAAAAGAAAGAAGAGGCTCACCGACGGAATTGGCAGCGTCGGAGGCTGCGCGAGGGTGGCTGACCAGAACAGTGGCGGCGGTAGCCGCATCTGGGTGGAGGCGTGCCCAGGGAAGCTGGCGGCGTGCTCGATTTAGGGCTTTAGGGCTTGGGCGTCGGGTTCTCTCGAACTGAAGGGGGGCACTGGAAAGGGGTCGCGAAATCGAGGGGGGGAAGGTGGGGGTGTCGGCGGCACGGTGATGGGGGGGGGGGGTCGACGGAGGCTGGAAGGGGGTGGGCGACGGGGATTCATTTGGGGGGAAACGGGTTTTTATTCTGAGCGTGGAAATAAGGAGAAGGGAGGGCTAAGGGCTTATAGGGGGATATTATAATATATTTAATTATTATATTTTTCTATTTTAATTTCAACCAGGTTGACTTTCCATACGAACACCGAATTGGGTCCAACGACTGTCGTCCCTAACGTAATACCCCCATTCCAAACACAATGGGTCATGTTTCGTAAGCTAATTCAGCCGTTACGATAGGTTTTCGTCAAATTTAAAATATAAATCCTTATATTTTAAATTCAAACGCACACTTCAGACTACCGGGGCCACATATGAACTCTAAAAATTCCCGAAAAATTATTTCTAGCTTCGTATTGACGATACGGTCCTAACAAAACTAATTTCGTCAGATTCCGAGACCGTTTGAAAAATGGCCATTTTCTAGTCGATTAAAATCAACTAAAATTGGCCAAACACGTTTTCCTTTGCCACGCTCACATATTGATTCAAAAAATTATGAAATTTGAAACCTAGCAATAATTTGACATCACGGATCCAACAAAAGTGGTTTCGTCGAAATCCGAGGTCGTTTGCAAAATTTCCATTTTTAAGGGCTTGAATTCCATAGCGACTATTCAGAATTTTCAACTGGACATATCTTTTTATCCCCGCTATGAAATTTCCATTTTTCGGATTCGTTGGAAAGATATTCACAATTAGATTCAAATATTTTTGGTTTCACTAAAATCCGGTTTATTTTGAATCCTGTACCTTAATTTGAAGTTTGAAATTGAATTATCGAACTATCGCGCCATTTTCAATTCCTTTTATAATTTAAAATAAATATTTATATTCTAACGACGATCTATATAAATATATTCGTTCGAATACCATTCAAAATAAATTTTCCATCGATATTATTTAAAATAATTCATTTTAAATATTCAAAATTTGCTAAAATTGCCAAAATAAATTTTTTAAATTGGCTCGGATTTCCGGGTTATTACATATAAACTTATATTTAATAATATCAAATGTTTGAAAAGTTTAAACTATTTCAATCATATTAATAATTTTATTAGTTTATATATATATTTTGAAACAAGATATATTAAGAAAATAAGTAGAAAGACAAAGTTAATGACTAGAATTTGAACTGACATTTTCTTATATAAAATGACACGACCCGAACTTTCCCATGAAGGAAAGCACAGATTGAGTTGCAGACAAGACGAATCAGAACATAAAAAGAAGAACATTTCATTGCTTATTACAACAATTTCATCAGAATACAAGAATAGACAGAGTATGAATAAATATTACACATTTACTAAATATCAGAGATTTACAAGTTACAATGCAGCGGAAAATAATACAAAACACAATTGAAAGAGATAAACGGATACAGAGCTTTCCGAATATCATTCCAGCTATAAACCAGGATCCCGTGAATATAAATCTGCAAAATCAAAACTACTAGCTGCCCATGTGGAAAATAGGGGCACCCAAAGTTTAGGTTAAAACAATAAACTCCAGGTCAGTCATGTAACTAGTGTGAGAACTAAACAGTTATTTAAAACTTTACTTTAAATCAGATATATCAAGGGACCACGCCGTATAACACAGAAAGAGTTTCCTCCCAAGAATACCAGTGCATATAACAAAACAGCGCAATGCTTTTGGAAAAATGAAGCTATTATAAGACCTAGGTCCCATCACACAATGCAACGCAAGCCGGAGGACAGGGTTTTCCCTTATAATAGCCAAACATGCTTGGTACGTTAAAACAAATCATTTGATACTATTATAAGTGCATAGTGTTTAAAACAACTTCAAATATAAGTGTATCAATCCTAGATGGCATGGGTACCATATATCATGTCGCCAATACTAGGCTCTACAATCAAAACCGCAAATGTCACGCATTGGAAGTTTGATTTCCATCTGTGAACCAAGGCAAGGGATTGTCCTTACCGCTTCGAGACTGTCTAGCCCGAGCCTCAGGCAAGCGCGTAGGCAAGCCTTGGATCGTCAGGGTCGGTCCACATGGAGTGGATTAAAATGCCTGAACAATGCGTTTCCCCGCCCTATAGGGCGTAAACTGGTCATATACCGACCAAATTATCGGCCCCGGAACGACCGATATAACCGAGGCGCCTCGTTATCCATCATCCACATAAGTAAAATGCTAGAGCGTGTGAAACACTGACACCACTCCTAGATAGAAAGAAACACATGTCCTCCCTGAAGTCCTCTCCCGTTTCTGGTTCACACTGGGTTGTGAGGCTCGCGAATTAACGCTACACAAAGCTATGCCACAAAGGCCGTGCTTTGATCATTAACCACAAGACTCAGCTTTTCAACAGAAGCCTTGATCATTTGCATCTCAGCATGCCACACAGGCAATTCACGCTATGCAACCGATGTATATCAATCACACAGAACGAAAACCAATGTCAGACACACATCCATTTACAAGTTCATTCTAGGTCTGAACGAAACCGGAGGCACCTTATTCCTCCTATATAAGTCCTATACAGGGGAGAGGTCCTCGCATATCCGGTCGATCTCCAAGTACGTCTGGACGATCACCACTTATTACCTTGTCTTGGGTGTACAGCCCAATCAAGACATCAAATTCATCCAAACAATGTGAAGACCTCCGGTCTTCAACCACCGTCTTCATCCTCGATACGTCGTCGAATCAGTAATTTAGAATGGGATAAACCCAGTCTTTCTGAATAACTCGCGTATATAATAAACAAGTGCTATAAAAACATAACATATGCCTCATTCCAATCCAGAATATTTCTTTATTCAAATATTCTTATACTTTGGGAAAGGTTCCCATTAATTTTATCAAAGATAAATTCTTTAAATTTATTCTTTAATCTTCCTTTGGATATCATTTCAATCTAATTAAAGATGCATTAAAACTCCACTTGGTTTTTATCTTACCAAAGATCAATATAAACGATTGTTTAACTTGAGAAATCATATCCCGTCTTTAACTGGGTTAAAGAACCAATGTCCTTTAAAACACGGTCCACGATAAACCCGAAATCACATTCCATTCCATCAGCCTTTAACCGTAAATTAGCAAGTGAACAATCCCCTAAGTATTAACCCCGAAGGCCGAAACCAACATCAGATCAATACCCAGGAAACCATTCAACTTAACTAATTTCCAGTTAGTTTCTGATTTTCTTAACTCCGTTGGGTCTAAGAATAGTATTATTAAAGATACCATTCACGACAACCCAAATCACATTCCATTAATTATGGAATCTTCACGGAAAAACAAATCAATATATAATCGATATCAATTTCCATATCCGACCAATAATATAAATGGAATAACGGCAACGCCTCTTAAATTCCATATGTATTAACAGTCTTCCTCCACAGAAGTTCACTTCGATTATTATCAAATCGAATTCCATTCAATTCCAATTTAATATATTAAATTGGAAAACATTACCTTGGAAAATTCCCGTTAAATCTAAATAAAAAGATTTATAAATCCCAAATCACCTTTCACTATCGGGTTAAAGAACGAATGGCGTTAAAAACATAGTTCAGAATAAACCCAATCCACATTAGCCTCTAACCGTAAATTAGTAAGAGAACAATCCCCTAAGTATTAACCCCGAAGGCCGAAACCAACATCAGATCAATACCCAGGAAACCATTCAACTTAACTAATATCCAGTCAGTTTCTAATTTTCTTAACTCCATTCGGTTCAAGAACAGTATTATTAAAGATACCATTCGCGGCGCGGCTCGTACTATTCAGGCCATTATATTATATATATAATATATATTTCGTCGATTTCCTTTTAAAACGTATTTTATAAATCGTTTTAAATTCGTTTTCAAAATGATTTCAACTTCATATTCAATTTCTAATCAAAATTGAATATTCCATATCATCGATATATAAATGATAGTATTTTTCAAAACATTAGATTTCAAAATCATTTCCTTTTCGATATTCATTATAAAAATGAATAAAAACAATATAAATATCGTTCACGTCCAAATGACTTTAATTTAATCAACACGGCTTCATATATTTAAATATTTTCGTGTCTATCCCAAATCGAACATCAAAATCAAATTTTGATCTTTTACTGAATATTATTTTAAAATATTTATTTTTTTAAAATATTCGTTATTTTAAAATATTCATTCTTTCTGAACTAGAATCAGACACAGTCAATTACCATATAATTTGATTATATGGGTTTCATACAATACATGTATACAACAACAATCAAACACAGTCAACCATCATCCAAAGTGCATTCTACACTGCATAAGCATTAAATATAAATATTCAATGCTTACACAGTCTGTCAATCAATCGATCGACATGCAGCTAATTATTGTGACTAGTGTATGTCATATATCATCCCAATACCCATGTGGGGTTTCAAAAAATCAAACACAGGTTTTATTTGTGCAGTTGAGCGATGTGTAAAATTTATCGTCCCAATCAATATCAGTCAAATGTGTGTACATAAACAAATCGTCCGATTTGTTTATAAATATTTATTTTATTCATATACACGTTAAATTTTATATTTTTAACTATAAAATATTTTATTCCGTTCCATATCACATAATCAACTTTCACAACACAATCAAACAACAAACAAGTTGTCCATGGTCTGTGGACGACGGGTGTCAGGTGCTGCTAAGCACCGTCTGCATCCTAGTATATATTTTAACTAGGAAATAAAATAAAAGTGAGATGTTCTCACCTAGATGCTAAACCAAACGCTGCAACTCTTCATATGTGGAAAATCTTCGTCGTGTTCGCCTTTTGTCGCTTTCATCGTCCGTATTCGCTACATATATAAAAATCACATTTTTATTCTTATATTGTTCGTATAAAAATCACATTTTTATAGCGCCACTATATAAATAAAAATCATATTTTTATTTCTACCTCGTATGTATAAAAATCAAATTTTTATCATGACCTTTACTTTGTAAAAATCATATTTTTACTTTGCCAGTCCAACAATAAAAATCATATCTTTCTATACCGCTCTTCATATGATAAAAATCATATTTTTATTATGTTGTCTACATAAAAATTATATTTTCATCTTCCTAAAAATAATTCCATAATATGGCTACTTCATTCATGACATTCATACGATAAAAATCTCATTTTTATCTACCAAAAAATATATTTTTACATAACTAAAAATCATAGCTTTATGTTATTAAAAATCTAAGCTTTTCTATTTTAAAAATCAAAACTTTATCAAAAAAAAAAACGTAACTTTATATTTATAAAAATCACAACTGAGAATAAACACTGTTTAAAGTAAAATAATAATAATAGAAAAACTCTTAAATTCAGTTTTCAAAGGAGGAGAGGGGATTGCTCGCGGGGAACTGAAAAAAATGGGGGTTCTTCTTCACATTGGAGGTGGTGCAGGGTGATAGGGGGTAGGGGGGAGGGTAGCGTAGGTCGTGGGTAGCGGAGCGTGGTGGTGGAGTGTAACGACCCGCATTCTACCCCTAGTTATCACTGTTTTGGCCATAACTTTTGACTGGAAAGGAATTTTGACCTGAAACCACTTCCATTGGCTCCGGATGATGGTTTCTCTTTCCGTAGAGTGGTCACATTAGCCAAACGGACTTACCGTTTGGGAGATATGGCTGAAACAAGTTTCAGATGGTGAAAAGCAGCTTAATTGGGCTTAACCGGGTGATTAACAGCTAGGCCCAAAGGGGATTTCGGGATTAGGAGTTTAAAAGGGCTGTTAGGGTTTGGAGAATACTTTTTTCTCATTTTTCAGCCGTCACTATTCATTCCTCTTAACCTAGCCATGGCCTCCACCCTCTAAATCTCTTCAAAACACATCTTAATCACTTTCTAATTGAAGATTAGGCTTAGCAAACATCAAATCAAGGAGTATTAGCACGAGAACCGAGGTAGAGCTGCTGTGTAAGATTGGGAACAGCGCCAAATCAGAGAATATTTCAGTTTTGGGGTTTTAGTGGTGGCAAAGGTGAGTGATTAGCTTGCTTTTACACTAATTACTGTTAATTATGGGTAATTAGTGAAGATTAGCGAATTTATACATTAATAAATTCTGGAAAAATTCCTAAAATTCTATAATGATGTTTTATGGCTCTGATAAAAATTTGGGCTAATTTGGATAAGTTTTGCTAATTGTATGCATAATCACGGTTAAGAAGGATTAAGGGGAAAACATGGGTTTCTGGGTATGTTTGATCTAAAGTATTTCATGTAAATGATGTTTTAATGTTTGTGATTGATTCTATATGTTGTTACTGCTGTTTGGAATGTTTTGTAATGTCATAGGAAGTTTAGAAAGGTTGAAAACGCCGTCGTTCGGCGAAAATAGCTTGCTGGAAAAAGTTGCAGATTTTCAGAACCGGTTAGGAAGAACACCCGATCTGAACCGGATAGGAGGAGGAGATCCGATCCGAACCGGATAGGAGGAGGAGATCCGATCCGAACCGGATAGGAGGAGGAGATCCGATCCGAACCGGATAGGAGGAGTAGATCCGATCCGAACCGAATAGAAGGAGGAGATCCGAACCGAACCGGATAGGAGGAGACACCCGAACCGAACTGGATAGGAGGAGACACCCGAACCGAACCGGATAGGAGGAGGAGATCCGATCCGAACCGAATAGAAGGAGGAGACCCGAACCGGATAGGAGGAGACACCCGAACCGAACCGGATAGGAGGAGGAGATCCGAACCGAACCGGATAGAGGAGGAGACCCGAACCGAACCGGATAGGAGGAGGATGCCCGAACCGAACCGAATAGGAGGAAGAGACCCGAACCGAACCGAAGAAGACCATAACCCGAGATGCAAAGGTAGTCCAAATGGGAAGTTTGTACCAAGGATTCAGATGGGAATCAACGAGTTAACTTCATGATTGGGCTTTGCTGCGGGACGTGTGCTAAGGGGCTGTCGATGTCTGTAACTTTGGATCACTATGTATAGGGGGTACGTGAACGGATTCAGGGCCACAGTGGTCTAGGTACGACTAAAAGAGCTATAGACCAATGAAGTGGGGTCATTTGTAAAGGTTTAGTCATGACTCCATGGGGTAAGCTTGGTGGTAGCAGTAGTTGTACAAGCCGAACTCCGTCACTACTTCGATGGGTCTAGTGGTTGAAAGCGGTATACATCGTATGCTTTATGCACTGAGTGAGAGATGTGAGGATGGTTGCCATGATTGAATTGTTTGCTATCCCTATGACATGCACACCCCCACCCCCGTATTTCTTTACACCATATGTTGATGGCACCTTAGAGTATTGTACAGTATGTAGTGCTAACTCTTTGGTTGCAGGTCCAGGTTCAGGTATGGTTTAGTATACCTGTTATTGTTCTGTTTAGCTGCTCATCGCTCATACCAGACTTTTTGTCTGACCCAGAGTTTTATGTCTCTTCTTATTACTCTGGGTGCTCACACGAGCAGACTAGAGACAGGTTAGCTGGTGATGCACGGGTAGATGATCCGGAGACGAGCAGGAGGCTTCCACGTAATATATATATATAGTATTCTCCCTGTGTTGTCGAAGATCACTGCTTGGGCATTGGTGGTGTATCTTCCACTTTAGCTTTCTTTTGTTTAGAGACAGTAGATTTTGAAAGGTTGTAATAAGCTGTATTTGGATTTCCGCTGCTCTGATGTTGACATTTATTATTAGTTATCAGCTTATGCACTGTCTCACCTGTTTTATGTCAAGTATGTTATTAATATATTTTATTCCATGCGCTGTGAGACATTCTACAGGTTCCTTGATTAGTTCATTCTCTTCTTTCTTTTCTTATGACGACCGTTCCGTGCCAGTTGGACATGTGTACAGCGCACACTTGGAGGAAGTGTCGGTTGGTGCGGGGCGGGCCGTCACACTTGGTATCAGAGCTCTAGGTTGCGTAGTTAACCTAGGGAAGTTATCAGGGAGAGATAATATACGTATACGAGAGAGCGTATTTGTGGTTATTTTGGTTTTCAAAAGCTATATATATACTATTAGTAGTATAAGAATGAAGTCGTACTGCACTAGCACCACTATGGAATCGTTAATCGTTTCCTTTTTCAGATTGACGATGAGCCGAGATACTAGAGGTGCTGGTAGGGGAGCCAATAATGGGAATGCTGCTGACATGAGGACGATGTTTACTGACCTCATGAGAGAGATGCTTAGAGATGTACGGGGGGCAGCTCCCAATGGTGGAAATGGTGGTGGTCCAATAGTGCAGGCGCCAAGAGTTGACTTCGCCAAGCTGAATAAGGATTATACTAGCCTTGGTGGGAAGCCATTCCACGGTACGGAGTCGGCCACAGATGTTCAGGATTGGTTGGATAGTTGCGAACGTATCTTCGAGGATTTGGGTATCGAGGATGCGATGAAGAGAAAGCTAGCGTCCCGTCAGCTGCAAGGGCGGGCAATGAATTGGTGGAATGCTATAAAGGCAGCTACTCCCGAAGATCAGATTACTTGGGAGCAGTTTAAAGCTCGCTTTAGCGAGAAGTTCATTCCAGCTGCTCAGAAGTCAGTGCTATTTAAGAAATTCTTGGAGCTCAAGCAGAATGGCAGAGCTGTCTCGGAGTACATTGCTGAATTCGACACTTTGTCAAAGTATGGGTTATCTCTTATTGATACTGCCGAGAAGAAGAATGAGAAATTCATAACTGGGTTAGATCAGTACTTAGGGGAAAGGCTTATTAACCACATCGATGAGACGTTCGAGTCAATTGTGGGGAAAGCATTAAGATCAGAGAGTCTCTACCCTAAGCCGAAGACTGAGGATGCATCCGCAGATGAGCCAAAGCCACAAGCAAGTGGTGGAGGCAAGGGTGGTTCCCAGAATAAAAGAAAGCAGAGTCAGACTAAGGATGGCCAGAAGAAAAAGAATAAACAAGATGTTGAGTGCTTCAGCTGTGGTAAGAAGGGCCATTATGCTAGTAATTGTCGGGCCAAGCCAGCGGATAGGAAGTGCTTCAACTGTGGCCAAATGGGACATCACAAGGACAAGTGTCCGCAACCCCCTAAAGAAAAGCAAATGGTGAAAGCATACGCCCTTAATGCTATTCCTTCTTCGTCGAACGCCCCAACAGCGGCGGAGAAGGGAAAGAATGTCGTCATTCAAGGTATGCTTTCTGTTTATGATGTTCCTGTTAGAGTTTTGTTTGATACCGGAGCTTCCAGTTCTTTCATATCTAGTGACCTGGTAGATAGGTTGGGATTGGAGCCCGAGATTGTCGATAGACCTTTAGTAGTGACGAACCCGATTGGTGGTTCTACTAGCCTTAGCATGATTTGTCGTAATGTGGTCTTATCGAGTCATGGATGCATGTTTGTTTGTGATTGCTTTGTTTTGGGCTTCACTGGGTTTGGCATTATTTTGGGAGTAGATTGGCTCCGAAGATACGGGGTGGTGGTAGACTGTGAGGGCTTTTTGGTGACAGCTAGAGCGGATGATGGGCGGAGGATAGTGTTTGGTGGTCTACCCAGTGTGGGGGTATTGGCTAGTTTTCTAAACTCCCTCGACATTCCGCATAGTGAGTTGTCAGGTTTGCCCGTGGTTGGCCAGTATCCGGATGTCTTCGAAGAAGTGACCGGACTTCCACCACACCGAGAGATTGAGTTCCGTATTGATTTGGTAAAGGATGCCAGGCCTATAGTGATGCCACTTCGTCGTATGGCACCAAGAGAGCAGCGAGAGCTCGAGGTGCAAGTCAGCGATCTTTTGAAAAAGGGATTTATCAGAAGGAGTGTTTCTGAATGGGGAGCACCAGTTGTGTTTGCTACCAAGGCGGATGGTTCCCTTCGTTTGTGTGTAGACTACCGCGAGTTGAATAAAGTGACGAGGAAGAACAAGTATCCTCTACCGCGGATAGATGATTTGTTTGATCAGTTGAGTGATGCGAGAGTATTTTCTCAGTTGGATCTCGCGACAGGTTTTCATCAGCTTAGAGTGGAAGCTGAGAGTATAGCTAAAACGGCATTTCGGACGCCGTCTGGGTTTTATGAGTGGTTGGTCATGCCATTCGGGCTGACCAATGCCCCAGCATATTTTGTGGATCTTATGAATAGGGTATTCAGAGATCAGTTGAATAAGTTTGTCCTTGTGTTCGTTGATGATATTTTGGTCTACTCGAGGACAGAGGAAGAACACAAGGGACATTTAAGAATAGTGATGGAGGTGTTGAGAAAACACCAATTGAAAGCAAAGTTTTCTAAGTGTCACTTCTGGAAGAGGGAAGTGAGGTTCTTGGGCCACGTTGTATCAGAGAATGGTATTGCCGTAGACCCGGCAAAGGTGGCTACGGTACAGGATTGGCCTACGCCCAAGAATGCAACAGACGTAAGAAGTTTCTTGGGATTAGCGGGATATTATCGTAAGTTTATCCAAGGCTTCTCCAAGATAGCAGCACCGTTGACTCAGTTGACAAAGAAGAATCAAGCTTTTGTTTGGAACGAAAGGTGCGAGGATGCATTCAAGAGTCTAAAAGAAAAGTTGACAAGTGCACCAGTGTTAGTCATTCCCAAGGGGAGTGAAGAGATGACGGTATATACAGATGCTTGTGGTACCGGACTAGGTGCTGTGTTGATGCAAGGTGGTAGGGTTGTAGCTTATGCAAGCAGGCAACTGAAACCGCATGAGAAGAGGTATCCTATCCATGATTTGGAATTGGCAGCGATCGTATTCGCATTGAAGATGTGGAGACATTATCTCTTGGGAGAAAGATTCGAGCTGTTTACTGATCATAAGTCGCTGAAGTATCTTTTCTCTCAAAAGGATTTGAATCTTCGTCAGCAGAGGTGGTTAGAGTTCTTAGCTTCATATGATTTCGACATCGCATATACACCGGGAAAGGGCAATGCCGTAGCCGATGCGTTGAGTCGAAGACATGCCAGTTTAGGGGCTATGTTCCTTGAATGGAAGCAACTGGAGTATATCGCGGGGTTTGATTTCAGACCAAAGTGCGAATTGGGCCTAGAAATGTTAGCAAGTTTGACGATCAGACCCACTTTAATTGAGCGGATCGGCTCTAGTCAGAGGGACGATCCTAACCTATTGGAAATCATCTCCAAGTTAGAGATGGGTATCGATGA
Organism: Allium sativum; assembly: GCA_030737875.1. Classification (NCBI taxonomy): domain Eukaryota; kingdom Viridiplantae; phylum Streptophyta; class Magnoliopsida; order Asparagales; family Amaryllidaceae; genus Allium; species Allium sativum. The sequence continues at coordinate 316,165,971 of CM060913.1, forward strand.
GGAGATGAGCAAGTATGGGCTTGATCAAGATGGATGGCTTAGAAAGAATGGAAAGCTCGTTGTACCCAATGTCAATGGATTGAGAGATGAAGTGCTTAGAGAATGTCATCACTCAAAACTGACTATACACCCCGGTGGTAATAAGATGTATCGAGACATGAGACAGACTTACTACTGGGAAGGGATGAAAAGAGACGTTGGGGAGTTTATATCCAAATGCATGAATTGCCAGCTAGTTAAAGCCGAGCAAAAGAAGCCTAGTGGGTTGTTACAGCCATTAGAAATTCCCGAATGGAAATGGGAGCAAGTCTCGATGGATTTCATTGATGGTTTACCAAGGACTAGATCGGGACATGATAGCATTTGGGTGATTGTGGACCGATTAACCAAAAGTGCAAGATTTATACCGGTCAGATCGACCAGAACGGCAGCTAAGTTAGCAGAATTGTATATGAAGTTGGTAGTGAGATTCCATGGAGTACCTAAAAGCATTGTGAGTGACCGAGACCCGTTGTTCACTAGTGGGTTTTGGAAGAGCTTACAAGAAGCTCTAGGGTCAGAGTTACATCTCAGTACCGCATATCATCCTCAGACCGACGGTCAGACGGAGAGGGTGAATCGTATTTTGGAAGATCTCTTGAGAGCATGTATATTGGATTTTGGTGGATCATGGGATGACCATTTGCATCTAGTAGAGTTTGCATATAATAATAGCTACCAATCCAGTATCGGTATGGCTCCGTTTGAAGCTTTGTACGGAAGACCGTGCAACTCACCATCATGTTGGATAGAGACTGGCGAGAAGTTTATGCTTGGACCAGATGTGGTGAGGGAAACTTCAGATAAGATTAAGATCATTCAACAACGAATGAAGGCTGCCCAGGATAGGCAGAAGAGTTATGCTGATAAGAGGAGAAAAGACTTAAAATTCTCCGTTGGCGACTTGGTGTTTGTCAAGATTTCTCCGTTGAAGAGCGTAATACGATTTGGCAGGAGAGGCAAGTTGGCACCAAGATTCGTTGGCCCATTCCCTGTTCTTGAACTAGTCGGGAATTTGGCATATAGAATTGACTTACCGGAGAAGATGGCGGGAGTTCATAACGTATTTCATGTTTCCCAACTAAGGAAGTTCGTTCACGACTCAGATATGACTATTTCACCTGATCAGTTGGAGGACCTCGAAGTAGAACCCGAGGCGGTTGGGAACCGCAAGCCGGTCCGTATTGTCGAGCACGACATGAAGCAACTTCGAAGGAAGGCGGTGAAGCTAGTCAAGGTACAGTGGAGCGAGAACGAGAATGATTGTACTTGGGAGACAGAGGATAACATTAAGAAGTCACACCCAGAACTCTTTGCCTGGTAAGATTTTGACTTCGATTTAGTTTTCCGCATGCTAGGATAGGCTTGTTTGCTTGTTTTGCATGTTTGAATGTTGTACGTGGCTGTTAGGCATGCGGGATCCTTTGTATGTTTTGGGTTAAGGAATTTCGGGGACGAAATTTCTTAAGGGGGGGAGAGTGTAACGACCCGCATTCTACGCATCATAGAATCGTAGAATATTTATTTCTGTCACATACGAAGTCGTATGGTCATGTAACTTTGGGGGACGACTATTGGGGTCATTTCCCATGTTCATGATTTTTCCCGATTTTTAAATGACCATTTTACCCCTAGTTATCACTGTTTTGGCCATAACTTTTGACTGGAAAGGAATTTTGACCTGAAACCACTTCCATTGGCTCCGGATGATGGTTTCTCTTTCCGTAGAGTGGTCACATTAGCCAAACGGACTTACCGTTTGGGAGATATGGCTGAAACAAGTTTCAGATGGTGAAAAGCAGCTTAATTGGGCTTAACCGGGTGATTAACAGCTAGGCCCAAAGGGGATTTCGGGATTAGGAGTTTAAAAGGGCTGTTAGGGTTTGGAGAATACTTTTTTCTCATTTTTCAGCCGTCACTATTCATTCCTCTTAACCTAGCCATGGCCTCCACCCTCTAAATCTCTTCAAAACACATCTTAATCACTTTCTAATTGAAGATTAGGCTTAGCAAACATCAAATCAAGGAGTATTAGCACGAGAACCGAGGTAGAGCTGCTGTGTAAGATTGGGAACAGCGCCAAATCAGAGAATATTTCAGTTTTGGGGTTTTAGTGGTGGCAAAGGTGAGTGATTAGCTTGCTTTTACACTAATTACTGTTAATTATGGGTAATTAGTGAAGATTAGCGAATTTATACATTAATAAATTCTGGAAAAATTCCTAAAATTCTATAATGATGTTTTATGGCTCTGATAAAAATTTGGGCTAATTTGGATAAGTTTTGCTAATTGTATGCATAATCACGGTTAAGAAGGATTAAGGGGAAAACATGGGTTTCTGGGTATGTTTGATCTAAAGTATTTCATGTAAATGATGTTTTAATGTTTGTGATTGATTCTATATGTTGTTACTGCTGTTTGGAATGTTTTGTAATGTCATAGGAAGTTTAGAAAGGTTGAAAACGCCGTCGTTCGGCGAAAATAGCTTGCTGGAAAAAGTTGCAGATTTTCAGAACCGGTTAGGAAGAACACCCGATCTGAACCGGATAGGAGGAGGAGATCCGATCCGAACCGGATAGGAGGAGGAGATCCGATCCGAACCGGATAGGAGGAGGAGATCCGATCCGAACCGGATAGGAGGAGTAGATCCGATCCGAACCGAATAGAAGGAGGAGATCCGAACCGAACCGGATAGGAGGAGACACCCGAACCGAACTGGATAGGAGGAGACACCCGAACCGAACCGGATAGGAGGAGGAGATCCGATCCGAACCGAATAGAAGGAGGAGACCCGAACCGGATAGGAGGAGACACCCGAACCGAACCGGATAGGAGGAGGAGATCCGAACCGAACCGGATAGAGGAGGAGACCCGAACCGAACCGGATAGGAGGAGGATGCCCGAACCGAACCGAATAGGAGGAAGAGACCCGAACCGAACCGAAGAAGACCATAACCCGAGATGCAAAGGTAGTCCAAATGGGAAGTTTGTACCAAGGATTCAGATGGGAATCAACGAGTTAACTTCATGATTGGGCTTTGCTGCGGGACGTGTGCTAAGGGGCTGTCGATGTCTGTAACTTTGGATCACTATGTATAGGGGGTACGTGAACGGATTCAGGGCCACAGTGGTCTAGGTACGACTAAAAGAGCTATAGACCAATGAAGTGGGGTCATTTGTAAAGGTTTAGTCATGACTCCATGGGGTAAGCTTGGTGGTAGCAGTAGTTGTACAAGCCGAACTCCGTCACTACTTCGATGGGTCTAGTGGTTGAAAGCGGTATACATCGTATGCTTTATGCACTGAGTGAGAGATGTGAGGATGGTTGCCATGATTGAATTGTTTGCTATCCCTATGACATGCACACCCCCACCCCCGTATTTCTTTACACCATATGTTGATGGCACCTTAGAGTATTGTACAGTATGTAGTGCTAACTCTTTGGTTGCAGGTCCAGGTTCAGGTATGGTTTAGTATACCTGTTATTGTTCTGTTTAGCTGCTCATCGCTCATACCAGACTTTTTGTCTGACCCAGAGTTTTATGTCTCTTCTTATTACTCTGGGTGCTCACACGAGCAGACTAGAGACAGGTTAGCTGGTGATGCACGGGTAGATGATCCGGAGACGAGCAGGAGGCTTCCACGTAATATATATATATAGTATTCTCCCTGTGTTGTCGAAGATCACTGCTTGGGCATTGGTGGTGTATCTTCCACTTTAGCTTTCTTTTGTTTAGAGACAGTAGATTTTGAAAGGTTGTAATAAGCTGTATTTGGATTTCCGCTGCTCTGATGTTGACATTTATTATTAGTTATCAGCTTATGCACTGTCTCACCTGTTTTATGTCAAGTATGTTATTAATATATTTTATTCCATGCGCTGTGAGACATTCTACAGGTTCCTTGATTAGTTCATTCTCTTCTTTCTTTTCTTATGACGACCGTTCCGTGCCAGTTGGACATGTGTACAGCGCACACTTGGAGGAAGTGTCGGTTGGTGCGGGGCGGGCCGTCACATGGAGCGTCCTGATTTGGGGAGGATGGTGGCGGTTTGGGGAATCTCGAGCTGGCCGATGAGGGGGGGGGGGGGGGGTTGTCGGAGCGGCGACGATGGTGAAAGGGGGGTCGCCATGTTTTTATCGCGAAATCGATGGGGGGGTTCTGGGAAAAATGAATTTGGGGGAAAGGGTTTTAAGTGAAAATAAGTTTATATATATTATTATTTTATTATTTAATTCTCTAAAAGGTTGACTTTCAATTCGAATCCCAAATTAAGCCCAACGACTGTCGCCCCTAGCATAATACCGCCATTCCGAACACAATGGGATATGTTTCGCAAGCCAATTCGAACGTTACAATTAGTTTTCGTTAAATTTAAAATATAAATCAATATATTTTAAATTTCAAACACACATTTTAATTTACTGGGGCCACATATTGACTCTAAAAATTCCAGAAAAATTATTTCTAGCTTCGTATTGACGATACGGTCCTAACAAAACTAATTTCGTCTAAATTGAAGACCGTTTGAAAACTGGCCATTTTCTGGTCGATCCAAATTGACTGAAACTGTCAAAACACGTTTAACTTCGCCACACTCATATACTGATCCCAAAAATTATGAATTTTGGAATCTAGCAATAATTCGACATCCCGGATTCAACAAAAGTGGTTTCGTCAAAAACGGAGGTCGTTTGCAAAATTTCCATTTTTAAGGGCTATATTTTCCATAACGACTATTCTGAAATTCCAACTGGGCATAACTTTTTATTCCCGCTATGAAATTTCATTTTTTTCGGATTCATTGGAAAGATATTCTCAAATAGATTCTAATATTTTTGGTTTCGCTAAAATCCGGTTTATTTTGAATTCTGTACATTCATTTGAAATTTGAAATCGAATTTTCGAACTACCGAGCCATTTTCAATTCCTTTTATAATTAAAAATAAATATTTATATTCTAACGTCGATTCAAATAAATATATATATTCCAATTCTATTCAAAATAAATTTCTCGTCATTATTATTTAAAATAATTCATTTTAAATATTCAAAATTCACTAAAATTGCCAATATAAAATTTTTAAATTGGTTTTGATTTTCCGGGTTATTACAATCTCCCCCACTTAAAATCTTTTCGTCCTCGAAAAGGAACGGAGCTGAAAGTTGTTTAACTAATTAACTCAACTTCCATTATTTTCATTATGGCTTAAGTTCTTCAACTTTTTATTTTCTAAGAACTTTTCAAATTCTTCAAAAATTTGGCTAACTCCCTAAATTTTCGAAAAATTTCGCCATAACCTCTCCTGTACGGGAGCACCCCGAAATCGCCATACAGGCCTCTCCAATCCAAAAAGAAAAAGAAACAGTCAAGCGGCTCATAAAATCATCAAAAACCCTAAGAAATACAATAAACATGTACCTATTTGTCGGGCAAACAATTTTATTCCTCTGCTTTAGCCTCTTTGCAATGATCTGTTCAATATATATGCATGTACATGCATGCAAATACAATAAATTTTCAATACAGTTCAAGATTTGATACAATTTGGCTTAATGGTTCCAAATTCTAATTAATCAAAGCAATAATCAAACAACACAATCAACAATCAATTAGTTGATTACCGTTTCAAATTCATAATTTTTATATACTCAAAAATCATGTTTTTGATGTTAATTCACAACAATATATTCTAACTATATTTTGGTTCTCACACCAGTCAAATGGAAATATATAGATATGTCACTTTCGAAACACGAACATAAATCCTGATGATGGAGCTCCATCATCAAAATCATCTCCGGGCGACTAGAGTGTGGTTCTATATCCATCCGGTATATTTGAGGCTTCAATACACATGAATCAAACGTATATTCAATCTCTATATACCTGATTGTCCAAATCAATTTAAAATAGATATTCAAATACGAATAATAAAATTTAAATATCCAAAACAAAATTTGTTTTCATTTTTATTTTAAAAATATCACTCTTTACACTCGTTCTAGGATACTACTGATCCTATCTCTAACGAGTCATTCTCATTGGATATTACTAATCCAATTTCTGATGAATTCTTTCGTTCAGTTCTAAGGTGCCTTGTTCTCCTAGCTCTGTAAACCCAAGCTCTGAAACCAAAACTGACACGACACAAACTTCCCCGTGAAGGAAAGCACGGATTGAGTTGAGGACAAGACGAATCAGAACACAAACAGAAGAACATTTCATTGCTTATTACAACAATTTCATCAGAATACAGGAATAGACAGAGTATGAATAAATATTACACATTTATTAAATATCAGAGATTTACAAGTTACAATGCAGCGGAAAATAACACAAACACAACTAAAAGAGATAAACGGATACAGGGCTTTCTGAATATCATTCCAGCTGTAAACCAGAATCCTATGAATATAAATCTGCAAAACCAAAACTACTAGCTACCGTGTGGAAAATAGGGGCACCCAAAGTTTAAATTAAAAAAATAAACTCTAGGTCAGTCATATGACTGGTGTGAGAACTAAAAAAGTTATTTAAAACTTTACTTTAAATCAGACATATCAAGGGACCACGCCGTATAACACGGAACGAGTTTCCTCCCAAGAACACCAGTGTATAACAAAACAGCGCAATGCTTTTCGAAAAATGAAGCTATTATAAGACCTAGGTCCCATCACACAATGCAACGCAAGACGGAGGATAGGGTTTTCCCTTATAATAGCCAAACATGCTTGGTACGTTAGAACAAATCATTTGATACTATTATAAGTGCATAGTGTTTAAAACAACTTCAAATATAAATGTATCAATCCTAGAAGGCATGGGTACTATATATCATGTCGCCAATACTAGGCTCTACAATCAAAACCGCAAATGTCACGTATTGGAAGATGGATTTCCATCCGTGAACCAAGGCAATGGATCGTCCTTACCGCTTCGAGACTGTCTAGCCCGAGCCTCAGGCAAGCGCGCAGGCAAGCCTTGGATCATCAGGGCCGGTCCACACAGAGTGGATTAAAATGCCTGAACAATGCATTTCCCCGCCCTATGGGGCGTAAACTGGTCATATCCCGACCAAACTATCAGCCCCGGAATGACCGATATAATCGAGGCACCTCGCTATCCATCATCCACATAACTAAAATGCCAGAGCGTGTAAAACACTGACACTACTCCTAACTAGAAAGAAACACATGTCCTCCCTGAAGTCCTCTCCCGTTTCTGGTTCACATCAGTGTGTGAGGCTCGCGAATTAATGCTACACAAAGCTATGCCACAAAGGCTGTGCTTTGATCATCAACCACAAGACTCTGCTTTTCAACAGAAGCCTTGATCATTTGCATCTCAGCATGCCACACAGGCAAATCAAGCTATGCAACCGATGTATATCAATCACGCAGAATGAAATCCAATGTCAGACACACATCCATTTACAAGTTCGTTGAGGGTCTGAATGAAACAGGAGGCACCTTATTCCTTCCCCATATGTCCAATACAGGGGAAAGGTACCCGGATATCCGATCGATCTCCAAATACGTCTGGACGATCACCACTTATTACCTTGTCTTGGGAGTACAGCCCAATCAAGACATCAGTAATCATCCAAACGATGTGAAGACCTCCGATCTTCAACCACCGTCTTCATCCTCGACACATCGTCGAATCAGTTATTCAGAATGGGATAAAGCCGGTCTTTCTGAATAACTCGCGTACATAATAAACAAGTGCTATAAAAACACAACATATGCCTCATTCCAATCCATAATATTTCTTTATTCAAATATTCTTATACTTTGGGAAAGTTCTCATTAATTTTATCAAAGATAAATTCTTTAAATTTATTCTTTAATCTTCCCTTGGATATCATTTCAATCTAATTAAAGATGCACTAAAACTCCACTTGGTTTTAATCTTCCTAAAAGTCAATATTAATGATTGTTTAACTTGGGAAATCATATACTGTCTTTAACAGTGTTAAAGAACCAATGTCCTTTAAAACACGGTTCACGATAAACCCGAAATCACATTCCATTCCATCAGCCTTTAACCGTAAATTAGCAAGTGAATAATCCCCTAAGTATTAACCCCGAATGCCGAAACCAACATCATATCAATACCCAGGAAACCATTTAACTTAACTAATCTCTAGTTAGTTTTTGATTTTCTTAACTCCATTGGGTCTAAGAATAGTATTATTAAAGATACCATTCACGACAACCCAAACCACATTCCATTAATTATGGAATCTTCACGGAAAAACAAATCAACATATAATCGATATCAATTTCCATATCCGACCAATAATATAAATGGAATAACGGCAACGCCTCTTAAATTCCATATGTATTAATAGTCTTCCTCCACAGAAGTTCACTTCGATTATTATCAAATCGAATTCCATTCAATTCCAATTTAATATATTAAATTGGAACACGTTACCTTGGAAAATTCCCGTTAAATCTAAATAAAAAGATTTATAAATCCCAAATCATATTTCACTGTAAATCGGGTTAAAGAACGAATGTTGTTAAAAACAAAGTTCATAATAATCCCAATCCACATTAGCCTCTAACCGTAAATTAGTAAGATAACAATTCCCTAAGTATTAACCCCGAAGACCGGAACCAACATCAGATCAATACCCAGGAAACCATTCAACTTAACTAATCTCCAGTCAGTTTCTAATCTTTTTAACTCCATTCGGTTCAAGAACAGTATTATTAAAGATACCATTCACAACGAACCCAAAATCCAATTTGATATTAAATACAAAGCTTTGAATAGAAAATATATCAGCTTATATTCAATATCAAATTCTGAAACAAACAAATATCGTATTGGAATAATTATATATCTTCCAAATTCCTCCACAATATCCGTATAACCACGAAATCCAATTTCGAAATATTCCGAAGATAATTTCGATTCAAATCCATTCCAATTCATATATTGGAAATTCCGGTTATTTTTAAAACCATTTCAAATCCAATTTATTTATTTAAAAATATCGGAATATAATTCTAGTTCAAAACTAGTTCATTTTAAAAAAAAACTATTTTTATCTTTTCAAATATAGAATTTTTCATCCCAATTCTTTCCAAATCATTTGTTATGATTTTACACAAATTATTGATATTTTTAATAATTTTATCAAGGCCCGTATAGTCGATTTCCATAAACGGTCATCGAACTGCACTTACAGCGACCTTTTCCAAATTTGATTTGGACATGATTCCAAATCCATCCGTTAGATTTCAAATCTCTAATATTCCTTAGAAAGCTCTTTTCGATACGAACCCACCGGTTCCGGTTTTAGGAGAATCCGACGGCTGGATCTCCCGTAATGTCCGCTCGAAGTCAATGGTCGAAATTCGCTAACTGCTGAGGCGCGTTCTATTCAGGCCATTATATTATATATACAATATATATAATATATTGTCGATTTCCTTTTAAAACGTATTTTATAAATCGTTTTAAATTCGTTTTAAAAACGATTTCAACTTCATATTCAATTTCTAATCAAAATTGAATATTCCATATCATCGATTTATAAATGATAGTATTTTTCAAAACAATAGATTTCGAAATCATTTCCTTTTCGATATTCATTATAAAAATGAATAAAACCGATATAAATATTGTTCACGTCCAAATGGCGTTAATCTAATCAACACGGCTTCATATATTTGAATATTTTCGTGTCTATCCCAAATCAGACATCAAAATCAAATTTTGATCTTTTACTGAATATTTTTTTAAAATATTCATTATTTCAAAATATTCGTTATTTTAAAATATTCATTCTTTCTGAACTGGAATCAGACACAGTCAATTACCATATAATTTGATTATATGGGTTTCATACAATACATGTATACAACAACAATCAAACACAGTCAACCATCATCCAAAGTGCATTCTACACTGCATAAGCATTAAATATAAATATTCAACGCTTACACAGTCTGTCAATCAATCGATCGATATATAGCTAATTATTGGGACTAGTGTATGTCATATATCATCCCAATACCCGTGTGGGGTTTCAAACAATCAAACATAGGTTTTATTTGTGCAGTTGGGCGATGTGTAAAATTTATCGTCCCAATCAATATCAGTCAAATGTGTGTGCATAAACAAATCATCCAATTTGTTTATAAATATTTATTTTATTCATATACACGTTAAATTTTATATTTTTAACTATAAAATATTTTTAACTATAAAATATTTTATTCCATTCCATATCACACAATCAACTTTCACAATACAATCAAACAACGAACAAGTCGTCCATGGTCTGTGGACGACGGGTGTCAGGTGTTGCTAAGCACCGTCTGCATCCTAGTATATATTTTAACTAGGAAATAAAATAAAAGTGAGAAGTTCTCACCTAGAAGCTAAACCAAATGCCACGACTCTTCATATGTAGAAAATCTTCACCGTGTTCGCCTTTTGTCGCTTTCGTCGTCCGTATTCTCTACATATATAAAAATCACATTTTTATTCTTATATTGTTCGTATAAAAATCACATTTTTTTAGCGCCACTATATAAATAAAAATCATATTTTTATTTCTACCTTGTATATATAAAAATCAAATTTTTATCACGACCTTTACTTTGTAAAAATTATATTTTTACTTTGCCAATCCAACAATAAAAATCATATCTTTCTATACCGCTCTTCATATGATAAAAATCATATTTTTATTATGTTGTCTACATAAAAATCATATTATCATCTTCCTAAAAATAATTCCATAATATGGCTACTTCATTCATGACATTCATACGATAAAAATCTCATTTTTATCTACCAAAAATTATATTTTTACGTAACTAAAAATCATAGATTTATGTTATTAAAACTCTAAGATTTTCTATTTTAAAAATCAAAACTTTATCATAAAAAAATAATAATGAAACTTTATATTTATAATAATCATAACTGAGAATAAACACTGTTTAAAGTTAAAAAAAATAACAAAAATAGATAAACTCACATTAAATTCGGTTTTCAAAGGAGGAGAGGGGATTGCTTGCGGAGAACTGAAAAAAGGGGGTCTTCTTCACGTTGGAGGCGATGCAAGGTGGCGGGGGTAGCGTAGTGTGGCAATGGGGTAGCGCAGGTCGTGGGTAGCGGAGCGTGGTGGTGGAGCGGTCTGATTTGGGGAGGATGGCGGCGGTTTGGGGAATCTCAAGCTGGCCGACATGGGGGGAAGGGGGTTGTCGGAGCGACGACGATGGTAAGGGGGGGTCGCCACGTTTTTATCGTGAAATCGATGGGGGGGGGGGGTTTGGGGAAAAATGAATTGGGGGGAAAGGGTTTTAAGTGAAAGTAAGTTTTCATATATTATTATTTTATTATTTAATTCTCTAAAAGGTTGACTTTCTATTCGAATCCCAAATCAAGCCCAACGACTGTCACTCCTAGCGCAATACCCCTATTCCGAACACAATGGGATATGTTTCGCAAGCCAATTCGAATGTTACGATTAGTTTTCGTTAAATTTAAAATATAAATCAATATATTTTGAATTTCAAACGCATATTTTAATTTACCGGGACCACATATTGACTCTAAAAATTCCAGAAAAATTATTTATAGCTTCGTATTGACGATACGGTCCTAACAAAACTAATTTCGTCTAATTTGAAGACATTTGAAAAATGTCCATTTTCTGGTCGATCCAAATTGACTGAAACTGTCAAAATACGTTTAACTTCGCCAAGCTCACATATTTGATCCCAAAAATTATGAATTTTGGAATCTAGCAATAATTCGACATTCCGGATTCAATAAAAGTGGTTTCGTCGAAAATGGAGGTCGTTTGCAAAATTTCCATTTTTAAGGGGTATATTTTCCATAGCGACTATTCTGAAATTTCAACCGGGCATAACTTTTTATTCCTGCTATGAAATTTCAATTTTTTTCGGATTCATTGGAAAGATATTCTCAAATAGATTCTAATATTTTTAGTTTCGCTAAAATCTGGTTTATTTTGAATCCCGTGTATTCATTTGAAATTTGAAATCGAATTTTCGAACTACCGCATCGTTTTCAATTCCTTTTATAATTAAAAATAAATATTTATATTCTAACGTCGATTCAAATAAATATATATATATATTCCAATTCTATTCAAAATATATTTCTTGTCATTATTATTTAAAATAATTCATTTTAAATATTCAAAATTCACTAAAATTACCAAAATAAAAAATTTAAATTGGTTTTGATTTTCCGAGTTATTACATAAAATATGAAGAGAAGTTTGATAGCTTAAGCTTTTGAAACTTAAAATTTGAATTTCATTTTACAATCCTTTATGTTGACATAAGAATATATGTATGTCGACATTCATGCATAATTTTCAAAGAACATATGGTTTTGAGACTTTGGTTTTAAATTATCGATTCATATTTCAGGTTTAACTATTTCCTAAAATAATAGTAGTCCTAACAAACATTCAAAAAAATTATTTTATTATTTTATTTGTTATTTATTATTATATTATCATTTTGAATTCTAAATTTAAATTTTAAATTTTAAATTTAAATTTTAAATTCAAAACAAAGCAAACAAATAAAGCAACCATTCAACTGAATAAAATTAAAAATTAATTAGGGCGTATGTAACGACACGGATTTCGCTCGGACCTAATCGATCCCTAAACCGACCAAGACCGTTCGAATCCCACATACGCTAACTCTGGGTATACAACACATCAAAACAAATAATAGAAGACTTTTATAAACATCATAATAATGTTACATCAGAGTACAAAATATCAGAGTATATCGAAATATAACAATACAGCGGAAGATGATTTTACAATAAATCTAATACAGTGCACAGCGGAAAATAAATAAATGTCTGGACACAACTTAAAGCTTCAATCCAGAATCCTGCTCAATATATCTGCAAAATAAAACTACTCGACGACCCATGTGGAAAATAGGGGCACCCGAGTTTGCAAGGGAAAAGCAAACTACGAGTCAGTCATGGGACTGGTGTGAGAAACTCTAAACAGTTAAAATTAACTTATTTAATAATTAGACAAATCACAGGACCACGCCGCTAACGCGGAACTGGTCTACCCCCATGATTGCCAGTGTATAAACAACAATCAGTAATATAGATACGGATCTAGTATGCATCAATCAACATGCAATATCCCAATCTACCCATTTAGATTAATCACCACACTTAGATTTTCCAAATCAATTCAATTTACAGAAATTATTCCTTTGGACTTTATTTCCTGATTTCTATTTCAAATCATTTGAAATACATATCTAACTTTCTATAACAAAGTAGATTTCACTTCGGGATCTCAAATCAAATCGTTTGGAAATATGAATTCCAAAACATAACAATGCATACAAACAAGTATGCAACCAAATATCACGCTCCCCATCGACAAGGCAAAGGGTACACACCTAGCAACTCGATATATAAATGTGCACCTACCCCCACATAGGAGCAGGCTACACCGACGATGCACCTCCCACACATGGAGAGCATACACCGCCCTCTCACCCATACTTTTAGTCTCAGGGTTACCCGAATCTTTAGCCACATACTAAATCATTTCATATCCCGAAGTAGGGAAAAATCATTTCACAACATAATAATCACAATTACTTTCAAATCATAGTACTTCACATCAGCAATTCACACATATGATCAGTCACTATTAATCACATAACCTTTGAACTCGTACGTCTCAAAGAAGGGTGTTAAGCAAGAGAATAAATTCTCCGCCACCAAACAGATATGTTATCAATAGCAACTAATCGAATACGCGATGAACCACAATGTAAAACATAATACATTTCTAAATCATTTTAGAAATCATCGGGTTTAGGCCTTGAAATCCTTTCTGTTTTATAAAACATTTCTATAAAACATTCCCTGTCCAAAATCGGGAATATATTTCTTTTCACTTAAGAAAAATATCATTTCCAAACCATTCATTAAATTTGAAATGAACACCTCGCTAAACACCTTATCGTCAAATCGTGAAGTGTTTCACAAGGTGTTAACACACAGATATTTCTACCCAACCCAATGCTAAATGTAAAAGCATATTTGCTCACAAACTGGTCGAGCACAATCCAAACAATCAATCAAACACAATCAATATCAACAACTAAGTAAATTTTGTTTAATCACATCACGTGTTTTGGTAAATTTAATCACCATTCATTCATTCAAATCTAATTAATGATTTATTCAAACCCTAATTGGTTTCATCTCTAAAATCATTTCATATTGATTGTTCTACTTTTTGGAAATTAATCCTGCTTTTACTCGGGTTAAAGAACTAATGTTATTTAAACACAGTTCACGACAAACCCCAAATCCAATTTGATATTAAATACAAGGCTCTGAATAGAAAATATATCGGCTTATATTCAATATCAAATTCTGAAATCAACAAATATCGTATTGGAATAACGATATATATATATATATATATATATATATATCTCCCAAATTCCTCCACAATATCCGTATAATCACGGAATCCAATATCGAAATATTCCGAAGATAATTTCGATTCAAATCCATTCCAATTCATATATTGGAAATTCTGGTTATTTAAAACCCATTTCAAATCTAGTTCAAAACTAGTTCATTTCGATAAAAATCTATCTTTACCTTTACAAATGTGGAATTTTTCATCCCAGTTCTTTCCAATTCATATATTATGATTCTACACAAATTATAGATATTTTTAATAATTTTATCAAGGCCCGTACAGTCGATTTCCATCAACGGCCATCGAACTCCACTTACAGCGACCTTTTCCAAATTTGATTTGGATATAATTCCAAATCCAACTGTTAGATTTCTAATTTCTTGTATTCGTTAGAAAGCTCTTTTCGATATGAACCCAATGGTTCTAGTTTTAGGAGAATCCGACGGTCGGATCTCCCGTAATGTTAGTTCGAAGTCAATGATCGAAATTCGCGAACCGCCGCAGCTCGGCGCGTTCTATTCAGACCATATAATATATATAATATATACATTATACATATTTCGTCGATTTCCTTTTAAAACGAATTTTATAAATCGTTTTAAATTCCTTTTCAAATCGATTTCAATTTCCTTTTCAAATTCAAATCAAAATTGAATATTCCATATATATTCGTTTCAAATTCATTTCAATTCAATTTGATATTCAAATTCATTTCAATTCCACTCGATTTTCAAATTCATTTCAAATCCATTGGATTTTAAAATGAATTTCAATTCATATATATATATTTTTATTCACTTTTCATGTATATATTTTTCACATTTCATATAAATAATATTTTCACTTTTCATATTTCTTTCATTTCACATCACGATCAATTTTCACATAGAATACAGTCAAACAAGTCGTCCATGGTCTGTGGACGACGGGGAGCAATTCATATATGCAGTTATACAATAAATAACTGTGCATAAATAATGTAGTGAGAGAATTCGCACATTGGGATTCACTCCGTCAGTTTTATCTGAATTTCTGTTCCGTTTCGATTTGAAATTGCCTGAAATTCTAACATGCTCTGTTTTGGACGCGGTCGGTTTTGTTGCGAAGCTCTCGGCTCCACGATCGCAAGGGATCCAGTTTCGCGCGATTTGAACCTAGTATGAGAAAGTTATGACCTTATGAACATTGGTTGATTTAAATAAAATAATTAGTTTTTAAATAAAATAAAATTAAAGAACCTTTCTTCCTCTACAATGAAAACCCGTCATTTACAGTAACCCCTTTCATGAAACGTCAGTCCTTGGGTTTGAGCCAGCCGCCACCACACACACTGCATCACTCACTTTTCATGTATATATTTTTCACATTTCATATATATAACATTTTCACTTTTCATATTTCTTTCATTTCACATCACGATCAATTTTCACATAGAATACAATCAAACAAGTCGTCCATGGTCTGTGGACGATGGGGAGAAATTCATATATGGAGTTATACAATAAATAACTGTACATAAATAATGTAGTGAGAGAATTCGCACATTGGGATCCACTCCATCAGTTTTATCTGAATTTCTGTTCTGTTTCGATTTGAAATTGCCTGAAATTCTAACATGCTCTGTTTTGGACGCGGTCAGTTTTGTTGTGAAGCTCTTGGCTCCACGATCGCAAGGGATCCAGTTTCGCGCGATTTGAACCTTGTATGAGAAAGTTATGACCTTATGAACATTGGTTGATTTAAATAAAATAATTAGTTTTTAAATAAAATAAAATTAAAGAACCTTTCTTCCTCTACAATGAAAACCCGTCATTTACAGTAACCCCTTTCATGAAACGTCGGCCCTAGGGTTTGAGCCAACCGCCACCACACACACTGCATCGCCGATCGGAGGTTGCCACAAACTCCGGCGTCCTGCTCTCCCCCTTCTCCCTTGCCGCCACCAAACTCGGTGGACCCCCCTTGCCTCAATCTACGTGCGAGCTGACGAGCATTTGGCTCGATTTTCTCCCAACATTGAACACGAGAATGGATACTTAAAGTATGGATTTAAAGATCACAATAATCTCAACAGTTTTCGTTTTTATTCTATGATTTAATTCATCTTGGATTTCGAATGATTGAAGGAACAAATTTCGCAAATCGCAGCCGTTCATGGAAGGGATGACGGCGCTGAAAGTTGTGGATTAGGGTTTGAGCATTTATGGAGGGTATTTATAATATTTTTAATTATTATTTTATAATTTAATTTCAAAATTACATGTTATCCAATCCGAACTCGAAATCAAACCCAACGACTGTAGTCCCTAGCTAAATACCCCCATTCCGAACACAATGGGATATGTTTCGTAAGCCAATTCGACTGTTTGTATCAGTTTTTCTCAAAATTAAAATATAAATCAATATATATATATATATATATATAATTTAAACGTACATTTTAATTTATCGGGGCCACATACTGATTTTAAAAATTCCTGAAAAATATTTTCTAGCTTCGTATTCACGATACGGTTCTAACAAAACTAATTTCGTCAAATTCTGAGACCGTTTGAAAAATGGCCATTTTCCAGTCGATCGAAATTGACTAGAATTGTCAAAACACGTTTTACTTCGCCACGCTCACATATTGATTCAAAAAATTATGAATTCTGGAATCTAGCAATAATTTGACATCCCGGATCCAACAAAAGTGGTTTCGTCGAATTCCGAGGTCTTTTGCAAAATGTCTATTTTCAAGGGCCATATATTCTCTACAGCGACCTTTCTGAAAATTCATTTGGCCCTAACTTTTGATTCCCGCTATGAAACTTCGATTTTTCAGATTCGTAAGAAAGATATTCATAAACAGATTTAATATTTTTTGTTTCACTAAAATCCGTTTTATTCTGCACCTGGCACAGTCAGTCAAAGTTCGAATTCAAATTTTGAAACTGTCGCGCCATTTCAGGCCTTGTTTATAATTAAAATAATTATATTTATTTTCAAACATTGATTCAAACATACTTTTCGTCGTTATTATTCAAAATAATTTATTTTAAATATTTAAAATCCACTAAAATATCCAAATTAAAAAAAAAAAAATTGGCTCAGAATTTCCAGGTTGTTACCATCTCCCCACTTAAAACTTTTCGTCCCCGAAAAGGAACGAAGCTGAAAGTTGTTTTAAAAACCAACTCAACTTTCATTATTTTCATTATGGCTTAAGTTCTTCAACTTTTCAGTTTCTAAGAACTTTTCAAAATTTTCAAAAATTTGGCTAACACCCTAAATTTTCGAAAAATTTCGCCATAACCTCCCCTGCACCGGGAGCTTCGGGATATTTCAAATATCCTCCTCTGGCCCTCATCAATCCAAAAGAAAAAGAAAAAGCCGAGCGGCTAGCCAATCGGCTCATAAAATCATCCAAAACCCAAGAAATACAATATACATGTACCTATTTGTTGGGCAAACAATTTTATTCCTCTTCTTTAGCCTCCTTGCTATGACCTGTTCAATGTATATATGTACATGCATGCAATTCCAAACAAATTTTCAATACAGTTCAATATTTGATTCGATTTGGCTTACTTTCTCTTATATTCTCTTATTGGTTTTACTATTCCAATATTTTAATTAATCAAACCAATAGTCAAACATCGCAACCAGCAATCAATTTGTTGATTAAATTTTCAAATATATATAACTTTTATATATTCAAAAGTCATATTCTAAAATCAGATTATATATATGATCACAAATACATTATTTATAAACATATAACACTCAACTCATTCTGGGGCATTACTAACCCCATCTCTAACGAGTTACTCATTCTAGAATGCTACTGATTCTATCTCTAATGAGTTTTCTTTCATAGGATATTACTAATCCAATCTCTGATGAGCCTTTTATTCTATTCTAACGAGTTGTACCCCAAAGATTTGAGTTAACCAAAGCTCTAATACCAGCTGTAACGACACGGATTTCGCTCGGACCTAATCGATCGCTAAACCGACCAAGACCGTTCGAATCCCGCATACACTAACTCTGGGTATACAACACATCAGAACAAATAACAGAAGACTTTTATAAACATCATAATAATGTTACATTAGAGTACAAAATATCAGAGTATATCGAAATATAACAATACAACGGAAGATGATTTTAGAATAAATCTAATACAGTGCACAGCGGAAAATAAATAAATGCCTGGACACAGCTTAAAGCTTCAATCCAAAATCCTGCTCAATATATCTACAAAATAAAACTACTCGACTGCCCGTGTGGAAAATAGGGGCACCCGAGTTTGCAAGGGAAAATCAAACTACGAGTCAGTCATGGGACTGGTGTGAGAAACTCTAAACAATTAAAATTAACTTATTTAATAATTAGACAAATCACAGGACCACGCCGCTAACGTGGAACAGGTCTACCCTCATGAATGCCAGTGTATAAACAACAATCAGTAATATAGATACGGATCTACTATGCATCAATCAACATGCAATATCCCAATCTACCCATTTAGATTAATCACCACACTTAGATTTTCCAAATCAATTTACAGAAATTATTCCTTTGGACTTTATTTCCCAATTTCTATTTCAAATCATTTGAAATGCATATCTAACTTTCTATAACAAAGTAGATTTCACTTCGGGATCTCAAATCAAATCGTTTGGAAATACGAATTCCAAAACATAACAATGCATACAAACAAGTACGCAACCAAATATCGCGCTCCCCATCGACAAGGCAAAGGGTACACACCTAGCAACTCGATATATAAATGTGCACCTACCCCCACATAGGAGCAGGCTACACCGATGATGCACCTCCCACACATGGAGAGCATACACCGCCCTCTCACCCATACTTTTAGTCTCAGGGTTACCCGAATCTTTAGCCACATACTAAATCATTTCATATCCAGAAGTAGGGAAAAATCATTTCACAACATAATAATCACAAGTACTTTCAAATCATAGTACTTCACATCAGCAATTCACACATATGATCAGTCACTATTAATCACATAACCTTTGAGCTCGTACGTCTCAAAGAAGGGTGTTAAGCAAGAGAATAAATTCTCCGCCACCAAACAGATATGTTATCAATAGCAACTAATCGAATACGCGATGAACCACAATGTAAAACATAATACATTTCTAAACCATTTTAGAAATCATCGGGTTTAGGCCTTGAAATCCTTTCTGTTTTATAAAACATTTCTATAAAACATTCCCTGTCCAAAATCGGGAATATATTTCTTTTCACTTAAGAAAAATATCATTTCCAAATCATTCATTAAATTTGAAATGAGCACCTCGCTAAACACCTTATCGTCAAATTATGAAGTGTTTCACAAGGTGTTAACACACAGATATTTCTACCCAACCCAATGCTAAATGTAAAAGCATATTTGCTCATAAACTGGTCGAGCACAATCCAAACAATCAATCAAACACAATCAATATCAACAACTAAGTAAATTTTGTTTAATCACATCACGTGTTTTGGTAAATTTAATCACGATTCATTCATTCAAATCTAATTAAAGATTTATTCAAACCCCAATTGGTTTCATCTCTAAAATCATTTCATATTGATTTTTCTACTTTTTGGAAATTAATCCTGCTTTTACTCGGGTTAAAGAACTAATGTCATTTAAACACAGTTCACGACAAACCCCAAATCCAATTTGATAATAAATACAAGGCTCTGAATAGAAAATATATCGACATATATTCAATAACAAATTCTGAAATCAACAAATATCGTATTGGAATAACAATATATATATCTCCCAAATTCCTCCACAATATCCGTATAATCACGGAACCCAATATCGAAATATTCCGAAGATAATTTCGATTCAAATCCATTCCAATTCATATATTGGAAATTCTGTTTATTTAAAACCCATTTCAAATCTAGTTCAAAACTAGTTCATTTCGATAAAAATCTATCTTTACCTTTACAAATGTGGAATTTTTCATCCCAGTTCTTTCCAATTCATATATTATGATTTTACACAAATTATAGATATTTTTAATAATTTTATCAAGGCCCGTACAGTCGATTTCCATCTACGGCCATCGAACTGCACTTACAGCGACCTTTTCCAAATTTGATTTGGACATAATTCCAAATCCAACCGTTAGATTTCTAATTTCTTGTATTTGTTAGAAAGCTCTTTTCGATACGAACCCAATGGTTCCGGTTTTAGGAGAATCCGACGGTCAGATCTCCCGTAATGTCAGTTCGAAGTCAATGGTCGAAATTCGCGAACCGCCGCAGCGCGGCGCGTTCTATTCAGGCCACATAATATATATATTTCGTCGATTTCCTTTTAAAACGAATTTTATAAATCGTTTTGAATTCCTTTTCAAATCGATTTCAATTTTCTTTTCAAATTCAAATCAAAATTGAATATTCCATATATATTCGTTTCAAATTCATTTCAATTCAAATTCATTTCAATTCCACCCGCTATTCAAATTCATTTCAAATCCATTTGATTTAAAAATGAATTTCAATTCATATATATATATATTTTTATTCACTTTTCATGTATATATTTTTCACATTTCATATATATAATATTTTCACTTTTCGTATTTCTTTAATTTCACATCACGATCAATTTTCACATAGAATACAATCAAACAAGTCGTCCATGGTCTGTGGACGACGGGGAGCAATTCATATATGCAGTTATACAATAAATAACTGTGCAGAAATAATGTAGTGAGAGAATTCGCACATTGGGATCCACTCCATCAGTTTTATCTGAATTTCTGTTCTGTTTCGATTTGAAATTGCCTGAAATTCTAACATGCTCTGTTTTGGACGCAGTCAGTTTTGTTGCGAAGCTCTCGGCTCCACGATCGCAAGGGATCCAGTTTCGCGCGATTTGAACCTCGTATGAGAAAGTTATGACCTTATGAACATTGGTTGATTTAAATAAAATAATTAGTTTTTAAATAAAATAAAATTAAAGAACCTTTCTTCCTCTACAATGAAAACCCGTCATTTACAGTAACCCCTTTCATGAAACGTCGGCCCTAGAGTTTGAGCCAGTCGCCACCACACACACTGCATCGCTCACTTTTCATGTATATATTTTTCACATTTCATATATATAATATTTTCACTTTTCATATTTCTTTCATTTCACATCACGATCAATTTTCACATAGAATACAATCAAACAAGTCGTCCATGGTCTGTGGACGACGGAGAGTAATTCATATATGCAGTTATACAATAAATAATTGTACAGAAACAATGTAGTGAGATAATTCGCACATTGGGATCCACTCCATCAGTTTTATCTGAGTTTTTGTTCTGTTTCGATTTGAAATTGCCTGAAATTCTAACATGCTCTGTTTTGGACGCGGTCAGTTTTGTTGCGAATCTATCGGCTCCACGATCGCAAGGGATCCAGTTTCGCGCGATTTGAACCTCGTATGAGAAAGTTATGACCTTATGAACATTGGTTGATTTAAATAAAATAATTAGTTTTTACATAAAATAAAATTAAAGAACCTTTCTTCCTCTACGATGAAAACCCGTCATTTACAGTAACCCCTTTCATGAAATGTCGGCCATAGGGTTTGAGCCAGCCGCCACCACACACACTGCATCGCCGATCGGAGGTTGCCACAAACTCCGGCGTCCTGCTCTCCCCCTTCTCCCTCGCCACCACCAAACTTGGTGGACCCCCTTGCCTCAATCTGGGTGCGAACTGACGAGCATTTGGCTCGATTTTCTCCCAACATTGAACACGAGAATGGATCCTTCAAGTATGGATTTAAATATCACAATAATCTCAACAGTTTTTGTTTTAATTCTGCGATTTAATTCATCTTGGATTTCGAATGATCGAGGGAACAAATTTCGCAAATCGCAGCCGTTCATGGAAGGGATGACGGCGCTGAAAGTTGTGGATTAGGGTTTGAGCATTTATGGAGGGTATTTATAATATTTTTAATTATTATTTTATAATTTAATTTCAAAAATACATGTTATCCAATCCGAACTCGAAATCAAACCCAACGACTGTCGTCCTTAGCTAAATACCCCCATTCCGAACACAATGGGATATATTTCGTTAGCCAATTCGACTGCTTGAATCAGTTTTTCTCAAAATTAAAATATAAGTCAATATATATATATAATTTAAACGTACATTTTAATTTATCGGGGCCACATACTGATTTTAAAAGTTCCTGAAAAATATTTTCTAGCTTCGTATTCACGATACGGTTCTAACAAATCTAATTTCATCAAATTCTGAGACCGTTTGGAAAATGGCCATTTTCCAGTCGATCGAAATTGACTGGAACTGTCAAAACACGTTTTACTTCGCCACGCTTACATATTGATTCGAAAAATTATGAGTTCTTGAATCTAGCAATAATTTGACATCCCGGATCCAACAAAAGTGGTTTCGTCGAATTCCGAGGTCGTTTGCAAAATGTCTATTTTCAAGGGCCATATATTCTCTATAGCGACCTTTCTGAAGATTCATTTGGCCCTAACTTTTGATTCCCATTATTAAACTTCGATTTTTCGGATTCGTAAGCAAGATATTCATAAAAAGATTTAAATATTTTTTGTTTCACTAAAATTTGTTTTATTTTGCACCCGGCACAGTCAGTCAAAGTTCGAATTCAAATTTTGAAACTGCCGCGCCATTTCAGGCCTTGTTTATAATTAAAATAATTATATTTATTTTCAAACGTTGATTCAAACATACTTTTCGTCGTTATTATTTAAAATTACTTATTTTAAATATTTAAAATCCACTAAAATAGCCAAATTAAAAAAATTAAATTGGCTCAGAATTTCCGGTTTGTTATAACGTACCTGGTTTTTAGATCCTTTTCTTTGAAATTTTCTGAATTCTGAATCGAACTTCCAGAATTTGATGATAAGATCTGCTCTATTGCGACGGACTCGTTTTTCTGGTCATGATAGTATATTTATTTGCAGAATTTGAACACTGTATGAGAAAAATATCAAAGGTTTAGTAGTTCAATCAACTTGCCGTCAAAATTTTGAATTTGAATGAAAAGTCACTTTAGCCATTATAAATAGGCCCATAAGTCATGTCTCTTCACATTCTCTTCTCTTTTTCTTCTTCCTCTCGTTTTTCACTTTCAATCAAACTTTCAGGAGGCATAACTTCTTCGTTTCTTAACATAATTAGACGAAATCAACGGCAAATCGAAGAGGAGTTCGAGGACTACGACTAGTAGCAGTTTGGGATGAATTTGGATGGTATTGGGGTGCAGCAAGTCGAAACAGTAAGAGGTATGCATGAAATCTCATAACAGTTTTTCAGTTTTGAATCGCCAACTTCAAACTGCCATATCTCACTCAATTTGATAGAAATTTGAAGATCTACCTATAAAATCGACCGTGAGAACGAGAACTACAATTTGGAAAAGGATTTGGGACAAAATAGTCCAACCTGTGGATGCAATTTGAAGATAACTGTTGGTAGTTTTGGTTTCCTTCTCTCTTTATTCACCCAAACTTCGTTTGATCTTACTTGGTCATTTCTTGACGGAATCTCATGAAACCAGCGACATTACGAAGCAAATGAAGAGAAGTACAGCATGAAGATAAGTTGCAGATGAAAATGCAAAGTTGTAAATTGATCTGGTACCCATTTCTTTTCTAATTTACATTTTATATATCCATTTCTTCTTAATGTCTCTTCACCAACCGTTGTTACTCTTCTCCTCTTTTTGATTTCTTTTCAGAATTTGAATTTTCAATAGACACCATTTCGGAATTTGAATTGCCAACAACCATGTCACCCATTTTTGCAGAGTTTGAATATCCAATAGACATATTACCCATCTTTACCTGTAAAACAACACAACTTTTCAAATAATCAAATAACTTTTCAAATAATTCAAATGTCTTTTCAAATATTCAAATGACTTTTCAAATAATCAAATGACTTTTCAAATAATCAAATGACTTTTCAAATAATCAAATGACTTTTTAAAATAACAATAATATCATAATGGTTTTGAAACACATCCAATGATCAAAAATTTCAAAATTTAAAACATTTCAATTCTCAAAAATCAAAAAAATCAAATCATAGTAACTTGATTTTTCAATAAAATTGAATGCAGACTCATCTAATACTTGATGCAATACATGAATTAAAACTAGTATTCAAGATTTTCCATTTAACATTTTCAAAAATCAGATTATGAACTTTTTGAAAAACCTTGCTCTGATACCAATTGTTAGGGAATGTGGAATGGATCGTTAAGGCAAAACAAACACTAGAGGGGGTGTGAACAGTGTTTGTAAGAATTTAAATAAAATTTAAATCTAATGTTAACTACGAGATGAATCTAGCACCACAAACACAATCACAGACACAGATTCATATACAAATGCAAAATAAATAGAATAAAAATGCAGAAAAGGAAAGAACACACCGGATTTTATACTAGTTCGGATTGCTCCTACTTCCAGTCCCGCACAACGCTGGATTGCGGAGAGTTTTATTACTATTTCCAATAGTCAAATACATCCTCCTTGATTTCATGGCTCAACAAGGAGACACCGGCTCCTATTCCTTGATTTCACGGCTAAACAAGGACACATCGACTCCTATTCCTTGATTTCACGGCTACAAGGAT
The DNA here is from genome assembly GCA_030737875.1 of Allium sativum. NCBI lineage: Eukaryota > Viridiplantae > Streptophyta > Magnoliopsida > Asparagales > Amaryllidaceae > Allium > Allium sativum. The sequence continues at coordinate 316,191,169 of CM060913.1, forward strand.
ACACTAATTCCTCTTTGACTTAAAAACAAGGTTTATTCAACCCAAGCAATACAAAACAGCCTTATAACTCTTCAATAGCACTTGATTCAGAGAGTAGAGAGTGTTGTGAGAAGAAGTTTTATCAAAACAGAATTGAATTTGGCAGAGTAACCATAAAAATGATTAAGAATAATGGTGTAGAGAAAGAGAGTGAAATTAGAGAAGAAGAGATGAAAAAAAATCGGTTTTAACCCCTTTTTATAGAGTATGAAAGGTTGCAACGGTTCTGAATCGTTTCAAATAGTGAAAAGACACTTCCTTTTAAAATTGAAAAAAGTGACAGTTATTGTCGACATGGAGTTTTTGTTATATCAACATACTCCTTTGAAATTTTAAATTTTAAAGCATTTTTCAAGTGTTTTGATATAAAAATAATTCTGGAAATTCTTGAGTAAAATTCTAGTGTTGTAAATTAATATTATATGATAGGAAAACATATGAAACGTAATTTTAAACTATATAAATATATTTATAAAATTGTAAGGTTTTAAATTATATAAAGTATATATAAGAACTTAAGTTTGAAAAACAAAGAAGAATAAGAATAGAAAGAAATAGAAAAATAAAATAGAGAGGATTGAGGATAGAATTGAAAATCAGAATTTGAAAATTAGAATTAGAATTTAAAAATTAGAATTTAAATTTGAAAATTAGAATTAGAATTTGAAAATTAGAATTAGAATTAGAATTTGAAAATTAGAATTAGAATTTGAAAATTAGAATTTGAACCTGGAGTGCTATTTAGAGTCGTACAAAATCTAGACTCTATAACAATATTAATCTTGAACTCTTGAAATCTTGATTACTCATGAGTCTTGAAATTTCTCTGATTTTTGAATCTCTATCATCTTTATAACTGTACAGTCTTCAGTAATATTTCCTGTATATAATTCTTGCACATATATATATATATTCTATACAAAAAGTGTTAGCATATACTTCATAATCAATGATAATTGAAATAAGGTTGTTTTCATCAAAACTTCATTCTCCAACAGTTTCCTTTTAACCATCTTCTAAACCAAGAGTAATCTGCACGACCCCACTTCCTAGTGCGCTAAAATGTTGATGTGGAGAATTTGTCAACACATGACTATGCCGATTGAGTAATGGGTTATGCAATAAATCCAATCACAATCCAAATACAGAGTACTAAAAAATAAACATGTAACGACCTAGGAAATTCGACACCCGAATTTTAACAGTAATACTTAATCCTGTATTATTTGCCAAAACTCAAGTATCGAAAATAAAAGATAGTTAATAGAAAGATATTAAAGGGTGTGAAAAGAAAGAAAGAAATATTAGAATATATGAAGAAGAAGAAGGCACAAATAACAACACAACGCAGAATCTCATGTCGTAGTGGAATAGAATACAATATAGAAATAGATCTTTATTGAGAGCTTGAAATAAAATTTACAGTCATCAGAGTATAACTTACAATCAACACATCTGGATAGTTTTAACAACATGTCTTTATATTCAACACACAGTTGAATAAATACTGGATATATATCATACGTCTGAACTCCTCCAGCTTATCTCCGGACTTCACAGCATCCGGTAACCTGAACCTATAAAACTCGGTCTGACCCAAGCATTGCAAACGCCAGGATCAGTCTAAGTTTATAGGTATCATCCAACTTGATTTTAAAGTCAAAATATTTCTTTTTGAAAGAAAAAGATAATCGTAAGACCAGTCCACACAGAAACATGGACGGTTTTTTACCTTACAATAACCCAAAACATTTTTGAAATCATATCTTATTCTGATATTATAATAATGTCTAAATCAAACAAATAATCATCTAGCAGAATGCTTGCATCTCACGCTCTACATACATAGTATACAATCAAAACCGCGGAGGCTTATTGGAGATTGGATTCCGACTATGACAAGGTATGGAATAACCTTCCGAGTGTATCTCTAGAGGGGAATACACTAGGGTCAACAAGAACATCTTGCAACCCGACCACATATGACTAACCACGCATTTCGCTTGAGTTTACCGAATGTATATCACCATGGCACACCACCATTCACTTGGAATACACTGTATCTTGTGAAGCTTGAGGTTATAATTACCTTTTTCATATAGCACACCACCATTCACTTTGAATGCCACATCATCAGATCCGCTAGGAAATCACTAATTGATTTCCACAAAAATGTTCTAGGTGTTAAGCTAAAGAAGTTTGTTTCTACGCCACCAAGGTTGGTACATTTGAAGAAATCAACGTACGTGACCCCTTTGGAAGTATTTTGTCAGACATCCGTCCATACAAGTAGTCCTGGGACTGGACAAACCGAATGCACCCTCCCACTGCATCCTAGGACTCACCCTATGGATCAGTAATGAGTAGTCCTTGCAAACCCATAGATTTCAATCACGACCAAATTACCATAAAAAACCTCTGGTTGTAATCCAGAGTAATTTATCAAGTAGTCTTTCCGCTTATGAAGATCCACGGTCTTCAATTGCTCCGTCTTCAATCTGCATCTTCCATGATTTTGTATTTGCTAGTTCGAAATGGTTTTCGAATATAAATTTAATCTCGGTCTTTCCGTACCAACAATCGTATAGGTCGGATTTGATAGTCTGTTATTTAACTATCAAATAAACAATCATTCAATCAAGAAAATAAAATGAGTTTACTAATTCAGTGCTCAGCATCACTTAGCCTCTTTAATTTAACTAATTTACGAATGGTTAATTAAACTTCTAAATCTTTCAATACTTTTAACACGGTATTTACTTCTTATTTTATTATAAGAGTATTCTTAAAACTGTTTTATTGCTTTAGAATTAAATCATATATATATACATATATATATTCCCAACTTTGGTTTTAACAAATTTCACGTAAAAAAATTGTTACGAAATCTCTTTCGTTTCATTTATCGAAAACAATAACTAACATTTGCCCTTTGAATAAACTTATTCAAACTCGCCTCGTTAATTTCCTTAAATCTTGAAAATATCGTTATATTTCCATAAAATCTCCTTTTTATTTCCATTACTTCAACATTCATTGGTCCTTGACCGTAAACTGGTAAGCGAATAACTCCCTAAAACCAACTGTGAAGTCCGAAATCAAAATCAGATTAATACACAGAAAATCACTTAACTCGACCAATCTCCAGTTAGATCCCAATTCTTTAATTTCTTATCTTAACACGTTATCAAGACATATTATTCCACTTCTAATCCATTCAACCATTTTCCACTTTTAAAATCTTGTTTTCAATTCCATCCATTTCTCTTAATTTCATTAATAAGTAACGCTAATTCAAAACTAATGTTTTAACTACAAGTCTCTTTTTATAAACCTTGTTTATAAAACTCAAGTTTAATATAAAACCCATTTTATCTCGATCCCTTCTTACTTAATTCAAATGTTAAATAAACATTTATTTAAACCATCGCATTCGCTTGAAATCTCTTCTATAACTTCATTATAAAAACTTGGTTTTAATATAAAACCCATTCATAACCTCTTTTCAAAACTCAACTATATTCCATTACAAAACCGATTACTTACTTAAATGGATTTCATTTAAGAAGTAATTACTTAATTTATTATTAATTAAAATAATAATTTACTTTGTCATTAACTACTGTAGAAATAGTTAACTCCTTTATTAACTAAAATAAATAGTACATTTCTTTATACAGTCTTATTATTATTCAACAAATATTGGTTAAACTATTCCATTAGGTTTATTAAAAACAAACTAAGTGAGCTGTACTCACCATGGGTTCCCATTTGTTAAACTTCAGTCAATATATATAAACATTCGTAGTAATAATTCAACAATAACAATCATAAAGCACAAATATTAAACCTGACTTATATAAATATAAGTGGGACAAAACTAAGTGAGCTGTACTCACCATGGGTTCCCATTTGTTGTCACAACGGTTTGTTTTAATTAAATTAAACCAACGTCTAATTTAATTAAAACTTCCAGTAGCACCCATCTTTGACCAAACTAGCTCCATAATGAAGCGCTCGTCATACAATTCGAACGCTTTCGGTCTTTTCAAATTCTGATAGCAGATAGCACATTACAAAATTTATACGGTTATGGTTTATATCTAAACAAATAAAACTTTAACCAATTAACTAGTTATACTTTTTAAAACTAGTAGCCACGTTATATAATTCGACACATTTATAAACCATAAATCCCCTTGTATATATAAGGATTAGGCATATTAACATTATTATTAGGCAGTTTAACTCTTGTTTAGGCACATAAAAATTGGCCACATTTAATATGTGACTATGCACTTTTAAACTATAGTTAGGATAATTTAAATTGTTTTCTACGTTGTACTCATAATGGTGATGTTGTAATGCTTAAATGGGCCACATAATTCTAAAAGATTAGGCACTTCTAAATCTATTTTAGGCCATGTTAATAATATACTTAGGCATACATATATATAAACTGTCTTCTGCCTCACCTGCTATTTTTGAACCCATCCTCACCACTTCGCCACCTCACTTCAACGCCCCTATCCATCAACTTCCACTACTGTCGCCACCAGCATGATCTCTCCCACTCCGATCATCTATTCAACCTGGTCTGACCTTGCACCCATAAGCCCCAAAATGTGAACTGTCTTCTTCTCTCTTTTTTCTATTTATTTCCAAACCAAGAACCCACGCACCCTTACCTTCCATCTCGAATTGCCCCGTTGTAACAACCCGAAAATCTGGGCCAGTTTAAAAATTTTATTTTGGCAATTTTAGCGGATTTTGATTATTTAAAATGAATTATTTTAAACAATATCGACGAGAAATTTATTTTGAATATAATTCGAACGAATATATTTATATAGATCGTCGTTAGAATATAAATATTTATTTATATTTATAAAAGGAATTGAAAATGGCGTGGTAGTTCGATAATTCGATTTCAAAATTCAAATGAATGTACCGGGTGCAAAATAAACCGGATTTTAGTGAAACCAAAAATAATAGGATCTATTTGGGAATATCTTTCCAACGAATCCGAAAAATTGAAATTTCATAGCGGGAATCAAAAGAGATGTCCAGTTGAAAATTCTGAATAGTCGCTATGGAATTCAGGCCCTTAAAAATGTAATTTTTGCAAACAACCTCGGATTTCGACGAAACCATTTTTGTTGGAACCGAAATGTCAAATTATTGCTAGATTCCAATTTTTATAATTTTTCGAATCAATATGTGAGTGTGGCAAAAGAAAACGCGTTTGACCAGTTTCAGTTGATTTTAATCGACTGGAAAATGGCCATTTTTCCAACGGTCTCGGAATTCGATGAAACTAGTTTTGTTAGGACCGTATCGTCAGTACGAAGCTAGAAAATATTTTTGTGGAATTTTTAGAGTTAGTATGTGACCCCAGTAAATTGAAATGCGTATTCAAATTCAATATATAGAGTTATATGTTGATTTTGACGAAAATTGATTGTAACGATCGAATCAGCCTACGGTACATATCCCATTGTGTTCGGAATGGGGGTGAAATGCTATGGACGACAGGCGATAGGCCTCGTTTAGAGGTCGAAGGAAAAAGTCAACTTTTTGAATTTAAAATTAATAAAAAATATAATAACCTATCTCTCTCTCTCTCCTCTCCTTCATTTCCTTTGCCCCCTCGTTCGATTAAAATCAGATTTCAGAAAGAAAAAAAAAGAGAGCAGAAGCCCTCGATGACGCCTCCACCCCATCGATGGACGCCGCCCCTTCACGAGCGCCGCCTGGCCCCCACCCTCTGCCGTTGTCTGGCCCACCGCACCCCCTTTCTGGCCTCAGCCGCGTCGACAGACCCCCTCCCCCCTTCGATCGACGAACCACCTCAAAAACCACCCCTATAGACCGCCGCCACCTAATCGAGCACCACCCTCCGATCCCCTTCCCCGACCATCCTCCCTCTACTTCATTCGCCCTCCTTTTCGATCAAGGAACACTGTGAGTTTTCATATTGTTTTATTTAATTTTATTCAAAGAAATTAGTTTAAATCAGTTTTATTTTAATATGAAAAGCATTGTGGAAAATTTTGATCTATATATAAAGAGTATAACGATATAAAGATTAGAATTTTAACGCTTTAAAAATATAATTTTTATATTATGGGAAAACTAAAGATATAATTTTTATATTATAGAAGTATTAAAAATTCGATCTTTATTATGTAGGAGGTATAAAAATATGATTTTTATTCATGTATAGTAATAAAAATATAATTTTTATTATAATGATAGCAAGATAGAAATATAGTTTTTATCATGGAAGTAGCGTTGTAAAGGAATGATTTTTACATATGAAGCCGTGATATAAAAATTCGATTTTTATATATTGAATAGCGAAGTAAAAATTCGATTTTTATATATTGAATAGCGAAGTAAAAATTCGATTTTTATATATTGAATAGAGAAGTAAAAATTCGATTTTTATATATTGAATAGCGAAGTAAAAATTCGATTTTTATATATTGAATAGCGAAGTAAAAATTCGATTTTTATATATCGAATAGCGAAGTAAAAATGTGATTTTTACATATGTAGAGAATACGGGCAGAGAAAGTGACAAGAGGCGAGAACGACAAAGATTTCTACATAAGAAGAGTCGTGGGATTGGATTAGCAATTCGGTGAGAATTTCTCACTCTTTAATTTAATTTTCTAGTTATATATATATATATATATATACTAGGATGCAGACGGTGCTTAGTAGCACCCAACACCCGTCGTCCACAGACCATGGACGACTTGTATGCTTGTTTGTTTGATGTTGATGTGTAGTTGATTGTGTGATATGAAATGAAATAAAATATTTATATAGTTTTAAATATTTTATAGTTAAAAATAGAATTTTTAACGTGTATATAAAATGAAATAAAAATAAACAAATCGGACGATTTGTTTATATACACACATTTGACTGATATTGATTGGGACGATAAATTTTACACATCGCCCAACTGCACAAATAAAATCTGTGTTTGATTGTTTGAAACCCCACACGGGTATTGGGATGATAGATGACATACACTTATCCCAATAGTTAGTTGTATGTCGATCGATTGATTGACAGACTGTTATAAGCGCTAAATATCTATATTCGATGCTTATACAGTGTAGAATGCACTTTGGATGATGGTTGATTATTCATCGTTGTTATTGTATACATGTGTTGCAGAAAATCCATATAATTAACATTATATGGTAATTGATTGGGCCTCATTCCAGTTTTGAAAAAGAAATACTTGAATAGAAATATTTGAAAAAGAAATATTTGAATAGAAATATTTGAAAAAGAAATATTTGAATAGAAATATTTGAAAAAGAAATATTTGAAATAGAATATTTGAAAATAGAAATATATGAAGCCGTGTTGATTAGATTGACGCCATTTTGACATGAACGATATTTTTATCGATTTTATTCATTTTATAATGAATATCGAAAGTGATTTCAAAATCTGATATTTTGAAAAGAATTGAAATTCGAAATGAAACTGAATAAAAATGAATTCGAATTAAATTGAAATGAATTGAAATTCGAATTAAATTGAAATTGAGTTGAATTGAAAACGAACTGAAATTGAATTAAAAATTGATTTGAATTAAAATCAATTTGAAATGAATTTAAAACGAATTTATAAGGAAAGATTCAATTTTGATTTGAATTTGAAAAAGAAATTGAAATCGTTTTGAAAATGAATTTTAAAACGATTTATATAATACATTTTGAATTGAAATCGATGAAGTACATATTAGATATATAATATAATGGCCTGAATAGAACGTGCCGCTCCGCGGCAGTTCGCGAATTTCGACCATTGACTTCGAACGGATATTACGGGAGATTCGACCGTCGGATTCTCCTAAAACCGGAACCGTTGGGTTCGTATCGAAAAGAGCTTTCCAATGAATATTAGAAATTTGAAATCTAACGGTTGGATTTGGAGTTACGTCCAAATCAAATTTGGAAAAGGTCGCTGTAAGTGCAGTTCGATGGCCGTTGATGGAAATCGACTGTACGGGCCTTGATAAAATTATTAAAAATATTAATAATTTGTGTAAAATCATAAGAAATGATTTAGAAGAAAATTGGGATGAAAAACTCCATATTTGAAAAGATAAAAATAGATTTTTATCGAAATGAACTAGTTTTGAACTAGAATTATAATTCTATTTATTTTTAAATAAATAAACTGGATTTGAAATGGTTTTGAAAATAACCAGAATTTCCAATGATTATATTGGAATGGATTTGAATTGAATTGTCTTTAGATTATTTCGACGTTGGATTTCGTGATGATACAGATATTGTTATGCGAATTTGAAAGATATATATATCGTTATTTCCAATACGATATTTGTTAGTCGTAGAATTTGATGTTGAATATAAGCCGGTATATTTTCTATTCAGAGCCTTGTATTTAATGTCAAAATTGATTTGGGTTTGTCGTGAATGGTGTCTTCATTTACACTGTTCTTGAACCCAATTGAGAAAAGATTAAATCTTTTTATTCAGATTTAATGAAGTGTACCAATTAAATAATATTTAATTGGAATTGAATTGGTATTGATTTTCGGGTTTATCGCGAATCGTGTTTTAAATAACAATCGTTCTTTAACCCGATAATTAATGGAATGTGATTTTGGGTTTATCGTGAACCGTGTTTTAAATGACATTGATTCTTTAACCCAGTTAACGATTAAAACTAAGTGGAGTTTTAATGAATCTTTAATTAGACTGAAAAGGTGTTAGAATGGAGTATCACCAGTTTTGCTCTAGGCGATAGTTAAATCTTTAATCAGATTTAAACGTGAAATGGTAATTAAATTTACCGATAACACCGTGGTGTTAGATATGAAGCAAGACCCGTTTTACTTCATGGGATGAATAGGTTGGGATTGGGAAATGAAAACCAATGATTACTTCGGTGAGGTTCGCTTCCTATGAATGTGAAATTTAGAAACTAACTGTCGGTTAGCCAAGCAGAATGGTTTTCTGGATATTGATCTGATGTTGGTTTCGGCCTTCGGGGTTAATATTTGGGAAATTATTCTCTTGATTAATTTACGGTTAGTGACTGATGAATTGGAATGAGGAGTATGTTGTGTTTGTGTAACACTTATTTAAAATATACGCGAGTTATTCGGAAAGACCGGGTTTATCCCATTCTGAATAACTGATACGACGATAAGTCGAAGATGAAGGCGGTGGTTGAAGATTGGAAGTCTTCACGTCGTTTGGGTGATTACTGATGATCTTGATTGGGCTATACACCCAAGAAGATGGAAACAGTTGGTGATCGTCCAGACGTATTTGGAGATCGATGGATATGCGGGGTACTAGGTGCCTCCGGTTTCGTTCAGACCCAGAACGAACTTGTAAATGGACTGTGTGTCTGACATTGGATTTTAGTCCGTGTGATTGATTTCTATTAAATATATATCTGTTTGGCGGCGGAGAATTTATTCTCTTGCTTAATGCCCTTCTCTGAGATGTACGAGCTCAGGGGTTATATATTGATGGATATCAATCGCGTGGAGTGAATTGCCTATGTGGCATGCCTAAGTGGCAATTGATCGAGGCTTCTGTTGAAAAGCAAAGTCTTGTAGTGATGATCAAAGCACAGCCTGTGTGGCACAGCTTTGTGTAACGTGAATTCGCGAGCCTCACACCCTGGTTGTGAACCAAAAATGGGAGAGGACCTCAGGGAGGGCATGCGTTTCTTTCTAGCTAGGGTGGTGTCATTGACCTACCAGCCCTGACATTTATATACTTTTCACCTGTGTGGTTGTTGCTGTTGCGAGGCGCCTCGGTTAGATCGGACGATCCGGGTCCGATGGAGCCATTCGTTGGCTCATTTACGCCCCAAAGGGCGGGGAAACGTATTGTTCAGGCACTATAATCCACATCGGTGGACCGGCCTTGTCGCTCCAAGGGGCAGTTGCGGCTGTTCCGGAGACATGGGCTAGATTGTCTCGAAGACAGTGAGGACGATCCCTGGCCTCGGTTCATAGATGGAAATCCAATTTCCAATACGTGACGTTTCGATTTTAGTTGTAATCCTATATATGGCGACATAGTGGGATGGGTCGCTTATGCCGTCTATGATTGATACTTATGATTTGAAGTTGTTTTATGCACTATACACTTATTATAGTATCAAAAGATTTGTTTTAAACGTATCAAGCATTCTTTGCTATTATAAGGTAAAAACCCTATCCTCCGGCTTGCGTTGCATTGTGTGATGGGAACTGGGTCTTATAATAGCTTCATTTTTCTTTATTTAGCATTGCGCTGTTGTTTTATGCACTGGTGTTCTTGGGAGGAAACCCGTTCCGTGTTATACGGCGTGGTCCCTTGATTTACCTTACTTTGAAAATAAAGATAAATAACTGTTTTAGTTCTCACACCAGTCACATGACTGACCTGGTGTTTATTGTTTTAACCTAAACTCTGGGTGCCCTTATTTTGACACGGGCAGCTAGTAGTTTTGGTTTTGCAGATTTATATTCACAGGATCCTGGTTTACAGCTGGAATGATATCCGGAAAGCTTTGTATCCGTATATCTACTTCTAGTTGTGTATTGTATTATTTTCCGCTGCTATGTATTTAAATGTAATTTAAATCTCTGATATTTCTGTGTAATATTCATTTATACTCTGTATATTCTTGTATTCTGGTGCATTGTTGTAATATACAATGAAATGTTCTTTTGTATGCGTTCTGTTTTGTCGTGTTCTCAAAACAATTCGTTCTTTCTCTTCTCTTCGGAGACCGGGGAAGTTCGGGTTGTCTCACCCGTGCCTTCACTTCACGTCAATCCGTACCTACCAACGTCACCCATACTGCTACATTGTTCACGCATCATCCTCCAGTTACTGATAAGCCAATTTCCATACTGTTGGTCACGAAAATACACACATCCCACAAATCCACCAAACCCAAACGCTTGGCTGCTCCTCCCACAGTTCGCCAGAACGTTGTCGACCACCCCTTGACAGACCCAACTCCCCTCCGCCTTTTCTCAGTTATGACCATAGGCTAGTTCTTCCTTGTTGAGGGGCTATTATCTCATGAAGGCACCGTTTGTGGTGTTTAAATTTAACTTGAATGGAACGTTTTTCATTGGTGGAAGAAATTAGGATGACACATAACTCGTATTTATAGAAGAAGAAAGGTAGGAGATAGAAACAACGTTGCATCAATGTTTAGGGTAGGCATGTAGAAAGAGTTAGGTAGGCATATGCGAGTGTAACTGAAAAATTAAGGTGGGTTTTGCAGCGTATACCTGAATAGGTATGCACACTGTCTTGATTTAACTTAGTTAGTTATTTGTTTGTACTTCAATTATAGGGTAGTTGCATTGGAAAAGTTAGGCATGTGCGGTGGTTTACTTGGGATTGAAGTAAATATATTACTTGGCTTGGAATGGAAGGTTTGGTTATATTATAATGTTTTTATACGGCTAATTAAATTATACTGCTATTTACGTGGCACGTAAATGTATGCACCATCACACACAAACTCCAAACATAACGCAAATGGACGTGCCGATCCCAATGAAATTAATTTCATCGAAAACGGACTCCGTTTGTACAATGTTTTATTTTAATAGCAATTTATTCATCAGTTCACCTTTAAATTGAACGTACAAATAAAACAACTTGAATTGTCTCCAAACTGAAAATCTATCAATAATTAGCTATATGTACCAATAAATTTCATTTCGTCTAAAATGGAGGTCGTTGGAAAAATGGCATTTTCTAAGGCTTATATAATATCGATAAAATATAATCGAATGCAAAACAATTCAATATAAATAATAATAAATTATTATTATCGTATCTCTCCAAATGAAATCTTATACAATTTTAGAATAAACCAATATATATTTTAAACTCAATATTGAAATTCTGGGTTAAACGCTATTCAAATATATATATATATATATATATATATATATATATAACCCTTAATATGTTATTAAATATAACGTTTATTAACGAATTCCATAGCAACTATTCAAAAATTTGAATTGGACATAACTAACAATCTACAATATGAAATCTCCATTTTTCTCTTTCATTAGAAAAATATAATATAATAGATTTGGACGATTCTTGTTTCATAGAATTCCGACTTATATCGGATCCTGTATATTCAATTGAAGTTCAAAACATAAATTATGAACTACCACGACGTTTCGAGTTCATTTTATAATTATATATAAATTATACGTTCGAACTTCGTTATATAAACAAATTTTATATTATAAATCCATTTAAAATTCCAAATCAATATTTAAATTAATAAATTAAATTAAATATCTAACTACCAAAAATACGGGATGTCGCATTCCTACCCCCTTAAAAGAATTTCATTCCCGAAATTACTAAGGTAGGAAAAATGTTACTAACCCATTAACTTCCTAAAAATCCAATTTATTATAAATCATAAACCAATTCGTTCAACTATTTTATTAAATCGTTGATGAATTATATTCAATTCATCTAACATCCAATTAAACAAATAATTCACAACAATAATCAATACACAACCAACCAAACCAATCAGTTTACATCTTATTCAGTTTCCGAATTCCAAATTGATTTTTATTTAATTCTAACATTCATTCATAAATTAACTTCACTTAACCAAGTTAAGTTTCAAGTCATATTCAATTAACTAATTGATTGTCTAATTAATTCGCTTTTATTTCATAATCCCAGTTCTGTTATTTTTTCAATCTCATTTACAAATTTCATATGTGAAATCTTCTTTGGTTGGATTAAACCATTCCAAATTTTCAATTCAATTTGAATTCCACTCAAATCAATCAAACAAATCAATATCTCAATAATTTGATAAAATAATTTATTTTCTATACAAAAATATAATTTGGGCAAAAATATTTCATTTACTGTAACAACCCGCATTCTACGCATAGGAGTATTGTAGAATATTTATTTCTTTCCCATATGAGGTCGTATGGTCATGTAACTTTGGGAAACAACCATTAGAGTCATTTCCTATCTTCACGATTTTTGTCGATTTTTAAATGACCGTTTTGCCCCTAGCTGATCTTGTTTTGACCATAACTTTTGACTGGAAAGGAATTTTGACTTGAAACCAATTCCATTATATTCGTTTGATGGTTTACCTTTCCGTAGAGTGGTCATAATAGCCAAACGGACTTACCGTTTGGGAGATATGGCGAAATAAGGTTTGGAAGGTGAAAAACTGCTTAACCAGGCCAAATAGTGTGATTAGTGAATGGGCCCATAACCCATTTCGGGACTAGGGTTATGGGGAGGCTGAAAAGAGTTAGAGATTCATTCTATTTCAGTTTTCTAGCCTCCACTTACCTCTTAGAAACCCAAAAAATGGCCTCCAATCTCTAAATCACCTCCAAATCACCTTCTAATCAAGGAATAAGCTTAGCAACATCAAATCAAGGGAGGTCTACACCAAATCAACGTTAGAGCTGCTGTTTAGCATTAGGATTCACACCGAATCAGAGATTTATTTCAGATTTAAGTTTTATTTGTGGCTAAGGTGAGTGATTTGCATAGTTCCTCACTAATCATGGCTAATTAAGGGTAATTAGTGTTAATTAGCGAATTTATACACTAATAAATTCTGGAAAAATACTCATAAATTCTTAAATAGTGTTTTAGACCTCTGATATGAGTTTAGGTTAATTTGGTTAAGTTTTGCTAATCATATCATTAGTTTCACCTAAACATACTTAGGGGAAAATATGGGGTTTTGGGTATGTTTGATCCATTTTACATGCTATGGTTATTGTTTTGATGTTTGTGGTCGATTACACATGTTGCTATGACTGTATGGTATGCTTTTTGATTGATTAGAATAGTTGGAATGGTCGAAAACACCATTGAGTGGCGTAAACTGCTTGCTGGAAAAAGTGCAGGAAGACATCCGAACCGGATCAGATCGGTTAGGAGGACCCGATCCGCTCTCGCATTTCACACTTCGATTCACTTGCACTTCTCGTGGAACACATCATCCGATCCAACCCGCCTGGAGTTCTCCGATCCGATCCTCAATGATGCTCCGATCCGAACCAATGTACTACGACTGGGCTTGGAGATTATGAACCGACCCGGGGTGCTTTAGAAGAGGCCTATCCGAACCGTGGCAAGCTGGAGACCCCGACCCGATCCGCCAGGGATGATAACGATCTGACCCGATCCAGTGAAGAAGGAGCATTCCAATCCGAACCGAACTGATGACTAGGGGGAGATCTGAACCGATCCGGTGATGACCAATAAACCGAGATGCAAAGGTAGCCCAAATGGAAGTTAGAGCTCAGGATCCAGTTGGGAACCAGTGAGTTCACTTCATAGTTAGGCTTTGCTGCGGGACGTGGGCTAAGGAGTTGTCGACGTTCATAACTTAGATTCACCACTGAAAATGGATGATGGGCTACTTATTAGTGCAGTAGAGTCACTATGACTCGAGGGGCAAGGTGATGGTAGCAAGACTACGTTATCAGTGCAGTAGAGTCACTATGACTCGAGGGGCAAAGTGATGCGTAGTAAGACTATGAGCCAGTGCAGTGGGGTCATTGTGACTCCATGGGGCAGAGTGGACATAGTAAAGGATTAGTGAGGCTATGAGCCAGTGCATTGGGGTCATTGCGACTCCATGGGGCAAAGTGGACATAGCGAAGGAGTAGTGGCTATGTATCAGTGCAGTGAAGCCATTTATGACTTCATGGGGCAAAGTGATCATAGCAAGGTATGTTGGGTGATCGAAGTGGTGAATATCGTATGCTTTACGTACTGAGCGAGAGATGTGAGGATGGATGCTATGTTTGATTGTTTTCCATCACTATGACATGCACATCCCACCCGCATTATCGTTACACCACATGTTATTGGCACCTTAGAGTGTTGTACAGTATGTAGTGCTAACTCTTTGGTTGCAGGTCCAGGTTCAGGTATGGTTTAGTCTACCTGTTATTGTTCTGTTTAGATGCTTATCGCTCATACCAGGCTTTATGTCTGACCCAGAGTTTTATGTCTCTTCTTATTACTCTGGGTGCTCATACGAGCAGACTAGAGACAGGTTAGCTAGTGATGCGCGAGTAGCTGATTCGGAGGCGAGCAGGAGGCTTCCACGTATGACATATAGATATTCTCCCTGTGTCGTTGGTGGTCGCTACTTGGGCATTAGTAGCGTACCTCCTTTATCTTGCTTTTGTTTTTGAGATAGTTTGAAAAGTTGTAATAATGTTAGCTTTGGATCATAAGATGTACTTGGATTTTCCGCTGCTATGTTAGTTTGCTTTCAGCTTATGCACTGTGTCACCTGTTTTATATCAAGTATGTTGTTATCATATTTTGTTCCATGCGCTGTGAGACATTTTACAGGTTCCTTGTTAGTTCATTCTCTTCTTCCCTTTCCTTCTGACGATCTGTACCGTGCTGACCGGACATGTGTACAACGCACTTTTGGAGTAAATGTCGGTTGGTGCGGGGCGGGCCGTCACATTTGGTATCAGAGATCTAGGTTGCGTAGTTAACCTAGGGAAAGACACTAGGGAGAGATAATAAGTATATGAGAAAGAATATTTGTGATTACTTTGGTTTTCAAAAGCTATATATATATATATATATATATTATTAGTAGTATAAGAAATGAAGTCGTACTGCACTAGCACCACTATGGGGTCGTTATTCGTTTCCTCTTTACAAATTGAACGATGAGCCGATACGCAAGAGGTGCTGGTAGAGGGACCAAAAATGGAAATGCTCCTGACATGAGGATGATGTTCACTAACTTTATGAGGGAGATGCTTAGGGATGTTCAAGGAGTAGTCCCCAATCCCGGAAACGGTGGTGGTCCAGTAGTGCAGGCGCCTAGGGTCGATTTCGCCAAGTTGTGCAAGGATTACACTAACCTTGGTGGGAAGCCGTTCCACGGAACGGAGTCGGCCATAGATGTTCAGGATTGGTTGGATAGCTGTGATCGTATCTTTGACGACTTGGGTATCGAGTATGCGATAAAGAGAAGGCTAACGTCTCGTCAGCTGCAAGGGCAAACGATGAATTTGTGGAATGCCATTAGAATAGCTACTCCGGAAGATCAGGTTACTTGGGATCATTTCAAGGCTCGCTTTAGCAAGAAGTTTATTCGAGATGCCCAGAAGTCAGTGTTGTTTAAGAGATTCTTGGAACTCAAGCAGAATGGTAGGGAAGTCTCGGACTATATTACTGAGTTCGACACTTTGTCGAAGTATGGACTATCTCTTATCGATACTCCTGAGAAAAAGAATGAGAAGTTCATTACTGGGTTGGATGGATACTTGGGGGAAAGGCTTATCAACCACGTCGATGAGACTTTTGAATCGATTGTGGGGAAAGCTTTGAGATCAGAGAGTCTTTGCCCTAAGCCAAAGACTGAGGCTGCATATGCAGAAGGGCTGAAGCCGCAGGTAGGCGGTGGACGCAAGAATAACTCTCAGAATAAGAGAAAACAGAACCAATCTAAGGATGGCCAGAAAAAGAACAAGAAAGATGTTGAGTGCTTCAGCTATGGTAAGAAGGGCCATTATGCTAAAGAATGCCAGGCCAAGCCAGCGGATAGGAAGTGCTATAACTGTGGCCAAATGAGACATCATAAGGATAAGTGTCCGCAACCTCTTAAGGAAAAGCAGATTGTGAAAGCATATGCTATTGATGCTGTTCCTTCTTCGTCGAATGCCCCAACTGCGGTGGAGAAAGGAAAGAATGTCGTTATTCAAGGTATGCTTTCTATTTATGATGTACCAGTTCGAATTTTTTTTGATACTGGGGCTTCCCGTTCCTTCATATCTAGTGACCTGGTAGATAGGTTGGGACTGGCACCCGAGATAGTCGATAGACCATTGGTTGTGACGAACCCGATTGGTGGTTCGACTAGCCTTAGTATGATTTGCCGAAATTTGGTCTTATCGAGTCATGGATGTATGTTTGTTTGTGATTTCTTTGTTTTGGGCTTTACTGGGTATGGCATTATATTGGGAGTCGATTGGCTCCAAATATACGGGGTGGTGGTAGATTGTGAGGGATTTTTGGTGACAGTTAGGGCGGATGATGGGCAGAGGGTAGTGTTTGGTAGTCTACCTAGTGATTGGGTGATGGCTAGTTTTATAACTTCCCTCGACATCCCACATGATGAGTTGTCAGATGTGCCCGTGGTTGGCCAGTATCCGGACGTCTTCGAGGAGGTGATCGGGCTTCCACCACACCGAGAGATTGAGTTCCGTATTGATTTAGTGAAAGATGCCAGACCTATAGTGATGCCACTTCATCGTATGGCACCAAGGGAGCAGCGAGAGCTCGGGGTGAAAGTCAGCAATCTTTTGAAGAAGGGATTTATTAGAAGAAGTGTCTCCGAGTGGGGAGCACCAGTTGTGTTTGCCACTAAGGCAGATGGTTCCCTTCGTTTGTGTGTGGACTATCGCGAGTTGAATAAGGTAATGAGGAAGAATATGTATCCTCTACCACGGATAGATGATTTGTTTGATCAACTGGAAGGAGCAAGAGTGTTCTCCCAGTTGGACCTCACGATAGGATTTCATCAGCTTCGACTGGCGGATGAGAGTGTTCCGAAAATGGCATTTAGGACGTCGTCTGGATTCTATGAGTGGTTGGTCATGCCATTTGGGTTGACCAATGCACCATCCTACTTTGTGGATCTTATGAATCGAGTATTCAGAGATCAGTTGAATAAGTTTGTTCTTGTGTTCGTAGACAATATCCTTGTTTACTCGAGGACAGAAGAGGAACACAAGGGACACTTGAGGATAGTGATGGAGGTGTTGAGGAAACACCAATTGAAAGCGAAATTCTCTAAGTGTCATTTTTGGAGAAGGGAAGTGAGATTCTTGGGCCATGTTGTTTCAGAGAATGGTATTGCCGTGGACCCTGCGAAGGTGGCTACGGTACAGGATTGGCCTACGCCCAAGAATGCAACAGATGTAAGAAGTTTCTTGGGGTTAGCTGGATATTATCGTAAGTTTATCCAGGACTTCTCCAAGACAGCGGCACCGTTGACTCAGTTGACTAAGAAGAATCAGGCCTTCGTCTGGGACGGAGTGTGTGAGAATGCATTCAAGAGTCTAAAGGAAAAGTTGACGCGTGCGCCAGTATTCGTCATTCCCAAAGGGAATGAAGAGATGACGACATACACGGATGCTTGTGGTACCGGACTAGGTGCTGTATTGATGCAAGGAGGTAGGGTTGTAGCTTATGCTAGTCGACAACTAAAGCCACATGAGAGAAAGTACCCTACCCATGATTTGGAATTAGCAGCGATCGTGTTTGCGCTAAAGATGTGGAGACATTATCTCTTGGGAGAGAGATTTGAGTTGTTTACCAATCATAAATCGCTAAAGTATCTCTTCTCCCAGAAGGATCTGAATCTCCGTCAGCAGAGATGGTTAGAGTTCTTGGCTTCGTATGATTTTGATATCACATACACACCTGGGAAAGGTAATGCGGTAGCCGATGCCTTGAGTAGGAGACATGCCAGTTTAGGGGCTATGTTCCTTGGATGGAAGCAACTGGAGTATATCGCAGGGTTTGATTTCAGACCAAAGTGCGAATTGGATCCAGAAATGCTAGCTAGTTTGGCGATCAGACCCACTTTGATAGAGCAGACTGGTTCCAGCCAGAGGGACGATCCTAGTCTATTGTAAATCATCTCCAAGTTAGAGATGAACATCGACGGTGAGGAGATGAATTTGTATGGGCTTGATCGAGATGGATGGCTTAGAAGGAATGGAATACTAGTTGTACCCAACGTGAATGGTTTGAGAGATGAAGTGCTTAGAGAATGTCATCACTCAAAACTGACCATACACCCCGGTGGTGATAAGATGTATTAAGACATGAGACAGACTTACTACTGGGAAGGGATGAAAAGAGACGTTGGGAAGTTTATATCCAAATGCATGAATTGCCAGCTAGTTAAAGCCGAGCAAAAGAAGCCTAGTGGTTTGTTGCAACCATTAGAAATTCCCGAATGGAAATGGGAGCAAGTCTCGATGGATTTCATCGACGGTTTACCAAGGACTAGGTCGGGACATGATAGTATTTGGGTAATTGTGGATCGGTTGACTAAGAGTGCAAGATTTATACCAGTCAAATCGACCAGAACGACAGCTAAGTTGGCAGAATTGTATATGAAATGGGTAGTGAGATTTCATGGAGTACCTAAAACCATTGTGAGTGACTGAGACCCGTTGTTTACTAGTTGGTTTTGGAAGAGCTTACAAGAGGCTCTAGGGTTAGAATTACATCTCAGTACCGCATATCATCCTCAGACCGACGGCCAGACGGAGAGGGTGAATCATATATTGGAAGATCTCTTAAGAGCATGTATATTGGATTTTGGTGGATCATGGGATGACCATTTGCATCTAGTAGAGTTTGCATATAATAATAGCTACCAATCCAGTATCGGTATGGCTCCATATGAAGCTTTGTATGGAAGACCGTGCAACTCACCATCATGTTGGATAGGGACTGGCGAGAAGTTTATGCTTGGACCAGATGTGGTGAGGGAAACTTCAGATAAGATTAAGAACATCCAACTACGAATGAAGGCTGCCCAAGATAGGCAGAAGAGTTATGCTGATAAGAGGAGAAGAGACTTAAAATTCTCCGTTGGTGACTTGGTGTTTGTCAAGATTTCTCCGTTGAAGAACATGATACGATTTGGCAGGAGAGGCAAGTTGGCACCAAGATTTGTTGGCCCATTCCCAATTCTTGAACTAGTTGGGAATTTGGCATATAGAGTTGACTTACCCGAGAAGATGGCGGGAATTCACAACGTATTTCATGTTTCCCAGTTAAGGAAGTTCGTACACGACTCAGATATGACTATTTCACCTGATCAGTTGGAGGACTTCGAAGTGGAACCCGAGGCGGTTGGGAACCGCAAGCCGATTCGTATTGTCGAGCGCGATACAAAGCAACTTCGAAGGAAGGCGGTGAAGCTAGTCAAGGTTCAGTGGGGCGAGAATGAGAATGACTGTACTTGGGAGACAGAGGAGAGCATTAGGAAGACGTATCCAGAACTCTTTGCCTGGTAAGATTTACTTTGTAATTTAGTTATTCCGCATGCTAGGATAGACTTGTTTTGCATGTTTGATTGTTGTTTTATGGTTGATAGGCATGCGGGACCCTTTGTGTGTTCTGGTTAGGGAATTTTGGGGGCGAAATTTCTTAAGAGGGGGGGGGGGGGGAGAGAATGTAACAACCCGCATTCTACGCATAGGAGTATCGTAGAATATTTATTTCTTTCCCATATGAAGTCGTATGGTCATGTAACTTTGGGAAACAACCATTAGAGTCATTTCCTATGTTCATGATTTTTGTCGATTTTTAAATGACCGTTTTGCCCCTAGCTGATCTTGTTTTAGCCATAACTTTTGACTGGAAAGGAATTTTGACCTGAAACCGCTTCCATTAGATTCGTTTGATGGTTTATCTTTCCGTAGAGTGGTCATAATAGCCAAACGGACATACCGTTTGGGAGGTATCGCTGAAATAAAGTTTGGAAGGTGAAAAACTGCTTAATCAGGCCAAATAGGGTGATTAGTGAATGAGCCCATAACCCATTTCGAGATTGGGGTTATGGGAAGGCTGAAAAGAGTTAGAGATTCATTCATTTCAGTTTTCTAGCCTCCACTTACCTCTTAGAAACCCTAAAAATGGCATCCAATCTCTAAATCACCTCCAAATCACCTTCTAATCAAGGATTAAGCTTAGCAACATCAAATCAAAGGAGATCTACACCAAATCAACGTTAGAGCTGCTGTTTAGCATTGGGATTCGCACCAAATCAGAGATTTATTTCAGATTTAAGTTTTATTTGTGGCTAAGGTGAGTGATTTGCATAGTTCCTCACTAATCATGGCTAATTAAGGGTAATTAGTGTTAATTAGCGAATTTATACACTAATAAATTCTGGAAAAATACTCATAAATTCTTAAATAGTGTTTTAGACCTTTGATATGAGTTTGGGTTAATTTGGTTAAGTTTTGCTAATCATATCATTAGTTTCACCTAAATATGCTTAGGGGAAAATATGGGGTTTTGGGTATGTTTGATCCATTTTACATGCTATGGTTATTGTTTTGATGTTTGTGGTCGATTACACATGTTGCTATGACTGTATGGTATGCTTTGTGATTGATTATAATAGTTGGAATGGTCGAAAACGCCAATGAGTGGCGTAAACTGCTTGCTGGAAAAAGTGTAGGAAGACATCCGAACCGGATCGGATCGGTTAGGAGGACCCGATCCGCTCTCGCATTTCACACTTCGATTCACTTGCACTTCTCGTGGCACACATCATCCGATCCGACCCGCCTGGAGTTCTCCGATCCGATCCACCATGGTGCTCCGATCCGAACTAATGTACTACGACTGGGCTTGGAGATTACGACCCGACCAGGGGTGCTTTAGAAGAGGCCGATCCGAATCGTGGCAAGCTGGAGACCCCGATCCGATCCACCAGGGATGATGACGATCCGACCTGATCCAGTGAAGAATGAGCATTCCAATCCGAACCGAACTGATGACTAGGGGGAGATCCAAACCGATCCAGTGATGACCAATAACCCGAGATGCAAAGGTAGTCCAAATGGAAGTTAGAGCTCAGGATCCAGTTGGGAACCAATGAGTTCACTTCATAGTTGGGCTTTACTGCAGGACGTGTGCTAAGGAGTTGTCGACGTTCATAACTTCGATTCACCACTGAAAATGGATGATGGGCTACTTATTAGTGCAGTAGAGTCACTATGACTCGAGGGGCAAGGTGATGGTAGCAAGACTACGTTATCAGTGCAGTAGAGTCACTATGACTCGAGGGGCAAAGTGATGCGTAGTAAGACTATGAGGCAGTGCAGTGGGGTCATTGTGACTCCATGGGGCAGAGTGGACATAGTAAAGGATTAGTGAGACTATGAGCCAGTGCAGTGGGGTCATTGCGACTCCATGGGGCAAAGTGGACATAGCGAAGGAGTAGTGGCTATGTATCAGTGCAGTGAAGCCATTTATGACTTCATGGGGGCAAAGTGATCATAGCAAGGTATGTTGGGTGATCGAAGTGGTGAATATCGTATGCTTTACGTACTGAGCGAGAGATGTGAGGATGGATGCTATATTTGATTGTTTGCCATCACTATGACATGCACACCCCACCCCCATTATCTTTACACCACATGTTATTGGAACCTTAGAGTGTTGTACAGTATGTAGTGCTAACTCTTTGGTTGCAGGTCCAGGTTCAGGTATGGTTTAGTCTACCTGTTATTGTTTTTTTTAGATGCTTATCACTCATACCAGGCTTTATGTCTGACCTAGAGTTTTATGTCTCTTCTTATTACTCTGGGTGCTCACACGAGCAGACTAAAGACAGGTTAGCTGGTGATGCGCGAGTAGCTGATTCGGAGGCGAGCAGGAGGCTTCTACGTATGACATATAGATATTCTCCCTGTGTCGTTGGTGGTCGCTACTTGGGCATTAGTAGTGTACCTCCTTTATCTTTCTTTTGTTTTTGAGATAGTTTGAAAAGTTGTAATAATGTTAGCTTTGGATCATAAGCTGTACTTGGATTTTCCGCTGCTATGCTAGTTTGCTTTCATCTTATGCACTGTCTCACCTGTTTTATGTCAAGTATGTTGTTATCATATTTTGTTCCATGCGCTGTGAGACATTTTACAGGTTCCTTGTTAGTTCATTTTCTTCTTCCCTTTACTTCTGACGATTCGTCCCATGCTGACCGGACATGTGTACATCGCACTTTTGGAGTAAATGTCGGTTGGTGCGAGGCGGGCCGTCACATTTACCCTCTTAAGAAAACAATATTGTGTCAGTTGTAAGTTCAATATTGAACCGATCAAATAACGCAGTATAAAACATTTTTATAAAATCTACAAAAGCGCTCTCTCAAATATATACACTCAAACACAATCTAGGGTATTAATAACCCATCTTTATCGAGTAACGCCACAGAGCCATGGTTATTACTAAACCTTATGCTCTGATACCACTATAACGACCCGGGGCCTTCGACCCAACGGGTAGTGGGCTAACCGCCCATCGAGGCATACAGAGGTACCTCAGAATTTGCTTTTACTGCCATCCTCTCGACATAACCAACCCTTATTTTCGAGACATGTAGGGGTAAGAGTCTCCCGTTCGCCACCCATGCGAAGTGAGAACCCCCTATCATATGTACCAAGCACTAAGCAAGCAAGCAATTCTGATATTATAATAGTGTCTAAATAAAATAAATAATCATCTAGCAGAACGTTTGCATCTCATGCTCTACATATATAGTATACAATCTTTAACGACCCAGAAAAATTCGATGCTCGAATTTTTAACAATAACACATAACTCTATATTACTTGCCAAAAATCCAAGTATCAAATCCCAGATTGTTAATAGAAAGAAGTTAGAGGGTGAGAGAAGAGAGAAAGAAATATTAGAATAAAAGAATAAGAAGAACATAGTCTCACAACGAAATGGACAAAATATAATATATCGCATACTTTATACAAAAGAACTGTATATATATTACAACATCAGAGTATACATTCAAATTTATACAACACACAGCGGAAATAAACTATTACCAGTAAATATATGGAATACATCTCGACTTCAACTCCTTCTATGGAACTCCAAGCGAAGCCTAACCTGGAAATATACTCGGTCTGACCCGAGCACATTTGAAGCAAAGCAAAATTCACCTGGATCAGTCTGAAATACTATCAGTGATAAATTCATAACACAACCAACTTGTTTAACTTTGAAAATCCTTTTGAAAGAAAGGATAATAGTAAGACCAGTCCACACATAAACACAGACGGTTTTTCCCTTACTATAACCTAAAACATTTTTGATATATCAAAATCTAGTGATATTATAATAGTGTCTATCAAACCAAAAATAAATAACCATATAGCAGAACGCTTGCATCTCACGCTCTACATATTCATTATACAATCAAAAACGCAAGGCGCTTATTGGGGGATGGATTCCAACTATGACAAGGTATGGGATCACCTTCCGATCAGTGTACTCTAGAGGGTATACACTGGGGTTCAACAAGAACGTCTTGCAACCCGGCCCACACATGACCGACCACTCATTTAGCTTGAGTGTATCGAATATATTGTTACCCATTACGGTTTTAAGGGCCCACCGTACATTCGCGGAGATACAAAAAATGAAAGAAGAATAAATATGAATTTTCTCTAGATCGGCAACAATATACCCTGCTTGGGAATGACCCACCTAGCCATGCTGCCTGCCCGATTTTTGTCATTTCCCGATTGATGAGGCTTGAGGTCACGTTTAACTTTTTTAGAACTTCTGGCCATCATACACTTTGAACGCCACATCGTCGGATCCATCAAATCACTAATTGACGTCCACAAAAATACCCTAGTGGTTAAGCTAAGAGAAGTGCCCCTCTCCGCCACCAACCATGGTACGTTCGTAAAAATCAACGTACGTGAGTTTTCAGGAAATACTCTGTCAGACGTTTGTCCATACAAGTCATCCAGGAACAGGATGAATCGAAGGCACTCTCCTACCACATCCTTATATAGGAATCACCCCAAGGATCAGTAGCGAGTAGTCCTTGACATCCGTGAATTCCAATCACGACAGAACCACAGTGTATCTCTTTTGTGGGAGCTACCCAGAGATTATAAGTAGTCCTTCCGTTTCACGAAGATCTACGGTCTTCAACGCTCCATCTTTATTTGCTGCCAGTTAGTTTCGATTGCAACGTTGGATCGAAGTGGTTTTGGGTCTAGTTCCCATCCCAGTCTCTTCGAAACCACACGTCAAAAAGGTCCAATAAGTTATTTCATTGATAGTCGGGTTTTTAA
The DNA here is from genome assembly GCA_030737875.1 of Allium sativum. NCBI lineage: Eukaryota > Viridiplantae > Streptophyta > Magnoliopsida > Asparagales > Amaryllidaceae > Allium > Allium sativum. The sequence continues at coordinate 316,216,157 of CM060913.1, forward strand.
CTATCAATTCACACAATAGCATTGTCAAGTATATTGACAGCTCACGCTCTTATCATTATTTAAAACCATTCAGTTAAAACTCTTCCTCGATCTTTAAACTGTTTCATTGATTAATCGATTTCATTTCCTTATTTGGAGTAAGTGTATTTCAAATCATATCATTTCCATTTTCTAGAAAATGGTGTTATATTTTTGGCCAATTGATAAAACTTAATTGTATTTCTGCCTTGGGACAACCAAATGTGTAATGATACATATGTTTATTTAAAATCCCAATAGTTCTGTTTTAACTCAAATCTTACAATTAGGGTTGCAATACTCCTTCTTATGGAAATGATAAACTAACTTCAACTTCCTTTACCGTTACAAACTAAAACTATCCCTCGATAATAGTGAAGCCGTTCAAGTTAGGGTATTTTATTTACCTCTCAAACCTTGATCGACGACATTCTTATCTTAGAATAGATAGAAGTCTATAACTTAAAAATCCATATTACTTAAAATATCAATCAAAATTTTATTTACTATTTTATATATGGTTTTATATACCATATTCTACTTTGTACATGGGAAAAACTTCAATCGTTTATAACCATTTCTACTCATTTCGTATATTCAGTTATTTTTGCCAAAACCATCCCCTTAGCTTTGAATTCTTTTATTACCATTCCGTTTACAACTTGGACTAAATACTTCATTCAAAACTATTAAACATCATATCATAAAACTAAGGTTCTGGAATGTTATAACCAAAATCCATTTACCCATTTCTTTACATAAAATCATCATTATATCTTAATTCAGATATTTCAATAACAAAACCATCAACCATCTCCTTACCCAAATTCGATAAGTATTCCTTCGTATTCTGGGAAAAACTTTATCTCAACTTTTTCTCTCAATTCAAATCTTAAATAGAATATTTATCCTGTATCCCATTAGCAAAAATCTATTTTATCACTTTATTTAAACCTTCGGGTTTAAACCAAAAATCCATTTAATGCTTCCTTTACCAAATTTATTAACGTTCCTTCCTTTTTGCCTTCTCGACCTATTCTCTTCCTAATTGAATTATTTCTCAAACTCAATTAAGTAAACATCTCTTTAGAACTAATACTTTAGTATGAAATATCCTTTTAAACTCTTTCCAAGACATTTGAATTTTTATAAGAAAATCTCCTTTGAAAAAAAATCTTTACGAATATCCCATTTAATCCCATTATAACCCGGTCATTATCTTAAATGAATTCCATTTAAGAATTAATTACTTTAATTATTATTAATTAAAATAATTAATTAATTTCATCATTTTATGAAGTAAAAAGGGTTTACTTTTTCATTAACTAGAATAGATTAGTTAATCACCTAGTTAAATGATAACTAGTTACATTAATTGAACAATTATTTTAGTGTCTTTAAATAAAAAGATAATTAATGTTTAAGAAATCTTATTAATTTAAATAAATTATTTGTTAAACCATTTCCATTAGATTAATTGAAGGTCAATTAATCTAAAAAATTCCATTTCAAACAAAACAGTTCAGCTGGTCCATTTCAAATCATCAGTTAATGCGTTGACTGATTTAAACCAATTCCTCCCATTAGATTAATATAATTAATCTAATAATATTACTTAATTGTTTTCTTATAACCGTTATTCCAATTTATTAACACGTAGATTAATTACGGCTTTATTTACTAATAGAACCTTATTTAAACATTAAATTCTTATTGTAAAAATCATTTTATAATACTTACAAAACCATTTATATTTATTTTCAAAACTTCATTTTATAAATTATAATAGAAAAATCTCACTTCAGTTATAAAAATAAATTTTATAACTTAACTGCGTCAATTCACTTGATAGCAAATCAACGACTAAATAAACAAGTGTATTTCAGGCCATTCGCTGCCAATTCCTCAATCAATACCGTATATTAACTAAAATACAAAAATGTTGAACTTCAGTTCAACATCAACATACAAACAGGATTTTAGTGTCATTTGGGTTCAGCCAGTACATATATAAATAATATAAAATAACAAAATATATAATATTTGAGGAATCCGGTTGGATTCCTCCAACCTATTCTTCCCTGCATAACATCAATTAACCATATCTAAAATAAATATTTTATCTAGATCATCCAATTCATCATCAATATTCTCAACAATCGATAAACAACCAATAATCAACCAAGCAACCAATCATTCAATGATAAGTTAAAATTATATGAATTTAATCACATCATAGTATTTCAGAAGGCATGAGAATTAACTCACTTTGTTTCCGATTTGATGATTCAGTGTTATTCTGTTAAATTTTAAGCAGCTGTTTAAAATTAAAGGAATCTCCAAATTGTTTCCAAACTCTCCCAACTCAGCTCAGGAACATAGTATTTTCCGTCGTGATTCCAACGTTCCTCTTTTCGTTAAATTCCAGTAACATCGGTACGAGTTATACCTATTATAAGTTAACAATTTAATTAAATAATAATTCTCAATTAGTCAATTATTTACTAGTTCTTTAAATAAATAAATAAAATAATTAAGTTGATTACTTGAATAATCAGGTCGATTAGTTTTAGACTCTTCTTCACGTTTGAAACCTCATCCTGCTTCCCTGCTCTGCACGATTTACCAATATATTAGTTCAATTGTTTTAGTTAAATACTAATTCTGAATTATCTTTATTAAATTTCAATTACAAATTTTACCAACAAATTACTTTTGGAAATACCGGTTCAATACAGTTTCTCCCTTTAGCATGTTTCCTGCTTCGTTCTGTTTGAAACTGCTATCCCCTTTTGAAATACAATACCACATAACCATGCTCCAATCAATTACACCACCCTTTGATCCGTTCAGTAGAGACTATGCTACTTCACAATCATCCCCGGTTCTTTACCAAAGCACCTATTATAATATAAGTTAACCGTTCCAATAAAATAATAATCCTTAATTAAACGATTATACAACTTAATTACTTTGGTTATACTGGTTTTGGGACGATCTCACTGTTCCTTTTTCTTCAACTTCGCGATTTCAGTTCCTTTTTACATCGTGCCTCATACAGGACCAAGCACCGCCTTCCACTGTGCAAACCCAGACAATCTCCTGTGCTTAACCTCTCCTCCATAGCCGCCTCTTCTTCTATTCGCGCTCACCAAAACTTTCCCACTACTCTTTCCATAAACTCTTCTCCTATATCTCGAAAACCAGAACAACCATGATATGAAACACCAGCAGCTGAAGTCCTCCTCGCGTTTCAGTCTATTACTATGCACACAACCACTTCTCCATTTCAAACTGTTTTATTCCCCAATTATCCCTCCCCACTTTGGACAAATACCTCACTTCCCACACCATGCAGAAAGAGAAACAAGCTTCACTGTGACCAAGCCTCAGCTCCATCGCTACGCCACCAGACATCACCGAAGTCGGGTCATCTACTGTCCTTCAAAGCCCATACCCATCAGCGACCAACTCGTTGAACCTCGTCTCGCCGGACCACCCATCCGCCACTCGAAGGTCCTTGAACAGCCATTCATTCGTATGCATTAGAGTTTTCAAATGAGAAAAGATATATATATATATACACATATATATATATATATATATATATATATATATATATATATATAAGGGATGGTTTCAGCTTGTACAGCCTGCTTCGAACGAAATAAAAGGAAGTCTGCAGATGTATATTCATTTATTATGTGACGAGAATGGGACCAGAAGTAAGGATTTATAAAGGAGAAGGTTGATTTCATTTCTATTTCCTTTTTGTTCAGGAAAGACAGGAGAAGCAAGCATATATTTATAGGAGACGAAGACGTGGTTGCCACGGAATGGAACAGTTGAAAAGATTTTTTTTATTTCTCTTTGCACATGTTTTCTGAAGCAAACATTTATTTTGCATGGTATGGAAGGTTTCTTTGTTGCAGGGTGCACATGAGAAGCTGAAACATATGGCAGAGATACATGATAAATAATTCTGGTCGTAATTGTATGAGGGGACTGGAAAATATTTTATGAACATCTCATTGTAATCTATATTAGTTTTACACCACAGTTTCCAAGATACAGTTAACATGAATGTAGGAATATTAAACTATCCTCTAACTAGTGTAAGATTTACCTCCAAGATGAACATAAAGTATAGAGTGAGGCAAAGTACAAGCATCAAACCTTTTCTGAGACTGAATGTAGATTATAGGGTGAGATTTTCTGATACGAGAGAGTTGTTCTTGTTGAGATTTATATGAGACCATGAAAAGATTTAAAACGATTTAGACATGTACTATTTTTCCTTTATTTTATTATATTAAATTCAAGATATGCCGTACGTTTTGGATAGGGATTGAAGATATGAAAACTACGTAAAAAATTTGGCTTAGACTTTCTTTCAGTTGTAAACATTGTCTGAGCCGAAATTTAATAAGATTTTTGCCAACGTGATAGCATTTGTATTTTCTTCCCAAGTTTCAGACGCCAATTGAATGTGCTGAGATTAGATCACATGAGGATATATATTATTATTATTTATATAAACAAATTATTCAAAATTTATTGACTTTAAATTGTTTAAAATTCGAAATCCATATTTAAAACAATTTTTAAATATTTAACTAGACGGTAAAAAATCTGGTCCGTTACACAATTGAAATTGCAGACGCTTATTGGAGATTGGATTCCGACCATGAGAAGGTATAAAATCTCCTTTCGATAGTGTATCTCTAGAAGGGAATACACTGGGTTCACGTAACAACCCAAATTTCCGATAGGCCGATTTTTTTCAAAAATCCCAATCTTTCGAAACTCGAGTTGGCTTGTCTGGTATCCTGCAGAAAAGACAGAGATATAAAGTATATCAGAGCTCAGAAAATATCTCACAACGGAATGGATAAAATATGATATCATCAAATATAATGTAACAACCCGGAAATCTGAGCCAATTAAAAAAATTTATTTTGGCAATTTTAGTGAATTTTGAATATTTAAAATGAATTATTTTAAATAATAACGACGAGAAATTTATTTTGAATAGTAATAGAATGTATATACTTATATAGATCGACGTTAGAATATAAATATTTATTTTTAATTATAAAAGGAATTGAAAATGGCGCGGTAGTTTGAAAATTCGATTTCAAATTTCAAATGAATGTACAGGATTCAAAATAAACCGGATTTCAGCGAAACCAAAAATATTAAAATCTATTTGAGAATATCTTTCCAACGAATCCGAAAAATTGAAATTTCATAGTGGGGATAAAAAGTTATGCCCAATTGAAAATTCAGAATAGTCGCTATGGAATTTTGGCCCTTGAAAATGGAAATTTTGCAAACGACCTCTGTTTTCGACGAAACAACTTTTGTTGGATCCGGGATGTCAAATTATTGCTAGGTTTCAAAATTCATAATTTTTGAAAGCAATATGTGAGTGTGGCAAAAGAAAACGTGTTTTAACAGTTTCAGTCAAATTCAATCGACCAGAAAATGGCCATTTTTCAAACGGTCTCCGTAACAACCCGTATTTTTATAACGTGTGATAACCATAAATCAAGGCAGAAATAATTTTTAAAATAAGAATCAAGGGAAACGGGTTACGCCATTACATTCGTCTCGAAATCCTGCTTGGAAACGAGTCCGAGTTTTCGAAAATCGGAGTCCGTATGACTGAGTTATGACCTTTCGAAGTTTTCAAGTTCAAAACAGCTCAGGATTCGAATTCGAATTTCGAATTCAAACCTCAGAATGGACTGGGAGGGAAATTTCCCGTCCAGGACCAGGTCGACCTGGGGGTCGACTATGTAGTCGACCTGCCCAGGACCAGGTCGACCATAGTGTCGACCTGGGGGTCGACCTGGTGGCTGAGCCCACTTTTGAAGCTGGATTCACTTTGATGTTCCTGGCCTCGTTTCTGTCTACATTCATTGACCTGACCCTATATATACAACCCCAAACACTAATCTCTCTACACAAAATTCTTTCTGACCTTATGCTGCTCTAATTCTGGTTGAAAAGTTAGAGAAAGGGACTACTTCTTCTACGTCAAAACTACGCTGCTGATTTAGGGATTTCTGTTAGGACTTGACTAACCATATAAAGATTCAATATCGACTCTTTTTTCTAATTCTTGAACCACGATCAGTAAGCCCTAGTTATTTTTAGATTTAAACTGTAAATGTAATATGTTGTAAATTGAAATTGAACCGATGTGTGATGACTGTTTTACATCCATTCTTGTTCATCTTGGATCTTGAATTTTGGATATATTACTATGACACTGATTTGGGGCCTATTCATGTTGTAAATCAAAAAGAAAAACCCCTCATATTATCATGTTGAATCTGCTATTACTCACAAGTTTATGACTATCACCTTATGTCAATCGTTACCAAGACTATACTATCACCTTATGTTAATTGTTACCATGACTATACTATCACCTTATGACAACTGTTATCTTGCCTAGTACCTTATTTTGCTAGATTTGGAATCTTTATGTTTGAGGCCAATATTCCATATATCAGTAATGTTGTAATCATTTATCTCAAGTCATACCATGTTATGCTAGTAATCACTTTTGCCACCTTATACCCGTCTCTTTTTATGTTATTCCCCAATTAGATTTATTTGTATCGATTCGAGCTTAGGTGTGATGGGAATACGATTTGGGTAGATTAGGTAAAACATAAATTGGCTTTGAACATGAACATTATTATAACTTGAACCTGGATATGGACATGAACTTGAAACGATTTGACATGAAACATGACATGAAAACTCGACATGAATTTTGACATGAAAACTTGAACGTGGGCATGACAATTAGATAAACTTGAAAATGGCCAACTCGAGGTTGGGTTGAGTTTGCAGTGTAAATCTGCCCGGAACCGCCCGGCAAATCCAGTGACTGCAAACAATAGGATCCAATGTGGGTAGTTGGTCATATCGCATGAAAAACCTGAGGTTAGACTATGTTGTGGTGTAAATCTGCCTGGAACCGCCCGGCAAATCCAGTGACCACAACAGTTAGTCTAATGTGAGAGGTTGGAGTGCATTAATGAATTAATGCCACATGATAGGGTTAAGTCATGAACTACTTGAATATACTTAACCAACTTGACACGATGATTTGATAGGGTTAAGTCATGAACCGCTTGAACACACTTAACCAACTTGATACATGATATGGATAGGGTTAAGTCACGAATTTGAATGACAACACTTAACCCATTCGAAACCCTAGTTACGCGGTCCTTTTCAGCAGTAACCCACTTAGATGTATCACGATACCCTGGGACTAGGCAGGGTGGGGCACGATTACTGGGCTGATAGTAAGCGACCAGAACGACGGCTGAGTAGGTGCGCCATTGTAGGTTCAGGCGGACTATGGTCGTGCACGTAGTCCGGAGTTGAAAAAGCAGGCATTGGGCACCCGTAGGTTTACACTGTGTGTGCTTCATTCGTGTCGATGGTTGGCACCATAGGGCTTGGTACACCCTATGGTGGACCTAGCACAGGTAACTACATTTCAGGATAGGGCCGTATGACACAGACACATGACGAGCTAGAACTTGTAGGGAGCCGATCGATTAGTAGATCATACCATAGGACCCCGTAATGGGTCACTTCATGATATTGGGCCAAGGGATCATTTCATGATTAATACTTGACATGGGTTAGAACACTAGTACAGTTGGTGCAGCGAATCTCGAATATGCGATGCTAGACTTGACTTATTCTGTTATCTTAATTATCCTACCAGTTCTGTTATCATCCTTATGTTTAATTCCAGTTTTCACATATCATGTTACCTTTACTAGTTTTCATACTGAAAGTCACTAGGGCTTACCTGTCTTTATGACTGACCCTTTTTCTTTCGCCTCTTTTTCTTTCGTTTCCCCCCAGGTTCTCAGGGAGGAAACACTAGCTCTTAGCTTGGATTTAGCTTGCTTTCTGACAGCTCATGTACGGTTTTGGTCTTAGGCTATGCTATGGCTGCTTCTGCTATTTATGGGGAATAATTTACTTTTGTTATCTTAAGTCTATGCTTCTTTATTTGGAACTTGATGTAATGGAATAATATGTACCTTGGATATATGGGGTTTTGACTATTTTCTTGAAATTAATAAATTTGGTTTTTTAATTTCTACCGCTGCTTTATTTATGTTCTGCCTTGTGATATCTCTGTGTATGTTTACCTAGATAATACTCCACCAAAACTAGTGCATTCCCTTTGTGAGTGACCCTAGCGGAGGTGGGGTGTTACATTTGCAATAATTTACTTTTGTTATCTTAAGTCTATGCTTCTTTATTTGGAACTTGATGTAATGGAATAATTTGTACCTTGGATATATGGGGTTTTGACTCTTTTCTTGAAAATAATAAATTTGGTTTTTTAATTTCTACCGCTGCTTTATTTATGTTTTGCCTTGTGATATCTCTGTGTATGTTTACCTAGATAATACTGCACCAAAAATAGTGCATTCCCTTTGTGAGTGACCCTAGCGGAGGTGGGGTGTTACATTTGGTATCAGAGCAGAAGGTTACCAGGCTGGGCAAAAGTTTTAAAAACCTTCTGAAACTATTTTTCAAAACCATTTATAAAGAAGCATTTTTCAAGAAAAGTTTTATGTTTAAAAAGGCTATTCCCCAAGAAGCCATTAGCACTTCCCTTTGTTTTCTCGTTTGAATCTTTTTCTTTTCGTTTTTCAGAATGGCTGATCTTAACCTGCCTGAGGGAATACCCGTGCCTGGATGGTTCCGAAGGTACTTAGAAGCCAGGGCCAATGGCGCGGGCCTGGTAGACATCCCTCCTCCTCCTCCTCCCCCAGTGGTCGCGGTTCCTCCTCCTGGTACCGACTTTGCCAAAATATGCAAAGACTTTAAAGCAATGGGCGGCAAGAACTTCGTTGGAACTGAAACCTTTGTTGAGGCACGAAACTGGCTAAAGGAGACGGAAGACTTGTTTATTATCTTTGATATGGAGGACCATAGGAAAGTTCAGTTGGCAGCATGGTTGTTGAAAGAGGAAGCTGCATTTTGGTGGGAAGTCACCAACGCTACCAAGCCAGTTGAGACTTGGACAGACTTTAGAGAGAGGTTTGGGCTTAAATTATTATCGTCAGCAGAAGAGAACCTTCAGAGGAGAGGTTCCTAGCACTCAAGCAAGGGGACATGTCTGTTAGGGAGTACGTGAATAAGTTTAATCAGCTTGCTCGGTTCGGTTTGGATTTGGTCAACACAGCCCAGAAAAAGGCTGTACGCTTTGCTCGAGGATTGAACGAGCCACTACACAGTTTGGCCATAACTCATATACCCATGGGGGCAACCTTTGAAAGCTTGGTGGATATGGCTCTACTTCATGAGGAAGACAAGAATAGCAAGAAGGAGGTTAAGCCTAATGAGACTCAGAATAAGAAAGCTGACTTCAAGAAGGGGGCAACAAGAATAACAAGAGCAACAACAAACCACGTGAGACGAGGAAGTGCAACTTCTGTGGTATTACTGGACATCTAGCTAAAGACTATAGAAAGAAGAAGAGGAAGTTGGGTGAATGCTTTCATTGTGGAGATACTGGACACATCAGCTCTTGACCGAGGTAGTAATATTTCCGTAGAAAGCCTTGACCGAGGTAGTAATATTTCCGTAGAAAGCCTTGTTTACATTTCTAACTTTCCTGTTCGAACCTTATTTGACTCTGGCGCATCACATACTTTTATTTCTTCTGATATTGTTGAAAATCTGCATCTAAGTACTAGTCTGGTTGAGGATCCCGTTATAGTTTCAAATCCAATTGGGGGCTCCGCCCATTTATCTACGATGTGTGTGGATTTGAGGATCTCTATCTTAAGCGTAGAATTCGCGAGTAATGCTTATGTTCTCGGATTTATGGGATACGGTTTGATCTTAGGTATGGATTGGTTGTCCGATTCTGGAGCCATTCTTGATTGTGAACAAAGGGTAGTGAGGCTCATGACTCGCCTTGGTAATACCCTTGAAATTTCTTGTAACCCTAAGGGTCCGGTCATGCTGTGTTATCTTGAATCCCTTGACTCGTCCGACGATAATTTGCAATCTGTAAGAGTGGTCCGAGAATATCCAGATGTCTTTGATGAGGTAAGGGGGTTACCTCCTAAACACGAGATAGACTTCCGAATTTATCTTGTTGATAATGCCAAGCCAGTTTCATTGCCCGTTAGGCACATGGCCCCGCGAGAAAGAAGAGAGCTCAGTAAACAAATTAATGAGTTGCTTGAGAAAAAATTCATAAGACGAAGCATTTCTGAATGGGGTGCTCCAGTGGTATTCGCTACTAAGGCGGATGGATCACTTCGTCTGTGCGTAGATTATCGTGAATTAAACAAGCTGACAAAGAAAAATAGGCACCCACTGCTAAGTACCGATGATTTGTTTGACCAGCTTGTGGGAGCATCTATTTTCTCTCAACTCGATCTAGCCACAGGATTCCATCAGCTTAGAGTGGCTAAGGATAGCATTGACAAAACTGCGTTTAGGACTCCAGATGGGTTCTTTGAATGGCTCGTCATGCCGTTTGGGTTAACGAATGCACCCGCATACTTTGTAGATTTGATGAGCAGGGTGTTTCGGGAGTTCCTTAACAAGTTTGTGGTAGTTTTTGTGGATGATATTTTGATCTTCTCAAAAGATGAAGAAGAGCATGCTAGACATCTCAAGGAAGTCATGGAAACGCTTAGAGCACACCAGTTAAAGGTTAAGTTCTCCAAATGCCATTTTTGGAGGAAGGAAGTTCGGTTCCTTGGTAAGCAAGGCATAGCCGTGGACCCCACAAAGGTAGTTGCCGTACAAGACTGGAAAATTCCTAAGAATGCAACGGAGATGAGGAGCTTTCTCGGTTTGGCGGGCTACTACAGGAAGTTCATTAAGGACTTCGCTAAGATTTCAGCCCCTCTTACTAAGTTAACAAAGAAGAACCTAGCTGTTGTATGGGACATAGAGTGTGACGTTGCTTTTCAGAGACTCAAGAGAGCCCTCACCACAGCTCCAGTTTTGGTATTACCCGACGGAGGCAAAGTGTTTACGGTATACACAAATGCGTGCAACACGGGATTAGGCGCTGTCCTAATGCAAGAAGGAAGAGTAATATGCTACGGGGGCAGACAACTTAAAGTTCATGAGAAAAACTATCCCACACATGACTTGGAGTTGGCCGCGATTGTTTTTACACTTAAAGATTGGCGCCATTATCTTTTAGGGGAGAGGTTCGAGCTGTATACCGACCACAAATCGCTTAAGTACCTCTTCTCACAGAAAGATTTGAATTTGAGACAACAGCGGTGGATGGAGTTCTTGGCATCATATGACTTCGATATAGCTTATACCCCTGGCAAGGGTAATGTGGTGGCGGACGCGCTAAGTAGAAAAAGGTTGACTTTGAGCCCCTTGTTTGTTGAAAGGAAAAGCCTTGAGTTTATAGCAACCTTTGATTTCACACCTGCTGTTGAGTCATTGACTGCTACGTTAGCATCTCTTGAGTTAAGACCTACACTTCTAGATCAAGTAGGGACTTCATAGAAGGAAGACCCACAGATAGTCGAAATCATGGACAAGCTGATTAGTGGTGAGACTTCAAGTCACCTTAGTAGGTATGCCATAGATGACAAGGGAAGGATAAGGCGTGATGGAAGGCTATGTGTCCCACAAGTGGGAGACTTAGTAAGGAAAGTCCTCGAAGAGGCGCACCACTTGAAGATGACCATACATCCCGGAGGGGATAAGATGTACAGAGATTTGAAACACATTTTCTTTTGGACTGGAATGAAAAAGGACGTGGCAGAGTTCGTTTCGAAGTGCATGGTATGCCAACAAGTAAAGGCCGAATCGAAGAAGACCGGTGGGCTATTACATCCTTTGGAGGTTCCGCACTGGAAATGGAAGAGTATCTCGATGGATTTCGTTGATAGACTGCCTAGGTCAAGGAAGGGAAATACTAGCATATGGGTCATAGTTGATAGACTCACAAAAAGTCCTCACTTCATTCCATTGAATAGCAAGAGGACCGCATCATGGCTAGCGTCTATTTACCTTCGAGAGATAGTACGGTTGCATGGAGTTCCTTCTAGTATAGTTAGTGATCGTGACCCGATTTTCACTAGCCAGTTTTGGAGTAGTCTGCAAGAAGCAATGGGTACACGACTGAGTTTAAGCACGGCCTATCACCCACAGATGGATGGACAAACCGAAAGGGTAAATAAGGTACTAGAAGATCTCCTGAGGCTATGCATTCCTGACTTTGGTGGTACTTGGAAAGACCATCTTCCTCTCGTGGAGTTTGCATATAACAATAGTTACCAAGCTAGCATCGGAATGGCACCGTTCGAAGCCCTGTATGGAAGACCGTGCAAATCGCCAACTTGTTGGTGGGAGACGACAGACGGACTTATACTTGGGCCCGACATGATAAGGGACACTTCTGAGAAGATTGAGTTAATACGAAGACGGATGAGAACGGCCCAAGATAGACAGAAATCTTATGCGGACCAGAGAAGGACAGACCTATAGTTCGAAGTCGGAGATATGGTCTTTATAAAAGTTTCTCCGTTACGCAATGTTGTTCGTTTTGGAGCAGTTGGAAAGCTAGCACCAAGGTTCGTAGGACCATTCCCTATCACTGAGAGGATTGGACGGATGGCCTATAAGGTAGACTTACCCGAGAAGCTGGCTGGGGTGCACAATGTCTTTCACGTCTCGCATCTCCGGAAGTGCTTGCATGAGTCTGCCAAAGTGGTTGAGCCAAGCATCCTTGAAGACATAGAAGTGGAAAAGGAAGCAACATTGAGGCGAGTTCCGATTCGCATCTTAGGAACGGAGATTAAGAAGCTAAGGAATCGAGAATTCAAGCTAGTTAAAGTGCGGTGGAGTGAAGACCAAGAAGACGCAACTTGGGAAACTGAAGAGAAGATACACGTGCTTTACCCATTTCTTTTTGAGGGTACATTCTCGATCTGTTTTTCCTATAAACTTGAAAACCTTTTCGTATCATGGTTCTACTATCTACGTTTGTCTTGTTATCTTCTCGATCTTATCTTGAGAACCTTAGGTAGAACCATATGGATGTAAACATGTGATTGAAACATGTTATGGTTGATGTTTGCAAATGGTTGCAAGTGGTTGCTAGTGGATGCATGACGCACATTAGGCACTAGATCGGCTCAGTCACATTTTCATGTTGCATATGCATGAGTGCTTATACTTGTACATGGATGGAACTTGTTATGCTATCACTTGGATGTTGCATATGAATCGATGTTTGTGCACTCATATAGAGATTATAAACTATGTTAGGAATTTGCATACATGTTGGATTCATTACACTAGCATATTTTGCATTAGGGAGGTTTACTGAATCAGTAACCGCCTGATCATTTGCATTAGATAAGTACATATACACACACTTTCTGCATATGTTCATACAACACTAGAAACCTTTTAAGGACAATGGTTGTCTGTGGATGATGCTTTGAGTAGATGGATGATGGATGGTAGGACACATCCTCCCTAACTTAGAGATTTCGGGGACGAAATCCTTTAAGGGGGGATAATGTAACAACCCGTATTTTTATAACGTGTGATAACCATAAATCAAGGAAGAATAAATTTTTAAAATAAGAATCAAGGGAAACGGGTTATGCCATTGCGTTCGTCTCGAAATTCTTCTTGGAATCAAGTCCGAGTTTTCGAAAATCGGAGTCTGTATGACCGAGTTATGACCTTTCGAAGTTTTCAAGTTCAAAACATCTCAGGATTCGAATTCGAATTTCGAATTCAAACCTCAGAATGGACTGGGCGGGAAATTTCCTGCCTAGGACCAGGTCGACCTGGGGGTCGACTATGTAGTCGGCCTGCCTAGGACCAGATCGACCATTGTGTCAACCTGGGGGTCGACCTGGTGGCCGAGCCTACTTTTGAAGCTGGATTCACTTTGATGTTCCTGGCCTCGTTTCTGTCTACATTCGTTGACCTGACCCTATATATACAGCCCCAAACACTAGTCTCTCTACACAAAATTCTTTCTGACCTTATGCTGCTCTAATTCTGGTTGAAAAGTTAGAGAAAGGGGGGACTTCTTCTACGTCAAAACTACGCTGCTGATTTGGGGATTTCTGTTAGGACTTGACTAAGCATATAAAGATTCAACATCGACCCTCTTTTTCTAATTCTCGAACCACGATCAGTAAGCCCCAGTTATTTTTAGATTTAAACTGTAAATGTAATATGAATAAGTTGTAAATTGAAATTGGACCTATGTATGATGAATGTTTTACATACATTCTTGTTCATCTTGGATCTTGACTTTTGGATATATTACTATGACACTGATTTGGGGCCTATTCATGTTGTAAATCAAAAAGAAAAACCCCCCATATTATCATGTTGAATCTGCTACTAGTCACAAGTTTATGACTATCACCTTATGTTAATCGTTACCATGACTATACTATCACCTTATGTTAATCGTTACCATGACTATACTATCACCTTATGATAACTGTTATCTTGACTAGTACCTTATTTTGCTAGATTTGGAATCTTTATATTTGAGGCCAATATTCCATATGCCAGTAATGTTATAATCATTTATCTCAAGTCATACCGTGCTATGCTAGTAATCACTTTTGCCACTTTATACCCGTCTCTTTTTATGTTATTCCCTAATTAGATTTATTTGTATCGATTCGAGCTTAGGTGCGATGGGAATACGATTTGGGTAGATTAGGTAAAACATAAATTGGCTTTGAACATGAACGTTATTATAACTTGAACCTGGATATGGACATGAACTTGACACGATTTGACATGAAACATGACATGAAAACTCGACATGAATTTTGACATGAAAACTTGAACTTGGGCATGACAATTAGATAAACTTGAAAATGGCCAACTCGAGGTTGGGTTGAGTTTGCAGTGTAAATCTGACCGGAACCGCCCGGCAAATCCAGTGACTGCAAACAATAGGATCCAATGTGGGTAGTTGGTCATATCGCACGAAAAACCCAAGGTCAGACTATGTTGTGGTGTAAATCTGCCCGGAACCGCCCGGAAAATCCAGTGACCACAACAGTTAGTCTAATGTGGGAGGTTGGGGTGCATTAATGAATTAATGCCACATGATAGGGTTAAGTCATGAACCACTTGAATATACTTAATCAACTTGACACGATGATTTGATAGGGTTAAGTCATGAACCGCTTGAACACACTTAACCAACTTTATACATGATTTGGATAGGGTTAAGTCACAAATTTGAATGACAACACTTAACCCATTAGAAACCCTAGTTACGTTGTCCTTTTCAGCAGTAACCCACTTAGATGTATCACGATACCCTGGGACTAGGCAGGGTGGGGCACGATTACTGGGCCGATTGTAAGCGACCAGAACGACGGCCGAGTAGGTGTGCCATTGTAGGTTCATGCGGACTATGGTCGTGCACGTAGTCCGAAGTTGAAAAAGCAGGCATTGGGCACCCGTAGGTTTACACTGTGCGTGCTTGATTCGTGTCGATGGTTGGCACCATAGGTCTTGATACACCCTATGGTGGACCTAGCACAGGTAACTGTTGGATCTAGATTAACCCAAGAGGGGGGGTGAATAGGGTTTATCACAGTTTTTAACTGAGTATATAATATTAAAAATATCACAGTACAAATAATGATCAGAGTAAATAAATGCTGTAAATAAACAACACACAGATATACCCAGCTTCGGCAACCTTGCCTACTGCTGCATTCCCTAAGGTTTTTATTATAGAATTATACAGACTCCTACAAACACAAACTTGCAGACTCGCCACCCTTGCTAACCGCCTATACAGTTTTGTACACTCGCAATACCTGCTGCTGTACTAACCTTATACTAAAAACCCTGACTGGTCTGTGTCCCCAAGATCAGATTTCCCCTGGCTACAACCCTGTAGTCAGTACCCCCTAGTTTTACAGACTAGAAAACTGGTTCAGTGTTTTTACAACGCAAATAAAAAAAAACAATACAAAATAAAACAACAAGACAAATTGAAAAATATCACAAGCTAAACCCTAGGAGTTAAAAAGGAAGGGTCATTCCCTTTTTAATTAAAACACTTGAGTCCATAACTTAGCCGGCCCATTTGAAAAAAATTGCATCCACATTTGTTTTGTTTGACCCGATCCTTCTCTTTTGCTCTAGGAAAAAAATAATGGCGGCAAGGCGATTTCTAGGGTTTCCAATTAAACTCCCCAAATCGATCGATGCTTATGAAATTGATAGTTGCTGAAGCTTGATCCACTGCGGCTTGCTTTCTGATGATTTGATTTGGGAAGTGGCGATCGAAAAAACAATGGATTGAATTGTGAGTTTTCTCTGATTTAAATTTTTGCTCTCGAGTTGATTGTAGTTTTCGATCTATGATGCCAATGATGTAGTGGTCATATTAATAGGGTAATTAGAACCCTAGACATCTCTGATTTCATACCATGTGACTCGATCAGAAATTGCGGTTTCCCCTTTTTGAAAATCCTTGATTTAAAAAATGGATTTCTTAGCATTTAAAACCTTGCGTGATTTTTGTGATAAACCGAATAGTCTTTCTCTGATTTCTTAGATCCATATACTGATTTTGCGTGTTATTCCTCTTTTGATTTCTTGGCTTAAAATTGGGGTTACTGGAATCGATTTAAAAGCCATGAATACGTTGCCATATATATTTCTGCACCCTCAAATTTGCATTGAGTTGATATTTGAATTTCTGTAAATAATTTGTTGCCCAAGAAATGTTGAGTAAAATCTGCAACTCAAATCTGCTTGCCCCATTTGCTGTGAACCATTTTGGAAACAATAAAAATGCTTTCTGAAAAGAAAATCTTTTGCTTGATCAATTCTCGACCATTTCTGGAATTCTTGAATTCGATTTTTTTCATAAAGATGTCACCATTAACTTGTCCCATAACTGATTTCAGAAAATCCTTAAATGTTGCCACAAATGGAATTCTGGAAATTGTTGATCACTTGCCAAAAATGATATTGAGAAAATAAAAAAAAAACTTTCCAGCCCCTGATTTGTTGCCTGAATCATTTGTATATGCATGCACCTAGTCTTGTTACTGTGTTGATTATGATCTGGCTTAACACTTGCTTTGCCTTGACTTGTGTGCATAAATGAGTTGCTGTTCACACTTGAAACTTTGCTGAGCATGTAGGCTTGTCACTGACTTTATTTATGACATTGATTACAACATTGTTCATACATGCATGCACATGAGCTCGCCCATACTTAATTATGTTGACCCAGTCCCTTGATGTTGCACCACTTGATTTCTCTGGTCTTCAAAAAATCAACTGTGTATCCCATACTTGCAAGCTTGTTTGTGATTGTCTGGGCTTGTATTTAACATGTGTTCTTCACTGCATGTCACTTGTTCTTGTATACACATAGCTGATTCGTTCTATGCTGTACACTTGAGTCTGGCCTGACATGTGAACTTTTTTCACGAGTGAATCACTTTGCTCGACCACTTTACACTTGAAACTGAATTTTGCAAACTGCTGCCTTGCTTCTCTGACGTAAGCATGTACATGAATTTCTGAAACATCACATGTGCGCCTGTTTGATTCATTTTGCCTGAACTATGTATGTGTATGTACATGCCTGAAACTTGCATTATACTTGAGTTGTTCCTTGTCTTTCCATGATTGTTGACTTGGCACACTTCTTGTTTTGCTGACTGCATGAAATGCACTTGAACTCGTCCTAGCTCGACCACTTTGACACTGTCATGTTTACTGCCATGTCTTATACTTCACACACTTGTTTATGCTGAAAACATTGTTGGCTTATGTTTGTCACCTCCTTGGCCATGTCTTGATTGTAATAACTGTCTTGACTGTTTGATGCTGTTGCCTCGGCCATTTTGACTTGTCATGTATACTTTTTGGCTGAAACATTGTATTTTTCATTTGCTGGCTTGTTCACGTGAGTTTGCTGTTGACTTTTAATGTTAGCTGAGTATACACTGGGTTGAGTTGGTCATCACGGCTGCTCCTCAGTTGCTCGTTACATTCTGATTGGCGAGGCAGTGCACACGTGTATACACGTGTGTATATGCAGCCAACAGACAAATTTTCCTGTCCCTGTACTATATACTGTCTAGACACAGTCGGATTAACAAATCAGATCAAGTCAGAAAAATGATGAGAAACACACCAGAAAACTGAGGCAAATAAAATTTTTAAAATAAAATTTATATTTGCATGAATTTTGAATATTATTTTTGTTCCATATACTGTGTGTGTTTCTGTATATGACAGGTATGAAGACTGGACTGACTGAAGACAGGCTTGACAGAGAAGCAGTGAAGACAGAAGATTGAAGACAAGGATTGTGTGAAAAAGTGTATATGTATACGAGTCTATGTAAATGAATGAATGAGTGAAACTGTAACTGAAAGATAGAGTGTTGTAGTGGAGAGCACTGTATATGAAATTGTATTTGATATGTAATATAGAGATGTATAAATAGTGGAGTTATAAAAATTTGTACTGTTTGAATGTTGAAATAAAATATTCTATTTAAATAAAATACTGTGTTAATATTTGAACTTCTGTACAGTAGTATTTCACTTAAATATAAATATTATATTCCTGTCTGTAATGTGATATAATAGTACAATAACAAACACATTCAAAATAATATATACTTGTTTGTTATCATCAAACAAAAAATCATATAATTGTGTATACAACACCGTTATATATAACAATCTCCCCCTTTTGATGATGACAAACAAATAAAAGATTTTGAATATAATAAATGTGTTTGTTCGTGAATATTTGAACTCCCCTTATTTAAATGAACTCCCCCTATTTAAATGCTCCCCCTACAACAGAATCTCCCCCTATAACTGTGCATGAGTGAAATGTATGAATAATAATAAATTTTCAAAATTAAAAATATTTATAAAATATTCACTCATAAATCAAAATCTAATCCACTCTCCCCCTTTTGTTATCATCAAAAGGATACAGATTTTAAAATACAGATGAAAATTGACTAAAAATATAATTTCAGCTTAAGAGGAAGAACGGTCATCATAAACCTCAATCAATCAAACAAAAATCATAATAAACTGAGAACTAGTCGCATATTTCACATTTCAGATAATGACGGATTTACGATGAAATTTATATAGATGGGGAGAGTTATAAAAAAATGATTTCCAATTATTTTCAAAGAATTTTATAATTAAATAAAAAACATAAAAAAATAGTGATGGATTTGGACTATAATTAATAATTCAACTTAAGTGAGAAAATCGAATAATCTCAAATCCCAATACCTATCAATCAACAAATCATAATACGTCATAAGATTTTAACACATTTCACAGATTAGAAGTTGGAATGATAGGCTGATTTTTATACTCAGAGGAGAATTTCAAATTTATTTCTATTTTTAGCACTTTATTCCTTTTATTTATTTATTTAAGAGCACACTGACCACGCATAACCAGAGCTTGGATTTTTAAATGGGACCAGTCGCAGCTTAAATTATAAGATGTCTCATAGCCATGCATAACCAGAGCTTGGATTTTTAAATGAGACATTCTTATATATTAATTATATTTTTATCATTTTCAGCTTTATAAAGGAAAAAACTCCTCGGTATATGAAACCAATATGGATGATAGAAATGTGGTAGGTACAGAAATGGACTGTGAAATAAATTTCTAAATTAATTATATTATGAAATATGCTCGACCGTACCGGGATTATTGAAAATTTTCAATTGTCACTAATTCTGAATAATAACATAACCACAAATCCATCACAAATATTTTCACTATTTATTCAAAAAGTTTTTTTTTTTAAAAAAAATTAACTCTCCACATTAATATAAAAACATAACTGATGACAGAAGAATGATAGGTAATGAAGATGGTTGTGAAATAATTGCCAATTCAAAGATATTATAATAAATGTTCAACCATCATGAAAATCTAAATAAGAATCTCCCTCTTGTTATGAAATATATTGCAGTCACAATTCATCACAATTTCAAAATCTAATAATGATTTTGATGAATTATAAATACAGTTCAATTCGGATATTGATTTCAATTTCTGAATGAATAATCAATAAATAATTCTAAAATTGAAAAACAATTACAAGAGGAATTTAACGTGATTTATAAAAGGAAAAAAATGAGTATGATGTCTATACAAGGTGAAAATTCAAAAAACAGATGGATAAAAAAAACTGATACCAATTGTAGTCTCCTTTATCGAGGAATTTAATTACACCCTGATGGACTATCATGGACATCTCAGGCCAAAGAAATTCAAACACAAATTCAGCCAGACAAATTTAGCACATTTATTTGTATAAGCCAAAAAAAAATATGTGTGGATCTATACAAGGTGAAAATTTGAATCTCATTACAGATGGGTGAAACAAATATAAGCACTTCTGATACCACTTGGTGTCTCTATTAACAAATTTTAATCACAAAGCCCAAAACAGACAGAATTAACAAATTTGCACATTTTTCAAACCTGCAGACGAGAATAAGCAATTATTTGAAACAGTATCAGAGCAGCAGTCAGATTAAAGCAGGCAGTTATTTGAAAACAGTATCAGAGCAGTACAAAGACAGTTTCCAAGCAAGCAAGTCAAGATGATGGTCACAAAAAAAATTCCATAATCCCAGATTAAAAATATACTTTATTTTAAATCATTTGAAGAAAAGTGAAAGTATTAGTATTTAACGAATCAATCACACCAGGTTATATTTCAGATTCAAAATTATGTGTGAGATTCAATAAATAAATAATTTCAAATGATTTTAAAATAATATATATCCAAATCAAATAATCATAAAATAACAATGATATTTATGACCATATTTCAAAAGAGTTTTCACAAATATTTTTGACAATCACAAGAGAGATTTCAGATCATTTACATCAAGACTGAATAATAATTCATGAACCAAAAATAATGGTTTATTCGAAATCATTTGAACAAATGTAAATCATGAGATACAATGAATCAATCACACATAATTAGTAACTTCAGATTTGAGAGGTGTGTGAAATTCAAAATATCAAAAATTTCAAATGATCTCAAACAAACAAAAAAAATAAAAACCAGATGGTCATGAATATCGGTGAATTTCAAGATGTAAGCAATGATTCAAGACAGATTAAAAAATGTCTAAGCCAATCTGAAAAATTAAAGAAATTATCGCAACTGATAAATAACAGAGTGTACTGTAATGAGTATAATATTTTAAGCGTTTCCAAAATTAATTGAAAGAAACTCAAAACAGCATAAGAGTGTGAAATTTCAATAATTATTCAAATCTTCAAAAATTTAGAATTCAAATTAACAGTGTTCAAGATATGGTACGAATACATCAACACTGTTATGAATTCAGAAATAAAAATATACTTCAAAACAATTGCAGATATTTACAAGATTAAGTACAAGATCTGGAAATAATTAAAAACATCAGAGTTCTATACACGCAAAACAAATTTCCAGGATATCATGAATACTGCAATTCAAGAAGCACAAGAAAAATATGGCAGTGATAAATCAAATCAGAATAGACAGAAGAAAGAGATAGAAGGGAGAAGAAGAAGAAAAAACAAAAGAAAACAGAAAATATTTACAGAGGTGAGTTTAGAGATCATACCAGAAACCAGTGTAAATCAGAATCTCTACCTCAACAGATTTTGGCTAAAGGAACTGTAAATGATACAGAAGTATAAATCAGCTTGATTTCAAATTTCTTTTTAGCGTAGTAGTTCCTCAGCCACCCTTCTTCGGTACCTAACAGTTGAGAGGATTGATTGGTCTAACAAAATTAGAAAAACCACTCGCAGTTTTATTAACATCTTTCGGTACCCAGACTTGCTTGTATAACAATCCATCTGAATTTACCTTTGTTCCCTTTGGAACCCATATCTGTTTGAATTTAACGAGGTTTGTTTTATCTCTTTTTGGGATCCAGGATTGTTTAGATGAATTATTACAAAACAAATTCAAATTTTGGTTTTGATTCAAAAGTCCTTTGAAATTAACAAAGTTCAAATTATCAAGACTATTCTTTTCAAAGAAAGTTGAAGGATTTTTAAAATCGTTTGAGCTTCTCCTTTCAGAAAACTCAGATTTCCCAAAACCAAGTCCACTTCTATTTCCCAATGAAAATTGATTTTTCAACAACATATTTAAAGATTTCTCACCATTTGAAAATTTTGCCAGGGTTGTTTCAAGTTTTTGAATTTTAGTTTTAAGATCACCATTTTCTTTCAATAAATCTGAACAATGATTTTTAGTGATCTTGCATATATCAAAATCTGATTTTAAAAACAAATTTTCATCTTTAAGAGTTTCAATTCTGGCTTGGGATTCCATGATTTTAGATTCAAATCGTTTTTGTTTTTCAAACTCAAATTTCTTGGATTTTTCAATCTCGTTTTTCAGTTCTTTCAAAATCAAATCGGATTTCAACAAGTTTTCTTTTTCAGCAATTTCAGATTTGGAAATTATACCAGTCTTAAAAATTTCAAATTCCTTTTGTAAAAATTTATTCAAACTTAATAACTCAATCTTGTTTTCTTTTAAGATAAGAATTTCTTTTTCAAACTTTTGAATATTTTTATTGAGATGAACAAGATTGGATTCCAATTTCAGACAATTTTTACAATCAGACTTTGAAGAGTTTTTGAACGATTTAAGTTGTGATTCCAAATCATCAATTTTGATAGTTAACTCAGAATTCATAGATTTCAGAGATTTGTTTTTAGATTGGAGTTTATCAACAGATTTAGTTAAATCAGTGCACATATAAACCAAATCTTCGTATGTGAGATTTTCAGTTTCAGCATCCGTTGATTCTCCATCGTTTGATCCATCTGTTTCTCCTTTTAAGCACATATCTGAATTTGTGTTGACATCCTGGGGTTTTGAGCAGTCGTCAGTTTTTCCATAGAGCTTGTTGAGAGTTCTCCAGACATCTTGCGCAGTCAAACAATGAGATACGTGAATAAACTGTTCTGTACTGAGATAGTCAAATATGATATTCATAGCACGAGAATCGAAAACAATGTTTCTATTATCAGACATATCACTCCCATTGTTAACAGTATCCCAACATTTAATATTAACAGATTTTAAATAAAATTCTATTTCGGATTTCCAGTTTGAAAAATCTATTCCATTGAAAATAGTTGGAGATGAACTGGACTGACTCTCAGAAGACTGACAACAAGGGGAAAACAAGATTCTAGAGTTAATCAAAAACCAAGCTCCGATACCAAATGTTGGATCTAGATTAACCATAGAGGGGGGGGGGGGGGGGTGAATAGGGTTTATCATAGTTTTTAACTGAGTATATAATATTAAAAATATCACAGTACAAATAATGATCAGAGTAAATAAATGCTGTAAATAAACAACACACAGATATACCCAGCTTCGGCAACCCTGCCTACTGCTGCATTCCCTAAGGTTTTTATTATAGAATTATACAGACTCCCGCATACACAAACTTACAGACTCGCCACCCTTGCTAACCGCCTATACAGTTTTGTACACTCGCAATACCTGCTGCTGTACTAACCTTATACTAAAAACCCTGACTGATCTTTGTCCCCAAGATCAGATTTCCCCTGGCTACAACCCTGTAGTCAGTACCCCCTAGTTTTACAGACTAGAAAACTGGTTCAGTGTTTTTACAACGCAAATAAAAAAACAATACAAAATAAAACAACAAGACAAATTGAAAAATATCACAAGCTAAACACTAGGAAAAAGGAAGGGTCATTCCCTTTTTAATTAAAACACTTGAGTCCATAAATTAGCTGGCCCATTTGAAAAAAATTGCATCCACATTTGTTTTTTTTGACCCGATCCTTCTCTTTTGCTCTGGGAAAAAAATAATGGCGGCAAGGCGATTTCTAGGGTTTCCAATTAAACTCCCCAAATTGATCGATGCTTATGAAATTGATAGTTGCTGAAGCTTGATCCACTGCGGCTTGCTTTCTAATGATTTGATTTGGGAAGTGGCGATCGAAAAAACAATGGATTGAATTGTGAGTTTTCTCTGATTTAAAATTTTGCTCTCGAGCTGATTGTAGTTTTCGATCTATGATGCCAATGATGTAGTGGTGATATTAATAGGGTAATTCGAACCCTAGACATCTCTGATTTCATACCATGTGACTCGATCTGAAATTGCGGTTTCCCCTTTTTGAAAATCCTTGATTTAAAAAATGGATTTCTTGGCATTTAAAACCTTGCATGATTTTTGTGATAAACCGAATAGTCTTTCTCTGATTTCTTAGATCCATATACTGATTTTGCGTGTTATTCCTCTTTTGATTTCTTGGCTTAAAATTGGGATTACTGGAATCGATTTAAAAGAAATGAATACGTTGCCATATATATTTCTACACCCTCAAATTTCCATTGAGTTGATATTTGAATTTCTGGAAATAATTTGTTACCCAAGAAATGTTGAGTAAAATCTGCAACTCAAATCTGCTTGCCCCATTTGCTGTGAACCATTTTGGAAACAATAAAAATGCTTTCTGAAAAGAAAATCTTTTGCTCGATCAATTCTCGACCATTTCTGGAATTCTTGAATTCGATTTTTTCATAAAGATGTCACAATAACTTGTCCCATAACTGATTTCAGAAAATCCTTAAATGTTGCCACAAATGGAATTCTGGAAATTGTTGATCACTTGCCAAAAATGATATTGGGAAAATAAAAAAAAACTTTCTAGCCCCTGATTTGTTGCCTGAATCATTTGTATATGTGTAACAACCCGGAAAGCTGGGCCAGTTTAAATTTTTTTTATTTTGGCAATTTTAGCGAATTTTGATTATTTAAAATGAATTATTTAAAATAATAACGATGAGAAATTTATTTTGAATATAGATTCGACGTTTATATTTATATACGTCGTCGTTAGAATATAAATAATTATTTTTAATTATATAAGGAATTGAAAATGGCGCGGTAGTTCGATAATTCGATTTCAAAATTCAAATGAATGTACCGGGTGCAAAATAAACCGGATTTTAGTGAAACCAAAAACATTAGGATCTAATTGAGGATATCTTTCCAACGGATCTGAAAAATCAAAATTTCATAACGGGAATCAAAAGATATGTCAAGTTGAAAATTCGGAATAGTCGCTATGGAATTCAGGCCCTTAAAAATGGGAATTTTGCAAACGACATCGGATTTCGACGAAACCACTTTTGTTGGATCCGTGATGTCAAATTATTGCTAGGTTTCAAATTTCATAATTTTTCGAATCAATATGTGAGCGTGGCAAATGAAAACGCGTTTGACCAGTTTTAGTTGATTTTAATCGACTGGAAAATGGCCATTTTTCAAACGGTCTCAGAATTCGACGAAACTAGTTTTATTAGGACCGTATCCTCAATACGAAGCTAGAAAATATTTTTTTGGAATTTTCCGAGTTAGTATGTGACCCCGGTAAATTGAAATGTGCGTTCAAATTCAATATATATAGTTATATTTGATTTTGACGAAAACTGATCGAAATGATCAAATTAGCCTACGATACATATCCCATTGTGTTCGAAATGGGGGTAATTAGCTATGAACGACAGGCGGTGGGTCTCGTTTTGACTTCGAAAATAAAAGTTACTTTTTAAAAATTAAAATAATAAAATATATAAATTCCTTTCACCTAACCCCTCCCTCTCCTTTTCCCTTCCCCATTCATTTTCAGTTTTCAAAAAAAAAAAAAACGCACATGACCGTCGGGGTCCACCGCGCCGCCCCCCTTGAAGCCACCGCCACCCTCCACTCGTCAGCCCTCCCCCTCGCGTGAAACCAGGAACCCCAAACCGCCTCCATCGATTTGCCACCGCCGTGCCTTCGCCACCGCCTTCCCCTCCAACAGCCGCACCCCCGCCGACGAACCTCTCTCCTCCAGCGCCTCCCCCATCTGATTCTCCCCTCCTCGCGACCCTTTCTCTCCTCCTTTCCCACTGCAAAACGCCAACCCCCCCCCTTCGCAGAAAACCCAAATCGAGGTGAGTTTAAGAATCCTCTTTATATGTTGTTATTTATGTATTTTAAAAAAAACTGATTTTATTTGATTTTAAAAACTGATTTAATTTGATTTTAAAAACTGATTTTATTTGATTTTAAAAACTGATTTTATTTGATTTTAAAAACTGGTTTTATTTGATTTTAAAAACTGATTTTCATTTGATTTTTATTCGTTTGAAAACCAAATAAAGATGTGATTTTTATTCGTTTGAAAACCAAATAAAGATGTGATTTGTATTAGTTTGAAAACCAAATAAAGATGTGATTTTTATTCGTTTGAAAACCAAATGAAGATGTGATTTTTATAGTGATGAAATAGAAAAGGAGAAATCTTTATAATAGAAAAGGCGAAATCTTTATAATAGAAAAGGCGAAATCTTTATATAGAGAATAGCGTGATCAAAATATAATCTTTATTATACGAACACCGATGTAAAAATAGAAATTTTACCTATATAGCAGCGGTATAAAAAATGTGATTTTTATCCCTATAGCATCGAAGTAAAAATTCGATTTTTATATATTGAATAGTAAAGTAAAAATTCGATATTTATATATTGAATAGCAAAGTAAAAATTCGATTTTTACATATGTAGAGAATACAGGCAAAGAAAGTGACAAGAGGCAAGAACGACGAAGATTTCTACCTAAGAAGAGTCGTGGGATTGGATTAGCTAATCAGTGAGAACTTCTCACCTTTCAATTTAATTTTATTTCTAGTTTAAAAATATATATACTAGGATGCAGACGGTGTTTAGTAGCACCCGACACCCGTCGTCCACAGACCATGGACGACTTGTACGCTTGGTTGTTTGATTTTGATGTGTAGTTGATTATGTTATATGATGTGAAATAAAATAAAATATTTATATAGTTAAAAATATTTTATAGTTAAAAATAGAATTTTTAACGTGTATATGAGATGAAACAAAAATAAACAAATCGGAGGACTTGTTTGTATACACACATTTAACTGATATTGATTGGGACGATAAATTTTACACATCGCCCAACTGCACAAGTAAAATCTGTGTTTGATTGTTTGAAACCCCACACGGGTATTGGGATGATATATGACATACACTAATCCCAATAGTTAGTTGTATGTCGATCGATTGTTTGACAAACTGTTATGAGCGTTAAATATATATATTCGATGCTTATACAGTGTAGAATGCACTTTGGATGATGGTTGATTATTCCTCGTTGTTATTTTATACATGTGTTGTAGAAAATCCATATAATTAACATTATATGGTAATTGATTGGGCCTCATTCCAGTTTTGAAAAAGAAATATTTGAAATAGAAATATTTGAAAAAGAAAGTTTTGAAAAAGAAATATTTGAAAAAGAAATATTTGAAAAAGAAATATTTGAAATAGAAATATTTGAAATAGAAATATTTGAAATAAAATATTTGAAAATAGAAATATATGAAGCCGTGTTGATTAGATTGACGCCATTCTGACGTGAACGATATTTATATCGATTTTATTCATTTTATAATGAATATCGAAAGTGATTTCAAAATCTGATATTTTGAATATAAATGAATTCGAATTGAAATTGAATATAAATGAATTCGAATTGAAAATGAATATAAATGAATTCGAGTTGAAATTGAATATAAATGAATTCGAATTGAAATTGAATATAAATGAATTCGAATTGAAATTGAATATAAATGAATTCGAAATTGAATATAAATGAATTCGAATTGAAATTGAATATAAATGAATTCGAATTGAAATTGAATTGAATTGAAAACAAACTGAAATTGAATTCAAAATCGATTTGAATTGAAATCAATTTGAAATGAATTTAAAACGAATTAGTAAGGGAAAAATCAATTTTGATTTGAATTTGAAAAAGAAGTTGAAATCGTTTTGAAAACGAATTTAAAAACGATTTATTAAATACGTTTTAAAGGAAATCGACGAAGTATATATTATATATATAATATAATGGCCTGACTAGAACGCGCCGCGCCGCAGCAGTTCGCGAATTTCGACCATTGACTTCGAACAGATATTACGGGAGATCGGACCGTCGGATTCTCCTAAAACCGGAACCTTGGGTTCGTATCGAAAAGAGCTTTCTAACGAATATTAGAAATTAGAAATCTAACGGTTGGATTTGGAATTATGTCCAAATCAAATTTGGAAAAGGTCGGTGTAAGTGTAGGTCGATGACCGTTGATGGAAATCGACTGTACGGGCCTTGATAAAATTATTAAAAATAGTAATAATTTGTGTAAAAGAAATGATTTGTGAAGATTTGGGATGAAAAACTCCATATTTGAAAAGATAAAAATAGTTTTTTATCAAAATGAACTAGTTTTGAACTAGAATTATAATTCTATTTATTTCTAAATAAATAAATTGGGTTTGAAATGGTTTTGAAAATAACCAGAATTTCCAATATTTATATTGGAATGGATTTGAATCGAAATTGTCTTCGGAATATTTCGATGTTGGATTTCGTGATGATATAGATATTGTTACGGGAATTTGAAAGATATATTTATATCGATATTTCCAATACGATATTTGTTGGTCGTAGAATTTGATATTGAATATAAGCCGGTATATTTTCTATTCAGAGCCTTGTATTTAATATCAAATGTGATTTGGCTTTGTCGTGAATGGTGTCTTCATTAACACCGTTCTTAAGCCCAGTTGAGAAAAAGATTAAATCTTTTATTTAGATTTAATGAAGTATACCAATTAAATAATATTTAATTGTAATTGAATCCGAATTGATTATTGGGTTTTTCGTGAACGGTGTTTTAAATAACACTCGTTCTTTAACCCGATAATTAATAGAATGTGATTTTGGGTCGTCGTGAATGGTATCTTCAATAATACTGTTCTTATACCCAACGAAGTTAAGAAAATCAGAAACTAACTGGAGATTAGTTAAGTTGAACGGTTTCTTGGGTATTGATCTAATGTTGGTTTCGGCCTTCGGGGTTAATATTTAGGGAATTGCTCATTTGCTAATTCACGGTTAGGGACTGATTGAATTGTGATGTGATTTTGGGGTTAATCGTGAACCGTGTTTTAAATGACACTGATTCTTTAACCCAGTCAAAGATTAAAACTAAGTGGAGTTTTAATGAATCGTTAACTAGATTGAAAAGATCGAAAATGGAGTATCACCAGTTTTACTCCAGGCGGTAGTTAAATCTTTAATTAGATTTGAACGTGAAAATGGTACTTGAATTTACCGATAACACCGTGGTGTTAGATATGAAGTATTACCAGTTTTACTTCATGGGATGAATAGGTTGGGATGGGGAAATTAAAACAAATGATTACTTCGGTAAGGTTCGTTAATCCCGACTAGTTGAATCGAAATTCAAAAGAAGATTAAAGAATAAATTCAAGGAATTTATCTTTGATAAAATTAATGGGAATCTTTCCCTATGAATGTGAAATTTAGAAACTAACTGTCGGTTAGCTAAGTAGAATGGTTTTCTGGATATTGATCTGATGTTGGTTTCGGCCTTCGGGGTTAATATTTCGGGAATTATTCTCTTGTTAATTTACGGTTAGTGACTAATGAATTGGAATGAGGCGTATGTTGTGTTTGTGTAAAACTTGTTTATTATATACGCGAGTTGCTCAGAAAGACCGGGTTTATCCCATTCTGAATAACTGAATCGACGATAAGAAATCGAAGATGAAGACGGTGGTCGAAGACCGGCAATCTTCACCTCGTTTGGATGGTAACCGAGGTCCTGATTGGGAGGCATCCTGAAATATGGATAATGAGTGGTGATCGTCCAGACGTACGTGGTGATCGCTGGGTTTGCGAGGTATTTAGTGCCTCCGGTTTCGTTCAGACCCAGAACGGACTTGTAAATGGACTGGGTGTCTGACATTGGATTTTATTCTGTGTCGCCTGATCTCTATTAAATATACATCTGTTTGGCGGCGGAGAATTTATTCTTTTACTTAACGCCCTTCTCTGAAACGCACGAGCTCAGAGGTTGTATATCGATGGACATCAGTCGCATGGCATGAATTGCCTGTGTGGCATGCTAAGATGCAGTGATCAGGGCTTCTGTTGAAAAGCAAAGTCTTGTGGTGATGATCAAAGCACCGCCTGTGTGGCGAAGCTTTGTGTATAACGTGAATTCGCGAGCCTCACACCCTGGTATGAACCAGAAACGGGAGAAGGACCTCAGGGAGGACATGCATTTCTTCCTAGCTAGTGTGGTGTCAGTGACCTACCAGCCCTGACATTTATATACTTTTCACCTGTGTGGTTGTTGCTGTTGCGAGGCGCCTCGGTTAGATCGGACGATCCGGGTCTGATGGAGTCATTCGTTGGCTCGCTTACGCCCCAAAGGGCGGGGAAACGTAGTGTTCAGGCATTTTAATCCACATCGATGGACCGGCCCTGACGATCCAAGGGTCACTCGAGCTCTGATCCTGAGACTCGGGCTAGGCAGTCTTGAATTCGGTAAGGACTATCTTTTGCCTTGGTTCATGACGGAAATCCAATTTCCAATACGTGACGGTTCAATTTTAGTTGTAATCCTATATATGGCGACATAGTGGGATGGGGCGCTTATGCCGCCTATGATTGATACTTATGATTTGAAGTTGTTTTATACACTATGCACTTATAATAGTATCAAATGATTTGTTTTAAACGTATCAAGCATTCTTGGCTATTATAAGGTAAAAACCCTATCCCCCGGCTTGCGTTGCATTGTGTGATGGGAACTGGGTCTTATAATAGCTTCATTTTTCTTTATTTAGCATTGCGTTGTTGTTTTATGCACTGGTGTTCTTGGGAGGAAACCCGTTCCGCGTTAGCGGCGTGGTCCCTTGATTTACCTAACTTTAAAATAAAGATTAATAACTGTCTTAGTTCTCACACCAGTCCGGAGTTTATTGTTTTAACCTAAACTCTGGGTGCCCCTATTTTGACACGGGCAGCTAGTAGTTTTGGTTTTGCAGATTTATATTCACAGGATTCTGGTTTACAGCTGGAAGGATATCCAGAAAGCTTTGTATCTGTATATCTCCTTCAGTTGTGTATTGTATTATTTTCCACTGCTATGTAATGTATTGTAATCTCTGATATTTATCGAATGTGTAATGTTTATTTTTTTATACTCTGTATATTCTTGTATTCTGATCGATTGTTGTAATATACAATGAAATGTTCTTCCGTCTGCGTTCTATTTTGTCGTGTTCTCAAAACAATCAGGCGTTTCGAACGGTCTAGATCGGTTTAGCGACTGATTCGGATCGAGCGAAATTCCTTTTTGTCACAGTTGGTATCAGAGCTTTGGTTTACAAAGCTCAGAGAACAAGGCACATTAGAACCATACGAAAGAATTCATCAGATATTGGATTAGTAATATCCAATGGGAATGATTCGTTAGAGATGGGATCAGTAGTATCCTAGAACGAGTGTGAAGAGTATATTTTTAAGATGAAAACCAATTTTGTTTTGAAAATTTAAATCTATTATTCGTATTTGATTATTTATTTGTATTGATTTGGACAGTCCAGTATATAAAGATTTTGCATATACGCCTTGCAAACGTGTATTTGAAGTTTTAATATACTGGATAGATATAGAATTACACTCTAATCGCCCGAAGATGATTTTGATGATGGAGCTCCATCATTAGAATTTATGTTCGTGTGACGAAAGTGGGATTTCTATATATTTCCAATTGACTGGTGTGAGAACCAAAGCTATATAGGATATATTGTTGTGATTTGGCATCAAAAATGTGATTTTTGACTATGTATCAAAGTTATGAATTTCAAAAGCTAATCAACTAATTGATTGATGGTTGTGTTGTTGATTATTGGTTGATTAATTAAAATTTGTATTATATAGCCAATTTGATCAAATAATGAATTGTATTAAAAATTTATCGCATTTGCTTGCATATACTTGTACTTACATTGAACAGGTCATAGCAAAGAAACTAGAGCAGAAGAATAAATTTGTTTGCCCGACAAATAGGTACATGTTTAATATAATTTACTGTTTTGTTTGGGTGATGATGATTTTATGAGCCGATTGGCCTTTTCTTTTTCTTTTTGAGATTAGAAGGCCTGTATGGCAATTTCGGGATTTTCCCGTGGCTCCCGATGTAGGGGAGGTTATGGCGAAATTTTTCGAAAATTTAGGGTGTTAGCCAAATTTTTGAAAATTTGAAAATTCTTAGAAACTGAAAAGTTGGAGAATGGAAGCCAGATCGAACGTAGAGTTGATTGATCAAACCACTTTCAACTTTGTTCCTTTTCGGGGACGAAAAGTTTTAAGTGGGGGAGATTGTAATAATCCGGAAATCTGGGCCAGTTTAATTTTTTTTTATTTTGGCAATTTTAGCGAATTTTGATTATTTAAAATGAATTATTTTAAATAATAACGATGAGAATTTTTTTTTGAATAGAGATTCGACGTATATATTTATATACGTCGTCGTTAGAATATAAATAATTATTTTTAATTATATAAGGAATTGAAAATGGCGTGGTAGTTCGATAATTTGATTTCAAAATTCAAATGAATGTACCGGGTGCAAAATAAACCGGATTTTAGTGAAACCAAAAACATTAGGATCTAATTGAGGATATCTTTCCAACGGATCTGAAAAATCAAAATTTCATAGTGGGAATCAAAAGATATGTCAAGTTGAAAATTCGGAATAGTCGCTATGGAATTCAAGCCCTTAAAAATGGGAATTTTGCAAACGACCTCGGATTTCGACGAAACCACTTTTGTTGGATCCGTGATGTCAAGTTATTGCTAGGTTTCAAATTTCATAATTTTTCGAATCAATATGTGAGCGTGGCAAAGGAAAACGCGTTTGACCAGTTACAGTTGATTTTAATCGACTGGAAAATGGCCATTTTTCAGACGGTCTCAGAATTCGACGAAACTAGTTTTGTTAGGACCGTATCGTCAATACGAAGCTAGAAAATATTTTTTTGGAATTTTCCGAGTTTGTATATGGCCCCGGTAAATTGAAATGTGCGTTCAAATTCAATATATATAGTTATATGTTGATTTTGACGAAAACTGATCGAAATGATCAAATCAGCCTACGATACATATCCCATTGTGTTCGGAATGGGGGTAATTAGCTATGGACGACAGGCGGTGGGTCTCGTTTTGACTTCGAAAATAAAAGTTACTTTTTAAAAATTAAAATAATAAAATATATAAATTCCTTTCACCTAACCCCTCCCTCTCCTATTCCCTTCCCCGTTCATTTTCAGTTTTCAAAAAAAGAAGAAGAAAAACGCGCCTGCCCTAGCCGGAGCCGCCACCGTCGGGGTCCACTGCGCCGCCCCCCTTGAAGCCGCCGCCACCCTCCACTCGTCAACCCTCCCCCTCGCGTGAAACCAGGAACCCCAAACCGCCTCCATCGATTTGCCACGCCATGCCTTCGCCACCGCCTTCCCCTCCGACAGCCGCACCCCCACCGACGAACCTCTCTCCTCCAGCGCCTCCCCCATCTGATTCTCCCCTCCTCGCGACCCTTTCTCTCCTCCTTTCCCACTGCAAAACGCCAAACTCCCCCCCCCCCCCTTCGCAGAAAACCCAAATCGAGGTGAGTTTAATAATCCTCTTTACATGTTGTTATTTATGTATTTAAAAAAAATCTGATTTTATTTGATTTTAATAACTGATTTTATTTGATTTTAAAACTGATTTTATTTGATTTTAAAAACTGATTTTATTTGATTTTAAAAACTGGTTTTATTTGATTTTAAAAACTGATTTTCATTTGATTTTTATTCGTTTGAAAACCAAATAATGATGTGATTTTTATTCGTTTGAAAACCAAATAAAGATGTGATTTTTATAGTGATGAAATAGAAAAGGCGAAATCTTTATAATAGAAAAGGCGAAATCTTTATAACAGAAAAGGCGAAATCATTATATAGAGAATAGCGTGATCAAAATATAATCTTTATTATACGAACACCGATGTAAAAATAGAATTTTTACCTATATAGCAGCGGTATAAAAAATGTGAATTTTATCCCTATAGCATCGAAGTAAAAAATTCGATTTTTATATATTGAATAGTAAAGTAAATATTCGATTTTTATATATTGAATAACAAAGTAAAAATTCGATTTTTACATATGTAGAGAATACGGGCAAAGAAAGTGACAAGAGGCAAGAACGACGAAGATTTCTACCTAAGAAGAGTCGTGGGATTGGATTAGCTAATCAGTGAGAACTTCTCACCTTTCAATTTAGTTTTATTTCTAGTTTAGAAAAATATATACTAGGATGCAGACGGTGTTTAGTAGCACCCGACACCCGTCGTCCACAGACCATGGACGGCTTGTATGCTTGGTTGTTTGATTTTGATGTGTAGTTGATTGTGTTATATGATGTGAAATAAAATAAAATATTTATATAGTTAAAAATATTTTATAGTTAAAAATAGAATTTTTAACGTGTATATGAGATGAAACAAAAATAAACAAATCGGAGGACTTGTTTGTATACACACATTTGACTGATATTGATTGGGACGATAAATTTTACACATCGCCCAACTGCACAAATAAAATCTGTGTTTGATTGTTTGAAACCCCACACGGGTATTGGGATGATATATGACATACACTAATCCCAATAGTTAGTTGTATGTCGATCGATTGATTGACAAACTGTTATGAGCGTTAAATATTTATATTCCATGCTTATACAGTGTAGAATGCACTTTGGATGATGGTTGATTATTCCTCGTTGTTATTGTATACATGTGTTGTAGAAAATCCATATAATTAACATTATATGGTAATTGATTAGGCCTCATTCCAGTTTTGAAAAAGAAATATTTGAAATAGAAATATTTGAAAAAGAAAGTTTCGAAAAAGAAATATTTGAAAAAGAAATATTTGAAATAGAAATATTTGAAATAGAAATATTTGAAATAGAATATTTGAAAATAGAAATATATGAAGCCGTGTTGATTAGATTGACGCCATTCTGACGTGAACGATATTTATATCGATTTTATTCATTTTATAATGAATATCAAAAGTGATTTCAAAATCTGATATTTTGAATATAAATGAATTCGAATTGAAATTGAATATAAATGAATTCGAATTGAAATTGAATATAAATGAATTCGAATTGAAATTGAATTGAATTGAAAAACGAACTGAAATTGAATTCAAAATCGATTTGAATTGAAATCAATTTGAAATGAATTTAAAACGAATTCGTAAAGGAAAATTCAATTTGGATTTGAATTTGAAAATGATGTTGAAATCGTTTTGAAAACGAATTTAAAAACGATTTATTAAATACGTTTTAAAGGAAATCGACGAAGTATATATTATATATATTATATATATAATATAATGGCCTGAATAGAACACGCCGCGCCGCGGCAGTTTGTGAATTTCGACCTTTGACTTCGAATGGATATTACGGGAGATCCGACCGTCGGATTCTCCTAAAACCGGAACCGTTGAATTCGTATCGAAAAGAGCTTTCTAACGAATATTAGAAATTAGAAATCTAACGGTTGGATTTGGAATTATGTCCAAATCAAATTTGGAAAAGGTCGCTGTAAGTGCAGTTCGATGACCGTTGGTGGAAATCGACTGTACGGGCCTTGATAAAATTATTAAAAATAGTAATAATTTGTGTAAAATCATAAGAAATGATTTGTGAAGATTTGGGATGAAAAAATCCATATTTGAAAAGATAAAAATAGATTTTTATCGAAATGAACTAGTTTTGAACTAGAATTATAATTCTATTTATTTCTAAATAAATAAATTGGGTTTGAAATGGTTTTGAAAATAACCAGAATTTCCAATATTTATATTGGAATGGATTTGAATCAAAATTGTCTTCGGAATATTTCGATGTTGGATTTCGTGATGATATAGATATTGTTACGGGAATTTGAAAGATATATTTATATCGTTATTTCCAATACGATATTTGTTGGTCGTAGAATTTGATATTGAATATAAGCCAGTATATTTTCTATTCAGAGCCTTGTATTTAATATCAAATGTGATTTGGGTTTGTCGTGAATGGTGTCTTCATTAACAACGTTCTTAAGCCCAGTTGAGAAAAAGATTAAATCTTTTATTTAGATTTAATTAAGTATACCAATTAAATAATATTTAGTTGGAATTGAATCTGAATTTATTCTTGGGTTTATCGTGAACGGTGTTTTAAATAACACTCGTTCTTTAACCCGATAATTAATAGAATGTGATTTTGGGTCGTCGTGAACGGTATCTTCAATAATACTGTTCTTAGACCCAACGAAGTTAAGAAAATCAGAAACTAACTGGAGATTAGTTAAGTTGAACGGTTTCTTGGGTATTGATCTGATGTTGGTTTCGGCCTTCGGGGTTAATATTTAGGGAATTGCTCATTTGCTAATTCACGGTTAGGGACTGATTGAATTATGATGTGATTTTGGGGTTTATCGTGAATCGTGTTTTAAACGACACTGATTCTTTAACCCAGTCAGAGATTAAAACTAAGTGGAGTTTTAATGAATCTTTAACTAGATCGAAAAGATTGAAAATGGAGTATCACCAGTTTTACTCCAGGCGGTAGTTAAATCTTTAATTAGATTTGAACGTGAAAATGGTAATTGAATTTACCGATAACACCACGGTGTTAGATATGAAGTATTACCAGTTTTACTTCATGGGATGAATAGGTTGGGATGGGGAAATTAAAACAAATGATTACTTCGGTAAGGTTCGTTAATCCCGACTAGTTGAATCGAAATTCAAAAGAAGATTAAAGAATAAATTCAAGGAATTTATCTTTGATAAAATTAATGGGAATCTTTCCCTATGAATGTGAAATTTAGAAACTAACTGTCGGTTAGCTAAGTAGAATGGTTTTCTGGATATTGATCCGATGTTGGTTTCTTCCTAGCTAGGGTGGTGTTAGTGACCTACCAGCCTTGACATTTATATACTTTTCACCTGTGTGGTTGTTGCTGTTGCGAGGCGCCTCGGTTAGATCGGACGATCCGGGTCCGATGGAGTAATTCGTTGGCTCGCTTACACCCCAAAGGGCGGGGAAACGTAGTGTTCAGGCATTTTAATCCACATCGGTGGACCGGCCCTGACGATCCAAGGGTCACTCGAGCACTGATCCTGAGACTCGGGCTAGGCAGTCTCGAATTCGGTAAGGACTATCTTTTGCCTTGGTTCATGACGGAAATCCAATTTCCAATACGTGACGGTTCGATTTTAGTTGTAATCCTATATATGGCGACATAGTGGGATGGAGCGCTTATGCCGCCTATGATTGATACTTATGATTTGAAGTTGTTTTATACACTATGCACTTATAATAGTATCAAATGATTTGTTTTAAACGTATCAAGCATTCTTGCCTATTATAAGGTAAAAACCCTATCCCCCGGCTTGCGTTGCATTGTGTGATGGGAACTGGGTCTTATAATAGCTTCATTTTTCTTTATTTAGCATTGCGTTGTTGTTTTATGCACTGGTGTTCTTGGGAGGAAACCCGTTCCGCGTTAGCGGCGTGGTCCCTTGATTTACCTAACTTTAAAATAAAGATTAATAACTGTCTTAGTTCTCACACCAGTCCCATGACTGACCTGGAGTTTATTGTTTTAACCTAAACTCTGGGTGCCCCTATTTTGACACGGCAGCTAGTTGTTTTGGTTTTGCAGATTTATATTCACAGGATCCTGGTTTACAGCTGGAAGGATACCCGGAAAGCTTTGTATCCGTATATCTCCTTCAGTTGTGTATTGTATTATTTTCCGCTGCTATGTAATGTATTGTAATCTCTGATATTTATCGAATGTGTAATGTTTATTTGTTTATACTCTGTATATTCTTGTATTCTGATGGATTGTTGTAATATACAATGAAATGTTCTTCCGTCCGCGTTCTATTTTGTCGTGTTCTCAAAACAATCAGGCGTTTTGAACGGTCTAGATCGGTTTAGCGACTGATTCGGATCGAGCGAAATTCCTTTTTGTCACAATATGCATGCACCTAGTCTTGTTACTATGTTGATTATGATCTGGCTTAACACTTGCTTTGCCTTGACATGTGTGCATAAATGAGTTGTTGTTCATGCTTGAAACTTTGCTGAGCATGTAGGCTTGTCACTGACTTTATTTATGACATTGATTACGACACTGTTCATACATGCATGCACATGAGCTCGTCCATACTTAATTATGTTGTCCCAGTCCCTTGATGTTGCACCACTTGATTTCTCTGGTCTTCAAAAAATCAACTGTGTATCCCATACTTGCGAGCTTGTTTGTGATTGTCTGGTCTTGTATTTAACATGTGTTCTTCACTGCATGTCACTTGTTCTTGTATACACATAGCTGATTCATTCCATGATGTACACTTGAGTCTGGCCTGACATGTGAACTGTTTTCACGACTGAATCACTTTGCTCGGCCACTTTACACTTGAACCTGAATTTTGCAAACTGCTGCCTTGCTTCTATGATGTGAGCATGTACATGAATTTCTGAAACATCACATATGCGCCTGTTTGATTCATTTTGCCTGAACTATGTATGTGTATGTACATGCCTGAAACTTGCATTATACTTGAGTTGTTCCTTGTCTTTCCATGATTGTTGACTTGGCACACTTCTTGTTTTGCTGACTGCATGAAATGCACTTGAACTCGTCCTAGCTCGACCACTTTGACACTGTCATGTTTACTGCCATGTCTTGTACTTCACACACTTGTTTATGCTGAAAACATTGTTGGCTTATGTTTGTCACCTCCTTGGCCATGTCTTGATTGTAATAACTGTCTTGACTATTTGATGTTGTTGCCTCGGCCATTTTGACTTGTCATGTATACTTTTTGGCTGAAACATTGTATTTTTCATTTGCTGGATTGTTCACGTGAGTTTGCTGTTGACTTTTAATGTTAGCTGAGTATACACTGGGTTGAGTTGGTCATCACGGCTGCTCCTCAGTTGCTCATTACATTCTGATTGGCGAGGCAGTGCACACGTGTATACACGTGTGTATATGCAGCCAACAGACTAATTTTCCTGTCCCTGTACTATATATTGTCTAGACACAGGCGGATTAACAAATCAGATCAAGTCATAAAAATGATGAGAAACACACCAGAAAACTGAGGCAATTAAAATTTTTAAAATAAAATTTATATTTGCATGAATTTTGAATATTATTTTTGTTTCATATACTGTGTGTGTGTTTCTGTATATGACAGGTTCGAAGACTGGACTGACTGAAGACAGGTTTGACAGAGAAGCAGTGAAGACAGAAGGTTGAAGACAAGGATTGTGTGAAAAGTGTATATGTATACGAGTCTGTGTAAATGAATGAATGAGTGAAACTGTAACTGAAAGATAGAGTGTTGTAGTGGAGAGCACTGTATATGAAATTGTATTTGATATGTAATACAGAGATGTATAAATAGTGGAGTTATAAAAATTTGTACTGTTTGAATGTTGAAATAAAATATTCTATTTAAATAAAATACTGTGTTAATATTTGAACTTCTGTACAGTAGTATTTCACTTAAATATAAATACTATATTCATGTCTGTAATGTGATATAACAGTACAATAACAAACACATTCAAAATAATATATAATTGTTTGTTATCATCAAACAATAAATCATATAATTGTGTATACAACACTGTTATATACAACAGTAACTACATTTCAGGATAGGGCCGTATGACACAGACACATGACGAGCTAGAACTTGTAGGGAGCCGATCGATTGGTAGATCGTACCGTAGGACCCCGTAATGGGTCACTTCATGATATTGGGCCGAGGGATCATTTCATGATTAATACTTGACATGGGTTAGAACACTAGTACTGTTGGTGCAGCGAATCTCGAATATGCGATGCTAGACTAGACTTATCCTGTTATCTTAATTATCCTACCAGTTCTGTTATCATACTTATGTTTAATTCTAGTTTTCACATATCATGTTACCTTTACTAGTTTTCATATTGAAAGTCACTAGGACTTACCAGTCTTTATGACCAACCCTTTTTCTTTCGCCTCTTTTTCTTTCGTCCCCCCAGGTTCTCATGGAGGAAACACTAGCTCTTAGCTTGGATTTAGCTTGCTTTCTGACAGCTCATGTACTGTTTGGTCTTGGACTATGCTATGGCTGCTTCTGCTATTTATGGGGAATAATTTACTTTTGTTATCTTAAGTCTATGCTTCTTTATTTGGAACTTGATGTAATGGAATAATTTGTACCTTGGATATATGGGGTTTTGACTCTTTTCTTGAAAGTAATAAATTTGGTTT
This sequence comes from Allium sativum, assembly GCA_030737875.1. Classification (NCBI taxonomy): domain Eukaryota; kingdom Viridiplantae; phylum Streptophyta; class Magnoliopsida; order Asparagales; family Amaryllidaceae; genus Allium; species Allium sativum. The sequence continues at coordinate 316,256,609 of CM060913.1, forward strand.
TTTAATTTCTACCGCTGCTTTATTTATGTTCTGCATTGTGATATCTCTGTGTATGTTTACCTAGATAATACTCCATCAAAACTAGTGCATTCCATTTGTGAGTGACCCTAGCAGAGATGGGGTGTTACAGTCTCGGAATTTGACGAAATTAGTTTTGTTAGGACCGTATCGTCAATACGAAGCTAGAAAATATTTTTCGGGAATTTTTAGAGTCCGTATGTGGCCCTGGTAAATTGAAATGCGCGTTCAAATTCAACAATAGATTTATATTTTGATTTTTATGGAAACTGATCGAAACAATCGAACCAGCTTATGATACATATCCCATTGGGTTCAGAATGGGGTTAATTAGCTAGGGACGACAGGCGTTGGGTCTCGATTGGAGTTCTAATAAAAAGTCAACCCTTTTTGAAAATAAATGAAAATTAAATTAAATATATATAAATATTTACATACCCCTACCCCCCTTCTATTTCTCTCCTCTCCCTGTTTCGATCAGAACAAGAAAAAGAATAAAAAAAGAAAAAAAGAGCTCGAACGAAGGAACTCCCAACGCCCTAGCCTCCAGGCCGACGCCATCGTCGGTGGCGCACCTCATCGTGCCAGGCCCCCTTCTCTCGCCCCTCCAGTCGCTTCCCTCCTCCCTTCCTCGATGTGAAAGCCCCAAACCCGAGAAGCCCTTGCCGTGGACTTCCCCCTGCGCCAACGCCGTGCCCCACGCCAAACCTCCCTTCCGACCACCGCCAACAACCGCGTGGACTCCCCCGGCCTCCCTCCTTCGAATGGCAGTAATTTTTTTTTACTTTTAATTTATTTTAAAAACTGATTTTAGTTAAGTTTAAAAAATGATTTTTTTTAGTTTAAAACTAAAAGAGATTTTAATTTTATCGCTTGAAAGTTGTGATTTTCATAAGGCAAACGAAGGGATAAAGTTATGATTTTTTATCTATGTGAAGAAGCGATAAAAATGTGATTTTTATCATCTGAGAAGTGAATAAAAAATATGTTTTTTATATTATAGGAAGAATAAAAATATGATTTTTATATTATAAGGAGAATAAAAATATGATTTTTATATTATAGGAATAATAAAAATATGATTTTTATATTATATAGATAATAAAAATCTGATCTTTATATATGTAGCGATAGGATAAAAATACGATTTTTATATATGAAGTGACAATATAAAAATGTGATTTTTATCATATATGTAGCAAAGTAAAAATATACGAAGTAGAAAGAATAAAAATATGATTTTTATTTATTGGAATGAAGCAATAAAAATATTATTTTTATTATAAACAGCGTGGTAAGGACTACATTGGAATTTCAAGCAAATCCAAACGGTGCAGAAGTAAAACACGCGGAGTGGAACCCAATGGTGAGAACTTCTCACTTTTAATTTATTTTCTAGCTAAAATATATACTAGGATGCAGACGGTGCTTAGCAGCACCCGACACCCGTCGTCCACAGACCATGGATGACTTGTTTGTTTGATTGATGTGTTGTGAAAATTGATTGTGATGTGGAATGAAATAAAATATTTTATCGTTAAAAATGTTTTATAGTTAAAAATATAATTTTTAACGTGTATATGAAATAAATATTCATTTACCAATCGAGCGATTTGTTTATGTACACCTATTTGATTGATATTGATTGGGACGATAAATTTTACATGTCGCCCAACTGCACAAATAAAAATCTGTGTTTGTTGTCTGAAACCCCACATTGATATTGGGATGATATTTTGACGTACACTAATCCCGATTGTTTAGTAGTATGTCAATCAATAGGTTGACAGACAGTTGTGTGGCGCACTCTGGATGATGGTTGATTATTTATCGTTGCTATTATATACATGTGTTGTATGGAATCCATATAATTAACATTATATGGTAATTGATTGGTCCTCATTCCAGTTTGGAAAATAAAGAATATTATAAAATAAAGATTCATGTGTTGAATAGAATAAATAGTCAAGTGTTGACGATACTCATGTGTTGAGAATATTCATGTGTTGAAACTTATCATGTGTTGAACGAAATATTTTAACAATAAAATTTACATCTTTATCATATATAAAATTAGAAACTAACTGGAAACGAGATAAGATGAGTGGTTTCCTGGGTATTGATCTGATGTTGGTTTCGGCCTTCGGGGTTAATATTTTGGGAATCGTTCTCTTACTAATTTACGGTTAGAGTCTGATTAAGAATTAAACGATAAAAATAATAATTTTATAATATTAAATAAAAAAATAGTCATGTGTTGACGATACTCATGTGTTGAGAATATTGATGTGTTGAAAGAAATATATATATTCATGTGTTGAAGAAAATATTCATTTGTTGAATAGAATAACGAAGTTATTGAAATATATAAAGCCGTATTGATTAGATATGCGTCATTTTGATGCGATCGATATTTATATCGATTATATTCATTTTTTTATGAATATAGAAAAGAATGTGATTTCAAAATCTAATATTTTGAAAATATTATCATTTATATGTTAATGATATGGAATATTCAATTTTGATTAAATTGAATATGAAGTTGAAATTGTTTTGAAAAAGAATTTAAAACGATTTATAAAATACGTTTAGAACTGAAATCGACGAAATATGTATATATATATATGTTATATATATTAAATGGCCTGAATAGACGGCGCCGTGCCGCGGCAGTTCGCGAATTTCGACCATTGAATTCAAATGGACGTTACGGGAGATCCGACTGTCGGATTCTCCAAAAACCAGAACCGTTGGGTTTGTATCGAAAAGCGCTTTCTAATGAATATTAGAAATTTGAAATCTAATGGTTGGATTTGGAATTATGTCCAAATCAAATTTGGAAAAGTTCGCTGTAACTGCAGTTCGATGGCCGTTTATGGAAATCGACTGTACGGGCCTCGATAAAATTATTAAAAATATCTATAATTTGTGAAAAATCATAATAAATGATTTAGAAAGAATTGGGGTGAAAAATCCCATATTTAAAAAGGATAAAAATATATTTTTATCGAAATGAACTAGTTTTGAACTAGATTTGAAGTGGTTTTAAAAATAATCAGAATTTCCAATATACGAAATGGAATGGATTTGAATCGAAATTATCTTCAGAATATTTCGATGTTGGATTTCATGATTATACATATATGGTTGTGGAAATTCGATAGATATATTTATATCGTTATTTCCAATACGATATTTGTTGGTTTCAGAATTTGATATTGAATATAAGCCGATATATTTTCTATTCAGAGCCTTGTATTTAATATCAAATGGGATTTTGGGTTCGTCGTGAATGGTGTCTTAAATAACACTGTTCTTGAACCCAGTTTAGAAAAGAATAAGTCTTTTAATTAAGATTTAGTGAAATTGTTCAGTTAATTAGTATTTAATTGGAATTGAATTTAAATTGGTTTTTGGGGTTTATCGTGAGCGGTGTTTTGAATAACACCTGTTCTTTAATCCGGTTAACAATGGAATGTGATTTTGGGTTTATCGTGAACCGTGTTTTAGATGACATTGGTTCTTTAACCCAGTTAAAGACAGGATATTGATTTTTGGGAAGATTAAAACTAAGTGGAGTTTTAATGAATCTTTAATCAGATTGAAATGATCGAAAATGGAGTATCACCAGTTTTGCTCCAAAGCGATAGCTAAATCTTTAATTAGATTTGAACGTGAAATGGTAATTAATATTTACTGATAACACCGTGGCATTAGATATGGAGTATTACCAGTTTTGCTCCATGGGATGAATAGGTTGGGATTGGGAAATAAAATAAATGATTACTTCGGTGTGGTTCGCTAATCCCGACTAGTTTGGAAAACCTTAACATGGTTTGAAATGATATCCAAAGGAAGATTAAAGAATAAATTTAGAAGAATTTATCTTTGATAAAATTAATGGGAACCTTTCCCTAAGAATGTGAATATTTGAATAAAAGAATATTCTGAATTGGAATGAGGCGTATGTTTTTGTGTAGCAATTGTTTATTATATACGCGAGTTATTCGGAAAGGCCGGGTTTATACCCATTCTGAATAACTGATTCGACGATAAGTCGAAGATGAAGACGGTGGTTGAAGACCAGAGGTCTTCACATCGTTTGGGTGATTACTAATAATCTTGATTGGGTTGTACACACAAGAGGAGGAAATCCGTTGGTGATCGATGAATACGCGAGGAATAAGGTTCCTCCGGTTTCGTTCAGACCCAGAACGAACTTGTAAATGGACCGTGTGTCTGACACTAGATTTTATTTTGTGTTGATTGATCTCTATTAAATATACATCTGTTTGGTGGCGGAGAATTTATTCTCTTGCTTAATACCCTTCTATGAGACGTACGAGCTCAGAGGTTGTATATCGATGGACATCAGTCGCATAGAGTGAATTGCCTGTGTGGCATGCCTAAGTGGCAAATGATCAAGGCTTTTGTTGAAAAGCAAAGCCTTGTGGTGGATAATCAAAGCACGGCCTATGTGGCATAGCTTTGTGTATGGCGTTAATTCGCGAGCCTCACACCTCGGTATGAGTCAAAAACGGGATAAGGACCCAAGGAGTGCACGACGTTTCTTTCTAGCCATGGGTGATGTCAGTGACCTACTAGCCCTGACATTTATATACTTTTTACCTGTGTGGTTGTTGGATGCGAGGCGCCTCGGATATAGGTCCTATAGGACCGAGAAACGTGTGTTCAAGAATACTAATCCTCAAAAGTAAGAGAGGACCGACCTTGGAGGTTCCAAAGATCGTTGTTTGTGGTCCTGAGACATTTGCTAGAGTGTCTAGAACAGAGAGGAGCTTGCCCCTTGCCTCGACTCATGACGGAAATCCAATTTCCAATACGACCTTTGCAGTTTTAATTGTAGAACTAGTATCGCGACATGATATATGGTACCCATGCCACCTATGATTGATACATTTATATTTGAAGTTGTTTTCTTCACTTATAGTAATAATAAAAGATGAAATTTAGCGTATCAAGCATTCTTTGGCTATTATAAGGTAAAACCCTATCCTCTGGCTTGCATTGCATTGTGTGATGGGACCTGGGTCTTAAAATAACTTCATTTTCTTTATTTAGCATTGTGCTTTTGTTATATGCACTGGTATTCTTGGGGTAAAAAAACCCTTTCCGTGTTATACGGCGTGGTCCCTTGATTTACCTAACTTTAAAATAAAGATTAATAACTGTTTTAGTTCTCACACCAGTCACATGATTGACCTAGAGTTTATTGTATTAATCTAAACTCTGGGTGCCCTTATTTTCCGCACGGGCAGCTAGTAGTTGGGTTTTGCAGATTTATATTCATAGGATCCTGGTTTATAGCTGAAGTGATATTCGAAAAGCTCTGTATCCGCGTATTTCTTTCAGTTATGTTTTGTATTATTTTTCCGCTGCTATGTATTTAAATGTAATTTAAATTTATGATATTTATCAAATGTGTAATATTGATTCATGCTCTGTATATTCTTGTATTCTGATGGAATTGTTGTAATAAGCAATGAAATGTTCTTCTGTTTGTGTTCTGATTTGTCTTGTCCTCAAAGCAATTCGTGCTTTCCTTCACGGGGATGTTCGGGTCGTTATAATTTGGTATCAGAGCTTTGGTTTACAGAGCTCGAGAACAAGACACATTAGAACCAAACGAAAGAATTCATCAGAGACTGGATTAGTAATATCCAATGAGAATGAATCGTTAGAGATGGGATCAGTAGTGTCCTAGAACGAGTGTAAAGAGTGAAATTTTTGGAATAAAAATTTTGAAAACAAATTTTGTTTTGAAAATTTAAACCATATTATTCATATTTAATTATCCATTTTATATTGATTTGGACAATCGAGTATATAAAGATTTTGCATATACGTGTCACGAACGTATATTCGAAGTTTTAATATACTAGATAGATATAGAATCACACTCTAGTTGCTCAGGGATGATTCTGATAATGCTACAGCGTTATCAGTATTTATTTTCGACTATCAAAAGTGGGATATCTATATATTTCCATCATACTGGTGTGAGAACCAAAACTAGATAGGATATATTGTTGAGATTTGAATCAAAAACATGATTTTCTGTATATATATGTATATCAAAAATTATCAATTTGAAACGATAATCCACTGATTGATTGCTGATTGTGTTGTTTGATTATTGTTTTGATTAATTAAAATTTTGAACCATTATGCCAAATTGAACCGAATATTGAAATGTATTGAAAAATGATTACAATTGCATGCATATACATGTATATCCATTGAACAGGTCATAGCAAGGAGGCTAGAGAAGAGGAATAAAATTGTTTGCCCGACAAACAGGTACATGTTTACTATATTTCTTGGGGATTTGATGATTTTATGAGCCGATTGGCTAGCCGCTTGGCTTTTTCTTTTGGATTGGTGAGGGACATGGGAGGCTATTTGAAATATCCCGAAGCTCCCGGTGCAGGGGAGGTTATGGCGAAATTTTTCGAAAATTTAGGGTGTTAGCCAAATTTTTGAAAATTTTGAAAAGTTCATAGAAACTAAAAAGTTGAAGAACTTAAGCCGTAATGAAAATAATGAAAGTTGAATTGGTTTGTAAAACAACTTTCAGCTTCGTTCCTTTTCGGGGACGAAAAGTTTTAAGTGGGGGAGATTGTAACAACCCGGAAATCTGAGCCAATTTAAAAATTTTATTTTGGCAATTTATCGAATTTTGAATATTTAAAATGAATTACTTTAAATAATAACGACGAGAAATTTATTTTGAATAGAAATAGAACGTATATACTTATATAGATCGACGTTAGAATATAAATATTTATTTTTAATTATAAAAGGAATTGAAAATGGCGCGGCAGTTTGAAAATTCGATTTCAAATGAATGTACAGGATTCAAAATAAACCGGATTTTAGTGAAACCAAAAATATTAGAATCTATTTGAGAATATCTTTCTAACGAATCCGAAAAATTGAAATTTCATAGCGGGGATAAAAAGTTATGCCCAGCTGAAAATTCAGAATAGTCGCTGTGGAATTTTGGCCCTTAAAAATGGAAATTTTGCAAACGACCTCTCTTTTCGACGAAACCACTTTTGTTGGATCCGGAATGTCAAATTATTGCTAGGTTTCAAAATTCATAATTTTTTAAAGCAATATGTGAGCGTGGCAAAAGAAAGCGTGCTTTAACAGTTTCAGTCAATTTCGATCGACCAGAGAATGGCCATTTTTCAAACAGTCTCAGAATTAGACGAAATTAGTTTTGTTAGGACCGTATCGTCAATACGAAGCTAAAAAATATTTTTCGGGAATTTTTAGAGTCCTTATGTGGCCCCGGTAAATTGAAATGCGCGTTCAAATTCAATATATAGATTTGTATTTTGATTTTGACGGAAACTGATCGAAACGATCGAACCAGCTTACGATACATATCCCATTGGGTTCGGAATGAGGGTAATTAGCTAGGGACGACAGACGTTGGGTCTCAATTGGAGTTCGAATAAAAAGTCAACCCTTTTTGAAAATAAATGAAAATTAAATTAAATATATATAAATATTTACATACCCCTACCCCCCTTCTATTTCTCTCCTCTCCTTGTTTCGATCAGAACGAGAAAAAGAATAAAAAGAAAAAGAAAAAAAGGGGCTCGAATGAAGGACCCCCGATGCCCTAGCCTCTAGGCCGACGCCATCGTCGGTGGCACACCTCGTCGCGCCAGGCCCCCTTCTCTCGCCCCTCTAGTCGTTTCTCCTCCTCCCTTCCTCGATGTGAAAGCCCCAAACCCGAGAAGCCCCTTGTCGTGGACTTCCCCCGGCACCAGCGCCATGCCCCGCGCCAAACCCCCCTTCCGACCACCTCCAACAACCGCGTGGACTCCCCCCGCCTCCCTCCTTCGAATGATAGTAAGTTTTTTTACTTATAATTTATTTTAAAAACTAATTTTAGTTAAGTTTAAAAACTGATTTTTTTTAGTTTAAAACTGAAAAAGATTTGATTTTTATCGCTTGAAAGGTGTGATTTTTATAAGGCAAATGAAGGGATAAAGTTATGATTTTTTATCTATGTGAAGAAGCGATAAAATGTGATTTTTATCATATGAGAAGAGAATAAAAAATATGATTTTTTATATTATAGGAAGAATAAAAATATGATTTTTATATTATTGGAAGAATAAAAATATGATTTTTATATTATAGGGAGAATAAAAATATGATTTTTATATTATAGGAATAATAAAAATATGATTTTTATATTATATAGATAATAAAAATCTGATCTTTATATATGTAGCGATAGGATAAAAATACGATTTTTATATATGAAGTGACAATATAAAAATGTGATTTTTATCATGTATGTAGCAAAGTAAAAATATATGAAGTAGAAAGAATAAAAATATGATTTTTATTTATTGGAATGAAGCAATAAAAATATAATTTTTATTATGAACAGCGTGGTAAGGACTGCATTGGAATTTCAAACAAATCCAAACGGTGTAGAAGTAAAACACGGCGGAGTGGAACCCAATGGTGAGAACTTCTCACTTTTAATTTATTTTCTAGTTAAAATATATACCAGGATGCAGACCTTGCTTAGCAGCACCCGACACCCGTTGTCCACAAACCTTGGATGACTTGTTTGTTTGATTGATGTGTTGTGACAATTGATTGTGTGATGTGGAATGAAATAAAATATTTTATCATTAAAAATATTTTATAGTTAAAAATAACGTGTATATGAAATAAATATTCATTTACAAATCGAACGATTTGTTTATGTACACCCATTTGATTGATATTGATTGGGACGATAAATTTTATGCATCGCCCAACTGCACAAATAAAAATCTGTGTTTGTTGACTGAAACCCCACACGGGTATTGGGATGATATTTGACGTACACTAATCCCGATTATATAGTTGTATGTCAATCGATAGGTTGACAGACAGTTGTGTGGCGCACTCTGGATGATGGTTGATTATTTATCATTGCTATTATATACATGTGTTGTATGGAATCCATATAATTAACATTATATGGTAATTGATTTGGCCTCATTCCAGTTTGGAAAATAAAGAATATTATAAAATAAAGATTCATGTGTTGAATAGAATAAATAGTCATGTGTTGACGATACTCATGTGTTGAGAATATTCATGTGTTGAAACTTATCATGTGTTGAAGAAATATTTTAACAATAAAATTTACATCTTTATCATATATAAAATTAGAAACTAACTGGAAACGAGCTAAGATGAGTGGTTTCCTGGGTATTGATCTGATGTTGGTTTCAGTCTTCTGGGTTAATATTTTGGGAATCGTTCTCTTACTAATTTACGGTTTGAGTCTGATTAAGAATTAAACGATAAAAATAATAATTTTATAAAATATGTTAAATAACAAAAATAGTCATGTGTTGATGATACTCATGTGTTGAGAATATTCATGTGTTGAAAGAAATATATTCATGTGTTGAAGAAAATATTCATTTGTTGAATAGAATAACGAAGTTATTGAAATATATAAAGCCGTATTGATTAGATATGCGCCATTTTGATGCGATCGATATTTACATCGATTATATTCATTTTTTTAATGAATATAGAAAAGAAAGTGATTTCAAAATCTAATATTTTGAAAATATTATCATTTATGTGTTAATGATATGGAATATTCAATATTGATTTAAAATTGAATTTGAAGTTGAAATTGTTTTGAAAACGAATTTAAAAGGATTTATAAAATATGTTTAGAATTGAAATCGACGAAATATATATATATATATATATATATATTACATATATTAAATGGCTTGAATAGAACGCGCCGCGGCAGTTCGCGAATTTCGATCATTGACTTCAAATGGACGTTACGGGAGATCCGACCGTCGGATTCTCCTAAAACCAGAACCGTTGGGTTCGTATCGAAAAGAGATTTCTAACGAATATTAAAAATTTGAAATCTAATGGCTGGATTTGGAATTATGTCCAAATCAAATTTGGAAAAGGTCGTTGTAAGTGCAGTTCGATAGCCGTTTATCGAAATCGACTGTACGGGCCTCGATAAAATTATTAAAAATATCTATAATTTGTGAAAAATCATAATAAATGATTTAGAAAGAATTGGGGTGAAAAATCCCATAGTTAAAAAGGATAAAAATATATTTTTATCGAAATGAACTAGTTTTGAACTAGATTTGAAGTGGTTTTAAAAATAATTATAATTTCCAATATACGAATTGGAATGGATTTGAATCAAAATTATCTTCAGAATATTTCGATGTTGGATTTCGTGATTATACAGATATGGTTGTGGAAATTTGAAAGATATATTTATATCGTTATTTCCAATATGATATTTGTTGGTTTCAGAATTTGATATTGAATATAAGCCGATATATTTTCTATTCAGAGCCTTGTATTTAATATCAGATGGGATTTTGGGTTCGTCGTGAATGGTGTCTTAAATAACACTGTTCTTGAACCCAGTTAGAAAAGAATAAATCTTTTAATTAAAATTTAGTGAAATTGTCCAGTTAATTAGTATTTAATCGGAATTGAATTTAAATTGGTTTTTTGGGGTTTATCGTGAGCGGTGTTTTGAATAACACTTGTTCTTTAACCCGATAAACAATGAAATGTGATTTTGGGTTTATCATGAACCGTGTTTTAGATGACATTGGTTCTTTAACCCAGTTAAAGACAGGATATTGATTTTTGGGAAGATTAAAACTAAGTGGAGTTTTAATGAATCTTTAATCAGATTAAAATGATCGAAAATGGAGTATCACCAGTTTTTCTCCAAAGCGATAGCTAAATCTTTAATTAGATTTGAACGTGAAATAGTAATTAATATTTACCGATAACACCGTGGTGTTAGATATGTAGTATTACCAGTTTTGCTCCATGGGATGAATAGGTTGGGATTGGGAAATAAAATAAATGATTACTTCGGTGTGGTTCGCTAATCCCGACTAGTTTGGAAAACCTTAACATGGTTTGAAATGATATCCAAAGGAAGATTAAAGAATAAATTTATAAGAATTTATCTTTGATAAAATTAATGGGAACCTTTCCCTAAGAATGTGAATATTTGAATAAAAGAATATTCTGAATTGGAATGAGGCATATGTTGTGTTTGTGTAGCACTTGTTTATTATATACGCGAGTTATTCGGAAAGGCCGGGTTTATACCCATTCTGAATAACTGATTCGAAGATAAGTCGAAGATGAAGACGATGGTTGAAGACCAGAGATCTTCACATCGTTTGGGTGATTACTGATGATCTTGATTGGGCTGTACACCCAAGAGGAGGGAATCGGTTGGTGATCGTCCAGACGTACTTGGAGATCGATGGATATGCGAGGAATAAGGTTCCTCCGGTTTCGTTCAGACCCAGAACGTACTTGTAAATGGACTGTGTGTCTAACACTGGATTTTATTCTGTGTTGATTGATCTCTATTAAATATACATCTGTCTGGTGGCGGAGAATTTATTCTCTTGCTTAACACCCTTTTCTGAGACATACGAGCTCAGAGGTTGTATATCGATGGACATCAGTCGCATGGAGTGAATTGCCTGTGTGGCATGCCTAAGTGGCAAATGATCAAGGCTTTTGTTGAAAAGCAAAGTCTGGTGGTGGATGATCAAAGCATGGCATATGTGGCATAGCTTTGTGTATGGTGTTAATTCGTGAGCCTCACACCTCGGTATGAGTCAAAAACGGGATAAGGGCCTAAGGAGTGCACGACGTTTCTTTCTAGCTATGGGTGATGTCAGTGACCTACCAGCCCTGACATTTATATACTTTTTACCTGTGTGGTTGTTGGATGCGAGGCGCCTCGGATATAGGTCCTATAGGACCGGGAAACGTGGGTTCAGGAATACTAATCCTCAAAAGTAAGAGAGGACCAGCCTTGGAGGTTCCAAGGATCGCTGTGTGTGGTCCTGAGACATTTGCTAGAGTGTCTCGAACGGAGAGGAGCTTGCCCCTTGCCTCGACTCATGACGGAAATCCAATTTCCAATACGACCTTTGCGGTTTTAATTGTAGAACTAGTATCGCGACATGATATATGGTACCTATGCCGCCTATGATTGATACATTTATATTTGAAGTTGTTTTCTTCACTTATAGTAATAATAAAAGATGAAATTTAGCGTACCAAGCATTCTTTGGCTATTTTAAGGTAAAACCCTATCCTCCGGCTTGCGTTGCATTGTGTGATGGGAACTGGGTCTTATAATAGCTTCATTTTCTTTATTTAGCATTGCGCTGTTGTTATATGCACTGGTATTCTTGGGGTAAAAAAACCCGTTCCGTGTTATACGGCGTGGTCCCTTGATTTACCTAACTTTAAAATAAAGATTAATAACTGTTTTAGTTCTCACACCAGTCACATGAATGACCTGGAGTTTATTGTTTTAACCTAAATTCTGGGTGCCCTTATTTTCTACAGGGGCAGCTAGTAGTTGGGTTTTGCAGATTTATATACACAGGATCCTGGTTTATAGCTGAAGTGATATTCGGAAAGCTCTGTATCCGCGTATTTCTTTCAGTTATGTTTTGTACTATTTTTCCGCTGCTATGTATTTAAATGTAATTTAAATCTCTGATATTTATCAAATGTGTAATATTGATTCATGCTCTGTATATTCTTGTATTCTGATGGAATTGTTGTAATAAGCAATGAAATGTTCTTCTGTTTGTGTTCCGATTCTTCTTGTCCTCAAAGCAATTCGTGCTTTCCTTCACGGGGAAGTTCGGGTCGTTATATATAATCTTACTGTAGTAATAATACTGCCTAACTAGTATCCAAAGCTATCATATCTCCATCCTAAACCTAACCTGCGAGGGTGTTATGAGGAGGGGGTCAGAACACAAGTTCTAGTGACCGGACTAAATTACACAATCTGAAATAACCCTACATATACCATTCAGTTATGTTACTTATTTATTAGGTTGTTGGGTTAATAGCACTCAAGGCTTTTATGCTCACGTCGTACTTATCTACCTCCCAATAGATTAACCTAATATAACATATATGTGGCTACCCCCAATATCAAGGTACCTCCCGTGGTACCCTCTCGTACGATTTATGCCGTTATGCCATAGAAGCGTATGAAACTCTCATCCTATGCCAGAGCGACGTACGGATCTCCATATCCAAACTTCTCGGCCAAGCTCGGTCTTGACACGAAGTAATGCCCTACCGTCTATGATACACCACCCAGAGTACTCATGCATGTTTCTAGACCCTCATATGTACGTACTGTCTATTGTAACCCGAGTCCTGTAATAGGGATGCATCCAATGCACGGAATTCGGTCGAGAGCCTTTCTATATCTGTATACGCCCGCCTTTAAGGGCCTACAATACAGATATTCAGTATGGTCTGCTTTTTCATGATGGCTATGGCTCCACCTTGACCCTTCCCTCAACTAATGAAAGACTATATGTGAGCTAAGTGACGTGCCCCTAACAACTAATCTAGCATCCAATTTGACATGTCCCTCAACCATGCCTCGATGGTGAAAGGAAAATGGTATATGGGTTTAGCTCTGGTCTTTCCGCATTACATTGACTGCCGATGATAGGTATCCGACAATTACTATCCTTAATTTGGTCCTGACCAACCTCCCTCCATGAGCGAGGAAAACCCCCGAATCACCCCAAAGCCATACCGCCACATTCTTCTAACTACCAACCTACTGTTGCAGTCAAGGTATACCCCCTTGGGTGGTATCGCGTAGACCCACCTATGCGAGTACATCCTGAGTGTGTACCGCACAGAGGACCACCACAGAGTACCCTAACACGTCTCTCGGAAGCCATATGTTTCCCTCCAGTCCCACTAAGAAATCAAGTCGTAAGTCGAGCCGAGTAATCAAGTGGACGTGCTCCTCCCGTTTCTCGGGACACCCCGGTGATTTACCCCGTTGGGTTCTTTACCTTCAAACATGTGGACTGGTCCAAGCGCATCACGCTAACATGTTATTAGACCCTGTGTCTAAACGTTTAATTACGCGCTTGCTCTACCTCATATGATTTCCAGCTAACTTGGTTATTTCCAATCATATTAACTTCTTTTTCAAATTACCAAGTTCTCTTCGAGCCCCTTATATCTCTAAGGAATGGACATCTCCCGCTTATTAATTTAAGTAATATAATGTAATCCATTTAAGTTTATTAATAAACTCATAACATGTTATTTTCTAGATTGTAACCCAAGGTCTGTAATCTAAAATCTCTTTATATAATTACCATGTAATTCATTATCTAATTCCATATCTACAATAACATGTTCTACTTAATATATATATATATATATATATATATATATATATATATAATTAAGTATATTTTATCTCAATTCACATGTTTTCTGTTAACATGTCACTTACTATATATGATTAAATACAACTTATTTCATTCCATAAGTTTACCTCATTCTTTCTTATTTAATCATAATTTCATCTTACATGTCACTACAACTTGTTGTTGTTTACTTATTAGCTTAGTTCTCTTAACTAAGGTTTATTAATAAGTTTACTTTTCATTTATTATAACTTATGTTATAATTTCCACTTGTCCCTAGGACAAGCCTACCTATTATATAACATTCTCATTAATGTAATTAATTACAATAGGTTATTATCAGTTCCCGTTTATTCCAATTCTTATCCTGTTTTTAAAATCCATTCATTACAATTAATGTCGTTTATTCATTTCCCGTTACACACACACACACACACACACACACACACACACACATATATATATGTATGTATATATATGTTTAAGCACCAGACCTCCCACATTAAGTTGACTATTTGTGGATGCTGGATTCGCAGGGCGGTTCTGGGAAGATTTCTTCCACAAACTGAACTTAACCCTGTGTCTTAGTACGATTATTTACAATTTTATGCACCGGGCCCCTCACATTATGCTGACCACTTATGGTGTTGGATTTGCAGGGGGGTTCCGGGCAGGCTTCTACCACAAGTTGAACTTAACCTCGTGCCTTAGTGCAATTATCTTACAATTTTCTAGCTACTGTAGAATTTCCGTATAACTTAGGCATATTCATTCTTCCAAATTTGTACCGTAATTCTATTTACACATTTTGGCATAATAATATTCTTTACAAATGTTCAGGCTTAACATAAATTCCATAACTATAGCAATTACAGTAATTTCCAATTCAAACGGATGTTTAAATGGAAATAGCCTTATATGACATAATTGTTCTCAACAGCTTTAACCCCAATTACCACAAGTATTCGCAATTTCATTGTAACTTGATTCACAAAATCCACTTAACAGGTTCTTAGGGTGATTCTTTATACAACGGTAATTGTCCTAAACAGTTTAATACACAATTTCTACAATTATCAATTGTTTAGCAGATTTAATACAACAGGGAATACAAAGTATAAATATATTGTTATTTAGAATGGTATAATTTAGACCCACTCACCTAATAGCTTTCCAATCCATGAATCTGATCCAGATTTATTGTTCCACGGCAACCCTAACTGATCTATATTCAAAAATATCCACGGATTCACAAAATATGTTACTAAAGAAGAGGGAAAAGGAAGAGAAACCTAAATAAACTAGATTCAAAGACTTACCTAACGCCGATCAGAATTCTAAGCACCCATTTGTAGATATATATTCTTTTCCTCCAATTCTTGAATCAGAATTTCCTAAGACTAATTATTCTATTTTCTGAAGAGATTTGAGGAGGAAGAAGAATGGCAGAGTCTATACGACCTCTCAAAAAATATGATTAATATGCCTATTATACCTTCTTTGATTAATTTTATATCTATTATAAATCAGTGTTATGTTTGAATTTCAAATTTACGCATGCACATTTTATCTCAGCATTTGAATTTTTGCGTGTATATATATATATATATGTGTGTGTGTGTGTGTGTGCCACTTTTATTTCATTTTCAAAATTCAAACGGTGATATGTCGTCATTTAATTCTTACCTATTTTCATTGATTGCAGGTTTATTTTAAATTTCTCTTTTGTATATATATACTTTTGCACATATATACGCATATATTTACATATACATGTATACATTTATTTTTATATTCACTTTTATGTATAATTTTCCTTATATGTTCATTTATACATATTTTCCTCTTTGAACATGTATTATTATAGTCGTTCCTTAAAAATAAAAATATGGCGTCGACAGGTTTCGAACCTGCGCCCCTCACTGCGGAGTCACATGTCTTTACCAACCGAGCTACATAGGCTTTTGTTAACAAGACTAAAAACAATGGTGGTCATTGTTCTTTTCTTATACCTACTATTCATGTTTGTTGTAATATTTCATTTAAAGATATGTTTCTCATCTTAAATCCATTTTCTGCATTCCATAGGTCTAAATTGATCAGAAAATCATCACGGACGAAATGACCTAATTTCGTGACCAAATACTAAAAGCTCTTCAAATTTTGTTTTATTTTATAAAAAAATGCGGGGTGTTATATCATCCCACCTTTGGGAAATTTCGTCCTTGAAATTTGGTAAGAGTAAAATTAAGTAATTCCTCGCATAATTCGCAACCATCATGTGTACATCCAATTTTCCAACTATTTGTGCACTTGTGAAAAATGTAATTCAACATAATAAAACATGATTGAAATGAATGCATAAGCGGTACCTCCTATATGAATGCAAATTTTTCTTGAAAATCATTTTGAAAAAATGATGCACACATCCTAAATATTCTGGCAAATTCTATATGAATGCAATATTTTGAAAATCAAAATACCTTTTCATCTAAATTTTCCCACACTCTTACTAAGTAAGAGCGTAGTTCATCCAATTTTTACATCCAAAATATTGATTCGTGATATTTTTGATTCATGACAACATGGAAATGAAGATTATATTGAAGAGCTAAGTGTCATATGTGTATATATATATATATATATATAAATAGTTATGTTGGAAAGATGTTAAAACCTATCCTCATAGTATAAGATACATGCACGTGTATATATATATATATATGTATGTATGTGTATATATATATATATATATATATATATATATATATATATATATATATATAGAGAGAGAGAGAGAGAGAGAGAGGCAGGTTCAATGGCACCCCAAATAGTGAGCACCCCTTTAGGCTACCACTTTTCTACCACTCATTTCCCACACTAACTCCCCTTCTCTCTCCTTCCACTAACTCTCTCACTTCCCACTCACTTTCTTTAAAATAAATGAGAGGTGGAAATCAGGGGGCTTTTGGGGTGCTCCATTTTTGGGGTGCAACAGAACGCTATATATATATATATATATATATATATATATATATATATATATATATATATATATATATATATATATAAACATATGTCTGGAAAGTAGCCATTTATTGCACTGGTTTCACTAACCAGTTGATTGGTGAAAACCAGACCGGTCGACTGGTCAGTGAACCAAAGCCTAGTAACGGCTAGTTTCTCTTCAAATATATATATATATATATACACACACACACACGATTTTCTTTGATCAACCAGTTGACTGGTGAAATGCAGATCAGTCGACTGATTCGAAACAACACCTATTTATATGAAGAGTCACCTCATTTTGTGAATAGATTTCTATTCGTCTTTGAATAGAAATGGCCATATCTCTTCATTGCAATCATTCGTGAAAGGTTGCTGCTCTTCTACTATTATATAAACGACTTAATCTTCAATTCCAAACCACCGATTCTCACTGATTCTATTCTAATTTCTTATTTACATCTCTATACTCTCCCGCACTCTAAAAGCTCTCTAATATTCAAATTTCTTATTGAATCATTGAAATTATTTCATATCTCTTGATTCAATAAAAATTATATTTCCTTCAATCTTCACAAACACATCACATATTTGAGGATAAGATTATAGGAAGGGTGTACTTAATCGTTGGCTATTCAGTGTTGATACGAGAACACATTCAGAAGTCAAAACACTTTTGTATTTTGTGAATTCCTGTGTTGGTGCTCAGGAGGGGACATCCTTGTTGGTGCTCAGGTGTATTGTGACATAATCCTCCGGGTGAAGAGAGGGTGTTGTTAGTGAATTCCGAAGAGGAGCTTCAGGACTGGACGTAGGATGGGAAGTCCGAACCAGTATAAAATTCTTGGTGTCTTTGCTTACTGCTTTTATTTATTTGAGATACTATATATAGCTTAGTTTTACCTGCATAAATATTGAATTTATACAACTTAGTATATCATAGTCAATTCCTCTTAAGTCCATATATAAAGATCCTTAAGTCATACACGACTTTTCATTATATCATTGGTAATTCTGCTTATATCCATATATAAAGATCCTTAAGACGTACATGACTTTTCACAAAACCCTACCAAGCAACTTTAATTTTGAATTTCATGAAAAATTTAATTTTCTAAATTCGATTTCTTATGTTACAAAACGGTGGAAAATGAAAAACTTGACGTCTTCCGTTTTTCTTCTATGTACCTTTTCTATATGTACTTGGATTTTTATACTATTGTTATATACGGGTTTACTATCTTCCTAACCAAGCACAATTCAGATAAGAAAATTTTCTCTATTATAATTTTTCTTTCTTCATCTTACTTATGAAAAAAAAATCCATTTTTATTCCCGTTTCTCACACTTTTCCATTTTTCTCAACTGCCACGTTTGTTGCTTTATTGGATTTGTTGTTTTTATTTTAGTTACATCTTAAATCTTTTCTTAGCTTATTTAACTTAATCCACTGATCTAAGTTTAATTTTCAAATAAGCCTTCTGATCATTCAACTAAAACAGGAGAGTAAGCACTTTACACAACTACTAAGGGCTAAGTATCCTAGGATCATGTCCCCTCCGGCAATGAAAAGTCCAAACCAAAGGATCTAAAAACTTACTTACACTTTATCATCTAGTAGTCACCACTAGTCCTTGCTATGTACTAACAGTCTTTTCTAAGCAACAACCTAGGTTCTATAAAGCTTACGCATTCTACGAGAATTTACCATTATTTCAAAACAGTCCTTGCGATTTACTTCATAGCCTCAAAGGAAAATTCCCGCCTTCCCTAGGTATTAATTCTTTACCTACTCCATGATTTAAAAAAAACGTGGTTTGGCTTTCTCATTTCATTTTTTTTCTTCCAATGATTAAAAGTGTCAAAACATTTCATTGCCGAACTAGAAAGAATGTCATTCCAAAAATGCAAAACATTTTTTTAGAATCACAAAAACTGGAATAGACAAGGACAACTATTTCTATATTTGTTTCACAACCGTTCATGTTTATAATGTCAGTTTAATTACTTACAATTAGGTGCAGACATCTACGGTATTCTTAATTCTTACAACTATTTTGTCTACCAAACAAAATTTTATGTCAAAACAATTATCAAAAATTGCTGTCGAAAGAATAGAGAACTTCAAATTTTAGTTTACTGAAAATTTTAGTTTTTAATAAAAATACAACCTTTTGAAAAAATTCACAAGAAATTACCATTTCCAAAATATACCTCATTTTATTTCAAAACTCAATATGTACTTTTCAAATATGTTACTTACATTTTTTTTCAAATATAAAAAATACCTCTTTTAATTTCTAAAACTGTTTCTACACAGTTGATCTAGTACATATTTCAAAATTGTAAACTTTTAATGTCAAAACTTGAAAACACCATAAATTATCACCCAAAAGCCTTTAAAATTTCAAGTTCTTAAAAGTTAACAATGGGGCTAGAATCAAAGTGGGTTTCTAACTTACCTAGACTCTCCTAGATATTCCCACAAAGTCATTCCTCTCAAATATATCATTACTAATAATACAAATACTTTAGCATGGTGAAGCTTTTTTAAACTTCCCAAACGGTCCATTAATAACCATACAAGACCAATAATTAACTCAAAGGGCCTATATGTCATTTATAATGCCCACGTTCTATTCCCCATTATAATTACATTGGTTAGTCAACCTGTCCCCCTGTTCTTCACGTTTCCCATCATTGTTTTCTTCCCCACTAGACAACACTTCGCTGACTCAACCGCCTAACAAATTTCCAATTTCTTTCTACTGTTTTCAACTCCCACTGACGATTCTTTCTAGATCCATTCATCGCTTTCCAACATTAAGTAGAGGAAGAAAGGATTACTGGCTTTGGCTTCTTCAATTTGCCCTCTTCTTCCTTATTTCAGATACATATACCGCTATTTTAGATCGAGTTTTGGAAGAAATAATCAACCGACTTTGGTTATTGGAATTTTCTTACCTCATCCTACATCCAGGTAGCATACAAACAAAAATTACTTCGGTACATGTTAAAAACAAAAAGTAAATTTGTTTGTGTCTTCGTTGCTGGCTGTTGAGTGATTTTCAAGTCCTGAAAAAGAAAACACTACTTATGCTTTGGTCATGTTCACAGAGGATTTTGTTGGTTATGTCCAATTTCAGCTCTTCTTCACTCTGGAGCTGTTCATGATGGTATGGTTAGTTATCTTCATTGCTCCTTTTTCGACTATTTTTGCAGTTTTTTATTTTTCGCTTTTTCTTTCAGCTTGCATTAGTTTTCTTCACAAATTTAACTGTTGTCCCATGAATACACAATAAATTTGCATTAGTTTTCTTCACAAATTTAACTGTTGTCCCACGAATACGCAATAAATTTGCATTAGTTTTCTTCGTGTAGTTCAGTTGTTTGTTTAAACTATTGAATGGAATTTTTGCAATTCTCCGATTTCCATTGGATTAGTTTCAATCGGTCCATGCTTCATTTATTTACCGACTTTTCACCTAATACCTAACATAGTTGCATTTGTACATGTCAAATATATTCTGTAAGATCTTGTAAACAGTGTTTTTTAATATCAAATTCCAATGGCATTTTATCCATGTTAGCATGCCTACCAATTTGGATATTATCATCTAGGTCATGGGGTTAGAATCATAAGTGTTATATTATCATAGCTAATATTTAATTACCATAGCTAATAATCAGTAGCATAAAACAATTGAAAAATACTCATAGATAATATTATCATTTACTTTGACATAGCTAATATTCAGTAGATGAAAATGTTGCATGCTACCATAGAGAAAATACCGTAGATGATGATAAATGATGCACGTTTTAAGGTGCTCTTGAACTTATGCAGTTTTTCATATTGTTCCTAAATTATTTTAACATACTACTATTATTTACTGTTGTGCTACAAACAGAAACAACCATATAGGTAACAAAGCACTATTTTATTCCATGCATCCCTTAACCTTTGCAGAAGCAAGAAATATATAAAACCAATAGTAATAAAATGGTTTTAAAATGCAAAGCAGAAGTAAGAGTAGAGGGTCAGTTACGTTCTTACTTTTCCTTTGATACTGTTGAGCGCCTTGGAGTTATTGGAATATACAAAGAGAAACGATAGAACATATTCCATATATAGCAAAAGGTATCAATGGTGTCAACTTTTATGTATTGCCTTGATTTTTATGTATGAATAGACACCGACCATTAGCTGTCACCTATTAACTATTTACTGTTGGTTAGCAATGTGACTGGGTACTAAACAGCCTATGGCTCTAGAATCTCTTTAGAACTTTGATATATTTGTATTTTTTTACATAGTCGATTTTGATTTGCTGATTTTAGCACCAATACATTAACGTTAAAAGATTTTTTAATTGCTTACGGTCTCTGACATTGTGAATATCTTCTAATGGCAATGACAATTGAACAAATCACAGTAGTTCAGCAGGTTTGTGCATATGCTTTTCGTTTGCTAAGAAACCTTTCCGTCACATACTGGAATAATATAGTTAGATGCATTTCACCTTTTTTTGTTTTGCCGCTTATGGCATTACATGACGTGTTATTTGTTTTTTATTTCTTTTTTCTTCAAAGCAGCGACAAACATGAAAATTTAAAAGAATTTCCATCAACTCTGAGTTGTAGGCCGCCTGTTTACCTACCATTCTTTAATAGCGGAGTGTTGTCCATATTTTATTCTTCTATAAGTCTCAAAACAAATTTTGGGCTTTGGCTAGGTATTGCGTGAAGCATCAATAATCAATCGATTAACAAGAAGCGACCGGTGAACAACAAAAGATGAGTTGATGAAGTGCTTGGTTTGGTGATGGATTAGAAGAACATACACAGGTATAGTTTCTCTATATATTTTCAGTTAAAATTCCATATTTTCTATTTAATAATACATTTTCCTTTAAAGATGTCATGAAAAATTGTTGTGATTTTTGTTTATGTTTATCAGTAAAATATTGGTTTTGATGTTTGGTGGATTAACCTCAAAATTGAATACCTCAAAATTTAATTGATGCTAATATAGGTGTTGTTCCTATTCATGTTTTCATTTATAATTTTTGAGCAAGATATTAATATATATGTTTTCAGTCATAATGTTAATGTAACATCCCTAAGATTTTAGAACAAATTTGAAATTTATAATTAATATAATTTTATAAGAAAACACGTCAGAATTTAAAAATTCTGTTTTTAAATTATCGTATAGCCCTAAAAGTCACATTTTGTATACGAATGAATTTGGACTCGAAACCACTTCCATTGAGTCCGAAATGCCGTTTGCGTGTTCGAAAACTATAAGCTTCGATACCTTTGGATTGGAGAAATTTTGGTCTTTTTCATTGGATATAAGACCAAAATATCGCTGTTTGCAAATGGACGAATTTGGACTCGAAACCACTTCCATTGAGTTTAAAACGTCATTTACATGTACAAAAACTATAAACATCGATACCTTTAGAGCTGGATGAAATTTGGTCTTTCTCGTTGTGTGTATGACCAAAATATCACTTTTTGCATATAGACGAATTTGGACTCGAAACCACTTCCATTGAGTCCGAAATGTCGTCTGCGTGCTCAAAAACTATAAGCTTCGATATATTTCGAGCATGTGAAAATCCGGACTTTGGTTGGGTTTGGGTTTGGCTTAACCTGGCCCACTCATATAACCCCAAATCATCCTCCCCCTCTTCATTTACTTCAACACTTAGCAAAAATAGAAAATGGGAAAATAGAAAATGGGGAAAGGGGATGGGAAATTAAAATTCCCTAAACCTAGTTAATCCTAGGATCTCAAATTCTTGTGGAAATCAAGTGCAAATCCAAGGAAAAGCTTAAGTAAGCTCCTCTCCATCTTCTCCATCTTGTTTCCTCTTCAATTTCTTATGATTTCCTAGACCTAACTCTTAGGAATTTTTTTTTTGTATGTACAGATTGAAGATTTATGAGTAATATTGGAAGAGAGGTTGTCTTAGCTTGTCATTGATTCAATTTCTTGCTTTAGCAAGCAAAGGTGAGAAACTATTCACTAAAAGGGCTAGATTAAGACTAATTGTTTGCTAGTCAATTGTTTGGGTTATGAGATGGTTGTTGGTTGATGATATGATAGTAAATGGGTAAGCTAGTGTGGCTTAGTTGATTTCATGTGTTCATGTTTTCATTGAATTGGAAATTATGATTATAATTGTCCACACAATCTAATACATATGTTATGAGTTGTTTTTGCAGTATTGTGAAGCTCCGTTGTCGCGCCAGTAAGTTCTACGACTTTACTATTCGCTTGTATTGCGTTTGATTGCTTTGGTTTGGAATTTGGTTCACTTTTGAATTTATAACCAAAATCATTGCCAATCTCTAGTTTGAATGTTTGTGCATGTGAATTTGGTGTTATAAGCTACCCCGGTGAGTTTTAGAAGCCTCATTTGCATGTACATAACATCATAGGCCTTCGGGCATTAGTCGATATCACTTTGAGCTTGTTATCTATGCAAATTGTGCTTTGGTTCAGGATTCAAATGTCTGAATATTTTTGGTTAGACGTCTGACCTGCTTCAAATAATTATGAAACAAGTAGAGCAATTCAGATGTCTGAAATTTTTAATTCAGATGTCTGACCAAAAAAATTCAGACATCTAAAATGGCACCAAAATAAACTAAATCCTTGCTGTTTCAGGAAATTGCAAATTCAGTCGTCTGAATTTTTAATTCAGACATCTGAATTTTTAATTCAGACGTCTGAATCCTGTTTTTGGACTGTTGACCAGTGGAGACCACGGTCAATAGTTTAGATCCATCCAGGCTATTTCACGACCAAGTTTCGGCCCATTTCGACTTCGTTTGTGACTTGTCCATTTCTCTAATTCACAAATTTCAGCAATTAACATTGAAGTAATGATTTGGAATTTATGAATCTTCATTCTAAGATTTAATGAAAATATTTCCAAAGTGAAGTTTTCCAATTTAATACACTAAATTGGAATTGAATCGAATTCGATTTAATAGTAATCGAGATGAGCTTCTGTGAATGAAGACCTGTAGTATTTATGGAATTTAAAAGGCCTTGCCGTTATTCCGTTTATATTATTACTTTGATACGGAAATTTATATCGATTACGATTGATCTAATTTCCATGAAGGTTCCATATTAAATGGAAGATGATTTTGGGTTTATCGTGAATTGTGTTTTAAATGACATTGGTTCTTTAACCCAAGTAAAGACAGGATTTAATTCCAGAAATTTGAATAATCACTAAGTAATGATTTAAGAGATTAAAATTAAGTAAAGTTTTAATAAATGTTTAATAAGATTTGAATGAATAGATGGTAATTAAATTTACCAAAACACGAGAAGTGATATGAACCAAATATACTTGGCTATTGATATTGATTGTTATTGATAAATTGTTTGGATTGTGCTCGACTAGTTTATCAGCAAGATATGTTTTTACATTTAGCATTGGGTTGGGTAGAAATATTTATATGCTAACCTCTTGTGAAAATCTTCACGATTTGACCATGAGATGTTTAGCGATGTTGTTGAGTTCATTTCAAATTTAATGAATGATTTTGAAATGATATTTTCTTAAGTGAAAAGAAATGTTATTCCCGATTTTGGACAGGGAATGTTTTATAAAAATGTTTTATAAAAATAGAAAGGATTTCGAGGGCTAAACCCGAAATGATTTGGAAAAGTATTATGTGTTTGACATTGTAGTTCATCACATAACCGATTAGCTGCTATTGATGATATCTCTGTTTGGTGGCGGAGAATTTATTCTCTTGCTTAACACCCTTCTTTGAGATGTACGAGCTCAAATGTTATGTGATTAATAGTGACTGATCATATGTATGAATTTCTAAAGTATAGTACTATAGTCTAAAAGTACTTGTGATTATTATGTTATGAAATGATTTTTCCCTACTTCGGGATATAAAATGGTTTAGTATGTGGCTAAAGATTCGTGTAACCCTAATGACTAAAAGTATGGGTTATGGGCCATGTAAGTCTTCCATGAGTTGCGTGGTAGGTGCATCGTCAGTGTAAGTCTTCCCCAAGTTGCGTGGGAGGTGCACCATATATATCGAGTTGCTAAGGTGTGTGCCCTTTGCCTTGTTGATGGGAGAAACCACCCGATATTTGGTTGCATACTGTCTGTGTGCATTGTGATGTTTTGGAATCCATGTTTCCAATTATTTTGATTTGAGATCCCGAAGTGAAATCTAATTTGATATAAAAGCCAGATATGAATTTCAAATGATTTAAAATAAGAAATTGGAAAATAAAGTCCAAAGAAATAATTTCTGTAAAGTGAATTGGATTTGAAAAATCTAAGTTTGGGGATTAAGCCTAAATGGGTAGATTGGAAATTTGCATGTTGTGTGATGCATTGTAGGCTTTATTTGTAAGTCTAGTTCTGATTGTTGTTTATGCGCTGGCAATCTAGTGGAGTAAACCCATTCCATGACATACAACGTGGTCCTGTGATATGCCCTGTTTTATATAAGTTAATTATAATCGTAAAGTTTCTCATACTAGTCCCATGACTGACTCATAGTTTGCTTTTCCCTTGCAAACTCGGGTGCCCATATTTTCCACACGGGCAGTCGAGTAGTTTGTTTTGTAGATTATTTCATTGAGCAGGATTCTGGATTGAAGCTTAAAGCTAGGTCCAGAGCATTGATAGTCTTCCGCTGTGCATTGTATTACATTTATTGTAAATTTATCTTCCGCTGCATAATTTTCAATGTACCCTGATATTCTGTACTCTGATGTAACATTATTATGATGTTTATAAAAGTCTTCTGTTGTTTGTTCTGATGTGCTGTGCGCCAAAAGTTAGTAATCGAGGATTTTCGACCTTCAGATAGGGCCTTACGGACGATTCGAAGGGCAGGGAAATTCGGGTTGTTACAGTTTACCATTAGTTTCATTAAATGCAATGCAGTATATTAAAGGTGCATAGCTTTGTTATGTTGCTTTTGACCTACATGCTTGAAGAAGGGTGCTCATTAAAAAAAGAGCATTGCAACCGGCATTACAATAGGTAAAATAATTTTACTTTTAATTCAAATTTTTTATATATTTCCAATTACCTTGCTTACATAAAACACAGTATATTAAATTTTCTTTACTATCAATGATTTTTTAGTTCATGTTATTGTAATATACAATTATCACCATGACGCTCTTTGTTTTGAAAGACGGAATTAATCTATATGGAGATGAGTCATTGACCAAGATGAGTTAATGTAGTGCTTCGTTTAGTCCAAAATTAAATGAACACATGCAGGTATTGTTTCTTCTTAATTTTTTGGTCAAACTTTCATTATTTTAAGTTTTGTAATAGATTTTCCTTTTATATAAGTATTGTTTCTTCTTAATTTTTTGGTCAAACTTTCATTTTTTTAAGTTTTGTAACAGATTTTCCTTTTATATAATTTTTTGATAAGGTAATGTAGTTGCTGCTCATTGTTATCAGTTAAATAATGATTTAGATGCATGGTGGGTATTCCATAACATTGAATTGATGCTAATATATGTATTGTTTCCCTAAATGTTTTCAGTTATAATTTTTGAGCAGTATACATGTATATTGAATAAATGCTTTCATTTATAGTGTTAAAATTAACTTCTTTAAATGCAATATATTAAATGCGAATAACTTTGTTTCAAGTATTGTTGTTTTCTGGTGAGTGGTCCAAGAAAATTCTATTTTAATTGGCTCTTAACCATAAGCTTTCTGTTTGTATTTGTAGTCTGATTTTGTTCAATTTTTTCATGTTTGCGTCAGTCCAAAACTAATTTAGTAGTCAATTGGTTCATACATGAATTGTTGAAATTTATTAATTTTTTACTTTATTATTTTAAAATCACTTGGTCAATTTTTCAAAATTTGTCTAGCTTTTATATGTACTTAAGTTAGTATACATAAAAGTTAGATAATCAAGCACGGTTTAATTTTTTATGTTTTAATTGGCATGGTAACTTTTTAGAGGTGGTTACACCAACAGTCTTTCTATGTTATTTTTAAGTGTCTGCAACTATGGGGTATGCCCGTTTTATGTGGATGTAATCCTTTTTAAAGTTATATCTTAATTTGATTCATGCATACTCGAAAGTTGTAAGTTAATGTATGCAATAAGCTAGCTGGAGAATTGAGGTTGAATAACTTTTTATTTCCAATGTGTTGTTAGACTGAGCTGCATTTATAGGAAAATTTTCTATTTTTAATCCTTCAGTATTTATGCACACGTAGAAAACAAGAATTAGTCATTATTTACAGGTTTAAGTCACGGTCAACGAATATGGTCGTATTGCTATAATTTTGTATAGTTTGGCAAATTTGTTGGATATGTCAGTTCAAAGTGGATTTTTTTTGGGAACTAACACATGTTCTGATCATCCTATCAGTTCAAAGAAAAGTGACAATACGGAGGATTTCATTCATTTTTTAGGGAATGTTCTTTTCACCGTTTCTTATATGTTCATGCTGGAAACAAAAGGGATGAAGCATTCATTTTTTTTCCACATTGATTTACTCTTCAAGCAATTTTTTTTTTTTTTTTTTTTTTTTTTTGCAGTCACATTTTCTTCTTTGGGTACATGCATTGCATGTGTGCTGAGTATGCATATATATATGTGATGCTCTGAAGTGTGTGCACGTCTTGTGCTTTGGGTAGGTGTGTGTGAGTGTGCTGGGTAGGTGAGTGTGAGTGCGTGTTGTATGGGTGTGTAAGTGTGGCGTGTATTGCGTGTGTGCATGGCGTGAGTGATGTGTTGTGTATGCATTGTTTTCCGTTGCGGCAGTGGTGTTCGCACATACATATATATATAAAAAAGGAAGTGCATGCATTTGAAAATGGAACATGAGCATCAGGAAGAGAACATTTAAAAGAAGTAAGTGCAGAAAACAAGAAGAAAGATGCATGCGTTTTGGTCCTTGACGGGCCGTGGGGTGAGCTTGGTTTTTAATTTAGTTTATATCATTTCTTTTGATTTGAAAATTTAAGGACATCATGGTATTTGTGATTTTATTATTTTAATTATTAATGTAGTTACCTTAGACTATTTTAAGGTGTTAATTAAAATAGCTATATTATAAAGGCATACCTTAAATATTCGACTCCTGCAACTTTTATATATTTCACTTTTTTTGAATAATTCTACCATCATTATGGTATCTTTATATTTTATTGTTCAATTGTTGTACAACGTTTCATTTACCTTTTTTGTTGGATTCGCTATGGTCTTTAAATTTCATATTTGTTAGCTTCAGAAGGAAGTGAACCTGGATGTAAATGGGATGCCTGGAGAAGGATTTGAAAATGGGAGCATGGAAAAGTTGTTAATATGGGTCCTAAGCCCATGCATCACTAAAAGAAGATCCTAAGTATAACTAGCCAGTGCTACTGCATTGGCATGAGGGTGGATCAATGAGCTTTGACGAACCAGTACATCGACTGTAGGCTACACCATACCATAGGATGGAAGAGAGAAGAAAGTGGTGCAAGAAGAGTAGAATTAGTAAGTAGTAACTTAGGTTGATTGTGTATGGTTTATTCATATATTTTTTGCTGTTTTGATAAACATTCTCTGATGCTGCTATTTAGTGATATATCTCTATTAATTTAGTACATAATACAATTATTTAAAATTTTGATTTAAAGTGTTGCAAAGTGAGACTTGGACGCATGCAAATTTTGTACGGAATGTACCTGATATAATTATTTTAATGATCTGCGTACTCTTTTCATATCTTGATATAATTATTTTTATGATCTATGTACTCTTTTCATATCGTAACTACCAGTTTATTCTATAGGGTAGATGTATATATTGAAATGTTATGATTGATATGAAGATCTGATAACTTCTCGCATACTTTAGTATATTTTTCCACCAACTTTTGCACAAAAACCAAGCTTTGCTTCATTTTTTTATGCACATGTCCAGCGGACATGCCTAAGTACTGGGGTGTGTGTGTGTGTATATATATATATATATATACATACATATTCCTAATCCATTTTCTTCTTTTTACCTTTTTCCAATTTATAAGTCTCTACTACAAAACCCACTAATCTGAAATACTAACATTTCATACACTAACATATGGGATATTGTTGAATATGTGATTTTTTTTGTTTGATAATAAAAAACGTATTTTATTTTGTAATTGTTTGAAATTGTATTATTCTCTATTTTTACATTATACAGAAATAAAATTTGTTTTTGATAAATAATACTTCTACACAGAATTAAAATATTCACATAAGTATTTATTAATCAAAAGTAAATTTGATTTCGCAAACAGAATAGTACAATTTTTCTGAACTCTCGTATGTACAGTTAAATCTTTACATTCAGTATTGTACATTTGTTCCTCACTACAATATCTCTCTCACTCAGTTACATTTTTTTATTCACTCTTACTGTATCTTATCCTCTTCTGATCTTGCTCCATCATTTGGAAATCTGTCACAGAAATAAAACACACAGTAGACTGGAACTAAACAAATAAAATCCGAACAAATATAAATTTATTTTAAATTTTTATTTGCCTTAGATTTTCTAGTGTGTTTCTCATTATATTTCATGACCTGATCTGATTAATGTAATCATCCGTCTATGTCTAAACGACTAGTGATATTCACAGTGATTCACTGCAAATACCACAAGGTAGACATTTCCACTAGTACTCACATATATATACTGCTGAACATGTATACACAGACATGTATGTATATACACATTTTTCTAAGGAATGTAGGGAAAATTATGGTCAAAATTCAATCTTAGCTTGGCAAAATCATTTTCTGAAAGATATATATATATATATATATATATATATATACATGCACATATGTGCATATTATGTGGTGAAAAATGGACTGTTTAGACAAAATGGGAATGACAGCTTGGTTCAACAAGGCACATGTGTACACTTTCTATTACACAAGGCATGCATCAATTCAAATATGACTTAGCCAGGCAAGCAGCAGTCCAAATATGACTAAGCCATGCAAGAATCAAAACAAGCCAGGGTGACTCAAAGCAATTCAAATATGGCTCATAATTAACAAGCCACGATCACGGAACATAATTTCGTATGCATGACACACATTGTACACTTGTCCATGTCAGGACAAAATGCATCAGGTACAAGCAAGAGACACAAGATTGTGTACACAGGGGTACACACAGCAGTGCACATGCACTGTGCATAATTCATGCAAAAAAGGTTCAAAAGCAAATGTTTCAACAAAAATGGCAGCTGCAAGTTTATGGTTAAACAAGACCAAGTTCTTAAATTCAACACATATCCACAAACAAGCCAAAAATGTTCAGAATTGTTCATAGAAAGGGAAAGTGGCTGAACACATGTTTTCAGGAAAAAATTTCTTTTGAAATGCCAACTTACAAAGGATCAATATGGTCAAGAAATAAAGCAGGAAGGAATTAATGTTGACAGGAAATTTCGAATGGCCAAATTAAATGACAAAGCATCTCAAAGCAGAAAAGGAAGGGCAACAAATAACAAACGTCTCTTTTGGGCAACATCATATATACACAAGGAGAATGTTGTATACAAGTCAACTAATGCCAAAAGAATAATATTTTTCGGAAAGAAATAAATTCAGTTTTTCAAATGTCTCATGAAACTCTTCAATTTTTTTTCTAGAACATATCTATGATTGGTATGAAGTAAATTTGCATTCCAGCCACATATACAATTTGACAAAGTTTTAAATGTGTCTAGAAATATTACTTGGGAAAGAATGAAACACATTTTCTTTGTGCAAAGAAATCAATTATTTCTTTCCAGATCATCAATCACGCAAGGGACTAGAGATCAAATTTCCAGATTCATTGAAGGCCAGAATCAAGTCTGGATACATCATACAGATCACGCAATTAAATTCTCAAAGAAAATGTTTTACTGGAAACATTTTAATCTGTGTTAAATAGTGTTTCCAAATTTGTTCAATTCCTTTTAGGGGACTAGAAAATCGAATTATGTCTTTCCAGAATTGCTCATCATATTTTCAGAAGGGAAACAAATCAATTTGACCAAATCCACGTAATCAAAAATCAAACCAGGCAAGCAATCAACCGAAATCAGAGAATAGGGTTTCATTAATCCTATAAATGCACCTACTTCATCGGCAAAAATCATCAAACACACAGAAAATCAAATCAAGTCCTCAAATAAAATCAGAAATCTTATTGTGTATAATCGAGCAAGATTTTGATTCGAGATTAAGCAAACAAGCAGTGATCATCAACTGAAAGATTGCACAAAACCATGGACTGATTTCTTAAGCCGATTTAAAGAAAACCCTAGATCGCTTTTTCTTTGAAAACCATTAAAAAGAGTCGGCCGAATTCTTATAATAAATAAAACAAAGGGGCCAACCCTTTTTTATGTGTTTATTTTTTTGGGTTTACCTTTGTATTAAAATTGTTTTCCTTTTTAGCCATTTTTAATTTTTCTAGTTTAATTTAAACTAGGGTGTTTTAACTATAGGTTGTTATAGTTAAGAAAATCACTGCTTAGTTTTTAAGTCATGTCAAGTATTTAAGCTTAGGGTTATAACAGTAGCGGGAGTCACAAGTGTACATGGTCCTGTAAGCAGAGTCTTTTTTAATACCTAGTAGAAAACTTGTGAATGCAGCAATAGGCAGGGTCTTGCCGAAGCAGGGTAAATCTTGTGTGTGATTTTTATTTATGAAGTATCTGTATTTTCTGTGCTTTTATTTTTCCAATAAACCTTATTCACCCCCTCTAGGGTTAATCTAGATCCAACAAGTGGTGTTTGAGCCAGGTTCTAATTAACTCTAGAGTCATGAATTCAAATAAAGCTTTTTCTGAAGGACAATCCATTACTAGGCCTCCTATGTTCATTGGTAGTGATTATGCTTAATGGAAAGCTAGGATGAAAATTTATCTTATATCTGTTGATTATGATGTTTGGGATATTATCGAAACGAGATATAAAACTCCCACAACAATTATTAATGAAGTTGAATTTCCTAAACCAAAGGATAGGTGGGATGGTAATGATAAGAAGTTGTTTTCAACTAATGCTAAAGCAATGCATGCCTTAATTTGTGCTCTTGACAAAACTTAACTTAATAGAATTTGTCATTGTAATACTGCACAGGAAATTTGGCACACTTTTGAGGTCTACCATGAAGGAACATCTCAAGTAAAGGAATCACGTCTTGTTATATTCAGCAATGAATATGAGAACTTCACGATGCTAAAAGATGAGAGTGTGAAAGACAAGTATGGTCACTTCTCAGTGCTGTTGTACAATTCTAGAACTCTTGGAAAGGTCTACACTGCAGTAGAACTTGTAAGAAAAATCTCACGAATTCTACCCATGAACTTTGAAGCTAAAGTCACAACAATTCAAGAATCAAAAGATCTAAGCAAGTTAAGCATGGAAGAGCTAATTGGAAATCTTATGACTTACGAGATGGAGCTAAAAGCACTAGAAGATCGCAACCACTCAAAATCAAAGAAGAAATCAATTGCCTTGACTAACACAGTTGACAGCGACGATGAAGATCCTATCGAACAACTTGCTATGGTCGTTAGATATCTCAACAAGTGGAAGAAATTCAAACCTCGAAGAAATAATCCCAAAGCAAACAAATCAAAAAAACTCTGATGATTCTGATGAGGAACCAACTTGCTACAAATGCAAGAAGCCTGGACATATCAAACCACATTGCCCACTGCTTCAAAACAACAAAGGAAGTAAAAAGAAGAAGAAAGCCTTTGCAATAACATGGGATGATAAGGAAGGAGAAGAAGTCTCTGACAACAGCGAGGAAGAGGCTGCAAATCTATTGTCTAATGGCTCAATCTGATGAAGAAGACTCTAATGAGGTATACAAATTTAAAAGTCTTCTTTTGATGTGTCAAGATCTTACTGAAACTATTGATGCTCTTGAACTAAAAGTGAAGAAATTAAAATATGATAGATTGAAGTTAATTCATGACAACAATAGGTTAGGATCTAAACTTGAAAAAGTTTCAAATATTCAAAATCTATAATGTGAAAAATTTAACTATCTGAATCTAGAGCTATCAAAACTCAATCCTAACATTAAAGATCTTGAAAAGGAAAACCTGTTTCTGAAAGAGAATGATGAGATTAAATAGAAGAATTTCATAGACAGATGTACCTCACTTGTGACTGAAAACACAACACTTAGAACCAAAGTCCTAGATCTTGAGATTACCTTAAATAAGTTTTCGATTGGTCAAACTTCTTTTAAAATGTTGTTAGGAAATCAACTGTTTGCTAAAAATAGAAAATACTAGGCCATGGAAAGACACAGAATGTTGAAAATGATGATGCAAAAGGTAGAAGCATCTTTCCTAAGTGTATGAAATGTGGGAAAATTGGACATAGCCTTGAAAAGTATTTGGGTAAGAACAAACACAAAAAATTTACCTAAATTTGGATGCCTAAACACTTGACATGCAAGTATCATAATCATCAGAACACAAATAAAAAGACAAAACAAATCTAGGTTCCAAAAGGCTCTTTCATTGTTAACTCTTCAGCCGCTAATACTTTTGGACCTAGAAGCTTCTCTGGGTCATCCGCTTCTTTTCTTGTGTAGGTATGTTGGCAGGCTAAGGAGCAAAAGAAATGGTACTTGGATTCAGGTTGCTCTAGACATATGACAGGAGACAAGAAACTGTTCCTTAGCCTAGGAAAATATAAAGGTGGAAATGTGACTTTGTGCAATAATAGCAAATGTAAGATTATTGGTAAAGGTCAAGTAGATAACAGTACTTTTTCTTTAACTGATGTCTTATATGTTGACAATTTACATCACAATCTCATCTCTATAAGCCAACTATGTGATAAAGGAATAAATATGGTTTGTAATAGTGAGATTTGCAAAATCATTGAATCATCCAATGGTAATATTGTTTTCACAAGGAAAAGAAAATGAAATGTTTACACACTTTCTTTTGATGATCTAACTATTTATAGATGTTTGTAGCCACAGATGAAGAGGCAATTTATGGCATAGAAGACTAGCACATGCTAGTATAGGCCTCTTGGAAAAATTGGAATCAAAAGAGCTTGTTGGGGGTCTACCACATCAAAATTTCAAAAACAACAAAGCGTGTAAAGCGTGCTCTATGGGAAAACTTAATCATTCATCTTTTCACTCTAAAAAATGTTGTTAGCATCAGTCGGGTTCTTGAAATAATTCATATGGATTTGTTTAGACCTAATGATATTGCAAGTTTAAATGGAAAACATTATTGTTATTTATTGGTTGATGATTATTCTAGATTCACATGGGTTTATTTTCTAGCCAAAAAGTCTGAAACGTTTGATTATTTTTCAATGTTTTCAAAATTAGTTCAAAATGAAAAAGGTGTTTCAATTAAGACTTTGAGAAGTGAACGGGGGTGAATTTGAAAATTTTGACTTTGAAAAATGTTGTGAAGAAAATGGTTTCAAACATGAATTTTCCACACCTCGAACACCTCAACAAAATGGGGTGGTTCGTACATTACAAGAGATGGCTAGATCCATGTTATGTGAGTATAAATTGGCTCAAACTTTCTGGGCTGAGGCAGTCAATACTGCTTGCTATGTAGTCATATGAATTATGGTCTGACAAAAAGCCTAACATCTCATATTTCAGAGTTTTTGGATGTCCCTGTTATATTCTCAATACAGGCGATCAACTTGGAAAATTTAAATCAAAAGCCAATGAAGGAATTTTCATGGGTTATTCATCAAGGAGCAAAGCATACATAATCTTCAACAAACAATCAAGAACAATTGTTGAAACCATTAATGTGAAGTTTGATGAATCAGACTTGGAAATAGCTTGTGGAAAAGATGATGGTTTTTGTACAAGGAAGTGAAAAGGAAAGCAATAAAGCTGAAACTTGCAGTAAAAAAGTCACAGAAGAAATTGTTGAAGTTGAGAAGTTGAAGTACAGACCCAACCATCCTCCAAATTTGGTAATTGGAAGTCCAACAGTTGGTGTTGCACTCGTTCCTCTCCCAATAAAAATGTCTGTGCTTTTTTTTAATCATAATAATTTTATTTATAAAATTGAACCAAACTCTTATGATGTTGCTCTTAATGATGAATGTTGGGTTTTAGCTATGCAAGATAAACTCAACTAGTTTTAGAGGAATAAGGTCTGGAAACTAGTTCCTAGACCAAGGGACTATCCAATTATTGGAATAAAATGGGTGTTTAAAAATAAACTTGATGAATCTTGAAATGTAATTAGAAACAAAGCTAGGTTGGTTACAAAAGGATACAATCAAATTGAAGGCATTGATTTTAATGAAACATTTGCCCCGGTTGCTAGGTTAGAAGCAACTAGAAAATTGCTAAGTTTTGCTTGTTTTAAAGGTTTCAAACTTAAGCAAATAGATGTTTAGAGTGACTTTTTGAATGGAGAGCTGAAAGAAGAAGTTTTTGTTGAACAACCCCTTGGTTTTGAGAGTCATGATTTTCCAAATCATGTGTACAAATTGGAAAAAGCATTATATGGTCTTAACCAAGCTGCTCAGGCTTGGTATGATTGTCTCTGTACATATCTTTTGGAAAATGGTTTTAAAAAGGGATGTGCTGGCACTACCTTGTTTCTGTTACATGATGGTAATGAGTCCTTGGTTGTTTAGATTTATGTTAATGATAACATTTATGGTGCTACTAATGATATTTTGTGTGAGAAATTTGAAAAAGTTATGTAGAACAAATTTGAGATGAGCTTGGTTTGCAAACTGAAGTATTTTCTTGGATTTCAAATCAAACAAAGTAGAAAAGGAATCTTCATTTCTCAAACGAAGTATATGATGGAGATGCTGAATTTTTTGGAGTTGAAGATGCAAAACCAATGAGAACCTCAATGAGCCCAACAACCAAGCTTGACAAAGATGAAAAATGTATTGTTGTTGATAAAAAAATATCGCGGTATAATCGGTTCACTTCTCTATCTCTCTGCTTCTAGACTCGATGTTATGTTTTTTATTTGTTTGTGTGCTCGTTTCCAGTATAATCCAGAAGAATCTCATTTAAAAGCCATATTTTTTTTTTGAGATATCGTTTGCTCAAACAAAAACTTGGCTTGTGGTATCTCTCTTGTGATAATTTTGATTTAGTTGGTTTTTCTGATGCTGATTATGCTGGTGCACTCACTAATAGGAAGAGAACTAGTGGAGCTTCTTTCATGTCAGGACATTCTCTTGTTTATTAGTCAAGTCGTAAACAAAATTGTGTTGCTTTGTCCACCACTAAAGCTAAATTATTGCCTTAGGAAGTTATTGTGCACAGATTTTTTGGATGATGCAAACTCTCTCTGATTTTGAGCCAATTCATAAACAAGTTCCTTTGAAATGTGACAGTAAGAGTGCAATAGATTTATCAAATAATCCTGTCCATCATTCACACACAAAACACATTGATGTGAGACAACATTTCATTAGAGATCATATTGCTAGTGAGGACATTTGTATTGAATTTATTCCAACTGAATCTCAACTTGCTGATATTTTTACTAATCCCCTTCCTGAAGATAGATTTTCTAGATTACGATTGGATTTGGGGATTATAGAAATTGATTAATTCTCTGCATTTTTGGTTAAATTTTTTCTTGGGGGTTTTGTTATCAATTTCATTTTTTGATAAATCAAACCATTCTTTGAAATCATTGAGAAAAGAACAGTTTCTTGTGAATATTTGTGATAAAATTGTGACTGTAATATGCTTTAGAATATGAGATAGTTGAAAGATTCTCAATAATCTTGATTTGATTGAATATATTTCATAATATGAGTTATTTAGGAATTTATTTCACATTCATCTTTATTTCTATCATCCTTCTGTCATCCATTATGGTTTCATATATTAAGGGGATTTTGTTATAATAATAAGTGTTTCTCTAACCTCATTTAAAAATCCAAGATTTGGCCATGCATGGTTATGAGACTACTTATTTTTTCATGCTGCAACTAATCCCATTTAAAAATCCAACATCTAGTTATGCGTGGTTAGTGTGCTGTTAAAAAAATAAATTGAAAAAAGGGTATTAGAAAAGGAGAAGTAAATAACAATAATATATGTGAAATCCTTCCTGGTATGTAATAACTATTTTTCCAATCCACCCTCTATATTGTGAAATGTGTTCCTATCTTATGGATTATTATGATTTTTTGTTTGATTGTGTTGGGTTTTGCAGTATTTGATTCTGTCAATTGATTTGAATTTATATTTATAGTCCATATCCTTTGCAAATTTCCCATTCTGTTCATTTTTTAACAAAATAGGGAGAAGAGTTAAGATTTTGAAGAGTATGTAGACATCTGTAAAATTTATTTTTTCGTTAATGCTATGTGTTTAATTAATTTCTATATTTCCCAAATTTCTTTCATATTTATTAAGTATGTTTTCAGTTGTAGGGGGAGCTGTGTTATTGGGGGAGCATATATATAGGGGAAGTTCTCATATTTCATTGTCAAACACGTTTGCTATGCTTAAAATCTTAAGTATGTTTGTCATCATCAAAAGGGTGAGATTGTTGAATATGTGACTTTTTGTTTGATGATAACAAACATATTTTATTTTACAAATGTGTTTGGAATTGTATTATTCTCTATCTTTACATCATACAGAAATAAAAATTATTTTTTGCTGATAATACTTCTACACAGAATTAAAATATTCACATAAGAATTTATTTGTAACGACCCGAGAGAATTCGACGTCCGAATTCCAACAATAATACATAAACTCGTATTACTTGTCAAAACCCAAATATTGAAAATACCAGATAGTTAGTAGAAAGAATATTAGAGGGTGAGATAAGAAAGAAAGTTAGAGTAGAAGAAGGAGAAGAAGAAACAACACAACACAGAGACTCACATTGTAGTAGAAAAAAGTATAATATGGAAATAAATCTTTACTGAGAGCTTTAAAATACTTACAATCATCAGAGTACAGAAATACATCTGGACAGTTATAATAATATGTCCTCATATATAACACACAGCGGGATACACACCAAATATATATTATACATCTGAACTCCTCCAGCACGTCTTCTGAAGTTCGTAGCATCCAAATTTAAACCTGTAAAACCCGGTCTAACCCAAGCATTACAAGCGTCGGATCAATCTGGTCAAGCAGAGTGAGAAAAACACAATAAGTTTAAAGGTATCACAAACTTGATTTTAAAGTCAAAATTTTTTCAAAAGAAAAGGATAATCGTATGACCAAATCAACACATAAATACAGACGGTTTTTACCTTACAATAACCCAAAACATTTTTGAAATCAATATCTTTTCTGATATTATAATAGTGTCTAAATACAAATAAATATCAATATAGTAAAACGCTTCCATCTCACGTTCTACATACATAGTATATAATCAAAATCACGGGCGCTTATTGGAGAATGGATTTCCATGGCAAGGTATGGGTAACCACCTTTCCGACAATGTACCTCCAGAGATGAATACATTGGGGTTCAATAAGAACACCTTGCAACCCAGGCTAAACATGACCGGCCCCTCACTTCGCTTGAGAGTACAGAATATATCATTACCACGGTTGGAGGCCAACCAACCGAACCGATATCATACATACAAAAATAAAAAGGGACAATCGAAGGCATTTGATTTCTCCAGATCAGGTAACGATATACCCTTTTGATGGGTGCGACCCACATAGCTATGCTACCTACCAAATTTTTACCATTTCCCGGTTGATGAGGCTAGAGGTTAACATTACCTATAGAATAACATATCACCATTTACTTTGAATGCCATATCGTTAGATCCGCCATAAATTTACTAATTGACGCCCACAAAAATACTCAAGTTATTAGGCTAGAGAAAGGCCTTTTCTGCGCCATAAACTATGGTACGTTTGAAGAAATCAACATACGTAATTCCTTTGGAAATACTCTGTCGAACATCCGTCCATACAGGTCATCCAAGAACAAGATGAACCGAAGAAACTCTCCTACCGCATCCTAGATATCGCCTTACGAATCAGTAGTGAGTAGTCCTTGCAATCCGTCGATTTCAACCGCGATAGAATTACCATTAGAATATCTCCGGGCGCAACTCCAAAGAATTCGACAAGTAGTCCTTTCACTTATGAAGCTCCACGGTCTTCACTGCTTCATCTTCAATCAGCCTGTAACAACCCGTATTTTCAATAACCTGTTATAACGTAAATCGAGGCAGAATTTAATTCTAAAATCTGAATCAAGGGAAACGGGCTATGCCATTGCGTTCGTCTCGGAAATATACGCGAAATAGAGTCCGAGTTTTCGAAAATCGGAGTCCGTATGACCCGATTAAGGCCCAACGAAGTTTTCAGAAAATTTCAAAGTAAAAACAGATTTCAAATTCAAGTTTGAATTTGAAAAATTGGGTAAGATTGGGCCAGGCGGGAAAATTCCCGCCAGAGTACCCAAGTCGACAGACCTGTCGACTTGGGAGTCGACTTGGTTGGACCCAAGTCGACAGCCCTGTCGACTTGGCTGTCGACTTGGTCCAGCCGGGCAGTTCTGCCTGGTGCACCATTTTGGGTTTGTGTTGAGCTTGGGGGCCAGATTTGGTTTTGAGGGCTGAGATTGGAACTAGGGTTTAATCCTAGGGCTAATACTAATCCTAATCTCTATAAATAAGGCCCTAACCTAACCCTAAATCATCATTATTCACTCAAGTAACTAAACTATGGCAAAATTATTCCTCTCATGGCCTCCACTCTCTCTTAAAAATCTCTAAGATTATTCCTATGAGAGATTCATGTTCATTCTAGTGATTTCAAGTTTAAATGAGTGTCATTAGCTTGCATTCAAGTCAAGTTTCCATATTAACATCATAAGCAAGGGTTTTGATCATTTTGGCTCAAGGGATTTTCTATTAGAGCTTGCATTTTGGGTTTAATTGATTTCATAAGGGCTTTGTCATATTTTTGTGACTTCCTAAGCATTGTAAGCCCTATTCTACTTTCATATTTAAACTCTAAAGTTAAATGTATGATATGCAAGTTTGATATGTTATGATATGCAAGTTTATGATGTTATGTTATGCAAGTATGCCAAGTTATGATATGCAAGTTTATGATGTTATGTTATGCAAGTATGCCATGTTATGATATGCAAGTTTATGATGTTATGTTATGCAAGTATGCCATGTTATGATATGCAAGTTTATGATGTTATGCTATGCAAGTTTGCCATGTTGTGATATGCAAGTTTATCATATTATGTTATCCAAGTTTGATATGCAAGTTTGTCATATATGCAAGTTATGTTAGGCAAGTTTGGGTTGATCATTTTGTTCATATTATCATGTTATGCAAGCTTATCTTGGGTTTATGAACATAAAGCTTCAAGCTTTATGCTAAAGGTTGCATTTTGGCAACATGTAAGTTATCATATTTCTTATGATAACTTGCATGTGAGGCTAAATGCGAACTTATGGCCATCTCTACATGTCATTTATCACCATGTATCACCAGTATGCTAAGTTTGGTTTTATGCATGCTTTTGAGGCCTAGAAATGTAATATGCAAGTATATGAACACATGTACACTTCATATGCCACCATGTTGAACTTGTGGCTTCAACACCTTTATGTCATGATTATGCCAAGTTCCCTCTTTCTATCCTTTATGCGCTATTGCGATATGTAAGCGATGGGATTGCGTTTGGGGTTGAGTAAACTTAAAAGACATAAAAACATAAGCTTGGGAATTTACCTATTAAGTTAGGTCTACCCTTTGGGAATTTACCTATTAAGTTAGGTCTACCCAAATGCTTGAAAACTTGTAAAATGTTTTGGAAACATGATGGACATGACACTTAGAAAAGATAAGTGTGACCAACTCGAGGTTGGGTTGAGTTTGTAGCGTAAACCTACCCG
The DNA here is from genome assembly GCA_030737875.1 of Allium sativum. Classification (NCBI taxonomy): domain Eukaryota; kingdom Viridiplantae; phylum Streptophyta; class Magnoliopsida; order Asparagales; family Amaryllidaceae; genus Allium; species Allium sativum. The sequence continues at coordinate 316,297,902 of CM060913.1, forward strand.
GAACCGACCGGCTTAACTAGTTGCTACAAACAATAGGACCCAATGTGAGAAGTTGGTCATGTTGTACCTTGAACCCGAGGTTAGACCAAGTTGTGGTGTAAAGCTACCCGGACCCGCCCGGCTTAACTAGTAACCACAACGAGGTCTAATGTGAGAGGTTAAGGTGCATTAAATTAATTAATGTTACATGATAAGGTTAAGTAAATTTGCTTTATGACACTTAACCAATTTGACATGAATGGGTAGGTTAAGTGAAACCGGGCTTGATTTCTTAATGACACTTAACCGAAAAATACGACTAGTGGTTAGGGTTAAGTTAACCTACACTTAACCAATCTGAACTCGGTAATTTAACGGGGTTAAGTTGAACTATACTTAACTAATCCAACTCAGTAATTTGATAAGGCTGAGAACCGATTTGATACCTGGTCTGGATAAACTAACTTGATTGATAAATTAAACGAACCTGTTTTGCGGATCTGTAGGACCCACACCAAGTTAGGCAAGTTTGTAAATCTGTTATCTGATCCGTTAGTCTGAAAACTGATCGTCTGAACTTTGTATGTCTGAACTCTGTTGATAAGTTTATCTGAATCTGATAGTCTGGGGACACAAGGGGGAATACTTGTGTCATTTGTTGTTTGGGACCCATATTAGTCAGTAACCCTTTCTGGTATCAAAACTTTGACCCAACTGTAGGTAGGGTCCGGGCACGCTTACTGAACTAATTATAAGTGGTTCATTCTGATAATGGCGAGGGGTGTTGATGGTGCGTTCCAACCGGGTCATGTGCGTGCATGGATCCCGGTCTGCTTCTGAGGATGTAAGACGCCGTGACATCTGTAAATATGCCTGTGCCAATTGGTTGCCACTTTAGAGAGTGATACACCCTATCGTGGGGCCGACACAGGGTATTTATGTATTAGGGAGCCGATCGCTTGGGTAGGATTTAGGGTACACTTAGCTCTGTCTGATTCTGTTGGTACTGTCTGTTTTGTTGGGTGGCAACACCCGTCTGTTTCTGCGTGGTACCGTTCTGTTAGGGTGGTAAAGGCCCATTATTGTTAGCATTCCGTTTCTGTACTTTATCCGCTGGGGTGGTAAAGGCCCATTATTGTTAGCATTCCGTTTCTGTACTTTATCTGTTAGGATGGTAAAAGCCCATTTTTCCCAAACTCTATTTCTGTATGGACCATTCTGTTCCGTTCTGTTTCGATGTGAACATTGGGGTAACACCTAATCCTGTTATACTAGAATTGGTACCAAGAAGTTGGATCTTGATTTGAGTCAAACATCTGATACTGGGCCAAGTTTAGGCCAAGGGATAAATTCTTGATTATACATGACATGTTAGAATGCTGGTACACCTCTGGTGAAAAACCTTAAATCTGATTATGCGATGACACCTTTATCTACCTTGTTAGTTAATCATCATGCTAGTATGTGGTTATCCTTATGATCATCCCTGCTTCTCATGCCAGTTAACTTTATCAGTTTACATTGATTGTAGTAGGGCTTACTCAGTCTTTTTGACTGACCTGTTTTCTTTCGCCTCTTTTCTTCCGTTTCCCCCCAGGTTCTCAGGGTGGGAACGTTGGAGCTTAGCTTGGATTTCGGATTGCTTGCTTGTGGGATTTCAGCTCATGTACGGTTTCGACATGAAGCTAGCTATGGTTATCACTTATTTGGGGATAGTACTTATGTATTTCAGTTTTTCAGTTGATGTTGTTTTTATCTAGACTTGTTTATTTGGAAAGCTATGTTGTACCAGACTTATTTTGAAATAGTATGAAATCTTCCGCTGTTTTATCTATGTTATTTACTCTGTTTACATATATACATATGTTCTTGTTCTGCCTTGATATATCATTATGCATGTTTACCTGATTCAAACGCCCCTCCAAAGGCAGAGTGCTTGCAAGAGCCACCCTGGCGGAGGTGGGGTGTTACATTTGGTATCAGAGCATATGGTTTACGAGAAGGAACAAAAAGGTTTTTAGAAAACTTTTGGAAAACTATTTTCAAAACCAAGTATAAAGTATTTTCCAAAGAAAAGTCTAGTTTATTTTAAAGGCTATTCCCCAAAAGCCATTAGCACAATCCTTAGTTATCTATTCTTAGTTTCCTCGTTCTGAATCTATCTTTTCCGTCATTTCAGTATGGCCGATATCTTTGTTATCCCAGAGGGAGTGCAAGTTCCTGTTTGGTATAGGAGACTTATGGAGGCTAGGACAACCGAAGCCGGCCCCGCAAATGTTACTCCTCCTCCGGTGGTTAATGTTCCTCCTCCTCCTGTCGCTGAGGTTCCTCCTCCTCCTCCCCCTCAGCATCCTCCAGTAGAGTTCACGAAGATTTGCAAGGACTTCAAAGCAATGGGTGGCAAGAACTTTCTAGGTACCGAGACTTTTGTAGAGGCCTAGAATTGGTTGAAAGAGACCGATGATTTATTCGCTATCTTTGGATTAGATGATCAGAGAAAGATCCTGTTGGCGGTTTGGCTTATGAAGGATGAAGCCGCTTATTGGTGGGAGATCACCACCGCGACTAGGCCCGTTGAGACTTGGGCCGATTTCAGGACAAGATTCGGGCTTAAGTTTCTGTCTTCTACTGAAGAGAACTTGCAAATGGAAAGGTTTATTGCTTTGAAGCAAGGAGACATGTCTGTTAAAGAATATGTGAACAAGTTCAATCAGTTAGCTCGTTTTGGCTTGGATATGGTGAGTACTACTCAGAAGAAGGCTCTTCGTTTTGCTAGAGGATTGAATGAGCCGTTACAGGAGTTAGCTATGTCTCATGTGCCCATGGGGGCCACGTTTGAGAGTTTGGTAGATATGGCCCTACTCAATGAAGAGAACAAGAGTGCAAAGAAGGAGGTCAAGGTGAATGAGTCTCAAAACAAGAAAACGGGGCCCAAAAAGGAAATGCAAAAGAAGGAGGAGAAGTCTGAAGATAAGAACGAAAAGAAGTGCTTTACTTGTGGAAGCTCAACTCATCTAAACAAGGATTGCAGAAAGAGGAAGGGCATTTGCTTTAACTGTGGAGAGATGGGACACTTCACTAGGGACTGCCCGAAGAAGAAAGTGACTACATCGGAAGGAACGGTGATACTCGCATGGCGGGTGAATATATTAGGGCTAGAATAATTTGTCTGTAGGATGTTTAATTTTCCTTGTCTGATTTTCAGTTTGAAACTCTTTTCCTGGTATCTTGATTCTGTAATGGAAACTCAGTACTTTAATGCTAGTCTTGCTTCTGATCTGGTAATAGTCTCAAACTCCCTGAGAGTTATAACTCATCTGTTTGTGATAATTTGGGATTTGAGAGTATCTGTGATTATGACAAATACATTCTGGGTTTCTACCATGCTTAGTTTCCTAAGAATCATTTGGGGAAATCTGATCTGTACTAGTAGTCTGTAAGTATATGTACCAAGTTTTTGTTTTATCTGTACTCGCTTCCATCACTCGACTGTATCTTGTTGAGATAGGAATCCTATGGATGTAAACATGTGATTGAGACATGTTATGTTTGATGGTTGCAAGTGGATGCAAGTGGTTGCTAGTGGTTGCTCGTGGATGCATAAACACACACTAGGCACTAGATCGGCTTGAAATACACTCTCATATTGCATATCGACGTGTGTACATTTTCAATTCTTATGGTTGCAAGATGGTTAATTCAGCACATGGATGTTGCATATGGACGAATGTTTGTGCACACATATAGTATTATATGATTAGGACTATTTGCATACATATGGATTCATTTCACTGACATAATTTGCATTGATGATATTTGCATTAGATAAGGACATATACACACACCTTTGCATATGTTCATACAACATTTAGAATCTTGTAAGGACAATGATTGCTCGTGGATGATGTTTTGAGTAGATGGATGATTGGATGGTAGGATACGGTCTTCCCAACTTGAAGATTTCGGGGACGAAATCCTTTAAGGAGGGGAGAATGTAACAACCCGTATTTTCAATAACCTGTTATAACGTAAATCAAGGCAGAATTTAATTCTAAAATCTGAATCAAGGGAAACGGGCTATGCCATTGCGTTCGTCTCGGAAAAATACGCGAAATAGAGTCCGAGTTTTCGAAAATCGGAGTCCGTATGACCTGATTAAGGCCCAACGAAGTTTTCAGAAAATTTCAAAGTAAAAACAGATTTCAAATTCAAGTTTGAATTTGGAAAATTGGGTAAGATTGGGCCAGGCGGGAAAATTCCCGCCAGAGTACCCAAGTCGACAGCCCTGTCGACTTGGGACTCGACTTGGTTGGACCCAAGTCGACAGCCCTGTTGACTTGACTGTCGACTTGGTCCAGCCGGGCAGTTCTGCCTGGTGCACCATTTTGGGTTTGTGTTGAGCTTGGGGGCCAGATTCGGTTTTGAGGGCTGAGATTGGAACTAGGGTTTAATCCTAGGGCTAATACTAATCCTAATCTCTATAAATAAGGCCCTAACCTAACCCTAAATCATCATTATTCACTCAAGTAACTAAACTATGGCAAAATTATTCCTCTCATGGCCTCCACTCTCTCTTAAAAATATCTAAGCTTATTCCTATGAGAGATTCATGTTCATTCTAGTGATTTCAAGTTTAAATGAGTGTCATTAGCTTGCATTCAAGTCAAGTTTCCATATTTACATCATAAAGCAAGGGTTTTGATCATTTTGGCTCAAGGGATTTTCTATTAGAGCTTGCATTTTGGGTTTAATTGATTTCATAAGGGCTTTGTCATATTTTTGTGACTTCCTAAGCATTGTAAGCCCTATTCTACTTTCATATTTAAACTCTAAAGTTAAATGTATGATATGCAAGTTTGATATGTTATGATATGCAAGTTTATGATGTTATGTTATGCAAGTATGCCAAGTTATGATATGCAAGTTTATGATGTTATGTTATGCAAGTATGCCATGTTATGATATGCAAGTTTATGATGTTATGTTATGCAAGTATGCCATGTTATGATATGCAAGTTTATGATGTTATGCTATGCAAGTTTGCCATGTTGTGATATGCAAGTTTATCATATTATGTTATGCAAGTTTGATATGCAAGTTTGTCATATATGCAAGTTATGTTAGGCAAGTTTGGGTTGATCATTTTGTTCATATTATCATGTTATGCAAGCTTATCTTGGGTTTATGAACATAAAACTTCAAGCTTTATGCTAAAGGTTGCATTTTGGAAACATGTAAGTTATCATATTTCTTATGATAACTTGCATGTGAGGCTAAATGCGAACTTATGGCCATCTCTACATGTCATTTATCACCATGTATCACCAATATGCTAAGTTTGGTTTTATGCATGCTTTTGAGGCCTAGAAATGTAATATGCAAGTATATGAACACATGTACACTTCATATGCCACCATGTTGAACTTGTGGCTTCAACACCTTTATGTCATGATTATGCCAAGTTCCCTCTTTCTATCCTTTATGCGCTATTGCGATATGTAAGCGATGGGATTGCGTTTGGGGTCGAGTAAACTTAAAAGACATAAAAACATAAGCTTGGGAATTTACCTATTAAGTTAGGTCTACCCTTTGGGAATTTACCTATTAAGTTAGGTCTACCCAAATGCTTGAAAACTTGTAACATGTTTTGGAAACATGATGGACATGACACTTAGAAAAGATAAGTGTGACCAACTCGAGATTGGGTTGAGTTTGTAGCGTAAACCTACCCGGAACCGACCGGCTTAACTAGTTGCTACAAACAATAGGACCCAATGTGAGAAGTTGGTCATGTTGTACCTTGAACCCGAGGTTAGACCAAGTTGTGGTGTAAAGCTACCCGGACCCGCCCGGCTTAACTAGTAACCACAACGAGGTCTAATGTGAGAGGTTAAGGTGCATTAAATTAATTAATGTTACATGATAAGGTTAAGTAAATTTGCTTTATGACACTTAACCAATTTCATGAATGGGTAGGTTAAGTGAAACCGGGCTTGATTTCTTAATGACACTTAACCGAAAAATACGACTAGTGGTTAGGGTTAAGTTAACCTACACTTAACCAATCTGAACTCGGTAATTTAACGGGGTTAAGTTGAACTATACTTAACCAATCCAACTCAGTAATTTGATAAGGCTGAGAACCGATTTGATACCTGGTCTGGATAAACTAACTTGATTGATAAATTAAACGAACCTGTTTTGCAGATCTGTAGGACCCACACCAAGTTAGGCAAGTTTGTAAATCTGTTATCTGATCCGTTAGTCTGAAAACTGATCGTCTGAACTTTGTATGTCTGAACTCTGTTGATAAGTTAATCTGAATCTGATAGTCTGGGGACACAAGGGGGAATACTTGTGTCATTTGTTGTTTGGGACTCATATTAGTCAGTAACCCTTTCTGGTATCAAAACTTTGACCCAACTGTAGGTAGGGTCCGGGCACGCTTACTGAACTAATTATAAGTGGTTCATTCTGATAATGGCGAGGGGTGTTGATGGTGCGTTCCAACCGGGTCATGTGCGTGCATGGATCCCGGTCTGCTTCTGAGGATGTAAGACGCCGTGACATCTGTAAATATGCCTGTGCCAATTGGTTGCCACTTTAGAAAGTGATACACCCTATCGTGGGGCCGACACAGGGTATTTATGTATTAGGGAGCCGATCGCTTGGGTAGGATTTAGGGTACACTTAGCTATGTCTGATTCTGTTGGTACTGTCTGTTTTGTTGGGTGGCAACACCCGTCTGTTTCTGCGTGGTACCGTTCTGTTAGGGTGGTAAAGGCCCATTATTGTTAGCATTCCGTTTCTGTACTTTATCCGCTGGGGTGGTAAAGGCCCATTATTGTTAGCATTCCGTTTCTGTACTTTATCTGTTAGGATGGTAAAAGCCCATTTTTCCCAAACTCTATTTCTGTATGGACCATTCTGTTCCGTTCTGTTTCGATGTGAACATTGGGGTAACACCTAATCCTGTTATACTAGAATTGGTACCAAGAAGTTGGATCTTGATTTGAGTCAAACATCTGATACTGGGCCAAGTTTAGGCCAAGGGATAAATTCTTGATTATACATGACATGTTAGAATGCTGGTACACCTCTGGTGAAAAACCTTAAATATGATTATGCGATGACACCTTTATCTACCTTGTTAGTTAATCATCATGCTAGTATGTGGTTATCCTTATGATCATCCCTGCTTCTCATGCCAGTTAACTTTATCAGTTTACATTGATTGTAGTAGGGCTTACTCAGTCTTTTTCACTGACCTGTTTTCTTTCGCCTCTTTTCTTCCGTTCCCCCCCAGGTTCTCAGGGTGGGAACGTTGGAGCTTAGCTTGGATTTCGGATTGCTTGCTTGTGGGATTTCAGCTCATGTACGGTTTCGACATGAAGCTAGCTATGGTTATCACTTATTTGGGGATAGTACTTATGTATTTCAGTTTTTCAGTTGATGTTGTTTTTATCTAGACTTGTTTATTTGGAAAGCTATGTTGTACCAGACTTGTTTTGAAATAGTATGAAATCTTCCGCTGTTTTATCTATGTTATTTACTCTGTTTACATATATACATATGTTCTTGTTCTGCCTTGATATATCATTATGTATGTTTACCTGATTCAAACGCCCCTCCAAAGTCAGAGTGCTTGCAAGAGCCACCCTGACGGAGGTGGGGTGTTACACAGCCTCTTTCATGTATTTGCTGGTTCAGAATAGTTTTCGAACATAAATTCGATATCGGCCTTTCCGGACCAACAATCGTATGGGTTAGATTTGATAGTCGAATATTTAACTATCAAATAAACAATCATGAGAATAAAATGAGTTCACTGATTTAGTACTCGGCATTACTTGGCCTCTTTAAAAAATAATTAACAATGTTTATTTTGAAACTAAAAAATAAAACCTTTTCAATAAATCGACATAGCATTTCATTTCTTATTTAACATAAGATTATTTTCAAACTATTTTATTTTCATACTTGGGAAAATATCCTGTAATCATATCCAATTTCTATTTCCTATCATTTCAAAACATTTGCAATCTCATTACTCATTATCTATAACTGGGAAATAAATTCATCTTATCGCTCATAAAACAAGGTTACGAAATCTTTCTTGTTATATTATTTGAAATAGTAACCAACCCTTATTCTTTAGAATAAATCCATTCCAAAGCTCCCTTTTTCATTTCCTTTTTATCTCAAAAATACTATTATAATTTCACACAATCTCCTTTTATTCCTTTTACTTGGGGAATAGCATGATATATATATATATATTCTCCAATATTTCCATTTCCGTTACTTTGGAAATCTCATTATACATATTTCAAATCTTTTAATTTTCGTTACTTGGAAATCCCATTATACATATTTCAAATCTTTTAATTATCACTGCGTTATTATTTCTCATATGGAAATAATAAATCATTCTATACCTCTTTACCATTACAGCTAATACCATCCTTAGATAATCCTGAAGTCGTTCAAGTTAGGGTATTTTAATTACCTCTCAGACCTTGATCAACAACGTTCTTATCTTAGGATAGAAATGAGTTGTAATTAAAGACCCTATATTTCATTCTAATATCAAAACATATCACATTTGACGATTTTATTTAAAATATGGTTTTTCTAAAACCTTCTTACTTTGAAAATCCACTTCTCGAAAGTAACCATTATTTCTTAATTCATTGATTAAGAAATTACTTAATAAAACGTCTCCTTTTACGTCTACTTCTTCAAACAATTCGTTTTATAACTCGAACTTAGTTACAAATTCCTATTACTCACTTCTTTTACCAAATTTACTTTTTACCAATCACTTTTCTAAACTATCCAATCCTTTCCCGCTTTGAATATCTTATTTCAATTCCATTTCTCTTAATTCCATTATTAAATAATGTTAATTTAAAATTAACACTTTAACACCTCATCTCTTTTTATAAACCTTGATTATATAACTCTAGTTTAATATAAACCCCTTTTTATCTCAATTTCCTTTTACTTAATTCAAATATTAAGTAAACATTTAATTTAAGCTATGAATTTGCTTAAAAATCCCTTTTTATAATTATGTTATAAAACTCGGTTTTTGATATAAAACTCGGTTTTTGATATAAAACTCGGTTTTTGATATAAAACCCATTCATACCCTCCTTTCACAATTCAATTAGATTCCATTCCAACTTCGATTACTTTTTAAATGAATTCCAATTAAAAAGTAATCTCTTAAATTATTATTAATTAAAATAATAATTTACTTCAATTATTAACTACTACAGATGTAGTTAATTTCTTTTATTTACTAAAATAAATGGTAAATTCCATTTTTAAAATCTTTTTAAAATTAAAACAAATATTCGTTAAACTATTTCATTAGATAAATTCAAAACAAACTAATTTAATAACCAATTCCAGTTAAAAAGGGTTAACTCAGTCAATGCCAAACATAGTTATCTTGGTAACCAAATCCAATTGATCCTTCCTTCCTTTAAATTAACTGATAATATAATTAATTTAAATAATTTCATTTAATTGTTCTCTTAAAAACAATTATCCAACTCTTAACCGTTAGGTTAATTTCTATTACTTGCTTATAAATCTAATTAACATCATAATTTGCTTATAAATCTTTTAATAATTTCTTATAACTCAAACAATAATTAATAATATTCATTTCCCTTTGACAACTTTTATTCAAAATAATATATTTCAAAATCGAACTTTAGTTATAAATTTTTTTACAACTTCATTTATATCGATTCACCTGACAATAAATCCATATTTGGAAAACGATTGATTTATAGGCCATATACTACCAATTACTCAACCAATATTACCCATTGGTTAAAACAAACAAATGTTGAGTTGCAGGTTAATGATCAACAACCAAATCAACCATCCAATCAGAATAGTTCATATGATGATAATATAAAAACAAATAACATCTAATATATTTGAGGAATCCAGTTGGATCCCTCCAACCTGTACTTCTTCCCTGCATACAAATACGTTATCTCAAATAAAATTATTTAATATTTAAACTAATAATTTCTATAACAAACAGTAATAAAAATTTAACACAACAAACATTCAATCATTTAACAACCACAGCACACAAAAATAAAAACCATATTTAAAATATGCCCAAATTCAGTACAATAAACACGTTTATTTTAACCGTGACCAATAAGGTAAGTTAACTCAATTAGGTCCAATCGTTAAAATAACGATTCAGTGTTTAATTTAAATTAAATAATGTTTAATTTCATCGGTTCAGACAATATATGAACATATATCCTGCAAACAGTCAATCATTTAACAACCAAAGCACACAAAAATAAAACCCGACTTATATAAAATATAAGTGGGATGAACTGAATGAATTTATCTCACTTTGATTTAATACGTTGAAGTGGTCCTTGTAACGACACAGATTTTTCCCGGACCTAATCGATCGCAAAATCGACCAAGACCGTTCAAAACTCGCATACGTTAACTTTGGGAATACAAATCATAAGAACAAATAATAATAGACTTTTATAGACATTACAATAATGTTACATCAGAGTACAGAATATCAGAGTACATCAAATAAAGAAATGATACACCGGAAGTTAAATTACAATACATAAATAAAATACACAGCGGAAGACTATAAATGCTCTGGACACAGCTTTAAGCTTCAATCCAAGATCCTGCTAAAAGAATAGATATCTGCAAAACAAGCTACTCGACTGCCCGTGTGGAAAAATATGGGCACCCAAGTTTGCCAGTGAAACAAACTGCAGGTCAGTCATGCGACTGGTATGAGAAATCTTAACTAAACTAATCTAATGATAAGGCTAATCACAGGACCACGCCGCTAACGCGGAACGGGTTTACTCCATTGGATTGCCAGTGCATAAGTAAAGTAAATCGTTCAAATAACGCTATGAGTTTAGAAAATGAAACCATTATAAGACCCAAGTCCCATCACACAATGCAATGCAAACCGAAGGAGAGGGTTTTACCTTATAATGGTCAAAAGATGCTTGATACGGTAAAACGAATGTAGTATTAGTGTGTATATATTCTAATAAAAACATTTCAATCATAATGTATTAATCATAGATGGCATGGGTACCATATATCATGTCGCCATACTAGTTCTACATTCAAAACCGCAAGGTCGTATTGGAAATTGGATTTCCATCATGAGTCGAAGCTAGGGGAAAGCTCCTCTCCGATTCGAGACCCTCTAGCAAATGCCTCAGGATCCCCCGCAGTGAACCCTGGGATGCGGTAGGGCCGGTCCCCGCCTATTGGCAGTGGATTGGTTATGCCTGAACACACGTTTCCCGGTTCCTTTGAACCTATAATATGACCATTATCGGCCTATAATAATCCGAGGCACCTCAAAATCCATCATCCCCATAAGTAAAATGTCGAGGCTTGTTAAAGCACTGACACTACCACTAGCTAGAAAGAAACGTGGGCACTCCCTATGGTCCATATCCCGTTTTTGATTCATACCGGGGTATGAGGCTCGCGAAGTCACGATATAAACAAAGCTATGCCGTAATAGGCTATGCTTTGATCATCCCACAAGGCCCTGCTTTTCAACAAAAGCGTTGATCATTTGCATCTTGGCGTGCCACATTGACAATTCACGCCATGCGATCAATCACTATTAATATATACCAGGGTGTTAAGTGGAGAATAAATCCTCCACCACCAAACAGACATACATTAGCAGAAATCGATTTAATTCACATGGAACGAAATCCAATGTCAGACACGCATCCATTTACTAGCTTATGCTCTGGGTCTGAGCGAAAACCAAATCCGAACAATCAACAATAGTCCGGACGGGCACCACTGAAGCCCCTTCAAGGTAGCTACTCCCATCAAGGGTCTCTGTAGCAACACATCCATCCGATGTGAAGATCGTCGGTCTTCAACCACCGTCTTCATCTTCGACTCTTCATCGTCGTAGTAATTATTCGGAATGGGTTAAACCCGGTCTTCCCGAATAACTCACGTATTTTATAAAGAAAAATCAAGTACTATAAAAACACATCCAACGCCACATTCCAATTCAGAATATTCTTCTAATAAAATATTCGTATTATTTTATCAAAGATAAATCCTTTAAGTTTATTCTTAAATCTTTTCTTTTAAAGATTTATTAAAAACTCCAATTTGGTTTTAAATATCAAAATCATTTTTTAATGATTATTTAATTTTAAGAAATTAATCTTATCCTTATTTGAGTTAAATAACTAATGTCATTTAAAACATTGTTCACGATAAATTCATCTCCCATTAAATAGGGGATTTTCATAGAAACCAGACCAATGTATAATCGATATGAACTTCTATATCGGGCTATTAATATAAATGGAATAAAGACAAAGCCTTTTAAATTCCATATATATTAACGGCCTTCTTTTACAGAAGCTCATCTCGAATATTATTAAATCAAAATCCATTCAATCCCAATTTAATATATTAAATTAGAAAACTTTACTCTTGGAAAATATTCCATTTTAAAACTTAATAAAAGATTCATAAATCCAAAATTTCACTGCAAACTGGGTGAAAGAGCAAGTGTCGTTTAAAACACCGTTCACGATAAATCCAATTTACATTTCATTTTATTCCAATTATCAAATATGATTGAAACTCTAAAAATCTTAATTAAAAGATTTATTCTTTTCTCGACTGGGGTTAAGAACAGTGTTATTTAAGACACCATTCACGACAACCCAAAAATCCAATTTGTTCTATTTAATTCCAAGTAAATATTAACTTATTGTAAAACTTTATTAAATCTTAATTGTAAGATTTGTTCTAGTTAATAACTAGTTCATATCGGTAAAATATATTTTTATCTCTTCACTATTGGAAATTTTCATCTAAATTCCCTTTAAATCATTTATTATGATTTTACATAATGTTTCCATATTTTTAATAATTTTATTTTCGCTTGTACAGTCGGCTTCCAATAACGGCCACCGAACTGCATCCATAGCGACCTTTTCTAAATTTGATTTGGACATAATTCCAAATCCAACTGTTAGATTTTAAAACTCTTATATTCATTGAAAATCTCTTTTCGATACGAACCCAAAGGTTCCGGTTTTAGGAGAATCCGATGGTCGAATCTCCCGTTACGTCCATTTAAAATTAATGGTCTAAATTCGCGAACGGTCGCTGCGCGTTCTATTCAGGCCATTAAATAAATAAAATATAAATAATTGATTTTTATTTAATATATATTTAAAAAGCATTTATAAATTTATTTTAAAAGGATTCCAACTTGCCTTTCAACTTTTAATAAAAATTGAATTTCCATATTCTTATAATATTGAAATAATATTATAATAACATTTCAAAATGTTTAATTTTGAAATTCAAACTCTCAACATTAATTAATCATTTAATACTGCATTAACCTCTCACATTAGATTTATTGTTTGCGGTTGCTGGATGTGCCGGGCGGGTCCAGGCAGACTCATACCGCAAACTCATTCTAACCTCGGGTTAAGAAATATTCATTTTATGATAATAATCATAAAAAAAACTCTAAATTGTTAAATTTCAAATTTCAAATTTTAATCCTTCATCATTTATTATATAATAAATGAAATTCATGGAAATATCCATTCCCGTATAAATAGCGCAAATCTACCTAATCGATTTTATGCACATTAAATAATTTTAAAAGCATTAACACTACATTTAATTCTTTAACTAAAAACCCTTTTTGAAATTTTTTGAAATTCCTTCATTGGAATGAGACCCAAATCAAATACCATTAATTAATGGATTTCAAAAAATACATGTATTCAATAATAACATTCATTATACATCCCAATAACATAACATTCAAACAACGTTAAAATAACGTTCAAACAACATCCAAATAATAATGTATTATTTGCGCACTTGAGCGATGTGTGAAAATATCATCCAATCAACATATACGAGTCAGGAACTCATATATGGTAGTGTAACAATGTGACGACAAGGAATTTCGCTCGATCCGAATCAGTCATTAAACCGATCTAGACCGTTCGAAACCCCTGATCGTTTTGAGAACAAGACAAATCAGAACGCAAACGGAAGAACATTTCATTGCTATTACAACAATTCCATCAGATACAAGAATATACAGAGTATAAATGAATAAATTACATTCGATAAATATCAGAGATTACAATAAATTACATAGCAGCGGAAAATAATACAAAGCACAACTGAAGGTGATATACGGATACAGAGCTTTCCGGATATCATTCCAGCTGTAAACCAGAATCCTGTAAATATAAATCTGCAAAACCAAAACTACTAGCTGCCCGTGCGGAAAATAGGGGCACCCAGAGTTTAGTTTAAAACAATAAACTCCAGGTCAGTCATGTGACTGGTGTGAGAACTAAAACAGTTATTTAAACTTTACTTTAAAAGAGAGTAATTCAAAGGACCACGCCGTATAACACGGAATGGGTTTCCTCCCAAGAATACTTGTGCATATAGATAAACAACGCAATGATTTTTCGGAAAATGAAGCTATTATAAGACCCAGGTCCCATCACACAATGCAACGCAAGCCGGAGGATAGGGTTTTCCCTTATAATAGCCAAACATGCTTGGTACGTTTAAAACAAATCATCTGATACTATGATAAGTGTATAGTGTCAAAACAATTTCAATCATAAATATAAATCATAGACGGCATAGCATCCCATGCTACTATGTCGTCATACTAGGCTCTACAAATAAAGCCGCAATACACGTATTGGAAATTGGAATTCCGTCATGAGTCGAGGCAAGGGGCAAGCTCCTCTCCGCGTTCGAGACACTCTAGCAAATGTCCCAGGGCTACGCACTCTGGGCAACCCTTGGATCTTCAGGGCCGGTCCTCACTTACGTTAGAGGATTGGCAATTCCTGAACACACGTTTCCCGGTCCTTACAGACCTAATATCGAGGCGCCTCGTCCAACAACCACAAAGGTGAAAAGTATATAAATGTCAGGACTGGTAAGTCACTGACACCACCAAAGCTAGAAAGAAACGTCGTGCTCTCCCTGCAGTCCGCATCCCGTTTTTAACTCATACCGAGGTGTGAGGCTCGCGAATACACACTATACACAAAGCTACGCTACAAAGGCCGTGCTTTGATCATCAACCACAAGACTTTGCTTTTCAACAGAAGCCTTGATCCATGCAACTCAGCATGCCACACAGGCAATTCATGCCATGCGACTGATGTCCATCGATATACAACCTCTGAGCTCGTCCGTCTCAGAGAAGGGCGTTAAGCAAAGGAATAAATTCTTTGCCGCCAAACAGATGTATATTTAATAGAAATCAATCAACACAGAATATAATCCAATGTCAGACACACAATCCATTTACAAGTCCGTTCTGGGTCTGAACGAAACCGGAGGCACTTTCCTCGCATATCCATCCATCTCCAAGTACGTCTGGACGACCACCAACTATTTCCATCCTCTTGGGTGTACAGCCCAATCAGGATCGTCGGTAATTACCCAAACGATGTGAAGACTTCCGGTCTTCGACCACCGTCTTCATCTTCGACATATCGTCGAATCGGTTATTCAGAATGGGTGTAAACCCGGACTTTCCGAACAACCCGCGTATATTAAAAACAAATGTTACGCAAACACAACATACGCCTCATTCCAATTCATTAGTCACTAACCGCAAATTAGCAAGAGAACAATTTCCCAAACATTAACCCCGAAGGCCGAAACCAACATCAGATCAATATCCAGGAAACCATTCTTCTTAGCCAACCTACAGCTAGTTTCTAAATTCCACATTCTTAGGGAAAGGTTCCCATTAATTTTATCCAAGATAAATTCTTTAAAATTTATCCTGTAGTCTTCCTTTGGATGTCGTTTCAAACCAAATTATGGTTTTTCTAAACTAGTCGAGATTAGCGAACCACACCGAAGTAGTTATTTATTTTATTTCCCAATCCCAACCTATTCATCCCATGAAGCAAAACTGGTAATACTCCATATCTAACACCATGGTGTTATTGGTAAAATTAATTACCATTTCACGTTCAAAACTAATTAAAGATTTAACTATCGCTTTGGTGCAAAACTGGTGATACTCCATTCTCGCTCATTTTCTAAATTTGGTAATTTAGATTACAAATTCACATTTCAATCTAATTGCAGATTTGTTAAAACTCCTTTTACTGGGTTAAAGAACTAGGTGTTATTTAAAACACAGTTCACGACAAACCCAAATCACATTCTATTTATTATCGGGTTAAAGAACTAGTGTTATTTAAAACACAGTTCACGATAAACCCATTTCAAATCCAACCAAATATATTAGAAATTCCGATTATTTAAAACCCCTTTTTAAATCCAATTTATTTATTTAAAAATAAAAAACCGGGTTTTAAATTTAGTTCAATCTAGTTCATTTTGATAAAAATCTATTTTTATCTTTTCAAATATGGAGTTTTCCACCCTAATTTTTCCCAAATCATTTATTATGATTTTACACAAATTATTGATATTTTTAATAATTTTTATCAAGGCCCGTACAATCGATTTCCAACAACGGCCATCGAACTGCACTTACAGCGACCTTTTTCGAATTTGATTTGGACGTATCTCCAAATCCAACCATTAGATTTCAAATTTCTAATATTCGTTAGAAAAGCTCTTTTCGATACGAACCCAACGGTTCCGGTTTTAGGAGAATCCGACGGTCGGATCTCCCGTAATGTCCTTTTGAAATAAATGGTCGAAATTCACGAACTGTCGCGGCGCGGCGCGTTCTATTCAGGCCATTATATTATATATATAATATATATAATATATATTTCGCCGATTACTATTTAAAATGAATTATATAAATAGTTTTAAATTCGTTTCAAAAGCAATTTCAACTTCCATTTCAATTCAAATCAAAATTGAATTCTTCTTTATAAATTCGTTTTAAAATTCATTTCTATTCAATTCAAATTTCAATTCAATTTGAATTCATTTCAATTCGCTTTCAATTCAATTTGAATTCGTTTTCAATTCAATTCAATTCAAATTGATTTTCTATTCGATTCAAATTCATTTTCTATTCAAATCAAATTCGTTTCGTTTTCTATTTGAATAAAATTCATTATATATTAAATTGAAATCAAATTGGTTTTCTATTCCATTCAATTCGAAATCGTTTTATATTCAATTCAAATCGAAATCGTTATATATTCAATTCATTTCGAAATCGTTATATATTCAATTCATTTCGAAATCGTTATATATTCAATTCATTTCGAAATCGTTATATATTCAATTCATTTCGAAATCGTTATATATTCAATTCATTTCGAAATCGTTATATATTCAATTCATTTCGAAATCGTTATATATTCAATTCATTTCGAAATCGTTATATATTCAATTCATTTCGAAATCGTTATATATTCAATTACGAATGTAATCGATATAAATATCGTTCGCGTCAAAATGGCGCATCACTAATCAACACGGCTTTATATATTCTATTTCAAATATTTCTTTTTGTCAACACACGACTAATCTCAACGAATGAGTACCGTCCACGTGTGACTATTTTTGTTAAAAATATTTCGTTTAACACATGACTAATCTCAACGGATGAGTACAGTCAACACATGAACCTTTATTTTATATTGATAAAGATGTAAATTTTATTATTAAAATATTCGTTCAACACATGACTAATCTCAACGGATGAGTACAGTCAACACATGAACCTTTACTTTATAATATTCTTAATTTTCTAAATTGGAATGAGGCCCAATCAATTACCATATAAAATTAATTATATGGATTTTCATACAACACATGTATATAATAGCATTGAAAAATAATCAACCATCAACCAAAGTGCACTACACTGTATAAGCATCAAATATAGATATTCAACGCTTATAACAGCCTGTCAATCTATCGATCGGCATATTTAATCAATCAGGATGAGTGAACTTCAAATTTCATCCCAACACCCGTGTGGGGTTTCAAACAATCAAACGCATATTTTATTTGTGCAGTTGGGCGGTGTGTAAAATTTATCGACCCAATCAATGTCCTTCAAATAGGTGTACATAAACAAACCGTCCGGTTTGTAAATGAATATTTATTTATTTACATTCACGTTAAAAATTATATTTTTTTTTTCGATAAAACATTTTATTTTAACACATGAATTTCTATTTAGTTCATTTATACAATAAATGTTATTTTTATCTTTCTAACATATTTTAGAAAATTTCGGCGGCATAACGGCACAATACTAGAAACGGGACGAGGCCTAGCCTTATCCCCGGTCTAGTGAAGGCCCACGCCATTCACACATCAATCAATCCATTCCATTTCACCAAACAATTCTAATTTCAATCAAATAATCTAACTAATTTTTGCAATCAAACAAACAAGTCCATGGTCTGTGGACGATTGTGTTGGGTGCTACTAAGCACCAGCTGCATCCTAGTATATATATATCTAGAAAAAGAAATTGAAAGGTGAGAAATTCTCACCAATAGCCATCCTAACTCCACGACACTTCTTTTATAGAAGTCTTCATCGCTCTCGCCTTTTTATCACCATCGTTGCCCGTATCCTCTACCTATGTAAGAATCGAATTTTTACTTCGTTATTCAATATATAAAAATTGAATTTTTATTATACTATTCAATATAGAAAAATCGAATTTTTACTTCGCTATTCAATATATAAAAATTGAATTTTTATCTTGTTATTCAATATATAAAAATCGAATTTTTATCTTGTTATTCAATATATAAAAATCGAATTTTTATCTTGTTATTCAATATATAAAAATCGAATTTTTACTTTCACGCTATATGGATAAAAATTCTATTTTATCACCCTATTCTCTATATAAAGTTTCCGCCTTTTCAAAAATAGATCTTTCACCTTTTTCTACAATAAAGATTTCGCCTTTTCTAAAATAAAGATTTCGCCTTTTCTAAAAAATCATTACAAAAATCACATTTTTATCTTTCTACACATATAAAGATGATATTTCTAATCTTCCTATCATGTAAAAATTATGTTTTTAAATTCTCTACATAAACAAAAATCATACTTTTACATTTTCTATATAGTAAAGATTATATTTTTAATACTTTAAAAATATAAAAATCATATTTTTATTATTTCTACTTTATAAAAATCTTATTTTTCATATGAACAAGAATCGTATATTTTTCAAATCAAAGATCGTATTTTTCAAATCTAAGAAATCCTATTTATATGAACTATGAAATCATAGCTTTTACATTCTTATCTCGGCTGAAAATAACTAGGTTATTTAAATAAATAAATAAATAAAAAGATTACCTTTTTATATTTATCGCCCTCGTCTTCATCTATTAAACTCGTCGAAGTTCGATTGAGGAGGGAGCAGCGTCGCCTGGAGTTCGCGGTGGAGGGCGGAGCTAGGGTTTCGCGGTGCCCGCGGATTTTGGCAGAGGAGGGGAGAGAGGTCTGCGCTGTGTCGGAGTGGAGGAGCTCGCGGTCAGGTGGCTGGTCCGGTGGGCTGTGGGGTTCGGTCGCGGAAAACATAGAGAGAGGGGGGGGGGGGGAGAAGAAGGGGTCGTCGGAGGGGTGCCTGAGGAGAAGGTGGAGGCTGGAGGGTGGCCGACGAGATGGGCGGCGGTCGTGGAGGAACGTGGGTGAGGGCGGCGCGTCGAGAGGCAGTGGCGGGATCGATTTTTCAATTTGGGGGAAATAGTTGGAATGAGGGCTGAACGTGGGTGGGTTAGGTTTTAATAGGAAAATATTATTATTTTATATATTTTAATTTATTATTTTCTTTTTCCTAAGTTGACTTCTCATATGAACTCGAAATCAAACCCAACGACTGTCGTCCCTAGCTAATTACCCCCATTCCGGACACAATGGAATATGTTTCGTAACCCAATTCGACTGTTACAGTCAGTTATTCTTCA
Organism: Allium sativum; assembly: GCA_030737875.1. Lineage (NCBI taxonomy): Eukaryota > Viridiplantae > Streptophyta > Magnoliopsida > Asparagales > Amaryllidaceae > Allium > Allium sativum. The sequence continues at coordinate 316,317,869 of CM060913.1, forward strand.
AATTAAAGTATAAAACATTTAATTTTAAATTTGAACGTACATTTCAAATTACCGGGGTCACATACTAACTCTAAAAATTCCAGAAAAAATATTTTCTAGCTTCGTATTGATGATACGGTCCTAACAAAACTAGTTTCGTCGAATTCTGAGACTGTTAGAAAAATGGCCAATTTCCAGTCGATTAATCAACTAAAACTGGTCAAACGCGTTTTCCTTTGCCACGCTCACATACTGATTCGAAAAATTATGAAATTTGGAATCTAGCAATAATTTGACGTCACGGACCCAACAAAAGTGGTTTCGTCGAAATCCGAGGTCGTTTGCAAAATTCCCATTTTTAAGGGCCTGAATTCCATAGCGACTATTCAGAATTTTCAACTGGACATATCTTTTGATTCCCGCTATGAAATTTTGATTTTTCGGATTCTTTGGAAAGATATTCTCAATTAGGTCCTAACGTTTTTGGTTTCAATAAAATCCGGATTATTTTGCACCCGGTACATTCAATTGAAGTTTGAAATCAAATTATCGAACTACCGCGCCATTTTCAATTCTATTTATAATTATATATAAATATATATATTCTAACGACGGCGTATATAATATATACGTTCGAATTATATTCAAAATAAATTTCTCGATGATATTATTTAAAATAATCTATTTTAAATATTCAAAATTCGCTAAAATTGCCAAAATAAAAATTTTAAACTGGTTCAGAATTTTCGGGTTATTACAATCTCCCCCACTTAAAACTTTTCGTCCCCGAAAAGGAATAAAGTCGAAAGTGGTTTGATTAATCAGCCCTACGTTCGATTTGGCTTCCATTCTCCAACTTTTCAGTTTTTGAGAATTTTCAAATTTTCAAAAATTTGGCTAACACCCTAAATTTTCGAAAAATTTCGCCATAACCTCCCCTGCGCCGGGAGCCACGAGAAAATCCCGAAATTGCCATATAGGCCTTCTGACCTCAAAAAGAAAAAGAAAAAGCCAAGCGGCTAGCCAATAGGCTCATAAAATCATCATCACCCAAACAAAACAGTAAATTATTAGTAAACATGTACCTATTTGTCGGGCAAACAAATTTTATTCTCTGCTCTAGCCTCCTTGCTATGACCTGTTCAATGTAAGTATATGTATACGCAAGCAAATGCGACCAATTTTCAATATAATTCAATCTTTGATTCAGTTAGGCATAATGGTTCAAAATTATCAAACAAATAAACAAACAACACAAACATCAATCAATTAGTGGATTAGAGTTTCAAATTGATAATTTGATACATATACTGAAAATCTTGTTTTTGATGCCAATTCACAACAATGTGTTCTGGCTATTTTGGTTTTGGTTCTCACACCAGTCTAATGGAAATATATAGATATCACACCTTCGTCACTCGAATATAAATTCTGACGACGAGTACTCAACCATCAGAATCATCTTCGGGCCACTAGAGTATGATTCCATATCTATCTAGTATATTAAAACCTCGAATATACGTTCATGACGCGTATATGCAAAATCTTTATATTCTCGATTGTCCATATTCAATATAAATAAATAATCGAATACGTTTAAAACGATTTAAATTTTAAAACAAAATTGTTTTCATTTGGAAAATATACTCTTCACACTCGTTCTAGGATACTACTGATCCTATCTCTAACGAGTCATTCTAATTGGATGTTACTAATCCAATATCTAATGAATTCTTTCGTATGGTTCTAATGTGTCTTGTTCTCGTGCTCTGTAAACCAAAGCTCTGATACCAAATGTGACGACAAGGAATTTCGCTCGATCCGAATCAGTCGTTAAACCGATCTAGACCGTTCGAAACCCCTGATCGTTTTGAGAACAAGACAAATCAGAACGCAAACGGAAGAACATTTCATTGCTATTACAACAATTCCATCAGATACAAGAAGATACAGAGTATAAATGAATAAATTACATTCGATAAATATCAGAGATTACAATAAATTACATAGCAGCGGAAAATAATACAAAGCACAACTGAAGGTGATATACGGATACAGAGCTTTCCGGATATCATTCCAGCTGTAAACCAGAATCCTGTAAATATAAATCTGCAAAACCAAAACTACTAGCTGCCCGTGCGGAAAATAGGGGCACCCAGAGTTTAGGTTAAAACAATAAACTCCAGGTCAGTCATGTGACTGGTGTGAGAACTAAAACAGTTATTTAAACTTTACTTTAAAAGAGAGTAATTCAAAGGACCACGCCGTATAACACGGAATGGGTTTCCTCCCAAGAATACTTGTGCATATAGATAAACAACGCAATGATTTTTCGGAAAATGAAGCTATTATAAGACCCAGATCCCATCACACAATGCAACGCAAGCCGGAGGATAGGGTTTTTCCTTATAATAGCCAAACATGCTTGGTACGTTTAAAACAAATCATTTGATACTATGATAAGTGTATAGTGTCAAAACAATTTCAATCATAAATATAAATCATAGACGGCATAGCATCCCATGCTACTATGTCGTCATACTAGGCTCTACAAATAAAGCCGCAATACACGTATTGGAAATTGGAATTCCGTCATGAGTCGAGGCAAGGGGCAAGCTCCTCTCCGCGTTCGAGACACTCTAGCAAATGTCCCAGGGCTACGCACTCTGGGCAACCCTTGGATCTTCAGGGCCGGTCCTCACTTACGTTAGAGGATTGGCAATTCCTGAACACACGTTTCCCGGTCCTTACAGACCTAAAATCGAGGCACCTCGTCCAACAACCACAAAGGTGAAAAGTATATAAATGTCATGGCTGGTAAGTCACTGACACCACCAAAGCTAGAAAGAAATGTCGTGCTCTCCCTGCAGTCCGCATCCCATTTTTAACTCATACCGAGGTGTGAGGCTCGCGAATACACGCTATACACAAAGCTACGCCACAAAGGCCGTGCTTTGATCATCAACCACAAGACTTTGCTTTTCAACAGAAGCCTTGATCCATGCAACTCAGCATGCCACACAGGCAATTCATGCCATGCGACTGATGTCCATCGATATACAACCTCTGAGCTCGTCCATCTCAGAGAAGGGCGTTAAGCAAAAGAATAAATTCTTCGCCGCCAAACAGATGTATATTTAATAGAAATCAATCAACACAGAATAAAATCCAATGTTAGACACACAATCCATTTACAAGTCCGTTCTGGGTCTAAACGAAACCGGAGGCACTTTCCTCGCATATCCATCCATCTCCAAGTACGTCTGGACGACCACCAACTATTTCCATCCTCTTGGGTGTACAGCCCAATCAGGATCGTCGGTAATTACCCAAACGATGTGAAGACTTCCGGTCTTCGACCACCGTCTTCATCTTCGACATATCGTCGAATCGGTTATTCAGAATGGGTGTAAACCCGGACTTTCCGAACAACCCGCGTATATTAAAAACAAATGTTACGCAAACACAACATACGCCTCATTCCAATTCATTAGTCACTAACCGCAAATTAGCAAGAGAACAATTTCCCAAACATTAACCCCGAAGGCCGAAACCAACATTAGATCAATATCCAGGAAACCATTCTTCTTAGCTAACCTACAGCTAGTTTCTAAATTCCACATTCTTAGGGAAAGGTTCCCATTAATTTTATCCAAGATAAATTCTTTAAAATTTATCCTGTAGTCTTCCTTTGGATGTCGTTTCAAACCAAATTATGGTTTTTCTAAACTAGTCGAGATTAGCGAACCACACCGAAGTAGTTATTTATTTTATTTCCCAATCCCAACCTATTCATCCCATGAAGCAAAACTGGTAATACTCCATATCTAACACCACGGTGTTATTGGTAAAATTAATTACCATTTCACGTTCAAATCTAATTAAAGATTTAACTATCGCTTTGGTGCAAAACTGGTGATACTCCATTCTCGCTCATTTTCTAAATTTGGTAATTTAGATTACAAATTCACATTTAAATCTAATTGCAGATTCGTTAAAACTCCTTTTACTGGGTTAAAGAACTAGGTGTTATTTAAAACACAGTTCACGACAAACCCAAATCACATTCTATTTATTATCGGGTTAAAGAACTAGTGTTATTTAAAACACAGTTCACGATAAACCCATTTCAAATCCAACCAAATATATTAGAAATTCCGATTATTTAAAACCCCTTTTTAAATCCAATTTATTTATTTAAAAATAAAAACCCGGGTTTTAAATTTAGTTCAATCTAGTTCATTTTGATAAAAATCTATTTTTTTTCTTTTCAAATATGGAGTTTTCCACCCTAATTTTTCCCAAATCATTTATTATGATTTTACACAAATTATTGATATTTTTAATAATTTTATCAAGGCCCGTACAGTCGATTTCCAACAACGGCCATCGAACTGCACTTACAGCGACCTTTTTCGAATTTGATTTGGACGTATCTCCAAATCCAACCGTTAGATTTCAAATTTCTAATATTCGTTAGAAAAGCTCTTTTCGATACGAACCCAACGGTTCCGGTTTTAGGAGAATCCGACGGTCGGATCTCCCGTAATGTCCGTTTGAAATAAATGGTCGAAATTCACGAACTGCCGCGGCGCGTTCTATTCAGGTCATTATATTATATATATAATATATAATATATATTTCACCGATTACTATTTAAAACGAATTATATAAATAGTTTTAAATTCACTTCAAAAGCAATTTCAACTTCCATTTCAATTCAAATCAAAATTGAATTCTTCTTTATAAATTCATTTTAAATTTCATTTCTATTCAATTCAATTTGAATTCATTTCAATTCGCTTTCAATTCAATTTGAATTCGTTTTCAATTCAATTCAATTCAAATTGGTTTTCTATTCGATTCAAATTCATTTTCTATTCAAATCAAATTCGTTTCGTTTTCTATTTGAATCAAATTCATTATATATTCAATTGAAATCAAATTGGTTTTCTATTCCATTCAATTTGAAATCGTTTTATATTCAATTCAAATCGAAATCGTTATATATTCAATTCATTTCGAAATCGTTATATATTCAATTCATTTCGAAATCGTTATATATTCAATTCATTTCGAAATCGTTATATATTCAATTCATTTCGAAATCGTTATATATTCAATTCATTTCGAAATCGTTATATATTCAATTCATTTCGAAATCGTTATATATTCAATTCATTTCGAAATCGTTATATATTCAATTCATTTCGAAATCGTTATATATTCAATTCATTTCGAAATCGTTATATATTCAATTACGAATGTAATCGATATAAATATCGTTCGCGTCAAAATGGCGCATCACTAATCAACACGGCTTTATATATTCTATTTCAAATATTTCTTTTTGTCAACACACGACTAATCTCAACGAATGAGTACCGTCCACGTGTGACTATTTTTGTTAAAATATTTCGTTCAACACATGACTAATCTCAACGGATGAGTACAGTCAACACATGAACCTTTATTTTATATTGATAAAGATGTAAATTTTATTATTAAAATATTCGTTCAACACATGACTAATCTCAACGGATGAGTACAGTCAACACATGAACCTTTACTTTATAATATTCTTAATTTTCTAAATTGGAATGAGGCCCAATCAATTACCATATAAAATTAATTATATGGATTTTCATACAACACATGCATATAATAGCATTGAAAAATAATCAACCATCAACCAAAGTGCACTACACTGTATAAGCATCAAATATAGATATTCAACGCTTATAACAGCCTGTCAATCAATCGATCGACATATTTAATCAATCAGGATGAGTGAACTTCAAATTTCATCCCAACACCCGTGTGGGGTTTCAAACAATCAAACGCATATTTTATTTGTGCAGTTGGGCGGTGTGTAAAATTTATCGACCCAATCAATGTCCTTCAAATAGGTGTACATAAACAAACCGTCCGGTTTGTAAATGAATATTTATTTATTTACATTCACGTTAAAAATTAATTTTTTTTTTCGATAAAACATTTTATTTTAACACATGAATTTCTATTCAGTTCATTTATACAATAAATGTTATTTTTATCTTTCTAACATATTTTAGAAAATTTCGGCGGCATAACGACACGATACTAGAAACGGGACGAGGCCTAGCCTTTTCCCCGGTCTAGTGAAGGCCCACGCCATTCACACATCAATCAATCCATTCCATTTCACCAAACAACTCTAATTTCAATCAAATAATCTAACTAATTTTTGCAATCAAACAAACAAGTCCATGGTCTGTGGACGATTGTGTCGGGTGCTACTAAGCACCGTCTGCATCCTAGTATATATATATCTAGAAAAAGAAATTGAAAGGTGAGAAATTCTCACCAATAGCCATCCTAACTCCACGACACTTCTTTTATAGAAGTCTTCATCGCTCTCGCCTTTTTATCACCTTCGTTGCCCGTATCCTCTACCTATGTAAGAATCGAATTTTTACTTCGTTATTCAATATATAAAAATCGAATTTTTATTATACTATTCAATATAGAAAAATCGAATTTTTACTTCACTATTCAATATATAAAAATTGAATTTTTACCTTGTTATTCAATATATAAAAATCGAATTTTTATCTTGTTATTCAATATATAAAAATCGAATTTTTATCTTGTTATTCAATATATAAAAATCGAATTTTTATCTTGTTATTCAATATATAAAAATCGAATTTTTACTTTCACGCTATATGGATAAAAATTCTATTTTATCACCCTATTCTCTATATAAAGTTTCCGCCTTTTCAAAAATAGATCTTTCACCTTTTTCTACAATAAAGATTTCGCCTTTTCTAAAATAAAGATTTCGCCTTTTCTAAAAAATCATTACAAAAATCACATTTTTATCTTTCTACACATATAAAAATGATATTTCTAATTTCCTATCATGTAAAAATTATGTTTTTAAATTCTCTACATAAACAAAAATCATACTTTTACATCTTCTATATAGTAAAGATTATATTTTTAATACTTTAAAAATATAAAAATCATATTTTTATTATTTCTACTTTATAAAAATCTTATTTTTCATATGAACAAGAATCGTATATTTATCAAATCAAAGATCGTATTTTTCAAATCTAAGAAATCCTATTTATATGAACTATGAAATCATAGCTTTTACATTCTTATCTCGGCTGAAAATAACTAGGTTATTTAAATAAATAAATAAAAAGATTACCTTTTTATATTTATCGCCCTCGTCTTCATCTATTAAACTCGTCGAAGTTCGATTGAGAAGGGAGCAGCGTCGCCTGGAGTTCGCGGTAGAGGGCGGAGCTAGGGTTTCGCGGTGCCCGCGGATTTTGGCAGAGGAGGGGAGAGAGGTCTACGCTGTGTCGGAGTGGAGGAGCTCGCGGTCAGGTGGCTGGTCCGGTGGGCTGTGGGGTTCGGTCGCGGAAAACATAGAGAGGGGGGGGGGGAGAAGAAGGGGTCGTCGGAGGGGTGCCTGAGGAGAAGGCGGAGGCTGGAGGGTGGCCGACGAGATGGGCGGCGGTCGTGGAGGAACGTGGGTGAGGGCGGCGCGTCGAGAGGCAGTGGCGGGATCGATTTTCCAATTTGGGGGAAATAGTTGGAATGAGGGCTGAACGTGGGTGGGTTAGGTTTTAATAGGAAAATATTATTATTTTATATATTTTAATTTATTATTTTCTTTTTCCTAAGTTGACTTCTCATATGAACTCGAAATCAAACCCAACGACTGTCGCCCCTAGCTAATTACCCCCATTCCGGACACAATGGAATATGTTTCGTAACCCAATTCGACTGTTACAGTCAGTTATTCTTCAAATTAAAGTATAAAACATTTAATTTTAAATTTGAACGTACATTTCAAATTACCGGGGTCACATACTAACTCTAAAAATTCCAGAAAAAATATTTTCTAGCTTCGTATTGATGATACGGTCCTAACAAAACTAGTTTCGTCGAATTCTGAGACTGTTAGAAAAATGGCCAATTTCCAGTCGATTAATCAACTAAAACTGGTCAAACGCGTTTTCCTTTGCCACGCTCACATACTGATTCGAAAAATTATGAAATTTGGAATCTAGCAATAATTTGACGTCACGGACCCAACAAAAGTGGTTTCGTCGAAATCCGAGGTCGTTTGCAAAATTCCCATTTTTAAGGGCCTGAATTCCATAGCGACTATTCAGAATTTTCAACTGGACATATCTTTTGATTCCCGCTATGAAATTTTGATTTTTCAGATTCGTTGGAAAGATATTCTCAATTAGGTCCTAACGTTTTTGGTTTCACTAAAATCCGGATTATTTTGCACCCGGTACATTCAATTGAAGTTTGAAATCGAATTATCGAACTACCGCGCCATTTTCAATTCTATTTATAATTATATATAAATATATATATTCTAACGACGGCGTATATAGTATATACGTTCGAATTATATTCAAAATAAATTTCTCGATGATATTATTTAAAATAATCTATTTTAAATATTCAAAATTCGCTAAAATTACCAAAATAAAAATTTTAAACTGGTTCAGAATTTCCGGATTATTACAATCAAATTCTAAGAATCATAAATAAGATGACATCAATTGACATGTTACATATTCACAAATTCAAACATTGCATTCCCAAACATCAATATATAACAAATAATGTATGCCACAGAAATAATCCACAAAATTTCATCACAGGCATTAAAGTACATTTATTAATGAAGATAAATAATAACTGTAAACATAGATTGAGTGAGATAAGAGTTCTCGCTAATATGTTTAACACAAAAGTGTTATTTCTAATTCAACTAATCATGTGTAAACGAAAATGAATATTTCTAATTCTACACCTCTTATTGAAATCAATATGATAATTTTTATCTACATTTTATTCATCAATATAAAAAACAAAATTAATGTTTTAATTTGTATAACAATTTTACTCTTTTAATATATAACAATAAACATGATGTTTGACTGTGACTACAACTGACAAATAAAATAATGTTTTTATTTGTATAGCAATTTTATTAATTCATTTACATATAAAAAATGTAAATTACATGTTCACAAGTTTTCAAACAAAGGTTCATTCTTTTTAATGAATTCTATTTATCATTAAAAGTGTAAATTACATGTAAACAGGTTTCAAACAACGATTCATTCTTTTTAATATCTTAGAAGACATAGCGAAAAAATGGTTCTTTTTATCTAGAAAGATGACAAGTGATTCTTTTTATATGTTAAAAGACATAGCAACAAATTGGTTCTTTTTATCTAGGAAAGAAATGTAAACAAGAATGTTTCCTTTTTAATTCTAAAAAGAAATGCAACCTAAATATTCTTTTTAGTAATAAAAAGAAATGCGACATAAAAATGCTTCTTTTTATTGCTAAAAATAAATGTAACAAAATTGTTTACTTTTAATGCTAAAAAGAAATGCGACAAAAATTATCCTTTTTAATGTTAGAAAGAAATAGCAACAAAGATGTTCTTTTTAATGTTAAAAAGAAAAAGCGACTAAAATGATTCTTTTTATTGACAAAAAGGAATATGAACAAAAATGTCTCTTTTTGCTGATAAAAAGAAATATAAATAAAAATGTTTCTTTTTATATGTAAAAAGAAATGCAAAACAAAATGATCTTTTATTACAAAGAATTAACAACACAAATTGACCTTTTTAAGGAATAACAACATAAATTGATCTTTTTATTATAAAAGAAATAACAACATAAATTGATCTTTTTATTATAAAGGAAATATGACAATAAAATTTATATGTAAAAAGAAATAACAACAAACTTGATTTCCTTTTTATCACTAAAAAGAAATGACAATACAATCAACAAATAAGCAAGGTGATATTTTTATACGTTGAATTGGCAATTCTAACTAAATCCAATAAACAGATAAAATGGGATTATAATCAACAAACAAACAGACAAATCATCATCCAAATTTTATCAAAACACAGGGTTATCTCATTACATACAATCAATTATTTAACAGCTATGAAAATAGCTGAATTAATTAAATAATTAAATTAAATTCAGAAATCTCGCCAAGCTTTGTAATTCAGAACAGTTCAAATTCGAATTCTCCTCAATTTCCAATGTCCTCTGTTTACGCTCTAGTCAGTTCCACTGCGTAGATCTCGGGAATGTGATTCCAACGCATTTCGTTTCATATGATTCTGATTTTATACGGGTAAGATGTTGCAATTTAAAGATTTCACATTAATAAATTACTAAATTATTTAATTAGGTTCATAATCTTCCTTAACCTTTCTTCCTCTTTTCTTTTAACTGTATCGTTTAACCCATTCTCGTCGTCTTCAACCCTTCACCATCGTGCCAGAACCAAGACGCCGGGACCCCATCTGAGAGTGTCACGCCGGCCGCCAACCCTCCACCTCCTTGCATCTCCAACCCGAGCCAACTCGGTGGTCACCCCTCGCCGTAAATCGAGCCCGAACCGGCGACCTTTGTGGCCGAATTCCTCCCTCCATGTAGAGCCATAGAAGATCATATCCATACAGAATTGACGAGCTTGAAGAGCTCTTGAATTTGGTGCCAAGGATTGGTTTTAACTTGTAATGGATTGAAAGATAATAGCGTTCCAATTTGGGAGCTTTCTGGCCATTAGAAGGAGAGGCCGGCGGCTCCATGTTAGGTTTAGGGTTTGAATAAATTAATCCATAAATTTATAATATTATTTAATTATTAATTCACTAAAAAGCCCGTTACTCATACTGACTCCAATTCAGGCCTGCTTAGTGTCAATCTTAATGTTTTGACGTCTTCTGAACGCGATGGGCTATGCCCCGTGGCCCAATTCTGAAGTTTGTTGCGTGTTTTATTAAAATTACAATGTTACATTAATAATTTAATTCTTACCGTACATTTAAATACGCCGGGGCCACATACAAACTCCGAAAATTCCGGAAAATATATTTCTGGCTTCGTAATAACGATACGGTTCTAACGAGACTAATTTCGTCGAATTCTGAGACCGTTTCAAAAATGGCTATTTTCTAGTCGATTAAATTTGACTGAAATTGGTAAAACACATTTTTCTTTGCCACGCTCACATATTAATTCGGAAAATTCTATAAATTGAAACCTAGCAATAATTCGATATTCCGGTTCCAACAAAAGTGATTCCGTCAAAAACCGAGGTTGTTTGCAAAATGGTTATTTTTAAGGCCAATATATTATAATATAATTAAATTCTACAGCGACTTTTCTAGATTTTAAACTGGACATAACTTCTTATTTATAAAGTGAAATTTCAGTTCCTTAGATTCTTTAGAAAGATATAATTCAACAGATTTAAATATGTTTGGTTTCACTCAATTCTGATTTATTTTGGATCCTGTACATTCAGTTAAAGTTGGAAATCAAATTTTCGAACTGCCGCGCCATTTCAAACTCCTTTTATAATTAAATTAAATTTATTCGTTTTAAAATAAATTTTTGGTCGTTATTATTTAAAATATATAATTCCATTAAAATTTATAAAATAAAAATTTTAAATTGGCCCCAAAATTCCGGGTTGTTACAATCGCCCCCTCTTAAAAAATCTTTTCGTCCTCGAAAAGGAACGTAGCTAAAAGTTATTTAATTAACCAATTTAACTTTGATTCTCATTTTTATTTTATTATTATTGGTTTCAATAATTTTACTAGTTAACCCATTAATCAAACATCACAACCAGCAATCAATTAGATGATTAACTTTCAAAAATATATATAACTTTTATATATAGTCAAAAATCGTATTTTAGTGCAAATCACAACAATGTGTTCTAAGTTTTGGTTCTCATACCAGTCAATTGGAAATATATAGATATCCCACTCCGAACTCGAACATAAACACTGATGATGAGGCCTCATCATCAGAATCATCTCCGGGCTATTAGAGTGTGACTCTATATCTATATAATATATTGGAGCTTCTTATACACGCTTGCAAGGCGTATATTACAATCTCTATATACTCGATTGTCCAAATCTAAAATATAATAATATCTCAAATACGTATTTTAAGATAAATTTTCAAAACTAAATTTGTTACCGCTTTTATTTATTTTTAAAAATAACACTCTTCGTACTCATTCTAGGATACTACTGATCCTATCTCTAATGAATATTCTTATTGGATATTACTAATCCAATCTCTGATGAGTCTTTTGTTCAGTTATAACGAGTTGTACCCCAAAGATTTGAGCTAACCCGGCTCTGATACCAACTGTAACGACACGGATTTTGCCCGGACCTAATCGATCGCAAAATCAACCAAGACCGTTCAAAACTCGCATACGTTAACTTTGGGAATACAATTCATAAGAACAAATAACAATAGACTTTTATAAACATTACAATAATGTTACATCAGAGTACAGAATATCAGAGTACATCAAATAAATGAATGATACAGCGGAAGTTAAATTACAATACATAAATACAATACACAGCGGAAGACTATAAATGCTCTGGACACAGCTTTAAGCTTCAGTCCAAGATCCTGCTAAAAGAATAGATATCTGCAAAACAAGCTACTCGACTGCCCGTGTGGAAAAATATGGGCACCCGAGTATGCCAGTGAAACAAACTGCAGGTCAGTCCTGGGACTGGTATGAGAAATCTTAACTAAACTAATCTAATGATAAGGCTAATCACAGGACCACGCCGCTAACGCGGAACGCGTTTACTCCATTGGATTGCCAGTTCATAAGTAAAGTAAATCGTTCAAATAACGCTATGCTTTTTAGAAAATGAAACCATTATAAGACCCAAGTCCCATCACACAATGCAACGCAAACCGGAGGAGAGGGTTTTACCTTATAATGGTCAAAAGATGCTTGATACGGTAAAACGAATTTAGTATTAGTGTGTATATATTCTAATAAAAACATTTCAATCATAATGTATTAATCATAGACAGCATGGGTGCCATATATCGTGTCGCCATACTAGTTCTACATTCAAAACCGCAAGGTCGTATGGAAATTGGATTTCCATCATGAGTCGAGGCTAGGGGCAAGCTCCTCTCCGATTCGAGACACTCTAGCAAATGCCTCAGGATCCCCCGCAGTGAACCCTTGGATGCGGTAGGGCCGGTCCCCGCCTATCGGCAGTGGATTGGTTATGCCTGAACACACGTTTCCCGGTTCCTTTGAACCTATAATATGACCACTATCGACCTATAAAAATCCAAGGCGCCTCAAAATCCATCATCCACATAAGTATAATGCCGGGCCATGTTAAAGCACTGACACTACCACTAGCTAGAAAGAAACGTGTGCACTCCCTACGGTCCATATCTCGTTTTTGACTCATACTGGGGTGTGAGGCTCGCGAAGTCACGATATACACAAAGCTATGCCGTAATAGGCTATGCTTTGATCATCCCACAAGGCCATGCTTTTCAACAAAAACCTTGATCATTAGCATCTTGGCGTGCCACATTGACAATTCACGCCATGCGATCAATCACTATTAATATATACCAGGGTGTTAAGTGGAGAATAAATCCTCCACCACCAAACAGACATACATTAACAGAAATCGATTTAATTCACATGGAACGAAATCCAATGTCAGACACGCATCCATTTACTAGCTTATGCTTTGGGTCTGAGCGAAAACCAAATCCGAACAATCAACAATAGTCCGGACGGCCACCACTGAAGCCCCTTCAAGGTAGCTACTCCCATCAAGGGTCTCTGTAGCAACACATCCATCCGATGTGAAGATCGTCGGTCTTCAACCACCGTCTTCATCTTTGACTCTTCATCGTCGTAGTAATTATTCGGAATGGGTTAAACCCGGTCTTCCCGAATAACTCACGTATTTTATAATGAAAAAACAAGTACTATAAAAACATATCCAACGCCACATTCCAATTCAGAATATTCTTCTAATAAAATATTCGTATTATCTATCAAAGATAAATCCTTTAAGTTTATTCTTAAATCTTTTCTTTTAAAGATTTATTAAAAACTCCAATTTGGTTTTAAATATCAAAATCATTATTTAATGATTATTTAATTTTAAGAAATTAATCTTATCCTTATTTGAGTTAAAGAACTAATGTCATTTAAAACATTATTCACGATAAACTCAAATTCATCTCCCATTAAATAGGGGATTTTCATAGAAACCAGACCAATGTATAATCGATATGAACTTCTGCATCGGGCTATTAATATAAATGGAATAACGGCAAAGCCTTTTAAATTCCATATATATTAATGACCTTCTTTTACAGAAGCTCATCTCGAATATTATTAAATCAAAATCCATTCAATCCCAATTTAATATATTAAATTGGAAAACTTTACTCTTCGAAAATATTCCATTTTAAATCTTAATAAAAGACTCATAAATCCCAAATTTCACTGCAAACTTGGTTAAAGAACAAGTGTCGTTTAAAACACTGTTCATGATAAATCCAATTTACATTTCATTTTATTCCAATTATCAAATATGATTGAAACTCTAAAAATCTTAATTAAAAGATTTATTCTTTTCTCAACTGGGGTTAAGAACAGTGTTATTTAAGACACCATTCACGACAACCCAAAAATCCAATTTATTCTATTTAATTCCAAGTAAATATTAACTTATTGGAAAACTTTATTAAATCTTAATTGTAAGATTTGTTCTAGTTAATAACTAGTTCATATCGGTAAAATATATTTTTATCTCTTCACTATTGGAAATTTTCATCTAAATTCCCTTTAAATCATTTATTATGAGTTTACATAATATTTCCATATTTTTAATAATTTTATTTTCGCTCGTACAGTCGGTTTCCAATAACGGCCACCGAACTGCATCCATAGCGACCTTTTCTAAATTTGATTTGGACATAATTCCAAATCCAACCGTTAGATTTTAAAACTCTTATATTCATTGAAAATCTCTTTTCGATACGAACCCAACGGTTCCCGTTTTAGGAGAATCCGACGGTCGGATCTCCCATTACATCCATTTAAAGTTAATGGTCGAAATTCGCGAACGGTCGCTGCGCGGCGCGTTCTATTCAGGCCATTAAATAAATAAAATATAAATAGTTGATTTTTATTTAATATATATTTAAAAAGCATTTATAAATTTATTTTAAAAGGTTTCCAACTTGCCTTTCAACTTTTAATAAAAATTGAATTTTCCATATTCTTATAATATTGAAATAATATTATAATAACATTTCAAAATGTTTAATTTTGAAATTCAAACTCTCAACATTAATTAATCATTTAATACTGCATTAATCTCTCACATTAGATTTATTGTTTTCGGTTGCTGGATGTGCTGGGCGGATCCGGGCAGACTCATACCGCAAACTCATTCTAACCTCGGGTTAAGCAATATTCATTTTATTATAATAATCATAAAAAAACTCTAAATTGTTAAATTTCAAATTTCAAATTTTAATCCTTCATCATTTATTATATAATAAATGAAATTCATGGAAATATCCATTCCCGTATAAATAGCGCAAATCTACCTAATCGATTTTATGCACATTAAATAATTTTAAAAGCATTAACACTACATTTAATTCTTTAACTGAAAACCCTTTTTGAAAACTTTCGAAATTCCTTCATTGGAATGAGACCCAAATCAAATACCATTAATTAATGGATTTCAAACAATACATGTATTCAATAATAACATTCATTATACATCCCAATAACATAACATTCCAACAACGTTAAAATAACGTTCAAACAACATCCAAATAATAATGTATTATTTGCGCACTTGGGCGATGTATGAAAACATCAGCCCAATCAACATATACGAGTCAGGAACTCATATATGGCAGTGTAACAAATTCTAAGAATCATAAATAAGATGACATCAATTGACATGTTACATATTCACAAATTCAAACATTGCATTCCCAAATATCAATACATAACAAATAATGTATGCCACAGAAATAATCCACAAAATTTCATCACAGACATTAAAGTACATTTATTAATGAAGATAAATAATAACTGTAAACATAGATTGAGTGAGATAAGAGTTCTCGCTAATATGTTTAACACAAAAGTGTTATTTCTAATTCAACTAATCATGTGTAAGCGAAAATGAATATTTCTAATTCTACACCTCTTATTGAAATCAATATGATAATTTTTATCTACATTTTATTCATCAATATAACAAACAAAATTAATGTTTTTATTTGTATAACAATTTTACTCTTTTAATATATAACAATAAACATGATGTTTGACTGTGACTACAATTGACAAATAAAATAATGTTTTTATTTGTATAGCAATTTTATTAATTCATTTACATAAAAAAAATGTAAATTACATGTTCACAAGTTTTCAAACAAAGGTTCATTCTTTTTAATGAATTCTATTTATCATTAAAAGTGTAAATTACATGTAAACAGGTTTCAAACAACGATTCATTCTTTTTAATATCTTAAAAGACATAGTGACAAAATGGTTCTTTTTATCTAGAAAGATGACAAGTGATTCTTTTTATATGTTAAAAGACATAGCAACAAAATGGTTCTTTTTATCTAGGAAAGAAATGTAAACAAGAATGTTTCCTTTTTAATTCTAAAAAGAAATGCAACCTAAATATTCTTTTTAGTAATAAAAAGAAACGCGACATAAAAATGCTTCTTTTTATTGCTAAAAATAAATGTTACAAAATTGTTTACTTTTAATGCTAAAAAGAAATGCGACAAAAATTATCCTGTTTAATGTTAGAAAGAAATAGCAACAAAGATGTTCTTTCGAATGTTAAAAAGAAAAAGAGACTAAAATGATTCTTTTTATTGACAAAAAGGAATATGAACAAAAATGTCGCTTTTTGCTGATAAAAAGAAATATAAACAAAAATGTTTCTTTTTATATGTAAAAAGAAATGCAAAACAAAATGATCTTTTATTACCAAAGAATAAACAACATAAATTGACCTTTATATCATAAAAGGAATAACAACATAAATTGATCTTTTTATTATAAAAGAAATAACAACATAAATTGATCTTTTTATTATAAAAGAAATAACAACATAAATTGATCTTTTATTATAAAAGAAATATGACAATAAAATTTATATGTAAAAAGAAATAACAACAAACTTGATTTCCTTTTTATCGCTAAAAAGAAATGACAATACAATAACCAAACAAACAAGGTGATATTTTTATACATTGAATTGGCAATTCTAACTAAATCCAATAAACATATAAAATGGGATTATAATCAACAAACAAACAGACAAATCATCATCCAAATTTTATCACAACACAGGGTTATCTCATTACATACAATCAATTATTTAACAGCTATGAAAATAATTGAATTAATTAAATAATTAAATTAAATTTATAAATCTCACCAAGCTTTGTAATTCAGAACAGTTCAAATTCGAATTCTCCTCAATTTCCAATGTCCTCTGTTTACGCTCTAGTCAGTTCCACCGCGTAGATCTCGGAAAGGTGATTCCAACGCATTTCGTTTCATATGATTCTGATTTTATACGGATAAGATATTGCAATTTAAAGATTTCACATTAATAAATTAATAAATTATTTAATTAGGTTCATAATCTTCCTTAACCTTTCTTCCTCTTTTCTTTTAACTGTATCGTTTAACCCATTCTCGTCGTCTTCAACCCTTCACCATCGCGCCAGAACCAAGATGCTGGGACCCCATCTGAGAGTGTCACGCCGGCCACCAACCCTCCACCTCCTTGCGCCTCCAACCCGAGCCAACTCGATGGTCCCCCCTCATCGGAAATCGAGCCCGAACCGACGGCCTTTGAGGCCGAATTCCTCCCTCCACGTCGAGCCAGAGAAGATCATATCCGTATGGAATTGACGAGCTAGAAGAGCTCTTGAATTTGGTGCCAAGGATTGGTTTTAACTTGTAATGGATTGAAAGATAATAGCGTTCCAATTTGGGAGCTTTCTGGCCATTAGAAGGAGAGGCCGGCGGCTCCATGTTAGGTTTAGGGTTTGAATAAATTAATCCATAAATTTATAATATTATTTAATTATTAATTCACTAAAAAGCCCGTTACTCATACTGACTCCAATTCAGGCCTGCTTAGTGTCAATCTTAATGTTTTGACGTCTTCTGAACGCGATGGGCTATGTCCTTTGGCCCAATTCTGAAGATTGTTGCGTGTTTTATTAAAATTACAATATTAAATTAATAATTTAATTCTTACCGTACATTTAAATACGCCGGGGCCACATACAAACTCCGAAAATTCCGAAAAAAATATTTCTGGCTTCGTATTGACGATACGGTTCTAACGAGACTAATTTTGTCGAATTCTGAGTCCGTTTGAAAAATGTCTATTTTCTAGTCGATTAAATTTGACTGAAATTGGTAAAACACATTTTTCTTTGCCACGCTCACATATTAATTCGGAAAATTCTATAAATTGAAACCTAGCAATAATTCGATATTCTGGATCCAACAAAAGTGGTTTCGTCGAAAACCGAGGTCGTTTGCAAAATGGCTATTTTTAAGGCCAATATATTATATTATAATATAATTAAATTCTACTACGACTTTTCTAGATTTTAAACTGGACATAACTTCTTATTTATAAAGTGAAATTTCAGTTCCTTGGATTCTTTAGAAAGATATAATTCAACAGATTTAAATATGTTTGGTTTCGCTCAATTCTAATTTATTTTGAATCCTGTACATTCAGTTAAAGTTGGAAATCGAATTTTTGAACTGCCGCGCCATTTCAAACTCCTTTTATAATTAAATTAAATTTATTCATTTTAAAATAAATTTTTAGTCATTATTATTTAAAATAAATTATTTTAAATATATAATTCCATCAAAATTTCTAAAATAAAAATTTTAAATTGGCCCCAAAATTCTGGATTGTTACAGTCCTGTTGTGATTAAATTAAACAACGTTTAATTTAGCTGCTTCCTAATCCGTCCAAACCAGCTTTATAATATTACATTCGTCAATATGATTCCAACGCTTTCGGTCTTGTGAATTCTGACAACATATTTACACCTTGTAAAATTTATACGTATTGGTTTTAATTAAAAATAAATGAACCCAAATAAATTTTTATTAGTTACGTTTATATTAATGTCGGATAACTTCAAAACTAAGTTATAAAAATTGGGCTTTAACGATTTGGGCACATTTTAAATATGGTTTTTTTTAAAACAACTTAAACCTTCTACTAAATCTTTATTAAGTTAGTCACATGATAAGTAACAATATTGGTTACGTAAATTAGTACATATTTTGTTTATTCTTTACTTACGTTATCTGATGTCAATGATTGCCATTCAACTTGTATTAATGTTAAACAAGGTATTGCCATGCATGCATCTATCGTGCACGCCATTGCCGCTGACCTTGCTGCACTGGTCACGTAAATTAGTACATATTTTGTTTAATCTTTACTTACGTTATCTGATGTCAATGTTGGCCATTCAACTCGTATCAATGTTAAACAAGGTATTGCCATGCATGTATCTATCATGCACGCCATCTCCATTGACCGTGATGCATTGTTTAGTATTGTATCCACCCCATCTAGTGATGCCCTTGTTTTTGCTCTCGTCCAATGCACTGATCTTGTAGAACTGGCCTGAGGCGATGTTCTTTCTTCGGCTTTCTGCGCTCAAGCTCCTGTTATTGGTATTTGCAGTGTTAATGACTCTTCGCTTGGTTCCGATCCGAGATTTCCAGCCTAACCGCCTCCCTAACCTCCCCCTTCGATCCGAGTGTCATCCCGTCCAGGATTCCAGCTCATCCTACTGCGTCAAAAGCTCCATAACCGCCGCACCTTTCAGACATCGATCCATCCACTATGCAACCCTAGAACAGATCTCCACCTTCCAAAGTCTACAACTCGACGAGCTAAACAAGTTCACCGTTGCAGGTTTATTGAATTATTTGATGGATTAGCAGATAGGTAGGGAGAAAGGATCAACAATTTTGATCGTCGAATTTAGGGTGGAGGTGCAGGAGACAAAACAGTTGACCATGCACTTTAGATTGACCGCAAATTTAGGGTTAACGTGTATATTTATAGTGTTGGTGTATAGTTTTATTATTATTTTAATTTCATGAAACTTAAGCGTAAAGTATCGTGCTAAACCCACCACGTATGACGTTTAATCGATATGAAACTTCTCCTAGCATGAAAAAATACCCCAGACCTGTTGGGACAGGTTTCGGCAAATTCCGAGGTCGTTTGTAAAAATCCCTTTCTAATTCACACGTGAAAAATCAGGCATTTAAATTGTCCATGATCACAAAATAAATCCAATCAATTTGAAACTTTGAAATTCTACTAGTCCTTTTCCTTACAGATCCAATGAAATTTATTTCGTTAAAATTGGAGTTCATTTGGCCAGTCGTCCATTTCTTTAAAGTTACCCCTGTCTAAATTGGCCAAAATAAAATAAACGATTAAATAAAAACAAGGGTGTTTGACACTGCCATGATCACATGGTTAATCGGATTGCTAAAAAATTTGAAACGTAACAATACTTATTAATATGGATCCTATAAAACTCGTTTGGTCGAGATCCGACACCGTTTGACAAACGACGATATTTTATTATTTAAATTGTTTGTCGGTTTACAATTAAATTTCATACGCTCACATATTAACTCCGTTTGGCCCTAAATTTTTTAGCATGCTATGTTTTTGACGTTCCAGACCTAACATAATTCGTTTCATCGCAAACGGAGGTCGTTTGAAAATTGGCTTTTACTAAGGCTTATAAAATATTGAACAAGTATAAATAAATTCCAAATTAATTCAATTAGAAAATAATAAATTATTATTAACGTGTTTATCCAAATAAAATTATCATATTGCTTCAAATATGAATTATACAACTCAATATCATCAATTCCGAGTTACAATAGTATTCAAGTTATATTAAAATCCTTATAAATAAATTAATAAACGTTATAATTTGTAAATGATTTCCATAGCGACTATTTTAAAATTTGAATTGGACATAACCAAAAATCTATAATACGAAATCTAAATTTTTCTCTTTCATTAGAAAATTATAATCAACAAGATCCCAATGTTTCTTGTTTTACAGAAATCCGACTTATATCGGACCCTGTACATTCAATAAAGTTCAAAACTCAATATTCCGAAATACCATGCCATTTCGAGCTCAATTTATATAAAATATTAATTTAACGCTCAAATCCTCGTTCTAATAAACGAATTAAATATTAAAATCCATTAATATTCCAAATTCAATATTTAAAATAATAAAATATGTTAAATGTTTAACTACCAAAATACAGGACATTATATTCTTCCCCCCTTAAAAGAATTTCGTCCCCGAAATTACTAAAGTAGGAAAAATTCTATAAACCTATTAACTTAAAAATCCAATTTAATTTAAATTGAAAAACAATTCATTATAATCAATATAAATTTTCAAAAATATCGAAAATTTTCTAACACGTTAAATTCCCGGAAAAATTCGTCAGAGTCTCCCATGTATGAAGTGACATCTGCGATATCGCAGGAATAAATAATATATATACATCGATTCACACAGTCGGAAAACAAAATCAAAAACCCAAAATTTTATATTTTGCGTAGGCGTACCTACTACGAGCGCTATTGAGCATACTTGCTCAATTTATTATGATCTATTCAACCAAAATCAATCCTCTAGCCTTCTGGCACCTGTACTTAACTCAATTCAACATATAAGTAACGAATATATGAAATATTTGAATAATACTGCATTTATTAACAAGTATAACCATACAGATTTCCAAAATCAAATAGTATTATCAATTCAATTTAAAATACTGGGTTAAACCATTTATTTCTATTCACGTGCAATTTCATTTGGATTTAACTATACTGGAATTTAGTCTTTAGTTTATAATTCATTCAGCACCAATAAATTTTTGATTATTTCTATTCAAACAATCTACCATCCAATAACAAATAATTCGCAATCAACAATAAATACACAACCAAATCAACTAAATCAATTGAGTTTACATTCAGTATTAATATTTATTTTGGTTTTATAGATTTGGACATCAATCGGTTAATATCCGATTGATTTCTATTTAATTGTTATTCATTCAATTTCCAAATCTAAATCAAATTTATTTAATTTCAAAATCAATTCTAATTTTAATTCCACTTAACGCAGTTATGTTCCAATTCAAAATTTTAATCAAATTTGAATTTTATTCAATCAATCAACACACAATATCTCAGTAATTTGATAAAATTATTTCTTTTAAATATAATTTGGAAAAAATTATTTCATTTACCCTCTTTACAAAACAATAATGTATCCATTGCTCATTCAAATGCTTCTCAACACTTGAACCGATTAAACAACACAATACAAAACATTTATATACAAAATTTACAAATACACTCTCTCATACATACACTCAACTCAATCTAGGGTATTACTAACCTAATCTCTATCGAGTTACCCCCACTGAGCTAAGGTTATTACTAAACCAATAGCTCTAATACCACTGTAACGACCCGAGAGAACTCGACATCCAAATTCCAATAATAATAATACATAAACTCGTATTACTTGTCAAAAGCCAAGTATTGAAAACATCAGATAGTTAGTAGAGAGAATATTAGAGGGTGAGATAAGAAAGAAAGAAAGTTAGAATAGAAGAAGGAGAAGAAGAAACAACATAATATCGCAGCGGAACAAAGTATAATATAGAAATAAATCTTTTACTGAGAGCTTTAAAATACTTACAATCATCAGAGTACATCAATACATCTGGATAGTTACAGTAATCTGTCCACATATACAACACACAGCGGGATACACACCAAATTTATATTATACGTCTGAACTCCTCCAGCACGTCTTCTAAAGTTTGCAACATCCAAATCAAAACCTGTAAACCCTGATCTAACCCGAGCATTACAAACGTCGGATCAGTCTGGTGAACCAGAGTGAGAAAAACACACTAAGTTTAAAAGTATCACGCAACTTGATTTTAAAGTCAAAATCTTTTCAAAAGAAAAGGATAATCGTAAGAACAAACCCACACATAAATACATATGGTTTTTTACTTTATGATAACCCAAGACATTTTTGAAATCAATATCTTTTCTGATATTATAATAGTGTCTACATACAAATAAATATCAATCTAGCAAAATGCTTGCATTTCACACTCTACATACATAGTATACAATCAAAATCGTGAGCGCTAATTGGAGAATGGCTTTCCATGGCAAGGTATTGGCAACCACCTTTCCGACAATTTACCTCTGGAGATGAATACATTGGGGTTCAACAAGAACATCTTGCAACCCAGGCTAAACATGACCGATCCATCACTTCGCTTGAGAGTATAGAATATATCATTATCACGGTTTGGAGCCAGCCAACCGAACCGATAGCATACATACAAAAATAAAATGGGACAATCGAAGGCATTTGATTTCTCCAGATCAGGTAATAATATACCCTTTTGATGGGTGCGACCCACATAGCCGTCCGACCTACCCGATTTTTACCATTTCCCGCTTGATGAAGGTAGAGGTTAACATTGAATAACATAACTTTGAATGCCACATCGTCAGATTCACCAGAAATTTACTAATTGACTTCCACAAAAAATACTCTAGTTATTAGGTCGGAGAAATGCCTTTTCTCTGCCATCAACTATGGTACTTTTGAAGAAATCAACATACGTAATTCCTTTGGAAATACTCCGTCAGACATCCGTCCATACAAGTCATCCAGAAACAGGATGAACTGAAAGCACTCTCCTACCACATCCTAGATATTATCCTATGAATCAGTAGCGAGTAGTCCTTGCAATCCGTCGATTTCAACCGAGACAGAATTACCATTAGAATATCTCCGGGCACGACTCCATAGAATCCGACAAGTAGTCCTTTCGCTTATGAAGCTCTACGGTCTTCAGTGCTCCATCTTCAATGTAACGACTTGGATTTTTAGGTCAATTAAATTCGAATATTTAAAATTGTTTTAAATATTATATTAGAAATATTAATGGATTATTAACACAGAATTCGTTTATTAAACAACGATTGAACGTTTATATTTATATTTATATTAAAACGAAATCATAATGGCGCGGTAGTTCGTGATATTGAGTTTTGAACTTCAGTTGAAAATACAGAATCCGTTTTAAGTTCGAATTCCATGAAACAAGAAACGTTAGAATCAGATTTATTATAAATTTCTTATAAAAGAGAAAAATCCAGTTTTCAGTTTATAAATTGTAAGTTATGTCCAATTCAAAATTTAAAAAGTCGTAATGGATTTCGATTATAAATGATAACATTTATTTAATAATTTATAAAAGGATTACTTTATAATTTGAATATCGTTTAACTCAAAATTATTGATATTGAGTTATAATTGCATACTGGTTTTATATTTGGAGTTGTATATTATTTTATTTGGATATATGTGATGATAATAATTTATTATTATTTAATTTATTTGTTCTGGTATTTATTTATATTATACCGGTATTATTTAAGCTGTATAAATAATTATTTTCCAAACAACCTCCGTTTTTGACGAAATGAATTTTATTAGAGAACGTATCACTGATTATGGCTAGATTTCCAATTTGGAGTAAATCGGAGATGTTTTATCTGTGCGTGCAATTTAAAGGTGAACCGATAAATATATTGGAATTAAAATAACGTTTTTGTGCAAACAGAGATGGTTTCCAATGAAATTAATTTCATTAGGACCGTAACATCAAATTATAGCATGGCGTCCATTTTCGTATTTTTGAAGATTGTGTTTATCAGAACGAAGTTAACGGTCCACATTAGAAAATGGTAACCATATAAAATTAAATCTACCCTAAATAAAAACCGTACCTAATATCAATATATACACAGGCTAAAGTTTCGAAAACACATGCTGTGGCACCCCCACGTCCGTTAATGTCACTCTTTAAGAGAATGCATTAAGTTTCATGAAGCATTATAGGTAAACTGACACAGAACATTGCAAGACACATATAAAAGATTGCAGCGGAATTTAAAATTTTATTTGAAACATAATTCATAACATCGGGGTCTAAAATATCACAAGTCTGGAACTACATAAAAACCATTACAATAACATAAAACTTCTGTCTTGTACCATCAAAGTACAGAAATATAAAAAAAGCATTGTTCCCCAAAAAGAGACAAAGCCATAGTAGTAAAGAAGAGAACTTGAGCAATACTTCAAAAGCAGCTCCTAGCAAGATGCTAACCGAGTCCTGATTAAGTCTTAGTATTCCCACCCTGAGATCCTAGGGAGCGAGGGGGTGGGGAACGAAAGAAATAAGAGGAAACAAAAAGGATCAGACATAAAATCTGGCGAGTCTAGTTACTTTTATAAAGTAAATAAGTAAAAGTAGCATGACAGGAATATAAAGTGGATAAGAAAGATAACATCATAAAAGGTAAACATGACAAGGTAAACATGATGGAGAGTATACGCTTCTCTAATGATTACTCTGCACCAATACTGGTATAACCAGAAATGATATGATCCCAACAACTATCCAATGGTAGACTTAGGCATACGTCCAGATGTATCTGTAACAACCCGGAAAATCTGAATCAATTTAAAATTTTTAATTTGGCTATTTTAGTGGAGTTTGAATATTTAAAATAAATTATTTTAAATAATAATGACCAAAAGGCTATTTGAATAGATGTTGAAAGATAAATATATTTATTTTAATTGTAAAACAAGGCCAGAAATGGCGCGGTAGTTTGAAAATTTGAATTCGAACTTTGACTGACCGTACAGGATGCAAAATAAAACGGATTTTAGTGAAACCAAAAATATTTAAATCTGTTTATGAATATCTTTCTAACGAATCTGAAAAATCAAAATTTCATAGCAGGAATCAAAAGTTATGGCCAAATGAATTTTCAGAAAGGTCGCTATGGAGTTTATATAGCCCTTGAAAATAGCCATTTTGCAAACGACCTCCATTTTCGACGAAACCACTTTTGTTAGATCCAGGATGTCAAATTATTGCTAGATTTCAAGTTCCATAATTTTTGGAGTTAATATGTGAGTGTAGTAAAGGAAAATGCGTTTGGTTGATTTCAGTCAATTTGGATCGACCAAAAAATGACCATTTTTCAAACGGTCTCCAAATTCGACGTAAGTAGTTTTGTTGGGACCGTGTCATCAAAACATAGCTAGATTTATTTTTCAGGAATTTTTGGGATCAGTATGTGGCCCCGACAAATTGAAATGTACGTTCAAATTAAATATTGAATGTTTTATATTTTGATTTGAAGAAAAACTGACTGAAACAGTCGAATGGGATTACCAAACATATTCCATTATGTTCGGAATGGGGGTATTTAGTTAAGGACGATAGTCGTTGGGTTTGAATTGGAGTTTGTATGAATTGGAGGGTATTTTCCGAAATAAAGAAATTAAATATAAATTAACCCGCCAATCATATTCCCCCATTCATTCCGCGTTAACCCAGTGAAAACCCGACTCTCCTTCATCGCGACGGCGGAAAAGCTCTCCTCATTTTCCCTCCAATCACTCAATAAAATCGCCAGCTTTAGTTAAGGATTTTGTAAAGTTTCCTCTCCTCGTTAAATCCATACCAATTTGGGTGATTTCTGTTTAGCATTGGAGGAGAACCACCTGCTCTAAGTCATCCCGTTCATCGCCGTCGATCTCCACCGCCGCCGCCGCGAGTTGGGCCCCACCACCACAGTTGCACGCGCCTTCCCCTCCTCTTTGCCGCTGCGAAGTTTGATTATCTTCAAAGTTCACGGTTTGGACAGAAATCCAAAACCTAGTTTTGAACAACTCGGAAGTTAACGACCTAATAAGTAAAGGTGATTATTTTAATTAATTAACACACTTTAAAACCGTTGCAAACTATGATTTCGCTATAAAATCATATCTTTTTCGTTTGTGGTTGAAATCCAATGAAATAAGAGACACCAGGACCATGAGGACGCCTTCTACATTTTAGAGGAGACCGGATATTTTTCTGAGCCTTATACAATTTTTGGAGGAGTGGAACCCAATATGAGATTTCTGAATTATAAACGATATGGAATGACGACGTATAAATTATACGATCGATGTATGAGTTATACAAGCATTGTAAACCTCATATATAAGTGTTGTATAAGTTGTATGTGCGATGTATAAGTTATATATGCATTTTAAAAATCATATATGCGTTGAATGGAATTGAAATGATAATGAAAAGAAATCGAAATATATTTATATACGTATATATATATATATATATATATATATTACTCCCCTCGCCCACAGACCATGGACGATATATATAAATATTGGTTGTGATTGTTTGGATTTTGGTTGATGTGAAATTGGGTGAATATCACGAATGGTTGATTTGATATGATTGATTGTGGTTGGAATCCCAATTGGATTAGTATATGGGAAAAATCGTCTGTGTATGAACTAGATATTGAAATCCCCATTATCAAAAGCTACGACGCTTTAAGGTAGAGCGAGGAGCCGTACTCGGGACAGTGCCAGTTTTAAATACCCTACCGTTATGCTGCCGAAATTTTCTGAAATATTCTTGTGTTTGATTTATATTCATGTGTTGGAAAAATATTCATTTTTGAAATAAAATGGTTTAAACGATAAAAATAACTTTTTATCGAATATTTGAAATAAATTGTTTTACCAATAAAAATCACATTTTTATAATATATATGAATCGCGAAAAATCTTCATTTTTGAAAAGAATTGCTCTAATAATAAAAATCACATTTTTATTATCTATATGAAGTATATAAAATAATCGTGTTTGAAATAAATTGTTTTGACAATAAAAATCACATTTTTATTATATATATGAATTGTTAAAAATAGTCATGTGTTGAAATAAATATTTGTAGGATAAAAATATCATTTTTATCACATATATGAAATGAAATCGGTTTCAAATCGAAGAACGGATTATATTTTTATATATATAAATATAATTAAAATAAATCGAATAACGAAGCTGCAGTTCGTATTTTGAAACCGTGATTTCAAACGATTGTACCGGGAGGTCCGACCGTCGGATTTTCCCGAAACCGAAACCATTGGATTCGCTTTGGAAATATCTTTCCAACAACACCAACTTTGCAAATATCCAACGGTTAGATTTTGTGAAATGTTTAATTCAAATCTGAATAAAAACAACGCCAGAATGGAATATATATATATAATTAAAACAAATCGAATAACGACGCTGCAGTTCGTATTTTGAAATCGTAACTTTAGACGATTGTACCAGGAGATCCGACCGTCGAATTTTCCCAAAACTGGAACCGTTGGATTCGTTTTGAAAAGTTCTTTCCAATGATATAAAATTTGTAAAGATCCAGCGGTTAGATTTTCAGATATGAGTAAACCAAATCTGAAGAAAAACAGCGCCATGGCCGCATTATGGTCTGAGGCGTCGTTTGAATAAATTGCTAATATTAAATAAATAAAAATAGCGATAAATCGTTATAAAATATTATAAATGATGTGGAATGGAAATAAACCGAATTTACCCTGTTTATTGGATATTTGACGGTTGAATGTGTTTGACGTGAAAATTACATTAATGAACTGAATTATGGATGTCAAATAATTTAACCAGGAATTGAATTGATTTGAAATTCTAAATGTACGTGAATTATTTGAAAAGGCCGAATTAATTATCATTTCAAATAATTGGTCGACGTTTAGAAGTCGAAGATATGAAGACGGTGCAAGACCGAGGATCTTCACATTGAATGGATGGCTACTGATGCCTTTGATGGGAGTTGCTACCCTGAAGGGGTTACAGTGGTGGTTGTCCAGACATACTTATTGATCGTTCGGATGTGCAAGGGCCTGTCTCCTGTATTGGACATACGGGAGAGAAATAAGGTGCCTCCGGTTTCGTTCTGACCAAGAACGAACTTGTAAATGGATGTGTGTCTGACGTCGTATATGGACAACGTGGCATACAAAGATGCTGGGATCAAAGCTTTTGTTGAAAAGCAGAGCTTTGTGGTTGATGATCAAAGCAGGTCTTTTAATAGCTAGCTTTGTGTTTAGCGTTGATTCGCGAGCCTCACACCCCGGTATGAACCAGAAACGGGAGAGGACTGCAGGGAGAACATGCGTTTCCTTCTAGATAGGAGTGGTGCTTTGGGTTTTACACGCCACGGCATTTTACTTATGTGGATGATGGAAAGCGAGGCCTCGGTTATTTCGGTCTCTTCGGAGCCGATAGTCTGGTCGGGATATGACCAGTTTGATGCCCCATAGGGTGGGGAAACGCAGTGTTCAGGCATTTTAATCCACTCCGTGTGGACCGGCCCTGAAGATCTAAGGGTCGATGCGTTCTGATCCTAAGACACGGGCTAGAGCGTCTCGAAGCGGTAAGGATGATCCCTTGCCTTGGTTCATGACGGAAATCCAATTTCCAAATATGACATCGTGCAGTTTTGATCGTAAACCTATATATGGTGACATGATATATGGTACCCATGCCGTATATGATTGATAATTATGATTGAAATTGTTTTGAAACATATAAACACTAGTAAAAATATCAAGTGCTTTTGTTTTATTCGTATCAAGCATATTTTGGCCATTATAAGGTAAAACTCTATCCACCGGTTTGCGTTCATTGTGTGATGGGAACTGAGTCTTATAATGGCTTCATTTTTATAAAAAGATTGCGATGTTTAAATGATTTACTTGTTTTAAGCACTGGCAATCCAATGGAGTAAACCCGTTCCGCGTTAGCGGCGTGGTTCTGTGATTGGCCTTATTGTAAAATATGTTTAAGTAGATTTCTCATACCAGTCCCATGACTGACTCGTAGTTTGTTTCACTTGCAAACTCGGGTGCCCTATTTCTACACGGGCAGCCTTGTATTCAGTTTTTAGCAGGCTCTTTCTGGATAGCTATGGAGCTGAAGATGGATTCTATCATTCCTTTCTTTTTATGCTGTTCAGCTCCTGTTGTACATATTATGTTTTGATTCCGCTGTAGACATTTTATGTAAAGCTGGACTGTATTTTGTACTAAGTATGATCCTGTATACTGTATAACTCTGATGATTATTATTTCCAGTATATTTTGATGTACATTATCTGGTGTATTTATATATTTCTGTTCTGCTGCTATTTGTTTACGTGTTATATTCCAAAGATTACCCTTGCCACCGTGGAACGGGGTTTGGGGTCGTCACAACGTGGTATCAGAGCTTTGGTTAAGCTTAGTTCTGGAATATAACATATTAACGAACTCATCAGAAATAGAATCAGTAGTATTCTAACTCATTTTAGATAGGATCAGTAATATCCTCGAATGAGTATAGCAGAATGAAATACACCCCAGTAGACACATTTACATTCAAGTATATGTCTCTATGCTTTAAAAATACCTTTTCTGTTGGCCTAACACTTTGTCTGCTATTTGCAGACATTGGAAAAATGAGTGGCAGAAGTAGAAGAGGTAGGTCAGAACCAGATATAGAGGCTCTATTAAACAAGTATCGAAATCTGGGTGGAGTACCATTCTCGGGAAATGGATCTATTATTCAAACTCAAGCTTGGATGCGTTCTGCTGAGAAAATCTTTGAAGGTTCAAAGCTGAGAGATGATCAGAAAAGATTACTGGCATCATGGGCACTCAAAGACGAAGCTTTAATCTAATGGGATACAGTTATTAAAAATAATCCAGAAGGTGATATCACCTGGGATAGATTCAAGGAAATTTTCAATGAAAGGTTTATTCCTCCAGAAGCAACTGAGCAGTTAAGTGATGAATTCTACTACCTGATTCAAGGGGATATGACTATTCAAGATCATCATAAGAAATTCAATGAACTTTCTTGTTTTTCCTCGCATCTCATTCAAAATCCAAAGATGAAGAATCTGAGGTTTATTAACGGGCTTCAAAGAAAGTACCAAAATAGGGTAACGACACATGTGCAACAGTCTTTTTCTGAGATGATATACATGGCTTACCAGTATGAAGATCTTGATAAGCAAGGCCTTTTGAGAGACGAAGAAGAATGCAGTTCTAGCTACAAAAGGAAATTTGAAACTGATAGCCCAGAGACAAGTACACAACCTGAGGCAAGTACGACATCTGGGGTCAGAAAGAAGCCTAGAGTCAAGAGGAAAAAGGTTAGATCTGAGAAAGAACCAGTAACAACTGCCACCTGCTCTAATTGTAATCAGAAAGGACATTTGGAGATAAATTGCGGACCCTTAAAGAAACGAATGAAGGATAAATTTAAATCCAAGAACAAGTTTCAAGAGAATAGAAAATGCAGTCAATGCCATCGGACTGGTCATCTTGAAAAAGATTGCCGGCTCTTAAGTAAACCTGAAAGGGTTCATGTAAACGAAGTGGCAGAAACTTCAGCACCCTAAGCTAGTAAGGGAAGGCCAGATGTTTTAGAAGGCACACTTAATGTCAAAAATATTCCGGTTAAAGTACTGTTTGATACGGGCGCGTCACGAAGTTTTATTTCGACTAAGGTGGTAAAGAAGTTGGATTTGAAACTGAAAAAGCTTAAAGATCCCATGACTGTCCATAATCCGGTTGGGTGTTCCCTCGATCTTAGTTGGATTTGTGGGGTGCCTGTCTCTTTTTCCTGTTATCGGTTCCCTACTATCTCTATCGTCATGAATTTCACAGAATTTGATCTTATTCTGGGATTGGATTGGTTAACCAAATATGAAGCGGAAGTTAACTGTGCAGAGAGAGTTGTTAAAGTTAAAAACAAAGCTAGGATATATAACCATTCCATGTGAAGGTCTGAATCCTGATAGAAAAGATTTTGGTCAACTCTGGATGTTTCTCCTGCTCAATTAGAACTTGCTCATGTCGTTACGGAGAATATTCTGGTCGATATAGAAAATATTCCTGTTGTCAAGAATTATGCGGATGTGTTCGAAGAAGTTGTTAGCTTACCTCCGCGTAGAGAAATTGATTTCAAAATCTCTTTAATCCCAAATGCAAGGCCAGTAGTTCACGCTATTCGAAGAATGACCTTGAAGGAGAAAGAAGAGTTAGATAATCAGACTCAACAGCTTGTATGGAAGGGTCTGATCAGACCTATTTACTCTGATTGGGGAGCAGCAGTGGTATTTGTCCCAAAGTCAGATGGTACTCTCAGATTATGTGTGGATTATCGTGACTTGAATAAGCAGACATCGAAAAATAAATATTCACTGCCGCGAATTGATGATTTATTGGATCGATTGAATGGTGCACAAGTATTTTCATGAATGGACCTAGCTACAGGTTTCCATCAGCTTCGTATTGCCGAAGAGTGTGTTTCTTTGACAGCATTTAGAGGTCCAGATTTATTTTACGAGTGGTTAGTAATGTCGTTCGGCTTATGTAACGCTCCAGCTTATTTTGTCGATCTAATGAACCGGGTATTCAGAGAAGTATTGAATAAATTCGTGTTGGTTTTCATTGATGACATATTGATCTTCTCTAAGTCAGAAAGCAAGCATGAAAAACGTTTGGAACGAGTGTTAGAGATTCTGAGAAAGAATGTTTTAAAAGCAAAATTTTCCAAATGTATATTCTGGCAAGAAGAAGTCAAATTCCTTGGTCACGTCGTATCAAAGAAAGGAATTTCTGTGGATCCCAATAAAATCACTGCTATTCAGATTAGGAAACAACCGACTACTCCCACAAAAGTCCAAAGTTTTATCGGATTGGCTAGTTATTATCGGAAGTTCGTTAAGAATTTTTTGTAGATATCCAGCTCCTTAACAAAGCTTACTAAGAAACATTCGAGGTTCAATTGGACTCCAGAATGTGAGGCAGCTTTCCAAAAGCTGAAGTTAAGGCTGACAACTGCTCCAGTGTTAACAATTATTGATGGCAATCAGGACTTGAAAGTCTGAACGAATGCTTCTAAAGAAGGTCTTGGTGCAGTGTTAATGCAAAGAGGCCAAGTAGTCGCTTATGCTAGCCGTCAGTTGAAGCCACATGAGAAAAATTATGCAACTCACGATCTTGAATTGTTAGCCATCGTGTTTGCTATGAAAATCTGGAGGCATTATCTATTGGGTGAGAAATTTGAATTATATACTGATCATTAATCATTGAAGTATTTATTCACCCAGAAGGATCTGAATATAAGGCAGCAGCGTTGGTTAGAATTTCTCGTGGCATATGATCTTGATATTTTATATACTCCGGGGAAAGCCAATGTTGTGGCTGATGCGCTTAGCAGAAAGAATGTAATCATCATCAGTCTTATCATCACGCCTTCATTGATTGATAAAATATCTGCTCTTCAGAAGGATGATCACTTCATTCAGAAGATCAGAGAGAGAATTCAGAAAGGCGAACCCTCGAGTTTTCAGATTGATAACGATGGGATTCTGAGGTTAAAGGGTCGGATTTGTGTTCCAAACATTCCTAAACTCCGGAGAGAAGTATTAGATGAATGTCACAAAGTCAAACTTAGTATCCATCCAGGAGTGAGCAAGATGTATAATGATGTCAAATGCACTTTCTGGTGGTGATCTATGAAACGAGACATTTCCTTGTACGTTAGCCGGTGTACTACTTGTCAACAAGTCAAAGCAATCAACAGAAACTCGCTGGATTGTTGCAACCGTTGGAAATTCCAGGTGGGAAGTGGGAACAGATTTCTATGGATTTCATAGATGGTTTGCCCAGAACCAGGAAAGGAAATGACTGTATTTGGGTGATCGTAGATCGTTTCATGAAGACCACCCATTTTATACCTGTCAGATCAAATAGAACCACTCAGAGTCTGGCGCAGATTTATTTTAAAGAGATTGTTAAACTACATGGAGTTCCCATGAGTATCGTTAGTGATCGTGACCCGATATTTGCTAGTAAATTCTGGGAAGCATTCCAAGTAGAATTTGGATCGAAACTGAACTTGAGCACCGCTTATCATCCTCAAATAGATGGCCAAACTGAGAGGGTGAACCGTATTCTTGAAGATTTATTGTGGGCTTGTGTTATTGATTTTGGCGGATCATGGGAAGACCATTTGCATTTGGCCGAGTTCTCATACGACAACAGCTACCAAGCGAGCCTGGAAATGTCGCCATTCAAAGCACTGTATGGTCGACCGTGCAGATCTCACCTTGTTAGGTAGAACCTGGTAATAGACTTGTATTGGGGCCAGATATGATTCGCGAAGCTGCGGATAAAGTCGATTTCATTAAGAAATAATTACAAATGGCTCAAAACTAACATAAGAGTTATGCAGATTCGAGAAGAAGAGATTTGTCTTTCTCTGTTGGTGACTATGTATATTTGAGGGTATCTCCGATGAGAGGAGTAGTCCGATTTGGCAAAACAGGGAAGTTGGCGCCCAGATTTATTGGTTCATTTCCTGTGATTGAACAGATTAGAACTCTCGCTTATAGGGTTCAATTGCCTGATTGGTTGCCTGGAGTGCATGATGTGTTTCACGTATCTCAACTTCGAAAGCATGTACATGATCCAGACTTGGTCGTGGAAGAAGCCGCGCAACAAGACTTGGAAATTACTCCAGAATTGGCTATGTGGAGAGAGCCGATAAAGATCATTGGCAAAGAAACGAAAGAGCATAAGTACAAGAAGGTTCACTTAGTCAAAGTGCAATGGAGTGGAGATCCGCGGGACTGTACTTGGGAAACTGAGGAAAGCATTAAGAAAGCCTATCCCAATTGCAGAGTGGATGTCTCTGGTTGACTCTGGTGCGAGGTACATTTACCATATTTTGCATTTCCATATTGTTCTCTAATTGGTTGTTGTTTCCTTTTCATGGATGTAAAATTTTAATTATATAGTTTGAATGATTTTAAAAGAGTATATGAATTAATTAGTATATTTTTGAAAAGTTAATCAATAAATTGATTGCTGTTTGTGTTATGTAATTATGAATTTGATTAATCAAATTATTGGAATGATAGTTAATTTAATCAATAAGTGGAAGGTAGATATATGCCAATTGAATCAAATATTAAACTAATTTGAAATTGATTGAAATATATGCATGTACATCATATATGTTTGGACAGGTAAATGGATTCGCTGTTGAGTAAAGAATTTATTTGCGTGCCCGATAAATAGGTAAACCTTAATGAGTTGGATGCGCAGTTTTATTATTATATCAACTCATGTGAATGCCATTGGATGCAGAGTGTTGGTTGTTCTGTGTGTAATAATAAACGTCGCCATGGGATAGTAACAATTAATTTTGAACTACACTACATGGCATACTTCTTGAAGATAGCATACTTCATCATATACCACATAAGCATTTGGAGCTTATGTGATAAGGTTGAAGATTTACCATACGAGCAAGAGGCTTGTATGGCGATGACTATATATTACAGGTTGAACTGATGACTGATATGGACTATATAAAATGTAACGGTAAATTGCCAGATTAATAAATAAAAACCACATGGGTCTGGAGATGACAATAAACACGTCTCTCGGGTCGTTAAGGCACAAAAACCATTTATAGGGTGACGAGAATTTATTGTCTGGAGTTATGATCTATACACACTCCCCCTGTGGACACCAGAATATATCACTATAAATATGTGTGTATGCTTATTAGGATTTATTGGGTACCTAATATGGCCCTATAAATTTTCAAACCCCTCCCCGTACAAAGGAGGTTATGGTGATTTTTTTCGAGAATTTTGGGTGTTAGCCAAATTTTTGAAGAATTGGAAAATTCTTAGAAACTGAAAAGTTGAAGAATGAAAGTTGAGTTGGTTAATTAAACTACTTTCAGCTTCGTTCCTTTTCGGGGACGAAAATATTTTAAGTGGGGGAGATTGTAACAACCCGGAAAATCTGAACCAATTTAAAAATTTTAATTTGGCTATTTTAGTGGATTTTGAATATTTAAAATAAATTATTTTAAATAATAATGACCAAAAGGCTAATTGAATCGATGTTGGAAAATAAATAAATTTATTTTAATTATAAAACAAGCCCAGAAATGGTGCGGTAGTTTGAAAATTTGAATTCGAACTTTGACTGACTGTACAGGATGCAAAATAAAACGGAATTTAGTGAAACCAAAAATATTTAAATCTGTTTATGAATATCTTTCTAACGAATCTGAAAAATTGAAATTTCATAGCGGGAATCAAAAGTTATGGCCAAATGAATTTTCAGAAAGGTCGCTATGGAGTTTATATAGCCCATGAAAATAGCCATTTTTCAAACGACCTCCATTTTCGACGAAACCACTTTTGTTAGATCCGGGATGTCAAATTATTGCTAGGTTTCAAATTCCATAATTTTTGGAGTCAATATGCAAGCGTGGCAAAGGAAAATGTGTTTGGTTGATTTCAGTCAATTTGGATCGACCAGAAAATTGCCATTTTTCAAACGGTCTCCAAATTTGATGAAACTAGTTTTGTTGGGACCGTATCGTCAAAACATAGCTAGATTTATTTTTTTGGAATTTTTGGGATCAGTATGTGGCCCCTGCAAATTGAAATGTACGTTCAAATTAAATATTGAATGTTTTATATTTTGATTTGAAGAAAAACTGACTGAAATAGTCGAATGGGCTTACGAAACATATTCCATTGTGTTCTGAATGGGGGTATTTAGCTAGGGATGACAGTCGTTGGGTTTGAATTGGAGCTCGTATGGATTGGAGGGTATTTTCCGAAATAAAGAAATTAAAAATTAAATATAAATTAACCGGCCAATCATATTCCCCCATTCATTCCGCGTTGACCCAGTGAAAACCCGACTCTCCTTCATCGCGACGGTGGAAAAGATCTCCTCCTTCTCTCCTCTTTTTCCCTCCAATCACTCAATAAAATCGCCAGCTTCAGTTAAGGATTTTGTAGAGTTTCCTCTCCTCGTTAAATCCATACCAATTTGGGCGATTTCCGTTCAGCGTTGGAGGAGAACCACCAGCTCGAAGTCGTCCTGTTCATCGCCGTCGATCTCCACCACCGTCGCCGCGAGTTGGTCCCCACCACCATGGTTGCGCACGCCTTTCCCTCCCCTTCGCCGCCGCGAAGTCTTATTATCTTCAAAGTTTACGGTTTGGACAGAAATCCAAAACCTAGTTTTGAACAACTCGGAAGTTAACGGCCTGATAAGTGAAGGTGATTATTTTAATTAATTACCACACTTTAGAACCATTGCAAACTATGATTTCGCTATAAAAATCATATCTTTTTTGTTTGTGGTTGAAATCCAGTGAAACAAGAGACACCGGGACCGTGAGGATGTCTTCTACATTCTAGAAGAGACTGGATATTTTTCTAAGCCTTCTACAATTTTTGGAGGAGTCGAACCCAATGTGATATTTTTGAATTATAAACGATATGGATTGACGATGTATAAATTATACGATCGATGTATGAGTTATATAAGCGTTGTACAACTCATGTATAAGCGTTGTATAATTTGTATGTTGGATGTATAAGTTATATATGCATTGTAAAAATCATATATGCGTTGAATGGAATTGAAATGATGTTGAAAAGAAATCAAAATATATTTATATACGTATATCTATATATACTCCCCTCGTCCACAGATCATGGACGATATATATATATATTGGTTGTGATTGTTTGGATTTTGGTTGATGTGAGATTGGGTGAATATCACGAATGGTTAATTTGATATGATTGATTGTGGTTGGAATCCCAATAGGATTAGTTTATGGGAAAATTCGTCTACGTACAAACTAGATATTGAAATCCCCATTGTCAAAAGCTGTGAGGCTTTAAGGTAGAGCGAGGAGCCGTACACGGGACGGTGTCGGTTTTAACTACCCTGCCGTTATGCTGTCGAAATTTTCTGAAATATTCCTGTGTTTGATTTATATTCATGTATTGAGATATATTCATGTGTTGGAAAAATATTCTTTTTTGAAATAAAATGGTTTGAACGATAAAAATAATGTTTTTATCGAATATTTGAAATAAATTGTTTTACTAATAAAAATCACATTTTCATAATATATATGAATCGCTAAAAATCTTCATTTTTGAAATGAATTGCTTTAACAATTAAAATCACATTTTTATTGTCTATATGAAGTATATAAAATAATCGTGTTTGAAATAAATTGTTTTGACAATAAAAATCACATTTTTATTATATATATGAATTGTTAAAAATAGTCATGTGTTGAAATAAATATTTATAGGATAAAAATATCATTTTTATCACATATATGAAATGAAATGGTTTTGAAATCGAAGAACGGATTATATTTATATATATATACAAATATAATTAAAATAAATCGAATAATGAAGCTGCATTTCGTATTTTGAAACCGTGATTTCAAACGATTGTACCGGGAGATCCGACCATCGGATTTTCCCGAAACCGAAACCGTTGGATTCGCTTTGGAAATATCTTTCCAACGACACCAACTTTGCAAAGATCCAACGGTTAGATTTTGTGAAATGTTTAATTCAAATCTGAATAAAAACAGTGCCAGAATGGAATATATATATATATATATATATATATATATATAATTAAAATAAATCGAATAACGGCGCTGCAGTTCGTATTTTGAAATCGTAATTTTAAACGATTGTACCGGGAGATCCGACCGTCGGATTTTCCCAAAACTAGAACCGTTGGATTCGTTTTGAAAAGATCTTTCCAATGATATAAAATTTGTAAAGATCCAATGGTTAGATTTTCAGATATGTGTAAATCCAATCTGAAGAAAAACAGCGTCATGGTCGTGTTATGGCCTGGGGCGTCTTTTGAATAAATTGGCTAATATTAAATAAATAAAAATAGCGATAAATCGTTATAAGATATTATAAACGATATGGAATGGAAATAAACCGAATTTACCCGGTTTATTGGGTATTTGATGGTTGAATGTGTTTGACGTGAAAATTACATTAATGAACTGAATTATGGATGTCAAATAATTTAACCAGGAATTGAATTGATTTGAAATTCTAAATATACGTGAATTATTTGAAAAGGCCGAGTTAATTCTCATTTCAAATAATTGGTCGATGGTTAGAAGTCGAAGATATGAAGACGGTGCTAGACTGAGGATCTTCACATCAAATGGATGGCTACTGATGCCTTTGATGGGAGTTGCTGCCCTGAAGGGATTACATTGGTGGTTGTCCGGACGTACTTTTTGATCGTTCGGATGTGCGAGGGTCTCTCCTGTATTGGACATACGGGAGAGGAATAAGGTGCCTTCGGTTTCGTTTAGACCCAGAACAGACTTGTAAATGGATATGTGTCTGACGTTGTGTATGGACAACATGGCATACAAAGATGAAGTAATCAAAGCTTTTGTTTGTTGAAAAGCAGAGCTTTGTGGTTGATGATTAAAGCAGGGCTTTAAATAGCTAGCTTTGTGTTTAGCGTTGATTCGCGAGCCACACACCCCGATATGAACCAGAAACGGGAGAGGACTGTAGGGAGAACATGTGTTTCCTTCTAGCTAGGAGTGGTGCTTTGGGTTTTACACGCCCGGGCATTTTACTTATGTGGATGATGGAAAGCGAGGCCTCGGTTATTTCGGTCTCTTCGGAGCCGATAGTCTGGTCGGGATATTGACGCCCCATAGGGCGGGGAAACGCAGTGTTCAGGCATTTTAATCCACTCCGCGTGGACCGGCCCTGAAGATCCAAGGGTCGATGCGTTCTGATCCTGAGACACGGGCTAGAGCGTCTCGAAGCGGTAAGGATGATCCCTTGCCTTGGTTCATGACGGAAATCCAATTTCCAAATACGACATCGTGCGGTTTTGATTGTAAACCTATATATGGCGACATGATATATGGTACCCATGTCGTCTATGATTGATACTTATGATTGAAATTGTTTTGAAACATACAAACACTAGTAAAAATATCAAGTACTTTTGTTTTATTCATATCAAGCATATTTTGGCCATTATAAGGTAAAACTCTATCCTCCGGTTTGCGTTGCATTGTGTGATGGGAACTGAGTCTTATAATGGCTTCATTTTTATAAAAAGCATAGCGATGTTTAAATGATTTACTTGTTTTAAGAACTGGCAGTCCAATGGAGTAAACCTGTTCCACATTAGCGGCGTGGCCCTGTGATTGGCCTTATTGTAAAATATGTTTAAGTAGATTTCTCAAACCAGTCCCACGACTGACTCGTAGTTTGTTTCACTTGCAAACTCTGGTGCCCCTATTTCTACACGGGCAGCCTTGTATTCAGGTTTTAGCAGGCTCTTTATGGATAGCTATGGAGCTGAAGATGGATTCTATCATTCCTTTCTTTTTATGTTGTTCAGCTCCTGTTGTACATATTATGTTTTGATTCCGCTGTAGACATTTTATGTAAAGCTGAACTGTATTTTGTACTAAGTATGATCCTGTATACTGTGCAACTCTGATGATTATTATTTCCAGTATATATTGGTGTATATTATCTGGTGTATTTATATATTTCTGTTCTTCTGTAATTTATTTATGTGTTATATTCCAAAGATTACCCTTGCCACCATGGAATGGGCTTTGGAGTCGTCACAGTATCCCAACTACTACCCTAATCGATCGGCTCCCTACTCCGTAGATACCTTGTGCCAGCCCCACAGTAGGAGGTATCGTTTTCCTAAAGTGGCCACCCTTCGTTAATGTGTACAGCCATACCTACTGGTGTCACGGTCGTCTTAGCCCACTCTTCCCATCCCATGCACACACATGTCCCTGGTCGGTTTGCTTCGCCCACACCATCCTCCTCGTTTAGATCTCTTACAATCAGCTCAGTAAGCGTGCCCCAATTCCGACCTAGTTCAGAGTACTTGTTTCATACCTATTAAGGTTACTGATTGAAACGGGTCCCACACAATATGATACAAGCTCTTCCCTTTGTCTTGTATCCCCTATAGGATTTCCACCGGTTATGCTTACCTAAAAAGGTGTCTTTAATTACATAACCCTACCATTTCTACAAGTTATGTTTACCCTAAAAAGGTGTCTTTAATTACATAACTTCAACATTTCCACATGCTATGCTTACCACTAGGTGTCTTTAATTACATAACCCTATCAGGTTAAGTTTGTGGGCCTATATATAAATATTACCCACCCTCTCAGATTTACTTAACCCACTCACTGTTCAACCGAATTTACTCAACCCCAAATTCAATTCATGTTTATGCAATCCCTATGGATTTAACTAGGTTAAGTATTTAAGATTTATTACCATATTTTCATTTATGGTTACAGTATGCTAGACCTCCTACAGTAAGCCTACCATTTGTGGATGCTGGATATGCTGGGCGGGTCCGGGCAGACTTATTCCACAAATCAGGCTTAACCTCGTGTCTTAGCACGTCTCGTATTTTTGCACCTAGACCTCTCACATTAGATTCACCACTTGTGGTTGCTGGATATGCCGGGTTGTTCCCGGCAGACTTCCACCACAAGTGTAATCTAACCTCGTGTCGTAGGCGCAGTTACAGTTTCTAATTACTGTCATCCTAGGCATTCCCTTATTATCCAATTTTACCTATGTCGTTATAGGTTATAGGTTTCATGCCCCTTTTTCCCTAATTATGTCATAGTGAATTATATGTCCAAATTCATACACATAAACATTATTCAAGTTATGCCAATTTCCCCCTTTCAAGTTAGGCCCAATTTTAACGTTTTTCCGCCGTTCCCAAACTAACGCATTTGCATAATTTTAGCGGCATGCCTAGGCTCGAGAATAGCCTGGCTATATAAAATAAAAAGGGAAAGGAGAAGGGAAGATGACAGAGATGATTATTCTAACAAAATTGACATAAGCATATGATGGCATAATGTTAAGATGAACATATAAGAACAGATCGGTGAACTTGTGATAATAAAACAGGTTTAACATAGTAGGGATGTCATAATAGGCATGATTAGATCTAAACAAGGATTCAGAGTCCAACTAATGACAGATCTAAGTTAACCACAACATTATATGTACAAGATGATCTAAGTAGTAGATTAGATCTATAATCAAAAGTAGATCTAACATGATAAAGGTTGAGATCCAAGTCATAGATAATTCAAAATATCATGGGTTCACAATTTCAATAGATCTGATATGATTCAGTCACAAGGATAGATCCAAATTACAGTTATATCATGTTTTACTTTTAGTTATTTAAATCTAAAGGTAACTTAAACTCACAATGTTCGGGTCTAGAATAGAAGGAGAAAAGAAGTTGATGAATCACAAATCTACACTTGAATCTCTAAACTTTGATTTCAGAAGAAGAAAGAGATTTGATTCAGTTCAGGCACCGACATCATTTAGGCCTCTGTTGATTTTCAGTGTAGAAGGCAAGAGAAATGAGCCTATATTTATAGCTGCCAGCCCCCCCCAGAATTCGACTGCCACCTCAGCCCTGGGGGGTCGACCTATGGGTCGACACCCCCCTTAAGGGGTCAACTCCCCTGGGACGGGAAATTTGCCGCCTCCTTATTTTCGGATTTCAAAATGTTTTCTGATTTTCTGATTTATTATATATATAATTATCTTGCACGTATACAAACTTTGAACCTTCATAACTTCTTCATAAGGTGTCCGTTTTACGCAAACCAAATGCCTATCTTGACCAGAATTTCGAGACGGACGCAATGGCGTAGTCCATTTCCCTTATTTATGGATACTAAATTAATTATTATTTAATTTATCCTCTTCAATGTTGTTAAAATTACGGGGTGTTACATTCTCCTCTACTCAAAGGATTTCCTCCCCGAAATCTCCAAGTCAAGAAGAATGTATATCCTACCATCCATCACCCATCTACTCATCCGTCAGTCACAAGCATTCATTATCCTTAAAGAATTCTAATTCTTATATGAACATATGCAAAAGTGTGTGTATATATCCCAATACTAATGCGAAAATCAAGTCGTCTGCTGATTCAGTCGACCTCCTTAATGCAATGTATGTTAGTGCCATGAGTCCAACATGTATGCAATAATCCTATTATAACATGTAAGTTCTATATGGGTGCACCATCATCCATCCAAATGCAACATCCATATGATGATATATTCAATTTCATCTATAAAA
Source organism: Allium sativum (assembly GCA_030737875.1). NCBI lineage: Eukaryota > Viridiplantae > Streptophyta > Magnoliopsida > Asparagales > Amaryllidaceae > Allium > Allium sativum. The sequence goes on from CM060913.1 coordinate 316,360,931, forward strand.
AGAAAATGCACATACATCCATATGCAGTATGAGAGTGATTGAGCCTATCTAGTGCCTAATGTGTGTGTATATGCATCCACGAGCAAACACTTGCATCCGTCAAACATAACATGCCTCAAACACATGTTTACATCCATGAGATTCCTATCTAAAGGTCGAAAATTCAATCGATGGGATATACCTAAATGATAGAAGCAAGCATAGATAAAAACTTTGGAAAAAGGAGTTAAGAACATAACCTCGAAAAGAGAAGGGTTCGAAGCACGAATCTTGTCTTCGGTCTCAGTCGCATCCTCTGGGTTTTCTCCCCACTGAACTTTCACCAACTTGACTTCTTTATTGCGTAGCTTCTTAACTTCTGATCCAAGAATACGGGAAGGAACTCGTCTGACTGTCGCCTCCCATTCCACTTCTACTTCTTCCAATACACTCGGCTCAACTACTTCCGCGGTATCATGCAAGCACTTCCTCAAATGAGAAATGTGGAAAACATCGTGAACGCTGGATAGTCTCTCTGGCAGCTTTACTCTATAGGCCATTTGTCCAATCCTTTCTGTTATGGGAAATGGCCCTACAAATCTTGGTGCCAGTTTCCCTACAGATCCAAAACGAATGCCATTCCTCAAAGGTGACACTTTAATGAAAACCATATCTGCTACTTCAAATTCAATGTCAGTCCTTCTCTTGTCTGCGTAGGATTTCTGCCTATCTTGAGCGGTCTTCATTCGTCATCTAATATGATCAATCTTCTCGGACGTTTCTCTAACCATATCTGGTCCAAGTAATAGTCTTTCTATAGATTCCCACCAACAAGTTGGTGATCTACAGGGTCATCCGTATAATGCTTCAAAAGGTGCCATGACAATGCTTGCTTGAAAACTATTGTTGTAGGCAAATTCTACTAAAGGAAAATGCTCTTCCCAAGTCCCTCCGAAGTCTAGGATGCATAGCCTCAAAAGATCTTCTAGAACTCTATTCACTCTCTCTGTCTGTCCATCGGTCTGAGGATGATAAGCAGTGCTTAAACGTAACTGTGTACCTAATGCTTCCTACAAGCTCCTCCAAAACTCACTAGTGAAAATGGGGTCACGAACGCTTACAATGTTGGAAGGTACTCCATGAAGACGGACAATCTGACGAACATAAATTGTTGCTAACGATGCTGCCATCCTCTTACTCTTAACTGGAATAAAATGAGCGCTCTTAGTAAGTCTATTTACTACCACCCAAATACTAGTGTTGCCTTTCTTTGATCTGGGCAAACCAACTATGAAGTCCATAGAGACGCTCTCTCACTTCCACTGTGGAACCACCAAAGGATGAAGTAAACCACCGGGCTTCTTTTGCTCAGCTTTGACTTGTTGACAAACTAAGCATTGAGAAACAAACTCTGCCACATCTTTCTTCATCCCAGCTCAAAAGAAAACCCTCTCATATCCCTATACATCTTATCACTGCCTGGATGAATAATAATCTTAGAATGATGGGCTTCTTCTAGGATTGTCTTCAACAAACTTCCAGTTTGAGGAACACAAAGCTTTCCATCTTGTCGCAACCACCCTTTTTCATCTATGGAATATCTACTGAGGTGACTAGAAGTCTCCCCTTTGTTGAGCCTATCCAAGATGTATGAAACCTGTGGATCATCTCGCTGCGAAGCTCTTATCCGATCCATAAGAGTAGGTCGTATCTCTAGCGATGTAAACAAACCAGGCAATAATTCGATGGAGGGTCTAAAATCAAAAGTTGATATGAACTCCAAGCTTTTCCTTTCCACAAACAGAGGACTTAAAGCCATCCTCTGCCTACTCAGTGCATTTGCCACCACATTACCCTTGCCAGGGGTATGAGCAATCTCAAAATCATAAGAAGCTATGAACTCCATCCACCTTTGTTGCCTTAAATTAAGATCCTTTTGCGAGAACAAGTACTTGAGAGATTTATGATCGGTGTACAACTCAAACTTCTCTCCAAGCAAATAAGGACGCCACATCTTAAGCGGGAATACTATGGCATCTAGCTTCAAATCATGGGTAGGTTAGTTCTTCTCATGAACTCTTGGTTGTCTACCTCCATAACACACTACCTTCCCTTCTTGCATCAGAACCGCACCAAGCCCTATAGCACATGCATCAATGTAGACTGTATACACTTTATTCCCATCAGGCAAGGTCAAGACTGGGGCTGTTGTCAGAGCCCTCTTCAGTTGTTGGAAAGCAACATCACAATCTATATCCCATGAAAACGCCAAATTCTTCCTTGTCAGTCTGGTGAGTGGGCCAGATATCTTTGCGAAGTCCTTAATGAACTTCCTATAATAGCCTGCTAATCCAAGAAAACTTCTCACCTCTGTTTCATTTTTCGGAACTTGCCAATCTTGAATTGCAACCACCTTTGCGGAATCTACTCCTATCCCTTCTTTAGAAACCACATGCCCTAGGATTCTCACCTCTTTTCTCCAAAAATGGCATTTGGAGAATTTTGGCTTAAGCTGATGCACACAGAGAGTTTTAAAAACCACTCACAAATGTTGGGCATGCTCTTCTTCGATCTTTGAGAAGATCAAGATATCATCGACAAAGACCACAACAAATTTATTTATAAACTCCTGAAACACCCTACTCATCAGATCGACAAAATAGGCGGGTGCATTTGTCAACCCAAAAGGCATAACGAGCCATTCAAAGAAACCATCTGGAGTCCTAAAAGCGGTCTTATCTATACTGTCCTTAGCCACTCTCAACTAATGAAATCCCATAGCCAAGTCCAACTGAGAAAATATCGAGGCACCAACAAGATGGTCAAACAAGTCATCTATCCTCGAAAGTGGGTGCTTTTTCTTCTTGGTGAGTTTATTCAACTCTCTATAGTCCACACATAAGCGAAGCGAACCATCTGCCTTAGTCGCAAATACTACTGGAGCACCCCATTCAGATATGCTTCGCCTAATAAACCCTTTCTCAAGTAGCTCCCCTACTTGCTTACTAAGCTCCCTCCTTTCCCTTGGAGCCATATGGCGCACTGGTAATGCAACTGGCTTTGCATTATCCACCAACTATATACGAAAATCAATTTTGCGCCTCTGAGGTAATCCCCGTACCTCATCGAAAAAATCATAATAATCTAGGACTAATGGAACAGATTGTAGATCATCAATAGATGCATCAAGAGACTCTAGGAAACTAAGCAGAACATACCCTTGTGGGTCACAAGAAATCTCGAAGGTTCTCCCATGACAATTCAAAAGTCTAACGACCCTCTCCTCTCAATCTAGAATGGCACCATACATGATTAGCCAATCCATCCATAGAATCAAACTGTAACCCATAAAACCGAGCACATATGTGTCGCACTCAAACTCGAAGCCTAAGACAGATATCCTCAAACCCTGACAAATCATGGATAAATGAGCCGAACCACCAGTGGGGTTTGAGATAATAACGGGATCCATTACCATACTAGTATTTAAGTGTAGAGATTCTACCATAGAACTAGATATAAATGAATGTGAAGCGCCAGAATCAAAAAGAGTTCTAATAGGATGACTGGAAAGAGAAATCAAACCTTCCATGGAAATTTTCCTACCTCTATCTGGAGCACTGGTCGCAAGAGCATGCACCTGCCCTCTAGAAGCTCCTGCCCTTTGACCTTGCCCCTATGGTCCCTGTTTCTTCGGGCACTCCCTAGCAAAGTGTTCGACCTCTCCATAATTGAAGCAAGTATGCTTCCTTCTTTTACTCCCTTGTCTTCCTCATGCATCAAGGCCATATCAACAAGCCTTTCAAAAGTAGATCCCATTGGAATATGGGACATAACTAACCCATGAAGGGGTTCATTCAACCCTTTAGCAAACTACAAAGTTTTCTTATGTGGAGTATCTACCAATTCAAATTCAAACCTTGCTAGCTAGTTGAATTTACTCACATATTCTTAGACAGTCATGTTGCCTTGTTTGAGTGCCAAGCACCTCTCCATTTGCATGCTTTTCTCAGCTTGGGAAAGAAACTTCATTTCGAACCTCTATCTAAAATCATCCCATGTTTCCACCGGACGTCCAGCTTGTGTAACTTCCTACCAGAACGAAGCTTCATCTTTCTGTAGCCAGGTAGCTAATTGGATCTTCCTTCGATCTTCCACTTCAAAGATTACAAACAAGTACTCGGTCTTCTTGAGCCAATTCCTTGCCTATACGAATGTTTCGGTTCCACAGAATGGCTTCCCTCCAATGGCACATAAATCATTGTAGATCTTAGCGAAATTATCTGCTCTTGGAGGAGGAGGAGGAGGAATGACAGGTGAAGCTGAGGGAGGAACGTCAGCTTGACCTCCGGCAGGTGCCGTGGCCTTTAGATACCTACGGAACCAGCCTGGTATCGAAACGCTCTCAGGAGTATTAGGTTCCCCTGACACACTAAAAAGAAAAGGAAAGAGATTTAGACAAAGGATCGAAGGATATTACATATGGCTTTGGGGAATATGTTTTTCAAAATAGACTTTTCTTTTTGAAAAATGCTTTCTTAAAACCTTTTTGAAAATAATTTTCAAAAACTTTTATCTAATCCGGTAACCTTTAGCACTGATACCAAGTGTGACAACCCATGTCCGTTAATGCCACTCATTAAGAGAATGCATTAAGTTTCGTGAAGCATTATAGGTAAACAGACACAGAACATTGCAAGACAGATATAAAAGATAGCAGCGAAATTTAAAATTTTATTTAAAACATAATTCATAACATCGTGGTCTAAAATATCACAAGTCTGGAACTACATAAAAACAATTACAATAACATAAAACTTCTATCTTGTACCATCAGAGTACAGAAATACTTAAAAAGCATTATTCCCCAAAAAGAGACAAAGCCATAGTAGTAAAGAAGAGAACTTGAGCAATACTTCAAAAGTAGCTCCTAGCAAGATGCTAACCGAGTCCTGATTAAGCCTGAGTATTCCCACCCTGAGATCCTTTGGGGGGGGAACGGAAGAAAGAAGAGGAAACAAAAAGTGTCAGACATATAATCTGGCGAGTCTAGTTACTTTCAGCAAGTAAATAAGTAAAAGTAGCATGACAGGAATATAAAGTGGATAAGAAAGATAACATCATAAAAAGTAAGCATGACAAGGTAAACATGATGGAGAGTATACGCTTCTCTAATGACTACTCTGCATTAATACTAGTAAACCAGAAACGATATGATCCCAACAAATATCCAATGGTAAACTTAGGTATACGTCCAGATGTATCCTAACTACTACCCTAATCGATCGGCTCCCTACTCCGTAGATACCCTGTGTTGGCCCCACAATAGGAGGTATCACTTTCCTAAAGTGGCAACCCTTCGTTGATGTGCACATCCATACCTACTGGTGTCACGGTCGTCTTAGCCCCCTCTGCCCGGCCCATGCACGCACATGTCCCCGGTCGGTTTGCGTCACCCACACCATCCTCCTCGTTTGGATCTCTTACAATCAGCTCAGTAAGCGTGCCCCAACTCCGATCTAGTTCGGAGTACTTGTTTTATACCTATTAAGATTTAATGACTGAAACGAGTCCCACACAATATGATACAAGCTCTCCCCTTTGTCTTGTATCCCCTCTAGGATTTCCACCGGTTATGCTTACCTAAAATGGTGTCTTTAATTACATAACCCTACCATATCTACAAGTTATGTTTACCCTAAAAAGGTGGCTTTAATTACATAACTTCAACATTTCCACAGGTTATGCTTACCACTAGGTGTCTTTAATTACATAACCATATCAGGTTAAGTTTATGGGCTTATATATAAATATTACCCACCCCCTCAGATTTACTTGACCCACCCACTGTTCAACCAAATTTACTTAACCCCAATTTCAATTCATGTTCATACAATCCCTATGGATTCAACTAGGTTAAGTATTTAAGGTTTATTACCATATTTTCATTTATGGTTACAGTATGCTAGACCTCCCACATTAAGCCTACCATTTGTGGATGCTGGACATGTCGGGCGGGTCCGGGCAGACTTATTCCACAAATCGGGCTTAACCTCGTGTCTTGGCACGTCTTGTATTTGTGCACCTAGACCTCTCACATTAGATTCACCACTTGTGGTTGCTAGATATGTCGGGCGGTTTTGGGCAGACTTCCACCACAAGTGTAATCTAACCTCGTGTCGTAGGCGCAGTTACAGTTTCTAATTAATGTCATCCAAGGCATTCCATTATTAGCCAATTTTACCTATGTCGTTATAGGTTATAGGTTTCATGCCCATTTTCCCCAATTATGTTCATAGTGAATTATATGTCCAAATTCATATACATAAACATTATTCAAGTTATGTCAATTTCCCCCTTTCAAGTAATGTCCAATTTTAATGTTTTCCCCCATTCTCAAACTAATACGTTCACATAATTTTAGCGGCATGCCTAGGCTCAAGAATAGCTTGGCTATATAAAATAAAAAGGGAAAGGCGAAGGGAAGATGACAGAGATGATTATTCTAACAAAACTGACATAAGCATATGATGGTATAATGTTAATATGAACATATAAGAACAGAATGGTGAACTTGTGATAATAAAACAGGTTCTAACATAGTAGGGATGTCATAATAGGCATAATTAGATCTAAACAAGGATTTAGATGTCCAACCAATGACAGATCTAAATCAACCACAACATGATAGGTACCAGATGATCTAAATAGTAGATTAGATCTATAATCAAAAGTAGATCTAACATGATAAAGGTTGAGATCCAAGTCATAGATAATTCAGAATATCATGGGTTCACAATTTCAATAGATCTGATATGATTCAGTCATAGGGATAGATCCAAATTACAGCCATATCATGTTTTACTTTTAGTTATTTAAATCTAAAGGTAACTTAAACTCACGGTGTTCGGATCTAGAATAGAAGGAGAAAAGAAGTTGATGGATCACAGATCTACACTTGAATCTCTGAACTTTGATTGCAGAAGAAGAATGAGATTTGATTTAGTCCAGGCACCGACAACATTTAGGCCTCCATTGATTTTCAGTGAAGAAAACAAGAGAAATGAGCCTGTGTTTATAGCTTCCAGTCCCCCAGTATTCGACTGCCACCTCAGCCCTAGGGGGGTCGACACCCCCTTGAGCGGTCGACCCAGGGATCGACACCCCCTTACGGGGCCAACTCCCCTGGGCGGGAAATTTGCCGCCTCCTTATTTTCGGATTTCAAACTGTTTTCTGATTTTTTGATTTATTATATATATATATACACATATATATATAATTATCTTGCGTACACAAACTTTGAACCTTCATAACTTCTTCATACGGTGTTCGTTTTACGCAAACCAAATGTCTGTCTTGACCAGAATATCGAGACGGACGCAATGGCATAGTCCGTTTCTGTTAATTCTGAATATTTAATTAATTATTATTTAATTTATCCTCTTTATTGTTGTTAAAATTACAGGTTGTTACACATGCTACTGAAGGAAAACTAGCCTAATCAACATTTCATTTCAAACTGTTCCTACATATTTCTTCATCACCAATTAAGTTGAACCTACCCTAAACCCCAACATACTAACCTAAACTGAAGAACACACTGTCCCCATGAAGCCTACCCTATTTATGTTAGGAGTTGCATACAACTACCTTTTCCTGAAGCACATGCATGTATGTATGGTCTCTCCACTTCACATGCCTAATCGACATAAATGTAATGCGTAGCTTATTTACGTACCCTACTCTTTCTTTTCAATCTTTCACGTGAATAAAACCACTGCATGCAAACCTAGTCTAACCTCTGAAACCACACGCAAAGCCTAAATCTAATCGCATATGCTAAGAATGTACAAAATAGCACAACTCCCCTACGGTTTATTCCAGCTATGTATGAAGGACATTGATCTTATCCTACCCCTTCACTTCACTTATATATACAGTGTACGCTCATTCTCATTTCAGAACGAAAAAAACGTAACAGAAAGCTTTCTTTTATATTTTTATCTTCCTACAATTTCTAAAAAATTATGGCAAAGTCTGGTGCTCGAAGGGTGGAAACAGTGGTTGTTCTGTTCAATGGAAGGGAGATCTATCACCTAGTCGGGGGAAAGCTTTGTGCGATGGGGTGCTTTGGGGCTGAGCTGCGGTTTCAGTTGGAAGGTAGTGACAGTTAGAATCTTGGGTTGAAGGATATTTGGGCGAGTAGAATGATAGAGTTTAGGGGTGTATACAGTGCGGCAACCATTGTCATTAAAGCCAACTGTTAACATACCATTCTATTACGGTTAGATCATTTAGCCAACCACTGCCATCAACCATCGACAATGGTTAACCGTTAAACAGTACGGTTACCATTACACTCATTACGGTATGGTTGAGTTCCAACCACTGTGATGGATTGCAATGTATATTTTCTGTTGAATCTAGGAAAAAATAACCAAAGTGCACCAAGTCAAATAATATAACAGGAGACTAGAACACATAGATTCAAGAACATAACTTGTAGAGTTCAGACATTACAAAATTAAGTCTTACTCATTTCATTATACATCACACTGATTCTTTTTCAGTCTATGCAGAGTTGTGGTGCAACCATCTGTCTTTCATGAGTTTCAACAGACCAAACTTGAAGTATAGTCCATAGACTTCACCCTCATAGAGCATGAATAGACTTTGCAAGAAGAAGAGAACAATTTAGCATTGATGAAATAAATGTTCATTTTCTAAATTAGGACATAAGGCAATAATACTAATTCCTTTTAACACTAACTATTCACATAGACAATGATTGAAAGTATATCTTATACTAATTATGCATAAATATTCATATGAATTTTCTTAAATACTTGTAATTCATATTGCAGCCTTGAATGAGAATTCATATTCCATTTGAGGGAACTACTATTTTTGGACAATGGTTGGAACTTGGAAGCATTACTAATATTATGTATTCAAAAGTTAACCTATAATTGGAAGCATTTCTTACACTAAATATTCATAGATATTTCATATACTAATCATGCATTGGAATTTGTTAAAAACTGTAGTAAGAATTCTTATTTAGGGAAACAGTATTTATGAATATCTAGTAATGCAGTAATTATGCAGTAATGCTGAAAACTGCAATAAGAATCAAAGCAACATTTTTTTCATAGCTGCAGTAAGAATTAGCATTTAAGGAAATAAATATCCAATGAATGTAGCAATTAAAGCACCAATAGTTTATGAATGCGTTATGCTCAGATGAAAACAAAAATGGGTAATTAATGAATAATTTTTTTGTAATCAAAGAAACATCACAAATAAAATAAAAAACTGACAAAATTGATTGATAAATGCGGCAATTAAAACATTAAAATTTCCATAACTGTAACAAAAATTAGTATTCAAGGGAATAACTATTAAATCGGCTCCCCAAATTATCACATCCACAAATTGAATGGAAACTATGATTCGCTATTTTCCAAATTAGTACCACAATTTAATAGAGTAATAAAGGATGCTAATTTATAACAAATCACTATCTTTGGAATCCAGATTTGTTATATTTTGAAGAAAAACTAAGGAGTAGACAAAAACACTTACCACTAATTTTAAATTGCACTTGAACGAAAGGATATTTAAGTGGATAGAATACAGTGATGAGTGATTTAACACAATAGGAAAGAATTTATCAAGATGACTGGAGCGTATGAAATAGGATAATGAATTTCCTTCTCCCCGATTTAGAACTTAGAAGATTGTGTGGACGAGATTATCCCTTTCTACATCAATGGTCCCAAAGCACGCAAGGAAAAACCCTAATTTTTAAGCGGCGGTGGAAATGAAGTAGTGCGGTAGACCGTCGGTGTTAGAATTTCCACCATTTCCGTTGTGAACTATCACCGTGAGAAGAACCACACCGTCTTTGGTCAAATGGAAACCATTTGATAATGGTTTAAGCGGTTCACAACGATGTTTTTTATGCGATTAGGCGGACTAATTTTGAACCGGTACAGCCCTAATGGAGTTTTAGTTTAAAGAATAGTGTAGTATGGAGGGAGATCATCGGAAGGAGGTATACTGGTGATAACGAAATTGGGTAGGAAATTTTGAAATATATCACAGGGAGGTGGTGTTCAGGTGGCGTGGGGTAGTGTTCGGGTGTGGAAGAAGCATGTTAGAAATACTGTAGCAGTGTATGTATGTATAAAAAAATAAATAAAAAATACAAACTTTAAAGAAACAAGGAGCGGTCTATATACTTGAATGGGGAGGAAGAATACTTGCTTAGTTTTTGAAACGTGGTCTTTGACCACTTGGACTTGGTTGTGCTTTTTTTGAAAGAAATAAAAGAAAGGGCGGAAACAAATGCAGCAGGAGGGAGGACGGACTGGGAAGTATGCAGTACGAGGAGGAAGGAAATGAGGCGGTGGAAGATTGGGTAGTTCAAAAAGTAATACTGGCGAGGAGTAGGTTGTTTTAAACAAAAGTGGGAGGAACGTGAAGGAAGAAAATATTTCGGCCTGATATTTTTGAATTAAAGCGATGCAGAGGAAATGTAGTCGGGCGTGTATATTTTTTCTTTCAAAATTAAAGTGAATCGAAGAAGGGACAGTAAGCAACGTGGTGATGTTTTCTTGTGGATGAAGCTTGGTAAGAAGATGTTGGGCTATTTCAGTTTAAAACCAAAGGAGGTTCGGCTTTAAAAAATTTAGCGGACAAAGTGTGGGTGGGCCGTTAATTCTTTTTATCAGAAGTAACAGGAAAAAGATGTATCGGCCCCAATGTTTTAATCCGAGGTAAGTGGCCCATTATTAACTAACTAAAGTAATTAGTTATTAATTTTATTATTAAGGAATTAGTTAATTAATATAAAATAGTATGACTAACGTTAATAACGCATACACATGTTAACAATTTACAGCAAAACCAAGAGTAGCGGAACCATATCAGCGAGCGTAACATTATGGCGTTGGCTTGGTCAGCATCCAAAAGCAATGGGAATTTCTAATTAAATTAAATGACAGTTTAACTTAATTAAAACATGGAATTTAATCGATCAAAGTAAACCAAGGTGAGTTAAACTTACTCAGTTCGCCCACTTATAATTATTATAAGTCTGGTTTATTGTTTGTATGCCTTGTTTGTTAGTTGTTGGTGTTTGGATGTTGTTAAATATTGTTATATTGATTATTTAAATTAAAACGGTTGTTTAATTTAAATGAAACGACAATCGTTATTTTAACGATTATTTCCAATAGAGGTAACTTACCTTGTTGGTCACGTTTATAATGATATAAACGTATTTAAATTTAATTGGATGCTTGAATTATTATTATTGGTTGACCACTATCAGTTGAATTGGTTATTTATTTCCATATGATCATTATATGAACTGTTTAATCAATATAATGGGATTACTGATTTGATTATTGGTCGTTGAACCCAAATTCAACGTTTATTATAATAATAACCAATGGGAAATATTGGTTGAGGAATTTATAGCAGATGGCCAAAATACAAACTGTTTTATAAAGATTAATTCAACGTCACGTGAATCGATAGAAATGAAGTTATGAAATTTATTTTATAACCGAATATAGATTTTTAAATATATTATTTTAAATGAAGTTTCTATAAAGGAAATAAACCAACCACATATATATTGATTGTTTTAACCACCAATCACCGTTTTTGTACTAAAATCTACCATGTACGAAGCAAGTGCCTCATCATTAAATGAATTATAAAGCTAATTCTTATATTACTGAGATGGATAAGCAAGTGATAAGAATTAATGTAATTACTTATAACTGAGATTAATTGTTTTAAGTAACAATTAAAATGAAATTATATTGATTTGATTATTATAATGATCAAATGGGATTATTTAAATTAATTAAATTTGTAATTAATTTAATGGAAAGATGAATTGAGATTTGATTAATGAGTTAATCATGTTTAGAGTTGACTAAGTCAACTGTGTTAACTGAGATGGATTTATAAATTTATTTATTAAACAGAAATAATTAATGGTAAAGTAAACATTTTTAAAATGTTGATATTTGATAATGATCAAAGTGGAAATCTTGGGATTTAAAAGGAATAATGGAGGTGTATAAACGATAAGGCCTATTTATAATTGAGTGAAAATTTTAAAGCAAATTATATTAATGATAAATTAAGTTAAGTTTAAATTGTAGTTTTAAAGTGAACTCTTATTTGAATTCTATTTAATTGGATTCTTTTTTAAGTTGAACGGAGTTTTAAAACCCAAGTTTTATTGAATATGTGTAACACCCCGCCTCCGCTAGGGTCACTCGCAAAAGGAATGCACTAGCTTTAGAGGGGCATTATTGGTAAACATGCACAGAAATATCACAAGACAGAACATATAAAATAGCGGAAGTAAAATCAAACTTTCATAACATGAATAAATAAGGTCTAAAGCCTTTTACATCAGAGTACATCAAAACCTGTCTTGCAATAGTAAAGAAGCATAAAGACATTTTCATAAATTATTCCCCAAGTAAAAACAGTAAAGTAGCCATTAGCCAAGAAAAGTCCAAGCCATCCATGATGACCTTCAAGCAAAAGAAGTCCGAACTAAACAACAGTATTTCCTCCCTGTAACCTGGGGGGGGGGGGAAACGGAAGAAAAGAGGCGAAACAAAACGGGTCAGTCAAAAAGACTGAGTAAGCCCTATCTACTATTAGCATAAAAACTAGTAAAGTTAACTGACATGAGAAACTGAGATGAACATAAGCATGATAACAAGATAGATAAGCTAAATCAAAATAACAGGATGAACTACTGAACTCAGATAAACTAAGGTGTCATGATAAATTACGATGTCAAGATAAAACAAGGTATCACATCGTCAGGTTTCTATCAAGTATAATATCCCCAAGATATCTGTCACGTATAACGCCCCGTGATATCTATCCTGTATTTTAGCTCTGCACCTACCGTACTAGTATCCCCACCGTGTCATGTGTTAACCAAGAATGACCCTCACTCAAAAGTCGTGTAATGGTCCATGTCAACCTAATATATCGCATATATAGGTTACTCAACTTGTATGTTTTATTCCATGTAAATGTTCAGTCCCTTGCCGTAGACCATACGGGCTTTCCCATGAGATTCTATATTACTTTAACATAGTTCCATGATCCTTAAGATCGGTTTGGACTGTTACCCTAAACCTAGCTAGGGTCTTCCAACATGAATTATCGTTTGTACAACTAGGACTTATGCTACCTAGGGCTACTAGGGATTATGCTTACCTATTGCACGTTTTCGTATCTCGGTTTGGGTTCAACCACCTAGGGCCACTAGGGATTACGCTAACCGCCAACCGCGCCCTTTTCCCACGCATATATCGTGAATCGTTTTTCCATGACTGTATGCACATGTATCACATCGTGCCATCCGAGTCCTGTCACAGGGCAGACCAGGAAATACAGGACTCGGTCGGGAGCTTTCAATTTATCTGCCGATGCAGATGCTAAGGTCTGTTTTTTCCTATACGTGGCTATGGTCCCACGAGACCACTCCCTCAACTAGTGAAAGACAAGACAGGATAAATCCTGTATGAGAACACAACACTGGCCAACCCACATCCAAGCCTTACCGCAACCATAATTAGATAGCAATTATGGTCTATTGGGTGTTCTCTGCCTTTCCGTACGTACACGCTTGACCAAAGATGGTAGGTAGCCTGACGAAATGCTATCTAGGGTACGACCGTGTATCGTCGACTATCCCCTATCCATCCCCGTCTTTAGGTCGCTCGTATAGCAACCAAGGCATACTCTTGGTTCTTCTAACGCAGACCTTAACCTCTCATGAGCCTAGTATAATCACCTGGCAGCTCATAGAGGGATACCAAGAATACCCTCACGTTCCCCGAAGCCGCTGCTTCGTTACCCAGTTCGCTGGAGCCTTTATCCAAATCAGATACTTGCTCCTACTCGTATACTTAAACGATGACCTACCGTATAAGGTTACTCATCTATCTATGAACTGGTCTAAACTTCCTTGACTAAGAATCACTACTTAGTTATTCTTCAACTAAGGTTTACCACTTAGCATTGTTCCCGTTATCCTTGTTAACTACGGTTATCCACCTAATCCTCAGAACTAGGGTTTACCTAATGGATTAAGTGTCACTTAAGTTCATGACTTAACCCGTCTACAAATCCTGTCAAAATTGGCTAAGTATCCAAGTTCAAGGCTTAACCCTACAAACCATGCTCAAGTTGGTTAAGTATATTAAGCAATTCACGACTTAACCTCATCCAATTATCATTCTAGATTGGTTACGTATATATTAACTTGACCCTATCAATTTACTTAGTCAAATCGGTCAAGTGTATTCAAGTGATTCGTGACTTAGCCTTATCATGTTTTCACGTTATATTGGTTAAGTATTGGTTAACTTAACCACAATAAATTAACGAGTTAGATTGGATAAGTATAGGTCACTTAACCACATCAATTCATCACGTTTAGATTAGTTAAGTGTTTAACTTAACCCCATTAAACTACCAAGTGGGATTAATTAAGTCTAGGCTAACTTAACCCCATCCGATTTCCATGTTCAGACTAGTTGAGTCTAATCTTAACCCCATTCGTTAACCGTATTTTTCGGTTAAGCGTCATTAAGAAAACTTACTTACCCTTACCAAGTTATCGCGTTGGATTGATTAAGTGTTGGTTAACTTAACCCCATCCACTAGTCATATAAAAATGGTTAAGTGTCATTAGGCAAATCAAGTTACTTAACCTACCCAACCTTGTCATGTTTTGTTAAGTATCATTAGCCTAATCAAATTACTTAACCCATTTGTCCATGTCATATTTGGTTAAGAGTCATAAATCAAATTAACTTAACCCTATCATGTGGCATTAATTACTTAATGCACCTTCACCTCTCACATTAGACTTTGTTGTGGTTACTAGTTAAGCCGGTCGGTTCCAGGTAGCTTTACACCACAACTTGGTCTAACCTCGGTTTCAAGCACAACATGACCAACTTCTCACATTGGGTCCTATTGTTTGCAACTACTAGTTAGGCCGGTCGGTTCCGGGTAGTTTTACGTTGCAAACTCAACCCAACCTCGAGTTGGCCACACTTATATTATCTAAGTGTCATGTCCATCATGTTTCCCAAAACATGTTACAAGTTTTCAAGCATTTGGGTAGACCTAACTTAATAGGTAAATTCCCAAAGGGTAGACCTAACTTAATAGGTAAATTCCCAAGCTTATGTTTTTTATGCATACTTACATGTCAACTTCCATGTTATATTTCAAGTCATGTTTTCAAGTTGTATTTTCATGTCATTAGAAATTACCCATAACATAACCCAACGCTTTTAAACTCGCATATACGTTCGCGACAACGTAATGGATTAAAAGAAGAGACTTGGCAAAGGCATGACAAAAATGGATATTAAGCCACAAGTTAATCATGGTGGCAAATGAGGCACAAATGTGTTCATTAACTTGCATGTTACATTCTTAAGCCTCAAAACATGCATAAACCCAAACTTGGCACATAAGCGAATCATGGTGACAAAAGATATGGAATGATGACTAGTAACTCGCATATATCATCATATAAGGGTTATGACTTCATATGAAAGTTGACATAAAGGTTATGAGGGTTCTCATGTTGCCTAATGCAACATTTCAACATAAAGGTTGTAGCTTTTAGCTCACAAGATCAAGATAATGACTTCATAAACTTGCATGACATGATAGCATGTATCATACTCAATGATCAAACCCAAACTTGCAACATGAACATTTAACTTCATAGTTAATATCTAAGAGTAGGGAAAGGGCTTACATTGCTATGAAGGCACAAAAGATATGACAAAGCCCTTATGCAATCAAATAGACCCAAAATGCAAGCTCTAACATAAAAACCCTTGAGCCAAAATGATCAAAACCCTTGCTTTATGATGCAAAGATAGAAACTTGACTTGAATGCAAGCTAATGACACTCATACAAGCTTGAAAACACTTGTATGCATGGAAAATCTCTCATAGAAACCATTTAGAAATTTTATGAAGAGAGTGGAGGCCATGAGAGGTAAAATTTTGCCATAGTTTAGTTGCATGAATGAATAATGAGGATTTACGATAGGTTAGGGTCTTATTTATAGATTAGGCAAGTGTTTTAGGCCATAGGATTAAACCTAGATTCAATCCAAGCCATCAAAGCATGTCTTGGGGAAGAAGTCAAGTTTAAAAAATGGAGTGGTGTCTTAACCAGGCCTAAAAATGGAGTGGTGTCTTAATTGGGCTGAATTTCAAATCTGTTTTCGGATTTGAATTTTCGTGAAACTTTGCGAGGCCATATCTCAGTCATACGAACTCCGATTTACGAAATTTCGGACTCTATTTCGCGTATTTTTCCGAGACGAACGCAATGGCGCAACCCGTTTATCCTGATTCAGGTTTTATAATTAAATTCTTCCTTGATTTCTTGTTTTAACGTGTTATCGAAATACGGGTTGTTACATTCTCCCCTCCTTTTAGGATTTCGTCCCCGAAATCTCCAAGTTAGGAAGAACATATCCTACCATCCATCATCCATCTACTCAAAACATCATCCACAAGCAACCATTGTCCTTAGATGATTTATAATGCTGTATGAATATATGCAAAACGTGTGTGTACATGTTCCTTAGCTAATGCTAATGGTCAGGCCTGAATAATCTTTCTAATGCAAAATATGTATAGTGCCATGAATCCAACATGTATGCAAATAGTCCTAGTCATATAGATACTATATGCGTGCAAAATCATTCATTCATATGCAATAATCACATGATAACACATTTAATTTCATCCATAAACAAGTATAAATACTCGTGCATATGCAATATGAAATGTGACCGAGTCGAGCTAGTATCTAATGTGTATTCGCGCATCCACGAGCAACCACTTGCAACCACTTGCAACCATATCAATCATAACATGTTTCAAATACATGTTTACATCCATAGGGTTCTACCTAGGATTCCCTGAAATAGGGTCGAGAAGATAAACAAGACAAACTCCTTACGGGGTTTGTAACAGAAAATAGGACCAAGAAGATGTCCACAAAAGATAGCCTACAAGTAAGCTCTACAGAAAACAGGGATCAAGGATATACTCCCAAAAAGAGATATCATGCGCGTATCTAGTCTTTGACCATCAAAGTCGTATTTCCTCGAGCTTAATTCCATTGTGCCTTGACCGTCTTTTAACTTCGCGATTTCGTAGCTTCTTATTTCCTGTTTCCATAACATGAGCTGGAACTCATTTCTTCGTCGCCTCTCGTTCCACTTGCACTTATCCTTTTCCTAGAATACTTGATGCAAACATGACTGCGTACTCATGATCTCATGCAAGCTTTCCAAAATTCACTAGTGAATCTTGGATCTCGTTTATATACTATAAGGTATTCCATGTAGAAGAACTTTCTCTTGAAAGTAAACAGATGTTAACCAGGTTATCAAGCGCACTTACTAGGGTGATCTCTATAACCCATGCATAAATGAAGTAAACCATTCGTCTTATCGGCGCACACCACTCGATCGGGCTTCAAATTTCCAATAAAGGCATCAAGGGATTCTAAGTAACTAGTCATGACAGAACCTCAAAAAGGTTACACGATACTTCGAGGGCATTACCAAGGCTAGTCAAAAGGTCTAACTACCCTCCTATCAAAACCGAGAGTGGCACCCCCTACTGGATAACCACTTCATCCCTAGAATCCATCCATAGCTTATAAACATAAGCATTATTTCCAAATTCAACACTTGGCATAAACATTCTCAAATCCAAACAGGTCATGTATAAATGGACTGATTCTCTAATAGGACTTTGAGACAAAAATGGGATCCTCTATTACGCTAGTACTTAAGGTGCAGAGACTCAACTACCGAAGCGGACTTAAATGATGCGGGGATCAAAACAAAGTCTTGGCGGGATGATAGAAAAGAATAACTAGATCTTCAACAAGGGTGTTATCCCCCTACTCAGGTACTCTAGTGAGGGTATACAATTATCTTCACGATGATCTTGTCCTTGTCCCACAATACTTAACTATTCGTCCCGTTTCACCATACCAAAGATACTTTTTTGTTATGGGTTGAGCCATACCAACAAGTTGCTCATCCTTAAGCTCGTATCCTTTATCCTCTTTCTCACTATCCTTTCTTATAACGCGGCCACTGGTCTCTCGAGAACCACCTCCATCGCATGGAAAGCACTTTCGTAGATAGAAAAGACTAGTCGCAGTTAAAACCACTGTGACTACAAATGGAGGAAAGAAAGGAGAAGAGATTCAATTAAGGAAACAAGGATAGTGCTAATGGCCTTTGGGGAATAGCCTTTTTCTTTTAAAAGAAAATTTTCTTAAAAAAATGCTTCTTTGTAAACGGTTTTCAAATAGTTTTCAGAAGGTCTTTAAAAACTTTTGCCCAGTCTGGTAACCTTCTGCTCCGATACCAAATGTAACACCCCGCCTCCGCTAGGGTCACTCGCAAAAGGAATGCACTAGCTTTAGAGGGGCATTATTGGTAAACATGCACAGAAATATCACAAGACAGAACATATAAAATAGCGGAAGTAAAATCAAACTTTCATAACATGAATAAATAAGGTCTAAAGCCTTTTACATCAGAGTACATCAAAACCTGTCTTGCAATAGTAAAGAAGCATAAAGACATTTTCATAAATTATTCCCCAAGTAAAAACAGTAAAGTAGCCATTAGCCAAGAAAAGTCCAAGCCATCCATGATGACCTTCAAGCAGAAGAAGTCCGAACTAAACAACAGTATTTCCTCCCTGTAACCTGGGGGGGGGGACGGAAGAAAAGAGGCGAAACAAAACGGGTCAGTCAAAAAGACTGAGTAAGCCCTATCTACTATTAGCATAAAAACTAGTAAAGTTAACTGACATGAGAAACTGAGATGAACATAAGCATGATAACAAGATAAATAAGCTAAATCAAAATAACAGGATGAACTACTGAACTTAGATAAACTAAGGTGTCATGATAAATTACGATGTCAAGATAAAACAAGGTATCACATCGTCAGGTTTCTATCAAGTATAATATCCCCAAGATATCTGTCACGTATAACGCCCCGTGATATCTATCCTGTATTTTAGCTCTGCACCTACCGTACTAGTATCCCCACCGTGTCATGTGTTAACCAAGAACGTCCCTCACTCAAAAGTCATGTAATGGTCCATGTCAACCTAATATATCGCATATATAGGTTACTCAACTTGTATGTTTTATTCCATGTAAATGTTCAGTCCCTTGCCGTAGACCATACGGGCTTTCCCATGAGATTCTATATTACTTTAACATAGTTCCATGATCCTTAAGATTGGTTTGGACTGTTACCCTAAACCTAGCTAGGGTCTTCCAACATGAATTATCGTTTGTACAACTAGGACTTATGCTACCTAGGGCTACTAGGGATTATGCTTACCTATTGCACGTTTTCGTATCTCGGTTTGGGTTCAACCACCTAGGGCCACTAGGGATTACGCTAACCGCCAACCGCGCCCTTTTTCCGACGCATATATCGTGAATCGTTTTTCCATGACTGTATGCATATGTATCACATCGTGCCATCCGAGTCCTGTCACAGGGCAGACCAGGAAATACAGGACTCGGTCGGGAGCTTTCAATTTATCTGCCGATGCAGATGCTAAGGTCTGTTTTTTCCTATACGTGGCTATGGTCCCACGAGACCACTCCCTCAACTAGTGAAAGACAAGACATGATAAATCCTGTATGAGAACACAACACTGGCCAACCCACATCCAAGCCTTACCGCAACCATAATTAGATAGCAATTATGGTCTATTGGGTGTTCTCTGCCTTTCCGTACGTACACGCTTGACCAAAGATGGTAGGTAGCCTGACGAAATGCTATCTAGGGTACGACCGTGTATCGTCGACTATCCCCTATCCATCCCCGTCTTTAGGTCGCTCGTATAGCAACCAAGGCATACTCTTGGTTCTTCTAACGCAGACCTTAACCTCTCATGAGCCTAGTATAATCACCTGGCAGCTCATAGAGGGATACCAAGAATACCCTCACGTTCCCCGAAGCCGCTGCTTCGTTACCCAGTTCGCTGGAGCCTTTATCCAAATCAGATACTTGCTCCTACTCGTATACTTAAACGATGACATACCGTATTAGGTTACTCATCTATCTATGAACTGGTCTAAACTTCCTTGACTAAGAATCATTACTTAGTTATTCTTCAACTAAGGTTTACCACTTAGCATTGTTCCCGTTATCCTTGTTAACTACGGTTATCCACCTAATCCTCAGAACTAGGGTTTACATAATGGATTAAGTGTCACTTAAGTTCATGACTTAACCCGTCTACAAATCCTGTCAAAATTGGCTAAGTATCCAAGTTCAAGGCTTAACCCTACAAACCATGCTGAAGTTGGTTAAGTATATTAAGCAATTCACGACTTAACCTCGTCCAATTATCATTCTAGATTGGTTAAGTATATATTAACTTGACCCTATCAATTTACTTAGTCAAATCGGTCAAGTGTATTCAAGCGATTCGTGACTTAGCCTTATCATGTTTTCACGTTATATTGGTTAAGTATTGGTTAACTTAACCACAATAAATTAACGAGTTAGATTGGATAAGTATAGATCACTTAACCACATCAATTCATCACGTTTAGATTAGTTAAGTGTTTAACTTAACCCCATTAAACTACCAAGTGGGATTAATTAAGTCTAGGCTAACTTAACCCCATCCGATTTCCATGTTTAGACTAGTTGAGTCTAATCTTAACCCCATTCGTTAACCGTATTTTTCGGTTAAGCGTCATTAAGAAAACTTACTTACCCTTACCAAGTTATCGCGTTGGATTGATTAAGTGTTGGTTAACTTAACCCCATCCACTAGTCATATAAAAATGGTTAAGTGTCATTAGGCAAATCAAGTTACTTAACCTACCCAACCTTGTCATGTTTTGTTAAGTATCATTAGCCTAATCAAATTACTTAACCCATTTGTCCATGTCATATTTGGTTAAGAGTCATAAATCAAATTAACTTAAACCTATCATGTGGCATTAATTACTTAATGCACCTTCACCTCTCACATTAGACTTTGTTGTGGTTACTAGTTAAGCCGGTCGGTTCCAGGTACCTTTACACCACAACTTGGTCTAACCTCGGTTTCAAGCACAACATGACCAACTTCTCACATTGGGTCCTATTGTTTGCAACTACTAGTTAGGCCGGTCGGTTCCGGGTAGTTTTACGTTGCAAACTCAACCCAACCTCGAGTTGGCCACACTTATATTATCTAAGTGTCATGTCCATCATGTTTCCCAAAACATGTTACAAGTTTTCAAGCATTTGGGTAGACCTAACTTAATAGGTAAATTCCCAAAGGGTAGACCTAACTTAATAGGTAAATTCCCAAGCTTATGTTTTTTATGCATACTTACATGTTAACTTCCATGTTATATTTCAAATCATGTTTTCAAGTTGTATTTTCATGTCATTAGAAATTACCCATAACATAACCCAACGCTTTTAAACTCGCATATACGTTCGCGACAACGTAATGGATTAAAAGAAGAGACTTGGCAAAGGCATGACAAAAATGGATATTAAGCCACAAGTTAATCATGGTGGCAAATGAGGCACAAATGTGTTCATTAACTTGCATGTTACATTCTTAAGCCTCAAAACATGCATAAACCCAAACTTGGCACATAAGCGAATCATGGTGACAAAAGATATGGAATGATGACTAGTAACTCGCATATATCATCATATAAGGGTTATGACTTCATATGCAAGTTGACATAAAGGTTATGAGGGTTCTCATGTTGCCTAATGCAACATTTCAACATAAAAGTTGTAGCTTTTAGCTCACAAGATCAAGATAATGACTTCATAAACTTGCATGACATGATAGCATGTATCATACTCAATGATCAAACCCAAACTTGCAACATGAACATTTAACTTCATAGTTAATATCTAAGAGTAGGGAAAGGGCTTACATTGCTATGAAGGCACAAAAGATATGACAAAGCCCTTATGCAATCAAATAGACCCAAAATGCAAGCTCTAACATAAAAACCCTTGAGCCAAAATGATCAAAACCCTTGCTTTATGATACAAAGATAGAAACTTGACTTGAATGCAAGCTAATGACATTCATACAAGCTTGAAAACACTTGTATGCATGGAAAATCTCTCATAGAAACCATTTAGAAATTTTATGAAGAGAGTGGAGGCCATGAGAGGTAAAATTTTGCCATAGTTTAGTTGCATGAATGAATAATGAGGATTTACGATAGGTTAGGGTCTTATTTATAGATTAGGCAAGTGTTTTAGGCCATAGGATTAAACCTAGATTCAATCCAAGCCATCAAAGCATGTCTTGGGGAAGAAGTCAAGTCTAAAAAATGGAGTGGTGTCTTAACCAGGCCTAAAAATGGAGTGGTGTCTTAATTGGGCTGAATTTCAAATCTGTTTTCGGATTTGAATTTTCGTGAAACTTTGCGAGGCCATATCTCAGTCATACGAACTCCGATTTACGAAATTTCGGACTCTATTTCGCGTATTTTTCCGAGACGAACGCAATGGCGCAACCTGTTTATCCTGATTCAGGTTTTATAATTAAATTCTGCCTTGATTTCTTGTTTTAACGTGTTATCGAAAAACGGGTTGTTACAATATGTAAATAAGTCGGAATATGAAATGGAAACAAATGAAAACCCAAGTTTTGAATTAAGGTAGTTAAGCAAGTTGAGATATAAATATGCAATTCAGATTCGCAATAATAAATAAGAGAAGGGTTTCATCAAGATATAATTAAAATGGGATTTGTTTAGATACTGGGAATGAATATCAATTTTGGTATTACAACTGATATTTATCTTAAGATAAGAACGTTGTTGATCAAGGTCTGAGAGGTAATTAAAATACCCCAACTTGAACGACTTCAGGATTATCGAAGGATGGTATTTGTTGTAATGGTGGAGATGTAAGAAGTAGTTTATTTTGAGAAATAATAATGTAACATTATTTGAAAATTTTGGAAATATATATGATAGGATTCTAGATTAAAAGGAATTTAAAAGAGGCTTGAGAATATGAAGTGATATTTCCTTAATAAATGAAATAAAAGGAGATTTGTGAAAATATAACGATATTTTTGAAAAGTAAGGAGATGGGATTTGGAATGAGTTTATTCTAAAAAGGGAAGTGACGATTATGACATTCAAATAACGAAACAAAGGAGATATTGTAACGATTGTTTAAAAGGATAAGTTGAATCAGATTTCAAATTATAGATAATAAGTATTGTTGTAACAAATGTTTTGAAAGGATATTTAACAAGAAAATTGGATAGGATTTTAAGATATTTTTTCTAAGTATATAAATAAATGATTTGAGAATATTGATATATTAAAGCCATTACATTATTTTGGTATTACAACTGATATACTATTTTTAATGGCCAAGTGGTGCTGTATACTGAACCAATGGATTTATTTTATTGATTTTTTATTTTGATAATTAAATAACCGACTATCAAAATCTTACCCAACGTGTTGGTACAGAAAGACCAGGATCGAATTTATATTCGAAAACCATTCTGAACCAACGAATACGTAAACGAAGAAGATATCTGACGCTGGCCGAGATGGAGCTATTGAAGACCGTATATCTTCATGAATGAAAGGACTATTGTTGAATTTCTCTAGTTGATCCCTAGAGGTGTTTAACAGTGATTCCGTCATGATTGAAATCTACGGATTGGAAGGACTACTCGCTACTGATCCATATGATAATTCAAGGATGCGGTAGGATGGTGCCTTCTGTTTTTCCAGTCCCAGGATAACTTGTATGAATGAGTGTTTGACAGAGTATTTCCAAATGAATCATGCACGTTGATTTCCTCAAACGTATTCCTTTTGGTGGCGGAGAAGACGCCTTCTCTTAGCTTAACGACTAGTGTATTTTTGTGGACGTCAATTATAAATATCTGGCGGATCTGACAATGTAACATTCAAAGTGAATGGTGGTAGATGTTCTAAAAAGGTAATTATAACCTCAAGCCTCATCAACTAGGAATTGACAAAAATCGGGCAGGCAACATGACTATGTGGTTCGCTCCCATTAGGTTGTATAATCACCTATCTAGAGAAAATTCATTTCCTGCTTTAATCTTTTTCGATGTTGTCCCTTTCGAGAAACGGTGATTTGAGCCCAACCGCTGGTGACGTACATTCGATACACTCAAGAAAACTGAGTGGTCGGTCATGTGTGGCCGGGTTGCAAGACATTCTTGTTGAACCCAGTGTACTCCCCTCTAGAGATACACTCAGCAGGTGGTTCCATACCTTGTCATAGTCGGAATCCAATCTCCAATAAGCGCCCATGGTTTTGTTTGTATACTATATATGTTGAGCGCGAGATGCAAGCGTTCTACTAGATTGTTATTTATTTGTATTTAGACATTATTATAATATCAGACGAGTATTGATTTCAAAAATGTTTTGGGTTATCGTAAGGTAAAAGCCGTCCGTATTTATGTGTGAATTTGGTCTTATGATTATCCTTTTATTTCAAAAGGATTTTAAATTTAAAATCAAGTTAGATAATGTTATAAACTTAGCGAGTTTTTCTCACTCTGGTTCACCAGACTGACCCGGTGTTTGTACTGCACGGGTTAGACCGGGGTGTACAGGGTTACCGGATGATGTGAAGTCCAAAGATGAGCTAAAGGAGTTCAAACATATGGTGTTATACCATTATTGTTCCGCTATGTTTTATATATATATATATATATATATATATATATATATAAGGACAGGTCATTATAACTGTCCAGATGTATTGATGTACTCCGATGTTGTAAGTATTATTTCAAGCTCTCACTACAACAGAAATAGTCTTTTATAGCGGCATATAGTCGCTATTAAACAATACTATAGCTGCTCGAAAGCACTGCATATCGATATGTTATAAAAAAACAGATAAATAATTATAACACAGAAACTGCCGCTATAAAAGAGTATGATTTTATAGCGGCTATATGCCGCTATGATACGTAAGGGTTGTAGCTAGCTATTACTGTTATAAAACATGTCACTCTTTATGAAAATAATGAAATTTCTATAAAATTGTATAACTACTATAAAATATTAATTCAATAACGGATTTATGGCACTGTAACACTGTATAGCTGTTGTATTACATTATCTTTTATAACGCTTTTCAATATATTATAATAATAGCAACCAAATGAATCTTCAAAACTATTTCAAAAGTAGTGTATGACCCAAAAAATTATAATACTCAATAAATGTAACACATATTCATGATAGCAAGATAAATGACCAACTAACAAAAAATAAGTTCAATATATATGTTTTCAATTCATATTTATGTCAATTTAAATTAACAAAAAATAAAACATACTTCAAATTTTAAGTCTACAATAAAACCCCAATCAATTGCTCTCCTTCGTCAAACTTCCACAACCATGCTACCCGTTTGATCTCTCCTTCTCATATTCACTGTCCTAATGCACAAGTCGAAGACCATCACCATTGCATGTACATCCATATGTGATCTGAAAGCATATTTAACCAATTATAAGCTTTGCATAAAACTCATAAAAATCCACAATAAATTTTAGTGGGTGTATGGTAAAGCTGAGGATTTACAATGAATATAAGTCTGAAAATGTGTTTACCTACTGAAGAACTCATCTCTAGAGAAATGAGGAGGAACTGGTGGCTTATGTGACTGTTGTGGTTGGCTGAGGATGGTACCATCTACATGGAAATGTAAACTTGTAGAACATAATTTTTAACATTTGTACTTGCAATGTGAGTAAATCAAAATAATTCGATCCTTGACTGAAAATGGAAGAAACAAGTTTATAAATTTTTGCAATAAAAGCATGTGCACAGGTAAGATAATCAACATTGTTACCGATATATGTACCATATAAAACATGAACGCTGATGTATCCTTTTGCTGAAATGGTTACAGGTTTTTATGTTTAGTAAACACAAGTAAAATGTATTTTTCTAAGCTCTAATGGGGCGTGACAATTGATAGAGATCAAACTGACATTGTACATGTGTTCTTAAGGTTCCTTAAAGTAAAAAATATTGCACCATTTTAGCTTTACATATTTCTGCAGTAAGTGCAAAAAGCATGCAAACAAATGTAATTGCAGATCTGTACGAATTTTATATTCAATCAGTTCTTTTGGTGTGAGCAAATAGTTATGGCTGCAAATCTAATTGCAAATCTATGTAACAACCGCTCATTTAATCTTAGGTCCCCAATTTTCGTCGTTTGGGAAATTACCTTATCATATTACAAAATGGTGTATTCAGATTTAGAAGTCAACAATTTTGCCTAACTTGATGTATTAAACGGGAAAAAAGGCTCTTAACGTGATGTTAGCCTGTCAAGGAAGAAACAAGGCTCTAACAAATTTTAATTATAATAATTCCTTAAATTTAAAATCTATAAATTGTTTTTTGTACCTGTTTTGATCAGGAATCACTTTATCTCCAATGGTGTTCCTAAAGCTAACCGCAGAGAGAATGCCAGGTCTAAAGGAGCTCACTATATTTATGGAAGCAACTCTCCATGTACTATAATTAAAGGAGATCAACTTATAGCACAAAAAATGAAACATTTTTGTTAAGGCCGTAAAATGGTCAAATCGATCTGATAACAACTATCTTACAAATAAGAATAAGTGTATTGACTTAGTCTGACAGGTTTGGATATCAACTCCCCAACAGTGTTCCTGACAAGTTTAAACTACTGCATCAAGATGCGATATATCAACCAGAAATTAATAATAAAAAAATGTGAGAACTTTTTTACAAAGGAATGCTGAATTGGTTGATCCATTTTTTTGAACAAGATAAATAGTGTTCAATGGAAAATCATGTAGAATTAGTTTAAGAAATATTTATCTGGAAAGAGGCTGAGGTGTGTACCTTTAGATGTTTGGTGAATTATCTTGCTTTTCCCAAAGCATTTTAAACAGGAAGTAAATAGATTACCAAAAGCATTTTGCAAGAATAATTTTTTTTTTTTTTTTTGAGTTTAGCCTGGAGGCGGTTTAAATTAATGTATGTAGTATGAGACAGAACACAATTTCACATGATAATGATAATTTTATTTAATTATCCTGTTTTTTGGGAACCGAGTTAATTACTATTTAAGTGATAGCAAGCAAATATTACATGCTAATACTGGTGAAATCCATGGCTAGTTTATCTGATTGGGTGGACAATATATGCATAAAATTTCTGTTTTACTAAAAATAATAAATAGTGGACAATACTCTCACACGTCTGCAAAGAATTTGTTAAACATCTTAAAGAGTTTCGTTCATTGCACGAAGGATATGTTCCGATGAATCATAAGCAGCACTGCAGGAAAATGCACAAATCTGGTGAATGGGGAGATCATGTCACATTACAAGCAGCAACTGATAAGTTCTTAGCAAAAATTTGTCTTCTTGCAAAATTTAGGGACACGTGTTTTATCGAGATTGTTTCGCGTAACCAAGCACCTCAACGAGTGCTATGGCTTAGTTTTCGGTCTGAAGTGCACTACAATTCACTTTATGAACTCAAAGATATGAAAATCGAGTACAAACCAAGAAAGAAGCACTGGTTGTTTTAAGGGCTGTCTTTCTAGACTTATACTTGCAACGGTTTCCATGTTTCTAAGCATATATATACACCCAATTCTTTACTTTGTTGAGGTGGAACTTTATTATACTCTTATGCTATATTACTATCATACACAAATTTATATCCTTATGTTGATTAGATTATTTGTTCTGAAATTGTTAATCTTATCCATTTGTAATGTGTGACGATCGTAACTTCCCCGTAAAGGAAAGCGCGAATAGTTCGAGAACAAGCCACAACAGAACGCACACGGAAGAACATTTCATTGTATATTACAACAATGCATCAGAATACAAGAATATACAGAGTATGAATAAATATTACACAGAAATATCAGAGATTACAATAAATTACATAGCAGCGGAAAATAATACAATATACAACTAGAAGAGATATACGGATACAAAGCTTTCCGGATATCGTTCCAGCTGTAAACCAGGATCCTGTGAATATAAATCTGCAAAACCAAAACTACTAGCTGCCCGTGTCAAAATAAGGGCACCCAGAGTTTAGGTTAAAAACAATAAACTCCAGGTCAGTCATGTGACTGGTGTGAGAACTAAAACAGTTAATCTTTATTTTTAAAGTTAGGTAAATCAAGGGACCACGCCGTATAACACGGAACGGGTTTCCTCCCAAGAATACCAGTGCATAAAACAAACAGCGCAATGCTAAATAAAGAAAAATGAAGCTGTTATAAGACCCAGGTCCTATCACACAATGCAACGCAAGCCGGGGGATAGGGTTTTCCCTTATAACAGCCAAAGAATGCTTGATACGTTTAAAACAAATCATTTGATACTATTATAAGTGCATAGTGTATAAAACAACTTCAAATCATAAGTATTAATCATAGGCGGCATGGGTACCATATATCATATCGCCATACTAGTTCTACAATTAAAACCGCAAATGTCGTATTGGAAGTTGGGTTATCATTTATGGTATGAACCGAGGCTAGGGGCAAGATCCTCTACCGATTCGAGACAATCTAGCCCATGTCTCAGGAACAGCCGCAACTGCCCCTTGGATCGTCAGGGCCGGTCCACCGATGTGGATTATTATGCCTGAACACTACGTTTCCCCGCCCTTTGGGGCGTAAGCCTGGCCCGTCAGCCGACCAGAAGCATCGGCCGAAACCGATATCACGAGGCGCCTCGCTTTTCAGCAAGTAATAATAAGCAACATCCACATGAGTCAAACTCGTCAGCCAGTTCAAGCACTGACGCCACTCCTAACTAGAAAGAAACGCATGTCCTCCCTGAGGTCCGTCTCCCGTTTTTGGTTCATACCGGGTGTGAAACTCGCGAAGTGAACGTTACACAAAGCTACGCCACAAAGGCCGTGCTTCGATCATCAACCACAAGACTTTTCTTTTCAACAGAAGCCTTGATCATTTGCCACTTAGGCATGTCACACAGGCAATTCACTCCATGCGATTGATATCCATACATATATAACCCCTGAGCTCGTACGTCTCAGAGAAGGGCGTTAAGCAAGAGAATAAATTCTCCGCCACCAAACAGATATATATTTAATAGAGATCAATCACACGGACTAAAATCCAATGTCAGACACACAGTCCATTTACAAGTCCGTTCTGGGTCTGAACGAAACCGGAGGTACCTAGTACCCCGCATATCCGTCGATCACCAACTGTTTCCATCTTCTTGGGTGTACAGCCCAATCAAGATCATCAGTTATCACCTAAACAACGTGAAGACTTCCGGTCTTCGACCACCGTCTTCATCTTCGACTTATCGCCGTATCAGTTATTTAGAATGGGATAAACCCGGTCTTTCCGAATAACTCGCGTATATTTTAAATAAGTGTTACACAAACACAACATATGCCTCATTCCAATTCATCAGTCACTAACCGTAAATTAATCAAGAGAATAATTCCCTAAATATTAACCCCGAAGGCCGAAACCAACGTCAGATCAATATCCAGAAAACCATTCTGCTTGGCTAACCGACAGTTAGTTTCTAAATTTCACATTCATAGGGAAAGGTTCCCATTAATTTTATCCAAGATAAATTCCTTGAATTTATTGTTTAATCTATTTTTGAATATCAATTCAAATTAGTCGGGATTAACGAAACTTACCGAAGTGACCATTTGTTTTAATTTCCCAATCCCAACCTATTCATCCCATGAAGTAAAACTGGTAGTACTTCATATCTAACACCACGGTGTTATCGGTAAATTCAATTACCATTTCACGTTCAAATCTAATTAAAGATTTAACTATCGCCTGGAGCAAAACTGGTGATACTCCATTCTCGATCATTTCAATCTAATTAAAGATTCATTAAAACTCCACTTAGTTTTAATCGTTAACTGGGTTAAAGAATCAGTGTCATTTAAAACACGGTTCACGATAAACCCAAAATCACCTTCCATTAATTATCGGGTTAAAGAACGAGTGTTATTTAAAAACACTGTCCACGATAAACCCAAAAATCAATATCAATTCAATTCCAATTAAATATTATTTAATTGGTACACTTCATTAAATCTAAATAAAAGATTTAATCTTTTCTCAACTGGGTTCAAGAATAGTGTTAATGAAGACACCATTCACGACAAACCCAAATCACATTTGATATTCAATACAAGGCTCTGAATAGAAAATATATCGGCTTATATTCAATATCAAATTCTACGATTAACAAATGTCGTATTGGAAATAACGATATAAATATATATCTTTCAAATTTCCATAACAACACCCGTATAATCACGAATTCCAATATCGAAATATTCCGAAGACAATTTCGATTCAAATCCACTCCAATGCAATCATTGGAAATTCTGGTTATTTTTAAAACCCTTTTTAAATTCAATTTATTTATTTAAAAATAAATGGAATTATAATTCTAGTTCAAAACTAGTTCATTTCGATAAAAATCTATTTTTATCTTTTCAAATATGGAGTTTTTCATCCCAATTCTTTCTAAATCATTTCTTATGATTTTACACAAATTATTACTATTTTTAATAATTTTATCAAGGCCCGTACAGTCGATTTCCATCAACGGCCATCGAACTGCACTTATAGCGACCTTTTTCAAATTTGATTTGGACATAATTCCAAATCCAACCGTTTGATTTCTAATTTCTAATATTCGTTAGAAAGCTCTTTTCGATACGAACCCAACGGTTCCGGTTTTAGGAGAATCCGACGGTCGGATCTCCCGTAATGTCCGTTTGAAATAAATGGTCGAAATTCACGAATTGCCGCGGCGCGGCGCGTTCTATTCAGGTCATTATATTATGTATATAATATATATAATATATATTTCGTCGATTTCTATTTAAAACGAATTATATAAATAGTTTTAAATTCGTTTCAAAAGAAATTTCAACTTCCATTTCAATTCAAATCAAAATTGAATTCTTCTTTATTAATTCGTTTTAAAATTCATTTCTATTCAATTCAAATTTCAATTCAATTTGAATTCATTTCAATTCGCTTTCAATTCAATTTGAATTCGTTTTCAATTCAATTCATTTCGAAATCGTTTTCAATTCAATTCATTTCAAAATGAATAAAATCGATATAAATATCGTTCACGTCAAAATGGCGTCAATCTAATCAACACGGCTTCATAAATTTCTATTTTCAAATATTCTATTTCAAATATTTCTTTTTCAAAATAGTTGTTATTATCAAAATATTTCGTTCAACACATGACCAATCTCAATGGATGAGTACTGTCAACACATGAACCTTTATTTTATATTGATAAAGATGTGAATTTTATTACTAAAATATTTCGTTCAACACATGACCAATCTCAACGGATGAGTACTGTCAACACATGAACCTTTATTTTATAATATTCTTTATTTTCTAAATTGGAATGAGGCCCAATCAATCACCATATAAAGTTAATTATATGGATTTTCATACATCACACGTATATAATAGCATTGAAAAATAATCAACCATCAACCAAAGTGCATTACACTGTATAAGCATCAAATATAGATATCTAACGCTTATAACAGCCTGTCAATCAATCGATCGACATATTTAATCAATCAGGATGAGTGAACTTCAAATTTCATCCCAACACCCGTGTGGGGTTTCAAATCAACAAACACAGATTTTAGTTGTGCAGTTGGGCGATGTGTAAAATTTATCGTCCCAATCAATGTCATTCAAATAGGTGTACATAAACAAACCGTCCGGTTTGTAAATGAATATTTATTTATTCACATTCACGTTAAAAATTATATTTTTAACGATCAAACTATTTTATTCCCTACGAATATTCTATTCGGTTCATTTATTAAATAAAATGATATTTTTATTTTTCTAACTTACTTTAGAAAATTTCGGCGGCATAACGGCACGATACTAGAAACGGGACAAGGCCTAGCCTTATCCCCGGTCTAGTGAAGGCCCACGCCATTCACACATCAATCATATTCACCAAACAACCAAATTCAAATCAAATCATCAAACTAATCTATGCAACCAAACAAACAAGTCCATGGTCTGTGGACGATTGTGTCGGGTGCTACTAAGCACCGTCTGCATCCTAGTATATATATATAACTAGAAAAGAAATTGAAAGGTGAGAAATTCTCACCGATAGCCATCCAATCATCTTGACTCTTCTTTGCTAGAAATCTTCATCGTTATCGCATCTTTGTCATCTTCATTGCCCGTAGCCACTACATATATAAAAATCACATTTTTATTTGTTCACTTTCAATTTAAAAATCATATTTTTATAATCACTTCCTATTTAAAAAAAAAACGAATTTTTACTATGCTATTCAATATATAAAAATCGAATTTTTACTACTACTTCATATATGAAGATAGACGCTTTATTCTATTTCAAAAAATATAGATTTCGCCCTTTCAAAAATATAGACTTCACCTTTTTTAAAAATATAGACTTCACCTTTTTAAAAATATAGTCTTCACCTTTTTAAAAATATAGACTTCACCTTTTTAAAAATATAGACTTCACCTTTTTAAAAATCACATTTTTATTTTGCTACATATATAAAGGTGATATTTTTAATTCTCTACATAAACAAAAATCATATTTCTACCTCTTCTATATAGTAAAGATTATATTTTTAATACTTTAAAAATATAAAAATCATATTTCTACCTCTTCTATATAGTAAAGATTATATTTTTAATACTTTAAAAATATAAAAATCATATTTTTAATTCTTCTACAATATGAAAGATTATATTTTTATAACGTCTTTTACTTCGCTACTATATAGATAAAATTCTATTTTTATCACGCAATTCTCCATATAAAGATTTCGCCTTTTTCATTTTAAAAATCTCGCCTTTTGATATACTTTATTTTCATGCGTGTAAAAACTGATTTTATAAATAAAAATATAATTAAAAACTTACATTTTACTGCTTTCAACTGGAAAGAGGGGTGCTGGGCTGTTGGAGGGCGTCGAGGCAGTGGGTCAGAGGCTGGAGCGGGCGGCGCGACTGGGATCCACGGTGGGGGTCCATCCAGAGGCGGCGGCGGCTTTGGCAGGAAGGGGGGCGTCGCTGGTGGGAGGTCGTGGCGATTTAGGGCTAGGGTTGGCTGGCGACGAGGCGTGGGGTTGGCCAACCCCGTCGGCGGCGTGGCATCGAGATCGTGGGCACGGGGCTAGGGTGCAGCGATTTTGTTTTTTTTTGTTTTTTTTCTGTTCTGTTCGAAATGAAATCGGGGGGGGGGGGTATATGCAAAAGAAGGTTTTATATTTTATTTTATTTATTAATTTCTTTTTTTTCTCCTTTTAAGTTGCTTTTTAAATCGAACTGCAAATCGGACCCAACGACTGTCGCCCCTAGCTAATTACCCCCATTCCGAACGCAATGGGATAAGTATCGCAAGCTGATTTGATCGTTACAATCAGTTTCCGTTGAATTCAACATTTAAATCTATATTGAATTTTAAACGTACATTTCAAATTACCGGGGTCACATACTAACTAGAAAAATTCCCGAAAAATATTTTCTAGCTTCGTATTGACGATACGGTCCTAACAAAACTAGTTTCGCTGAATTCTGAGAACGTTAGAAAAATGGCCATTTTCCAGTCGATTAAAATCAACTGAAACTGGTCAAATGCGTTTTCCTTTGCCACACTCACATATTGATTCAGAAAATTATGAAAATTGGAATCTAACAATAATTTGACACTGCGGATCCAACAAAAGTGGTTTCGTCGAAATCCGAGGTCGTTTGCAAAATTCCCATTTTTAAGGGCCTGAATTCCATAGCGACTATTCAGAATTTTCAACTAGACATATCTTTTGATTCCCGCTATGAAATTTTAATTTGTCGGATTCGTTGGAAAGATATTATCAATTAGATCCTACTGTTTTTGGTTTCACTAAAATCCGGATTGTTTTGCACCCGGTACATTCAATTGAAGTTTGAAATCGAATTATCGAACTACCGCGCCATTTTCAATTCTATTTATAATTATATATAAATATTTATTTTCTAACGACGACGTATATAATATATACGCTCGATTTATATTCAAAATAAATTTCTCGTCGATATTATTTAAAATAATTCATTTTAAATAATCAAAATTCGCTAAAATTGCCAAAATAAAAATTTTAAACTGGCCCAGATTTTCGGGTTGTTACAATCTCCCCCACTTAAAACTTTTCGTCCTCGAATAGGAACAAAGTCGAAAGTGGTTTGATTAATCAACTCTACGTTCGATCTGGCTTCCATTCTCCAACTTTTCAGCTTTTGAGAATTTTCAAAAATTTCAAAAATTTGTCTAACACCCTAAATTTTCGAAAAAATTCGCCATAACCTCCCCTGCAATGGGAGCATCGGGAAATCTCAAATAGCTTCCCCGGTCCTTCAGATCTCAAAAAGAAAAAGAAAAAGCCAAGCGGCTAGCCAATAGGCTCATAAAATCATCATCACCCAAACAAAACAGTAAATTATGTAGTAAACATGTACCTATTTGTCGGGCAAACAAATTTTATTCTCTGCTCTAGCCTCCTTGCTATGACCTGTTCAAGGTAAGTACAAGTATATGCAAGCAAACGCAACCAATTTTCAATATAATTCAATATTTGGTTCTATTAGGCTAAATGGCTTAAAATTAGCAAACAAATAAACAAACAACACAAACATCAATCAATTAGTTGATTAGCTTTTCAAATTCATAATTTTGATACATAGTCAAAAATCAGATTTTTGATGCCAAATCACAACAATAGGCCCTATCTAATTTTGGTTCTCACACCAGTCTAATGGAAATATATAGAAATCCCACCTTCGAAACACGAACATAAGTTCTGATGATGATCGATCAATCATCGGAACCATCTCCGGGTGTCTAGAATGTGATTCTATATCTATCCAGTATATTAAAATTTCAAATACACGTTTGCAAGGCGTATATGCAAAATCTTTATATACTGGACTGTCCAAATCTATATAAACTAAATAATCAAATACGAATAATTGATTTTAAATTTTCAAAACAAAATTGGTTTTCATTTTAAAAATATACCCTTCACACTCGTCCTAGGATACTACTGATCCCATCTCTAACGAGTCATTCTAATTGGATATTACTAATCCAATATCTGATGAATTCTTTCGTATGGTTCTAATGTGCCTTGTTCTCTGAGCTTTGTAAACCAAAGCTCTGATACCATGTGTGACGATCGTAACTTCCCCGTAAAGGAAAGCGCGGATAGTTCGAGAACAAGCCACAACAGAACGCACACGGAAGAACATTTCATTGTATATTACAACAATGCATCAGAATACAAAAATATACAGAGTATGAATAAATATTTCACAGAAATATCAGAGATTACTATAAATTACATAGCAGCGGAAAATAATACAATATACAACTAGAAGATATATACGGATACAAAGCTTTCCGGATATCGTTCCAGCTGTAAACCAGGATCCTGTGAATATAAATCTGCAAAACCAAAACTACTAGCTGCCCATGTCAAAATAAGGGCACCCAGAGTTTAGGTTAAAAACAATAAACTCCAGGTCAGTCATGTGACTGGTGTGAGAACTAAAACAGTTAATCTTTATTTTTAAAGTTAGGTAAATCAAGGGACCACACCGTATAACACGGAACGGGTTTCCTCCCAAGAATACCAGTGCATAAAACAAACAGCGCAATGCTAAATAAAGAAAAATGAAGCTGTTATAAGACCCAGGTCCTATCACACAATGCAACGCAAGCCGGGGGATAGGGTTTTCCCTTATAACAGCCAAAGAATGCTTGATATGTTTAAAACAAATCATTTGATACTATTATAAGTGCATAGTGTATAAAACAACTTCAAATCATAAGTATCAATCATAGGTGGCATGGGTACCATATATCATATCGCCATACTAGTTCTACAATTAAAACCGCAAATGTCGTATTGGAAGTTGGGTTATCATTTATGGTATGAACCGAGGCTAGCGGCAAGATCCTCTACCGATTCGAGACAATCTAGCCCATGTCTCAGGAACAGCCGCAACTGCCCCTTGGATCGTCAGGGCCGGTCCACCGATGTGGATTATTATGCCTGAACACTACGTTTCCCCGCCCTTTGGGGCGTAAGCCTGACCCGTCAGCAGACCAGAAGCATCGGCCGAAACCGATATCACGAGGCGCCTCGCTTTTCAGCAAGTAATAATAAGCAACATCCACATGAGTCAAACTCGTCAGCCAGTTCAAGCACTGACGCCACTCCTAACTAGAAAGAAACGCATGTCCTCCCTGAGGTCCGTCTCCCGTTTTTGGTTCATACCGGGTGTGAAACTCGCGAAGTGAACGTTACACAAAGCTACGCCACAAAGGCCGTGCTTCGATCATCAACCACAAGACTTTGCTTTTCAACAGAAGCCTTGATCATTTGCCACTTAGGCATGTCACACAGGCAATTCACTCCATGCGATTGATATCCATCAATATATAACCCCTGAGCTCGTACGTCTCAGAGAAGGGCGTTAAGCAAGAGAATAAATTCTCCGCCGCCAAACAGATATATATTTAATAGAGATCAATCACACGGACTAAAATCCAATGTCAGACACACAGTCCATTTACAAGTCCGTTCTGGGTCTGAACGAAACCGGAGGCACCTAGTACCCCACATATCCATCGATCTCCAAGCACGTCTGGACGATCACCAACTGTTTCCATCTTCTTGGGTGTACAGCCCAATCAAGATCATCAGTTATCACCCAAACGACGTGAAGACTTCCGGTCTTCGACCACCGTCTTCATCTTCGACTTATCGTCGTATCAGTTGTTCAGAATGGGATAAACCCGGTCTTTCCGAATAACTCGCGTATATTTTAAATAAGTGTTACACAAACACAACATACGCCTCATTCCAATTCATCAGTCACTAACTGTAAATTAATCAAGAGAATAATTCCCCAAATATTAACCCCGAAGGCCGAAACCAACATCAGATCAATATCCAGAAAACCATTCTGCTTGGCTAACCGACAATTAGTTTCTAAATTTCACATTCATAGGGAAAGGTTCCCATTAATTTTATCCAAGATAAATTCCTTGAATTTATTCTTTAATCTATTTTTGAATATCAATTCAAATTAGTCGGGATTAACGAAACTTACCGAAGTAACCATTTGTTTTAATTTCCCAATCCCAACCTATTCATCCCATGAAGTAAAACTGGTAGTACTTCATATCTAACACCACGGTGTTATCGGTAAATTCAATTACCATTTCACGTTCAAATCTAATTAAAGATTTAACTATCGCCTGGAGCAAAACTGGTGATACTCCATTCTCGATCATTTCAATCTAATTAAAGATTCATTAAAACTCCACTTAGTTTTAATCGTTAACTGGGTTAAAGAATCAGTGTCATTTAAAACACGGTTCACGATAAACCCAAAACCACCTTCCATTAATTATCGGGTTAAAGAACGAGTGTTATTTAAAAACACTGTCCACGATAAACCCAAAAATCAATATCAATTCAATTCCAATTAAATATTATTTAATTGGTACACTTCATTAAATCTAAATAAAAGATTTAATCTTTTCTCAACTGGGTTCAAGAATAGTGTTAATGAAGACACCATTCACGACAAACTCAAATCACATTTGATATTCAATAAAAGGCTCTGAATAGAAAATATATCGGCTTATATTCAATATCAAATTCTACGATTAACAAATGTCGTATTGGAAATAACGATATAAATATATATCTTTCAAATTTCCCTAACAACATCCGTATAATCACGAATTCCAATATCGAAATATTCCGAAGACAATTTCGATTCAAATCCACTCCAATGCAATCATTGGAAATTCTGGTTATTTTTAAAACCCTTTTTAAATTCAATTTATTTATTTAAAAATAAATGGAATTATAATTCTAGTTCAAAACTAGTTCATTTCGATAAAAATCTATTTTTATCTTTTCAAATATGGAGTTTTTCATCCCAATTCTTTCTAAATCATTTCTTATGATTTTACACAAATTATTACTATTTTTAATAATTTTATCAAGGCCCGTACAGTCGATTTCCATCAACGGCCATCGAACTGCACTTATAGCGACCTTTTTCAAATTTGATTTGGACATAATTCCAAATCCAACCGTTAGATTT
Organism: Allium sativum; assembly: GCA_030737875.1. Classification (NCBI taxonomy): domain Eukaryota; kingdom Viridiplantae; phylum Streptophyta; class Magnoliopsida; order Asparagales; family Amaryllidaceae; genus Allium; species Allium sativum. The sequence continues at coordinate 316,399,298 of CM060913.1, forward strand.
CTAATTTCTAATATTCGTTAGAAATCTCTTTTCGATACAAACCCAACGGTTCCGGTTTTAGGAGAATCCGACGGTCAGATCTCCCGTAATGTCCGTTTGAAATAAATGGTCGAAATTCACGAACTGCCGCGGCGCGGCGCGTTCTATTCAGGCCATTATATTATATATATAATATATATTTCGTCGATTTCTATTTAAAACGAATTATATAAATAGTTTTAAATTAGTTTCAAAAGCAATTTCAACTTCCATTTCAATTCAAATCAAAATTGAATTCTTCTTTATAAATTCGTTTTAAAATTCATTTCTATTCAATTCAAATTTCAATTCAATTTGAATTCATTTCAATTCGCTTTAAATTCAATTTGAATTCGTTTTCAATTCAATTCATTTCGAAATCGTTTTCAATTCAATTCATTTCAAAATGAATAAAATCGATATAAATATCGTTCACGTCAAAATGGCGTCAATCTAATCAACACAGCTTCATAAATTTCTATTTTCAAATATTCTATTTCAAATATTTCTTTTTCAAAATAGTTGTTATTATCAAAATATTTCGTTCAACACATGACCAATCTCAATGGATGAGTACTGTCAACACATGAACCTTTATTTTATATTGATAAAGATGTGAATTTTATTACTAAAATATTTCGTTCAACACATGACCAATCTCAACGGATGAGTACTGTCAACACATGAACCTTTATTTTATAATATTCTTTATTTTCTAAATTGGAATGAGGCCCAATCAATCACCATATAAAGTTAATTATATGGATTTTCATACATCACACGTATATAATAGCATTGAAAAATAATCAACCATCAACCAAAGTGCATTACACTGTATAAGCATCAAATATAGATATCTAACGCTTATAACAGCCTGTCAATCAATCGATCGACATATTTAATCAATCAGGATGAGTGAACTTCAAATTTCATCCCAACACCCGTGTGGGGTTTCAAATCAACAAACACAGATTTTAGTTGTGCAGTTGGGCGATGTGTAAAATTTATCGTCCCAATCAATGTCATTCAAATAGGTGTACATAAACAAACCGTCCGGTTTGTAAATGAATATTTATTTATTCACATTCACGTTAAAAATTATATTTTTAACGATCAAACTATTTTATTCCCTACGAATATTCTATTCGGTTCATTTATTAAATAAAATGATATTTTTATTTTTCTAACTTACTTTAGAAAATTTCGGCGGCATAACGGCACGATACTAGAAACGGGACAAGGCCTAGCCTTATCCCCGGTCTAGTGAAGGCCCATGCCATTCACACATCAATCATATTCACCAAACAACCAAATTCAAATCAAATCATCAAACTAATCTATGCAACCAAACAAACAAGTCCATGTTCTGTGGACGATTGTGTCGGGTGCTACTAAGCACCGTCTGCATCCTAGTATATATATATAACTAGAAAAGAAATTGAAAGGTGAGAAATTCTCACCGATAGCCATCCAATCATCTTGACTCTTCTTTGCTAGAAATCTTCATCGTTATCGCATCTTTGTCATCTTCATTGCCCGTAGCCACTACATATATAAAAATCACATTTTTATTTGTTCACTTTCAATTTAAAAATCATATTTTTATAATCACTTCCTATTTAAAAAAAACGAATTTTTACTATGCTATTCAATATATAAAAATCGAATTTTTACTACTACTTCATATATGAAGATAGACGCTTTATTCTATTTCAAAAAATATAGATTTCGCCCTTTCAAAAATATGGACTTCACCTTTTTTAAAAATTTAGACTTCACCTTTTTAAAAATATAGACTTCACCTTTTTAAAAATATAGACTTCACCTTTTTAAAAATATAGACTTCACCTTTTTAAAAATCACATTTTTATTTTGCTACATATATAAAGGTGATATTTTTAATTCTCTACATAAACAAAAATCATATTTCTACCTCTTCTATATAGTAAAGATTATATTTTTAATACTTTAAAAATATAAAAATCATATTTCTACCTCTTCTATATAGTAAAGATTATATTTTTAATACTTTAAAAATATAAAAATCATATTTTTAATTCTTCTACAATATGAAAGATTATATTTTTATAACGTCTTTTACTTCGCTACTATATAGATAAAATTCTATTTTTATCACGCAATTCTCCATATAAAGATTTCGCCTTTTTTCATTTTAAAAATCTCGCCTTTTGATATACTTTATTTTCATGCATGTAAAAACTGATTTTATAAATAAAAATATAATTAAAAACTTACATTTTACTGCTTTCAACTGGAAAGAGGGGTGCTGGGCTGTTGGAGGGCGTCGAGGCAGTGGGTCAGAGGCTGGAGCGGGCGGCGCGACTGGGATCCACGGTGGGGGTCCATCCAGAAGCGGCGGCGGCTTTGGCAGGCAGGGGGGCGTCGCTGGTGGGAGGTCGTGGCGATTTAGGGCTAGGGTTGGCTGGCGACGAGGCGTGGAGTTGGCCAACCCCGGCGGCGGCGTGGCGTCGAGATCGTGGGCACGGGGCTAGGGCGCAGCGATTTTGTTTTTTTTGTTTTTTTTTCTGTTCTGTTCGAAATGAAATCGGGGGGGGGGGGGGGGTATATGCAAAAGAAGGTTTTATATTTTATTTATTAATTTCTTTTTTTCTCCTTTTAAGTTGCTTTTTAAATCGAACTGCAAATCAGACCCATCGACTGTCGCCCCTAGCTAATTACCCCCATTCCGAACGCAATGGGATAAGTATCGCAAGCTGATTTGATCGTTACAATCAGTTTCCGTTGAATTCAACATTTAAATCTATATTGAATTTTAAACGTACATTTCAAATTACCGGGGTCACATACTAACTCGAAAAATTCCCGAAAAATATTTTCTAGCTTCGTATTGACGATACGGTCCTAACAAAACTAGTTTCGCTGAATTCTGAGACCGTTAGAAAAATGGTCGTTTTCTAGTCGATTAAAATCAACTGAAACTGGTCAAATGCGTTTTCCTTTGCCACGCTCACATATTGATTCAGAAAATTATGAAAATTGGAATCTAACAATAATTTGACACTGCGGATCCAACAAAAGTGGTTTCGTCGAAATCCGAGGTCGTTTGCAAAATTCCCATTTTTAAGGGCCTGAATTCCATAGCGACTATTCAGAATTTTCAACTAGACATATCTTTGATTCCCGCTATGAAATTTTGATTTGTCGGATTCGTTGGAAAGATATTATCAATTAGATCCTACTGTTTTTGGTTTCACTAAAATCCGGATTGTTTTGCACCATGTACATTCAATTGAAGTTTGAAATCGAATTATCGAACTACCGCGCCATTTTCAATTCTATTTATAATTATATATAAATATTTATTTTCTAACGACGACTTATATAATATATACGCTCGATTTATATTCAAAATAAATTTCTCGTCGATATTATTTAAAATAATTCATTTTAAATAATCAAAATTCGCTAAAATTGCCAAAATAAAAAATTTAAACTGGCCCAGATTTTCGGGTTGTTACATAATTATTATTTTTCAAATATGCTTGGCTGTTTCTGTAGCCCAAAAAACAGTGAACTATAAATGCATCTGATTCCACTTAATGTTTTGTAAATGTGCAGTTGTTTGCTAAATTTTAAGCACTGGTATAAGTTGCCATGATAATCAATACTTTAAAGGGTATATATTATTTTCTGGTTTTTGGTCTACACACTATGTGCCCTCTAAATATATAGTTTATATTGTTGGTTTCACTATATTATTAATTTATCCTTGTTAAATAAACATTCTTAAGACCAAGCAGTTCAAGTTAGACATTATCGATCTTTCTTATATACAAGTTACCTTGAGACATAATTCTTTATAAGAACAGTTCAGCCAGAGAGTAGAGTTATTATGAGTACATTTTATGGTCAAAAACTTCTGTTCTTATTTTGTTATTCAAGATTTTCAGTGATTTTCACTACTCTCAAACTTTTGTTTCCTTTTTATCAATATTATTTGTTTTGTCACGGTTCTTTTTTATATTTAGTAAATGTACTTGTCAACACAATGCAAATGGATTCTACAATCATTTTTTTAGCTTAGACTGAAAATTTGGAAAATAAAATTATGAATTAATAGCTTCGTGAAAGACGCATACCAGCCATCTTAAACGTTTTGATTAACAAATAAACAACTTTGACCTATTGAAAGATATGATTTAAATGTAAAATTCATTAAGATTTTCATTTAAACACTTTAACATTATTATAAAATTATGAAACTTAAAACCATAAGTTGAAGATAACTTATGCACTAATATATATATATATATATATAATTCCGTTTGTTTTACTTTTTTAATGGCATCCTCTGCCACCGTAACTAACTTGAGATTCCCTTTCCGTTCTCAACCTCCTCTTCCTTCTTCATCAGAAAAGCTTCAATCCAAATCAAACACTACAAACCCTATCTCAAATCACACTGACATCCCAAATGATAGTAACATACTAGATCGATCTGCTCGAAGTCTCACATTTGTGAAGCCATCTACAGAATATGTATTCATTCTTGAAAATATTTTTAATAAATCGGTAGAAGCTTGGATTAATACTTTGGCATTAATCCTGATTCACTTCAGGTTATCATCCATCAAGCTCAAAGACTATATTTCTAAAGTATAGAAACCACAGGGTAATTTTCATATTCATGTTTCTCCCTCATATGATTTTGCTGTACAATTTGAAGATCATTCTGATTTCTCTCGGATTTTAGAAAGCTCTACATATTCTTACTTTGGTAGACTACTTTTGATTGATAAATGGTTGCCAGGATATGATTATTCTAAGAAACAAAGCGATGTAGTTTAGATCTGGGTAAGATTGATAGATCTGCCTATGGAGTATTGGACTATAGATGTTATTCAAATGATTGCAAGTTCTATTGCAAATCCTGTCTTAATAGATGAGAATACAGCAAGTAAAAGATTCACAAAATATGCTAGAGTTTTACTTTCTGTTGATACGTTATCAGATCTGAAAACAGAAATTCCTATCCTAATGCATAATGGTTCAAAAGTAAACATAGTAGTGGAATATGAGTTTATGCCTTCCAGATGTCTTCAATGCAAACTGTATGGCCATAAGGAATCATATCATGATGTTTCTAAGGATCCACGTTGGATTCCACCTGATTTTCAAGCTGAACTTAATGAGACATCAGAAGAATTTGAAGCTGAACAAGTTAATAAAGGTAAAGTGCAAAATACAAATGATGTTGGAAGTACCTCTTCTATCCAGGTTGTTACAATCAATTTGTGCTGATATCTTTTAGGAGGGTTCAATACATAAAGTGGCATGGCAAAAATTGTGTAGGCCAAAGACTGAAGGTGGAGTTGGATTAAAAAACTTTTTAGATCTTGAAAAAGCAGCATGTGTGAAGTTGCTCTGGAAATTTTTCTCTAATACATCACTTTGGAGTAAATGGATTCATAATAAATATTGCAAAAAAAGATTATTTTTGGTCAATGGCTCTAGACAATAATGCATCCTCAACATGGAAATCTCTACTAAGACTAAGGACAAGATCTAAACAGCTGTTCAATAAAGTTATTGTTAATGGTGATGATACTAATATGTGGCATGAACCCTGGATTAATTGTAAAAGCTTGGTTGACTTGCTTGGTTATGACAGATTAAATCTAATTGGTAATGTAGATCAAAGAGTAAATTGCATCATCAGAAATGAAGTGTTTTTATCTAAAATCCATCCAGCCACAAGAGAATTGCTAGAAGAGATTAGCTCCATTTCCACTTATCCAAATAAAAGTCATGATTTTTACGAATGGTGTGAAGGTGGCCAGTTCTCATTCCATAAAGCATGGGAATTTCTACGAAATCATGAACAGCAGGAAGAAGTTTTCTCAGTAATATGGCATGGTAAAAATAGTAGGAAAATGTCCTTTATCTCTTACCTTGCTATTCTTGGAAGATTAAACACGAAGGATAGAATTCAGCACTACAGTAACATCTCAGATCCTTTGTGTCCCCTTTGTAATAATCATCCCGAGACTATACAACATCTATTCTTCTCGTGTGATTTTTCAGCGTTTATATGGTTATCTCTGAAGCAAAAATTGGATCTTGCTTTAAATTTAACGGATCTGAAAGAAGAAGCTATGATTATACATAATAATTTCAAAAGAAAGGACCAGTTGAAAGATTTGGTGTGTGCTACCTTTACTTGTGCTGTATACTTCATCTGGAAGGAAAGAAATCTGAGAATTTTCCATGGCAAAAGATTGAATTCAACTGTGTGTCTCTGGAAAATTGTAAGAGCAATCAATTGGTTGGTCAACAATAATGGAAGCAAGTTTACTCGAGATGGGAGAAGTGAATTAATATTCAGTAGATGGGGCATTGAACTCAGAGACACCGGTTGACTTTGAAGTGCAATAAAACATTAACTAGAAGACTGAAGTGTTGGGCCTGGTTGGGCTTTGGAGCTTGTGATTCGTTTTAGTTTTTCTTTTCTTGTTTAATGTTGTACTGTTTAGTAATGGTTGTTTTTCTTTATGATGTATACAAATTTATAAGTACTCTTTTTCATTGTAAGGCACCCACTTAGGGTAGGGGGATTACAAGGTTTTAACGAGGCTTATAAAAGAGGTTTTATTGGTTTTTTAGCAATAAAGTGAACCAATTTTCAAATATATATATACATATATATATATATATATATATATATATCTCCAAAAGATAGTGCAGAGGAAACGTCCCACTATAATAGTGCAATAGCCTTAAGAAAACATAACAAATGCAACCCAATATATTTATCCACTCATATTTTATTCTTGTTGATGTTTGACTATGAGATATGTAGTTGAGGCAATAGCCATATAACAGTTCACTTGTTAGCACAAAAGATCGATAAAAATGGTGTAGGCTACATACTTCCTTGCTTCAATACACAATGTTTCTTCATCCATCTACAAATGCTTTAGGATTTAGCTTAACTGCCTATTTACTTCAGTCTAGACAAATGCCACTTATTACAACTTTTGTTCTCCAGGTTTTAATACCCTTTTGATCCATAGCCACACCTATTGTTTCTTCTATCTTGCCACTTTCTATTTCATCCATCATTGACTCATTACCTTAAACCAAAATTCCTTTCATTCACATCATAACAGCATAATGCATTGATTCCTTGCCTAATTATCTCATTTTTTTGCATTATTTATCTAATTTAATTTTCATCTTGTTGTATACATGAGGATTTGTTTATATTTTATGCATCAATATTACTTGTTTGATCATCTTCTTGTTCAGCGCCACCATTGAGCATGTTTGGTACTTAGAATAAATTTTGTACTTATAATTAACATAGCATGGTAGTAAATGTTGTCATCAACGATTTAGTACTGTTAAACTTTTTATTTGATATGTACGGAAATTGGGTGAAATTTTCTTGATTAAGCAATAGCACTATTGCATGATCTAGAAAACTATTAATAATTTGTTAATGCTAAGTTCATGGCGATAGGCAAATGATGAACATAGCATACACACACACACACAAAATAAAAATATTAACTATAACTTCACAAACATAAACCTTCCTAAAGTCAACTTCTAAACTCTAATCATCAAAAAATCAAAATTGTCAATTAATTTAGAGGCATTTCAAATTTTAAATGACCACATGTTCATGAATGTCACCTTCAATATCGTTTTGGCTGTTTAGTATAAATATAGCAATTATTATAATAAATGATTCGATATTGCTTTACTGCAATTTTAAATGATAGTTCCTTTGTTTAAATAGTATTTATATTGATCTTGCGTATCCTTTGTTATTTATTGGAAATTGAGATGGGTAAGCTAATAAGTTTCCAAGAAAGTTTCATGGCCTGGCTTAAAAGAAAGAGAAGGAAAAATGGGAATTCGAAGTGTGTTTCTGTATCAACCAGTGAATTGGTTTTGAAATTGCAGAAAGTCTATGTGAGTTATTTTGAACTTTATTAATCTTGTTAAGTTGTTTTTTTGTAAAAATCTATACAAGCTATATTGTTCATCACTGGACTTAACCATGGTTGTGACGACCCCATTTCCCGTACAGACGGTGGCAAGGGTAATCTTTGGAATATAACACATAAACAGATAACAGTAGAGCAGAATTAAATAAATACACCAGATAATGCACAATAGAATATACTAGATAAACGTAATCATCAGAGTTACACAGTATATGAGATCATACTTAGTACAAATAAAGTTCAGCTATACATAAATATCTACAGCGGAAACAAACATAATATGTACAACAGGAGCTGAACAGCATAAAAAGAGATAAATGATAGAATCCATCTTCAGCTCCAGCTATCCAGAAAAGCCTGTTAAACCTGAACACAAGGCTGCCCGTGTAGAAAAAGGGGCACCCGAGTTTGAAAGTGAAACAAACTACGAGTTAGTCATGGGACTGGTATGAGAAATCTACTCAACACATTGTAAATATGGCCAATCACAGGACCACGCCACTTTCGTGGAACGGGTTTACTCCATTGGATTGCCAGTGCTTTAAAACAAATCATTCTTTTAAACATCGCAATGCTTTTTTATAAAAATGAAGCCATTATAAGACTCAGTTCCCATCACACAATGCACCGCAAACCGGAGGATAGAGTTTTTATCTTATAACGGCCAAAATATGCTTGATACGAATAAAACAAAAGCATTTGGTATTATTGCTAGTGTTTATAAGTTTTGAAAACAATTTCGAATCATAACTATCAATCATAGACGGCATTAATGCCCCATACCACTATGTCGCCATATATAGGTATACAATCAAAACCACACAGTCACGTATTTGGAAATTGGATTTCCGTCATGAACCAAGGCAAAAGATAGTCCTTACCGAATTCGAGACTCTCTAGCTCGAGCCTCAGGACCCAGACTCAAGTGGGCCATTGGAGCGACAGGGTCGGTCCACCGATGTGGATTAAAATTCCTGAACACTGCGTTTCCCCGCCCTTTGGGGCGTAAATGAGCCAACGAATGACTCCATCGGACCCGGGTCGTCCGATCTAACCGAGGCGCCTTGCAACAGTAACAACCACATAAGTCAAACTCGTCAGGGCGTGTGAAACCACTGACGCCACTCCTAGCTAGAAAGAAATGCATGCCCTACCTGAGGTCCTGCTCCCGTTTCTGGTTCACACCGGGGTGTGAGGCTCGCGAATTCACGTTATACACAAAGCTACGCCACACAGGCGGCGCTTTGATCATCACCACAAGACTTTGCTTTTCAACAGAAGCCTTGCTCACTACATCTTAGCATGCCACACAGGCAATTCACACCATGCAACTGATGGCTATCAATCACACAGAATAAATTCCCATGTCAGACACACAATCCATTTACAAGTCCGTACTAGGTCTGAACGAAACCGGAGGCACTATATACTCGCAAACCCATCGACCTCCACGTACATCTGGACGATCACCACTCATTATCCATATTTCGGGATGCCTCCCAATCAGGACATCGGTTACCATCCTAACGAGGTGAAGATCTCCGGTCTTCGACCAACGTCTTCATCTTCGATTTCTTATCGTCGATTCAGTTATTCAGAATGGGATAAACCCGGTCTTTCTGAGCAACTCGCGTATATCATAAACAAGTGCTACACAAACCCTACTACGCATCATTTCAATTCATTAGTCACTGACCGTCAATCAGTAAGAGAACGATTTCCCAAATATTAACCCCGAAGGCCGAAACCAACATCAGATCAATACCCAAGAAACCATTCGACTTAGCCAACCTTTAGTTAGTTTCTAAATTTCACATGCATATAATATTTTATAATGATTTATCGCTATTTTTATTTATTTTAAAATAGCCAATTTATTCAAAACGACGCTTCGGGCCATAACGCGGTCGTGGCGCTATTTTTCTTCAGATTTGATTTACACATATATGAAAATCTAACCATTGGATCTTCACAAAATTTACATCATTAGAAATATCTTTTCAAAACGAATCCAACGGTTCCAGTTTCGGGAAAATCCTACGGTCGGATCTCCCGGTATAATCTTTTGAAGTTTCGATTTCAAAATACGAACTGCAGCGTCGTTATTCGATTTAATATAATTATATTTATATATATATATATATATAATTGATTCTGGTGTTGTTTTTCTTCAGATCTGATTTACACATATCTGAAAATCTAACCGTTGGATCTTCACAAAATTTACATCATTAGAAAGATCTTTTCAAAACGAATCCAACGGTTCTAGTTTCGGGAAAATCCGACGGTCGGATCTCCTGGTATAATCGTTTGAAGTTTCGATTTCAAAATACGAACTGCAGCGTTGTTATTAGATTTAATATAATTATATATATATATATATATATATATATATATATAATCGATTCTGGCGCTGTTTTTCTTCAGATTTGAATTAAACATTCCAGACAATCCAACCGTTGGATTTTTACAAAGTTGGTGTCGTTGGAAAGATATTTCCAAAGCGAACCCTACGGTTGCGATTTCGTGAAAATCCGATGGTTGGATCTCCTACACTAATCGTTTGAAATCACGGTTTCAAAATACGAACTGCAGCTTCATTATTCGATATATTTTAATTCTATTTATATATATATATATCGATTCTTCGATTTCAAAGCTATATTCTTTTCATACATTTGATAAAAATTATATTTTTATCCAATAAACATTCACTTCGACACTTCACTATTTTTAACAACTCATGTGTACAGTTAAAATGTGATTTTTATTGTAAAACAATTTATTTCAAAACACGATTATTTTATATAGTTCATATAGATGATAAAAATATGATTTTTATTATAAAACAATTTATTTCAAACACAACTATTTTATATAGTTCATATAGATGATAAAAATATGATTTTTATTATAAAACAATATATTTCAAAATATAAATACCATTCAACACATGAATTTCAATTCAACGAATGAATTTCGATTCAACACATGAAGGTTTTCTATAGTTTATATATATAGATAAAAAGGTGATTTTTATATTTAAAACACGAATACCATTCAACACATGAATTTCAATTCAACGAATGAATTTCGATTCAACACATGAAGGTTTTCTATAGTTTGTATATATAGATAAAAAGGTGATTGTTATATTTAAAACACGAATACCATTCAACACATGAATTTCAATTCAACGAATGAATTTCGATTCAACACATGAAGGTTTTCTATAGTTTGTACATATAGAGTAAAAATGTGTTTTTTATTGTTAAAACAATTTATTCAAAACATGAATACCATTCAACACATGAATATGATTCAACGAATGAATTTCTATTCAACACATGAAGGTTTTCTATTCAACAGACGTATATAGTTTCAACACAGGAAAATAATTCTAACACATGAATATTATTCAAAATTTCGGCAGCATAACGGCAGGGTAGTTAAAACCGGGACCGTCCCTAGTACGGCTCCTCGCTCTACCTTAAAGCCTCGCAACTTTTGACAATGGGGAATCATGCATCTAGTTCGCACGCAGGTGGCATGTATATTTTTTTCATTTCCACAAACTAATACTATGTGGTTTCAACCAAATATTTCTCAACCACAAATGGGTATTTTTCAACCACAATCAATCAATTTCAACCACAAATAATTTCAATCAACCATTCGCTATCAATCAATTTTCACACCAATCACAACCAATAAATATCATCCATGGTTTGTGGACGAGGGGCGTATATATATATATATTTATATATAGCATTTCACTTCTATTTCAACACATATATAATTTTTACAATGCATATACAACTTATACATCGAACGTACAACTTATACAACGCTTATACAAGAGGTGTACAATGCTTATATAACTCATACATCGATTATATAATTTATACATCGTCGTTTTCCATATCGTTTATAATTTAGAAATCTCACATTGCTTTTCCCGTTGCCAAAAATTGTAGAAGGCTCAGAAAAATATCTGGTCTCTTTTAGAATGTTGAAGACGTCCTCAAGGTCCCGGTGTCTCTTGTTTCACTGAATTTCGATAACACAGCAAAAATATATGATTTTTATTCGATAAACAAACTTTGCGACACTTTTAAATGTTGTTTTCCTTTTACTTTAATAAGGCCGTATACCTTTTGCTGTTCTTCGAAACTAGGGATGGAGAAATCTTTCAATCCGCACAACGATTCTTCGATCGGGCTACACCACGATGTCAAGCTTGGAAAGGCGCCCCTGCGCGTGGTGGTGGGGCCAGTTCGGTGGTCTGACATGGCCATGGCGGCGATTTGAAGTCGCCCACTTCACGGAGCTCGATCTCGACCACGGTTGAACGATGGAGGTCAACGTTGATATGGATTCGAAGAGGGGGCTGTGCTCTACTGAAATCTCCAAAGGACCATGGGGTATTGTTGCGTGGAGGAGGAGAAAAAAAGGAGAGAAGGTGGACAATGTTTTCCGCCATCATGATTTTGAAGAAGACGAGGGTGTCGGGGTCAATGCTGAACGGATGGAGAAAGGGGATTGGTCCAAGGGTTTTATTTAATTTTTAATTTATTTTAAATCCTAAAAATACCCCTCCTCCATACGAACTCTAATCCAAGTCTAACGAGTGTCGTCCCTAGCTAAATACCCCCAGTCCAAACACAATGGAATATGTTTCGTAGGCCAATTCGCGAGTTACAGTCAGTTATTCTTCAAATTAAAATATAAAACATTCAAATTCTATTTTGAACGTACATTTTAATTTGCCAGGGCCACATACTGCTTCTAAAAATTCCAGAAAAATTATATCTAGCTATGTTGCGATGATACGGTCCCAACAAAACTGATTTCGTCGAATTCTGAGACCATTTGAAAAATGGCCTATTTCTGGTCGATCCAATTTAACTGTAATTGACCAAAACACGTTTTCCTTTGCCACGCTCACATACTAGCTTCAAAAATTATGAAATTTGAAACCTAGCAATAACTTCACATCCCGGATTCAACAAAAGTGGTTTTGTCGAATTCCGAGGTCGTTTGCAAAATGGCCATTTTCACGGGCTATATAATTTATATAACGACCTTTCTGAAAATTCATTTGGCCATAACTTTTGGTTCCCGCTATGAAACTTCGATTTTTCAGATTCGTTAGAAAGGTATTCACTAACAGATTTAAATATTTTTGGTTTCACTCGAATCCGTTTTGTTTTGCACCCGGTACGGTCAGTCAAAGTTTGAATTCAAATTTTGAAACTACCGCGCCATTTCAGGCCTTGTTTATAATTCAAAGTGATTATATTTATTTTCAATGTCGATTCAAACTTACCTTTCATCGTTATTATTTAAAATATTTATTTTAAATATTTAAAATCCACTATTTTAGCCAATTTAAAATTTTTAAATTGGTTCAGATTTTCCGGGTCGTTACAATCTCCCCCACTTAAAACTTTTCGTCCCCGAAAAGGAACAAAGTCGAAAGTGGTTTGATTAATCAACCCTACATTCAATCTGGCTTCCATTCTCCAACTTTTCAGTTTCTGAGAATTTTCAAATTCTTCAAAAATTTGGCTAACACCCGGAATTTTCGGAAAATTTCGCCATAACCTCCTTTGTACGGGGAGAGGTTTGGAAATGTATTGGGCCGTATTAGGTACCCAATAAATCCTAATAAGCATACACATATTTATAGTGATATATTCTGGTGTTTACAGGGGAGCGTGTATAGATAATAACTCCAGAGAATAAATTCTCGTCACCCTGTCAAAGCCTGAGGGAGTGTGTATTTTTAATTGCTTCAGAGGACAAATCCTCGTCACCTCGTCCCGTGTGGGAAATAAATAATCCATGTGCCGTATCTAATGACTAGAGAGACGTGATTATTGTCAACTCCAGACCCGTGTGGTGTTTTTTATTAATCTGGCAATTTATCGTTATAATTTTATATAGTCATATGAGTCATCAGTTCAACCTGTAAAATATAGTCATCGCCATACAAGCCTCTCGCTCGTATGGTAAATCTTCCACCTCTTCACACAAGCTCCAAATGCTTATGTGGTATATGATGAAGTATGCATATCTTCAGAAGTATGCCATGCAGTGTAGTTCAAAATTAATTGTTATTATCCTATGGCGATGTTTATTATTTCACACAGAACAACCAGCACTCCGCATCCAATGGCATTCACAGGAGTTGATATAATAATATTTCGCATCCAACTCATTAAGGTTTACCTATTTGTCAGGCACACAAATAAATTCTTTACTCAACAGCTATCCAATTACCTGTTCAAACATATATAATGCACAAGTATATATTTCTATCTATTTCCTAATCAGTTCAATGTGTGATATAATCGAATAAATCCTACCATTCATTCTCTTATTAATTAAATTAACTATCATTTTAATAACTTAATTAATCAAATCTACTATCACACAACATAAACAATCAATCAAATTGTTTTTAACTTTTCAACCTTTCAAATATATATCTTTTATATATTCAAAAATTATATTTCTAAAACCAGACTATATATATAATCACAAATACGTTATTTAAAAACCTATAACTCTCAACTCGTTCTAGGGCACTTTTGACCCCATCTCTAACGAATTGTTCTGATTCTGCTGTACTCATACTAGGATATTGCTGATCCTATCTGTATAGAGTTACCCGTCCCAGAACACTACTGGTTCTATCTCTGACGAGTTCGTTAATATGTTATATTCCAAAGCTAAGCTTAACCAAAGCTCTGATACCACGATGTGACGATATCATTTCCCATACAGACGGTGGCAAGGGTAATCTTTGGAATATAACACATAAACAGATAATAGCAGAGCAGAATTAAATAAATACACCAGATAATGCACAATAGAATATACTGGGTAAACGTAATCATCAGAGTTACACAGTATACGGGATCATACTTAGTACAAATAAAGTTCAGCTATACATAAATATCTACAGCGGAAACAAACAAAATATGTACAGCAGGAGCTGAACAACATAAAAAGAGATAAATGATCCATCTTCAGCTCCAGCTATCCAGAAAAGCCTGTTAAACATGAACACAAGGTTGCCCGTGTAGAAAAAGGGGCACACGAGTTTGAAAGTGAAACAAACTACGAGTCAGTCATGGGACTGGTATGAGAAATCTACTCAACACATTGTAAATATGGCCAATCACAGGACCACGCCACTTTCGTGGAACGGGTTTACTCCATTGGATTGCCAGTGCTTTAAAACAAATCATTCTTTTAAACATCGCAATGCTTTTTATAAAAATGAAGCCATTATAAGACTCAGTTCCCATCACACAATGCACCGCAAACCGGAGGAAAGAGTTTTTATCTTATAACGGCCAAAATATGCTTGATACGAATAAAACAAAAGCATTTGGTATTATTGCTAGTGTTTATGAGTTTTGAAAACAATTTTGAATCATAACTATCAATCATAGACGGCATTAATGCCCCATATCATTATGTCGCCATATATAGGTATACAATCAAAATCGCACAGTCACGTATTTGGAAATTGGATTTCCGTCATGAACCAAGGCAAAAGGTAGTCCTTACCGAATTCGAGACTCTCTAGCCCAAGCCTCAAGACCCAGACTCAGGTGGGCCCTTGGAGCGACAGGGCCGGTCCACCGATGTGGATTAAAATTCCTGAACACTGCGTTTCCCTGCCCTTTGCGGCGTAAATGAGCCAACGAATGACTCCATCGGACCCGGATCGTCCGATCTTACCGAGGCGTGGAGGAGGAGAAAAAGAGGAGAGAAGGTGGACAATGTTTTCCGCCGTCGCGATTTTGAAGAAGACGAGGGTGTCGGGGTCAACGCTGAACGGATGGAGAAAGGGGATTGGTCCAAGGGTTTTATTTAATTTTTAATTTATTTTAAATCCTAAAAATACCCCTCCTCCATACGAACTCCAATCCAAGCCTAATGACTGTCGTCCCTAGCTAAATACCCCCAGTCCGAACACAATGAAATATGTTTCATAGGCCAGTTCGACTGTTACAGTCAGTTATTCTTCAAATTAAAATATAAAACATTCAAATTCTATTTTGAACGTACATTTTAATTTGCCGGGGCCACATACTGCTTCTAAAATTCCAAAAAAATATATCTGGCTATGTTGCGACGATATGGTCCCAACAAAACTGATTTCGTCGAATTCTGAGACCGTTTGAAAAATGGCCTATTTCTGGTCGATCCAATTTAACTGTAATTGACCAAAACACGTTTTCCTTTGCCACGCTCACATACTAGCTTCAAAAATTATGAAATTTGAAACCTAGCAATAACTTCACATCCCGGATTCAACAAAAGTTGTTTCGTCAAATTCCGAGGTCGTTTGCAAAATGTCCATTTTCACGGGCTATATAATTTCTATAGCGACCTTTCTGAAAATTCATTTGGCCATAACTTTTGCTTCCCGCTATGAAACTTTGATTTTTCAGATTCGTTAGAAAGGTATTCACTAACAAATTTAAATATTTTTTATTTCACTTGAATCCGTTTTGTTTTGCACCCGGTACGGTCAGTCAAAGTTTGAATTCAAATTTTGAAACTACCACGCCATTTCAGGCCTTGTTTATAATTCAAAGTGATTATATTTATTTTCAATGTCGATTCAAACTTACCTTTCATCGTTATTATTTAAAATATTTATTTTAAATACTTAAAATCCACTATTTTAGCCAATTTAAAATTTTTAGATTGGTTCATATTTTCCGGATCGTTACAATGGTAATACAAGTTTTCATTATTACAGTATAAATTTCTGACTTAACTACTTATGGATATAATAAATTAGATGTAGTGCTTATGAGAAAAACTCATTTTTTTAATTGAGTTCAATGAGTTTAAAACTGAACTTATAGTCGGTTCAATTGTGTCCAAAACTCAGTTTTAAAAGTGTGCTGAATTTTAAACTAAGCTTAGTTTCTCCACTTTAATCAAAGACACGTACTCAGAGATCGATCGACTTAAAGCTGAGCTTTATTCCACTCGTGAGAAATGTTGTCTACATACCAAAAGAACGATATTTCCAAGAACATAGTGAAAGGAAGGCAACGGCTGAGCAAATTAAACAGATGGGTGTCACAATTGAAACAAACGAAAAGCAAATAGAGGATTTGCAAGACAAATATCAAGAATAGGTTAAACTAGTTGTTGATTTAAGGAAGCAACTTGATGCCACAGAGAAAGCATTAAATAGTACTAGCAAATTATTAGCCACTACAAAGAAAAACCTGAAGCAATCCCAATATACGTTGAAGGAAAAAGATTTCATTATATCCAGACAGAAGAAAGCTGAAAATGGCTTGACACATCAAGCCTGTATTCTACGAGCAGAGCTGGAGAAATCAATCCTTGATAATGCTTCACTCTTTTCTAAAATAGCACGAGGAGATCAACTGAATGCTGCAAATAGGAAAACGATAAACAGTTTTCAGGAGGATCTTGCAGATAAAGTTACTAAACTATGATTTTGTCTGCTTTAATGGAAAAACAAAATAAACACCTTCAATCTTTTGGGAATATCTGTCAATCATCGCTTTCTTTCCATGACAAGGCCTTTTTAGAACTGAAGAAGAAGGTGACATCATCAAGCACACTCAAGTACAATAAACCAACTTAAAGAAAACCATTCAATAGCCTAAAAAAAACCATTCAGACCTTGCTACAAATATCACTCACCACTCAGAGACCATTTTCCAAAGCACCTATACGGAATACGAGCCTAGTGGCAATAATCCAGATAGATCAGAACCTGACATTCCAAGCACATACAGTATCGAAGCGGACTCTTCAGAATTGAAATCAATGAAAATAATATAGTTTCTTCTGAAATAATTTTATTCACAGTTGGGCTTACCAGAATCGAAATCAAATTTAGGGTTCCAACACATTTTCTTTAGATCCGGAGATTAGGAGGACAATTGGATGCAAACTCTTCCGTACAAGAGAGCAAAGTTGAATTCTCACAGAACAAGAGGAAAGTTGTGGTTTTTGAAGGAGACAAATTTTTTTTGAGATGAAAAGCAGAAAATAATTCCATGGCAGGAGGGAAAGAAAATGGTTTTGGAGTAAGGCCAAAATTTTACAAGATGCTAGGGAGTGTTACAACAGTTGTGAAACAAAATTGACCTCGATAGTATAGAATTAATTTTAAATAATAACACTTCAGGCAAACGCGTTATTAAACGGCGTTATTAATAACATATTTTTTGTAGTGTCTCAATATAAGTTATTTCTATATTATATTTTGTTCTGCTGTGATGTGAGACTCTGTGTTGTGTTGGTTCTTCTTATTCTTTTATTCTAACTTTCCTTCTTTCTTATCTCACCCTCTAATTTCTTCCTTATAGCTTTTTGGGTTTTCGATACTCGAATTGGAACACAGAATATATTAGTGTCAGGATTCGAGCATCAAAATTTCCGGGTCGCTACATTCAATTAGCTTATTTCATGTATTTCCTGGTTCAGAATGGTTTTCGAACATAAATTCGATACCGATCTTTCCGTACCAACAATCGTATGGTTCAGATTTCATAGTCGGTTATTTAACTATCAAATAAATAATCATGAGAATAAAACGAGTTCACTGATCTAGTACTCGGCATTACTTGGCCTCTTTTAAAATTTATTAACGATGGTTAATTTAAAACTAAAAAAAAATCTTTTCAACATATCAACATAGCATTTCACTTTTTATTTAACATAAGATTATTTTCAAATTATTTTATTTTCGTACTTGGGAAAATATCCTGTAATCATATCCAATTTTTATCTCCTATCATTTCAATACATTTGCTATCTCATTACTCATTATCTATAATTAGAAAATAAATTCGTCTTATCGCTCGTAAAACAAGGTTACGAAATCATTCTTGTTTTATTATTTGAAATAATAACCAACCCTTATTCTTTAGAATAAATCCATTCCAAAACTCCCTTTTTCTTTTCCTTTTTATCTCAAAAATACTATTATTATTTCACACAATCTCCTTTTATTCCTTTTACTTCGGGAATAGCATAATATATCTATTCTCCAATCTTTCCATTTCTAATACTTTGGAAATCTCATTATATATATTTCAAATCTTTTAATTTTCTTTACTTTGGAAATCGCATTATACATATTTCAAATCTTTTAATTATCACTGCGTTATTATTTCTTGTATGGAAATAATAAATCATTCTATACCTCTTTACCATTACAACTAATATTATCCTCAGATAATCCTGAAGTCGTTCAAGTTGGTGTATTTTGATTACCTTTCAGACCTTGATCAACAACGTTCTTATCTTAGGATAGAAATGAATTGTAATTCAAAGCTGGATATTTCATTCTAATATCAAAACAAATTTCATTTGACGGTTTTATTTAAAATATGGTTTTACTAAAACCTTCTCTTACTTTGAAAATCCACTTCTCGAACATAATCATTATTTCTTAATTCATCGGTTAAGAAATTACTTAATAAAACGTCACCTTCTGCGTCTACTTCTTTAAACAATTTGTTTTATAACTTAGACTTAGTTACAAATTCCTATTACTCACTTCTTTTACCAAATTCACTTTTTACCAATCACTTTTCTAAACAATTCAATCCTTTCCTACTTTGAATATCTTATTTCAGTTCCATTCATTACTCTTAATTCCATTATTAAATAACGCTAATTTAAAATTAACACTTTAACACCTCATCTCTTTTTATGAACCTTGATTATATAACTCTGGTTTAATATAAACCCCTTTTTATCTCAATTTCCTTTTTCTTAATTCAAATATTAAGTAAACATTTAATTTAGTGAAAATTAGGCACACGTCCCTAAAATTAAAGTTAATTAACGTGTAATCCTCCCGCTTTAAATTATACTTTTTGCATCCCCATTTTTTTTCCGGTATTCTTTTTCCACAAATACCCTTGTTCAAATTAACGCATTTTTCTTTTCATGGCGACTTCATGGTTTTCTTCATGGATTTGATTCATACGGCTATTATTTAGAGAGAATATTTTCATTGATTTAATGTTGTTGTCGTCAGTGTTTTTTTCTGAGATTCAATATTCGATCTAATTGCGATTTGTTGAAGAATCTAATATTCGATTTCTTCAGCGACTGAGAGATATAATGAATGTTTCATCTTCAAGGTAATTTGCACTTCTTTTTTTTCATACGTGTGTTATTATTATTTTAGATTTGTTTTGATGTATTTATTATTATTTATAAGGCTTCTTTTGTGAGATTAAATTTCAATACATTTGTGCAACTTTTTTGAATGCGTGCATACAAGTATGCTAATATTTTTATTATGTGCTTACAAGTATGAAACTATTCTGTATTTTGGATAACAAATGTATGCAATTGTCCTGAATATGTGCATACAAGTATGCAACTATTTTGTATATGTGCATATAAATATGAACCTTTTCTTAAATAGTGGATAAAATTGTACGTTTCTATTTTGAATATGCGCATACAGATATGCAACTATTCCCTATATGTTGATACAGATATGCAACTATTCTGAATATATGTAATACAACTATTTTTAACAGTTGCATAAAAGTATGCAGATATTCTGGATATATGTGTACATGTATGCATATAATTATAATATGCTGCAAATGTGTGTGTAGTTTTATTTGATTAATGCTGATAAGGTTTACTAATAATTCTCTTCTTTATATAACAGTGTTCCTGCTAATGTTGGTGTATTGGTCTTGTTGAAGTTTGGGAATGATAGCTTTTCTATACGTCTTTATTTTGATAGTACTGTTGATATTGTGAGAGATGCTGTTTGTGGTAAATGGATTGATTTAAGTCCATTGTCATTTGAATTGTATCACATTAGAGATGGCTTGAGAAGGAATATTCAAAGTAATTCTGATCTTTGATCTATTCTATTGTTGGCTGCACATAATCATGAGGATTATTTGGTTATTTTTGTTGAGATCAATCGTAGTAGTTCTTCAGTAAACAATGCTAGGTCAGATGATGTTTCTTGTGGTAGTGATTCTTCTTTTTCTAGTACATGTGATTCAAACAATCAATTGAAACAATTGTTGAGAAGTGATTTGAATCAACCTATTTTTTCTGGTGTTGGTCAGCAATTTCCAGGAGGTGTTACTGAATTTAGGTTATATGTGATGATGTATAGTATGAAGACTGGATACAAGCTTAATTTGGTTAAGAATGACAAGAAAAGAGTTACAGTCATTTGTTCTAAGCAAAATTGTACTTTTAGGATTCATGATTCTGTTAAGTTCAATCTTCCTGGCTATTTTGTTTTAAAGAGATTTCAACCCGATCATACTTGTGGTGCTGGAATTCATGATATAAACAATCCTGTTGTATCCAGCAAATTCATTAAGTTGTTAGCTTATGATCATATTCATTATAATCCATTAATGAAGACCAAGGACATTATTAATTTGTTTCAAACCGAGTATAATGTTATTTTGAAGTATTACTATGCTTATAGTGGGAAGAAGTTGGCATTAGAATAGTTACATGGAAGCGATATAATGTCTTATCATCATTTGCAGTCATTTTGTGATTCTGTTGTTACTACTAATCTTGGGAGTAAAGTTGTGTTGGAGTGTAATGATGATACACGTCAATTTGAAAGGGTTTTTATTGGTTTCGAAGCTTGTGCACATGGATTTCAATATTGTCGTCCTTTAATTTTTGTTGATGCTACTTTTATGAAAGGAAGAGCTCAAGGTTGTTTGATGGCTGCTACTGGTAAAAATGGAAATGAAGGTATGGTGTTTTGTCAGTTTATAACTGTATGTGTATGCATAAAAATATACAGTTATATATATTATATGCATTCATGTATGCAACTATTCTGGATGAATGCATAGAGATATAATAATCTTCTACATGTATGCATACAATTATGCAGCTATTCTTAAAACATTCATAGAAGTATGTAAATATTATGAATACATGCATTCATTTGCATGCATCTATTCTGAATAAGTGCATACTTGCATGCATCTGTTTTGAATAAGTGCATATATGCATGCATCTATTGTGAATAAGTCTAAATATTATGAATACATGCATTCATTTGCATGCATATATTCTGAATAAGTGCATACTTGCATGCATCTGTTCTGAATAAGTGCATATATACATGCATTCATTTGCATGCATCTGTTTTGTAAATTTGCATTCAAATATGCTATTATTTGGAATACACAATTATGCAACTGATCTAAAAATTTGCAAAAATTATTTATAATTGTTGCTAATTTTATTTTTTTGTTTGATAATATGTTTGTTTCTGTTAACAGGTTTTTTTCCTTTAGCAATTGCTATTGTGTCCGGGGAAGATGAAGACAATTGGATTTGGTATTTTGAACAATTGAAAGAGTTTCTTAAGGATGATAGTAGAAGCTTTGTTTTCATTTCTGATCGTGATCCTGGTATTCTTGTTGCTATTCCGAAAGTGTTTCCAAATTCAGTTCATGGTTCTTGTTTTTATCATTTGAACAACAATTTAAAGGTCGCTCTAAATTCTGAATTTTCCAAATCAAACAAGAAGTTGTTATTAGATTTGTTTGCACGAGTTGCTTATGCTTCTAATTTGATTGATTTTAATGCTGCATTGAAGAATTTTAGAGATGTTGGTGGATCCAAAGTGGTAATTTTTTTTAGCGGAATTCCTTTTGAGAAGTTTGCAAATGTTTTTTTTTCCTAGTTGTCGTAATGGTGAGATGTCATCTAATTGTTCGGAGAGTTTTAACAAATGGATTTTGGAGGAAAGACATTTACCAATTACTTCTTGTTTGGATAAAATTAGAATGAAGTTAATGAAACTTATGTCTGACCGTCGTGAAGTTGCTTCTACTTGGAATAGTGTTTTATGTCCTGTGACTGAAACTCGATTAAGAAACCTTTATTTGGAAGGAGCTTCGTGGTTTGTTATCAAATCAAGTGAATATGTGTTTGAAGTTCATTCTCCGGTCCATCAATCCGTTGATTTACATAGTCGAGTGTGTTCTTGTAACATGTGGCAAATTAATGGTTTTCCTTGCTCTCATGCTATAAGATGTATTTTAAGTTGTGAGAAGTTGGATGTGTATGACTACATTGAAGATTACTTCAAAGTTTCTTATTTTCGATTAGCTTATTCTCATGCAATCAATCCTATCATAGACTTTATGGGTGAAGATGTTGCAATTGAAGATTCAATTATAGCTCCTTCAAAAGGTAGAAGAATGCCTGGTCGTCCATCGTCTTCTAAAAGGTTAAAATCTGCTGGTGAATTTACAAAGACTATTAGATGTGGGTTATGCAAAAAGTTGGGGCATAACAAAAGGACTTGTTCTTCACAAGGAAACTAGTTGCAATTTGGTTTAGTATTTTAATATGTTTGTAACTAGTTTGAATTTTTCTGCTTTGTTGTTTAGTGTTTGTAACCAAGTTGAATATTTCTGTTATGTTTGTAACTTTGGTTTATTATTTTAATGTTTCTGTGTTGAAGTTTGGTTTTGAATTTTGAATATTATTTTCAATATATGTGTTCTGTTTTGCATACATGTATATATGCATACTGTGAATGAATGTAAGTAGCCTATTGTTTTCCTGTATATATGCATACATGTATGCTGCTATTTAGAATATTTAGCATTCTGGTATGCAACTTTTCTGTATAGATGCATACATTCCGGCTATAAATTTGTATACAGTAAACATATATACTGTGAATTTGTGTTTAGTCTTTTTGTGATGAAGTTTGGTTTATTGTTTATGTGAATACTGTGCATGAATGTAACTAGCCAGTTTTTTTTTCTCCTGTATATATGCATACATGTATGCTGCTATTTCGAATATTAGCATTTTAGTATGCAACTTTGCTATATAGATTCATACATTCCGGCTACAAATTTGTATACAGTACACATATATTCAGATTTTCTTAATATGAGCATATGATTATGCATTTATAATGATTAGATGCATACATTCGAGTAATAAATTGGTATAAAGAATATAAATTCACGTTTTCTAAATATACACATATAAGTATGCAACTATTTTGGATATATACATAATAGTATGCGGTTTTTTAACAATTAATTGAATCAACAACAGTAATGTAAGAAATATAAGTAAAATCGAACGAACTTAACTCAGTACAAAAAATTACACATTGATTCAGCTTGAAAACTAGATAATCACTTGCCAGTAGTTCATACATTGTACTTTAGTCAGAATATTTACAATACTTTGATCACTGTATATTAGCCAAAATATTTATAAGAAGTGAAAAGACCATTTTCCACAAATATAAGCAGAAGGTTTGTTTGCATCTGAAAATATAAAGTTCTGTGTCAGGTCTTCTTCTGGAGTCCAACTATGAGGTTTGCGATTGAGAAGTTCAGCAAGCTTGGCCCGTTGTAGATAAATAGTCGCAGGCTTGTACATTTCATCCTTTTTATCAATTTCTTCGTACTCGCTTCTCTGTTTCATCATGTTAATAACGAACATTCCACAATCGACCCTGTAGAATTTGTAAAACATGATTAATATTATGCTAGTATTTAAGAAAGCTGCATACAAGTATGCACATATTCATACTATATCAGTAAATAATTGTAAATACAAGTATGTAAATACAAGTATGCATACAAGTGTAAAAATAATTGTAAATACAAGTATGCAATTATTTTTATTTACTTACGTGGCACCTTGTTGTGGGCAATTAGCAATTTCAAGTTGTCCATGTTTCTGAAAATTCTTGTTCTCTAGGTTTTTCAGCAATCCACAGATGTAAATTCTCTGTATATGTATAAAAAAAAATACATACATATGACTATTTATAACAGTTTAGATACTAGTTTGAATGGCAATTATCTTCAATTTACATACAAAATCTCTTGCAAGTCATTGCTGATTTCCTCCTTCACGACGATTTTTGTTGGAATCGTAACGTATCCATCTTCTACAGTCCTTTATAAATTCTAACAATGAAAAATGGTTTCCCTCGTGGATAGGAATCAATATTTTTGTGCTTGTGTTGTAGAATGTTTGCACTTTTTTATCTATCAAATACTCTCTGTTTTCCGATGATTCATTCTTAATTAATGCCTGTAATTGCAATCATTTTAGTGACCAAAATTTTGATGTTACAAGAAAATTTTGCTATAAAATTAATAAAAACTTACAGAAGCAGTAGTTCTGATGTACATGATCTCTGGATGGTCGTTGTTGAGCTCATGTGCACACCAGTCAATTATCTGTTTAAACTAGTAGATTGTAAATGTTAAGGAAAACTTCCAGCTAATAATCACCATATGAAACTACATTTGAATTTGACTGCAGCTATACCTGTGAGTCAAGGAATCCTCCAGATATTAAATCAGCCAATGAAACTCCAAAAATGTATATGTCTGCGTCGCCATTAAGGTATGCGCTTCTACTGCTAATTTATGTAATATATTTAGAGAATTTCAAGAAATATATTAGCACTGATCTATGCAGCTAATCTTAATAATTGCATATACATATATATATATATATATATATATATATATATATATATATGCAACTTTTATTTTTAATTGCCATTTACAAAATTTAATTAAGTTTTTAAGTAATTTACCCCAGGTCTGAATTTGAAAAATATGCTTCTAGTTTCTGGATTTGATCCTCTGGTAGTTGCTTAACATTGTTAAATTTCCCGACGTCCATTTTTGTTCGTACATTCGTTTCTTCTGATGTTGTTCTCATCTCATAATCCTCAACAATCACGGTTCCTGTTTTTTTCTGTTTTTTTGGGCTGCAGCTGAGAATAATATAAGATATCAGCAATGTATTGATGGAAACTTTCTATTTGGAACATTATTACCATTAGAAATTATTTTTTTACCTTTTTGCTTTCTAACATTTTGAAGCTTCAGCTTCTTTTGCTTCCCGTTGTCATTATTCTTCTTCAGCTCCTTTATGTCTTTTGATTTTTCATCATCAATTTTATGATCATTATTCTTCTCCATGTTATCTATTTACATATTATTAATCTCATCAATAATTGAATAGATGCACACAAGCATGCAACTATTCAGAAATAGCTGCACACAAACATGCAACTATTTTTGAATAGTTGCAAACAAGCATAGAACTATTCTGAACAAATGCACCCAAGCATGCAACAATTAGTAATAGATGCACATAAGAATGCAATAATTTTGTTATACTGTATTGCTTGAAACTAAATAATGTGTTCATTATTTATTACCATCAGAATACTATAATTATTTTTTACCTTTTTCCTTCTCCACCTCCTTCTGTTCTTTGTCCACTACGTTCTTTTCTTTCTCCATCTCCTTCTCTGGCTTCTTTGGCTCCTGTTTCTTCTCCACATCTTTCTGTTCTTTCTCCGCCTCCTTCTCTGGCTCATGTTCCTTCTGTCCAACCTCATCATTGTTCTTCTCTGTATCTACTTCCATGTTATCAATCTGATCAATATTTCTTGTATCAGCTTTTTTATCTTTATCCTGCATGCCAACATCTAAATTTTTTTGCGGTTCTTCAATTCCTTCATTTTTTGCAGTGTTTTCTTTTTCCACATTATCTCTGTCAACATTTTCATTCTTGTCACCTTCGGCACTTTTATTCTCATCATCATCAGCATTATTATTCTCATCTTCATTTTCATCGTTCATATTAAGCTTTTCCTGCTTTTCATCCTCACTCTCATTATTTTTCTGCTTTTCATTCTCACTCTCATCGTCATACTCAGCCTCACTTTCATTCTCAATCTTATCCTCATTATCCTTTTCCTCTTCATTATCCTCACTTTCATTGTCATTATCCTCACTTTCATCATTATCCTCATTTTCAATTGCATTCGCATCTTTTATTCGAAGTTGTACTTTTCTTCCCTCTTTGTCACTCTCAGTGCTTTCTTCACTCTCATTAATTTTCTCACTATCAGCATTTTCGTCACTCTCCTTATTTTCCTCACTTTCATCTTCTTCAGATTCATCACTGTCAGCAAGTCCTTGTAGTCTTTTTTTTAACCTTAAATTTTCCTGTTTAAGTTGTTTATTTTCTTGTTGTAGCTTTACTATCAAGCTCGTGTAATTTTTCACCCGTTTTTGGTAAACTGCTTCGTACTCTTTATCTTTGTAAACAACTTGTTCTAATAGTTCTAAATCCTTTCCTTGGGACTCCTGAAAACAAAGGTAGCAAATGTTCAACTAATATTGAAAATAAGTGCAGTAATGTATGCATCTGTAGAAAATAAGTGCATACATCCATGCATTTTTTATACAGATGAATACATAGATGCATCTGTTCAAAATATATGCACAAATATATGAAACTGAAATTGACTGTTGTGAATAGACACATAGATGCGTGCAATTGTTATTATTATAATCATACATGGACGCACCTCTTTATAATAGATGCATACAAGTATGCAACTATTCCTATATATCTGCATAGTTGTATGCAACATTTTGAATATGACACTAAAAAATTATTCAAAATTAAATATCACTTACAGTTGTGTATTTGATGTTTATTAATATGTTTGGCTTCAACAATTTTATATCCCATTTTGCAGCCAGGGGATATACATCACTGTATTCTTTCTTTGTATTTTTTAGAACATAGGTTTTTTCGCAAACCCACCACTAGAAAAAAAATATTTATTTATTATTAGAATGAACAATAATTAAATAAGAAACATACAAAAAAGTTCAAAATAGTACCAGCAATAGTGTCACACAAGCATTAATCTTGTGTGGTGTATCACAGTATTTTTCCACTAGGGTTATGAGATGGTTGTGTATGGTTTTTGGCCAAGATATTTTCATTAATTTTTGGCTGCATAAACAATATGGAATCAAGGTCCATGGTAAGCTGTATTTTGGGTTTGTTAGAAGAAATGTTGCGGCCAAATAAAGAAGTATAAGCTTCACTGCATCAAATTTTGCTTCGGCTGTGTCTTCTTTTAATGTCAAAAAAATCTGTCTCTTTATATTTTTCTTGTTGACTGAGGCTTCTCCTTTAAAATGTATTTCCATGAACGATTTATATTCTTCATCGTCCTTCTCGTTCATTTTCAAGTGCCTTGTTGTTTTTATTATCTCTCCTTGTATTGGAGCACCAGGTAAATCTGCAACATTTTCTTGTGTAAAAGTTGGCATCATATCACCAAACTGAAAATATTTTAAGTTCTTCTTGTAGTTCTTGATTATGAGATCTAAAGTTGTAGAATTTTTAATGGTTTCTGCAGGTGAAATGAGCCCATCAAAAATCATGTTAATAAACCCGTAGAGCGGCAGTTTTTTCAAATATTTTGAATGTTGTGCTGTAAATAGTTCATCTTTGTTTATCTTTTCCACCAATTCAATGAACGCCTTAAGATTATTTCTGTATACATTGTCCTTCCTGGTAAGCATTGGTTCATCTTCAGTTTTCCTTCGTTTGATTATTGGTGCATGTTTTGAAAGCTTTTCTGTGACAATTATTGCTGTTTCTTTTTGAATGTCTTCTTTATCACCTTCTTTAACATTTGCTCTCTGTAATAAGGGTTAAAAATTTATTTAAATAAGTTTTGAA
Source organism: Allium sativum (assembly GCA_030737875.1). Taxonomy (NCBI): domain Eukaryota; kingdom Viridiplantae; phylum Streptophyta; class Magnoliopsida; order Asparagales; family Amaryllidaceae; genus Allium; species Allium sativum. Next base: position 316,427,926 of record CM060913.1, read on the forward strand.
TATATGCAGATATTTGAACACTTTTGTGCGACTATTCTTAATAAAATCACACAAGTGTGCAACTATCATAAATAATAACACACAATTGTGCAACTATCCTGAATAATAGCACAGAAGTGTGCAATTATCCTAAATAAAAGCATATAGGAAAGCAACTATCCTGAACAATAGAATATAGGAATGCAACCATCGTGAGTAAAATCATACAAGCATTCAACTATCCTGAATAAAAGAACACAATAATGCAACTACCCTTAATAAAATCACACAAGCATGCAACTATCCTGAATAAAAGCACACAAGCGTGCAACTATCCTGAATAAAAGCACAAAAGCGTGCGACTATCCTGAATAAAAGCACACAAGCGTGCGACTATCCTGAATAAAAGCACGCATGCGTGCCACTATCCTGAATAAAAGCACGCAAGCTGTAACGACCCGTATTCTACGCATCATAGGATCGTAGGATATTTATTTCTTTCACATACTAAGTCGTATGGTCATGTAACTTTGGGAGACGACTATTGGGGTCATTTCCCATGTTCATGATTTTTGTCGATTTTTAAATGACCATTTTACCCCTAGTTGGCACTTTTTTGTCCATAACTTTTGACTGGAAAGGAACTTTGACCTGAAACCACTTCCATTGGCTCCGGATGATGGCTTACAATTCCGTAGAGTGGTCACATTAGCCAAACGGACTCACCGTTTGGGAGATATGGCTGAAACAAGTTTCAGATAGTGAAAAACAGCTTAATTGGGCTTAACCGGGTGATTAGCAGCTAGGCCCAAAGGGGATTTCGGGATTGAAGATGTATATGGGCTGATTAGGGTTAGAAAACATTTCTTTTAGCCGCCACTCTCATTCTTGAACCCTAACAATGGCTGCCAACATCTAGAAACATCCCTAAATCACTTTCTAATCAAGTTTTGGCTTAATCTACATCAAATTAAGGAGAGGAAACACGAAAGCAAGGTTGGAGCTGCTGTTAGACATCAGTATTCGCCCAAATCAGCAAGGTTTCAGTTCTGAGAAATTTATTTGTGGCTAAGGTGAGTGATTAGCATTGTTTTGGCACTAATTACGGTTAATTAAGGGCAATTAGTGAAGATTAGCGAATTTATACACTAATAAATTCTGGAAAAATATCTATAAATTCGAAAATAATATTTTATGCCTCTGGTAGAAATTTGGTTTAATTTGGTTAAGTTTTGTTAACACTATGATTAGTTTTGCTTAAACATACTTAAGGGAAAATATGGGGTTTTGGGTATATTTGATCCATTTTGACATGAAAATTCATTGTTTTGGTGTTTGTGGTTAGTTTGCTATGTTGCTATGACTGTTTGGAATAATTTGTGATTGATTAAAATAGTTAGATTTGTCGAAAACGCCGTCGAATGGCGTAAACAAGTTGCTGGAAAAAGTTGCAGAAAGTTGTGCAGGGATTCAGATCGGATCGGGTATGGGCTCGGATCGGATAGGAGAGCTGGGCAAGGAATCCGACCCGAACTGGAATCTGTCACAAAAGAAGTTTGGCAAGAAGGAAGGCCATTGCTTAGAGTTGGAGTTGGACAGAGGATCAGATCGGAGCTAGGGAGCAGGATCGTATCGGAGTAGGCTAGGGAGCGGGATCGGATCGGAGCCAGGGAGCGGATCGAATCGGAGCAAGCAAGCGAGCGGGATCGGATCAGGCAAATGGAGAAGAACAGGATCGGATCGGGGAACTTAGAAGGGAGCAACCACCGAACTGAACAGAGGATGGGCACTATACTTCCGAACCGAACCCAGAAGGGATGGAGCACTGATCCAGGCATGGACTAGGACCACCGAACTGAACCGAGCTGGAACGTTACACTGAACCGAACCGAGCTAGACGAGGAGCACCGAACCAAACCATACGTGGGCTATTACTACTACGCGATGACTTTTCTGAAGACCAACTCCAATTCAATCAAAACCCGAGATGCAAAGGAAGTCCAAATGAGGAGCCTTGACTCAGGATCCAGTTGGGAACCAATGAATGGGCTTCATGATTGGGCTTTGCTGCGGGACGTGTGCCAAGGGGCAGTCGATGTCTGTGACTTTGGATCACTATGTATGGGAGGTACGTGAACGGATTCAGGGCCAAAGTGGCCTAGGTACGACTAAAGGGATATAGACCTATGAAGTGGGGTCATTTGTAAAGATTTGGTCATGACTCCATGTGGTAAGCTTGGTAGTAGCAGTAGTTGTACAAGTTGAACTCCGTCACTACTTCGATGGGTCTAGTGATTGACAGTGGTGGACATCGTATGCTTTACGCACTGAGTGAGAGATGTGAGGATGGTTGTTATGCTTGATTTGTTTGCCATCATTATGACATGCACACCCCACCCCCGTATTCTTTACACTATCTATTATGGCACCTTAGAGTATTGTACGGTATGTGGTACTAACTCTTTGGTTGCAGGTCCAGGTTCAGGTATGGTTTAGTATACCTGTTATTGTTCTGTTTAGATGCTTATCGCTCATACCAAGCTTTATGTCTGACCCAGAGTTTTATGTCTCCTCTTATTACTCTGGGTGCTCACTCGAGCAGACTAGAGACAGGTTAGCTGGTGATGCACGGGTAGATGATCCGGAGACGAGCATGAGGCTTCCACGTACGATATATATAGTATTCTCCCTGTGTTGTTGAAGATCACTGCTTGGGCATTAGTAGTGCATCTTCTACTTTCAATTTTCTTTTGTTTAGAGACAGTAAATTTGGAAAGTTGTAATAAGCTGTATTTGGATTTCCGCTGCTCTCATGTTGATGTTGGTTTTAGTTATCAACTTATTTACTGTCTCACCTGTTTTATGTCAAGTATGTTATTATTATATTTTATTCCATGCACTGTGAGACATTCTACAGGTTCCTCGTTAGTTAATTCCCTTCTTTCCTTTCTTCTGACGACCGTCCCGTGCTAGTCGGGCATGTGTACAGCGCACTTTCGGAGAAAATGCAGGCTGGTGCGGGCCGGGCCGTCACACTTGGTATCAGAGCTCTGGGTTGCGTTGTTAACCTAGGGAAGTTATCACGGAGAGATAATATACGTATACGAGAGAGCGTATTTGTGATTACTTTGGTTTTTAAAAGCTATATATATATATATATATATATATATATATATATATATATATACTATTACTAGTATAAGGATGAGGTCGTACTGCACTAGCACCACTATGGGATCGTTAATCGTTTTCCTTTTTTAGATTGACGATGAGCTGATATGCTAGAGGTGCTGGTAGGGGAGCCAATAATGGGAATGCCGCTGATATGAGGACGATGTTTGCTGACCTCATGAGAGAGATGCTTAGAGATGTGCAGAGGTGTAACGACCCAGAAAATCTGAACCAATTTAAAATTTTTAAATTGGCTAAAATAATGGATTTTAAATATTTAAAATAAATATTTTAAATAATGGCGATGAAAACTGAGTTTGAATCGACAATTGAAAACGAATATAATTAATTATAATTATATATAGAATTGAAAATGGCGCGGTAGTTCGATAATTCGATTTCAAACTTCAATTGAATATACCGGGTGCAAAACAATCCGGATTTTAGTGAAACCAAAAATATTTAAATCTGTTAGTGAATATCTTTCTAATGAATTCGACCAATCGAAATTTAATAGCGGGAATCAAAAGATATGTCCAGTTGAAAATTCTGAATAGTCGCTATGGAATTCAGGCCCTTAAAAATGGACATTTTGCAAATGACCTCGGATTTTGACGAAACCACTTTTGTTAGATCCATAGTGTAAGTTATTGTTAGGTTTCAAATTTCGTAATTTTTCGAATCAATATGTGAGCGTGGCAAAGGAAAACGCGTTTGACCAGTTTCTGTTGATTTTAATCGAATGGAAATTGGCCATTTCTCAAACGGTCTCAGAATTCGACGAAACTAGTTTTGTTAGGACCGTATCGTCAATACGAAGCTAGAAAATATTTTTCTGGAATTTTTCTAGTTAGTATGTGACCCCGGTAATTTGAAACGTGCGTTTAAAATTCAATATAGTGATTTAAATGAAAATTCAAAAGGAAACTGATTGTAACGATCAAATCAGCTTGCGATACATATCCCATTGTGTTCGGAATGGGGGTAAAACGCTATGGAGGACAGGCGGTGGACCTCGTTTCGAGGTCGTATGTAAAAGTCAACCTTTTTACAAATTAAATAATAAATAAATATATATATATATATATTATTTTAATTTCCCTCCCCCCCCCTTTATCTTCGTTCTGCCCCCCCCCCCCGTTTCTTTTCGATTTCATACAGGAAGAAAAAAAAACCCTAAAAGCCATCGCGACGTTCACCAGCGCCCCCCCCCCCCCTCGAACGAACGCCGCCGATCCATCGCCGCCACGTCTCGAAGTCGCCGACGAAGACCTCGCGTCCTCCCTCCATCGCGTTCGAACCCCAAAGCCATCGCCTCCCTGTTCGAACCTTCCCATCGCGACACCTGGTTAGCAGCTCCGCCCAGCTCGAGAAGCACCTCCGACGATCGGTGAAACCAGCCCCCCCCCCCCTCTGTAAGTATTTTGTTATTTTATTTTAATAATTTAAAAACTGTGTTTTTAATTAGGTTTATAAACTGATTTTATAATGATTTAAAGACTGTTTTTTTTAGAATTTAAAACTGTTTTTTTTATTAGTTGCATAAAACTGATTTTAAAATGATTTTTAAAACTGATTTTATAAAGATTTTTAAACTGATTTTATAAGCATTTTTAAACTGATTTTCTGAGATTTTAAAAACTGATTTATAAAAGAATAAAACTGGATTTATAAAAATATAAAAACTGATTTTCTGAGATTTTAAAAACTGATTTATAAAAGAATAAAACTGGATTTATAAAAATATAAAAACTGATTTTCTGAGATTTTAAAAACTGATTTTATATAGAAAGAAAAACTGATTTTAAAAAGTATTAAAAACTGATTTTTAAAATGATTTATAAACTAGGAAGAGATTAGAAATTTAAAAGTAAAAATCATATTTTTATATATTGAAAGTCGAGGAAAAATCATATTTTTATATATGGAATAGTCGAAGTAAAAATTCGATTTTTATATATTGAATAGCATAGTAAAAATTCGATTTTTACATGTGTAGAGAATACGGGCGAAAGCGACAAAAGGCGAAGATTTCTATAAAGGAAGTGTCGTGCAGTTGGATAGCTATTGGTGAGATTTCTGATTTAAAATTTATATATATATATGTGTGAAGTAATAGTGAATTGCTATATATAAATATATATATATATATATATATATATATATATATATATATACGCCCCTCGTCCACAAACCATGGACGATATTTATTGATTGAAATGGTTGTGATAATTGGTTGATAACGAATGGTTGTTTGGGATTGTTTGTGATTGATATTGGTTGTTTGAGGTTGAAAAATACCCATTTGTGGTTGTGAAATATTTGGTTGAAACCACATAGGATTAGTTTGTGGAAATGAAATAAATATATACATGCCGCCTGCGTGCGAACTAGATGCATGATCCCCATTGTCAAAAACCGCGAGGTTTTAAGGTAGAGCGAGGAGCCGTACTAGGGACGGTGCCGGTGTAACTACCCTGCCGTTATGCTGCCGAAATTTTGAATAATATTTGTGTGTGTTTGAATTATTTTCATATGCTTAAACTATATTTATTCATTGTATAGAAAACATTCATGTGTTGAATTGATATTCATTCGTTGTTTAGAAATTCATGTGTTGAATGGTATTCATATTTTGAAATAAATTGTTCGATAATAAAAATCACATTTTTATCTATATATAAAAACTATTGAAAACATTCATGTGTTGAATTGATATCCATTCGTTGTTTAGAAATTCATGTGTTGAATGGTATTCATATTTTGAAATAAATTGTTCGATAACAAAATCACATTTTTATCTATATATAAAAACTATTGAAAACATTCATGTGTTGAATTGATATTCATTCGTTGTTTAGAAATTCATGTGTTGAATGGTATTCATATTTTGAAATAAATTGTTCGATAACAAAATCACATTTTTATCTATATATAAAAACCATAGAAAACATTCATGTGTTGAATTGATATTCATTCGTTGTTTAGAAATTCATGTGTTGAATGGTATTCATATTTTGAAATAAATTGTTCGATAATAAAAATCTTCCATTCCATATCGCTTACGATATTTTATAACTGTTTATCGCTATTTTTATTTATTTTAAAATAGCCATTTTATTCAAAACGACGCTTCGGGCCATAAGGCGGCCGTGGCGCTGTTTTTCTTCAGATTTGATTTACACATATCTGAAAATCTAACCGTTGGATCTTCACAAAATTTACATCATTAGAAAGGTCTTTTCAAAACGAATCCAACGGTTCCAGTTTCGGGAAAATCCGACGGTCGGATCTCACGGTACAATCGTTTGAATTTTCGATTTCAAAATACGAACTGCAGCGTCGTTATTCGATTAAATAGAACTATATTTATATAAATATATAAATATAAATAAAATTAAAACGAAACGAGGGCAGCTCCCAATGGTGGAAATGGTGGTGGCCCAATAGTGCAGGCGCCTAGAGTCGACTTCGCCAAGCTGAATAAGGATTATACTAGCCTTGGTGGGAAGCCGTTCCACGGAACGGAGTCGGCTACGGATGTTCAGGATTGGTTGGATAGTTGCGAACGTATCTTCGAGGATTTGGGTATCGAGGATGCGATGAAGAGAAAGCTAGCGTCCCGTCAGCTGCAAGGATGGGCAATGAATTGGTGGAATGCTATAAAGGCAGCTACTCCTAAAGATCAGATTACTTGGGAGCAGTTTAAGGTCCGCTTTAGTGAGAAGTTTATTCCAGCTGCTCAGAAGTCAGTGTTGTTTAAGAAATTCTTGGAGCTCAAGCGGAATGGCAGAGCTGTCTCGGAGTATATTGCTGAATTCGACACTTTGTCGAAGTATGGGTTATCTCTTATTGATACTGCCGAGAAGAAGAATGAGAAATTCATAACTGGTTTGGATCAGTACTTGGGGGAAAGGCTTATTAACCACATCGATGAGACATTTGAATCGATTGTGGGGAAAGCATTGAGATTAGAAAGTCTCTACCCTAAGCCGAAGACTGAGGTTGCATCTGCGGAAGAGCCAAAACCACAAGCAAGTGGTGGAGGCAAGGGTGGTTCCCAGAATAAGAGAAAGCAGAATCAGACTAAGGATGGCCAGAAGAAAACGAATAAGCAAGATGTGGAGTGCTTCAGCTGTGGTAAGAAGGGCCATTATGCTAGTAATTGTCGGGCCAAGCCAGCGGATAGGAAGTGCTTTAACTATGGCCAAATGGGACATCACAAGGACAAGTGTCCGCAACCCCCCAAAGAAAAGCAAATGGTGAAAGCATATGCCCTTAATGCTATTCCTTCTTCGTCGAATGCCCCAACTGCGGCGGAGAAGGGAAAGAATGTCGTCATTCAAGGTATGCTTTCTGTTTATGATGTTCCTGTTAGAGTTTTGTTTGATACCGGAGCTTCCATTTCTTTCATATCTAGTGACCTGGCAGATAGATTGGGATTGGAGCCCAAGATTGTCGATAGACCTTTAGTAGTGATGAACCCAATTGGTGGTTCGACTAGCCTTAGCATGATTTGTCGTAATGTGGTCTTATCGATTCTTGGATGCATGTTTGTTTGTGATTGCTTTGTTTTGGGCTTTACTGGGTTTGGCATTATTTTGGGAGTAGATTGGCTCCAAAGATACGGGGTGGTGGTAGACTGTGAGGGCTCTTTGGTGACAGCTAGAGAGGATGATGGGCGGAGGATAGTGTTTGGTGGTCTACCCAGTGAGGGGGTATTGGCTAGTTTTCTAAACTCCCTCGACATTCCGCATAGTGAGTTGTCAGGTTTGCCCGTGGTTGGCCAGTATCCGGATGTTTTCGAAGAAGTTACCGGGCTTCCACCACATCGAGAGATTGAGTCCCGTATTGATTTGGTGAAAGATGCCAGACCTATAGTGATGCCACTTCGTCGTATGGCACCAAGGGAGCAGCGAGAGATCGAGGTGCAAGTCAGCAATCTTTTGAAGAAGGGATTTATCAGAAGGAGTGTTTCTGAATGGGGTGCACCAGTTGTGTTTTCTACCAAGGCGGATGGTTCCCTTCGTTTGTGTGTAGACTACCGCGAGTTGAATAAAGTGACGAGGAAGAACAAGTATCCTCTACCGCGGATAGATGATTTGTTCGATCAGTTGAGTGGCGCGAGAGTATTTTCTCAGTTGGATCTCGCGACAGGTTTTCATCAGCTTAGAGTGGAAGCTGAGAGTATAGCAAAAACGGCATTTCGGACGCCGTCTGGATTTTATAAGTGGTTGGTAGTGCCATTCGGGCTGACCAATACCCCAGCATATTTTGTGGATCTTATGAATAGGGTATTCAGAGATCAGTTGAATAAGTTTGTCCTTGTGTTCATTGATGATATTTTGGTCTACTCGAGGACAGAGGAAGAACACAAGGAACATTTAAGAATAGTGATGGAGGTGTTGAGAAAACACCAATTGAAAGCAAAGTTTTCTAAGTGTCACTTCTGGAGGATGGAAGTGAGGTTCTTGGGTCATGTTGTTTCCGAGAATGGTATTGCCGTGGACCCTACGAAGGTGGCTACAGTACAGGACTGGCCTACGCCCAAGAATGCAACAGATGTAAGAAGTTTCTTGGGATTAGCTGGTATCGTAAGTTTATCCAAGGCTTCTCCAAGATAGCAGCACCGTTGACCCAGTTGACCAAGAAGAATCAAGCTTTTGTCTGGGATGAAAGGTGCGAGAATGCATTCAAGAGTCTAAAGGACAAGTTGACATGCGCACCAGTGTTAGTCATTCCTAAGGGGAATGAAGAGATGACGGTATACACGGATGCTTGTGGTACCGGACTAGGGTTGTATTGATGCAAGGCGGTAGGGTAGTGGCTTATGCAAGTCGACAATTGAAACCGCACGAGAGAAGATACCCTACCCATGATTTGGAATTGGCAGCGATCGTGTTCGCGTTAAAGACGTGGAGACACTATCTCTTGGGAGAAAGATTTGAGCTGTTTACGGATCATAAGTCATTGAAGTATCTCTTCTCCCAGAAGGATCTAAATCTCCGGCAACAAAGGTGGTTAGAATTCTTGGCTTCCTATGATTTTGACATCGCATATACACCAGGAAAGGGAAATGTGGTAGCCGATGCGTTGAGTAGAAGACATGCCAGTTTGGGGGTTATGTTTCTTGAATGGAAGCAACTGGAGTATATCGCGGGGTTTGATTTCTGACCAAAGTGCGAATTGGATCCAGTCATGCTAGCTAGTTTGACGATCAGACCCACTTTGATAGAGCGAATTGGTTCCAGCCAAAGGGACGATCCTAACCTATTGGAAATCATCTCCAAGTTAGAGATGGGTATCGATGAGGAGATGAACAAGTATGGGCTTGATCGAGATGGATGGCTTAGAAAGAATGGAAAGCTTGTTGTACCCAATGTCAATGGATTGAGGGATGAAGTGCTTAGAGAGTGTCATCACTCAAAACTGACTATACACCCCGGTGGTAATAAGATGTATCGAGACATGAAGCAGACTTACTACTGGGAAGGGATGAAAAGAGACGTTGGGAAATTTATATCCAAATGCATGAATTGCCAACTAGTTAAAGCCGAGCAAAAGAAGCCTAGTGGGTTGTTGCAACCATTAGAAATTCCCGAATGGAAATGGGAGCAAGTCTCGATGGATTTCATCGATGGTTTACCAAGGACTAGATCGGGACATGATAGCATTTGGGTAATCGTGGATCGATTGACTAAGAGTGAAAGATTCATACCAGTCAAATCGACCAGAACGACAGCTAAGTTAACAAAATTGTATATGAAGTGGGTAGTGAGATTTCATGGAGTACCTAAAAGCATTGTGAGTGACCGAGACCCGTTGTTCACTAGTGGGTTTTGGAAGAGCTTACAAGAGGCTCTAGGGTCAGAATTACATCTTAGTACCGCGTATCATCCTCAGACTCACGGGCAGACGTAGAGGGTGAATCGTATATTGGAAGACCTCCTGAGAGCTTGTGTACTGGATTTTGGTGGATCATGGGATGACCATTTGCATCTAGTAGAATTTGCATATAATAATAGCTACCAATCCAGTATCGGGATGGCTCCGTTTGAAGCTTTGTACGGAAGACCGTGCAACTCACCATCATGTTGGATAGAGACTGGCGAGAAGTTTATGCTTGGACCAGATGTGGTGAGAGAAATTTCAGATAAGATTAAGATCATTCAACAACGAATGAAGGCTGCCCAAGATAGGCAGAAGAGTTATGCTGATAAGAGGAGAAGAGACTTAAAATTCTCCGTTGGTGACTTGGTGTTTGTCAAGATTTCTCCATTGAAGAGCGTGATACGATTTGGCAGGAGAGGCAAGTTGGCACCAAGATTTGTTGGCCCATTCCCTATTCTTGAACTAGTCGGGAATTTAGCATATAGAGTTGACTTACCAGAGAAGATGGCGGGAGTTCACAATGTATTTCATGTTTCCCAACTAAGGAAGTTCGTTCACAACCCAGATATGACTATTTCACCTGATTAGTTAGAGGACTTCGAAATAGAACCCGAGGCGGTTGGGAACCGCAAGCTGGCCCGTATTGTCGAGTACGACATGAAGCAACTTCAAAGGAAGGCGGTGAAGCTAGTCAAGGTTCAGTGGGGCGAGAACGAGAATGACTGTACTTGGGAGACAGAGGAGAGTATTAGAAAGATGTATCCAGAACTCTTCGCCTGGTAAGATTTTAACTTCGATTTAGTTTTCCGCATGCTAGGATAGGCTTGTTTGCTTGTTTGCATGTTTGATTGTTGTATGTGGTTGTTACGCATGCGGGGTCCTTTGTATGTTTTGGGTTAAGGAATTTCGGGGACGAAATTTCTTAAGGGGGGAGAGTGTAACGACCCGTACTCTACGCATCATAGGATCGTAGGATATTTATTTCTTTCACATACTAAGTCGTATGGTCATGTAACTTTGGGAGACGACTATTGGGGTCATTTCCCATGTTCATGATTTTTGTCGATTTTTAAATGACCATTTTACCCCTAGTTGGCACTTTTTTGTCCATAACTTTTGACTGGAAAGGAACTTTGACCTGAAACCACTTCCATTGGCTCCGGATGATGGCTTACAATTCCGTACAGTGGTCACATTAGCCAAACGGACTCACTGTTTGGGAGATATGGCTGAAACAAGTTTCAGATAGTGAAAAACAGCTTAATTGGGCTTAACCGGGTGATTAGCAGCTAGGCCCAAAGCGGATTTCGGGATTGGAGATGTATAGGGGCTGATTAGGGTTAGAAAACATTTCTTTCAGCCGCCACTCTCATTCTTGAACCCTAACAATGGCTGCCAACATCTAGAAACATCCCCAAATCACTTTCTAATCAAGTTTTGGCTTAATCTACATCAAATTAAGGAGAGGAAACACGAAAGCAAGGTTGGAGCTGCTGTTAGACATCAGTATTCGCCCAAATCAGCAAGGTTTCAGTTCTGAGAAATTTATTTGTGGCCAAGGTGAGTGATTAGCATTGTTTTGGCACTAATTACGGTTAATTAAGGGTAATTAGTGAAGATTAGCGAATTTATACACTAATAAATTCTGGAAAAATATATATAAATTCGAAAATAATATTTTATGCCTCTGGTAGAAATTTGGTTTAATTTGGTTAAGTTTTGTTAATCCTATGATTAGTTTTGCTTAAACATGCTTAAGGGAAAATATGGGGTTTTGGGTATATTTGATCCATTTTGACATGAAAATTCATTGTTTTGGTGTTTGTGGTTAGTTTGCTATGTTGCTATGATTGTTTGGAATAATTTGTGATTGATTAGAATAGTTAGATTTGTCGAAAACGTCGTCGAATGGCGTAAACAAGTTGCTGGAAAAAGTTGCAGAAAGTTGTGCAAGGTTTCGGATCGGATCGGATAGGAGAGCTGGGCAAGGAATCCGACCCGAACTGGAATCTGGCACAAAAGAAATTTGGCAAGAAGGAAGGCCATTGCTTAGAGTTGGAGTTGGACAGAGGATCGGATCGGAGCTAGGGAGCAGGATCGGATCGGAGTAGGCTAGGGAGCGGGATCGGATCGGAGCTAGGGAGCAGATCGGATCGGAGCAAGCAAGCGAGCGGGATTGGATCGGGCAAATGGAGAAGAACAGGATCGGATCGGGGAACTTAGAAGGGAGCAACCACCGAACCGAACAGAGGATGAGCACTATACTTCCGAACCGAACCGAGAAGGGGTGGAGCACTGATCCAGGCATGAACTAGGACCACCGAACCGAACCGAGCTGGAAGGTTACACCGAACCGAACCGAGCTAGACGAGGAGCACTGAACCAAACCATACGTGGGCTATTACTACTACGCGATGACTTTTCTGAAGACCAACTCCAATTCAATCAAAACCCGAGATGCAAAGGAAGTCCAAATGAGGAGCCTTGACTCAGGATCCAGTTGGGAACCAATGAGTGGGCTTCATGATTGGGCTTTGCTGCGGGACGTGTGCCAAGGGGCAGTCGATGTCTGTGACTTTGGATCACTATGTATGGGAGGTACGTGAACGGATTCAGGGCCAAAGTGGCCTAGGTACGACTAAAGGGCTATAGACCAATGAAGTGGGGTCATTTGTAAAGATTTGGTCATGACTCCATGTGGTAAGCTTGGTAGTAGCAGTAGTTGTACAAGTTGAACTCCGTCACTACTTTGATGGGTCTAGTGAGTGGTGGACATCGTATGCTTTACGCACTGAGTGAGAGATGTTAGGATGGTTGTTATGCTTGATTTGTTTGCCATCATTATGACATGCACACCCCACCCCGTATTCTTTACACTATCTATTATGGCACCTTAGAGTATTGTACGGTATGTGATACTAACTCTTTGGTTGCAGGTTCAGGTATGGTTTAGTATACCTGTTATTGTTCTGTTTAGATGCTTATCGCTCATACCAGGCTTTATGTCTGACCCAGAGTTTTATGTCTCCTCTTATTACTCTGGGTGCTCACACGAGCAGACTGGAGACATGTTAGCTGGTGATGCACGGGTAGATGATCCGGAGACGAGCAAGAGGCTTCCACGTACGATATATATAGTATTCTCCCTGTGTTGTTGAAGATCACTGCTTGGGCATTAGTAGTGCATCTTCTACTTTCAATTTTCTTTTGTTTAGAGACAGTAAATTTGGAAAGTTGTAATAAGCTGTATTTGGATTTCCGCTGCTCTCATGTTGATGTTGGTTTTAGTTATCAGCTTATGTAATGTTTCACCTGTTTTATGTCAAGTATGTTATTATTATATTTTATTCCATGCGCTGTGAGACATTCTACAGGTTCCTCGTTAGTTAATTCCCTTCTTTCCTTTCTTCTGACGACCGTCCCGTGCTAGTCGGGCATGTGTATAGCGCACTTTCGGAGGAAATGCAGGCTGGTGCGGGGCGGGCCGTCACACAAGCGTGCCACTATCCTGAATAAAAGCACGCAAGCGTGCGACTATCCTGAATAAAAGCACACAAGCATGCGAATATCCTGACTAAAAGCATGCAAGCGTGCGACTATCCTGAATAAAATCACACAAGCATGCGATTATCCTGAATAAAAGCACACAATCATGCGACTATCCTGAATAAAAGCACACAAGGGTGCGACTATCCTGAATAAAAGCACACAAGGGTGCGACTATCCTGAATAAAAGCACACAAGCGTGCGATTATCCTGAATAAAAGCACACATGCGTGCGACTATCCTGAATAAAAGCACGCATGCGTGCGACTATCCGGAATAAAAGCACGCATGCGTGCGACTATCCTGAATAAAAGCACACAAGCATGCGACTATCCTGAATAAAAGCATGCATGCGTGCGACTATCCTGAATAAAAGCACACAAGCATGCGACTATCCTGAATAAAAGCACACAAGGGTGCGACTGTCCTGAATAAAAGCACACAAGCGTGTGACTATCCTGAATAAAAGCACGCATGCGTGCCACTATCCTGAATAAAAGCACGCATGCGTGCGACTATTATCCAGAATAAAAGTAAGCATGTGTGCGACTATCCTGAATAAAAGCACGCATGCGTGCGACTATCCTGAATAAAAGCACACAAGCATGCGACTATCCTGAATAAAAGCACACAATCGTGCGACTATCCTGAATATAAGCACACAAGCATGCAACTATCCTGAATAAAAGCACACAAGGGTGCGACTATCCTGAATAAAAGCACACAAGCGTGCGACTATCCTGAATAAAAGCACACAAACGTGCGACTATCCTGAATAAAAGCACGCATGCGTGCCACTATCCTGAATAAAAGCACGCATGCGTGCCACTATCTTGAATAAAATCATGCATGGTGCGACTATCCGGAATAAAAGCACACAAGCGTGCAACTATCCTGAAAAAAAGCACGCATGCGTGCGACTATCCTGATTAAATGCACGCATGCGTGCGGCTATCCTGAATAAAAGCACGCAAGGGTGCGACTATTCTGAATAAAAGCACGCATGCGTGCGACTATCCTAGATAAATGCATGCATGCATGCAACTATCCTGAATAAAAGCACACAAGGGTGCGACTATCCGGAATAAAAGCACACATGCATGCGACTATCATTAATAAAAGCATACAAGTATGCAATTATCCGTAATAAAATCATCCAAGAATGCAACTATCATGAATAAAATCACACATATGTGCAACTATCATGAATAATAGTACAAAAGTGTGCAACTATCCGGAATAAAATTATGTAATCAAGCAACAAACATTAATAAAACCACATTAATAATTTTATCCAGAATAAAATTATGAGCAAATCCAGTAAGCAAGCTGTAAAGATCCAAGCTAAGCTCCAATGTTCCCACCCTGAGAACCTGAGGGGGGGAGGGGGAAACGGAAGAAAAGAGGCGAAAGAAAACAGGTCAGTCAAAAAGACTGGTAAGCCCTACTACTATCTGTCTATGAACTAGTAAAGTTAACTGGCATGAGAAGCTGAGATGAACATAAGGATAACAACATACTGGCATGATGATTAACTAACAAGATATATAAAGGTGTCATCGCATAATTAAGGTTAAGTTTTGCACCACGGGTGTACTAGCATTCTAACATGTCAAGTAAAAACAAGAATTGATCCCTTGGCCCAAGCTTGGCCCATCATCATGAGGTGACCTAAATTAAGGTCCAACTACACGGTCTAGTCGATCGGCTCCCTATAAGCCTAACTCGTCAAGTGTCGGTGTCATACGGCCCAAATATGCAATGTAGTTAAACTGCGCTAGGTACACCCTAGGGTGTATCAAGTCCTAGGGTGTCAACCTCAGACACGAATCAAGTATGCGCAGTCTAGATCTACTGGTACCCGTGTCTGATTCTCCAACTCCGGACTAGGTGCACGACCATAGTCCGCCTGGACCTACTGGCGTACCTACTCAGCCGTCGTTTTGGTCGCTTACATGTCAGCCCAGTAATCGTGCCCCACCCTAGCCTAGTCCTAGGGTCTTATGATACTATCAAGAGGGTTACTGCTAAAAAGGACCACACAACTAGGGTTTCCTTAACGGGTTAAATGTGGTTAACCCGATCCAAACGTGGATTAAATTGGTTAAGTATACCCAAGGTTCGTGACTTAACCCCGATTAACCCATCCAGCCCAAATTGATTAAGTATTAAGTGGACCATGACTTAACCCTAATCAGGAGGCATTAATTAACTTAATGTGCTTTAACCTCTCACATTAGACTTTGTTGTGGTTACTAGTTAAGCCGGGCGGGTACGGGTAGCTTTACACCACAACTTGGTCTAACCTCGGGTTCGAGCACAACATGACCAACTTCTCACATTGGGTCCTATTGTTTGTAGCCACTAGTTAAGCCGGGCGGGTCCGGGTAGATTTATGCTACAAACTCAACCCAACCTCGAGTTGGCCACACTCATATTTTCTAAGTGTCATGTCCATTATGTTTCCAAAACATAATTACAAGTTAGCATATCACGTTATGTTATAAAAATCATGTTCATGTCATAATTTTACCCAACCCCAACGTAATCCCATCGTTTACATAACCGCAACAACGCATAAAGGGTAAAATAGGGAACTTGGCATAATCATGACAAAAAGGTGTTGAAGCCACAAGTTTATCATGGTGGCATATGAGATGTACATATGTTCATATACTTGCATATTGCATTGTAAGGCTTCAAAAGCATGCATAAAACCAAACTTAGCATATGAGTGATACATGGTGATAAATAACATGTAGAAGTTGCTAGAAGTTCGCATTTAGCCTCACATGCAAGTTATCATAAGGGATATGATAACTTTCATGTTGCCAAAATGCAACCTTTGATATAAAGCTTGGAGCTTTATGCTCACAACATCAAGTTTAACTTGCATAACATAGCAATATGTGTCATACATAATGATTAAACCAACTTGCATAGCATAATGATTAACCAAACTTACATATCATAATAATCAACCAAACTTGCATATCATAATGATCAACCAAACTTGCATATCATAATGATTAACCCCAAACTTGCATCATTCATTTAACTTTAGAGTTCAATAAAAAGAAAGTAGAAAAGGGCTTACTACGCTATGAAGACAAAAATGAATATTTATTATAAAGATTGAGACGAAGCCCTTATGCAAGCACCAAAATATGAAATCCCCAATTGAAAAACCCTTACGCCAAATCAATAAAAATCCTTGCTTTGAAATAGAAATGTTGCAAATTGACTTGAATGCAAACTAAGAACACTCATACAAGTTTGAAAGCACTTGTATGAACTCACAATCTCTCATAGAAATAGGCTTAGGAATTTTAGCATGAGAGTGGAGGCCATGAGAGGAACAAATTTGACATAGTTTAGTTGTAGGATTGAATAATGGTGATTTAGGCTAGGTTTAGGGGTCTTTTTATAGAGGATTAGGATAGTATTAGCCATAGGATTAACCCTAGATTCAATCCAAGCCATCAAAGCATGTCTTGGGGAAGAAGTCAAGTGTAGGAACCATCTAGGGCCTTTAGATTAAAGCTGAACCATGAGAACCATTCAAATGCAAAATCTGCATTTGAGCGAATCGGCCGACGGGTTGACAGCCAAACACCCTGGATTAACTCCTAGTCGACCCAGCGAGCTCGGGTCGACCTCAAAAATCGGCCGGTTCGGTTATTCCCCTCTCCCAATTCGCTGTTTTGAACATTTTTGCATATTTATTTATTTAATTTTCAATTATATATATATATATATATCAATATATATATATTTCTCTGCGCAACCCATTTCACTTAATTAAGTATACTTTAATTTGTGAATTTTTATGTTCAAATTACGGGGTGTTACATTCTCCCCTCCTTAAAGGATTTCGTCCCCGAAATCTCCAAGTTAGGAAGAACGTATCCTACTATCCATCATCCATCTACTCAAAACATCATCCACGTGCAGTCATTGTCCTTAAAGGATTCTAAATGTTGTATGATCATATGCAAAGGTGTGTGTATATGTACTTATCTAATGCAAAAATCAGGCGGTTACTGATACAGTAAACCTCCTTAATGCAAAATATGTTAGTGAAATGAGTCCATATGTATGCAAATTCCTAACATAATTTATAATCTCTACATGAGTGCACATAATATTCATCCATATGCAACATCCACGTGATAGCTCAACAAGTTTCATCCATGAATAAGTATAAGCACTCATGCATATGCAACATGAAAGTGTGTGAGCCGATCTTAGTGCCTAATGTGTATCATGCATCCACGAGTATCCACGTGCAAACACTTGCAACCACTTGCAACCATCAAGCATAACATGTTTCAAATACATGTTTCAACCAAGGGTTTCTACCTAAGGTTCTCATGACAAGATCTACGAAACAAGATAAACTAGATAAACGCGGATAAAAAGAAAGATATGCTAATTAGGAAAAGAGATCAAGAATGTACCCTCAAAAAGAAATGGATAAAGCCCACGCATCTTCTCCTCGGTTTCCCAAGTTGCATCTTCATCGGCTTCACCCCACTGAACTTTCACCAACTTGACCTCTCGATTCCTTAGCTTCTTGATCTCTGTTCCCAAGATACGAATCGGAGCTCTTCTCAAGGTTGCTTCTTTCTCTACCTCAATGTCTTCAAGAATGCTTGGTTCAACCACCTCAGCGGACTCATGTAGGCACTTTCGGAGATGCGAGACATGAAAGACATTATGCACTCCGGCTAGCTTCTCGGGCAATCCCACCTTATAGGCCATCTTTCCAATTCTCTCTATGATAGGGAAGGGTCCTACGAACCTTGGTGCCAGCTTCCCCGCTACTCCAAAACGTACCACATTTCGCAAAGGAGAAACCTTCACGAAAACCATGTCTCCCACTTCGAATTCCAAATCTGCCCTTCGCTTGTCAGCATAGGATTTCTGTCTATCTTGGGCCGCTTTCATCCTTCTTCTTACTAATTCAACTTTCTCGGATGTGTCTCGTATCATATCGGGCCCAAGTATAAGTCTATCTGTTGTCTCCCACCAACAAG
Organism: Allium sativum; assembly: GCA_030737875.1. Lineage (NCBI taxonomy): Eukaryota > Viridiplantae > Streptophyta > Magnoliopsida > Asparagales > Amaryllidaceae > Allium > Allium sativum. Next base: position 316,446,552 of record CM060913.1, read on the forward strand.
ATGGTGACCTACACGGCCTCCCATATAAAGCTTCAAATGGTGCCATCCCTATGCTGGCTTGATAGCTATTATTATAAGCAAATTCTACAAGAGGAAGGTGGTCTTCCCAAGTACCACCGAAGTCGAGAACACAAAGCCTCTAGAGATCTTCTAGCACTCTATTCACCCTTTCGGTTTGGCCATCCGTCTGGGGGTGATAGGCTGTACTCAAATTCAATCGCGTACCCATCGCTTCTTGCAAACTGTTCCAGAACTGGCTAGTGAAAATCGGGTCATGATCGCTAACTATGCTAGAAGGAACTCCATGCAACCGCACTATTTCTCGGAGATAAATAGGCGCCAGCCCTGATGCGGTCCTCTTGCTCTTTACTGGGATGAAGTGAGCACTCTTCGTAAGTCTGTCAACTATGACCCATATGCTTGTGTTCCCTCTCCTTGACCTAGGCAATCCATCCACAAAATCCATAGAAATACTCTCCCACTTCCATTGTGGGACCTCCAATGGATGTAATAGCCCACCTGGTTTCTTTGACTCGGCCTTCACTTGTTGGCACACCATGCACCTTGAAACATACTCTGCCACATCTTTCTTCATTCCATCCCAAAAGAAACTGCGCTTCATATCTCTATACATCTTATCTCCTCCCGGATGTATAGTCATCTTCGAGTGATGCGCTTCTTCAAGAACTCTATGGACCAAATCTCCCACCCGAGGAACACATAATCTCCCATCACGCCTTAGCCATCCTTTATCATCAATAGTATATCTGGCAAGGTGACTAGACGTCTCACCCCGAATCAACTTGTCCATAACTTCGACTATCTGTGGATCTTCCCTCTGCGAAGCCCCAACTTGATCAAGAAGTGTGGGTCTAAGCTCAAGGGATGCTAATGAACCCGTCATCAACTCAACAGCCGTCGTGAAATCAAAGGTTGCCAAGAATTCCAAGTTCTTCATCTCAATGAACAAGGGGCTTAAAGTCAATCTCCTTCTGCTTAGTGCATCCGCCACAACATTACCCTTGCCAGGGGTATAAGCTATCTCGAAGTCATAAGATGCCAAAAATTCCATCCACCTTTGCTGCCTTAGATTCAGATCTTTTTGCGAGAAGAGGTATTTGAGTGACTTGTGATCAGTATACAACTCAAACCTTTCGCCTAGAAGATAGTGGCGCCAGGATTTGAGTGCAAAGACGATCGCCGCTAATTCCAAATCATGAGTGGGATAGTTCTTCTCATGAACTTTAAGTTGCCTACCCCCATAACATATCACTCTTCCCTCTTGCATCAGAACAGCTCCTAACCCCGTGCCACATGCATCTGTGTACACGGTAAACATCTTACCACTATCGGGTAATGCCAAAACTGGAGCTGAGGTAAGGGCTCTTTTGAGCTTTTGAAAAGCAAGCTCACACTCCAAGTCCCATGCAAAGACTAAGTTCTTCTTCGTCAACTTAGTGAGAGGGGCCGAAATCTTAGCGAAGTCTCTGATGAACTTCCTATAGTAGCCCGCCGAACCGAGAAAGCTTCTTACTTCGGTCGCATTCCTAGAAGTCTTCCAATCTTGAACCACAACCACTTTCGTGGGATCCACCGCTATGCCTTGCTTAGAAACTATATGTCCAAGAAACCGAACTTCCCTTCTCCAGAAATGACATTTGGAGAACTTGGCTTTCAACTGATGTGCTCTAAGCGTATCCATCACTTCCTTGAGATGTCTGACATGTTCTTCCTCGTCCTTTGAGAAGATCAGAATATCATCCACGAAGACAACAACAAACTTGTTGAGGAACTCCCTGAACACCCTACTCATCAAGTCTACGAAGTAGGCAGGTGCATTAGTCAATCCGAATGGCATGACAAGCCATTCAAAGAATCCATCCAGAGTCCTAAATGCAGTTTTATCAATGCTATCCTCAGCTACTCTAAGCTGATGGAATCCGGTGGCTAGATCGAGCTGAGAGAAAAAAGAAGCACCTACAAGCTGGTCAAAGAGATCATCAATCCTCGGTAATGGGAGCCTATTCTTCTTTGTCAGCTTGTTCAACTCTCGATAATCAACACATAGACGAAGCGAACCATCCGCCTTAGTAGCGAATACCACCGGAGCACCCCATTCAGAAATGCTTCGTCTAATAAAACCCTTCTCAAGCAGCTCCTTGATTTGCTTACTGAGCTCCCTTCTCTCACGAGGGGCCATGTGCCTAACGGGCAATGATACTGGCTTGGCATTATCGACTAGATAAATGCGGAAATCTATCTCTCGTTTAGGGGGTAACCCCTTAACTTCTTCAAAGACATCAGGATAGTCTCGGACCACCCTTACAGATTGCAGATCATCGATGGACGAGTCGAGAGATTCAAGATAGCATAACATGACGGGACCTCTAGGGTTACAAGAAATTTCTAGGGTATTACCGAGGCGGGTCATGAGCCTCACCACCCTATGTTCACAATCGAGAATGGCTCCATAACTGGACAACCAATCCATGCCCAAGATTAACCCATATCCCATGAATCCGAGAACATAAGCATTACACGTGAATTCTACAGTCAAGATAGAAATCTTCAAATCCACACAAATCATAGATAGATGGGCGGAACCCCCAATTGGATTTGAAACACAAACGGGATCCTCAACTAAGCTAGTACTTAGGTGCAAACTTTCAACAATGTCAGAAGAAATAAAACTATGCGATGTGCCAGAATCAAATAAGGTGCGAACAGGATAATCAGAAACATAAACAAGACTTTCTACAGAAATGCTACCTTGATCCTAAACTGGAGCGGCGTTGAGAGCATGCACTTGCCCTCCAGAAGGTCCTGCACGCTGATTCTGCCCTTGCTTCTTGGGGCAATCCTTGCTAAAATGTCCGGTATCTCCACAATAAAAGCACTCGCCCGACTTCCTCTTCCTTTTCTTACAGTCTTTAGCTATGTGCCCTACATTCCCACAGTAGTGGCATTTTCTTGGGTCCTTTGCCTTCGCCTTGTTGCCCTTGTTGTTCTTGTTGTTTTTGCTGTTCTGATTGCTCTGATTTCCTCCCCACTTGGAGTCTGTCTTCTTGGCTTGGGTCTCATTAGCCTTCACTTCCTTCTTGCCATTCTTATTGTCTCCTTGATGCAATGTCATGTCTACTAGACCTTCGAAAGTGGCCCCCATAGGTATATGAGATAGGGCTAAACCTTGTAGTGGCTCATTCAACCCTCGTGCAAAGCGCAAAGCCTTCTTCTGGGGAGTATTAATCATGTCCAAACCAAATCGGGCGAGCTTGTTAAACTCATTCACGTACTCCCTCACTGTCATGTCTCCTTGCTTCAAAGATATAAACTTCTCCAATTGCAAATTCGCCTCAGCTGATGATAGAAACTTAAGCCCAAATCTTGTGCTAAAGTCGGCCCAAATCTCTATAGGCCTCGTAGCATTGGTGACCTCCCACCAATAAGCAGCTTCTTCTTTCAATAACCATGCTGCCAATAGAACCCTTCTATGATCTTGCACATCAAAGATGGCGAAGAGATCTTCAGTTTCTTCCAACCAATTTCTTGCCTCCACAAAAGTCTCCGTCCCAATAAAGTTCTTGCCACCCATCGCCTTAAAGTCTTTGCAAATCTTAGCGAAATCTGCTTGCGGGTTCTGAGGAGGAGGAGGAGGAACCTCGGTTATATTGGGGGTATTTGCTGGGCCCACATCGTTGGCCCTAGCTTCCAAGTATCTCCGGAACCATTCGGGAATGGTCACTCCCTCGGGAAGGTTAAGATCGGCCATACTGAAAATGGAAAAAGATAGATTCAGAACGAAGAAACGAAGGATAGTGCTATGACTTTTGGGGAATAGCCTTTTTTAAATAACTAGACTTTTCTTGGAAAATACTTAATTGGTTTTGAAAATAGTTTTTCAAAAGGTAAGTTTCAAAAACACTTTTGCTCAAATCTTGTAAACCTTATGCTCTGATACCAAATGTAACACCCCACCTCCACCAATGCCACTCTTGCAAGGACATTAGCTTTGGAGGGGCATTAAACAAGGTAAACATGCATGCAGATATCACAAGACAGAACATATAAGTAAAACAGAGTAGTAAAGCAGTGGATAAAACTTAGCATTTCAAAACCATAGTCATGTTACAACAAAGTACTTGGTCATTATTTTCCAACAACAAAGTCTAGGTAAAAGCATAAACTGAAAAACTGAAATACATAAAGTACTATCCCCAAAATGAAGTGATACACCATAGCTAGCTCAATGTCCAAAACCGTACATGAGCAAATCCAGTAAGCAAGCTGTAAAGATCCAAGCTAAGCTCCAATGTTCCCACCCTGAGAACCTGAGGGGGGGGGACGGAAGAAAAGAGGCGAAAGAAAACAGGTCAGTCAAAAAGACTGGTAAGCCCTACTACTATCTGTCTATGAACTAGTAAAGTTAACTAGCATGAGAAGCTGAGATGAACATAAGGATAACAACATACTGGCATGATGATTAACTAACAAGATAGATAAAGGTGTCATCGCATAATTAAGGTTAAGTTTTGCACCACGGGTGTACTAGCATTCTAACATGTCAAGTAAAAACAAGAATTGATCCCTTGGCCCAAGCTTGGCCCATCATCATGAGGTGACCTAAATTAAGGTCCAACTACACGGTCTAGTCGATCGGCTCCCTATAAGCCTAACTCGTCAAGTGTCGGTGTCATACGGCCCAAACATGCAATGTAGTTAAACTGCGTTAGGTACACCCTAGGGTGTATCAAGTCCTAGGGTGTCAACCTCAGACACGAATCAAGTATGCGCAGTCTAGATCTACTGGTACCCGTGCCTGATTCTCCAACTCCGGACTATGTGCACGACCATAGTCCGCCTGGACCTACACCGGCGTACCTACTCAGCCGTCGTTTTGGTCGCTTACATGTCAGCCCAGTAATCGTGCCCCACCCTAGCCTAGTCCTAGGGTCTTATGATACTATCAAGAGGGTTACTGCTGAAAAGGACCACGCAACTAGGGTTTCCTTAATGGGTTAAATGTGGTTAACCCGATCCAAACGTGGATTAAATTGGTTAAGTATACCCAAGGTTCGTGACTTAACCCCGATTAACCCATCCAGCCCAAATTGATTAAGTATTAAGTGGACCATGACTTAACCCTAATCAGGAGGCATTAATTAACTTAATGTGCTTTAACCTCTCACATTAGACTTTGTTGTGGTTACTAGTTAAGCCGGGCGGGTCCGGGTATCTTTACACCACAACTTGGTCTAACCTCGGGTTCGAGCACAACATGACAAACTTCTCACATTGGGTCCTATTGTTTGTAGCCACTAGTTAAGCCGGGCGGGTCCGGGTAGATTTATGCTACAAACTCAACCCAACCTCGAGTTGGCCACACTCATATTTTCTAAGTGTCATGTCCATTATGTTTCCAAAACATAATTACAAGTTAACATATCACGTTATGTTATAAAAATCATGTTCATGTCATAATTTTACCCAACCCCAACGTAATCCCATCGTTTACATAACCGCAACAACGCATAAAGGGTAAAATAGGGAACTTGGCATAATCATGACAAAAAGGTGTTGAAGCCACAAGTTTATCATGGTGGCATATGAGATGTACATATGTTCATATACTTGCATATTGCATTGTTAGGCTTCAAAAGCATGCATGAAACCAAACTTAGCATATGAGTGATACATGGTGATAAATGACATGTAGAAGTTGCTAGAAGTTCGCATTTAGCCTCACATGCAAGTTATCATAAGGGATATGATAACTTTCATGTTGCCAAAATGCAACCTTTGATATAAAGCTTGGAGCTTTATGCTCACAACATCAAGTTTAACTTGCATAACATAGCAATATGTGTCATACATAATGATTAAACCAACTTGCATAGCATAATGATTAACCAAACTTACATATCATAATAATCAACCAAACTTGCATATCATAATGATCAACCAAACTTGCATATCATAATGATTAACCCCAAACTTGCATCATTAATTTAACTTTAGAGTTCAATAAAAAGAAAGTAGAAAAGGGCTTACTACGCTATGAAGACACAAATGAATATTTATTATAAAGATTGAGACGAAGCCCTTATGCAAGCACCAAAATATGAAAGCCCCAATTGAAAAACCCTTGCGCCAAATCAATAAAAATCCTTGCTTTGAAATAGAAATGTTGCAACTTGACTTGAATGCAAACTAAGAACACTCATACAAGTTTGAAAGCACTTGTATGAACTCACAATCTCTCGTAGAAATAGGCTTAGGAATTTTAGCATGAGAGTGGAGGCCATGAGAGGAACAAATTTGACACAGTTTAGTTGTAGGATTGAATAATGGTGATTTAGGCTAGGTTTAGGGGTCTTTTTATAGAGGATTAGGATAGTATTAGCCATAGGATTAACCCTAGATTCAATCCAAGCCATTAAAGCATGTCTTGGGGAAGAAGTCAAGTGTAGGAACCATCTAGGGCCTTTAGATTAAAGCTGAACCATGAGAACCATTCAAATGCAAAATCTGCATTTGAGCGAATCGGCCCACGGGTTGACAGCCAAACACCCTGGATTAACCCCTAGTCGACCCAGCAAGCTCGGGTCGACCTCAAAAATCGGCCGGTTCGGTTATTCCCCTCTCCCAATTCGCTGTTTTGAACATTTTTGCATATTTATTTATTTAATTTTCAATTATATATATATATATCAATATATATATATTTCTCTGTGCAACCCATTTCACTTAATTAAGTATACTTTAATTTGTGAATTTTTATGTTCAAATTACGGGGTGTTACAAAACCCATTCATACACTCCTTTCACAATTCAATTAGATTCCATTCCAACTTCGATTACTTTTTAAATGGATTCTAATTAAAAAGTTATCTCTTAAATTATTATTAATTAAAATAGTAATTTATTTCAATCATTAACTACTGCAAAAGTAGTTCATTTCTTTTATTTACTAAAATAAATAGTAAATTCCATTTTTAAAATCTTATTAAAATTAAAACAAAAATTAATTAAACTATTTCATTAGATAAATTCAAAACAAACTAATTTAATAATCAATTCCAGTTAAAAATGGTTAACTCAGTCAACTCCAAACATAGTTATCTTGGTAACCAAATTCAATTGATCCTTCCTTTAAATTAATTAATAATATAATTAATTTAAATAATTTCATTTAATTGTTTTTTTAAAAACAATTATCCAACTCTTAACCATTAGGTTAATTTCTATTTATTTGCTTATAAATATGATTAACATCAGAATTTGCTTATAACATCTTTTAATAATTTCTTATAACTCAAATAATAATAATAAATATTTATTTCTTTTTAATAACTTTGATTCAAAATAATATATTTTAAATTCTATCTTTAGATATAAAAATAAATTTTATAACTTCACTTATATCGATTCACCTGATGATAAATCCATATTTGGAAAACAATTGATTTATAGGCCATATACTGCCAATTACTCAACCAATATTACCCATTGGTAAAAAACAAACAAATGTTGAATCCCTGGTTAATGGTCAACAATCAAATCAATCATCCAATCAGAACAGTTCATATGATGATAATATAAAAATAAATAACATCTAATATATTTGAGGAATCCAGTTGGATCTCTCCAACCTGTTCTTCTCTGCATACAAATACGTTATCTCAAATAAAATTATTTAATATTTAAACTAATAATTTCTACAACAGCCAATAATAAAAATTTAACACAACAAAACAATTCTGTACAATAAACATGTTTATTTTAAACGTGACCAACAAGGTAAATTACCTCAATTGGGTCCAATCGTTAAAATAACGATTTGGTGTTTCACAGAAATTAAAAAACATTTAATTTCACCAGTTCAGACAATATATGAATATATATTCAAGAAACAGTCAATCATTAGCAACCATAGCACACAAAAAATAAAAAACTGACTTATATAAAATATAAGTGGGATGAACAGAGTGAATATAACTTACTTTGATTTAATACGTTGAAGTGGTCCGGTTATGATTAAATTAAACAACGTTCAATTTAACTGATAATATAACTGCTTCCAAATCCGTCCAAACCAGCTCTAAAATATTATGCCCGTCGATATGATTCCAACACTTACAGTCTTGTGAATTCTAAGAACATATGAACACCCGGTAAAATTTATACATGTTAGTTTTAATTAAAACTAAATGAACCTAAATAATTTTTTATTAGTTACGTTTATATTAAAGTCGGACCACGTAAAAACTGAGTTATAAATTTGGGCTTTAATGATTTAGGCACATTTTAAATACGGTTTTTATTTAAACAACTTAAACCTTCTGCTAAATCTTTATTAAGTTAGTCATGTGATAAGTAACAATATTGGTCACGTAAATTAGTATATATTTTGTTTAATCTTAACTTACGTTATCTGATGTCAATGTTGGTCATTCAACTCATATCAATGTTAAACAAGGTATTGCCATGCATGTATCTGTCATGCACGCCATTGCCACTGACTGTGCTGCACTATTTAGTACTGTATCGACCCCATCTGGTAATGCCCTTGTTTTTGCTCTTGTCTAGTGCACTGATCTTGTTGAACTGGCCTGAGGTGATGTTCTTTCTTCGACTTTCTATGCTCAAGCTCCTGTTATTGGTATTTGCAGTGTTAATGATTCTGCACATGTTACTTTTTTCCATTTTCCATGGTTTACTACTTCTTGGCTTCAACCGAACGGGTTTAAACCATTTCTCCCATTCAGCACGTTAAACTTCCCACCTTGCTTCCTTTTCTCATGCAAATCATGCAACCCACCTTTATTCATGAAATAAAAACAGCACCCTCGTTCAAAACTCCCCACTAAGCTCAACCGAAACCTACCACTGCAACGCCTAACTCTGGCCAGCCGAACTCCGATCAGAGATTGCCACCCTGACCACCTCCTGACCTCGCCCTTCGACCCGAGTGCCATCCCTTCCAGCTCATCCTACCACCATCAAAAGCTCCATAACCGCCGCACCTTTCAGACATCAATCTGGTCATTATGCAACCCTAGAACGGATCTCCACCATCCAAACTTTACAGCTCGATTAGCTGAATTAGTTCACAGTTGCGGGTTTGTTGAATTAATTGATGGATTAGCAGATAGGTAGAGAGAGGGGATCGACAATTTTGATCGTTGAATTTAGGGTGGAGGCGTAGGAGACAAAACAGTTGACCACACACTTTAGATTGACCGCAATTTTAGGGTTAATGTGTATATTTATAGTGTTGGGGTATAATTTTATTATTATTATTTTAATTTCATGAAACTTAAGCGGAAAGTATCACGCTAAAACCGCCTCATGTGACCTTTAATCGAGATGAAACTCCTAATCCTAGCATAAAAAATATTCTGGAGCTGATGGGACAGGTTTCGTCAAATTCCGAGGTCGTTTGTAAAAATCCCTTTCTAATTCACATGCGAAAAATCAAGCGTTTAAATTGTGCATGATCACAAAATAAATCCAATCAATCTGAATCTTTGAAATTCTACTAGTCCTTTACCTTACGGATCCAATGAAATTTGTTTTGTTAAAATCAGAGTTCGTTTGGCCAGTCGTTTATTTCCTTAAAGTTACCTTTGTCTAAACTGGCCAAGATAAAATAAATGATTAAATAAAAACAAGGGCGTTTGACACTACCACGATCACATGGTTAATCGGATTGCTACAAAATTTGAAACATAACAATAACTTACTAATACTGGTCCAATAAATCTAGTTTGGTCGAAATCCAACTTCGTTTGAAAAACGACGATATTTTATAATTTAAATTGTTTGTCGGTTTACAATTAAATTCGTACGCTCACATATTAACTCCATTTGGCCCCAAAATTTTCAGCACGCTATGTTTTGACGTTCCGGAACCAACAAAATTTGTTTTATCGCAAACGGAGGTCATTTGAAATTTGTCTTTTTCTAAGGCTTATAAAATATCGAATAAATAAAAATAAATTCCAAATTAATTCAGTTAAATAATAACAAATTATTATCAATGTATTTATTCAAATAAAATTATCATATTGCTTCAAATATAAATTATACAACTCAATATCATCAATTCCGAGTTACAACGGTATTCAAATTATATTAAAACCCTTATAAATTATTTAATAAACGTTATAATGTATAAATGATTTCCATGGTGTCTATTTTAAAATTTGAATTGGACATAACTAAAAATCAATAACACGAAATCTGAATATTTCTCTTTCATAGAAAATTATAATCAACAAGATCCCAACATTTCTTGTTTCATAGAAATTTGACTTATATTGGATCTTGTACGTTTAGTTGAAGTTCAAAACTCAATAGTACGAACTGTCATGCCATTTCGAGCTCGATTTATATAGAATATAAATTTAACATTCAAATCCTCGTTTTAATAATATTAAAATCTATTAATATTCCAAATTCAATGTTTAAAATAATAAAATATGTTAAATGTTTGACTACCAAAAATACGAGACATTACATCATTAATCAAAAATAAACATTATTTCACAAACATAACAGTACAATTTTTCTGAACTCTCATATATACAGTTAAATCTTTACATTCATTATTTTACATTTGTTCCTCACTCGAATATCTCCCTCACTCAGTTACATTTATCTATTCACTCTAACTGTATCTTCATCCTCTTCTGATCTTGCTCCATCATCTGGCAATCTATCACAGAAATAAAACACAATGTAGGCTGGAACTAAACAAATAAAAATATGAACAAATATAAATTTATTTTAAATTTTTATTTGCCTCAGATTTTCTGGTGTGTTTCTCATCATATTTCATGAACTGATCTAATTAACATAATCATCCACCTATGTTTAGATGACTTGTGATATTCACAGCAAGTACCACAAGGTGACATTTCCTGTAATACTCACGTATATATACTGCCAAACATGTATACAAAGACATGTATGTATATAAACATCTTTTCTAAGGAATGTGGGGAAAAATATGGTCAAAATTCAATCTTAGCTTGGCAAAAGCATTTTCTGAAAGATTTATACAAATATATATACATGCACATATACATATTTGTATATGTGGTGAAAAAAGGACTATTCATACAAAATGGGCATGAGAGCATAGTTCAACAAGGCATATGTGTACACTTTCTATTACACAAGGCAAGCAGTAATTCAAATATGACTCATCTAGGCAAGCAGCGGTCCAAATATGACTGAGCCATGCAAGAATCAAAACAAGCCAGGTGACTCAAAGCAATTCAAATATGACTCAGAATTAACAAGCCACAATCACAGAACAGAATTTCAAATGCATGACACACATTGTACACTTGTCCATGTCAAGACAGAATGCATCAGGTACAAGCAAGAGACATAAGATTGTGTACACAGGGGTACACACAGTAGTGCACATGCACTATGCATATTTCATGCAAAAATGGTTCAAAAGAAAATGTTTCAACAAAAATGGCAGATGCAAGATTATGGGTAAACAAGACCAAGTTTTTAAATTCATCACATATCCAAAAACAAGCGGAAATGTTGAGAATTGTTCACAGAAAGGGAAATTGGTGAAACATATGTTTTCAGGAAAAAAATTCTTTCAAAATGCCAACTTATAAAGATTAATATGGCCAAGAAATAAAGCAGCAAAGAATAAATGTTGACACAAAATTTCGAATGGCCAAATTAAATGACAAAGCATTTCAAAGCAGGAAAGTAGGGGCAACAAATAACATTCTTTTTGGCAACATCATATATACACAAGGAGAATGTTGTATACACAAGTCAAATAATGCCAAAAGAATATATTTTTTGGGAAAGAAATAAATTCAGTTTTTGAATGTCTCATGAAACTCTTCAATTTTTTTCTGGAATATATCTATGATTGGTATGAAGTAAATTTGCATTCTAGTAACATATACAATTTTTCAAAGTTTTAAATGTGTCCAGAAATATTATTTTGTGCAAGAATGAAACACATTTTCTTTTTGCCAAGAAATCAAATATTTCTTTCCAGATCATTAATCACGCAAGGGACCAGAGATCAAATTTCCAGATTCATTAAAGGCCAGAATTAAATCTGGATACATCACAAATCACACAATTTAGTTCTTAAAGAAAATGTTTTACAGGAAACATTTTAATTCGTGTTAAATAATGTTTCTAGATTTGTTCAATTCCTTTTAGGGGACTCGAAAATCGAATTATATCTTTCCAAAATTGCTCAACATATTTTCGGAAGGGCAACAAATCAATTTGACCAAGTCCACGTATTCAAAAATCAAATCAGGCAAGCAATTAACCGAAATCAAAGAATAGGGTTTCATTAATCCAATAAATACACTTACTTCTTCATCGGCAAAAAACATCAAACACACAGAAAAACAAATTGAGTCCTCAAATAAAATCAGAAATCTTACAGTGTATAATCGAGCAAGGTTTTGATTCGAGATTGAGCAAACAAGTAGCGACCATTAAATGGAAGATTGCACAAAACCATGGACTGATTTCAAAATCGATTTTAAGAAAACCCTAGATTGCTTTTTCTCTTGAAACCATTAAAAAGAGTCGGCCAAGTTCTTATAATAAATAAAACATAGGAGCCAACGTTTTTTTTACGTGTTTATTTTTTTGGGTTTACCTTTGTATTAAAATTGTTTAACTTTTTATCCATTTTTAATTTTTCTAGTTTACCTTAAACTAGGGTGCTTTAACTACAGGTTATTGTAGTTAAGAAAATCACTACTTAGTTTTTAAGTCATGTCAAGTTTTTAAGCTTAGGGTTATAATAGTAGCGAAAGTTGCAAGTTTACATGGTCTTGTAACCGAGAGTCTGTTTTTAATACCTAGTAGAAAACTTGTGAATGCAGCAATATGCAGGGTCTTGCCGAAGCTGGGTAAATCTTGTGTGTGATTTTTATTTCTGTAGTATCTGTATTTTCTGTGGTTTTAGTTTTTCAATAAACCCTATTCACCCCTCCCCCCACTAATGTTAATCTAGATCCAACAGATATATCTTTCTTTAATACAAAGAATATTGTACACTTTTCACCCAAACCAACTAAGGGTCTCAAATTCCCATAATCATTCCTTTAGTGTACATAACTAACATCCCAACTCTTTCCATATTTTGTTCTTCCTATTTAGTGGGTTCCTTTATAGATCTAGGTGTGTATATATATATATATATATAATATATTTATATTTTTAAAAATACAAATACGTTCACTCATTATCTATATAGAATCCTGAACCTAAGCTCTGATACCAGATGTAGCAACCCAAAATTCCGACAGAATGAATTTTTTTCAAAAATCCCAATCTATCGAAACTCGAGTTGGCTTGTCTGATATCCTGCAGAAAAGATAGAGACATAAAGTATATCATAGCTCAGAAAATATCTCACAAGGGAATGGATAAATTATGATATCATCAAATATAATCGTACCGTAGTAATAATACTGCCTAACCAGTAACCAAAGCTAAAATATCTCTGTTATAAACCTAACCTGCAAGGGTGTTATGAAGGGGGGGGGGTTAGAAAACAAGTTCTGGTGATTGGACTAAATTACACAATCTGAAATAACCCTATATATACCGTTCAGTTTTGTTACTTATTTATTAGGTTGTTGGGTTAATAGCACTCAAGCCTTTTATGCTCACGTTATACCCATCTACCTCCCAGTAGATTAACCTAATATAATATATGTAGTTACCCCCAGTATCAAGGTACCTTCCAAGGTATCCTCTCGCACGGTTTACGCCGTCATGCCATGGAAGCGTATGCACTCTCATCCTACGCCAGAGCGACGTACTTATCTCCATATCCAAACTTCTCGGCCATGCTCGGTCTTGACACGAAGTAATTCCCTACCGTCTACGATACACCACCCAGAGCAGTCATGTATGTATCTAGAACCTAACACATACGTTCTGTCTACCTTAACCCGATTCCCTTAATATGGCCGCATCCAATGCATGAAACTCGATCAGGAGCCTTCTGTATCTGCATAGGCCCGCCTTTAAGGGCCTACAATACATATATTCAGTATGGCCTGCTTTTTCATGGTGGCTATGGCCCCACCCTGGCCCCTTCCTCAACTAGTGAAAGACTATATGTGAGCTAAGTGGCGTGTCCCTAACAACCAATATATCATCTAATTTGGCATGTCCCTCAACCATGCCTCGATAGTGAAAGATCATAAGTATCTTGGTTTAACTCTAGTCTTTCTGCATCACACTGCCTGCCGATGATAGGTATCCGACGATTACTTTCCTTAATTTGGTCCTGACCAACCTCCCTCCAAGCGAGGCAAACTGCCGAATCACCCCAAAGCCATACCGCCACAGGGCCAAGCTACTGTTGTAGTCAAGGTATACCCCTTGGGTGGTATCGCGCAGACCCACCTCTGCGAGTACATCCTAAGCGTGTATCACACAGGGGACCACCATGGAGTACCCGAACACATCCCTCGGAAGCCTCGTGCTTACCTCCAGTCCCACTAAGAAATCAAGTCGTAAATTGAGCCGAGTAATCAAATAGACATGCTCTTACTGTGTCTTTGGACACCTCGATGATCTACCCCATTGGGTTCTTTACCTTCAGACGTGCGGACTGGTCCAAGCGCATCACACTAACATGTTTTTAAACCCTACGTCTAAACGTTTAATTATGCGCTTGCTCTACCTCATCTGATTTCCAGCTAACTTGATTATTTCCAATCATATTAACTTCTTATTCAAATTACCAAGTTCTCTCCGATCCCCTTATATCTCTAAGGAATGGACCCCTCTCGCTTATTAATTTAATTTATATAACTTAAGCCATTTACGTTTATTAATAAGCCCATAACATGTTAATTTTTAGATTGTATTCCAAGATCTGTAATCTACATTGTCTTTATATTATTACCATGTAATTCATTATTCGATTCCGTAGTTACAATAACATGTTCTACTTAATATATATAATTAAATATATTTTATCTCAATCCACATGTTTCTGTTAACATGTAACTTACTATATATGATTAAGTATAACTTATTTCATTCCATAAGTTTACCTCATTCTTTCTTATTTAATCATAATTTCATCTTATATGTCACTACAACTTGTTGTTGTTTACTTATTAACTTAGTTCTCTTAACTAAGGTTTATTAATAAGTTTACCTTTTCATTTATTATAACTTATGCTATAATATCCACTTGTCCCTAGGACAAGCCTACCTATTATATAACATTCTCGTTATTGTAATTGATTACAATAGGTTATTATCATTCCTTGTTCATTCCAATTCTTATCCTGTTGTAACATCCATTCATTAATTCCATTTATTCATTCCCGTTATACACACACACATATACATACATACATACATACATACATACATATATATATATATATATATTTAGGCACCAGACCTCCCACATTAAGTTGACTATTTGTGGATGTTGGATTCGTCGGGCGATTCCGGGCAGACTTCTTCCACAAATTGAACTTAGCTTCGCGTCTTAGTACGACTATTTACAATTATATGCACCAGGCCCTTCACATTAAGCTGACCACTTGTGGATGTTGGATTTGTCGGGCTGTTCCGGGCAGGCTTCTACCATAAGTTGAACTTAACCTCGTGCCTTAGTGTAATTATCTTACAATTTTCCAGCTACTGTAGATTTTCCATATAACTTAAGCATATTCATTCTTCCGATTTTTTTACTGTAATTCTATTTGCACATTTTGGCATAATAATATTCTTAAAAATGTTCAAGCTTAACATAAATTCCATAATTACAGCAATTTCCAATTCAAATGGATGTTTAAATGGAAATAGGCTTATATGACATAATTGTTCTCAATAGATTTAACCCCAATTACCACAAGTATTCATAATTTCATTGTAACTCGATTCACAAAATCCAATTAGCAGGTTCTTAGGGTGATTCTTTATACAACAGTAATTGTCCTAAATAGTTTTAATACACAATTTCTACAATTATCAACTATTTAGAAGATTTAATACAACGAGGAATACGAACGATAAATAAATTGTTATTTAGAATGGTTTAATGTAAATCCACTCACCTAATAGCTTTCCAATCCATGAACCTGATCCAGATTTATTATTCCATGGCATCCCTAATTGATCTATATTCAAAAATATCCACGGATTCACAAAATCTATTACTAAAGAAGAGGGAAAAGGAAGAGAAACCTAAATAAAACAAATTCAAAGACTTACCTAATGTCGATCAAAATTCAGAACACCCATTTGTAGATATATATATTCTTTTCCTCCAATTCTTGAATCATAATTTCCTAAGACTAATTATTCTATTTTCTAAAGAAATTTGAGGAGGAAGAAGAGTGACAGAGTCTAGACAGCCTCTTTGAAAATATGAGATTTAGGTCAGGCTCTGCTAGTCTATTTATAGGTGTTCAAGAAAGTCTTGATCTTAGTCGTACACGCAGCGTTGAGTCAGCAACGAATATGGTCCGAAAAATTGTCCAGATTCGCTGAACGAATCTACCCAGATCAAGAGTGGGTCGTCCCGTAGGTCGACAAAGCCACCTATGGTCGACCCATATGGGGCCAGGTGCGCAATTTCTGCTGTATTTAACATTTTTGTTTTAAATGTTTGATCAATATGCCTATTATACATTCTTTGATTTATTTTATACTTATTATAAATCACTGTTACGTTTGAATTTCAAAATTAACGCATGCACATTTTATCTAAATATTTGAATTTGTGCGTATATGTATGCGCAACTTTTATTTCATTTTCAAAATTCAAACGGTGCTATGCCATCATTTAATTCTTACCTATTTTCATTGATTGTAGGTTTATTTTGAATTTCACTTATATATATATATATATGCAAACATATGCGCATATATTTATATATACATGTATACATGTATTTTTATATTAACTTTTACATATAATTTTCCTTATATGTGCATTTATACATATTTTCCCCTTATAACATGTATTATTTTAGTCGTTCCTCAAAATTAAAAATATGGCGCCGGCGGGATTCGAACCTGCTCCCCTCACTTGGGAGTCACATGTCTTTACCCACTGAGCTACATAGGCTTTTGTTGACAAGACAAAAAACATTGGTGGTCATTGTTCTTTTCTTATATCTCCTTTTCATGTTTGTTGTAACATTTCATTTAAAGATATCTTTCTCATCTTAAATCCATTTTCTTCAATCCATAGGTCTAAACTAATCAGAAAATCACCACGGTTGCAATGAACCTAATTCCGTGACCAAATACTGAAAGCTCTTAAAATTTTATTGTATAAAAAATGTGGGGTGTTACAGTTCAACAAGAACATCTTGCAACCCGACCACTCATTTCGCATGAGAGTATCGAATGTATATCACCAACGGTTGGGAGCTACCCACTGTTTTCCCAAGAAGGGACAACATCGATAGAATAAAGAAGGAATGGATTTTCTCTAAATAGTTGATAATACACCCTAATTGGGAGCGACCCACTTAGTCATGCTGCCTGCTTGATTTTTGTCATTTCCCGGCTATGAAGCTTGAGGTTATAATTACCTTTATCGGATAACACACCACCATTCACTTTGAATGCCACATCATCAGATCCATTAGGAAATCACTAATTGATTTCCACAAAAATACTCTAAGTGTTAAGCCAAAAAAGCTCCTTCTTCGCCACCAAACTTGGTACTTTTGAAGAAATCAACGTACGAGATCCCTTTGGAAGTATTTTGTCAGATATCCGTCCGTACAAGTTATCTTGGGACTGGACAAACCGAATGCACCCTCCTACTGCATCCTAGGAATCACCCTATGGATTAGTTGCGAGTAGTCCTTGCAAGCCCATAGATTTCAATCATAACTGAATTACCATAAAAAACCTCTAGTTGCAATCCAGAGAGACTTATCAAGTATCCCTTCCACTTATGAAGGTCCACGGTCTTCAATTGCTCCATCTTCAATCTGCATCTTCCACGATTTTGTATTTGCTGGTTCAGAATGGTTTTCGAATACATATTTGATCCCGGTCTTTCCGTACCAACAATCGTATAGGTCAGATTTGATTGTCGGTTAATTAACTTCATTTCTGTCGATTCCCCTGACGATAAATCAATATTTAAATAACGATATATTTATAGGTCGTATGTTGCAAATTACTTAACCAATACTAGCCATTAGTTAAAACAAAACTAACATTGAATTTCAGTTAACGATCAATAACCAAATCAATCATCCAATCAGAATAGTTCATATAATGATAATATGAAAACAAATACATTTAATATATTTGAGGAATCCAGTTGGATCCCTCCAATCTGTTTTTCCCTACATCCAAATAGGTTACCTCAAATAAAATCATCCAATTAAGTATATCGATATAATTTTAATAATCAACCAATAATAGCAATTTAAACATCCAATTATTAATTTTACACGTTTACATTATTATAAATGTGACCGAAAAGGTAAGTAGCCTCAATTAGTTACAATATTTAAAAATAACGATTGGTTTAAATTAAATTAAACGAACGTTTAATTTAATCAGTTCGATCAATATATATAAACATATGCAGTAATCATTCAACAACAACACCCATAGCACACAAATATTAAAATCGACTTATATAAATATAAGTGGGATTAAAACTGGGTGAGTTGTACTCCCCTTGGATTTCCATTTATTGTCAAAACGGTTTGTCTTAATTAATTAACAAGCGTCTAATTTAATTTAAACTTCCAATAGCACCCATCCTTGACTAAACCAGCTCTATAATGAAGCGCTCGTCATACAGTTCCAACGCTTTCGATCTTGTCAAATTCTGATAGCAGAGAGCACATTATAGAATTTATATGGTTATGGTTTATATCTAAACTAATAAAACTTTAATCAACTAACTACTTTTTAAAATTAATAGCCATGTTACATAATTAGGCACATTTATAAACCATAAGTCCCCTTGTATATATAAAGATTAGGCATATTACCATTATTATTAGGCAGTTTAACTCTTGTTTAGGCACATAAAAATCGGCCACGATTAATATGTGATTAGGCACTTTTAAACTATAGTTAGGCATTTTCTATGTTGTACTTATAACGGTGATGTTGTAATGCTTAAATGAGCCATGTAATTCTAAAAAATTAGGCACATCCAAAATCTATTTTAGGCCACATTAATAATATACATAGGCATACATATATATAAACTGTCTTCTACCTCACCAGCTATTTTCGAACCCATCCTCACCATTTCGTCACCTCACTTCAATGCCCACATCAATCAATTGTCACTAATGTCGCCACAACCATGATCTCTCCCCCTCCGACCATCTGCTTAACTTGGTTTGACCTTGCACCCGTGGACCCCGAATCGCGATCTGTCTTCCTCTACCTTTTTTTCTTATGTTTATTTCCAATCCAAGAACCTACACACCCTTACCTTCCATATCAAACTGTCCCATGCCTTCACTTCATGTCAACCTGTAACCACCAACATCACCCATACTGCTACTGTGTTCATGCATCATCCTCCAGTAATTGTAACCCACTTTTCATACTGCTGCTCACGAAAATACACGCGTCCCATGATTTCACCGAACCCAAACACCTACCTACTTGAAGCGACCCGAACTTCCTCGTGAAGGAAAGCCAGGATTAAGTTGAGAACATGACAAATCAGAACACAAACAGAAGAACATTTCATTGCTTATTACAACAATTTACATCAGAATACAAGAATATACAGAGTATGAACAAATAATATACATTTGATAAATATCAGAGATTTATAATTTACAGTGCAGCGGAAAATAATACAAAACACAACTGAAAGAGATAAACGGATACAGAGCTTTCCGAGTATCATTCCAGCTGTAAACCAGGATCCTATGAATATAAATCTGCAAAACCAAAACTACTAGCTGCCCGTGTGGAAAATAGGGGCACCCAGAGTTTAGGTTAAAACAATAAACTCCAGGTCAGTCATGTGACTGGTGTGAGAACTAAAACATTTATTAAAACTTTACTTTAAAGATAAGGTAAATCAAGGGACCACACCGTATAAAACGGAATGAGTTTCCTCCCAAGAATACCAGTGCATAAAACAAACAGTGCAATGTTTTTTGGAAAAATGAAGCTATTATAAGACTCAGGTCCCATCACACAATGCAACGCAAGCCGGAGGATAGAGTTTTACCTTATAATAGCCAAACATGCTTGGTACGTTTAAAACAAATCATTTTGATTCTATTATAGTGAAAAGTGTATGAAAACAACTTCAAATATAAATGTATCAATCATAGACGACATAGTGCCCCATCCCAGTATGTCGCCATACTAGGCTCTACAATCAAAATCGAAGTGTCATGTATTGGAAGTTGGATTTTCGTCTATGAACAAAGGCAAGGGATCGTCCTTACCGCTTCGAGACAATCTAGCCCATGTCTCAGGATCAGAACGTATCGACTCTTGGATCGTCAGGGCCGGTCCACTCGATGTGGATTAAAATGTCTGAACACTACGTTTCCCCATCCTATGGGGCGCAAATCTGGTCTGTATAAAGATCATATCATCCATCGGCCCCGCAGTGCCAATATATCTGAGGCGCCTCGCTATTCATCAACCATATAAGTAAAACGTCTAAGTGTGCAAAACCCAGACACCACACCTGGCTAGAAGGAAACGCATGTCCTCCCTGAGGTCCTCTCCTGTTTCTGGTTCACACCGGGGTGTGAGGCTCGCGAATTAACGCTACACAAAGCTATTCTATATTAAAGTCGTGCTTTGATCATCAACCACAAGACTCTTCTTTTCAACAGAAGCCTTGATCATTTGCATCTCAACATGCCAACAGGCAATTCATGCTATGCAACTGATATCTATCAATTACACAGAATGAAATCCAATGTCAGACACACAGTCCATTTACAAGTTCATTCTGGGTCTGAACGAAACCGGAGGCACCTTATTCCGCATCCCGTATGTCCAATACAGGAGAGAGGTCCTCGCATATCCGATCGATCTTCAAGTACGTCTGGAACGATCACCACTTATTACCTTGTCTTGGGTGTACTGCCCAATCAAGACATCAGTAATCATCCAAACGATGTGAAGACCTCCTGTCTTCAACCACCGTCTTCATCGTCGACTCATCGCCGATTCAGTTATTCAGAATGGGATAAACCTGGTCTTTCCGAATAACTCGCGTATATAATAAACAAGTGCTATAAAAACACAACATACGCCTCATTCGAATTCTAAATATTCTTTTATTTAAATATTCGTATCCTTTGGGAAAGGTTCCCATTAATTTTATCAAAGATAAATTCTTTAAAATTTATTCTTTAATCTTCCTATGGATATCAATTCGAACCAAATTATGGTTTGTCCAAACTAGTTGGGATTAGTGAACCTTACCGAAGCAATCATTTGTTTAATTTTCCAATCCCAACCTATTCATCCCATTATGTAAAACTGGTAATACTTCATATCTAACACCACGGTGTTATCAGTAAAATTAATTACCATTTCACGTTCAAATCTAATTAAAGGTTTAACTATCGCTTGGAGTAAAACTGGTGCTACTCCATTCTAGATCATTTCCCGAATTTGTTAATTTAAATTATCACATCCTCTTTTTCAATCTAATTAAAGATCATTAAAACTCCTATTCAGTTTTAATCTCAAAAATCATTACCTAATGATTATTCAAAGTTAAGAAATTAATCTTATCTTTAACTGGGTTAAAGAACTAGTGTCATTTAAAACACAGTTCACGATAAACCCAAAATCCCATTCCATTAATTATGGAATCTTCACAGAAAACAGATCAATATATATAATTGATATAAACTTCCATATCCAACCGATAATATAAATGGAATAACGACAAAGCCTCTTTAATTCCATATATTGTAACAATCTTCCTCCATAAAAGTTCACTTCGATTATTACCGATTCGAATTCCATTACAATTTATTTTATTAAACTGGAAAACTTTTCTTTGGGAATTTCCCCTAAATCTTAATTAAAAGATTTATAAATTCCAAATCATATTTCACTGTGAATCGGGTTAAAGAACGAATGTCGTTAAAAACACATTTCACAATAAACCCAATTCACATTCCATTTCAATTCTAATTAAATATTTAATTAATTGGTAATTCTTCTTTAAATCTTGGTTAAAAGACTTATTCTTTTTCACAAGGGGTTTCAGAACAGTGTTAATGAAGACACCATTCCATCCGTCTCTAACTGTAAATTAGTAAGAGAACAATTCCCTAAGTATTAATCTCGAAGGCCGAAACCAACATCAGATCAATACCCAGGAAACCATTCAACTTAGCTAATCTCCAGTTAGTTTCTAATTTCCTTAACTCCATTGGGTTTAAGAACAGTATGATTAAAGATACCATTCACAACAAACCCAAAATCTCATTCCATTATTGATCGGGTTAAAGAACAAGTGTTATCTAAAACACCGTTCACGATAAACCCAAAAAATAATTTCAATTCAATTCTAATTAAATGTTAATTAATTGGTAAACTTCGTTAAATATTAATAAAAAGATTTAATCTTTTCTCAACTGGGTTTAAGAATAGTGTTAGTGAAGACACCGTTCACGACAAAACCAAAATCTCATTTGATATTAAATACAAGGCTCTGAATAGAAAATATATCGACTTATATTCAATATCAAATTTTGAACTCAACAAACATCATATTGGAATAACGATATATGTATCTTCCAAATTCCTCCACAATGTCCGTATAATCACGGAATCTAATATCGAAATATTCCGAAGAAAATTTGGATTCAAATCCATTCCAATTCATATATTGGAAATTCTGGTTATTTTTAAAACCATTTCAAATCCAATTTATTTATTTTAAAATATTGGATTTTAATTCTAGTTCATAACTAGTTCATTTCGATAAAAATATATTTTTATCTTTTCCAATATGGGATTTTTCATCCCAATTCTTTCCAAATCATTTATTATGATTTTGCACAAATTATTAATATTTTTAATAATTTTTCATGGCCCATACAATCGATTTCCATAATCGTTAGATTTCAAATTTGTTGTATTCGTTAGAAAGATATTTTTGATACGAACCCAACGGTTCCGGTTTCAAGAGAATCCGACGGTCCGATCTTCCGTAATGTCCATTCGAAGTCAACGGTCGAAATTCGTGAACTGCCGCGGCGTGGTGCGTTCTATTCAGGCCATTATATACATATAATATATATATTTTGTCGATTTCCATTTAAAACGTATTTTATAAATCGTTTTAAATTCGTTTCAAAACATTAGATTTTGAAATCATTTCCTTTACGATATTCATTATAAAAATGAATAAAATCGATATAAATATCATTCATGTCAAAATGGCGTTAATCTAATCAACACAGCTTTATATATTTAAATATTTTTGTGTCCATCCCAAATCGGACATCAAAATCACATTTTGATCTTTTACTGAATATTATTTTAAAATATTCATTATTTTAAAATATTCATTATTTTAAAATATTCATTCTTTCTGAACTGGAATCAGACACAGTCAATTACCATATAATTTTATTAATATGGATTTCATACAAACATGTACACAACAATAATCAAACACTGTCAACCATCATCCAGAGTGCATTACACAACTGTATAAGCATTAAATATAAATAATTCACGCTTACACAGTCTGTCAACCAAACGATCGACATACCACTAAACAATTGGGATTAGTGTACGTCAAATATCATCCCAACACCCGTGTGGGGTTTTCAAACAACAAACACAGATTTTATTTGTGCAGTTGGGCGCTGTGTAAAATTTATCGTCCCAATCCATATCAGTAAAATAATTGTACATTTACAAATCATCCGATTTGTAAATGAATATTTATTTTATTCATATACACATTAAAAATTATATTTTTAACGATAAAATATTTTATTTCAACACATTAATATTTTTATATTCAACACATGAATATTTTATATACCATTCTACATCACAAACCAAATTCACACAAACAAATCAGTCCAAACACACAACCAAACAAGTCATCCATGGTTTGTGGATGACGGGGAGCAATTCATACATGTTGTTATAAAATAAATAACTGTACAAAGAATTCAGTGAGAGAGTTCTCACCTTTGGGATCCATTCCTCCAGTTCTATTTCTGAATTTCAGATCGGTTTGGACTTGGATTCGTTCCTGGTCGATTCCATCTCAATCTGTTTCACATGATTTTATATTAAAAATCATATTTTTATTCCAACGCCACATAGATGAAAATCATATTTCTATACCACTAAAAATCGAGTTTTTATATAACTAAAAATCGCATCTTTATAAAATTAAAAATCCTTCCTTCTCTAACTAGAAATCATCTATATAAAAAAAATCGCATCTTTAAAATGATTTCATTTATATAAAAATCATACATTTATAATTCTAGTATATATAAAAATTATATGTTTATCTTTGCTACTTCATATAAAAATCGTATTTTTATCTACTAAAGATTATTTCATAGCTACGATAAAAATCATACTTTTGTCATCGTGAAAGCATTATAAAAATCATATTTTTATCATAGTGAAAGCATTATAACAATCATATTTTTATCATAGTGAAAGCATTATAAAAATCATATTTTTATCATAGTGAAATCATTATAAAAATCATATTTTTTCTATGCTATCCTATACATAAAGATCTGATTTTTATATTGCTATTTATATATTAAAGATTATATTTTTATACATATATATAATAAAGATTATATTTTTTATATCTATGTTATTCTAAAATTTAAGATTTTTAAATCAACACTATTTACATTATAAAATAAATAAAAATAAGTAATAAAAGAAAAGGGAAAACTCACATTTCAAATCGGAAGGGGGCTGCTGCGCTGAGGTGGGGGGAGGTGCAGATCGAGGAGGAAGTGGCGGGGGGGGGGGGGGGGTCAGGTGGTCGGCGGCATGAGGGAGGCGGTGGGGTGCGGTTTAGGCGTTGAGGCTTCTAATTGAAGAGAGGAGCGAGTAGAGAAGGAGGGAAGGAGAGGGAAGGGGCGCCGGAGGAGGAGCGGCGGTCCTCCAAGGTGGCGGCGCTGATCGCGAGGGGGGCTCTGTCGGTCTCCTCCTTCTTTCTTTTTATTTTTTATTTTCGTTCTGAAATCAACTAATGACGGGGAGAGAGAAGGTAAGGGGAGGGAGATTATATATTATATATTTAATTATTTTAAATTCCCAAAAAGCAACTTTTTATTTCGACCTCCAAACGAGACCCACCGACTGTCGTCCATAACTAATTACCCCCATTCTGAACGCAATGTGATATGTTTCGTAAGCCAATTCGACTGTTTGAATCAGTTTTCATTAAATTTAAAATATAAATCAATATATATTCAATTTAAACGTACATTTCAATTTACTAGGGTCACATACTGACTCCAAAAATTCCAGAAAAATAAATTTGGCTATGTTTTGACGATACGGTCCTAACAAAACTATATTTGTCAAATCTGGAGACCGTTTGAAAAATGGTCATTTTCTGGTCGATCCAATTCAACTGAAATTGACAAAACACGTTTTCTTTTGCCATGCTCACATATTGATCCCAAAAATTATGAAAATTGGAATCTAGCAATAATTTGACATTTCGGATCCAACAAAAGTGGTTTCGCCGAAAAAGGAGGTCGTATGCAAAAAGGCTATTTTTAAGGGCTATATTTCCGTAGCGATTATTCTGAATCTTCAACTGGACATAACTTTTTATTCCCTCTATGAAATTTCAATTTTTCGGATTCGTTGGAAAGATATTTTCAAATAGATTCTAATATTTCTGGTTTCAATAAAATCCTGTTTATTATGAATCATTTACAGTCATTTGAAATTTGAAATCGAATTTTCAAACTACCGCGCCATTTCCAATTCCTTTTATAATTAAAATAAAATTTTATATTCTAATTTCGATCTAAATATTTATATACGATCTAATTCTATTCAAAATAAATTCTAGTCGTTATTATTTAAAATAAATCATTTTAAATATTCAAAAATTCATTAAAATTGCCTAAATAAAAATTTTAAATTGGTTCTGATTTTCCGGGTTGTTACAATCTCCCCCACTTAAAATCTTTTCGTCCTCGAAAAGGAGCGAAGCTGAAAGTTGTTTTACTAATCAACTGAACTTTCAGTTTGGCTTCCATTCTTCAACTTTTCAGTTTCTAAGAATTTTCAAGTTTTTCAAAAATTTGGCTAACACCCTAAATTTTCGAAAAATTTCGCCATAACCTCCGTTGTATGGGGAGCACCGAGAAAATCCCCAAACCGCCACACAGGCCCTCTCATCTCAAAAAGAAAAAGAAAAACCAAGCGGCTAGCCAATCGGCTCATAAAATCATCCAAACCCAATAAATTAGTTAACATGTACCTATTTATCGGGCATACAATTTTATTCCTCTTCTCTAGCCTCCTGCTATGACTTGCTCAATTTATATACATGTATATGCACGCAATCTCATACAATTTTCAGTTCAGTTCAACATTTGATACAATTTGGCTAAATTTACCTTACATTCACATAATGATTTAAATGAATAATCACACAACACAACCATCAATCAATTAGTGGATTAGGATTTCAAATGCATAACTTTAATATATGTTCAAAAATCATATTTTGATGCCAAGTCACAATAATATATTCTGTCTAGTTTTGGTTCTCACACCAGTCAATTGGAAATATATAGATATCCCACTTTCAAAACTCGAACACAAACTACTGATGCTATATAGTCATAAGTAGAATCATCCTCGGGCGACTAGAGTGTGATTCTATATCTATCCAGTATATTAAAACTTCGAATATACGTTCATGACGTGCATATGCAAAATCTCATATACTCAATTGTCCAAAATAAAATAAAATAATATACTCAAATATGTATAATTAGATCAAATCTTCAAAACAAAGTTTGTTTTCATTTTTATTTTAAAAAAAGTAACACTCTTCCAACTCATTCTACGATACTGCTAATCCTATCTCTAACGAGTCATTCTTATTGGACATTACTAATCCAATCTCTGATGAATTCTTTCGTTTGATTCTAATGTGTCTTATTCTCGAGCTCTGTAAACCAAAGCTCTAATACCAAATGAAGCGAACGATCTTCCCCGTGAAGGAAAGCCCGGATTGAGTTGAGAACACGACAAATCAGAACACAAACAGAAGAACATTTCATTGCTTATTACAGCTATTTACATCAGAGTACAAGAATACACAGAGTATGAACAAATAATATACATTTGATAAATATCAGAGATTTACAATTTACAATGCAGCGGAAAATAATACAAAAAACAACTGAAAGAGATAAACGAATACAGAGCTTTCTGAGTATCATTCCAGCTGTAAACCAGGATCCTGTGAATATAAATCTGCAAAACCAAAACTACTAGCTGCCCGTGTGGAAAATAGGGGCACCCTGAGTTAAGGTTAAAACAATAAACTCCAGGTCAGTCATGTGACTTGTAAGCACCCATAACTTCCCCGCGAAGGAAAGCACGAATACTTTGAGAACAACACACATCGGAACACAGACGGAAGAACATTTCATTGTTATTACAACAATTCCATCAGATACAAGAATATACAGAGTATAAATGAATAAATTACATTCAACAAATATCAGAGATTACAATAAATTACATAGCAGCGGAAAAATATACAAAACACAACTAGAAGTGATACACGGATACAGAGCTTTTCGAGCATCGTTCCAGCTGTTAATCAGGACCCTGTGAATATAAATCTGCAAAACCAAAACTACTAGCTGCCCGTGCGGAAAATAAGGGCACCCAGAGTTTAGGTTAAAACAATAAACTCCAGGTCAGTCATGTGACTGGTGTGAGAACTAAAACAGTTATTAATCTTTATTTTTAAAGTTAGGTAAATCAAGGGACCACGCCGTATAACACGGAACGGGTTTCCTCCCAAGAATACTAGTGCATATAACAAAACAACGCAATGCTTTTTGAAAAAAATGAAGCTATTATAAGACCCAGGTCCCATCACACAATGCAACGCAAGCCGGAGGATAGGGTTTTCCCTTATAATAGTCAAACATGCTTGGTACGTTTAAAACAAATCCTTTGATACTATAATAAGTGCATAGTGTCAAAACATTTCGAATCATAAATATCAATCATAGGCGGCATGGGTACCATCTATCATGTCGCCATACTAGTTCTACAATTAAAACCGCAATATCACGTATTGGAAATTGGATTTCCGTCATGAGCCGAGGCAAGGGGCAAGCTCCTCTCCGATTCGAGACACTCTAGCAAATGTCTCAGGACCCCACTATGATCCTTGGATCTTCAGGGCCGGTCCTCTCTTACTTTTGAGGATTAGTTATTCCTGAACACACGTTTCCCGGTCCTTACAGACCTATATCCGAGGCGCCTCATATCCAACAACCACACAGGTGAAAAGTATATAAATGTCAAGGCTGGTAGGTCACTGACACCACCCTAGCTAGAAAGAAACGTCGTGCTCTCCCTGCAGTCACTATCCCGTTTTTGACTCATACCGAGGTGTGAGGCTCGCGAATTCACGTTATACACAAAGCTACGCCACACAGGCCGTGCTTTGATCATCAACCACAAGACTTTGCTTTTCAACAGAAGCCCTGATCAATTGCCACTTACGCATGCCACATTGGCAATTCACTCCATGCGACTGATGTCCATCGTTATACAACCTCTGAGCTCGTACGTCTCAGAGAAGGGCGTTAAGCAAGAGAATAAATTCTCCGCCGCCAAACAGATGTATATTTAATAGAGATCAATCAACACAGAATAAAATCCAATGTCAGACACACAATCCATTTACAAGTTTGTTTTGGGTCTGAACGAAACCGGAGGCACTTTCCTCGCATATCCATCCATCTCCAAGTACGTCTGGACGATCACCGACTGTTTCCCTCATCTTGGGGGTACAGCCCAATCAAGATCATCAGTAATCACCCAAACGATGTGAAGACTTCCGGTCTTCAACCACCGTCTTCATCTTCGACATCTCGTCGAATCGGTTATTCAGAATGGGTATAACCCGGCCTTTCTGAATAACCCACGTATATAATTAACAAATGTTACACAAACACAATGAACGCCTCATTCCAATTCAGAATATTCTTTTATTCGCAAAATCACGTTCTTAGGGAAAGGTCCCCATTAATTTTATCAAAGATAAATTCTTCTAAATTTATTATTTAATCTTCCTTTGGATATCTTTTCAAACTAGTCGGGATTAACGAACCACACCGAAGTAATTATTTAGTTTATTTCCCAATCCCAACCTATATATCCCATGGAGCAAAACTGGTGATACTCCATTCCTAACACCACGGTGTTATCGGTAAAATTAATTACCATTTCACGTTCAAATCTAATTAAAGATTTAACTATCGCTTTGGAGCAAAACTGGTGGTACTCCATTTTCGATCACCTTTCAGATTTGATAATTTAAATTATCAATTCACATTTTTAATCTAATTAAAGATTCATTAAAACTTCACTTAGTTTTAATCTTCTCAAAAATCAATATCTTGCCTTTAACTGGGTTAAAGCACCAATGTCATCTAAAACACGATCCACGATAAACCCAAATCACATTTGATATTAAATACAAGGCTCTGAATAGAAAATATACCGGCTTATATTCAATATCAAATTTTGAAACCAACAAATATCGTATTGGAAATAACGATATAAAATATATCTTTCAAATTCCCATAACAATATCTGTATGGTCACGAAATCCAACATCGAAATATTCCGAAGATAATTTCGATTCAACTCCAGTCCAATTCACGTATTGGAAATATTGATTATTTTCAAAATCACTTTCAAATTCAATTTATTTATTTCAAAATAAATTGATTTTAATTCTAGTTCAAAACTAGTTCATTTCGATAAAAATCTATTTTTATCTTTTCAAATGTGGAATTTTTCACCCTAGTTCTTTCCAATTCACATATTATAATTTTACACAAATTATAGATATTTTTAATAATTTTATCAAGGCCCGTACAGTCGATTTCCATCAACGGCCATCGAACTGCACTTACAACGACCTTTTTCAAATTTGATTTGGACATAATTCCAAATCCAACCGTTAGATTTCAAATTTCTAATATTCATTGGAAAGCTCTTTTCGATACGAACCCAACGGTTCCGGTTTTAGGAGAATCCGACGGTCGGATCTCCCGCAATGTCCGTTTGAAATAAATGGTCGAAATTCACGAACTGCCGCGGCGCGTTCTATTCAGGCCATTATATTATATATATAATATATATTTCGTCGATTTCTATTTAAAACGAATTTTATAAATAGTTTTAAATTCGTTTCAAAATCTATTTCAACTTCCATTTCAATTCAAAGCAAAATCAAATTCTTCTTTATAAATTCGTTTTAAAATTCATTTCTATTCAATTTGAATTCATTTTCAATTCATTTCGAAATCGTTTTCAATTCAATTCATTTCGAAATCGTTTTCAATTCAATTCATTTCGAAATCGTTTTCAATTCAATTCATTTCGAAATCGTTTTCAATTCAATTCATTTCGAAATCGTTTTCAATTCAATTCATTTCGAAATCGTTTTCAATTCAATTCATTTCTATTTTATTCGAATTCAACTTCACTTTCTATTCAATTCGAATCGAATTCATTTTCTATTCGATTCGAATTCATTTCAAATTGATTCAATAAAATTTCCATTTGAATTTTAATCT
This sequence comes from Allium sativum, assembly GCA_030737875.1. Classification (NCBI taxonomy): domain Eukaryota; kingdom Viridiplantae; phylum Streptophyta; class Magnoliopsida; order Asparagales; family Amaryllidaceae; genus Allium; species Allium sativum. Next base: position 316,477,412 of record CM060913.1, read on the forward strand.
AATTCAATTTGAATTTCCTTTCAAAATATTAAATTTTGAAATCACTTTTCAATATTCATTATAAAACGAATAAAATCGATATAAACATCGTTCGCGTCAAAATAACGCATCACTAATCAACACGGCTTTATATTTTCAATACTTCTTTATTCTATCCAACTAATGAATATTTATCCCATTCAACACATGAATCTATATTTCTTCCAACACACGACTAATTTCAACACATGAGTACTGTCAACACATCACTATTTTTGTTAAGTCAAATATTTTATAAAACTATGGTATCTATCGTTTGATTTTAATTAGACTCCACCGTAAAGTAGATTCTAATCGTAAATATGATAAAGATGTAATTTTTATTATTTAAAATATTTCACTCAACACATGAACCTCGTCAACACATGACTATTTTTATATTCAACACATGAATTTTCTTTTATAATATTCATTATTTTCCCGATTGGAATGAGGCCCAATCAATCACCATATAACGTTAATTATATGGATTCCATACAACACATGTATATAATAGCATTGAAAAATAATCAACCATCAACCAAAGTGCACTACACAACTGCATAAGCATCAAATATAAATAATCGACGCTTACACAGTCTGTCGACCAATCGATCGACAATAATTAAATAATTGGGATTAGTGTACACCAAATATCATCCCAACACCCGTGTGGGGTTTCAAATCAACAAACACACATTTTTGTTTGTGCAGTTGGGCGATGTGTAAAATTTATCAACCCAATCAATATCAGTCAAATCGGCCGATTTGTTTATAAATATTTATTTATTCACTTTCACGTTAAAAATTATATTTTTAACGTCAAAAGTATTTATTTTAACACCTGAATTTCTATTCAGTTCATTTATTCAATAAAATGATATTTTTATTTTTCTAACATATTTTAGAAAATTTCGGCGGCATAACGGCACGATACTAGAAACGGGACGAGGCCTAGCCTTATCCCCGGTCTAGTGAAGGCCCACGCCATTCACACATCAATCAAATCAATTTCAATTCACCCAATAATTCAATTCAAACCAATTAGACTAACCAACTACACAACCAAACAATTTAACAAACAAGCCATCCATGGTCTGTGGATGACGGGTGTCGGGTGCTACTAAGCACCGTCTGCATCCTAGTATATATATATATATATATATATATATGTATATGTATATGTATAACTAGAATAAGAAATTTAGAGTGAGGAGTTCTCACCGATAGCTATCCAATTATCTTGACTCTTCTTTGATAGAAATCTTCTTCATTATCCCATCTTCGTTGCCCGTAGTCACTATATATATAAAAATCACACATTTTTATATTTCGTTGTCTTTAAAATAAAAATCATATTTTTATTTATTCACTTTCAATTTAAAAGTCATATTTTTATAATCACTTCATATATTTAAAAATCGAATTTTCCACAACGCTACTGTATGGATAAAAATTATATTTTTATCTCGCTATTCTTCATATAAAGATCTCGCCTTTTCAAAAATATAGATTTCGCCTTTTCTAAAATAAAGATTTCGCCTTTATAAAAATCATCACTTGATTTCAACGTATATAAAATAAAAATCAGATTTTTATTTTGCTACATATACAAAGATGATATTTTTATAGTTCCTACTATGTAAAAGTCATATTTTTAACCCACTATCTATGTAAAAATCTCACCTTTCTCCATTTAAAAATATCGTCTTTCTTCTTTTAAAAATCTAATCTTTTATATTTTAAAAATCAAATCTTTTCTAATTTAAAAATCAATGCTTTTCTAATTTAAAAATCAATGCTTTTCTAATTTAAAAATCAAACTTTTATGTTTAAAAAATCAAACTTTTATGTTTAAAAAATCAAACTTTTATGTTTAAAAAATCAAACTTTTAAAAATAAATAATGAAGTAAATAGAGTATATAAATAAAACAAAATTAACATAAAAAAACTTACAGTGTTTTGCCGAAGAAGGGGGGGCGCCAGCCGTACATCGGAGGGCAGGAGGAAGAGGGCGGAGGGCTGAAGTGGCGGTGCTCGAATTGGGGGTTTGGGCGTGCTGAAGGAGAAGGTCGGGGTCGTGGTGGCACTTGGGGGGGGGGTGGGGGGCGTCGATCGCCAGCGAAGGGGGGGGAGGAAGAAGCGCGCCTCGCGCGGCGGCGCGGTGGGCGGCGAACGCCCCTGGCGGATCGCGAGGATCGATTCTCTTTTTTTTTTCTTTCTGAATGAGTTGAAGAATAAACGGGGGGGGGGGGGGGGTTTATGTAAAGTTTATTTTAATTTATTTAATTAATTTATATTTCAAAAAGTTGACTTTTACATATGACCTCGAAACGAGGCCCACCGCCTGTCGTCCATAGCGTTTCACCCCCATTCTGAACACAATGGGATATGTATCGCAAGTTGATTCGATCGTTTGAATTAGTTTCCGTTGAATTTACATTTAAATCGCTATATTGAATTTTAAACGTACATTTCAAATTACCGGGGCCACATACTAACTAGAAAAATTCCAGAAAAATATTTTCTAGCTTCGTATTGACGATACGGTCCTAACAAAACTAGTTTCGTCGAATTCTGAGACCGTTGGAAAAATGGCCATTTTCCAGTCGATTAAAATCAACTGAAATGGTCAAAACACGTTTTCCTTTGCCACGCTCACATATTGATTCGAAAAATTATGAAATTTGGAACCTAGCAATAAATTTACATCACGGATCCAACAAAAGTGGTTTCGTCGAAATCCGAGGTCGTTTGCAAAATGTCCATTTTTAAGGGCCTGAATTCCATAGCGACTATTCAGAATTTTCAACTGGACATATCTTTTGATTCCCGCTATCAAATCTTGATTGGTCGGATTCGTTGGAAAGATATCATCATTTAGATCCTAACGTTTTTGGTTTCACTAAAATCCGGATTGTTTTGCACCCGGTACATTCAATTGAAGTTTGAAATCGAATTATCGAACTACCGCGCCATTTTCAATTCTATTTATAATTATATATAATTATTCATATTCTAACGACGACGTATATAATATATACGTCGAATTCTATTCAAAATAAATTTCACGTCGATATTATTTAAAATAATCTATTTTAAATAATCAGAATTCGCTAAAATTGCCAAAATAAAATTTTCAAACTGGCTCGCATTTTACGGGTTGTTACAATCTCTCCCACTTAAAACTTTTCGTCCTCGAAAAGGAACAAAGTCGAAAGTGGTTTGATTAATCAACTCTACGTTCGATCTGGCTTCCATTCTCCAACCTTTCAGTTTCTGAGAATTTTCAATTCTTCAAAAATTTGGCTAACACCCTAAATTTTCGAAAAATTTCGCCATAACCTCCCCTGCACCGGGAGCATCGGGGAATTTCAAATAGCTTCCCCGGTCCTTCAGATCTCAAAAAGAAAAAGAAAAAGCCAAGCGGCTAGCCAATAGGCTCATAAAATCATCATCACCCAAACAAAACAGGAAATTATGTAGTAAACATGTACCTATTTGTCGGGCAAACAAATTTTAATCTCTGCTCTAGCCTCCTTGCTATGACCTGTTCAATGTAAGTATATGTATATGCAAGCAAATGTGACCGATTTTCGATACAATTCAATATTTGATTATATTAGGCTAAATGGTTCAAAATTAGCAAACAATTAAACAAACAACACAAACATCAATCAATTAGTGAATTAGAGTTTCAAATTCATAATTTTGATATATATAAAGAAAATCATGTTTTGATGCCAATTCACAACAATGTATTCTAACTATACAAGTTTTGGTTCTCACACCAGTCCAATGGAAATATATAGATATCATACCTTCGAAACACAAACATAAATACTGATGATGTGGCCACATCACCAGAATTATCCCCGGGGGTCTAGAATGTGATTCTATATCTATCCAGTATATTAAAACTTCGACTATACGTTCATGACGCGTATACGCGAAATCTATATATACTCGATTGTCCATATTCAAAATAAATAAATATTCAAATACGTATAAAACGATTTAAATTTCAAAACAAAATTGTTTTCATTTGAAAAATATACTCTTCGCACTCGTTCTAGGATACTACTGATCCTATCTCTAACGAGTAATTCTAATTGGATATTACTAATCCAATATCTGATGAATTCTTTCGTATGGTTCTAATGTGTCTTGTTCTCGAGCTCTGTAAACCAAAGCTCTGATACCAACTGTAAGCACCCGTAACTTCCCCGCGAAGGAAAGCACGAATACTTTGAGAACAACACACATCGGAACACAGACGGAAGAACATTTCATTGTTATTACAACAATTCCATCAGATACAAGAATATACAGAGTATAAATGAATAAATTACATTCAATAAATATCAGAGATTACAATAAATTACATAGCAGCGGAAAAATATACAAAACACAACTAGAAGTGATACACGGATACAGAGCTTTCCGAGCATCGTTCCAGCTGTTAATCAGGACCCTGTGAATATAAATCTGCAAAACCAAAACTACTAGCTGCCCGTGCGGAAAATAAGGGCACCCAGAGTTTAGGTTAAAACAATAAACTCCAGGTCAGTCATGTGACTGGTGTGAGAACTAAAACAGTTATTAATCTTTATTTTTAAAGTTAGGTAAATCAAGGGACCACGCCGTATAACACGGAACGGGTTTCCTCCCAAGAATACTAGTGCATATAACAAAACAACGCAATGCTTTTTGAAAAAAATGAAGCTATTATAAGACCCAGGTCCCATCACACAATGCAACGCAAGCCGGAGGATAGGGTTTTCCCTTATAATAGTCAAACATGCTTGGTACGTTTAAAACAAATCCTTTGATACTATAATAAGTGCATAGTGTCAAAACATTTCAAATCATAAATATCAATCATAGGCGGCATGGGTACCATCTATCATGTCGCCATACTAGTTCTACAATTAAAACCGCAATATCACGTATTGGAAATTGGATTTCCGTCATGAGCCGAGGCAAGGGGCAAGCTCCTCTCCGATTCGAGACACTCTAGCAAATGTCTCAGGACCCCACTATGATCCTTGGATCTTCAGGGCCGGTCCTCTCTTACTTTTGAGGATTAGTTATTCCTGAACACACGTTTCCCGGTCCTTACAGACCTATATCCGAGGCGCCTCATATCCAACAACCACATAGGTGAAAAGTATATAAATGTCAGGGCTGGTAGGTCACTGACACCACCCTAGCTAGAAAGAAACGTCGTGCTCTCCCTGCAGTCACTATCCCGTTTTTGACTCATACCGAGGTGTGAGGCTCGCGAATTCACGTTATACACAAAGCTACGCCACACAGGCCGTGCTTTGATCATCAACCACAAGACTTTGCTTTTCAACAGAAGCCCTGATCAATTGCCACTTACGCATGCCACATTGGCAATTCACTCCATGCGACTGATGTCCATCGATATACAACCTCTGAGCTCGTACGTCTCAGAGAAGGGCGTTAAGCAAGAGAATAAATTCTCCGCCGCCAAACAGATGTATATTTAATAGAGATCAATCAACACAGAATAAAATCCAATGTCAGACACACAATCCATTTACAAGTTCGTTCTGGGTCTGAACGAAACCGGAGGCACTTTCCTCGCATATCCATCCATCTCCAAGTACGTCTGGACGATCACCGACTGTTTCCCTCATCTTGGGTGTACAGCCCAATCAAGATCATCAGTAATCACCTAAACGATGTGAAGACTTCCGGTCTTCAACCACCGTCTTCATCTTCGACATCTCGTCGAATCGGTTATTCAGAATGGGTATAACCCGGCCTTTCTGAATAACCCACGTATATAATTAACAAATGTTACACAAACACAATGAACGCCTCATTCCAATTCAGAATATTCTTTTATTCGCAAAATCACGTTCTTAGGGAAAGGTCCCCATTAATTTTATCAAAGATAAATTCTTCTAAATTTATTCTTTAATCTTCCTTTGGATATCTTTTCAAACTAGTCGGGATTAACGTACCACGCCGAAGTAATTATTTAGTTTATTTCCCAATCCCAACCTATATATCCCATGGAGCAAAACTGGTGATACTCCATTCCTAACACCACGGTGTTATCGGTAAAATTAATTACCATTTCACGTTCAAATCTAATTAAAGATTTAACTATCGCTTTGGAGCAAAACTGGTGGTACTCCATTTTCGATCACCTTTCAGATTTGATAATTTAAATTATCAATTCACATTTTTAATCTAATTAAAGATTCATTAAAACTTCACTTAGTTTTAATCTTCTCAAAAATCAATATCTTGCCTTTAACTGGGTTAAAGCACCAATGTCATCTAAAACACGATCCACGATAAACCCAAATCACATTTGATATTAAATACAAGGCTCTGAATAGAAAATATACCGGCTTATATTCAATATCAAATTCTGAAACCAACAAATATCGTATTGGAAATAACGATATAAAATATATCTTTCAAATTCCCATAACAATATCTGTATGGTCACGAAATCCAACATCGAAATATTCCGAAGATAATTTCGATTCAACTCCAGTCCAATTCACGTATTGGAAATATTGATTATTTTCAAAATCACTTTCAAATTCAATTTATTTATTTCAAAAATAAATTTATTTTAATTCTAGTTCAATACTAGTTCATTTCGATAAAAATCTATTTTTATCTTTTCAAATGTGGAATTTTTCACCCCAGTTCTTTCCAATTCACATATTATAATTTTACACAAATTATAGATATTTTTAATAATTTTATCAAGGCCCGTACAGTCGATTTCCATCAACGGCCATCGAACTGCACCTACAGCGACCTTTTTCAAATTTGATTTGGACATAATTCCAAATCCAACCGTTAGATTTCAAATTTCTAATATTCATTGGAAAGCTCTTTTCGATACGAACCCAACGGTTCCGGTTTTAGGAGAATCCGACGGTCGGATCTCCCGCAATGTCCGTTTGAAATAAATGGTCGAAATTCACGAACTGCCGCGGCGCGGCGCGTTCTATTCAGGCCATTATATTATATATATAATATATATAATATATATTTCGTCGATTTCTATTTAAAACGAATTTTATAAATAGTTTTAAATTCGTTTCAAAATCTATTTCAACTTCCATTTCAATTCAAAGCAAAATTGAATTCTTCTTTATAAATTCGTTTTAAAATTCATTTCTATTCAATTCAAATTTCAATTCAATTTGAATTCGTTTCAATTCAATTCATTTCGAAATCGTTTTCAATTCAATTCATTTCGAAATCGTTTTCAATTCAATTCATTTCGAAATCGTTTTCAATTCAATTCATTTCTATTTTATTCGAATTCAACTTCACTTTCTATTCAATTCGAATCGAATTCATTTTCTATTCGATTCGAATTCATTTCAAATTGATTCAATAAAATTTCCATTTGAATTTTAATCTAATTCAATTTGAATTTCCTTTCAAAATATTAAATTTTGAAATCACTTTTCAATATTCATTATAAAACGAATAAAATCGACATAAACATCGTTCGCGTCAAAATAACGCATCACTAATCAACACGGCTTTATATTTTCAATACTTCTTTATTCTATCCAACTAATGAATATTTATCCCATTCAACACATGAATCTATATTTCTTCCAACACACGACTAATTTCAATACATGAGTACTGTCAACACATCACTATTTTTGTTAAGTCAAATATTTTATAAAACTATGGTATCTATCGTTTGATTTTAATTAGACTCCACCGTAAAGTAGATTCTAATCGTAAATATGATAAAGATGTAATTTTTATTATTTAAAATATTTCACTCAACACATGAACCTCGTCAACACATGACTATTTTTATATTCAACACATGAATTTTCTTTTATAATATTCATTATTTTCCCGATTGGAATGAGGCCCAATCAATCACCATATAACGTTAATTATATGGATTCCATACAACACATGTATATAATAGCATTGAAAAATAATCAACCATCAACCAAAGTGCACTACACAACTGCATAAGCATCAAATATAAATAATCGACGCTTACACAGTCTGTCGACCAATCGATCGACAATAATTAAATAATTGGGATTAGTGTACACCAAATATCATCCCAACACCCGTGTGGGGTTTCAAATCAACAAACACACATTTTTGTTTGTGCAGTTGGGCGATGTGTAAAATTTATCAACCCAATCAATATCAGTCAAATCAGTGTAAATAAACAAATCGGCCGATTTGTTTATAAATATTTATTTATTCACTTTCACGTTAAAAATTATATTTTTAACGTCAAAAGTATTTATTTTAACACCTGAATTTCTATTCAGTTCATTTATTCAATAAAATGATATTTTTATTTTTCTAACATATTTTAGAAAATTTCGGCGGCATAACGGCACGATACTAGAAACGGGACGAGGCCTAGCCTTATCCCCGGTCTAGTGAAGGCCCACGCCATTCACACATCAATCAAATCAATTTCAATTCACCCAATAATTCAATTCAAACCAATTAGACTAACCAACTACACAACCAAACAATTTAACAAACAAGCCATCCATGGTCTGTGGATGACGGGTGTCGGGTGCTACTAAGCACCGTCTGCATCCTAGTATATATATATATATATATATATATATATATATATATATGTATAACTAGAATAAGAAATTTAGAGTGAGGAGTTCTCACCGATAGCTATCCAATTATCTTGACTCTTCTTTGATAGAAATCTTCTTCATTATCCCATCTTCGTTGCCCGTAGTCACTATATATATAAAAATCACACATTTTTATATTTCGTTGTCTTTAAAATAAAAATCATATTTTTATTTATTCACTTTCAATTTAAAAGTCATATTTTTATAATCACTTCATATATTTAAAAATCGAATTTTCCACAACGCTACTGTATGGATAAAAATTATATTTTTATCTCGCTATTCTTCATATAAAGATCTCGCCTTTTCAAAAATATAGATTTCGCCTTTTCTAAAATAAAGATTTCGCCTTTATAAAAATCATCACTTGATTTCAACGTATATAAAATAAAAATCAGATTTTTATTTTGCTACATATACAAAGATGATATTTTTATAGTTCCTACTATGTAAAAGTCATATTTTTAACCCACTATCTATGTAAAAATCTCACCTTTCTCCATTTAAAAATATCGTCTTTCTTCTTTTAAAAATCTAATCTTTTATATTTTAAAAATCAAATCTTTTCTAATTTAAAAATCAATGCTTTTCTAATTTAAAAATCAATGCTTTTCTAATTTAAAAATCAATGCTTTTCTAATTTAAAAATCAAACTTTTATGTTTAAAAAATCAAACTTTTATGTTTAAAAAATCAAACTTTTATGTTTAAAAAATCAAACTTTTAAAAATAAATAATGAAGTAAATAGAGTATATAAATAAAACAAAATTAACATAAAAAAACTTACAGTGTTTTGCCGAAGAAGGGGGGGGGGGCGCCAGCCGTACATCGGAGGGCAGGAGGAAGAGGGCGGAGGGCTGAAGTGGCGGTGCTCGAATTGGGGGTTTGGACGTGCTGAAGGAGAAGGTCGGGGTTGTGGTGGCACTTGGGGGGGGGGGGCGTCGATCGCCAGCGAAGGGGGGGGGGGGAAGAAGCGCGCCTCGCGCGGCGGCGCGGTGGGCGGCGAACGCCCCTGGCGGATCGCGAGGATCGATTCTCTTTTTTTTTCTTTCTGAATGAGTTGAAGAATAAACGGGGGGGGGGGGGGTTTATTTAAAGTTTATTTTAATTTATTTAATTAATTTATATTTCAAAAAGTTGACTTTTACATATGACCTCGAAACGAGGCCCACCGCCTGTCATCCATAGCGTTTCACCCCCATTCTGAACACAATGGGATATGTATCGCAAGTTGATTCGATCGTTTGAATTAGTTTCCGTTGAATTTACATTTAAATCGCTATATTGAATTTTAAACGTACATTTCAAATTACCGGGGCCACATACTAACTAGAAAAATTCCAGAAAAATATTTTCTAGCTTCGTATTGACGATACTGTCATAACAAAACTAGTTTCGTCGAATTCTGAGACCGTTGGAAAAATGGCCATTTTCCAGTCGATTAAAATCAACTGAAATGGTCAAAACACGTTTTCCTTTGCCACGCTCACATATTGATTCGAAAAATTATGAAATTTGGAACCTAGCAATAACTTTACATCACGGATCCAACAAAAGTGGTTTCGTCGAAATCCGAGGTCGTTTGCAAAATGTCCATTTTTAAGGGCCTGAATTCCATAGCGACTATTCAGAATTTTCAACTGGACATATCTTTTGATTCCCGCTATCAAATCTTGATTGGTCGGATTCGTTGGAAAGATATCATCATTTAGATCCTAACGTTTTTGGTTTCACTAAAATCCGGATTGTTTTGCACCCGGTACATTCAATTGAAGATTGAAATCGAATTATCGAACTACCGCGCCATTTTCAATTCTATTTATAATTATATATAATTATTTATATTCTAACGACGACGTATATAATATATACATCGAATTCTATTCAAAATAAATTTCACGTCGATATTATTTAAAATAATCTATTTTAAATAATCAGAATTCGCTAAAATTGCCAAAATAAAATTTTCAAACTGGCTCGCATTTTACGGGTTGTTACATGACTGGTGTGAGAACTAAAACAGTTATTAACACTTTACTTTAAAGATAAGACAAATCAAGGGACCACGCCGTATAACACGGAACGGGTTTCCTCCCAAGAATACCAGTGCATAAAACAAACATCGCAATGCTTTTTGGAAAAATGAAGCTATTATAAGACTCAGGTCCCATCACACAATGCAACACAAGCCAGAGGATAGAGTTTTGCCTTATAATAGCCAAACATGCTTGGTACGTTTAAAACAAATCATTTTGATTCTATTATAATGTAAAGTGTATGAAAACAACTTCAAATATAAATGTATCAATCATAGACGACATAATGCCCCATCCCACCATGTCGCCATACTAGGCCCTACAATCAAAACCGAAGTGTCACGTATTGGAAGTTGGATTTCCGTCTGTGAACCAAGGCAAGGGATCGTCCTTTCTGCTTCGAAACAATCTAGCCCATGTCTCAGGATCAGAATGCATCGACCCTTGGATCGTTAAGGCCGGTCCACTAAATGTGGATTAAAATGCCTGAACACTACGTTTCCCCGCCCTGTGGAGTGTAAATCTGGTTTGTATAAAGACTATATCATCCATCAGCCCTGTAGTGCCGATATATCCGAGGTGCCTCGTTATCCATCATCCACATAACTAAAACATCTGGGCGTGCAAAACCCAGATACCACTCCTAGCTAGAAGGAAACACATGTCCTCCCTGAGGTCCTCTCCCATTTGTGGTTCACACCGGGGTGTGAGGCTCGCGAATTAACGCTACACAAAGATATGCTATATTAAAGTCGTGCTTTGATCATCAACCACAAGACTCTGCTTTTCAACAGAAGCCTTGATCATTTGCATCCCAGCATGCCATATAGGCAATTCACGCTATGCAACTGATGTCTATCAATCACACAGAATGAAATCCAGTGTCAGACACACAGTCCATTTACAAGTTCATTCTGGGTTTGAACGAAACCGGAGGCACCTTATGCCGCATCCCGTATGTCCAATACAGGAGAGAGGTCCTCGCATATCCGGTCAATCTCCAAGTACGTCAGGAACAATCACCACTTATTACCTTGTCTTGGGTGTACAGCCCAATCAAGACATTAGTAATCATCCAAACGATGTGAAGACCTCCGGTCTTCAACCACCGTCTTCATCGTCGACTCATCGCCGATTCAGTTATTCAGAATGGGATAAACTCGGTCTTTCCGAATAACTCGCGTATATAACAAACAAGTGCTATAAAAACACAACATACGCCTCATTCCAATTATGAATATTCTTTTATTTAAATATTCGTATCCTTTGGGAAAGGTTCCCATTAATTTTATCAAAGATAAATTCTTTAAAATTTATTCTTTAATCTTCCTATGGATATCAATTCAAACCAAAATATGGTTTATCCAAACTAGTCGGGATTAGCGAACCTTACCGAAGTAATCATTTGTTTAATTTTCCAATCCCAACCAATTCATCCCATGAAGTAAAACTGGTAATACTTCATATCTAACACCACGGTGTTATTGGTAAAATTAATTACCATTTCACGTTCAAATCTAATTAAAGATTTAACTATCGCTTGGAGTAAAACTGGTGCTACTCCATTCTCGATCATTTCCCGAATTTGATAACTTAAATTATCACATCCTCTTTTTCAATCTAATTAAATATTCATTAAAATTCCAATTCAGTTTTAATCTCAAAAATCATTACTTAATGATTATTCAAAGTTAAGAAATTAATCTTATCTTTAACTGGGTTAAAGAACTAATGTCATTTAAAACACAGTTCACGATAAACCCAACATCCCATTCCATTAATTATGGAATCTTCATAGAAAATAGATCAATATATATTCGATATAAAATTCCATATCCAACCGATAATATAAATGGAATAACGACAAAGCCTCTTAAATTCCATATATAGTAACAATCTTCCTCCACAGAAGTTCGCTTCGATTATTACCGATTCGAATTCCACTTCATTTCAATTTATTTTATTAAACTGGTAAACGTTTCTTTGGGAATTTCCCCTAAATCTTAATTAAAAGATTTATAAATTCCAAATCATATTTCACTGTGAATCGGGTTAAAGAACGAATGTCGTTAAAAACACAGTTCACAATAAACCCAATTCACATTCCATTTCAATTCCAATTAAATATTTAATTAATTGGTAATTATTCTTTAAATCTTGGTTAAAAGACTTATTCTTTTCGCACGGGGTTTCAGAAAAGTGTTAATGAAGACACCATTCCATCAGTCTCTAACAGTAAATTAGTAACAGAACAGTTCCCTAAGTATTAACCCTGAAGGCCGAAACCAACATCAGATCAATACCCAAGAAACCATTCAACTTAGCTAATATCCAGTTAGTTTCTAATTTCCTTAACTCCATTGGGTTTAAGAACAGTATTATTAAAGACACCATTCATGACAAACCCAAAATCTCATTCCATTGTACACCATCCACGATAAACCCAAAAAATAATTTCAATTCAATTCCAATTAAATGTTAATTAATTGGTAAACTTCATTAAATCTTAATAAAAAGATTTAATCTTTTGTCAACTAGGTTTAAGAACAGTGTTAGTGAAGACACCGTTCACGACAAACCCAAAATCCCATTTGATATTAAATACAAGGCTCTGAATAGAAAATATATCGGCTTATATTCAAAATCAAATTTTGAACTCAACAAACATCATATTGGAATAACGATATATATATCTTCCAAATTCCTCCACAATGTCCGTATAATCACTAAATCCAATATTGAAATATTCCGAAGATAATTTCAATTCAAATCCATTCCAATTCATATATTGGAAATTCTGGTTATTTTTAAAATCATTTCAAATCCAATTTATTTATTTAAAAATATTGGATCATAATTCTAGTTCATACCTAGTTCATTTCAATAAAAAATCTATTTTTATCTTTTCCAATATGGGATTTTTCATCCCAATTCTTTCCAAATCATTTATTATGATTTTACACAAATTATTAATATTTTTAATAATTTTATCATGGCCCGTACAGTCGATTTCCATAAACAGCCATCGAACTGCACTTACAACGACCTTTTCCCAATTTGATTTGGACATAATTCCAAATCCAACCAGTAGATTTCAAATTTCTTGTATTTGTTAGAAAGCTCTTTTCGATACAAACCCAACGGTTCTAAGAGACGACCCAAAATCCCGTTCAGACGGAAACAGGGTTATCTTTGGAATATAACACAGAAACAGATAATAGCAGAACAGAATTAAATAAATACACCAGATAATGAACAACAAAATATACTGGATAATAGTAATCATCAGAGTTACACAGTATACAGGATCTTACTTAGTACAAATACAGTTCAGCTATACATAAATGTCTACAGCGGAAATAAACAAAATATGTACAATAGGAGCTGAACAGCATAAAAAGAGATAAATGATAGAATCCATCTTCAGCTCCAGCTATCCAGAAAGAACCAGCTAAACCTGAATACAAGGCTGCCCGTGTAGAAAAAGGGGCACCCGAGTTTGAGAATGAACAAACTACGAGTCAGTCATGGGACTGGTATGAGAAATCCACTCAACACATATATAATTGGCTAATCACAGGACCACGCCACTTTCGTGGAACGGGTTTACTCCATTGGATTGCCAGTGCTTTAAAACAAATCTTTCTTTTAAACATCGCTATGCTTTTTATAAAAATGAAGCCGTTATAAGACTCAGTTCCCATCACACAATGCAACGCAAACCGGAGGATAGAGTTTTTACCTTATAACAGCCAAATATGCTTGATACGAATAAAACAAAGGCATTTGATATTATTGCTAGTGTTTATATGTTTTGAAAACAATTTCAAATCATAACTATCAATCATAGACGACATTAATGCCCCATACCACTATGTCGCCATATATAGGTATACAATCAAAACCGCACAGTCACGTATTTGGAAATTGGTTTTCCGTCATGAACCAAGGCAAAAGATAGTCCTTACCGAATTCGAGACAATCTAGCCCATGTCTCAGGAACAGCCGCAACTGCCCCTTGGAGCGACAGGGCCGGTCCACCGATGTGGATTATTATGCCTGAACACTACGTCTCCCCGCCCTTTGGGGCGTAAACGAGCCAACGAATGACTCCATCGGACCCGGATCGTCCGATCAAATCGAGGCGCCTCGCAATAGCAACAACCACATAGGTGAAAAGTATATAAATGTCAGGGCTGGTAGGTCACTGACACCACCCTAGCTAGAAAGAAACGCATGCCCTCCCTGAGGTCCTTCTCCCGTTTTAGGTTCATACCGGGGTGTGAGGCTCGCGAATTCACGTTATACACAAAGCTACGCCACACAGGCGGTGCTTTGATCATCACCACAAGACTTTGCTTTTCAACAGAAGCCCTGATCACTGCATCTTAGCATGCCACACAGGCAATTCATGCCATGCGATTGATGTCCATCGATATACAACCTCTGAGCTCGTGCGTCTCAGAGAAGGGCGTTAAGCAAAAGAATAAATTCTTCGTCGCCAAACAGATGTATATTTAACAGAGATCAATCAACACAGAATAAAATCCAATGTCGGACACACAGTCCATTTACAAGTCCGTTCTGGGTCTGAACGAAACCGGAGGCACTAAATACCTCGCAAACCCATCGATCACCACGTACGTCTGGACGATCACCACTCATTATCCATATTTCGGGATGCCTCCCAATCAGGACCTCGGTTACCATCCAAACGAGGTGAAGATCTCCGGTCTTCGACCACCGTCTTCATCTTCGACTTTCAATCGTCGGTCAATTATTTGAAATGAGAATTAACTCGGCCTTCTCAAATAATTCACGTATATTTAGAATTTCAATTCGATTTATTTCAATGGTTAAATAATTCGACAACACCAATTTTGTTCTTTAATGTAATTTTCACACCAAACACATTCAACCATCAAATATCACATAAATCAAGCAAATTCAGTTTATTTCCATTCCACATTGCTTATGATATTTTATAACTATTTATCGCTATTTTTATTTATTTTAAAATAGCCAATTTATTCAAAACGACGCTTCGGGCCATAAGGCGGCCGTGGCGCTGTTTTTCTTCAGATTTGATTTACACATATCTGAAAATCTAACCGTTGGATCTTCACCAAATTTATATCATTAGAAAGGTCTTTTCAAAACGAATCCAACGGTTCCAGTTTCGGGAAAATCCGACGGTCGGATCTCCCGGTACAATCGTTTGAAGTTTCGATTTCAAAATACGAACTACAGCGTCGCTATTCGATTAATTAAAATTATATTTATATTTATATATAAATATAATCGCTTCTGGCGCTGTTTTTCTTCAGATTTGAATTAAACATTCCAGATAATCCAACCGTTGGATTTTTACAAGGTTGGTGCCGTTAGAAAGATTATTCCAAGGCGAACCCGACGGTTGAGGTTTCGGGAAAATCCAATGGTCGGATTTCCCGCACTAGTTGTTTGAAATCACGGTTTCAAAATACGAACTGCACGGCTTCGTTTCGTTTTAATTTTATTTATATTTATATATTTATATAAATATAGTTCATTCTATGATTTCCATATCGTTCCCACTTCAAATATTTTTCTAACACCTTAAAATTTTGGAAAATTTCGCCATAACCTCCCCTGCACCGGGAGCATCGGGAAATCACAAATAGCTTTCCCGGTCCTTCTAATCTCAAAAAGAAAAAGAAAAAGCCAAGCGGCTAGCCAACAGGCTCATAAAATCATCACCCAAACAAAGCAGTAAATGTGTACCTTTTTGTCGGGCACAAAATTTTATTCCTCTTCTCTAGCCCCTTTGCTATAACCTGTTCAATAAATATGCATGTACATATATATACAGTTCTTATCATTTATCATTTTCTATTCAACTTCATATTTGATTTCTGTTTGGTTTGAAGACACCATTTATTCTAATGTTACATACATAGGTGCAAATCATTTCATTAGCTAATTAATGAATATTTCAACTCATATATGTTTATTTTGAACAAGTGGCCATTTTTAACACTTCACATTTCAACGATTTATGCATACAATAAAAAATGTGATTTTTATTGTAAAACCATTCATTTCAAAGCACTATTTTTCTATATAGTTCAAGTTGGTGATAAAAATGGGATTTTTATCATAAAACAATTTCTTTTAAAAACGAGATTATTTTACACAGTTCATATAGTCGACAAAAGGTGATTTTTTATTATCAAACGATTTATTTCAAAATATGAATACCATTCAACACATGAATTTCTAATCAACGAATGAATATCAATTCAACACATGAATGTTTTCTATTCAATGAATAAATATAGTTTAAGCATATGAAAATAATTCAAACACACGAATATTATTCAAAATTTCGGCAGCATAACGGCAGGGTAGTTAAACCGGGACCGTCCCTAGTACGGCTCCTCGCTCTACCTTAAAACCTCGCGGTTTTTGACAATGGGGTTCATGCATCTAGTTCGCACGCAGGCGGCATGTATATATTTATTTCATTTCCACAAACTAATCCTATGTGGTTTCAACCAAATATTTCTCAACCACAAATGGGTATTTTTCAACCACAATCAACCAATATCAATCACAAACAATCCCAAACAACCATTCGCTATCAATCAATTTTCACAACAATTTCAACCAATAAATATCGTCCATGGTTTGTGGACGAGGGGCATATGTATATATATATATATATATATATATATGTATAGATATTTATATATAGCTATTCACTTTCATTTCACACATATATAATATTTTTAAATCAGAAATCTCACCAATAGCTATCCAACTTCACGACACTTCCTTTATAGAAATTTTCGCCTATTTCGCCTTCTTGTCGCTTTCGTTGCTCGTGTTCTCTACATATGTAAAAATCGAATTTTTACTAGGTTATTCAATATATAAAAATCGAATTTCAAAGATATAGATTCCGCCTTTTCAAAAATAAAGATTATATCTTTAATATTCCTACGATGTAAAAATTATATTTTTATTGCTTTAAAAATATAAAAATCATATCTTACTTCTTCCACTTAATAAAAATTCCGTCTTTTCTATTTTGAAAATATGATCTTTATTTTTTTTTCAAGTTCAAATTTTTTCTTTAAAAAGATTAAACCTTTTTCTATCTAAAGTTTAAACCTTTTCTAATTTAAAGCTTAAACCTTTTTCCTATTTAAAGTTTTTAAATAAAAAAAACAGTTTTTAAATCTGTAAAAAAATCAGTTTTTACTTTTAAACAAATCAGTTTTTCTTCCTTTTAAAATCAGTTTTTACTTCCTTTCAAAATCAGTTTTTACTTTTAAAATCAGTTTTTACTTTATATAAAAATCAGTATTTACATTCTTTTAAAATCAGTTTTTACTTTATATAAAAATCAGTATTTAAATACATAAAAATAAATTAACAAAACAAAAAAAAAACTTACAGAGGGGGGGGGGGTTTGGAGACGTCGGCGGCAAGGCGGCGCTGGCTTCCGGGGGGGGTTGCTCTAGGGTTTCGAACGGGGGAGCGGCTTCGAGGTCTCGAACGGCTTCGGGGGGGGGGGGTCAGATTGAAGGAGGAGGAGGGAGCGAGTGCAAGGAAGAGGGGGGGAAGAAGATCGGAGTGCGCGGTGGAGGCTTTGACCGACGGTGAAGGCGGCGGCTGCTTTCTTTTTTTTTTCTTTTCGTTTTCTGTTTACTGAAATAAAAATGAACGCGGGGGGGGGGGGGGGGGGGGGGGGGCAGGAAGAAAGATAAAGGGAGGGAAAATATATATTATTATATATTTTTTTATTATTTAATTATTTAATTTTGCAAAAAGTTGACTTTTACATACGACCTCGAAACGAGGCCCACCGCCTGTCGTCCATAGCGTTTTACCCCCATTCCGAACACAATGGGATATGTATCACAAGCTGATTTGATCGTTGCAATCAGTTTCCTTTTGAATTTTCATTTAAATCACTATATTGAATTTTAAACGCACATTTCAAATTACCGGGGTCACATACTAACTAGAAAAATTCTCAAAAAATATTTTCTAGCTTCGTATTGCCGATACGGTCCTAACAAAACTAGTTTCGTCGAATTCTGAGACCGTTTGAAAAATGGCCAATTTCCAGTCGATTAAAATCAACTGAAACTGGTCAAACGTGTTTTCCTTTGCCACGCTCACATATTGATTCGAAAAATTATGAAATTTGAAACCTAGCAATAACTTGACACTGCGGACCCAACAAAAGTGGTTTCGTCGAAATCCGAGGTCATCTGCAAAATGTCCATTTTTAAGGGCCTGAATTCCATAGCGACTATTCAGAATTTTCAACTGGACATATCTTTTGATTCCCGTTATCAAATTTCGATTGGTCGGATTCGTTAGAAAGATATTACCAATTAGATCCTAATGTTTTTGGTTTCACTAAAATCCGGATTGTTTTGCACCCGGTATATTCAATTGAAGTTTGAAATCGAATTATCGAACTACCGCGCCATTTTCAATTCTATATATAATTATAATTAATTATATTCATTTTCAAATGTCGATTTAACTCAGTTTTCATCGCTATTATTTAAAATATTCATTTTAAATATTTAAAATCCATTATTTTAGCCAATTTAAAATTTTTAAATTGGTTCAGATTTTCTGGGTCGTTACAATCTCCCCCACTTAAAACTTTTCGTCCCCGAAAAGGAATAAAGTCGAAAGTGGTTTGATAAATCTACGATCACACAACACAACAACCAATCCAATTGTTTTTAACCTTTTTAACTTTTCAAATATATATCTTTTATAAATTCAAAGATTATATTTCTAAACCCAGACTATATATATATAATCACAAATACGTTATTTAAAAACATATTACTCTCGACTCGTTCTGAGGCCCTTCTGACCCCATCTCTAACGAGTTGTTCTGATTCTGCTATACTCATACTAGGATATTACTGATCCTATCTGTATAGAGTTACCCGTCCTAGAACACTACTGGTTCTATTTCTGACGAGTTCGTTCAAATGTTTTATTCCAGAACTAAGCTTAACCAAAGCTCTGATACCACGTTGAGACGACCCAAAATCCCGTTCAGACGGAAACAGGGTTATCTTTGGAATATAACACAGAAACAGATAATAGCGGAACAGAATTAAATAAATACACCAGATAATGAACAACAAAATATACTGGATAATAGTAATCATCAGAGTTACACAGTATACAGGATCTTACTTAGTACAAATACAGTTCAGCTATACATAAATGTCTACAGCGGAAATAAACAAAATATGTACAATAGGAGCTGAACAGCATAAAAAGAGATAAATGATAGAATCCATCTTCAGCTCCAGCTATCCAGAAAGAACCAGCTAAACCTGAATACAAGGCTGCCCGTGTAGAAAAAGGGGCACCCGAGTTTGAGAGTGAACAAACTACGAGTCAGTCATGGGACTGGTATGAGAAATCCACTCAACACATATATAATTGGCTAATCACAGGACCACGCCACTTTCGTGGAACAGGTTTACTCCATTGGATTGCCAGTGCTTTAAAACAAATCTTTCTTTTAAACATCGCTATGCTTTTTATAAAAATGAAGCCGTTATAAGACTCAGTTCCCATCACACAATGCAACGCAAACCGGAGGATAGAGTTTTTACCTTATAACAGCCAAATATGCTTGATACGAATAAAACAAAGGCATTTGATATTATTGCTAGTGTTTATATGTTTTGAAAACAATTTCAAATCATAACTATCAATCATAGACGGCATTAATGCCCCATACCACTATGTCGCCATATATAGGTATACAATCAAAACCGCACAGTCACGTATTTGGAAATTGGTTTTCCGTCATGAACCAAGGCAAAAGATAGTCCTTACCGAATTCGAGACAATCTAGCCCATGTCTCAGGAACAGCCGCAACTGCCCCTTGGAGTGACAGGGCCGGTCCACCGATGTGGATTATTATGCCTGAACACTACGTCTCCCCGCCCTTTGGGGTGTAAACGAGCCAACGAATGACTCCATCGGACCCGGATCGTCCGATCAAATCGAGGCGCCTCGCAACAGCAACAACCACATAGGTGAAAAGTATATAAATGTCAGGGCTGGTAGGTCACTGACACCACCCTAGCTAGAAAGAAACGCATGCCCTCCCTGAGGTCCTTCTCCCGTTTTAGGTTCATACCGGGGTGTGAGGCTCACGAATTCACGTTATACACAAAGCTACGCCACACAGGCGGTGCTTTGATCATCACCACAAGACTTTGCTTTTCAACAGAAGCCCTGATCACTGCATCTTAGCATGCCACACAGGCAATTCACGCCATGCGATTGATGTCCATCGATATACAACCTCTGAGCTCGTGCGTCTCAGAGAAGGGCGTTAAGCAAAAGAATAAATTCTCCGCCGCCAAACAGATGTATATTTAACAGAGATCAATCAACACAGAATAAAATCCAATGTCGGACACACAGTCCATTTACAAGTTCGTTCTGGGTCTGAACGAAACCGGAGGCACTAAATACCTCGCAAACCCATCGATCACCACGTACGTCTGGACGATCACCACTCATTATCCATATTTCGGGATGCCTCCCAATCAGGACCTCGGTTACCATCCAAACGAGGTGAAGATCTCCGGTCTTCGACCACCGTCTTCATCTTCGACTTTCAATCGTCGGTCAATTATTTGAAATGAGAATTAACTCGGCCTTCTCAAATAATTCACGTATATTTAGAATTTCAATTCGATTTATTTCAATGGTTAAATTATTCGACAACACCAATTTTGTTCTTTAATGTAATTTTCACACCAAACACATTCAACCATCAAATATCACATAAATCAAGCAAATTCAGTTTATTTCCATTCCACATTGCTTATGATATTTTATAACTATTTATCGCTATTTTTATTTATTTTAAAATAGCCAATTTATTCAAAACGACGCTTCGGGCCATAAGGCGGCCGTGGCGCTGTTTTTCTTCAGATTTGATTTACACATATCTGAAAATCTAACCGTTGGATCTTCACCAAATTTATATCATTAGAAAGGTCTTTTCAAAACGAATCCAACGGTTCCAGTTTCGGGAAAATCCGACGGTCGGATCTCCCGGTACAATCGTTTGAAGTTTCGATTTCAAAATACGAATTGCAGCGTCGCTATTCGATTAATTAAAATTATATTTATATTTATATATAAATATAATCGCTTCTGGCGCTGTTTTTCTTCAGATTTGAATTAAACATTCCAGATAATCCAACCGTTGGATTTTTACAAGGTTGGTGCCGTTAGAAAGATTATTCCAAGGCGAACCCGACGGTTGAGGTTTCGGGAAAATCCAATGGTCGGATTTCCCGCACTAGTTGTTTGAAATCACGGTTTCAAAATACGAACTGCACGGCTTCGTTTCGTTTTAATTTTATTTATATTTATATATTTATATAAATATAGTTCATTCTATGATTTCCATATCGTTCCCACTTCAAATATTTTTCTAACACCTTAAAATTTTGGAAAATTTCGCCATAACCTCCCCTGCACCGGGAGCATCGGGAAATCACAAATAGCTTTCCCGGTCCTTCTAATCTCAAAAAGAAAAAGAAAAAGCCAAGCGGCTAGCCAACAGGCTCATAAAATCATCACCCAAACAAAGCAGTAAATGTGTACCTATTTGTCGGGCACAAAATTTTATTCCTCTTCTCTAGCCCCTTTGCTATAACCTGTTCAATAAATATGCATGTACATATATATACAGTTCTTATCATTTATCATTTTCTATTCAACTTCATATTTGATTTCTGTTTGGTTTGAAGACACCATTTATTCTAATGTTACATACATAGGTGCAAATCATTTCATTAGCTAATTAATGAATATTTCAACTCATATATGTTTATTTTGAACAAGTGGCCATTTTTAACACTTCACATTTCAACGATTTATGCATACAATAAAAAATGTGATTTTTATTGTAAAACCATTCATTTCAAAGCACTATTTTTCTATATAGTTCAAGTTGGTGATAAAAATGGGATTTTTATCATAAAACAATTTCTTTTAAAAACGAGATTATTTTACACAGTTCATATAGTCGACAAAAGGTGATTTTTTATTATCAAACGATTTATTTCAAAATATGAATACCATTCAACACATGAATTTCTAATCAACGAATGAATATCAATTCAACACATGAATGTTTTCTATTCAATGAATAAATATAGTTTAAGCATATGAAAATAATTCAAACACACGAATATTATTCAAAATTTCGGCAGCATAACGGCAGGGTAGTTAAACCGGGACCGTCCCTAGTACGGCTCCTCGCTCTACCTTAAAACCTCGCGGTTTTTGACAATGGGGTTCATGCATCTAGTTCGCACGCAGGCGGCATGTATATATTTATTTCATTTCCACAAACTAATCCTATGTGGTTTCAACCAAATATTTCTCAACCACAAATGGGTATTTTTCAACCACAATCAACCAATATCAATCACAAACAATCCCAAACAACCATTCGCTATCAATCAATTTTCACAACAATTTCAACCAATAAATATCGTCCATGGTTTGTGGACGAGGGGCGTATGTATATATATATATATATATGTATAGATATTTATATATAGCTATTCACTTTCATTTCACACATATATAATATTTTTAAATCAGAAATCTCACCAATAGCTATCCAACTTCACGACACTTCCTTTATAGAAATCTTCGCCTATTTCGCCTTCTTGTCGCTTTCGTTGCCCGTATTCTCTACATATGTAAAAATCAAATTTTTACTAGGTTATTCAATATATAAAAATCGAATTTCAAAGATATAGATTCCGCCTTTTCAAAAATAAAGATTATATCTTTAATATTCCTACGATGTAAAAATTATATTTTTATTGCTTTAAAAATATAAAAATCATATCTTACTTCTTCTACTTAATAAAAATTCCGTCTTTTCTATTTTGAAAATATGATCTTTATTTTTTTTTCAAGTTCAATTTTTTTCTTTAAAAAGATTAAACCTTTTTCTATCTAAAGTTTAAAACTTTTCTAATTTAAAGCTTAAACCTTTTTCCTATTTAAAGTTTTTAAATAAAAAAAACAGTTTTTAAATCTGTAAAAAAAATCAGTTTTTACTTTTAAACAAATCAGTTTTTCTTCCTTTTAAAATCAGTTTTTACTTCCTTTTAAAATCGGTTTTTACTTTATATAAAAATCAGTATTTACATTCTTTTAAAATCAGTTTTTACTTTATATAAAAATCAGTATTTAAATACATAAAAATAAATTAACAAAACAAAAAAAAAATTTACAGAGGGGGGGGGGTTTGGAGACGTCGGCGGCAAGGCGGCGCTGGCTTCCAGGGGGGGGCTGCTCTAGGGTTTCGAACGGGGGAGTGGCTTCGAGGTCTCGAACGGCTTCGGGGGGGGGGGGTCAGATTGAAGGAGGAGGAGGGAGCGAGTGCAAGGAAGAGGGGGGGAAGAAGATCGGAGGGCGCGGTGGAGGCTTTGACCGACGGTGAAGGCGGCGGCTGCTTTCTTCTTCTTCTTTTTTCGTTTTCTGTTTACTGAAATAAAAATGAACGGGGGGGGGGGGGGGGGGGGCAGGAAGAAAGATAAAGGGAGGGAAAATATATATTATTATATTTTTTTATTATTTAATTATTTAATTTTGCAAAAAGTTGACTTTTACATACGACCTCGAAACGAGGCCCACCGCCTGTCGTCCATAGCGTTTTACCCCCATTCCGAACACAATGGGATATGTATCGCAAGCTGATTTGATCGTTGCAATCAGTTTCCTTTTGAATTTTCATTTAAATCACTATATTGAATTTTAAACGCACATTTCAAATTACCGGGGTCACATACTAACTAGAAAAATTCTCGAAAAATATTTTCTAGCTTCGTATTGCCAATACGGTCCTAACAAAACTAGTTTCGTCGAATTCTGAGACCGTTTGAAAAATGGCCAATTTCCAGTCGATTAAAATCAACTGAAACTGGTCAAACGCGTTTTCCTTTGCCACGCTCACATATTGATTCGAAAAATTATGAAATTTGAAACCTAGCAATAACTTGACACTGCGGACCCAACAAAAGTGGTTTCGTCGAAATCCGAGGTCATCTGCAAAATGTCCATTTTTAAGGGCCTGAATTCCATAGCGACTATTCAGAATTTTCAACTGGACATATCTTTTGATTCCCGTTATCAAATTTCGATTGGTCGGATTCGTTAGAAAGATATTACCAATTAGATCCTAATGTTTTTGGTTTCACTAAAATCCGGATTGTTTTGCACCCGGTATATTCAATTGAAGTTTGAAATCGAATTATCGAACTACCGCGCCATTTTCAATTCTATATATAATTATAATTAATTATATTCGTTTTCAAATGTCGATTTAACTCAGTTTTCATCGCTATTATTTAAAATATTCATTTTAAATATTTAAAATCCATTATTTTAGCCAATTTAAAAATTTTAAATTGGTTCAGATTTTCTGGGTCGTTACATTGTAGTTTCAGGAGAATCCGACGGTCGGATCTCCCGTAATGTCCATTCTAAGTCAATGGTCGAAATTCGCGAACTACCGGGGCGCAGCGCGTTCTATTCAGACCATTATATATATTATATATATTTCGTCGATTTCCATTTAAAACGTATTTTATAAATCATTTTAATTTCGTTTTCAAAATGATTTCAACTTCATATTCAATTTCAAATCAAAATTGAATATTCCATATCGTCGATATATAAATGATAGTATTTTCAAAACATTAGATTTTGAAATCATTTCCTTTTCGATATTCATTATAAAGATGAATAAAATTGATATAAATATCGTTCACATCAAAATGGCGTTAATCTAATCAACATGGCTTTATATATTTAAATATTTTCGTGTCCATCCCAAATCGGACATGAAAATCACATTTTGATCTTTTACTGAATATTATTCTAAAATATTCATTATTTTAAAATATTTGTTATTTTAAAATATTCATTCTTTCTGAACTAGAATCAGACACAGTCAATTACCATATAATTTTATTAATATGGATTTCATACAAACATGTACACAAGAATAATCAAACACTGTCATCCATCATCCAGAGTGCATTAAACAACTGTATAAGCATTAAATATAAATAATTCACGCTTACACAGTCTGTCAGTCAAATGATCGACATTCCACTAAACAATTATGATTAGTGTACGTCAAATATCATCCCAACACCCTTATGGGGTTTTCAAACAACAAACACAGATTTTAGTTTTGCAGTTAGGCGATGTGTAAAATTTATCGTCCCAATCCATATCAGTCAAATAAGTGTACATTTACAAATCGTCCGATTTGTAAATGAATATTTATTTTATTCATATACACATTAAAAATTATATTTTTAACGATAAAATATTTTATTTCAACACATAAATATTTTTATATTCAACACATGAATATTTTATATTCCATTCCACATCACAAACCAAATTCCCACAAACAAATCATCCAAACACACAAACAAACAAGTCGTCTATGGTCTGTGGACGACGGGGAGCAATTCATACATGCAATTATAAAATAAATAACTGTACAAAGAATTCAGTGAGAGAGTTCTCACCTTTGGGATCCACTCCTCCAGTTCTATTTATGAATTTCTGATTAGTTTGGATTTGGATTCGTTCCTGGTCGATTCCATCTCAATCTGTTTCACATGATTTTTATATTAAAAATCACATTTTTATTCTAATGCCAAATAGATAAAAATCATATTTTTATACCACTAAAAATCGAGTTTTTATATAACTAAAAATCGCACCTTTATATAATTAAAAATCCTTCCTTTTCTAACTAGAAATCATCTATATAAAAAACAAAAATCGCATCTTTAAAATGATTTCATTTATATAAAAATCATATTTTTATAATTCTAATATATATAAAAATTATATTTTTATCTTGAAGGTGTATGCGTGTACTTGTCGAGTAATATACACACACAAGGATCGTGTAATATGGTGTATAACACACAAGTATGCAATAAAACCAAATCACAGATATATAACAGCAAATGTAGTAAAATAGAAAAATCACACCAGGGATTTTTATACTGGTTCAGAGCACCATCCTACGTCCAGTCCCAGACTTCTATCTGGATTTTCAGTAATCAACAACCTCACTTCACCCGGAGGAACATGCATACAACACCCGAGCAGCCGAACGGTATTTCACGCCTATAACAACATGAGGACTTCAACACTTGCCTGATCACACACAGGACTTCAACACTTGCCTGATCACACACAGGACTTTAACTAATACAATGGTTTTGACTTCTGCTTTGTGTTCTTGATTCAACACGAATAGTCAACAGTTTGAGTACAATCTTCATATAATCTGATCCTCAAGTATATACTTTGAATGCGTAGATTTAAGGAAGTAGAATTCTTGTTGAATCAAATGATATTAAATTGATTCAAGGATTCAACAAGTATTTGAATTTGGAGAGCTTCTAGAATGCAAGAGTATTTAGAAAGAAAGATCAGAAATTAGAGAAAGAATTGGTGATTTGAAAGAATGATTTCAAGTCTATTTATAGTGTAGAATAGTTGCATTCCTTCATGAAGAGTTTCTACAAAAGATTGCATCCGTTTCCATTGAAAATTGAAGAGAAAACTCTTGATGAATGGAAGCAACCCTTCATAAAAAAGGCTTGCTGTTCGGGACCGGTCGACTGGTTGAAAATTACCAGTCAACTGGTTAAGTTTCTGGAAATTTAAAGAATAAAAAAAATAGCCGTTATGTGCAAACACAGTAAAACCGGTCGACTGGTCCTTTTTTGGGCGGTCGACCGTTTTCTGGCTATGGACTGGAGGTCCTCGGTCCATAGTCTATATCACTCTGCACTCTTTCCCGGTCGAAGCCTGGACCGTTTGGGCTTTTTCTGTGACTTTTAAATTCCTCAAATATACAGATTTCAGCAACGAAGTTTTGTGCATTCGTGTTATACTTTGAGGATAGATTTTAACATATTTTTAACACGACTCAAAGTAAAAAACCTTATCTCTATGAAATAATCTTCATTGCACCTTTATATGTTGGCATCGATCAAAATCTTGTCTCAACATTCTCCCCCTTTTTGATTGATGACAACACCTTGGATTTTCTCCCTCTAAATATAAAGCTCCCCCTGAATTTCTGCAACATTTGTTAGTTCATAATATGAATAATCTTACCTTTTGATTCTTGCATTAACAAATGTTAGATCACATATACTATTACCATGTTAAGCACATAATTTTAAATGATAGTATATGTAATATGAATGATATGAATAATCATAAGAGAAAATATTTCTCCCCCTTTGTCATCGATTAAAAAGAATAATTACCATAATAAGCACAGTAATCGAGAGTAGTAGAGAATACAAATAATTATAGCACCTTTAGGAGATACAGAATAACTTCTCTTTGCTGTGGTGTACTTACAAAAAATATAACATATATAGTTTGGTACCCACTTGCTTTGTTTTGGATCCACGGGTTAGATGGAAGGTAACCATACCCAAGAGGGTTTAATGGAACCTTTAAAGATAAAATTATCATTATTAACTACTGAATCAAAATAATCATCAATATATTTTTCTCGGTTTTTCCAACTTAAAGGAACCCAAATACTTAAGTAATCTCTATTGATATTCCTTTTCATACTTCTATATTTATTATAAATACCGCTTGTCATAGAAGTATCCAAATTTCTATAATAATTGGGTATTGGATGTGCATTAGTACTAGTAGTGATATTCTTATTGTACATAAAAGCATATCTAGTACTATTTCTGTGATTGGTTTTATTATATCCTATACCACTTGTGACGGCCCGCCCCGCACCAGCCTGCATTTCCTCTGGAAGTGCGCTGTACACATGCCCGACTAGCGCGGAACGGTCGTCAAGGAAAGGGAAGAAAGGAATATGAACTAATCAGGGAACCTGTAGAATGTCTCACAGCGCATGGGATAAAATATAATAATAACATACTTGACATAAAACAGGCGAGACAGTGCATAAGCTGATAACTAAAATCAACATCAATCATCAGAGCAGCGGAAATCCATATACATCTTATTACAATTTTCCAAATTTACTGTCTCTAAACAAAAGAAAGCTAAAGTAGAAGATACACCAACAATGCCCAAGTAGTGATCTTCAACAACACAGGGAGAATATTATGTATATAGTACGTGGAAGCCTCCTGCTCGTCTCCGGATCATCTACCCGTGCATCACCAGCTAACCTGTCTCTAGTCTGCTCGTGTGAGCACCCAGAGTAATAAGAGGAGACATAAAACTCTGGGTCAGACATAAAGCCTGGTATGAGCGATAAGCATCTAAACAGAATAATAACAGGTATACTAAGCCATACCTGAACCTGGACCTGCAACCAAAGAGTTAGTACCACATACCGTACAATACTCCAAGGTGCCATAATAAAGGGTGTAAGGATACGGGGGTGGGGTGTGCATGTCACAATGATAGCAAACAAATCATCCATAGCAACCATCCTCACATCTCTCACTCAGTGCGTAAAGCGTACAACATCTACCACTTTGGAACACTAGACAAACTGAGGTAACGACGAATCCCGACTTGTAGAAACCCTGCTGTGACCAAGCCAAACACTTGGAGTCATGACCAAACATTTCAATGACCCACTTCATTGGTCGTAGCCCTTGGTTCTACCGATGCCATAATGGCCCTGAATCCGCCTTCGTACCTCCTACCATAGTGGTTCAAAGCTATAGACGTCGATAACTCCTTGGCACGCGTCCCGCAGCAAAGCTCAACCATGAAGCGAACTCGTTGATCCCCATCTGAATCTTAAGCTCTAACTTCTCATTTGGACTTCCTTTGCATCTCGGGTTTGGTCGAATTGGAGTGGGTCTTCAAAAGAGTTGTCGCGCATTAACAGTCTTAGAATTCGGTTCGGTTCGGTAGTCATCATCTTCATCGGTTCGGGTCGGTAGTCATCGCCTTCATCGGTTCGGGTCGGTCCTCCTTCCTTGTCATCTTTCCATTCGGTTCGGGTCAGGTATTCCACTTCAGGTCGGGTCGGTGTCCTCCTCCGGGTCGGGTCGGGTGTCCTTCCTTCCAGTGCTCCGATCCGCTCCCTTATTTCTTCACGTATTCCGATCCGATCCCTCCTTGCCATCTGATCCGCGTGGCCTTCCCTCTTGCTAGTTCTCCCAAATGTTTACTTCCGATCCGAGCCCTGCGTCTCCAAGTCAATCCGATCTGGCCTCCAATTATTCTTCCGATCCGATCCCCTTTTGTCCACTCCAACTCCAAGTAAACGGCCTTCCTTCTCGCCAAGCCTCCTCCAGTGACAAGTTCCAATCCAGTTCGAATTCCCTTGGTCAGTTCACAAATCCGATCCGACCCCTTTCTCCGATCCGAACCGGTTCGGAACCTGCACACTTCTGCAATTTTCCAACGAGCTTTCTACGCCATTCGACGGCATTTTCGACCAATCTAACTATTCTAATCAATCATAAAACATACCATAGAGTCATAGCAACATGTAAGAACAACCACAAACACCTAACAACAATTCAAATGAGCCAAAATGGATCAAAAGTGGCTAAAACCTCACATTTTCCTATAATCCCTCTTAATCATGTTTAAGCATACGATTAGCAAAACACATCGAAATTAACCCAAATTTCTAACAGAGCCTTAAAACATTATTTTAGAATTTTAAGAATTTTCCCAGAATTTATTTACGTATAAATTCGCTAATCTTCACCCTTAATCACCGTAATTAGTGCAAAAACTATGCAAATCACTCACCTTGGCCACAAAATAGAACACCAAATCTGAAATACTCTCTGTTTGGGTCGAATTCCTATGTATAGCAGCAGCTCCAACCTTGCTTTGTTGCTATTTGGCCTTGCTTTGATGTAGTTTAGGCTTAATTTTCACTAAAATGTGTTTTGGAGTGGTTTTTAGAGGATGGAAGCCATTACTAAGGTCTCAAGGAGGTTTGTGGCGGCTCAAAACTGAAATGAAAGTGACAACCTAACCCTAATCAGTCCTCCTATACCTCTAAACCCGAAATTCCCCTTGGGCCTAGCTGCTAATCACCCGGTTAAGCCCAATTAAGCTGTTTTTCACCATCAGAAACTTGTTTCAGCCATATCTCCCAAACGGTAAGTTCGTTTGGCTAATGTGACCACTCTACGGAAAGAGAAACCATCATCCGAAGCCAATGGAAGTGGTTTCAAGTCAAAATTCTTTTCCAGTCAAAAGTTATGGCCAAAACAGTGCTAACTAGGGGTAAAATGGTCATATAAAAATCGGGAAAAATCATGAACATGGGAAATGACCCCAATAGTCGTCTCCCAAAGTTACACGATCATACGACTTCGTATGTGACAGAAATAAATATCCTACGATCCTATGATGCGTAGAATGCGGGTCGTTACACCACTTTTATCTTGTAAAGGTCTAGAGCAGGATAAAATATCATTTAAATCATTTTGACCTTTATTAAATTTCGCATACTTATTTGTACATTTTTCAAATTCGATTCCAAAGTCGCAAGTGACATTTTCAAAGAAAATTTTGTTATTACCAATTTCCTTATTTAATTCAGAAATTTTTCTTTCAACGTACCGTTCTCAGTTTTGAGACCAAAAATTTGAGATTCTGAATAAAGAGGAGATTGTAATTTTTTAGAACTTTCTTTTGAGTCAGAAATTTCATTTTGCAAAATATTATTATTCACCTTTAAAATCTCATATTCTTTAGATAATTCTAAATTCTTTTCAGTTAAAGCTCCATTGACTTTTTCAAGAGACGAAATTAAAGAACTAGAATTATTTAAAGAATCTTCTAATGATATATTTCTATTTTGCAAAAGATCGATTTCCTTTAAAAAACATTGATTTTATCTTCTAGTCGCTCATTTTCTTTTTGAAGGAAATCTTTTTGAGAAACAGCTCTTCTAAGGTATTTTCAAAACATTTGGCTTGTTTTACCAAACGATTGTTTTCTTCTTTTAATTTGGAATTTTCTTGCTTGTAATTTTTTGACATAGCTAAAACGACTATATTGAGTTTCAATAATTTTTCATGGTCTAACAAAAGATCTTTATACAATGAATCTACACATACCATCTGACTTTAGCCATGAGACGTTTGCTTCCTTGCTCTCTTGATTCGGCTTTGTTGCTCTTCCACTTTCTAATCCCTTGACTAGACTTCTTTATTGCCATTTGTTCTAAGATGTTGTTACGATCTCTAGAACACCAGGCTCTGATACCAAATGAAGGTGTGTGCGTGTACTTGTCGAGTAATATACACACACAAGGATCGTGTAATATGGTGTATAACACACAAGTATGCAATAAAAACGAATCACAGATATATAACAGTAAATGTAGTAAAATAGAAAAATCACACTAGGGATTTTTATACTGGTTCAAAGCACCGTCCTACGTCCAGTCTCAGACTTCTATCCGGATTTTCACTAATCAACAACCTCACTTCACCCGGAGGAACAGGTATACAACACCTGAGCAGCCGAACGGGATTTCACGCCTCTAACAACACGAGGACTTCAACACTTACCTGATCACACACAGGACTTCAACACTTGCCTAATCACACACAGGACTTCAACTAATACAATGGTTTTGACTTCTGCTTTGTGTTCTTGATTCAACACGAATAGTCAACAGTTTGAGTACAATCTTCCTATAATCTGATCCTCAAGTATATACTTTGAATGCGTAGATTTAAGGAAGTAGAATTCTTGTTGAATCAAATGATATTAAATTGATTCAAGGATTCAACAAGTATTTGAATTTGGAGAGCTTTTAGAATGCAAGAGTATTTAGAAAGTAAGATCAGAAATTAGGGAAATAATCGGTGATTTGAAAGAATGATTTCAAGTCTATTTATAGTGTAGAATAGTTGCATTCCTTCATGAAGAGTTTCTACAAAAGATTGCATCCGTTTCCATTGAAAATTGAAGAGAAAAATCTTGATAAATGGAAGCAACCCTTCATAAAAAAGGCTTGTTGTTCGGGACCGGTCGACTGGTTGAAAATTACCGGTCAACTGGTTAAGTTTTTGGAAATTTAAAGAATCAAAAAATAGTCGTTATGTGCAAACACAGTAAAACCGGTCGACCGGTCCTTTTTTGGGCGGTCGACCGTTTTCTGGCTGTGGACCGGAGGACCTCGGTCCATAGTCTATATCACTCTGCACTCTTTCTCGGTCGGAGCCTGGACCGTTTGGGCTTTTTCTGTGACTTTTCAATTCCTCAAATATACAGATTTCAGCGACAAAGTTTTGTGCATTCGTGTTATACTTTGAGGATAGATTTTAACATATTTTTAACACGACTCAAAGTAAAAAACCTTATCTCTATGAAATAATATTCATTGCACCTTTATATGTTGGCATCGATCAAAATCTTGTCTCAACATTCTCCCCCTTTTTGATTGATGACAACACCTTGGATTTTCTCCCTCTAAATATAAAGCTCCCCCTGAATTTCTGCAACATTTGTTAGTTCATAATATAAATAATCTTACCTTTTGTTTCTTGCATTAACAAATGTTAGATCACATATACTATTACCATGTTAAGCACATAATTTTAAATGATAGTATATGTAATATGAATGATATGAATAATCATAAGAGAAAATATTTCTCCCCCTTTGTCATCGATTAAAAAGAATAATTACCATAATAAGCACAGTAATCGAGAGTAGTAGAGAATACAAATAAATAAAGCACCTTTAGGAGATACAGAATAACTTCTTCTCTTTGTTGTGGTGTACCTACAAAAAATATAACAAATATAGTTTGGTACCCACTTGCTTTGTTTTGGGTCCACGGGTTAGATGGAAGGTAACCATACCCAAGAGGGTTTAATGGAACCTTTAAAGATAAAATTTTCATTATTTACTACTGAATCAAAATAACCATCGATATATTTTTCTCTGTTTTTCCAACTTACAGGAACCCAAATACTTAAGTAATCTCTATTGATATTCGTTTTCATACTTCTATATTTATTATAAATACCGCTTGTCATAGAAGTATTCAAATTTCTATAATAATTGGGTATTGGATGTGCATTAGTACTAGTAGTGATATTCTTATTGTACATAAAAGCATATCTAGTACTATTTCTATGATTGGTTTTATTATATCCTATATCACTTTTATCGTGTAAAGGTCTAGAGCAGGATAAAATATCATTTAAACAATTTTGACCTTTATTAAATTTTGCAAACTTATTTGTACATTTTTCAAATTCGATTCCAAAGTCGCGAGTGACATTTTCAAAGAAAATTTTGTTATTACCAATTTCCTTATTTAATTCAGAAATTTTTTCTTTCAACGTACCGTTCTCAGTTTTGAGACCAAAAATTTGAGATTCTGAATAAAGAGGAGATTGTAATTTTTCAGAACTTTCTTTTGAGTCAGAATTTCATTTTGCAAAATATTATTATTCACCTTTAAAATCTCATATTCTTTAGATAATTCTAAATTCTTTTCAGTTAAAGCTCCATTCTCTTTTTCAAGAGACGAAATTAAAGAACTAGAATTATTTAAAGAATCTTCTAATGATATATTTCTATTTTGCAAAAGATCGATTTCCTTTAAAAAACATTGTTTTTATCTTCTAGTCGCTCATTTTCTTTTTGAAGGAAATCTTTTTGAGAAACAAGCTCTTCTAAGGTATTTTCAAAACATTTGGCTTATTTTACCAAATGATTGTTTTCTTCTTTTAATTTGGAATTTTCTTGCTTGTAATTTTTTGACATAGCTAAAACGACTATATTGAGTTTCAATAATTTTTCATGGTCTAACAAAAGATCTTTATACAATGAATCTACACATACCATCTGACTTTAGCCATGAGACGTTTGCTTCCTTGCTCTCTTGATTCGGTTTTGTTGCTCTTCCACTTTCTAATCCCTTGACTAGACTTCTTTATTGCCATTTGTTCTAAGATGTTGTTACGATCTCTAGAACACCAGGCTCTGATACCAAATGAAGGTGTGTGCGTGTACTTGTCGAGTAATATACACACACAAGGATCGTGTAATATGGTGTATAACACACAAGTATGCAGTAAAAACAAATCACAGATATATAACAGTAAATGTTGTAAAATAGAAAAATCACACCAGGGATTTTTATACTGGTTTAGAGCACCGTCCTACGTCCAGTCCCAGACTTCTATCTGGATTTTCACTAATCAACAACCTCACTTCACCCGGAGGAACATGTATACAACACCCGAGCAGCCAAACGAAATTTCTCGCCTCTAACAACAGAGGACTTCAACACTTGCCTGTTCACACATAGGACTTCAACACTTGCCTGATCACACACAGGACTTCAACTAATACAATGGTTTTGACTTCTGCTTTGTGTTCTTGATTCAACACGAATAGTCAACGGTTTGAGTACAATCTTCCTATAATCTGATCCTCAAGTATATACTTTGAATGCGTATATTTAAGGAAGTAGAATTCTTGTTGAATCAAATGATATTAAATTGATTCAAGTATTCAACAAGTATTTTAATTTGGATAGCTTTTAGAATGCAAGAGTATTTAGAAAGTAAGATCAGAAATTAGAGAAAGAATCGGTGATTTGAAAGAATGATTTCAAGTCTATTTATATTGTAGAATAGTTGCATTCCTTCATGAAGAGTTTCTACAAAAGATTGCATCCGTTTCCATTGAAAATTGAAGAGAAAACTCTTGATGAATGGAAGCAACCCTTCATAAAAAAAGCTTGCTGTTCGGGACCGGTTGACTGGTTGAAAATTACCGGTCGACTGGTTAAGTTTCTGGAAATTTAAAGAATCAAAAAAATAGCCGTTATGTGCAAACACAGTAAAACCGGTCGACCGGTCCTTTTTTGGGTGGTCGACCATTTTCAGGCTATGGACCGGAGGACCGCGGTCCATTGTCTATATCACTCTGCACTCTTTCCCGGTCGGAGCCTGTACCATTTGAGCTTTTTCTGTGACTTTTCAATTCCTCAAATATACAGATTTCAGCAACGAAGTTTTGTGCATTCGTGTTATACATTGAGGATAGATTTTAACATATTTTTAACACGACTCAAAGTAAAAAACCTTATCTCTATGAAATAATCTTCATTGCACCTTTATATGTTGGCATCGATCAAAATCTTGTCTCAACATATCTTTGCTACTTCATATAAAAATCGTATTTTTATCTTCTAAAGATTATTTCATTGCTACGATAAAAATCATACTTTTGTCACCGTGAAAGCATTATAAAAATCATATTTTTATCATAGTGAAAGCATTATAAAAATCATATTTTTATCATAGTGAAAGCATTATAAAAATCATATTTTTATTATAGTGAAAGCATGATAAAATTCATATTTTTTCTATGCTATTCTATACATAAAGATCCGATTTTTATATTGCTATTTATATATTATAGATTATATTTATATATATTCATATATAATAAAGATTATATTTTTATATCTATGTTATTCTAAAATTTTAGATTTTTAAATCAATGCTATTTACATTATAAAATAAATAAAAATAAGTAATAAAAGAAAAGGGAAAACTCACATTTCAAATCGGAAGGGGGCTGCTGCGCTGAGGTGGGGGCTCGGGGGAGGTGCGGATCAAGGAGTAAGTGGCGGGGGAGTGGGGTCAGGCGGTCGCGGCGCGAGGGAGGCGGTGGGGTGCGGTTTGGGCGTTGAAGCTTCTAATTGAAGAGAGGAGCGAGTAGAGAAGGAGGGAAGGAGAGGGAAGGGGGCGCCGGAGGAGGTGCGGCGGTCCTCCCAGGTGGCTGCGCTGATCGCGAGGGGGGGCTCCGTCGGTCTCCTCCTTTTTTTCTTTTTCTTTTTTATTTTCGTTCTGAAATCAACTAATGACGGGGAGAGAGAAGGTAAGGGGAGGGAGATTATATATTATATATTTTATTATTTTAAATTCCCAAAAAGCAACTTTTTATTTCGACCTCCAAACGAGACCCACCGACTGTCGTCCATAATAATTACCCCCATTCCGAACATAATGTGATATGTTTCGTAAGCCAATTCGACTCTTTGAATCAGTTTTCATTAAATTTAAAATATAAATCAATATATATTCAATTTAAACATACATTTCAATTTACTGGGGTCGCATACTGACTCCAAAAATTCTAGAAAAATAAATCTTGCTATGTTTTGACGATATAGTCCTAACAAAAGTAATTTGGTCAAATTTGGAGACCGTTTGAAAAATGGTCATTTTCTGCTCGATCCAATTCAATTGAAATTAATAAAACACGTTTTCTTTTACCACGCTTACATATTGATCCCAAAAATTATGAAAATTTGAATCTAGCAATAATTTGATATTCTGGATCCAACAAATGTGGTTTCATCGAAAACGGAGGTCGTATGCAAAATGGCTATTTTTAAGGGTTATATTTCCATAGTCACTATTCTGAATCTTCAATTGGACATAACTTATTATTCCCGCTATGAAATTTCAATTTTTCAGATTTATTGGAAAGATATTTTCAAATAGATTCTAATATTTCTGGTTTCACTAAAATCTGGTTTATTTTGAATATGGTACAGTCATTTGAAATTTGAAATCGAATTTTCAAACTACCGCGCCATTTCCAATTCCTTTTATAATTAAAATAAATTTTTATATTCTAATTTCGATTCAAATAAATATATACATTCTAATTTTATTCAAAATAAATTTTTAGTCGTTATTATTTAAAATAAATCATTACAAATATTCAAAAATTCATTAAAATTGCCTAAATAAAAATTTTAAATTGGTTCTGATTTTCCGGGTTGTTACACTACTCCTCCCACAGTTCGCCAGAACGTCGGCGACCACCCCTCCCTTGACAAACCCAACTCCCCTCTGTCGGTTCTCAGTTATGACCATTAGCAAGTTCTTCCTTATTGAGGGGCTATTATCTTATGAAGGCACCGTTTGTGGTGTCTAAATTTAACTTGAATGGAACATTTTTCATAGCTGGAAGAATTAGAATGGCACAACACTCGTATTTATAGAAGAAGAAAGGTAGGAGATACACAACGCTGCATCAATGTTTAGGGTAGGCATGTAGAAAGAGTTTGTTAGGTATGTGCGAGTGTAGCTGAAAATTTAGTGTGGGTTTTGCAGCGTATACGTGAATGGGTATGCGCAATGTCTTGATTTAACTTAGTAGATGTTTGTTTGTAATTCAATTATAGGGTAGTTGCATTGGAAAAGTTAGGCATGTGCGGTGGTTTACTTAGGATTGAAGTAAATATAATACTTAGCTTATAAGGGAAGGTTTGGTTAAATTATAATGTTTTTATATGGTTAATTAAATTATACCGCTATTTACTTGGCACGTTAAATATACGCACCGTCACACACGAACTCCAAACGTAACGAAAATGGATATATCGCTACGTCTTGACATTCTGTTCCTAATGAAATTAATTTCATTGGAAACCAACTCTGTTTGCACAACGACGTTATTTTAATTTCAATTTATTCATCAGTTAAGCTTTAAATTGCACACACAAATAAAACAACTTCAATTGTCTCCAAACTAAAATTCTAGAAATAATTAGCTATACGTATTCCAATAAAATTCATTTCATTGAAAATGGATTCGTTTGAAAAATGGATATTTCTAATTCTTATATAATATCGATAAAATATAACTAGATCCAAAGCAATTCAATTTAAATAATAAAAAATTATTATTATTGTATCTCTCCAAATGAAATCTTATACAGTTTCAGAATAAACCAATATATATTTTATACTCAATATTAAAATTCCGGGTTAAACGATATTCAAATATATATAAAAACCCTTAATATTTTATTTAATAAACGTTATCGTTTATTAACAAATTCCATAACATCTATTCGAATTTTTTTAATTGGACATAACTAACAATCTGTTTATGAAATCTTCATTTTTCTCTTTCATTAGAAAATTATGATCAAATTGATTCGGACGATTCTTGTATCACAAAATTCCAACTTATACTGGATCACGTATATTCAATTAAAGTTCAAATCATAAATTACGAACTACCACGATGTTTTGAGTTCGTTTTATAATTATATATAAATTATACATTCGAACTTCGTTATATAAACAAATTCTATATTACAAATCCATTTAAAATTCCAAATCAATAATTAAAATAGTAAATTAAATTAAATATCTAACTACCAAAAATACGGAACGTTACATAACAACACTGAATTTTATAGTGGTTCGGCAGAAATGCCTACGTCCATATTGAGGCAACTATTCATCTTTATCATACAGTTACAAATACAATCCAAGTCCAAACCTTTTTTTAACAAAATTATGTGTTGAGAATAACAAAGTCCATATTAATTCTCTACCATGTCCAAATGTCTGTAAGCGCGCTTCAATGTCCAAATAGGTCCAATAAGATGTAGCTATGCCAAAATGTAACACCCCGTATTTCTGTTAACACTAAAGTTGCTAATACAAAAATAAATGTGTAAACGGGAGATGTATCTAATGTGCATACAAGAATAATAATAAATGTGTAAAGGGGAGATGTATCTAATGTGCATACAAAAATAATAATAAATGTGTAAAGGGGAGATGTATCTAATGCGTACGTATTTATATGGATTGACAAATAATAGTAAATGTACATTAAGAAAGAAATGGTGAACATAATTGGCTTCTCTTTACAACGGACGGCTCTGGTTAACCCTAGCTTCATCGACGGCTCAAATTAACTTGCAACTCTACAAAAAGACCCTAGGTCTCAAACTAAAAATTCACAAAAAAAAAAGAATAAGAATTGGAGCCACCATGCTGTCTGCTGAGAACTAGAGGGAGCCTCCACTTGAAAGAGACGAACAACATAGCGAATACAAACTAAAAGATTAAAAAGCAACAAAAAATCAAAATCAAAGCAACGTCTTCCCAAAGGAAAGCTTTGCAAATTCAGAATTTCAGAACTTAGAAAACAAGACCGTCTACGATTGTAAGTTAAGCTACATTTTTAGAATGCGAATTAATATGAATATCATGTGTTGCGATGAAATGATAATAGTACGATACTCGCTATGTTATTAATATACGTTTGTGATTTGATTCTATTATCATGTTGAATTGAGAATTATTAAGTATGATGTTTATTATGTTTTATAATATTAATCCATGCCAGTGACTTGATTCTATTATCATGTTAAATTTGGGATTATTGGATTAGATTATTTGTATAAGCATGGACTTGGATTGTAACATCTTATGAGAATTGTGTAGTTTATTATGCAAGTTTATGTAGTGAAGTTATGCGACCAATTGTCAAATCTATATGTTCATGTTTATGCAAAACTTATGCCATGTTCACACTTATCATATGTTGGGATTAATTTGCAAGTATGTTTAAATCTATGTTACTAATTAACACATGTGTATGTTGATTAGCCTATGTTGCTAACTCACATATACGTATGTTGATTTGCCTATGTTGCAAATTAACATATGTATATGGATTAGTTCATATTGCTAATTCTCATGTATGTTGTTAATATGGCCTATGTTAAAAACACATATATGTTGAGTTAGCCTATAAGTGCAAGTTCATACCTATGACATTATAATGTTTATGTTAGTCTTTTTGCAAGTTTGTACCTATGACATTATAATGTTCATGTTAGTTATTTTGCAAGTTCACCCCTAAAATGTTCATGTTAGTTATTTTGCAAGTACACCCTATTATGTTCATATTGATTATGCCATCAATACCAAAGTTATACCCTTGTCATGTTTATGCTAATTTATGCCAATTTGCGTATATTAAATTAGGCTAAGTTTTTAGCCTAATACTTTACACCAAAAATCATGCGAACGTAAATCAGGCTGAGATGGTTAGCCTAATATTGGACGGGGTAATGTTGGGTTAAAATGATAATTTTAGGAAAACCTCCCATAAATTGGTCATTAATCACATAAGTGATTTATGGCATAAAAAGGCATTAATTACCCTAATTAATGAGATTAATTGGAAATGAATGTGACTGTAATTTGAATATTTTCTAATTTACATATTGGTCATTAATCACGTAAGTGATTTATGGCATAAAAAGGCATTAACTACCTTAATTAATGAGATTAATTGGAAATGAATGTGACAGTAATTTGAATTTGAATAATTTACATAATTAAAATGTAAATTAGAAAATACGAACGCGCTTAACCCGAGGTTGGATTGAGTTGTGACGTAAACCTGCCCGGACCTGCCCGGCTGTCCAGTTGTCACAACAATAGCTATCCAATGTGAGAGGTTAAGGCATGGGGCCCAATAAAGACCCGAGGTTAAACTGACTTGTGGCGTAAGACTGCCCGGACCCAACCGGCATACAGGCAGCCACAACAATATCTGTCCAATCTGAGAGGTTGGTGCTCTAATAAGACAATTAGAGCTGAGTTAGGACTGATAGGGTTAAGTCAATTTAATAAATACTTAACCAAATTCAACATGTTAAATAATTTGGATGGGTGGGGGTTAGGTTCATTTAGACACTTAACCACTTAACATGTTTGATTAGAAAACCCAGTAACGGGGACCCGTTTCAGCAGTAACCCAATTAGTTATCATGGTACCCTGAACTAGGCATGGTGGGGCACGATTACTGGGCTGATTGTAAGTGGTCAAAAGCGACGGCGGTTGGTGCGCAGTGTGGGTTCTAACAGAGTGCGGGCGTGCACACACTCTGGAGCAAACAAATCAGGTCACTGGAGCATCAGTAGTATACCCTATGTATGATAGAATTGTGTCGGGGATGCCACCATGGGACTTGATACACCCCATGGTGGGACCAGCATAGGTATCTACCATATAGGGCCATAGGACACATGTGAATATACGAGTAGGAGCCGATCTTTTAAAGAAGAGAAAGGGATCACTTCACCCCAATCACGGGGTGCCTGTTGGTATAAGAATTAGTAGGTGCAGAGATAGAGATTTAAAATAGGGTGCAAAGGGATGTTCGTTTTAGGACACCTTATCTAGTTCTAGATAGTCTATTATCCTAATATCGTCCTGTTCTCACTTTATGCAAGTCATGATCTTTTAATTATTAACATTCTAGGAATATAGCTAGACTTACCAGACTTATGTATGACCCATTTTCCTTTCGTCTTCTTTTCTTCCGTCCCCCCCCCCCCCCCCCAAGTCCACAGGGAGGAAACACTGCAGCTTAGTCAGTTTTTCATCCAGCTTGAAGAGAGAGAATGTATTGCTTGGATTTCTTTCATTTGGACCATGGCTTTGGATATCATTTATGGGGATTATGCAGCTTTATTTATGTTTCATGCTTCTTTAACCTTTAAAATCAAGACAGTATTATGGTTGTAATAATTTGAAGTTTGTTTTGAGACAATGTTGGAAATGTTCTGTATGAACACATATTTATGATAATAAAAGTTTGTTGGTTTTTCCGCTGCTTATTTATATGTGTTTATATCTGTCTTGTGTTTTATCTATGTCTTTTACTTATAAACCTCCACCAAAATTAAGGCATTCCCTTTGTGAGTGACCGTAACGGAGGTGGGGTGTTTCACTTGGTATTAGAGCATAGGTTTACCAGACCAGATAAAAAGTTTTTGAAACTATATTCAAATTAAAATTTAAAGAAGCATTTTTCAAGAAAAAGAATTGTTTTATAGTTTTAGAAAGGCATAATCCCCCAAAGCCATGTGAATTATCTATCCTTTGTTTTGAATCTTTCCTTTTTCGTTTCAGCATGTCGGGAGAATTTAACCTTCCAGAAGGTGTGACTGTACCTGGTTGGTTTAGAAGGTACTTGGAAGCTAGGGAAAATGAGGCGGGCCCAGCGAATCTTCCTCCCCCAACTGCAGCAATTCCTCCTCCTCCTCCCCCAATTGCTGAAATTCCCCCTCCTCCTCCTCTTGCTCCGAGAGGAAATGCTTTTGCCAAGACTTGTAGAGATTTTAAAGCTATGGATGGGAAAGACTTTCATGGAACTGAGTCCTTCGTAGCAGCCAGGAACTGGCTGAAAGAGACCGAAGATCTTTTCGTTATCTTCGAGGTAGAAGACAGGCAGAAGGTAAGACTGGCAGTGTGGTTGCTCAAAGGAGAGGCTTCCTCCTGGTGGGAAGTCACCAATGCAGAAAGACCAGTAGAAACGTGGGAAGATTTCAGATTTATATTTGAGCTGAAGTTCCTTTCAGAAGCTGAGAGAAGTCTTCAAATGGAGAGGTTCCTATCCCTTAAGCAAGGAAGTATGACCATCAAAGAGTATGTCAACCAGTTTGATCAGCTGGCTAGGTTCGGACTGGACCTAGTCAACACCCAACACAAGAAGGCTCTCCGCTTTGTCAAGGGACTGAATGAGCCGCTTTATAGCCTAACCATGACCCATATACCTATGGGAGCTACATATGAAAGGCTGGTACAAATGGCGTTACTACATGAGAAGGATAAAGGCAAGAAGGAGACAAAGGCGGAAGGGTCTCAGGGAAATAAAGAAGCTTTACAGCCTATGAAAACAGACTTTAAGAAGGGCGGGAAAAACAACAAAGCTCGCGAAACAAGAAAGTGTAATTTCTGTGGTGTGGTTGGACATGTGGTGAAAGACTGCAGGAAGAAGAAGGCAAAGATGAATGGTTGTTGCTTTCATTGTGGAGAAACAGGACACATAGCTAAGGACTACCCTAAGAGGCGAGGGCAGGCGCAGAAAGCTGCATCCACTTCGGGTGGACAAGTTCATGCACTGGAGGCACCTCCTCTGCAACA
Source organism: Allium sativum (assembly GCA_030737875.1). Taxonomy (NCBI): domain Eukaryota; kingdom Viridiplantae; phylum Streptophyta; class Magnoliopsida; order Asparagales; family Amaryllidaceae; genus Allium; species Allium sativum. Next base: position 316,520,993 of record CM060913.1, read on the forward strand.
GCGAGGTAGAAATACTTCTGTAGAAAGTGTAGTTTATCTTTATGATCACCCAGTTCGCACTTTATTTGATTCTGGTGCATCGCACTCCTTTATTTCATCTGCTTTAGTAGAATCTCTGCACCTAGAAACTAGTATGGTAGAGGATCCCTTGGTTGTCTCCAATCCAATTGGAGGCCCAGCTTATTTGTCAATGATCTGTATGAATTTGAAAATCTCTATTCTAAGTGTAGAATTTAGATGTAGTACCTTTGTTTTGGGCTTCTCGGTGTATGGATTGATTTTGGGCATGGACTGGCTATCCAGTAATGGTGCCATCCTTGATTGTGAGAAAAGAGTGGTTAGGCTCTTAACCCAACTCGGTAACACTCTGGAAATTACTTGTAATCCCTCGAATGTGGTTATGCTTAGTTATCTTGAATCGCTTGACGCTTCTGTTGAGAATTTGCAGTCAGTTAAGGTGGTCCGAGAATATTCGGATGTCTTTGATGAGGTGAAGGGCTTACCTCCGAAACGGGAAATAGACTTCCGCATCTATCTTGTTGACAATGCGAAGCCCGTTGCTTTGCATGTTAGGCACATGGCTCCTAGGGAAAGGAAAGAGCTCAGTAAGCAAATTAAAGAGCTTTTAGAAAAGGGGTTCATTAGGCGGAGCATTTCAGAATGGGGCGCTCCAGTGGTGTTCGCTACAAAGGCGGATGGTTCACTCCGTCTATGTGTTGACTATAGGGAGCTAAACAAGCTGATTAAAAAGAATAGGCGCCCTCTCCCCAGAATTGACGATTTGTTTGACCAGCTTGTAGGAGCATCGGTTTTCTCCCAACTTGATTTGGCGACCGAATTTCACCAGCTAAGGGTAGCTGATGATAGCATCGATAAGACAGCTTTCATAACCCCAGACGGATTCTTTGAGTGGCTTGTCATGCCTTTTGGCTTGACAAACGCACCCGCTTACTTCGTGGACCTAATGAGTAGGGTGTTCAGAGATTTCCTCAATAAATTCATGGTGGTCTTCGTAGACGATATTTTGATCTTCTCAAAAAATGAGGAAGAGCATGCTCAACACCTAAAGGCAATCATGGAGACTCTTAGAACACATCAGTTAAAAGCTAAATTCTCCAAGTGCCACTTTTGGAGAGAAGAAGTGAGATTTCTTGGGCATATAGTGTCCAAAGAGGGGTTAGCTGTAGACCCCGCAAAAGTAGTAGCGGTGCAAGATTGGAAGGCACCAAGGAATGCAACCGAGGTCCGAAGCTTCCTCGGGCTTGCAGGCTTTTATCGGAAGTTCATCAGAGATTTGGCAAAAATCTCAGCTCCTCTTACAAGTCTAACAAAGAAGAATCTAGTTTTCTCTTGGGATTTGGATTGCGAGTTTGCTTTCCAATGCTTAAAAAGGGCTCTTACAACAGACCCAGTTCTGACCTTGCCGGATGGAAGCAAAATGTTTACAGTATACACGGATGCATGCGGGACAGGACTAGGCGCTGTCCTAATGCAAGAAGGAAGGGTAGTAGCTTATGGCAGAAGACAGTTGAAAGTTCATGAAAGGAACTACCCAACCCACGACCTTGAGTTGGCCGCCATCGTCTTTGCGCTTAAGTCTTGGCGCCACTATCTCCTAGGTGAGAAATTTGAACTGTATACTGACCATAAATCTTTGAAGTATCTCTTCTCGCAGAAGGACCTTAACTTAAGGCAACAAAGGTGGATGGAGTTTCTTGCCTCGTATGATTTCGAGATTTCCTACACTCTTGGCAAGGGCAACGTAGTCGCAGATGCCTTGAGTAGAAAGAAGCTAACGTTGAGCCCGCTATTTGTTGAAAGGCGAAGCCTAGAGTTTATAGCCAGTTTTGACTTTAGGCCCTCCTCTGATTTTGTACCCGGTCTGTTAGCATCGCTAGAAGTGCGTCCCACTCTCTTAGACTCAATAGGGACCGCACAACGAGAAGACCCTCAACTTGTATAAGTGGTTGATAAGCTCGTTAGGGGTGAGACTTCTAGCCACCTCGATAGATACACCATCGACGACAAAGGGTGGTTAAGACGGGATGGAAGACTATGCATCCCACATGCAAAGGAGTTGGTGAAGAAAGTTCTTGAGGAGGCACATCATTCCAAGATGATAATACATCCAGGCGGGGACAAAATGTACAAGGACTTAAATAGAGTTTTCTTTTGGAGTGGCATGAAGAAGGACGTGGCAGATTTTGTTTCTTAGTGCATGATTTGCCAACAAGTCAAGGCGGAGCAGAAAAGCCTGGCGGTCTGCTCCATCCTCTAGAGGTCCTACAGTGAAAGTGGGATAGCATTTCAATGGACTTCATTGATGGGCTGCCTAGGTCTAGAAGAGGCAACACTAGCATTTGGGTAATAGTGGATAGGCTTACTAAAAGCGCCCACTTTTTACCTGTCAAGAGTAAAAGGACTGCCTCGTCTCTAGCATCTCTTTATCTTAAGGAGATAGTTCGACTCCATGGAATACCTTCTAGCATTATTAGCGACAGAGATCCTATCTTCACAAGCGAGTTTTGGCGGAGTCTGCAAGAAGCTGTAGGCACACAGTTTTGTTTGAGCACGGCCTATCACCCCCAAACCGATGGTCAGACGGAAAGGGTGAACAGGATTTTGGAAGACCTTTTGAGACTTTGCGTCCTCGACTTTGGAGGTACTTGGGAGGACTATCTTCCTTTAGTGGAATTTGCCTACAACAACAGCTACCAAGCCACCATCGGGATGGCGCCCTTTGAAGCTTTATATGGAAGAACGTGTCGATCACCCACTTGTTGGTGGGAGTCTACTGACAAGCTCATACATGGACCAGATATGATCCGAGAGACTTCAGAGAAAGTAGACTTAATACGGAGAAGAATGAAGACAGCCCAAGACAGACAAAAATCCTACGTAGACAAGAGAAGAACCGACCTTGAATTTGAGGTTGGGGACAGGGTTTTCTTTAAGGTATCTCCTTTAAGGAACGTCGTTCGCTTTGGATCCACTAGGAAGCTAGCACCAAGATTTGTAGGGCCGTTTCCTATCATCGAGAAGATTGGGAAGATGGCCTACAGGTTAGAGTTACCCAAGAGACTAGTCGGAGTTCACAACGTCTTTCATGTTTCTCACCTCCGGAAGTATCTACATGAGTCAGCGGAAGTGGTAGAGCCAAACATTCTAGAAGAAGCTGAAGTAGAACGCGAAGCAACTGTGAGGAATGTTCCAACTCGCATCTTAGGAACTGAAGTAAAAAAGCTACGCAACCGCGAAGTCAAACTCGTCAAAGTTCAGTGGAGCGATGCCGAGGAAGACGCGACTTGGGAAACTGAGGATAGAATACGCGCAGCCTACCTTTTCTTTTTTAGGGTACATTTTTGATCTCTTTTTTTCCTCAAAGTCATGTTAGTATCTATCTTTTTAGGTATATCTCCCCGACCTTACCCTTTTATCCTTAGGTGGAAACCCCTTTGGATGTAAACATGTAATTGAAACATGTTTTGGATGATCGTTGTAAGTGGTTGCAAATGTTTGCTAGTGGTTGCTCGTGGATGCATATACACACACAATCTAGGGTTTTAGATCGGCTCAGTCACTTCATATTGCATATGCATATATGTGTTTATGTTTGTATATGGTTGAAGCTTAATATGTTGTCATATGGATGTCGCAATTGTTTGAATGATTGCGCACTCATGTAGAATTATGAATAGGAAAAAGTTTGCATACATAATGGATTCATGACACTTACATAATTTGCATTAAGGAGGTCAACTGAATCAGTAGACCGCCTGATTTTTGCATTAGATAAGGACATGTACACACACGATGCATATGATCATGAAGCATTAGAAGTCTTTTAAGGACAATGGACGTTCGTGTTTGATGATTGAGTAGATGGACATTTGGATGGTAGGATATATGTTCTCCTAGACTAGGAGATTTCGGGGACGAAATCCTTTTAGGAGGGGAGAATGTAACACCCTGTATTTCTGTTAACACTAAAGTTGCTAATACAAAAATAAATGTGTAAAGGGGAGATGTATCTAATGTGCATACAAGAATAATAATAAATGTGTAAAGGGGAGATGTATCTAATGTGCATACAAAAATAATAATAAATGTGTAAAGGGGAGATGTATCTAATGCGTACGTATTTATATGGATTGACAAATAATAGTAAATGTACATTAAGAAAGAAATGGTGAACATAATTGGCTTCTCTTTACAACGGACGACTCTGGTTAACCCTAGCTTCATCGACGGCTCAAATTAACTTGCAACTATATAAAAAGACCCTAGGTCTCAAACTAAAAATTCACAAAAAAAAGGAATAAGAATTGGAGCCACCATGCTGTCTGCTGAGAACTAGAGGGAGCCTCCACTTGAAAGAGACGAACAACATAGCGAATACAAACTAAAAGATTAAAAAGCAACAAAAAATTAGAATCAAAGCAACGACTTCCCAAACGAAAGCTTTGCAAATTCAGAATTTCAGAACTCAGAAAACAAGACCGTCTACGATTGTAAGTTTAGCTACATTGTTAGAATGCGAATTAATATGAATATCATGTGTTGCGATGAAATGATAATAGTACGATACTCATTATGTTATTAATATACGTTTGTGATTTGATTCTATTATCATGTTGAATTGAGAATTATTAAGTATGATGTTTATTATGTTTTATAATATTAATCTATGCCAGTGACTTGATTCTATTATTATGTCAAATTTGGGATTATTGGATTAGATTATTTGTATAAGCATGGACTTGGATTGTAACACCTTATGAGAATTGTGTAGTTTATTATGCAAGTTTATGTAGTGAAGTTATGCGACCAATTGTCAAATCTATATGTTCATGTTTATGCAAAACTTATGCCATGTTCACACTTATCATATGTTGGGATTAATTTGCAAGTAAGTTTAAATCTATGTTACTAATTAACACATGTGTATGTTGATTAGCCTATATCGCTAACTCACATATACGTATGTTGATTTGCCTATGTTGCAAATTAACATATGTATATGGATTAGTTCATATTGCTAATTCTCATGTATGTTATTAATATGGCCTACGTTAAAAACATATATGTTGAGTTAGCCTATAAGTGCAAGTTCATACCTATGACATTATAATGTTTATGTTAGTCTTTTTGCAAATTTGTACCTATGACATTATAATGTTCATGTTAGTTATTTTGCAAGTTCACCCCTAAAATGTTTATGTTAGTTATTTTGCAAGTACACCCTATTATGTTCATATTGATTATGCCATCAATACCAAAGTTATACCCTTGTCATGTTTATGCTAATTTGCGTATATTAAATTAGGCTAAGTTTTTAGCCTAATACTTTACACCAAAAATCATGCGAACGTAAATTAGGCTGAGATGGTTAGCCTAATATTGGACGGAGTAACGTTGGGTTAAAATGATAATTTTAGGAAAACCTCCTATAAATTGGTCATTAATCACATAAGTGATTTATGGCATAAAAAGGCATTAATTACCTTAATTAATGAGATTAATTGGAAATGAATGTGACAATAATTTGAATATTTTCTAATTTACATATTGATCTTTAATCACATAAGTGATTTATGGCATAAAAAGGCATTAATTACCTTAATTAATGAGATTAATTGGAAATGAATGTGACAGTAATTTGAATTTGAATAATTTACATAATTAAAATGTAAATTAGAAAATACGAACGCACTTAACCCGAGGTTGGATTGAGTTGTGACGTAAACCTGCCCGGACCCGCCCGGCTGTCCAGTTGTCACAACAATAGCTATCCAATGTGAGAGGTTAAGGCATGGGGCCCAATAAAGACCCGAGGTTAAACTGAGTTGTGGCGTAAGACTGCCCGGACCCAACCGGCATACAGGCAGCCACAACAATATCTGTCTAATCTGAGAGGTTGGTGCTCTAATAAGACAATTAGAGCTGAGTTAGGACTGATAGGGTTAAGTCAATTTAATAAATACTTAACCAAATTCAACATGTTAAATAATTTGGATGGGTGGGGTTTAGGTTCATTCAGACACTTAACCACTTAACATGTTTGAATAGAAATCCTAGTGACGGGGACCCGTTTCAGCAGTAACCCAATTAGGTATCATGGTACCCTGAAGTAGGCAGGGTGGGGCACGATTACTGGGCTGATTGTAAGCGGTCAAAAGCGATGGCGATTGGTGCACAGTGTGGGTTCTAACAGAGTGCGGGCGTGCACACACTCTGAAGCAGATAAGTCAGGGCACTGGAGCATCAGTGGTATACCCTATGCATGCTATAATTGTGTCAGGGCCACCACCATGGGACTTGATACACCCCATGGTGGGACCAGCATAGGTATCTACCATATAGGGCCGTAGGATACATGTGAATATACGAGTAGGAGCCGATCTTTTAAAGAAAGAGAAAGGGATCACTTCACCCCAATCACAGGGTGCCTGTTGGTATAAGAATTAGTAGGTGCAGAGATAGAGATTTAAAATAGGGTGCGAAGGGATGTTCGTTTTAGGACACCTTATCTAGTTCTAGGATAGTCTATTATCCTGATATCATCCTGTTCTCTCTTTATGCAAGTCATGATCTTTTTATTATTAACATTCTAGGAATATAACTAGACTTATGTCTGACCCATTTTCCTTTTGTCTTCTTTTCTTCCGTCCCCCCCCCCCAGGTCCACAGGGAGGAAACACCGCAGGTTAGTCAGTTTTTCATCCAGCTTGAAGAGAGAGAATGTATTGCTTGGATTTCTTTCATTTGGACCATGGCTTTGGATATCATTTATGGGGATTATGCAGCTTTGTTTATGTTTCATGCTTCTTTAACCTTTAAAGTCAAGACATTATTATGGTTGTAATAATTGGAAGTTTGTTTTGAGACAATGTTGGAAATGTTCTGTATGAACACGTATCTATGATATTAAAAGTCTGTTGGTTTTTCCACTGCTTATTTATATGTGTTTATATCTGTCTTGTGTTTTATCTGTGTCTTTTACTTATAAACCTCCACCAAAATTAAGGCATTCCCTTTGTGAGTGACCTTAACGGAGGTGGGGTGTTTCACAAAATGTGTTCAAGAATCCAATCCAAATGCCCGGACAGCGATCTAAGTGCCAAAGTGTTAGTGAAGATCTTCAAGAAGAAGTTCACAAGTCCATAGGAGCCTCCAAACTCCAAATAGCCATGTAGGAATCCATTAAAATACCCCAAAGCCAAGAATCCTGAGTGCAACTACCACCAGCCAAAAGAATCCCAAAATCAGCCCAGGTGTGGGATATTTATAGATGCAGGGATACATGGTTCCATATCCCCCCATTTTGTACCTTAAGGGTCGGTACCGACCTAGGTACTTAACTAATTCCTTGTTTCTTCTTTGAAGCGTCTTGAACTCCATGTTGCCAAGCCGTCTTCCTTTGTATTCGTATTCGCGATGGACATACGAAAATATCATGGTTCCAACAATATCGATCCTAAAGTCGCATTGTCCAATACCGACCCTAAAGTCGCATCATCCAATACCGATCCCACATGCCCCGTGGGGATACGAAATTCCCCAAATGAGATACGGAAAACATGCCAAGGAAATGTTGATCCCGAGGTTAGCGGTACGAGTACCAACCCCAAGGTACTAGTTAAATTCTGCCACTTCCTGAATATCGAGAGTTGCACCGATCCAAACGTGTTTCGGGAGTTGTACCGACCCTGAAACACTTAACCAAATTCCTGAGTTTTTCCTAAGTTCCGCGACTTCATCCAAATCTCTCCTAACCTTCCAGAGTTCGTACTCGAATCACGAGTACTCTTATATCCATGAATCAATATGTGATTGCCTTGCAAAAAGGTGGGTCAATAAGGAGTATGACGGTATTTTGTGGAATTGCGGGGTTTAAAGAAAAATGCATGGGGTAACAGATTATGTCATATATTAAATAATAGTAAAGCAGAATAATTTAAAGCTCTCTCATTAATTCTAGGAGCATTCTCTCTTCTCCTTGATTTACTCTGGATATTTTATTTTCAGATTAGTTTATCACTTTACACATATTTACTAGTTCTCTTCCATCATTTTACCTTTTGGTATGGACACTTTAAAGTCTACACAAATTTTTATGAATAGTTAGCTTCTAATATTTTATATTTAAGTCTTCATGTTCAAGTTAAATTCAAAACCCAAAATTTAAGTAGCTTAAATAAGTTTAATAAATTAACATTTCTTTATATACTAAAAAGATGAAAAAAATATTTTTTGTCTCTAAAGACCTACACTTTAAATTTTTTGAAATCATTTAAGTCTCTCTTAATTTTTTTCTAATATTTTACATTTAGTACCATATTTTATAATTATACGTTATATTAAAATTATCTAAATAATTTTAGCATATTCATTAATTCGCCTAATAAATCACATTAAAATTAACTATATTCATATTAACCAAAAATAGGAAAAAAAGAACTCAAATATATAAGCACGTCAATCATAGAATATATATTATACATGTATGATAACAATCCTAAAACATAAATTACACGCTTATTAAAACAAATTTTAGTAAATAATATTTGCTAATTCATCAAATAAATTTCTAAATAAATAAATTCCCTCATGTATAATATTTTCAAATAAGCAAGAATGATTTGTTTTTCAAATACACATGCATACATATTGTTTATGTAAGCTATAAAACATAAATTACACGCAGACAGTAATAGTATTTTAATTAATAATTTGTATATTTCACATCAAAATTTATCATACATTGCATAAAAAAGTTTTCTTTTGACTTTAAAATAATACATACTATTTGTAATAATATTAAGGTGTGCGACGCATGGACAGTACCGACTCATGGGCCAGGCGGAGCAGGCGACGACCTGTGGCAATCCCCCGGCCAGGCCAATAGTCAGAGGCCGGTGGTGGTAATACTTATAATAATAAATTTTAAACAAATAAAATCGATACATAAAGGAAAGAAAATAATGAACTGTCATGATGGTTGTGTGTATGGTTGCCTTTAATGGGGTCAGCAGTTCGATCTCTCTAGTTGCAATTGCAGGTTGATTTTGAAAACTGCATTATTTTGCCATATTTCTTCTGTCTTCAATTGAAGGGCAACATATTTTTTTCCCGTTCCATGTCGTGCTCGCCTATGGCAACCCACTTTTATTCCATCATTGGAGCCGCAACTACACATGGATTACATGCTAGTACAATTTAATGGGAATAGCAACATGGCAAACATATCATAACATATGTATGATTCGGTGTTCATAGTTTGAGTCATCAATCAATCGATCAAATTTTCCTATTTTATGCCAGTAACAAACCAATTATTGGCCAAATTTCACAATTTGTTTTGAACTATAAATTTACTCATACATCAAAGGAATGCATCAAAAATCATTACTGATGCCATGTGATAAAAAGAAAGTCAAAGCACAAAAATAATAACAGATCTAACAATTTGGTTTCCCAAAAAGAATAAATAACACACTTCGAAGGCCGTTTTGATTCCTTAACAGCACAGGAAGAAGTAGTCTCCGAGATCCTAAAACCATAAGATTCACATTTCCGAGGCGGACGTATGGACGGAGCAGGTGGCATGATGGCGAAGGAATCATTTATTGGGTATGCTGATGGGCATTCCCATTAAAAGCAAAGGAAAAGGTTCTTTTTGCTCATGGGCCCAAGAATTTGGCCATTACTTAAAATCAATAAGGAATGATATTTAGGTTGATTGCAGTTTCATTTTAAAACCCAAAATCCAACTTTATTTATCAAAGCCTACTATTATTTCACTTGTTACGCATATAGAGTCTTCAAAAATGACATTAAACATTACATAATCGAACATATGTTCATATAATAAACCAGACAAAGTAGGATTAATCTGTTGAGAGCGCAATAATTTTACACAACAAATACCAACATCAACTATCAGTATTCCGTACTTAATTTCTTATATATTAAGTATGTCTAATAATTTTAGAATGTAAGAGGCGTAGGTTCCGATTGATTTAGGGCATGTTCCACGGACAATTATGTAATACATATATCTAGCTTGATAATCAACCTTATTCAAACTAAAAGGTGTTCTCTTTCGATTATATATTTGATAAAGTGTGTTATATTATTTAGTTAATTTAATTAAAATTATATTTAATAGAAACTCATTTGTGATATGTTATGTGATAGTGGTTACAAAGTGTTGTAACGTGAGTAATTTACCACAAAAAAATTATACTATTTTAAATATTCTTGATCATGATGTATCGAGATACAGAACTCTTTGAATGTTGGATGGTATATTACTCATGGCTGGTGTGGCACCGAGATGTTACGTACTAATACTTATTGAATAACCACCGAAAAGCTCATACAATAATATTGTCTTAGTTCATATAACTAAGATCAAGTAGAAAATATCAATGTAACTAGTTTACATAGTTCTTTGGATTTGGAAATATTTTTAATCTTCACTGTGGAAGCTTTACTTTGATCATAGTTAAATCATGGCATGATGTCAATCGATTGACTATAGTTTGCTCAAATAGAAGAACTCAAAATACAAAAAAATTCAAAATAGAATTTGTCTTCTCAGTTATATAAGGTTAATATCATGGTTAATTGAAGTCAACACAAAATCAATGACCATGGCCAAAGTATTTATGAAATAATCCGAACCTTAAAGGATCTAAATTTCGAACAAAATCGAAATCAAAACCAATCATAACACTGATCAGTTGATTTGGTACGCACAAGAAAGCATGACATACTAGAGATTGATAAATTTAAACTCACAGTGAAACTAAGATATGATATAAATACTAATTGTTGCCACTACCATGGAATCAACATAAACCCTTAGACAACATACAGATCAATATCGAGCATGAGAGAAAGAAGACTTTACCAACACCAGTCACGGAAGCTATGATGACACGACCCTTTAAATCTTTCATGTGGGTTGTAATGAGAAGGGATCAAATCAACGTTCTGACTAATAATCTACTATTAACTTAATGTATGAAATATCGATGAAGCCTCTTAACCATTTAGTACATTTAAAACAATCTTTTTGCTACTTAATACTTCCAAATATGAAGCGGGATCCTATAACCAAATATTCAATTTCTTCCCCAACCAAACTAAAAGAACTTTGATCATTTAAAACATCTAATCGAGGTTGACCTCATTATTTAAGATTTAAAGCATAATGTGTCTAAAAGCGAATAGACAGACTTTGACCATTTAAGACCTCGATGAATTAGGTAATACGTCATCTGATATCTACCTCCAAAGCGGATTCCTAGTTTCGTCTTTATAGATCTATTGGTCCTAGCTAGTGTGACTTCTGACCACCAACTAAGGCTGCATACAATCTAATAACCCAAATTTCAATGTATTCAAATTTTTCGCAAAATGCTAACATCCAAGTCCACTAAAACCCGAGTTGATTTGTCTGGGATCCCGTTGAAAAGCAAGATAAAATGTATCAGAGCTCACAATAAAATATCCTATAGCAGAACGAATTAAATATAATAGTAAATATATTCTTACCACAATAATGACACTGTCCAACAAGTGTCTCAAAGATGTATAATATTTGCCACTTGTTTAACCTGTAGGTTATGAGGATGGGGCCAGAACAAAATTTTTGGTGAATGGACATATTATACTTCATATAATTAACACTACATATATCGTTTTGTCACTAGTTTACCTTTGTTAAATTATTTGGGTTTATAACACATCACTTTCGATTTCGCGCATGAATCATACCCATCTACTCTCAAGTAGATTAACTTCATAAATCATATATATATATATATATATAGCTATACACCCAATATATCGAGGTACTCCCGATAGTACCCTCCTAGAGTGGTCTCTATCATCGCACTGCAAAAACGTACTAGACCTCCGTCACCATGCTACGAAAGAATACTAGACCATGCTACGAAAGCACGCCAACTCTCAATTACTTCACTACGAAAGCGTACTATGCCTCGCTATGAAAGCGCACTAAACCTTCATCGTTGTGCCACTAAAGTACCCTAATCCCGAGTTCCCCCATGGAACTCGGTAGGGGGATTTCCATATCTATGAAAAATGGCTTCGTTAGGCCCATAGTGTCAGGGATGAGAATCACAGATCTTAAGGAAAAACTAACACTAGAGGGGATGAGTAGTGTTTTAAAGAGACTATGGGAAACTCAAACAATTAACGATTACTCAAATAACTATATGAATCACATAATGAATATCATTACAGAAACAATCACATATGGAGATATGAACAAAAATAAAATGCAGAAAAGGAAAGAACACACCATATTTTATACTGGTCCAGATTACTCCTACGTCCAGTCCCACGAAACGCTGGATTGCATAGAGTTTTATTAATACTAGTATTAAATCTTACAACACCCTTGATTTCCCGACTACAAGGTTAACACCAATTCCACACCCTTGATTTCACGGCTATAAGGTTCACACTGATTCACCATCCTTGATTTAACGGCTATAAGGTTCACACAGCTCCTTTTTCTTGATTTACGGGCTATAAGGAACACACCCTTTCCGTAACAATTACAAACACCCCTAAAACTCTAAAATAGCACTTCCAAACATAGAGTATTTGATAGAGATTGAGTAGAGAAGAAGAATGATATAATTTGTTATGAAATCAGCATAGTATTAGTGTACAATTCAAGAAATTAAGTTAAAATAAAGGTGGTAGGAGCAAGGATGAAGATGGAGAAGAAAAAATAGTTAAAAATTCGAAAATGACCCCTTTATATAGAGTCCCAAAGGTTGCAACAGCTCTGAAACATTTCAAATAATGTAAAGACACTTCTTTTGAAAATTAAAATTTGTAACAGTTATATGTCGACATACCAAATTATACATGTCGACATATATATGTATTTTGAATTTTTAAAATCATTTTTCAAGTGTTTAAACCAATATATATTCTGGAATTTCTTGAATTAAAACTAGTTGTTTAAAATGAATTTTCTAAAGTATAAAAACATATTAATATATAATTTAAACATACAAACATATATATAATTATATGATATAAAACTTTGTATTATAATTACAAATATATATAATGTAAATATAAATCTTTATAATTTAACTATAATAAACATATATATTTGAAAATATAAGTAAAAATAGTTTGAAATCATTTAGAAAGGAGTTTGAAAATAAGATGATTTGAAAACATAATTTGAAAACAGAATAGAATTTGGAAACAAAATTTGACAGTGCTAACCGGAGTTTTACATATTATCTAGACTTTATTAGTTATATATTCTTGATCTATTGAAATCTTGATATTTTGGTTCTCATGAGTCTTGAAATCTTGAATCTTTTAAACTCTTAACTATACAGTCTTCAATATATAATTCCTGCATATATATATATATTTTTATATATATATATATATATTCTAGATAAAAATGTTAGTATATATTTTATAATCAATAATGTTAATAATTGAAACAAGATAGTTGTCATCAAAATTCTATTCTCCAACAATCTCCCCCTTTTGATGATGACGACCTTGGTTTATAAAATATTCATACCTGTTATAGCTGATGATCTTATTCCTTGATTACTCCCGTGCATTCCTTCTAACTCCCCCTTAAACTATGCCTATTTTAACTTATTCTATTGTATAATTTCTCCCTCTTTGTCATCAACAAAAACTAAACTATACTAAACTAATTATCTTAATATATACTCACCCTAAATCTATGCTATAAATTAATCTAATACTAACTATGTAACATCCCGCATTTTTGATAATTAGATATTCAATATATTTTACTATTTTAAATATTGATTTGGAATTTTAAATGGATTTATAATAAATAATTCATTTATATAACGAAGTTTGAATGTGAAATTTATATAATTATAAATCTAACTCGAAACATCACGGTATTTCGTAATTTACGATTTGAATTTCATGTATATCGGTACGAATATAAAATACTCAACGACAATTGGCAATGGAATTAAATAGTCATATGAAATGGAACATTCAAATCAATGTGTTGCTTACCTTATGATAAGGCACATGCTTCGCACACGGGAAATTATTCGAGATATTATATAGGCGTTAGAAATGAATATTTTTCAAACAACCTCCGTTTTCGACGAAACAAGTTTTATTGGAATGCGTATAATTTTCAGTTTGGAGCCAATCAGAGTTGTTTTGTCGGTGCACTAAATTTAAGAGTGAACCGATAATTAAAATAACGTCGTTATGCAAACGAGGTCTGTTTCCAACGAAATTAATTTCATTGGGACCGTAACATTTGCACATAGCGGGATAGCCATTTTTATTGCGGTTGGAGTATGTGTATGACGCACGAATTTAACGGTTAATGATCATATACAGTAGGATGTCATACCTTGACAATAGTAATAACTTCAATCCTAAGGAAGACCGCACATGCCTATCAATACACGCTGCAAATATAATCCATGTTAACCTATATAACCTATATGTATGTATAATATAAGCTACACAAATTAGTACTGCTACATATAAACTTAACACGGTAACTTGGTTTCAAGTGATACAACCTGTATACTAGCTGGCGCAACAAATGATGTACACACATGCAAAAGCTATACTGTGCCTTCTCCTACCCTAATACATTTGAAATGAAACACTACACCCTAGATGAATGAAACCTCACCACGTTTGCCTAACCGAGCCCACTAAATCTTCTGCAAACCTAGAACTAATCAACACAGGTACCGGTATATGGTTTCAGCTAGTCTGTGAAGTAAACTCACGCTGTACCTACCCCCTGTAATTTGAAGAAGAAAAAAACAGGGCTGCCGACTCACCTAGTTCTTCCAGCTACTGATCTATGAAACGAAAATACAACACAGGCTATCCTTCTTTCATATCCATTACAGTGAAAAGCAAAATCAGTGAAATGAAAATACTTGCTACTTACGTCCAACTATCCTATGCTATATGAACTGACTTGCTTCTTATCACTATCGTTGTTCGCCTATAAATACCATCGCCATGTTTTAGCAAATGGCACCCAAAACCCCATTCTTCTGTTTTTTTTACTCTACACCTTTTCTGTAAATAAAATAAATAAATAAATGTGTAAACCATGAAGTGGAGCTGTGCATGGTCATTACAAGGTGGGGTTGTTGAGAGTTGGTGATGGAAGCTCGTGTCATGCGGTTTTGGTACAGAAGAGGGGAAGTTGCGAAACTTGCGGATGGATTAAACTGGAGCTCCAGCTGGCATGGAGTGATTAGCAGTGTCAGGGGTTGGCAAGGTGTGACGGCTGAAGGCAGAAGGGGATTCATGTAAGGATGGGATGTAAAGAAAGGTTGGACTAACGTGAAGGGGTCCTTGTGTTTGAAAATGTTGGGTTTTCTTTGGTTTTAAAAATAGGAACAGCAGAAGCGGTTTTATTTCAATAAGAGGGAGAGAAGAGGATTGAACTGGGGTGGCGTGAAGGTGCTAAAAGGGTCGGACGTTGTTCTGGAGCATGTGACGACTTTGAGCAAGTGGGTCTCGGTTCGAACGTGAATAGGAGGATGCACAGAGGGGTACGGATGGATGGATGGGCGGAAGTTCGGTGCAGACTTATTTTGGAGCAACAGGGTGCGGCGGTGACTAGAAATGGTGGAGTTATGTGGTTTCTTTCAACAGGCGGAAGCTTCTATGTTTGGTGAAGAAGGCTCGAATGAAATAACGCAGGTAATAGATGATTAACGTGTGCCTTATCACATAATTTAAATTGCTTAATCTCCTATTTTATGAACTAACAGTGTTTATAATTTATATATATAATATATGCAACCGCACCTAACTTAGTAAATAACAAAAGCCTGGACAGTTTCACACATGACAAATTCTGTTTTTAGAGCCTAATTTTGTTTATTCGGTCCTAATTAAACTGCCTAATGGTTATTTTGTGCCTAGTTATACCTATAACATGTCGCTCGTAATTAACATATAAAAGTTTAAATATACTATTCCTTTGGTAGCCTGGAACGATTTATAACACTGTAGAAACGAAGTGTCAGGTGGAAGAAAATATATCATATGCCAATCAAATAAAACACACATCATATAAAGTGCCTGAAAGATTTGGTTTGCCTAATCTACAGTAACATTGATATTTTTTTTTTTTTTTTGGATTTTGAGGTTTATATGAGTCTTGTTGTTTGAACATATCCCGCTACTAGAAATACAAGAGATATGTTCCGATGACAAATGGTTAATTAGCTAATACACATATTTAAACTAAGAATTTGATGATTTTTCTAGGGATATCGAGTTTATAATTTTTTCAAATATAAATTGTCCTTTTTGGAAAATACAAACTGCTATATGGTTATATGTTTATCCCATATCGACCGTAATGACTTGATAAAACGTCCTTTTCATAACATGTCAGTTATATTTAAAATGTTTATATAACATGCCAAATCCCTTAATTACGTAGGTAATTGATATTTACATAAAGGGTTAAATTCGCCTAACTATATGATTTAAAATATGCATAAGTTAGTTGAAGCAAGCTGATAAGGTTTGTGAACTAAATCTGGTCAATAATTTATTTTATTAATAATATAAATAGTAAATAACGAGTAAATTATGCCCGTGTCATACACAGAATTAGATTTGACAAGGGGCGTTGGGCTTTTATCAATGGGCATAAGATTTTGAAATTGGAACGGACGGAGATGAACACAACTGGATGCTTGTAAAACGAACCGTTTGCCTACGAATGAAAGCAAAGTGAGTTTAACTCACTCAGTTTTTACCCCACTTATATTTTGTATAAGTCGGGTTTAAATATTTGTGTGCTTTGGTTGTTATTTGGTGGATGGATGTTGAATATATATGTGGTGACTGAACCAATTAAATTAAACGTCCATTTAATTTAAATTCAATCAATCGTTATTTTTAACGGTTGTAACCGATGAAGGTAACTTACCTCATTGGTCACATTTATAATAATATAAACGTGTTACATTTATAGATGAATGTTTGGATTTCTGTTATTGTTTGATGGTTGAATATTATATCGAATTAGTAAAATAAATGATACTGTTGAAATAACATATTTGGGTGTAAGGAGAAACAGGTTGGAGGAATCCAACTGGATTCCTCAAATTTATTATTTGTTTTCATATTGCAATTATACAAACTGTTTAACTGATATGATTGGGTAATGGATTTGATCATAGATCGTTGAATCTAAATTCAACGTTTGTTCTGCTTTAACCAATAGACAGTATTGGTTGAGTAATTGGTAGCAGTTGGCCCAAAAAAGTATCGTTTTACAAACATTGATTTACCGCCTGGTGAAACGACGGTAATGAAGTTATAAAATATATTTTATAACTGAAGATGGGTTGAAATCAGTATATTTTAATAAAGGTTTAATAAAAAGGAAATTAATATGTATTATTTATTATCTAAGTTTTAAATGATTTCGAAAAGTAAATTCTTATGTAATAAGATTTATGAGCAGACGAGTAGAAATTAACGAAATGGTTAAGAGTTGGATTAATGTTTTTCAAGAGATAATTAAATGGAATTATTTAAATTAATTAATTAATTTAAAAGAAGGGCTAATTGGAATTGATTAACGAGATAATCAGAGTTTAAGCTGACAAAGTCAACTAATTTGATTGGAATTGATTATTTGATCTATTTGCTTTGAACTAATCTAATAAAATAGATAAATGAATATTTGTTTTAATAAGATTTGTAAAAAGAAATTACTGTTTAATTTAGTTAAATAAGAAGTTAACTATTTCGATGGTAGTTAATGATGGTGTAAATTATTATTTTAATGAATAATGATTAAGTGATCAATTCATAAACAAGATTCTTTAAGGTAAGTAATCAAAGTTGATATTGGAACACAATTGGATTTTTGAAAATTATTGATGAACGGTTTATATTGAAACCGAGTTTTATAACTAAGTTATAATAGAGATTTTAAGCCAAGACGATCGCTTAAAGTAAGTGTTTGAATTAAGTAAAGAAAGGTGGGATACAAAGGTTTTTTTTATTAAACCCCAATTTTATAAACAATGTTATAAAAGAAGTGTGAGGCTAAAACGTTAAGATTAAATTAACGTTACTTAATTCTGGAAGTATAAGATGCGATTTAAATTCGCTATGTTTAATAAGAAATGAGGTTTCATCAGTTATAACCAAAATAGGATTTGGTTTGATATTGGAAATGAATATCAGTTTGGTATTACAACTGATATTTATCTTAAGATAAGAACGTTGTTGATCAAGGTCTAAGATGTAATTTAAAATACCCTAACTTGAACAACTTCAGGATTATCGAGAGATGATATTAGATGTAGTGGTGAAGATGTTAAAATCAGTTTAGTTTGAGAAATAATAATGTAACGTTAGTTGAAGAAATTGGGAATATAATGAATTCCAATATAAAAGGAAATTAAAACGGGCTTGGGAATATGAAATGATATTTCCATAAAAAAAACAAAGGAGATTTGGGAAGATATAACGATATTTTCAAAGTGAGAAGATAAGTTTTAGAATGAGTTTATTCTAAAAAGATAAGTGATGAGTATAGTGTTCAAATGGGGAAACCAAAAGAGAGGTCATAAAGATTGTTTTACAAATGACAAGATGAATCGATGATAAATAATATATTGTGTTGTAATTAATGTTTTGAAATAATAGTAAAATAGAAATCAGAGATCGTTATTAAATATATATTAAATGTTAGATTGAAATGGTTTTGAGAAGATTAATATATTGAAATGAGAATTAAATACCATGTTTTAAAATATAGAATGTTTTAAAAGTTTAAATAAACGTTTATTAGATATTTATAATTAAATGGGCCAAGTGATGTTGAATACTTAACCAGTAAAAACCAATTTTATTTTGTGGTTGTATTGTTGTTTTATTTGATAGTTAAATAACCAACTATCAAATCTGGCCAATACGATTGTTAGTACGGAAAGACCGGGATCGAATTTATATTCGAAAACCATTCCGTCCAACAAATACGAAATGTTAAAGATATTATATACTGATCAAGACGAAGAAATTGAAGACTGTCGATCATCATAAAACGGTAGAATTACTTATAATCTCTGGTTTAGCGGCCAGAGATATATTGTGACTTTGTCGTGATTGAAATCGACGGATTTGCAAGGACTACTCGCTACTGATCTATAGGGTGATTCCTAAGATGCAGTAGGAGGGTGCTTTCGGTTTGTCCAGTCCCAGGACAACTTGTATGGACGAGTTTCTGACAGAGTATTTCCAAAGGGATTACGTACGTTTATTTCGTCAAACGTACAAAGTTGGTGGCAAAGAAGGGAAACTTCTTTAGCCTAACAATTTGAGTATTATTGTGGAAATCAATTAGTGATTTCCGATGGATCTGACGATGTGGCATTCAAAGTGAATGGTGGCGTGCTATCTGGGAAGAAAGAATTATAACCTCAAGCCTCACAACCGGGAAATGACAAAAATCGGGCAGGTAGCATGGCTTTGTGGGTCGCACCCATTAGGGTGTATAATCATCTATCTAGAGAAATTCCTTTTGCTTCTTTAATCTATAGATGTTGTCCCCTTTTGGAAACAGTTGTTGATCCCAACCGTTGGTGATATGCATTCGATACACTCAAGCGAAATGAGTGGTCGGTCATGTGTGGGCCGGGTTGCAAGACATTCTTGTTGAACCCAGTGTATTCGCCTCTAGAGATACACTATCAGCAGGTGGTTCCATACCTTGTCATAGTTGGAATCCAATCTCCAATAAGCGCCCGCAGTTTTGATTGTATACTATATACGTGGAGCGTGAGATGCAAGCGTTCCGCTAGATTGATATTTATTTGTATTTAGACACTATTATAATATCAGAAAATATATTGATTTCAAATTGTTTTGAGTTATCGTAAGGAAAAAACCGTTCGTATTTATGTGTGGATTTGGTCTTACGATTATCCTTTTCTTTCGAAAAGAATTTTGAACTTTAAAAATCAAGTTGGATGATTCCCCCTAAACTTAGTGTATTGTTCTCACTCCGGTCCACCAGACTGACACGATGTTTGTAATGCTTAGGTTAGACCGGGTTGTGCAGGTCCAGGCTATCGGATGCTGCAAAGTCCAAAGACGAGCTGGAGTTGTTCAGACATATAATATTTAATATTTACTCTGTTGTGTGTTGTACATGAGAACAGATTATTATAACTGTCCAGAAGTGTTGACTGTAAGTTGTACTCTGATGATTGTAAGTATTTGTAATGACCCACGAGTTTTCGGCCTGGAAAATCGGCATAAATACCCTTATCGTATCTCATGCCGATCCTCCAAGCACCGAGAACACTGGAACGTTTAGAAAGAAATTAGAGGGTGAGATAAGAAAGAAAGAAATATTAGAATAGAAGAAGAAGAAGAACCAACACAGAGTCTCACATCGCAACGGAACAAAATATAATACAGAAATAAATCTTTATTGAGAGCTGTCAAAAATACTTACAATATTAGATTACAACACACATCTGGACAGTTTTATTAGCCTGTCCCATATACAGCGGAATAGTAATCATATCATACATCTGAACACCTTCAGCATGTCACTGGACTTCACGGTACCTGATAACCTGAACCTGTACATCCGGGCTAAACAGAGCATTTACAAAACACCGGGTCAGTCTGGTGGACCAGAGTGAGAAAAAACTCGCACAACATTTAGGGTATCACACAACTTGATTTTAAATTTAAAACCTTTTCGAAAGAAAAGGATAATCGTAAGACCAAATCGACACATAAACACGGATGGTTTTTACCTTACGATAACCCAAAACAGTTTTGAAGTCAATATATTATCTGATATTATCATAGTGTCAAAATACAAGTAAATATCAATCTAGTGGAACGCTTGCATCTCATGCTCCACATATATAGTATACAATCAAAACCGTGGGTGCTTATTGGAGATTGGATTCCGTCCTTGATAAGGTATGGGACCACCTGCCGATCGTGTATCTCTAGAGGCGAATACACTGGGTTCAACAAGAACGTCTTTGAACCCGACCCTCACATGACCGACCACTCATTTCGCTTGAGTGTATCGAATGTATATCACCAACGGTTGGAATCAAACCACCGTTTCCCGAATGGGCAAAATCGATAAAGTAAGAAACAAAAGGAATTTCTCTAGATAGGTGATTATACACCCTAATGGGAGCGACCCACATAGCCATGCTGCCTGCCCGATTTTTGTCATTTCCCACTTGATGAGGCTTGAGGTCTGAATACATCTGGTCATCATACACTTTGAATGTCACATCGTAAGATCCGTTAAATCACTAATTGACGTCCATAAATATACTCTGGGTTTTAAAGAAGGGCCATTCTTCGCCACCAACTCGGTATATTTGTAAAAATCAGTGTACGTGGATTTAACAAAATACTCCATCAGACATTCATCCATACAAGTCATCCAGGAACAAGATGAACCGAAGGTACTCTCCTAATGCATCCAATATAGGAATCACCCCATGCATCAGTAGCGATAGTCCTTGCAATCCACAGTTTCAACCACGACAGAACCCTAGTATATCTCCAGGTCGAATCAGAGATTGTAAGTGGTTTTTCCTGTAATGACCCGCATTGGCAGGGGTATTATGATTAATTTATTTAATTATATCAATGGTGATATAGTGAATTAAATGGTCATGGAATTAAATAATGGTGAATATTTAATTAAAATAATACATTAAATAATATATTTAATTCTGAATGGTCGAAATAACTATATGGTGTGAACCGGATCATCTGTGATATTTAATTCAGCTTGGAATTGAATTTGAATAACGAATATATTCAATCGTCCACAGTTGAACGTATAGTTTATAATATAATTAAAATAGAGCTCGAAATGGCGCGGTAGTTCGCTATTTGGCGATTTGAACTTCAACTGAATGTACAGAGTTCGTTTTAAATCGGATTTCTGTGAAACAAGAAACATGTGGAGCTGTTGGAGTATATCTTTCTAGTGGAAGAGGAAAATCAGGATTTCGTCGAGTAGATTTTGAGATATGTCCAAATCAAATTTCAGAATAGTCGCTATAGAATCGTTTATCGGCCGTAACGGTTATTTCAAAATAATTAGATATCGGGTGTGAATTCAGACAAGGTTCTTTTGAGACGTAGCAGTAATTTAATTTTTAGAATTTTACTATAATTTTTAATTTAATTAAACACGCAACTTTTTATTTGGAGTATTTTGCACGCTGTATCAGTGATTCTGGGGTTTCACAAAATGAGTTAAACTACCGATATTATAATACTTTTGGTGTCGTGGCACCTCGCCTGACGCGATGATACTCTTATTTCTATTGATATCAATCTATAGGTGAACAAAGTTTTAAAATGGGAATAAGCAACAAAACTAAGCTATGAACACACTTTCCATTTGTTATTTTTCTCTTTGCACGATCTCCTTGATGAGCATGAACTAGGATGGGATATATATATATATCAACCCCATATATAGTATATAAGTCATATAGTATACAGGTGACATAGAAATAACTTAACCTCCTATCCCAACTATACATTAGCATATTACCAATACGGGCTAGGTTTGTTTTCAGCAGACATACATCAGCAAAAGGCCGCTAAAGAAATACATATATATATATATATATAATAACAAAGTTCAGGCGGACAGGAATTAAACAGAACAGACGAAAACCAGGTTCATGTGAGCCATTCAAATTGTTGTAGCACGTAACTCCTTTGTATGGCTCACAAACAAACAAATCCTCTTCTAAAATCAAACTGAGATTTCTATAAATATCAAAACTATTTCTAAACCAAATCTTCATTTGCTTTGGTCAAAGTTGCGCCGTTGTTTCCATTACAGTAAAAGCATCAATCTTTGAAAAATCAAAACAAATTCCTCTAAAATTCGTGAAATCCTAAACCAAATATATTTGAAACCGTTGAAGCAAGAGCTTCAAGCTCGTGTTGGTTTCAACAAGCTCGATGGGATTTTCCGCCAAGCCAGTGTTTCACGAGAGCCTAAGGCTATGGATTTCTGGCGGTAGGAGCATGGTTAGGAGGAGATGTATGAAGGGAGTAAGAACAAGAGGAGATGGCGCAGCTATCGCCGGTGGTGCGATCAGTTCCGGTCGTCCACGGCTGGAGGTATTACAGGTGAAAGGAGCTGTGGTTTTACAGATGGTGACGCCGTTCTGGGTGGTTGTGGAAGGAGTAGACGGTGTCAATCAATAGAGGAGGGTCAGGGTTTGGATTGGCCGGAGTTGGGCGAGGTTCGGCGGTCCCCAAAGTCACTGGCGATCGATCAAAGTAGATGGATTTTTGTGGATCTGTAGCTATCACGAATATCTGGGGAGAAGGGTTTTTAAGTGAGTCGGGTATAAGTATAATAGGCGGGTCAGAGTATTTCTGAATTGGGCTGAGGAAGTTTAAGGGTGAGGCCCAGTAAATTAGCCCATTTAGTTTTTGTTTTCAATTTAAAATTTTGTTTATAACTTCGAAACTGAATATCTTGGTCATACATCATCGAAATTCAGCGAAACAAGATCCGACAGGATCGTATGGACGGACACTACCTGATGGAGCTGACGGAAAGTGAATTGGCATCCGTTAAAATTTATAACAAAATAAATTGTCCGTCTGAATCAAGAGATGGTTATCGTTATTAACGATGATCGTCCAATGTGAGTAAATCTCACTAACTCTGAACAGTTTATAATTTCATGTTGTATTTTTAGAACTGTTAGATATTGGATGATTGACTGTGTGTTGACTGTTTGATTGAACTGCTAGACAGTTAGTTGAATTTCTATATTGATTCTGTTTAACAGAATATATCATATGGAACTGAAAAGTGATGTTACCTATATTGTTTAACATCTGTGATGCAGGGAAACAGGTTGGAGGAATCCAAATGGATTCCTCAAACATTTATTTTACTGTTTTTCATATATTGTGATATATGATGTGATATATAATCTGTTGTCGATTATATGTGTTTGGACGATTTTGATCATCGTGATTTGATATGTTGAATACCATAACGTACCGAAATGTTGATAAAGGAATATTTTCAAAGTGTATTTTGAAAATGAATTATTTATATAAAATCGATGGATTTTATATAGAAAAAGGAAAAGAATTTTTATAAAAGAAATATTTATAAAATCAAAAGATAAGTTAGAATAAAAGGAAATCATTTGTAAAGTGAAGAACCGTTACTAAAAGTAAATCTTTACAAATGAATAGTTTATTCGAAAAGGAGTTAATCGATGTTAGTTAATCGATTAGAGTTAAAGTAAAAGGAATTAACCGATGTTAGTTAATCGATTAGAGTTAAAGTAAAAGGAATTAATCGATCTTAGTTAATCGATTAGAGAATAAAGTTAAAAGAAGTTAATCGATGTTAGTTAATCAATTAGAGAATAAAGTTAAAAGAAGTTAATCGATGTTAGTTAATCGATTAGAGTTTAAGTAAAAGGAATTAATCGATGTTAGTTAATCGATTAGAGTTAAAGTAAAAGGAATTAATCGATGTTAGTTAATCGATTAGAGAATAAAGTTAAAAGAAGTTAATCGATGTTAGTTAATTGATTAGAGAATAAAGTTAAAAGAAGTTAATCGATGTTAGTTAATCGATTAGAGAATAAAGTTAAAAGAAGTTAATCGATGTTAGTTATTCGATTAGAGAATAAAGTTAAAAGAAGTTAATCGATTTTAGTTAATCGATTAGAGAATAAAGTTAAAAGAAATTAATCGATGTTAGTTAATCGATTAGAGAATAAGGTTAAAAGAAGTTAATCAATGTTAGTTAATCGATTAGAGAATAAAGTTAAAAGAAGTTAATTGATGTTTGTTAATCGATTAGAGAATAAGGTTAAAAGGAGTTAATCGATGTTAGTTAATCGATTAGAGTTAAAGTTAAAAGGAGTTAATCGATGTTAGTTAATCGATTAGAGAATAAAGTTAAAAGAAGTAATCGATGTTAGTTAATCGATTAGATAGAAAGTAAAATGAGTTAATCGAATATAGTTATTCGAATAGAAAGTAAAATGAGTTAATCAAATATAGTTATTCGAATAGAAAGTAAAATAAGTTAATCGAATATAATTATTCGAATAGAAAGTAAAATGAGTTAATCGAATATAGTTATTCGAATCGAAAGTAAAAGGAGTTAATCGAATATAGTTTATTCGAAGAAAGAAAAAGGAGTTATCGAATATAGTTTATTTGAAAGGAGTTAAGTGAAATGAGTAAATCAATAGCGTTAGTCAAATAGAGTTAATCCAATAGTGTTAGTCCAATAGAGTTAATTGATAAGGGTTAATCGAATAGAGTTAAGTGAAAAGAGTTAATCGAATATAGCTATTCGAAGGAGGGTTAAGTAAGGAAGTTAGAAAAAAGGAACATAAAGTGAACTTTGCCTATTTCAAAGTTAGAAATGTTGTTCAGTTAAGGTCTGAGAGGTAGTTCTACCCCAACTTGATTGGCTTCGTTTTTAACTAACGAATAGTTAAGGTTCGGCAGTAAAGGAAATGGTTTGAGTTGGCATTGCGATGGTTTGTTTAAAACATCTGTCTAAGTCCAATGAAGAAGCTTTGGAAATGTTTTCCAAATAAGAAACTTGAAATGTTTTCTAATAAAGAAAACAAGAAATGGAAATGTTTTCAATTGTTAATAACGTATATTTTCCCAATTTAGAAAACAAGAAATATTGAACATAAGGAAACAGGAGATAAGTAAATTAATGGAATAAAGAGATAAATGTTGAATGATGTTTGATTGATATAAATTTCCATTTGGAAATAATATCATTGTTTGCACATTTGTTTTGTTTGATAGTTAAATCACAGACTATTGAAGTTTTGACCATTTTAACGTTGTTAATATGGAGAGACCGGTTGGATTATTATCCAAAGAACCACTCTGTATTGGCATAAGCATTGCGAATCATATATGCCAAAGATAATTGAAGACGGAGTTATGCAAGGGCTATCCTGTTTACAGAATAGTGCCTTCGGTTCATCCTGTTCCTGGGTGACTTGTATGGATGGATGTCTGACAAAGTATTTTCCAGACAATCACATATATTGATTTCTCCAACTGTACCAAGAGTGGAAGCGGAGAAGGAAACTTCTTTTAGCTAACACATAATGTATGGTTGAGGACGTCAATCTGTGATTTGATGGATTTGACGATGTGGCATTCAAAGTGAATTTGAGGTGATGATAAAGCGTAGCTTCTAGCCTCACAACCGGTAAATGACAGAAATCGGGCAGGCAGCGTGGCTAAGTCGGTCGCACCGAAGTAGGGTGTATAATCACCTGATCTAGATTTTCATTTACTTCCAAAAATCTTTTGTTGATGCTGTCCCATTCGGGAAACGGTTGCTGATCCCTGCCGTTGGTGGTATACATTCGATACACTCAAGCGAAATGAGTGGTCGGTCATGTGTGGCCGGGTCGCAAGATGTTCTTGTTGAACCCAGTGTATTCCTCTCTAGAGGTACACAAGCGAAAGGTGGTTCCATACCTTGTCATAGTTGGAAATCCATTACCCAATACGTGCTTGCGGTTTTGATTGTATACTATATATGTAGAACGTGAGATGAAAGCGTTTTTGCTAGATGATTATATATACTGTGATTGATAGGCATTATTATAATATCAAAAGGTTTTGATATAAAGTTATTTTGGATTCTCATAAGGAAAAAACCTGTTCCGTTATGCGACGTGGTCTTATGAGATTTCGTTTACTTGTTCGAACTATTTTTAAACTGTTTTACTCACACCAGTCCCATGACTGACCCGGGGTTTACTTTGTTGTTTTCCCTAAACTCTTGGGTGCCTAAATTTGTATGGGCAGTCAAATAGTCGGGATTTTACAGATACACTTGAAGAGCTTGGAGCAGGAGGCTTCAGGATC
The DNA here is from genome assembly GCA_030737875.1 of Allium sativum. NCBI lineage: Eukaryota > Viridiplantae > Streptophyta > Magnoliopsida > Asparagales > Amaryllidaceae > Allium > Allium sativum. Next base: position 316,548,002 of record CM060913.1, read on the forward strand.
ATATAGCTATAGTTATTTCCGCTGTGTTATAAGTGCTGTACTTTGATAATGATATGTATATTCAAGTACAGATTTGTATTTCAAAGTTATGTTATGAAATATATTTATTCGTTTCGCTGTGAGGTTCGTGTTACTCTGATGTTGTGTTCTTCTTCTTCTTCTATTCTAATTTTCTATCTTATCTTTCCTCACCCTCTAATTTCTTTCACTAATTACCAGGATTTTTCGATGTTTTGGTTATCGACATTGAGCTTATGTCGATAACCAAAGTCGTTGAAAATCTGGGTCGTTACAGTTGGTATCAGAGCTTAAGTTAAGAATTACTTGGCTCTGTGGCGTGACTCGGTAGAGATAGGGTTAGTAATACCCTAAATTGAGTTTGAGTGTATGTATACGAGTGAACGTATTTGTTATTGATATAAAAATAATTTTATATTGGGGAGGTTCATTGGTTGAGTTGTTTATGAGTTCTGGTCGATTAGTTTGATCCATTGTATCGGTAGGAGTTGATAAACACTCGAATACGATGGGTCGACACGATATGTTTTGAAAAGAGGGTAAATAAAAATAATTTTACCCAATGTATATTTTGATATATAATGGATATATTGGTTGTTTAATCAAGTAAGATTATAAATTAAATGGTTATGTAAATAACCAATCAGAATTCATATAAGTGAAATACGTGAAATCAGATGAGTTAAATCTGAAATTTAAACCAGGAATTGAATTAAAATTCTGGAAATTTGGATAAGTGTTTGTAAATGGATTGGGATTAAAAATAAGGAAAATTTAAGATCCTGGGAGATTTTAAATTGTTTTACAAGCATTGTGAATTATATTTTGAAATGAATTTCAAAGTGGAAAGGGTTAGAAAATGGTTTTATAGTATTGAACTCACTTCGATCGCTGGAAAATAGATTCTGATGATGACAGCTGCATCATCAGTATTCATTTTCGAGTTGTAAGTGACGAATTACTACCAGAGATACTGTTTTGAATTTGTTTTGGGAAAGACAAGTTGTGTTGAATTTCAAAATATAGAATTTGGAATAATAGAAGTGAAAATGAAATTTGAATAAAGAAGATTCAAATAGAATTGAATTTGAAATTTGAATATAGAAGATTCAAATAGAATTGAAATGAAATTCAAGTATAGAATTTGAATAAGGAAATTGAAACGAAATTCAAATATAAAATTTGAATAGAAATTGAATAGAATTAACTAAGTCGAAGAGGAAGCGTGTACATGATTAAAAGTGAATAAGTAGTTGTATGGTATTGATTATTCAGTAAGTAGTCATATCTGTTTTGACGTTATAAATGTTATTCAGTCAAGTCTGAGAGGTAGTTATACCCCAACTTGATTGATTTCATTATTAACAAATAAATAGTAAGATTTCAGGCTCGAAGATCAATGTTGAATAAGAGTTATTTGAATATAGTATTTGGGTTGTCGTAACGATGTTTTACACAACATCCATTTTAACCCAAATAAGTGTAAACTTGGAAATAGAATAATAAATATTTCCTAAGTATAGAAATGAACGAGATCGGAAATGAGATAAGAAATTGGAATATTTTCCAATTATAAATAGCATATATTTTCTAAAATTTAGAAAATAAAGGAAGGCGATATTCGGAAATGTTTTTCAAAATAACATAAAAGGCAAATACAGTTATTGAAAATATTTGGTTAACAAATATTGATAAAGAAATAGAGAAGTGATTTAACTAATGGAATATTGATTATGGGCACAGTTGAATTTCAAAAAGGAAAATTTGATTTTTGAAAAGAGTAAACTGTTTATAAACTCCCAGGGAAAGACTGTTTAAATTAAAAACAAATTTAACAGAAATTTGTGAAAGCAAAATTGAATTAAAGCAAAGTCAGTTAAGTGGTAACTGAAGTTGAATTGAAATCGAATAAGATTGGATTTGTGAAATTAAAATCCGAAATGGTATTGGATTGAGGAGTTAAGGAATTAAAAATCAAGAATTTGACTTGAGTTGAAATGGGATTTGGCTTGGATATAAGCGAATGGTTGTGTGGGAGATAAAAACTGATTTGGAGTTTGATTGGCATGACATTGGTATATGCCGAATTAACAACAGAGGTAAAGGGTATAATGATATGCCGACAAAAAGGTACAAGTTTATATTCCTATTGGATATAAGATTTATGAGCCGAATAGGCAAGCCGCTTGGCTGTTTGATTTTCTTTTGGGATGGAGATGGCCTAGAGAGGCAAGTTGGAGTTTGACGTATCGACCAGTACAAAGGGGGTGCTGGCGAAATTTTTCGAAAGGTTAAGGAGTTAGAAAATTTTCAGGATTTTTCAAAATTTTCGTTGATAAGAATTAATTAATATTTAATTGAAATTAAATTGGTTCAGTTGAAACTGAAGTTAAGAAGTGAACAAATATGTTCTAACCAGTCGATAGGGTCGTCCTTTACCTTTTAGCAATTTCGTGGACGAAATTATTTTAAGTGGGGAAGATTGTAATGACCCGCATTGGCAGGGGTATTATGATTAATTTATTTAATTATATCAATGGTGATATAGTGAATTAAATGGTCGTGGAATTAAATAATGGTGAATATTTAATTAAAATAATACATTAAATAATATATTTAATTCTGAATGGTCAAAATAACGATATGGTGTGAACCGGATCATCTGTGATAATTAATTCAGCTTGGAATTGAATTTGAATAACGAATATATTCAATCGTCGACAGTTGAACGTATAGTTTATAATATAATTAAAATAGAGCTCGAAATGGCGCGGCAATTCGCTATTTGGCGATTTGAACTTCAACTGAATGTACAGAGTTCGTTTTAAATCGGATTTCTGTGAAACAAGAAACGTGTGGAGCTGTTGGAGTATATCTTTCTAGTGGAAGAGGAAAATCAGGATTTTGTCGGGTAGATTTTGAGATATGTCCAAATCAAATTTCAGAATAGTCGCTATAGAATCGTTTATCAGCCATAACGGTTATTTCAAAATAATTAGATATCGGGTGTGAATTCAGACAAGGTTCTTTTGAGACGTAGCAGTAATTTAATTTTTAGAATTTTACTATAATTTTTAATTTAATTAAACACGCAACTTTTTATTTGGAGTGTTTTGCACGCTGTATCAGCGATTCTGGGGTTTCACAAAATGAGTTAAACTACCGATATTATTATACTTTTGGTGTCGTGGCACCTCGCCTGACGCGATGATACTCTTATTTATGTTGATATCAATCTATAGGTGAACGAAGTTTTAAAATGGGAATAAGCAACAAAACTAAGCTATGAACACACTTTCCATTTGTTATTTTTCTCTTTGCACGATTTCCTTAATGAGCATGAACTAGGATGGGATATATATATCAACCCCATATATAGTATATAAGTCATATAGTATACAGGTGACATAGAAATAACTTAACCTCCTATCTCAACTATACATTAGCATATTACCAATACGGGCTAGGTTTGTTTTCAGCAGACATACATCAGTAAAAGGCCGCTAAAGAAATACATATATATATATATATATATAATAACAAAGTTCAGGCGGAAAGGAATTAAACAGAACAGACGAAAACCAGGTTCATGCGAGCCATTCAAATTGCTGTAGCACGTAACTCCTTTGTATGGCTCACAAACAAACAAATCCTCTTCTAAAATCAAACTGAGATTTCTATAAATGCCAAAATTATTTCTAAACCAAATCTTCATTTGCTTTGGTCAAAGTTGCGCCGCTGTTTCCATTACAGTAAAAGCATCAAACTTTGAAAAATCAAAACAAATTCCTCTAAAATTCGTAAAATCCTAAACCAAATATATTTGAAACCGTTGAAGCAAGAGCTTCAAGCTCGTGTTGGTTTCAACAAGCTCGATGGGGTTTTCCGCCAAGCCAGTGTTTCACGAGATGCCTAGGGCTATGGATTTCTGGCGGCAGGAGCATGGTTAGGAGGAGATGTATGAAGGGAGTAAGAACAGGAGGAGATAGCGCAGCTATCGCCGGTGGTGCGATCAGTTCCGGTCGTCCACGGCTGGAGGTATTACAGGTGAAAGGAGCTGTGGTTTTACAGATGGTGACGCCGTTATGGGTGGTTGTGGAAGGAGTAGACGGTGTCAATCAGTAGAGGAGGGTCAGGGTTTGGATTGGCCGGAGTTGGGCAAGGTTTGGCGGTCCCCAAAGTCACTGGAGATCGATCAAAGTAGATGGATTTTAGTGGATCTGTAGCTATCACGAATATCTGGGGAGAAGGGTTTTTAAGTGAGTCGGGTATAAGTATAATGGGAGGGTCAGAGTATTTCTGAATTGGGCTGAGGAATTTTAAGGGTGAGGCCCAGTAAATTAGCCCATTTAGTTTTGTTTTCAATTTAAAATTTTGTTTATAACTTCGAAACTGAATATCTTGGTCATACATCATCGAAATTCAGCGAAACAAGATCCGACAGGATCGTATGGACGGACACTATCCGATGGAGCTGACGGAAAGTGAATTGGCGTCCGTTACAATTTATAACAAAATAAATTATCCGTCTGAATCAAGAGATGGTTATCGTTATTAACGATGATCGTCCAATGTGAGTAAATCTCACTAACTCTGAACAGTTTATAATTTCATGTTGTATTTTTAGAACTGTTAGATATTGGATGATTGACTGTGTGTTGACTGTTTGATTGAACTGCTAGACAGTTAGTTGAATTTCTATATTGATTCTGTTTAACAGAATATATCATATGGAACTGAAAAGTGATGTTACCTATATTGTTTAACATCTGTGATGCAGGGAAACAGGTTGGAGGAATCCAACTGGATTCCTCAAACATTTATTTTACTGTTTTTCATATATTGTGATATATGATGTGATATATAATCTGTTGTCGATTATATGTGTTTGGACGATTTTGATCATCGTGATTTGATATGTTGAATACCATAACATACCGAAATGTTGATAAAGGAATATTTTCAAAGTGTATTTTGAAAATGAATTATTTATATAAAATCGATGGATTTTATATAGAAAAAGGAAAAGAATTTTTATAAAAGAAATATTTATAAAATCAAAGGATAAGTTAGAATAAAAGGAAATCATTTGTAAAGTGAAGAACCGTTACTAAAAGTAAATCTTTATAAATGAATAGTTTATTCGAAAAGGAGTTAATCGATGTTAGTTTATTGATGTTAGTTAATCGATTAGAGTTAAAGTAAAAGGAATTAATCGATGTTAGTTAATCGATTAGAGTTAAAGTAAAAGGAATTAATCGATGTTAGTTAATCGATTAGAGAATAAAGTTAAAAGAAGTTAATCGATGTTAGTTAATCAATTAGAGAATAAAGTTAAAAGAAGTTAATCGATGTTAGCTAATCGATTAGAGATAAAGTAAAAGGAATTAATGGATGTTAGTTAATCGATTAGAGTTAAAGTAAAAGGAATTAATCAATGTTAGTTAATCGATTAGAGAATAAAGTTAAAAGAAGTTAATCGATGTTAGTTAATCGATTAGAGAATAAAGTTAAAAGAAGTTAATCGATGTTAGTTTATCGATTAGAGAATAAAGTAAAAAGAATTTAATCGATGTTAGTTAATCGATTAGAGAATAAAGTTAAAAGAAGTTAATCGATGTTAGTTAATCGATTAGAGAATAAAGTTAAAAGAAGTTAGTCGATGTTAGTTAATCGATTAGAGAATAAAGTTAAAAGAAGTTAATCTATGTTAGTTAATCGATTAGAGAATAAGTTTAAAAGAAGTTAATCAATGTTAGTTAATCGATTAGAGAATAAAGTTAAAAGAAGTTAATCGATGTTAGTTAATCGATTAGAGAATAAGGTTAAAAGGAGTTAATCGATGTTAGTTAATCGATTAGAGTTAAAGTTAAAAGGAGTTAATCGATGTTAGTTAATCGATTAGAGAATAAAGTTAAAAGAAGTAATCGAAGTTAGTAAATCGATTAGATAGAAAGTAAAATGAGTTAATCGAATATAGTTATTCGAATAGAAAGTAAAATGAGTTAATCGAATATAGTTATTCGAATGGAAAGTAAAATGAGTTAATCGAATATAGTTATTCGAATAGAAAGAAAAATGAGTTAATCGAATATAGTTATTCGAATAGAAAGTAAAATGAGTTAATCGAATATAGTTATTCGAATAGAAAGTAAAATGAGTTAATCGAATATAGTTATTCGAATAGAAAGTAAAAGGAGTTAATCGAATATAGTTTATTCGAAGAAAGAAAAAGGAGTTATCGAATATAGTTTATTCGAAAGGAGTTAAGTAAAATGAGTAAATCAATAGCGTTATTCAAATAGAGTTAATCCAATAGTGTTAGTCCAATAGAGTTAATTGATAAGGGTTAATCGAATAGAGTTAAGTGAAAAGAGTTAATCGAATATAGCTATTCGAAGGAGGGTTAAGTAAGGAAGTTAGAAAAAAAGGAATATAAAGTGAACTTTGCCTACTTCAAAGTTAGAAATGTTGTTCAGTTAAGGTCTGAGAGGTAGTTCTACCCCATCTTGATTGGCTTCGTTTTTAACTAAGGAATAGTTAAGGTTCGGCAGTAAAGGAAATGGTTTGAGTTGGCATCGCGATGATTTGTTTAAAACATCTGTCTAAGTCCAATGAAGAAGCTTTGGAAATGTTTTCCAAATAAGAAACCAGAAATGTTTTCTAATAAAGAAAACAAGAAATGGAAATGTTTTCCATTGTTAATAACGTATATTTTCCCAATTTAGAAAATAAGAAATATTGAACATAGGGAAACAGGAGATAAGTAAATTAATGGAATAAAGAGATAAATGTTGAATGATGTTTGATTGATATAAATTTCCATTTGGAAATAATATCATTGTTTGCACATCTGTTTTCTTTGATAGTTAAATCACAGACTATCGAAGTTTTGACCATTTTAACGTTGTTAATATGGAGAGACCGGTTGGATTATTATCCAAAGAACCACTCTGTATTGGCATAAGCATTGCGAATCATATATGCCAAAGATAATTGAAGACGGAGTTATGCAAGGGCTATCCTGTTTACAGAATAGTGCCTTCGGTTCATCCTGTTCCTGGGTGACTTGTATGGACGGATGTCTGACAAAGTATTTTCCAGACGATCACGTATATTGATTTCTCCAACTGTACCAAGAGTGGAAGCGGAGAAGGAAACTTCTTTTAGCTAACACATAATGTATGGTTAAGGACGTCAATCGGTGATTTGATGGATTTGACGATGTGGCATTCAAAGTGAATCTGAGGTGATGATAAAGCGTAGCTTCTAGCCTCACAACCGGTAAATGACAGAAATCGGGCAGGCAGCGTGGCTAAGTCGGTCGCACCGAAGTAGGAAGTATAATCACCTGATCTAGAGTTTCATTTACTTCCAAAAATCTATTGTTGATGTTGTCCCATTCGGGAAACGATTGCTGATCCCAGCCGTTGGTGATATACATTCGATACACTCAAGCGAAATGAGTGGTCGGTCATGTGTGGCCGGGTTGCAAGATGTTCTTGTTGAACCCAGTGTATTCCTCTCTAGAGGTACACGAGCGAAAGGTGGTTCCATACCTTGTCATAGTTGGAAATCCATTACCCAATACGTGCTTGCGGTTTTGATTGTATACTATATATGTAGAACGTGAGATGAAAGCGTTTCTGCTAGATGATTATATATACTGTGATTGATAGGCATTATTATAATATCAAAAGGTTTTGATATAAAGTTATTTTGGATTCTCATAAGGGAAAAACCCATTCCGTTATGCGGCGTGGTCTTATGAGATTTCGTTTACTTGTTCGAACTATTTTTAAACTGTTTTACTCACACCAGTCCCATGACTGACCCAGAGTTTACTTTGTTGTTTTCCCTAAACTCTTGGGTGCCTAAATTTGTATGGGCAGTCAAGTAGTCGGGATTTTACAGATACACTTGAAGAGCTTGGAGCAGGAGGCTTCAGGATCATATAGCTATAGTTATTTCCGCTGTGTTGTAAGTGTTGTACTTTGATAATGATATGTATATTCAAGTACAGATTTGTATTTCAAAGTTATGTTATGAAATATATTTATTCGTTCTGCTGTGAGGTTCGTGTTACTCAGATGTTGTGTTCTTCTTCTTCTTCAATTCAAATTTTTTATCTTATCTTTCCTCACCCTCTAATTTCTTTCACTAATTACCAGGATTTTTCGATGTTTTGGTTATCGACATCGAGCTTATGTCGATAACCAAAGTCGTTGAAAATCCGAGTCGTTACATTTCCGCTTTATTAAGATCTATGGTCTTCACATGCTCCATCTCGATCGTCGTCTGATCTCTTCTATATATTTCGTATTTGTTAGTCGGAATGGTTTTCGAATATATATTCGATCCCAGTCTTTCTATACCAACAACCGTAAAGGTCAAACTTGATGGACGGTTATTTAACTATCAAGTAAACATCCATGAAAATAAAAATAGATCCACTGGTCTAGTACTAAGCATCACTTGGCTTTTTAAAATTTTCACCCAATCTTGATATTACCAACTAGTATCACCCTTGGATAATTCCGAAGCCGTTCAAGTTGGGGTATTTTAATTACCTCTCAGACCTTGATCAACAACGTTCTTTTCTTCATATAAATACGAGTCATAATTCAAGAACAACTCGCATCTCACCAGTTTAAAATATGGCTTTACAGTACTTCTTATCTTTCTGAAATTTCTCTTTGAATATATTTAATATCGCCTAATTAAATAATTTCTTACTAACATCACTTTTATAAATTCTCGACTTATTTAAATAACTTTGTTTACTAAACTGGATTATCACAAATCCTTTTCCCTCCTTTCTTACCAAGCCCAATTTAAATCCCTTTTTCCAATCCCTTTTTCTTTTGGGGAATATCCTTTCAATTTTATTGGCTTAACTTAATTCCATTATTAAATACTTCCAATTCAAAACAACGTTTAGCTCACGTTCCATTTATAAACCTCGTTTATAAATTTCAGGTTTAATAAAACCCTTTTCATTTACATCTCCTTTTACTTAATTCAACTATTAAGTAACATCTCCATTTAACCTATCATATTCGTTTAGAACCTTTTATTACTTTATTTTAAAACCCGAGTTCAAATATAAACTTGTTTATAACTTCTTTTCAAAACTCACTTGGTCAATTCAAAACACAACTTTTTCTTTAGCCCCTTTCTAGTTAATTCCTCCTTTAAATTAATTAAAATATAATTAATTTAAATAACTTTATTTGACTGTTCATTTTGACGCGATTAATCAAGTACTTAACTACTAGGTTATTTCTTGCTCATTCGTTATAAATCTATCAACATAAGAAATTTGTTTCATAAAACCATTTCATAATTTCTTATATACTTTAATGAATAAATAATTAATATTTCCCTTTTTAGATAACTTTTCAATGTAATAATTCTCAAAACCTCTTTCCATTATAAAATATATTTATAACTTAAATATTATCGATCCACTGTCGATAAAACTCATATTTTATAAATTGACTGATTTATAAACCAGGTGATGCCAATTACCCAACCATTCCACCCATTGGTTACAATCAGAACAAATGTTGAAATAAGGTTCAACAATAATCTATCATTCCTTTTTATTCGACTGATAATGTCTATAACGATCAACAACCAAGTAACAGATAAATTCAACCAATTCAAACAATTTCAAACACGTTTATAAACGTGACTAATCAAGGGAAATTACTTTACTTGGGTCAAATCAACACGATTGGTGTTTTACTGAAATCGAACGACCGATTAATTTCAGTGGTTAACCAATAGTAAACACATATAACTAGCAAACAGTCAATCACTAACAATCAGCACATGCAAAATAAAACCCAATTTATATAAAATATAAATGGGAAGAGCTGAGTGAGTTTAACTCACCTTGGTTCTGGTTTGGTCGTTAAACGCTGATTTCTAATTAAATTAAACAACATTTAATTCAATTAAAAATTCTTCTTGCTTCCGGTCCTGACCAACCTCCGCTCCATCTCGAAGTCCTCGTTTTTATGGTCCCAACGCAACTGACTGCACCAAAATCTGATACCGTATGTTCGAGAGATCATCAAAACAAGGTTTAAATCAAATTAAATTTTAAACATGGTCCTTATATATATAAATGGGCCATTAGCTTTCTCATTTGGGCCGAACCCCACTACTCGCTTCTCCATTTAAACCCTTACCACCGATCATTTCCTTATTTCAACAGCCGCCTCCATCGTTTTCCCAAATCAAACCCTAAACCGAAAAATCAAACCCTAATCCCCTTCTGATGGCGTCGCAACCCTCTTCTCTTGCTCCTCCACGTCCATCGATCGGTCAACCACCCTCAACACCCCCTTTGACCCCTTACTGAAACACGATGGAACCCCAAACGCCCAGATCCAAGACGAGGCCTACAACGTGAATGATTTCAACAAAAATCAGTCCAACACCGAAAGCTAAGTCTCCATTTTACTTGATTCTTTATTTGTTGTAATGTTTTGATTTTTCTTTTCTGGTTCGCATGAATTTCTTTATTGGTGTTGGTTCGTTTGGTTCTGGAATTTGTGAAACACTATACGTGTATATATAGTGGCGGGTGATAGGATAGAACCTATGTCAAAATTTGAATTGTTATCTCAATCAGGATTTGAATCTTCCCTTAGATTTTGGTTCGGATTTTAGGTATAGGATTTCGGCACTTGTTGATTGGTTCGAAATGGATTCTGACCGAACTGTAAATTAAATAGGACTGGCTATAAATTGTTGATTCGAATCAGAAATTTGGAATCTGTAGATAAGATTTGATTTTCATTTTTAAATGTAGGAACAGTGAATTTTGTATCACATATTCACTGTACATACATGTGCATTTACTATTTGATAGGGAATTTGTGTAGATTCATGCCAGTTTCCTCTTAGCTGTACTTTGTCTTCATTGATGTATGACTGTACATACATGGCTATTTTTACCAGCTACACATTGTACTGCTTCCTTAGCTGTTCATCTCACTTCACAAATTTGATGTTTACACCTCTGTTTTCAGTTCGGCTATGCATTGTCTTAGCTGTGCATTTCATTGTTTCTTGATTTAGCTGTTTTCATGATTTTATTTTATTTTGCTTGCTATTCATTATTGTTATGAAATCATCCCTTATGGGTCTTTTTCTTATTTTCCGCAGATCGAAACCGATCGAGATGGATTCACTGGTTTGAAAGTACAAGAGGCTGCCGATATAAAAAGAGGAATCTTTTTAGTATTGTTTTGTATTGTCTTTGGCTTGTCAATGGGTTTGAAATTCGAGATTACTGAGTTGTTAAATCTCATGTGTAGATTTGAAATTTTATTTTGTTGATTCATGGTATACATTGTTTGGTAGATCACGTTGTACATTAGATTTGGGAAAATGATGTGTTTATTCTGCCCAATTTTTGAATTGCTTTCTACTGTCTTGAAATTGAACCAAGCCTGGACTGTTGAAGTGTGCGTGTTGGTCCTACCATTCATATTGATACAGACTGCTTACATGTTAATTATGTGTATGGAAATAGATTCTGAGGTTAACATGTTTTGTTCATCTGTAGTTGGTAATTTAACCCTTTGCAATGTTTTGTTGATCTTAGATTGTTTTATTTAAATAATAATTCACCAGCATTTAAAAATAACCCATGATGTTCGTTTAGTTTTTATTGCCAAACCAAGCGGAAATACTAAAATATATATATATATATATATATATACTTTAAAAACGGCCAAACTTAACGATAATAAATCAATATTATCAAATTATTTAAAACAACAAAATTTCCACTTTCTAGTCAGTAGGGAATTCATACCAAGATTTGTTCTGAGAATATAAGCGGTATTTATGTTTGTACACAAGATTATAGGTTACTATTTCATATAACCTTGGGAAAATATAAATTAAATTTAAACGGCTAGATTAACTAAAATAAATAAATAAATATCTCTGTATTTATTAAGCAACATCTTCAACATCAAACAGTATAGAATTTAAAACTTAACATTAAAATTCTAGTTTTAATTAATATATGAATATATATATATATATATATATATATATATACGAACTCTATTTAAATAAATTCGATTAAAAATTCATTATATTTCAAATAAATGGCCGAAAAATTCGGGACATTACATTCTTCCCCCCTTAGAATAATTTCGCCCTCGATATTTCAAAGTAAGAAGAATATTCCGAACCATATTATTTTAAATTCAAAATAAATTCGAACTCTAAAAAATTCCGATAATTTCGCCAGCACCTTCTCTGCATGGCTCTATCGGTATGACTACCACTGCCACTCTGGGACTCAACTTCTTCATAAAGAAAATTCAAAATCCACATGACAACCTACTCAGGGTATAAATAAATTTCTTAACCCATAATATAAGGTTTACCTTTTGGTCGAGTATTCCAATTCAAATTCCAACTTCCAAAGCGTATCAAATATCTACTCCTCGTCGGCATTTCTAGTCTGTATAACCAAATCATCTCCATGGTCTTCAGGATTCTGCACTTATTCCACTTATAATGCAAATAAAAATCTGGGTTAAATAATTCTGTGTCCACTTCACCACCCAATCTTATTTCCAATCCACTATACCGGGATTTATCTTCTGCTTCCCGTTCATATAATTTCTCATTAACCCCAACTAATTAAATTCACTTGACCAGGTTCAGTTTCACTTTCATATCGGATTCGATTTACGAATTGTTTTTCTCATCAGTTCAAATTTTATTTCATATTCAAATTTGATTTCAAACCAAATCAATCAGAACAAACAAATAACCCACATTACTTTAATATATAAATAAATTCTTTTTCTATATAAAAATATACGTTGGGTAAAATTATTTCATTTACCCTCTTTATAAAACAATATCGTATCCATTCGCTAATTCCATGCTTCTCAACACTTGAACTAGTCCAACAATACAAAACATTTTTATATAAAATTTTGCAAATACGCTCTCATATGTATATATATATATATACGCTCAACTCAATCTAGGGTGTTACTAACCCCATCTCTATTGAGTTACGCCACAGAGCCAAGGTTACTACTCAACCAATAGCTCTGATACCACTGTAACGACCCATGAGTTTCCGGCCCCAAAAATCGACATAAATACCCTTATCGTATCTTATGCCAATCCTCCAAGCACCGAGATCACTAGAACGTTTAGAAAGAAATTAGAGGGTGAGATAAGAAAGAAAGAAATATTAGAATAGAAGAAGAAGAAGAACCAACACAGAGTCTCACATCGCAGCGGAACAAAATATAATACAGAAATAAATCTTTATTGAGAGCTGTTGAAAATACTTACAATATCAGAGTACAATACACATCTGGACAATTTTATTAGCCTGTCCCATATATAGCGGAATAGTAATCATATCATACATCTGAACACCTTCAGCTTGTCACTGGACTTCACGGTACCTGATAACCTGAACCTGTACATCCGGGCTAACCCGAGCATTTACAAAACACCGGGTCAGTCTGGTGTACCAGAGTGAGAAAAAACTCGCATAGCATTTAGGGTATCACACAACTTGATTTTAAATTTAAAACCTTTTCGAAAGAAAAGGATAATCGTAAGACCAAATACACACATAAACACGGACGGTTTTTACCTTACGATAACCCAAAACAGTTTTGAAGTCAATATATTATCTGATATTATCATAGTGTCTAAATACAAGTAAATATCAATCTAGTGGAATGCTTGCATCTCACACTCCACATATATAGTGTACAATCAAAACCGTGGGTGCTAATTGCAGATTGGATTCCGTCCTTGACAAGGTATGGGATCACCTGCCGATCGTGTATCTCTAGAGGCGAATACACTGGGTTCAACAAGAACGTCTTGCAACCCAGCCCTCACATGACCGACCACTCATTTCGCTTGAGTGTATCGAATGTATATCACCAACGGTTGGACTCAAACCACTGTTTCCCGAATGGACAGAATCGATAAAGTAAGAAACAAAAGGAATTTCTCTAGATAGGTGATTATACACCCTAATGGGAGCGACCCACATAGCCATGCTGCCTGCCCGATTTTTGTCATTTCCCACTTGATGAGGCTTGAGGTCAGAATACATCTGGTCATCATACACTTTGAATGTCACATCGTCAGATCCGTCAAATCACTGATTGACGTCCACAAATATACTCTGGGTTTTAGAAAAGGGCCATTCTTTGCCACCAACTCGGTATATTTGTAAAACTCAACGTACGTGGTTTTAACGAAATACTCCATTAGACATTCGTCCATACAAGACATCCAGGAACAGGATGAACCAAAGGTACTCTCCTACTGCATCCAATATAGGAATCACCCCATGGATCAGTAGCGATATTCCTTGCAATCCACAGTTTCAACCACGACAGAACCCCAGTATATCTCCGGGTCGAATCAGAGATTGTGAGTGGTTCTTCCACTTTATAAAGATCTATGGTCTTCACATGCTCAATCTCGATCGTCGTCTGATCTCTTTTATATATTTCGTATTTGTTGGTCGGAATGGTTTTCGAATATATATTCGATCCCAGTCTTTCCATACCAACAATCGTAAAGGTCAAACTTGATAGTCGGTTATTTAACTATTAAGTAAACATCCATGAAAATAAAAATAGATCCACTGGTCTAGTACTCAGCATCACTTGGCTTTTTAAAATTTTCACCCAATCTTGATATTACCAACTAGTATCACCCTTGGATAATTCTTAAGCCGTTCAGGTTCGGGAATTTTAATTACCTCTCAGACCTTGATCAACAACGTTCTTATCTTCAGGTAAATACGAGTCGTAATTCAAGAACAAATCGCATCTCACCAATTTAAAATATGGCTTTACAGTACTTCTTATCTTTCAGAAATTTCTCCTTGAATATATTTAATATCGCCTAATTAAACAATTTCTTACTAACATCACTTTTATAAATTCTCGACTTATTTAAATAACTTTGTTTACTAAACTGGATTATCACAAATCCTTTTCCCACCTTTCTTACCAAGCCCAATTTAAATCCCTTTTTCTTTTGGGGAATCTCCTTTCAATTTTATTGGCTTAACTTAATTCTGTTATTAAGTACTTCCAATTCAAAACAACGTTTAACTCACGTTCCATTTATAAACCTCATTTATAAATTTCAGGTTTAATAAAACCCTTTTCGTTTACATCTCCATTTACTTAATTCAACTATTAAGTAACATCTCCATTTAACCTATCGTATTCGTTTAGAACCTTTTATTACTTTATTTTGAAACCCGAGTTCAAATATAAACTTGTTTATAACTTCTTTTCAAAACTCACCTTGTCAATTCAAAACACAACTTTTTCTTTAGCCCCTTTCTAGTTAATTCCACCTTTAAATTAATTTAAATATAATTAATTTAAATAACTTTATTTGACTGTTCATTTTGACGCGATTAATTAATTACTTAATTACTAGGTTATTTCTTGCTCATTCGTTTATAAATCTATCAACATAAGAAATTTGTTTTATAAAACCATTTCATAATTTCTTATAAACTTTAATGAATAAATAATTAATATTTCCCTTTTTAGATAACTTTTCAATGCAATAATTCTCAAAACCTCTTTCCGTTATAAAATATATTCATAACTTAAATATTATCGATCCACTGTCGATAAAACTCATATTTTATAAATTGACTGATTTATAAACCAGGTGATGCCAATTACCCAACCATTCAACCCATTGGTTACTATCAGAACAAATGTTGAAATAAGGTTCAACAATAATCGATCATTCCTTTTTATTCAACTGATAATGTCTATAACGATCAACAACCAAGTAACAGATCATTCAAACAATTCAAACAATTTCAAACACGTTTATAAACGTGACTAATCAAGGGGAATTACTTTAATTGGGTCAAATCAACACGATTGGTGTTTTACTGAAATCGAACGACCGATTAATTTCAGTGGTTGAACCAACAGTAAACACATATAACTAGCAAACAGTCAATCACTAGCAATCAGCACACGCAAAATAAAACCTAATTTATATAAAATATAAATGGGAAGAGCTGAGTGAGTTTAACTCACCTTGGTTCTGGTTTGGTCGTTAAATGCTGATTTCTAATTAAATTAAACAACGTTTAATTCAATTAAAAATTTCTTGCTTCCGGTCCTGACCAACCTCCACTCCATCTCGAAGTCCTCGTTTTTATGGTCCCAACGCAACTAACCGCACCAAAATCTGATACCGTATGTTCGAGAGATCATCAAAACAAGGTTTAAATCAAATTAAATTTTAAACATGGTCCTTATATATATAAATGGGCCATTACCTTTCTCATTTGGGCCGAACCCCACTACCCGCTTCTCCATTTAAACCCTTACCACCGATCATTTCCTCATTTCAACAGCCGCCTCCACTGTTTACCCAAATCAAACCCTAAACCGAAAAATCAAACCCTAACCCCCTTCTGATGGCTCACAACCCTCTTCTCGCGCTCCTCCACGTCCATCGATCGGTCAGCCACCCTCAACACCCTCTTTGACCCCTTACTGAAACACGATGGAACCCCAAACGCCCAGATCCAAGATGAGGCCTATAACGTGAATGATTTCAACAAAAATCAGTCCAACACCGAAAGCTAAGTCTCCATTTTACTTGATTCTTTATTTGCTGTAATGTTTTGATTTTTCTTTTCTGGTTCGCATGAATTTCTTTATTGGTGTTGGTTCGTTTGGTTCTGGAATTTGTGAAACACTATACGTGTATATATAGTGGCGGGTGATAGGATAGAACCTATGTCAAAATTTGAATTGTTATCTCAATCAGGATTTGAATCTGCCCTTAGATTTTGGTTCGGATTTTAGGTATAGGATTTCAGCACTTGTTGATTGGTTCGAAATGGATTCTAATCGAACTGTAAATTAAATAGGACTGGCTATGAATTGTTGATTCAAATCAGAAATTTGGAATCTGTAGATTAGATTTGATTTTCATTTTTAAATGTAGGAACAGTGAATTTTGTATCACATATTCACGGTACATACGTGTGCATTTAATGTTTGATAGGGAATTTATGTAGATTCATGCCAGTTTCCTCTTAGCTGTACATTGTCTTCATTGATGTATGACTGCACATACATACCTATTTTTACCAGCTACACATTGTACTGCTTCCTTAGCTGTTCATCTCACTTCACAAATTTGATGTTTACACCTCTGTTTTCTATTCGGCTATGCATTGTCTTAGCTGTGCATTTCACTGTTTCTTGATTAAGCTATTTTCATGATTTTATTTTATTTTGCTTGCTATTCATTGTTGTTATGAAATCATCCCTTATGGGTCTTTTTCTTTTTTTCCGCAGATCGAAACTGATCGAGATGGATTCGCTGGTTTGAAAGAACAAGAGGTTGCCGATATAAAAAGATGAATCTTTTTATTATTGTTTTGTATTGTCTTTGGCTTTTCAATGGGTTTGAAATTCGAGATTACTGAGTTGTTAAATCTCATGTGTAGATTTGAAATTTTATTTTGTTGATTCATGGTATACATTGTTTGGCAGATAACGTTGTACATTAGATTTGGGAAAATGATGTGTTTATTCTATCCAATTTTTGAATTGCTTTCTACTATCTTGAAATTGAACCAAGCCTGGACTGTTGAAGTGTGCGCATTGGTCCTATCATTCATATTGATACAGACCGCTTACATGTTAATTATGTGTATGGAAATAGATTCTGAGGTTAACATGTTTTGTTCATCTGTAGTTGGTAATTTAACCCTTTGCAATGTTTTGTTGATCTTAGATTGTTTTATTTAAATAATAATTCACCAGAATTTAAAAATAACCCATGATGTTCGTTTAGTTTTTATTGCCAAACCAAGCGGAAATACTAAATATATATATATATATACTTTAAAAACGGCCAAACTTAACGATAATAAATCAATATTATCAAATTATTTAAAACAACAAAATTTCCACTTTCTAGTCAGTAGGGAATTCATACCAAGATTTGTTCTGAGAATATAAGCGGTATTTATGTTTGTACACAAGATTATAGGTTACTATTTCATATAACCTTGGGAAAATATAAATTAAATTTAAACGGCTGGATTAGCTAAAATAAATAAATAAATAAATATCACTGTATTTATTAAGCAACATCTTCAACATCAAATAGTATAGAATTTAAAACTTAACATTAAAATTATAGTTTTAATTAATATATGAATATATATATATATATATACGAACTCTATTTAAATAAATTCGATTAAAAATTCATTATATTTCAAATAAGATAAATAAACTGATTAAATATTCTATTTTAAATGGCCGAAAAATCCAGGACATTATAGTATTTATTTAAGCTCTCAATAAAGATTATTTCTATATTATATTTTGTTCCATTGCGATGTGAGAGTCTATGTTGTCTTCTTCTTCTATTCTAATATTTCTTTCTTTCTTATCTCACCCTCTAATTTCTATCTATTGGCATCTGGGTTTTCAGTACAATTTGGGTTTGATTGGTGTTATTTGGTCAGCTCAAAGGGTACCGGAATTTGGGTCGGTACATTTGGTATCAGAGCCAGGTTTAGTTGTAACCTTGGCTCTGTGGCGTAACTCGATAGAGATGGGGTTAGTAATACCCTAGATTGAGTTGGAGAGTATATATATGAGAGCGTATTTGTAAATTTTACATAAAAATGTTTTGTATTGTGCTATTTTCTCGGTTCAATTTTGAACTGGTTACTAACATGATATCGTTTTGTAAAATAAAAAAGTAAATGAAATAATTTTACCCAAATTGTATTATCATATAAAGGGGTAATTTTATCAAATTATTGATATTGAGTTTTCTGATTGATTAGATAGAATTCAAATTGGATTATTAATTGGAATGGTTTTATTAAACCCGAGATTTCACATATGAAATCAGTAAATATTATGAAATTGAATGAATGAGATTTAACTAATAGAAGTTAAATAGAAAGGTATGAATTGGGATTTAACTTGGAGGTAAGTTAAACCAGATTAGAAAGAGAAAGTGAATGATTTTTGAAATAAAATCAGAATCAACATTTGAAATGGAGGTAAATATTTTTTTTTTTATGGATTTGGAACTTCAGTGGATAAAGTCAAGTTGAGTTAAAAATGGATTTTGGGGTTAAATGAAATCAATTTGGAATTTGGAAACTGAGTAAAATATAAATTGATTGGTTTAGTTAAGTTGGTTGTGTATTGATTATAGTTGTGCATTGGTTATTAATTGTTTATTATATGGATTGAATAGAATTCATAAATCGCTTAATAGCAGAAATAAATAAATTGAAAACTAAGTCCAAGTAGATTGAATCTGAAAGAAAATTCAATTATGAAATAAAACTGAATAACCTTGTATTTATTTCTGGCATTGTAAATGAGTTAAGCACCTGTGACGGCCCGCCCCGAACCAGCCGACATTACCTCCAAAAGTGCGTTGTACACATGCCCGACTAGCACGGGACGGTCGCCAGAAGAAAAGAAAGAAGAGAATGAACTAACACAGAACCTGTCGAATGTCTCACAGCGCATGGAACAAAATATAATAATAACATAACTTTGACATAAAACAGGCGAGACAGTGCATAAGCTGAAAACTAAACCAACATAGCAGCGGAAATCCAAATACAGCTTATGATCCAACATCATTATTACAACTTTAAAACTGTCTCTAAAGAAAAAGAAAGCAAAAGTATAAGATGCACTACTAATGCCCAAGCAGTGATCTTCAACACCACAGGGAGAATATCTATATATATATCATATGTTGGAGCCTCCTGCTCGTCTCCGGATCAGCTACTCGTGCATACCCAGCTAACCTGTCTCTAGTCTGCTCGTGAGAGCACCCAGAGTAATAAGAAGAGACATAAAACTCTGGGTCAGACAAAAATTCTGGTATGAGCGATAAGCAGCTAAACAGAACAATAACAGGTATACTAAACCATACCTGAATCTGGATCTGCAACCAAAGAGTTAGCACTACATACCATACAATACTCTAAGGTGCCACTAACACATGGTGTAAAGATAACGGGGGTGGGGGTGTGCGTGTCATAGTGAAGGCAAACAATCAAGCATAGCAACCATCCTCACATCTCTCACTCAGTGCGTAAAACATACGATATCCACCGCTTTGATCACTAGACCCATCGAGGTGGTGACGGAGTTCGACTTATACAACTACTGCTACTACCAAGCTTATCCCATGGAATCATGACCAAATCTTTACAAATGACCCCACTTCATTGGTCTATAGCTCTTTAGTCGTACCTAAGCCACTGTAGCCCTGAATCCGTTCGCGTACCCCCTACATATGGTGATCCAAAGTTACAGACATCGACAACCCCTTTGCACACGTCCCGCAGCAAAGCCCAACTCATGAAGCTCACTCGTTGGTTCCCAGCTAGATCCTGAGTTCTACTTCCCATTTGGACTACCTTTGCATCTCGGGTTCCGGTTGAATTGGAATCGTCTTCAGAAGAACCTATGGTCGACATTGCTCGTTCAAACTCCATAGAGACCACTCACTCTTCCTTCCCTAGCTCGGTTGCTCATTCTTCCTTCTCTAGCTCGGTCGCTCGCTCCTTCTTCCACGGGCTCGCTTGCATTCACCTGGCTCAGATCTCATTATAGTCGCTCCCCTAGGAATCACTCGCTTCCTCTCAGTCTCTCTCCTAGGAACCGCTCGTTTCCCCACGGTCGCTCTCCTAGGAATCGCTCGATTCCCCACAGTCGCATTCCGAGGAACCGCTCGACCCCCATAGTTGCTCTCCTAGGAATCGTTCGATCCCCGCAGTTGCTCTCCTAATAATCGCTCGATCCCCGCAGTTGCTCTCCTAGGAATCGTTCGATCCCTACAGCTGCTCGACCCAAAACCTGCACTATTTCCAGCAACCAATTTTCGCCTCTCGTCGGCGTTTTTGACCATTCTAACTTTTCTAATCAATCACAAAGCATACCATACAGTCATAGCAACATGTATAATCATCCACAAACACCAAAACAACTATATAACATGTTTTAATGGATCAAACATACCCAAAAACCCATGTTTTCCCCTTAATCATGTTTATGCGTAACTAATGATAGGATTATCAAAAATTACCCAAATTAACCCAAATTTCTAACAGAGGCTTAAAATAATATTTAAGAATTTATAAACGTTTTTCCAGAATTTAATCATGTCAGATTTCGCTAATTAACACTAATCACCATAATTAACTGTAATTAGTGTAACAACAATACTAATCACTCACCTTGGCCACAAAGTAAACTATAGATTTGAAATGATTCTCTATTTGGGTCGAATTCTAATGTGTTCCAGCAACTCTCTCTCTCTGATTTGGTGCTAACCTCCCTTGATTTGATGTAGCTTTTCTTAATCTTCGATTAGAAAGTGATTAGAGGCGATTTGGGATGAAATTAGAAAGTGGAGGCCATTGCTAGGTTTAGAGAAATGTTTTAGGCGGCTGAAGAATGAGATAAAATTCGTTTTCCTACTGTTCTCAGCCTCCCCATAACCCTAATCCTGAAATGGGTTATGGGCCCTCTTGCTAATCACCCTAATTAGGCCCGGTTAAGCTGTTTTTCACCTTCTAAACCTTGTTTCAGCCATATCTCCCAAACGGTAAGTCCCTTTTTCACATATGACCACTCTACGGAAAGGTAAACCATCATTCGGATCTAATGGAAGTGGTTTCAGGTCGAAACTCCTTTCCAATCAAAAGTTATGGCCAAAACAAGATCAGCTAGGGGCAAAACGGGCATTTAAAAATCGGCAAAAATCATGAACATGAGAAATGACCCCTCTAGTCGTTCCCCAATGTTACATGACCATATGACTTCATACGAAAAAGAAATAAATATTCTACGATCCTTCGATGCGTAGAATGCGGGTCGTTACATTCTCCCCCCTTAAGAAATTTCGTCCCCGAAATTCCTTAACCGAAACATACAAAGAATTCTGCATGCCTATCAATCATTTTTCGAACAATAAAACATATAAAACAATACAACATGCCTATCCTAGCATGCGGTTTACTAACAAGGGAAGAACTATCACTACCAAAACCTTACCTGGCAAAGAGTTCTGGATACTTCTTCCTTATGTTCTCCTCTGTTTCCCAAGTACAGTCTTCCTCATTACCACCCCACTGAACTTTGACTAGTTTCACCACCCCCATTCGAAGCTGCTTCGTATCGTTCCCAACAATACGCATAGGCTTACGGTTCCCAACCGCCTCAGGTTCAACCTCGATATCATCCAACTGATCTGGTGAAATAGCCACACTAGGGTCGTGCACAAACTTTCTTAACTGGGAAGCATGAAATATGTTCTGAACTCCCGCCATCTTGTCTGGTAACTCAACTTTATATGCCAAGTTTCCAATTCGTTCGAGAACTGGAAATGGACCAACAAATCTTGAGCGACCTTCATTCGTTATTGGATAATCTTGATCTTATCCAAAGTTTCTCTTATCATACCTGGTCCAACCGTAAACTTCTCACCAGTCTCCAACAAACATGATGGTGTGTTGCACGGTCTTTCGTACAAAGCTTTAAATGGAACCATACCAATACTGGACTAATAACTATTGTTATATGCAAACTCAACCAAATGCAAATGGTCATCCTATGACCCTCCAAAATCCAATATATAAGTTCTCAAAAGATCCTATAGTATACGATTCACTCAAACACCATCATGACCTGACCTAGTCCTTGGTAAACCATCAATATAATCCATTGAGACTTGTTCCCATTTCCATTTAGGAGTTTCTAATGGTTGTAACAACTCACTAGGCTTCTTTTGCTCAGCTTTAACTAACTGGCAATTCATGCATTTGGACATAAACTTCCCAATGTCCTTATTTATCCTTTTCCTGCGGTAGGTCTGATCCATGTCTCAATACATTTTGTTACCACCGGGATGTATAGTCAGTTTCAAGTGATGATATGCTCTAAGAACTTCATCTCTCAGTCTATCTATGTTGGGTACAACTTATCCCCCATTCTTTTGAAGCCATCCTTCTCGATCAAATCCTTGCTTGACCATTCTCTTTCCATCGATACCCACCTCTACCCTAAAGATGATTTCCAATAGGTTAGGATCGTCCTTCTAACTGGAACCAATCCACTCAATCAAAATCGATCTAATCGTCAAGCTTACTAGCGTTTTTGAATCCAATTCGTACTTTGGTCTGAAATCATACCCAGCGATGTACTCCAGTTGCTTCCATTCTAGAAACATAGCCTCTAGACTGGCATGCCTCCTACTCAATGCAACTGTTACCGCACCTAAATCCTTTGCTATGTCCACTCTGCCCCCATGAAGTCATGAAAACTTCACTGCACTGGCTCATAGTCTTACTACGATCACTCTGCCCCATGGAGTAATGACTACCCCACTGCACCGATACGTAGCCTAATGTCCGTCTATACTACCATCTCTTTGTTCCCCATCGCTAGAACCCTACAGGTGATAGTCTACTCAAGAAAAGAAAGATAGGGACAAACATAGCAACCATAACATCCATTAAACAAGTCCTACCTATCACCTGCTAAAGCCATGAACACGTCGACACCTACATGACTGGTCTAACCAAACCCAATATGTCGATTCTTGTATGTCTGGTCCAACCAACATCAAGAACTAATGGAAGCCCAGCCTCCAAATGGACCACCGTACGTCCAACGCACGTTTATCCTCCAAGGATAACTAGATCATGTCCAACGGAACCAAGGTAACGGGCGTCCCCAGATACCCCTGCTTTAAGTCCGCCTAAAATACTTGAGTCCAACCCAAGTCTACCCAATATCCTGCTGCCCTCTCGAGTCCAACTCGAGCCAAATCCAATTCCTTGCAGCCTTCTCGAGTCTAACTCGAGTCAATCTATAACTCAGACCCAGTCTTGAGTATCCATTACTGACTAACTCTAGTCCAACGAGAGTCGTCTCCCTATTCGTTGCATCTCCAAGATCAACGAACACCTATTTTCTTTTACGAGTTCAAGTCCAACTTGGATCGTCCTAATCTTCGTTGCATCTTCCATGATCAACGAACACATCCTATTTCTTCAAAGTTCTACTATCCAAAGAGAACATCAGCATAGGGTCCTAAACAATCCATTACTTTGCATCTTTCTTGAGTCCCGGTCGAGCCATCTCATAACCCTATCGAGTCTAACTCGGGGCAGTCTATACCATTGAACAGTCTTATCATGTCACTATTGTCCATCACTCCTCGAGTAAACCAAGATATCATCCAATGAAAAATCGTAACAACTATTTATCTCCCACGCGAACCATCCTAATCGAACTCGACATTCCCCAAGCACAAGCCCCAAAGGCCTAAACCAATATCAGACAAGCACTCAAGGAATATCTCCTCCGAATTCAGACAATCCACGTGAGATGATACTAGCAAAACAACTAAGCAATCACAAGCAAACATACATCCATAACTCGATAAGACCACATTACAACAAATCATGCAAAGACTAGTCGAACAACCTATCGGGTTCGTCACAACTAAAGTTCTATCGACTATCTCAGGTTCTAATCCCAACTTATCTACCCGGTCACTAGATATGAAGGAATGGGATGCCTCGCTATCAACAAAACTAGAACAGAAACATCATAAATAGAAAGCATACCTCGAATAATGACGCCCTTTCCCTTCTCCGCCGCAATTGGGGCATTCAACGAAGAAGGAATAGCGTTGATAGCATATGCTTTCACAATCTGTTTCTCTTTTGGGGGTTGCGGACAATCATCCTTGTGATGCCCCACCTAGCCCCAGTTAGAGCACTTCCTTTCCCCAGGCTTTTATTGACAATCTCTGGCATAGTGGCCCTTCTTGCCACAACTAAAGCACTCGCCACCATTCTTATTCTTCTTATTCTAAGCATCCTCGGTCGGGTTTTGCTTCCTCTTATTCTGAGAATTCTTCTTGCCTTCACCGCCTGCTTGCGGCTTTGGCTCCTTTGTAGATGCAATAGCAACCTCAGTCTTCGACTTAGGAAAAAGGCTCTCTGACCTTAATGCCTTCCCTACAATAGACTCAAATGTCTCATCGATATGGTTATAAGTCTCTCCCCCAAGTACCCATCCAAGCCAGTTATGAACTTCTCGTTCTTCTTCTCGACTGTATCGATGAGGGACAATCCATATTTCGATAAAGTATCGAATTCAGCGATGTACTCAGAGACTGCCCTACCATTCTGCTTAAGCTCCAAGAACTTCCTGAACAATTCTGATTTCTTAGCAGCTGGGATAAACTTATCACAAAAGCGAGTCTTAAACTGATTCCAAGTAATCTGATCCTCTGGGTAGCTGCCTTTGTAGCATTCCACCAATTCATAGCCCGTCCTTGCAGTTGGCGCGATGCTAGCTTCCTCTTCGTTGCGTCCTCGATTCCCAGATCTTCGACAATGCGCTCGCAATTGTCTAGCCAATCTTGAACTTCTATAGCCGACTCCGTTCACTGGAACAGCTTCCCACCAAGACTAGTATAATCCTTGTTTAGTTGGCGAAATCGGCCCTAGGCTTCTGCACCGCTGCACCACCACCGTTAGCAACATCAGGAACTACTCTCTGAACATCCCTAAGCATCTCTCGCATGAAGTCAGTAAACATTGTCCTCATATCAGCAGCATTCCCATTATTGGCTCCTCTACTAGTACCCCTCGTATATCGACTCATCGTTTAATCTGTAAAGAGAAAACGATTAGCCTCCTCCATAGTGGTGCCAGTGCAATGCAACTTCATCCTTAGCTATACTAATAGCATATATATATATAGCTTTTGAAAACCAAAATAATCACAAATATGCGCTCTCATATACGTATACTATCTCTCCCTGGTGTCTTTCCCTAGGTTAACTACGCAACCTAGAGCTCTGATACCAAATGTGACGGCCCACCCCGAACCAGCCGGCATTACCTCCAAAAGTGCGCTGTATACATGCCCGACTAGCACGGGACGGTCGCCAGAAGAAAAGAAAGAAGAGAATGAACTAACACATAACCTATCGAATGTCTCATAGCGCATGGAACAAAATATAATAATAAGATAACTTTGACATAAAAAAGGTGAGACAGTGCATAAGCTGAAAACTAAACCAACATAGCAGCGAAAATCCAAATACAGCTTATGATCCAACATCATTATTACAACTTTAAAACTGTCTCTAAATCAAAAGAAAGCTAAAGTAGAAGATGCACTACTAATGCCCAAGCAGTGATCTTCAACACCACAGGGAGAATATCTATATATATATCATACGTTGAAGCCTCCTGCTCGTCTCCGGATCAGTTACTCATGCATACCCAGCTAACCTGTCTCTAGTCTTCTCGTGAGAGCACCCAGAGTAATAAGAAGAGACATAAAACTCTGGGTCAGACAAAAAGTCTGGTATGAGTGATAAGCAGCTAAACAGAACAATAACAGGTATACTAAACCATACCTGAATCTGGACCTGCAACCAAAGAGTTAGCACTACATACCGTACAATACTCTAAGGTGCCACTAACACATGGTGTAAAGATAACGGGGTGGAGGTGTGCGTGTCATAGTGAAGGCAAACAATCAAGCATAGCAACCATCATCACATCTCTTACTCAGTGCGTAAAACATACGATATCCACCGCTTTGATCACTAGACCCATCGAGGTAGTAACGGAGTTCGACTTATACAACTACTGCTACTACCAAGCTTATCCCATGGAATCATGACCAAATCTTTACAAATGACCCCACTTCATTGGTCTATAGCTCTTTAGTCGTACCTAGGCCACTGTGGCCCTGAATCCGCTCGCGTACCCCCTACACATAGTGATCTAAAGTTACAGACATCGACAACCCCTTTGCACACGTCCCGCAGCAAAGCCCAACTCATGAAGCTCACTCGTTGGTTCCCAGCTAGATCCTGAGTTCTACTTCCCATTTGGACTACCTTTGCATCTCGGGTTTCGGTCGAATTGGAATCGATCTTCAGAAGAATCTATGGTCAACATTGTTCGTTCAAACTCCATAGAGACCACTCACTCTTCCTTCCCTAGCTCGGTCGCTCATTCTTCCTTCTCTAGCTCGCTCGCTCGCTCCTTCTTCCACGGGCTCGCTTGCATTCACCTGGCTCAGATCACATTATAGTTGCTCCCCAGGAATCGCTCGCTTCCTCTCAGTCTCTCTCCTAGGAACCGCTCGTTTCCCTACGGTCGCTCTCCTAGGAATCGCTCGATTCCCCACAGTCGCATTCCAAGGAACCGCTCGACCCCCATAGTTGCTCTCCTAGGAATCGTTCAATCCCCGCAGTTGCTCTCCTAGGAATCGCTCGATCCCCGTAGTTGCTCTCCTAGGAATCGTTCGATCCCCACAACTTCTCGACCCAAAACCTGCACTATTTCCAGCAACCAATTTTCGCCTCTCATTGGCGTTTTTAACCATTCTAACTTTTCTAATCAATCACAATGCATACCATACAGTCATAGCAACATGTATAATCATCCACAAACACCAAAACAATTATATAACATGTTTTAATGGATCAAACATACCCAAAAACCCATGTTTTCCCCTTAATCATGTTTATGCGTAACTAATGATAGGATTAGCAAAACTTACCCAAATTAACCCAAATTTCTAACAGAGGCTTAAAATAATATTTAAGAATTTCTAAACATTTTTCCAGAATTTAATCATGTCAGATTTCGCTAATTAACTGTAATTAGTGTAACAACAATGCTAATCACTCACCTTGGCCACAAAGTAAACTATAGATCTGAAATGATTCTCTATTTGGGTCAAATTCTAATGTGTTCCAGCAACTCTCTCTCTCTGATTTGGTGCTAACCTCCCTTGATTTGATGTAGTTTTGCTTAATCTTTGATTAGAAATTGATTAGAGGCGATTTGGGATGAAATTAGAAGGTGGAGGCCATGGCTAGGGTTAGAGAATTGTTTTAGGCGGCTGAAGAATGAGATAAAATTCGTTTTTCTACTGTTCTCAGCCTCCCCATAACCCTAATCCCGAAATGGGTTATGGGCCCTCTTGCTAATCACCCTAATTAGGCCCGGTTAAGCTTTTTTTCACCTTCTAAACATTGTTTCAGCCATATCTCCCAAACGGTAAGTCCCTTTTTCACATATGACCACTCTATGGAAAGGTAAACCATCATTCGAAAGTGATTTCAGGTCGAAACTCCTTTCCAATCAAAAGTTATGGCCAAAACAAGATCAGCTAGGGGCAAAACGGTCATTTAAAAATTGGCAAAAATCATGAACATGAGAAATGACCCCTCTAGTCGTTCCCCAATGTTACATGACCATACGACTTCATACGAAAAAGAAATAAATATTCTACGATCCTCCGATGCGTAGAATGCGGGTCGTTACAGCACCCATTGGTTGGAAATGGATGAGAGCTGTCAATTGCTATACTTTGGAACTAGAGTTTGGTTGCTCGATAAATAGATAAACCTTAATATCATTGGGTTGGGTAATTGATTTTATAACCCTGAGTTGGATTGCCATTTGATTTTGTTTCTTTTGAGATGTGGGAGGCCCAGAGTGCCGTTTGTAGTTGTTCCGATCACGTAGTGCAGTGGAGATGCTGGCGAATTTTTTGTAAATTTATATAAATTAGAATTTTGATAATAATTATTTTGAAATTAATTGGGCATTGAAAAATTTCTCTTACTTGAGTAATTTCAGTGACGAAATTCTTTTAAGGGGGACGGAATGTAACGTCCCGCATTTTCAGTAATTAGATATTGAATATATTTTACTATTTTAAATATTGATTTGGAATTTTAAATGGATTAATAATAAATAATTCATTTATATAATGAAGATTGAACGTGAAATTTATATAATTATAAATCGAACTCGAAACATCGCGGCATTTCTTAATTTACGATTTGAATTTCATGTATATCGGTACAAATACAAAACGCTCAACGACAATTGGCAATGGAATTAAATAATCATATGAAATGGAATGTTCAAATCAATGCGTTGCTTACCTTATGATAAGGCACGTTCTTCGCACACGGGAAATTGTTCGAGATATTACATAGGCATTAGAAATGAATATTTTTCAAACAACCTCTGTTTTCGACGAAACAAGTTTTATTGGAATGCGTACAATTAAATATTGCTAATTTTCAGTTTGGAGCCAATCAGAGTTGTTTTGTTAGTGCATTAAATTTAAAAGTGAACCGATAATTAAAATAACGCCGTTATGCAAACGGGGTCCGTTTCCAACGAAATTAATTTCATTGGGACCGTAACGTTAGCACATAGCGGGATAGCCATTTTTATTGCGGTTAGAGTTTGTGTATGATGCACAAGTTTAAAGGTTGATGATTATATACGGTAGGATGTCATACCTTGACAATAGTAATGACTTCAATCCTAAGGAAGACCGCACATGCCTATCAATACACACTGCAAATATAATCCATGTTAACCTATATAACCTATATGTATGTATAATATAAGCTACACAAATTAGTACTGCTACATATAAACTTAACACGGCAACTCGGTTTCAAGTGATACAACCTGTATACTAGCTGGTGCAACAAATGATGAACACACATGCAAAAGCTATAATGTGCCTTCTCACCCTAATACATTTGAAATGAAACACTACACCCTAGATGAATGAAACCTCACCACGTTTGCCAAACCGAGCCCCCTAAATTTTCTACAAACCTAGAACTAATCAACGTAGGTACCTGTATATGGTTTCACCTTGTCTATGATGTAAACTCACGCTGTACCTACCCCCTGTAATTTGAAGAAAAAAAACACAGGGCTGCCGACTCACCTAGTTCTTCCAGCTACTGATCTATGAAATGAAAATACAACACAGGCTATCCTTCTTTCATCTCCATCACAGTGAAAAGCAAAATCAGTGAAATGAAAATACTTGATATTTATGTCCATCTATCCTATGCAATATGAACTGACTTGCTTCTTATCACTATCGTTGTTCGCCTATAAATACCATCGCCAAGTTTTAGCAAATGGCACCCAAAACCCCATTCTTCTATTTGTTTTACTCTACACCTTTTTTGTAAAAGAAATAAATAAATAAATGTGTAAACCGCGAAGTGGAGCTGTGCATGGTCATTACAAGGTGGGGTTGTTGATAGTTGGTGATGGAAGCTCGTGTCATGCAGTTTTGGTACAGAAGAGGGGAAGTTGCAAAACTTGCGGATGGATTAAACTGGAGCTCCGGCACTGGCATGGAGTGATTAGCGGTGTCAGGGGTTGGCAAGGTGTGACGACTGAAGGCAGAAGGGGATTCATGTAAGGATGGGATGTAAAGAAAGGTTGGACTAACGTGAAGGGGTCCTTGTGTTTGAAAACGTTGGGTTTTCTTTGGTTTTAAAAATAGGAACAGCAGGAGCGGTTTTATTTTAGTAAGTCGGAGAGAAGAGGATTGAACTAGGGTGGCGTGAAGGTGCTAAAAGGGTTGGACGTTGTTCTGGAGCAGGTGATGACTTTGAGCAAGCGGGTCTGGGTTCGAACGTGAAGTGGAGGATGCACAGAGGGATACGGATGGTTGGACTGGTGGAAGATCGATGCAGACTTGTTTTGGAGCAGCAGGGTGCGGCGGTGACTAGAAATGGTGGAGTTGGGTGGTTCCATTCAACAGGCGGAAGCTTCTATGTTTGGTGAAGAAGGTTCAAATGAAATACCGTAGATAATAGATGATTAACGTGTGCCTTATCACATAATTTAAATTGCCTAATCTCCTATTTTATGAATTAACAGTGTTTATAATTTATATATATAATATATGCAATCGCACCTAACTTAGTAAATAACTTGTAACAACCCGGAAAATCTGAACCAGTTTAAAAATTTTGAATTGGCTAAAATAGTGGATTTTAAGTATTTAAAATAAATATTTTAAATAATAATGACGGAAAGTATGTTTGAATCGAGTTTGAAAATAAATATAATTATTTTAAATTATAAACATGGCCTGAAATGGCGCGGTAGTTTCAAAATTCGAATTCAAACTTTAACTGACGGTACCGAGTGCAAAATAAAATGGATTTCAGTGAAACAAAAAATATTTAAATCTGTTAGTGAATATCTTTCTAACGAATCTGAAAAATCGAAGTTTCATTGCGGGAGTCAAAAGTTATGGCCAAATGAATTTTCAGAAAGGTCATTATAGAGAATATATCGCCCTAGAAAATAGACATTTTGCATACAACCGCAGAATTCGACGAAACTAGTTTTGTTGGGACTGTATCGTCAAAACATAGCTAGATTTATTTTTCGGGAATTTTTAGAATCAGTATGTGGCCTTGGCAAATTGAAATATACGTTCAAATTAAATATTGAATGTTTTATATTTTAATTTTAAGGAAAACTGACTGAAACAGTCGAATGGGCCTTCGAAACATATCCCATTGTGTTTGGAATGGGGATATTTAGCTAGGGATGACAGTCGTTGGGTCTGGATTGGAGTTCGTATGAGATAAGGGGTATTTTCGAATTTTTTAAATATATAAATATAAAGAAAAAATCTCACTAGCCCAGAAGATTTTCTCTCTCCCCGATAAGCTTCAGGCGCGACGCGGAAAAGCTTCCACCCCTTCTCTCCTTGTTATCTCCTCCTACACGCATCGATAGCCTTCGACCCAGTTGGGGTTTTTGAAGAGCACCCCTCAAGCTTCAAATCCATGGTCGTTACACCCCCTCTCGTCAAGTGAATCGCAAGATCCAGGCCTCCAAAGTCGGAGCCTTTCAGCCGCCGCCGACAACACCTAGAGCCGCCGACAGCACCCCCTCCCTAGCGCACGTGCGCCTCTCCAAGCCCTACCCCATGGTGAAATCCGATCGAGCAACCGCTACACGGATTTCGAGAAAAGTTGAAACCTAGTTTTGAACAAATCATAGAGGTAACAGCTGTTTTATTTTTAACTGTTCTATAGCACTTCTAAACGCTATGGATTTTGATTTCACTATAAAAATCATATATTTTTCGTTTGTGGTCGAAATTCAGTGAAACAAGAGACGCCGACACTGTGAGAACGTCTTCTATATTTTAGAAGAGATCGCGTATTTTTCTGAGCCTTCTGCAATTTTTGCAGGAGTGGAACCCAATGTGAGATTTCTGTGTTATAAAAGATATGGAAAACAATGATGTATAAATTATATAGTCGATGTATGAATTATATAAGCGTTATACACCTCATGTATAAGCGTTGTATAAGTTGTATGTTCGATGTATAAGTTATATATGCGTTGTAAAAATTATATATGCAATGAATAACATTGAAATGAATTGAAGTGAATTGAAATATATTTATATACGAATAAATATATATATATACTCCCCTCGTCCACAGACCATGGACGATATTTATTGGTTGTGGTATTGTTTGGATTATTTAGTTGATGTGAAATTTGGTGAATAATGCGAATGGTTGGTAGAATTGTTTGTGGTTGAGAATGATTGATTGTGGTTGAAATATACCCATTTGTAGTTGAAAACAAAATTAGAATAGGTTGTGGAAATGAAAGAAAACATGCTCGCCTGCGTGCGAATTAGATGCATGAAATCCCCATTGTAAAAAACCGTAAGGTTTTAAGGTAGAGCGAGGAGCCGTACATCGATACGGTCCCGGTTTTAACTACCCTGCCGTTATGCTGCCGAAATTTTCTGAAATAATTCTGTGTTTGATTTAAATTCGTGTGTTGAATAGAAATTCTTTTGTTGAATAGAAATTCATGTGTTGAGTGGCATTCATGTGTTGAATAAATTCTTTGTAAAATAAAAATCACATTTTTATCACCTCTTTGAACTATATAAAATAATCGTGTTTTGAAATAAATTGTTTCAAAATAAAAATCACATTTTAATCACCTCTTTGAACTATATAAAATAATCGTGTTTTGAAATAAATTGTTTTACAATAAAAATCACAATTTTATAATATATATGAATTGTTAAAAATAGTGATGTGCTGAAATAAATGGTTGATTGGATAAAAATATCAATTTTATCAAATGTATGAAATGAATACGGTTTTGAAATCGAAGAATGAATTATATATATATATAGTATATCGAATAATGAAGCTGCAGTTCGTATTTTGAAACCGTGATTTCAAACGATTATTGCAGGAGATCCGACCATCGGATTTTCCCGAACCACAACCGTTGGGTTCGCCTTGGAAATATCTTTCCAACGGCACCAACTTTGTAAGGATCCAACGGTTGAATTGTCTGGAATATTTAATTCAAATCTGAAGAAAAACAGCGCTAGAATCAATTATATATATATAATTAAATTAAATCGAATAACGACGCTGCAGTCGCATTTTGATATCGTAACTTCAAACGATTAGTGCGGGAGATCCGACCTTCGGATTTTCCCGAAACTGAAACCGTTGGATTCGTTTTGAAAAGGTCTTTCTAGTGATATAAAATTTATGAAGATCCAACGGTTAGATTTTCAGATATTTGTAAATAAAATCTGAAGAAAAACATCGCCATGGCCGCATTATGGCCTGAAGCGTTGTTTTGAATGAATTGGCTATGTATTTTTTTAAATAAATAAAAATAGTGATAAATTGTGATAAAACATTATAAACGATATGGAATGGAAATAAACTGAATTTGCTCGGTTTACGTGATATTTGATGGTTGAATGTGTTTGGCGTGAAAATTACATTAAAGAACAGAACAAGTGATATCGAATAATTTAACCATTGAAATGAATAGATTTGAAATTCTAAATATACGTGAATTATTTGAAAAGGCCGAGTTAATTCTCATTTCAAATAATTGATCGCTTAGTGAAAGTCGAAGATATGAAGACGGTGCAAGACCGATGATCTTCACGTCGAATGAAGGGGTGCTACCGATGCTCATGATAGGAGTAGCTACCTTGAAGGGGCTGAAGTAGTAGCTGTCCGGACGTACATGTTGATTGTACGGATGTGCGAGGAATAAAGATCCTCCGGTTTCGTACAGACCCAGAACGGACTTGTAAATGGACTGTGTGTCTGACATTGGATTTCATTCTGTGTGATTGATAGCCATCAGTTTCATGACGTGAATTGCCTGTGTGGCATGTTGAGATGCAGTGATCAAAGCTTTTGTTGAAAAGCAGAGCTTTGTGGTTGATGATCAAAACACCGCCTGTGTGGCATAGCTTTGTGTCTAGCATTGTTTCGCGAGCCTCACACCCCGGTATGGACCAGAAACGGGAGAGGACTTCAGGGAGGACATGCGTTTCTTTCTAGCTAGGGTGGTTTCAGTGACCTACCAGCCCTCACATTTATATTACTTTCACCTGTGTGGTTGTTGCTGTTGCGAGGCGCCTCGGATATATCGGTGACTATGTGGAGCCGATGGAGTCGTAGGACTCATTTACGCCCCAAAGGGCGGGGAAACGTAGTGTTCAGGGTTTAAGTTTAATCCACATCGAGTGGACCGGCCCTATTGCTCCAAGGCTTGCCTACGCGCTGGCCTAAGGCTCGGGCTCGAAGCGGTGAGGACAATCCCTTGCCTCGGTTCATGACGAAAATCCAATTTCCAAATACGACATCGTGCGGTTTTGATTGTATATATATGTGGCGACATGATATATGGTACCCATGCCGTCTATGATTGATAATTATTATTCAAATTGTTTTTGAAACATATAAACACTAGCAATAATATCAAATGATTTATTTTGATCGTATCAAGCATATTTTGGCCATTATAAGGTAAAACTATATCCCCCGGTTTGTGTTTGCATTGTGTGATGGGAACTGAGTCTTATAATGGCTTCATTTTTATGAAAAGAATTGCGATTTTTAAAAGATTTATTTGTTTTAAAGCACTGGCAATCCAATGGAGTAAACCCGTTCCGCGAAAGTGGCGTGGTCCTGTGATTTGCTATATTGTAAAATATGTTAAGTAGATTTCTCATACCAGTCCCATGACTGACTCTTAGTTTGTTTCACTTGCAAACTCTGGTGCCCCTTTTTCTACACGGGAAGCCTTGTATTCAGGTTTTAGCAGGCTCTTTCTGGATAGCTGGAGCTGAAGATGGATTCTATCATTTATCTCTTTTTATGTTGTTCAGCTCCTATTGCACATATTATGTTCTGTTTTCCACTGTAGACATTTATGTATAGCTGAACTGTATTTGTACTAAGTATGATCATGTATACTGTGTAACTCTGATGTTTATTATATCCAGTATATTCTGTTGTACATTATCTGGTGTAATTATTTATTTCTGTATCTGCTGTTATCTGTTTATGTGTTATATTCCAAAGATTACCCTTGCCTTCGTGTAATGGGGTTTGGGTCGTCACAAACGTGGTATCAGAGCTTTGGTTAAGCTTAGTTCTGGAATATAACATATTAACGAACTCATCAGAAATAGAACCAATAGTGTTCTAGGACGAGTAACTCATTGCAGATATGATCAGTAATATCCTAGTATGAGAATAGCAGAATGAGATACACCCCGGTAGACACATTTACATTAAAGTATATGTCTCTATGTTTTAAAATACCTTTTCTGTTGACCTGACACTTGATCTGCTATTTGCAGAAGTACTAGAAAATGAGTGCCAGAAACAGAAGGAATGTAGACCCAGATATAGAAGCTCTATTTGTGAAATATAGAAATCTGGGTGGAGTACCATTCTTGGGCGAAGAATCTATTGCTAAAACACAGGCTCAGATTCGTTCTGCTGAGAAAATCTTTGAAGGTTTAAAGCTGAGACGACCAGAAAAGATTACTGGCATCTTGGGCACTCAAAGACGAAGCTTTGTTTTGGTGGGATTCGATTACTAAGGATAATCTTGAAGGTGATATCACCTGGGATAGATTTAAAGAGATTTTCAGTGAAAGATTTATTCCTCCAGAAGCGGCTGAGCGGTTATGTGATGAATTCTACTATCTGATACAAGGAGATATGACCATTTCGGAATATCAGAAGAAATTCAATGAACTTTCTCATTTTGGCCCTCATCTAGTTCAAAAGCCAAAGATGAAGAATTTGAGGTTTATAAATGGGCTCCAAAGAAAGTACCAGAATAGTGTGATGGGGCATGTGAAGCTTCCTTTTTCTGAACTGATATACATGGCTTACCAGTATGAGGATCTTGATAGGAAAGGTATGTTGCAAGACGAAAAGGAAATCAGTTCTAGCAACAAAAGAAAATTCGAAACCAATAGCCCAGAGACGAGTACACAGCTTGAGGCCAGTACGAAGTCTGAGTTCAGAAAGAAGCACAGGGTCGATAGGAAAAAGGTTAAATCCAAGAAAGAACCCGTAACGACGGCCACATGCAATAACTGCAACAAACAAGGGCATTTGAATAGGAATTGCAGACCCTTAAAAATGCAGAAGAAGAATGGACTGAAGTCCAATAAGAAGGACAGGTTCCAAGAGAATAGAAGATGCCATAAGTGCCACCAAGCAGGACATATTGCAAGGGATTGCCAGCTCTCAAAGAAATCTGGGATGGTGCAAGTAAATGAAGTGGCTGAAACTTCAGGACCCCCAGATAATCAGGGAAGGCCAGATGTTTTGGAAGGCACGCTTATTGTAAAAAACATCCCAGTTAAAGTACTGTTTGATACAGGCGCGTCGCGAAGCTTTGTTGCAAAGAATGCGGTTAAGAAGCTAGATTTGAATTTGAGAAAGCTTAGAGAACCCATAACTGTTCATAATCCGGTTGGGGGTTCCCTTGATCTCAGTTGGATTTGTGGGGTGCCTGTTTCTTTTTCTTGTTATCGGTTCCCTACTATCTCTATTGTCATGAATTTTACAGAATTTGATCTTATTCTGGGGATGGATTGGTTAACCAAATATGAAGCTGAGGTTAAATTCGCCGACAAAGTCGTAAGGGCGAAGGACCGAATTCTGATAGAAAAGATTTTTGGTCAGCTTTAGATGTTTCTCCTGCTCAAATAGAACCTGTTCCTATCGTCCCAGAGAATATTCCGGTCAACATTGAAAATATACCAGTTGTCAAGAATTATGCGGATGTGTTTGAAGAAGTTGTCAGCTTACCTCCGTAGAGAGAAATTGATTTCAAGATCGCTTTAGTTCCAAATGCAAGGCCGATAGTTTATGCTATTTGAAGAATGACCTTGAAAGAGAAAGATGAGTTAGATAATCAAACTCGATAGCTAGTATGGAAGGGTCTGATCAGGCCTAGTTTCTCTGATTGGGGAGCAGCAGTGGTATTTGTCTCGAAGTCAGACGGTACTCTCAGACTGTGTGTGGATTATCGTGACTTGAATAAGCAGACATTGAAAAACAAATATCCATTGTCGCGGATTGATGATTTGTTGGATCGATTGAATGGCGCACAAGTATTTTCACGAATGGATCTAGCTACAGGTTTCCATTAGCTTCGTATTGCCAAAGAGTGTGTTCCTTTGACAACATTCAGAGGTCCAGATTTATTCTACGAGTGGTTAGTGATGTCGTTCGGCTTATGTAACGCTCCAGCAAATTTCGTCGATCTAATGAACCGGGTATTCAGAGAAGTGTTGAATAAATTTGTTCTGGTTTTCATTGATGATATCCTGATCTTCTCTAAGTCAGAAAGCGAGCATGAAAAACATTTGGAACAAGTGTTAGAAATTCTGAGAAAGAATGTTTTGAAAGAAAAGTTTTCCAAGTGTATATTTTGGCAAGAAGAAGTCAAATTTCTTGGCCACGTCGTGTCAAAACAAGGAATTTCAGTGGATCCCAGTAAAATCACTGCTATTCAGAATTGGAAACAGCCTCGTACACCCATAGAAGTCAGAAGTTTTCTTGGGTTGGCCAGTTATTATCGGAAATTCATTAAGGATTTTGCGAAGACATCTAGTTCTTCAACGAAACTAACTAAGAAACATTCGAGATTCAACTGGACTCGCGAATGTGAGGCAACTTTCCAGAACTGAAATTAAAACTAACGACTGCTCCAGTGTTAACAATAATAGATGGAAATCAGGACTTGAAAGTCTGGACTGATGCTTATAGAGAAGGCCTTGGTGCAGTATTAATGCAAGGAGGTCAAGTGGTTGCTTATGCTAGCCGTCAGCTGAAACCGCATGAGAAAAATTACGTTACTCATAATCTTGAGTTGTTAGCCATCGTATTTGCTTTGAAAATATGGAGGCACTATCTCTTGGGTGAGAAATTCGAACTATATACAGACCATCATTCATTGAAGTATTTGCTCACCCAGAAAGATTTGAATCTGAGACAGCAGCGTTGGCTAGAATTTCTTGCAGCGTACGATTTTGAGATTTTGTACACTCTAGGGAAAGCCAATGTTGTGGTTGATGCGCTGAGTAGAAAGAATGTAATAATCGCCAGTTTTATTATTATGACTTCATGGATTGATAAAATATCTGCTCTTCAGAAGGATGATCAGTTCATTCAAAGAATCAGAGAAAGAATACAGAAGGGCGAGCCCTTGAGTTTTCAAATTGATAATGAGGGGATTCTGAGGTTGAAAGGCCGGATATGTGTGCCAAACATTGCAGAACTCTGGAGAGAAGTATTGGATGAATGTCACAAATCCAAGCTTAGTATCCATCCGGAAGAGAGCAGGATGTATAATGATATCAAACACACTTTTTGGTGGAGATCGATGAAACGTGACATCTCCTTATATGTAAGCCGGTGTTCCACCAGTCAGCAGGTCAAAAGCGATCAGCAGAAGCTCGCTGGATTGTTGCAGCCTTTAGAGATTCCAGGTGGAAAGTGGGAACAGATTTCTATGGACTTTATAGATGGTTTTCCTGAAACCAGGAAAGGAAATGACAGTATTGGGGTGATCGTAGATCGTTTCACGAAGACCACCCGTTTCATACCTGTCAGATCGAACAGAACTGCTCAGAGTCCGTCGCAAATATATTTCAAGGAAATTGTTAGACTGCACGGAGTTCCCATGAGCATAGTTAGTGAGCTTTAAAATGTCTTCGATCAAAGTATTGTATGGTAGGCCGTTCTGATCCCCTGCTTGTTGGGTAGAACCTGGAAATAGACTTGTATTGGGGCCTGATATGATTCGCGATGCTGCAGATAATGCCGATTTCGTTAAGAAACGATTACTAGCCGCTCAAAGCCGACAAAAGAGCAATGCAGATAAAAGAAGAAGAGATGTATCATTTGTTGTTGGGGACTATGTTTATTTAAATGTATCTCTGATGAGAGGAGTAATCCGATTCGGTAAAACAGGGAAATTGGCGCCCAAATTCATTGGTCCATTTCCTGTTCTTGAACGGATTGGAACTCTCGCTTATAGGGTTCAGTTACCTGATTGGTTGCCTTGAGTGCATGATGTATTCCACGTTTCTCAACTTCGAAAGCATGTTCATGATCCAGATTTAGTCGTGGAAGAAGCCGCGCAAAGGGATTTGGAAATAACTCCAGAATTGGCTGTGAGAAGAGATCCAATCAAGATTATTGGCAAAGAAACCAAAGAGCTAAGGAACAAGAAGGTTCACTTAGTCAAAGTGCAACGGAGTGGAGATCTGCGAGATTGTACTTGGGAAACAGAGGAAAGTATTAAGAAAGCCTATCCTAAGTGCAGGGTGGATGTTTCTGAGTGACTCCGGTGCAAGGTACATTTACCATATTTTGAAATTTCCACTATGCTCTCTATTTGGTTGTTGTTTTCGTTTCATGAATGTATAATTTTAATCATATAGTCTGAATGATTTAAAAGAGTATATGAATTAATTAGTATATTTTTGAAAAGTTAAAAATAAATTGATTGATGATGTTGTTGTGTGATTGTGGATTTGATTTATTAGAATGATAATTAATTTAATCAATAAGAGAATGAATGGTAGGATTTATTCGATTAAATCACACATTGAACCGGTTAGAGAATAGTTAGAAATGTATACATGTGCATTATATATTTTTGAACAGATAAATGGATTAGCTGTTGAGTAAAGATTTTATTTGCGTGCCCGACAAATCGGTAATCCTTAATGAGTTGGATGCGCAATTTTATTATTATATCAACTCTTGTGAGTGCCATTGGATGCGAAGTGCTAGTTATTCTGTGTGTAATTAATAAATGTCGCCATAGGATAGTAACAATTAATTTTGAACTACACTGCATGGCATACTTCTTGAAGAGGGCATACTTCTTAAAGATAGCATACTTCATCATATACCACATAAGCATTTGGAGCTTGTGTGACGAGGTGGAAGATTTACCATACGAGCGAGAGGCTTGTATGGCGATGACTATATATTACAGGTTGAATTGATGACAGATATGGACTATATATTACAGGTTGAACTAATGACTGATATGGACCATATAAAATTGTAACGATAAATTGCCAGATTAATAAAAATCCCCACAAGGGTCTAGAGATGATAATAAACACGTCTCTCTAGTTGATAAGGCACAAAATCTATTTATGGGGTGATGAGAATTTATTCTCTGGAGTTATTATCTATACACACTCCCCCGTGGACACTAGAATATATCACTATAAATATGTGTATGCTTATTAGGATTTATTGGGTACCTAATACGGCCCAATAAATTTCCAAACCCCTCCCCGTACAAAGGAGGTTATGGCGAAAATTTTCAAAGATTTAGGGTGTTAGCCAAATTTTTGAAGAATTTGAAAATTCTAAGAAACTGAAAAGTTGAAGAATGGGAACCAGAATGAAAGTAGAGTTAGTTAATCAAACCGCTTTCGACTTTGTTCCTTTTCGGGGATGAAAAGTTTTAAGTGGGGAGATTGTAACAACCCAGAAAATCTGAACCAGTTTAAAATTTTTGAATTAGCTAAAATAGTGGATTTTAAGTATTTAAAATAAATATTTTAAATAATAATGATGGAAAGTATGTTTGAATCGATGTTTGAAAATAAATATAATTATTTTAAATTATAAACATGGCCTGAAATGGCGCGGTAGTTTCAAAATTTGAATTCAAACTTTAACTGACTGTACCGGGTGCAAAACAAAACGGATTTTAGTGAAACCAAAAATATTTAAATCTGTTAGTGAATATCTTTCTAACGAATCTGAAAAATCGAAGTTTCATAACGGGAGTCAAAAGTTATGGCCAAATGAATTTTTAGAAAGGTCGCTATAGAGAATATATCGCCCTAGAAAATAGACATTTTGCATACGACCTCAGAATTCGACGAAACTAGTTTTGTTGGGACTGTATCGTCAAAACATAGCTAGATTTATTTTTCGGGAATTTTTAAAATCAGTATGTGGCCCCGGCAAATTGAAATGTACGTTCAAATTAAATATTAAATGTTTTATATTTTAATTTGAAGGAAAACTGACAGAAACAGTCGAATGGGCCTTCGAAACATATCTCATTGTGTTCGGAATGGGGATATTTTGCTAGGGACGACAGTTGTTGGGTCTGGATTGGAGTTCGTATGAGATAAGGGGTATTTTCGAATTTTTAAAATATATAAATATAAAGAAAAAATCTCATTGGCCCAGAAGATTTTCTCTCTCCCCGATAAGCTTCAGGCGCGATGCGGAAAAGCTTCCACCCCTTCTCTCCTCATTTTCTCCTCCTACACGCATCGATAGCCTTCGACCCAGTTGGGGTTTCTGAAGAGCACCCCTCAAGCTTCAAATCCATGGTCGTTGCACCCCCTCTCGTCAAGTGAATCGCGAGATCCAGGCCTCCAAAGTCGGAGCCTTTCAGCCGCCGCCGACAGCACCTGGAGCCACCGAACTGGACCCCCTCCTTGGCGTAGTGCGCCTCTCCAGGCCCTACCCCGTGGTGAAATCCGATCGAGCAACCGCTACACGGATTTCAAGAAAAGTTGAAACCTAGTTTTGAACAAATCAGAGAGGTAACGGCTGTTTTATTTTTAACTGTTCTATAGCACTTCTAAACGCTACGGATTTTGATTTCACTATAAAAATCATATCTTTTTCGTTTGTGGTCGAAGTTCAGTGAAACAAGAGATGCCGGGACCGTGAGGACGTCTTCTGCATTTTAGAAGAGACCGCGTATTTTTCTGAGCCTTTTGCAATTTTTGGAGGAGTGGAACCCAATGTGAGATTTCTGTGTTATAAAAGATATGGAAAACAACGATGTATAAATTATATAGTCGATGTATGAGTTATATAAGCATTGTACACCTCATGTATAAGCGTTGTATAAGTTGTATGTTCGATGTATAAGTTATATATGCGTTGTAAAAATTATATATGCAATGAATGACATTGAAATGAATTGAAGTGAATTGAAATATATGTATATACGAATATATATATATATATATATACTCCCCTCGTCCACAGACCATGGAAGATATTTATTGGTTGTGGTATTGTTTGGATTATTTGGTTGATGTGAAATTTGGTGAATAATGCGAATGGTTGATAGAATTGTTTGTGGTTGAGAATGATTGATTGTGGTTGAAATATACCCATTTGTGGTTGAAAACAAAATTAGAATAGGTTGTGGAAATGAAAGAAAACATGCTTGCCAACGTGCGAATTAGATGCATGAAATCCTCATTGTCAAAAACCGCAAGGTTTTAAGGTAGGGCGAGGAGCCGTACATCGATACAGTCCCGGTTTTAACTACCCTGCCGTTATGCTGCTGAAATTTTCTGAAATAATTCTGTGTTTGATTTAAATTCATGTGTTGAATAGAAATTCATGTGTTGAATAGAAATTCATGTGTTGAGAGGCATTCATGTGTTGAATAAATTCTTTGTAAAATAAAAATCACATTTTTATCACCTCTTTGAACTATATAATCGGGTTTTGAAATAAATTGTTTTAAAATAAAAATCACATTTTTATCACCTCTTTGAACTATATAAAATAATCGTGTTTTGAAATAAATTGTTTTACAATAAAAATCACAATTTTATAATATATATGAATTGTTAAAAATAGTGATGTGCTGAAATAAATGGCTGATTGGATAAAAATATCAATTTTATCAAATGTATGAAATGAATATGGTTTTGAAATCGAAGAATGAATTATATTTATATATATATATATAAATATA
The DNA here is from genome assembly GCA_030737875.1 of Allium sativum. Lineage (NCBI taxonomy): Eukaryota > Viridiplantae > Streptophyta > Magnoliopsida > Asparagales > Amaryllidaceae > Allium > Allium sativum. Next base: position 316,591,116 of record CM060913.1, read on the forward strand.
AATATAGTATATCGAATAATGAAGCTGCAGTTCGTATTTTGAAACCGTGATTTCAAATGATTATTGCGGAAGATCCGACCATCAGATTTTCCCGAAACCACAACCGTTGGGTTCGCCTTGGAAATATCTTTCCAACGACACCAACTTTGTAAGGATCCAACGGTTGAATTGTCTGGAATATTTAATTCAAATCTAAAGAAAAACAGTGCTAGAATCGATTATATTTATATATATATATATATATATATAAATATAATTAAATTAAATCGAATAACGATGCTGCATTTCGTATTTTGAAATCGTAACTTCAAACGGTTAGTGCGGGAGATCCGACCGTCGGATTTTCCCGAAACAGAAACTGTTGGATTCATTTTGAAAAGGTCTTTCTAATGATATAAAATTTGTGAAGATACAATGGTTAGATTTTTCAAATATGTGTAAATCAAATTTGAAGAAAAACAGCGCCACAACCGCTTTATGGCCTGAAGCGTTGTTTTGAATGAATTGGCTATATTTTTTTTAAATAAATAAAAATAGCGATAAATCGTGATAAAATATTATAAACGATATGGAATGGAAATAAACTGAGTTTGCTCGGTTTACGTGATATTTGATGGTTGAATGTGTTTGGCGTGAAAATTACATTAAAGAACAGAACTAGTGATTTCGAATAATTTAACCATTGAAATGAATTGATTTAAAATTCTAAATATACGTGAATTATTTGAAAAGGCCGAGTTAATTCTCATTTCAAATAATTGATTGACGAGTGAAAGTCGAAGATATGAAGACGGTGCAAGACCGATGATCTTCACGTCGAATGGAGGGGTGCTACCGATGCTCATGATAGGAGTAGCTACATTGAAGGGGCTGAAGTAGTAGCCGTACGGACGTACATGTTGATTGTACGGATGTGCGAGGAATAAAGATCCTCTGGTTTCGTTCAGACCCATAACGGACTTGTAAATGGACTGTGTGTCTGACATTGGATTTCATTCTGTGTGATTGATAGCCATCAGTTGCATGGCGTGAATTGCCTGTGTGGCATGCTGAGATGCAATGATCAAAGCTTTTGTTGAAAAGCAGAGCTTTGTGGTTGATGATCAAAGCACCGCCTGTGTGGCATAGCTTTGTGTCTAGCGTTGTTTCGCGAGCCTCACACCCAGGTATGGACCAGAAACGGGAGCGGACTTCAGGGAGGACATGCGTTTCTTTCTAGTTAGGGTGGTGTCAGTGACCTACCAGCCCTGACATTTATATTACTTTCACCTGTGTGGTTGTTGCTGTTGTGAGGCGCCTCAGATATATCGGTGACTATGTGGAGCCGATAGAGTCGTAGGACTCATTTACGCCCCAAAGGGCGGGGGAACATAGTGTTCAGGGTTTAAGTTTAATCCACAACGAGTGGACCGGCCCTATTGCTCCAAGGCTTGCCTGAGACTCGGGCTAGACAGTCTCGAAGCGGTGAGGACGATCCATTGCCTCGGTTCATGACGAAAATCCAATTTCCAAGTACGACATCATGCGGTTTTGATTGTATATATATGTGGCGACATGATATATGGTACCCATGTCGTCTATGATTGATAGTTATGATTCAAATTGTTTTTGAAACATTTAAACACTAGCAATATTATCAAATGATTTGTTTTGATCGTATCAATCATATTTTGGCCATTATAAGGTAAAATTCTATCCCCCGGTTTGTGTTTGCATTGTGTGATGGGAACTGAGTCTTATAATGGCTTAATTTTTATGAAAAGCATTGCGATGTTTAAAAGATTTATATGTTTTAAAGCACTGGCAATCCAATGGAGTAAACCCGTTCCACGAAAGTGGAGTGGTCCTGTAATTTGCCATATTGTAAAATATGTTAAGTAGATTTCTCCTACCAGTCCCACGACTGACTCGTAGTTTGTTTCACTTGCAAACTCCGGTGCCTCTTTTTCTACACGGGCAGCCTTGTATTCAGGTTTTAGCAGGCTCTTTCTGGATAGCTGGAGCTGAAGATGGATTCTATCATTTATCTCTTTTTATGTTGTTCAGCTCCTATTGCACATATTATGTTCTGTTTTCCGCTGTAGACATTTATGTATAGCTGAACTGTATTTGTACTAAGTATGATCCTGTATACTGTGTAACTCTGATGTTTATTATATCCAGTATATTCTGTTGTACATTATCTGTTGTATTTATTTATTTCTGTATCTGATGTTATCTGTTTATGTGTTATATTCCAAAGATTACCCTTGCCTCCGTGGAACGGGGTTTGGGTCATCACATAACTAAAGCCTGGATAGTTTCACACATGACAAATTTTGTTTTTAGAGCCTAATTTTGTTTATTCGGTCCTAATTAAACTGCCTAATGGTTATTTTGTGCCTAATTATACCTATAACATGCCGCTCGTAATTAACATATAAAAGTTTAAATGTACTATTCCTTTGGCAGCTTGGACCGATTTATAACACTGTAGAAATGAAGTGTCAGATGGAAGAAAATATATCATATGCCAATTGTATAAAACACACATTATATAAAGTGCCTGAAAGATTTGGTTTGCCTAATCTACAGTAACATTGAAATATATATTTTTTGGATTTTGAGGTTTATATGGGTCTTGTTGTTTGAACATATCCTGCTACTAGAAATACAAGAGATATGTTCCGATGACAAATGGTTAATTATCTAATACACATATTTAAACTAAGAATTTGATGATTTTTTCTGGGGATATCGAGTTTTTAATTTGTTCAATATAAATTGTCCTTTTTGGAAAATACAAACTGCTATATGGTTATATGTTTATCCCATATCGACCATAATGACTTGATAAAACATCCTTTTCATAACATGTCAGTTATATTTAAAATGTTTATATAACATGCTAAATCCCTTAACTACGTAGGTAATTGATATTTACATAAAGGGTTAAATTCGCCTAACCATATGATTTAAAATATGCTTAAGTTAGTTGAAGCAAGCTAATAAGGTTTGTGAACTAAATACGGTCAACAATTTATTTTATTAATAATATAAATAGTAAATAACGAATAAATTATGACCGTGTCATACACAGAATTAGATTTGACAAGGAGCGTTGGGCTTTTATCAATGGGCATAAGATTTTTGAAATTGGAACGGATGGAGATGAACACAACTGGAAGCTTGTAAAACGAACAGTTTGCCTACGAATGAAAGCAAAGTGAGTTCAACTCACTCAGTTTTTACCCCACTTATATTTTGTATAAGTCAGGTTTAAATATTTGTGTGCTTTGATTGTTATTTGGTGGATGGATGTTGAATATATATGCGATGACTGAACCAATTAAATTAAGCGTCCGTTTAATTTAAATTCAATCAATCGTTATTTTTAACGGTTGTAACCGTTGAAGGTAGCTTACCTCATTGGTCACGTTTATAATAATACAAACGTGTTACATTTATAGATGAATGTTTGGATTTCTGTTATTGTTTTATGGTTAAATATTATATCGGATTATTAAAATAAATGATACTGTTGAAATAACATATTTGGGTGCAGGGAGAAACAGGTTGGAGGAATCCAACTGGATTCCTCAAATTTATTATTTGTTTTCATATTGCAATTATACAAACTGTTTAACTGATATGATTGGGTGATGGATTTGATCATTGATCGTTGAATCTAAATTCAACATTTGTTCTGCTTTAACCAATAGACAGTATTGGTTGAGTAATTGGTAGCAGTTGGCCCAATAATGTATCGTTTTACAAACATTGATTTACCGCCTGGTGAAACAACGGTAATGAAGTTATAAATTATATTTTATAACAGAAGATGGATTGAAATCAATATATTTGAATAAAGGTTTAATAAAAAGGAAATTAATATGTATTATTTATTATCTAAGTTTTAAATGATTTCGAAAAGTAAATTCTTATGTAATAAGATTTATGAGCAAATGAGTAGAAACTAACGAAATGGTTAAGAGTTGGATTAATGTTTTTCAAGAGATAATTAAATGGAATTATTTAAATTAATTAATTAATTTAAAAGAAGGGCTAATTGGAATTGATTAACGAGATAATCAGAGTTTAAGTTGACAAAGTCAACTAATTTGACTGGAATTGATTATTTGATCTATTTGCTTTGAACTAATCTAATAAAATAGATAAATGAATATTTGTTTTAATAAGATTTTTAAAAAGAAATTACTGTTTAATTTAGTTAAATAAGAAGTTAACTATTTCGATGATAGTTAATGATGGTGTAAATTATTATTTTAATGAACAATGATTAAGTGATCAATTCATAAACAAGATTCTTTAAGGTAAGTAATCAAAGTTGATATTGGAACACAATTGGATTTTTGAAAAGTATTGATGAACGGTTTATATTAAAACCGAGTTTTATAACTAAGTTATAATAGGGATTTTAAGCCAAGACGATCGCTTAAAGTAAGTGTTTGAATTAAGTACAGAAAGGCGAGATACAAAGGGATTTTTATATTAAACCCCAATTTTATAAACAATGTTATAAAAGAAGTGTGAGGCTAAAACGTTAAGATTAAATTAACGTTACTTAATTCTGGAAATATAAGATGCGATTTAAATTTGCTATATTTAATAAGAAATGAGGTTTCATCAGTTATAACCAAAATAGGATTTGGTTTGACATTGGAAATGAATATCGGTTTGGTATTACAACTGATATTTATCTTAAGATAAGAACGTTGTTGATTGAGGTCTGAGAGGTAATTTAAAATACCCCAACTTGAACGACTTCAGGATTATCGAGAGATGATATTAGTTGAAGTGGTGAAGATGTTAAAATGAGTTTAGTTTGAGAAATAATAATGTAACGTTAGTTGAAGAAATTGGGAATATAATGGATTCCAATATAAAAGGAAATTAAAACGGGCTTGAGAATATGAAATGATATTTCCATAAAAAAATAAAAACAAAGGAGATTTGGGAAGATATAACGATATTTTCAAAGTGAGAAGATAAGTTTTAGAATGAGTTTATTCTAAAAAGATAAGTGATGAGTATAGTGTTCAAATGGGGAAACCAAAAGAGAGGTCGTAAAGATTGGTTTACAAATGACGAGATGAATCGATGATAAATAATATATTGTGTTGTAATTAATGTTTTGAAATAATAGTAAAATAGAAATCAGAGATCGTTATTAAATATATATTAAATATTGGATTGAAATGGTTTTGAGAGGATCAATATATTGAAATGAGAATTAAATACCATGTTTTAAAATATAGAATGTTTTAAAAGTTTAAATAACCGTTTATTAATTATTTATAATTAAATGGGCCAAGTGATGCCGAATACTTTACCAGTAAAAACCATTTTTTCTGTGGTTGTATTGTTGTTTTATTTGATAGTTAAATAACCAACTATCAAATTTGGCCAATACGATTGTTAGTACGGAAAGACTGGAATCAAATTTATATTCGAAAACCGTTCCATCCAAAAAATACGAAATGTTGAAGATATCATATACTGATCAAAATGAAGAAATTGAAGACCGTGGATCATCATAAAATGGTAGAATTACTTATGATCTCTGGTTTAGCGGCCAGAGATATACTGTGACTCTGTCGTGGTTGAAATCGACGGATTTGCAAGGACTACTCGCTACTGATCTATAGGGTGATTCCTAGGATGCAGTAGGAGGGTGTCTTCGGTTTGTCCGGTCCCAGGACAACTTGTATGGACGAGTGTCTGACAGAGTATTTCCAAAGGGATTACGTACGTTGATTTCTTCAAGCGTACAAAGTTGGTGGCAAAGAAGGGAAACTTCTTTAGCCTAACAATCTGAGTATTTTTGTGGAAATCAATTAGTGATTTCCGATGGATCTGACGATGTGGCATTCAAAGTGAATGGTGGCGTGCTATCTGGGAAAAAAGAATTATAACCTCAAGCCACACAACCGGGAAATGACAAAAATCGGGCAGGCAGCATGGCTTTGTGAGTCGTACCCATCAGGTTGTATAATCACCTATCTAGAGAAATTTCTTTTGCTTCTTTGATCTATCGATGCTGTCCCTTTTTGGGAAACGGTTGCTGATCCCAACCGTTGGTGATATACATTCGATACACTCAAGCGAAATGATTGGTCGGTCATGTATGGGCCGGGTTGCAAGAGTTCTTGTTGAACCCAGTGTATCTGCCCCTAGAGATACACTATCGGCAGGTGGTTCCATACCTTGTCATAGTCAGAATCCAATCTCCAATAAGCGCCCGCAGTTTTGATTGTATACTATATACGTGGAGCATAAGATGCAAGTGTTCCGCTAGACTGATATTTATTTGTATTTAGACACTATTATAATATCAGAAAATATATTGATGCCAAATTGTTTTGGGTTATCGTAAGGTAAAAACCGTTCGTATTTATGTGTGGATTTGGTCTTACGATTATACTTTTCTTTCGAAAAGATTTTTGAACTTTAAAAATCAAGTTGGATGATTCCCCCTAAACTTAGTGTGTTGTTCTCACTCTGGTCCACCAGACTGGCCCGGTGTTTGTAATGCTCGGGCTAGACCGGGTTGTACAGGTCCAGGCTATCGGATGCTGCAAAGTCCAAAGACGAGCTGGAGTTGTTCAGACATATAATATTTAATATTTATTCCGTTGTGTGTTGTACATGAGGACATATTATTATAACTATCCAGAAGTGTTGACTGTAAGTTGTACTCTGATAATTGTAAGTATTTATTTAAGCTCTCAATAAAGATTATTTCTATATTATATTTTGTTCCGTTGCGATGTGAGATTCTGTGTTGTCTTCTTCTTCTTCTATTCTAATATTTCTTTCTTTCTTATCTCACCCTCTAATTTCTTTCTATTGGCATCTGGGTTTTCAGTTCAATTTGGGTTTGACTGGTATTATTTGGTCAGCTTAAAGGGTACCGAAAATTTGGGTCGCTACAAACTAACTTATTTTAGATGTAAACAGTGTCCTAAGACGACAATATTATAAGAGTATAAACAAGTAAATCAATATTCTCAAAAAATTTCAACCATTATACAAACAATCATTGTATCAAACCAATCAACATACAATCGAACATTGTTCATATCAAACCAGTCAAACCAAATCCAAATCAAACAATATTTGCATACCAAACAAAGTATTAAACCAATTAAATTCATATATCTCTTGGTACTTCCACTCATCCATCTCCATCTAAGGTTGGATCCTTTTTGATGACTTCCCCGTCTTCGTTGTCTTTAGTGAGATGCTCCAATGATATTGTTGTCTTCATCTCTGGGAAGCGAAGAAATCAACCAATGAATGGCATCAAAATGTTTCTCTTGATGTTTAACCATCTTTATTTGACCTAACTCTAGATGTTGCTGATTACGGAAAATTATAGAAAGGATATTCTTGAACGAATTCAGTGTTTCTTCAAGATTTCACTTAGCTTGTGAATAGAATTGGCCATTATTTAATTATTTAGAGAATGAGAGTTTAGAGAAGAAGTGGAGAATTAAAAATGGAGTTTTTTTTAGAAGAAAAAGGTATTTATAGGGTTTGGAATTTGCTTGAAATGAAGAGACATAAGGTAGTTGCTTAAAAATTTAAATTTAACACAATTTAAATTTCCAAGCAGTTATATGTCGACATGTCAAAATGTACGTGTCGATATACCCTATGGACATATTAGGGTATTCTGAAAATTTTGAATTATTTGTTACTATATTATATTAAATTATTAAATTTTAATTTTTTACAAAGATATAGAGCTTGTTTTGACAGAAAGTAATAATCATTCATTACTACTAAACGATTACAAGCAAATAATACATGAAATTTAAAGCTAGAACTACGAAATATGAAAATATGAAAGGAAATACAAGCTACTACCGAAAGATAACATAAACTAATAATCTTAGATTTCAGCGAATGAGGAGAAGGAAGATGATATTCCAAGTTTTCTTCCTATTTTGCTAAAGAACTTGTTCATTTTAGAAGACATCTTATTAAGTGTCCTCTTAATCTTCTTTTGATTCTTGGCTAGCTTGACTTGGTTTGAACAAGAATTCCTTGGATACAGTTCTACTATTTGTTGGACAATCTACACTTTCCAAAGACGATTCTTCTTCTTCGTCAATTTCCATTGGATTTTCCTCTTGTTCCATTCGAGCTTGTTTATCGGCAAAAGTTTCGTAAGGCTTAAAAGAGAGTGGAATTTGCATAAGGGATATATTTCCTGAGTTAAAAACCTTTCTTAGCACAAATTCCTCTCCTTTGAGATCCACTCCAAAGTATTTAAAGATGCAGGTAAGATAAATTCCATGATAGAGAGTATTTTCTTTGGTGGACATTTCTGTAGGCTTGAATTCTTTTAAAATCACATTGGCTCAATTAGTTTCATAATTGCCAAAGATGGCAAAAAGAGCCTTTTGGATCTTAAGGGTAGGGTTATTGACATTTCTGGAATGAGGAGTGAGAGTATGTTGAAATAGAAGGTTGATAATTCTTTCTTTTGGGCGGAAAAAGTGATTTTTAAAATCCATGTGTTCATCGCTTTCGAATTTGTGATGAAATGTTTCCAAATCTTGGTCATCAATTTCAAATTCCGAAAAATCTAAGCCGTGCTCTTACAATTTAAAATGGTACCCAAAATATCACAATCCGAAATATTTTGAGTGCCTTTTATGCAACTCCAAACTTGATTTTCATTTCCTTCGTAAAAGCCACAATTCAAATTCACATAAAACGTTTTGACAAGATTCGGGTAACATACTTCATCGTTATCCCGAGAATCTATCAAGCTTAAAACTTCATTTTGATGAAAAAGAGAACAAAGATCATAAGTAGGAAAATCTTTAAAGATAGCAAAAATTCCCGTATTGACTTTTCCATTAGTAACATAGTCAATATAAGCTTGAATAGCTTCTGGATCATTGCAAATATGACCTTTGAGAGTTTTGGTCAATCTCATGGTTTTTGGTGTGCTTGAGGAAGTCATTAGAAAGTAGAAGTGAAGAGAATAAAATGAAGAAGGTTGTTTTGAATTCTAAATGAAAGGTAGAGAAAATAGAATTGAATAGATAAATAAATATAAAGTAAACAAACACAACTTTCTTAGTAAAAGGACACCTTTTCAGTCATCGGGAGTTGGTGAAAGGATGGAGGGAAGTTTGAAAGTTTAAACTTTTGAAATTCATAATTAGAATTTCATTTACTAGTGTACATGTCGGCATGCCTATATATGTATGTCTTCATATATGTGCCTATTAAAATTTCTAGTTGCTTTTTGAATTTGTTTTATATTAATGTTCTATATTTTCTATTTAATTATTTCCTGAGATAATATTATTCTTAAAAAATCAAGATTAATTTTTATTATTATTTTGAATTTCAAATTTCAAATTTAAATTTTAGAATTTAAATTTAAAATTCAAATTTTTAGAATTCAAATTCAAAAGGTAAGCAAACAAGCATCCATTCAACCAATTCAATCAAAAATTATTATTTAAGGCGTACCTGGGATTTAGATCAATTTCATCGATATTTTCTGAATTCTGAATCGTTGTGAACCACATATTTGAATTTCCAATTTCTGGCTCTTCGTCACATGATGATGAGTCCGAGTCATTTAAAGTTGCTGCGTATGCCCATTTTCTTTTCTTAGACTCTGTTTATTGAATTGATTTATCTGGACAACACCTTTTTATATAACCTGGTTTATTGCTATTGTAGCATCTATCATCATTTCTTCCCGAACTTCCTTGATTATTTCTCTGAAAGTTATTTCTTCTTTTATATCTTAGAAATTTTCTGAAATTCCTTGTCATGAGGGCAATTTCTTCATCATCCTTGCTACTTGAATCAGAATCGTCAGTCGTTGCTTTAAATGCTATAGATTTCTTTTTATCGGCTTATTTTCCTTCATTTTCAGTAACTATACTTCGAATGACATCAAATTCCCTATTAATTCCTCAATTTTAATTTCACTGATATTATTTGCTTCTTCAATCGCCAGTGTTTTCTTATCCCATTCTGGAGTTAGTGAATTGAGAATTTTTCTGACTTGGTCCTCTTCAGTATAAGTTTTTCCCGAAGCCATTAAAGAATGCACGGTTTCCTAAAGCTAGAGTACATATCGGAGACAGATTCATTATGATTCATTTAAAATAATTAAAACTGATTAGCTAGCATTGATATCTTAGTCTATTTGACTTTATTGGTTCCTTCATGAGTAACTTGCAAGGTTTTCCATATATCATGAGCAGATTTACAAACTGACGCTCTATTAAATTCGTTTCTATTTAATGAATAGAATAACATATTTATAGCCTTAGAATTACTTTGTGCCGCATCCTTTTATTCATTAGGCCATTGTGCAAAATTAGTAGTGGGTTCAACATATTCGGTCTATGTGATATTCCAAGGTCTAGTCCTATAGATTGCAAATGTATTTTCATCCTACATGCCCAATATGAATAATTACAGCCATTAAATATTGGGGGTCTAACGGTGGACAGACCCTCTACAAATGAACTATTATTATTAGCAATTCCAGTGTTGGTTGCCATTTAATACTTCCAAAATTCAGAAGATGAAATTTTGAAAACCTATGCTCAGATACAAATTGTTAGGGATGAGAATCACAGATCTTAAGGCAAAATAACACTAGAGAGGGGTGAATAGTGTTTTAAAGAGATTATGGGAACATAAACAATTAACGATTACTCAAATAACTATATGAATCACAGAATGAATATCACAACTGAAACAATCACATATGCAGATATGAGTAGAAATAAAACGTAGAAATGGAAAGAACACATCGGATTTTATACTGGTTCGGATTACTCCTACGTCCAGTCCCATGTAACGCGGGATCGCACAGAGTTCTATTAATACCAACATCAATCTTACAACTCCCTTGATTTCCAGGCTACCAGGTTAACACCGATTCCACACCCTTGATTTCACGGCTACAAGGTTCACACCGATTCACCACCCTTGATTTCATGGCTACAAGGTTCACATCGATTCACCATCCTTGATTTCAAGGCTACAAGTTCACACCGCTCCTTTTCCTTGATTTATAGTCTATAAGGAACACACCCTTTCCTTAACAATTACAAACAACCCTAGAACTCTTAAATAGAACATCCAAACAGAGAGTATTTGATATAGATTGAGTAGAGAAGAAGAATGATATAATTTGTATTGAAATTGGCAGAGTATTAGTGTATAAATCAGGAAATTAAGTTAGAATAATGGTGGTAGGAGTAAGGATGATGATGGAGAAGAAAAGATAGTTAAAAATTCGAAAATGACCTTTTTATATAGAGTCCCAAAGATTGCAACAGTTATGAAACATTTCAAATAATGAAAAGTCCCTTCTTTTGAAAATTAAAATTTGTAATAGTTATATGTCAACATACCAAATTATACATGTTGACATATATATGTATTTTGAATTTTTAAAATCACTTTTCAAGTTCTTAAACCAATATATATTCTGGAAGTTCTTGAATCAAAACTAGTTGTTTAAAATGAATTTTCGAAAGTATAAAAAAATATTAATATATAATTTAAACATATATATAATTATATGATATAAGAATATATATTATAATTATATGTAATGTAAATATAAAATTTTATAATATAACTATAATAAACATATATATATATATATATATTTGAGAACATAAGTAAAAATAATTTGAAATCATTTAGAAAGGAGTTTGAAAATAAGATGATTTGAAAACTGACCAGAATTTGAAAGTGCTAACCGGAGTTTTACATATTATCTACACTACATTACTTAGATATTCGTAAGCTCTTGAAATCTTGATATCTTGGTTCTCCTGAGTCTGGAAATCTTGAATCTCTTAAACTCTTAACTGTACAGTCTTCAATATATATTTCCTGCATATTATTCATGCATGTGTATGTGAATATATATATATACATATATATATATATATTCTAGATAAAAATGTTAGTATATATTTTACAATCAATAATGTTAATAATTGAAACAAGGTTATCATCAAAATTTCATTCTCCAACACATAGTACATATATCAAAGATTAGTCTGTCTCTTTCGATGTCTATGTCCCTACCCGACCCCCTAACTAATGAAAGACCCCCTAACTAATGATTTGCTCCCTTCATCCCCACGGTCTGAACCAAATGCATACCGCTATTTTATTAGAACCTATCTCTAATTTACAATTTACATTTTATTTCCTCATTTTTCCATTAGTTAACAATATACATTAATTTATTTAATCTGAATATTATTCGGGTCAACCCATGCGATTTGAAATAAATCGCCGAGCCACCGTTTTTCTGCATGATTTATTCATTGCCTGTTTTGTTTGATTACATATTTATTTATGCACCATTTTTGTTTGTTTCTATATTTCATTATATTCTTTTCCATTTTTGACATACATTCAAATTTCAGATTTAAATACATAGTTTATTACGCATATATATTCACGTGTATTTATACAAGATTTCAAACGTCATTCTTAATGTTATATTTATTTCCTATTTTATTACTTGCACATTAATTTTTCTTCCATTTCCAACACACGTTTAATTTTAATTTTAAATGCGTACCCTTTCTAGAATTAATGTACGCATGCTTATTTTAAATTAGAACGTTATTTAACGTCATTAAATTCCTCATAATTTAATTATATTTGTGACACATGTTTATTTTTAAATTCAAACGCGTGCCACCTCTGATATTTATGTCTATACATAGTTTTATATGCATGTGTGTTCGCTTGTGTGTCAACATTCCAGAATTAATTATCTGCTTCTAACTTTGACATTATTTTCATTTATGTTCACATTAATATCATTTAGTGACGTGCATTTTCTTTCAAATTCAAATGTGTGTTATTTTCGATGTTTATACAGATACATACTTTTATGACATATATATATATATATATATATATATATATATATATCTGTGTGTGTGTGTGTGTGTTGTATACACACACATGCTTATATGTGTGTCGCTATTAAGTGGTTTTCCCTTTTTAACTTTTAATGTTACATTCTATTTATTTATAAAATGGTATTAATTTACTTTCATTCATTCTTCTATAATGTTTCTTTTTATTTAGTTCTGTTTATACATTTGTAACGTTATGTTTGCATAACGACAACTTTTTATTTATTCCTTATTTATTCTGCATTTCAGTTTTTCAAATGCACACTATTTATGAAATTAATGTACGCGTATATTTTCGAAATAAATATGTTCACGTGCATTGTCAATTAAAGGAACGTTGAAATTTAATGTCAATTACTTTCCCTCTTCTTAATTTAATTCATTTCATAACATGCGGTTGTTTTCGAATTTCAAATTCACATTACTCGTACAATTATTTTTTTAATTTTATTACTTAAAATGCGGGGTGTTACATACACAACTATCGCTAATAAAAATCATAGCCAATAAAAAATTTCATACTCCTATGAGTAGAAGTATGGCGCAACCAATTTTGCATCCAATTCCTATTGTTCAAATGTTGATGTTTCTAACTTTAGTTCCTAATTGTTACTACTACACTAGGAAAAAGGAATTTAGGTGGAGAATTCAACATTCTTATACTCTATAAGCTTTTCTTTCCCGTAGTGTCGGAGAATTTCTCCCGCTATTCTGGATTTGCTCCAAATTTTCAATGTCCAAAATACATAAGAAAACTTGTTAGCCCTCTCTAAAATGAAATTTTCCTAAAAATAACCTCGTGCACATTGTCGATAAAGTAGAAATTGTAAGACTAAATAAAATTGTTTTTCCCTTATCATCGCTTGCATTTTTATTGTATTGTCGATTCTAGTGCAAAACTAATTCCATAATTCTATGCTATTCACTTTCCCTACATAATGTAGCTTCCAAAATCAAAGATTTAAAAAGAAATTTTTATTTCTTTCCAAAGCTTTATGTCTTCGGCAAATATAACTTTCAGACTATTCATACAAAAAAAATTCCCCTTGAAACTAATTTAGATAAAACTCTAAAAATATTATTTAAAACAAAAAATAATCTAAAATTCAAAACTTTTATGTTTTAAAATCAAAGGGAACTTCCAATTTTGTTTTCTATATAACAAATTATGATAATTTAAAAAACATTTCAACATATTGGAAGTTGGTTATGAGCAAAATGTGCATATTAATCCAAAAATTCTACAACTAATCTTAACCCATGAATTTGAAAGTTTATAGAAAATGACCTTTTTTTTTTAAGAAACAGAACTGTGACCCATGAACAAATACATACCATTCGCTCAGCCAAAATTTTCTACCTACCCAACTTTCAGTCTCACATTGCAATTACTAATAATTAACTGCATATTATGAGTTTTTCATAGTCATGTTAGCATAAGTGATCCATATATCCTGAAATAATAATACAACAAATAAATAGGAATTTTCTCATAACATCGTATGTGCATTTTCTTTTAAGTGATAACTTACAAGTACAACCCAAACTTCTTAAGTAGAAATGAACAATTGCTAGAAATAAAAAATACAACAATCTTACAACTACTCCCTACAGACTATGAGAATATCTCACTCCGTGGTTGGATCTTAAACCATTATTTCAACCTCTGAATGGTAGTAACTTGACGGATATGCACCTAATTACATATCTCCAACGCTGATGCTCTGCTCTAATCTCGTATGGCTTCGCTCGAACCTACCGAACAACAACAAGTCTGGGATTTTCATTTCCTCCGACATTCTTCCCTTAGAGTGTCTCCTAATGTTGTTGCTCCTCAACTATTAGTGTGCGTGGCATGGGTTGTGACAATTGAATATTCGTCATCATAAGTGTGGTTATGTCGATGGTGGATTAGATCTTTCTCCCAACTACTTCCCCTATTCAGATTAACCATATGGTACCCAAAAACACAAGTGAGCAAGTGACAATTTGCAAAGTAAGTCCATGGGGGACTAAATCCTTGATCAACAATGCGCAACATCTTGTGTGGGTCCAGTTGAAGGCTATTCCTTCAATAATGGAATACGCCGCCTTCAACACCAATGTATAAATTTACTGGAGCCTTCCTCGTCTTCGAATAATGCTATGTTGAATGATGTGCACAACGAGATGAGAAACTGGTTGTCGATTATCCGTGCTACTGAAAAGATCCATTGTAGAATCTCGGGGTCCATCGCCTCTAAAGTTAAAAAATCTATGCTTGTTGTGGATATCTCCGAGATCTCAACAAGATCACCATCAAACATCTCAATTCGTCTCTGTTGACCTCATATTGAATGCAATTAATGCCATCATTGAAATTTGGTCCCATCTAAGCATGAAATAGATGGACACAAGGCAGATAACATTCCATTCAAATGTCTGATGACAAAGGGTGGTTGCATGTCATGTTGCCATGAAAAGCTCTTTCTAACCATAGGCAGCAAAATCTTCGAACTTAAATGGTGACCCAGGTAAAATCAAAATTTTAACGATTTATGATCAACGATGATCTTGAATTCATTATGGTCAAGGCAGACAACCTCTTTAGAAGTAAGACTGAGATAGCAAGCAGAGGCGCCAACTACGTTGGGTGGTGCCATGAATTGATAAGTGGTTGAAAATTAAAGGAAAAGGTTTAGATTTAAAGCGAAGGTAGGGAGCAATCTAATGCACAAGAATTTTAGCATACATTGATGGAGGAATGAAGAAGAGAGGACTTGATCAGGTAAGGGAAAAGGGAAGAAGGGATGAAAATATAGAGGAGGAAGAATAAGGATGGTGGAAGAAATTTTCGAACACAAATTATAGTCGAGTTCCAAGTTCGAGTTCAGTCTGAATCCACTTAGATGACGATCGCCTCTAGGTCAACCAATTGACCATTATGGTCGACCACGGGTGCAGTTTTGGGCATAGCCCCAACCTATACCCAATAGGACCTATAAAAATAGAATTTAATTAATCTATTGACTATCCCGCTCGCCTTCTCAATCTTGAATCAATCTAGAAAATAACTACCTTCCTCATGGAGGCATCCTTCTTACCGTTCGACTCTTTATGATCTTTGCCAAATAGGATTCCAATAACCTTAAAGAATTGGTGTGATCAACAATACTACCAAGACCAATAATTAATTTGAGATATTATCGTCATATTGTTATAGAAATACTCTTTCTAATAGCTAATGGGTTGAATAAATTCAAGACATATTCCAAAAAAAATTAAATGCCATTTCTATTTTATTTATCTCCTAAGAGTGGGGAAAAACTATGATTTTGTAAATCGATAAACTATTAAGATAAATATATGCTAATTCTAAACTTATATAATAATTCGAAGGTTCCTAAAAAAAATCAAATTTTAAAATTCTTAAATAAATTTCTTAAAAAGGGAGTTATAATAATTTAAATCCCTCTTTCAGTACTTAAAGACATTTCCTAAAAATATATAATATAAATTATTTTACATGATAAGGAAAGTAATTTGATAGAATTTTTCCAAAAAAAGGAATTTATTTGCTAACTCAAGGCGATTGATGAATGCATCCTTGCAAGAACTTGCGTCCTGATAGATGCAACGTATAAACTTCAATCCCCAACCTATTCTGGAGTAGTTGTGTATTTTCGGCTAGGAATCTCCATCCAAACCAACGATCACAAGGTAGCCTGATCTCAATCAAGTCGAACACTCTCCGATTTCCATGATTCTGTTGTATGTCATCCTCATGTTCTTCTAAACAATCTCCTAGTACATCATTAATGCTTCATGAGGGTGAGAAACCCAAATTCTAACTTACTCATAGTTGGTTTACGTACTCCTTCAAAATAGAGGTACAACTTGTTAGGGATGATGAATAAGGATCTTAAGGCAAAACTAACACTGGAGGGGGGTGATAGTGTTTTAAAGAACTTATAGAAATCTTAACTGATTTACAATTACTCAAATAACTATATGGATAACATAATGAATATCACAACAGAAACAATCACAGATGTAGGTATAAACAAAAAATGAAATGTAGAGAAGGAAAGAACACACCAAATTTTATATTAGTTCGGATTACACATACGTCTAATCCCGCACATCACTGGATTTTGGAGATTTTTATTAATATCAGTATCCAATTACAACACCTTTGATTCGTGGCTACAAGGTTAACACCGCTCCTTTTCCTTGATTTACGGGCTATAAGGAACACACCCTATCCTTTTCCTTGATTTCAGGGCTATAAGGAACACACCCTTCCTATTTCAGATTACAATTGCCCTATAACTCTTGAGTAACACTTCCAAACAAAGAGTATTTGATAGAGATTTAAAATAGAAGAAGAATAATATAATTTGTATTAAAATCGACAAAGTATAAATGTAGAAACCTAAGAATAATGGTGGTATCGTAGGGAAGATGAAGATGATAGACTATGATAAAATTCAAAAATAAGGATTTTATATAGTGTTTCAAAAGACACAACCATTTATGAAACGTTTTAAAATGAAAAGACGCTTCTTTTGATTTTATATAAAATGTGACGGTTATATGTCGACATGTCAAAACATTTATGTCGACATATATATGTTAATTTGAATTTTGAATCATTTTTCAAGTATTTAAACCAATACATATTCTGGAAATTCCTAAAATAAAACTAGTTGTTTAAAATATAATTACTCAAGTATAAAAATATAATAAAAGAGTGTAACGGATATGTCTAATGCATATCACCTGAACTATAATGTACTTTTTATTTTTTGATAAATAAAAGAGTGTAACGGATCACTATAAAACCAGTTGGCTTTGCCAAAAAACATAATAAAATATTATTTAAACATATGACTCAAAAATTATATATATATGATGTAAAACTTTATAATATAATTATAAAACTGCATAATATATTAAAAAACATAAGAAGCTTAGGAAGTATATTTGAAATTATAAATTAAAAATCGAGTTTGAAATCAATTTGAAAATAGTTTGAAATAAATTTAAAAGAAATAATTTAAAAATAGAATTTGAGTGCTATTCAGAGTTTTACATTCTGACTAGACTCCATTACTATGATAATCTTGAGCTCTTGATATCTTGATACTCATGAGTCTTGATTCTTCTTTGAAATCTTGAATCTCTTAAACTGTACAGTCTTTAATATTTATGTTACCTGCATATAATTCATGAATATATATATATATTCTGGATAAAAGTGTTAGTATATATATTTTATAATAAATAATGATAATGTTTGAAATAAGATTGTTGTCATCAAAATTCCATTCTCCAACAATCTCCCCCTTTTGATGATGACAACTTTGGTTATAAAATATTCATACCTGATATTACCTGTTAGTCTAATTCTTCGATTACTCCTCTTTTCACCATGAATTCCTTCTAACTCCCCCTTAAACTATACCTATTATATACCTATTTTATAATTTCTCCCCCTTTGTCATCAACAAAAAATATATCTATCTATACTCCCCCTAAATCAATGAATTATCCTAGTGACTAACTCTATCTATAACCCCCCCTCCCCCGGGAATTTATAATACTCCCTAAATCTATAATTTTCCTAAAACTCCCCCTAACTCTATGATTATACTATTATAATTCTATTAAGTAAACTTAAATATTAGGATAATCAATACAAACATTGTATAAACTTAAGCAATCGAACAAATTTACAAATAATCCAAATGTTTACAGGATAAATTATGTTTTCAATCAAACCACACAAACCAAACAAATTATTCATACATCTCTTGGAACTTCTACCCATCTATCTCCACCAAAGATTGGATCTGTTTTAATGACTACCCAGTCTTCGTTGTCTTTGCTTAGAGGTGCTCCAGTGATGTTGTTATCTTCATCCATGGAAAGAGAAGAGCTCATCCAATGAATAACATCAAAGTGATTTTCTTGTTGTTCAATCATCTTTATCTGACTTAACTCTAGATGACATTGATAATAGAGAATGATAAATAGGATATTCTTGAAAGAATTGAGAGTTTCTTCAAGATTTTCACATAGATTGTAGAAGAAGTAGAGAAGTAGAAATACATTTTTCTAGAAGAAAATGGTATATGTAGAGTCTGGAATTCGTTTGAAAATGAATAGACATAAGGTATTTATTAAAAATTCAAATTTGAACAAATTCAAATTTCTAACAGTTATATGTTGACATACTAGAACATCTTTGTCGACATACCCACACAATTTTGGGTATTTTGACTGTTTACACAATTTTGAATTATTTCTTATTGTATCATATTAATTTATTTAATTCTAGTGTGTTTTGTTTTTTTACAGATGTTTAAAGGTGGATTTGATAGAGAAAAACATCCATTACTACTAATGTGTAACAACCCGAAAATCTGGGCCAGTTTAAAATTTTTATTTTGGCAATTTTAGCGAATTTTGATTATTTAAAATGAATTATTTTAAATAATATCGACGAGAAATTTTATTTTGAATATATTCGAATGTATATATTATATACGTCGTCGTTAGAATATAAATAATTATTTATATTTATAAAAGGAATTGAAAACGGCGCGGTAGTTCAATAATTCGATTTCAAACTTCAATTGAATGTACCGAGTGCAAAACAATCCGGATTTTAGTGAAACCAAAAACAATAGAATCTAATTGATGATATCTTTCCAACGAATCAGAAAAATCAAAATTTCATAGCGGGAATCAAAAGATATGTCTAGTTGAAAATTCTGAATAGTCGCTATGGAATTCAGGCCCTTAAAAATGGACATTTTGCAAATGACCTCGGATTTCAACGAAACCACTTTTGTTGGGTCCGTGATGTCAAATTATTGCTAGATTCCAAATTTCATAATTTTTCGAATCAATATGTGAGCGTGGCAAAGGAAAACGCGTTTGACCAGTTTCAGTTGATTTTAATCGACTGGAAATTGGCCATTTTTCAAACGGTCTCAGAATTCGACGAAACTAGTTTTGTTAGGACCGTATCGTCAATATGAAGCTAGAAAATATTTTTCGAGAATTTTTAGAGGTAGTATGTGACCCCAGTAAAATGAAATGCGCGTTCAAATTCATATATAGAGTTATATGTTGATTTCGACGGAAACTATTCGAAACGATCGAATTAGCTTACGATACATATCCCATTGTGTTCGGAATGGGGGTAAAACGCTAGGGGCGACGGTCGGTGGGTTCGATTCCGAGTAGAAATTAAAAAGTTGCTTTAAGAGGTTAATTAAATTAATTTAATTAAATAAATATATAATTTCCCACATACCCCCTTCCCCCTTTTATTTCCCTCCACCGTCGATTCTCAAGAAAAAAAACGCGCTGCCCTAGCCCCTTCGACGGAGCCGCCGCCACCGACGTCCACCCCCTCCTCCGCAGCCGCTCGCAGTCAGCCCCCCCCCCGAATCGATCTCCTCTCCTCCCCTACCTCCCTCTCTCCTCCACACGAACCCGGGACCCCCAAATCACCTAAAACCACGACGCAGTCCCCCCTCCAGCCCACCGCTCCGGCCTCTGACCGCCTCCGCCCTCTCCTCGACCTCGGCGCCGTCCCCCCTCCTCTGAAAAGCGCCCAACCCCAAGACCCGATAACCCAAACCCCCCCTACACTGCAAACCCGAGAAAAAAAAAGTGAGTATTTTAATTTGATTATTATTTTATTTTATTTTATTTTATTTCAGTTTGTTTATATATAATAGCAGAGTAAAAAAAAAAACTGATTTTTATCTATAGGAACAACTGAGTTGTTTTATTTTATTTTATGAAAGATATATTTTTATATGGGAGATTATTATTTTTATATCTAAAAGATTGTGTTTTTATTTATAAAATTCAAGAAGTGTGTTTTTTTTTCATAGAAAGGTATCACTTTTAAAAATGAAATGGTAAGGTAAAAATACGATCTTCATGATGTGAAAAATATGATTTTTGAGGGTAAGAAGTTATGATTTTTGAAAGTAGAAAGAATTGGTTTGTCATGATAAGAAGACGAGATATTTTTCATTGTAAAGACGAGATATTTTTCATTGTAAAGATGAGATTTTTAATATGATGTTGAAGTTATAAAAATACGATCTTTGATATAAAGTTGAAGTAGTAAAAATTCGATTTTTATATATTGAATAACAAGATAAAAATTCGATTTTTATATATTGAATAGCAAAGTAAAAATTCGATTTTTATATATTGAATAGCAAAGTAAAAATTCAATTTTTATATATTGAATAACATAGTAAAAATTCGATTTTTATATATTGAATAACAAGATAAAAATTCGATTTTTATATATTGAACATCAAAGTAAAAATTCGATTTTTATATATTGAATAGCGAAGTAAAAATTCGATTTTAACATATGTAGAGAATACGGGCAACGAAGATGACAAAAAGGCAAGAACGAGGAAGATTTCTGTCAAAGAAGAGTCAAGATTATTGGATAGCTTTCGGTGAGAATTTCTCACTCTTCAATTTATTTTCTAGTTATATATATATACTAGGATGCAGACGGTGCTTAGTAGCACCCGACACAATCGTCCACAGACCATGGACTTGTTTGTTTGGTTGCATAAATTAGTTAGATTATTTTATTGAAATTGAATTGTTTGGTGAAATGAATGGATTGATTGATGTGTGAATGGCGTGGGCCTTCACTAGACCGGGGATAAGGCTAGGCCTTGTCCCGTTTCTAGTATCGTGCCGTTATGCCGCCGAAATTTTCTAAAATAAATTAGAAAAATAAAAATATCATTTTATTGAATAAATGAACTGAATAAAATATTTTATCGTTAAAAATATAACGTGAATGAGAATAAATAAATATTCATTTACAAACCAGATGGTTTGTTTATGTACATCTATTTGAAGGACATTGATTGAGACGATAAATTTTACACATCGCCCAACTGCACAAATAAAAATCTGTGTGTGATTGCTTGAAACCCCACATGGGTATTGGGATGATATTTGACGTACACTAATCCCGATTGTTTAGTTGTATGTCGATCGATTGATTGACAGGCTGTTATAAGCGTTGAATATTTATATTTGATGCTTATACAGTGTAGAATGCACTTTGGATGATAGTTGATTATTCATCGTTGTTGATATATACATGTGTTGTAGAAAATCCACATAATTAACATTATGTGGTAATTGTCTGGGCCTCATTCCAGTTTTGAAATAGAAATATTTGAAGTAGAATATTTGAAAATTGAAATATATGAAGCCGCATTGATAGATTGACGCCATTTTGACGTGAACGATATTTATATCGATTTTATTCAAATTGAAGTGAATATTAAAGAGAATTGAATCGTTTTGAAATGAATTCAAATAGAGTTGAAATCGTTTTTGAAATGAATTCAAATAGATTTGAAATGAATTTGAAATGAATTCGAATAGAATTGAAATCGTTTTAAAATGAATTCGAATAGAATTGAAATCGTTTTAAAATGAATTCGAATAGAAATTGAATAGAAATGAATTCGAATTGAAATTGAATTGAATTGAAAACGAATTGAAATTGAATTGAATTGAAAATGAACTGAAATTGAAGTAGAAATCAATTTGAATTGAAATCAATTTGAAATGAATTTAAAACGAATTTATATTGTAATATTCAATTTTGATTAGAAATTGAATATGAAGTTGAAACCATTTTGAAAACGAATTTAAAACGATTTATAAAGCACGTTTTGAATTGAAATCGACGAAGTATATATTATATATATTATATATATATACTATAATGGCCTGAATGGAACGCGCCGCGCCGCGGCAGTTCGCGAATTTCGACCATTGACTTCGAACGGATATTACGGGAGATCCGACCGTCGGATTCTCCTAAAACCGGAACCGTTGGGTTCGTATCGAAAAGAGCTTTCTAACGAATATTAGAAATTTGAAATCTAATGGTTGGATTTGGAATTATGTTCAAATCAAATTTGGAAAAGGTCGTTGTAAGTGCAATTCGATGCCCGTTGATGGAAATCGACTGTGCGGGCCTTGATAAAATTATTAAAATAGTAATAATTTGTGTAAAATCATAAGAAATGATTTGAGAAGAATTGGGATGAAAAACTCCATATTTGAAAAGATAAAAATAGATCTTTATCGAAGTAAACTAGTTTTGAACTAGAATTATAATTCTATTTATTTTTAAATAAATAAATTGAATTTGAAAGGGTTTTAAAAATAACCAGAATTTCCAATGATTGCATTGGAGTGGATTTGAATCGAAATTGTCTTCGGAATATTTCGATGTTGGAATTCGTGATTATACGGGTGTTGTTATGGAAATTTGAAAGATATATATATTTATATCGTTATTTCCAATACGACATTTGTTAATCGTAGAATTTGATATTGAATATAAGCCGATATATTTTCTATTCAGAGCCTTTTATTAAATATCAAATGTGATTTGGGTTTGTCGTGAATGGTGTCTTCACTAACACTGTTCTTGAACCCAGTTGAGAAAAGATTAAATCTTTTTATTTAGATTTAATGAAATGTACCAATTAAATAATATTTAATTGGAATTGAATTGATATTGATTTTTGGGTTTATCGTGGACAGTGTTTTAAATAACACTCGTTCTTTAACCCGATAATTAATGAATGTGATTTTGGGTTTATCGTGAACTGTGTTTTAAATGACACTGATTCTTTAACCCAGTTAAAGATTAAAACTAAGTGGAGTTTTAATGAATCTTTAATTAGATTGAAATGGTCGAGAATGGAGTAGCACCAGTTTTGCTCCAGGCGATAGTTAAATATTTAATTAGATTTGAACGTGAAATGGTAAATGAATTTACCGATAACACCATGGTGTTAGATATGAAGTATAACCAGTTTTACTTCATGGGATGAATAGGTTGGGATTGGGAAATTAAAACAAATGATTACTTCAGTAAGGTTCGTTAATCCCGACTAGTTGAATCGAAATTCAAAAGAAGATTAGAGAATAAATTCAAGGAATTTATCTTGGATAAAATTAATGGGAACCTTTCCCTATGAATGTGAAATTTAGAAACTAACTGTCGGTTAGCCAAGCAGAATGGTTTTCTGGATATTGATC
This sequence comes from Allium sativum, assembly GCA_030737875.1. NCBI lineage: Eukaryota > Viridiplantae > Streptophyta > Magnoliopsida > Asparagales > Amaryllidaceae > Allium > Allium sativum. The sequence goes on from CM060913.1 coordinate 316,615,181, forward strand.
TGATGTTGGTTTCGGCCTTCGGGGTTAATATTTGGGGAATTATTCTCTTGATTAATTTACGGTTAGTGACTGATAAATTGGAATGAGGCGTATGTTGTGTTTGTGTAACACTTATTTAAAATATACGCGAGTTATTCGGAAAGACCGGGTTTATCCCATTCTGAATAACTGATACGACGATAAGTCGAAGATGAAGACGATGGTCGAAGACCGGAAGTCTTCACGTCGTTTGGGTGATTACTGATGATCTTGATTGGGCTGTACACCCAAGAAGATGGAAACAGTTGGTGATCGTCCAGACGTACTTGGAGATCGATGAATATGCGGGGTACTAGGTGCCTTCGGTTTCGTTCAGACCCAGAACGGACTTGTAAATGGACTGTGTGTCTAACATTGGATTTTAGTCCGTGTGATTGATCTCTATTAAATATATATCTGTTTGGCGGCGGAGAATTTATTCTCTTGCTTAACGCCCTTCTCTGAGACGTACGAGCTCAGGGGTTATATATTGATGGATATCAAACGCATGGAGTGAATTGCCTGTGTGGCATGCCTAAGTGGCAATTGATCGAGGCTTCTGTTGAAAAGCAAAGCCTTGTGGTGATGATCAAAGCACGGCCTTTGTGGCGTAGCTTTGTGTAACGTTTACTTCGCGAGTTTCACACCCGGTATGAACCAAAAACGGGAGACGGACCTCAGGGAGGGAATGCGTTTCTTTCTAGTTAGAAGTGGCGTCAGTGGTTTTACACGCCCTGACGAGTTTGACTTATGTGGTTGTTGCTGTTGCGAGGCGCCTCGGTTTGATCGGACGATCCGGGTCCGATGGAGTCATTCGGTGGCTCATTTACGCCCCAAAGGGCGGGGAAACACATGTTCAGGCATTTTAATCCGCATCGGTGGACCGGCCCTGACGATCCAAGGGTCACTCGAGCTCTGATCCTGAGGGGCGGGCTAGAGCGTCTCGAATCGGTTGAGGACTATCTTTTTCCTCGGTTCATAGATGGAAATCCAATTTCCAAATACGTGATTTTGCGATTTTGATTGTATAACCTATATATGGCGACATAGTGGTATGGGGCATTCATGCCGCCTATGATTGATACTTATGATTTGAAGTTGCTTTATACACTATGCACTTATAATAGTATCTAATAATCTGTTTTAAACGTATCAAGCATTCTTTGGCTGTTATAAGGGAAAACCTTATCCCCCGGCTTGCGTTGCATTGTGTGATAGGACCTGGGTCTTATAACAGCTTCATTTTTCTTTATTTAGCATTGCGTTGTTTGTTTTATGCACTGGTATTCTTGGGAGGAAACCCGTTCCGTGTTATACGGCGTGGTCCCTTGATTTACCTAACTTTAAAAACAAGGATTAATAACTGTTTTAGTTCTCACACCAGTCACATGACTGACCTGGAGTTTATTGTTTTGACCTAAACTCTGGGTGCCCTTATTTTGACACGGGCAGCTAGCAGTTTTGGTTTTGCAGATTCATATTCAAAGGATCCTGGTTTACAGCTGGAACGATATCCGGAAAGCTTTGTATCCGTATATCTCCTCTAGTTGTTTGTTGTATTATTTTCCGCTGCGAAGTATTTAAATGTAATCTCTGATATTTTCTGTGTAATATTTATTCATTTATACTCTGTATATTCTTGTAATCTGATGCATTGTTGTAATATACAATGAAATGTTCTTCCGTCTGCGTTCTATTTTGTCGTGTTCTCAAAACAATTCGTTCTTTCTCTTCTCTTCGGAGACCGGGGAAGTTCGGGTCGTTTCATCGAGGTATCAGAACTTTGGTTTACAAAGCTCAGAGAACAAGGCACATTAGAACCATACGAAAGAATTCATCAGATATTGGATTAGTAATATCCAATGAGAATGACTCGTTAGAGATGGGATCAGTAGTATCCTAGAACGAGTGTGAAGAGTAAATTTTTAAAATAAAAATGAAAACCCATTTTGTTTTGAAAATTTAAATCAATTATTCGTATTTGATTATTTATTCTATATTGATCGGGACAATCCGATATATAAAGATTTTGCATATACGTCTTGCAAACGTGTATTCGAAGTTTCAATGTATTGGATAGTTATAAGATCATACTCTAGTTGCCCGGGGATAATTCTGGTGATGGGGCACCATCGCCAGTATTTATTTTCGAGCGACGAAAGTGAGATTTCTATATTTCCATTAGACTGGTGTGAGAACCAAAACTAGATAGGGCTTATTGTTGTGATTCGGCATCAAAAACATGATTTTTGTATATGTATCAAAATTATATATTTGAAAATATAATCAACTAATTGATTGATGTTTGTGTTGTTTGTTTATTTGGTTGATAATTTTGAACCATTTAGCCTAATTGAACCAAATATTGAATTATGTTGAAAGTTGGTCGCATTTGCTTGCATATACTTGTACTTACATTGAACAGGTCATAGCAAGGAGGCTAGAGCAGAGAATAAAATTTGTTTGCCCGACAAATAGGTACATGTTTACTACATAATTTACTGTTTTGTTTGGGTGATGATGATTTTATGAGCCTATTGGCTAGCCGCTTGGCTTTTTCCTTTTTCTTTTTGAGATTTGAAGGACCGGGGAAGCTATTTGAGATTTCCCGATGCTCCCGGTGCAGGGGAGGTTATGGCGAAATTTTTCGAAAATTTAGGGTGTTAGCCAAATTTTTGAAGAATTTGAAAATTCTCAGAAACTGAAAAGTTGGAGAATGAAAACCAGATCGAACGTAGAGTTAATTAATCAAACCACTTTCGGCTTTGTTCCTTTTCGGGGACGAAAAGTTTTAAGTGGGGGAGATTGTAATAACCCGAAAATCTGGGCCAGTTTAAAATTTTTATTTTGGCAATTTTAGCGAATTTTGATTATTTAAAATGAATTATTTTAAATAATATCGACGAGAAATTTTATTTTGAATATATTCGAACGTATATATTATATACGTCGTCGTTAGAATATAAATAATTATTTATATTTATAAAAGGAATTGAAAACGACGTGGTAGTTCGATAATTCGATTTCAAACTTCAATTGAATGTACCGGGTGCAAAACAATCCGGATTTTAGTGAAACCAAAAACAATAGAATCTAATTGATGATATCTTTCCAACGAATCCGAAAAATCAAAATTTCATAGCGGGAATCAAAAGATATGTCCAGTTGAAAATTCTGAATAGTCGCTATGGAATTTAGGCCCTTAAAAATGGACATTTTGCAAATGACCTCGGATTTCGACGAAACCACTTTTGTTGGGTCCGTGATGTCAAATTATTGCTAGATTCCAAATTTTATAATTTTTCGAATCAATATGTGAGCGTGGCAAAGGAAAACGCGTTTGACCAGTTTTAGTTGATTTTAATCGACTGGAAATTGGCCATTTTTGAAACGGTCTCAGAATTCGACGAAACTAGTTTTGTTAGGACCGTATCGTCAATACGAAGCTAGAAAATATTTTTCGAGAATTTTTAGAGGTAGTATGTGACCCCAGTAAAATGAAATGCGCGTTCAAATTCATATATAGAGTTATATGTTGATTTCGACGGAAACTATTCGAAACGATCGAATTAGCTTACGATACATATCCCATTGTGTTCGGAATGGGGGTAAAACGCAAGGGGCGATGGTCGGTGGGTTCGATTCCGAGTAGAAATTAAAAAGTTGCTTTAAGAGGTTAATTAAATTAATTTAATTAAATAAATATATAATTTCCCACATACCCCCTTCCCCCTTTTATTTCCCTCCACCATCGATTCTCAAGAAAAAAACGCGCTGCCCTAGCCCCTTCGACGGAGCTGCCGCCACCGACGTCCACCCCTTCCTCCGCAGCCGCTCGCAGTCACCCCCCCCCCCCCCCCCGAATCGATCTCCTCTCCTCCCCTACCTCCCTCTCTCCTCCACACGAACCCGGGACCCCCAAATCACCTAAAACCACGACGCAGTCCCCCCTCCAGCCCACCGCTCCGGCCTCTGACCGCCTCCGCCCTCTCCTCGACCTCGGCGCCGTCCCCCCTCCTCTGAAAAGCGCCCAACCCCAAGACCCGATAACCCAAACCCCCCTACACTGCAAACCCGAGAAAAAAAAGTGAGTATTTTAATTTGATTATTATTTTATTTTATTTTATTTCAGTTTGTTTATATATAATAGCAGAGTAAAAAAAAACTGGTTTTTATCTATAGGAACAACTGAGTTGTTTTATTTTATTTTATGAAAGATATATTTTTATATGGGAGATTATTTTTTTTATATCTAAAAGATTATGTTTTTCTTTATAAAATTCAAGAAGTGTGTTTTTTTTATAGAAAGGTATGACTTTTAAAAATGAAATGGTAAGGTAAAAATACGATCTTCATGATGTGAAAAATATGATTTTTGAGGGTAAGAAGTTATGATTTTTGAAAGTAGAAAAATTGATTTTTCATGATAAGAAGACGAGATATTTTTCATTGTAAAGACGAGATATTTTTCATTGTAAAGATGAGATTTTTAATATGATGTTGAAGTTATAAAAATGCGATCTTTGATATAAAGTTGAAGTAGTAAAAATTCGATTTTTATATATTGAATAACAAGATAAAAATTCGATTTTTATATATTGAATAGCAAAGTAAAAATTCAATTTTTATATATTGAATAGCAAAGTAAAAATTCAATTTTTATATATTAAATAACATAGTAAAAATTCGATTTTTATATATTGAATAACAAGATAAAAATTCGATTTTTATATATTGAACATCAAAGTAAAAATTCGATTTTTATATATTGAATAGCGAAGTAAAAATTCGATTTTAACATATGTAGAGAATACGGGCAACGAAGATGACAAAAAGGCAAGAACGAGGAAGATTTCTGTCAAAGAAGAGTCAAGATTATTGGATAGCTTTCGATGAGAATTTCTCACTCTTCAATTTATTTTCTAGTTATATATATATATATACTAGGATGCAGACGGTGCTTAGTAGCACCCGACACAATCGTCCACAGACCATGGACTTGTTTGTTTGGTTGCATAAATTAGTTAGATTATTTGATTGAAATTGAATTGTTTGGTGAAATGAATGGATTGATTGATGTGTGAATGGCGTGGGCCTTCACTAGACCGGGGATAAGGCTAGGCCTTGTCCCGTTTCTAGTATCGTGCCGTTATGCCGCCGAAATTTTCTAAAATAAATTAGAAAAATAAAAATATCATTTTATTGAATAAATGAACTGAATAAAATATTTTATCGTTAAAAATATAACGTGAATGAGAATAAATAAATATTCATTTACAAACCGGACGGTTTGTTTATGTACACCTATTTGAAGGACATTGATTGGGACGATAAATTTTACACATCGCCCAACTGCACAAATAAAAATCTGTGTGTGATTGCTTGAAACCCCACACGGGTATTGGGATGATATTTGACGTACACTAATCCCGATTGTTTAGTTGTATGTCGATCGATTGATTGACAGGCTGTTATAAGCGTTGAATATTTATATTTGATGCTTATACAGTGTAGAATGCACTTTGGATGATAGTTGATTATTCATCGTTGTTGATATATACATGTGTTGTAGAAAATCCACATAATTAACATTATGTGGTAATTGTCTGGGCCTCATTCCAGTTTTGAAATAGAAATATTTGAAGTAGAATATTTGAAAATTGAAATATATGAAGCCGCGTTGATAGATTGACGCCATTTTGACGTGAACGATATTTATATCGATTTTATTCAAATTGAAGTGAATATTAAAGAGAATTTAATCGTTTTGAAATGAATTCAAATAGAGTTGAAATCGTTTTTGAAATGAATTTGAAATGAATTTGAAATGAATTCGTATAGAATTGAAATCGTTTTAAAATGAATTCGAATAGAATTGAAATCGTTTTAAAATGAATTCGAATAGAAATTTAATAGAAATGAATTCGAATTGAAATTGAATTGAATTGAATTGAATTAAAAACGAATTGAAATTGAATTGAATTGAATTGAAAACGAACTGAAATTGAAGTAGAAATCAATTTGAATTGAAATCAATTTGAAATGAATTTAAAATGAATTTATATTGTAATATTCAATTTTGATTAGAAATTGAATATGAAGTTGAAACCGTTTTGAAAACAAATTTAAAACGATTTATAAAGCACGTTTTGAATTGAAATCGACGAAGTATATATTATATATATTATATATATAATATAATGGCCTGAATGGAACGCGCTGCGCCGCGGTAGTTCGCGAATTTCGACCATTGACTTCGAATGGATATTACGGGAGATCCGACCGTCGGATTCTCCTAAAACCGGAACCGTTGGGTTCGTATCGAAAAGAGCTTTCTAACGAATATTAGAAATTTGAAATCTAATGGTTGGATTTGGAATTATGTCCAAATCAAATTTGGAAAAGGTCGTTGTAAGTGCAGTTCGATGCCCGTTGATGGAAATCGAATGTGCGGGCCTTGATAAAATTATTTAAAATAGTAATAATTTGTGTAAAATCATAAGAAATGATTTGAGAAGAATTGGGATGAAAAACTCCATATTTGAAAAGATAAAAATAGATCTTTATCGAAGTAAACTAGTTTTGAACTAGAATTATAATTCTATTTATTTTTAAATAAATAAATTGAATTCGAAAGGGTTTTAAAAATAACCAGAATTTCCAATGATTGCATTGGAGTGGATTTGAATCGAAATTGTCTTCGGAATATTTCGATGTTGGAATTCGTGATTATACGGATGTTGTTATGGAAATTTGAAAGATATATATTTATATCGTTATTTCCAATACGACATTTGTTAATCGTAGAATTTGATATTGAATATAAGCCGATATATTTTCTATTCAGAGCCTTGTATTGAATATCAAATGTGATTTGGGTTTGTCGTGAATGGTGTCTTCACTAACACTGTTCTTGAACCCAGTTGAGAAAAGATTAACTCTTTTTATTTAGATTTAATGAAGTGTACCAATTAAATAATATTTAATTGGAATTGAATTGATATTGATTTTTGGGTTTATCGTGGACAGTGTTTTAAATAACACTCGTTCTTTAACCCGATAATTAATGAATGTGATTTTGGGTTTATCGTGAACTGTGTTTTAAATGACACTGATTTTTTAACCCAGTTAAAGATTAAAACTAAGTGGAGTTTTAATGAATCTTTAATTAGATTGAAATGGTCGAGAATGGAGTAGCACCAGTTTTGCTCCAGGCGATAGTTAAATCTTTAATTAGATTTGAACGTGAAATGGTAAATGAATTTACCGATAACACCATGGTGTTAGATATGAAGTATAACCAGTTTTACTTCATGGGATGAATAGGTTGGGATTGGGAAATTAAAACAAATGATTACTTCGGTAAGGTTCGTTAATCCCGACTAGTTGAATCGAAATTCAAAAGAAGATTAGAGAATAAATTCAAGGAATTTATCTTGGATAAAATTAATGGGAACCTTTCCCTATGAATGTGAAATTTAGAAACTAACTGTCGGTTAGCCAAGCAGAATGGTTTTCTGGATATTGATCTGATGTTGGTTTCGGCCTTCGGGGTTAATATTTGGGGAATTATTCTCTTGATTAATTTACGGTTAGTGACTGATAAATTGGAATGAGGCGTATGTTGTGTTTGTGTAACACTTATTTAAAATATACGCGAGTTATTCGGAAAGACCGGGTTTATCCCATTCTGAATAACTGATACGACGATAAGTCGAAGATGAAGACGATGGTCGAAGACCGGAAGTCTTCACGTCGTTTGGGTGATTACTGATGATCTTGATTGGGCTGTACACCTAAGAAGATGGAAATAGTTGGTGATCGTCCAGACGTACTTGGAGATCGATGAATATGCGGGGTACTAGGTGCCTTCGGTTTCGTTCAGACCCAGAACGGACTTGTAAATGGACTGTGTGTCTGACATTGGATTTTAGTCCGTGTGATTGATCTCTATTAAATATATATCTGTTTGGCGGCGGAGAATTTATTTTCTTGCTTAACGCCCTTCTCTGAGACGTACGAGCTCAGGGGTTATATATTGATGGATATCAAACGCGTGGAGTGAATTGCCTGTGTGGCATGCCTAAGTGGCAATTGATCGAGGCTTCTGTTGAAAAGCAAATCCTTGTGGTGATGATCAAAGCACGGCCTTTGTGGCGTAGCTTTGTGTAACGTTTACTTCGCGAGTTTCACACCCGGTATGAACCAAAAACGGGAGACGGACCTCAGGGAGGGCATGCGTTTCTTTCTAGTTAGAAGTGGCGTCAGCGGTTTTACACGCCCTGACGAGTTTGACTTATGTGGTTGTTGCTGTTGCGAGGCGCCTCGGTTTGATCGGACGATCCGGGTCCGATGGAGTCATTCGGTGGCTCATTTACGCCCCAAAGGGCGGGGAAACGCATGTTCAGGCATTTTAATCCACATCGGTGGACCGGCCCTGACGATCCAAGGGTCACTCGAGCTCTGATCCTGAGGGGCGGGCTAGAGCGTCTCGAATCGGTTGAGGACTATCTTTTGCCTCGGTTCATAGATGGAAATCCAATTTCCAAATACGTGATTTTGCGATTTTGATTGTATAACCTATATATGGCGACATAGTGGTATGGGGCATTCATGTCGCCTATGATTGATACTTATGATTTGAAGTTGTTTTATACACTATGCACTTATAATAGTATCTAATAATCTGTTTTAAACGTATCAAGCATTCTTTGGCTGTTATAAGGGAAAACCCTATCCCCCGGCTTGCGTTGCATTGTGTGATAGGACCTGGGTCTTATAACAGCTTCATTTTTCTTTATTTAGCATTGCGTTGTTTGTTTTATGCACTGGTATTCTTGGGAGGAAACCCGTTCCGTGTTATACGGCGTGGTCCCTTGATTTACCTAACTTTAAAAACAAGGATTAATAACTGTTTTAGTTCTCACACCAGTCACATGACTGACCTGGAGTTTATTGTTTTGACCTAAACTCTGGGTGCCCTTATTTTGACACGGGCAGCTAGCAGTTTTGGTTTTGCAGATTCATATTCAAAGGATCCTGGTTTACAGCTGGAACGATATCTGGAAAGCTTTGTATCCGTATATCTCCTCTAGTTGTGTATTGTATTATTTTCCGCTGCGAAGTATTTAAATGTAATCTCTGATATTTTCTGTGTAATATTTATTCATTTATACTCTGTATATTCTTGTAATCTGATGCATTGTTGTAATATACAATGAAATGTTCTTCCGTCTGCGTTCTATTTTGTCGTGTTCTCAAAACAATTCGTTCTTTCTCTTCTCTTCGGAGACCGGGGAAGTTCGGGTCATTTCATAATGATAGATTACATTCAAACAATACATGAAATACTGAAACAGGAAATACGAAAAGGAAATTCAAGCTAAAATGAAATGATAACATAAGCTAATAAACTAAGATTTCAGCGGATGAAGATAAGGAAGATAATATTCAAATTTTTCTTCCAATTTTCGAAAAAACTTATTTATTTTTGAAGACATTTAGTTAAGAGTCTTCTTAATTTTCTTTTGATTTTTGGCTAGTTTTGAAAAATCGCTTCTGTGGATATGGCTCTTGATGAAGTAGGAAATTATATGCTTTCCATGGAGGATTCTTCTTCGTCGATTTCCATTTGAACTTCTTCTTGTTCCATTCTAGCTTGTTTTTCAGCATATGTCTCATATGGCTTGAAAGTGATTGGAATTTGCATAATGGGTATATTTCACGAGTTAAAGACCTTTCTAGGGACAAATTCCTCTCCTTTGAAATCCACTCCAAAATATTTAAAGATTCAAGTAAGATAAATTCCATGGTCAGGAGTGTTTTCTTTTGTAGACATTTCTTTTGGTTTAAATTCTCTCAAAATTACTTCGGCCTAAATAATATCATAAGCACCAAAGATGGCAAAAAGAGCTTTTTGGACCTTGAGAGTAGTATTATTAATGTTTCTGGAATGGAGAGTAAGAGTATGTTGAAGAAGGAGGTTAACAATTCTTGATTTTGGACGGAAAAAGCGATTCTTGAATTCCATATGTTCATCGCTTTCAAAAATATGATGAAAATTTCAAAATCATGTTCATCAATTTTAAAATCTGAAAAATCCAAACCTGTATTCTTGAAATTTAAAATAGTTCCCAAAAAATCACTATCCAAAATAATTTGAGTGCCTTTCACACTACTCCAAACTTGATTTTCATTTCCTTCGAAAAATCCACGATTTGAATTCGCATAAAACATTTTGATAAGATTTGGATAACATACTTCATCGTTATCCCGAGAGCCAATCAAAATTAAAACTTCATTTTGATTAAAAAGACTACGAAGATCGTAGGATGCAAAATCTTCAAAGATAGCGAATGTTCCTGTATTGACTTTTCCATTCATAACATTGTCTATGTATGCTTGGATAGCCTCCGGGTTGTTGTAGAGATAACCTTTGAGAGTCTTAGTTAGTCTCATGGTCTTAGGGTTACTTGAGGAAGCCATTAGAGAATAGTTTTGATGAGTACAGAATGAAGAAAATAGTTTTTGAATTTTGAATGAGAGATAGAAAGAGTACTATTGAATAGATGAATAAATAGAGATCAAATGGACATATCTTTTTGAAAGGACATCTTTTCAGACCTTGGGAGCTGATGAAAATGTGGCGGGAAGTTTAAAAGTTTAAAAATTTGAAATTCAAAGTTTGAATTTCAAATTTTGGTGTATATGTCGACATATATATTCATGTATGTCGACATACATGTGACAATTCAAAATACAAGTGACTTTTTGACTTTGTTTATATTATTTAATATTTTATATTCTCTATTTAATTAATTCCTGATATGATATTAATCTTTAAAAAATATTTTAAAATCGATTATTATTATTATATTATTTTGAATTTCAAAATTCAAATTTCACATTTGAAATTTAGAATTCAAATTTCAAACAAGGCAAGCAAACAAGCATCCATTCAACCATTTCAATCAAAAATTATTAATTAAGGCGTACCTGGTTTTTGGATCCATTCCTTTGATATTTTCTGATTCCTGAATCGTTTTGAAGCACATATTTGAATTTCCGGTTTCTGGCTCTTCATTACTTAATGATGAATCTGAATCATCTAACGTTGCTGCATATGCTCTTTTCCTCTTCTTTGACGAATTGTTGTTTGTTTGTTAATTTGATCTATTAGGATGTTGACATATCTTTTTATATGGGCTGGTTCTTTACAGTTTTAGCATCTATCATTCTTAGTATTTTTTCCCGAACTTCCTTGATTATTTCTCTAAAAGTTATTTCTAATTTTATATCTAAATTTTTTTCTAAAATTCCTTGTCATTACGACAATTTCTTCATCGTCTTACTGCTTGAGTCGGAACCATCAGTTGTTGCTTTGAATGTTATAGATTTCTTTTCTGATGACTTATTTTCCTTTGTTTTCTGTAACTATACTTCGAATGACATCAAATTCCCGAATAACTCCTCAATCTTCATTTCAATAATATTATTGGCTTCTCAATTGCTAGTGTTTTATGATCCCACTCTGAAGTTAGAGAATTAAGAATTTTTCTGACTTGATCTTCTTCAGAATAAGTTTTTCCGAATGCCATAAACGAGTGCACGATTTCCTGGAACCTACAGTACATATTGGAGACAGATTCATTCTGATTCATTTTAAATAACTCAAATTGATTAGTTAACATAGATATCTTTGTCTGTTTAACTTTATTTGTTCCTTTATGAGTAACTTGCAAGGTTTTCCATTTTTCATAAGCAGATTTACAAACTGATACTCTATTAAATTCATTTCTATCTAATAAATAGAATAACATATTCATAGCCTTAGAATTACTTTGTGCAGAGGCCTTCTGTTCAATAGTTCATTGTGTAAAATTAGTGGTGGGTTCAATAAATTCAGTTAATGTGATATTCCAAGTGTCTAATCCTATAGATTGTGAATATATTTTAATCCTACATGCCCAATAAGAATAATTACTACCATTAGATGGTGGTGGTCTAACGGCGCACTGACGCTCTACAAATGAACAATTATTATTAGCAATTCCATTGTTGGTTGCTATTTAAAATTTCCAAAAATTCAGATGATGAAATTTTGAAATTCTATGCTTTGATACCAATTGTTAGGGATGATGATCAAGGATCTTAAGGAAAAACTAACTCTAGAGGTGGGCAAATAGTGTTTTAAAAAACTTATACAAATTTTAACCGACTTACAATTATTCAAACAACTATAGGGATCACATAATGAATATCACAACAGAAACAATCACAGATGTAGATATAAACAATAATAAAATGCAGAAAAGGAAAGAACACACTGGATTTTATACTGGTTCGGATTACTCCAATGTCTAGTCCTGCACAACGCTGGATTGTGCAGAGTTTTATTAATATCAGTATCCAATTACAACACCCTTGATTTCACGGCTACAAGGTTAACACCGCTCCTTTTCCTTGATTTACGGGCTACAAGGAACACACCTTATCCTTTACCTTGATTTTAGGGCTATAAGGAACACACCCTTCCTATTTCAGATTATAATTGCGCAAGAACTCTTGAGTAGCACTTCCAAATAGAGAGTGTTTGATAGAGATTGAAAATAGAAGAAGAATGATATAACTTGTATTGAAATTGGCAGAGTATAATTGTAGAAACTTAGAAAATTAAGAAGAAGAATGGTGGTGGTATGCAAAGTAGGGAAGAAGGCGATGATAGATTATGAAAAAAATCGAAAATGAGGCCTTTATATAGTATTTCAAGAGACACAACCATTTCTGGAACATTTTAAAATGAAAAGACACTTCTTTTGAATTTTAATAAAATGTGACGGTTATATGCCGACATGTTAAAACATGTGTGTCGACATATATATATATATATGTTAATTTGAATTTTAAATCATTTTTCAAGTATCTAAACCAATATATATATTCTGGAAATTCCTAAAATATAACTAATTTTTTAAAATGTAATTTCTGAAGTATAGAAACATAGTAAAAATATTATTTAAACATATAACTCAGAAATTATATATATGATATAAAACTTTATAATATTATTATAAAACTGTATAATAAATTTAAAAGCATAAGAAGCTTAGGAAGTGTATTTGAAATCATAAATTCAAAATCAAGTTTGAAATCAATTTAAAAGAAAAAATTTAAAAACAGAATTTGAGTGCTATTTAGAGTTTTACATTCTAACTAGACTTTATTACTCTAATAATCTTGAACTCTTGATATCATGATATCTTGATACTCATGAGTCTTGATTCTCCTTTGAAATCTTGAATCTCTTAAACTGTACAGTTTTCAATATCTATATTACCTGCATATAATTCCTGCATATATATATATATATGTATATATATGTTATGGATTAAAGCGTTAGTATATATATTTTATAATCAATAATGATAATGATTGAAACAAGGTTATTGTCATCAAAATTTCATTCTCCAACACAATTATTCCTTAGTTGAAACCTTAGAGTTAACACCAAAAATAATAGATAGAAAATAAGAGTACGATCTCTCATTTTATCCTAATTCTTCTGATCATCTAACCTAACTCTGATGCATGATGTAACAATTTGTACCTTAAAGACACAAATTTCAATAAATTTCAAAATTCAAACCCATAAAAGCATATACCACTTGATTTGATACCAATAAAAGAGCATAAGCATACCAGATACTAATAAATTTAAACTTACAGTGGTAACTAAGGTAGGATATAAATACAAATAGTGACCTTTACTTTAGAACTAATGGAATTTTTTGGATTACATTTGCCTAGTCGATATCTAGCATGAGAGAATAAGACTTTACTATAAGCAATCTTGAAAGATAAGTGATATCTTCTCTAAATCTATCATGTGCATTGTAATGAGGAGGGATCAGAACAACGTTATGGTGATTGAAAAAGCAAAATACTTTATATAACCCAAATTTAAACTTACTATTATTCATTCAACCGTTATGCCTATATTTATAGGTTAGCCAAGCTAACTTAGTATTGAATGTTTGACTAACAACTTAGCCTTAACCCCAAGCTATAAAATACCATTGAAACCTGTTAGCCACTTAATATTTTTAAACAACCTTTTTCCTCTTAATACTTTGAAATATAAGTTGAGCTCTTATAACTAACGAGTCCATTCTATAACACCCCAAGAGAATTACACATAACGCTAACTTAAAGTAATAAAAATGAATTAAAAAGAAAATTTTCCATAAATGTCTGAATTGGACTACATGGACTTTACCATTATGCCTATAATGATTTATGGTTATTTCATATATAACTTGTCATGATTCGAGTCAACATGTGAGAGTTAGAAAGAAGAGAAATGATAAAGTTTCAAATTTTGAATTCAGATAGAAAAAAATAGAGATTATTTCCTGGGTCGCCGCTTCCCCTAAGCATGTATCTAATCATATCTTCGGCCAGATACGTGATGGATTAGGATGTGATTTTTTGATAGGTTCGACCTTAAGAAAACTGACATAACTGAATGGTGGGATTTTCTCCTTAACTTCTATGTATGGTCAGACGAGTGTGGAGGTTTATTTTTATGGTTAGATTTGAAGAAAAAATGCTAAATCTAATGGTTAAGAGAGCGTGTATGACATGAATATACAAGATAAGTTAGGCTTAATCCAACTGTTAAGATTACTCAACTAGGCCTACAAATAAACAATAGGTTCGAGTCTAAAGCATAAACAATTTTCTCATTCTTTCTTTTTTCCTCCTTCTTCCTCTATTTTTCTCTCCTCTAAAAACTCAAAATAAAAATAAAATAAAATCAAATAAAAGTAGGAGTAAATCAAGTTAGAGGAGGGATTCAGAGAAAATCTTAGCGAAAGTTGATTACCTTAGGTGTGTGGGAAATTTAAACTTCATGTGAATAAGAAAACATAACCATTTTTTCTTAGATTTACTCTAGTACAAATTTGGATTTGTATACAAAAACTATATTTATCTATAAATCATGGACTTAGGGTTACATTTTGGACTTGGATATAAAATTATGGGCTAGGTTATAAAATAAGGACTTACCTATACATATGGACTTAACTAAACAAAAAACTGAACTTATTGCAAATCATGATTCAGGTTATAAATCTGAAACCTAAATATATCTGATTTTTTAAGTAACATAATCTATGATGTCAAATTAAAGAATATTGAAAAGAAATAAACTAAACCTAATCCTTAATATTGGAATATTTGAATTATAATTATGGCCCAAGTTATATTAAAGGTTATACGCACAAAGACACAAAGTAATGAATCATCATTAACACAACTAAAGGTATAGTAGAAAATGGTCTATAATTTATGATTTACTTGGTTATTTTGGGTTATGGAAGAAGGGAAGCTTTGACATCCCTACCAATCAAATTTGTACCATTGGTTGGAGGGCCATCCTAATGACATTGGATATGCACGTTGGGTCAAAAAATAAGAGGCCATGGTTAAAACTCAATGGTGAATTGAATTTGAGAGCACAATTAGAATCATTGATTGGAGGCTTATACTAATGATGAAAGGATGGGCGCGTTGGATTTGGAAATAAGAGGCCCTAGGGACAACGAGATTGGAGAGACTCCATCCTAGCGGTTTTGGGCGTGTAGACATTCAAACAGGAAATGAGAGGTTCTAGGTACTCATGCAGTAATAGGTGTACGAATTTTGGGATGCCTTCGAAGTAGGAAATAAGAGATCATGAAACCGAAGGGCATCCCATCCTGGAGATGTTTGTTTGATGCGAATACGTAAGTAGAAAATAAGTGGTAATTTGCTATAATGTTTGGAAGGAGAGAGTAAGTGTTTTCGATGAGTTATTATGCGAGATTTCATTTCATGATCTTCTTCTGAATTTTACAGAGTTAAAGAAAGTGACAAAGGTTCCGACTGACCAATCAATGGATGGGTTTAAGTTGACCTTAAAGTCAAGTCACATAGTGCAAATAACTTCTCTTTTTAAAAACAAGAAAGCCAGCACATTATACATTCTATAAGACTTATAGTAGATATGAGACTGATTGCACTTGACCCTGTCCTTTCAAGTTTATTTATCATTCTCCACACTTTATATATGATCCATTCATTTTCTCCTATCTCAAGAGTTCAGCATAGCAGTTGATCATTTCTTGAGTAGTTCCACAACTTTGCTGGTTGCTCCGTTTTTAACATGTATTTTTGTTTTTATTCAGTATCTATGTTTGATCTTTTGAGAAGGGTTGTTGGCACTTTATGTACGCTGATGTTTCTGGTATTTTGAGAATGTGATGTTTTGATATGCACTGATTTGTATTTTTTGAAGTGGTAGTTTGTTAAGTTTTTCTATAAATTTTTCTTTTACTATGATGTTATTTAACTTTACATATGTTGACATCTTGGTTGTCGTATGGCTTATTTACATTCGATGATCCACATAATTTGATATGATCAAAATTGTGGTATATCAAGGGATGTGGGTTATCAAGGTGGTATCAGATTTTATGTATTAATATTCCTAAAATGATTTTTAAAAGTAAAGATTTTTTTTGGAATTTTTCAAAAAAAAAATATTTTGGAAAGTATAAGTATAACTATTTCAAAAAAGATTTTTATCAAAAATATCTCATATTAATCTCCCTTCCTTATTCAATTATCCTCTTTCCTTTGTTAAGGCATTTTTGGAGTAACTTATTCAATCTTATTAACAGATAGAAATGTCTGGTACTCCATATGTTCCTAATATCCCGGGCGGTAATATGCATGCATGATTCCATTGATTCCTTCATGCTTAGGCACAACCTAAGCCTCAAGCTAAAGAGATGGAAAATCTCCCAACCGGTGTAGCCCCTAATCATCCACCTGGTATTATTGATTTTCCTAAGTTACCCGACTACCATGCGAATCTGAAGGCAAGACATTCAAAGGAACCTAGTCCTATGTGGAGGCTAGGGTTTGGTTTCATAATTGAAAGTATATTTGGGTTCAAAGGCTTAGATGATAGGGTAAGGATGCAGTTTGCCACTTGGAAATTAAAAAGAAAGGCTCTTTGTTGATAGGAGATTTTGGAGGTGCAAAATTAGTGAACTGACCTGGGAAGTTTTCAAGGAAGATTTGAAAGAAAGTTCTTACCTCACACTGAAGAGGGAGTTCAGTTGAAAAGGTTCATAAGTTTTAAGCAAGGAAATTTTACAATAAAGGAATATGTAAACCGTTTCAATGAGCTAGCAAGGCTTAGGTTGCAATTGATGAATACCCTGCAAAATAAGGCATTTAAATTCACTAAAGGGATAATCCAACCTCTACAAAGTTTAGTCCTTAGCTATATTCCGAAGGGTGATACGTTTGAGAGCTTAATAGATATGGCGTTGTTGGAAGATGTAGGGAAGAAGGACAAGAAAGAGGAGGTTGACATAAAGGAGAAGAAAAGAAAGCTTGGAAAGGAAAAAAAGGAGAGGAGGATCATGAGTTGAAGGGAAGATCTAGAAGAAAGATGTGAAATGTTACAACTGTAACAGAATTGTGCACTATGCTAACGACCGAGAGTTAAAGGAGACCATCCAAAACAAAAGTGTTTCATTTCTAATGAAGAAGGAATAATCTTAAATAGTTGCTAGTTGGGAGCTGGAGCTACATCTCAAACTTCTACCTAGCCAGCTAGGCTTATGGCACAGAGGTAGTTCCTTCTAGCAGTAAGAATCCATATAAAGGAACAAAGATAATCGTTGAAGGTGTGTTATCTATTTTTAGTTTACCTATTCGTGCTTTGTATTATTCTGGGGCTTTTTATTTTTCCATATCCAGTACACTCATAGATAATTTGCACCTAGATGTTAGTATAGTCATATATCCTATAGTAGTATCAAACATCGTAGGTGGACCAATCTATTTTTCTATGGTTTGCTAAGGTTTGTAAGTGATGACGTTAGGTGTTGAATTTGATTATTATGCATATTTACTGGGTTTTTCTGATTACGGATTGATTTTGGACATAGACTGGTTAGCCATGCACCAGGGTATCCTGAATTGTTATAGAAGGATTGTTAGACAATGAAATTAAGTGGACATAGTTGATGTTATTCGCGAGGATCGATTATGTTGAGTTATCTTTATATGATGACTTCCCTATACCACTTGCACTTAAAAAAAGAAATAATACATCGAAAGAATGCCAATCAGATATGGGTCGGCCATCTAGTGTAGTAAATCAAAGCAAGACCTGCCGTATAGTTCATATTGCGTGGATAAAATATAATAAGCAATGTAGATGGTTGTAATAACCCGGAAAATCTGGGCCAGTTTAAAATTTTTATTTTGGCAATTTTAGCGAATTTTGAATATTTAAAATGAATTATTTTAAATAATATCGACGAGAAAATTTATTTTGAATATAATTCAACGTATATATTATACGCGTCGTCGTTAGAATATAAATATATATATATATAATTATAAATAGAATTGAAAATGGCGCGGTAGTTCGATAATTCGATTTCAAACTTCAATTGAATGTACCGGGTGCAAAACAATCCGGATTTTAGTGAAACCAAAAACCTTAGGATCTAATTGATGATACCTTTCCAACGAATCCGATAAATCAAGATTTCATAGCGGGAATCAAAAGATATGTCCAGTTGAAAATTCTGAATAGTCGCTATGGAATTCAGGCCCTTAAAAATGGACATTTTGCAAATGACCTCGGATTTCGACGAAACCACTTTTGTTGGATCCGCAGTGTCAAATTATTGCTAGGTTTCAAATTTCATAATTTTTCGAATCAATATGTGAGTGTGGCAAAGGAAAACGCGTTTGACCAGTTTTAGTTGATTTTAATCGACTGGAAATTGGCCATTTTTCTAACAGTCTCAGAATTCGACGAAACTAGTTTTGTTAGGACCGTATCGTCAATACGAAGCTAGAAAATATTTTTCGAGAATTTTTAGAGTCCGTACGTGGCCCCGATAAATTAAAATGTACGTTTGAAATTAAAATATAATGATTTATATTTTAAATTTAACGGAAACTGATTGTAACAGACGAAAGGGGTTACGAAACATATCCCATTTCGTTCGGAATGGGGGTAATTAGCTAGGGGCGACAGTCGTTGGGCCTCGATTGGAGTTCGAATTAAAAAGTCTACTTTTTGAATTTTAAAATAAATTAAAATATATATTCCTTGCCCTCTCTCTCTCTTACCCTCCCACGTTCATTTCAGTTTTAAAAAAAAAAAAACGAGGGCGATCTCGATCTGCCGCCCCTCCAGGAGCTCCGCTCGCCGCTGACGCCTCCGACCAGAGCGCCGCCCCCCCCTTCATCTCCTCCACCCGCCGCTTCTCCCTTTCCTCGTTTCTCGCTCCTCTGAAACGAAGACCGACGCCGCGCCCAAACCCCTTTTCCATCCGCCGCCTCAGCCCTGACCACGAACCCGCGCCCTCCTCCTCTCGAGCTCGCCCCTCTTGCTCCCCTGAAACTGAAAGTCCTAGCCACCTAAACCCTGAATCGACGTGAACTCCCACCTGCAATCGAACACCCCGGCGCCTCCCTAGCCTCGTCAGCATCCGACGCCCTCCCTACACCCTCCTCTGACGCTTGGTCAGCCGAAGGCCCTCCCCATTCGCCAAAACCACCTGAAATTGTAAGCTTTTATTTATATTTAAATATGTTATTAAAATTGTGGTTATGTGATAGGAAAGTATGATTTTTAACTTAGTAAAAATTTGATTTTTATAATGTTTTGTGGAAAAAAATTTATGTTTTTTTTTTACGAATAGCGTTAGTATAAAGAAGTGATCTTTTGTATAGGGTTAACATGATAAAAATAGGATTTTTTTTAATAGAATAAAGGTCGGATTTTTTAAGTGTTAAAGATCGAATTTTTTAGAGTTAAAGGCAAGATTTTTATCGTATGGAAAATATGAAGTTGAAGCTATAAAAATCTAATTTTTAATATGAAGTTAGAGTTATAAAAATACTATTTTTATATGATAAAGATCGATTTTTATAAAATGTATAAAGGTTAAAAATATAATTTTTATACTAATGGCATATTAAAAATATGATTTTTATTTAGGTATGATAGTAAAAATATGATTTTTATATTTTTAAAGTAATAAAAATATGATTTTTATATTTTTAAAGTATTAAAAATATAGTCTTTACTATATAGATGATCTAAAAATATGGTTTTTTTTTATGTAGAGAAGTGAAAATATAATTTTTACATGATAGGAATATTAAAAATATCATCTTTATATGTGTAGAAAAATAAAGATGAGATTTTATAAAGATGAAATCTTTAACTTTGAAAAGGCGAAGTCTATGTTTTTATAAAGGCGAAAACTTTATTTTTGAAAAGGCTAAGTCTTTATATTTGAAAAGGAGAAATCTTTATAGTTGAAAAGGCGAGATCTTTATGTAGATGATAACGATGTAAAAATATAATTTTTATCTATATAGTAGCGTTGTGAAAATATGCTGATTTTTATATATTGAATAGCATAGTAAAAAATTCGATTTTTAAATATATGAAGTGATTATAAAAATATGATTTTTAAATTGAAAGTGAATAAATAAAAATGTGATTTTTATTTCAAAGACAACAAAATATAAAAATGTGTGATTTTTATATATGTAGTGGCTACGGGCAACGAAGATGACGAAGATGCGATAGCGATGAAGATTTCTATCAGTGAAGTGCCGTGGAGCTAGGATAGCTATAAGTGAGAACTTCTCACCCTTCAAAATTCTTTATTCTAGTTATTTATATATATATAAACTAGGATGCAGACGGTGCTTAGTAGCACCCGACACCCGTCATCCACAGACCATGGATGGCTTGTTTGTTAAATTGATTGGTTGAGTAGTTGGTTAGTTTAATTGGTTTGAATTTAATTATTTGGTGAATTGAATGGATTTGATTGATGTGTGAATGGCGTGGGCCTTCACTAGACCGGGGATAAGGCTAGGCCTTGTTCCGTTTCTAGTATCGTGCCGTTATGCCGCCGAAATTTTCTAAAATATGTTAGAAAAATAAAAATATCATTTTTATTGAATAAATGAACTGAATAGAAATTCATATGTTGAAATAAAATGTTTTATCGTTAAAAATATAATTTTTAACGTGAAGTGAATAAAATAAAATATTCATTTACAAACCGAACGGTTTGTTTATGTACACCTATTTGAATGACATTGATTGGGACGATAAATTTCACACATCGCCCAACTGCACAACAAAAATCTATGTTTGATTGTTTGAAACCCCACACGGGTGTTGGGATGAAATATGAAGTTCACTCATCCTGATTGATTAATATGTCGATCGATAGATTGACAGACTGTTATAAGCGTTATATATCTATATTTGATGCTTATACAGTGTAGTGCACTTTGGTTGATGGTTGATTATTTTTCAATGTTATTATATACATGTGTTGTATGAAAATCCATATAATAAATTTTATATGGTAATTGATTGGGCCTCATTCCAATTTGAAAATAAAGAACGATATAATATAAAGGTTCATGTGTTGACTGTACTCATCCGTTGAGATTAGTCATGTGTTGAACGAAATATTTTAATAATAAAATTTACATCTTTATCAATATAAAACAAAGGTTCATGTGTTGACTGTACTCATCCGTTGAGATTAGTCATGTGTTGAACGAAATATTTTAATAATAAAATTTACATCTTTATCAATATTATAAAATAAAGGTTCATGTGTTGACTGTACTCATCCGTTGAGATTAGTCATGTGTTGAACGAAATATTTTAATAATAAAATTTACATCTTTATCAATATAAAACAAAGGTTCATGTGTTGACTGTACTCATCCGTTGAGATTAGTCATGTGTTGAACGAAATATTTTAATAATAAAATTTACATCTTTATCAATATTATAAAATAAAGGTTCATGTGTTGACTGTACTCATCCGTTGAGATTAGTCATGTGTTGAACGAAATATTTTAATAATAAAATTTACATCTTTATCAATATTATAAAATAAAGGTTCATGTGTTGACTGTACTCATCCGTTGAGATTAGTCATGTGTTGAACGAAGTATCTTGATAATAACAAATATTTTGAAATAGAATATTTGAAAATAGAAATATATGAAGCCGTGTTGATTAGATTGACGCCATTTTGACGTGAACGATATTTATATCGATTTTAATCATTTTAAAATGATGTTGAAAAGTGATTTCGAAATCAAATATTTTGAAATGAAATTTGAATCAAATTGAATAGAAAACGAATTCGAATTGAATATATAAGGAATTGAATTCGAATTGAATATAAAACGAATTTAATTTCAACTGAATATATAATGAACTTGATTCAAATAGAAAACGAAACGAATTTAATTTGAATAGAAAATGAAATTTGAATCGAATAGAAAACCAATTTGAATTGAATTGAATTGAATTGAAAACGAATTCGAATTGAATTGAAATTGAATTGAAATTTGAATTGAATAGAAATGAATTTTAAAACGAATTTATAAAGAAGAATTCAATTTTGACTTGAATTGAAAGGGAAGTTGAATTTGCTTTTGAAACGAATTTAAAACTATTTATATAATTCGTTTTAAATAGGAATCGACGAAATATATATTATATATATATTATATATATAATATAATGGCCTGAATAGAACGCGCCGCGCCGCCGCAGTTCGTGAATTTCGACCATTTATTTCAAACGGACATTACGGGAGATCCGACCGTCGGATTCTCCTAAAACCGGAACCGTTGGGTTCGTACCGAAAAGAGCTTTCTAAAGAATATTAGAAATTCAAAATCTAACGGTAGGATTTGGAGATACGTCCAAATCAAATTCGAAAAAGGTCGCTATAAGTGCAGTTCGATGGCCATTGTTGGAAATCGACTGTACGGGCCTTGATAAAATTATTAAAAATAGTAATAATTTGTATAAAATCATAAGAAATGATTTGGGAAAATTTGGGATGAAAAACTCCACATTTGAAAAGATAAAAATGGTTTTTATCGAAATGCACTAGTTTGAACTAAATTTAAAACCCAATTATTTTTAAATAAATGAATTAGATTTAAAAAGGGGTTTTAAATAATCGAATTTCTAATATATTTGATTGAATTTGAAATGGGTTTATCGTGAACGGTGTTTTAAATAACACTAGTTCTTTAACCCGATAACAAATAGAATGTGATTTGGGTTTGTCGTGAACTGTGTTTTAAATAACACCTAGTTCTTTAACCCAGTAAAAGGAGTTCTAACGAATCTGCAATTAGATTGAAATGTGAATCTATAATCTAAATTATCAAATTTAGAAATGCGCGGGAATGGAGTACTACCAGTTTTGCTCCAAAGCGATAGTTAAATCTTTAATTAGATTTGAACGTGAAATGGTAATTAATTTTACCGATAACACCACGGTGTTAGATATGGAGTATTACCAGTTTTGCTGGGAAATAAAATAAATAACTACTTCGTTACGGTTCGCTAATCTCGACTAGTTGGAAAAACCATAATTTGGTTTTAAATGACATCCAAAGGAAGATACAGGATAAATTTTAAAGAATTTATCTTGGATAAAATTAATGGGAACCTTTCCCTAAGAATGTGGAATTTAGAAACTAGCTGTAGGTTGGCTAAGAAGAATGGTTTCCTGGATATTGATCTGATGTTGGTTTCGGCCTTCGGGATTAATGTTTGGGAAATTGTTCTCTTGCTAATTTGCGGTTAGTGACTAATGAATTGGAATGAGGCGTATGTTGTGTTTGTGTAACATTTGTTTTCAATATACGCGGGTTGTTCGGAAAGACCGGGTTTACACCCATTCTGAATAACCGATTCGACGATATGTCGAAGATGAAGACGGTGGTTGAAGATCGGAAGTCTTCACATCGTTTGGATAATTACTGACGATCCTGATTGGGCTGTACACCCAAGAGGATGGAAATAGTTGGGGGTCGTCCAGACGTACTTGGAGATGGATGGATATGCGAGGAAAGTGCCTCCGGTTTCGTTCAGACCCAGAACGGACTTGTAAATGGATTGTGTGTCTGACATTGGATTTTATTCTGTGTTGATTGATTTCTATTAAATATACATCTGTTTGGCGGCGGAGAATTTATTCTTTTGCTTAACGCCCTTCTCTGAGACGTACGAGCTCAGAGGTTGTATATCGATGGACATCAGTCGCATGGCATGAATTGCCTGTGTGGCACGCTAAGATGCAATGATCAAGGCTTCTGTTGAAAAGCAAAGTCTTGTGGTTGACGATCAAAGCATGGCCTTTGTGGCGTAGCTTTGTGTATAGCGTGAATTCGCGAGCCTCACACCTCGGTATGAGTTAAAAACGGGATACGGACTGCAGGGAGAGCACGACGTTTCTTTCTAGCTTTGGTGGTGTCAGTGACTTACCAGCCCTGACATATATATACTTTTCACCTTTGTGGTTGTTGGATGAGGCGCCTCGATTATAGGTCTGTAAGGACCGGGAAACGTGTGTTCAGGCATAATTAATCCTCTAACGTAAGTGAGGACCGGCCCTGAAGCATCCAGGGGTTACCCAGTGTGCGTAGTCCTGAGGCATTTGCTAGAGTGTCTCGAACGCGGAGAGGAGCTTGCCCCTTGCCTCGACTCATGACGGAATCCAATTTCCAATACGTGTATTTCGGCTTTATTTGTAGAGCCTAGTATGGCGACATAGTGGGATGGGGCACTCATGCCGTCTATGATTTATATTTATGATTGAAATGTTTTGACACTATACACTTATTATAGTATCAAATGATTTGTTTTAAACGTATCAAGCATGTTTGGCTGTTATAAGGTAAAACCCTATCCTCCGGCTTGCGTTGCATTGTGTGATGGGACCTGGGTCTTATAATAGCTTCATTTTTCGAAAAAGCATTGCGTTGTTTATTCTATGCACTGGTATTCTTGGGAGGAAACCCGTTCCGTGTTATACGGCGTGGTCCCTTGGATTACTCTCTTTTAAAGTAAAGTTTCAAATAACTGTTTTATTTCTCACACCAGTCACATGACTGACCTGGAGTTTATTGTTTTAACCTAAACTCCGGGTGCCCCTATTTTCCGCACGGGCAGCTAGTAGTTTTGGTTTTGCAGATTTATATTCACAAGGTCCTGGTTTATAGCTGGAATGATATCCGGAAAGCTCTGTATCCGTATATCACCTTCGGTTGTGCTTTGTATTATTTTCCGCTGCTATGTAATTTATTGTAATCTCTGATATTTATCGAATGT
This sequence comes from Allium sativum, assembly GCA_030737875.1. NCBI lineage: Eukaryota > Viridiplantae > Streptophyta > Magnoliopsida > Asparagales > Amaryllidaceae > Allium > Allium sativum. The sequence goes on from CM060913.1 coordinate 316,640,469, forward strand.
AATTTATTCATTTATACTCTGTATATTCTTGTATCTGATGGAATTGTTGTAATATACAATGAAATGTTCTTCTGTTTGTGTTCTGATTTGTCATGTTCTCAACGTTCAGGGGTTTCGAACGGTTTAGATCGGTTTAACGACTGATTCAGATCGAGCGAAATTCCAGGCCGTCACAATGGTAATGTAGTGAGTCTTAACAGAGTGAGCAAACTAGCAGAATATTATCGTCTCGCTGAGTTATTTACATGAAATAGAAAAAATCTAAGTAAATGTCATCCTCACTACGACACTCAAAGTACTCTCATAGTAGTGTAAAGAAAATATATACACAAGTAGAGTATAAGCCAAATCTCCCCAAGCTCCTCTTCAACTCAGCATCCTTGCAACTAGAGTTGCTATCTTTTCACTTACCAGCAATATAACCAATCAATGACAATGCCAAAAAATACAAAAGATAATAAGAGAAGACATAAAAATTTGGGTAAGACAAATATCTAATGTAAGCGATAATATCCATCAAAATATATACTGTAAAATATAGAAATGCACACGTTAAATCTTGTACCTGACCTGTCCCTACAGCCAAAGAGTCAACATATAATAAAAGATAATATATGTTATTCAAACTAAGCAACAGTAATGGGAATAATCGTACAGTACAAGAAACCTTATAGCCAACACTGGCCCCATTCCCCTTCCCCTTCTACAAGCCTTACAGGTGATAGTCTACCCAAGAAATGAAGGTAAAAGTAATCATAACAACCAACATCCAAATCCTAAATATCACCTTCCAAAGTCATGAATACATTGATAACCTATATAGCAATCCTCACTTAGTCAGGGAGTCATGGAAATCCCAGTTCTAATCAAACTCCATGTTTCGCCAACACGTTGCTTACACCAGCACTAGGTTACACCGCTTAAGGTACGTGATCCTCCCCAACCCTAATGGGCATCCCCACGATACCCTTGCTTTGAGTCAACTAGAACTCTGTGAGTTATCAACGAGTCTTTTGTGCTCCCAATCAATAGAGTTCATCCACTGTATTGCAAGCTTGAGTCCCCGTCAACCAATTCATTATCTTTTAGTTTTTTTACACAACGAACTTCTCAAATTCTATGAAACACCCCTCGAACCTTAGTATTCCCAGTTGGGATCATATTAAGGAATGTAAAGCGTTGTAGGTCCAACGAAACTAATAAGATGTAACGACGCGATTTTCGATACTTGGAAAGCTGTGTCATTATTGAAAGAATTTAGAGGATGAGATAGAAAAGATAGAACTAATAGAATAGAAGAAGAAGAACATCAGAATCAGAGTAAAACGAACTCACAACAAAACGAATAAAATGTATTATATAACATAACTTTTAATTACAAAACTGCATTGTATATACATACCATATATCAGAGTACAATACATCATATCATAACAGCGGAAATAATCTCTACATAACTAAAGGTGAAGCTTCTTGCTTTGAGCTCCTCCAAGTGAATCTGTAAAATCCTGAAACACTTGACTGCCCATACAAATTTGGGCACCCAAGATTTTAGGGAAAACAACAAAATAAACTCTGGGTCAGTCATGGGACTGGTGTGAGTAAATTCTAACTATACTGTTTAACTTTGAAAAACTTACTATAACCCAAAATATCTTTAATATCAAATCCAGTGAAATTATGATAATGTCTAAGCAAATAAATATCCAAGTAGCAGAATGCTTGCATCTCGCGCTCCACATATATATAGTATAAAATCATAAACCGCAGGGCACTTATTGGGGATTGGATTCCAACAGACAAGGTATGGGAGCACCTTCTGATCAGTGTGCTCTAGAGGGGATACACTCAGGGTTCAACAAGAACGTCTTGCAACCCGGCCACACATGACCGCTCACTCATTTAGCTTGAGTGTCACGAATATATTATCACCACGGTTGTAGACCATCCAACCGTCATCCAAAGATAAAGAATCGAAAAAAAGTATAAATATGAATTTTCTCTAGATCGGTGACAATACACCCTGCTTGGGGATGACCCAACTGGCCATGCTGCCTAGCCCAACTTTTGTTACTTCCTAGTTGTGAGGCTAGATGCTACGTCTATCTTCAGAACATCTGATCACCATTCACTTTGAATGCCACATCGTCAAATCCGTAATCACATATTGATTACACAAATGCACACTGGGTCTAGAATAAAGAGAAGTTACCTTCTCCCCACCAACTTGGTATATTCGTAAAAATCAACGGTGTGACCGCTGGAAATACTCTGTCAGACACTCGTCCATACAAGTTGTGCTGGGACTGGACAAACAAAAACACCATTCTAGAACTGGACGATCCTTGCATTTAACTCCGTCTTCAATTATCTTCAGCATATCTAATTCGCAGCGCTTATGCCTATACGGAGTGGTTTTCGGATAATAAATCCAACCGGCTCTCCGTATTGACAATGATTGTCAAAACACTTCGATAGTCGGTTATTTAACCATCGAAGTAAAAACAAACATCCATTCCAATGTATAACTAGACATCACGTAAACACGGGTACTTTTATTTAACATTCGTTTTATTACTCGAATTCCCATATCTTACCAGATATTTCTCAAATCCCGTTTAACTCTTTCACACTTCTTGGAAAACATTCTCAGTTCTTATAAACTCTTATTCCCTCATGTTCCAGAAAACATATGTTATTAACGTTCGAACTATTTCCATTAATTTCACATTCTTTATTTCTATACTTGGATAATCTACCTTATTTACATTGGAAAATATTTCCAATTTCGTTTTAACCTTTTAATTGGCTCCACGTTCATTTTTAAAACATTATTCACTTTGAAATGTGAATACCGTCCCTTATTATAGAAATCTGAGCACCTTGATCATATAACTCCTTATTCACGTAATAATTTCCTTTATCTTGTTTACCGAAATCTCTTTCATACTTTTATATTCCTATTCCACTTTATAAACTCTGTTTCTAAGTCAACTTCTTATCAAATCGATATCAAGTTTATAACTAAATACTGACTCCTATCTATTTACATTTATTTGTTTAAAACTAAATGTTAATTATTCTATCAGATTATATTCCCTAAAAATAGTTTACTTTTAATACATTCGATATCGTCGAATTCTAGTTTCAAATCCTAACGGTTTAATTCAAATCCCATTTCGAACATCGAAATGCTATCATTATTTTCTAACATGATTCTCCAATTTCTCTTTCTAAACTTATTCTTATCTTTTCCTTGGACAAACATCGTTATTTATTTCTTTAGACTAAGTGGATTTCAACTAAACTGTTTCCATTCCCTAGGAAGTGCTGCTATATATAAAAATCACGCTTAAGTTTGATTAGCAGCGTTAAATTATCGTTACAGTTCAAAACTTGTCATACGCTGTAATATTCTCCTTTATAACTAATCTTGACATAACAGTCATGCTTAAGCCTAATCAACCGCGTTTATTTTATCGCTATAGTTCTAAGACTTGCAATATGCTGCCATATTCCCTTTATACTAGTCTTGACATAACAGTCGCGCTTTCTAGTCAACAGCGTTTATTTTATCGTTATAGTTTCAGACTTGCAATACGCTGTCATATTCCCTTTATACTAATCTTGACATCTCTTTCCGTCACAAACTGACATCGTTCCTCGATAATAGTGAAGCCGTTCAAGTTGGGGTAATCTATTTACCTCTCAGACCTTGATCGACAACGTTCTTACCTTAGAACAGATATAAGTCTGTATTCTAATTCCTTATAACTTATAATATCTATCAGACCATATTTTCTTGTTTAATTTTGACTGTGGCTTTTATAACACCATATTCTTACTTTGAAATCTCTGTTGTTTATGATTATTTATTTTTTAAACATTAACTCTTCGTTTTTCCATTCCACAGTTCTACTTATAACTTCTTAAACTAAAAGGTAATTAAATCTCATAAATTTTGATTAATTTATTTCTAAACTGTTTCATTAGATTAATTAAAGACCAATTAATCTAAAAATCATTTTTCCAAATAACAGTTGATTAAATCAACTCCATTCCATCAGTAAATTCGTTAACTGATTTTAATTACTTCTCAACATTGGATTAATATAATTAATCTAAAAATATTTCTAAATTGTTTATCTTAAATATAATTATCCAAATATTTAATCGTCGGATAATTTTTGCATTATCAACTTATTTAAATGTCAACAATCGTTTTTATTTACTTTATAAAAACGAACTATAAAATATTGATTTATAATAGAACTTCTATTATAATTTAAAAATTCACTTTAATTGTAAAAATATAATCTTTATAATTAACTTCGTTAATTTGCCTGACGGCCAATCAACTTCTTAACAGAGCGATGGGTTTACGGCCGACTATTACCACCCTTTTTATCGATATCGTTTATTGATTTATCAAAGCAAATGCTGAATTTTCATTCAACATCAATTATTCACATGGGGTTTTAAGTGTAAATTCGGGTTCAAACAGTGCATACAAAACAAACAGTTTATATAAATATCGAGGAATCCTATCGGATTCCTCCAACCGGTTTCCGTATCCACAGATGTCAGTCAACCAATTAACACTACTCTATACTAGGGAATATAAAAATTGGTGGAATCGGTGTCCAACCGATGATGTGTGTATATACTATAACACCCCACGTCCATTAATGTCACTCACAAAGGGAATGCATTAACTTCCATGGAGGTTTTAAGTGAATATAGAACAGAAAAATTACAACAAGACAGATAATGAGTAGTACTTGGAAATCTAAAACTTCATTTTATTGCAGCGGAATTTAAACATGTTTGTTACATCATAAAACCATAAATCAGAGTCAAGTACAATATCCATCTTGATAAAACAAAATACATAACCCCATTACATAAATAGCCATTAAAGAAGATAACAAGCTAGACTTTACTTCAACGGTCCAAGCTTTCCAAAAGAGAGATAAAGCAATCCAATCAAACTCCGCTAGAGCTGGGTCCACCCTGAGGACCTGGAGGGGGGAAAAAGGATGGAAATAGAGGGGGTCAGACATAAATCCTGGCAAGTATGATAATTCTAACAATACTATTATCAAAGTAATTAGACTAAGGCATAAGCTGGAAAACAAGGAAATGTCTATGAACTATTAGGTATGGCAGAGCAGATAAAGATAACGTTAAAGGCACACCTAATTACTAACGAATAATTACTATACTGCACCACACTAGTCACCCAAAAGGTTGATCCCACTTGCTTCACTCAGAAATTATATAAATGGCTTCGTGTACCCCTAGCTGACTACATAGGTGCCGCCTGCCCCTATCTCCACTAGGTGTACCCCAATACCCACTTTCGATCGGCTCCCTACTCGTAGATACCCGTGCTGGTCCCACAGTGGGGTGTATCACTCCCCTAAAGTGGCAACCCGATACAACTTGAGAATGCACGGCTTATACCTACACGATACAACAACGCCTTACCTACCAGCCCGGGTCCACACACGCATATGAAACCCGTTGGACTTGCATTACCACCGCTGCCCCGTTTGGCCTCTTACAGTCAAGCCCAGTATGCGTGTCCCGTCCTCAACTTGGGTCGAGCCCACAAAGATACGTTTGGGTTACTGGTTGAAATGGGACCCCACAAGCTATCCACCTAAGCTTGTCCCCACTAGTGTATCCCACTTAACCCTCTTCTTAGTCATGTTCATTTACATGTGTGTTTGGTTAAGTCTTTCTACTCATATTTCAAATGCCACTAAAGGCAATCACTAGATTCCTCGTGCCACCCAAGGCACCTACTTAACCCCCATGTCCCACCTTACATGTTTATCTGGTTAAGTATTTCTTAATTCATTCTGGCCATAACCTCATAAAGACCTCACCTTAGACTGGCATTTATGGCAGCTGGATTTGCCGGGCGGGTCCGGGCAGTCTTACACCATAAAAGAGTCTAACCTCGTGTCTTTACAACTGTTATGCTTTAATTTGGGCCTAGACCTCTCACATTGGGCTGACATTTGTGACTACTGGATTTGCCGGGTGGGTCCAGGCAGTTTTACGTCACAAACGAGTCCAACCTCGTGTCCTAAACATTGATTAATACTTACAATCTTTTACCCCAGTTTTAATAATTCCCTATTCAAATTATTAATTAATTCCAATTTTAATTATGTCCATAATTGACTCAATTATGGCCATCCATTCATGGCATGCAAAATCATATCAATTGCACCCCAACTTCTTAATATTAAATCCTTAATATTACCCCTACCCTACGTTATACGTTCGCTTATTCAACGCAAAATATACGTTAGACTCGAATAGTCTAACTCATAGCACAAAGATAAATTATCACAACATATAGACAAATAAAATAAGTCTAATCATAATAGGGGTGAAACTTGAATAAAACTACACATGTTATGGATCTAAAGGTGTCAACTTGTTTGGTTAAATGTCACAATTTACATGATATGATCATAACCCAAATTCATGTATAAACTTGCATATGGTGTTTTATGCAACATAATGATGGTGTGAACTAGCATCTAACACATAGAACTCACCCATGTCATAGCATAATTCTAGATCTAAATAGATGTCATGGCATATGTTCATAATCTTTACTAACCAATCTAAACTTGCATACATGATTTGTCATCAACATAGCCCAAATAATATCGACATTATGACTTGATTAACATGAACTAATTAGCATAGATAATAACATCATGACTTTATAACATGTATGATTTATCACAATTTAGCATGGAAAATTACAACCTTTACAATATCATCATAGCATGATTTACAACACATAGGATATCATCATCACATAACATAGGATTTACAACATACATGATAGCATAAGGTTTACAACAACATATATGACAATCCACATCATTCACTTATAATCCATTCATAACTTAATCTAATTAGTTTAATAATAATCTTGTTAAGATCATCATACTCACAATTAGAGAAGAAAGAGAGTCTTGATTTGCTTTAGAGTTGAGTAGAATTAGGGTTTTGATTAGCTTTCTTCCTTCTTAGTTGGCGGCGGCTACACTGAGTTCCATGGCGACGGTATGACGGCGGCTATTCTGTTTTTCATGTGAGTTAGAGTGAGAGACTACCTAGGTATATATAGAGTTCAGGATTTATTTAGGCCGTCAGATCAACTCAGAACTAAACTGAACCGTTTAATTCGCCAACTCAGCCCTAAAGACACATCACCAGCTCAAGATTGGGCTCAGCCAAACCTTAGCCAACTGGACCAGGTCAACACCCAGGTCGACTGCAACAGTCGACCTGGTCCCTGGGGTGTCGACTGCCCAGTCGACCTGGGTGCTGGGCGGGAAATTTCCCGCCTCGCCTGTTTGACTTCGAATTTTGAATTTTAAATTTTCTGAAATCTGTTTTGAATTTTCTGAAACTTCCGATGGCCATAACTTCTTCATACGAAGTCCAATTCACGCAAACTCGGACTCTATTTCAACCAGAATTCCGAAGCGAACACAATGGCGCAACCCGTTTCCCATAATTCTCACGTCTGAGATTAGTTATTCTTTAATTTGTGAATATTAATATTAACAGAATTACGGGGTGTTACATTCTCCCCTCCTTAAAGGATTTCGACCCCGAAATCTTCAAGTCAAGAAGAATGTATATCCTAACATCCAATCGTCCATCTACTCAACCATCAAACACAGGCATCCATTGTCCTTATAGACATCTAATGCTTTCATGTTTAAATGCACAGTGTGTGTATATGTCCATATCTAATGCAAAATCAGGCGGTCCACTGATTCAGTTGACCTCCTTAATGCAAATCATGATAGTGCCATGCGTCCATTATGTATGCAAAAGTTCCTTAATGCTACATATTATCTCTATATGCGTGCACAATCATCATCCGAATGCAGCATCCATATGATATAAAAAAATCCTCATACATCCATTTTACTAAATACATCCATTTATATGCAATATGCAATATGAAGTGACTGAGCCGATCTAGTGCCTAATAGTGTGTGCATATGCGTCCACGAGCAACCACTAGCAAACACTTGCATACACTTTGCATCCATCATACATAACATGTCTCAAACACATGTTTCAACCATAGGATTATCCTAATTAAAGGCTAAGGATACTAGAGAGAGGATACTCTAAAGGTAAGATAAGTACAAGATAAGCAATAAAGGAGTAATTAAAAGACATACCCTCGAAAAGAAAAGGGTATCGTGAACGCATATTCTCTTCTGTAGCCCAAGTAGCGTTGCTCTCATCATCTCCCCATTGTACTTTGACTAGTCTGACCTCTCGATTCCTCAACTTCTTGATCTCCGACCCAAGAATGCATGTAGGAGCTCGTCGAATCGTCGCATCACGCTCTATCTCCACCTCTCTAAGCAAGTTCGGCTCTACCACCTCCGCGGTCTCGTGTAGGCACTTCCTCAAATGTGATACATGGAATACGTCGTGTACACCACTAAGTCTCTCAGGCAACTCCACTCTATACGCCATCCGTCCAATCTTCTCCTTAATAGGAAACGGGCCTACGAACCTTGGTGCTAATTTCCCAATGGACCCAAAGCGAACAACATTCTGTAATGGAGACACTTTGATAAAGACCATGTCCCCAACATCAAACTCAAGATCTATCCTCCTCTTATCCGCATAAGATTTCTGCCTATCTTGCGCTGCTTTCATCCTCCTTCGAATCAAGTCGATCTTCTCCGAAGTCTCCTTAATCATATTGGGCCCAAGTAAGATCTTATCCGTAGAATCCCACCAACATGTAAGTGAACGACAAGGTCTTCCATAAAGAGCTTCGAAAGGTGCCATGCCAATCCTAGATTGAAAGCTATTATTATATGCGAACTCCACCAATGGAAGATGCTCTTCCCATGTACCCCCAAAGTCTAGGATACATAGTCTCAAAAGATCCTCTAGAATATGATTCACCCTCTCGGTTTGGCCGTCCGTCTGAGGATGATATGCGGTGCTCAAACATAACTGAGTCCCTACCGCTTCTTGTAAGCTCTTCCAAAATTCGCTAGTGAAGATAGGATCGCGGTCGCTTACTATGTTAGAAGGAACACCATGCAAACAAACTTTTTCTCGAACGTATACAGAAGCTAACCATGGAGAAGTCCTCTTACTCCTCACGGGAATAAAATGGGCGCTCTTAGTAAGTCTGTCGACTATAACCCAAATCCCTGTATTACCCTTCCTTGATCTTGGTAATCCATCCACAAAATCCATCGAGACACTATCCCACTTCCATAATGGAACCTCCAATGGGTGAAGAAACCCACCGGGTTTCTTTTGCTCCACTTTTACTTGTTGGCACACCAAGCATCTAGCGACATACTCGACCACATCTTTCTTCATACCGGCCCAAAAGAAAACTTGCTTCATGTCTTTGTACATCTTGTCCCCGCCGGGATGAATGGTCATCTTCGAATGATGTGCTTCGTCAAGAATAGCCTTCCTCAAACCTTCGTCTTGAGGTACACAAAGTCTACTATCCCTACGTAACCAACCCTTATCATCTAGGGTATACCTACAGAGATGGCTTGATGACTCCCCTCTTTTGAGCTTTTCTACTAACTCAACCAACTGTGGGTCGTCTCGTTGTGCCTCACCAATCCATCCCAAAAGCGTAGGTCTAACCTCTAAGGATGCTAGCAAACCGGGTACGAAGTCAATGGAAGTTGTAAAGTCAAACGTAGAAATGAACTCTAAACTTCGCTGCTCAACAAACAACGGACTCAAGGATAGCCTTTTCCTACTTAAGGCGTCTGCCACCACGTTACCCTTGCCAGGGGTATATGCTATTTCGAAATCGTAGGACGCTAAGAACTCCATCCACCTTTGTTGCCTTAAGTTCAAGTCCTTCTGAAAGAACAAGTATTTTAAAGATTTGTGGTCAGTGAATAATTCGAATTTCTCGCCAAGAAGATAATGACACCAAGACTTAAGCGCAAAAACAATAGCGGCCAACTCTAGGTCATGTGTAGGGTAATTTTTCTCATGCGCTCTCAACTGTCTTCCACCATAGGCTATTACCCTTCCCTCTTGCATTAAGACTGCGCCTAGTCCTGTCCCACAAGCATCAGTATAAACGGTAAACGGCTTACTCCCATCTGGCAATACTAAGACTGGAGCTGAGGTCAAAGCTCTCTTTAAACGTTGGAACACATCATCACAATCTACGTCCCACGTGAAGACTAGGTTCTTCTTTGTCAGGCGTGTCAATGGAGCTGATATTTTTGCGAAGTCTTTGATAAACTTCCTATAGTAGCCAGCCAACCCCAAGAAACTTCTCACTTCGGTAGCATTTTTAGGGACCTTCCAATCTTGGATGGCCACCACCTTCGCGGGATCCACAGCTATCCCTTCTTTGGAAACCACGTGCCCTAAGAATCGTACTTCCTTCCTCCAGAAGTGACACTTAGAAAATTTAGCTTTAATGTTATGCGCTCGTAGGGTCTCCAACACTTCCCTAAGATGTAGGGCATGCTCTTCTTCATCCTTAGAAAAATCAAGATGTTGTCTACAAAGACTACCACAAATTTGTTAAGGTACTCCCTAAACACCCTACTCATCAAATCAACAAAGTATGCGGGGGCGTTTGTCAAACCGAAGGGCATCACTAGCCATTCATAGAAACCGTTCAGAGTCCTAAAGGCAGTATTGTCTATGCTATACTCAGCCACTCTCAACTGATGGAATCCAGTGGCTAAGTCCAACTGCGAAAACAATGAGGCGCCAACTAACTGATCAAAGAGATCGTCAATCATCGGCAGTGGGTGTCTGTTCTTCTTAGTAAGCTTATTAAGTTTTCTATAGTCCACACAAAGTCTAAGGGACCCATCCGCCTTCGTGGCAAATACTACTGGAGCACCCCACTTCGATATACTTCGTCTTATGAACCCATTCTCAAGCAACTCCTTCACTTGCTTATTGAGTTCCCTCCTTTCACAGGGAGCCATGTGGCGTACTGGCAATGATACTGGTTTCGCATTATCCACAAGATATATTCGAAAATCTATCTCCCGCTTCGGAGGCAAGCCTTTCACCTCCTCAAACACATCCGAATATTCTCGGACCACTCTAACAGATCGTAGATTCTCCACAGACGCGTCAAGCGATTCTAGATAACTTAGCATAACGGAATTTGTGGGATTACAAAAGATTTCGAGAGCGTTACCAAGGCGAGTCATGAGCCTAACTACTCTCCTTTCACAATCAAGAATGGCCCCATTTCTGGATAACCAATCCATTCCTAAAATTAGCCTATAGCCCGTGAAGCCCAAAACATAAGCATCACATCTAAACTCAACGCTAAGTATAGAAATTTTCAAATCCAAACACATCATGGACAAATAAGCTGAGCCTCCAATTGGATTCGAAACAACTAAGGGATCCTCTACTAAACTAGTGTTTAAGTGCAGTGATTCAACTAATGATGTAGAGATAAACTGTGACGATCCCAAAATCCGAGGGGCGGTATTAAGGATAATCATTAGGAAATAACACATTAATCATCATAGAAGAGTACAGACAATAGCAGAAACAATAAATAAAACAATTTTACATGGATATGACAGCGGAATCACAACATGTAGGAATATCAGAATAGCATAACGTAGGATATACTTAGTAAAAAGAAAGGGAAGTGATCAGTCATCATCGCCGAAGGCGGAATACATACATGCAGTGACATAATAAGAGTATCAGTCTACATCGCCGAAGGCGGAATACATATACATATAGTGAGAAATACGGAAAGTAAATCAGTCTCCATCGCCAGTGGCGGAATCATAATATAAATACAGTAATGGCGGAAAATATCTAAGTCATCTCTATGAAGTCAGCCTCGCCATGAGCCAAAAGTGCACGCTATGCAGCTGTGCAGAACCAAAAACCACCTGTCACCTGTGTACTAGGCTGCCCATGTGAAAATAAGGGCACCCGCGTTTGCAAAGTGAAACAAACAACGAGTCAGTCATGGGGACTGGTATGAGGAATCTATTTAACAGTTAAACAACAGTAAATAGCAAATCATAGGACCACGCCACTTTCGCGGAACGGGTTTACTCCAGTGATTGCTAGTGCATTTAAAACAAAGTAAATTCTTTTTAAAACAACGCAATGCTTTTAGAAAGAGTGAAGCCATTATAAGACTCAGGTCCCATCACACAATGCAACGCAAGTCGGAGGATAGAGTTTTACCTTATAATAGCCAAATATGCTTGATACGTATAAAGCAAAATCATTTGATATTATTACTAGTGCATATATGTTTCAAAAACGAATAGCATCATAATATCAATCATAGACGGCATAAGTGCCCCATACCACTATGTCGTCATACTAGTTCTACAATCAGGTCCGTTATTTCGTATTGGAAATTGGATTTCCGTCATGAGTCGAGGTAAGGGGCAAGCTCCTCTCCGCTTCGAGACACTCTAGCAAATGCCTCAGGACTACGCACACTGGGTATCCTGGATCTTCAGGGCCGGTCCTCACTTACGTTAGAGGATTAATTATGCCTGAACACATGTTTCCCGGTCCTTACAGACCTATAATCGAGGCGCCTCGCATTCCAACAACCACAAAGGTGAAAAGTAGATATATATGTCAGGGCTGGTAAGTCACTGACACCACCATAGCTAGAAAGAAACGCCGTGCTCTCCCTGCAGTCCGTATCCCGTTTTTAACTCATACCGGGGTGTGAGGCTCGCGAATCTACGAAATACACAAAGCCAGGCCACGTAGACCTTGCTTTGATCATCATCCACAAGACTTTGCTTTTCAACAGAAGCCTTGATCACAGCATCTTGGCATGCCACATAGGCAGTCCACTCCATACGATTGATTTCCATCGATATATAACCTCTAAGCTCGTACGTCTCAGAGAAGGGCGTTAAGCAAAAGAATAAATTCTCCGCCGCCAAACAGATATATATTTAACAGAGATCAATCAGTATAGAACAAAATCCAATGTCAGACACACAGTCCATTTACAAGTCCGTCCTGGGTCTGAACGAAACCGGAGGCGTCAAATTCCTCGTATATCCGTCCAATCAACACATACGTTCAGACGGCTACTACTTCCGTCCCTTTCCGGTAGCTACTCCGGTTAGGAACCTCAGTAGCGCCCATCCAACCGATACGAAGATCGTCGGTCTTGAATCGTCTTTGTATTTTCCAATTCGAATCGCTCTATAAATTATTTGAAGTGAGGGTTAGCTCGGCCTTTTCAAATAATTCACGTCATTAGAATTTAAATCGATTCTTTATATGGTTATATTATTCGACATCCATCTTTCAGTTATTTAGTGTTATTTTCATGTCATACACATACAACCATCAAATATCAAACAATTCAAGCCCAATTGGTTTATTTTCAACCTATGTTGCTTATAATATTTTATAACTATTTTTCGCCATTTTTATTTATTTAAAAATGGCCATATTTAATTAAACGACGTTTCAGGTCGTTTCGTGTTACTGGCGCTGTTTTTCCCTTAATTTGTTTTACACATATCGGAAAATCTAACCGTTGGATTTCTATAAAGTCTATATCAGTGGGAAGATATTCCCAAAGCGAACCCAACGGTTCCAGTTTCGTGAGAATCCGACGGTCGGATCTTCCACACTACTCGTTTGAAGTTACGGTTTCAAAATTCGAACTACAGCGTCGTTATTCGATTTAAATTAATTATATTTATATTTATATATAAATATAAACGATTCTGGCGCTGTTTTTCTTCAGATTTGAATTAAACATTCCGGACAATCCAACCGTTGGATTTTTACTAGGTTGGTGCCGTTGGAAAGATATTTCCAAGGCGAACCCAGCGGTTGCGGTTTCGGGAAAACCCGATGGTCGGATTTCTCGTACTAATCGTTTCAAATTACGATTCCGAAACGTGAACTGCACGGCCTCTATTCCTTTTGATTATATTTATATTTATATATATAAATATAATTCATTCCATAGTTTCAACTATAGTTCATTTTATATTTCAACTTCGTTTTCACTTCAAATATTTCACTAACGCCTTAATATTTCGAAAAATTTCGCCATAACCTCCTTTGTACGGGGAGGGGTTTGGAAATTTATTGGGCCGTATTAGGTACCCAATAAATCCTAAAAAGCATTCACATATTTTTAGTGATATATTTTGGTGTTTACGGGGGAGCATGTACTGATAATCACTCCAGAGAATAAATTCCCGTCACCCCGTCTCCGTGTGGAAATAAATAGTCCATGTGCCATATCTAATAACTAGAGCGACGTGATTATTGTCAACTCCAGACCCGTGTGGGGTTTTTATTAATCTGGCAATTTATCGTTATAATTTATATAGTCCATATCAGTCATCAGTTCAACCTGTAGTACTTAGTCATCGCCATACAAGCCTCTTGCTTGTATGGTAAATCTTCCACCTAGTCACACAAGCTCCAATTGCTTATGTGGAATATGATGAAGTATGCCTATCGTCAAGAAGTATGCCATGTAGTGTAGTTCAAAATTAATTGTTACTATCCTATGGCGTTGTTTATTATTTCACACAGAAAAACCAACACTCTGCATCCAATGGCATTCACAGGAGTTGATATATAAATAAAATTGCGCAGCCAACTCATCAAGGTTTACCTATTTGTCGGGCACGCAAATAATTTCTTTACTCAACAGCTAATCCATTTTTCCTGTTCAACACATGTATATATATGCAGAACAAGCTAATAATAATATTTCTAGCAAACTATTATTTATTTCAACACGTGTGTATTTTTAACTAAGCGTATACATGATAAAAGGAATATTTTTATCATCAAAAATATTTATTCGACACTAGTGTATTTTTAACTAAGCGTATACATGATAAAAGGAATATTTTTATCATCAAAAATATTTATTCGACACTAGTGTATTTTTAACTAAGCGTATACATGATAAAAGGAATATTTTTATCATCAAAAATATTTATTCGACACTAGTGTATTTTTAACTAAGCGTATACATGATAAAAGGAATATTTTTATCATCAAAAATATTTATTCGACACTAGTGTATTTTTCATTGCCGATTTATTTTATTTTTAGACGACGATAACACTCAACACATGAATTTCAACTCGACGAACAAATTGCAATTCAACACATGAATATCCTATATCGTTTGTATATATAAAAATGTGATTTTTATTGCTAAAGCCATTTGTTTACATTCAAATAATATTCAACACATGAATTTCAACTCAACGAATGAATTGCAACTCAACACATGAATATTCGATATAGTTTGTATATATATAAAAATGTGATTTTTTTTATTGCTAAAGCCATTTGTTTAAATTCAAATAATATTCAACACATGAATTTCAACTCAACGAATGAATTGCAACTCAACACATGAATATTCGATATAGCATATGTATATATATAAAAATGTGATTTTTTATTGCTAAAGCCATTTGTTTAAATTCAAATAATATTCAACACATGAATTTCAACTCAACGAATGAATTGCAACTCAACACATGAATATTCGATATAGCATATGTATATATATAAAAATGTGATTTTTATCGCTAGAGCCATTTGTTTAAATTCAAATAATATTCAACACATGAATTTCAACTCAACGAATGAATTGCAACTCAACACATGAATATTCGATATAGCATATATAAATAGTTTCAATGAATGAAAATTATTCTAACACATAAATATTTCAGAAAATTTCAGCAGCATAACGGCAGGGTAGTTAAAAGCGGGACCGTCCCTAGTACGGCTCCTCGCTCTACCTTAAAACCTCGCGGTTTTTGACAATGGGGATCATGCATCTAGTTCGCACGCAGGCGGCATGTTTTATTTTCAATTCCACAATCCTATTCTATTTTGTTTCAACCACAAGAGGGTATTTTTCAACCACAAAGGTATTTTTCAACCACAAAGGTATTTTTCAACCATAATATCAACCACAAACAATTATTTTCAACCATTCGTCAAACCATATGATATCACGTCAATCACAAGCAATAAATATCGTCCATGGTCTGTGGACAAGGGGAGTATATATATATATATATATATATATATATATATATATAATATAATAATTCACTTGCATTTCATCACAATTTAAAGCATATATGTTTCAAACAACGCTTGTATAATTTATACATTGCTAATATAACTTATACAACACATGTACATGAGGTATACAATGCGTATATAATTTACACTTCGCTTATATAATTTATACAACGCGATTACATTCACACAAATAGTTTAGATTCCTCACATTGGTTCTTGCGGTGCTAAAAATCGTAGGAAGGTCAGAAAAATCCGCGGCTTCTTCTAGAATGTAGAGAGCCTCCTTGCGGTCACGGTGTCTCCTGTTTCATCGAATTTCGTTAACAAAGCAAAAAGATATGATTTTTACAAATTTGCAACGCTTTAAAGTGTAAAAATCAATTTAGCCGTATACCCCTTTTTGGTTTCGAAACTAGGGTTCGGATTTTCAGACAATCCGTGAATCTATGCTCCGATCAGAGAGTGGGACTTGAAAGAGGGAAGCGAGGCGGTCCTATCGGTGGTCGGAGGAGCAGGTGCGATCGCCTCTGGCGGTCGTGGCGTCGACGTGAAGTCGGCGGCTTTCTGGGCGTTTTTCTCGACGCTGGCGAAGGGAGGAAGGGCGGGGGTTGGTTGGATTTGAAGAGGGAGGTGGGCGGCGTCGATTGAGGGTGGTGGCGTTGGCTGGCGTCGCCTGTGGCGGCGGGATTTTCATCGGAAAGCTTTGAACGACGAGCGTCGTTCGTTTCGTCTGGCGGCTTAGGGTTTTTAGGTTTTTATATTTTTTTTTAAAGAAAATTTCCTATTGGTCGATATTTATAGAAAATTTTTAAATAGTGTTTTTGCAAACGGACTCCTTTTTAAACCCAACGACTGTCGCCCCTAGCTAAATACCCCCATTCTGGACACAATGGGATATGTTTCGTTGGCCATTTCGACTGTTACAGTCAGTTATTTTTCAAATTAAAATATAAAACATTTGATATTTAATTTAAACGTACATTTCAATTTGCCAGGGCCACAAACTGAATCGAAAAATTCCAGAAAAATAAATCTAGCTTTGCTTTGACGATACGGTCCTAACAAAACCAGTTTCGTCTAATTCTGAGCTCGTTTGAAAAACGGCCATATTTAGGTCGACCCCTTTTTGCAGAATTTGACCAAACACGTTATCTTTTGCCCCGCTCACATACTAGCTTCAAAAATTACGAAATTTGAAACTTAGCAATAATTTGACATCCCGGACCCAACAAAAGTGGTTTCGTCGAATTTCGAGGTCGTATGCAAAATCTCAATTTTCAAGGGCTATATATACTATATAGCGACCTTTCTGAAAATTCATTTGGCCATAACTTTTGATTTCCGTTATGAAATTTCGATTTTTCAGATTCGTTAGAAAGGTATTGATGAACAGATTTAAAGATTTTCAGTTTCGTTAAAATCTGTTATATTTTCCACCCGGTACAGTCAGACAAAGTTTGTATTCAAAATTTCAAACTGCCATATTATACACAATTCTATATTTTATTGAAATATATTATTTCAACTATCCAAATTTCTTGTTAATAACCTAGTTTAAAAATTTTAAACTGGTTCACATTTTCCGGGTTATTACAATCTCGCCACTTAAAAGTTTTCGTCCTCGAAAAGGAGATAACAGTTAAGCAGGAAATAAAATGTAAATGCAAAGTATTGTAAAGGTACCTTGCACCGGAGTTAGTCAGAGATGTCCACTCTGCATTTGGGATAGGCTTGTTTAATGCTTTCCTCAGTCTCCCAAGTACAGTCTCTAGGATCACTACTCCACTGCACTTTGACTAAATGAATCTTTTTCCTCCTTAGCTCTCTAGTTTCTTCGCCAACTATCTTTAATAGATCTCTCTTGAGTGCTAATTCTGGGGTTATGTCAATATCCTGTTGTGCTGCTTCTTCTACAACAAGATCTGGATCATGAACATGTTTTCTGAGTTGAGACACGTGGAACACATCATGTACACCAGGCAACCAATCAGGTAATGAAACCCTATATGCAAGAGTTCCAATCCGTTCCAGTATAGGAAAGGGACCAATAAATCTCGGTGCCAACTTCCCAGTCTTGCCAAATCTGATTACTCCTCGCATTGGAGAAACTCTTAAATAAACATAATCGCCAACGGCAAACGATATATCCCTTCTTCTCGCATCAGCATAACTTTTCTGTCGGCTCTGTGCGATTTTTAATCGCTTCTTAATGAAATCGACTTTATCCGATGCTTCTTGAATCATATCGGGCCTTAACACAAGTCTGTTGTCAGGTTCTACCCAACATGCGGGAGATCTGCACGGTCTACCGTATAATGCTTCAAATGGAGACATTCCCAAACTTGCTTGATAGCTATTGTTGTAAGAGAATTCTGCTAAATGTAAATGATCTTCCCATGAGCCTCCAAAATCGATAACGCAAGCTCGCAATAGATCTTCCAAAATTCTATTCACCCGCTCAGTTTGGCCGTCTGTCTGTGGGTGATAAGCGGTGCTTAGATTTAATTTGGTTCCCAATTCTTCCTGGAATGCTTCCCAGAATTTGCTAGTGAACAGGGGATCTCTATCACTGACTATATTGAGTGGCACTCCATGTAGTTTAACTATTTCTCTGAAGTAAATCTGTGCCAGACTTTGAGCCGTTCTGTTGGATCGGACAGGTATGAAATGGGCAGTCTTCGTGAAGCGATCTACGATTACCCATATACTGTCGTTTCCTTTTCTAGTTCGCGGCAGGCCATCGATGAAATCCATCGAAATTTGTTCCCACTTCCATCCTGGAATTTCTAAGGGTTGTAATAATCCAGCCAATTTCTGCTGATCACTCTTAACTAGCTGACAAGTGGGGCATCTGCTAACATATAATGAGATGTCTCTTTTCATCGCCTTCCACCAGAATGTGCGCTTGATATCGTTATACATTTTGCTCACACCGGGATGGATACTTAATTTGGACTTGTGGCATTCATCAAGCACTTCTCTTTTTAGCTCAGAGATGTCGGGAACACAAATTCTTCCTTTTAATCTCAAAACCCCCTCACTATCCACTTGGAAGCTGGAGTCTATGCCTTCATTGATCCTTTTGATCATTACCTTTACAAAATTATCCTCCTTTTGAAGGGTCGAGATTCTGTCTATTAATGAAGACGTGATGACAAAACCGGCGATGATTTCATTCTTTCTGCTGAGCGCATCTGCCACAACATTGGCTTTCCCTGGAGTGTATATAATTTCAAAGTCGTATGCTGCAAGGAATTCTAACCAACGCTGTTGCCTCAGGTTTAAATCTTTCTGGGTGAACAGGTATTTCAAGGATTGATGATCGGTAAATAGTTCGAATTTCTCGCCCAGTAAATAATGCCTCCATATTCTTAAAGCGAACACGATAGCTAATAACTCAAGATCATGAGTAGCATAGTTTCTTTCATGCGGCTTTAGTTGACGGCTGGCATAAGCGATCGCTTGGCCTTTTTGCATTAACACTGCGCCTAGCCCTCTAATAGAAGCATCCGTCCATACGGTCAAGTCTTGGTTACCTTCTATTATTGTCAATACCGGAGCAGTTGTCAACTTTAGTTTTAGCTCTTGGAAAGCTTCTTCACATTCGGGAGTCCATTTGAATTTCTCATGCTTCTTTGTAAGCTTTGTCAATACTCCTGATATCTTTGAAAAATCCTGAACGAATTTCCGATAGTAACTAGCCAATCCAAGGAAACTTCGAACTTCTGTGGGGGTAGTAGGTTGTTTCCTGTTCTGAATCGCTGTAATTTTGCTTGGGTCTACAGCAATTCCTTCTTTTGACGCGACGTGGCCTAGGAATTTAACTTCATTCTGCCAGAAGACACACTTAGAAAATTTAGCTTTCAAGACATTTCTTCTTAGAATTTTCAGCACTTGTTCTAAATGTTTTGCATGCTCTTCTTCCGACTTAGAGTAGATTAAAATGTCATCGATGAAGACTAGAACAAATTTATTCAATACACCACGGAACACTCTGTTCATAAGATCAACGAAGTATGCCGGAGCGTTGCACAAGCCGAACGGCATTACTAACCATTCGTAGAATAAATCGGGACCCCTGAAGGCTATCAAAGGAACACAGTCTTCGGCTATACGCAATTGGTGGAAACCTGTAGCTAGGTCCATCCTGGAAAATACTGTTGCTCCATTTAATTGATCTAACAGATCGTCTATTCGGGGCAAAGGATATTTGTTCTTCAGTGTTTGTTTATTGAGATCCCTGTAATCAACGCAAAGTCTTAGAGTACCGTCTGATTTCGGGACAAATACTACTGCGGCTCCCCACGCTGAAAAGCTTGGTCTGATCAGACCTTTCCAAAGTAATTCTCGGGTTTGACTACTTAGCTCTTCTTTTTCTTTCGGGGCCATTCTTCTTATTGGATGAACTACTGGTCGAGCATTCGGAATTAGATCAATTCTAAACTCAATTTCTCTTTGCGGCGGTAAGTTTTCTACTTCTTCAAACACATCCGCATAATTTTTAACGACCGGTATCTTTTCTAATGAAGGGGGAGTAATTTCTAAAGAAGCCCAGAATTCTGTTCTATTAATTTCTGCACCGAGGCATGGTATAGTGATATGCCCCAATTTGGTTTCAACTTTCACGATTCTTTCGGCACATCTAACTTCGGCCTCATATTTTGTTAACCATTCCAGACCGAGAATAACATCGAATTCTGATAAATCCATGACAATTAAGTGGATGGGAAACTTGTAACATGAATAAGAGATAGGCACTCTGCAGTATAAACTGAGACTAACAGAACCTCCTATCGGGTTTTGAACTTTAATCGGTTCCTTTAGAATTCTTTGTTTCAATTTTAACTTGTGAACAATTTTACCAGATATGAAGCTACGTGATGCACCAGTATCAAAAAGTACAGAAACATGAATATTTTTAATGGTAAGGGTACCTCCCAAGACATCGGGTTTACCTGATCCATCAGTGGTAGCTGGCGGGGTCTTCCCATCATAGACATGGGCCACTTGTGCGCTCTTCTTCAAAGGACAATTCTTGCTATAGTTCCCCTTCTTGTGGCAGTTGTAGCATTCAGCTGAGTCATTGGCCTTTGGCTTCTTTGGGGCTTTGCACACATTAGAGAAATGACCGGGCTTCCCGCAATTGTAGCAGTTTCCTTTCGGGATCTTTGCGGGTTTTTGAGTAGCGGCCGCGGTGATGCTAGATTCGGGTTGGTCTGTTGAAGCGTTGCGCTTATTCCCTGCTTGGCTCTTAGCGCGGTCTTGGCTAGCATGTCTCTCATCCATGTCTTCGTAGTTGCAAGCCATCTCTACGAGTTCTGTAAAAGAGAGTTTGATGTTGCTCATAGCTCTATCATGGTATTTGCGCTTCAGCCCAAATATGAATCTCTTATTCTTCGCTTTGTCGGTCAAAACCAGCTCTGAAGCATAGCGGGATAGCTGAGTGAACTTATTTAGATAGTCCTGAATAGAGAGGTCTCCCTGCTGGAGATTAGCAAATTGCTCCCGCATCCTCTCTAGAGCTTGTTCCGGTACAAACTTCTCATTGAATAAAGTCCTGAACTGCTCCCAAGTCCGGATAGTACCAGCTGCATCCCCAGAGGTAATGGCATCCCACCACAGCTCTGCCTCTTCCTGAAGGAGCCAAATGTCAAGTCGGGCTTTGTTGTTAGTTCCCATACCCATGCCCTCGAAGATTTTCTCACAGGTTTTCAGCCAAGCGATAGCTTCGGTCACTGTGCCTGTGCCAGTAAAAGGTTTCCCTCCAAGATTTCTGTACCTCTTTGCTACTTTGACGAGCTCAAAGTCTTCTGGTACTGGTGGCGGAATAATAGGACCTTCCACTACTACGGGGATATTCCCCCGTCCTCCTGCTGCATCTCCTTGGCCTCCACGGCCTCCTCTAGCTGCTGCTCCACGTGTAGCCATCTAAGAGTACTGTATAAGCAAGAAAAGAGTCAAGCTCACAGATTTGATAATTTTCATAAATGATAAAGCAAGGGAATACAAGGAAAGATAATGATGATGTACTGATCAAATTGTTTTGCTAATCTGCTTAGCTCATTCTAGGACATTGCTAATCCTATCTCTAATGAGCTACTCGCATTAGAACACTACTGATTCTATTCTGACGAGGTGTTTAATGTGTTAGATCCCGGAACTAAGGTTAACCAAAGCTCTGATACCAACTGTGACGATCCCAAAATCCGAGGGGCGGTATTAAGGATAATCATTAGGAAATAACACATTAATCATCATAGCAGAGTACAGATAATAGCAGAAACAATAAATAAAACAATTTTACATGGATATGACAGCGGAATCACAACATGTAGGAATATCAGAATAGCATAACGTAGGATATACTTAGTAAAAAGAAAGGGAAGTGATCAGTCATCATCGCCGAAGGCGGAATACATACATGCAGTGACATAATAAGAGTATCAGTCTACATCGCCGAAGGCGGAATACATATACATATAGTGAGAAATACGGAAAGTAAATCAGTCTCCATCGCCAGTGGCGGAATCATAATATAAATACAGTAATGGCGGAAAATATCTAAGTCATCTCTATGAAGTCAGCCTCGCCATGAGCCAAAAGTGCACGCTATGCAGCTGTGCAGAACCAAAAACCACCTGTCACCTGTGTACTAGGCTGCCCGTGTGAAAATAAGGGCACCCGCGTTTGCAAAGTGAAACAAACAACGAGTCAGTCATGGGGACTGGTATGAGGAATCTATTTAACAGTTAAACAACAGTAAATAGCAAATCATAGGACCACGCCACTTTCGCGGAACGGGTTTACTCCAATGATTGCTAGTGCATTTAAAACAAAGTAAATTCTTTTTAAAACAACGCAATGCTTTTAGAAAGAGTGAAGCCATTATAAGACTCAGGTCCCATCACACAATGCAACGCAAGCCGGAGGATAGAGTTTTACCTTATAATAGCCAAATATGCTTGATACGTATAAAGCAAAATCATTTGATATTATTACTAGTGCATATATGTTTCAAAAACGAATAGCATCATAATATCAATCATAGACGGCATAAGTGCCCCATACCACTATGTCGCCATACTAGTTCTACAATCAAGTCCGTTATTTCGTATTGGAAATTGGATTTCCATCATGAGTCGAGGCAAGGGGCAAGCTCCTCTCCGCTTCGAGACACTCTAGCAAATGCCTCAGGACTACGCACACTCGGTATCCTGGATCTTCAGGGCCGGTCCTCACTTACGTTAGAGGATTAATTATGCCTGAACACATGTTTCCCGGTCCTTACAGACCTATAATCGAGGCGCCTCGCATTCCAACAACCACAAAGGTGAAAAGTAGATATATATGTCAGGGCTGGTAAGTCACTGACACCACCATAGCTAGAAAGAAATGTCGTGCTCTCCTTGCAGTCCGTATCCCGTTTTTAACTCATACCGGGGTGTGAGGCTCGCGAATCTACGAAATACACAAAGCCAGGCCACGTAGGCCTTGCTTTGATCATCATCCACAAGACTTTGCTTTTCAACAGAAGCCTTGATCACAGCATCTTGGCATGCCACATAGGCAGTCCACTCCATACGATTGATTTCCATCGATATATAACCTCTAAGCTCGTACGTCTCAGAGAAGGGCGTTAAGCAAAAGAATAAATTCTCCGCCGCCAAACAGATATATATTTAACAGAGATCAATCAGTATAGAACAAAATCCAATGTCAGACACACAGTCCATTTACAAGTCCGTCCTGGGTCTGAACGAAACCGGAGGCGTCAAATTCCTAGTATATCCGTCCAATCAACACATACGTTCAGACGGCTACTACTTCCGTCCCTTTCCGGTAGCTACTCCGGTTAGGAACCTCAGTAGCGCCCATCCAACCGATACGAAGATCGTCTTTGTATTTTCCAATTCGAATCGCTCGATAAATTATTTGAAGTGAGGGTTAGCTCGGCCTTTTCAAATATTTCACGTCATTAGAATTTAAATCGATTCTTTATATGGTTATATTATTCGACATCCATCTTTCAGTTATTTAGTGTTATTTTCATGTCATACACATACAACCATCAAATATCAAACAATTCAAGCCCAATTGGTTTATTTTCAACCTATGTTGCTTATAATATTTTATAACTATTTTTCGCCATTTTTATTTATTTAAAAATGGCCATATTTAATTAAACGACGTTTCAGGTCGTTTCGTGTTACTGGCGCTGTTTTTCCCTTAATTTGTTTTACACATATCGGAAAATCTAACCGTTGGATTTCTACAAAGTCTATATCAGTGGGAAGATATTCCCAAAGCGAACCCAACGGTTCCAGTTTCGTGAGAATCCGACGGTCGGATCTTCCACACTACTCGTTTGAAGTTACGGTTTCAAAATTCGAACTACAGCGTCGTTATTCGATTTAAATTAATTATATTTATATTTATATATAAATATAAACGATTCTGGCGCTGTTTTTCTTCAGATTTGAATTAAACATTCCGGACAATCCAACCGTTGGATTTTTACTAGGTTGGTGCCGTTGGAAAGATATTTCCAAGGCGAACCCAGCGGTTGCGGTTTCGGGAAAACCCGATGGTCGGATTTCTCGTACTAATCGTTTCAAATTACGATTCCGAAACGTGAACTGCACGGCCTCTATTCCTTTTAATTATATTTATATTTATATATATAAATATAATTCATTCCATAGTTTCAACTATAGTTCATTTTATATTTCAACTTCGTTTTCACTTCAAATATTTCACTAACGCCTTAATATTTCGAAAAATTTCGCCATAACCTCCTTTGTACGGGGAGGGGTTCGGAAATTTATTGGGCCGTATTAGGTACCCAATAAATCCTAAAAAGCATTCACATATTTTTAGTGATATATTTTGGTGTTTACGGGGGAGCATGTACTGATAATCACTCCAGAGAATAAATTCCCGTCACCCCGTCTCCGTGTGGAAATAAATAGTCCATGTGCCGTATCTAATAACTAGAGCGACGTGATTATTGTCAACTCCAGACCCGTGTGGGGTTTTTATTAATCTGGCAATTTATCGTTATAATTTATATAGTCCATATCAGTCATCAGTTCAACCTGTAGTACTTAGTCATCGCCATACAAGCCTCTTGCTTGTATGGTAAATCTTCCACCTCGTCACACAAGCTCCAATTGCTTATGTGGAATATGATGAAGTATGCCTATCGTCAAGAAGTATGCCATGTAGTGTAGTTCAAAATTAATTGTTACTATCCTATGGCGTTGTTTATTATTTCACACAGAAAAACCAGCACTCTGCATCCAATGGCATTCACAGGAGTTGATATATAAATAAAATTGCGCAGCCAACTCATCAATGTTTACCTATTTGTCGGGCACGCAAATAATTTCTTTACTCAACAGCTAATCCATTTTTCCTGTTCAACACATGTATATATATGCAGAACAAGCTAATAATAATATTTCTAGCAAACTATTATTTATTTCAACACGTGTGTATTTTTAACTAAGCGTATACATGATAAAAGGAATATTTTTATCATCAAAAATATTTATTCGACACTAGTGTATTATTAACTAAGCGTATACATGATAAAAGGAATATTTTTATCATCAAAAATATTTATTCGACACTAGTGTATTTTTAACTAAGCGTATACAAGATAAAAGGAATATTTTTATCATCAAAAATATTTATTCGACACTAGTGTATTTTTAACTAAGCGTATACATGATAAAAGGAATATTTTTATCATCAAAAATATTTATTCGACACTAGTGTATTTTTCATTGCCGATTTATTTTATTTTTAGACGACGATAACACTCAACATATGAATTTCAACTCGACGAACAAATTGCAATTCAACACATGAATATCCTATATCGTTTGTATATATAAAAATGTGATTTTTATTGCTAAAGCCATTTGTTTACATTCAAATAATATTCAACACATGAATTTCAACTCAACGAATGAATTGCAACTCAACACATGAATATTCGATATAGTTTGTATATATATATAAATGTGATTTTTTTATTGCTAAAGCCATTTGTTTAAATTCAAATAATATTCAACACATGAATTTCAACTCAACGAATGAATTGCAACTCAACACATGAATATTCGATGTAGCATATGTATATATATAAAAATGTGATTTTTTATTGCTAAAGCCATTTGTTTAAATTCAAATAATATTCAACACATGAATTTCAACTCAACGAATGAATTGCAACTCAACACATGAATATTCGATATAGCATATGTATATATATAAAAATGTGATTTTTATCGCTACAGCCATTTGTTTAAATTCAAATAATATTCAACACATGAATTTCAACTCAACGAATGAATTGCAACTCAACACATGAATATTCGATATAGCATATGTAAATAGTTTCAATGAATGAAAATTATTCTAACACATAAATATTTCAGAAAATTTCAGCAGCATAACGGCAGGGTAGTTAAAACCGGGACCGTCCCTAGTACGGCTCCTCGCTCTACCTTAAAACCTCGCGGTTTTTGACAATGGGGATCATGCATCTAGTTCGCACGCAGGCGGCATGTTTTATTTTCAATTCCACAATCCTATTCTATTTTGTTTCAACCACAAGAGGGTATTTTTCAACCACAAAGGTATTTTTCAACCACAAAGGTATTTTTCAACCATAATATCAACCACAAACAATTATTTCCAACCATTCGTCAAACCATATGATATCACGTCAATCACAAGCAATAAATATCGTCCATGGTCTGTGGACAAGGGGAGTATATATATATATATAATATAATAATTCACTTGCATTTCATCACAATTTAAAGCATATATGTTTCAAACAACGCTTGTATAATTTATACATTGCTAATATAACTTATACAACACATGTACATGAGGTATACAATGCGTATATAATTTACACTTCGCTTATATAATTTATACAACGCGATTACATTCACACAAATAGTTTAGATTCCTCACATTGGTTCTTGCGGTGCTAAAAATCGTAGGAAGGTCAGAAAAATCCGCGGCTTCTTCTAGAATGTAGAGAGCCTCCTTGCGGTCACGGTGTCTCCTGTTTCATCGAATTTCGTTAACAAAGCAAAAAGATATGATTTTTACAAATTTGCAACGCTTTAAAGTGTAAAAATCAATTTAGCCGTATACCCCTTTTTGGTTTCGAAACTAGGGTTCGGATTTTCAGACAATCTGTGAATCTATGCTCCGATCAGAGAGTGGGACTTGAAAGAGGGAAGCGAGGCGGTCCTATCGGTGGTCGGAGGAGCAGGTGCGATCGCCTCTGGCGGTCGTGGCGTCGACGTGAAGTCGGCGGCTTTCTGGGCGTTTTTCTCGACGCTGGCGAAGGGAGAAAGGGCGGGGGTTGGTCGGATTTGAAGAGGGAGGTGGGCGGCGTCGATTGAGGGTGGTGGCGTTGGCTGGTGTCGCCTGTGGCGGCGGGATTTTCGTCGGAAAGCTTTGAACGACGAGCGTCGTTTGTTTCGTCTGGCGGCTTAGGGTTTTTAGGTTTTTATATTTATTTATTTTTTTAAAGAAAATTTCCTATTGGTCGATATTTATAGAAAATTTTTAAATAGTGTTTTTGCAAACGGACTCCTTTTTAAACCCAACGACTGTCGCCCCTAGCTAAATACCCCCATTCCGGACACAATGGGATATGTTTCGTTGGCCATTTCGACTGTTACAGTCAGTTATTTTTCAAATTAAAATATAAAACATTCGATATTTAATTTAAACGTACATTTCAATTTTCCAGGGCCACAAACTGAATCGAAAAATTCCAGAAAAATAAATCTAGCTTTGCTTTGACGATACGGTCCTAACAAAACCAGTTTCGTCGAATTCTGAGCTCGTTTGAAAAACGGCCATATTTAGGTCGACCCCTTTTTGCAGAATTTGACCAAACACGTTATCTTTTGCCCGCTCACATACTAGCTTCAAAAATTACGAAATTTGAAACTTAGCAATAATTTGACATCCCGGACCCAACAAAAGTGGTTTCGTCGAATTCCGAGGTCGTATGCAAAATCTCAATTTTCAAGGGCTATATATACTATATAGCGACCTTTCTGAAAATTCATTTGGCCATAACTTTTGATTTCCGTTATGAAATTTCGATTTTTCAGATTCGTTAGAAAGGTATTGATGAACAAATTTAAATATTTTCAGTTTCGTTAAAATCTGTTATATTTTCCACCTGGTACAGTCAGACAAAGTTTGTATTCAAAATTTCAAAATGCCATATTATACACAATTCTATATTTTATTGAAATATATTATTTCAACTATCCAAATTTCTTGTTAATAACCTAATTTAAAATTTTTAAACTGGTTCACATTTTCCGGGTTATTACATAAACGAATGTGATGCGCCCGAATCGAATAAAGTACGGACAGGATGATCAAACAGAAAAACTAAGCTTTCAACAGAAATGGTTCTACCTCGTTCTTGCAGCGGTGGGACCGCGAGAGCCTGAACTTGTCCCCTTGCCTGCCCTGGTGCCATAAGAGCCTGCACATGTCCTCCCGAGGTAGACCCTGCGCTCTGCCCCTTCTTTGGACAGTCCTTCACTAGATGTCCCGCTTCACCACAGTGAAAACAGCCAGTCTTCTTTTTGTTTCTGCAATCCTTGCTGAGATGGCCTGGTGTCCCACAGTTAAAGCATCTTTTCTTTCCTTTTCCATTATTGTCTTTACCACTCTTCTTGTTTTGCTGTTGTGGTTTCTTCTGATCCCCTTTCTTCTCGGGTGCCTTATCAGCTTTATTGCCTTTCTCCTCGTGCATGAGTGCCATGTCTACTAGCTTCTCAAAGGTGGCCCCCATAGGGATGTGGGTCATAGCCAACCCTTGCAACAGTTCATTCAAGCCATTTACGAACCTCAAAGCCTTCTTCTCCGGGTGTTCACTAAGTCCAGGCCAAACCTTGCTAACTGATTAAATTTTTGACATATTCTTTCACTGATGAGCTTCCTTGCTTTAATGTCAAGAACCTTTCCATATATAAATTCTCTTCTGCCCTTGAGAGAAACTTCGCCTCAAACCTACGTCTGAAATCCGCCCAAGAATCAACAGGACGCTCCCCATTAGTGACCTCCCACCAAAACGAGGCCTCTCCCTTCATTAACCAAGTTGCTAATTTGACTTTCCTCCCTTCTTCTACTTCAAAGATTTCTAGCAATTCTTCCACCTCCTTAAGCCAATCTCTAGCTTCCACAAACGTTTCTGACCCTTGAAAAGGTTTTCCACCCATAGCCTTAAATTCCTTGCACGTCTTTGCAAAAGTATCAGCGCGAGGAGGAGGAGGAGGAGCAGGTGCAACTGGTGGTGGAGGAACATTGGCTGGACCTGCAGCGGCCCTAGCCTCTAATAACCTCCTATACCATCCTGGTATCGTTACACCGTCCGGAAGGTTAAGATTTTCAGCCACGCTGAAACGAAAAAGGAAAGATTCAAAATGGAGAATTCGAAAGATAAAGATATGGCTATTGGGGATTATGTTTTTCTTAAAAACTTTCCTCTTTAAATTACTCATTAATACATGTTTCTGAAAACACTTCTTCCAAAAATACTTTAGAAAAATAGTTTTTCTAAAAAATTTGTCTGTTCTGATAACCTTAAGCTCTGATACCACGTGTAACACCCCACATCCTTTAATGTCAGTCACAAAGGGAATGCATTAACTTCCATGGAGGTTTAAAGTGAATATAGAAAAGAAAAATTACAACAAGACAGATAATGAGTAGTACTTGGAAATCTAAAACTTTATTTTATTGCAGCGGAATTTAAACATGTTTGTTACGTCATAAAACCATAAATCAGAGTCAAGTACAATATCCATCTTGATAAAACAAAATACGTAACTCCATTACATAAATAGCCATTAAAGAAGATAACAAGCTGGACTTTACTTCAACGGTCCAAGCTTTCCAAAGGAGAGATAAAGCAATCCAATCAAACTCCGCTAGAGCTGGGTCCACCCCTGAGGACCTGGAGGGGGAAAAAGGATGGAAATAGAGGGGGTCAGACATAAAGCCTGGCGAGTATGATAATTCTAACAATAATATTATCAAAGTAACTAGACTAAGGCATAAGCTGGAAAACAAGGAAATGTCTATGAACTATTAGGTATGGCAGAGCAGATAAAGGTAACGTTAAAGGCATACCTAATTACTAACTAATAATTACTATACTGCACCACACCAGTCACCCTAAAGGTTGATCCCACTTGCTTCACTCAGAAATTATATAAATGGCTTCGTGAACCCCTAGCTGACTACATAGGTGCCGCCTGCCCCTATCTCCACTAGGTGTACCCCACTACCCACTTTCGATCGGCTCCCTACTCGTTGATACCCATGATGGTCCCACAGTGAGGTGTATCACTCCCCTAAAGTGGCAACCCGATACAACTTGAGAATGCACGGCTTATACTTACACAATGCAACAACGTCTTACCTACCAGCCTGGGTCCACACACGCATATGAAACCCGTTGGACTTGCGTTGCCACCGCTACCCCGTTTGGCCTCTTACAGTCAAGCCCAGTATACGTGTCCCGTCCTCGACTTGGGTCGAGCCCACAAAGATACGTTTGGGTTACTGGTTGAAATGGGCCCCCACAAGCTATCCACCTAAGCTTGTCCCCACTAGTGTATCCCACTTAACCCTCTTCTTAGTCATGTTCATTTACATGTGTGTTTGGTTAAGTCTTTCTACTCGTATTTTAAATGCCACTAAAGGCAATCACTAGATTCCTCGTGCCACCTAAGGCACCTACTTAACCCCCATGTCCCACCTTACATGTTTATCTGGTTAAGTATTTCTTAATTCATTTAGGCCATAACCTCATAAAGACCTCTCACATTAGACTGGCATTTATGGCAGCTGGATTTGCCGGGCGGGTCCGGGCAGTCTTACACCATAAAAGAGTCTAACCTCGTGTCTTTACAACTGTTATGCTTTAATTTGGGCCTAGGACCCCTCACATTGGGCTGAAATTTGTGACTACTGGATTTGCCGGGCGGGTCCAGGCAGTTTTACGTCACAAACGAGTCCAACCTCGTGTCCTAAGCATTGATTAACACTTACAATCTTTTACCCCAGTTTTAATAATTCCCTATTCAAATTATTAATTAATTCCAATTTTAATGATGTCCATAATTGACTCAATTATGGCCATCCATTCATGGCATGCAAAATCATATCAATTGCACCCCAACTTATTAATATTAAATCCTTAATATTACCCCTATCCCACGTTATACGTTCGCTTATTCAACGCAAAATATACGTTAGACTCGAATAGTCTAACTCATAGCACAAAGATAAATTATCACAACATATAGACAAATAAAACAAGTCTAATCATTATAGGGGTGAAACTTGCATAAATCTACACACGTTATGGATCTAAAGGTGTCAACTTGTTTGGTTAAATGTCACAATTTACATGATATGATCATAAACCAAATTCATGTATAAACTTGCATATGGTGTTTTATGCAACATAATGATGGTGTGAACTAGCATCTAACACATAGAACTCACCCATGTCATAGCATAATTCTAGATCTAAATATATATCATGGCATATATTCATAATCTTTACTAACCAATCTAAACTTGCATACATGATTTGTCATCAACATAGCCCAAATAATATCAACATTATGACTTGATTAACATAGATAATAACATCATGACTTTATAACATGTATGATTTATCACAATTTAGCATAGAAAATTACAACCTATACAATATCATCATAGCATGGTTTACAACACATAGGATATCATCATCACATAACATAGGATTTACAACATACATGGTAGCATAAGGTTTACAACAACATATATGACAATCCACATCATTCACTTATAATCCATTCATAATTTAATCTAATTAGTTTAATAATAATCTTGTTAAGATCATCATACTCACAATTAGAGAAGAAAGAGAGTCTTGATTTGCTTTAGAGTTGAGTAGAATTAGGGTTTTGATTAGCTTTCTTCCTTCTTAGTTGGCGGCGGCTACACTGAGTTCCATGGCGACGGTATGACGGCGGCTATTCTATTTTTCATGTGAGTTAGAGTGAGAGACTACCTAGGTATATATAGAGTTCAGGATTTATTTAGGCCGTCAGATCAGCTCAGAACTAACCTGAACCGTTTAATTTGTCAACTCAGCCCTAAAGACACATCAGCAGCTCAAGATTGGGCTCAGCCAAACCGTAGCCGACTGGACCAGGTCGACTGCGCAGTCGACCTGGTCCCTGGGGTGTCGTCTGCCCAGTCGACCTGGGTGCTGGGCGGGAAATTTCCCGCCTCGCCTGTTTGACTTCGACTTTTGAATTTTAAATTTTCTGAAATCTGTTTTGAATTTTCTGAAACTTCCGATGGCCATAACTACTTCATACGAAGTCCAATTCATGCAAACTCGTACTCTATTTCAACCAGAATTCCGAGACGAACACAATGGCGCAACCCGTTTCCCACAATTCTCACGTCTGAGATTAGTTATTCTTTAATTTGTGAATATTAATATTAACAGAATTACGGGGTGTTACATATACGACGACATATATATATATATATTTATTTATTTATTTCAACTAATATACTTGTGATCTACCTAATCGATCATCACACAGCATTCAAACAGATATTAAAATATAATTTAAAATATTTTAAATAGATCAGAGTGAGTGAATTTACTTACCTTGGTGCGTTAACCGTTAAATAACGATTTGCGTCAGTTGATTCAGATGGACAATTTATTTCGCTATAAATTGTAACGAGCTCCCATTCACTCCGAATCAGTTCCATGATGTAGCCATCGTCCGTACGATCTCAATAGATCAGTTTCGCTGAATTCCGATGCATGCCAATCTGGCCCGTTCTTTCTGCACTTTAATTCGGCCCATCTCCATTTCTATACACCCGCGTCATCAACATACCTGAACCGCTCCAAACATATATCCCTTCACGCATTGGCCAACCGATTGAACTTCTCCATTAAATTTACATCTTTTTGTTCTATCTTTTCTCCATTATTTAATGAACTCACCCCCTTTTCTTCCCAGGAGTCTGCCACCATTTAATCCCAGTCCACTTCGAACTGCATGTCCTCCTTCTACTATAAACGCCAGTTCCTTCCTCCAGATACAAAATGCCGCAACTTCCAAGGTCCTTCTAGTGTTCAAAGAAATGAAGTGATGATCTCCTCCTCATACCTTGCTGTCGAACCACACAGCTCTTCCTGTTTTACATGTTATGGCCAAGTTTTCAAACTTTATGCCCTCCTTTCTTCCTTCTTACTTCACACGGCACAACAATGCATCACCTTCTCTTCTACTAACTTCAAACATGCCCTCCTCCATGCATAACACATGCAGTACTTCCCCCATGCCGCATATACCTTAAAGCCATCCGGATCCGAATTCCTGTAGCCTTCCACTTCCACTCCTTCTTCTCCAATATAGAACCCACGCCTACACCCGTTCCTTACTGTACACGTGATGATAAAGCTTCCAGTTCCATCAGAGATCACTCCCACTTCCCATTGTGATTCACATCCTTCCGTAACTCCACTGTTTCTGTTTTCTTTGCACCCTTCCATCACCGTTCGTCCATTTACATATTTCTGAACCCCACACCATCCATACCTTCACGGTTTCACCATCATCGAAGACCCGACGTCCCCTTTACCGCTACAGTATTTTTCCTATTTATTTATTTGTTATTTTTGAAGTCACCATTTTTGTTGCTTAAAGAAATAGAACGGAGGAAAGAAGAAAATCTGTTTATGAGGGATTTCTGCAGAACGGTGTGTTTATATAGTTAGAGGTTACTTCAGTGTTAAGGCGTAGAAGCATGGGATAATATGATAGGCGCCTGTGTATATTTATGGACTTTCGAGACTTCATTGCTAAAGAACAGTGTACCTCTATATACACTCTAGGTTTTGCAGTGTTTCTTCGATCTTAAGTAATAGGACAGCGTAGGCAGTTTTTTAATTTTGATTGATACCTACAGAAGAAATAGGTTATGGGTTTAAATAGACAGGGCATGGTATACCATTTTCTTCAATTAAGATAAGGCCTTGAAAGGGACGAGGCATGGGTTAAATGGAATGAAACAACGTTTCACGCCCGGATATATTTATGGTTTAAAATGTAGTGTACCGTGTTAAAAATTATATTCACGTCCGAGCCGTTACGGACAGAAATAAAAATACGGTCGTGTCCAGCGAGGTGTCACGATCCCAAAAATATAATAATATCTGTAGGTTGACTCATATGTTGAAACCCTAAAATATCGATATAGGGTGCAAAATACTCCAAATAAAAAGTTGCTTATTTAATTAATTAAAAATTATAGAAAAATTCTAAAAATTAAATTTTCGTTGCGCCTCAAAAGAACCCTGTCCAAATTCGATTCGATATCATGTTATTTCAAATAAACCATTACGATCGATATATGATTTTATAGCGACTTTTCAAATATTTGATTTGGACATATCTTGCAACCTATACGCCGAAATCTTGATTTTTCACTTCTGTTAGAAAAATATAGTTAAACAGATTCCAGCGTTTCTGTTTTCGATGAAAACTGATTTAAAACGAATCCTGTATACTCAGTTGAAGTTCAGAACGTTAAATTACGAACTATAGCGATATTACGGGCTCGATTATATTAAATATATATTTTTGTACGTTCAACTCCGTTCTTATAAATATATAAATCCATTTATATTACAAATTAAATTTTTAAGTCGATTTAAATATTCAAATTCAAACCGATAAAAATGCGGGACGTTACAGTCCTTTCCCCTTAAAATAATTTCGTCCTCGAAATTGCTAAGATAGGGAAAATGCTACAATCTCTGTTATAAACAGGTTAAAAATCCTTTTGGTTTACTTCATAAATTTTAGTTTCAACTGAACTGATTAATTCCCGTTTAAAAATATTAATTCCTTCTTATTTCGAATATTTTCATAATTCTGAAAATTTCCTAACAGCTCAAATTTTCAGAGAATATTCGCCAGCATCTCGTCCGCACGGCTCATTCGATACTACTACAACTTGCCACTCTGGGCCTTCTCCAATCCAAAATAAAACTGCCAAACGGCTTGCCCAAACCGACTCATAAAATCTCATACTCGTATATAAACGTGTACCTTCTCTGTTGGGCATTCAACTCTATCTCTGCCATCTGCTATCAAACCAGCATATATCCAAACATTTACAACTGATATCCAATCAATTTATTTTCCAATCCAATCATTTCTTTTTATTAAGCAAAAATTATATTTCAACTCCAGTTATCTTCATCTCCGAATTCAAAATTCGATTCTTAGCCTCCAAGAATCAATTCACTTTAATAACTTGAATCTCCCATATTTCTCTTTTATAATTTCCATTCTGGATCGTCCCAAATTCAGTCCAGTTTTGTTATCTTCGTTTAAATTCCACTTTTACCATTTTAACTCCATACGTTAAATTTTTAATTTCAGAATTCAAATTCCTGGGTTCAAATTCAAATCGGTTTGAAATCATATATTATTCAAAACATTTGAATTTTCTGACAACTGGTTTCATCACAATAATTCAAACAAAAACTTTGGTAGTAATCCGTTACTTAGAAACTCGAAAATGACACTGATAATGGTGCACTTCATCATCGAAATTATTTTCCAGCAATCAAAGTGAGTTTAATACTATATTACTTTTCAAAACTTATTTTTCAAACATTTTTGTTTTGAAATCACTAAAAAATACCATTTCAAAATGCTTGGAAAATATTTTCTGAATTCACCCAGGATCTTAAAATTCCATATATTTAATTCAAATTCATCTACAATCCTTTTTCCCAAGTTACCAGAGTTTTAGATTCCAAATCTGATTTAAATTCAGATTTTTTTTCTATCTAATTTTTTATATTTTACTCATATAATATTTCGATTGGTTATTTATATAACCAACTCAATTATAAATCTTATTCGATCATAATAATGATCACACATCCAATATATAATAATCTCAATATATATACTCTTTTTATATAAAAATATATTTTGGGTAAAATTATTTCATTTACCCTCTTTTCAAAACATACTGTGTCGAATTACTCTGTTCAAGAGTTTAGAAACACCTATCGACATAGTTTGCATTACTGTTTCGACCAGAATTCATAAACCACTCGATTGACCAGTCAACACAGTATAAAACAGTTTTTATTTTAATTTACAAATACGCGCTCATATATACTCATACTCAATCTAGGGTATTACTAAACCCATCTCTATTGAGTTACGCCACAGAGCCAAGGTAATCTCTTAACCTTTAGCTCCGATACCAACTGTAACGGCGTGATTTTCGATACCTGGAAAACCGTGTCATTATTGAAAGAATTTAGAGGATGAGATAGAAAAGATAGAACTAATAGAATAGAAGAAGAAGAACATCAGAATCAGAGTAAAACAAAATCACAAAGGAACGAATAAAATGTATTATATAACATAACTTTGAATTACAAAACTGCATTGTATATACATACCATATATCAGAGTACAATACATCATATCATCACAGCGGAAATAATCTCTACATAACTAAAGGTGAGGCTTCTTGCTTTGAGCTCCTCCAAGTGAATCTGTGAAATACTAAAACACTAAATTGCCCATACAAATTTGGGCACCTAAGAGTTTAGGGAAAACAACAAAATAAACTCTGGGTCAGTCATGGGACTGGTGTGAGTAAATTCCAACTATACTGTTTAACTTTGAAAAACTTACTATAACCCAAAATATCTTTGATATCAAATCCAGTGATATTATGATAATGTCTAAGCAAATAAATATCCAAGTAGCAGAACGCTTGCATCTCACGCTCCACATATATATATAGTATAAAAACATAAACCGCAGGGCACTAATTGGAGATTGGATTCCAACAGACAAGGTTTGGAAGCACCTTCTGATCAGTGTACTCTAGAGGGGATACACTCAGGGTTCAACAAGAACGTCTTGCAACCCAGCCACACATGACCGCTCACTCATTTAGCTTAAGTGTCACGAATATATTATCACCATGGTTGTAGGCCATCCAACCGTCATCCGAAGATACAGAATCGAAAAGAAGTATAAATATGAATTTTCTCTAGATCAGTGACAATACACCCTGCTTGGGGATGACCTAACTAGCCATGCTGCCTAGCCCAACTTTTGTTACTTCCTAGTTGTGAGGCTAGAGGCTACATCTATCTTCAGAACATCTGATCACCATTCACTTTGAATGCCACATCGTCAAATCCGTAATCACATATTGATTACACAAATGCACACTGGGTGTAGAATAAAGAGAAGTTACCTTCTCCCCACCAACTTGGTATATTCGTAAAAATCAATGGTGTGAACGTTGGAAATACTCTGTCAGACACTCGTCCATACAAGTTGTCCTGGGACTGGACAAACAAAAACACCATTCTAGAACTGGACGACCCTTGCATTTAACTCCATCTTCAATTGTCTTCAGCATATCTAATTCGCAGCGCTTATGCCTATACGGAGTGGTTTTCGGATAATAAATCCAACCGGCTCTCCGTATTGACAACGATGGTCAAAACACTTCGATAGTCAGTTATTTAACCATCGAAGTAAAAACAAACATCCATTCCAATGTATAACTAGACATCACTTAAACTCGGGTACTTTTATTTAACATTCGTTTTATTATTCGAATTCCCATATCTTACCAGATATTTCTCAAATCCCGTTTAACTCTTTCACACTTCTTGGAAAACATTCCCAGTTCTTATAAACTCTTATTCCCTCATGTTCCAGAAAACATACGTTATTAACGTTTGTACTATTTCCATTAATTTCACATTCTTTATTTCTATACTTGGATAATCTACCTTATTTACATTGGAAAATATTTCCAATTTCGTTTTAACCTTTTAATTGGCCCCACGTTCATTTTTAAAATATTATTCACTTTGAAATGTGAATACCATCCCTTATTATAGAAATCTGAGCACCTTGATCATATAACTCCTTATTCACGTAATAATTTCCTTTATCTTGTTTACCGAAATCTCTTTCATACTTTTATATTCCTATTCCACTTTATAAACTCTGTTTCTAAGTCAACTTCTTATCAAATCGATATCAAGTTTATAACTAAATACTGACTCCTATCTATTTACATTTATTTGTTTAAACTAAATGTTAATTATTCTATCAGATTATATTCCCTAAAAATAGTTTACTTTTAATACATTCGATATCGTCGAATTCTAGTTTCAGATCCTAACGGTTTAATTCTAATCCCATTTCGAACATCGAAATGCTGTCATCATTTTCTAACATGATTCTCCAATTTCTCTTTCTAAACTTATTCTTATCTTTTCCTTGGACAAACATCGTTATTTCTTTCTTTAGACTAAGTGGATTTCAACTAAATTGTTTCCATTCCCTAGGAAGTGCTGCTATATATAAAAATCACGCTTAAGTTTGATTAGCAGCGTTAATTTATCGTTACAGTTCAAAACTTGTCATACGCTGTAATATTCTCCTTTATAACTAATCTTGACATAACAATCACGCTTAAGCCTAATCAACAACGTTTATTTTATCGCTATAGTTCTAAGACTTGCAATATGCTGCCATATTCCCTTTATACTAGTCTAGACATAACAGTCGCGCTTTCTAGTCAATAGCGTTTATTTTATCGCTATAGTTTCAGACTTGCAATACGTTGTCATATTCCCTTTATACTAATCTTGACATCTCTTTCCGTCATAAACTGACATCGTTCCTCGATAATAGTGAAGCCGTTCAAGTTGGGGTATTCTATTTACCTCTCAGACCTTGATCGACAACGTTCTTACCTTAGAACAGATATAAGTCTGTATTCTAATTCCTTATGACTTATAATATCTATCAGACCATATTTTCTTGTTTAATTTTGACTATGGCTTTTATAACACCATATTCTTACTTTGAAATCTCTGTTGTTTATGATTATTTAATTTTTAAACATTAACTCTTCGCTTTTCCATTCCATAGTTCTACTTATAACTTCTTAAACTAAAAGGTAATTAAATCTCATAAATTTTGATTAATTTATTTCTAAACTGTTTCATTAGATTAATTAAAGACCAATTAATCTAAAAATCACTTTTCCAAATAACAGTTGATTAAATCAACTCCATTCCATCAGTAAATTCGTTAACTGATTTTAATTACTTCTCAACATTAGATTAATATAATTAATCTAAAAATATTTCTAAATTGTTTATCTTAAATATAATTATCCAAATATTTAATCGTCGGATAATTTCTGCTTTATCAACTTATTCAAATGTCAACAATCGTTTTTATTTACTTTATAAAAACGAACTCTAAAATACTGATTTATAATAGAACTTCTATTATAATTTAAAAATTCACTTTAATTATAAAAATATAATTTTTATAATTAACTTCGTTAATTTGCCTGACGGCCAATCAACTTCTTAACAGAACGATGGGTTTACGGTCGACTATTACCACCCTTTTTATCGATATCGTTTATTGATTTATCAAAGCAAATGCTGAATTTTCATTCAACATCAATTATTCACACGGGGTTTTAAATGTAAATTCGGGTTCAAACAGTGCATACAAAACAAACAGTTTATATAAATATCGAGGAATCCTTTCGGATACCTCCAACCGGTTTCCGTATCCACAGATGTCGGTCAACCAATTAACACTACTCTATACTAGGGAATATAAAAATTGGTGGAATCGGTGTCCAACTGATGATGTGTATCTATACGACGACATATATATATATTTCAACTAATTTACTTGTGATCTACCTAATCGATCATCACACAGCATTCAAACAGATATTAAAATATAATTTAAAATATTTTAAATTGAGTAGAGTGAGTGAATTTACTCACCTTGGCGCGTTAACCATTAAATAACGATTTGTGTCAGTTGATTCAGATGGACAATTTATTTCGCTATAAATTGTAACGAGCTCCCATTCACTCCGAATCAGTTCCATGATGTATCCATCGTCCGTACGATCTCAAAAGATCAGTTTCGCTGAATTCCGATACATGCCAATCTGGCCCGTTCTTTCTGCACTTCAATTCGGCCCATCTCCATTTCTATACACCTGCGTCATCAACATACCTGAACCGCTCCAAACATATATCCCTTCACGCATTGGCCAACCGATTGAACTTCTCCATTAAATTTACATCTTTTTGTTCTATCTTTTCTCCATTATTTAATGAACTCGCCCCCTTTTCTTCCCAGGAGTCTGCCACCATTTAATCCCAGTCCACTTCGAACTGCATGTCCTCCTTCTACTATAAATGCCAGTTCCTTCCTCCAGATACAAAATGCCGTAACTTCCAAGGTCCTTCTAGTGTTCAAAGAAATGAAGTGATGCTCTCCTCCTCATACCTTGCTGTCGAACCACACAGCTCTTCCTGTTTTACACGTTATGGCCTAGTTTTCAAACTTTATGCCCTCCTTTTTTCCTTCTTACTTCACACGGCACAACAATGCATCACATTCTCTTCTACTAACTTCAAACATGCCCTCCTCCATGCATAACGCATGCAGTACTTCCCCCATGCCGCATATACCTTAAAGCCATCCGGATCCGACTTCCTGTAGCCTTCCACTTCCACTGCTTCTTCTCCAATATAGAACCCACGCCTGCACCCATTCCTTACTGTACACGTGATGATAAAACTTCCAGTTCCATCAGAGATCACTCCCACTTCCCATTGTGATTCACATCCTTCCGTAACTCCACTGTTTCCATTTTCTTTGCACCCTTCCATCACCGTTCGTCCATTTACATATTTCCGAACCCCACACCGTCCATACCTTCACGGTTTCACCATCATCGAAGACCCTACGTCCCCTTTACCGCTACAGTATTTTTCCTATTTATTTATTTGTTATTTTTGAAGTCACCATTTTTGTTGCTTAAAGAAATAGAACGGAGGAAAGAAGAAAATCTGTTTATGAGGGATTTCTGCAGAATGGTGTGTTTATATATTCAGAGGTTACTTCAGTGTTAAGGAGTAGAAGCATGGGATAATAGGATAGGCGCCTGTGTATATTTATGGACTTTCGAGACTTCATTGCTAAAGAACAGTGTACCTCTCTATACACTCTAGGTTTTGCAGTGTTTCTTCGATCTTAAGTAATAGGACAGTGTATGCAGTTTTTTAATTTTGATTGATACCTACAGAAGAAATAGGGTATGGGTTTAAATAGACAGGGCATGGTATACCATTTTCTTCAATTAAGATAAGGCCTTGAAAGGGACGAGGCATGGGTTAAATGAAATGTAACAACGCTTCACGCCCGGATATATTTATGATTTAAAATGTAGTGTACCATGTTAAAAATTATATTCACGTCCGAGCCGTTACAGATAGAAATAAAAACACGGTCGTGTCCAGCGAGGTGTCACGATCCCAAAAATATAATAATATCGGTAGGTTGACACATATGTTGAAACCCTAAAATATCGATATAGGGTGCAAAATACTCCAAATAAAAAGTTGCTTATTTAATTAATTAAAAATTACAGAAAAATTCTAAAAATTAAATTTTCGCTGCGCCTCAAAAGAACCCTGTCTAAATTCCAATCCGATATCAAGTTATTTCAAATAAACCATTACGGTCGATATACGATTTTATAGCGACTTTTCAAATATTTGATTTCGACATATCTTGCAATCTATACGCCGAAATCTTGATTTTTCACTTCTGTTAGAAAAATATAGTTAAACAGATTACAGCATTTCTGTTTTCGACGAAAACTGATTTAAAACGAATCATGTATACTCAGTTTAAGTTCAGAACGTTAAATTACGAACTGCAGCGATATTACGGGCTCGATTATATTAAATATATATTTTTATACGTTCAGCTCCGTTCTTATAAATATATAAATCCATTTATATTATGAATTAAATATTTAAGCCGATTTAAATATTCAAATTCAAACCGATAAAAATGCGGGACATTGCATAAGAGAACTAAGATTCACAAAACAAAAACAATGGAAACATCTATTTTTCAAATAACTTATTATTACAAAACAATGCTTTACATAAGATAAATTATAATACAACCACATATCTTATATATTCTCATCTCAAAATATTGTATATAATAAAACATTTCCCTTCTCAAATACAAATCTAGGCCATGATAAATAAGCTATCAATAAAATTAAGTACACTGAATAGAAAGAAAATAAGATCTTTGACATTAATCTTCCAAAGCTGCTAGTATCAATCAATTCTCTACCCCGTGAGCCTACTAGGAGAAACAAAGATGAATAAAGAGAAGTGGGTCAGATATAAAATCTAGTGAGCGATGTAACTACTAGCATGATTAAGTAACATAGGAAAATAGACTCAATAATAGTTCTAGTGTCAGATAATGTAAGTGTTTGTGTACAACTACAAAAGATAGACATACTGGAATGATATACAAGGAAATATACTTGAACTGTACAAGTGAAGATTTGTTCAGTTGTTTAACTAATTCAACTAATTACTTGATTGTTTGCGCTTTCTCAATTATCGCACATGATGAACATAATTAAATATTTTCTAATACTAGCCATCGATCAGCTACTAATCTACCATATTACGTGGTAGCTTATGTCACTATTGATCTCGGGCTGTATTTGACCCGATCCACCAATAAAGACATGTTGGATGCTGTGGTGACTAATTTTCCCTCATCGATGCACATGCACGTTCATTGCGCTGCTGAAACATACATACACACGGCCCTGTCTCTTTAGAATTCTTATCTACTCTAATCAGCACAAGTGTGCCCGACCTTTACCACCGTCAATCGTGAGGCCATCAGTGATAAACCTAAAAGGGAATGCTGCCAGTACGGATCCTAGCGAACAAATATTCTAACCTGCGCCTCAGCCAAGATCCCCTTTGATTTGGGCTTTATCCTTTGGTCACTAATCTTCCCCAGTTATCCCCTATGCTGCTTGAATGGATCACAACAAGTATATGTTTTTAAATTATGGAATTTTTTTTCAAATTAGCCTCGTGCTGCTTGAGTGGACCATAATCAGTACATATTTATTAAACTTAACCTCGTTTTTAAGTTTATGTCAATAATAAGTATTTTCATCATTTCATTCAACTACAACCTTCATGTTATAATTATATTTTGCAGATAAGCCCAAAATTGTTCATTATGGTTACCATGTGTGTTTGTACAATTTATCATATTTTTTTTTTTTTTTTTGCAAATATGTTCAGTCTTTTCCAATTACAAACCATGTCATTGCAAATCTGTATTAATTGTCATATTTCAGTCCACTCTTTTTAATCCATATTTGCATAGTTATTTTGTATTTCTATAATTTTCGTGCACAAAATTAAAAAGGATTAAATATGTTGTCAAAATACTAACATTTACATATCTATGTGTGTATTAGGCATAAACCGCAAATAGGTATAGGAAACGGTAAAATGACTGAGAGGCATAAACACAAAAAGAGGGAAGAAGACTGAAAGAATATCTTACTGTACTTAAATAAAATAAAATTATAAGAAAAAGGTTGAAAAATGCTATAGAGAATAACTTAGAGAAAACATCTTACAAAAAACCAACTTATAGAAAACTAATAAAAACTATAAAAAAACTATAAGAAAAACTCTACAACAATTATAAATCCTATTTCCCTTAAATTATCAAAACTCTAAATAATTACACTCACCTGTAGTCCAAAGTTTTCCTCCGTGACCTCTGTAGATCTTGCCTCCAAAAGGTGTATATATACGTGTATATATATAAATATTTATTTTAATAAATCTTTTCCCCTAAAAAATTTCCGGTCAGGTCCATCTCAAAAAAAGAGAACCCAGCGGGGAAGAGACTATATTATAAAGAATAAACATGGTCTAAGTGTTTATTTGTAGTTTAGGCTAGGGATCTTAGGCCGTTGGATTTCTAGATTAAATCCAGGGTAGCCACATCACTTGATCAATAGGAACTTGCTACCTCCGCAAAATTTTAGAACAAACAAAATAAAAATAAGCCATCTCATTAATTAAAATGATCAGATCATCACCTTACTCAGTTGGGCACGATTTGCACCCAAGCATGCGGGTGGGTCGACACAAGGGTCGATCCATGCCATGTATTGTATATATTTTTTCTTCTTATAATTTGTTTTCGTGATAATTTTTTTGTACAAACTCGGATTTTGACAAGTTATGCATGAAAATGACGTAGAAATAGTAATGGATGCAATGGAAAAGGTCCAATAGCCAAATTCTATCATTTGAAAAATAAATCATTTATCTTCCTTCTTTTATTAATACCTAAATTATACCTATAAATTGTCTCTTTTATAACTTCTTCATATTAGCCCTGATTTTTATAGACTTTATATTTAAATTGATCAGAAAATTGCCACAGACTCAATGGTACAACTCTTATAGCCAAATTCTGGCAATTTTAAGAAATTTATTATTTTATTAAGCAATTATTCAATTAATTATTATGTTTTGAAATTTGAGTTTTACATTCTCTTATAGAT
Source organism: Allium sativum (assembly GCA_030737875.1). Taxonomy (NCBI): domain Eukaryota; kingdom Viridiplantae; phylum Streptophyta; class Magnoliopsida; order Asparagales; family Amaryllidaceae; genus Allium; species Allium sativum. The sequence goes on from CM060913.1 coordinate 316,685,247, forward strand.
TTGTAATACAATGAGCTATATCCATTTCTATGCGACTTCGTTACACCACAGACTTAATCCATTGCTTTGAAATTTCATTACACCACGTACTGCTCTCATCAGTTTGCAGCTACTTTATGCTATGAGATGTTATATCCTTCCTTGAATTCACTCTCAACCGAGTCTTCCATCAAAGAGCCATAACTCCAATAGGCTATAACTTCCAATCTGAAAAAGCAATCAGCGAAACCTTAGTTCCATAAGCTCCATAAGAAGTCCTCTAACCCCATGATGGATCGCGCCTTTCAACCATGCACCCTGATGGATCGGTATCGATCCATTGCATATGGATCGGTATCGTTCCATCAACTTAGCGATTCTTTACCAAGACTTATGTATTCTCTAATGCTATTCCTTAGCATCCCTTAGGTCCAATCTCACATGCCTAAAACAAGTGAAAAATGCATGTCGATCCATTCCTTGTTGGTCACATACCTCATCCAAAATCGACTAAACTTAACCAAAGCCTTATATATTCCCCTACATTCCCCTAGTAGAAGTCGCATGCGAATCCAATATAATATGATGGACCAGTGTCGTTCCGCACCCTGTGGATTTGTTTCGATCAATATACATAGCATATCTTCTAGTTAATTTTTCTATGCGTGATCCTGACACCTTCTAGAGGCTATCCTTTAAGTTTCGTGCAGTTTCGACGGTCATTGATCTTGATATGCTCCAGTCTTCAATTTAAATCTTCATTACGACATTTCTAACATGCAAATCAAGCGTAACATCCAGATAAACTCCCAAATTCTTTGGTACCTGAATCAATCATATATATATGCATAGATCTAATTTAGATCTACATAATAATTAATCCAAACTTATTATTTTAATCCATTATATGTCTAGTTAGATTAACATAAGTGTTTCCAATCTGAAATTGACATAAATGATCATATTTTAGTGTGTTTTAAACATAAATAAAAATGCCTAATCTAAATAGAGTTGTCAATGGGTCGTGTTGGGTCAGGTTCAGGTCGGTTCGAGTCGGGTTCGGGTCGATTTATGAACAGGTCGGATCAACCTGTTTATTAAACAGGTCATTTTTCCCAACCCTAACTCGATCTGTTTATAAACGGGTTGACTAGACCCGACCCATGTAACCCGTTTAACTAAATGGTTCATGTCGGTCGGGTCGGGTTTACTAGTTTGACCCATTAGCAAATATTTCCCACTAATATAAACAGCAAAATAACCAAATCAACAACAGGAAGCACTATTGTATAATCACCAACAAGCAGCAAGTCATAAAATTATCAAAATGAAAAAAGTTACAAAATCACCAATATAGGAAGCACATTTATAAAGCATGAAATCACCATATGTAAAAATCATTCTCCATACATAAGAATATATTAACATACTGCATACATAAATGACTAACAATATGGAAGAGATATAGTTGTTATAAGTAAAATATAACTAACAAAATACAAGAAAAAAATAGTAAAATATAATAGCTTACATAGAAATATATGAGCATACTGGTTACTACTGCATAAGTAAAAGACTAACACTAACAACATACACAAAAAACTAATAGTATGGAAGATATACAACATATAATCGTGTTTGGCGGGTCAAAATTGGGTTAGCAGGTCAAACCAAAACCCACCCATTTATAAATGGGTCAAATTCGGGTTAACCCGAAAATGACCTGCCAACTAAACAGGTCCGGTTAACCTGCTAATTTCCATGCAGGTTTCGGGTCGGGTAGGAAATTGACAGCTCTAAATCTAGATATATAATGCAATATAGTCCAGTGAGAAATCAAAATCACTAACCAAATAAACAAACCTATATAGATCTATGAGGGATCAATTTGGGATAGAAAGGAAATGATGTAAATAACTTTATAAATGGAGAAAACTTGTAGATCTTATCTCTTTTAGGTCTTTAGAAGAGTTTAAAAGTGGATCTGATGTAAATTAGGGTTCAGGAAATAAACTAGATCATAGTTCTAGCACTGATGGGAAATGAGGAGAAAAGATTAAGTTAATCTTCTTTTGGCCTATTTATAACTGCATGCTATTAAACTAATGAGCTGCTAATCTAAACTCATTAGCTGTCTCCCAGTCTATTCAGTGGTCTTAAGAACTTGAAAATGTTGTATCTCCTAAATTTCTTGGCCAAATCTCTTATATGACCACTCTATGAAATGGAAAACTGTCATTTCGGTCCAATGAGACTGGTTAGAGTATATAATTTTGTTCCAATCACAAGCTAGGACCATACGAAGATGCTCGAGGGGTAAAATAGTGATACAACAGTTTGGGAAAAAAATCATGGATGTGTAATTTATCTCAAATAACTATATTTAAAAATATGAGAACGATATGCCTTATATGTATTAAATAAAATTACTTTACGATCCTTTGATTCGTAAAATATAGGTCGTCACATTCTCCCTTCCCCCTTTAAGAATTTCTTCCTTGAAATTACCAAAACAGCCATAACTAAACTTAGCATCTAGCGTGCTTACCATCCACGAGCAACTGATCTAACATGCAATCAAGAATTCAACAATCAATGTAAATAATGCCCTAACCCAGCATGCGTAATTCTATTAGTATAAGATATAATGATGTATGTAGATCTGAAAAATGGATCGCACCTTTTAAAGAGTTCTGAATACTCCTCCTTCATACTCTCCTCTATTTCCCATGTACAGTTTCCATCATCCTCTCCATTGTACTTTAAATATCCTAATGACCTTCCTTCTCAAGTTTTTCGTATTGTTCCCCACAATCCAAAGTGGCTTTTGAGGTCGCGAAACTTCCGCTTCCACCTCTAAATCTTTAAGTTAATCTGGTGCTACTATAATACCCGAGTCATGCACAAAATGTCATAGACAAGAAGCATCAAAAAAATAAAATGCACACCTATCATCATCGAAGGTGAACCCACCCTATTGGCTAAACCACTCATCCTATCGATGATTGAAAATGGTCCAATTTGGCCGTCTTCCTAATAGGATAGTATTCCTAAAAGGAGGAACCATCACAAATACCATATCTCCAATAAAAAAAACTCAAAACCTCTTCTCCTTCTATCAGCATAGCTCTTCTGACGATTCTTAACCGTTATCTTTCACTGGTGAATGATCTTTATCTTATCCAATATCTCTCGAATCATTTCTGGCCTAAATATTGCCTTCTCTCCTACCTCCCACCAACATGAAGGTGCGTTACAACGTCTCTCGTACAAAATGCTTCATAAGGTGCCATGTTGATATTTTCTTGGTAAAAAACTCTACCAAATTAAGAAGATAATTCCAGAGTCTTCTAAAATCCAAAACAAAAGCTGTAACGAGATCTTTTAAGATTTGAATTACACTCTATATCTACCCATCTGTCTGAGGATGATAGGTTGTACTCAAATGTAACACAGTTCTTAGAATGTCTTGCAAACTCTTCCAAAAACAACTGGTGAGCAATGAGTCTCTTTCACTTACTATACCATTGGGTATCCCATGGAATCGAACAATCCATTTCACATATAGCTCAATTAACTTCAATGTCGTTCTAGTGGACATAATAGGTATGAATCTTGCGCTCTTTATCAATCTATCCACTGGCACCTAAACACTATCACAGTTTGTCCTAGTTTGTGGCAATCCATTAACGAAATCCATGGATACTAGATATCATTTCCATTATGGGATTTCTAATGGATGAAGCAATCTACTTGACTTCTTTTGCTCAGCTTTCACTAACTGACAGTTCATACACTTTGAAATAAACTTTCCCACATCGCTCTTTATATCTTCCCAATAGTAAGTCCTCTTCGTGCCTTGATATATCTTATTACCATCAGGTTAGATAATCAATCCAGAATGATGACATTTTCTATCCATCAACATCTAAAACATACAATCTTCCATCTTTGCGAAGCCAACCATCTTGATTGATCTCATATAAATTCCAATCTTTAGAATCGACTTCCATCTCAATCTTACCTAAAATATCTACCGGCTTAGTAACCTGCTTCTGGCTATCTCGAATTATAATGATGAGAGTAGACCTTATGTGTAAGGACCCGTAACTTCCTTGTGAAGGAAAGAGCGGATACTTTGAGGCCTTAACCTCCCCTGCACTGGGAGCACCGGGAAAATCCCAAAATTGCCATACAGGCCTTCTGATCTCAAAAAGAAAAAGAAAAAGCCAAGCGGCTAGCCAATCGACTCATAAAATCATCATCACCCAAACAAAACAGTAAATTATGGTAAATATGTAACTATTTGTCGAGCAAACAAATTTTATTCTCTGCCCTAGCCTCCTTGCTATGACCTGTTCAATGTAAGTACATGTATATGCAAGCAAATTCGATCAATTTTCAACACAATTCACTATTTGGTACAATTATGCATAATGGTTCAAAATTATCAAACAAATAAACATACAACACAAACATCAATCAATTAGTGAATTAACGTTTCAAATTCATAATTTTGATATATATAAAAAAATCACATTTTTGATGTCAATTCACAACAATGTATTCTAGCTATATTTTGGTTCTCACACCAGTCTAATGGAAATATATAGATATCACACCTTCGTCACTCGAAAATAAATGCTGATGATGTTTCGAACCACCATCAGAACATCTCCGGGCTACTAGAGTGTGGTTCTATATCTATCCGTTATATTAAAACTTCGAATATACGTTCATGACGCGTATATGCAAAACCTTTATATATTGGTTTGTCCAAATTCAATACAAATAAAATATTCAAATACGCATGAAATGGTTTAAATTTCAAAAAAAAAAATTGTTTTCATTTGAAAAATATAATCTTCACACTCGTTCTAGGATAATACTGATCCCATCTCTAACGAGTAATTCTAATTGGATATTACTAATCCAATATCTGATGAATTCTTTCGTATGGTTCTAATGTGTCTTGTTCTCGAGCTCTGTAAACCAAAGCTCTAATACCAAATGTAAGGACCCGTAACTTCCCCGTGAAGGAAAGAGCAGATACTTTGAGGACAACACACAAAAGGAACGCAGACAGAAGAACATTTCATTGTTATTACAACAATTCCATCAGATACAAGAATATACAGAGTATAATTGAATAAATTACATTCGATAAATATCAGAGATTACAATAAATTACATAGCAACGGAAAAAAATTATAAAACACAACTGAAAATAATACACGGATACAGAGCTTTCCGAGCATCGTTCCAGCTGTAAATTAGGATCACGTGAATATAAATCTGCAAAACCAAAACTACTAGCTGCCCGTGTGGAAAATAAGGGCACCCAGAGTATAGGTTAAAACAATAAACTCCAGGTCAGTCATGTGACTGGTGAGAGAATTAAAACAGTTATTTAAACTTTACTTTAAAAGAGAGTAATTCAAGGGACCACGCCGTATAACACGGAACGGGGTTCCTCCCAAGAACACCAGTGCATAGAATAGACAACGCAATGCTTTTTCAAAAAATGAAGCTATTATAAGACCCAGGTCCCATCACATAATGCAAAGCAAGCCGGAGGATAGGGTTTTACCTTATAACAGCCAAACATGCTTGATATATTTAAAAACAAATCATTTGATACTATAATAAGTTTATAGTGTCAAAACAATTTCAATTATAAATATCAATCGTAGACGGCATAGCATCCCATGCTACTATGTCGCCATACTAGGCTCTACAAACAAAACCGAAATATCTCGTATTGGAAATTGGATTTCCGTCATGAGTCGAGGCAAGGGGCAAGCTCCTCTCCGATTCGAGACACTCTAGCAAATGCCTCAGGACTACACACTCTGGGTAACCCCTGGGATCCTCCAAGACTGGTCCTCCCTTACGTTTGAGGATTAGTTATTCTTGAACACACGTTTCACAACCTTATAGGACCTATAATCGAGGCGCCTCGCATCCAAACCACAAAGGTGAAAAGTATATAAATGTCAGGGCTGGTAGGTCACTGACACCACCCATAGCTAGAAAGAAACGTCGTGCACTCCTTGGGTCCTCATCCCGTTTTTGACTCATACCGAGGTGTGAGGCTCGCGAATCCACGCTATACACAAAGATGCCACGTAGGCCGTGCTTTGATCATCAACCACAAGACTTTGCTTTTCAACAGAAGCCTTGATCCATGCAACTCAACGTGCCACACATGCAATTCATGCCATGCGATTGATATCTATCGATATATAACCTCTAAGCTCGTACGTCTCAGAGAAGGGCGTTAAGTAAGAGAATAAATTCTCCGCCGCCAAACAGATATATATTTAACATAAATCAATCAACATAGAATAAAATCCAATGTCAGACACACAATCCATTTACAAGTTCGTTCTGGGTCTGAACGAAACCGGAGGCACTTTCCTCGCATATCCATCGATCTCCAAGTACGTCTGGACGACCACCAACTGATTCCCTCATCTTGGGTGTACAGCCCAATCAAGATCATCAGTAATCACCCAAACGATGTGAAGACTTCCGGTCTTCGACCACCGTCATCATCTTTGACTTATCGTCGAATCGGTTATTCATAATGGGTATAAACCCAGTCTTTCCGAACAACCCGCGTAACTAGTAAACAAATGTTACACAAACACAACATATGCCTCATTCCAATTCAGCAGCCACTAACCATAAATCAGCAAGAGAACAATTTCCCAAATATTAACCCCGAAGGCCGAAACCAACATCAGAACAATACACAGAAAACCATTCTTCTTAGCTAACCTACAGCTAGTTTCTAAATTTCATAATCTTAGGGAAAGGTTCCAATTAATTTTATCAAAGATAAATTCTTTTAAATTTATTCTTTAATCTTCCTTTGGATATCATTTCAAACCAAATTATGGTTTTCCAAACTAGTCGAGATTAGCGAACCACACCGAAGTAATTATTTATTTTATTTCCCAATCCCAACCTATTCATCCCATGAAGAAAAACTGGTAATACTCCATATCTAACACCATGGTGTTATCGGTAAATTTAATTACCATTTCACGTTAAAATCTAATTAAAGATTTAACTATCGCTTGGAGCAAAACTGGTGATACTCCATTCTCGCACATTTTCCAAATTTGATAATTTACATTATCAATTCACATTTCAATCTAATTGCAGATTCATTAAAACTCCCTTTACTGGGTTAAAGAACTAATGTCATTTAAAACACAGTTCACGATAAACCCGAATCACATTCTATTTATTATCGAGTTAAAGAACAAGTGTTATTTAAAACACCGTTCCCGATAAACCCACAAATCAATTCTATTTAAAACCCATTTCAAATCCAATTTATTTATTTAAAAATAAATGGGTTTTAATTTTAATTCAAAACTAGTTTATTTCGATAAAAATCTATTTTTATCTTTTCAAATATGGAGTTTTTCATCCCAATTTTTCCCAAATCATTTCTTATGATTTTACACAAATTATTGATATTTTTAATAATTTTATCAAGGCCCGTACAGTCGATTTCCAATAACGGCCATCGAACTGCACTTACAGCGACCTTTTACAAATTTGATTTGGACGTATCTCCAAATCCAACCGTTAGATTTCAAATTTCTAATATTCATTAGAAATCTCTTGTCGATATGAACCCAATGGTTCCGGTTTTAGGAGAATCCGATGGTCGGATCTTCCGTAATGTCCGTTCGAAGTCAATGGTCGAAATTTACGAACTGCCGCGGCGTGGCGTGTTCTATTCAGGCCGTTATATATATAATATATATATACTATATATATTTCGTCGATTTCCTTTTTAAAAATTAATTTTATAAATCGTTTCAAATTTGTTTCAAAACAATTTCAACTTCCATTTCAAATTCAAATCAAAATTAAATTTTTTCATATAAATTCGTTTTTACCTTCATTTCTATTTGATTTCAATTCAAATCGATTTCAATTCTATTTCAATTCGTTTTCAATTGAATTCAATTCAATTCAATTCGAATTCGTTTTCTTTTCAATTCATTTCAATTTGAATTCGTTTTCTTTTCAATTCAATTCATTTCAATTCGAATTCGTTTTCTTTTCAATACAATTCATTTCATTTCAATTCGTTTTCTTTTCAATATTCATTTCAATCCGAATTCGTTTTCTTTTTAATATTCATTATAAAAACGAATATGATCGATATAAATATCGTTCGCGTCAAAATAGCGCATCTCTAATCAACACGGCTTTATATTTTTCAATAACTTCGTTATTCTATTCAACAAATGAATCTATATTTCTTTCAATACATGACTCTATATTTTTGTCAACACATGACTAATCTCAACGAATGAGTACTGTCCACGTATGACTATTTTTGTTATTTAATATATTTTATAAAAATTATGGTATCTATCGTTTGATTTCCAGTCAGACTCCAACCGTAAATTAGTAAGAGAACGATTCCCTGAATATTAACCCCGAAGGCCGAAACCAACATCAGATCAATATCCAGAGGACCACTCATCTTATCTATTTTCCAGTTAGTTTCTAATTTTATATATGATAAAGATGTAAATTTTATTGTTAAAATATTTCATTCAACACATGACTAATCTCAACGGATGAGTACTGTCAACACATGAACCTTTATTTTATAATATTTTTTTTCCCAATTGGAATGAGGCCCAATCAATTACCATATAAAGTTAATTATATGGATTCCATACAACACATGTATATAATAGCAACGATAAATAATCAACCATCATCCAAAGTGCACTACACTGTATAAGCATCAAATATAGATATCTAAAGCATATAACAGCCTGTCGATCCATCGATCGACATACAACTAATTATTGGGATTAGTGTGTGCCGTATTTTATCCCAATACCCGTGTGGGGTTTCAAACAATCAAAAACAGATTTTATTTGTGCAGTTGGGCGATGTGTAAAATTTATCGTCCCAATCAATGTCCTTCAAATAGGTGTACATAAACAAACCGTCCGGTTTGTAAATGAATATTTATTTATTCACATTCACCTTAAAAATTATATTTTTTTAAGGACCAAATTATTTTATTCAACCTATGAATATTCTATTCGGTTTATTTATTAAATAAATGATATCTTCATTTTCCTAACTTATTTTAGAAAATTTCGGCGGCATAACGACACGATACTAGAAACGGGACAAGGCCTAGCCTTATCCCCGGTCTAATAATGGCCCACCCTATACAATATCAATCAAATCCATTCCATTTCACCAAACAATCAAATTCAAATCAAATAATCTAACCAACTACACAACCAAACAAACAAGTCCATGGTCTGTGGACGATGGTGTCAGGTGCTACTAAACACCGTCTACATCCTAGTATATATATTTAACTAGAAAAGTAAATTTAAGGTGAGAAGTTTTCACCGAGGGTTCCACTCCGCCGTGCTTTGCTGTTGAACTGCTGAACCGTCTGGAACGGTTTGAAATTCTACCGTAGTCCTTTTCACGCTGTTCAAATATAAAAATTATATTTTTATTACTTCATTCAATAAATAAAAATCGTATTTTTATTTCTGCTTCATATATATTTTCAACGCTTCATTCTATATGAAAATTATATTTTTATATTTCTACTTCGCCACTTCATATATAGAAAGATCAAATTTCTATTTAGCTATTCAATATATAAAAATCGAATTTTTATCTTTACTATCTTTATTTTAAAAACCATATGTTTGCTTTTGAAAATCATATCCTTTTCTAACAAACAAAATCTACTCTTTTATTCGCTTAAGTATAAAAATCTGATCTTTTAGAATCTGAAAATCAAATATATTTTTTTTGATGATAAAAATCAAATTTTTATTTAGAATAAGGTCTAATTACTTTAAATAAACTAAACAACTAAAAAAAGGATAAACAAAAAAATAAATAACTAAATAAAATAAATAAGTAAAACTTACAGCAAAATTGGAAGAGGGGGGGAAGGCTGTCGCGGTCGGAGGTCCTGAAGGGGAGGTAGAGGGGGGGACCTTTGGTGGTCAGCTCAGGTACGGTGTTGGCGGGTTTCAGGTGAATGGGGGTCTTTGGGCTTCAATCGGAGAGCATCGATTTGGTAGGAGGAAGGAGGGAGTGCGGGTTTGGGGATTGGAGGGGAAGGCACTGTCGGCAGCGCGACATCCCCTGCGGTGGGCGGCGGCGAAGGTAAGGGCGTCGGGTAGCGCTATGTTTTTTTTTTAATTTCTGTTGAAAATGCAATCGGGGGGGGGGGGGGGGGCTAAGAGGTATAAGGAGAAGGGTTTTATTAAAATTTATATTATTTAATTTATTTTCAATCCCTAAAAAGTTACTTTAAAATTCAAACTCAAAATTGAGCCCATCGACTGTCGTCCCTAGCATAATACCCCCATTCCGAACACAATGGGATATGTATCGTAGGCTGATTCAATCGTTTCGATAAGTTTCCATTGAATTTACATTTAAATCATTAGACTGAATTTTAAACGTACATTTCAAATTACCGGGGTCACATACAAACTCGGAAACTTTCAGAAAAATATTTTCTAGCTTCGTATTGATGATACGGTTCTAACAAAACTAGTTTCGTCAAATTCTGAGACCGTTTGAAAAATGGCCATTTTCCAGTCGATTAAAATAAACTAAAACTGGTCAAACGCGTTTTCCTTTTCCATGCTCACATATTGATTCGAAAAATTATGAAATTTGAAACATAGCAATAACTTGACATCGCAGATCCAACAAAAGTGGTTTCATCGAAATCCGAGGTCGTTTGCAAAATTTCCATTTTTAAGGGCCTGAATTCCATAGCGACTATTCAGAATTTTCAACTGGACATATCATTTGATTCCCGCTATGAAATTTCAATTATTCGGATTCGTTGGAAAGATATTCTCAATTAGATTCTAGTATTTTTGGTTTCACTAAATTTCGGTTTATTTTGCACCCGGTACATGCATTTGAAGTTTGAAATCGAATTATCGAACTGCAGGGCCATTTTCAATTCCTTTTATAATTATAAATAATTATTTATATTCTAACGATGATTCAAATAAATATATACGTTCGAATTCTATTAAAAATAAATTTCTCGTCGTTACTATTTAAAATAATTCTTTTTAAATATCCAAAATTCACTAAAATTGCAAAAATAAAAATTTTAAATTGGCTCAGATTTTCGGGTTGTTACAATCTCCCCCACTTAAAACTTTTCGTCCCCGAAAAGGAACGAAGCCGAAAGTTGTTTAACAATTCAACTCAACTTCCAGCATTTTGATTACGGCTTAAGTTCTTCAACTTTTCAGTTTCTAAGAACTTTTCAAATTTTTCAAAAATTTGGCTAACACCCTAAATTTCCGAAAAATTTCGCCATAACCTCCCCTGCACCGGGAGCACCGGGAAAATCCCGAAATTGTCATACAGGCCTTCTGATCTCAAAAAGAAAAAGAAAAAGCCAAGCGGCTAGCCAATCGGCTCATAAAATCATCATTACCCAAACAAAACAATAAATTATGGTAAACATGTAACTATTTGTTGGGCAAACAAATTTTATTCTCTGCCCTAGCCTCCTTGCTATGACCTGTTTAATGTAAATACATGTATACGCAAGCAAATTCGACCAATTTTCAACACAGTTCACTATTTGGTACAATTAGGCATAATGGTTCAAAATTATCAAACAAATAGACATACAACACAAACATCAATCAATTAGTGAATTAACGTTTCAAATTCATAATTTTGATATATATACAAAAATCACATTTTTGATGCCAATTCACAACAATGTATTCTAGCTATATTTTGGTTCTCACACCAGTCTAATGGAAATATATAGATATCACACCTTCGTCGCTCGAAAATAAATGCTGATGATGTTTCGAACCACCATCAGAACATCTCCGGCCTACTAGAGTGCGGTTCTATATCTATCCGGCATATTAAAACTTCGAATATACGTTCATGACGCGTATATGCAAAACCTTTATATATTGGACTGTCCAAATTCAATACAAATAAAATATTCAAATACGCATGAAATGGTTTAAATTTCAAAACAAAATTTGTTTTCATTTGAAAAATAAACTCTTCACACTCGTTCTAGGATACTACTGATCCCATCTCTAATGAGTAATTCTAATTGGATATTACTAATCCAATATCTGATGAATTCTTTCGTATGGTTCTAATGTGTCTTGTTCTCGAGTTCTGTAAACCAAAGCTCTGATACCAAATGTAAGGACCCGTAACTTCCCCGTGAAGGAAAGAGCGGATACTTTGAGGACAACACACAAAAGGAACGCGGACAGAAGAACATTTCATTGTTATTACAACAATTCCATCGGATACAAGAATATACAGAGTATAATTGAATAAATTACATTCGATAAATATCAGAGAATACAATAAATTACATAGCAGCGGAAAAACAATATAAAGCACAACTGAAAATAATACACGGATACAGAGCTTTCCGAGCATCGTTCCAGCTGTAAATTAGGATCACGTGAATATAAATCTGCAAAACCAAAACTACTAGCTGCCCGTGTTGAAAATAAGGGCACCCAGAGTTTAGGTTAAAACAATAAACTCCAGGTCAGTCATGTGACTGGTGTGAGAACTAAAATAGTTATTTAAACTTTACTTTAAAAGAGAGTAATTCAAGGGACCACGCCGTATAACACGGAACGGGTTTCCTCCCAAGAACACCAGTGCATAGAATAGACAACGCAATGCTTTTTCGAAAAATGAAGCTATTATAAGACCCAGGTCCCATCACACAATGCAACGCAAGCCGGAGGATAGGGTTTTACCTTATAACAGCCAAACATGCTTGGTACGTTTAAAAACAAATCATTTGATACTATAATAAGTGTATAGTGTCAAAACAATTTCAATCATAAATATCAATCATAGACGGCATAGCATCCCATGCTACTATGTCGCCATACTAGGCTCTACAAATAAAACCGAAATATCTCGTATTGGAAATTGGATTTCCGTCATGAGTCGAGGCAAGGGGCAAGCTCCTCTCCGATTCGAGACACTCTAGCAAATGCCTCAGGACTACACACTCTGGGTAACCCCAGGGATCCTCCAAGACTGGTCCTCCCTTACGTTTGAGGATTAGTTATTCCTGAACACACGTTTCCCGACCCTATAGGACCTATAATCGAGGCACCTCGCATCCAAACCACAAAGGTGAAAAGTATATAAATGTCAGGGCTGGTAGGTCACTGACACCACCCATAGCTAGAAAGAAACGTCGTGCAGTCCTTGGGTCCTCATCCCATTTTTGACTCATACCGAGGTGTGAGGCTCGCGAATCCACGCTATACACAAAGCTGCCACGTAGGCCGTGCTTTGATCATCAACCACAAGACTTTGCTTTTCAACAGAAGCCTTGATCCATGCAACTCATCGTGCCACACAGGCAATTCATGCCATGCGATTGATATCTATCGATATATAACCTCTAAGCTTGTACGTCTCAGAGAAGGGCGTTAAGCAAGAGAATAAATTCTCCGCCGCCAAATAGATATATATTTAACAGAAATCAATCAACACAGAATAAAATCCAATGTCAGACACACAATCCATTTGCAAGTTCGTTCTGGGTCTGAACGAAACCGGAGGCACTTTCCTTGCATATCCATCGATCTCCAAGTACGTCTGGACGACCACCAACGGATTCCCTCATCTTGGGTGTACAGCCCAATCAAGATCATCAGTAATCACCCAAACGATGTGAAGACTTCCGGTCTTCGACCACCGTCATCTTCTTCGACTTATCGTCGAATCGGTTATTCAGAATGGGTATAAACCCGGTCTTTCCGAACAACCCGCGTATATAGTAAACAAATGTTACACAAACACAACATACGCCTCATTCCAATTCAGCAGCCACTAGCCGTAAATCAGCAAGAGAACAATTTCCCAAATATTAACCCCGAAGGCCGAAACCAACATCAGAACAATACCTAGAAAACCATTCTTCTTAGCTAACCTACAGCTAGTTTCTAAATTTCATAATCTTAGGGAAAGGTTCCCATTAATTTTATCAAAGATAAATTCTTTTAAATTTATTCTTTAATCTTCCTTTGGATATCATTTCAAACCAAATTATGGTTTTCCAAACTAGTCGAGATTAGCGAACCGCACCGAAGTAATTATTTATTTTATTTCCCAATCTCAACCTATTCATCCCATGAAGAAAAACTGGTAATACTCCATATCTAACACCATGGTGTTATCGGTAAATTTAATTACCATTTCACGTTCAAATATAATTAAAGATTTAACTATTGCTTGGAGCAAAACTAGTGATACTCCATTCTCGCTCATTTTCCAAATTTGATAATTTACATTATCAATTCACATTTCAATCTAATTGCAGATTCATTAAAACTCCCTTTACTGGGTTAAAGAACTAATGTCATTTAAAACACATTTCACGATAAACCCAAATCACATTCTATTTATTATCGGGTTAAAGAACAAGTGTTATTTAAAACACCGTTCCCGATAAACCGACAAATCAATTCTATTTAAAACCCATTTCAAATCCAATTTATTTATTTAAAAATAAATGGGTTTTAATTTTAGTTCAAAACTAGTTCATTTCGATAAAAATCTATTTTTATCTTTTCAAATATGGAGTTTTTCATCCCAATTTTTCCCAAATCATTTCTTATGATTTTACACAAATTATTGATATTTTTAATAATTTTATCAAGGCCCGTACAGTCGATTTCCAACAGCGGCCATCGAACTGCACTTACAACGACCTTTTCCAAATTTGATTTGGACGTATCTCCAAATCCAACGGTTAGATTTCAAATTTCTAATATTCGTTAGAAAGCTCTTTTCGATACGAACCCAACGGTTCCGGTTTTAGGAGAATCCAACGGTCGAATCTCCCGTAATGTCCGTTCGAAGTCAATGGTCAAAATTTACGAACAGCCGCGGCGCGGCGCGTTCTATTCAGGCCATTATATATATATATATATAATATACATATATTATATATATTTCATCGATTTCCTTTTTAAAAACGAATTTTATAAATCGTTTCAAATTTGTTTTAAAACAATTTCAACTTCCATTTCAATTTCAAATCAAAATTAAATTAATTTTTTTCTTATAAACTCGTTTTACCTTCATTTCTATTTGATTTCAATTCAAATCGATTTCAATTCTATTTCAATTCGTTTTCAATTGAATTCAATTCAATTCGAATTCGTTTTCTTTTCAATTCAATTCATTTCAATTCGAATTCGTTTTCTTTTCAATTCAATTCAATTCATTTCAATTCGAATTCATTTTCTTTTCAATACAATTCATTTCATTCCAATTCGTTTTCTTTTCATTATTCATTTCAATTCGAATTCATTTTCTTTTTAATATTCATTATAAAAACGAATATAATCGATATAAATATCGTTCGCGTCAAAATAGCGCATCTCTAATCAACACGGCTTTATATTTTTCAATAACTTCGTTATTCTTTTCAACAAATGAATATATATTTCTTTCAATACATGACTCTATATTTTTGTCAACACATGACTAATCTCAACGAATGAGTACTGTCCACATGTGACTATTTTTATTATTTAATATATTTTATAAAAATTATGGTATCTATCGTTTGATTTCAAATCAGACTCCAATCGTAAATTAGTAAGAGAACAATTCCCTGAATATTAACCCCGAAGGCCGAAACCAACATCAGATCAATATCCAGGAGACCACTCATCTTATCTATTTTCTAGTTAGTTTCTAATTTTATATATGATAAAGATGTAAATTTTATTGTTAAAATATTTCGTTTAACACATGACTAATCTCAACGGATGAGTACTGTCAACACATGAACCTTTATTTTATAATATATATTTTTTCCCAATTGGAATGAGGCCCAATCAATTACCATATAAAGTTAATTATATGGATTCCATACAACACATGTATATAATAGCAACGATAAATAATAAACCATCATCCAAAGTGCACTACACTGTATAAGCATCAAATACAGATATCTAACGCTTATAACAGCCTGTCGATCCATCGATCGACATACAACTAATTATTGTGATTAGTGTATGTCGTATTTTATCCCAATACCCGTGTGGGATTTCAAACAATCAGAAACAGATTTTATTTGTGCAGTTAGGCGATGTGTAAAATTTATCGTCCCAATCAATGTCCTTCAAATAGATGTACATAAACAAACCGTCCGATTTGTAAATGAATATTTATTTATTCACGTTCTCGTTAAAAATTAAATTTTTTTAATGACCAAATTATTTTATTCAACCTATGAATATTCTATTCGGTTTATTTATTAAATAAAATGATATCTTTATTTTTCTAACTTATTTTAGAAAATTTCGGCGACATAACGGCACGATACTAGAAACGGGACAAGGCCTAGCCTTATCCCCGGTCTAATAATGGCCCACCCTATACAATATCAATCAAATCCATTCCATTTCACCAAACAATCAAATTCAAATCAAATAATCTAACCAACTACACAACCAAACAAACAAGTCCATGGTCTGTGGACGATGGTGTCGGGTGCTACTAAACACCGTCTCCATCCTAGTATATATATTTAACTAGAAAAGTAAATTTAAGTTGAGAAGTTCTCACCGAGGGTTCCACTTCGCCGTGCTTTGTTGTTGAACTGCTGAACCGTCTGAAACGGTTTGAAATTCTACCGCAGTCTTTTTCACGCTGTTCAAATATAAAAATTATATTTTTATTACTTCATTCAATAAATAAAAATCGTATTTTTATTTCTGCTTCATATATATTTTTCAACGCTTCATTCTATATGAAAATTATATTTTTATATTTCTACTTCCCCACTTCATATATAGAAAGATCAAATTTCTATTTAGCTATTCAATATATAAAAATCAAATTTTTATCTTTACTATCTTTATTTTAAAAACCATATGTTTGCTTTTGAAAATCATATCCTTTTCTAACAAACAAAATCTACTCTTTTATTCGCTTAAGTATAAAAATCTGATCTTTTTGAATCTATAAATCAATTATTATTATTTTGATGATAAAAATCAAATTTTTATTTAGAATAAGGTCTAATTACTTTAAATAAACTAAACAACTAAAAAAAGGATAAACAAAATAAATAAATAAATAAATACAGTAAATAAGTAAAACTTACAGCAAAATTGGAAGGGGGGAGGCTGTCGCGGTCGGAGGTCCTGAAGGGGAGGTAGAGGGGAGGCGGACCTCTGGTGGTCGGCTCGGGTACTGTGTTGGCGGGTTTCAGGCGAATGGGGGTCTTGGGGCTTCAATCGAAGAGCATCGATTTGGTAGGAGGAATGAGGGAGTGCGGGTTTGGGGATTGGAGGGGAAGGCACTATCGGCGGCGCGGCATCCCCTGCGGTGGGCGGCGACGAAGGTAGGGGGTGTCGGGTAGCGCTAGGTTTTTTTTAAAATTTCTGTTGAAAACGAAATCGGGGGGGGGGGGGAGGGGGCTAAGAGGTATAAGGAGAAGGGTTTTATTAAAATTTATATTATTTAATTTATTTTCAATCCCTAAAAAGTTACTTTAAAATTCGAACTCAAAATTGAGCCCACCGACAGTCGTCCCTAGCATAATAACCCCATTCCGAACACAATGGGATATGTATCGTAGGCTGATTCGATCGTTTCAATCAGTTTCCGTTGAATTTACATTTAAATCATTATACTGAATTTTAAACGTACATTTCAAATTATCGAGGTCACATACTAACTCGAAAAATTCCAGAAAAATATTTTCTAGCTTCGTATTGACGATACGGTCCTAACAAAACTAGTTTCGTCAAATTCTGAGACCGTTTGAAAAATGGCCATTTTCCAGTCGATTAAAATCAACTGAAGCTGGTCAAACGCATTTTCCTTTGCCACGCTCACATATTGATTCAAAAAATTATGAAATTTGAAACATAGCAATAACTTGGCATCGCGGATCCAACAAAAGTGGTTTCGTCGAAATCCGAGGTCATTTGCAAAATTTCCATTTTTAAGTGCCTGAATTCCATAGCGACTATTCAGAATTTTCAACTGGACATATCATTTGATTCCCGCTTTGAAATTTCAATTATTCGGATTTGTTGGAAAGATATTCTCAATTAGATGCTAATATTTTTGGTTTCACTAAATTCCGGTTTATTTTGCACCCGGTACATACATTTGAAGTTTGAAATCGAATTATCGAACTGCAGGGCCATTTTCAATTCCTTTTATAATTATAAATAATTATTTATATTCTAACGACGATTCAAATAAATATATACATTCGAATTCTATTAAAAATAAATTTCTCGTCGTTATTATTTAAAATAATTCTTTTTAAATATTCAAAATTCGCTAAAATTGCCAAAATAAAAATTTTAAATTGGCTCAGATTTTCGGGTTGTTACATTATGGATAAACTTGCTAACATTTTTGACTCCAACTCAAAATGAGTCGTGAAATCAAACTCAGCCAAATACTCTGACTACTTCAACTCTATAAATATAGCACCATGTCCAGCATGAATCTTACTAAAGGCGTCAGCCACCACTGCCCTTTCCTGAAGTATAGAAAATACTGAAATTATACGACACCAAAAAATATATTCTCCTTTGTTGTCGAAGGTTAAGTTCCTTTTAAGTGAAAAGGTACTTCAGAGACTTATGATCCTTAAACACATCAAACCTTTCTCCCAAATAAGTAGTGCCTCAATATCTTCAAAGCAAATGCAGATGACACCAACTCCAAGTCATGAGTAAGGTAATTCCTTTCTTGCGACTTTAGTTGTTGACTAGCATAAGCAATGACTCTCCCATTTTGCATCAACATGACACCAAGACCTGTATCCAAAGAATCCACATACAAAGTCGTCTTATTATTCCGACTTGGGATAAATAGTTCCTGTGCACTTGTCAACCTTTTTTTTAGAACCACAAAACCATGCTCGCATCTGTCTTCCCAATCAAAAGACCTTAACTCCTCTTTGTCAAGTTAGTTAATGGTGCAGATATATTGGAGAAATCCTTGATAAATCATCTATAATACCTAGCTAGACCAGGGAAAATTCGAATATCTATAGCATTCTTAGGTCTATTCCAATCTTAGGCTGCTGCTAATTTTATAGGATCCACTGCTATCCCATGTCCGGACAATACATGACCTAAGAATCTCACTTTTTCCTTCTAGAAGTGACAATTGGAAAACTTGGCCTTCAACATATGATTCTTCAACACATCAAGCACAACTCTCAAGTTCATCTTGTGCTCCTCTTCCATTTTGGAGTAGATAAGGATATCATCCACAAATACAAGCATGAACTTGTTCAGCTAATTTCTGAATATCTTATTCATAAGATCCACAAAATGTGCTGATGCATTAGTCAATCCAAATGGCATCTCCAACCACTCAAAGAAACCCAATGGTGTCCACACTATCACTTGCCACTCTCAATCGGTGAAACCCCATAGCAAAATCCAACTAGGGGAAAACCTTAGCTTTGTGCAGTTGATCGAACCAGTCGTCAATCATCAGCAATGGACATTTGTTCTTCTTTGTCACTTTTTTTAACTTACGGTAATCCACACATAGTAGTAATAAGCCATACATTTTCGTCATGAACATAATAGGTGCACTCCATTCTAACATGCATCTCCACATGAACCATTTCTTCATTAGGACTTTAATCTACACCCCTAGCTCCCTCTGCTCCTTAGGCGCCATCCACCTTAAAGGTGAAACAATGGGTCTGTCTCCATCCACTAAACAGATCATAGATTCGATCTTTGGTTGCATCGGCAACCCACCTATTTTCTCGAAGGCATTTAGATACTCACTAACAATAGACACAAATGACAATAATTCCTATGCACTTTTAAGTGAATATGAAAGCATACCATTACACCATCCCCCGCTAAGCAATAGATCACGACCCCTCGCTGCTCCACATTCTCGATTGTCCCCTTAAGCCTCTCACAATCCACCATAGCCGTGTACTTCCTCTGACAATCATACCAAAAATAGTCCTGAACCCCACAAAGTTTAAGACAAAACAATCACAAACTCGTACAATGCAAATTTCGACTTTCCTACGCTTTGTTGATTTTATGTCTTTCTATTTGCTTTTAATAACTATCGACGATTGTTTTGCTACCAAATGGAGCTTACTAGATTTGTTTTTTGTGAAACCGTGGACTAAATCTCAAATTCATAGTACTTTACAATCATGGCTATCACGCTTATAGCTTCTACACATTTTTGACGTTGACCAATGGATGGTGAATGTCATTGAACCACATCCTTCTTCATATTCTATAGCCACCAGTGGCGGACCCGGTTTTAGGGCTAGGCGAGCTAGGCGGCTGAAGAGGGCAACCCACCCAAGGGGCAATAGCCGTGGTGGTGGTTATGGTGGTGATTGTGAATATTTAGTACGTTTTATTCTTGAGTATCAGCAAATCTTATGTGTGGGAGTTGTTAGTTAGTTAGTAGAGCGGCTACCTTACAAATGTGAGATGCAGTTTTCGATTCCTGTCCTTGACGTTTGTGTTTTTTATTTTCTAAGTTAGGCAACCTGTACCTTTTTTACTGCTTTTTCTATCTTTTTTTCCAAGCAACTTGTAAGTTTCATGGCCTCTTTACTAATCAACCTAGGGCAACCCGACTCCTCGAGCCGGCCTGTATAGACCTCGGATACCATTTAAGGATCGGCTTCTGATATAACAGAAGGTTGGAAGAATGAACCTTGACAAGGTATTTGCAGGTGGTGAAAGATGTAAATAATTAGCAGAAAAGATTTGAGGTTACGGTTTTTCTCTTTTTCTTATCTATTAGACCATAACCAACAATTCATTCTGTTCACTTCTTCTCTTTCATCCAAACTAACCACAACGCATCCAGCAATACAAAACTAGCCACAACCAGCCACAAACCACTTAAAAAATATATTATATAATACAATCAGTACAAAACAACAAACACCCCTTCCATCCAATATTACCTCTTTTCACCATAGCAAACAGTGTTTGCATGCTTTTTTATTATTAAAAGTTTATAACGGCAAAGTCTTTGCCGTTATAAATTTATAAAGGCAAAGACTTTGTCGTTATAAATTTATAACGGAAAACACTTCGTCGTTATAACCATCAGCCTCTATTCACTCAACCAGCCATGAACCACATCCAAACTAGCCACGGGTGACTGAACAAGCAATATCTGGTTGCTCCGTGGCTTGTTTAGTAACTGAACAAGCCATTGTTGGTTGTGCTCTTAGATTCATGTTTTCTCTAATTTGCGTTAGCCATCAAACCTTTAGAAAGTGTGTTTTCTGCACAATTCAAATACAGTTTGGTATTAATAACAAATTGATTGCTGCTATTATAGTTTTTGTCTTTAAATTCTTTTTTCTTTCTTTGTTTTCATTTCCCCATTTTTTGGGAAGAAAGAGTTCAATTCTGAAAACCGTAATCGACATATGCATTTTGGACGGGTCTACAATTCTAAAAACTCTATTCATCAAAAATAAAAATGAAAGTCGGTCAACCTGTGGACCGAAGGTGATAGACAACGTTGTGAACTTCAGTGAAATTACAATTTCTTTATATTAATCATGCATTTTGGAGTTCAGAAGTCAGTCAAATTTTGAACATAAATAATAACCAACTCTATTGTCAACGTTTTTTCCCTTTAACTTTGTAGATTTATGATGTAGCTGCTCATACCCATATAATAATTTTGGATGGTGAATTTCAGACTTCTAATAACCAACTTCAGTGAAATTACTGATTTGTGTTATTACATCAGTGATAGAGTAATTTAGTTGACTATTTACCAACATCTAATTGGCAGACCCATCCAAAATTGAAAAAGGTAATTGTGCATTCCGAGTTTATAGTCAGAGACTTAGATGATCTTGGTGTTAGTAAGATGCGAAGAAAACTAAATTTAGTCAAAAGTCAATTGTTCCGGTTAGATGAAAATAGTAAAAGATGTTGTAATAACCACATTGCTACATGTATTACAAAAATCATTTACTGAAGCCATTTTTTAATATAAAATGAATTGTATATTAACTAGTCTAGACCTTATCTTTCTAATTTTATGGTCCTTTATTATGTTCTGCATAAATTTATAGCTAGGTTAAGAAGTTTTATGGAAATTAGCCTGCAGTCCATTATTAAGTCATGCTTTTAATTAAGTCCTACTATATCAGTAAATAATGCATGTTTATTTAAGTTGATTTCTATCAATGTTATCTCTTTAGTTTATTTTGTCATTAGTATTTTCAAGATTGATAATTGTAGTTCAGCATTAGCAAATCAAGGTAGATTTAATGGTGACTAAAATCGGATCTTCGAAAAGTGACTTCTCAAAACTGTAAATATTTCAAACAGATTGTTTCTCAAAACTGCAATTTATATGAATTGAAAAATAGCAGCACTGATGTGTTAATAAAATACCCAAATTGAGTGGAAGTTTCTAAATAAGCAAATTTGTTAACAAAGTACTTGCTAAAGAATATTTTTGATAAAATCACTTGCATGCAGAATAATGATCAACCACCTTTTGAGAAGTATACATCTCAACTCCTTCAACCTCTTGACCAAAATGTGCATTATATATATATATATATGTATGTATGTGTGTGTGTGTGTGTGTGTTTGATGATAAATAATAAATTAGATAAATATTGAGCTTTCAATAAATTAATAATTAATACACCATAAAAATTAAGAGAATCCTCCTTTCAAATGCTATCCTTTTCCAGATACCCCTTTTGCTAGATAGAAATTCACTTTAGTTTGAGTTCATCAAACTCTACATCACCTGACCTGTTATGATTTGTGATATTCAATCATACGTGAAGAAAATAGTGTGTGAACCGAAGATTCGAAGGGAGACTGTGCAACAATTAAAGGGGAGCATCAGAGTTTCTGCTCAGACGTCTGAACCATATATGTCAGATGTCTGAGTTGTCAGTGTTTCTATCCCAAGGGTGCGTACATACGTCTGACCATTCTGGTAAGACGTCTGATGCAGAATATAAGGATCTTATGCGGAATTTATGGATCTGTTGACCAAGTTTTATGGAAAGTTTTATTTTAAGCAAGTTTTAAAGGAGTATTTATTTTTGAGATACTTTAGGGCCCAATGGGTATAGACCTGGTCTTTCTATTTGCCTATATATACATATCATTAGAGATAGATATATTTGTACTTTTAAGGGAGAAAAACTTGTTTTTGTTTTTAAGGATTGAGATATTTTCTCAATTTTAGGTATTTCTTTGTAATAAATTGGTGGATTAATAAAGGTTTGTTTGGAGGATTTTGTTTGTTATTGTTATCTTCTTCCCTCTTTCAAAATCTAATTGTGTAGTGATCTTATGAAACCCTAACAATTGGTATCAGAGCCTACTACACAATTTTTTTGAAGAGGGTTTGAATATGGATAAAATAATTATTGAAAAGCTTAATGGAAGAAATTGGGGATTATGGAAGGCAAAGAAGGAAGATTTCCTTTATCTTACTTATTCGTCAACCATTATAGAATAATGGGGAGAAACCTAGCAATTATCCAAAGCAAAATGGGAGACTTTGGATAAGAAGGCTAGTGCGTCTATTCGATGTTTTTTGGGTAATTCATTGTTTCGTATCGTTGCTAATGAAACATCTGCTTATGCAATATGGAAGAAATTGGAAGGGAATTATGTAAAGAACTTTGCAACAAATAAGGCTCTTCGTATGAGAAGCTTGGTGAATCTAAAGCTTAAGGAAGGTGGATCAATTAGAGCATCTTAATGATTTTCAGGAAATTGTGAATCAATTGGCTGCCGTGAATTTCAATGTAGATGATGAAACACAAGCTTTAATGATGATGAGTTCATTACTGGAGAGTTGGGAAACACTTGTGGTTGCATCAAATAACTCAAATTCGGATGGTGTTGTTTCAATGGGCCAGTGGTTAGTAGCTTGCTTAATGAGGAGATGCGGAGGATGACCCTTATGGAAGGAAAAGATGAGGAGACAACAGAAATTGGAACTCTAATTAAAAAAGCTTTTATTGCAAGGAGGGTTAATCAACGAAATATGGAAAGACAATCGAATAGACCAAACATGAGAAAGGAATACATTTGTTTTTACTGTGACAAATCCGGTCACCAACTGAGGTTTTGTCACAAGCTTAAAAGGGATAAGGAGAAGATGAAAACATTTGAAGAAGAGTCGGATGAACAAAATAATAATGATAAGGTGGTGAATCTTGGTGAGGAACTTGAGCACAATGTTTTATGTGTTAATAAAGGAGAAAGAAAAGATTGGATACCTGAGTCAGGAGCTTGTTTCCACGTATGCCATCAAAAGGAAGCATTTGTTGATTTTGAAGAACAAACTAGTAAAATGGAATCCGCCGACGGTCGAGATTTGCATGTTAAAGGCATAGGTTCGGTCCGGCTGAAGATGAATGATGGAAACGTGGTGAAGCTAATAGGAGTTAGTAACATCCCAGGAACTAAGAAGAATCTTGCTTCAATAGGACAATAAAAAGCTGCAACTTTTCGACTATAGGTGGAGTTACAAGGGTATGAAGGGGTAATAAAAAGCGTCTGCGCGCAAAACGGGGAAATGATAACATATATAAATTGCTTGGAAAAATGGTGGAGAATGTTATGAGTTCTCCAATTAGATTAGGAGAGGCAAGTTCATCTGAATAAAGGTGGAACCATCAACGAAAAGCCACAAAGCCTACATGGAGGCCATTGTGGTATTACAAGAAATTATAAGATTATTGTTGAGAGGTGCATTTCATGTGGGAGATGCATCATTTATAGGTGGTTTTTGGTTTGTGGATTTGTTTTGAGATTGTTGATTGTTGGAGTGATTTCATATCAAGGTGGAGTGTTATGATTTGTGATATGTAATCATATGTGAAGAAGACGGTGTGTGAACCAAAGATTCGAAAGGAGACTGTGCAGCAGTTAAAGGGGAGCATCAGAGTTTCAGCTCAGACGTCTGAACCATATATGTCAGACGTCTGAGTTGTCAGTATTTTTATCCCGAGGACACGTACAGACGTCTAATGCGGAATATAAGGATCTGCTGCGGAATTTATGGATCTGTTGACCTAGTTTTATAGAAAGTTTTATTTTAAGCAAGTTTTAAGGATGATTTATTTTTGAGATACTTTAGGGCCCAATTGGGTATAGACCTAATCCTTCTATTTTCCTGTATACACATCTCATTAGAGATAGATTTATTTGTATTTTAAGGGAGAAAAACTTGTTATTGTTTTTAGGGATTGAGATATTCTCTCAATTTTAGGTATTTCTTTGTAATAAATTAGTAGATTAATAAAGGTTTGTTTGGAGGAATTTGCTTGTTACTGTTATCTTATTCCCCTTTTCAAAATCTAATTGTGTAGTGATCTTGTGGAAACCTTAAGATGACCTTCTTTAGACAGGCATAAAATTATATCGTATATTTTTCATTTTGGTTTGTATTACTATAGACAAACATCTAGTCGTCATGCAAGGGAATCAAGTGGCTTGAATGGAAAAAAACCTACTTCTGGAGGGAGAATAAGCAGTGGAAAAATAACGCAAAAATTTGTAAAGAGGCAGTAGTACCATGTGAATTGAATTTTGTGTGCATTCTGTGTTATTTGGGGACGAGCATTCACAGTCCAAATTCACAAATTATTGGCAACAATCAATGAGACGACCCCAAACCCCGTACTGACGGTGGCAAGGGTAATCCGTGGGATATAACACAGAAACAGATAATAGCAGAACAGAAATAAATAAATACACCAGATAATGAACAATAGAATATACTGGATAAAATAAGAGTTACACAGTATACAGGATCATACTTAGTACAAATACAGTTCAACTATACATATATGTCTACAGCGGAAAATAAACATAATGTACAATAGGAGCTGAACAGCATAAAAAGAGATAAATGATAGAATCCATCTTCAGCTCCAGCTATCCAGATAAAGCCTGCTAAACCTGAATACAAGGCTGCCCGCGTAGAAAAAGGGGCACCCGAGTTTGAAAGTGAAACAAACTACGAGTCAGTCATGGGACTGGTATGAGAAATCTACTCAACACATTTATAGTATGGCTAATCACAGGACCACGCCACTTTCGTGGAACGGGTTTACTCCATTGGATTGCCAGTGCTTTAAAACAAATCATTCTTTTAAAAATCGCGATGCTTTTTATTAAAATGAAGCCATTATAAGACTCAGTTCCCATCTCACAATGCAACGCAAACCGGAGGATAGAGTTCTACCTTATAATGGCCAAAATATGGTTGATACGAATAAAACAAAGGCATTTGATATTATTGCTAGTGTTTATATGTTTTGAAAACAATTTCGAATAATAACTATCAATCACAGACGACATTAATGCCCCATACCACTATGTCGCCATATATAGGTATACAATCAAAATCGCACAGTCACGTATTTGGAAATTGGATTTCCGTCATGAACCAAGGCAAAAGATAGTCCTTACCGACTTCGAGACTGCCTAGCCCGAGCCTCAGGGTCAGAGCGCATCAACCCTTGGATCGTCAGGGCCGGTCCACCGATGTGGATTAAAATTCCTGAACACTGCGTTTCCCCGCCCTTTGGGGCGTAAATGAGCCAACGAATGGCTCCATCGAACATGGATCGTCCGATCTAACCGAGGCAGCTCGCAACAGCAACAACCACATAAGTCAAACTCGTCAGGGCATGTAAAACCACTGACGCCACTTCTAGCTAGGAAGAAACGCAGGCCCACCCTGATGTCCTCTCCCGTTTCTGGTTCATACCGGGGTGTGAGGCTCGCGAATTTACATAATACACAAAGCTACGCCACACAGGCGGTGCTTTGATCATCTCCACAAGACTTTGCTTTTCAACAGAAGCCCTGATCACTGCATCTTAGCATGCCACACAGGCAATTCACACCGTGCAACTGATGGCTATCAATCACACATAATAAATTCGAATGTCAGACACACTGTCCATTTACAAGTCCGTTCTGGGTCTTAACGAAACCGGAGGCACTATATACCTCGCAAACCCATCGATCACCACGTACGTCTGGACGATCACCACTCATTATCCATATTTCGAGATGCCTCCTAATCAGGACCTCGGTTACCATCCCAACGAGGTGAAGATCTCCGGTCTTCGACCACCGTCTTTATCTTCGATTTCTTATCGTCGATTCAGTTATTCAGAATGGGATAAACCCGGTCTTTCTGAGCAACTCGCGTATATAATAAACAAGTGCAACACTAACATATACACGCATCATTTCAATTCATTAGTCACTAACCGTCAACCAGTAAGAGAACGATTTCCCAACTATTAACCCCGAAGGCCGAAACCAACATCAGATCAACACCCAGGAAACCATTCGACTTAGCCAACCTTCAGTTAATTTCTAAATCACATCCATATCGTTTATAATATTTTATAACGATTTATCGCTATTTTTATTTATTTTAAAATAGCCAATATATTCAAAACGACGCTTCGGGCCATAACGCGACCGTGGCGCTGTTTTTCTTCAGATTTGATTTACACATATCTAAAAATCTAACCGTTGGATCTTCACAAAATTTACATCATTATAAAGATCTTTTTAAAACGAATCCAACGGTTCCAGTTTCGGGAAAATCCGACGGTCGGATCTCCCGGTATCATCGTTTGAAGTTTCGATTTCGAAATACGAACTGCATCGTCGTTATTCGATTATACATAATTATATATATATATATATAATCGTTTCTAGCGCTGTTTTTCTTCAGATTTGAATTAAACATTCCAGACAATCCAACCGTTGGATTTTTACAAAGTTGGTGCCGTTGGAAAGATATTTCCAAGGCGAACCCAACGGTTGCGATTTCAGGAAAATCCGATGGTCGGATCTCCCGATATAATCGTTTGAAATCACGGTTTCAAAATACGAACTGCAGCATCGTTATTCGATATATTTTAATTCTATTTATATATATATCGAGTCTTCGATTTCAAAGCTACATTCTTTTCATACATTTGATAAAAATGATATTTTTATCTAACTGTCTTCTATTTCAACACTTCACTATATTTAACAATTCATGTATATAATAAAAATGTGATTTTTATTGTAAAACAATTCATTTCAAAATACTATTATTTTATATAATTCATATAGGTAATAAAAATAGGATTTTTATTATAAAACAATTTCTTTTAAAACAAGGTCATTTTACATATAGTTCATATAGATGATAAAAAGGTGATTTTTATTGTAAAACAATTTATTTTTAAATATGAATACCATTCAACACATGAATTTCAATTCAACAAATGAATATCGATTCAACACATGAAGGTTTTCTATAGTTTATATATATAGATAAAAATGTGATTTTTATATTTAAAACACGAACACCATTCAACACATGAATTTCTAATCAACGAATGAATATCGATTCAACACATGAAGGTTTTCTATAGTTTATATATATAGATAAAAATGTGATTTTTACATTTAAAACACGAACACCATTCAACACATGAATTTCTAATCAACGAATGAATATCGATTCAACACATGAAGGTTTTCTATTCAACGAATAAATATAATTTCAGCAAATGAAAATAATTCAAACACATGAATATTATTCAAAATTTCGGCAGCATAACGGCAGGGTAGTTAAAACCGGGACCGTCCCTAGTACGGCTCCTCGCTCTACCTTAAAACCTCGTGGTTTTTGACAATGGGGATCATGCATCTAGTTCGCACGCAGGCGGCATGTATATTTATTTCATTTCCACAAACTAATCCTATGTGGTTTCAACCAAATATTTCTCCACCATAAATGGGTATTTTTCAACCATAATCAATCAATATCAACAACAAACAATCCCAAACAACCATTCGCTATCAATCAATTTCCACACCAATCACAACCAATAAATATCGTCCATGGTTTGTGGACGAAGGTCGTATATATATATATATATATATATATATATATATATATATAGCAATCCACTTCTATTTCAACACATATATAATTTTTACAACGCATATATAACTTATACATCAAACGTACAACTTATACAATGCTTATACAAGAGGTGTACAACGCTTATATAACTCATGCATCGACTATATAATTTATACATCATCGTTTTCCATATCATTTATAAATTAGAAATCTTACATTGGGTTCCACTCCACCAAAAATAGCAGAAGGCTCAGAAAAATACGCGGTCTCTTCTAGAATGTAGAAGACTTCCACATGGGTCCACTGTCTCTTGTTTCACTGGATTTCGACAAGAAACGAAAAAGATATGATTTTTCAAAGTTTGCAACGGTTTAAAGGTGTTAAAACTGTTGAAAATATATATAGCCGTATACCTTTCTGAAATGTTCAAAACTAGGTCATGCGATTTCGTGAAATTCGTGAATCGATAGAACGATCGGGCTACGCAGTGTCGAAGGGGGAGGGGAGGCGCTCAGGCGCCTGGGGGAGTTGGCCAGTTCGACGTTGGCAGGAAGCGGCGTTGGCGGTTGGAAGCTCGGAACTTTCGAGCTCGATATCTCCTTGAATGTTGAACGAGAAAATACAAACTATATATGGATTTGAAGATCTTCTCGAGCTCTTCAAAATCTTTAACTCGAGGAGGGGCTAATTTTGCCTGGTTTGGTCGGAAATTGGATGGGAACGACGAGAATGGTTTTCGCCGTCGATCGGCTGTTACGGGGAGAGAGAAAAAGGATTTTTCTTTTTTTTTAAAAAAAAATATGATTGGTCGGGGGAGTTTTAAAGGGGTTTTCTGACACGACCACTAATCTAAACCCAATGACTGTCGTCCTTAGCGTTTTACCCCCATTCCAAACACAATGGGATATGTTTCGTAGGCCCATTCGACTGTTTCAGTCAGTTTTCCTTCAAATTAAAATATATAACATTCAATATTCAATTTGAACGTACATTTCAATTTGCCAGGGCCACAAACTGATTCGAAAAATTCCATAAAAATAAATCTAGCTATTTTTGGCGATACGGTCCCAACAAAACTAGTTTCATCGAATTTTGAGACCGTTTGCAAAAAGGCCCATTTCTGGTTGATCCAATTTAACTATAATTGACCAAAACACGTTTTCCTTTGCCATGCTCACATACTAGCTTCAAAAATTATGAAATTTGAAACCTAGCAATAATTTCACATCCCGGATCCAACAAAAGTGGTTTCGTCGAATTCCGAGGTCGTATGCAAAATGGCCAATTTCCCGGGCTATATAAATTCCATAGCGACCTTTCTGAAATTTCATTTGGCCATAACTTTTGCTTTCCGCTATGAAAATTCAATTTTTCATATTCGTTAGAAAGGTATTCACTAACAGATTTAAATATTTTTGATTTCACTCAAATCCGTTTTGTTTTGCACCCGGTACAGTCCGACAAAGCTTGAATTCAATTTTTGAAACTACAGCGCCATTTCAGGCCTTGTTGATAATTAGAATTAATTATATTCATTTTCAATTGTCGATTCAAACTCAGTTTTCATTGCTATTATTTAAAATATTTATTCTAAATATTTAAAATCCATAAATTTAGCCAATTTAAAATTTTTAAATTGGTTCAGATTTTCTGGGTCGTTACAATCTCCCCCACTTAAAACTTTTCGTCCCCGAAAAGGAACAAAGTCGAAAGTGGTTTGATTAATCAACTTTACGTTCGATCCGGCTTCCATTCTCCAACTTTTCAGTTTTTGAGAATTTTCAAATTCTTCAAAAATTTGGCTAACACCCGGAATTTTCGAAAAATTTCGCCATAACCTCCTTTGTACGAGGAGGGGTTTGGAAATTTATTGGGCCGTATTAGGTACCCAATAAATCCTAATAAGCATACACATATTTATAGTGATATATTCTGGTGTTTACAGGGGAGCGTGTATTGATAATAACTCCAGAGAATAAATTCTCGTCACCCTGCCCCGTGTGGGAAATAAATAGTCCATGTGTCGTATCTAATAACTAGAGAGACGTGATTATTGTCAACTCCAGACCCGTGTGGGGTTTTTTATTAATCTGGAAATTTTATCGATACAATTTAAATAGTCCATATCAGTCATCAGTTCAACCTGTAAAATATGGTCATCGCCATACAAGCCTCTCGCTCGTATGGTAAATCTTCCACCTCATCACACAAGCACCAAATGCTTATGTGGTATATGATAAAGTATGCCTATCTTCTGAAGTATGCCATGTAATGTAGTTCAAAATTAATTGTTACTATCCTATGGCGACATTTATTATTTCACACAGAAAAACCAGCACTCTGCATCCAATGGCATTCATAGGAGTTGATATAATAATATTTCGCATCCAACTCATTAAGGTTTACCTAATTGTCGGGCACGCAAATAAAATCTTTACTCAACAGCTAATCCATTTACCTGTTCAAACATATATAATGCACAAGTATATATTTCTCTTTATTTTCTAATCAGTTCAATGTGTGATATAGTCGAATAAATTCTACCATTCATCCTCTTATTAATTAAATTAACTATCGTTTTAATAATTTAATTAATCAAATCTACTATCACACAACACAAACAACAATCAAATTGTTTTTAACTTTTCAAAATCATACAGATCGATTTCTATATTCTTTTCAAATCATTCAGACTGTAGAACTAAAAGTGCACATCCATGGAAAGAAAATAACAACGGAATAGAGAACTGATTGGTAATGCAAAGTATGGTAAATGTACCTTGCACCGGAGTCAATCAGAGATATCCACTCGACATCTAGGATAGGCTTTCTGAATGCTCTCCTCAGTTTCCCAAGTACAATCTCGCGGATCTCCACTCCATTGCACTTTGACTAAGTGAACCTTCTTGTTCTCAGTTCTTTGGTTTCTTTGCCGATGATCTTTAGCGGCTCTCGTCTCACAGCTAATTCTGGAGTAATTTCAATATTCTGCTGAGCTGCTTCTTCCACGATCAAGACTGGATCATGAACGTGCTTTCGAAGTTGAGATATATGAAATACATCATGAACTCCAGGCAACCAACCTGGCAATTTAACCCCATATGCGAGAGTTCCGATCCGTTCCAGAATAGGAAACGGACCAATGAATTTGGGCGCTAACTTTCCAGTTTTACCGAACCGGATAACTCCTCTCATTGGCGATACTCTCAAATATACATAGTCGCCAACAGCAAAGGATATATCTCTTCTTCTTCTATTGGCATAGCTCTTTTGTCGGCTTTGAGAGGCGAGTAATCGCTTCTTAATAAAATCGACTTTGTCGGCAGCTTCTCGGATCATGTCTGGCCCCAACACAAGTCTATTACCGGGTTCAACCCAACAAGCAGGAGATCGGCACGGTCTACCATACAATGCTTCGAATGGCGACATTGTCAAACTCGCCTGGTAGCTGCTTTTATAAGAGAATTCAGCCAAATGCAGATGGCCTTCCCACGATCCACCAAAATCTAGAACACAAGCCCACAATAGATCTTCTAAAATACGATTCACCCTCCCCGTCTGGCCGTCTGTCTGAGGATGGTAAGCTGTGCTCAAGTTCAACTTCGTTCCCAGCTCGACTTGAAATGCCTCCCAGAATTTGCTAGTGAATATTGTGTCTCTACCACTGACTATACTGAGCGGCACTCCATGTAGTCTAACTATTTCTTTGAAGTATATCTGCGCCAGACTCTGAGCAGTTCTGTTTGATCTGACAGGTATGAAATGGGCGGTCTTCGTGAAGCGATCTACGATCACCCAAATACTGTCATTCCCTTTTCTGGTTCTAGGCAGACCATCAATGAAATCCATAGAAATATGTTCCCACTTCCAACCAGGAACTTCTAGCGGTTGTAACAATCCAGCCAATTTCTGTTGGTCGCTTTTGACTAGCTGGCAAGTAGGGCATCGGCTAACATATATTGAAACGTCTCTTTTCATAGCCTTCCACCATAACGTTCGTTTGAGATCGTTATACATTTTGGCCACACCAGGATGGATACTCAGCTTGGACTTGTGACACTCGTCTAACACTTCCCTTTTTAACTCTGGGATATCAGGAACACAAATCCTTCCTTTCAACTTCAAGGTATCGTCGTTATCTATTTGAAAACACGAGGGTTCGCCTTTCTGAATCCTTTTAATCATATCCTTAATAAAGTTATCCTCCTTCTGAAGAATAGATATTTTGTC
Source organism: Allium sativum (assembly GCA_030737875.1). Lineage (NCBI taxonomy): Eukaryota > Viridiplantae > Streptophyta > Magnoliopsida > Asparagales > Amaryllidaceae > Allium > Allium sativum. Next base: position 316,718,502 of record CM060913.1, read on the forward strand.
AATCAAGGAAGTCATGATAATAAAGCTGGCGATCATTACATTCTTTCGGCTCAGCGCATCAGCCACGACATTGGCTTTCCCTAGTGTATATATAATTTCAAAATCGTATGCTGCAAGAAACACTAGCCAACGTTGCTGCCTCAGATTCAAGTCCTTCTGTGTGAATAGATACTTTAATGACTGGTGATCTATAAACAGTTCAAATCTCTCACCCAGAAGATAGTGTCTCCAGATTTTCAAGGCGAATACGATAGTCAACAACTCAAGATCATGAGTTACGTAGTTCTTCTCGTGCGACTTCAGCTGACGGCTAGCATAAGCAATCACTTGACCCCTTTGCATTAACACTGCGCCAAGGCCTTCTCTAGAAGCATCAGTCCAGACTTTTAAATCCTGGTTGTCATCGATGATGGTTAACACTGGAGCAGTTGTTAATCTCAACTTTAGCTCTTCAAAAACCTTTTCACTCTTTGGAGTCCATTTGAATTTAGAGTGCTTCTTTGTAAGCTTCGTTAAGTGACCAGATATCTTCGAAAAGTTTTTGACAAACTTCCGGTAATAACTAGCCAATCCGAGAAAACTACGGACTTCTGTAGGAGAACTAGGCTGCTTCCAGTTTTGAATAGCTGTGATTTTCCTTGGATCCACAGCAATTCCTTCTTTCAATACGACGTGGCCTAGAAATTTTACTTCATCTTGCCAGAATATACATTTGGAAAACTTTGCTTTCAATACATTCCTTCTCAGAATTTCTAGAACCTATTCCAAATGCTTTTCATGTTCGACCTTTGACTTAGAGAAGATTAGAATATTGTCAATAAAAACTAGAACAAATTTATTCAAAACCCCTCTGAACACCTTATTCATCAGATCGACAAAGTAAGCAGGAGCGTTACATAAGTCGAACGACATTACTAACCACTCGTAGAATAAGTTGGGACCTCTGAATGCTGTCATTGGAACACACTCTTCGGCGATTCGAAGTTGATTGAAGCCTGTAGCTAGGTCCATCCTTGACAATACTTGTGCGCCATTTAATCGATCCAACAAATCATCAATCCGCTGCAATGGATATTTGTTCTTTATCGTCTGTTTGTTCAGATCACGATAATCCACACATAGACGTAGAGTACCGTCAGATTTTGGAACAAACACCACTTCTGCACCCCAATCAGAGAAACTAGGCCTGATCAGACCCTTCCATACTAGCTGTCGTGTTTGATTGTCTAATTCCTCTTTCTCTTTCAAGGACATTCTTCGAATAGCGTGAACTGCCGGCCTTGCATTCGGAATTAATGCAATTTTGAAATCTATTTCTCTCTGCGGAGGTAAGCGAACAACTTCCTCGAACACATCCGCATAGTTCTTGATGACAGGAATGTCTTTCACTAGGTCGGGAATATTCTCTGTGATTTCAGGGATATTTTCTATTTGGGCTGGAGGAACATCTAAAGCTGCCCAGAAGTCTTTTCTATTAGATTTCTGACCTTCACACGGTATGGTTATATAATTCCCTGATTTAATCTTAGCTCTAACAACTCTCTCGGTGCATCTAACATCTGCTTCATATTTGGTTAGCCAATCCAATCCCAGATTAAGATCGAATTCATTAAAATTCATGACGACAGAGATAGTAGGGAATTTATAGTAGGAAAAAGAGACGGGCACCCCACAAACCCAACTGAGCCCGATGGAACCCCCAACTGGATTTTGGACAGTCATTGGTTCTTTAAGCTTCTTCAATTTCAAATCCAACTTCTTGACTGCACTCTTTGCTATAAAGCTTCGTGATGCGCCAGTATCAAATAGTACTTTAACTGGAATGTTCTTGACATTGAGCGTGCCTTCTAAGACATCATCCCTTTCTTGACTAGCTGAGGGCTCGGAAGTTTCTGTCAATTCATTTACATGTACTGCTTCGGGCTTGTTTAAGAGCTGGCAGTCCTTTGTAAGATGACCAGCCTCGTGGCACTGTTTGCACTCCCTTTCTCTTGAAACTCCCCATCTTTTCCCAACCTTTTCTTCTTTTGCTTTCGATTGGCTCTATATCCATCCTTTATTGGTTTCTTTAAAGATTTACATTTTCTGGACAAATGCCCCTTCTGATTGCAGTTCTTGCATATGGCAGTCGTGGCAGGTTCTTTTTCAGATCTAGCCCTTTTTCGATTGACTTTAGGCTCTTTACTGACCTCAGACCTCGTACCGGCTTCAGGAATATCAGTTTCTGACTCTTCTTTGTTACTAGAACTGACTTCTTCTTCGTCGCGTAACATTCCTTTCTTATGGAGATCTTCGTACTGATAAGCCATATAAATCATTTCAGAGAAAGGAAGTTTTACATTCCTCAGTACACTATTCTGATATCTCCTTTGCAGGCCATGAATAAATCTCAGATTTTTCCTCTTTGGATCTTGAATCAGATGACGAGCAAAGTGAGCAAGTTCGTTGAATTTCTTATGATATTCTGGGATGGTCATATCACCTTGTATTAGATAAGAAAATTCATCACATAATCGCTGCGTCGCTTCAGGAGGAGTAAATCTTTCTAGGAAAATCACTTTGAATCTGTTCTATGTGATATCACCTTCTGGATTATCTTTGATGATTGTTTCCCACCAGATTAAAGCTTCTTCTTTGAGCGCCCAAGAGGCTACTAACCTTTTCTGGTCATCTCTCAGCAGGATACGCTCAAAAATTCTTTCGACAGAACTCATCCAAGCTTGAGTCTGAATTATAGATTCATTGCCCGAGAACTGTGCTCCGTTTAGATTTCGATATCTCTTTAATAGAGACTCTAGATCGGGTTGTGCATTTCTTCTGTTTCTGACACTCATTTTTCTAGTACTTCTGCAAATGGCAGATCAAGTGTCAGGTCACAGAAAAGGTATTTTAAAATATAGAGACAAATGCTTCAATGTAAATGTGTCTACTAGGGTGTATTCCATTCTGCTTTACTTATACTAGGATGTTACCGATCCTATCTGTATAGAGTTACCCGTCCTAGAACACTACTGGTTCTATTTCTGACGAGTTCGTTAATATGTTATATTCCAGAACTAAGCTTAACCAAAGCTCTGATACCAAATGAGACGACCCCAAACCCCGTACTGACGGTGGCAAGAGTAATCCGTGGGATATAACACGGAAACAGATAATAGCAGAACAGAATTAAATAAATACACCAGATAATGAACAATATAATATACTGGATAAACGTAATCATCAGAGTTACACAGTATACAGGATCATACTTAGTACAAATACAGTTCAACTATACATATATGTCTACAGCGGAAAATAAACATAATGTACAATAGGAGCTGAACAACATAAAAAGAGATAAATGATAGAATCCATCTTCAGCTCCAACTATCCAGATAAAGCCTGCTAAACCTGAATACAAGGCTGCCCATGTAGAAAAAGGGGCACCCGAGTTTGAAAGTGAAACAAACTACGAGTCATCATGGGACTGGTATGAGAAATCTACTCAACACATTTATAATATGGCTAATCACAGGACCACACCACTTTCGTGGAACGGTTTTACTCCATTGGATTGCCAGTTCTTTAAAACAAATCATTCTTCTAAACATCGCGATGCTTTTTATAAAAATAAAGCCATTATAAGACTTAGTTCCCATCACACAATGCAACGCAAACCGGAGGATAGAGTTTTACCTTATAATGGCCAAAATATGGTTGATACGAATAAAACAAAGGCATTTGATATTATTACTAGTGTTTATATGTTTTGAAAACAATTTCGAACCATAACTATCAATCATAGACGGCATTAATGCCCCATACCACTATGTCGCCATACATAGGTATACAATCAAAATCGCACAGTCGCGTATTTGGAAATTGGATTTCCGTCATGAACCAAGGCAAAAGATAGTCCTTACCGACTTCGAGACTGCCTAGCCCGAGCCTCAGGGTCAGAGCGCATCGACCCTTGGATCGTCAGGGCCGGTCCACCGATGTGGATTAAAATTCCTGAATACTACGTTTCCCCGCCCTTTGGGGCGTAAATGAGCCAACGAATGGCTCCATCGAACCTGGATCGTCCGATCTAACCGAGGCGCCTCGCAACAGCAACAACCACATAAGTCAAACTCGTCAGGGCGTGTAAAACCACTGACGCCACTTCTAGCTAGGAAGAAACGCAGGCCCTCCCTGATGTCCTCTCCCGTTTCTGGTTTATACCGGGGTGTGAGGCTCGCGAATTTACGTTATACACAAAGCTACGCCACACAGGCGGTGCTTTGATCATCTCCACAAGACTTTGCTTTTCAACAGAAGCCCTTATCACTGCATCTTAGCATGCCACACAGGCAATTCACACCGTGCAACTGATGGCTATCAATCACATAGAATAAATTCCAATGTCAGACACACTGTCCATTTACAAGTCCGTTCTGGGTCTGAACGAAACCGGAGGCACTATATACCTCGCAAACCCATCGGTCACCACGTACGTATGGACGATCACCACTCATTATCCATATTTCGGGATGCCTCCCAATCAGGACCTCGGTTACCATCCCAACGAGGTGAAGATCTCCGGTCTTCGACCACCGTCTTTATCTTCGATTTCTTATCGTCGATTCAGTTATTCAGAATGGGATAAACCCGGTCTTTCTGAGCAACTCGCATAGATAATAAACAAGTGCAACACTAACATATACACGCATCATTTCAATTCATTAGTCACTAACCGTCAATCAGTAAGAGAACGATTTCCCAAATATTAACCCCGAAGGCCGAAACCAACAACAGATCAACACCCAGGAAACCATTCGACTTAGCCAACCTTCAGTTAATTTCTAAATCACATCCATTTCGTTTATAATATTTTATAATGATTTATCGCTATTTTTATTTATTTTAAAATAGCCAATATATTCAAAACGACGCTTCGGGCCATAACGAGACCGTGGCGCTGTTTTCCTTCAGATTTGATTTACACATATCTAAAAATATAACCGTTGGATCTTCACAAAATTTACATCATTAGAAAGATCTTTTCAAAACGAATCCAATGGTTCCAGTTTCGGGAAAATCCGACAGTCGGATCTCCCGGTATCATCGTTTGAATTTTCGATTTCGAAATACGAACTACAGCGTCGTTATTCGATTATATATAATTATATTTATATATATATATATATATATAATCGTTTCTGGCGCTGTTTTTCTTCAGATTTGAATTAAACATTCCAGACAATCCAACCGTTGGATTTTTACAAAGTTGGTGCCGTTGGAAAGATATTTCCAAGGCAAACCCAATGGTTGCGATTTCAGGAAAATCCGATGGTCGAATCTCCCGGTATAATCGTTTGAAATCACGGTTTCAAAATACGAACTGCAGCGTCGTTATTCGATATATTTTAATTCTAATTATATATATATATATATATCGATTCTTCGATTTCAAAGCTACATTCTTTTCATACATTTGATAAAAATGATATTTTTATCTAACTGTCTTCTATTTCAACACTTCACTATATTTAACAATTCATGTATATAATAAATATGTGATTTTTATTGTAAAACAATTCATTTCAAAACACTATTATTTTATATAGTTCATATAGGTAATAAAAATAGGATTTCTATTATAAAACAATTTCTTTTAAAACAAGGTCATTTTACATAGTTCATATAGATGATAAAAAGGTGATTTTTATTATAAAACAAATTGTTTCTAAATATGAATACCATTCAACACATGAATTTCAATTCAACAAATGAATATCGATTCAACACATGAAGGTTTTCTATAGTTCATATATATAGATAAAAATGTGATTTTTATATTTAAAACACAAACACCATTCAACACATGAATTTCTAATCAACGAATGAATATCGATTCAACACATGAAGGTTTTCTATAGTTTATATATATAGATAAAAATGTGATTTTTATATTTAAAACACGAACACCATTCAACACATGAATTTCTAATCAACGAATGAATATCGATTCAACACATGAAGGTTTTCTATTCAACGAATAAATATAGTTTCAGCAAATGAAAATAATTCAAACACATGAATATTATTCAAAATTTCGGCAGCATGACGGCAGAGTAGTTAAAACCGGGACCGTCCCTAGTACGGCTCCTCGCTCTACCTTAAAACCTCGCGGTTTTTGACAATGGGGATCATGCATCTAGTTCGCACGCAGGCGGCATGTATATTTATTTCATTTCCACAAACTAATCCTATGTGGTTTCAACCAAATATTTCTCAACCATAAATGGGTACTTTTCAACCACAATCAATCAATATCAACCACAAACAATCCCAAACAACCATTCACTATCAATCAATTTCCACACCAATCACAACCAATAAAAATCGTCCATGGTTTGTGGACGAGGGGCGTATATATATATATATATATATATATATATATATATATATATATATATATATATATAGAAATCCACTTCTATTTCAACACATATATAATTTTTACAATGCATATATAACTTATACATCGAACGTACAACTTATACAACGCTTATACAAGAGGTGTACAACGCTTATATAACACATACATCGACTATATAATTTATACATCATTGTTTTCCATATCGTTTATAAATTAGAAATCTCACATTGGGTTCCATTCCACCAAAAATAGCAGAAGGCTCAAAAAAATATGCGGTCTCTTCTAGAATGTAGAAGACTTCCACACGGGTCCACTGTCTCTTGTTTCACTGGATTTCGACAAGAAACGAAAAAGATATGATTTTTCAAAGTTTGCAACGGTTTAAAGGTGTTAAAACTGTTGAAAATATATATAGCCGTATACCTTTCTGAAATGTTCAAAACTAGGTCATGCGATTTCGTGAAATCCGTGAATCGATAGAACGATCGGGTTACGCAATGTCGAAGGGGGAGGAGAGGCGCTCAGGCGCCGGGGGGAGTTGGCCAGTTCGACGCTGGCAGGCCTGCGGCGACGGCGGTCGGAAGCTCGGAACTTTCGAGCTCGATATCTCCTTGAATGTTGAACGAAAAAATACAAACTATATATGGATTTGAAGATCTTCTCGAGCTCTTCAAAATCTTCAACTGGAGGAGGGGCTAATTTTGCCTGGTTTGGTCGGAAATTGGATGGGAACGGCGAGAATGGTTTTCGACGTCGATCGGCTGTTATGGGGAGAGAGAAAAAGGATTTTTCTTTTTTTTTTATTTTAAAAAAAAATATGATTGGTCGGGGGAGTTTCAAAGGGTTTTCTGACACGACCACCAATCTAAACCCAACGACTGTTGTCCCTAGCATTTTACCCCCATTCCGAACACAATGGGATATGTTTCGTAGGCCCATTCGACTGTTTCAGTCAGTTTTCCTTCAAATTAAAATATACAACATTCAATATTCAATTTGAACGTACATTTCAATTTGCCAGGGCCACAAACTTATTCGAAAAATTCCAGAAAAATAAATCTAGCTATGTTTTGACGATACGGTTCCAACAAAACAAGTTTCGTCGAATTCTGAGACCGTTTGCAAAAAGGCCCATTTCTGGTCGATCCAATTTAACTGTAATTGACCAAAACACGTTTTCCTTTTCCACGCTCACATACTAGCTTCAAAAATTATGAAATTTGAAACCTAGCAATAATTTCACATCCCGGATCCAACAAAAGTGGTTTCGTCGAATTCCGAGGTCGTATGCAAAATGGCTTATTTCCCGGGCTATATAAATTCCATAGCGACCTTTCTGAAATTTCATTTGGCCATAACGTTTGCTTTCCGCTATGAAAATTCGATTTTTCATATTCGATAGAAAGGTATTCACTAACAGATTTAAATATTTTTGGTTTCACTGAAATCCGTTTTGTTTTGCACCCGGTACAGTCCGACAAAGCTTGAATTCAATTTTTGAAACTGCAGCGCCATCTCAGGCCTTGTTTATAATTAGAATTAATTATATTCGTTTTGAATTGTCGATTAAAACTCAGTTTTCATTGCTATTATTTAAGATATTTATTTTAAATATTTAAAATCCATAAATTTAGCCAATTTAAATTTTTTAAATTGGTTCAGATTTTCTAGGTCGTTACAGGTGCTAATGCATGTGGAGGTTGGCATTATACATGCTTTGGTTGATCCAAGATATTAATAGTTTGTATTGGATTAAGTTATTTTCCCTCCTCTTTCTTTTGTTTCTCCGATCGTTCATATAGAAGATACTGAGTTCTGAATTAGATGATGAATTTTTACAAAGAGTTATATAAGTTGTGTTGTGTACGTGTACACAGCTGTAGGGTTGTGCATGTTGGATTCTTCAGATGTGTACACAATATTATATTTAAATACGTACAATGTATATTTACATATGATATATGCTTACGCCTTGGAGGACTACGAACATGTTATGGAGTAATTGTATAAGGATCTGACATAGGAGAGTAGTAAGTCTTCTAATTGACCTAACTCATTTTGCAGACTTAAAGAGATTAAAAATGTTATTAAGTGTGTAAGATAACTTCTCTTCTTCCTTTGCCCTCCAATGTAAGTGAGCTAGAGAACTGGAAAAAAAAAGAATGCGAGAAAGTGTTCTGATGAATAGGTGTAGTTGTACCACACTTATAAATGGCAATGGAAGGGTTTGTATTAATTTTGTGTGTGGATATGAGCAAATATTTTGGTAGAGGTAGATGGTGATGTGAGAGTCTAAAATATACTTTTAAGGATCCTTTAAGTTTTTGTTGTTTAGCATTACCAAATTGCTGGCATATATAATGGAAAAATACTTAAACACTCATTTCTTTCTTTAAAAAAGAAGTAAAAAAGATGTTGAGACGACCCGAATTCCCGTTCAGACGGAAACAGGGCTATCTTTGGAATATAACACAGAAACATGCAATAGCAGAACAGAATTAAATAAATACACCAGAATGAACAACAAAATATACTGGATAAAAGTAATCATCAGAGTTACACAGTATACAGGATCTTACTTACTACAAATACAGTTCAGCTATACATAAATGTCTAGAGCGGAAATAAACAAAATATGTACAATAGGAGCTGAACAGCATAAAAATAAATAAATGATAGAATCCATCTTCAGCTCCAGCTATCCAGAAAGAACCAGCTAAACCTGAATACAAGGCTGCCCGTGTGGAAAAAGGAGCACCCGAGTTTGAAAGTGAAACAAACTACGAGTCAGTCATGGGACTGGTATGAGAAATCCACTCAACACATATATAATTGGCTAATCACAGGACCACGCCACTTTCGTGGAACGGGTTTACTCCATTGGATTGCCAGTGCTTTAAAACAAATCTTTCTTTTAAACATCGCTATGCTTTTTATAAAAATGAAGCCGTTATAAGACTCAGTTCCCATCACACAATGCAACGCAAACCGGAGGATAGAGTTTTACCTTATAACGGCCAAAATATGCTTGATACGAATAAAACAAAGGCATTTGGTATTATTGCTAGTGTTTATATGTTTCGGAAACAATTTCAAATCATAACTATCAATCATAGACGACATGAGCGTCCCATGCCACTATGTCGCCAAATATATATATATATATATATATATATATATATATATATATACAATCGAAACCGCACAGTCACGTATTTGGAAATTGGATTTCCGTCATGAACCAAGGCAAAAGATAGTCCTTACCGAATTCGAGACAATCTAGCCCATGTCTCAGGTACAGCCGCAACCATACCCTGGATCGTCAGCGCCGGTCCACACGAAGTGGATTATAATGCCTGAACAATGCGTTTCTCCACCCTTTGGGGTGTAAATGAGCCAACGAATGAATCCATCGGACCCGGATCGTCCGATCAAACCGAGGCGCCTCGCAACAGCAACAACCACATAGGTGAAAAGTATATAAATGTCAGGGCTGGTAGGTCACTGACACCACCCTAGCTAGAAAGAAAACGCACGTCCCCCCTGAGGTCCTTCTCCCGTTTTAGGTTCATACCGGGATGTGAGGCTCGCGAATTCACGTTATACACAAAGCTACGCCACACAGGCGGTGCTTTGATCATCACCACAAGACTTTGCTTTTCAACAGAAGCCCTGATCACTGCATCTTAGCATGCCACACAGAATAAATCCTATGTCAGACACGCAGTCCATTTACAAGTCCGTTCTGGGTCTGAACGAAACCGGAGGCACTAAATACCTCGCAGACCCATCGATCACCACGTACGTCTGGACGATCACCACTCATTATCCATATTTCGGGATGCCCAATCAGGACCTTGGTTACCATCCAAACGAGGTGAAGATCTCCGGTCTTCGACCACCGTCTTCATCTTCGAATTTCAATCGTCGGTCAATTATTCGAAATGAGAATTAACTCGGCCTTTTCAAATAACTCACGTATATTTAGAATTTCAAATCAATTTATTTCAATGGTTAAATTATTCGACAACACCAATATTGTTCTTTAATGTAATTTTCACGCCAAACACATTCAACCATCAAATACAACATAAATCGAGCAAATTCAGTTTATTTCCATTCCATATCGCTTATGAAATTTTATAACTATTTATCGCTATTTTTATTTAATTTAAAATAGCTAATTTATTCAAAACGACGCTTCGGGCCATAAAGCGGCCGTGGCGCTGTTTTTCTTTAGATTTGATTTACACATATCTGAAAATCTAACCGTTGGATCTTCACAAAATTTACATCATTAGGAAGGTCTTTTCAAAACGAATACAACGGTTCCAGTTTCGGGAAAATCCGACGGTCGGATCTCCCGGTACAATCGTTTGAATTTTCGATTTCAAAATACGAACTGCAGCGTCATTATTCGATTAAATATATAACTATATTTATATATATATATAAATATAAATGCTTCTGGCGCTGTTTTTCTTCAGAATTGAATTAAACATTCCAGACAATCCAACCGTTGGATTTTTACAAGGTTGGTGCCGTTGGGAAGATTATTCCAAGGCGAACCCGACGGTTGAGGTTTCGGGAAAATCCAATGGTCGGATTCCCCGTACTAGTCGTTTGAAATCATGGTTTCAAAATACGAACTGCACGGCTTCGTTTCGTTTTAATTTTATTTATATTTATATATTTATATAAATATAGTTCATTCAATGATTTCCATATCGTTTTCACTTCAAATATTTTTCTAACGCCTTAAATTTTGGAAAAATTTCGCCATAACCTCCCCTGCACCGGGAGCATCGGGAAATCGCAAATAGCTTTCCCGGTCCTTCTAATCTCAAAAAGAAAAAGAAAAAGCCAAGCGGCTAGCCAACAGGCTCAAAATCATCACCCAAACAAATCAGTAAATGTGTACCTATTTGTCGGGCACAAAATTTTATTCCTCTTCTCTAGCCCCTTTGCTATAACCTGTTCAATGAATATTGCATGTACATATATATACAGTTCTTATCATTTATTAATTTCTATTCGACTTCATATTCGATTTCTATTTGGTCTAAAAACTCCATTCATTCTAATGTTACATAAATAGGTGCAAATCATTTCATTAGCTAATTAATGAATATTTCATCTCATATATGTTTATTTCGAACAAGTGGCTATTTTTAACACTTCACATTTCAACGATTTATGCATACAATAAAAATGCGATTTTTATTGTAAAACGATTCATTTCATAACACTATTTTTCTATATAGTTCATATAGTCGATAAAAGGTGATTTTTATTATCAAACAATTTATTTCAAAATATGAATACCATTCAACACATGAATTTCTAATCAACGAATGAATATCAATTCAACACATGAATGTTTTCTATAGTTTCTATATATAGATAAAAATGTGATTTTTATTATCGAACAATTTATTTCAAAATATGAATACCATTCAACACATGAATTTCTAATCAACGAATGAATATCAATTCAACACATGAATGTTTTCTATAGTTTCTATATATAGATAAAAATGTGATTTTTATTATCGAACGATTTATTTCAAAATATGAATACCATTCAACACATGAATTTCTAATCAACGAATGAATATCAATTCAACACATGAATGTTTTCTATAGTTTCTATATATAGATAAAAATGTGATTTTTATTATCGAACAATTTATTTCAAAATATGAATACCATTCAACACATGAATTTCTAATCAACGAATGAATATCAATTCAAGACATGAATGTTTTCTATAGTTTCTATATATAGATAAAAATGTGATTTTTATTATCGAACAATTTATTTCAAAATATGAATACCATTCAACACATGAATTTCTAATTAACGAATGAATATCAATTCAACACATGAATGTTTTCTATAGTTTCTATATATAATAAAAATGTGATTTTTATTATCGAACAATTTATTTCAAAATATGAATACCATTCAACACATGAATTTCTAATCAACGAATGAATATCAATTCAACACATGAATGTTTTCTATAGTTTCTATATATAGATAAAAATGTGATTTTTATTATCAAACAATTTATTTTCAAAATATGAATACCATTCAACACATGAATTTCTAATCAACGAATGAATATCAATTCAACACATGAATGTTTTCTATAGTTTCTATATATTTATTTCATTTCCACAAACTAATCCTATGTGGTTTCAACCAAATATTTTTCAACCACAAATGGGTATTTTTCAACCACAATCAACCAATATCAATCTCAAACAATCCCAAACAACCATTCGCTATCAATCAATTTTCACAACAATTTCAACCAATAAATATCGTCCATGGTTTGTGGACGAGGGGCGTATATATATATATATATATATATATATATATATATATATATATATATAGCAATTTATATATAGCTATTCACTTCCATTTTCACACATATAAAATATTTTTAAATCAGAAATCTCACCAATAGCTATCCAACTTCACTACACTTCCTTTAGAAATCTTCGCCTTTCTCGCTTTTTGTCGCTTTGTTCCCCGTATTCTCTACATATGTAAAAATCGAATTTTTACTATGTTATTCAATATACAAAAATCGAGTTTTGACGTCGCTATTCAATATATAAAAATATGATTTTTACTTCGACTTTCAATATATAAAAATATGATTTTTACTTCGACTTTCAATATATAAAAATATGATTTTTACTTTTTAAAGTTCAAATCTTTTTCCATTATAAAGCTCAAACCTTTTTCTCTTTGAAGTTAAAACCTTTTTCTTTTTAAAGTTTAAACCTTTTCTAATTAAAGTTCAAACCTTTTTCTAAAAATCAGTTTTTACTTTTATATAAAAAAAATCAGTTTTTATGTTCTCAAAAAAAAAAAACAGTTTTATAACTTCTTAAAAAAAAATCTAAAATCAGTTTTTAAATTCTAATTAAATCAGTTTTATAAGTTCTTAAAAAAAAATCTAAAATCAGTTTTTAATTCTTAAACAAATCAGTTTTAAATCTTTTTAAAATCATTACAGTATTAACCTAAAAAAAAAACAGCATTACAGAATTAAAATAAAAATAAAATAAAACAAAACGACTTACAGAAGGGGAGGGTTTCCGCAGATCGTCGGGGGGGGGGGGGCTTCTCGAGGGTGGCGCTCGGGGTTCGAACGGGATGGCGGCTTCTGGCTTCGAGGCGGCGGCTCGGGGTTCGAATGCGATGGAGGGAGGACGCGAGGTAGGGGAGGGTTGCTCGCCTGATCGGAGCTAGGGCGGTCGGAGGCGCGGTGGAGGCGGTCGCCGATCAGTTAGGGTTTTTCTCCCTTTTTTTTTATTTTGTTTAACTGAAATAAAAGTGAACGGGGGGGGGGGGGGGGGGGGCAGGAAGAAAGATAAAGGGAGGGAATTTAGATTTTTTTTTTATTATTATTTAATTATTTAATTTTGCAAATAGGTTGACTTTTACATACGACCTCGAAACGAGGCCCACCGCCTGTCGCCCATAGCGTTTTACCCCTATTCCGAACACAATGGGATATGTATCGCAAGCCGATTTGATTGTTACAATCAGTTTCCGTTGAATTTTCATTTAAATCACTATATTGAATTTTAAACGTACTTTTCAAATTACCGGGGCCACATACTAACTAGAAAAATTCCCAAAAAATATTTTCTAGCTTCATATCGACGATACGGTCCTAACAAAACTAGTTTCGTCGAATTCTGAGACCGTTTGAAAAATGGCCAATTTCCAGTTGATTAAAATCAACTGAAACTGGTCAAACGCGTTTTCCTTTGCCACGCTCACGTATTGATTCGAAAAATTATGAAATTTGAAACCTAACAATAACTTGACCCTGCGGATCCAACAAAAGTGGTTTCGTCGAAATCCGAGGTCATTTGCAAAATGTCCATTTTTAAGGGCCTGAATTCCATAGCGACTATTCAGAACTTTCAACTGGACATATCTTTTGATTCCCGCTATCAAATTTCGATTGGTCAGATTCATTGGAAAGATATCATCAATTAGATTCCATTATTTTTGGTTTCACTAAGATCCGGATTGTTTTGCACCCGGTATATTCAATTGAAGTTTGAAATCGAATTATCGAACTACCGCGCCATTTTCAATTCTATATATAATTATAATTAATTATATTCGTTTTCAAATGTCGATTCAAACTCAGTTTTCATCGCCATTATTTAAAATATTTATTTTAAATATTTAAAATCCATTATTTTAGCCAATTTAAAATTTTTAAATTGGTTCAGATTTTCTGGGTCGTTACAGATGATTTTCTTGGAACTGTTTTTTTTCTCCATCCGAAGGCTTTATTTGAATTTTTTACCATTAAATTTTTTATAAATTGAAGATAGGATTTAAATAAACTTATTCAATTAGTAAACGAAAAAAACTGGATCTCCTAAATTATGATTTCCTAACCGAACAAAACTGCTACAAAGTTTGCATGTATACAAAAAATTGCAAATTTTTTGGGTTTATATCTAAAGTTTGAGTTGTTTTCTTTCTATCTTGCAATGGTGATGGGGATAATTAGTAAGTCCAACCCATTTTCCTGGAAAATATTGTTCTTAATATACAACAGGCCACACATAAGAACGTAAACCACATTGTTCTCAAACATATGTAATTAACTTTTAAGTTTAGATAGGAGTAGTTTGAAAGTAAATTATGATTTCTAACAAACATCTAACATTCACACTGTCTTAGTGATACTAAGTAGTGTGCTGCAAATATGCACTTATTGATTGATTAGGCTATAGTGCAAAACAAAAATTTTATGAGGCAAAATTTCACTTAAATAACCGTACATGAAGATATGTTTCTTTCTAATGTTTATCTACTAATGTATTTTCTTATATCAAGATCTATGTAGTTCAAGATTGAAATTGTCACTAATTTAATAATCCTCCATTAAAAAGCTTCACCTTAAAACCATGAAAGACAGGCATTGTAGGTAGAGGAGTAGCACAATGAATGTGAGAGTCATTCAACTACTTAATTTTTAGGTTGTTACCACGTTTAAAAATAATTATATTTTTTCATTCTCATCTAATTATATTTCATTTTTCAACTTACAAAATTATTTTGATGCATCTTTCAGTTGTAAGAAAGAAAATATCCCCATGAATTAGTATGTTTAAAAAAAATCCTCAGCTAAGTTTTGGGTTTCAATCCGAACAACGCAAGTATTTTTCCATAAAAAGGCAATGAAATGTTAAAACTGAAGTTACATGTGCATGATTGTTTCTTCAAATTAATGTTTCATTCAACTTTTTTTAGCTTGTTTTAATTAGCATTATGGAGCCATATTGGATATTATGAAACAATGATTTAACTTCATGTGAAATGATACATTGGGATTATTACATTTTCGTTGCCTTTTTCCTATTATTTAGGATCATTTACTAGCTTCGTTTATTTTATGTGCTTCACATAGATATGCATTACTTAAAACATTATGCAGCTATTGATGCGGGAATTCTTACAGATATGGAAGTGCATTTTATATAGCATTCTATTGAGGGCTTCAGAATTTGGGGTTTACTACAAAATTGGGAGTCGGATCAACTTGAAATGGGATTCCAAACTGGGTAAGTTGAACTTAGAAAGTAGCATTTTTAGTTGTGCTTTAGATATACAAGTTCTATCATGAATATTTTTAAATGTTACTTCTTTATTGATTTAAATTGTTGAATATATATCATGTCCAAGAGTTGTAAGCTTGGACTTGGATTTGAAGAGCTATATTGAATGATGTATGTCTATGCTGATTAGGTCTAAAAAATTTAGTTACCATCTTTTCTGGTGTAAATAGTGAGATTACTATCAAACACATGGTTAAGCTAATAATACTTTTGGTTACTTAGTGTACATCATAGAAAATCTAGCAATTTATTGCTAAGCCAATTACCAAGAAAAACTGAGCATGTTCGCACATTGGTCTCTGATAAAGGGTGCTAATATTCACACCCCGGTTTACACTTCCGGTCACCTTTCTAAATTTAATACAAACAATTATTATTTATATTCTTCTAGCCACCATATATTATTCTTTTACTCAGTTATTCACCACCGCACTTCTCCTTAAAAAACACATACTTCTCTATAATTTCAAACCTTAAATACTAACAAAAGTAGTTATTCTTTTGTGCCTAATAGAGATGGGAGATGGAGATAAAAAAAGAGGTTAGATTTGCTTGATTTTTATTGTTTTCTATTATTTTATAGAATATGTTGTTAGGTTTTTTTTAATGGTTAGGGTTTTCCATTATGATTTAGGAAAAAAATTCCACTTTGTTGGAAATTTCAAGCTTGGAGGAGATTAAATTTGACGATTTTGTAATAGAGAATGACAATGTAAGTTTTGACTTGTAGGGTTTTTATCAGTATAACTTACGTATCTTGTTTTACAAATTTATACATTAATTTGTTTTGTCGTTTGATAGATGGAGTAATTGAATGATGATAAATTGGACAATGCCCTTATTGTTTCGGATGATAAACATGATGGTTGTGATAATATGATGCAAGATGTTCGATCAAATGACTCAAAAGACATAAATTTTGATTTGACGAATCATTTCACAACCGACGAAGTAAGTACTCATTTATAAAAATTAAAATTTCTAATGTGGTTATGAAAATGGATTATGTTAATTTTTCTTGAACTATTTGGCTTTAAGTATTTGATTCGCCGAGTACAATGATCCGATGGAGTAAAACAACGGGGAAAAAAAGTTGAATACCGTTATTGTAATTCTAAAGTCCGATAAATTAGGACTTGAAAGAAAACCATGGTTGCAATTGGGGTGTGAAAGGGCTGGATTTTATCGTAGTCATCAGCCAAAGTCAAAACAGATGGAAAATAATGTAAAAAAACTAGCGCCAGCGGAAAATGCAACTACCCTTTCAGGTTGAACGGCGTGTATGCAGATGAAGATAAATGGAAAGTAAGCGAGGAAGGAAGCGTTCCTTTAGATGAGAGAGATGGTGGCCTCTCCATTTTTACGTTATTAATTTAGATGGTGGCCAGCAGAGGAAAATGAAAATATTTGGGGTGCTTTTAGTTTTGGTTGCCGACAATATAAACCGGGGTGTGAATAGTAGCACCCCTGATAAAAGCCACCTCTGGGAATATCTTTTGTTTTCTCCTAAACTAGTTACTAGATTGGCCCTCCTTATGTACGCTTTTGTTGTTTAGAACTGAATACAGACAAATCCAATACATTTCCCTGGCTAATGCTAAATTAATGGTCTATTTTACCACAACAATTGTTGTATGAAAGTGATATTATTTAGATATGGCAAACATTTTTGAAATGAAGTAGAAGTGAACAATGTATGTTAATACTTTATAGTGTGTTTATTTTTCTTATTCTTTGCATGGCATTCTGAATGCCCAGTTAATTACAACTCCAAAATCTATCTTTATAATTTGTTTGCCTTCACATTAGTAAACTAATTTATAATTCTGTAGTTCTCTTTTGATGTAGATAACACTGTAGTATTAATTTTCAGGTGTCCATGAGTATGACAGGTTTCAATTATGCAGAGAGATGCAATTAGATTAAACTAGAAGTGCGAGTATTACTAGAAATACAGGGACTCAGAGTGAAGGTAAGTTTTTTATTGGTTTATTTTCTCCCTTTGTTATGTGGCCTTGTGACATTTATAGGCCAGTAACAGCTAAATTTTGTTGTTCAGGACATGGTAATACACTCGTTGAAGATAAATATATTTGTTTTAATGTAATTCCTATGCCATGATCAGTTACTTTGTCTCCAGTCTTGTTTCTATGAAAGAAAATGACTCTAACCTATTGTGAATTGACATAATCTCTGCTATAAATTTATGGTATGAGGCATCATCTGCTCTTCAAATTTAGATTAGTGAGCTAGAAAGACATCCACCCTACAAACACAAACAACTAAATTTTCTTGTTAATTTTAAACGAGATCATATAAAATGAAGAGAGCATGTATTTGGTATAACGTCGATGTTCAGATGTTTCAATTACCACAAAGAAATCAAATCCAAAAGCAAGTTGATTTAATTTATGTGCCTACTGGAGATAAATTAGGTACCATAACATTTAAAATTGTATTAATTGTCTCTTAACCCTTAATTTAATATTTTTAAGGGTGTTTTTGGAAATACTTAGGTGTGTGGCTTAGAACGAACCTTGTTAATAATTTATTTTGAGAAAAATGGCCCTCAACTGAATTAAGAGCACTTTAATTTCAGAGTTTTACGAACATGGCTTAAATCAAACCATCTTAATTACATATATTTGTACTTTATTTTTGATTTTTATCCATTTTTGAAAAATGTCAAACACTTGCACTTTTCTTTTGTATACTTTTACTGCTAATTACTTTGTGACAACCCAAATTTCGACAGACCGGTTTTTTTCCTAAAAATCCCAATCTATCGAAGCTCGAATCGGCTTGTCTGGTATCTTACAGAAAAGACAGAGATAATAAATAAATCATAGCTCAGAAAACATCTCACAATGAAATGGATATAATATAATCTAATATAGCCTTACGAATGTAATAATACTGCCTAACTAGTATCCAAAGCTATCATATCTCTGTCACAAACTTAACCTGCAAGTATGTTATGATGAGAGGGTCAGAACACAAGTTCTAGTGACAGGACTTAAATTACACATTCTGAAATAACCCTACATATATCGTTTAGTTACATTTTCTTGTTTATTAGGTTACTTTGGGTTAACAGCGCTCAAGGCTTTATACTCATGTCATACCCATCTACATCCTAGTAGATTAACCTAACATATTATATATGTAGCTACCCCCACATATCAAATTACTACCCATGGACCCTCCTCACACGGTCTTCATCCTCATGCCATGGAAGCGTGTCCTACGCCGGACACCGTACAGAAATCATAACGCCCGTTACCATGCAAAACCCTCCTCGGTATGCCATGCAAGTGTACGAAGTAATGCCCTGACGTCTACGATATACCACCCGATGTGGTGTGCATGTACCTAGACCCTCACATGTACGTACTGTCTACTGTAACCCGAGTCCCGTAATAGGACTGCATCCAATGCACGGAACTCAGTCGGGAGCTTTTCATATCTGTATAGGTCCTCCTTTAAGGACATACAACACATATATCAAGTATGGTCTACTTTTTACGGCGGCTATGGCCCCACCCAGGCCCCTCCATCCACTAGTGAAAGACTACATCAAGAGCTAAGTGATGTGCCCCTAACAACCAATCTAGCATCCAATTTGGTGTGTCCCTCGACAATGGTTTAATGGTGAAAGGACACTGATATCTTGGTTTAGCTCTAGTCTTTCTTCATCCCACTAACTATCGATGATAGGTATCCGACGATTACTATTCTTAATTTGGTCCTGACCAACCTCCCTCCACGAGTGAGGCAAACCGCTGAATTACCCCAGTTCCATATCGTCACAGCCTTCTGACTGCCAAACTATTGTTGTAGTCAAGATATACCCCCTTGGGTGGTATCGCGCAGACCCCTACCTCTTCGAGTACATCCTTTGCATAGAGGACCACCACAGAGTACCCTACCACGTCCCTTGAAAGCCGCGTGCTTCCCTCCAGTCCCACCAAAAATCAAGCTACATGTCGAGCCGAGTAATCAAGTGGACACGCTCCTCCCATGTCTCTAGACACCCCGATGATCTACCCCGTTGGGTTTGTCACCTTTGTTAGTGCGGACTGGTCCAAGCGCATTATGCAAACGTGTTATTAGACCATATATCTAATCTTTTGATTACACTTACTTTAACGAAAGTAATCCACGCCTCTTTACCTCGAATTGAGATTAACTAAAGTAATCTACAACCCCTTTTTATTACCATGTCATTTACTGTCGATTACATGTTTACAAGTTCCAATAACACGTTCTACTTAATGTATAATTAAGTATATATTATTCTAATCCACATGGTTTCTGTTAACATGTTACCTAATATATATGATTAAATGTAACTTATTTCATTCCATAAGTCTACCTCCTTCTTTCTTATTTAATCATAACCACATCTTGCATTGTCATTACAACTTGTTGTTGTTTACTTATTAACTTAGTTATCTTAACTAAGGTTTATTAATAAGTTCCCCTTTTATTTATTATAACCCATGTTATAATTCCACTTGTCCCTTGGACAAGCCTACCTATTATATTGCATTCTCATTAATGTAATTAATTATAATAGGTTATATTCCCCGTTCATCACATTTTCCCTTTTTTAATTAAACTTTTACTGTAGTAACTTCCTTTTTTTTTTACCGACTTGTATGTTTTCACATGTACCATTTATTTACTTATTTATTCATTGCCTGTTGTATACATATATTTTTAATATATGTTTGGACACCAGACCTATCACATTAAGTTGACCACTTATGGATACTGGATTTGCAAGGCGGTTCCGGGCAGGCTTCTACAACAAGTTGAACTTGTCTCAGTGCAGTTATCTACAATTTCCCAATTACCGTAAGTTTTACAAGCAACTTAGGCATATCTATTCTTTTTCTACTATTCCCAATTTTTAATATAATTCTATTTACAACCTTTCAGGTATAATAATTCTCTCAAGAAAATATTCATGTTTATTGTAAATTCCATATTTACAGTGCTTACAGTAAGTCCCAATTCAAACAGATGATTAATGGAAATAGGCATTATACAACAGAAATGTTCTCAACATATTCTATGTAGATTAAATCTCAATTACCGCAATTATTCCCAATGTCACTTTAATTTGATTTACAATATCCAATTTGTCATTAACAACATTTTCTGTAACATATTCACTTTTATTGTGAATTCCACAATTCCAGTATTACGGTGATTTTAACCCAATTAATAGATTCATAGAATAGATGTGTACAACAGTAATATTCTTAACATAACTGAAAACGAATTATATCGCAATTATCATAATTCACAATTATTTAACATGTTAAGAATGAAGGGGAATGTAAACGGTAAATATACCATTATTTAAAAATGTATAATTTAAATCCACCCACGTAACAGATTTCCAATCCATGAATCTGATCCCAATTTTTTGTTCTGTGGCATCCCTAACTGAATCTATTATTAAAACAACCACGGGTTCACAAATCTGATGCTAAATGAAGAGAGAAACCTAAATAAATCAGATTCAAGAACTTACTTCACATTGATTAGAATTTTGAACGCCTATTTGTAGCCTTACATTTTTTTATCTTCAAATCCTGAATCAGAATTTCCTAAAACTAATATTCTAATTTTCTGAAAAGATTTAGAGGAAAACGAAAACTACAGAGCCTAGGCAGCATCTCTGAAAATGTGAGTTTAGAGCTAGGCTCTTCTAGTCTATTTATAAGTGTACAAGAAAGTCTGAACAATGGATTTACTCAAATAAAATCCGAACCGTTTATATCGGAAAACCACGTCATATATAAATACAAATCTAGGAGTGGGTCGACCCATCTTGGGTCTCAACGAGATTTTTTCCTTGTTGTGGTTTCTGATTTTTAAATGTTAATTAATAACATTAGTTCTCTTCCTAATATAACCTGGATGATTTATAATTTTCTATTATAATTTATCTTAACTATAATTTTTCATTTATAACACATACATAATTTCAAATCTCAAATGTATGTGTGTATACACTCATATAACCTTCCAGATTCTTGTCCGTTAATCAATGCAATTAATGACGCTTTCTTTTATTTCTTTTAATGCACTCTAATTTCAAATGTAGCTTAATTCTTGTCCATTTTCCATTTACTATTCATTAATCGTATTCTGCTCTTAACTTGTACTTTTTTATCTCAATGTTCGAATTTGTCCGTATATATATACACACAATCTTTCTTTTTCAAAATTCAAACGGAGTTATACCGTCATTTAATTCTTAAATATTTTCATTGATTGTAGGTTTATTTTGGATTTTGTACATACATACGCATATATTTACATATGCACGTATGCATATATTTTTATACTCACCTTTATGTATAATTTTGCTTATTTGTTCATTTATACATATTTTTGTTAGAATATGTATTATTTTACTCGTTTCTCTATAATAAACATATGGCACCAGCATGACTCGAACTTGCGCCACTCACTTTAGAGAGACATGTCTTTACTAACTGAGCTACATAGGCTTTTGTTAACATGACTAAAAACAATGGTAGTCATTGTTCTTTTTAGCTTTCTTCTTATATCTTCTTTTCACGTTTGTTGTAATATTTCATTTAAAGATATCTTTTTCATCTTAAATTGGTTTCCTACAAACCATAGGTCTAAATTGATCAGAAAATCACCATGATGCAATGACGCTAATACCGCGATCAATTTTGGAAGCTTTTCAAAATTTGTTTTATTATTTAATTTAAAAAATGTGGGGTGTTACATACTTTTATTTGGATTTTTAGAGTTACTTTCTTAAAATCCATTCAAATCGGACTTGTCTTCCACAGTCTCTTTATTCATGTTTCCATTTTTAATTCCCAAAAGTGCAATTCGTGTGCTCTTTGTTCATTTATATATGCAAAATAATGTTTCTCTAATTGAACACATAGGGTCATTTCTCCTAATTAAGTGCATGATACCATTTTTGTAATATTTATCAATTTGAAATAAGAATCTTCAACAAATTTGTAAGGAAAAAGGACCTGTTCACCTATGTTTAGAGAATAAGGACAAAGAATGAATACATTTTAATTACCATCCTTTCTGCTTATGCACAACAAAAGGAGATGTTGGTAAATTAATGCACCATGATTTATATTTGAAGTTACCTAATGTTTTATATAATCAAATAAAACTCAATGATTAATGTAAATAATCATTCAACAATTTTTTATACTAGAAAAGGCTTTACCAAATAGAGTTTAATTAATAAGAAAAGTATATGCACGATAACTGAAATAATTGGGTATTATTGGGTTAGCTAGCTAAGATTTGTACTAATAAGTCCATCTAATAGCATTTTTTCAATTGAAAATGTTATTTGGTACAGAAAATATAATGACATGTATGGTTCAATGCAAACCTTTTAGAATTGTTATGAACTCTTAAGGCTTCTAGAATGCTCTCTGCCCACCTGATAATATTGCTATATTCAACTTAGTTAATATAGAAACAGATAGTTCTTAAAATAGTTGTATTACCCGAACAAACTTCATAGAATATTTATATACAATACTGAGTTGTGAGTTTGGTTTAAGAGTTGAAACATTTATTTAGAAACAAAGCATAAATCTATAATAGTTGTATTACCCGAACAAAGTATCACTGAGTTTGGTTTCAAGAATATTTAGGAGATGAAGATTGTTTTCTTTAATCAAGTCTTTACATTGATTTTGCTTTATTTGACAGTGAGCACCTCGAATATTCCAAAAACTAACACTCTGCATGCATCATTAGTTAAACCACTGGGCATTCAAAATATCAATTTTTCATACATTTAGTAATAGGCGTTTTGATTTTAATTTAGTCAGGGATAGATTCAGAGAG
Source organism: Allium sativum (assembly GCA_030737875.1). Lineage (NCBI taxonomy): Eukaryota > Viridiplantae > Streptophyta > Magnoliopsida > Asparagales > Amaryllidaceae > Allium > Allium sativum. The sequence continues at coordinate 316,742,463 of CM060913.1, forward strand.
AGTGGATAAAAAATTCGCAATTTTATGAGGTTTTTTTTGCTTGAATAGTTGGCATATTTGTAACAGTATCATTGGTAGCAGCTTCTACAAGGTTGTATTGCTTTTGTCAGGATGGATTTGGTCAATTTGTCTATTTTTCCACCCTTCAAGAGAAATGATGTGGACATAAATAAACTGTTGAGGATGACAATTTTGTGAAGGATTAGATATGAGTAGAATATTTGTCACGTCAGATGGAATTTTGATCGAGGATAAAGGTGATAGATCATTAGGAGTTGATTTAGTAGGTTGAAGATTTGGAAAAAGATTGTGAAGCTAAACTGGTAGCTAGGACAGTTGAATGTGGTTGATCACATGCGTTAGAGGTGGAGGGGCAGGTGGATCAAGCGAATGATGTAGGCAAATTGAAAGGTTGGGAGGAAGGACAGGTGATAGGCTTGAGACTGTGAACGGAAGGAACATTGGATTGAAGAGCTGGAATAGGTATGTCTAGCTACCATGAATAGTGGATTAGAGAAGTTTTATAGGTTCGCTACAATATGTAAACAAAACAAATCTGAATATTACATTTAGTGTTAAAAAAGGGTCTTATTTTTGCAAAACCCCTATATCAACATTGAAGAGCTGTTAAAAGGGTCCTCCGATATGTTAAAGGAACCATAAACGATATATTATCACTAATTTAGGGTAACATTTTCCTTTAAAACTAATTTTTCTATGACATTATTGTATAACTAAATATCATAAAATGGAAGACTCTTGGAAAAGGTAAATTATGCATAAAATTGTTTGAAACTAACTGTTGTTGTATAACTAGCTCTTTTTATTGCTTGAAAATTATAATTCGACGCTTCCATATTTGTGAAATATGCCAGTTCGAAATATATATCCATCAATTACTTATGTGTTAACCAAAATCTATATGCTTTTCAACATAGAAGAATGATAAATTGCTATTTCATTTTCAGATAGTGTGTATTTTGTGTTTTTAGCCTGCTAATGGTTATACCAACTGAATCATATGAATCCACAAACTAGCGGTAAGACTCAACAAAGAAAATTAAATTATTTTGTTATATTATCTTTTTGTAGCCATTTTGTGTGTTCCATATTCTAAAAGAGGACTTTATAATATGTGTTCTCATTGACAAAATAATAGGTGTATGTTCCTTGGTTGAATGATTCTTGAAATGTACAAAATAATTCATAATCTAATTTCTATCTTTGTTGTAATAAATGATTCAACTCCCTTTCTCCATGCATTCAATGAATAACATACATATGTTTGTGATTCTTTTTAATAGGTTTTATATGATGCTTTTGAGGTTGATACAAGATATCACTTTTTCTACTTCAAATCAATCATGCTTATCGATGTTCATGAAAATATTTTGTATGTATCCATTTTGGTTTGCTACAGTCGTATGTATTGTTAATTTTTATCATAGATATTTATGTTTAATTCTTCATGTATGAAATATTATGGATATACAAAAATTTTGTGATTTGGCTTATGACTCCATTTGTGTACTTTCATTAATGTGATAAACGTGGTTTTTTGAATTTTTATAATATATTAGTAGAGTTGAAAATTATAAGCTTTAAATGTTACAGCAACAAAAATTGCACTAGAAACTTTTTAACAACGTTCTAACTATGCAATGAAAAGAAAAATTATTACGGCTTTGTTGTACTATAGCATTATGCTACTGCTATACAAAATATTTTGCAAGAAGTAAACAATTTTCATAGCAATAAAACGATGCTACAACATATTGTTATAAATTTTCTATAGCATTTCGATGCATCATAAAAGCTTTAGATGATGATTCCATAGCGTGTTCGGATGCTATAATAACATGACATGTCAACACATTATAGCAATCAAATGACATCACAAAAGTTCTATAGCACATTTCACAATGCTATAGAAAAGCAATTGCATTAATATGGCCCTGTAAAAGATGAAAAAAAGTATGTTTTCAATTGCAAGTATTACATGCTATAGTATCTACCAGACTTTTCATAACATGTTGATTTATGGCATTTATATAATCGCTATAAAAAAAATTATAGCAGTTTTTAAATGTTATAAAAAGGCATGTTTGTTGTAGTGTTTGTATATACTTTTTAGAAGTCTATGAGGAGTTTGTTGATTTAAGCCATATGCCTTTATTGGAGAGACTGACCGAATTTGATGTGCTATAGAAGTATGATTATTCTCTCTTTTGTCACTCTAAAGTCCAGAGTTTGTGGCTGGGTTGAGTGATCGACTTGAAGGGTGATTATTTCATTCCGAGGGAATTATAAGTTAAAGGAGCCAATCAAGGAGGGTCGTGATGTTTGAGCTTGCTCCCCGTATTATAGTTTGTCCTTCTTTGTCAAGACAAATCACGGAGACATGTATTGATCGTTGTTTCTATCTTGTCAAGTGCTCCCTCGATAAAAGAGAAAAGAATCAACGTAATCACACAATATATGTTTCCATCAATGGTATTTCCGTATGTGTTTTAGTTTTATGTCGAAGTTTCATTGTTCCATCTAATCTTGCGTTCGATGGATGGAATGGGATTGGGACTCTTGGTAATTGGTTTATTTCCTTAATTGTGACTTACCGTGTTGAGGACTCAATAGATTATATATGCGTATAACATCCCATGCATTATCTCTAGAATTTATTTCTATGGGTGACTGCAGCACCCATAGCGATTAATTTTGGGCCTTGAGGTAGGGAGTGTTATGATATAACTAGTTTATACTTAACAGTATACATAGCTCGTCAAAAGCTTAAATTTCATCGAGTCATGGTTGCATGTTTGCTATAAAAAAATTGTTGTTGATTGCTGAACTTAATCGGACTTAATCTTTGAGTCCAATGCTTAACATAGTGGGAGGATGCATGATATTGGTAGTAGTGAGAAGTAATTAGTGATGATAGTGGACTAGGACAATCTCTTCAGTACCGAGTCATCTTAGATTTAGCAACAGGGGGTTGAGACAAAGATCTTTAGTAGGTGAGTCGCTTATAATTGGACGGTAGTGGGATGAGACAGTTCTCTAGCAGCAAGTCATCACCTAAGATTGTACCTTGGGAGATCTGGACACATTCGATGAGGTGACTAGGTTGCCACCATATTTGAGTCGAGTTCTGTATCGATCTGGTTATGGATGTTCTTTAGGTTGGAAATCCCAAGGCAAATTTACCATTTGTAAGTAGTTGGCTGTTATATCCCGATTATAGCATTTTATATGTTGCTTTGATTTTGGTTGGTTGTGTCGTTCAGGCCAATCAGTGAATCAACATATTTTGTTGATTGTGCTATTGGTGTTAAGAAAACACCATCCATTTGGTAGTTTGTTGGATTTCCACTTTTCAATGAGAAAAGTGGAGTGCTTGGGTAACGTCGTCTCGAGTAAAACGTCGCAATGAGTCCTACAAGAGTTTTGATGGTTTGGAAGTTAGGGTTAACCCATGAGTCTGTTAATTTCTCGTTTTGAGCATAAATGAGAGGCCGATAGTTCTCACTTGATTGTGTGGTTGGTTAAAGTGTGGTTTGTTCCCAAATGGAAGGTTGTTGTGTTTAACGATAATCAAAACCAGCGAGAAGGAGTAGTCGACTCCCGACTAGGATTCAATGTCGATAGAGTTTGCTTTAGTGAGTTGGATGCCAATTTATTAGCAAGGGGTTAAAGTTATCAATGATATCACCTCACTAATATTTCTCGTCCCTGAGAGGTATTTCAATCTTTGCTAGCGGCAGTGGTTGGAATTCTTCGCTCCTATGGGAATGAAGTTTCCTATAGACACGTATAGGAAATGCAATAGTTTGTGTGCATAAGGTTGGAGATGTACCAATTCGTAAGATATTCCTTTAGTGAGCGTCGCTTATTATTGGTTACGACTCCATAACTCGAGGTAAGGTAATACATACGTATATAGGAGGTGTTGTTTATTCCTGGTATCATGATAAATGATTGGTTGTGCACTAATTTCATAATGACTGCAATTTCAGCTGGCAATAGCTGAATAGACTGATTTGGATGGTTTTCTATAACTATTTGAGATTCTTAAATGGGTGTGGGAATAATTTTCGATGGTTTTCATCAACAGGTTGTCATACAAATTGGGAACAATATGACAGTGTTTGAGTCATACCCGATTCGTTGACGAGAGATGCTAGATTAATACTATTGATTTTTAAAAGGAAAAATCAAAATGTCGAATCATATACAGATTGAATCTAATTTTTAATGTCTCATTTTATTTAGGTTAATATCGTACATGCTAGGATAGATATGGATGTTATATTATATAATTGATATCATTTTGCTTGTGCCTATTTGATTGATGATGTTTGCATGTCTATTTATATATCCATGATTACTAGGCATGCAGGGTGATTGTATTACTGAATATCCCTTTATGTAAAATCCATACGTGACATTACATGCTTATTTTAAATAAATTCTATTTATCTAACATGTTTATTTACCTTGTTCTATTGATACTATTGTGTCTAATCCTCTTTGTTGCGCAGTTCCCCGGTACAGGAGGCAACATTTGATTGTTTGGGTGCTAATTTGCTTTTATTTGCATCTAAATGTTGGGCTTGATTAAAAAGATGTATGTAATATATGTAGAGTTTTGGTTTTTGCCAGTTGGTGCATTTTGATGATTTTATGCCTCATTTATGGGTAGCCACTTTTGGGCTTTTGTTTTCTTTAGTTAGGATGAGCCTAGTATAGCGAGTTGTGGTTTTCTCGGGTCGAGCCGTACAAAGGACGTGCTACCGAGATTTTCCGTGAATTTTTTCAAATTTGGAAAGAAACTTAATATGTGTTTCTATGTTGAATTGTATTCCAATTAGTAAGTTATAATTTTTGTCTTACATCATCCATTTATTTGGAAATAGGTGTACAACTTGTGTTTGGCTTAGATACGTCGATCATGAATTTGAGGTTGGTTGTACTTAGGAATGGGAATATTGGCTCCATGCCGAATTCCAAGTTTATTTCTTTTGTTGTGATAGCTTTTGATGGTTGTTTTCGAGAGCATTAAGTGACGGTTTACCTCATTTCTTACTTATTCGGGACTGTTGGGCTATGTTGTCTAATCCTTGGGTTTTGGAGATGAAATATTAAGGTGGGAAGAATTTAATGACTCGTATTTTAATGATTGGATATTTAAATATTGGTCGTTAAACAATCAATTGACAGCCCTAAAATGTGATTTTTCACAAATGATCGAATAAGGAATCGAGATTAGTTATATTAAGTTCATATGGTTCGTTACATGAATAAAAAATAAAAGGATCGCTACATTTTGAGATCGAGTGATTGAGGGTCAAAAACGTCTCAAAATACACGTAAAATTACCGTTTCGGGCAACAATCTCGGATTATGATGAAACTTTTACCATCGAAACTGTATCGTCATGGTCATTCATGCTGTCAAGTTTTGTAGCAAACAGATTTGTCGTTTGATCGTGCGAAAATAAAATGCTTTTTAGGGTTTTTAGGTATAAATTAAAGTAAAGTAAATTAAATTAAACTTGTGCCACATCATCCTAGGAAAAATAAAAACCTAAGCTAAACGTTCTCTCCTAACCAAAACTAATTTATTGTTACAATGGAAAAATAATGGATGACAGGTCCATGGTGATCAACGGGATTGGGTTCATCCAAGTGGTTATAGGTCGAGTTATAGGGTATCGTAGGCAGTTCTAGGCTCTTGGAGGCAAGGCGAGTAGACTGTTGGGGTTTCGGGCGAACTCCATGATAGCCGAAATATAGGGTTTTAGGTCAGAGGGGCTAGAGGAGGAGTTGGAGCATGGGATGTGAACCATTGACTTTCTCATGGCAAGATACACCGATGATGACGTTTAGGGGGAGTCTGATCAACAGAGGACTAGTACGGTTGTGGAAGTAGGGAGGTTCAGGAGGGGAGGACATGATTTGTTTAGGGGTTTTGTGGTTCTCAATGTTGGGTGCAAACTGAAGAGGGGTCGTAGTTGAAATCGCCGGAGGGGACGACATCCGAAATCATTAAGGGGATTAGGAGGAAGAGGTGATTAAAGTTTGCATGAATTGGGTTTTTGCACATTCATCTATGGCCTATGTATTCAGTTTGGAGAAGATGATTAGTGAAGGGTAATTATTTGATTAATGAAACAGTTGGTGAATTTATTACTTAAATATTCACAAAACTAACACGTGATAAATTTGCATGTAAGGTCAGATTTGATGCATTTTCTTTTCTTGGACTCGTATTGATGAGCTCTATGCTTTATAGTTAATTTGGGTTGATTTGGCTAAGGTGAGTGATACTGTTTCCCCTCCAAACTGTAGTTGTTCATGTAGTATTTAATTGACGTTTAAAACTGATTTCTAATTACAAAACGTAATATTTAAGATAATCAAACCTAGTAAATACTTAATAAAAATATTAAAAACTGATTTAAGTAGTTTTCACCCGATTATCACATTTCTACCTATTTGCACGCTATTACATTCCATTTACCACTTTATGCACTATTGCGCGCTATTTAGGTTATATTGCTATATTTAAGCAATTTGGACATTTATTTCACTTTGGTTGCTATAGATAGATTTGATTTGATTTATTACTGCTATTATGAATGATTATATACTAATGTAGGAGTTTTTATGATTGTTAGTTGCATTGTTTGATTTGTTTTAGCTCAAAAACGCCGCTCATAGACGTTCTAGTCCAAGAAATCTCGTTCGCTGGAGTTTGGGTGCTTATCGATCAAATGCACACGTTGGTGTACATCGATTGAATGCACATGGATAATAAGCTCGAAAGGATGAGATAAATTCTCAAAGGAGCTTCAAAGCGCATGGATGGATTCGACGACGAAACAACGTTGGAACTCGGTAACATATTTGAAGATGGAGCAACATTGGAGCTTGATAGCCGATCTGTAGACCAAGGATTGACTTGGTGAAGGGTTGGATTTCATGACGAATGTCACACTTTTCGCCGGATACATATTTTACAAATTTTGGTTAAATAGGTGATCTGAGTCGTCGTTATTGATTATTATATAGTGGTCGATATCGATTACTATTGCTATTGGCTATTTTGGACAATTTGACATTGACAACGATACGATTTCGAGAAGCATGGTATGATAGTTCATCGATGGTGGCCTCAACATGAACGCTCTTCAATCAATGTATTTTACATAAGGCAATGATGTGGTGCTGCGATGCAATGGTTCGTCACCCGACGATGGTGATTCTATTATGGGAAGTTGCGACTTCGATGATGGGTGGTGATGTTCCAGAATGTAAAGTAATGATGACGATATAGTGGAAACTACTAAAGAGGGTTCGGGACAATCGATTGAGCTTGAGCACAAGTTATTCTTCTACATTTAATCCCAACCAAGAAGATTCCAATTTGGAAGTCATAACAGCAATTTCAGGAACAGACTCTGTTGTGGGTGACGTGTGCAAAAGTAAACATGGATACACATGGTTTTAGCGGTTACTCGAGAAAGAAGGGGCAGCGGATGTGATGTCCATTTGCACCGATTGGGTCCTCTTTGTTTCTATGACACCCCACGTCCGTTAATGTCACTCATAAGAGAATGCATTAAGTTCTATAAAGCACAATTGGTAAACAGTATAGAAAAATTTACAAGACAGATATAAAATAAACAGCGGAAACTTTTAACTTCATTATTAAAAATAAAATGCAGTCTCAAACGGTTACAACAAAACTAGTTCCATCAAATCTGTCTCATAAAAACATCTCATAAAACCAACATCAGTGTACATAAAATCATATCCCTCGCCATAAGCCATAATTGAATAGAAAGCAAGATAAAAAACGGTACATCTCAAGTATTCCAAGTCCAAGCTATAAGAGAAAGTCCTGTTCACTGTTAAGTACTTCCACTCAGAGGACCTGTGGGGGAAAAGGAAGGAAGAAGAGAAAGAAAAAGGATCAGACAAAAAATCTGGTGAGTTCCCGTTATTTTCAAATGTGCATAAAATAGAAATGCCAAGACAGGTAAATAAGACTGGATGAGAAAGGTACAGTGTCGTATAAGGTAAAACTAAACAGAACAGCAGGGTAAACAGGAATAAGCTATGATCGAGTAATGCTTTAGATTTATATCTTAAACAGATATGTCCACACCAATACTATTATGTTAGGTTTAATAAGATTAGGTATTCAACCTAATTATGTATCAACATGATTAACGGCAGAATTAAATAGCAGGTTAGGCGTACCCTAATTGCATAACCAGATTAGGTGTTAACCTAATTATACAACAATAGATTTAGGTGTACCTTAATTACTACCCATGTGATTTACTCCCTACTACGTAAATACCATGTGTCAGCCCCGATAGTAGGGTGTATTACTCCCTAACCCAACAACTATATAACATAGACCTATTTGCTGGTGTTATACGGCTTATCTTCCCTAGTCAGATCCATGCACGCTCATGACTCTGCCGGAACGCGCCCGTACCACCCTCATATGAACCTCTTACTATACAGTTCAGTAAAGCATTCCCTAGACCCTACCTAGTGCGAGGTCCCCTTTAACAAAATACCAACAGGGATACTAACTGATATGGATTCCAAACAGCAGATTGACTCAAGCCAAACCCCCTAAGCTTGTGCCCCTAAAACTAGGATTTAAGAGTCCCTAAAACCCGATACAGCAATAGAACGAGGGACCTCTTAGCTTATTAATACTCATATTTAACCTAGCAGGTTAGGTTTACTAATAAGCATGGTTGTAATATTACATGTCATTATATGAGTACAACCCTTCACCAAAACACCTACCCAGATGTATACAATTCCCACAGTGTTTCAGTTTATTAATCTACATCTGGTACTTACCATATTCTAACATGTCATTTACTTGATGTCTGTATTAAGTCAAACCTAACATTTCCAACTCATATGCATATTATTCATCAACTATGTTCCCAAGTTACAACATACACAGGTTTATGCATATTATCCATTTACAGCAAGTATATACACATTGTTCCTTTTTATCAGTTTAAAGCAAGTCTAATCATGTGTATATTACCCTTTTTCCCAAATTATATTTAATCAGTCCCAATTTAATAACATGCATGTATTTTTCTTTTTATGTCATTCACTATTTCCCTAATTATACGGACACTTAATATCGGGTATAGCCTAGGCTTCCAAAGGCCTAGGCTTAGCATAAAAAAGGGAAAACAGAGGAAGAATAATATAATCAAATCATATAAGCATATATGTAAGACTAGAAATAAACATAGAAATAGGGAAAAAGAAGATAGATACATAATACTTGTTAATTATCCAACAATACAAGCATATGTTTAACATTTGTGACATATGTTATACTATCACTACATCATAAGTGTTAAACAGTGAAAAACATGTATAACCCTTTATCTTATAAACAATGTAAATCCTAACCCAAATTTATTTAACTGTCATGTTATAGTCTGAGAAATCACATCTGAAAATGACAGGGAATTCACAGTGGGTCTTGGTGAAGAAGAAAATAAATCTCTTTTATATATAAATAGGTCGTAGAAAAGTCCAATCCAATCCTTTATGCTATATGTATGCAAGTCCTGAATGTTGACTCCATAGATCTAAGTTTCAGTAGCATTCCCCCATTGTATGTTTATATTTTTAGAATAATTTCATAGAGGCAGAGGATACAAAGAAATGGTGTAAATTGAAATGGGTGGAGCCACCTATTTATAGATTTACAGACTCGACCTCTGCTTTTAGATTCTAAGGTTTTAATCTTAACTGTACACGCAATGCTGAGTCAGTAATGAATATAGTCCGGAAAATAGTCCAGATTCATTGTACGAATCTGCCCGGATCTGGAGTGGGTCGACCCACCAACCCTCAGGGTCACCTATGGGTCGACCCAGGCCGGGTGTGGTCGTCCCACAACGGTCCTGGTTCTCGTATCTTTTCCCGCCTCATTTCATTCGAAATTCCTAGAGTTACTTTTAATCTATATTTATAAATAAGCTCCTTATATGTATACAAACTTCTAATGCCCATAACTTCTTCATACGTTATCCGTTTTATGCAAACCTATGGTCTATCTGAATCAGAATTCCGAGACGAACGGAATGGTAATGCTAGTTTTACTTATTTCTGAATATTTAATTAAGTTATACCCAATTTATCATCCTAATGCATGGTTATAGTGTATTAAATTTTGGGGTGTTACATTCTCCCTTACTTAAAGGATTTCATCCCCAAAATCTCTAAGTTAATAAGAATGTAACTATCCTAATAACCACCTACAATCATCTACTCATCCGTCATCCACAGGCATTCATTTTCTTTAAAAATTTCTAATGCTTGTATGAACATATGCAAAGGTGTTGTGTATATATATATTCTTACACTAATGCGAAAATCAGGCGGTCGACAGATTCAGTTGACCTCCTTAATTTAATATATGCTTGTGCCATGAATCCAAAATGTATGCAAATAATCCTAGTGTATCATATACATTCTATATGTGTGCACAATCATTCATCAAAATGCAACATCTATATGATGATTCACCCATTTCCATTCATAGAAAAATTAAATGCCCACACATCCATATGCAATATGTAAGTGATTGAGCTGATCTAGTGCCTAGTGCACGTATATGCATCCACAAGCAAACACTTGCATCCACTTGCAACCATCAACCATAAAATGTTTCAAATACATGTTTCCAACCATCGGATTCTACCTAAGGATCGAAAAGTTCGAATGATAGTATAAATAAACTTGAATGGTAGAAGCAAATGATAAGTAAATGCTTGGAAAAGAAGTCAAGAATATACTTTTAAAAAGAAAAGGATAAGAAGCACGAATCCTATCTTCGGGTTCCCACGTCGCATCTTAGCGGTCCTCTCTGTATCGTACTTTCACCAATTTGATCTCCTTGTTACGTAGCTTCTTGATTTTTGTTCCAAGGATATGAGTAGGAACTCTTCTCACCGATGCTTGCTTCTCAACTTCCACGCCTTCAAGTATGCTCTGCCCTACTTTCTCTGCCGTATCACAGAGATATTTTCTCAAATGGGAAACCTGAAACACATCGTGTATGCCCGCCAGTATGTCAGGTAGCTTAATCCTATAAGCCATCTCACCTATCCTCTCTATTATAGGGAACGACCCTACGAATCTCGGTGCCAAATTCTCTACTAAGCCACAATGAGCTACATTCCTTAATGGTGATACTTTAACGAAGACCATATATCCTACTTCAAATTCCAAATTGGTCCTCCTTTTATCGGCAAATGATTTCTGTCTGTCTTGAACGGATTTCATTCTTCGGCGGATAAGATTAATCTTCTCGGAAGTATCTCGAATTATCTCTGGTCCAAGTAGAAGTCTCTCCGTAGACTCCCACCAACAAGTCAGCAATATACAAGGTCATCCATATAGCGCTTCGATGGGTGCCATGCATATGCTCGATTGGTAATTGTTGTTGTAGGCGAACTCCACCAATTGGAGTTGCTCCTCCCATGTCCCTCCAAAGTCTAGGATACACAGTATTCGAATATCCACAAGAACTCTATTCACCCTCTCGGTCTATCCATCTGTCTAAGGGTGGTATGTTGTGCCCAAACGTAGTTGTGTACCTAACGCCTTTTTTTAGCTCTTCCAGAAATCACTAATAAAGATGGGGTCGCAGTGGCTTACTATGCTGGAAGGTACCCCATGCAATCAAACTATCTCTCGAAGATATACTGATGCTAGCCAAGCCGTCATCCTCTTACTCTTAATAGGAATAAAATGAGCACTTTTCTTAAGCCTATCTACTATCACCCAAATGTTTGTATTTCCCTTCCTTGATCGAGGCAATCCATCAATGGAATCCATAGAGACGCTCTCCCACTTCCATTATAGGACATATAAGGGCATAAGCAGTCCGTCTGGTTTCTTTTGTTCATCCCTTACTCGTTGGAAAGTCAAGCATCGAGCTACAAATTCCACAACATCCTTCTTCATGCCAGTCCAAAATAAAACCCTCTTCATGTATCGATATATTTTGTCACCTCCCGGATGGATAGTTATCCGAGAATGATGCGCTTCCTCAAGTACTGCCTTAAGGAGTTCCCCAATCCTAGGGACACATAGCCTTCCATCTCGTCTTAGGCATCCTTTCTCGTTTACGGTATATCTATCAAGGTGACTAGAAGTCTCCCCTCTATCATGCTTGTCCAAGATGTCTAAAATCTACGGGTCCTCCCGCAGCATAGATCCAATACGCTCCAGTAGAGTAGGTCGCACCTCCAACGATGCTAGCAATCCCAATGTGAAATTCATAGATGGCTTAAAGTCAAAGGTCAAGATGTACTCCAAGCTTCGCCATTATATGAATTGAGGACTCAAAGTCATCCTTTGCCTACTCAATGCATCCGCCACTACGTTAGCTTCGCCTGGGGTATAAGCTATCTCGAAGTCGTAGGATGCTAGGAACTTCATCCACCGTTGCTGCCTTAGGTTGAGATCCTTTTGCGAGAACAAGTATTTGAGCGACTTATGATCCGTTTATAGATCAAATCTCTCTCCAAGTAGATAGTGTCGCTAGAACTTCAACGCGAACACTATTGCAGCCAACTATAGATCATGGATAGGGTAGTTCTTCTCATGAACCCTCAACTGCCTGCTACCATAGCATACTACCCTTAACTCTTGCATCAGAACGACTCCAAGCCATATGCCACAGGCATCTGTGTAGACTGTGAACATCTTGCTTCTATCTGGGAGAGTCGGAACTGGGGCTGTTGTTAGAGCCCTTTTTAATATCTGAACGGCATCCGCACAATTGATGCTCTACAAAAAAGCCAAGTTCTTCTCCGTCAATCGGGTAAGCGAGGACGATACCCTTACAAAGCCCTTGATAAACTTCCTATAATAGCATGCCAACCCTAGAAAACTTCTCATCTCCATCGCATTTTTTGGAACCCTCCAATCTTGAACTACGACGACTTTAGTGGGGTCCATTGTTATCCTATCCTTGGAGACCACATGCCTTAGGTAACTTACTTTCTTTCTCAAAAAGTGACACTTAGAAAAAAATTCCTTGAGTTGATGCGATCTGAGAGTGCTTAAAATGTCCCTTAAGTGTTGGGAAAGTTCCCCCTCATTCTTTGGGAAGATAGAATGTCATCCACAAAGACCACTAAAGACTTTTAGAAACTCCCTTAGCACCCTACTCATCAAGTCCACAAAATAGGCGGGTGCATTAGTTAGCCACAAGGCATAACCAGCCATTCAAATAAACCGTACGGAGTTCTGAATGCAGTCTTATCAATGTTGTCCACTGCCACCCTTAGCTGATGACATCCCGTGACCAAACCCATCTACGAGAAAACTGATGCGCCTACTAGCTCATCGAACCGGTCATCAATTCTCAGTAGTGGGTGCCTATTCTTTTTTGTGAGCTTATTCAGCTCCCTATAATCCACGCATAGACGAAGTGAGCCGTCCGCCTTAGTTGTGAAGACGACTGGAACTCCTTAGTCTGATATGCTTCGCCTAATAAAACCTTTCTCAAATAGATCCCCTACTTGCTTGCTATGCTTTCTCCTCTCTCTAAGATCCATGTGGCGCACTGGTATAGCAACTGGCTTCGCATTCTCTGCCAAGTAAATCCGGAAGTCTATCTCATGCCTTGGAGGTGGTCCCTTAACCTCCTGAAACATGTCCGGATAATTTTTAACTATGGGTACATATCGCAAATCATCAACAGAAGTATCAAGTGATTCTAGAAGATTGAGTATCACTTACCCCGTGGGTCACAAGAAATTTTGAGAGTTCTACCGTGACAAGTAATAAGTCTAACTACTCTCTTTTCACAATAAAAAGTGGCACCATATATGGCTAGCCAATCCATGCCTAGCATCAAACCATAGCCCATAAAGCCCAACACATATGCGTTGCATTCAAATTCGACGCCCAAGATAGAAATTCTCAAACCCCTACACATCATGGATAAATGAGCTGATCCTCTTATAGTGTTTGAGACTATTACAAGATTAGAAACCATACTAGTATTAAGGTGTAGACTATCTACTAAAGAACTGGATATAAATGAATATGAAGCACCAAAATCAAACAGGATAGTCAAAAAGGGAAATGAAACCTTCGACAATGACTTTCCTACCTCAATCGGGTCCACTAGCCTCTAAAGCATGCACTTGTCTAGAATTTCATGCCCCTTGTCCTTGCTTGATACGGCATTGCTTAGTGAAGTGTCTCACTTGTCCACTATCAAAGCAGGCTTTCTTTGACTTTCTGCAGTCCATCACAAAATGACCCATAGCTCCGCAACCATGACACTTGATATCCTTCTTGATCCGATCCTTGCCAGGCTTTGCACCTTTATTTTCCTTTCCTTCTTGGGCCACCATTTCTGTTTCTCGCCCTTAGCTTGTGTCTCTTCAGTCTTACTCTCTTTCTTTTCTTCGTTGTCATCTTCGTTCATAAGAGCCATGTCAACCAGCCTCTCAAACATCGCCCGCATCGGTATATGAGATAAAGCAAGTCCTTGGAGAGGTTTATTCAGCCCTTTCGCAAATCTAGGCACCTTCTTGTGGGGCGCATTCACCAAGTCTAGTCCAAATCCTGCCAGCTGGTTGAACTTATTCACATAATCCTTAACAGACATATCCCCTTGTTTCAAAGCCAAGAATATTCCATTTGTAATACTTCTTCTGCCTAAGATAAAATTTTCATCTTGAATCTCTGCCCAAAATCATCCCAAGTAGTTACCGGTTGCCCTGCTTGCATTACTTCCCACAGTAAGAAGCTTCATCCTTTAGTTACCATGCAGTCAATTGTATCTTCCTTCTGTCATCGATCTCAAAGAGCCCAAACAAGTTCTTTGTCTCTCATAGCCAATTCCATGCTTCAAAAAATCTCTCAGTACCACGTAATGGTTTTCCGCCCATAACGCATAAGTCTTTTCATAACTTAGAGAAGTTATCTACTCGTGGAGGTGGAGCAACAGTGGCTACAGCTAGGGGATGGGCATCTCCTTGTCCTCCCGCAGGTATCATAGCCTCAAGATACCTATGGAACCATGTCGGTAGCAGAATGCCCTCGGGAAGATTGGGTACCCCAGACATGCTGAAAAGAAAAGAAAAAGGATTTAACAAAAGATCGAGAGAATATTGACTATGGCTTAAGGGGATATGTTTTTCAAAAACAGAATTTTGTTAGAAAAGACTTTGCTTTTGAAAACCAATTTTAAAAACCTTTTCTTTGATCTTGTAACCTTCATCTCTATACCAAACATGACACCCCATGTTCGTTAGTGTCACTTATAAGAGGATGCATTAAGTTCCGTGAAGCACAATAGGTAAACAGTACAGAAAAGTTTACAAGACATATATAAAATAAACATCGGAAACTTCCAACATCATTATTCAAAATAAAATGTAGTCTCAAACGGTTACAAAAAACCAGTTACATCAAATCTATCTCATAAAACCAACAACAGAGTACATAAAATCATTTCCCTCGCCATAAGCCATAATATAATAGAGAGCAGGCTGAAAATGGTACATCTCAAGTAATCCAAGTCCAAGCTATAAGAGAAAAGTCCTAGTCGCTGTTGAGTGCTTCCACTCTGAGGACCTAAGGGGAAAAGGAAGGAAGAAGTGAAAGAAAAAGGGTCGGACATAAAGACTGGCAAGTTCCAGTTATTTTCAAATGTGCGTAAAATAGAAATGCCAAGATAGGTAAATAAGGTTGTATGAGAAAAGTACATTATCATATAAGGTAAAACTAAACTAAATAGAATAGCAGGGTAGATAGGAATAAAAGGAATAAATTATGATCGAGTAATGATTCACATTTATATCTTAAATAGGTATGTCTGCACCAATACTAGTATGAAAGGTTTAACAAGATTAGGTATTTAACCTAATTACATATCAACAGGATTAACGGCAGAATTAAACAGCAGGATTAGGTGTACCCTAATTACATAACTAAATTAGGTGTTAACCTAATTACACAACAACAGGATTAGGCGTACCCTAATTATTACCGATGCGATAGGTTCCCTGCTACGTAAATACCCCGTGTCAGCCCCAAAAGTAGGGAGTATCACTCCATAACCCAGTAACTATATAACACAGACCTATTTACTGGTGTTACAGAGACTTATCTTCCCTAGTCGGACCCATGCACGCTCATGACTCCCCCGGAACGCACCCGTACCCACCCCATGTGAACCTCTTACTATACAGTTCAGTAAATCATGCTCTGGCCCGTACCTAGTGTGAGCCCCCCTCTAACAAAATACCAACAGGGATACCGACTGATATGGGTTCCAAACAAAAGATTAACACAATCCAAACCGCCTAAGATTGTGCCCCCAAAACAAGGATTTAAGAGTCCCTAAAACCTGATACAACAGCAGAACGAGGGACCACTTAGCTTATTAATATTCATATTTAACCTAGTACATTTAGATTTACTAATAAGCGTGGTTGGAATATTACATGTCATTATGGGTGTACAACCCTTCCCAGAAACACCTGCCCAGATGTATACAATTCCCACAGCGTTTCAGTTTATTTACCTACATCTGGTACTTACCATATTCTAACATGTCATTTACTTAATGTCTGTATTAAGTCAAACCTAACATGTCCAATTCATATGCATATTATTCATCAACTATGTTCCCAAGTTATAACATACACAGGTTTATGCATATTATCCATTTAAAGCAAGTATATACACATTATTCCTTTTTATCAGCTTACAGCAAGTCTAAACACGTGTATATTATCATTTTTCCCAAATTATAGTTAATCAGTCCCAATTTAATACCATGCACATATTTTTCTTTTTATGTTATTCATTATTTCCCCAATTATACGCACACTCAATATCTGGTATAGCCTAGGCTTCCAAAAGCCTAGGCTTAGCGTAAAATAAAAGGGTAAATAGAGGATGAAAAATAGAATCAAATCACATAGACATACAGGTAAGACTGGAAATAAACATAAAACATAGAAACAGGGAAAAGGAAGACAGATACATTATACTTGTTAATTATCCAACAATACAGGCATATGTTTAACATGTATGACATATGTTTTACTATCACTACGACATAAGTGTTTAATAGTGAAAAACATGTATAACCCTTTTATCTTATAAACACTATAAATCCTAACCCAAATTTATTTAACTGTCATGTTTTAGTTTAAGAAATCAAATCTGAAAATAATAGGGAACTCACAGTGGGTCTTGGTGAAGAAGAGAATATATGTTTTTTTTATATATATAACTATGTTGTAGAAAAGTCCAATCCAATTCTTTTAGTTGTATGTATGCAAGTACTGAATGTTGTCTCTGTAGATCCGAGTCTCAGCAGCATTCCCCCATTGTGTTTTTATATTTTTAGAATAATTTCATAGAGGAAGTAGATATGAAGAAATGGTGTAAATTGGAATGGGAGAAGCCATCTATTTATAGATTCATAGAGTCAATCTCATCCTTTAGATTCTATGGTTTTAATCTTAACTGTACAAGCAGTGCTGAGTCAGCAACAAATATAGTCTGGAAAACAGTCGTGATTCATTGTACGAATATGCCTGGATCTGGAGTGGGCCGACCTACCAACCCTCGGGGTTGACCCATGGGTCGACCCAGGCCTGGTGTGGGTTGTCCCACAACGGACCTAATTCCCGCATCTTTTCCCACTTCGTTTCATTTGAAATTTCTGGAATTACTTTTAATTTATATTTATACGTAAGATCCTTATATGTATACAAACTTCTTATCCTATAGCTTCTTCATACATTATCCGCTTTACGCAAAATTGGGGTCCATCTGAATCAGAATTCCGAGACGAACGCAATGGTAATGCAGTTTTTACTTATTTCTGAATATTTAGTCAAGTTATACCCAGTTTATCATCTTAATGTATAGTGTGTTAAATTTTGGGGTGTTATAGTTTCCATCGATGGGAGACTTATGGCATTCACCTAGATTAAGTGATCCTTACCTAGGGGTGTACAAGTGGTTACAACCTAGGTCCTAGCCAGACTGAGTGGCATAAATTCGAGTTTCATGTAAGCCGAGCGTACTCTGTTGATGTAGGAGCATGACACACATGATTCTGCATACCCTCCGTGTCATATATACTATTACGAATTTTATAGTACTTTGAGATTTGTTTATCACTTACACCAAACTATTGTTTGACTTAAGGTTTAATTTCCCTTTTATTACCTTGGGTACTCATCGATGATGCTTATGAGTTGACCAAGTAATAGGTACGAGTATTATCTGGAGCGGCATAGGTGGATTAGTAGGAGGTGAAGTTTTACATATTTATGCTTGTATCCATATTGTGTATTTCGCTGTGTGGCACTATGAATCCTTGACAATGTTATGTATTCTTATTAGACACAGTTTATCAGTTAGGTTTATTTATCTCTTATATAAACTATATTATTTTGTATAACTATATGAACCTACATACTCTGATTATCTGGTTTAAATAGTTATTATTGTCTCTTTGTTTTATATTTGTTATTGTTACTATTATATGTTATGTGATACATTGTGAGGTATACGACATGTTCTGTGATTGTATTTTGTGATCTTTTATTTCTCTTCTCTTTTACTTCCTTCTTTTCTTTCCCATTTCTCTTCTTTTCTAGTACTCCTTTCTCTTGATGATCGCTATACATTGATCGGGTGCTTGTACAGCGCAAATTTTTTGTCATAAGCGCCAGTGTTGTATTGTTGGTCGTCATAGAGAATGTCCAACATGTTGTTCAGTGAGGCTGGAAGGAAGTGCGAGACTTCTACGGGACAGAAGAATGTTATAGGTTAGCCCTCTGTTGTAGGTCTAACAAAGCTACACCCACGTAATCGGGTCTGTAGTGGTTCCATCAAAAGGGTGTGCCTTGAATACATTCTTATCGAGGTCAGTCAGAAGACTGATAGGTGACTTTATGGTATCATCGGTTGCCTCAGTTTAGGGAGCAAGCTTCGTGGTCAGGACTCAATAAAAATAGTAATTGTGCAGATACCTATCATCACCAACTAGAGCAAGAACGAAAAAGACTGGAGCTAAACGAAAAGGCCAATGATCTTTCACCATCAAGATACTGGATGAGGGATAATGTCAATTGGATGTTTAGATTATTTATTGTATGGAACATTCATTTAGCTCTTGATGGGTCTTTCAACTAGTTGAGATGGACTTCATAGAGCGATAACCATAGAGAAAGAGACAGATCCTTTACAGATGTAGAAATCCCTGACTGAGTTCCTTACAACGATGTACCTTATTAGAGGAGATCTGGTAGTAGACAGTATGATACTTGTGAGTCCAAAATGTATTCACTTGGTGGTACACATGGATCTTTAAGTATTGGAGCGAGCTAATGCAGATGCAGTTTCACCTTTTCTTATCAGATGATGGAACATTTGTATTTTAGGCATCATGAAGTTGTCCTTTACAAATGTAGTTGTAGCAATCTTTCATAGCATGATGATGGAGTCCAATTGAGGAAGATACAAAGGGTACTGTGGGCATATAGCAATATATGTATTGATTATTAGGTTTGGTCTACTTTGAAGTAGATGGGTACAGATTATGCGCGAAGGCGAGAGTATTATAAACCCGAATAAATTAATAAAATTAAAATGATAATAGAACGATATACATAGTGTTAAACTTAGAAACATATAATTTGTCCATTCATCAGAACTTTAGTTCTGACCCCTTCCTCATGCAGTCCAGTGGTAATGTGACAAGTAGAGATTATTCAGCTTAGATGTTTAAAAGTGCCAATATTTGGTTAATATTTACCTACTATTATAATTTAATCATTCCCGTAATGAGTTTCTTATCTGTGCTCTGATATACTTATCTTTTCCTATTTGCAGGATACCAGATACCCAACTTGGACTCTAGTGGACTTGAGTTTTAGCATTTTGAGAAAAATCCAGGCATGTTGGTTTTTAGGTTGTTACAACCCCAGTTCCTCCATTTCTCCTATTTTCATGCCATCGCCACCTATCAATCTGGACTTCTGAACACCTATACTTGAAAATGGTCATTTGAGAGGGGAATTTAGACTCTTAGAAATCGGGACTCTGCTGGATTTGAGATTTACTTTCTTTTTCCTTAAATCACATAGAGAAAACTCAACTGTATTGTGGTCGTTCAGTATAAACAAGTGACTACAACAAGTTAATGTAGGCTCGATTGCCAAACCACTATAAAACTTGTGTGTTCCTTTATATTTCTGCATTTTGAGTCTGGATTAGCTTGGAATTATTCATATATTTTGTGAATGATATTTATATTTGGATATTGGTGTTTGATTGACCAAGTCACACGTCAACATTTTGGCACACCAGAAGGGGGAGAATAAAACACATAATTCTGTTGAATCAGATTGCCAAAGGATATAAGCATAGTGAAAAGAAAGAAGGTTGATACTTCTACTCATGCTAGAGATGCTAGACTTGAAGGAGACCAGAAGGCCTACTCTAACGGAGAATTTTCCATCTACTTGACTAGAGAAGCGATGGGGGGACGATTCAAGGTCTACAGGCTAGGCTAGAGAATCAAGGTAAAATGATACACGAGATAGTCTCGAGACATGAAGGGTCGGGAGTTCAGATGCTATATACTAGAGTCAGGATAGTAGGAGAAGATGTACGCCACCCTAGGCCAGAGGCTATTTCAGATTGACTGATCCGGATTGGTATCGAATAGAAGCCTCGAATTTGTATCGATCTAGATCACATTGGGAATGTGCCTTCGGGTCCCCATGCAACTATTGATGGAATGACATAGAAGGTGTTGGAGCTGGAAATCTTGAATGACTTGTACATGGGGCAAATCCAACTTTGACAAATGAAATTGCTGCATCACAACATGAATAGTACATACCAGAATACCCCTAGGCTCGTGGGTCAGACGATACAATTGGCTGATGAAGGCGATAGAATGGATGAGACTTTACGAGTGGTGACTATAACACCCTAAATTTTGATAAACAATAATTAAATATAAAGCATTAATAAACTAAATATTAATCAGAATGATAATTAGAATTAGATAACATGACTAACACCATTGGATTTGTTGCAATATTCTGATCAAAATGGACACTTGGTTTGCCAAAATCAGAGTAAAAATGAATTTGTGTTGAATTATAGAAGAATTCGAAAATTAAATAAATTAATACATGGAACTGAGGGTCTACACGTGTTCAACCCATGTGTCAACGCCTATGTCGACCCAGGAAAGCGGGTGGGTCAACCCAGATGATAGAACTTGTGTGCCTTGCCTGACACGCAAGGCAGCGACGTTTATTATTTTATAGTTTTTTTTACTGAGTTGGCATTGTTTTATTAGTTTATTTTAAACCATTGGCTGACGTGGCGCTTTCTTATTGGTCCGATGACATGGCTGAACCAAATCTAACCTTAGATTTAAACAAGTGAGGACATCTAGTAAACCCTATAAATAGATTAGCAGAGCCACTCTCATTTCTTCACATCCATTCTCTCTTCTTCTTCCCTAATGCCTATCCTCAAAACTAGGAATGTCCAAATAATTAAATTTCTAAGGGGTGAAGAAGTTCTTAAGTTTCTAAAAATTATGTAATTTTTAGATTAGTTATTTGTGTAGGAATGTTTAGACTATTAAGTAGTTTTAATTTGCAAGTCTTATTTTACAGATTTACAGTATTTATATATTTAGTTTTCCTGTAAGTTACTGTAATTTATTTACTGTCTATGCCTATTTCTTTCGAGTTATTTATTTTTTTGTAAGTAGTTCTCCTTATTCTTATCCCCATCTTTGTTATAGTTTATTTACAGTTATGCTTATGTCTAATTTATATGCTTTTGTTTATTTTGATACTAGGCCTTACAAGTAGCCTAGACCATTTCCCTTTTTCTTTTAGAGCTAATCCTAGGCCTGAGAAGAGCTTATGCCTTTATCGTTATTTGTGCGTTAAATTGGGATAATGTTGAAATTGAATAAAAAGGGATTTTTTGGCATATTGATGTTGGTTAAGTATATTTATCAGATTAGACTGTAAATTGGGGATAAAACCTTAACATGTAATGGGAGAACGTGTAAACTGGAATAAATGGAACTTACTTTAACATTAAGTAACGTAGGAAAGGGTTGTACGAAAAGAATAACATTAATTAGAAATGTTAATACAATCTAGGAACATAACATGAGTTTATGTTGGGCTTATTAATAAACATAAATTGTGTAAAGTTAAAATTGACGAATTTTATAAGTTAAGATAGAGGGAGTCCATTGCGGCAGTGTGGGGCTGGTTGGGGAAGATATGTGGCTCATAGATTAGGTTAGTTCCAGTAGCATGGGGCTGAATGAGTAAGATAAGAGGCTTAATAATATAATGATATCCAGGTTTAGGTATGTTCCGGCAGCTTGGGGCTGACTGAAAAATAAGAGACCTAATAAAATAATGAATGGGGACCCAAGTCTACTGGTGACTTGTGTTAATTTTATTTTTGGCTGGGAATCTGTATAAGTCATTATCCTTTTGTTATCATAGAGGTCTCACGCTAGGTAGAGGCTAGGGCAGCTTTACTGAACTAGATAGTAAGAGGGTCAAACGAGGTGAGTAGAGCGTTTTGGCAGAACGATAAGCGTGCATCTTTCCGATTGGGGAAGATAAGATGTTGTAATGCCTGTGATTAATGACTATGTCCTTTTAGTTGATGGGTTCAGGATTGATAACCTTGAGTTCTATAGCCAGCATAGGTTATCACATTATGGGTATATGAGCCAATCGACAGGTGGAAATTAGGTAATGCCTAATTTTGATATCTAGGTAGTTGGTGCAGCATTTTCAGATGTGAATGAGAAGCCTATCTTATTTCGTGTTTATCTTTGATGATATTTCATTTATGCTTTTATATTCGTTGCTCTTATAACTATTCATCTATTTAAATGCTTCCTTTACTTATGCTCATGTTAGACATTACTAGAACTCACCAGATGTTTGTCTGACCAAGATTGTCTTCTCCTTCTCTCTTCTTCCCTCACCCTACACTCTGGTTTGTAGGGGAGGGTCTCAATAGTGATTCTTGGCTATTTTGTTCAAGTTGGATTCAGACTCTTTCCAGATTGATGCACTGGTTCAATTCTTGTTTTCTGATCATTGTATTGACTTATGAGAGGGATAGTTTTCATGGTTTTACTTATGTACTCTGATATTTCACATGAGACAGTTTGTTTGATTTATGATGATGACTATCTGGTATTTTGAAATGTAATAAGTACTGTAATTTGACTTGCTTATTTAATAATTGTTTTTAAGTTTCCACTATGTTTTATATTTCCGTCTTGTGAATTTTAGTCTCTGTGATGTTACTTTATAGCTAATAACTTCATAAATTTTAGTGCATCCTCATATGAGTGACATTAAGGGATGTGGAATGTTTCATTTAGTATCATAGCCTAAGGTTACAAGATCGAAGAAAAGATTTTGAAAAAGTGTTTTCAGAAGTAAAGAATTTTCAAGTAAAACTTATTTTTGAAAAATATCCCCTCAAGTCAATTACAATATTTCCTCGATTCCTTTTTGAATCGTTGTCTCTTTTCTCAGCATGTCTGAGGCTCCCATTTTTTCAGAGGGCATTCCCATTCTGGCATGGTTTCATAGAAATATTGAAGCATAGGCGCCTACAGAAGGTCAAAGAAATGCCTCACCTCCTGCTATAGTCACGGTAGTTCTACCTAATCCAGCGGTTAATTTCTCTAAGCTCTATAAAAGAATTTCAACTATGGGAAGCAAGCCATTTCTTGGATCGAAAAGTTTTTTTGATGCTCGTAATTGACTGAGAGAGACTGATCATGTGTTTGGATTATTAGAGCTTGATGGCCGAAGGAGGATTCAGTTGGCAGCTTAGCAACTGAAAGGAGAGATACCATATTGGTGGAAGTAACTGAGACTGAGCATGTCGTAGAGACATGGGATGAGTTAAGGTTAAGTTCAAGAAAAAAAAATATTGCAAGCTGAAGAAGGGATGCAATGGGAAAAAAATTTGAGTCTGAGACATGGTAGTATGTCGGTTAAGGAGTATGTGAATAGCTTCAATGAGTTAGTAAGATTTGGCTTAGATCTAGTTAATATTGCACATAAGTAGGCTTTGAGATTTGTGAGGGGACTGAATCAAGTCCTCCAATGACTAGCGATGAAACATATTCTGATGGGAGCTACGTTTGGGAGGTTTGTGGATATGTCTCTTATGCATGAGAATGGAAATGAGAGTAACAAGAGGATAAAACTGAGGTAGCCAAGACGAGAATAGGAAAGAAAAAGTGTTAGACTAAGAAAGGGGCAGTGAAAAAGGGGGGAGAAGCTAGATAAAGCACAGATCAAGAAGGAAGTGAGGTGTCATGGTTGTGGTATGACGGGACACTTCATCAAAGATTGTAAGAATACAACTAAGAAGATGCTTGTTTTCTATGCGGACAAATGAGACATTACAGCAGGCAGTGCCCTCAGAAGCAGGGACAAGGGGCAGGTGCATCCGGAGCATAAGCTCACGCGCTTAAGGTGACTCGGACTGGTGGTAGCAGTCAGGACAGAGGTAGGAAGGTCACTGTAGAAGATTTGGTTTTTCTTTTCAACTTACCCATTAAGACGTTGTTCGATTCCGGTGCTTATCATTCTTTCATATCGGTTCTCTTGCTGTTAGTCTGCACCTACATACTTTTATTGTTTCCGATCTAGTAGTTGTTCCTCAAACCCCATAAGAGGTACGACTCAACTATCTATGATACGAGTTTGAGGATTTCTATACTTAGCGTCGAGTTTGAGTATGACGCGTATGTATTGGGTTTTATGGGTTACAGGCTTATTCTAGGGATGGGTTGGCTAGACATGTATGGTTCCATATTTGACTATGAGAGGAGAGCTATTAGGCTTTTAACGTTCCATGGTCGGACTCTCTAGATTTCTTGTGACCCACAAAGGTCAGTCATGCTTAAGTTCTTGGATTCCTTAGATTCTTTAGTCGACGATCTCAGTTTGGTTCCCATAGTTAGAGACTTTCTAGCTGTATTCGAGGAGGTAAGTGGACTACCTCTCAGGCGCAGATAGATTTTTGGATATACTTGGTGGAAAATGTTAAGCCGGTTGCATTATCGTTGCGCCACATGGCTCCGAGAGAGAGGATGGAGCTTAGTAAGCAAGTGGGTGAGTTGTTCGAGAAAGGGTTTATTAGACGGAGCATTTCTGAGTGGGGAGCACCAGTTGTTTTCGCGACTAAGGTGGATATCTCTCTCCGTTTATGTGCGGATTACAGGAAATTGGACAAGCTTACGAAGAAGAATAGACACCCACTTCCATGGATAGATGAATTTTTTGATCAGTTAGTGAGCGCTTCCATTTTCTCGCAATTTGATTTTGCTATAGGTTTTCATCATCTTAGGATGGCGAATGACAACGTAGATAAGACTGCGAATAGGACTCCTGATGGATTCTTTGAGTGGCTAGTTATGCCTTTTGGGCTAACAAATGCACTAGCGTATTTTGTGGATTTAGTGAGCTGGGTATTTCGGGGGTACCTGAATAAGTTTAGTAGTGGTATTCGTTGATGATATCTTAGTTTTTTCGAGGAGCGGGAGGAGCACGCCTTGCATTTAAGAGAAGTCCTCCATGCTCTCCATGCACGCGAGTTGAAGGAGAAGTTTTCTGAGTGCCACTTTTGGCGGAAGTAGGTAAGATTCTTGGGGAATGTGGTCTGTTGTGATTGTATAGAAGTGGATCCTGCTAAGGTTGTCACAATTCAGGGTTGGAAAGCCCCCAAAAGTGCGACAGTGGTGAGGAGGTTTTTGGGTTTGGCGGGATACTATCGGAAGTT
The DNA here is from genome assembly GCA_030737875.1 of Allium sativum. Classification (NCBI taxonomy): domain Eukaryota; kingdom Viridiplantae; phylum Streptophyta; class Magnoliopsida; order Asparagales; family Amaryllidaceae; genus Allium; species Allium sativum. The sequence continues at coordinate 316,768,403 of CM060913.1, forward strand.
CATTAAGGATTTTAAGTGGATCTCAGCTCTGCTTATTGCCTTACGAAAAAGAACCTAATTCTTTCTTAGGATGTGGATTGCGAGGATGCATTGTTGAGATTGAAGAAGGCTCTTACATCAGATCCAGTATTGATTCTTTCTGATGGTATGAAGATGTTAATTGTTTATACAGATGCTTGTGGCATAGGTTTAGGTGTTGTGCTTATGTAAGAGGGTAGGGCTATCTGCTAAGGGAGTAGGCAATTGAGGGTACATGAGAAGAACTACCCTACCCATGATTTGGAGCTCGCGGCAATAGTTTTTGCACTTAAGTCTTGGAGATATTATCAATTAGGTGAGAGATTTGAGCTTTACACAAATCATAAGTCTCTCGAGTACTTGTTCAAGCAAAAAGATCTTAATTTGCGACAACAACATTGGATGGAGTTACTTGCATCTTACAACTTTGAGATTACGTATACCCTGGGGAAAGGGAATGTAGTAGCAGATGCATTGAGTAGGTAGAGAATGACTTTGAGTCCATTGTTTGTAGAGTGGTAGAGTTTGGAGTTTATCACATCGTTCGATTTTAGACCATCTGCGGACTGTAATGACCCGTATTCTACACATCATAGGATTGTAGAATATTTATTTCTTTCCCGTATGAAGTCGTATGGCCATGTAACTTTGGGAAACATCCATTAGAGTCATTTCCCATGTTTATGATTTTTGCCGATTTTTAAATGACCATTTTGCACCTAGTTGGTACTGTTTTGGCCATAACTTTTGATTGGAAAGTAATTTTGACCTGAAACCACTTCCATTTGATTCGTTTGATGGTTTACCTTTCTGTAGAGTGGTCACATTAGCCAAACGGACTTACCGTTTGGGAGATATGGCTGAAATAAGGTTTGGAGGGTGAAAAACTGCTTAACCGGGCCAAATCGGGTGATTAGTGAGTAGGCCCATAACCCATTTCGGGATTAGGGTTATGGGAGGGCTGAAATGAGATGGAGAATCATTCCATTTCAGTTTTCTAGCCTCCACTTATCACCAAGGATCCCTAAAAATGGCCTCTAACCTCTAAATCACCTCCAAATCACCTTTTTGGCAAGGATTAAGCTTAGCAACCCCTAATCAAGGAAGATCTTCACCAAATCGACAAAGGAGCTGCTGTTTGGCATTGAGATTCACATCAAATCAGAGAATCATTTCAGATCTTAGTTTATTTTGTGGCTAAGGTGAGTGATTTGCATAGTTTTACACTAATTATGGCTAATTAGGGGTGATTAGTGCTAATTAGCGAATTTAAGCATGATAAAATTCGAAAAAAATGTTCATAAATTCCTGAATGATGTTTTAGACCTCTGATATGAATTTGGGTTAATTTGGTTAAGTTTTGCTAATCCTATCATTAGTTTCACCTAAACATGCTTAAGGGGAAATATGGGATTTTGGGTATGTTTGATCCATTTTAACCTATGATATTGATGTGAATGATGGTTGTGGTTGATTATGCATGTTGCTATGACTGTATGAAATGCTTTGTGATTGATTCCAATAGTTAGAACGGTCGAAAACGTCGTCGAATGGCGTAAACACTTGCTGGAACAGTTTCAGAAAATAGTGCAGGGTTCGGATCGGATCGGATAAGGGGGCTTGGATCGGATATGTGGAACTGAGCAAAGAATCTGATCGGATCGGAACCCAACGCTTGGGAAAAGTGGCAAAAAGGAAGGCCACGCTAGCTGAACTGGGATCGGATCGGATAGAGGAAAACGGATCGGATCGAGAAGGACGGATCGGATCGAAGAGGACGGATCGGATCGGAAACACAAAGGCGAATCAGAGCAGGAGCACGAAAGCGGGTCGGATAGGAGCATATGAAGGGGAGCATGAAGACGGATCGAAAGCACGAACCAAGAAGGACCCAGCCCGACCCGAAAGGAAGCACTGACCCGACCCGAAGAAGAAGAAGCAGCTGACTCGAACCCAGAGGAATGCCGACCCGAACCGCATCAGAAGGGGGACCCGACCCGAGCGGATAAAGAACATCGACCCGAACCGATGACCTGAGGAAGAACCCTACCCGACCCAGTATTGACCAATAACCCGAGATGCAAAGGTAGTCCAATAGGGGAAGTTAGAGCTCAGGATCCCGGAACCAAGGAGTTCACTTCATGGTTGGGCTTTGCTGCGGGACGTGTGCTAAGGAGTTATCGACGTTCATAACTTCGACTCACCACTAAGAATGATGGGCTACTTATCAGTGCAGTAGGGTCATTATGACCTGAGGGGCAAAGTGATGGTAGCAAGACTACGTTATCAGTGCAGTAGGGTCATTATGACCTGAGGGGCAAGGTGATGCGTAGTAAGACTATGAGCCAGCGCAGATGGGGTGAATAACTCCGTGGGGCAAGTGGACATGGTGAGGATTAATAAGGCTATGAGCCAGTGCAGTGGGGTTCTTGTGACTCCATGGGGCAAAGTGGACATAGCAAATGATTAGTGGCTACGTTATCAGTGCAATGAAGCCATTTATGACTTCATAGGGCAAAGTGATCGTAGCAAGGTATGTTGGGTGATCGAAGTGGTGAATATCGTATGTTTTACGCACTGAGTGAGAGATGTGAGGATGGATGCTATGTTTGATTGTTTGCCATCCCTATGACATGCACACCTCCCCCACCTCCGTATCTTTATACCGTTTGATATGGTACCTTAGAGTATTGTACAGTATGTAGTGCTAACTCTTTGGTTGCAGGTCTAGGTTCAGGTATGTTTTAGTCTACCTGTTATTGTTCACTTTAGATGCTTATCGCTCATACCAGGCTTTATGTCTGACCCAGAGTTTTATGTCTCCTCTTATTACTCTGGGTGCTCACACGAGCAGACTAGAGACAGGTTAGCTGGTGATGCGTGAGTAGCTGATTCGGAGGCGGGCAGGAGGCTTCCACGTATGATATATATATACACATTCTCCCCGTGTCGTTGGTGGTCGCTACTTGGGCATTAGTAGTGTACCTCATTTATCTTACTTTGCTTTGAGACAGTTTGAAAGGTTGTAATAAGCTGTATTCTGAATTTCCGCTGATGTTTTGTTTTGATTTTCAGCTTATGCACTGTCTCTCCTGTTTTATGTCAAGTATGTTATTATTATATTTTGCTCGATGCGCTGTGAGACATTCTACAGGTTCTTTGTATGTTCATTTCCTTCTTCTTTTTCCTTCGTGCGACCCGTTCCGTGCTAACTGGACATGTGTACAGCGCACTTATGGAGTAAATGTCGATTGGTGCGGGGCGGGCCGTCACACTTGGTATCAGAGCTCTAGGTTGCGTAGTTAACCTAGGGAAAGACACTAGGGAGAGTTAGTACGTATATGAGAGCGCGTATTTGTGATTACTTTGGTTTTCAAAAGCTATGTATATATATACTATTAGTAGTATAAGAATGAAGTTGCACTGCACTAGTACCACTATGGAGTCGTTAATCGTTTCCCTTTTACAGATTGACGATGAGCCGTCATGTTAGAGGTACCGGTAGAGGGGCCAATAATGGGAATGCTGCTGACATGAGGGCGATGTTTACCAACCTCATGAGAGACATGCTTAGAGAAGTGCAAGGGGCAGTTCCCAATCCCGGAGTTGGTGTTGGCCCAGTAGTGCAGGCGCCTAGGGTCGATTTCGCCAAGTTGTGCAAGGATTACACTAATCTTGGTGGAAAGCCGTTCCACGGAACGGAGTCGGCCACAGATGTTCGGGATTGGATGGATAGCTGTGATCGTATCTTTGATGACTTGGGTCTTGAGGATGCGATGAAGAGAAGGCTAGCGTCTCGTCAGCTGCAAGGGCGAGCGATGAATTGGTGGAATGCCATTAGAACAGCTACTCCAGAGGACCAGGTTACTTGGGATCAGTTCAAGGCTCGCTTTAGCGAGAAGTTCATTCCAGCTGCCCAGAAGTCGGTATTGTTTAAGAGGTTCTTGGAACTCAAGCAAAATGGGAGGGCAGTTTCTGATTATATTGCTGAGTTCGACACTTTGTCGAAGTATGGACTGTCTCTTATCGACACTCCTGAGAAGAAGAATGAGAAGTTTATTACTGGTTTGGATGGATACTTGGGGGAAAGGCTTATCAACCACATCGATGAGACTTTTGAATCGATCGTGGGGAAAGCTTTGAGATCAGAAAGTCTTTACCCTAAGTCAAAGACTGAGGCTGCATCTGCAGAAGGGCCAAAGCCGCAAGCAGGCGGTGGAGGCAAGAATAACTCTCAGAATAAGAGGAAGAAGGACCAATCTAAAGGTGGCCAGAAAAAGAGCAAGAAGGATGTTGAGTGCTTCAGCTGTGGGAAGAAGGGCCATTATGCTAAGGAATGTCGGGCCAAGCCAGCGGAAAGGAAGTGCTACAACTGTGGTCAAGTGGGACATCAGAAGGATAAGTGTCCGCAACCTCTTAAGGAGAAGCAGATTGTGAAAGCATATGTTATTGATGCTGTTCCTTCTTCGTCGAATGCCCCAACTGCGGCGGAGAAAGGAAAGAATGTTGTTATTCAAGGTATGCTTTCTATTTATGATGTACCAGTTCGAGTTTTGTTTGATACTGGGGCTTCCCGTTCCTTCATATCTAGTGACCTGGTAGATAGGTTGGGACTGGAACCCGAGATAGTCGATAGACCATTGGTTGTGACGAACCCGATTGGTGGTTCGACTAGCCTTAGTATGATTTGCAGGAATTTGGTCTTATCGAGTCATGGATGTATGTTTGTATGTGATTGCTTTGTTTTGGGCTTTACTGGGTATGGCATTATATTGGGAGTCGATTGGCTCCAAAGATACGGGGTGGTGGTAGACTGTGAGGGCTTTTTGGTGAAAGTGAGGGCGGATGATGGGCGGAGGGTAGTGTTTGGTAGCCTACCTAGTGATGGGGTTATGGCTAGTTTTGTAAATTCCCTCGACATCCCGCAGGATGAGTTGTCAGATGTGCCCGTGGTTGGCCAGTATCCGGACGTCTTCTAGGAGGTGACCGGGCTTCCACCACACCGAGAGATTGAGTTCCGTATTGATTTAGTGAAAGATGCCAGACCTATAGTGATGCCACTTCGTCGTATGGCACCAAGGGAGCAGCGAGAGCTCGGGGTGCAAGTCAGCAATCTTTTGAAGAAGGGATTTATTAGAAGGAGTGTCTCCGAATGGGGAGCACCAGTTGTGTTTGCCACTAAGGCAGATGGTTCCCTTCGTTTGTGTGTGGTCTATCGCGAGTTGAATAAGGTGACGAGGAAAAATAAGTATCCTCTACCGCGGATAGATGATTTGTTTGATCAGCTGGAAGGAGCTAGAGTGTTCTCCCAGTTGGACCTCGCGACAGGATTTCATCAGCTTCGAGTAGCAGATGAGAGTGTTCCGAAAACGGCATTTAGGACGCCGTCTGGATTTTATGAGTGGTTGGTCATGCCATTTGGGTTGACCAATGCACCAGCCTATTTTGTGGATCTTATGAATCGAGTATTCAGAGATCAGTTGAATAAGTTCATTCTTGTGTTCGTGGATGATATCCTTGTTTATTCAAGGACAGAGGAGGAGCACAAGGGACACTTGAGGATAGTGATGGAGGTGTTGAGGAAACACCAATTGAAAGCGAAATTCTCTAAGTGTCATTTTTGGAGAAGGGAAGTAAGATTCTTGGGTCATGTTGTTTCAGAGTGTGGTATTGTCGTGGACCCTGCGAAGGTGGCTACGGTACAAGATTGGCCTACGCCCAAGAATGCTACAGATGTAAGAAGTTTCTTGGGATTAGCCGGATATTATCGTAAGTTTATCCAGGACTTCTCCAAGATTGCAGCACCGTTGACTCAGTTGACTAAGAAGAATCAGTCCTTCGTCTGGGACGGAGTGTGTGAGGATGCCTTCAAGAGTCTAAAGGAGAAGTTGACGCGTGCGCCAGTGTTAGTCATTCCTAAAGGGAATGAAGAGATGACGGTATACACGGATGCTTGTGGTACCGGACTGGGTGCAGTATTGATGCAAGGAGGTAGGGTTGTAGCTTATGCTAGTCGACAGCTAAAGCCGCATGAGAAGAAGTATCCTACTCATGATTTGGAATTGGCAGCGATTGTATTTGCGCTGAAGATGTGGAGACACTATCTCTTGGGAGAAAGATTTGAGTTGTTTACCGATCATAAATCGTTAAAGTACCTCTTCTCCCAGAAAGATCTGAATCTCTGTCAGCAGAGATGGTTAGAGTTCTTGGCTTCGTATGATTTTGATATCGCGTACACACCTGGGAAAGGTAATGCGGTAGCCGATGCCTTGAGTAGGAGACATGCCAGCTTAGGGGCAATGTTTCTTGAATGGAAGCAACTGGAGTATATCGCGGGGTTTGATTTCAGACCAAAGTGCGAGTTGGATCCAGTTATGCTAGCTAGTTTGACGATCAGACCCACGTTGATAGAACGGATTGGCTCTAGACAGAGGGACGATCCTAACCTATTGGAAATCATCTCCAAGTTAGAGATGGGTATCGATGAGGAGATGGGTATATATGGGCTTGATCGAGATGGATGGCTTCGAAAGAATGGAAGACTAGTTGTGCCCAATGTGAATGGTTTGAGAGATGAAGTGCTTAGAGAATGTCATCACTCAAAACTGACTATACATCCCGGTGGTAATAAGATGTATCGAGACATGAGACAGACTTACTACTGGGAAGGGATGAAAAGAGACGTTGGGAAGTTTATATCCAAATGCATGAATTGCCAGCTAGTTAAAGCCGAGCAAAAGAAGCCTAGTGGGTTGTTGCAACCATTAGAAATTCCCGAATGGAAATGGGAGCAAATCTCGATGGATTTCATCGATGGTTTACCAAGGACTAGATCGGGACATGATAGCATTTGGGTAATTGTGGATCGATTGACTAAGAGTGCAAGATTTATACCAGTCAAATCGACCAGAACGGCAGCCAAGTTGGCAGAATTGTATTTGAAGTGGGTAGTGAGATTTCATGGAGTACCCAAAAGCATTGTGAGTGACCGAGACCCGTTGTTCACTAGTGGGTTTTGGAAAAGCTTACAAGAGGCTCTAGGGTCAAGATTACGTCTCAGTACCGCATATCATCCTCAGACCGACGGTCAGACGGAGAGGGTGAATCGTATATTGGAAGATCTTTTGAGAGCTTGTATATTTGATTTTGGTGGATCATGGGACGACTATTTGCATCTAGTAGAGTTTGTATATAATAATAGCTACCAATCCAGTATCGGTATGGCTCCATATGAAGCTTTGTACGGAAGACCATGCAACTCACCATCATGTTGGATAGAGACTGGCGAGAAGTTTATGCTTGGACCAGATGTGGTGAGGGAAACTTCAGATAAGATTAAGATCATTCAACAACGAATGAAAGCTACCCAAGATAGGCAGAAGAGTTATGCTGATAAGAGGAGAAGAGACCTAAAATTCTCTGTAGGTGACTTGGTGTTTGTCAAGATTTCTCCGTTGAGGAACGTAATACGATTTGGCAGGAGAGGCAAGTTGGCACCAAGATTCATTGGCCCATTCCCTGTTCTCGAGCTAGTCGGGAATTTGGCATATAGAATTGACTTACCAGAGAAAATGGCGGGGGTCCACAATGTATTTCATGTTTCCCAACTAAGGAAGTTCGTTCATGACTCAGATATGACTATTTCACCTGATCAGTTAGAGGACTTCGAGGTAGAAACCGAGGCGGTTGGGAACCGCAAGCCGATTCGTATTGTGGGGCACGATACGAAGCAACTTCGAAGGAAGTCGGTGAAGCTAGTCAAGGTTCAGTGGGGCGAGGACGAGAATGATTGTACTTGGGAGACAGAGGAGAGCATTAGGAAGGCATATCCAGAACTCTTTGCCTGGTAAGATTTACTTTGCGATTTAGTTATTCCGCATGCTAGGATAGACTTATTTCACTTGATTTGCATGTTTGATGGTTGTTATATGGTTGATAGGCATGCGGGAACCTTTGTGTATGTTTGGATTAGGGAATTTCGGGGGCGAAATTTCTTAAGGGGGGGAGAGTGTAATGACCCGTATTCTACACATCATAGGATTGTAGAATATTTATTTCTTTCCCGTATGAAGTCGTATGGCCATGTAACTTTGGGAAACATCCATTAGAGTCATTTCCCATGTTTATGATTTTTGTCGATTTTTAAATGACCATTTTGCCCCTAGTTGGTACTGTTTTGGCCATAACTTTTGATTGGAAAGGAATTTTGACCTGAAACCACTTCCATTTGATTCGTTTGATGGTTTACCTTTCCGTAGAGTGGTCACATTAGCCAAACGGACTTACCGTTTGGGAGATATGGCTGAAATAAGGTTTGGAGGGTAAAAAATTGCTTAACCGGGCCAAATCGGGTGATTAGTGAGTAGGCCCATAACCCATTTCGGGATTAGGGTTATGGGAGGGCTGAAATGAGATGGAGAATCATTCCATTTCAGTTTTCTAGCCTCCATTTATCACCAAGGATCCCTAAAAATGGCCTCTAACCTCTAAATCACCTCCAAATCACCTTTTTGGCAAGGATTAAGCTTAGCAACCCCTAATCAAGGAAGATCTTCACCAAATCGACAAAGGAGCTGCTGTTTGGCATTGAGATTCACATCAAATCAGAGAATCATTTCAGATCTTAGTTTATTTTGTGGCTAAGGTGAGTGATTTGCATAGTTTTACACTAATTATGGCTAATTAGGGGTGATTAGTGCTAATTAGCGAATTTAAGCATGATAAAATTCGAAAAAAATGTTCATAAATTCCTAAATGATGTTTTAGACCTCTGATATGAATTTGGGTTAATTTGGTTAAGTTTTGCTAATCCTATCATTAGTTTCACCTAAACATGCTTAAGGGGAAATATGAGATTTTGGGTATGTTTGATCCATTTTAACCTATGATATTGATGTGAATGATGGTTGTGGTTGATTATGCATGTTGCTATGACTGTATGAAATGCTGTGTGATTGATTCCAATAGTTAGAACGGTCGAAAACGTCGTCGAATGGCGTAAACACTTGCTGGAACAGTTTCAGAAAACAGTGCAGGGTTCGGATCAGATCGGATAAGGGGGCTCGGATCGGATATGTGGAACTGAGCAAAGAATCTGATCGGATCGGAACCCAACGCTTGGGAAAAGTGGCAAAAAGGAAGGCCACGCTAGCTGAACTGGGATCGGATCGGATAGAGGAAAACGGATCGGATCGAGAAGGACGGATCAGATCGAAGAGGACGGATCGGATCGGAAACACAAAGGCGAATCAGAGCAGGAGCACGAAAGCGGGTCGGATAGGAGCATATGAAGGGGAGCATGAAGACGGATCGAAAGCACGAACCAAGAAGGACCCAGCCCGACCCGAAAGGAAGCACTGACCCGACCCGAAGAAGAAGAAGCAGTTGACTCGAACCCAGAGGAATGCCGAACCGAACCGCATCAGAAGGGGGACCCGACCCGAGCGGATAAAGAACATCGACCCGAACCGATGACCTGAGGAAGAACCCTACCCGACCCAGTATTGACCAATAACCCGAGATGCAAAGGTAGTCCAATAGGGGAAGTTAGAGCTCAGGATCCCGGAACCAGTTGGGAACCAAGGAGTTCACTTCATGGTTGGGCTTTGCTGCGGGACGTGTGCTAAGGAGTTATCGACGTTCATAACTTCGACTCACCACTAAGAATGATGGGCTACTTATCAGTGCAGTAGGGTCATTATGACCTGAGGGGCAAAGTGATGGTAGCAAGACTACGTTATCAGTGCAGTAGGGTCATTATGACCTGAGGGGCAAGGTGATGCGTAGTAAGACTATGAGCCAGCGCAGATGGGGTGAATAACTCCGTGGGGCAAGTGGACATGGTAAGGATTAGTAAGGCTATGAGCCAGTGCAGTGGGGTTCTTGTGACTCCATGGGGCAAAGTGGACATAGCAAATGATTAGTGGCTACATTATCAGTGCAATGAAGCCATTTATGACTTCATAGGGCAAAGTGATCATAGCAAGGTATGTTGGGTGATCGAAGTGGTGAATATCGTATGCTTTACGCACTGAGTGAGAGATGTGAGGATGGATGCTATGTTTGATTGTTTGCCATCCCTATGACATGCACACCTCCCCCACCTCCGTATCTTTATACCGTTTGATATGATACCTTAGAGTATTGTACAGTATGTAGTGCTAACTCTTTGGTTGCCGGTCCAGGTTCAGGTATGTTTTAGTCTACCTGTTATTGTTCACTTTAGATGCTTATCGCTCATACCAGGCTTTATGTCTGACCCAGAGTTTTATGTCTCCTCTTATTACTCTGGGTGCTCACATGAGCAGACTAGAGACAGGTTAGCTGGTGATGCGCGAGTAGCTGATTCGGAGGCGGGCAGGAGGCTTCCACGTATGATATATATATATACACATTCTCCCTGTGTCGTTGGTGGTCGCTACTTGGGCATTAGTAGTGTACCTCATTTATCTTACTTTGCTTTGAGACAGTTTGAAAGGTTGTAATAAGCTGTATTCTGAATTTCCGCTGCTATGATGTTTAGTTTTGATTTTCAGCTTATGCACTGTCTCTCCTGTTTTATGTCAAGTATGTTATTATTATATTTTGCTCGATGCGCTGTGAGACATTCTACAGGTTCTTTGTATGTTCATTTCCTTCTTCTTTTTCCTTCGGGCGACCCGTTCCGTGCTAATTGGACATGTGTACAGCGCACTTATGGAGTAAATGTCGATTGGTGCGGGGCGGGCCGTCACACGGACTATGCACAAGATTATTAGCATCGTTGGAGGTGCGATGTTAGACCAGAAAGTGGTCCTAACAACCAAATGAATAATAATTCGGAGAAAATTAAAAAGAGAAATAGCAAAAACACACAATTTATAGTGGTTCGGCGTTAAAGAGCTTACATCCACTTTATGCTTTGTTGATTGATGATATGAATGCAAATACAATACTGAATTTCACTCAATCTTACTTATACAACTAATAATCTCTCTTGATTTTCATAAAATACACTTTGAGAGTTTAACTGTAATCTGAATAAACAAGGAGATTTGCTGGTGTAGAAGCTTGAGTGATTAATTTGCCAAAAGATCCCTTCAAATGGTGCTTTGTGGGATATTTATAGGCAGAAATTCGATCCGGATCAGTGCCACGTGGAGCTCATCCCGTTCATTTCTGGCTCGGTCATCTAGAGATGGTGACAACACATCAGAGATCGTGGGAAAGTGGAGTGTAACCGCTCCGGATCTTTAGGAGAACGTGGAGCAGGCGTTGTAGTTTGATCATTGGTTCAGATAAGTGGATAAATCTCGGAACGGATCGGTGTTGATGTGTTCAAACCGAACTGGGGTGAGTTATCTTGAGTTTGCCAGCTAATCTGCTTCTAAACGTGAAGGGGTTCAGTAAGGAAGATCTGAACCAATCCGGAAGCTTTTTTCCTGCACTCTTAGTTTTTGGATGCACTCGATTATTGATGTCCAAGCTTTGTGTAGTCCGATTACAAAGCGAGATAACAGTTTGCCCCTTCGAAGTACACAGTTATTGAAAACAACATGTGCTTCGAAATAGTCATCTAATTTGTTTTTGGATCGGTGTTACTCAACAGTTGCGTCCGTTTGTTCATAGAATCACAGCATTTCGTGAAGTAGTGTCTTTCGGGTACCTATGGGATCTATAAATACACCATGAAGCCTGGGATTTCTTCTGTTATCTTTGAAAATTCCAGGATTTTATTTAAGGCTCAAGCGCTTCCTCCAAGTAAACTTTGCAATCTGCGCTCTTAAATAATTTATCTGGGTTTCCTTTGTTTTTAAACTGGTTTAAATTCGTTCTTGTCACCTTGGGTTAAGGCTTAAACAGCGAATTGGATGGGCTTATTGAACCCACCTATGTATCCAAACAAGATGCTCCCTAGGCCATTATTGCTTTAAAGACCAACGGTTCGGATAAACCCATTACTTCAAGGAATACAAATAGCCCTCGGTATCCTATATGTAAATCAATCTTCTTTTACCTGCACTTACCTTTTGCTGTCGCACTCTCAAACTTTGTTTCTCTGAGAAAACCCTAATCCCCTTTATCAATTTCGTTCTGAAACCCAAATTCACATATAGGTAGGCTCGAATTTTTGATTTCATGTAACTTAATCTTCAATTTTGTATACGTAACTCTTGGATTCGCGTATCGATCCATGTCTCGTCTTCAAGTCAACAGTGACGATGCAACCAAGATAGCCTGGTGTGCCATCGTCGATGATGAGTCGTTCGTCTCCTCAAGATGGTGATTTCGACGATCTGGATTCACTAGTGGGAGTACTATATTATAGATTCAGGCCTGGGCTTTAATGGAAAATAGACATTGGAAGTGTGGCTTCGATGGTGTGGAAGAGAGGGACATGATTGGGTGACATTCGGATTGGAGAAGTTAATGTTAGATGGAGCTTCAAAAATGCTGAAGCGGTTTGGTTCGGTGCTGACCGATCCGAACGGAGTTGCTTCCCATCTGAATAAGTCCCATTTATCGTTGATCTCCGAATCGATCTGTAATATTAACACCTGAGCCTCCAAACCAATCTGTAATATTGACACCTGAGCCTCCAAACCAATCTGTAATATTGACACCTGAGCCTCCAAACGGAACTGTAGCTCTAACACCTGAGTCTCCGGACCAATCCAATATTCCAATATACACACCTTCAGGCTACTCCTGTTGTTTTGCCCAGATTACCGAACCGACTCGACGTCTCTCCTTGTATACTTCTCCTTCAGATTGCTACTTGCATAAAAATTTCCTATCCGAACTACCTAGAACATGGGCTTCCGTCCCGAACTGGTCTGATAATATTCAAAAAACAAAACATGAGTGTCTCTAATCCGGATTGAGCTCATGAATTACACTTGTGCATTTCTGGACAGTTAGGCTAGAGCCTCCATACTGAACTACCCGAACTTAACAAACATATGACTACTTTCTGCACTGTTTTACTTCATGCTAATTTTGCATTCTCTGATTTCAGTATTTTACACATTTGCATAACTTAGCGCACACACACACACGGGGGGCACTGGCAGTTATACTCTAATCTCTATTATCTCCTCGATAGTACTATTAGAGTTTATGCCCTAGAGGCAATCCATTTGATGAGATTGATAACAATGTTGTTGTTATTATTTTATTTGGAATAAAATAATATTTTATTATATTGTATTTAATGCATAATATAAATATTAATATAATAGAAGTCCTCAGAACTATAATACGGAATTATATAATTCGAGTAAGACTTGAATTTGAGATTATATAATATGATAAGTATTATAATTCTTAAATGTCCTAGTCGAGTTTTATTGTTTATATAGGACAACAATAAAGCGTTAAGACTAGTATGTTGATTGACTGATGATCACATCTCATTGATCATTAATATACGTGATACTAATGTCAAAACATAAATACGTATTGGAGAATATCGTATTGGGATGACCCACCGTGAGATAACTACATGGAATATAATTAACAGTATCATAAGTTATTCTCATAGTGACAGTGATGTAATGGTCCTCAGACCTGAAATCACTATAATTTTATTCGAGGATATTTGTGTTTTGATATCATCTAAAGTTATTCGTAACAGAATAATGATAACAGTGATTATTGAATACATCTCAAATCGAATGAAAATTATAAATGATCTAGATGGAATTTAACCCTATGATATATTCATAGTGATATCCATGGGCCTCTTGATTGAGTGATACTGTGAAATGCATGGTCGTGCTCAAATATTGATTTGTTTTAAACAGTTTACTCATCGATCAAGATAAAAGGATTAAATTATAAAGAGGATGATATGATCCATGCCTTGAGTTTAATCCTGGATATATTGGTTAAAAGGATTATATTACATTGAGACATTGGTCATAGAAAAGGTTATATCGAATCATTGATCTTATTATAACTTGGGTAGCAGCGACGTATTACTAGATGCCAATCACTGCTTATGATTTTAAATACGATTTAAAATCATTGCCAATGTTGTAGTAACCTATAGGGTCACACAATATGGTACGTTATAAAGGAGAATAATTCTGGGTCAAATAAAATACCAATTTGTTGATATTTCGTTTGAAGTTGGAATGAGTAGTCGAGTCGATTCCTATTCTATGGTTGACACTTATTTTAAGGAGATATTTTATTTCCTTTAACTAAAACGCGGCAACACTTAGGAAATGAATTAATTCAAATCAAAATGTCGATCCACCCGAAAAACAATTCCAAAATCCTAAATATTTCATGGCGGCTAGTAAAGCCTATTTTACCATCTTCTTTAATACGATTGAAGAAGTAAATCATTTCGGTGGACACCGGTAGAGGGCTAGCACTTATTGGCCTAATCGATTCGAGGATAGCTGTCATCTTTGTCAGATTCATGGATCTTGAGATCAAAGGTATGAAATCTTAATCTATTAAGTTTTAATATACTGTTCTTGCAATAGATCATTCGTTTTAACTATTAATATGCAAATTTGGGACGTCGATTTGATCGTACTTTCCCTTCAGTGGTATCAGAGCTTTGGCATTGCGAGATATAGTATATTGAACAGTGATTTAGTTTTCGAATGTATGATTCATTGTAAAATCATAGGAATTGAATTTTAATTCTAGGGTTTTGACTCTGTTTTGTATAGACTGTCGAATGAACTGATTTCTGAACTAATATTGTTTTAACTAAAATACGAATCAATAACAGATCTTGATTTTGTTTGCTAAATTTTATGAAATTGAACCATGAGCATTTGGATATGAACTCATATAGAGATTTTGTATGTTTATATGATTAAACATCACCAGACTCATTATCAAATTGTTTGATAGAAGTATCTGAAATCTGATTTATAATGTTTTTCTCATCGTAATCAAAATTTGTATTGGTGATGAGTAGATCAGTAAGATGTTTTTCAATTAGTTTTGTCTTATTGAAATTATATATTTGTATATAATTACACCCATATCTCGTTTTATCAAAAGGAAGCAATTTTGACTGTTGATCAATTAGATGAATTAGAGATTCATTATTGAATTCCTTTCGGTTATGGATCTTCATGTTATTAATCATGAACTTGGATTACTTTAGTACCAAACTTTCTAGTTTTGACAAAGTGAATTCTGAAATAAAATTATTTTGTTTAAAAAAATTAATATTAAATATAATTTCTATTTATACATTATTAATTTTGGATCTGTTTATATAAATAGATAGATAGTGACAATATTTATAATCAAATTTTGTTTGATTCATGGGTGATAAAATCTGTGAAATCGTAGTTTTAAGAATCTAGGACGAAATGTATTCCAGGGGTGAAAATGTTTCACTGATGTTAAATCTGTATTTAATACAAGGAATAAAATTGTTTTTCCATAAATGGGTTTATATTTGATATAAAATAAACTAGAATGGAACCATTAATTTATATATGATATTAATTCTGACTTCATACCAGATCGATAATATTGTAATTGATAATATGAAGTCTACATATCTGGTTTGCAATTTTCTTTTATATGCTTAGTTGCTATGGCAAAACATATCTGAATACTGAAAGTATAGTTTCGAACTATTTATCATGAACTATATCATAGTATTAATCCATGATCTTTAACCATGATAGTAATATAGACAATTGAATGATTATTATTTTGAACTTGGCCATATCTATTTACATTATGTAATTTTCTGTCAAATCCACCTCCTGTACAGGTATACATATATGATATGTTTAACTTGTATAACGTATACGGATAGATACATAGAGCATGTATATAATTGATTGATTATTTGACTTGAAATATCATATACACTTATTGATGGAATGTATATATATTAACATGTATGTACTGACATACGTGTACTGGAAATCTGATTCCAAATCCTATTTTGTGTTTTGATTTTCATTTCAATACCAACTCATGTATGCAAATTTATACAATTACAAACTGCACTTCCAATAAACTGTTTATGATTGTCAGTTTACAAAAAATTTATACATTATGTTTTGCATGTAATTTGGATTATAGCATGTGGTATGTAAGGAGGTACATTTAAGTTTTAAACACTGATTTTATTTATAATGATAAATAAAATAGTTGCAAATCATATTTTAAAAGATTCACAGCAAATATGATTTGCTGTTTAAGTTTAAAAATACTTAGTGTAGTTATATTAATGTATATATAATACTGATACAATATGAAAGCTGATATAAATATGATTTAGCATCTGCTTTATGATATCAGTATAAATAATAGTATTTAGATATTATGTTGATCTTTACATATATGTGTGCATTGATTAATCGTATGCATTAAAAGTTTGCCATTATAGATAAGTTTCATATACAGTGATCATTTATGAGATAATGCAAATTTGATTTGCATGTTATAGATGGATGCAAAAGGTTGCACTCGTATCTTGAAATCATGTGGTCTGTATATGTACTTTTGGTAGCTTTGCAGAATTTTATGTAAATCTAGTTGCGGTTATATATTTGCACACATTACACTACCTCTATACATCATATTTATATATATACATCATGAAGTAGAAATTATATAAATAAGGATTTCATTTTTTCATGGACGAGCATATTATACTAGTAATAAACTGTAAAACAAACTTGAATTAGTCATGTTTGGTTTTAAAACTGTTTGAAATAAATTTATAATTCTTAAAAATATCTCAGATAATAATACTCCTATATATGATAAACTGTATTATATAAATATGTTACAAAATTACAGAGTACATCTCATGCTCTGTAATGGTCAAAATTCCGAGTATATTAACAATAAATTCATGACTGAGTGACAACATATTCATATAAATGATATGATAAGCAATGCTATCAACTCGGCCATAATAATTTATAATATAATAGTTATGTATAAATAACCAAAGCATTATACAATAGGATTAAATAATACATGGGATGCTCAGTATCAAATATTTTGAATTCAGGATGTATTAAATGCTATTTATTGATACATGAATAACATAACAAACTGTAGATGTATAGTTTGTATTCCTTATTTCAAGGCCAAGTACAGTTGTATAAATAAGCAAAATCATACTGAAATGATTATAGATCAAGTTGTGTTAACGTGCAAATATACAATATATGATTGTATTGTTTACCTGTATAAATATATATTTATATATTTGATATATGTATATACTGCATATTATGATGCACTGTTCAATTTCAGATAGATATTGATCTACTATTTTGGATAAACATATTTGCAGGTTTAAGAATATCATATGAACCAGTTTGACTGGCAGTGCACAAGGGTGGATACACATTGATGCAAAATTGCTTCGCTCTTCCTAAAAACAGTCTTTTATATATATTATGTAAAAGCACAATATGTCATGTTATGTTCGAACCCTTTTGTATCAAATTGTGTAAAAGGCTGTTTATTTGTTTGCCTGTGTATTGGATAATATGGTATAGGTATTCAGATGTATAGTTGCAATTGTAATAAGTCATTGTTGGCTTAATTTTCATCTGAACTGTGCAATTGTTTTGGAATATATGTTGCGTGAAGTTATATATATTGATTACATATATGACGTTGTAGTTGTAATATCTGGGTTATGTCATCTGGAAGTAAGATATACAATGGCTTTACTGTTTATTTATGGTCTTGTAATATATATAACTAGATGGGTAGGATAAAAGAGCAAATCAGTCTGTTTAATTAACATACGTTGTTAAAATGTTTAAACTCTTATGATGGTTGCATATATGTATACTTCTGTATATTATTTTGAACTTGGTATTCATATGCTATATAAACATGAGGATGTTATATATATGTGAAGTGTTTAAATAAATTTGGTTATTAAAATTTAATTTTAGATTTAATATAGTATTTGATACTGAAGCTAAGAAAGTCAATGATTTTGAAATGTTCAAAAGCAATGCGTAGCAATGATCCCTATATACATGTATTTTATTTAGATACGATTTATATTATGAATATAAATTACGATTTATATTATGAATATAAATTACATGTATTTTGATACGTGTAAATAACTCTAATATTGTTCGCCACTACAAATTATAAATTTCCTTTAAAGCAAATTTTGTTATATTAAGTCATGGTGAAGTCTTCCAATAGTACACCCATCACTGTCCAATCTCATTGGATGTAACTAACGCCAAAGCATTGTGCACCTTTTATTTTGGTTATATGCGGTAGGAGTAATTATGGTGCTTCGACTGTAATATTGGGTCTGACTTAACTAAGGATGCATAATAGAATTTATGGCCTTAGAGACAATAGCATGGATTATTCTATATTTTGAGAAAATGAATAATACTGAACAAAATGTTGATCATGCCATCCAAGAATTATATACGATATAATTGACATAAGATGTCTACCTAAAAGATTGTGTTTTGGGTTTAGCCAAAGTTAGGTCATGGCATGACTAGATATGGATCTTAGAACACCATTATATATATATATATATACTGATATATTTATATAAATAGAGGGATGTTAATTTGAGTGGGAGCGTATTTTAGTTTAAATTATACTTTTATGATAATATAAATTTTGATTGTCAAAAATTTGTATTAAATATATACTAAAGAATCAGTTATTATTTATCTACTGTAGATATTAAATAATAAATAACTCTAATAATTTAAATTAATCCTTAAGAAGGATAAATTGAAAATCAAATATTTTACTAACATTAAAATTTGAGGATTATCCTCAAACAAATTAAATGTAATTGTTTTAAAAATAAAGAGAGGATATAAAAATGAGTTAAAGTATGACTTTAACCAATAAAGATATAAATGTTATAAAATCTACTTATATATATTTCTAGTATTAGATACTTGATATAAATCACATAAATGTATGTTGATTTATAGAAATTACAAAATAAGTAGAAATCATATAAAAGGACAAATGGACTTACGACTGGAAATGAAGCAAATGTTGCTGAATTGTCCATAGGAAGTTGATTCTTGTTGTATATGCTGGCTTAATTAAATAAATAAAATAATTATTATTATAAAATTCCGCTTAAAATAAATCTTATAATAGATCTTGTTTAGACAAGTTTGACTTTCATTTGTAGTAAAAGAATAATTATTATTCATTTTATTTAAATGAAATATCCTATGGAATTTCAGAAATAGTTAATGATCTTTGTAAATCCTTAACTATAATGTACTTGACATTAATAATAAGCGGATTAAATTTAGTGATTTAAATTCAACATACCTTTAGCATTACCGGTTAGCCCAATAAACAAGTGTATAACAAAACTCCATAATGATGGAATTTTGAGATCATTTGGTTTTGAATTATATGAAGAATACAAATCTTGTTTATCAGGTAAAATAATTGGATCCCCTTTCACTTGACATAGTGGTTGAGTGATAAGTATTAGGACTCGTACATAATGATGTATATGGAGCAATGAATACATAAACTAGAGGCAGGTTTTGATACTTCATTATATTTACATATGATATCAGCAGATACGGATGTGTGTATCTTATGAAACACATATCAAAATCCTTTGAAAAGTTCAAAGAATTCAACATGAAGTTAGAAACCAATTTTAATAGAAAATAAATACTTTTCGAGTAGATCGAAAGAGAATATTTAAGCCAACTATTTAATGACTATTCAGATGAGTTTGAAATTGTTTCACAACTCACTTCATCTAGAATACCATATCGAAACGGTATGTCTAAAAGGAGAAATTACACCTTATAAGATAAAGTACGATTAATGATAAGTCATATAGATTCTCCAACAAATTAAATTTATAACAACTGCATTTAGTCCTACTAAAATGGTTTTGAAGACACCATATAAGATATGGACTAGGAATTGTCCTAGTGTGTTTAATACGATGATTTGGGATGTAAAGATGTTTGTTAAAACATCCTTCCTCTGATAAGACCAGACCTAAATCAAATAACTATTTTATGGATATAAATTCTCTAAGAATAAAATGTTTATCGCTCGATTTGGTATCCTTTTGGAGGAGAGCCCGTCTCTAAGACACCCATGGAAATGAAATAGAATTCGAAATGTCTCGGAAATTACAAAATATCATTGAATCTTGTATGGACAAGAAATTGAGTGGGAATGACACAATAATTCTAATGTTTTTTGATAACACATTAATTATTGTAAATAATGTTAGTTTTAAAAAACAAGAAATAAATACGGATTCTAAGAAAGAAAATATTTGGATTAAGAAGTTCAGGATTGAACTTAATTGATTGTAGATCCAATGATATACATTGCGATAACAATATGGCTGTTGCTCAGGCCTAAAACATTAAACTCATTATCGATCCAAACATATATTTAAGAAATATAATTCCCATGTTAAGTTGTTCATAGAAGAAATAAACATATCTTCAAAGTTACAAAAGTTGTAATGTTGCAGATCTACTGAATTAAACTCTATCGCAGCAGAAGTTTTTCATGAGTATACGATACGTAAATGATTGACTCTAGTGCAAGAGCGAGATTGTTAGAATTTATGCCCTAGAGGGAATTCATTTGATGAGATTGATAACAATGTTGTTGTTATTATTTTATTTGGAATAAAATAATATTATATGGTATTTACTGCGTAATATAAATATTAATATAATAGAAGTCCTTAGAACTATAATACAGAATTATATAATTCGAGTAAGACTTGAATTTGAGATTATATAATGTGATAAGTATTATAATTCTTAAATGTCCCTAGTCGAGTTTTATTGTTTATATAGGACAACAATACAGCGTTAAGACTAGTATGTTGATTGACTGATGACCACATCTCATTAATCATTAATATACGTGATATTAATGTCAAAACATAAATACGTATTGGAGAATATCATATTGGGCTGACCAACCGTGAGATAACCACATGGAATATAATTAACAGTATCATAAGTTATTCTCATAGTGACAATGATGTAATGGTCCTCTGACCTGAAATCATTACAATTTTATTCGAGGATATTTGTGTTTTGATATCATCTAAAGCTATTCGTAACAGAGTAATGATAACGGTGATTATTGAATACATCTTGAATCGAATGAAAATTATGAATGATCTAGATGAATTTAACCCTATGATATATTCGTAGTGATATCCATGGGCCTATTGATTGAGCGATACTATGAAATGAATGGCCGTACTCAAATATTGATTTGTTTTAAACAGTCTACTCATCGATCAAGATAAAAGGATTAAATTATAAAGATGATGATACGATCCATGCCTTGAGTTTAATCCTGTATATATTGGTTAAAAGGATTATATTACATTGAGACACTAGTCACAGAAAAGGTTATATCGAATCGTCGATCTTATTATAACTAGGGTAGCAATGACATATTACTAGATGCCAATCACTGCTTATGATTTTAAATACGATTTAAAATCATTGCCAACGTTTTAATAACCTATAGGGTCACACAATATGGAACGTTATAAAGGAGAATAATTTTGGGTCAAATAAAATACCAATTTGTTGATATTTCGTTTGAAGTTGGAATGAGTAGTCGGGTCGATTGCTATTCTATAGTTGACGCTTATTTTAAGGATATATTTTATTTCCTTTAAATAAAACACGGCAACACTTAGGAAATGCATTAATTCAGATCAAAATTTCGATTCACCCGAATAACAATTCCAAAACCCTAAATATTTCATGGCGGCTAGTAAAGCCTCTTTTACCATCTTCTTTAATACGATTGACGAAGTAAATCGTTCTGCTGGACACCGATAGAGGGCTAGCACTTGTTGGCTTCATCGATTTGAGGATAGCTGTCATCTTCATCAGATTCATGGATCTCGAGATCAAAGGTATGGAATCTATTAAGTTTTAATATACTATTCTTGCAATAGATCTTTCGTTTTAACTATTAATATGCAAATTTCGGATGTCAATTTGATCGTACTTTTCCTTTAAGTACAATAATTATGACCAAGAAATGCTCAGCTAGGTTAGAAGAGAGGAAGGAGGTCGTAGGACCATCTAAAAATCCCATTATTGAAGATATACCCTCCACTTCAGATCCTGAATAGGATATTGAGGGTCCAGACTATGAAATAGAGACACATGAAAGTGAAGTATCATCTAGAGGTGATGTCTCTTTGGATGAAGAAGAGGAGTATGGGATAGCCGCTCTCCCGACGAATTCGAACATGTCGATATTCTGGACAAACCTGGCGACTCCGTCACATCGACTATTGACAATGACAAACTTGCGTGAATATGCTTGAAACATGGAATTCTCCAAAAGGACACCGAGTTGCCTACTGGAACGGATCGGTCTCATAATCCACCCAAAGGGTATATGGCGATCAGTAGGTTAGTGTGCCTTGTTGGGGGCAATACCTCTGTTCCCGCCATCCGTAGTCGATTTTCTGAGACAAATGCAGATTGCTCCAATGCAACTCCAACCTTACTCCTACGCTTATCTGTATACCTTATATATTGCTTATAGGGAAATTCTGGGTATAGAGCTCACCTTCGAAGATGTTCGTTTCTTCTACAATTTCAAGCACCGAACTCTGGATACCTCGTCCTTTGTATATTTTGAATCGGCGCCAAAAAGGAAAATCATTAGTGTACCATTTAGCAATAAAGTTAGTGATTCCAGACCCGAATGGTTCTATATCAAACAACAACCAGGATGTGCCAGGAGGTGGCTTAAATCAAGTAAAGATTTCAGATTTTGATTTCTAATTTCAACCACTATTGTAAATGCATTGACTGTTGTTCTTTTTTACTTGCAGTCCCTAACCCGAGACAGGAAACACATCCGGTATACTTTGATCGTTTGAACCAACTGCTCAACGGTGATAAAAAATTCTTGACCATCAGAGATTGCCTAGTGGATGAGTATCTTCATCGCCATCGCTTAGTTGCTATTACTCGTAGCATAGGCCATGGGGAAGGTCCCTATGTATATATACCTCCAGTCGAGGGGCCAATTGAAATCTTATCTAAGAAGGGAGAGAGTTCGAAAGATCCAACGATGCCTCAGAAAAGTCCTTATCCCACTTTAATTCAGGACGATATATTAGTAAACATAGCTAACAAGGATAGAGATAAATACATCACTCCCGAGTATGCAACTACCCTTGAAACACCAATTTCTCCAACAGGGATGCCATCAACCAAGTCTCAAGGCGGTGGCTCTTTTATGGATGATTCCATATATCAGGGTTTTGGGGGACTTCCCTTGCCTGATACCATTTATACTTCAGAAGACTTTAGAACAAATCCTCTTACTTTCACCTCTGAAGAAGAAGTTACCCCCGTGAAGGCCGAGGAAACTGTGCACACTGGCCTAACTCTAGGTTGTGGTCTGTTATGGGGGAATTTCACTTACGATATACACAACACTCTTAGCACTACATGTCACAGCACATATGCTTTATATTAATCTTGATTCTAACATTCAATTGCGTCATTTTGCAGGACAAATGGTACGTCACCGATACTATATGAGATATGTTCGCTTGAGCATGCCCCCAGTGGATTATGATGCAGGACATGATCAACGTGATAAGAGGAATCGACCTCCTCAGCCGTATCGGTCTTCTCATTCTCGATCTTCGCTTCATGTAGATTCAGACAAACATAAGAGCCAATCGACACATCGTGTAGGGGATAAACATGCCCCCAAGCCTCCCACTTCGTCTAAAGATAAAACCTATCAAGGCATACCTCCAAACAAAGGGTCCGACCTGAAAGAGAAACAGAAGGAGCTAGGGAAATATGCAGAGAATAGCAAGTCTATTGTGCCATCGAGGCACTGCAATATTGACATTACCACCACAAGGCTGGTTATACTTTTCTGGAGCTTTTAAGGAAACAATTCCCTAAACATCACTTTGGGAACATACACTTTGTTCCAGCTCTTAAAACAGTCGATCCCGACTGGGCCGCCGAAGTTAAAGCTAAAACAGATTTCATGGATACTCTTCATAAAGAGATGAAGAGGTATTCGAAGAACCTTTCCAAAATCATTAGTGACCTAATTACCGACGTGAAAACAATGAAGGATGCTGTTGAATATGATGCAAAGAAAAACTTCGAGAAAGACCTCAAGGATTCTCAAGCCAAGCTCGCTCTTGTACAACGTGATGCGGACACTTATAAGAAGTAATTTGAAGAATTACAAAAGCGTCATCACGCCGAGCTTAATTCCCATAGCAGGAATGCATAGACTTAAAGAAGAAAGCCGAGGATGTTAAGTCTGAAAGCAGCACGACCAAGCTGGTTTGCACTCGTCTTGAACAGGAGAAAGCAGAAATAATTAGGAAGAATGTAGAGTTAGAGGCCAAATTGATGGAGGCTGAGACACAGGGAACCCTTACCGAGGGAAATGCAAACATAGCTTTACAACTAGTCGAGAAGATTAATGGTCAGCTTGCAGGAGCCCAAAAAGAGTTGGATGAAAGTGCTGAGACCATGATGGGATTCTTTGCTCAGGTGATCCGACATTGAAACATTGCATGGATCAAGGATTACCCTACCACTCTGGTGTATGTATGGGATCAAGTAGTCGAATGGGAAAAACAAGAGCTCAAGGTGGATTCAGTCGACGAGGATAAGCTTATAGAGAAGTATTTGAGGGGTGAGGAAGCGACACGCTTAGCCGAAGGGCGCAAGCTTATAGCTGCTGCTTTGGAGGAGGAGAAGCGCCAACTTAAAGGAAAGCACACTATTGAAACTGGGTCTTCATCTATAGCTACCAGGATTGCTGACTCAGAGGAGTATGATCTTGAGGATCCAGGGATTCCTGAAGTACCTTTCTGTCCCCGATCGTTGAAATAGCCTCAGAGACTCCCGCTGCTCATATGGAAAAATCATCAGAAGGTATCTCCACCTTTTCACCCCAATTCTTTAGGGCTATCTCAACTTTCTGTCATATCGTTGGATAATCAATTAAGGAACATCCTTCATCTCCTGAGCTAATAATTTTACTTCTCGCCCTGTAGGTGCAAAGACAGCTAAGAAGATTGACAAGCAACCAGAAGAGGCTACCGAAGCAGAGTCTATTGAGAAGGCACAGGAGAAAAAGGATGAAGCTATTTGCACTGAATCTGCGGAGAACATAGAGGGAAAAAAGGGTGAGGTCTCTGACAAAGTTTTTATGACCTTTAGCACTAAGACTCCCAAAGACAGGGATATGATAGACGCCTTGAAAGATGATGGCGAAAATGATGTACATAAGGAAGATGATGATGTTGTTATGACTGGAGGCTCGGGAGATGCTGATGACACGACCTTGGCTAATATAAAGGCAAAACAAGATAGGCTTTTGAAGGCCAAAGTTGAGGAAGTATATCCCAAAAATCTTAAACCCCTTGCGGTAGTCCCTCCTGGGTCAAAGTTAGTTGTCAAGATTCCAACCAGGTCAATCACAGAAGAGCTTGCTAAAAAATATTCTACCGATCCCATCACTCTAGTTTTTGGGAAAAAGAAGCTGAAGCGTATCTTTTCCGAAGCCAAAATATAAGAAAGGGATAAGCTCAAGGTTGCCAAGAAAGCTATGTTTGTCCCAAAGTCCAAATGAAAATTGGTTTTGTATTTTGTTTTGACTTTCCATTGGATCGTTGTTGCTGTAGCGAGTGCGGCCCTCGCATCCCTTTGTTTGATCTTCTTGTACAAACCTACACTCATGCAAATGAAATAGTTTTCTTCCCACTGTGTCAAATACTTGCAAGTTTGTCATTTATTTCAGTAGAGTTTACTAATGATCGAAGTGTTAAAAACATAAGCAGTAAATAACAATCCATGTCATGGTTGAGCTTCCCTGCAAATGTATAACTAACAAAATATAATGCGCAGAAATCACTACTTAATTAAACAATCGATAATAGGGGATGTGGTGTGCATGCCCCCACTCAATCTTGAATAAATTGCCTGGCCAGGGCTTGTTCGAGGTTGATTAGGTCTGGTATCAGATTTCTCCTGCCCTTCACTGGGAACGGGGTATTTTATCATTGGCGCTTACTCTTAGCACCTTTATACTCTCCTGTCGTATTGTCAGGTTAGAGTGCATTCAAGGTGGTTTCTTATCGTGGTTCACCTTCACGCCTTGGGGACGTCGTCTTCCCGTCCTTTATACTCCCTCTCGAATCATGAGAGCTAGAGTTTGGGATGTCGTCTTCCCGTCCTTCTTGTCTTATTATGCAAACGGTTGTCTCGTTTGCTCCGGTTTCAGTTCAAATTTCTAGTATCTCATACTCAGTTCACAACAATCACATAATACAAAAAAAAAGGTTTATGCGTGACACACGAAATTTTATAGTGGTTCGGCCAAGTCGTGGCCTACATCCACTTTATAATCTTTTGTTTATGTCAACCAGACTTTTATAGGAAAGTCATGCCTTTTTGAATGGTTCATAAAATAAAAGAAAAAACAATACAAATCTAAGTGAAGTACTACCGCAGGTGTTGGGCATTCCAAGCTCTGGGAATGTCTTCACCATCCACGGTCGTTAACTTGAAAGCTCCTGTATCAAGCTTCCGTTGGATGGTATATGGTTCTTCACACTTTGGACCTAGATGAACCGGGGGTGGAAAGATGCGATTTAGTACTAAGTCTCTAGGTTCAAAGGTCTGAGGATGAACCTTCTTGTCATAGTAACATGCCACTTGACGCATGTGCCTCG
The DNA here is from genome assembly GCA_030737875.1 of Allium sativum. NCBI lineage: Eukaryota > Viridiplantae > Streptophyta > Magnoliopsida > Asparagales > Amaryllidaceae > Allium > Allium sativum. The sequence continues at coordinate 316,795,146 of CM060913.1, forward strand.
AGTCATGCAAGTCTTCTTCATCTCTCTTCTCTTCAACCATATCCAAGGATTAGAGAAGAAGCACTTTATTTGTCATCGAATCGTAATACGTTACCCTATGAGAGGGAACTTTAAGCTCCACCAGAATTACTGCTTCTGATCCAAAAGAGAGTGAAAAGGGTTATGACCCGTTGTCGTCTTGTAGGTCGTTCGATAAGCCCATAATGCCAATGGTAACTCACCGACCCACATGGCCTTTTCTTGTTCCAATCGTTTTTTTAGGATAGACTTAATAGTCTTGTTTATTGCTTTAACTTGTCCATTTAATTACGGGTGAGTCACTGTACTATATCTCTAGTCAATCTTATACTTATGGTAGAAATTTCTAAATTTTGCGCTATCGAATTGGGTCCCATTGTCAGTTATGATGGTTCTTGGTATCCCAAACGGACATATGATATTCCTAACTACAAAATTTATCACCCACTTTATTGTGATCGTTGTTAAGTTTACGGCTTCTGCCCATTTTGTGAAATAATCTACTGCTGCATTTGCATATTTGGCTCCTCCTTTAGCGATTGGCAGGGTTCCAATGATGTTTATCCCACACATAGCGAATGGCCATGGGCTTACCATTGATTTAAGCTGACTTGGGGGGTTCCCTAGGAACTTATGCAAATTTTCGCATTTATTGTAGCATCGTTAATGATCAGCTGCGTCGCTATTTATAGTAGGCCAGAAATAGCCATACCGTAGTACTTTCTTTGCCAATGTTTGGCCCCCGGTGTGGTCTCCACATTCACCTTCGTGTACTTCTGCTAATACACATTTGATGCCGTCATGGGCTATGCAATGGAGCAAAGGCATGGAAAATCCTTGGCGATAAAGGATTCCGTCTTGTAAGACATACCTCGCGGCTTTACGAACCACAACTCGTCTTTCTCTTTTCTTTACAGGAAGCATTTCATTCTGCAGGAAGTTCTTAATTGGTGCCATCCATGACTCCCTTTCTGGTTCAGCTTCCAGTACTGGATCGACTTCCATTTGATCAAAGCTTGGTAATTTCAGTACCTCTATTGGAACCATCTCCGTCTCTTCTGGATTGTTAGAGCTTGCTAACTTAGCTAGTCTGTCTGCTTTCTATTTTTCTATCCACGGGATATGATTTATACTATAATGCTCCAGATTGTCGAGTAACTCCTCTACTTTTTCAAGATAAGTGACTAGTCGAGGTCCCCTAGCTTTGAATTTTCGATCTTGGCAGACAACTATCTTGGAATCATAGAAAATGTCTAGCACGGTCACCCCTAGTTCCTTGACGAGTTTTAGCCCGGCGATCAGGGCCTCGTACTCAGAATCATTGTTGGTAGCGAAGAATTCCAAGCGCACAGCATAGTAAATTGATCGGCCTTCAGGAGTTACTAAAACGACTTCGGCGTCGGACCTTTGATCATTCTTGACGAGTTAGCTTTATCATCTAACATGTCCTCCTCGGGAATGGTGAACTCTGCGATGAAGTCTGCTAAGGCTTGTCCCCTTATCGACCTCCTTGGCTAGAAGTTTAAGTCGAATTGGTTAATTCATTGTTCCACTTAAGCAGTCTCTTAGACGCTTCAGGTCGTTGTAGGACCCGGTGGAGAGGCTGATCAGTATATACCCAAATGGATGAGCTTGGAAATAATGGCGAAGCTTTCAGGATGCAATCAAGAGGCTATAAGCAAGTTTCTCTATCCTTGGGTAGTTATGTTCAGCTGCCACCAATTTTTTAATTAAGTAATGTACCGGCCTCTGTAGCTTGTCTTCTTTTCGTACCAAAGTTGAGCTGATGACGTGAGATGATACTGCCAAATATACGAACATGTCCTCATGGTCCACTGGCTTAGACAAAATTAGGGTTTTTTCTAGCAGATTCAACAAGGTTTGAAAGGCCTCTACACAGTCAGGGGTCCATTCGAAATTTCGTTTCCCTCGTTTAATTAGATCGAAGAAAGGAACACATTTGTCCGTAGCTTTGGAAATGAATCTGCTCAACGCTGCAGCCTTTCTGGCCAAACTCTGAACATCTCTGATTTTTCGTGGCTCTTCTATGTTCTTGATCGCTGCAATTTGATCAGGATTAATTTCGATCCCCCGAGAACTGACTATGATGCAACCCCGAATGAGCATTTCAAGGGTTTCAACTTCATCCTGTACTGTCATAGAATTTTAAACATCTTTTCCAAGTCTTTCATGTGATTGGAAGATTGCCTGGATTTTACAAGCATGTTGTCTACATAAACTTTCATTGTTTTCCTGATCTGGTTGTAGAACATGCGGTTCACCAAGCGATGATATATGGCTCCGACATTCTTTAGTCCGTAGGGCATCACCACGTAACAGTACAACCCTAAGTCCGTAATGAAACTAGTTTGTTCCTGGTCCGGTACATGCATGGGGATTTGGTTGTACCCTGAATATGCATCCATGAAGGAGAGAAGTTCGTGTCCCGCCGTTGAGTCTACCAGCTGATCAATCCTGGGGAGTGGAAAGCTATCCTTTGAGAAGGCTTTGTTCAAATCAGAAAAGTCGATGCACGTTCGCCTCTTCCCATTTGATTTCTTGACTAAGACGGGATTCGATATCCAGTCGGGATATGTCGATTCTCTAATGAACTCGTTATTCCTTAACTTCTCTACCTCTTATTTTAAGGCTGCTAACCTCTCTGTGCCTAACATACGCCTATTTTACTTTACCGGAGGATTCTTTGGGTTTAGGCTTAGTGAATGGCTCATAATCGCGGGAGAAATTCCACACATGTCTACATGGGTCCAAGAAAACACATTAAGGTTTGCTTCAAAAAGTCGTTAATTCTTTCGTTCGAAAAGAATCCTTATGAGATCCAATCTTCAAGACCTTTTTCGGGTCGTTGTTATCGATTGGGATATCAAGACTTGCCTCGTTGGGTGTGGCCTTTTTAGTTCCTGGCTCCGCGTCCTCTCTAGGATCGATATCTTCAAGTCGGTCGTTAGGCAACTCCCTAGGTGGTATTGTCTTTAGTTGCTATGTTGAGTTTTCCTCAGCAAGAGAGAAAGTATTCCTAGGTTCTGAACTCTTTCCATTACGCAACATTTTTAACTCTGCCATATAGCAGGCCCTTCCTGTTACTTGATCGCCTCGAATCATTCCCACTCCAGCATCTGTTGGGAATTTCATTAGCAGGCACCATGGAGCAATGCAAGCCCTGAACTCCGAAAGTGTTGTTCATTCCAGGAAAGCATTGTAAAGTGAGTCGATGTCCATGATGACGAACTGGAGAATCTTCACTCTTCTATGATCTCCTTCACCTAACTCTATCGGTAGGTATATTACTCCAATCGGGGCAGTTGAGGCTCCATTAAAGCCGCAGATCCAACCTTCACATGGCTTTAAGTCCTCCATTTCCTGTTTCATTTGATCGAAAGCCTTTTTAAATAAGATGTTAACAAAACTTCCATTATTCACAAGAACTTTCTTGACTATTTCAGGTCCAATAACGGTAGTTATTACTAATGGATCAGTGCTTGGTGCTTCAACCCCAATACTTTCTCTGTCTCGGTAGACGATATCATCAGTAGCTGTCTTTTGCTGTTTTACTGGTGCGGTTTCTTCGAGGTTGCTACATTTCCCTGTTTCGGGATGATTGGTTGCATTAACATACTGTTCCATCGTCCTATTACTGGATCCAGCTGGGTATGGTCCTCCAATTATGGTGTTTATAACAATACCTTTTCCCTTCTATTAAGTTGTGGGCTAAGAAGCAGATTGGTTTTAATTTGGGGCTTGCCCTCCTTGCCCACTATCTCTTGGAGCGATCTTGTACTCATCTAACTTTCCTTCCTGAAGCAGTTTTCAACGTCTCTTTGATGGCGACACTCGTTAGTAGAGTGTCTGTGAGTTCCATGAAACAAACAAATTTGTTTAGTTGCGAGCTCCTTCTCAGTGGAGTCTCCGGGCAGAGGCATCTTGTAATGTAAGACATTATAAGTATATAGATAGATGTTCTTTAGAGTGTCACTCAACGGCATGTAGCTTTCAAAATTCTGAAATCGAGGCCTTTTTCGGAGTTATTCCCTCGATTCTTGTTCCTTTTTCCACCATTTCTATTCCGATTGTTATTTCCTTCATTTTTATTGCCGACATTTACCTCGACCTTCCCTGAATTATCACCGGACTGTTTTACTGCGACATTACTTTGAATGTCTTCTCTGGACGCTGCATCAGATTTTCACTTTCGATTGGCGTATATCTCTTCTCATCGCAACCGAATATTAGCCTTTTCGTAGAACGCTTCCCTTGTCAATGGCGGTTTTCCATCCAAATATCCTCGAAACTCCGTGTCTGGATCAACTCCATCTATTAATGCCATAAAAACGTTTAGTTCATGTGGATAGCTTGCTTCAGCAACTGCTAAGTTAAAGCGATCTAGATATGACTTCAAAGATTCACCTGAAGCATGCTTAATCTTGGACAGTTCAATAATGCTCTTGGATTTTCAGGCATGGAGTTGGAACTGATTCATAAAGCGACTGATTCATAAAGCGTTCGCTTAATTCTTTAAAGTTTGATACTAATCGGGGAGGGAGTCGTGTGAACCACATTAGTGCGACATCTTCAAGATATAATGGGAAAGCTTTACATTTCACGGCATCGAGTGCCGCTGCGGCATTCATATACCATGAATACCTCAACAAATGTTGTCTGGGATCGGTTCTCCCTCCATATCGATCCATTTGTGGCAAGTTAAATCATCGGGGAAAATGAAAGTCCAAAATATCATTAGTAATTGCTGTGTAGCTATGCTCAATACCCCAATCTTCATTGGTGTAATGTCGACTGTCAGCCATGATCTGCCGCACCATCGCTTCCACTTCTGTGTTAGTTAAAGCTGGTTCAAGTCTATGCTTTTATTTCTTCTAACACGTTCAGTGCCTACATCAGGCGACGTTCTTTGGTTCCGGGTTGCAACAGAATTTCCTCGCCCTCTACGATCTTGGTCATTCATGGGACGAGTGTTCTGGAGAAGCTGCCCTTGAGTGGGATTAGTGATGTTTGGATATCTGGGGAGGACGTGAGATCCTCGCATCGGTAGCAACATCGGTTCTCTCAAACTTGGGTCATTAGGTCCCAGAACATGAGTTGCATCTTTACGGGATCCCAACGAACCAAATGTAAACTAGTCCAGATTCTCGAGCCTTTCATATGACCTTCTTTGACGCGGGCGCTCTTCATCTGAAGATGATGAATGATCCACAGCAAGTTGATGAGTTGGGGAGGACGTTCTTTGCCTTCGAAGTTCACTTATCTCCCTGCTCATATCTTTCATGTTTTCCCGCATAAGAACGCTGTCACGTTTATGAGCCTCAAAAGCGTCTCTGGTGCTATCTAGCATATCGAGTAAGCACTAGAAATCCATGTGTGTGACGGGCGTAGAGTGAGCAGGCTGATTACTAGTTGTTGCGGCTGGCATTGGAGCATCTGTAGGAGCTCGAGTAGAAGTACCAGCCTCTGCTAAATCTGGATTGGATCGAGTTACAATCACATCTCCGGTTCGGATCGGGGGGACTGGTCAACAATGTTTAGGGCCCTCAGTTCGGTTTGTGTTTGCATTTTCTGTTCGGTTCGGAGCTTCAACCTCGGACCGGATTGGAGATGCTCTCCCAGACCGGTTCGGTCCAGAACTTTGTCAACTCGATCTAGTGACAACGATAGCTTGCTGATCTTCACTCGATTCATTTTCCCAAGCAACTTGCGACTCTTTTCTTTTTTCCTTTAATCATGAAATCCAATTCTATTGAGAATTCGCCAAGGAAAGCTTCAAAGACACTGAAAAGGTGGACTAGCTTCTTCAGATTTGAGAACCCAGATAGTAGAAGATAGTCCAAAGTACAGAGAATTCGTCGATTCTCAGTGAAAGCATGTAATGACCTGTATTCTACGTATCGAAGGATTGTAGAATATCTATTTATTTTTCATATGAAGTCGTATGGTCGTGTAACTTTGGGGAACGACTATTGGGGTCATTTCAAATGTTCACGATTTTTGTCGATTTTTAAATGACCGTTTTATCCCAGGCAAATCTTGTTTCACCTATAGCTTTTGGTTGGTAAGGATTTTTGATCTAAAACCACTTCCGTTAGATTCGGATGTTGGTTTACCTTTCCGTAGAGTGGTCATATTGATCAAACGGACTTACTATTTAGGAGATATGGTTGAAATAAGGTTTGGAAGGTGAAAAACAGCTTAACCGGGTCTAATTAGTTTAACTAGCAGCTAGGCCCATAACCCATTTCGGGATTAGGGTTATGGGGAGGCTGAAATGATTTAGGTTTTAATTCCATTTCAGTTTTCTAGCCGCCATTTACCTCTTGGAAACCCTAACAATGGCCTCCACCTTCTAATTTTATCCCAAATCGCTCTCTAATCAAGGATTAAGCTAATCCACGTCAAATCAAGGAGAAATAGCACCAAATCAAAGTTGGAGCTGCTGCTAGGCATTAGAATTCGACCCAAATAGCGGAGTTTTTAGATTTGATATTTTATTTGTGGCTAAGGTGAGTGATGTGCATTGTTTTTTCACTAATTACGACTAATTAGGGGTGATTAGTGTTAATTAATGAAATTATGCATGCTAAAATTCTAGAAACATATGTAAAAATTCATAAATATTATATTAGGGATCTGATAAAAATTTGGGCTAATTTGGATATGTATTGCTAATCGTATGGTTAATTCATGATTAAGAGGATTAAGGGGAAAACATGGTTTTTGGGTATGTTTGATCCACACAAACATGTTAAATTGTTGTTTTGGTGTTTATGGTCAATTCCATATGTTGCTATGATTGTTTGGAGTGTTTTGTGTTTTCATAGAAAAGTTAGAATGGTTGAAAACACCGTCGTTTGGCGAAATTAGCTCATAGGAAAAAACTACAGAAATTTGGTTCCTGAAGGGGGTAAGGATCACGACCCGACCCTTATGGAGCATCACGACCCGATCCCTATGGAGGATCACGACCCGACCCTATCGAAGGTCACGAGTGGAAAGCAAGATCACGACCCGGAGAGCTTGACCACAAATTTTGCACTAAGAATCGATTGTACATCACGAACGGAGACTAACGAACTGAATGTAACAAACCAGACCGAAGGAGACCAAAACTCGAGATGCAAAGGAAGTCCAACTGGGAAGTTATCACTTAGGATCCAGATGGGAACCAACGAGTTAACTTCATAAGTTAGACTTTGCTGCGGGACGTGTGCAAAGGGGTTATCGATGTCTATAGCTTTCACTCACCACTGAGAGACGGATATTGGCTATGGATCAGCGCAATGGGACCGTTAAGACTCCCAAGGACAAGTGATCGTAGCAAGGTCTATGAGCCAGTGCAGTGGGGTTGTCATGACTCTATGGGGAAGAGTGGACATAGCAAATGATTAGTGGCTAGCGATCAGTGCAGCGGAGCCATTATGACTCCATGAGGCAGAGTTATCATAGCAAAGGATTTGGGTGGTCAAAGCGGTGGATATCATATGCTTTACGCACTGAGTGAGAGATGTGAGGATGGTTGCTATGCTTGATTGTTGACATGCACACCCTCCCCCGTATCTTTACACCATATGTTAGTGTCACCTTCGAGTATTGTACATCTTGTTGTGCTAACTCTTGGGTTGCAGGTCCAGGTTTAGGTATGGTTAGTTATACCTGTTATTTTTCTGTTTTTCTGCTTATCGCTCATACCAGACTTTTGTCCGACTCAGAGTTTTATGTCTCTTCTTATTACTCTGGGTGCTCTTAAACGGGCAGACTAGAGACAGGTCAGGTGATTATGCACGAGTAGTTGTACCGGAGATGAGCATGAGGCTTCCACATATGATATATATATAATCTCTTTGTGTTTTTGCTAGTCACTACTTTGGGCATTAGTACTGTACCTCTTTCTTTTTGCTTTAGAGACAGTATTTCAAAGTTGTAATAATGTTGGTTGGGATGATAAGCTGTATTTTGAATTTCCGCTGCTATGATGGTTTAGTTTTCAGCTTATGCACTACCTCGCCTGTTTTCTGTCAAAGTTATGTTATTATTATATTCTATCCCATGCGCTGTGAGACATTCTACAGCTTCCTTGTTAGTTCCAATTCCTTTCCTTTCTTTGGCAACCTCCCGTGCTAGTTGGGCATTGGCATAACGTACTTTCATTGGAAATGTTGGCTGGTACGGGGCGAGGTGTCGCACTTGGATCAAAGCTCTAGGTTGCGTAGCCAACCTAAGGATTGACACCAGGGAGAGATAGTACGTATATGAGAGCACATATTTGTGACATTTTTGTTTTCAAAAGCTCTCTCTATATATATAATATTAGTATATCTAAGGATGGAGTCGCACTGCACTGGCACCACTGAAGAGATGGTTAATTGTTTTCTCTTTACAGATTGAATGATGAGCCAATATACGAGGGGTACTAGTTCAGGGGCCAATAATAGGAATGCTCCTGATATGAGGACGATGTTCACAGACTTCATGAGAGAGATGCTTAGGGATGTTCAGAGGGAAGCTCCTAATGCTGCAAATGGTGGTGGTGTAGTAGTGTAGGCGCCTAAGGCCGATTTCGCCAATATCTGTAAGGACTACACTAGTCTTGGTGGGAAGTCGTTTCACGGAACGGAATCGGCTACAGAAGTTCAAGATTGGCTTGATAGTTGTGAGCGTGTCTTCGAGGATCTGGGAATCGAGGAGGCGATGAAGAGGAAGCTAGCATCCCGTCAGCTGTAAGGATGGGCTATGAATTGGTGGAATGCTATTAAGGCAGCTACCCCTGAGGATCAAGTTACTTAGGACCAGTTCAAGGCCCGATTCAGCGATAAGTTTATCCCAGCTGCTCAGAAATCAGAATTGTTTAGGAAGTTCTTGGAGCTTAAGTAGAATGGTAGGGCAGTCTTGGAGTTTTTTGCTGAGTTTTATACTTTATCGAAGTATGGATTATCCCTCATTGACACTCTCGGGAAGAAGAATGAGAAGGTCATAATGGGCTTAGATCAGTACTTGGGGGAAAGGATTATAAACCATATTTATGAGACTTTTGAATCAATTGTTGGGAAAGCATTGAGATCAAAGAGTCTTTACCCTAAGCCCAAGGCTGAAGTCGTTGTTGCACCTACAGAGGGACCAAAGCCGCAGGCAAGCAGTGGATCAAGAATAATTCTCAAAAAAAGAGGAAACAGAGCCAAGCTAAGGATGGTCAAAAAAAGTATAAGAAAGAAGTTGAGTGCTTTAGTTGTGGCAAGAAGGGCCACTATGCAAAAGAATGCCAAGCAAAGCCAAAGGACAGGAAGTGCTTCAACTGCAGCCAAGTGGGACATCACAAGGATAAATGTCTGCAACCCCCCAAAAAGAAGTAGGTTGTGAAAGCATATGCTATTAATGTTGTTCCTTCTTCGTCGAATGCCCCAACTACGGGAGAGAAAGGAAAGAATGTCGTTATTTAAGGTATGCTTTCTGTTTATGATGCTCCTGTTCGAGTATAGTTTGACACTGAGGCTTCCCGTTCCTTCATATCTAGCAACCCAGTAGGTAGGTTGGGATTGGAACCCGAGATAGTTGATAGACCTTTAGCGATGACAAACCCGATTGGTAGTTCGACTAGCCTTTGTATGATTTGTCGTAATGTGGTCTTATCGAGTCATGGATGTATGTTTGCTCGTGATTGATTTGTTTTAGGCTTTACTCCGTTTGGCATTATTTTGGGAGTCGATTGGTTCCAAAGGTACGGGGTGATGGTAGACTGTGAGGGATTTTCGGTGACTATTAGGGCGGATGATGGGCAGAGGGTAGTGTTTGGTAGCCTACCTAGTGATGAGGTGATGGCTAGTTTTCTAAATTCCCTTGACATCCTATAGGACGAGTTAGCAGGAATTCCCGTTGCTAGCTAATATCCGGACATCTTCGAGGAAGTGACCAGACTTCCACCACACTGAGAGATTGGGTTCCGTATTGATTTAGTGAAAGATGCCAGGCTTATAATAATGCCACTTCGTCATATGGCGCCAAGGGAGCAGTGAGAGCTCGGGGTGCAAGTAAGCAATCTTTTGAAGAAGGGATTTATCAGAAGAAGTGTCTCCAAGTAGGGAGCACCAGTTGTATTTGCTACCAAGGCAGATGGTTCCCTTCGTTTATGTGTGGACTATCGCGAGTTGAATAAGGTACCTAGGAAGAATAAGTATCCTCTTCCATGGATAGATGATTTGTTTGATCAACTGGAAGGAGCAAGAGTGTTCTCCCAATTGGACCTTGCAACAGGATTTCATCAGCACCGAGTAGCAGTTGATAGTATTCCTAAAACGGCATTTCAGACGCCGTCCGGATTCTATGAGTGGTTGGTCATGCCGTGCGGGTTGACCAATGCATCAACATATTTTGTGGATCTTATGAATAAGGTATTCAGGGATCAATTGAATAAGTTTGTTCTTGTGTTCGTAGACGATGTCTTGGTTTACTCGAGGATAGAGAAAGAACACAAGGAACATTTGAGGATAGTGATGGAGGTGTTGAGGAAACACCAATTGAAAGCAAAGTTTTCTAAGTGTTAATTCTGGAGGTGGAAAGTGAGATTCTTGGGCCATGTTGTTTCAGAGAATGGTACTGCCGTGGATCCTGCAAAGGTGGATACGGTACAAGATTGGTTTACGCCCAAGAATGCAACAGACGTAAGAAGTTTCTTGGGATTAGCTGGATATTATCATAAGTTTATCCAAGAATTCTCCAAGATAGCGGCACCGTTAACTTAGTTGACCTAGAAGAATCAAGCTTTCATTTGGGACGAAAGGTGTGAAAATACATTCAAAAGCCAAAAGGAAAAGTTAACATGTACACCAGTGTTAGTCATTCCTAAAGGGAATGAAGAGACGACAGTATACACGGATGCCTGTGGTACCGGACTAGGTGCTGTGTTGATGCAAGGAGGTAGGGTAATAGCTTATGCTAGTCGGAAACTGAAACCGCATGAGAAAAGATATCATACCCATGATTTGGAATTGGCAGCGATCGTATTCGCGTTGAAGATGTGGAGACATTATCTCTTGGGAGGAACATTTGATTTGTTTACCGATCATAAGTCGTTAAAGTATCTTTTCTCTCAGAAGGATCTAAATCTCCGAAAGCAAAGATGGTTAGAATTCTTGCCTTCCTATGATTTCGACTTCGCATATACACCAGGAAAGGGCAATGCGATAGTCGATGCATTGAGTAGGAGACATGCCAATTTAGGGGCTATGTTTTTAGAATGGAAACTATTGGAGTATATCTATGGGTATGATTTCAGACCAAAGTGCGAATTGGATCCAGAAATGCTAGCAAGTTTGATGATCAGACCCACTTTAATTGAGAAGATTGATTCCAGTCAGAGGAACGATCCTAACCTATTGGAAATCATCCCCAAGTTGCAGATGGATATCGACAAGGAGATGAACAAGTTTGGGCTTGATCGAGATGGATGTCTTAGAAAGAATGGGAGACTGGTTGTACCCAATGTCAATGGATTGAGAAATGAAGTGCTTAGACAATGTCATCACTGAAAACTAACTATACATCCCGGTGGTAACAAAACATATCGAGACATGAAGCAGACCTACTACTGGTAAGGAATGAAAGAGACGTTGGGAAGTTTATATCCAAATGCATGAATTGCCAGCTAGTTAAAGCCGCGCAAAAGAAGCCTAATGGTTTGCTGCAACCATTGGAATTTACAGAATGGAAATGGGAACAAGTCTCAATGGATTTCATTGATGGGTTACCAAGGACTAGATCGGGCCATGATAGCATTTGGGTGATTGTGGACCAATTGACCAAGAGTGAAAGGTTTATACCCGTCAAGTCAAATAGAACAGTAGCAAAGTTACCAGAACTGTATATGAAGTGGTTAGTGAGATTTCATGGAGTACCCAAAGGCATTATAAGTGACCGAGATCCGTTGTTAACTAGTGGATTTTGGAAGAGCTTACAAGAGGCTTTAGGATCAGAATTACATCTCAGTACCGCGTACCATCCTCAAACCGAAAGTCAAACTGAGAGGGTGAATCATATATTAGAGGATCTCTTGATGAGCTTGTATATTGGATTTTGGAGGATTATGGGATGACCATTTGTATCTAGAAGAGTTCGCATATAATAATAGTTATCAGTCCAATATTGGTATGGCTCCATTTGAAGCTTTGTACGGAAGACCGTGCAATTCACCATCATGTTGGCTGGAAACCGGTGAGAAATTTGTGCTTGGGCCAGATGTAATAAGAGAAACTTCAAACAAGATCAAGGTTATCCAACAGCGAATGAAGGCTGCCCAAGATAGGCAAAAGAGTTATGCTGATAAGAGACGAAGAGAATTGAAATTCTCCGTTGGCGTCTTGGTGTTTGTCAAGATTCTCCGTTAAAAAGCGTAATTTGATTTGGTAGGAGAGGCAAGTTAACACCAAGATTTGTTGGTCCATTCCCAGTTCTCGAGCAAGTTGGGAATTTGACATATAAAGTTGAGTTGCCAGACAAGATGGCGGGATTTCATAACGTGTTTCATGTTTCCCAATTAAGGAAGTTCGTGCATGACCCCGATATGACTATTTCACCGGATCAGTTGGATGACATCGAAGTAGAACCCGAGGCGGTTGGGAAACGCAAGCCGATCCATATTGTCGACAACGATACGAACCAACTTCGAAGGAAGGAGGTGAAACTGGTCAAGGTTAAGTGGGGAGAGAATGAGAGTAACTGTACTTGGGAAACAGAGGAGAGCATAAGGGAATCACATCCAGAACTCTTTGCCTGGTAAGATTTTAATAGTGATAGTTTCTTCCTTTGTTAGTAAACCGCATGCTAAGGTAGGCTTGTTGTGCTTGTTGTGTATGTTTGATTGTTTGTGAATGACTGATAGGCATGCAGAACATCTTTGTATGTTTTTGGTTAAGGAATTTCGGGGGAGAAATTTCTTAAGTGGGGGGGGGGGGGGGGGGGTAGAGAGAGTGTAACGACCCGCATTCTACGTATCAAATGATCATTGAATATTTATTTCTTTTACATGAAGTCGTATGGTCGTGTAACTTTGGGGAACAACTATTGGAGTCATTTCCAATGTTCATGATTTTTACCATTTTTAAATGATCGTTTTACCCCTGGCGAATCTTGTTTTGCCTATAACTTTTGACTGTTAAGGAATTTTGACCTGAAACCACTTTCATTATATCCGGATGATGGTTTAGCTTTCCGTATAGTAGTCACATTGATCAAACGGACTTATCGTTCGGGAGATATGGCTGAAATAAGGTTTGGAACTGTGAAAAACAGCTTAACCAGGCCTAATTAGGGTGATTAGTAGCTAGGCCCATAACCCATTTCGGGACTAGGGTTATGGGGAGGCTGAAATTAATTAGGCTTTCATTCTATTTCAGTTTTCTAGCTGCCATTTACCTCTTGGAAACCCTAACAATGGCCTCCACCTTCTAATTTCATCCCAAATCGCTCTCTAATCAAGGATTAAGCTAATCTATGTCAAATCAAGGATAAATAGCACCAAATCAGAGTTGGAGCTGCTTTTAGGCACTAGAATTCGACCCAAACAGTGGAGTTTTCAGATTTGATATTTTATTTGTGGCTAAGGTGAGTGATTTACATTGTTTTTTCACTAATTACGACTAAATAGAGGTGATTAGTGTTAATTAACAAAATTATGTATGCTAAAATTCTGGAAATATATGTAAAAATTCATAAATATTATTTTAGGGCTTTGATAAAAATTTGGGCTAATTTTGATATGTTTTCCTAATCGTATGGTTAATTCATGATTAAGGGGATTAAGGAGAAAACATGGGTTTTGGGTATGTTTGATCCATATAAACATGTTAAATTGTTGTTTTGGTGTTTATGGTCGATTCCATATGTTGTTATGACTATTTGGAGTGTTTTGTGATTTCATAGAAAAGTTAGAATGGTTGAAAGCGCCGTCGTTTGGCGAAATTAGTTCACAGGAAAAAAATACAGAAATTCGGTTCCTGAAGGGGGTAGGGATCACGACCCGACCCTTATGGAGGATCATGACCCAACCCCTATGGAGGATCACGACCCGACCCCTATGGAAGATCACGAGTGGAAAGCAAGGTCACGACCCGGAGAGCTTGACCACAAATTTTGCACCAAGAATTGATTGCACATCACGAACGGAGACTAACGAACTGAATGTGACGAACCGGACTGAAGGAGACCAAAACCCGAGATGCAAAGGAAGTCCAAATGGGAAGTTATCACTCAGGAACCAGATGGGAATCAACGAGTTAGCTTCATAAGTTGGACTTTGCTGCAGGACGTGTGCAAAGGGGTTATCAATGTTTATAACTTTGACTCACCACTGAGAGATGGATATTGGCTATGGATCAGCGCAATGGGACCGTTAAGACTCCCAAGGGCAACCGATCATACCAAGGGCTATGAGCCAGTGCAGTGGGGTTGTCATGACTCCACGGGGCAGAGTGGACATAGCAAAGGATTAGTGGCTATGGATCAGTGCAGCGGAGCCGTTATGACTCCATGGGGTAGAGTGATCATAGCAAAGGATTTGGGTGGTCAAAGTGGTGGATATCATATGCTTTACGCACTGAGTGAGAGATGTGAGGATGGTTACTATGCTTGGTTGTTGACATCACTATGACATGCACACCCCTCCCCTATATCTTTACACCATATGTTAGTGTCACCTTAGAGTAATGTACATCTTGTTGTGCTAACTCTTTGGTTGCAGGTCCAGGTTCGGGTATGGTTAGTTATACCTGTTATTGTTCTGTTTTGCTGCTTATCACTCATTCCAGACTTTTGTCTGACCCAGAGTTTTGTCTCTTCTTATTACTCTGGGTGCTCTTAAACGGGCAGACCAGAGACATGTCTGGTGATTATGCACGAGTAGCTATACTGGAGATGAGCAAGAGGCTTCCACATATGATATATATAATCTCCCTGTGTTTTTGCTGGTCACTACTTTGGGCATTAGTAGTGTACCTATTTCTTTTTCTTTTAGAGACAGTAATTCAAAGTTGTAATAATGTTGGCTTGGACGATAAGATGTATTTTGAATTTCCGCTACTATGATGGTTTAGTTTTCAGCTTATGCACTGTCTCGCCTGTTTTATGTCAAAGTTATGTTATTATTATATTCTATCCCATGCACTGTGAGACATTTTACAGGTTCCTTGTTAGTTCAAATTCCTTTCCTTTCCTTTCTTTGGCAACCATCCCATGCTAGTCGGGCGTTGGCACAACGCACTTTCATTGGAAATGTCTCCTGGTGCGGGGCGGGGCGTCACAAAGCACCAAAATGTTAGACTAAAAAGTGGTCCTAACACCCAAATGAATAATAATTCAAAGAAAATTAAAAAGGTAAACAACAAAAACACACAATTTATAGTGGTTCGGCGTTAAAGAGCATACGTCCACTTTATGCTTTGTTGATTGATGATATGAATGCAAATACAACACTGAATTTCACTCAATCTCACTAATACAATTGATAATCTCTCTTGATTTTCTTCAAATACACTTTGAGAGTTTGATTGTAATCTGAATAAACATTGGGATTCGGTGGTATAGGAGCTTGAGTGATTAATTTTCCAAAAGATCCCTTCAAATGGTGCTTTGTGGGGGTATTTATAGGCAGAAATTTGATCTGCATTGGTGCCACATGGAGCTCATCCCATTCGTTCGACTCAGGCATCTAGAGATGGTGACAATACATTAGAGATCACGGGAAAGTGGAGTGTAACCTCTCAGGATCTTCAGAAGAACGTGGAGCGGGCGTTGCATTTTGATCATCGGTTTGAATCAGTGGATAAATCTCGGATCAGATCGGTGTTGATGTCTCCGAACCGAACCGGGGTGAGTGATACCGAGTTGGCCAGTTAATCTGCTTGTAAACGTGAAGGGGTTCGGTCAGGAGGATCCGAACCGATCCGGAAGCTTTTTCCTGCAATCTTTGTTTTTGGATGCACTCAATTATTGATGTCAAAGCTTTGTGTAATCTGATTACAAAGCGGGCTAACATGCGACTTACTGTCTTAGAGAGCATTGGTTCAAATCAACGTGAGGATCATCTGTTATCGGATATCCTGGACCGACTCGGTAGAGGAGAGACCTCTAACTATCTTGCTAGGTATTCCGAGGATGAGAGAGGGTGGCTACATCATGATGCAAGATTGTGTGTCCCTCGAGTTGATGATTTGTTAAGATCGGTTTTAAAGGAGGCTGATCACTCTCAGATTACCATCCATCCGGGTGGTGATAAGATGTACAAAGATATGAGGAGGGTCTTTCATTTGATAGGGATGAAGAAAGACGTGACAGAGTATGTAGCTCGATGTATGACTTGTCAGCGAGTAAAGGCTGGGTAGAGGAAGCCTTGTGGATTGCTTCAGCCCTTGGATGTGCCGCAGTGGAAGTGTGGGAGCGTCTCGATGGACTTCATAGATGGGTTGCCTAGATCGAGGAAGGGCAACACCTATATTTAGGTTATAGCCATTAGGTTGACTAAGAGCGCTCACTTTATCCTGGTTAAGAGAAAGAGGACGACTGCTTGGTTGGCATCAGTATATCTTAGAGAGATAGTCCGACTTCATGGAGTACCCTCTAGTATTGTTAGTGATAGAGACCCCATCTTTACAAGCGAGTTTTGGAGGAGCATGTAGGACACATTGGGGATACAACTACGACTTAGCATTGCCTATCACCCTCAGACAAATGGACAGACGGAGAGGGCTAATAGGATTCTTGAGGATTTACTATGGCAGTGTATCCTAGACTTCAGATGGTCTTAGGAGGAGCATCTTCCATTGTTAGAGTTCACATATAATCACAGCTATTAGACGAGTATTATTATGGCTACCTTCGAGGCATTATACGGACGACCTTGCGGTTCACCTACATGTTGGTCGGAGTCCACGGACAGACTTCTACATGGACCTGAGATGGTTAGAGAGAGCTCAAAGAAGATTGATTGGATTAGGAAGTGGACAAAGGCAGCTCAAGACAACAGAAGTCATATGCAGTTCAGCAGAGGACAGCCTAGAGTTCGGGGTAGGAGACATGGTCTGTGTTAAGGTGTCACCTTTGAGGAGTGTTGTTCGGTTCGGCTCAATAGGGAAGTTGGCGCTTAGGTTCATGGAGCCATTCCCAATAGTAGAGAGGATTGGTCAGATTGCCTAAAGAGTTCGACTACCGGAGAGATTGGCAGGAGTTCATAATGTATTCCATGTTTCGCACTTGTGAAAGTGCTTACATGATTCTACGGCAGTAATTAAGTCGAGTACTCTAGAGGATATCGAGGTATAGAGGGAGGCATCAGTCAAGAGAGTTCCTACTCGAATACTGGGATCTGAGGTGGAAAAAGCTACGGAATAAAGAGATCAAGCTTGTTAAGATTTAGCGGGGAGAAGACAACGACGACGCGACTTGGGGATCAGACGATAGGATTCACGCTTCTTTTTTGTTTCACTTTGAGAGTACGCTCTTAATTCTCTTCTAAGCTTTGAATTTCAATCTAATTTTCCTATTGTTTGAATCATAAGTCTTAGGTAGAAGCTTATAGATGGTAGGAAAGGGTTTAAAACATGTTAATAGAACATGTTATGGTTGAATGGAGTCATGTGGATGCAGGTGTTTGCTAGTGGATGCAGTGGCTTTATACATACACACTAGGCACTAGTTAAAGATCGGTTGAACTAGGACACTTACATAATTGCATATGGATGCATGTGTATTTTTTAATTTTATGCGAATGAAAAATTGTTGAATCATCACTTGGATGTTGCATTTTGATGAATGGTTGTTGTACACATATAGAGTTTTATATGTATCATTAGGATGCCTTTGCATACATATTGGATGCATGGCACATACATGAATTGCAGTAAGGAGGTCAGTTGAATAATAGACCACCTAAATTTTGCATTAGCTTAGGGACATATACACAACACCTTTGCATATGTTCACGAAAAGTATTAGAAAATCTAAGGACAATGGATGCCAGTGGTTGATGGTTGAGTAGATCGGTGTAGATAATGGTTGATAATATTTATAACATTCTTCTAGCTTTGAAGATTTCGGGGACGAGATCCTTTAAGGAGGGGAGAATGTAATGCCCCAAATTTAATAATAGATAATTATATATAAAGGATTGATAAACCAAATATTAATCATAATTTTACAACGGTACTAGCACTTTTGGATTTGTTATAATTTTCTGATCAAAATGGACACTTGGTTTGCCAAAATCGGAGTTAAAATGAATTAGTTATGAATTAAAGAAGAATTCAGAAATTAAATAATTTAATATATGGAGCTGACAAACACTGGGTGATCCAGCTCACCGGGTCAAAACATGTGTAGACCCATGGGTCGACCCCTGTATCGACCCAGGAAAGCAGTTGGGTCGACCCAAGTAAGAGAACTTGCGTGTCTTGCCTGGCACGTAAGGCAGCGGCGTTTATTATTTTTACAGTGTTGTTTTGCTATGTTGGCACTGTTTTATTGGTTTATTTTAAACAATAGCTGACGTGACGCTTTCTTATTGGCCCGATGGCATGGCTGGACTAGATCTAATCTTAGATTTAAACGACTGAGGGCATCCAGTAAACCCTATAAATAGACTAGCAGAGCCTCTCTCATTTCTTCACATCGATTCTCTCTTCTTCTTCTTCTCCAGTCCTATCATCAAAATTAGAAAGGGCTAAATAATTAAATTTTTAAGGGGTGAAGAAGTTCTTATGTTTTTAACATTTATTTTTATAAAAACTTATAGATGCGAAGGTTCTGTAAGATTTAAGAATGCCACGGGTGAAGCTTTGTTCATCAGATCTTTGATTTTTTACGTAATTTTTAGATTAGTTATTCGCGTAGGAATGTTTAGACAGTTAAGTAGTTTTAATTAGCAAGTTTTAAGTTTATAGTATTTATATGTTTAGTTTTTCTGTAAGTTACCATAATTTATATATTGTCTATGCATATTTCTTTTTAGTTGTTATTAATATAAGTAATTCTCCTTCTTCTTATCCCCTTCTTTGTTATAGTTTATTTACATTTATGCTTATGCCTATTTTATTTTCTTTTGTTTATTTTGAGTCTAGGCCTTACAAGTAGCATAGACCATTTCCCTTTTTCTTTTAGCCTTGAGCCTAGGCCTGAGAAGAGCCTAGGTCTTTATCATTATTTGCGCATTAAACTGGAATAATGTTAAAATTGAATAAAAAGGGATTTTCGGCATATTAAAACTGATTAAGTGTTGTAATCGGATTGGACTATGAATTGGGGATAAAACCTTAACGTGTAATGGGAAAACATGTAAATTGGAATAAACGGAACTTAATTGAACATTAAGTAACGTGGGAAAGGGTTGTATAAAAAGAATAACATTAATTAGAAATGTTAATACAACCTAGGAATATAATATGAAGTTATGTTGGGCTTATATATAAACTTAAATTGTGTTAAGTTAAAATTGATGAATTTAATCAGTTAAGATAGAGGGAGTACATTTTGACAGCGTGGGGCTGATTGGGGAAGATAAGTGGCTCATAAATTAGGTTCGTTCGGGCAGCATGGAGTTGATTGGGGAAGATAAGGGGCCTAATAATATAATGAAATCCTAGTTTAGGTCCATTTCGGCAGCGTGGGGCTGATTGGGGGAAGACAAGAGGCCTAATGAAATAATGAATGGGGACCAAATCTAGGGGTGACTTGTGTTAGTTGCATTTTTGGTTGAGAACCTGTATCAGTAGTATCCCCTTGTTATCATGAAATTCTCACACTAGGTAGAGGCTAGGGCATGCTTTACCTAGATAGCAAGAGGTTCAAACAAGGTGGGTACGGGCGCATTGCTGTGGAACGATGAGCGTGCATTGTTCCGATTGGGTAAGATAAGCCATTGTAACATATATTATTAATGGTTATGTCCTTTTAGTTGATGGATTCAGGATTGATAACCGTAAATTCCATAGCCGGCATAAGTTATCACATTATGGAGGAGCCAATCGACAGGTAGAAATTAGGTAAAGCCTAATTATGATATCTTGGTAGTTGGTGCAACAATTTTAGGATATGAATGAGAAGCCTATCTTATTTCGTGCTTATCTTTCATGATATTTCATTTATGCTTCTATGTCTGTTGCTGTTAGAACTATTCATCTGTCTAAATGCTTCCTTAACTTATACTCATGCTAGACATTACTAGAACTCACCAGATGTATGTTTGATCTAGTTTGTTTGCTCCTTCTCTCTTCCTTATCTCCCCTCCTCCCCCCCCCCCCATAAGTTCGTAGGGTGGAGGGCCTCAGCAGTGATTCTTAATTATTTGGTTCAGCTTGGATTCAGACTCTTTCCAGATTAATGTATTATTTCAGTTCTTGTTTTCTGATCGTTGTATTGACTTTTACTTATGTACTCCGATAATTTCCACGAGATAGTATATTTATTTTACGATGATGACTATCTGGTATTTTGAAATGTAATAAGTATTGTGATTTGACTTTCTTATTTAATAAATGTTTTAAAGTTTCCATTGTATTTATATTTATGTCTTATGAATTTTAGTCTCTGTGATGTTACTTTTTACTTAAGCACTTCATAAACCTTAGGCATCCTCATATGAGTTACATTAAAGGGTGTGTGGTGTTTCAGTAACTAGAGAGGGACTACCCTACGAAGGATATGAAGATGTTATGAGGAGCTCGTTCAATCCTAACATATGGAATGCAAGGGTCCCATCAGATTTTAAGTTGCAGATGCTAATGGCATATGATGGAAGATTGGATCTAACGGTGCATCTAATGCGCTACACTAGTCATATGGATCTTCTGGGGGTATCTCCTGAATTTATGTGCTTAGTATTTCTCTAACAGATTTGGATACGCTTTGGTTTATGCAACTTAACAACGAGTCAGTTGGTTCTTAGAATAAATTTGTGGAAAGGTTCATAGGGTACTTTAGAGTTTACATTTCTAGACCAAAAATGTGAGGATATTGATAACTATAAGGCAAAGTCTAGAAGAGGTCTTAAGAAGTTTCGTGGAGTAATTCAATGCGATGATGGCTTCGGTGGATTATCCAGAACCGTCTATGGGATTGATAGTGGTCGTTTCTGGAATGGCCGATGATTTTAAGGCAAGCTTGGAGATAGATCCCCAAGGGACCTCAACGAGTTTTACTTTGAAGCTGATATGTACCTGTTCCAAGAGTATGCACATGAACAAAGGAAGGTTCGCCAATATCCCGAAGGTCGAAGTAATGCTTGGAGTTGAATTCAAGCCAGACAAATGAAATAGAAAGATGGAAGGTGAGTGTGATGGCTCAAAGAAGAATAGGAAAGAGGAAAAAATAACCCTTCAATGTAAATCTGAAAGAGTCCTTGGAGAGGATCTACTAGGATACTCGGGGGTAGATTCCATACTGACAACCGCCGTCAAGAGATCTAACTGAAAAGGACAAGTGGACGAGAAAGTACTGCCTATTCCACAAAAGCCATACTACATCGGATGCTAGCACCTCCGAGAGGAAGTTGAGGAGCACTTTAGGAATAAATAACCCCAGGATTATGTTGAAATCAGATGGACGACATCTGAGCATAGACAACCATCTATCGTATAGAATTAAGAAGGGCCTCGATCTTTGGGCTATATCATCATCTCATGATTGGGATGGACATCTAATAATTTCCTCCTGATTTAGTGACTCAAGCACTTACACATGTAAGAGGCCATGATTTTATCCTTACGCATGCTCTGAGTTTTAAGCCGTAACGTCCGAAAAGGCCTAGTTTAGCTCTTTTTTTCGTTTGCATATTTTGTGACGGCAGGGAATTTCGCTCGGTCCGAACCAGTCGCTAAACCGATCCAGGCCGTTCGAAACGCCCTATCATTTGAGAACAGGACAAAACAGAACGCATACAGAAGAACATTTCATTGTATATTACAACAATGCATCAGATTACAAGAATATACAGAGTATAAATGAATAATACACAGAATTATCAGAGATTTAAATTACATTTAAATACATAGCAGCGGAAAATAATACAATACACAACTAGAAGAGATATACGGATACAAAGCTTTCCGGATATCATTCCAGCTGTAAACCAGGATCCTGTGAATATAAATCTGCAAAACCGAAACTACTAGCTGCCCGTGTCAAAATAGGGGCACCCAGAGTTTAGGTTAAAACAATAAACTCCAGGTCAGTCATGGGACTGGTGTGAGAACTAAAACAGTTATTAATTCTTTATTTTAAAGTTAGGTAAATCAAGGGACCACGCCGTATAACACGGAACGGGTTTCCTCCCAAGAATACCAGTGCATAAAACAAACAGCGCAATGCTAAATAAAGAAAAATGAAGCTGTTATAAGACCCAGGTCCTATCACACAATGCAACGCAAGCCGGGGGATAGGGTTTTCCCTTATAACAGCCAAAGAATGCTTGATACGTTTAAAACAAATCATTTGATACTGTAATAAGTGCATAGTGTATAAAACAACTTCAAATCATAAGTATCAATCATAGGCGGCATGAATGGCCCATAACACTATGTCGCCATATATAAGTTTACAATCAAAACCGCAAGACGACGTATTGGAAGTTGGGTTATCATTTATGGTATGAACCGAGGCTAGGGGAAAGATCCTCAACCGATTCGAGACAATCTAGCCCATGTCTCCGGAACAGCCGCAACTTCCCCTTGGATCGTCAGGGCCGGTCCACCGATGTGGATTATTATGCCTGAACACTACGTTTCTCCGCCCTTTGGGGCGTAAATCTGGCCCGTCAGCCGACCAGAAGCATCGGCCGAAACCGATATCACGAGGCGCCTCGCTTTTCAGCAAGTAATAATAAGTAACATCCACATGAGACAAACTCGTCAGCCAGTTCAAGCACTGACGCCACTCCTAACTAGAAAGAAACGCATGTCCTCCCTGAGGTCCGTCTCCCGTTTTTAGTTCATACCGGATGTGATACTCGCGAATCAACGTTACACAAAGCTACGCCACAAAGGCCGTGCTTCGATCATCAACCACAAGACTTTGCTTTTCAACAGAAGCCTTGATCATTTGCATCTTAGCATGCCACACAGGCAATTCACTCCATGCGATTGATATCCATCAATATATAACCCCTGAGCTCGTACGTCTCAGAGAAGGGCGTTAAGCAAGAGAATAAATTCTCCGCCGCCAAACAGATATATATTTAATAGAGATCAATCACACGGACTAAAATCCAATGTCAGACACACAGTCCATTTACCAGTCCGTTCTGGGTCTGAACGAAACCGGAGGCACCTAGTACCCCACATATCCATCGATCTCCAAGTACGTCTGGACGATCACTAACTGTTTCCATCTTCTTGGGTGTACAGCCCAATCAAGATCATCAGTAATTACCCAAACGACGTGAAGACCTCCGGTCTTCGACCATCGTCTTCATCTTCGACCTATCGTCGTATCAGTTATTCAGAATGGGATAAAACCGGTCTTTCCGAATAACTCGCGTATATTTTAAATAAGTGTTACACAAATACAACATACGCCTCATTCCAGTTCATTAGTCACTAACCGTAAATTAATCAAGAGAATAATTCCCCAAATATTAACCCCGAAGGCCGAAACCAACATCAGATCAATATCCAGAAAACCATTCTGCTTGGCTAACCGACAGTTAGTTTCTAAATTTCACATTCATAGGGAAAGGTTCCCATTAATTTTATCAAAGATAAATTCTTTATATTTATTCTATAATCTATCTTTGAATATCAATTCAAAACTAGTCGGGATTAGCGAACCTTACCGAAGTAATCATTTGTTTTAATTTCCCAATCCCAACCTATTCATCCCATGAAGTAAAACTGGTAGTACTTCATATCTAACACCACGGTGTTATCGGTAAATTCAATTACCATTTCACGTTCAAATCTAATTAAAGATTTAACTATCGCCTGGAGCAAAACTGGTGATACTCCATCCTCGATCATTTCAATCTAATTAAAGATTCATTAAAACTCCACTTAGTTTTAATCGTTATCTGGGTTAAAGAATCTGTGTCATTTAAAACACGGTTCACGATAAACCCAAAGTCACATTCCATTAATTATCGGGTTAAAGAACGAGTGTTGTTTAAAACACTGTCCACGATAAACCAAAAAATCAATATCAATCCAATCCCAATTAAATATTATTTAATTGGTACACTTCATTAAATCTAATTAAAAAGATTTAATCTTTTCTCAACTGGGTTCAAGAACAGTGTTAGTGAAGACACCATTCACGACAAACCCAAATCACATTTGATATTAAACACAAGGCTCTGAATAGAAAATATACCGGCTTATATTCAATATCAAATTCTACGACTAACAGATATCGTATTGGAAATAACGATATATATATCTATATCTTTCAACTTTCCCTAACAACATTTGTATAATCACGAAATCCAATATCGAAATATTCCGAAGACAATTTCGATTCAAATCCATTCCGATGCAATCATTGGAAATTCTGGTTATTTTTAAAACCCTTTTCAAATTCAATTTATTTATTTAAGAATAAATAGAATTATATTCCTAGTTCAAAACTAGTTCATTTCGATAAAAAACTATTTTTATCTTTTCAAATATGGAGTTTTTCATCCCAAATCTTTCTAAATCATTTCTTATGATTTTACACAAATTATTACTATTTTTAATAATTTTATCAAGGCCTGTACAGTCGATTTCCATCAACGGCCATCGAACTGCACTTACAGCGACCTTTTTCAATTTTGATTTGGACATAATTCCAAATCCAACCGTTAGATTTCAAATTTCTAATATTCGTTAGAAAGCTCTTTTCGATACGAACCCAACGGTTCCGGTTTCAGGAGAATCCGACTGTCGGATCTCCCGTAATGTCCGTTTGAAATAAATGGTCGAAATTTACGAACTGCCGCGGCGCGGCGCGTTCTATTCAGGCCATTATATTATATATATAATATATATAATATATATTTCGTCGATTTCTATTTAAAACGAATTATATAAATAGTTTTAAATTCGTTTCAAAAGCAACTTCAACTTCCATTTCAATTCAAATCAAAGTTGAATTCTTCTTTATAAATTCATTTTAAAATTCATTTCTTTTCAATTCAAATTTCAATTCAATTTGAATTCATTTCAATTCGCTTCCAATTCAATTTGAATTCGTTTTCAATTCATTTCGAAATCGTTTTCAATTCAATTCATTTCGAAATCGTTTTTAATTCATTTCATTTCGAAATCGTTTTCAATTCATTTCATTTCGAAATCGTTTTCAATCCAATTCTTTTCGAAATCGTTTTCAATTCATTTCTTTTCGAAATCGTTTTATATTCAATTCTTTTCGAAATCGTTTTATATTCAATTCTTTTCGAAATCGTTTTATATTCAATTCTTTTCGAAATCGTTTTATATTCAATTCTTTTCGAAATCGTTTTATATTCAATTCTTTTCGAAATCGTTTTATATTCAATTCTTTTCGAAATGAATAGAATCGATATAAATCGTTTACGTCAAAATGGCGTCAATCTAATCAACGCGGCTTCATAAATTTCTATTTTCAAATATTCTATTTCAAATATTTCTTTTTCAAAATAGTTATTATTATCAAAACATTTCGTTCAACACATGACCAATCTCAATGGATGAGTACTGTCAACACATGAACCTTTATTTTATATTGATAAAGATGTAAATTTTATTACTAATATATTTCGTTCAACACATGACCAATCTCAAAGGATGAGTACTGTCAACACATGAACTTTTATTTTATGTTGTTCTTTATTTTCTAAATTGGAATGAGGCCCAATCAATTACCATATAAAGTTAATTATATGGACTTTCATACAACACATGTATATAATAGCATGGAAAAATAATCAACCATCAACCAAAGTGCACTACACTGTATAAGCATCAAATATAGATATCTAACGCTTATAACAGCCTGTCAATCAATCGATCGACATATTTAATCAATCAGGATGAGTGAACTGCATATCTCATCCTAACACCCGTGTAGGGTTTCAAACAATCAAACAAATATTTTATTCGTGCAGTTGGGCGATGTGTAAAATTTATCGACCCAATCAATGTCAGTCAAATCAGTGTACATAAACAAACCGTCTGGTTTGTAAATGAATATTTTATTTATTCACATTCACGTTAAAAATTATATTTTTAACGATAAAACATTTTATTTTAATATATGAATTTCTATTTAGTTCATTCTCTTAAATAAAATGATATTTTATTTTTCTAACTTATTTTAGAAAATTTCGGCGGCATAACGGCACGATACTAGAAACGGGACGAGGCCTAGCCTTATCCCAGGTCTAGTGAAGGCCCACGCCATTCACACATCAATCAAATCAATTCATTTCACCACACAATTCAATTTCAATCAAATAATCTAACTAATTTTTACAATCAAACAAACAAGTCCATGGTCTGTGGACGATTGTGTCGGGTGCTACTAAGCACCGTCTGCATCCTAGTATATATATATACAACTAGAGAAGAAATTGAAAGGTGAGAAGTTCTCACCGATAGCTATCCTAACTCCACGGCTCTTCTTTGATAGAAATCTTCATCGTCATCGCATCTTCGTTGCTGTAGCCACTACATATGTAAAAATCGAATTTTTACTTCGTTATTCAATATATAAAAATCGAATTTTTTTACTTCGATGTTCAATATATAGAAATCACATTTTTAATTCGAAGTTCAATATATAAAAATCACATTTTTAATTCGAAGTTCAATATATAAAAATCACATTTTTAATTCGAAGTTCAATATATAAAAATCACATTTTTAATTAGAAGTTCAATATATAAAAATCACATTTTTAATTCGAAGTTCAATATATAAAAATCACATTTTTAATTCGAAGTTCAATATATAAAAATCACATTTTTATTTAGAAGTTCAATATATAAAAATCACATTTTTAATTCGAAGTTCAATATATAAAAATCACATTTTTAATTAGAAGTTCAATATATAAAAATCACATTTTTAATTCGAAGTTCAATATATAAAAATCACATTTTTAATTCGAAGTTCAATATATAAAAATCACATTTTTAATTAGAAGTTCAATATATAAAAATCACATTTTTATTTCTCTGCTGTATAAAAATCATACTTTTATCAACGCTATATATTTCAAAAATCATGTTTCTAATTCAAAACTATATATATAAAAATCATATTTTTATATTGTTATTTCTATTTTAAAACAAAGCAAATTTTCTATATTTTTCAAACAAAGTAAATTTTGTTTTGAAAGCAAAGCAAATTTTGTTAAAAAAAACATACGCTATTTTATTTTCAAAAACATATGCTATTTTATTTTCAAAAACATATGCTATTTTATTTTCATATGCTATTTTTATTACTAATTTAAAAATAATGCTTTTATAAAAAAAACTGATTTAAAAATCTAATTACATTTAATTAACTAATTAAATAATTTCTGAAATTAACAATTAAATTAACTTCACTAACCCCACATTAAGGCTAATCAGCCTTCTTCCTGCTGCCGATCCAAGAAAACCCGTGCTCCCCTTAAAATCTTCACCGCCGCTGCCTCCTCTAAAAGCCACCAGACCCTGATCGGAACCCACCCCCGTGCGCGCCTCCGTGACACCTCCCCGCGCCTAGAACGGCGTCCAACTCCCAGGTCGGAAACACCCTGAAAACGCTGGTGACGGGATCGACTTTGGGCCCATAGTCTAACCGATTCGTGCAACCAAAATTGATGAAACCCATATAGGATTGTAGATCGGAGAAAAGTCTACCATTCTCGTTCAAATTTCATCATCTAATTCAAAGTGTGTGGAGAGAAATTGATGAATCAAATTTTGAGAAATTTCGCCCTTTATTTGCTCGATGAAGGCGCCCGGAGCATTGACCACAAGGAATTAGAATTTAGGGTTTTGACCCTTGTTTTGACCATATATTTATATTTATATTTTATTTTATTTTATTCGAAATAAGTGATTTCGCAATTGAACTCCAAATCGAACCCAACGACTGTCGATCATAGCTAATTACCCCCATTCCGAACACAATGGGATATGCCTCGTCAGCCAATTCGGCCGTTACGATCAGTTTTCGTTAAATTTAAATATAAATCATTATATTTTAATTTACAAACGTACATTTTAATTTACCGGGGTCACATACTAACTCGAAAAATTCCAAAAACATATTTTCTAGCTTCGTACTGACGATACGGTCCTAACAAAACTAGTTTCGTCGAATTCTGAGACCGTTAGAAAAATGGTCATTTTCCAGTCGATTAAAATCAACTGAAATCGGTCAAACGCGTTTTCCTTTGCCACGCTCACATATTGATTCAGAAAATTATGAAATTTGGAACCTAGCAATAACTTTACATCACGGACCCAACAAAACTGGTTTCGTCGAAATCCGAGGTCGTTTGCAAAATTCCCATTTTTAAGGGCCTGAATTCCATAGCGACTATTCAGAATTTTCAACTGGACATATCTTTTGATTTCCGCTATGAAATTTCGAGCTTTCGGATTCGTTGGAAAGATATTACCAATTAGATCCTAATGTTTTTGGTTTCACTAAAATCCGGATTGTTTTGCACCCGGTACATTCAATTGAAGTTTGAAATCGAATTATCGAACTACCGCGCCATTTTCAATTCCTTTTATAATTATATATAAATATTTATATTCTAACGACGACGCGTATAAATATATACGTTTGAATTCTCTTCAAAATAAATTTCTCGTTGATTTTATTTAAAATAATCTATTTTAAATAATCAAAATTCGCTATAATTGCCAAAATAAAAATTTTAAACTGGCCCAGAATTTGCGGGTTATTACAATCTCCCCCACTTAAAACTTTTCGTCCCCGAAAAGGAACAAAGTCGAAAGTGGTTTGATTAATCAACACTACGTTCGATCTGGCTTTCATCCCCTAACTTTTCAGTTTCTGAGAATTTTCAAATTCTTCAAAAATTTGGCTAACACCCTAAATTTTCGAAAAATTTCGCCATAACCTCCCCTGCAATGGGAGCATCGGGGAATTTCAAATAGCTTCCCCGGTCCTTCAGATCTCAAAAAGAAAAAGAAAAAGCCAAGCGGCTAGCCAATAGGCTCATAAAATCGTCATCACCCAAACAAAACAGTAAATTATGTAGTAAACATGTACCTATTTGTCGGGCAAACAAATTTTATTCTCTGCTCTAGCCTCCTTGCTATGACCTGTTCAATGTAAGTACAAGTATATGCAAGCAAATGCGACCAAATTTCAATACAATTCAATATTTGATCAAATTAGGCATAATGGTTCAAAATTATCAAACAATTAAACAAACAACACAAACATCAATCAATTAGTGGATTAGAGTTTCAAATTCATAACTTTGATATATATAAAGAAAATCATGTTTTGATGCCAAATCACAACAATGAATTCTAGCTATATTAGTTTTGGTTCTCACACCAGTCTAATGGAAATATATAGAAAATCACACCTTCGAAACTCGAACATAAATGTTGATGATGCGATCGCTATCATCAATATCATCTCCGGGCGACTAGAGTGTGATGCTATATCTATCCAATATATTAAAATTTCAAATACACGTTTGCAAGGCGTATATGCAAAATCTTTATATACTGGACTGTCCAAATAAATACAAATAAATAATCAAATACGAATAATTGATTTAAATTTTCAAAGCAAAATTTGTTTTCATTTGAAAAATATACTCTTCACACTCGTTCTAGGATACTACTAATCCCATCTCTAACGAGTCATTCCCGTTGGATATTACTAATCCAATATCTGATGAATTCTTTCGTACGGTTCTAATGTGTCTTGTTCTCTGCTTTGTAAACCAAGGCTCTGATACCAACTGTGACGGCAGGGAATTTCGCTCGGTCCGAACCAGTCGCTAAACCGATCCAGGCCGTTCGAAACGCCCTATCGTTTGAGAACAGGACAAAACAGAACGCATACAGAAGAACATTTCATTGTATATTACAACAATGCATCAGATTACAAGAATATACAGAGTATAAATGAATAATACACAGAATTATCAGAGATTTAAATTACATTTAAATACATAGCAGCGGAAAATAATACAATACACAACTAGAAGAGATATACGGATACAAAGCTTTCCGGATATCATTCCAGCTGTAAACCAGGATCCTGTGAATATAAATCTGCAAAACCGAAACTACTAGCTGCCCGTGTCAAAATAGGGGCACCCAGAGTTTAGGTTAAAACAATAAACTCCAGGTCAGTCATGGGACTGGTGTGAGAACTAAAACAGTTATTAATTCTTTATTTTAAAGTTAGGTAAATCAAGGGACCACGCCGTATAACACGGAACGGGTTTCCTCCCAAGAATACCAGTGCATAAAACAAACAGCGCAATGCTAAATAAAGAAAAATGAAGCTGTTATAAGACCCAGGTCCTATCACACAATGCAACGCAAGCCGGGGGATAGGGTTTTCCCTTATAACAGCCAAAGAATGCTTGATACGTTTAAAACAAATCATTTGATACTGTAATAAGTGCATAGTGTATAAAACAACTTCAAATCATAAGTATCAATCATAGGCGGCATGAATGGCCCATAACACTATGTCTCCATATATAAGTTTACAATCAAAACCGCAAAACGACGTATTGGAAGTTGGGTTATCATTTATGGTATGAACCGAGGCTAGGGGCAAGATCCTCAACCGATTCGAGACAATCTAGCCCATGTCTCCGGAACAGCCGCAACTGCCCCTTGGATCGTCAGGGCCGGTCCACCGATGTGGATTATTATGCCTGAACACTACGTTTCTCCGCCCTTTGGGGCGTAAATCTGGCCCGTCAGCCGACCAGAAGCATCGGCCGAAACCGATATCACGAGGCGCCTCGCTTTTCAGCAAGTAATAATAAGTAACATCCACATGAGTCAAACTCGTCATCCAGTTCAAGCACTGACGCCACTCCTAACTAGAAAGAAACGCATGTCCTCCCTGAGGTCCGTCTCCCGTTTTTAGTTCATACCGGATGTGATACTCGCGAATCAACGTTACACAAAGCTACGCCACAAAGGCCGTGCTTCGATCATCAACCACAAGACTTTGCTTTTCAACAGAAGCCTTGATCATTTGCATCTTAGCATGCCATACAGGCAATTCACTCCATGCGATTGATATCCATCAATATATAACCCCTGAGCTCGTACGTCTCAGAGAAGGGCGTTAAGGAAGAGAATAAATTCTACGCCGCCAAACAGATATATATTTAATAGAGATCAATCACACGGACTAAAATCCAATGTCAGACACACAGTCCATTTACCAGTCCGTTCTGGGTCTGAACGAAACCGGAGGCACCTAGTACCCCACATATCCATCGATCTCCAAGTACGTCTGGACGATCACTAACTGTTTCCATCTTCTTGGGTGTACAGCCCAATCAAGATCATCAGTAATTACCCAAACGACGTGAAGACCTCCGGTCTTCGACCATCGTCTTCATCTTCGACCTATCGTCGTATCAGTTATTCAGAATGGGATAAACCCGGTCTTTCCGAATAACTCGCGTATATTTTAAATAAGTGTTACACAAATACAACATACGCCTCATTCCAGTTCATTAGTCACTAACCGTAAATTAATCAAGAGAATAATTCCCCAAATATTAACCCCGAAGGCCGAAACCAACATTAGATCAATATCCAGAAAACCATTCTGCTTGGCTAACCGACAGTTAGTTTCTAAATTTCACATTCATAGGGAAAGGTTCCCATTAATTTTATCAAAGATAAATTCTTTATATTTATTCTTTAATCTATCTTTGAATATCAATTCAAAACTAGTCGGGATTAGCGAACCTTACCGAAGTAATCATTTGTTTTAATTTCCCAATCCCAACCTATTCATCCCATGAAGTAAAACTGGTAGTACTTCATATCTAACACCACGGTGTTATCGGTAAATTCAATTACCGTTTCACGTTCAAATCTAATTAAAGATTTAACTATCGCCTGGAGCAAAACTGGTGATACTCCATCCTCGATCATTTCAATCTAATTAAAGATTCATTAAAACTCCACTTAGTTTTAATCGTTATCTGGGTTAAAGAATCTGTGTCATTTAAAACACGGTTCACGATAAACCCAAAGTCACATTCCATTAATTATCGGGTTAAAGAACGAGTGTTGTTTAAAACACTGTCCACGATAAACCAAAAAATCAATATCAATCCAATCCCAATTAAATATTATTTAATTGGTACACTTCATTAAATCTAATTAAAAAGATTTAATCTTTTCTCAACTGGGTTCAAGAACAGTGTTAGTGAAGACACCATTCACGACAAACCCAAATCACATTTGATATTAAACACAAGGCTCTGAATAGAAAATATACCGGCTTATATTCAATATCAAATTCTACGACTAACAGATATCGTATTGGAAATAACGATATATATATCTATATCTTTCAACTTTCCCTAACAACATTTGTATAATCACGAAATCCAACATCGAAATATTCCGAAGACAATTTCGATTCAAATCCATTCCGATGCAATCATTGGAAATTCTGGTTATTTTTAAAACCCTTTTCAAATTCAATTTATTTATTTAAGAATAAATAGAATTATATTCCTAGTTCAAAACTAGTTCATTTCGATAAAAAACTATTTTTATCTTTTCAAATATGGAGTTTTTCATCCCAAATCTTTCTAAATCATTTCTTATGATTTTACACAAATTATTACTATTTTTAATAATTTTATCAAGGCCTGTACAGTCGATTTCCATCAACGGCCATCGAACTGCACTTACAGCGACCTTTTTCAATTTTGATTTGGACATAATTCCAAATCCAACCGTTAGATTTCAAATTTCTAATATTCGTTAGAAAGCTCTTTTCGATACGAACCCAACGGTTCTGGTTTCAGGAGAATCCGACGGTCGGATCTCCCGTAATGTCCGTTTGAAATAAATGGTCGAAATTTACGAACTGCCGCGGCGCGGCGCGTTCTATTCAGGCCATTATATTATATATATATAATATATATAATATATATTTCGTCGATTTCTATTTAAAACGAATTATATAAATAGTTTTAAAATTCGTTTCAAAAGCAACTTCAACTTCCATTTCAATTAAAATCAAAGTTGAATTCTTCTTTATAAATTCGTTTTAAAATTCATTTCTTTTCAATTCAAATTTCAATTCAATTTGAATTCATTTCAATTCGCTTCCAATTCAATTTGAATTCGTTTTCAATTCATTTCCAAATCGTTTTCAATTCAATTCATTTCGAAATCGTTTTCAATTCATTTCATTTCGAAATCGTTTTCAATTCATTTCATTTTGAAATCGTTTTCAATCCAATTCTTTTCGAAATCGTTTTCAATTCATTTCTTTTCGAAATCGTTTTATATTCAATTCTTTTCGAAATCGTTTTATATTCAATTCTTTTCGAAATCGTTTTATATTCAATTCCTTTCGAAATCGTTTTATATTCAATTCTTTTCGAAATCGTTTTATATTCAATTCTTTTTGAAATCGTTTTATATTCAATTCTTTTCGAAATGAATAGAATCGATATAAATCGTTTACGTCAAAATGGCGTCAATCTAATCAACGCGGCTTCATAAATTTCTATTTTCAAATATTCTATTTCAAATATTTCTTTTTCAAAATAGTTGTTATTATCAAAACATTTCGTTCAACACATGACCAATCTCAATGGATGAGTACTGTCAACACATGAACCTTTATTTTATATTGATAAAGATGTAAATTTTATTACTAATATATTTCGTTCAACACATGACCAATCTCAAAGGATGAGTACTGTCAACACATGAACTTTTATTTTATGTTGTTCTTTATTTTCTAAATTGGAATGAGGCCCAATCAATTACCATATAAAGTTAATTATATGGACTTTCATACAACACATGTATATAATAGCATGGAAAAATAATCAACCATCAACCAAAGTGCACTACACTGTATAAGCATCAAATATATATATCTAACGCTTATAACAGCCTGTCAATCAATCGATCGACATATTTAATCAATCAGGATGAGTGAACTGCATATCTCATCCTAACACCCGTGTAGGGTTTCAAACAATCAAACAAATATTTTATTCGTGCAGTTGGGCGATGTGTAAAATTTATCGACCCAATCAATGTCAGTCAAATCAGTGTACATAAACAAACCGTCTGGTTTGTAAATGAATATTTTATTTATTCACATTCACGTTAAAAATTATATTTTTAACGATAAAACATTTTATTTTAATATATGAATTTCTATTCAGTTCATTCTCTTAAATAAAATGATATTTTATTTTTCTAACTTATTTTAGAAAATTTCGGCGGCATAACGGCACGATACTAGAAACGGGACGAGGCCTAGCCTTATCCCCGGTCTAGTGAAGGCCCACGCCATTCACACATCAATCAAATCAATTCATTTCACCACACAATTCAATTTCAATCAAATAATCTAACTAATTTTTGCAATCAAACAAACAAGTCCATGGTCTGTGGACGATTGTGTCGGGTGCTACTAAGCACCGTCTGCATCCTAGTATATATATATATATATATAACTAGAGAAGAAATTGAAAGGTGAGAAGTTCTCACCGATAGCTATCCTAACTCCACGGCTCTTCTTTGATAGAAATCTTCATCGTCATCGCATCTTCGTTGCTGTAGCCACTACATATGTAAAAATCGAATTTTTACTTCGTTATTCAATATATAAAAATCGAATTTTTTTACTTCGATGTTCAATATATAGAAATCACATTTTTAATTCGAAGTTCAATATATAAAAATCACATTTTTAATTCGAAGTTCAATATATAAAAATCACATTTTTAATTCGAAGTTCAATATATAAAAATCACATTTTTAATTAGAAGTTCAATATATAAAAATCACATTTTTAATTTGAAGTTCAATATATAAAAATCACATTTTTAATTCGAAGTTCAATATATAAAAATCACATTTTTATTTAGAAGTTCAATATATAAAAATCACATTTTTAATTCGAAGTTCAATATATAAAAATCACATTTTTAATTAGAAGTTCAATATATAAAAATCACATTTTTAATTCGAAGTTCAATATATAAAAATCACATTTTTAATTCGAAGTTCAATATATAAAAATCACATTTTTAATTAGAAGTTCAATATATAAAAATCACATTTTTATTTCTCTACTGTACAAAAATCATACTTTTATCAACGCTATATATTTCAAAAATCATGTTTCTAATTCAAAACTATATATATAAAAATCATATTTTTATATTGTTATTTCTATTTTAAAACAAAGAAAATTTTCTATATTTTTCAAACAAAGTAAATTTTGTTTTGAAAGCAAAGCAAATTTTGTTAAAAAAAACATACGCTATTTTATTTTCAAAAACATATGCTATTTTATTTTCAAAAACATATGCTATTTTATTTTCATATGCTATTTTTATTACTAATTTAAAAATAATGCTTTTATAAAAAAAACTGATTTAAAAATCTAATTACATTTAATTAACTAATTAAATAATTTCTGAAATTAACAATTAAATTAACTTCACTAACCCCTCATTAAGGCTAATCAGCCTTCTTCCTGCTGCCGATCCAAGAAAACCCGTGCTCCCCTTAAAATCTTCACCGCCGCTGCCTCCTCTAAAAGCCACCAGACCCTGATCGGAACCCACCCCCGTGCGCGCCTCCGTGACACCTCCCCGCGCCTAGAACGGCGTCCAACTCGCAGGTCGGAAACACCCTGAAAACGCTGGTGACGGGATCGACTTTGGGCCCATAGTCTAACTG
Source organism: Allium sativum (assembly GCA_030737875.1). Lineage (NCBI taxonomy): Eukaryota > Viridiplantae > Streptophyta > Magnoliopsida > Asparagales > Amaryllidaceae > Allium > Allium sativum. The sequence continues at coordinate 316,831,099 of CM060913.1, forward strand.
ATTCGTGCAACCAAAATTGATGAAACCCATATAGGATTGTAGATCGGAGAAAAGTCTACCATTCTCGTTCAAATTTCATCATTTAATTCAAAGTGTGTGGAGAGAAATTGATGAATCAAATTTTGAGAAATTTCGCCCTTTATTTGCTCGATGAAGGCGCCCGGAGCATTGACCACAAGGAATTAGAATTTAGGGTTTTGACCCTTGTTTTGACCATATATTTATATTTATATTTTATTTTATTTTATTCGAAATAAGTGATTTCGCAATTGAACACCAAATCGAACCCAACGACTGTCGATCATAGCTAATTACCCCCATTCCGAACACAATGGGATATGCCTCGTCAGCCAATTCGGCCGTTACGATCAGTTTTCGTTAAATTTAAATATAAATCATTATATTTTAATTTACAAACGTACATTTCAATTTACCGGGGTCACATACTAACTCGAAAAATTCCAAAAACATATTTTCTAGCTTCGTACTGACGATACGGTCCTAACAAAACTAGTTTCGTCGAATTCTGAGACCGTTAGAAAAATGGTCATTTTCCAGTCGATTAAAATCAACTGAAACCGGTCAAACGCGTTTTCCTTTGCCACGCTCACATATTGATTCAGAAAATTATGAAATTTGGAACCTAGCAATAACTTTACATCACGGACCCAATAAAACTGCTTTCGTCGAAATCCGAGGTCGTTTGTAAAATTCCCATTTTTAAGGGCCTGAATTCCATAGCGACTATTCAGAATTTTCAACTGGACATATCTTTTGATTTCCGCTATGAAATTTCGATCTTTCGGATTCGTTGGAAAGATATTACCAATTAGATCCTAATGTTTTTGGTTTCACTAAAATCCGGATTGTTTTGCACCCGGTACATTCAATTGAAGTTTGAAATCGAATTATCGAACTACCACGCCATTTTCAATTCCTTTTATAATTATATATAAATATTTATATTCTAAGGACGACGCGTATAAATATATACATTTGAATTCTCTTCAAAATAAATTTCTCGTTGATTTTATTTAAAATAATCTATTTTAAATAATCAAAATTCGCTATAATTGCCAAAATAAAAATTTTAAACTGGCCCAGAATTTGCGGGTTATTACAATTTGATTTAGCTTGTATTTTTTTTGAACTTCCATTGGCAACGAATGAAATGTGATTAAGGTTTTGCTCCACTTGGAGAGTTATAGTAAATCCTCAAAATATGAACTCCTCTCATCGGCAATTGACGGGACGAATTCATATGAGTTAACTTAGAACTCATCTCACCAGTTAGTGACTGAATTAATCCTTAGGAACAAATTGTGAATCCCTTTCAACAGAAAGCGACTGGATGGTTTTATTCCAAGGATCACTAATTTCTTTCATCAGAGAATGAACGGATGAATTCTTGTGGATGAATATGAGTTCCTTTCAACTGAGAGTGATTAGATGAACTTGTATGAGTTGAATATGGAATCCATTCACCGGAATGTGAATCGATGGATTCATGCAATTGACCCACAAATTCCTTCACCAAAAAATGATTGTATGAGTTTATATGGAATTATGTACAAATTCCTTTTGCTAGATAGCGATTAAATAAGATCATATGAGATGATCATGGATCCATTTCTACTAGAAAGTAATTGGATGGATTGATTAGAATGAATTGTGAATTCGTATCATTGTCATGTGACTGGATGGAATCCTTTTGCTAGAAGCATATAAGGCGATTGGATGAGTTTCAGTAGATTGAATATAAATACTTACCGCTAGACGATGACTGAGTTGATTTACGACAATGAATCATGAGTCCCATTTGTTAGATTATGATTGGATGGATTCACGTAAATGGATCGAATAACTAAAGGATCGACCAAAGAGTCAAGATAGGGGATCAAAAGGTAATGCCACTTGGCCAGAAAGCGATAGTACTCGCTTACTCATTAGCGAACGTCATTTACTGCAAGTGATTGATGTGGATCATGAACCATAAAATATCAGTGTGTTTGGCAGGAACCCAGAGAGATTATTGTTTGTTGAACTTGTATTGCATCTTGTGCAAGATATTCATAACGTTGAATGCCGAAGCATTCAGGAAGAGTTTGGTGAGGCTAGAATTGGGAGGCACCAAAAAACATGTAATTTAACAATACAATGATAATTGAATGCGACATAGCACTCAGTGAAGGTCTGGATTGACCAAAGACTGATCTGGTAAGGTTGCCAAATATGAAGTTGGATCGAAAAAGACCATTTCTAACTCTAAAGTGATCCGAAGAGATAAAAACGCTAAATGGATCTAGAACACATCTACCAAAGAAAGGCAAGTTTTGGAGGGCAAGAATGTTGACCCGCCTTTTTACAAGGCCATCACACTTCGAACTTGCGACATCCGGATCGCTCGAGATTTAAGAGAGGATTCATGTTAACTTGGAAACGCATAGAGTAAGCAATGGAACCAACGTAAATATAGAGTTCTCAAAGATAAGAGCTCTAGTCGGTGGAATCAACCATATTCGGTTCGGGCTAAGCATGATTGCCTCAGATCGGTCCGGATTGGCCTACGACATCGCATCGGATTGGTGTACGCGAATCAATACCCCAGATCTATATTCCATTCCTTGATCTCAGATCGGTCTTCTCACATCGCCTTGGATCGATGCGCTACCACTCTCCTGAGGATCGACCTTACGACTTGGCTTCAGATTGGCACTAGTTTCTTAGTACAATTCGTATGTGATTAAAGTGGCATAGCGTGGCAACTTGGACTTGGGCAAATGGAACAAAGCACAGAGCTACTGAGCCTCAGAACATTAAGACATGGCACTTTCCAGCAATTAGGATTGGCCTAACTCGGTCGGTACAGATTCAGATCTAGATTGGTACTGATCTAGAGCACTTCAGATGGTCGATCTGAATGCTTTCTCCTGTTGGGTTTGGTTTAACCCACCTCCTCCGCTATTCCGATTTTCATGCCATTACCTTATATCTATTCAGACACCTTAACACCTATAAATACACCTAAAGATGGGGATTTAAGGGGGGCTTTTTGAATCTCGGGCACCGGTACTCTACTGGATTTGGGATTTACTTCCTTTTTCCTTAAATATCATAGAGAAAGCTCAACTATAATTGTAGTCATACAGTATAAAAAGTGACAACAACAAGTGGACGTAAACTAAGTTGTCGAACTACTATAAAACTGGCGTATTCCTTTATATTTCTGCATTTTATATCTGGTCTAGTTTGGAAATGTTCGTATACTCTGTGATTGTTATTCTGATTTTGGTGTTGCATTTAATTGACCAAATTGTGCGTCAATACTTATTTAACTCTCGATATTCCACATAAAGTCGGAGAGAACCATATGCCTTTGAAGCAAAGACAATTAGCACTCTTGATCGGAGATGTTATGCTTAATGTAGCCCATCTAAAAAGCTCACCTATCTACTTACTCAACTCCTTTCTCTCCTACAGATCCATATGCCTCATAAGAAATGCCACTAGTTTAGCATTGTCATTCAAATAAACCTAAAAATCGATCTCTTGCTTGGGAGGTAGCCCACTCACCTCCTCAAACATGTTTGGGAAACCTCTTACAATAGCATATGAATCAATATCACCTAGAGATACATCAAGGAAATATAGGGAACTCAACATGACTAACCCCTTCGGGTCTTAAAAAAGCTGAAGGGTTTGTCTGTTTCATATACCTAGCCCGATAACCTTCCTCTCGCAATCCAAGATAACCCTGTACATGGCTGAACCATCCATCCCTAAGATCATCCCATATCTTGAAAATCCCATTATTTAAATATTGTGATCAAACTCTACCTTTAGTATCATATTTTTTAAACCCCTATAAATCATCAATAAAAATGTCGATCCTTCTACGACGTTCGAAACAACTATAGCATCTGAAACTAGAGATATATTTAAGTGCAAACAATCAATGAGTAAATTAGTGATGAAGGAGTGTGATACTTCCAAATAAAAAAGATTGCTGGTAGGGAAATCAAAAATGGAAATCAAACTTTGTTGTTCACCTTCTATCTGGTCCACTGCTAGATGGAGCCGCCACTAAGACCTGGACCTGAGCCACATATGCCTTAATCCTCTGTGGTCCACCAACTCTCTAAGGACAAACTTTGCTGATATGTCCATCCTGACCGCAATTATAATACTTGCCTCTCATCGAATCCTTCTTTCAGTACCTAGCATAATGTTTAGGTATTCTACCGTTACGACACCTTACATTGAATCTGATCCTTTTAGGGACCCCCGACCTTCTTGTTGTTCACCTTCTTATTCTTTCACCATGGTTCTTTGAATCAGCTGCTTTCGGAACCTCTTTAACCTCATCCTTGCTAAACTCAGACATCAAAGCCATCTCAGAAAGGGACGCAAATTTCTTTCATATAGGTCCACGTGTCAATGTCAATCTTTGGAGGGGTCGGTTCAATGCCTTAACAAATTTGAGAGATTTCTAATGTGATGCATTGACCTAGTACAATTCGTATAGCGATCCGGTAGAATTCGATGCCCGAATTTCGACAATAACACATAAAATCCCATATTACTTGCCAAAACCCAAGTATCGAAAACACCAGAAAGTAATTAAAAAGAAATTAGAGGGTGAGATAAAAAAGAAACATTGAAATAGAAGAAAAAGAAGAAGAGCCAACACAACATAGAGTCTCACATCGCAGCGGAATAAAATATAATATAAAAATAGATCTTTATTAAGAACATGAAATAATACTTACAAACATCAGAGTACAACTTACAATCAACATATCTGGACAGTTATATCGATTTGTCCTCGTATACAACACACAGCGGAATATACACTAAATATATATCATACGTCTGAACTCCTCCAACACATTTTCTGAAGTTCGTAGCATCCAAACCTAAACCTATAAAACCTGGTCTAACCTGAGCATTACAAACATCGGATGAGTCTGGTGAACCAGAGTGAGAAAACTCGCTAAGTTTAAGATTATCATTCAACTTGATTTTAAAATTAACAATTCTTTTCTAAAAGAAAAGGATAATCATAATACCAATCCACACATAAACACAGATTGTTTTTACCTTATGATAACCCAAACCAATTTCTAAAATCATATCTCTTCTAATATTATAATAATGTCTACATCAAATAAATAACCATTTAGCAGAACATTTGCATCTCACGGTCTACATATATAGTATAAAATCAAAAACTGCGGGCACTTATTGGAGATTGGATTCCGACTATGACAAGGTATGGAACCACCTACCGATAGTATATCTCTAGAGGGGAAAACACTGGGTTTAACAAGAACATCTTGTAACCCGGCTACACATGACCGACCACTCATTTTCCTTGAGTGTACCGAATGTATATCACCAACGGTTGGGATCAGCAACAGTTTCCTGAAAGGGACAGCATCGAATAGAATAAAGAAGGAAATGGAAATTTCTCTAGATAGGTGATTATACACCCTACTTGGAAGCGACCCACTTAGCCATGTTGCCTGCCCGATTTTTGTCAATTCCCAGTTGTGAGGCTTGAGGTTAGAATTTACCTTTAGAACATCTGGCCACCATTTACTTTGAATGTCACATTGTCAAATCCATCAAATCGCTAATTGATGTCCACAAATATATTCTAGATGTAAAAGAAGTGCCCTTCTTTGCCACCATTCGGTATATTTGTATAAATCAATATACGTGACTCTTAAGAAATACTTTGTCAAACATTCGTCCATACATGTCGTCCAGGGACAGGATGAACCGAAGGTACTCTCCTACCACATTCTAGGTATCACCCTATAGATCTATAGCGAGTAGTCCTTGAAATCCGTAAATTTCAATCATGAAAGAACCCCAGTATATCTCCGGGTCGAATTAGCGATTTTAAGTGGTTCTTCCGTTTTATGAAGATCCATGGTCTTCACTTGGTCCGTCTTGATCAACATTTGATATCTCCTACATTTTTGTATTTGGTGGCCGGAATGGTTTTCGAATATAAATTCGATCCCGGTCTTTCCGTGCCACCAATTGTATAGACCATAATTTGATAGTCGATTATTTAACTATCAAATAACAACCATTCAACCATGAAAATAAATTCCCTGGTTCAGTATTCATCATCACTTGGCCCTTTTATTTATTAAAAATAACTAACGAATGGCTAATTAAACCTCTAAATCTCTCAATATTTAAAATATAGTATTTACTTCTTATATTAATATATTAATTTTTTCAAAACTATTTCATTTCAATACCTCGAAAGAACATCTTATTAACTATATCCAACTACCCATTTTACTGTTATTTCAAAACATAAGTTGCAACATCATTCATGCATTTCTATACTCCAACAATCATTAGCCCTTAACCGTAAATTGCTAAGTGAATAACTCCTCGAGTATCAACTGCGAAGACTGAAATCAACATCAGATTAACACTTGGAAAATCACTCAACTCAACCAATTTCCAATTAGGTTCCAATTCTTATCTTAACTCCTTATCAACCCATATTATTCCACTTCTAATTCATTCATCCATTTTCTACTTTGAAAATCTCGTTTTAATTCTATTATTAAGTAACGTTAATTTATACTTAATGTTTTCATCCTCACACCCCTTTTATAAACCTCGTTTATACAAACTCTAGTTTAATATAAGGGTCGGTTTATCTCAGGTCCCTATTTAGTTTCAAAATTAGGCTCACATCCGGTGAAAGGTTTCATATAAACTAGGTCCCTATTTTTAAAAAAATAACATAAAAAATAAAAAAATCACGTAAATTCGTAATTAAATAAAACAACAAACCTCATCAAATTCATCTGTTAAAACCACCAAAAAAGCACCAGAAACCAAAAAACAGCGAAACAACAGTATATTGCATCAAAAGATGCACTTGTTTGTAAATATTTGCATACATTCATGCATATATTTCAGTTATGCATCAAATTGCATTACAAATGCATACATGTATGTGGAAATTGTGGAATAAGTGCATCCTTTCATGCGCTTATTCATTCCTGGGCTGTTTTTTAAGCATTCATAGTTTTCAGACATTGTTTTGTACATGTATGCATAGACATGGAACAAACGCATACATGTATGAAACTATTCGTAACACATGCAACTCAGTTCAACTTTATATGCATACATGTATGCAACTATTATAAATATATGCATATATGTATGCGTATATTCACCCAGATTTTCAATAGAAAACGCTGGACGAATATATGTATACAATATAAATGTATAGATGTATGCAAAAAAAATTCAGACTATTTCCGGGAATATTTGCGATTTTTTTAGTGTTCAACGCATTTTTCCTTTAGAAAACACGTAACATGCAAAATAGGGACCCGCTTTATATTTCAAAATTGGACTGAATGTCGTTTCTATTTTGAAACTTTCCAGGGACATGTGCACAATATTCACTTAATATAAACCCTCTTATCCCGCTTTCCTTTTCTTAATCAAACATTAAGTAAAACATTCATTTCAATCTATCGCATCGACTTAAAATCTTCTTTGTTTATAAATTTTGGTTTTAAATATGAAACATGTTCATCAACTACTTCCAAAATTCAACTACATTCCATTACCCACTTTAATTACTTACATATATGAAATAAATTTATGAAGTAATCACTTATATTATTATTAATTAAATTAATAATTTACTTCATTACTAACTATTATAGAAGTAGTCAATTTCTTTATTAACTAAAATAAATAATAAATTTATTATTAAAATCTTATTAGATTAAAACAAATATTCATTAAATTATTTCATTTGGTTAATCAACAATAACTAATTTACTCAACTCAAAACATGGTTGTCTCATTAACCTATTCCAATTAGTCATTCCTTTAAATTAATTAATAATATAATTAATTTAAATAATCCTATTTAATTTTCTCTTGGAAACAATTAATTTATCTCTTAACTGTTAGGTTAATTTCTGCTTATTTGCTTATAAAACCTTATTAACATAACCAATTTGCTTTATAAAATCATCTAATAATTACTTAAAATTTTATATAATATATATTTAATTCCTTTTAATAAACTTTTATTCAAAATAATAGGTTTAAAAATCTATCTTTAGTTATAAAAATAAATTTTATAACTTCATTTCTATTGATTCACCTGACGATAAATCAATATTTATAAAACGGTTGATTTATTGGCCATATGTTGTTAATTACCCAACCAATACTGTCCATTGGTTATAACAAAACAAACGTTGAATTTCCAATCAACAGTCAACAACCAAATCAATAATCCAATCAGAACAGTTCATATAATGATAATATGAAAATTTGAGGAATCCAGTTGGATCCCTCAATTGGTTACAATCGTTAAAAATAACGATTGGTTTTAATTAGATTAAAGAACGTTTAATTTAATCGGTTCAACCAATATATATATATATAACATATGCAATGATCATAAAAAAAATAAACATCTATGGCATACATTTATTAAACCCGACTTATAAAAAATATGAGCGGGACACAACCGAGTGAGTTGTACTCACCTTATTCGTTTGTCACTGAAACGGTTCATTTTTAATGAAATTAAACGGGTGTTTTAATTCAATTAAAAACACTAATAGCTTCCAACTTTGATCAAACTAGCTCCAAAATGTTATGCTCATCGATACGGTTCCAATGCCTTCGGTTTTCTTGAATTCTAATGACTTACGAGTATGTTACAGAATTTATACGGTTATGAGTTTAAATTAAAACTAACTAAGCCTAAATTAATTGGACTAATTATAATAGGCTACATTATATACTGGGCTAGTCACATTTCATTTTATACTTATATAAATCTGTTCGTTAAAAAAAGTTAGCCACTTAGAATTGTTTAGTCCACTTCTCCTCGGTTATTTAACGGCTACGTACTACATAGATCACATAGTACAATTATCACCCCTAGGTTTATTCAAACGTAATTCACAGTGTAAATCGACTAACATTTTAAATAAAAACTAAATTTAATTATACATATAAAGTCGGGACTTACCTACTTCAAATAAGCCCAACTCCAAACTAACCGGCTTCCTATTAGCTACAGTATCTTCTCTCCTTTCCCACATAATTTCTTCCCCAAACTCTATAGTACTCCTTCACCTATTGCTCACGCAAATCCCGCATAACATTCTTCTTGCGGTTTTGAACTAACGGCAATCATCCCATCCACCTTCCTCCCCACCACCTTCCAGAGATGACCCAACCTCCTCCGCTATTCACTGGGTCATGGCCACTTCCTCATCAGCGTCAGGCTTCAGCACACTCCCTAGTTCCCATGCTCCTTCACACGCATGCCTTAATTCTTGAACCCGTCCCCTCCTATCAACAAACCCCGCGACTTCAACTGAAATGCACCGGATCATCTACTCACGTCGAAACTGATGTGTGTGTGCATTATAGTGAAGGAAACCTTTGTTTGAATTTTATTTTATTTTTTCATCAGCCATGAACTTGAATGTATGGAAAAAATGATGAATCTGTGCGCGTATTTATAGGAAAATAAATCCTTGCCTCCCATGTTTTAGGGTAGTAGACTGTATAGTATAGTTGCGTGATGTATGAAATTACAGCATATGCAATATTTCAGAATATAGGAAATAAAGGAGAGTAAAGTAGATGTGTTGATGTAGACAAAGGAAGGAAATTTCAATGCAGAATAGGATACCGCTTCTAAAGTTTTTACTTAGAGGGGAAGACATTGGTAAGTTTGTTTAGACATGTGCCTTATGAAACATGATTATATATTTTTGGTCTTCTCTCCACTAGGTATGCATCACATAGAAGAATTGGGTAGGATGTTAAATTTGAAAACACAGAGTAGTTGTAGGCCATGTGTTGAGCTGCGGAGAATTGGGTAAGGCATGTGCAAATTTTCTCTTTTTGGTTATGCTTACATCTCAAGAAATAGGATAGTTGTAACAACCCGGAATTTTAGAACCAATTTAAAATTTTTATTTTAGAGATTTTAATGGATTTTTAATATTTAAAATAATTTATTTTAAATAATAATGATTAAAAATTTATTTAAATCGAAGTAGAACAAATATATTTATTTTAATTTAAAAGGAGTTTAAAATAGAGCAGTAGTTTGAAAATTTGAATTTAAACTTTGAATGAATGTATAGGATTCAGAATAAATCGGATTTTAGTGAAACCAAAAATATTTAAATCTATTTAAAAATATCTTTCCAACGAATCCGAAAAATTGTAATTTCATAGCGGGATTCAAAAGTTATGGCCAGTTGAAAATTTAAAATAGTCGCTATAGAATTTAATATAAGGGTGCATTTTTTACAGGTCCCTATTAACATTTTAAATTAGGCTCAAGTCCAGTCATTAACTTATAGTAAATTTAGTCCCTATTTTTCAAAAAACCAACAAAAAATAAAAATAAAATATAAAAAGATCACTTAAATTTGTAATTAATTAAAATAATTTCGTGAAAAAAACAGATCAAAAAAACATCAAAAACAACTTCAAAATCAAAAATTACAAAAAAAAAACAACGAAATGCAGTAAAATGCGTCATAAGATGCATATAATTTAATTAGTTGCATACATGTATGCATTTATTTCAATTCTGCGTCAAAACTGTAGTGTAAATGCATACATATATGCAAATATTGTAAATACATGCATATTCTGATGCACTGATTTAAACCTTGCGTACATACGTTCAATTTTTTCACTTTTGCATATATTTTGACATACCTGCATACATCTATGCATTTATACAGAAAAACTACATACATGTATGCAATAATTCAATAGCTGTGTACAGATATATGCATGTATATTCAAATAGTTGCATATATGTATGCAACTATTCGTAATAGTTGCATACATGTATTCAACTTTTTTTTTTTTTTTTGGTTGAGAGCTTATGATAATATTTCCATATTTTAGATTTTTTTTAATTAGGGCCGCATTTTTTTCTGCAAGAAATTGAAGAAGGCGGAAGTGAATAATGGATGGAAGCGGAAGTCCTTGAAATGAAGGAGGCGGAGACAAAAATAGGGGACAGGTTCTAATTTGAAACATGACAAGGATGTGAGCCTAATTAAGTTTGCTTTTAGGGATATGAGCCTAATATTCACTTAATATAATATATAGCCCGTATAAATAGCCATTTTGCAAACGACCTCCGTTTTTGAAGAAACCACTTTTGTTGAATCTGGAATGTCAATTTATCGCAAGATTCCAATTTTCATAATTTTTGGAATTAATATGTGAGCATGGCAAAAGAAAACATGCTTTGTCAATTTGGATCGACCAAAAAATGAACATTTTTTAAATGGTCTCCAAATTGGACGAAATAAATTTTTTTAGGACCGCATCGTCAAAATATAGCTAGATTTATTTTTCGGGAATTTTTGGAGTCAGTATGTGGCCTCGGTAAATTAAAACGTACAATCAAATTAAATAACTAAATATTTTATATTTTAATTTAAAGAAAAACTAACCGAAACAGTTGAAGTGGGTTACGAAACATATTCAATTGTGTCCGGAACAGGGGTATTCAGCTAGGGGCGACAGTCGTTAGGTTTAAATCGGAGTTCGGACGTTAAATTCAACTTTTTTAGAATTAAAATTTAATAAAAAATAAAATAAATATATTATTATAAATACACTGGGAGATGAAACCCTAATCCTATTTCTAATGCAGCCGCCTCTTACAAAACCAATGGCAGAAAAGCTCCGAACTTTCTTCAATTCTTTCTCTCAACCTATTCTATCATTCAAGCTGATACCAAAGCGGAAATTAAAGAGAAAAGAATGATCTTCGATTCTATACGGACGAGATCGTGTTTAAGGACCTGAGTTGGGAGGACTCTGCGCTCAAAGGCGCGACGTTGGGGCTCGAGTTCTGAAGGCCTGGGTGGTGGAAGGGTGATCGACGACCTTCGACGTGGGGGAACTCGATTGGACTCCGGAAGCATAATGGTGGCTCGACAGTGGATTTTTAAAATAATGGATGGGTTCGGTTTAACCATGGAAGGAAGAAGATGGATTAAATGTTAATTATTATTATAATATAATTAATTATTAAATTATATAATTAATGAATTCAAATGTTTAAAATGCCATAACTTTGTCATATTAAATCAGAATCAAACGAAATTAGTAGCGTTAGATCTGCAACAGCGAGACCTACATGATGAAACAGTCGGAAACTAATTCGGGGCTTCTCTTAATTTTGGCATAAGGGAAAAACCTTTGGTGATATTTCTTGATTCAAAGTTAAAATAAAAATATAAATACAGAAATATATATGTATATATAATTATATTGGTTATGATTGTAATATTAAACATATGCACCATATAAAATTGAGATTGACTGACTGATTGTGGTTGTGATGATTTGGTGAATTATATTCATGTAAAATAAAAATAACATTTTGTTAGATAATGTTATGTCAAAATAAAAATAACATTTTGATTAAAAATTGTCAAGTGGAAAAAAACACCATTTTTGTTGTATAAAATGTTAGCATTATAAAAATACCATTTTTGTTGTATAAAATGTTAGCATTATAAAAATACCATTTTTGTTGTATAAAATGTTAGCATTATGAAAATACCATTTTTGTTGTGTAAAATGTTAGCATTATAAAAACACCATTTGTGTTGTATGAAATGTTAGCATAATAAAAATATTGACTATAACATGTTAATTTAGAATAAAAAGATTCATTTGTTAATTATATTTTTGTTAGACAAAATTGTCATCCTTAGCATGCTAATGAATAATAATCTTATGTAGAAAACATGTTTTGTAAAAAAAAAAAGGGACATTTTGTTGTAAGAAAATAGTGAAACAAAAAATATATCATTTCTGTTGAAACCAAATTGTTGAAACAAAATTATCAATTTTTGTTGAATAAAATAGTTGAGATAAAATTTACAATTTTGTCAAAATAAGATAGTTGAAGACAAAATTTACAATGTTGGCAAAATAGAATAGTTGAAACAAAATGAACATTTTTGTAGATGCAGAATTGTCACATAAAAACATCATTTTTATGTTGATTTAGAATTGTCACATAAAAACATCATTTTTATGTTGATTTAGAGTTTTCACATAAAAACATCATTTTTATGTTGATTTAGAGTTATCACATAAAAACATCATTTTTTTTAATGTTTATTTAGAATTGTCATATTAAAAATATCATTTTGTTAGAATATTGTTATGTTAATGAAAAATGTCATTTTATTTAGAATCATGTTATGTTAATGAAAAATGTCATTTTATTTTAAAATCATGTTATGTTAATGAAAAATGTCATTTTATTTAGAATCATGTTATGTTAATGAAAAATGCCATATATTTAGATTATGTTCATGTTAAATAAAAAATGTCATTTATTTAGAATATCTTTTTGTGAAAATAAAAATTGTCATCTAGTTAGCATATCTTTTTGTAAATACAAATATGTCATTTAATTAGAAATGTCATGTTAAAATATAAATATCAATTTTTATTTGTTATGTTAAAATTAAAATTGTAAACAAATAAAAATATTCATTTTTATTTGTCCTATTTTTATTTGTCCTGTTAAATAATGAAATTTTATACAAATAAAAATATCATTTTATTTGTCATACTTAAAAATAGAACTGCTGACAAATAAAAACTTTCTTTTATTTGTCACTAAGAAACATTAAACATGTCATATAGACAAATTATCTTCTTATATTGTCATTAGGACATTAAAACATGTTATGTAAATAAAATATCCTTTTATATTGTCATTAGAACTAGAACATATGTATATTGACAAAATTATCCTTTTATGTAACAACCCGGAAAATCTAAACCAATTTAAAATTTTTAATTTGGTTATTTTAGTGGATTTTGAATATTTAAAATAAATTGTTTTAAATAATAATGACCAAAAGTCTATTTGAATCGATGTTGGAAAATAAATATATTTATTTTAAATATAAAACAAGGCCTGAAATGGCGCGGCGGTTTGAAAATTTGAATTCCAACTTTGATTGACCGTACAGGAGGCAAAATAAAACAGATTTTAGTGAAACCAAAAATATTTAAATATGTTTATGAATATATTTCTAACAAATTTGAAAAATCGAAATTTGATAGCGGGAATCAATAGTAATGGCCAAATGAATTTTCTGAAAGGTCGCTATGGAGTTTATATAGCTCTTGAAAACAGCCATTTTGCAAATGACCCCCTTTTTCGAAGAAACCACTTTTGTTGGATCCGGGTTGTCAAATTATTGCTAGGTTTCAAATTCCATAATTTTTGGAGTTAATATGTGAGCGTGGCAAAGGAAAATGTGTTTGGTTGATTTCGTTAATTTGGATCACCAGAAAATGGCCATTTTTCAAACGGTCTCCAAATTTGACGAAACTAATTTTGTTGGGACCATATCGTCAAAGCATAGCCTAATTTATTTTTCTGGAATTTTTGGGATCATTAAGTGGCCCCGACAAATTGAAATTTACGTTCAAATCAAATATTGAATGTTTTATATTTTAATTTGAAGAAAAACTGACTGAAACAGTCGAGTGGGCCTACGAAACATATCCTATTGTGTTCGGAATGGGGTATTTAACTAGGGGCGATAGTCGTTGGGTTTGAATTAGAGTTCGTACGGATAGGAGGGTATTTTCTGAATTAAATAAATTAAAAACAAATTAAAAATACATGGACCAATCCCCTTTCTTATCTCACTTCTGCGTTGACCAAATCAAACCTGATAACCTCCAGAACGAGTGGCGGTATTGCTTCAGATCTTTCCTCCCTCATACTCTTGATTCTCTCAGCGAAATCAAATGATCCAAAGTGGAATTTTGAAGAGATTTTTATATAGCTCTTGAGTTCAACCGTTGAGTATTGAGCTCTAATCACCTCTGTGAATGTCGGGCGTTTGGACCGCCGCCGTGACCTCTGAGGACCACCGATCTAGGCCCCACCACCGGCGCCGTGAAGCCCTTCCAAGCTCTACGCCACTACACCGCCCGATCGTCCAACCCCTACATCGTTTACAAGAAAATTCTAACCCTAGTTTTGAACACCAAAGGAAAACCATCAGCTGTTAATCTAAAGGTATATTTAAATGGTTTTGAACGTTTAAAAGCGTTGCGAAATGGATTTAACTTATAAAAATCGTATCTTTTTCAATTGTGGTCGAAATCCAGTGAAACAAGAGACACCGGGACCGTGTGGACGTCTTCTACATTCTAGAAGAGACCGGATATTTTTCTGAGCCTTCTACAATTTTTGGAGGAGTGGAACCCAATGTGAGATTTCTGAATTATAAACAATATGGAATGACGATGTATAAATCATAGGTCGATGTATGAGTTATATAAGCATTGTACACCTCATGTATAATAGTTGTATAAGTTGTATGTGCGATGTATAAGTTATATATGCGTTGTAAAAATCATATATACGTTGAATGGAATTGAAATGAAATCGAAATATATTTATATACGTATATATATATATACACTACCCTCGTCCACAGACCATGGACGATATATATTGGTTGTGACTTTTTGGATTTTGGTTGATGTGAAATTTGGTTGGTAAATACTAATGGTTGAAATGATTGATTGTGGTTGAAATCCCAATAGGATTAGTTTATGGGAAAATTCATCTGCGTACGAACTAGATTATTGAAATCCCCATTGTCAAAAGCTGCGAGGCCTTAAGATAGAGTGAGGAGCCGTACTAGGGACGGTGCCAGTTTTAACTACCCTACCATTATGCTACCAAAATTTTCTGAAAAATTCCTATGTTTGATTTATATTCATGTATTGAAATATATTCATGCGTTGGAAAAAATATTCATTTTTGAAATAAAATGGTTTGAACGATAAAAACAACATTTTTATCGAATGTATAAGATAAAAATAACATTTTTATCGAATGTATAAAGTAAAATGATTTGAACGATAAAAATAACATTTTTATCAAATGTATAAAGTAAAATGGTTTGAACGAGAAAAATAACATTTTTATTGAATATATGAAATAGATTGTTTGAACGATAAAAATAACATTTTTTATTGTATGTGAGAAGTATATAAAATATTCATGTTGGAGATAAATTGTTTTAACAATAAAAATCGCATTTTTATAATTTATAGGAATCGCTAAAAATCTTCATTTTTGAAATAAATTGTTTTCAACAATAAAAATCACATTTTTATATTATATACGAAGGGTTAAAATAATAGTGTTTGAAATAAGTTGTTTTAACAATAAAAACCACATTTTTACTATATATGAATTGTTAAAAATAGTCATGTGTTGAAATAAATATCTGTTGGATAAAAATATCATTTTTATCACATATATGATTTGAAATGGTTTTTGAAATCGAAGAATGGAATTTATATATATACATATATATATATATATAATTAAAATAAATCGAATAACGAAGCTGTAGTTCGTATTTTGAAACCGGAATTTCAAATGATTGTAACGGGAGATCCGACCATCGGATTTTCCCAAAACCGAAACCGTTGGGTTCGCTTTGGAAATATCTTTCCAACGATACCAACTTTGCAAAGATCCAACGGTTGGATTGTCTGGAATGTTTAATTCAAATCTGAATGAAAACAACGCCAGAATGGATTATATATATATAATTAAAATAAATTGAATAACGACGTTGTAGTTCGTATTTTGAAATTGTAACTTTAAACGATTATACCGAGAGATCCGACCATCGGATTTTCCCAAAACTGGAACGTTGGGTCCGCTTTGAAAAGATCTTTCCAATGATATAAAATTTGTAAAGATCCAACGGTTAGATTTTCATATATGTGTAAATCAAATTTGGAGGAAAACAGCGCCATACACGCGTTATGGCCTGAAGCGTCGTTTGAATAAACTGGCTATATTTAAATAAATAAAAATAGCGATAAATAGTGATAAAATATTATAAATGATATGGAATGGAAATAAACCGAATTTTCCCGGTTTATTGGATATTTGATGGTTGAATGTGCCTGACGTGAAAACTACATTAATGAACTGAATTATGGATGTCAGATAATTTAACCTTTGAAATGAATTGATTTGAAATTCTAAATATACGTGAATTATTTGAAAAGGACGAGTTAACTCTCATTTCAAATAATTGATCAATGGTTAGAATTCGAAGATATGAAGATGGTGCAAGACCGAGGATCTTCACATCGAATGGATGGCTACCGATGCCATTGATGGGAGTTGCTACCCTGAAGGGGTTACAGTGGTGGTCGTCCGGTCGTACTTGTTGATCGTTCGGATGTGCGAGGGCCTCTCTCCTGTATTGGACATACGGGAGAGGAGCAAGGTGCCTCCGGTTTTGTTCAGACCCAGAACGGACTTGTAAATGGATGTATATCTGACGTTGTATATTAACAATGTGGCATGCAGAGATGTTGTGATCAAAGCTTTTGTTGAAAAGCAGAGCTTTATGGTTGATGATCAAAGCATGGCTTTAAAATAGCTATCTTTGTGTTTAGTGTTGATTCGCGGGCCTCACACCTCGGTATGAGCCAGAAACGGGAGAGGACATCTGGGAGGACATGTGTTTCCTTCTAGCTAGGAGTGGTGTTTTGGGTTTTACACGCCCAGGCATTTTACTTATGTGGATGATGGATAGCAAGGCGCCTCGGTTATATCGGTCGTTCCGGGACCGATGTTTTGGTCAGTATATGAACAGTTGATGCCCCATAGGGCGGGGAAACGCAATGTTCAGGCATTTTAATCCACTCCGTGTGGACCGGCCCTGACGATCCAAGGGTCACCCAAGCTCTGATCCTGAGGGGCAGGCTAGAGCGTCTCGAAGCGGTAAGGACGATCCCTTGCCTTGGTTCATGACGGAAATCTAATTTCCAAATACGACATCGTGCGATTTTAATTGTATACCTATATATGGCGACATAGTGGTATGCGGCATTTATACCATCTATGATTGATACTTATTATTGAAATTGTTTTTGAAACATATAAACACTATAATAATATTAAATGCTTTTATTTTAGTCGTATCAAGCATATTTTGGCCATTATAAGGTAAAAATCTATCCTCCGGTTTGCATTGCATTGTGTGATGGGAACTGAGTCTCATAATGGCTTCATTTTTATAAAAAACATTGCGATATTTTAATGATTCACTTGTTTTTAGCATAGGAAATCCAATGGAGTAAACCCGTTCCGCATTAGCGGCGTGGTCCTGTGATTGGCCTTATTATTAAATAAGTTAAGTAGTAGATTTATCATACAAGTCCCATGATTGACTCGTAGTTTGTTTCACTTGCAAACTCGGGTGCCCTATTTTCTACACGGGCATCCTTGTATTCAGGTTTTAGCATGCTCTTTCTGGATAGCTATGGAGCTGAAGATGGATTCTATCATTTCTTTCTTTTTATGTTGTTCGGCTCCTGTTGTACATATTATGTTTTGATTCCACTGTAGACATTTTATGTAAAGTTGAACTAGATTTTTATACTGAGTATGATCCTGTATAATGTGTAACTCTGTTGATTATGTTTATCTAGTGTATTCTTTGTACATTATCTGGTGTATTTATTTATGTCTGTTCTGTTGTTATTTGTTTATGTTTTATATTCAAAAGATTACCCTTGCCACTGTGGAACGGGGTTTGGGGTCGTCACATTTTATTTTCTCACTTGAATTTGAAACATGTATGTAGACAAAATTGTCTTTTTATTTTTGTCATTAGAAGAATAGAACATGTATGCAAATAAAATACATTTTATTTGACATTAGAAGTATAATAACATGTTTTTTTTTCATTATCATCAACATGTTAGCGGAATTAGAATTGGTTAAATTCATTATCGAATGATTCATTTAGATGAACCGTTGTTGTTTGAAAACCCCACACGGGTATTAGGATGAAATTTGGCATATGCTAGTCCCAATATTTAGTTGTATGTCAATAGATCGATTGATAGTTTGTGATGAGCGTTATTTATTTATTTATTTATTTTAATGCTCACACAATTGTAAAACTTCACTCTGGACGTAGCTGGATTGTTGAGTGATTATTTATCATTATTGTTATATACATATGATGTATGGAAATCCATGTAACGGAAATTGTATGGTAATTGATTGAGTCGCAATCCGATTCAGAAAGTCTTAAACAAAGAATCTTTTAAAATAAAGAGTATTTTAAAATAAAGAGTATTTTAAAATGAATTTAGTAAAGAATGAAATTATGATTTTTATGTCCGTCTTTGGATGACACAAGAATATAAAAATATGAAGCCGAATTAAGTAGAAACGCCATTTTACCTGAACGGGTTTATCGGTTGATTTTATTCATTTTATAATGAATAAAAAAAATGATTTCAAAATCTAATATTTTGAAGCTATCAATATTATAATATGATAAGTATATAGAATATCCAATTTTGATTTAAAATTGAAAATGAAGTTGAAATCAATTTAAAATGAATTTATAAATATTTTATAAAATACGATTTAAATGGAAATCGATGATATATATAATATATATAATATATAAGGCCTGAATAGAACACGCCGCGTAGCGACCGTTTGCGAATTTCGACCATTAATTTCAAATTGATGTAATGGGACATTCGACTGTCGGATTTTCCTAAAACTGGAACCGTTGGGTTCGTATCGAAAATAGCTTTGCAATGAATATAAGAGTTTTGAAATCTAACGGTAAGATTTGGAGTTATGTCCAAATCAATTTTAAAAAAGGTCAATGGATGCATTTCGGTGGCCGTTATCAGAAACCGACTGTACGTACCTTAATAAAAATATGGAAAATTATGTAAAATCATAATAAATGATTTAAAAAAATTTGTATGAAAATTTTCTTATTTGAAAAGGTAAAAATATATTTTTATCGAAATGAACTAGTTATTAACTAGAATAAATCATTAAATTAAGATTTAATGAAGTTTTCCAATTAATTAATATCAAATTGGAATTAGATAAAATAAATTGGATTTTTGGGTTCGTCGTGAATGGTGTCTTAAATAACACTGTTCTTAAACCCAGTAGAGAAAAGAATAAATCTTTTGATTAAAATTATTAGAATTTCCAATTATATTTAGTAATTGGAATAAAATTAAATGTGAATTGGGTTTATTGTGAACTGTGTTTTAAACGACATTTGTTCTTTAACCCAATTAACAGTGGAAATATAATTTAGAATTTATAAATCTTTTATTAAAATTTAAATGGAAATTTTCCAAAATAAAGTTTTCCAATTTAATATATTAAATTAGAATTGAATGGAATTCGATTTAATAATAATCGAGATGAGCTTCTGTAAAAGAAGACCGTTATTATATATGTAATTTAAAAGGCTTTGCCAATATTCTATTTATACTATTAGTCTGATACGGAAATTTATATCGATAATATATTGATTTAAGTTCTGTGAAAATTCCATATTTACTGGAAGTTGATTTTGGATTTGTCGTGAACTGTGTTTTAAATGACATTGGTTCTTTAACCCAGTTAAAGACAAGATTAATTTCTTAGAGTTGAATATTCATAAAGTAATGATTTTTGATATTAAAACAAAATTTGAGTTTTAATAAATCTTTGAGAAGAAGATTAAAAGAATAAATTTAAAGGAATTTTATCTTTGATAAAATTAATGGGAAACTTTCCCTAATAATGTGAATATTTATTTAAAAGAATATTCTGAATTGGAATGAGGTGTATGATGTGTTTTATAACACTTGTTTATTGATTTTAAAATACGCGAGTTATTCGGAAAGAACGGGTTTAACCCATTCTGAATAGTTACTATGACGATTAAGAGTCGAAGATGAAGACGGTGGTTGAAGACCGGAGATCTTCACATCGTTTGGATGATTACTGATGTCTTGGTTAGGAGGCATCCCAAGACAAGGTAATAAGTGGTGATCGTCTAGACGTACTTGGAGATCGATTGATATGCGAGAACCTCTCTCCTGTATTGGACATATGGGATGAGGAATAAGGTGTCTTCGGTTTCGTTTAGACCCAGAACAGACTTGTAAATGGATAGTATGTCTGGCGTTGTATTCCTTTATGCAGTGTTTGTTGATCTCTGTTAAATATGTATCTGTTTGGTGGCAGTGAATTTATTCTCTTGGTTAACACCCTTCTCTGAGACGTACGAGCTTAGAGGTTATATATTGGCAGAAATCAGTGGTATGGTATGGATTGACAATGTAGCATACTAAGATGCAAATGATCAAAGCTTATTATTGAAAAGTAGAGTCTTGTGGTTGGTGATCAAAGCACAGCTTTATTTAGCATATTTTTGTGTAGTGATACTTCGCGAGCCTCACACCCAAGTATGAACCAGAAACGGGAGAGGACTGCAGGGAGGACATACGTTTCTTTCTAGCTAGGAGTGGTGTTAGCGTTTACAAGCTCTGGCAGTTTTACTTGTGTGGATGATGGAATGAGGCGCCTCGGTTTTGAGTCCCTAATGGCTCTATATTTATGCCGAAAACTGATCGTAACAGCCGAATTGGCTTACGAAACATATCCCATTGTGTTCGGAATGGGGGTAATTAGCTAGGGACGATAGTCGTTGGGTTTCGTTTGGAGTTAAAAGGAAAGTCAACTTTTTGAAGAATAAAATAAAACTAAAAATAAATAATAATATAAATTTTCACTTAACCCTCCCTCTCCTATTCTCTTCCCCGTTCATTTTCAGTTTTCAAAATAAAAAAAGAAAGAAAAGGAGATCGACAGGAGGAGGAAGCCGCCGCCCACGCTCATCGCCCCGCCACCAGAGGACCGCTGCCGGCCTCCCCGTCACTGACGCCCCTCCTTCCTTCCTCTCCAACCCGATCCGATGCCCCAATGCCCCCAAACCCTGGATCGACGGAAGAAGCCACCCACTGCCTGTAACGCCTCCATCCGACCATTCGCCTCCTCTTAGACCGCCTGCGCTCCTCCTCCATCACCAATGCTGACGTGGAACCCTTCCCGCAGCAAAGATCCATTTTATTTCCAATAAAAAGTGAGTGTTTATATTTATTTACATTTATTTTACTTTATTTTCAGTTTTATTGATATAAATAAATTAGTTATAAAAATGGATTTTTATATATTTAGCTTAGACGTAAAGATTAGATTTTTTATATGATAAAGATTCGATTTTTAATTAGCTAAAGATATGAGTTTTATTAGTGAAAAGGCGAGATTTTTAAAATAGAAAAAGATTTGATTTTTCCTATATGAACATTAGCAAAAAGATTTGATTTTTTTATTTAAGATGTAGCGATATAAAAATTAGATTTTCATATTATGAAGTAGCGGATAAAGTTACGATTTTTATCTATGTGAAGAAACGATAAAAATATGATTTTTATCTAGGTGGAGTTGAACTAAAAATAAAATCTTTATGTATATATATAGTAGCGTTTTAAAAATATAATTTTTATATAGATAATAGCAAAGAAAAGATTTGATTTTGGTATTGGAAAAGATACGATCCTTATATATATGAAATCATTGTAAAAATACGATTTATACATGTATGGTTTAGAAGTAATAATATGATTTTGTTTATAGGAGGAAAAATGATTTTTATTATGAAAAGAGAAATAGAAAAATATAATCTTTATAATGAAAACATCGTGTTAAAGATGCTATTTTTATCATCTTGAAAGCGAAGT
Organism: Allium sativum; assembly: GCA_030737875.1. NCBI lineage: Eukaryota > Viridiplantae > Streptophyta > Magnoliopsida > Asparagales > Amaryllidaceae > Allium > Allium sativum. The sequence goes on from CM060913.1 coordinate 316,853,827, forward strand.
AAAAATATGTTATTTTTATATATGTAGTGAATACGGGCAACGAAAGTGACAAAAGGCGGACACGACAAGATTTTCTACATATGAAGAGTTGCGGTGTTTGGTTTAGCTCTCGGTGAGAACTTCTCACTTTAATCCTTGTTTTCTAGTTAAATTATATACTAGGATGCAGACGGTGCTTAGCAGCACCCGACACCCGTCGTCCATAGACCATGGACGATTTGTTTGATTTTGTTGTGTGGTGAAAATTGATCGTGATGTGGAATGAATGAAAATAAAAATATTCATGTGTTGAAATAAATTATTTATCGTTAAAAATATAAATTTAACGTGAATATGAATAAATAAATATTCATTTACAAATCAGACGATTTGTTTATGTACACCTATTTGAAGGATATTGATTGTGACGATAAATTTTACACGTCGCCCAACTGCACAAATAATATTCAGTGTTTGTGGATTGAAACCCCACACGGGTGTTGGGATGATATTTGACGTACACTAATCCCAATTCTTTAGTGGCATGTCGATCGTTTGATTGACAGACTGTGTAAGCGTCAATTAGCTGTATTTAATGCTTATGTTGTTGTGTGGTGCACTTTGGATGATAGTTGATTATTTATCACTGCTATTATATACATGTGTTGTATGAAATCCATATAATTAACATTATATGGTAATTGATTGGGCCTCATTCCAGTTCGTAAACTAAAGAATATTATAAAATAAAGATTCATGTGTTGAATAGAATAAATAGTCATGTGTTGACGATGCTCATGTGTTGAGAATATTCATGTGTTGAAACTATTCATGTGTTGAACAAAATATTTATACAATAAAATTCACATTTTTATTGTAAATATGAATTAATAAATATCCATGTGTTGGATAAAGTATATATTCATGTGTTGAAGAAAATATTCATTTGTTGAATAGAATAACGAAGTTATTGAAATATGTAAAGCCGTGTTGATTAGATTTGCACCATTTTGATGCGAGCGATATTTATATCGATTATATTCGTTTTTATAATGAATATAGAAAAGAAAGTGATTTCAAAATATAACGTTTTGAAAATATTATCATTTATATGTTAATGATACGGAATATTCAATTTTGATTTGAAATTGAATATGAAGTTGAAATTGTTTTGAAAACGAATTTAAAACGATTTATAAAATACGTTTTGAATTGAAATCGACGAAATATGTATAATATATATTATATATATTAAATGGCTTGAATAGAACGCGCCGCGCTGCGGCAATTCGCGAATTTCGACCATTGACTTCGAATTGATGTTACGGGAGACCCGACCGTCGGATTCTCCTGAAACCAGGAAAATTGGGTTCGTATCGAAAAGAGTTTTCCAATGAATATTAGAAATTTGAAATCTAATGGTTGGATTTGGAATTATATCCAAATCAAATTTGGAAAAGGTCGTTGTAAGTGCAGTTCGGTGGCCGTTATTGAAAACCGACTGTACGGGCCTTGATAAAATTATTAAAAATATTAATAATTTGTGTAAAATAATAACATGTGAGTTGGAAAGAACTAGGATGAAAAATTCCACATTTGTAAGGATAAAAATATATTTTTATCGAAATAAACTAGTTTTGAACTAGAATTATAATCCAATGTTTTTGAATAAATAAATTGGATTTGAAGTGGTTTTAAAATAATCAGAATTTCCAATATACGAATTGGAATGGATTTGAATCGAAATTATCTTCGGAATATTTTGATGTTAGATTTCGTGATTATACAGATATGGTTGTGGAAATTTGAAAGATTTATTTATAAAGTTATTTCCAATACGATATTTGTTGGTTTCAAAATTTGATATTGAATATAAGCCGATATATTTTCTATTCAGAGCCTTGTATTTAATATCAAATGGGATTTTGGGTTCGTCGTGAATGGTCACTTAAATAACACTGTCCTTGAACCCAGTTTAGAAAAGAATAAATCTTTTAATTAAGATTTAGTGAAATTGTCCAGTTAATTAGTATTTAATTGGAATTGAATTTAAATTGGTTTTTGGGGTTTATCGTGAGCGGTGTTTTGAATAACACATGTTCTTTAACCCGATTAACAATGGAAAGTGATTTTGGGTTTATCGTGAATCGTGTTTTAGATGGCATTGGTTCAAGACAGGATATTGATTTTTAAGAAGATTATAACTAAGTGGAGTTTTAATGAATCTTTAATTAGATTGAAATGATCGAGAATGGAGTATCACCAGTTTTGCTCCAAAGCGATAGTTAAATCTTTAATTAGATTTGAACGTGTAATGGTAATTGATATTTACTGATAGCACCGCGGTGTTAGATATGAAGTATTACCAGTTTTGCTCCATGGGATGAATAGGTTGGGATTGGGAAATAAAATAAATGATTACTTCGGTGTGGTTCGCTAATCCCGACTAGTTTGGAAAACCTTAACATGGGTTGATTTGATATCAAAAGGAAGATTAAAGAATAAGTTTAAAATAATTTATCTTTGATAAAATTAATTGGAACCTTTCCCTAAGATTGTGAATATTTGAATAAAAGAATATTCTGAATTGGAATGAGGCATATGTTGTGTTTGTGTAACACTTGTTTATTATATACGCGGGTTATTCGGAAAGGTCGGGTTTATACCCATTCTGAATAACTGATTCGACGATAAGTCGAAGATGAAGACGGTGGTTGAAGACCGGAGGTCTTCACATCATTTGGATGATTGCTGATGATCTCGATTGGGCGGTACACCCAAGAGGAGGGAATCAGTTGGTGATCGTCCTGACGTACTTGGAGATCGATGGATATGCGAGGATTAAGGTTCCTACGGTTTCGTTCAGACCCAGAACGAACTTGTAAATGGACCATGTGTCTGACATTGGATTTTATTCTGTGTGATTGATCTCTATTAAATATATATCTGTTTGACGGCGGAGAATTTATTCTCTTGATTAACGCCCTTCTATGAGACGTACGAGCTCAGAGGTTATATATTGATGGATATCAATCGCTTGGCATGAATTTCCTGTGTGGCATGCCTAAGTGGCAGATGATCAAGGCTTTTGTTGAAAAGCAAAGTCTTGTGGTTGATGACCAAAGCACGGCCTATGTGGCATAGCTTTGTGTATAACGTGAATTCGCGAGCCTCACACCTCGGTATGAGTCAAAAACGAGATAAGGACCGTTGGGAGAACATGACGTTTTTTCTAGCTATGGGTGATGTCAGTGACCTACCAGCCCTGACATTTATATACACTTTACCTATGTGGTTGTTGGAATGCGAGGCGCCTCGGATATAGGTCTGATAGGACCAGGAAACGTGTGTTCAGGAATTTCCAATCCTCAAAAGTAAGAGAGGACTGGCCCAACCGATTCCAAGGATCGTTGTATGTGGTCCTGAGACATTTGCTAGAGTGACTCGAACGGAGAGGAGCTTGCTCCTTGCCTCAACTCATGACGGAAATCCAATTTCCAATACGTGATAATTCGGTTTTATTTTAGAACCTAGTATGGGATGGGGCACTTATGCCGTCTATGATTGATACTTATGGTTGAAATTGTTTTGACACTATACACTTATAATAGTATCAAATGATTTGTTTTAAACTTACCAAGCATGTTTGGCTATTATAAGGAAAAACCCTATCCTCCGGCTTGCGTTGCATTGTGTGATGGGACCTGGGTCTTATAATAGCTTCATTTTTCCAAAAAAAATTGCGATGTTTTGATATATGCACTAGTGCTCTTGGGAGGAAACCCGTTCCGTGTTATATGGCGTGGTCCCTTGAATTACTCTCTTTTAAAGTAAAGTTTTAAATAACTGTTTTAGTTCTCACACCAGTCACATGACTGACCTGGAGTTTATTGTTTTAACTTAAACTCTGGGTGCCCTTATTTTCCATACGGGCAGCTAGTAGTTTTGGTTTTGCAGATTTATATTCACAGGATCCTGGTTTATAGCTGAAGTGATATTCGGAAAGCTTTGTATCCGCGTATTTCTTTCAGTTATGTTTTGTATTATTTTTCCGCTGCAATAATGTATTTAAATCTCTGTTATTCTCTGATGTGTAATATTTATTCATACTCTGTATATTCTTGTATTTTGATGGAATTGTTGTAATAAACAATGAAATGTTCTTCTGTTTGTGTTCTGATTCGTCTCGTCCTCAAAGCAATTCGTTCTTTCCTTACCGGGGAAGTTACGGGTTACTACAGTGGTATCAGAGCTTTGGTTCACAGAGCTCGGAGAACAAGACACATTAGAACCAAACGAAAGAATTCATCAGGGATTGGATTAGTAATATCCAATTAGAATGGCTCGTTAGAGATGGAATTAGTAGTATCCTAGAATGAGCCGAAAGAGTGTTATTTTTAAAATAAAAACGAAAACGGATTTTGTTTTGAAAATTAAATTCAATTATTCGTATTTGAACATTTTATTTGTATTGAATTTGGACAATCTAGTATATGAAGATTTTGCATATACGCGTCATGAACATATATTCGAAGTTTTAATATACTGGATAGATATAGAATCACACTCTAGTCGCTCGGAGATAATTCTGGCAATGCGGCCGCATTAGCAGTATTAGTGTTCGAGTTTCGAAAGGTGGGATTTCTATATATTTCCATTAGACTGGTGTGAGAACCAAAACTAGATTGGTTTATTGTTGTGATTTGGGATCAAAAATATGATTTTCTGTATATATATCAAAATTATGAATTCGAAATGTTAATTCACTAATTGATTGATGGTTGTGTTGTTTGATTATTGGTTTGATATTTTTAACCATTTAGGCCAAATTGAATCAAATATTGAACTGTATTGAAAAATGATTACCGTTGCATGCATATACATGTATATACATTGAACAGGTCATAGCAAGGAGGCTAGAGAAGAGGAATAAAATTGTTTGCCCGACAAATAGGTACATGTTTATTGTATTTCTTGGGTTTTTGATGATTTTATGAGCCGATTGACTTTTTCTTTTTCTTTTTGGATTGGTGAGGGCCATAGGAGGCTATTTGAAATGTCCCGAAGCTCCCGGTGCAGGGGAGGTTATGGCGAAATTTTTCGAAAAATTAGGATGTTAGCCAAATTTCTGAAAAATTTGAAAGTTCTTAGAAACTGTAAAGTTGAAGAACTTAAGCCATAATGAAAATAGTCGAAGTTGAGTTTATTAGTTAAACAACTTTCAGCTTCGTTCCTTTTCGAGGACGAAAAGTTTTTAAGTGGGGGAGATTGTAACAACCCGGAAAATCTGGGCTAATTTAAATTTTTTATTTTGGCAGTTTTAATGAATTTTGAATATTTAAAATGATTTATTTTAAATAATAACGACGATAAATTTATTTTGAATAGAATTAGAACGGTATATATTTATTTGAATCGTCGTTAGAATATAAATATTTTATTTTAAATATAAAAGGAATTGAAAATGGCGCGGTAGTTTGAAAATTCGATTTCAAAGTTCAAACGAATGTACAGGATTCAAAATAGACCGGATTTTAGCAAAAATAAAAATATTTGAATCTATTTGAAAATATCTTTCCAACGAATCCGAAAAATTGAAATTTCATAGCGGGGATAAAAAGTTATGCCCAGTTGAAAATTCATAATAGTTGCTATGGAATTTTGGACCTTAAAAAAGGAAATTTTGCAAACGACCTCTGATTTCGACGAAACCAATTTTGTTGGATCTGGGATGTCTAGTTATTGCTAGATTCCAAAATACATAATTTGTTGAATCAATACGTGATCATGGCGAAGTAAAACGTGTTTTAACAGTTTTAATCAATTTCGATCCACCAGAAAATAGCCATTTTTCAAACGGTCTCGGAATTTGACGAAATTATTTTTGTTAGAACCGTATGTCAATACGAAGCTAGAAAATATTTTTCGGGAATTTTTAGAGTCCGTACATGGCCCCGGTAAATTGAAATGTGCGTTCAAATTCAATATATAGATTTATATTTTAATTTTGACGAAAACTGATCGTAACAAATGAATTAGTTTACGAAACATATCCCATTGTGTTCGGAATGGGGGTAATTAGCTAGGGACGATAGTCGTTGGGTTTCATTTGGAGTTCAAAAGGAAAGTCAACTTTTTGAAGAATAAAATAAAATTAAAAATAAATAATAATATAAATTTTCACTTAACTCCTCCCTCTCCTATTCTCTTCCTCGTTCATTTTCAGTTTTCAAAATAAAAGAAAAAGAAAAGGAGATCGATGGGGGGAGGAAGCCGCCGCCCACGCTCGACGCCCCGCTACCAGAGGACCGCCGCCGGCCTCCTCGTCACTGGCGCCCCTCCTTCCTCCCTCTCCAGCCCGATCCGACGCACCAACGCCCCCCAAACCCTAGATCGATGGAAGTAGCCACCCACCACCCGTAATGCCTCCAGCCGACCATCCGCCTCCTCCTAGACTGCCTGCGCTCCTCCTCCATCACCAATGCCGACGTGGAACCCTTCCCGCAGTGAAGATCCATTTTATTTCCAATAAAAAGTGAGTTTTATATTTATTTACATTTATTTTACTTTATTTTCAGTTTTATTTATATAAATAAATTAGTTATAAAAATGGATTTTTATATATTTAGCTTAGACGTAAAGATTAGATTTTTTATATGATAAAGATTCGATTTTTAATTAGATAAAGATATGAGTTTCATTAGTGAAAAGGTAGGATTTTTAAAATAGAGAGGATTTGATTTTTCCTATATGAACATTAGCAAAAAGATTTCATTTTTTTTATTTAAGATGTAGCGATATAAAAATTAGATTTTTATATTATGAAGTAGTGGATAAATTACGATTTTTATCTATGTGAAGAAACAATAAAAATATGATTTTTATCTAGGTGGAGTTGAACTAAAAATAAAAATTTAATTTTTATATAGATAATAGCAGAGAAAAGATTTGATTTTGGTATTGGAAAAGATACGATCTTTATATATATATGATAGCATTGTAAAAATACGATTTATACATGTATGGTTCAGAAGTAATAATATGATTTTGTTTATAGGAGGAAAAATGATTTTTATTATGACAAGAGAAATAGAAAAATATAATCTTTATAATGAAAACATCATGTTAAAGATGCTATTTTTATCATCTTGAAAGCGAAGTAAAAATATGTTATTTTTATATATGTAGTGAATACGGGTAACGAAAGGGACAAAAGGCGGACACGACGAGATTTTCTACATATGAAGAGTCGCGGTATTTAGTTTAGCTCTCGGTGAGAACTTCTCACTTTAATCCTTGTTTTCTAGTTAAATTATATACTAGGATGTAGACAATGCTTAGCAGCACCCAACACCCGTCGTCCACAGACCATGGACGACTTGTTTGATTTTGTTGTGTGGTGAAAATTGATTGTGATGCGGAATGAATGAAAATAAATATATTCATGTGTTGAAATAGATTATTTATCATTAAAAATATAAATTTAACGTGAATGTGAATAAATAAATATTCATTTACAAATCAAACGATTTGTTTATGTACACCTATTTGAAGGATATTGATTGGGACGATAAATTTTACACGTCGCCCAACTGCACAAATAATATTCAGTGTTTGTGGATTGAAACCCCACACGGTTGTTGGGATGATATTTGACGTACACTAATCCCAATTGCTTAGTGGTATGTCGATCATTTGATTGACAGACTGTGTAAGCGTCAATTAGTTATATTTAATGCTTATGCAGTTGTGTGGTGCACTTTGGATGATGGTTGATTATTTATCACTGCTATTATATACATGTGTTGTATGGAGTCCATATAATTAACATTATATGGTAATTGATTGGGCATCATTCCAATTTGGAAAATAAAGAATATTATAAAATAAAGATTCATGTGTTGAATAGAATAAATAGTCATGTGTTAACGATACTCATGTGTTGAGAATATTCATGTGTTGAAACTATTCATGTGTTGAACAAAATATTTATATAATAAAATTCACATTTTTATTGTAAGTAAGAATTAATAAATATCCATGTGTTGAATAAAGTATATATTCATGTGTTGAAGAAAATATTCATTTGTTGAATAGAATAACGAAGTTATTGAAATATATAAAGCCGTGTTGATTAGATTTGCGCCATTTTGACCCGAACGATATTTATATCGATTATATTCGTTTTTATAATGAATATTGAAAAGAAAGTGATTTCAAAATATAACGTTTTGAAAATATTATCATTTATATGTTAATGATATGGAATATTCAATTTTGATTTGAAATTGAATATAAAGTTGAAATTGTTTTGAAAACGAATTTAAAACGATTTATAAAATACGTTTTGAATTGAAATTGATGAAATATATATAATATATATATATTGTATATATTAAATGGCCTGAATAGAATGCGCCGCGGCAGTTCGCGAATTTCGACCATTGACTTCGAATTGACGTTACGGGAGATCCGACCGTCGGATTCTCCTGAAACCGGAACCGTTGGGTTCGTATCGAAAAGAGCTTTCTAGTGAATATTAGAAATTTGAAATCTAACGGTTGGATTTGGAATTATATCCAATTCAAATTTGGAAAAGGTCGCTGTAAGTGCAGTTCGGTGGCTGTTATTGAAAACCGACTGTACAGGCCTCGATAAAATTATTAAAAATATTAATAATGAAAGAACCCGTAACTTCCCCACGAAGGAAAGAGCGGATACTTTTGAGAACAACACACAAATGAACACATACAGAAGAACATTTCTTTGTTATTACAACAATTCCATCAGATACAAGAATATACAGAGTAGAAATGAATAAATTACATTCGATAAATATCAGAGATTACATTTAAATACATCGCAGCGGAAAATATACAAAACACAACTGAAAGTGATACACGGATACAGAGCTTTCCGAGCATCGTTCCAGCTGTAAACCAGGTTCCTGAGAATATAAATCTGCAAAACCAAAACTACTAGCTGCCCGTGCGGAAAATAGGGGCACCCAGAGTTTAGGTTAAAACAATAAACTCCAGGTCAGTCATGGGACTGGTGTGAGAACTAAAACAGTTATTAATATTGGTTTTAAAGTTAGGTAAATCAAGGGACCACGCCGTATAACACGGAACGGGTTTCCTCCCAAGAATACCAGTGCATAGAACAAACAGCGCAATGCTAAATAAAGAAAAATGAAGCTGTTATAAGACCCAGGTCCCATCACACAATGCAACGCAAGCCGGAGGATAGGGTTTTCCCTTATAACAGCCAAAGCATGCTTGATACGTTTAAAACACATTATTTGATACTATAATAAGTGTATAGTGTCAAAACAATTCAAATCATAAATATCAATCATAGGCGGCATGGGTACCATCTATCATGTCGCCATATTAGTTCTACAATTAAAACCGCAATACACGTATTGGAAATTGGATTTCCGTCATGATTCGAGGCAAGGGGCAAGCTCCTCTCCGCGTTCGAGACACTCTAGCAAATGTCCCAGGACCCCACTATGATCCTTGGAATCGGCTGGGCCGGTCCTCTCTTACTTTTGAGGATTAGTTATTCCTGAACACACGTTTCCTGGTCCTTACAGACCTATATCCGAGGCGCCTCATATCCAACAACCACACAGGTGAAAAGTATATAAATGTCAGGGCTGGTAGGTCACTGACACCACCCTAGCTAGAAAGAAACGTCGTGCTCTCCCAGCGGTCCATCTCCCGTTTTTGACTCATACCGAGGTGTGAGGCTCGCGAATTTCACGTTATACACAAAGCTACGCCACACAGGCCGTGCTTTGATCATCAACCACAAGACTTTGCTTTTCAACAGAAGCCTTGATCAATTGCCACTTACGCATGCCACACTGGCAATTCACTCCATGCGACTGATGTCCATCGATATACAACCTCTGAGCTCGTACGTCTCAGAGAAGGGCGTTAAGCAAGAGAATAAATTCTCCGCCGCCAAACAGATGTATATTTAATAGAGATCAATCAACACAGAATAAAATCCAATGTCAGACACACAATCCATTTACAAGTTCGTTCTGGGTCTGAACGAAACCGGAGGCACTTTCCTCGCATATCCATCCATCTCCAGGTACGTCTGGACGATCACCAACTGATTCCCTCATCCTGGGTGTACAGCCCAATCAAGATCATCAGTAATCACCCAAACGATGTGAAGACTTCCGGTCTTCAACCACCGTCTTCATCTTCGACATCTCGTCGAATCGGTTATTCAGAATGGGTATAACCCGGCCTTTCTGAATAACCCACGTATATAATAAACAAATGTTACACAAACACAACGAACGCCTCATTCCAATTCAGAATAGTCTTTTATTCACAAAATCACATTCTTAGGGAAATGTTCCCATTAATTTTATCAAAGATAAATCCTTCTAAATTTATTCTTTAATCTTCCTTTGGATATCATCTCAAACTAGTCGGGATTAACGAACCACACCGAAGTAATTATTTAGTTTATTTCCCAATCCCAACCTATATATCCCATGGAGCAAAACTGGTGATACTCCATATCTAACACCACGGTGTTATCGGTAAAATTAATTACCATTTCACGTTCAAATCTAATTAAAGATTTAACTATCGCTTTGGAGCAAAACTGGTGGTACTCCATTCTCGATCACCTTTCAGATTTGATAATTTAAATTATCAATTCACATTTTAATCTAATTAAAGATTCATTAAAACTCCACTTAGCTTTAATCTTTTCAAAAATCAATATCCTGTCTTTAACTGGGTTAAAGAACCAATGTCATCTAAAACACGATTCACGATAAACCCAAATCACATTTGATATTAAATACAAGGCTCTGAATAGAAAATATATCGACTTATATTCAATACCAAATTCTGAAACCAACAAATATCGTATTGGAAATAACGATATAAAATATATCTTTCAAATTCCCTTAACAATATCTGTATAGTCACGAAATCCAACATCGAAATATCCCGAAGATAATTTCGATTCAGCTCCAGTCCAATCCACGTATTGGAAATTATCGATTATTTTCAAAATCACTTTCAAATTCAATTTATTTATTTCAAAAATAAATTGAATTTTAATTCTAGTTCAAAACTAGTTCATTTCGATAAAAATCTATTTTTACCTTCTAATGTGGAATTTTCCAGCCCAATTCTTTCCAATTCACATATTATAATTTTACACAAATTATCGATATTTTTAATAATTTTATCAAGGCCCGTACAGTTGATTTCCATCTACGGCCATCGAACTGCACTTACAGCGACCTTTTTCGAATTTGATTTGGACATAATTCCAAATCCAACCGTTAGATTTCAAATTTCTAATATTCATTGGAAAGCTCTTTTCGATACGAACCCAACGGTTCCGGTTTTAGGAGAATCCGACGGTCGGATCTCCCGCAATGTCCGTTTGAAATAAATGGTCGAAATTCACGAACTGCCGCGGCGCGGCGCATTCTATTCAGGCCATTATATTATATATATAATATATATTTCGTCGATTTCCATTTAAAACGAATTATATAAATAGTTTTAAAATTCGTTTCAAAAGCAATTTCAACTTCCATTTCAATTCAAAGCAAAATTGAATTCTTCTTTATAAATTCGTTTCTAAATTCATTTCTATTCAATTCAAATTTCAATTCAATTTGAATTCATTTCAATTCGCTTTCAATTCAATTTGAATTCGTTTTCAATTCAATTCATTTCGCAATTGTTTTCAATTCATTTCGAAATCGTTTTCAATTCAATTCATTTCGAAATCGTTTTCAATTCAATTCATTTCGAAATCGTTCTCAATTCAATTCAAATTCGTTTTCTTTTCAATTCGAATTCGTTTTCTTTTCAATTCGAATTCGTTTTCTTTTCAATTCGAATTTGCTATAATATTCACTTCAATTTGAATAAAATCGATATAAATATCGTTCACGTCAAAATGGCGCAAAACTAATCAACACGGCTTTATATTTTTCACGACTTCTTTATTCTATTCAACAAATGAATATTTATCCCATTCAACACATGAATCTATATTTCTTTCAACACACGACTAATCTCAACACATGAGTACTGTCAACACATCACTATTTTTGTTATGTAAAATATTTTATAAAACTATGGTATCAATCGTTTGATTTTCAATTAGACTTCTACTGGGAAGTAGTTCTAATCTTAAATATGATAAAGATGTAAATTTCATTGTATAAAATATTTCACTCAACACATGAACATCGTCAACACATGACTATTTTTATATTCAACACATGAATTTTCTTTTATAATATTCATTATTTTCCCGATTGGAATGAGGCCCAATCAATCACCATATAATGTTAATTATATGGATTCCATACAACACATGTATATAATAGCATTGAAAAATAATCAACCATCGACCAAAGTGCACTACACTGTATAAGCATCAAATATAGATATCTAACGCTTATGCAGCATGTCAATCAATCGATCGACATATTTAATCAATCAGGATGAGTGAACTTCAAATTTCATCCCAACACCCGTGTGGGGTTTCAAACAATCAAACACAGATTTTATTTGTGCAGTTGGGCGATGTGTAAAATTTATCGACCCAATCAATATCAGTCAAATCAGTGTATATAAACAAATCGGCCGATTTGTTTATAAATATTCATTTATCCACTTTCATGTTAAAAACTATATTTTTAACGATAAAATATTTTATTTCCACACTTGAATTTCTATTCAGATCATTTATACAATAAAAATGATATTTTTATTTTTCTAACATATTTTAGAAAATTTCGGCGGCATAACGACACGATACTAGAAACGGGACGAGGCTTAGCCTTATCCCCGGTCTAGTGAAGGCCCACGCCATTCACACATCAATCATATCAATTTCATTTCACCAAACAATTCAAATCAACCCAAACAATCTAACTAACTACACAACCAAACAATTAAACAAACAAGTCATCCATGGTCTGTGGATGACGGGTGTCGGGTGCTACTAAGCACCGTCTGCATCCTAGTATAAATATATATATATATATAACTAGAAAAAGAGAATTGAAGAGTGAGAAGTTCTCACCGATAGCTATCCAACTTCACGACACTTCATTTATAGAAATCTTCTTCATCCTCGCCTTTTTATCATCTTCGTTGCCCGTAGTCACTATATATATAAAAATCACACATTTTTATATTTCGATGTCTTTAAAATAAAAATCACATTTTTATTTATTCACTTTTAATTTAAAAGTCATATTTTTATAATCACTTCATATATTTAAAAATCGTATTTTTACAATGCTATTCAATATATAAAAATCGAATTTTTACGACGATGTTATATAGATAAAGATTATATTTTTATAACGCTATTCTCTATATAAAGATTTCGCCCTTTCATAAATAAAGTTTTCGCCTTTATAAAAATAAAGTTTTCGCCTTTATAAAAATAAAGTTTTCGCCTTTATAAAAATAAAGTTTTCGCCTTTATAAAAATAAAGTTTTCGCCTTTATAAAAATAAAGTTTTCTTTTCTATTTTAAAGATTTTACCTTTTCAATTTCATCCCTATAGAAATCACATTTTATTTTGCTACCTATAAAAAGATGATATTTTTAATATTCCTAACATGTAAAAATTATATTTTTAATTCTTTAAAAATATAAAAATCATATTTTTACATCTTCTATATAGTAAAGATTATATTTTTAATACTTTAAAAATATAAAAATCATATTTTGATTATCTTCCTTATATAAAAATATGACCTTTCTTCCTTTCAAAAATCATAGCTTTTTAATTTCAAAAATCTAACCTTTTTATTTTGAAAATCTCGCCTTTTCACGACTAAAAATACAATCTTTTCTATTGTAAAAATTCAAACTTTTCTAATGCTACCACGTAAATAAAAATCACAACTTTTAGATATGAAAAATCTCAACCTTTGTTTAAAAAAAAAAAAATACAATCTTTTCTTCAATGTTTATATGGATAAAATCACATTCTTATCCTAAGCTATTTCATTGTAAAAATCTGAAATTTAACACACTATTATTTAATTTAAAAACTGAAAATTAAAATTGAATGAATAAAACTCACTATTTTCGGATGCGTTGGTGGGAGGGTGGCGCAGTTGGCCAACGTCATCAGTGGTAGGGTTTCAAATCAATTTGGGGCGGGTTTAGGGCATGGGGCCGCTTGGCTTCATGAATGGAGGAAGGGGAAGAGAGGAGGGGAGAGGGCGCCGACACTCTGGAGGTGGCGACGACGCTACTGGCGGCGTTTGGAAGGGGGCGACGGGGGAGTAGGGTTCTGGAGTGGCTACGGGTTTAAACGGAGGAGGAGGAGGGTGGACGGGGTCTGGGCGACGCGATGGGTGGCGGCACGACGATGGTAAGCCCCCAGGGCGACGGCGACGAGCGGCTTCCCCTTTTTCTCTTCCCTTTTTTTTTTGAAATGATTTTAGAACGGGGGGGGGGCCTGGTTAAGGAGAGAAAGGTATATATTTTTTTTTTTATTTAATTAATTTATTTTTCGCCAAAAAGTAACTTTTCCTATCAACTTCAGAATCGAACCCACCGCCTGTCATCCATAGCGTTTTACCCCCATTCCGAACACAATGGGATATGTATCGCATGCTGATTTGATCGTTTGAATCAGTTTCCGTTGAATTTACATTTAAATCACTATATTGAATTTTAAACGTACATTTCAAATTACTGGGGTCACATACTGACTAGAAAAATTCCAGAAAAATATTTTCTAGCTTCGTATTGACGATACGGTCCTAACAAAACTGGTTTCGTCGAATTCTGAGACCGTTGGAAAAGTGGCCAATTTCCAGTCGATTAAAATCAATTGAAACCGGTCAAACGCGTTTTCCTTTGCCACGCTCACATATTGATTCGAAAAATTATGAAATCCGAAACCTAGCAATAATATGACATCACGGACCCAACAAAAGTGGTTTCGTCGAAATCCGAGGTCATTTGCAAAATGTCCATTTTTAAGGGCCTGAATTCCATAGCGACTATTCAGAATTTTCAACTGGACATATCTTTTGATTCCCGCTATGAAATTTCAATTTGTCGGATTCGTTGGAAAGATATTATCAATTAGATCTTATCATTTTTGGTTTCACTAAAATCTGGATTGTTTTGCACCCGGTACATTCAATTGAAGTTTGAAATCGAATTATCGAACTACCGCACCATTTTCAATTCCTATTATAATTATATATAAATATTATATTCTAACGACGGCGTATATATTATATACGTTCGAATTCTATTAAAAATAAATTTCTCGTCGATATTATTTAAAATAATTCATTTTAAATAATAAAAATTTGCTAAAATTGCCAAAATAAAAATTTTAAACTGACCCAGATTTTGCGGGTTATTACAATCTCCCCCACTTAAAACTTTTCATCCCCGAAAAGGAACAAAGTCGAAAGTGGTTTGATTATTTAGCTCTACGCTCGATCTGGCTTCCATTCTCCAACTTTTCAGTTTCTGAGAATTTTCAAATTCTTCAAAAATTTGGCTAACACCCTAAATTTTCGAAAAATTTCGCCATAACCTCCCCTGCACCGGGAGCATCGGGGAATTTCAAATAGCTTCCCCGGTCCTTCAGATCTCAAAAAGAAAAAGAAAACGCCAAGCGGCTAGCCAATAGGCTCACAAAATCATCATCACCCAAACAAAACAGGAAATTATGTAGTAAACATGTACCTATTTGTCGGGCAAACAAATTTTATTCTCTGCTCTAGCCTCCTTGCTATGACCTGTTCAATGTAAGTATATGTATATGCAAGAAAATGCGACCAATTTTCAATATAGTTCAATATTTGATTCAATAAGGCTAAATGGTTCAAAATTATCAAACAAATAAACAAACAACACAAACATCAACCAATTAGTGAATTAGACTTTCAAATTCATAAATTTTGATATATATACTGAAAATCTTGTTTTTGATGCCAATTCACAACAAAGTGTTCTAACTATACTAGTTTTGGTTCTCACACCAGTCTAATGGAAATATATAGAAATCACACCTTCGAAACTCGAATATGAATACTGATGATGATGCACCATCATCAGAATCATCCCCGGATATCTAGAATGTGATTCTATATCTACCCAGTATATTAAAACTTCGAATATACGTTCATGACGCGTATACGCGAAATCTTTATATATTGGATTGCCCATATTCAAAATAAATAAATATTCAAATACGTTAAACGATTTAAATTTTTATTACAAAGTTGTTTTCATTTGGAAAATATACTCTTCACACCCGTTCTAGGATACTACTGATCCTATCTCTAACGAGTTATTCTAATCGGATATTACTAATCCAATATCTGATGAATTCTTTCGTATGGTTCTAATGTGTCTTGTTCTCGAGCTCTGTAAACCAAAGCTCTGATACCAACTGAAAGAACCCGTAACTTCCCCGCGAAGGAAAGAGCGGATACTTTTGAGAACAACACACAAATGAACGCATACAGAAGAACATTTCATTGTTATTACAACAATTCCATCAGATACAAGAATATACAGAGTAGAAATGAATAAATTACATTCGATAAATATCAGAGATTACATTTAAATACATCGCAGCGGAAAATATACAAAACACAACTGAAAGTGATACACGGATACAGAGCTTTCCGAGCATCGTTCCAGCTGTAAACCAGGTTCCTGAGAATATAAATCTGCAAAACCAAAACCACTAGCTGCCCGTGCGGAAAATAGGGGCACCCAGAGTTTAGGTTAAAACAATAAACTCCAGGTCAGTCATGGGACTGGTGTGAGAACTAAAACAGTTATTAATATTGGTTTTAAAGTTAGGTAAATCAAGGGACCACGCCGTATAACACGGAACAGGTTTCCTCCCAAGAATACCAGTGCATAGAACAAACAGCGCAATGCTAAATAAAGAAAAATGAAGCTGTTATAAGACCCAGGTCCCATCACACAATGCAACGCAAGCCGGAGGATAGGGTTTTCCCTTATAACAGCCAAAGCATGCTTGATACGTTTAAAACACATTATTTGATACTATAATAAGTGTATAGTGTCAAAACAATTCAAATCATAAATATCAATCATAGGCGGCATGGAACCATCTATCATGTCGCCATATTAGTTCTACAATTAAAACCGCAATACACGTATTGGAAATTGGATTTCCGTCATGAGTCGAGGCAAGGGGCAAGCTCCTCTCCGCGTTCGAGACACTCTAGCAAATGTCCCAGGACCCCACTATGATCCTTGGAATCGGCTGGGCCGGTCCTCTCTTACTTTTGAGGATTAGATATTCCTGAACACACGTTTCCCGGTCCTTACAGACCTATATCTGAGGCGCCTCATATCCAACAACCACACAGGTGAAAAGTATATAAATGTCAGGGCTGGTAGGTCACTGACACCACCATAGCTAGAAAGAAATGTCGTGCTCTCCCAGCGGTCCGTCTCCCGTTTTTGACTCATACCGAGGTGTGAGGCTCGCGAATTTCACGTTATACACAAAGCTACGCCACACAGGCCGTGCTTTGATCATCAACCACAAGACTTTGCTTTTCAACAGAAACCTTGATCAATTGCCACTTACGCATGCCACACTGGCAATTCACTCCATGCGACTGATGTCCATCGATATACAACCTCTGAGCTCGTACGTCTCAGAGAAGGGCGTTAAGCAAGAGAATAAATTCTCCGCCGCCAAACAGATGTATATTTAATAGAGATCAATCAACACAGAATAAAATCCAATGTCAGACACACAATCCATTTACAAGTTCGTTCTGGGTCTGAACGAAACCGGAGGCACTTTCCTCGCATATCCATCCATCTCCAGGTACGTCTGGACGATCACCAACTGATTCCCTCATCCTGGGTGTACAGCCCAATCAAGATCATCAGTAATCACCCAAACGATGTAAAGACTTCCGATCTTCAACCACCGTCTTCATCTTCGACATCTCGTCGAATCGGTTATTAAGAATGGGTATAACCCGGCCTTTCTGAATAACCCACGTATATAATAAACAAATGTTACACAAACACAACGAACGCCTCATTCCAATTCAGAATAGTCTTTTATTCACAAAATCACATTCTTAGGGAAATGTTCCCATTAATTTTATCAAAGATAAATCCTTCTAAATTTATTCTTTAATCTTCCTTTGGATATCATCTCAAACTAGTCGGGATTAACGAACCACACCGAAGTAATTATTTAGTTTATTTCCCAATCCCAACCTATATATCCCATGGAGCAAAACTAATGATACTCCATATCTAACACCACGGTGTTATCGGTAAAATTAATTACCATTTCACGTTCAAATCTAATTAAAGATTTAACTATCGCTTTGGAGCAAAACTGGTGGTACTCCATTCTCGATCACCTTTCAGATTTGATAATTTAAATTATCAATTCACATTTTAATCTAATTAAAGATTCATTAAAACTCCACTTAGCTTTAATCTTTTCAAAAATCAATATCCTGTCTTTAGCTGGGTTAAAGAACCAATGTCATCTAAAACACGATTCACGATAAACCCAAATCACATTTGATATTAAATACAAGGCTCTGAATAGAAAATATATCGACTTATATTCAATACCAAATTCTGAAACCAACAAATATCGTATTGGAAATAACGATATAAAATATATCTTTCAAATTCCCATAACAATATCTGTATAGTCACGAAATCCAACATCGAAATATCCCGAAGATAATTTCGATTCAGCTCCAGTCCAATCCACGTATTGGAAATTATCGATTATTTTCAAAATCACTTTCAAATTCAATTTATTTATTTCAAAAATAAATTGAATTTTAATTCTAGTTCAAAACTAGTTCATTTCGATAAAAATCTATTTTTACCTTCTAATGTGGAATTTTCCAGCCCAATTCTTTCCAATTCACATATTATAATTTTACACAAATTATCGATATTTTTAATAATTTTATCAAGGCCCGTACAGTCGATTTCCATCTACGGCCATCGAACTGCACTTACAGCGACCTTTTTCGAATTTGATTTGGACATAATTCCAAATCCAACCGTTAGATTTCAAATTTCTAATATTCATTGGAAAGCTCTTTTCGATACGAACCCAATTGTTCCGGTTTTAGGCGAATCCGACGGTCGGATCTCCCGCAATGTCCGTTTGAAATAAATGGTCGAAATTCACGAACTGCCGCGGCGCGGCGCGTTCTATTCAGGCCATTATATTATATATATAATATATATAATATATATTTTGTCGATTTCCATTTAAAACGAATTATATAAATAGTTTTAAAATTCGTTTCAAAAGCAATTTCAACTTCCATTTCAATTCAAAGCAAAATTGAATTCTTCTTTATAAATTCGTTTCTAAATTCATTTCTATTCAATTCAAATTTCAATTCAATTTGAATTCATTTCAATTCGCTTTCAATTCAATTTGAATTCGTTTTCAATTCAATTCATTTCGCAATCGTTTTCAATTCATTTCGAAATCGTTTTCAATTCAATTAATTTCGAAATCGTTTTCAATTCAATTCATTTCGAAATCGTTCTCAATTCAAATTCGTTTACTTTTCAATTCGAATTCGTTTTCTTTTCAATTCGAATTCGTTTTCTTTTCAATTCGAATTTGCTATAATATTCACTTCAATTTGAATAAAATCGATATAAATATCGTTCACGTCAAAATGGCGCAAAACTAATCAACACGGCTTTATATTTTTCACGACTTCTTTATTCTATTCAACAAATGAATATTTATCCCATTCAACACGTGAATCTATATTTCTTTCAACACATGACTAATCTCAACACATGAGTACTGTCAACACATCACTATTTTTGTTATGTAAAATATTTTATAAAACTATGGTATCAATCGTTTGATTTTCAATTAGACTTCTACTGGGAAGTAGTTCTAATCTTAAATACGATAAAGATGTAAATTTCATTGTATAAAATATTTCACTCAACACATGAACATCGTCAACACATGACTATTTTTATATTCAACACATGAATTTTCTTTTATAATATTCATTATTTTCCCGATTGGAATGAGGCCCAATCAATCACCATATAATGTTAATTATATGGATTCCATACAACACATGTATATAATAGCATTGAAAAATAATCAACCATCGACCAAAGTGCACTACACTGTATAAGCATCAAATATAGATATCTAACGCTTATGCAGCCTGTCAATCAATCGATCGACATATTTAATCAATCAGGATGAGTGAACTTCAAATTTCATCCCAACACCCGTGTGGGGTTTCAAACAATCAAACACAGATTTTATTTGTGCAGTTGGGCGATGTGTAAAATTTATCGACCCAATCAATATCAGTCAAATCAGTGTATATAAACAAATCGGCCGATTTGTTTATAAATATTCATTTATCCACTTTCACGTTAAAAACTATATTTTTGACGATAAAATATTTTATTTCCACACTTGAATTTCTATTCAGTTCATTTATACAATAAAAATGATATTTTTATTTTTCTAACATATTTTAGAAAATTTCGGCGGCATAACGGCATGATACTAGAAACGGGACGAGGCTTAGCCTTATCCCCGGTCTAGTGAAGGCCCACGCCATTCACACATCAATCATATCAATTTCATTTCACCAAACAATTCAAATCAACCCAAACAATCTAACTAACTACACAACCAAACAATTAAACAAACAAGTCATCCATGGTCTGTGGATGACGGGTGTCGGGTGCTACTAAGCACCGTCTGCATCCTAGTATATATATATATATATATAACTAGAAAAAGAGAATTGAAGAGTGAGAACTTCTCACCGATAGCTATCCAACTTCACGACACTTCATTTATAGAAATCTTCTTCATCCTCGCCTTTTTATCATCTTCGTTGCCCGTAGTCACTATATATATAAAAATCACACATTTTTATATTTCGATGTCTTTAAAATAAAAATCACATTTTTATTTATTCACTTTTAATTTAAAAGTCATATTTTTATAATCACTTCATATATTTAAAAATTGTATTTTTACTATGCTATTCAATATATAAAAATCGAA
Organism: Allium sativum; assembly: GCA_030737875.1. Taxonomy (NCBI): domain Eukaryota; kingdom Viridiplantae; phylum Streptophyta; class Magnoliopsida; order Asparagales; family Amaryllidaceae; genus Allium; species Allium sativum. Next base: position 316,874,924 of record CM060913.1, read on the forward strand.
TTTTTACGACGATGTTATATAGATAAAGATTATATTTTTATAACACTATTCTCTATATAAAGATTTCGCCCTTTCATAAATAAAGTTTTCGCCTTTATAAAAATAAAGTTTTCGCCTTTATAAAAATAAAGTTTTCGCCTTTATAAAAATAAAGTTTTCGCCTTTATAAAAATAAAGTTTTCGTCTTTATAAAAATAAAGTTTTCGCCTTTATAAAAATAAAGTTTTCTTTTCTATTTTAAAGATTTTACCTTTTCAATTTCATCCCTATAGAAATCACATTTTATTTTGATACCTATAAAAAGATGATATTTTTAATATTCCTAACATGTAAAAATTATATTTTTAATTCTTTAAAAATATAAAAATCATATTTTTACATCTTCTATATAGTAAAGATTATATTTTTAATACTTTAAAAATATAAAAATCATATTTTGATTATCTTCCTTATATAAAAATATGACCTTTCTTCCTTTCAAAAATCATAGCTTTTTAATTTCAAAAATCTAACCTTTTTATTTTGAAAATCTCGCCTTTTCACGACTAAAAATACAATTTTTCTATTGTAAAAATTCAAACTTTTCTAATGCTACCACGTAAATAAAAATCACAACTTTTAGATATGAAAAATCTCAACCTTTGTTTAAAAAAAAAAATACAATCTTTTCTTCAATGTTTATATGGATAAAATCACATTCTTATCCTAAGCTATTTCATTGTAAAAATCTGAAATTTAACACACTATTATTTAATTTAAAAACTGAAAATTAAAATTGAATGAATAAAACTCACTATTTTCGGATCCGTTGGTGGGAGGGTGGCGCAGTTGGCCAACGTCATCAGTGGTAGGGTTTCAAATCAATTTGGGGCGGGTTTAGGGCATGGGGCCGCTTGGCTTCATGAATGAAGGAAGGGGAAGAGAGGAGGGGAGAGGAGAGGGCGCCGACACTCTGGAGGTGGCGACGACGCCACTGGCGGCGTTTGGAAGGGGGCGACGGGGGAGTAGGGTTCTGGAGTGGCTATGGGTTTAAACGGAGGAGGAGGAGGGTGGGCGGGGTCTGGGCGACGCGATGGGTGGCGACGGATCCTCCAAGTGGCGGCGCGACGATGGTAAGCCCCCAGGGCGACGGCGACGAGCGGCTTCCCCTTTTTCTCTTCCTTTTTTTTTTTTTTTTTTGAAATGATTTTAGAACGGGGGGGGGGGCCTGGTTAAGGAGAGAAAGGTATATATATATATATTTTTTATTTAATTAATTTATTTTTTGCCAAAAAGTAACTTTTCCTATCGACTTCAGAATCGAACCCACCGCCTGTCGTCCATAGCGTTTTACCCCCATTCTGAACACAATGGGATATGTATCGCATGCTGATTTGATCGTTTGAATCAGTTTCCGTTGAATTGACATTTAAATCACTATATTGAATTTTAAACGTACATTTCAAATTACTGGGGTCACATACTGACTAGAAAAATTCCAGAAAAATATTTTCTAGCTTCTTATTGACGATACGGTCCTAACAAAACTAGTTTCGTCGAATTCTGAGACCGTTGGAAAAGTGGCCAATTTCCGGTCGATTAAAATCAATTGAAACCGGTCAAACGCGTTTTCCTTTGCCACGCTCACATATTGATTCGAAAAATTATGAAATCCGAAACCTAGCAATAATATGACATCACGGACCCAACAAAAGTGGTTTCGTCGAAATCCGAGGTCATTTGCAAAATGTCCATTTTTAAGGGCCTGAATTCCATAGCGACTATTCAGAATTTTCAACTGGACATATCTTTTGATTCCCGCTATGAAATTTCAATTTGTCGGATTCGTTGGAAAGATATTATCAATTAGATCCTATCATTTTTGGTTTCACTAAAATCCGGATTGTTTTGCACCCGGTACATTCAATTGAAGTTTGAAATCGAATTATCGAACTACCGCGCCATTTTCAATTCCTATTATAATTATATATAAATATTATATTCTAACGACGGCGTATATATTATATACGTTCGAATTCTATTAAAAATAAATTTCTCGTCGATATTATTTAAAATAATTCATTTTAAATAATAAAAATTCGCTAAAATTGCCAAAATAAAAATTTTAAACTGGCCCAGATTTTGCGGGTTATTACAATCTCCCCCACTTAAAACTTTTCGTCCCCGAAAAGGAACAAAGTCGAAAGTGGTTTGATTATTTAGCTCTACGCTCGATCTGGCTTCCATTCTCCAACTTTTCAGTTTCTGAGAATTTTCAAATTCTTCAAAAATTTGGCTAACACCCTAAATTTTCGAAAAATTTCGCCATAACCTCCCCTACACCAGGAGCATCGGGGAATTTCAAATAGCTTCCCCGGTCCTTCAGATCTCAAAAAGAAAAAGAAAAAGCCAAGCGGCTAGCCAATACGCTCACAAAATCATCATCACCCAAACAAAACAGGAAATTATGTAGTAAACATGTACCTATTTGTCGGGCAAACAAATTTTATTCTCTGCTCTAACCTATTTATCGTGAGCGGTGTTTTGAATGGCACATGTTCTTTAACCCGATTAACAAAGGAAAGTGATTTTGGGTTTATCGTGAACCGTGTTTTAGATGGCATTGGTTCTTTAATCCAGTTAAAGACCGGATATTGGTTTTTGAGAAGATTAAAACTAAGTGGAGTTTTAATGAATCTTTAATTAGATTGAAATGATCGAGAATGGAGTATCACCAGTTTTGCTCCAAAGAGATAGTTAAATCTTTAATTAGATTTGAACGTGTAATAGTAATTGATATTTACAGATAACACTGTGGTGTTAGATATGGAGTATTACCAGTTTTGCTCCATGGGATGAATAGGTTGGGATTGGGAAATAAAATAAATGATTACTTCGGTGTGGTTCGCCAATCTCGACTAGTTTGGAAAACCTTAACACGGGTTGATTTTATATCAAAAGGAAGATTAAAGAATAAATTTAAAAGAATTTATCTTTGATAAAATTAATGGGAACCTTTCCCTAAGATTGTGAATATTTGAATAAAAGAATATTCTGAATTGGAATGAGGCATATGTTGTGTTTGTGTAACACTTGTTTATTATATACGCGGGTTATTCGGAAAGGCCGGGTTTATGCCCATTCTGAATAACCGATTCGACGATAAGTCGAAGATGAAGACAGTGGTTGAAGACCAGAGGTCTTCACATTGTTTGGATGATTACTGATGATCTTGATTGGGCTGTACACCCAAGAGGAGGGAATCAGTTGGTGATCGTCCAGACGTACTTGGAGATCGATGGATATGCGAGGATTAAGGTTCCTCCGGTTTCGTTCAGACCCAGAACGAACTTGTAAATGGACTATGTGTCTGACATTGGATTTTATTCTGTGTGATTGATCTCTATTAAATATATATCTGTTTGACGGCGGAGAATTTATTCTCTTGCTTAACGCCCTTCTCTGAGACGTACGAGCTCAGAGGTTATATATTGATGGATATCAATCGCATGGAATGAATTGCCTGTGTGGCATGCCAAAGTGGCTGATGATCAAGGCTTCTGTTGAAAAGCAAAGTCTTGTGGCATGCCTAAGTGGCAGATGATCAAGGCTTATGTTGAAAAGCAAAGTCTGGTGGTTGATGATCAAAGCACGGCCTATGTGGCATAGTTTTGTGTATAACATGAATTCGCGAGCCTCACACCTCGGTATGAGTCAAAAAACGGGATAAGGACTGTTGGGAGAACATGACGTTTCTTTCTAGCTATGGGTGATGTCAGTGACCTACCAGCCCTGACATTTATATACTTTTTACCTGTGTGGTTGTTGGAATGCGAGGCGCCTCGGATATAGGTCTGATAGGACCGGGAAACGTGTGTTCAGGAATTGCCAATCCTCAAAAGTAAGAGAGGACCGGCCCAACCGATTCCAAGGATCGCTGTGTGTGGTCCTGAGATATTTGCTAGAGTGTCTCGAACGGAGAGGAGCTTGCCCCTTGCCTCGACTCATGACGGAAATCCAATACGTGATAATTCGGTTTTATTTGTAGAACCTAATGTGGCGACGTAGTGGGATGGGGCACTTATGCCGTCTATGATTAATACTTATGATTGAAATTGTTTTGACACTATACACTTATAATAGTATCAAATGATTTGTTTTAAACGTACCAAGCATGTTTGGCTATTATAAGGAAAAACCCTATCCTCTGGCTTGCGTTGCACTTTGTGATGGGACCGGGTCTTATAATAGCTCCATTTTTCCCAAAAGCATTGCACTGCTTTGATATATGCGCTAGTGTTCTTGGGAGGAAACCCGTTCCGTGTTATACGGCGTAGTCCCTTGAATTACTCTCTTTTAAAGTAAACTTTAAAATAATTGTTTTAGTTCTCACACCAGTCACATGACTGATCTGGAGTTTATTGTTTTAACCTAAACTCTGGGTGCCTTTATTTTCCACACGAGCAGCTAGTAGTTTTGGTTTTGCAGATTTATATTCACAGGATCCTGGTTTATAACTGAAGTGATATTCGGAAAGCTCTGTATCCGCGTATTTATTTTAGTTATGTTTTGTATTATTTTTCTGCTGCAGTAATGTATTTAAATCTCTGATATTCTCTGATGTGTAATATTTATTCATACTCTGTATATTCTTTTATTCTTATGGAATTGTTGTAATAAACAATGAAATGTTTTTCTGTCTGTGTTCTGAATCGTCTCGTCCTTAAAGCAATTCGTGCTTTCCTTACCGGGGAAGTTACGGGTTGCTACAACTAATCCACTAAAGTATTTGTGGACCAGCCTTAAAGATACAAGGGCTCATCTAAGTCTGAGTCCAGAGGCACGGGCTAGAATGTCTCGAATTCGGTAAGAACGATCCCTTGCCTTGGTTCAAGATGGAAATCCAATTTCCAATATGACACCATACGTTTTTGATTGTATAACCCGTATGGCAACATAGTTTATGGTATCTATGCCGTCTTTGATTGATACATTATGATTGAAATGTTTTTGAAACATATATACACTAGTAATAATATCAAATCTGTTTTATCGTATCAAGCATTTTGGACTATTATAAGGTAATACTCTATCCTCCGGTTTCCGTTGCATTGTATGATGGGACTTAAGTCTTATAATGGTTTCATTTTTCTAAAAAGCATTGCGTTGTTTAACGATTTACTTTATTTCTTGCACTGGAAATCCAATGGAATAAACATGTTCCGCGTTAGCGGCGTGGTCCTGTGATTAGCCTTATTATTATTAGATAAGTTAAGAAAGATTTCTCATACCAGTCCCTTGACTAACCCGTAGTTTGTTTCACTTTGCAAACTCGGGTGCTCTCTTTTCCACACGAGCAGTCGAGTGGCTTGTAGTGCAGATATCTATTTATTATGCAGGATTCTGGATCGAAGCTTAAAGTTGTGGCTTGAGCAATGATAGTCTTCCGACGTTTTATTATTTATTCGATGTACTCTGATATTATGTACTCTGATGTAACATTATTATAATGTTTATAAAAGTCTTCTATTATTCGTTCTGATGTGTTGTATGCCCAAAGTTAGTGTATCCGGCGATTTCCCGCGAGGGGGATTTTCGGGTCATTACATGTGGTATCAAAGCTTTGGGTTAACTCAAATCTTTGGGGTACCACTCGTTAGAACTGAACAAAAGACTCATTAGAGGTAGGATTAGAAATATCCTATAAAAGAATACTCATTAGAGATAGGATCAGTAGCATCCTAGAATGAGAAAACTCCTTAGAGATGGGGTTAGAAATTCCCTAAGATGAGTTGAGAGTGATGAGTTTATAATTAACGTACTTGTGATTATATATATAATACGATTTTAGAAAATATGATTTTTGAATATATAAAAGTTACATATATTTAAAAAAGCTAATCAACTAATTGATTGATGATTGTGTTGTGTGAATATTAGTTCAACTAATAAAATTATTGAAACCAATAAAAGAATGAAAATTGAGTTGGTTAGTCAAACAACTTTAAGCTCCGTTCCTTTTCGAGGACGAAAAGATTTTAAGTGGGAGAGATTGTAACAACCCGGAATTTTGGAACCAATTTAAAAAAATTTATTTTAGAAATTTTAATAGATTTTTAATATTTAAAATAGTTTGTTTTAAATAATAACGATTAAAAATTTATTTAATCGAAGTTAGAACAAATATATTTATTTTAATTTTAAAAGGAGTTTAAAATAGAGCGGTAGTTTGAAAATTTGAATTTGAATTTTGACTGGATGTACAGGATTCAAAATAAATCGGATTTTAGTGAAACCAAAAATATTTACATTTGTTTAAAAATATCTTTCCAACGAATCCGAAATTGAAATTTCATAGCGAGAATCAAAAGTTATGGCCAGTTAAAATTTAAAATAGTCGCTATAGAATTTAATATAATATATATTCCGTATAAATAGCCATTTTGCAAACGACCTCGTTTTTGGCGAAACCATTTTTGTTGAATCTGGAATGTCAATTTATTGCAGGATTCCAATATTCATAATTTTTGGAATTAATATGCGAGCGTGGTAAAAGAGAACATGTTTTTCAATTTGGATCAACAAGAAAATGACCATTTTTCAAACGGTCTCCAAATTCGACAAAAATAATTTTATTAGGACTGTATCGTCAAAATATAGCAAGATTTATTTTTCGGGAATTTTTGGAATCAGTATGTGGCCCCGGTAAATTAAAATGTACGATCAAATTAAATAATTAAATGTTTTATATTTTAATTTAAAGAAAAACTAATCGAAACAGTCGAAGTGGGTTACGAAACATATTCCATTGTGTCCGGAATGGGGGTGTTTAGCTAGGGGCGACAGTCGTTGGGTTTAAATCGGAGTTCGGATGTTAAATTCACCTTTTTTAGAATTCAACTTTAATAAAAATAAAATAAATATATTATTATAAATACACTAGGAGACGAAACCCTAACCCTATTTCTAACGCAGCCACCTCTTACAAAACCAATGGCAGAAAAGCTCCAAACTTTCTTCAATTCTTTCTCTCAACCTATTCTATCATTTAAGATGATACCAAAGCGGAAATCAAAGAGAAAAGAGTGATCTTCGATTCTATACGGACGAGATCGTGTTTAAGGACTTGAGTTGGGAGGACTCTACGCTCAAAGGCGCAATGTTGGGGCTCAAATTCTGAAGGCCTGGGTAGTGCGAGTTGGTTGCGCCGCCAGGTGGTGGAAGGGTGATCGACGACCTCCAATGTGGGGGAACTCGATTGGACTCTGGCGGCATAATGGTGGCTCGACGGTGGATTTTTAAAATGATGGATGGGTTCGGTTTAATCGTGGAAGGAAGAAGATGGATTAAAGGTTAATGATGATTATAATATAATTAATTATTATACTATATAATTAATGAATTCAAATGTTCAAAATGCCATAACTTTGTCATATTAAATCAGAATCAAATGAAATCAGTTGCGTTGGATCCGCAATAGTGGGATCTACATGATGGAATAGCCAGAAAATGATTTGGAGCTAGTCTTAATTTGGCAGAATGGAAAAACCTTTGGTGAGATTTCTCGATTTAAAATAAATATATATATAGAAATATATATATATATATATTTGTATTGATTATGATTGTAATATTAAACATATGCACTGTATAAAATTGAGATTGACTGATTGATTGTGGCTGTGACGAGTTGGTGAATTATATTCATGTAAAATAAAAATAACATTTTGTTAGATAATGTTATGTCAAAATAAAAATAACATTTTGATTAGAAATTGTCAAGTGGAATAAAAACACCATTTTTTTTTATACAAAATGTTAGCATTATAAAAATACCATTTTTGTTGTATAAATGTTAGCATTACAAAAATACCATTTTTGTTGTATAAAATGTTAGCATTATAAAAGTACCATTTTTTTCGGTATGAAATGTTAGCATTATAAAAATTCCATTTTGTTGTATAAAATGTTAGCATTATAAATATACCATTTTTGTTGTATAAAATGTTAGCATTATAAAAATACCATTTTTGTTGTATAAAATGTTAACATTATAAAAACATCATTTTTGTTGTATGAAATGTTAGCATAATAAAAATATTGACTATAACATGTTAATTTAGAATAAAAAGATTCATTTGTTAATTATATTTTTGTTAGTCAAAATTGTCATCCTTAGCATGTTAATGAATAACAATCTTATGTAGAAAACATGTTTTGTTAAAAAAAAAGGACATTTTGTTGTAAGAAAATAGTGAAACAAAAAAAAATATCATTTTTGTTGAAACCAAATTGTTGAAACAAAATTATCAATTTTTGTTTAATAAAATAGTTGAGATAAAATTTACAGTTTTGTCAAAATAAAATAGTTGAAGACAAAATTTACAATTTTGCCAAAATAGAATAGTTGAAACAAAATGAACATTTTTGTTGAAATAGAATTGTCACATAAAAACATCATTTTTATGTTGATTTAGAATAGTCACATAAAAACATCATTTTTATGTTGATTTAGAGTTGTCACATAAAAACATCATTTTTTATGTTGATTTAGAGTTGTCACATAAAAACATCATTTTTTTATGTTGATTTAGAATTGTCATAATAAAAATATCATTTTGTTTGAATAATGTTATGTTAATGAAAAATGTCATTTTATTTAGAATCATGTTATGTTAATGAAAAATGTCATTTTATTTAGAATCATGTTATGTTAATGAAAAATGTCATATATTTAGATTATATTCATGTTAAATAAAAAATGTAATTTATTTAGAATATTTTTTTGTGAAAATAAAAATTTTCATCTAGTTAGAATATCTTTTTGTAAATACAAATATGTCATTTAATTAGAAATGTCATGTTAAAATAAAAATATCAATTTTTTTTTTGCCATGTTAAAACTAGAATTGTAAACGAATACAAATATTCATTTTTATTTGTCTTGTTAAATAATGAAATTTTATACAAATAAAAATATCCTTTTATTTGTATTTAAAAATAGAACTGTTGTCAAATAAAAACTTTCGTTTATTTGTCATTAGGAAACCTTAAACATGTCATATAAATAAATTATCTTTTTATATTGTCATTATGACATTAAAACATGTTATGTAAATAAATTATCTTTTATATTGTCATTAGAAGCAGAACATATGTATGTTGACAAAATTATCTTTTTATTTTTTCACTTGAATTTGAAACATGTATGTAGACAAAATTGTCTTTTTATTTTTGTCATTAGAAGAATAGAACATGTATGCAAATAAAATACATTTTATTTGACATTAGAAATATAATAACATGTTTTGTTCATTATCATCAACATATTAGTGGAATTAGAATTGGTTAAATTCATTAACAAATGATTCGTTTATATGAACCGTTGTTGTTTGAAAACCCCATACGAGTATTAGGATGAAATTTGGCATACACTAGTCTCAATATTTAGTTGTATGTCAATCGATGGATTGACCGTTTGTGATGAGCGTTATTTATTTATTTATTTTAATGCTCACACAATTGTAAAACTTCACTCTGGATGTAAATGGATTGTTGAGTGATTATTTATCATTATTGTTATATACATACGATGTATGAAATCCATATAACGGAAATTATATGGTAATTGATTGAGTCGCTTTCCGATTCAGAATGTTTTAAATAAAGAATCTTTTAAAATAAATAATATTTTAAAATAAAGAGTATTTTAAAATAAATTTACTGAAGAATGAAATTATGATTTTTATGTCCATCTTTGGATGACACAAGAATATAAAAATATGAAGTCGAATTAAGTAGAAACGGCATTTTTACCCGAACAGGTTTATCGATCGGTTTTATTCATTTTAAAATAAATAAATAAAAGTGATTTCAAAATCTAATATTTTGAAGATATTAATATTATAAGATGATAAATATATAGAATATCTAATTTTGATTTAAAATTAAATGAAGTTGGAATCGATTTCAAATGAATTTATAAATATTTAAAAAATACAATTTAAATGAAAATCGACGTTATATATATATATATATATAATATTAATATGGCCTGAATAGAACGCGCAGCGACCGTCCGCGAATTTCGACCATTAACTTCAAATTGATGTAACGGGAGATCCGACCGTCGGGTTCTCCTAAAACTGGAACCATTGGGTTCGTATCAAATAGAGCTTTCCAATTAATATAATAGTTTTGAAATCTAACAGTTAGGTTTGGAGCTATATCCAAATCAATTTCAGAAAAGGTCGCTATGGATGCAGTTCGGTAGCCGTTATCGGAAATCGACTACACGAGCCTTAATAAAATTAATAAAAATATGTAAAAATTATGTAAAATCATAATAAATGATTTGAAAAGATTTTGGATGAAAATTTCCATATTTGAAAAGATAAAAGTATATTTTTATCGAAATGAATTAGTTATTAACTAGAATAAATCATTAAATTAAGATTTAATGAAGTTTTCCAATTAATTAATATTAAATTGGAATTAGATAAAATAAATTGGATTTTTGGGTTTTTCGTGAATGGTGTCTTAAATAACACTATTCTTAAACCCAGTCGAGAATAGAATAAATCGTTTGATTAAAATTATTAGAGTTTCCAGTTATATTTAATAATTGGAATAAAATGAAATGTGAATTGGATTTATCGTGAAATGTGTTTTAAACGACATTTGTTCTTTAACACAATTAACAGTGAAAAAATAATTTAGAATTTATAAATTATTTATTAAGATTTAAATGGAAATTTTCCAAAATAAAGTTTTCCAATTTAATGTATTAAATTGGAATTGAATGGAATTCGATTTAATAATGATCGAGATGCGCTTCTGTAAAAGAAGACCGTTATTATATGTGGAATTTAAAAGGCTTTGCCGTTATTACATTTATACTATTAGTCTGATACGGAAATTTATATCAATTATATATCGATTTAATTTATGTGAAAATTCCATATTTAATGGAAGCTGATTTTGGGTTTATCGTGAACAGTGTTTTAAATGACATTGGTTCTTTAACCTAGTTAAAGACAAGATTAATTTCTTAGAGTTGAATAATCATAAAGTAATGATTTTTGATATTAAAACCAAATTGGAGTTTTAATGAATCTTTGAAAAGAAGATTAAAAGAATAAATTTAAAGGAATTTATCTTTGATAAAATTAATGGGAACCTTTCCCTAATAATGTGAATATTTATTTAAAAGAATATTCTGAATTGGAATGAGGCGTATGATGTGTTTTATAGCACTTGTTTATTGATTATAAAATACGCGAGTTATTAGGAAAGACCGGGTTTAACCCATCCTGAATAATTACTACGACGATTAAGAGTCGAAGATGAAGACGGTGGTTGTAGACCAGAGATCTTCACTTCGTTTAGATGATTACTGATGTCTTGATTGGAAGGCATCCCAAGACAAGGTATTAAGTGGTGATCGTCTAGACATACTTGAAAATCGATGGATATGCGAGAACCTCTCTCCTGTATTGGACATATGGGACGAGGAATAAGGTGTCTCCGGTTTCATTCAGACCCATAACGGACTTGTAAATGGATGGTATATCTGACATTGTATTCCTTTATGTTGTATTTGTTGATCTCTGCTAAACATATATCTGTTTGGTGGCGGCGAATTTATTCTCTTGCTTAACACCCTTCTTTGAGACGTATGAGCTTAGATGATATATATTGACAGAAATCAATGGTATGGTATGGATTGACAATGTGGCATGCTAAGATGCAAATGATCAGGGCTTATTGTTGAAAAGAAGAGTCTTGTGGTTAGTGATCAAAGCACAGCTTTATTTAGCATAGCTTTGTGTAGTGATACTTCGCGAGCATCACACCCCGGTATGAACCAGAAACGGGAGAGGACTGCAGGGAGGACGTATGTTTCTTTCTAGCTAGGAGCGGTGTTAGCGTTTACAAGCCTTGGAATTTTTACTTATGTGGATGATGGAATGAGGCGCCTCGGTTTTGAGTCCCTAGTGGCTCTATATTTACGCCCCATAGGGCGGGGAAACATATTGTTCAGGCATAACTAATCCACTAAAGTATTTGTGGACTGGCCCTTAAGATCCAAGGGCTCACCTGAGTCTGAGTCCCGATGCACGGGCTAGAGTGTCTCGAATTCGGTAAGGACGATCCCTTTCCTTGGTTCATGATGGAAATCCAACTTCCAATACGACACCATACAGTTTTGATTGTATAACTAGTATGGTGACATGGTATATGGTAGCTATGCCGTCTATGATTGATTCTTTATGATTGAAATGTTTTTGAAACATATATACACTAATAGTAATATCAAATTCGTTTTATCGTATCAAGTATTTTTGACCATTATAAGGTAAAACTCTATCCTCCGGTTTGCGTTGCATTGTGTGATGGGACTTGAGTCTTATAATGGTTTCATTTTTCTAAAAAGCATGCATTGTTTAACGATTTACTTTTTTTCTTGCACTGGCAATCCAATGAAGTGAAGTCCTTCCGCGTTAGCGGCGTGGTCTTGTGATTAGCCTTATTATTATTAGATAAGTTAAGTAAGATTTATCATACCAGTCCCTTGACTGACCCGTAGTTTGTTTCACTTTGCAAACTCCGGTGCCCTCTTTTCCACACGGGCAGTCGAGTGGCTTGTTTTGCAGATATCTATTTATTAGGCAGGATTCTGGACCGAAGCTTAAAGCTGCGGACAGAGCAATGATAGTCTTCCACTACATTGTGTTAAGTTTATTGTAAATTAATCTTGTGCTGTATTATTATTTATTCGATGTACTCTGATATTCTGTACTCTGATGTATCATTATTACAATGTTTATAAAAGTCTTCTATTATTTGTTCTGATGTGTTGTATGCCCAAAGTTAGTGTGTCTGGAAATTTCCCGCGAGGGGAATTTTCGAGTCATTATAATAGTACCATATATATATGTGTGTGTGTGTGCGTGTTTGTGTGTGCGCGCGTGTGTATATATAGCTGCGTGGATTTTAATGTGATTAAGAATATGCAAAGATAAGCAGGTAGAAGAATTTTTGTAGGGTACGTGCCTATGTTTAATTGCTTAGTAATAAAGTAGGAAGGTATACTTAGGATATGTTTTATTTATACGGTACCGTTATTCAATGTCGACCGTAAAATTTGCACTGATACACATGAACTCCAAACGCAACGAAAATAGAAGCACTGCTACGTCTCAACGTTCTGAACCCAATGGAACTTGTTTGGTCGAAAATCGACTATATTTTCCTAACGGTGTTATTTTAATTCCAATTTATTTATCGGTTCGCCTTTAAATTGCATCTACGAATACAATAACCCCAGTTGGCTCCAAATTGGAAATCTAGCAATAACTAGCTATACGTATTCAAATAAAATTCATTTCATCGAAAATTAGGTCGTTTGAAAAGAAAACTATTTCAAAGGCTTATATAATATCGATATAATATAATAAAATCCAAAACAATTCAATTTAAATAATAATAAATTATTATTATCGTATATCTCCAAATGAGATGTTCTACAGCTTCAAGATAAACCAATATATATTTTAAACTCAATATCTAGAATCTCGGGTTAAACGATATTCAAATATATATAAAAATTCTTAATAAATTTATTAAATAAACGTTATAGTTTATAAACGATTTCTTAGCGACTATTTGAAAATTTGAATTGGGCATAACACACAACCTATAATATAAAATCTCCAATTTTCTCTTACATTAGAAAAATATAATCAAATAGATTCGAACTTTTCTTGTTTCACCAAATTCCAATTAATATCGGATCATGTATATTCAATTGAAGTTTAAATCATAAATTACGAACTACTGCAACGTTACGAACTCGATTATAGTTAAATATAAATTATACGTTGAAATTCACGTTATATAAACAAATTATATATCATAAATCCATATATAACACCTATTCAATGTTATATATAATAAAATATATTAAATATATAACCATTAAAAATACGAGATGTTACAATTCGAACCTCGACAACTCATTAAACTAATTAATGTACTCCTTAATTAACACATCTCCTTGCTTTAGCTGAATGAGTCTCTCTAACTGCAAACCATCCTCAACCTGAGAAAAAACCTCCTCTCGATTCTCACCTGAAATCTATCCTAACGCATCACTCCTACCTTGGCCTCCACCACTTCCCACCAGTAGAAATCCTCCTCTTTCAGAGGCCAAGAAGTGAGTTGAACTCTATCTCTATCCGCAAGCGACATGAGATCGAATGTCCTCTCTATACTCCATAGCCAAGTTCGTGCCTCTACAAACGCCTCAGTCTCCAAGAATGCTTACCACTAAGATTAGGAAAGTTCAAGCAAATCATAAAAAAGTCAGTTGTTACTGGTGGATAAGCGAGGGGTTCACTATCAAATGTTAGACTTTGCACATTCTCTTATAGTGGGTCTGTTGGTGTCGTGGGTTGAAGATACCGACAAAATTAGGCAGGAATTGCAATGTCCTAAGGAAGATTAGGGGCATCATCCATTCTGTGCAAGAGAAAAGACGGATATTAAGCTTTGAAGGAACCAAAAGAAGGTTTTACTGGATTTGAGGAAATTTTTCAAAACATTATTTTCAAAATTGCTTTTAGTTTTGAAAATATACTTCTTTTGAAAAATATTTTACTTTTATATAAAAACTTTAGGAATCTTGTAACCTATGGCTCTGATACCAAACGTAACACTCCACACCCATTAGCATTCCCTAAAAGTCAAGTCTTGCGAAGAAATATGGAGTGATGTAGGTATAAAAATCGAATCACAGAGACTATGATTCACAAGACATAAAATAAATGCAGCGGAAAATACTAAAAACTTAACTTATTATTTCAAAAATCCAACTATTATTTTAGAATAAAACATAAAGTCATAACATCCACATGTCAAATAAAAACCTTAATCTCACATAAAATCAAAGTATAATAATAATCCCTCTCATTATTGCCATTGCAAGCAAATCAAAAAGGAAAAGAAGAATACATCAACAATGAGATAAAAACTCAGTGAATGAAATTTAAGATGTCTGAATCAACAAGTCTCATCCCTGCAAGCTTAATGTTGGAGTAAAAGGAAGAAAAAAGAGTGGGTCGGATATAAAGTCTGACGAATGAAGTAATTACTAGCATGATTAGTAAAGATAAAGATAAAGATAATAGACTTAATAATAGTTCTAGTGTCGTTAGATAATGTGTATGTGCACAACTTAGAATAGTTTTTGAGATAATTAGATTATTCATCTAGTTTAAGCTGAATGATTTTTGGATTATTAGCATCATTTCTACTACTATGAAAATACGACTGGTACAAGGTTTCCTAATTCTACCGATCGATCGACTTTTCGCCTACCATTTCTTAGCATGGTAGCATGTTACTATGAACCTTTCCATCGTGAAACAATATCAAAATGAATTACCATCCATTGTTCTACTAGCAAAGGACACAAATTTGTGTATGGACATAGTAGTGAATGTTTCCGACCTCGATTCTTCATGCATAGTAATCGCTCAAACCCACTATCTTGTCGCCTCACCTCTTTGACCACTTATTTACCCAATGCAATGTAAGTGTGCCCATCTTAATCCCAGATCTAAGATCATCAGTTCTCGGCCTAAAAGAGAATGCTTCTTGTATGGATCCCTAACAAACAATATTTTAATTGTGCTCCTAAATTATTTTTGTTAACTATTCTTTTGACCAGCATAAGCATGTCTGATCTCAATTCCATATTTGAGATCATCAGTCTAAGATCTAAAAGGGAATGTTGCTAGGAATATGTCTTATCTAATAATTTAAGTTTCTTTTTTTGGCCAATCGCAGATCTGAGCCTAACTTATTCACTCAGTCTCTGACCGGATCCTATATTTTCTACTTTTATCGTAATAAATTTTAATCTTTTCATTTTATTATGATGCTATAACATATCAACACATTTCTAAATTATTATAATAAGTTGCTCATTTTTATTTCCTCTTAATTTATAATGCTTGTCATAATTTACTGTAAATTCATGTAATTTTCTATTTCAGTCGAATCCCTTTTTATTATAGATCTACATGTTATATAAATTATTTCTGCTAATTTAGTGTTCTATTGTTTAATCCGATTCATAAAGTTTGCACTCTTTACATTGTTTTCACACTTAAAAAGCGGATTAAACCTGTGTCATTAAGGCTAAATTTACATAATTATGTTTCTTTAAGAACAGAATTAATAATTGTGGAAAACATTAAATAATTAAAAATAATAAATAATTATAAAGGAAAAAGACTGAAATACAAACTTATAGAAATTAACTAAAAACTGTAAGAAAAGACAAAAAAATACTAATAGAGAAATAATGTAAAAACCATAAGAAAAACTAAAAATATTAAGAACCCTATTTTATTAAAAAAAATTAAAATGATAGATGTCCAACAACTCAAAAAGGAAAATTTTCAAAAACAACAAAATCTAAAAAGACTGTTAATGGCTTCTAACAGCACTTCTCTGACTTACTCTTTTCCCTCCTCGAGCCAAACAACGTTTCCCTCTGCCATACCTTCCATCATCGCTCCTCCCCCCTCCCTCCCAACCTCCTCTACCTCAACCTGCGCCACCTGATTCGTCCCTATATTTCAATTTCCCATCCTTACCCAATGCTAATCCTCTCACGCAACGTCAATAGCAATGGATTCAACATTTGTCTCGCAATGCTGGGAAGTACATTCCCATTGAAATGCATCCTACCTTCTTTGATGGAGCCATAGAGAACATTGAAGAGATTATTAAGGCTGGTACTAATGTATGGAAAGATTTTTTGTAGGATTTTTCTTGGATTCCCTTCTTTCATTCACTATTTTCCTTTAGAAAGTCAACGCGATTGGAAATTGAAAGGATCAATTAGGGTTAAATCGGATGGATTGCTATTCTTATTTCAATTTGCTTGTGAGGATGATAGGCTGAAAATCATGAAGGGTGATCCCAACATCATGAGGAACAAATTATTCATTATAAAGCCCTATAATCCTTAAGTAAGCAATGTATGTGGTTTGGTTAAAGAAGTTCCTAATGAGTTCAATTCTCCAATATGCCATTATTTGCATGGTCACATCCTGTATTTAACTGGCTCACATGCAGATTGAGTAAATTAATATATGGATGAGATGACTGAAAAAAATAAATAGATTGGAGTATGTTAGATGCCTTATTGAGATTAATGATATAAATGAAAATGTGTATATTTTATCTGCTTATCTATCTTATTTTCCCTTTAAAATAACCGATATTGTGTATTTATAGCTGTGATTTCAGAATGTTTATAAAAAGCATGGTTTAGAGCATTTGATGGATAAAGCATGAAGAATTTTCTTAAAAAGAGTGAAGTTTGAGATTAATAATGCTTGAAGAATAGTTGCAAATAGAGTTCAGTTAGGAAGATTTGGCTCAATGATTACTCATGATGCGTTCACGTTGGCTCATTGCTAGGCCTCTTACTCATGATGTGTTCACATTAGCTCATTTGCAAGGCCGCTCACTCTACAACTGCATTCACACTAGATTATGTGTTATTTGGGATAAATCCTTAGTCCCACATTGTGTAATTAGACAATTAGTCTTTGTTATATCAGCTATAAACACACTTATATCTTGTTCATTTAGAAACACATTGGGTTTTATTCTGTAATCCTTCTCTTAGAATAAAACCATTCTTCTTCGTTTCTCTTTACTTTTTATTGTAATTTATTTATGTTGTTTATTTTATTTTATTTTTCTTCTTTAGCTATGTTTAGCTAATCTCCTTTAATTAGGGGGTGATGACGCTTAGATGATATTCAATATGAATCACATAGCCAAAGTGATTAGAACTTCATGTACGTAGATCTAGATCTAAACCAAGGGTTGGGTCTGAACCTTCATACTTTGTGTCATTTAAGAGCTACGCTCCTTCATAGGGTATATTCGAGTTCGATTTAACGTTTATCAGATTTAGATCTAACATTTAGGGTTTTAGAAATTATAATGAATCTGTCCTGATAGCCTATGGTTGTTTAAGATCTTAGCTCCCGCATAGGCTATACTTGTCGTTATTCACATATTTGTTTCTAGAAACCTAATAAGTGTTGATTCATGTTTGTGACAGAAACATGAACTAGATCTGATTAATCTATTTGGTTATTAATCCATGTTAATTTAATCTGTGTCATTGCTCCCTAATTGTTTTCTTTAGTTATATAAAACTCTCTTTTATTTAATTTCTGTTATTTTCTGTGTTTTCAACCAATCAAAATTCTGGAATAACTTGATTGGATTTACTAGTTTAAATATTTTTGGTCCTAGAGTTCGACACCCTCTACAACAATCCTTGTTGTTTAGGAAAGCCGAACGGATTTTACAGTTGTTTAATTTGTTCACAAACAAATTTTAGCACCATTGCCGGGGACCAAAATAATTTTTATTAGTAAATCCTTCGGGTTATATTTTTGTTTTCTTATTTTTTTCATTTAAAAAAATTATTTTATTTCTTTTGGTTTCTTTTATATATAGAAAAAAATATATATCTCTTGATTAGATTTGATTTGGTATTGCTGAGTATGTTCTTCTAATTAAGAGAGAAATTTTTTTGCAATTTTCTGTTTGATTTCTTTCCCCTTTCATTGCCTTTGGTTTTTAATTTGTTTCCCTTTTCTTTCATTTATTTCTTTTTGATTTTCTATAAACTGCTTTCTTTTTTACAATTTTCATAATTTAAAAAAAACAACTTGCCAATTTTTGTTCAATTTCTTTCCACTTGTTTTGCTCGTTTTCCTTCCCTTTTTTTCAGATTTCTTTCCTTTCTTTGTACAAATTTTCCTCTTTAC
Organism: Allium sativum; assembly: GCA_030737875.1. Lineage (NCBI taxonomy): Eukaryota > Viridiplantae > Streptophyta > Magnoliopsida > Asparagales > Amaryllidaceae > Allium > Allium sativum. The sequence continues at coordinate 316,893,775 of CM060913.1, forward strand.
AATATTAAAAAAAATTCCTTTTATAAACTTCATTCTCTCTAGTCTCCTACCATTATAAAATCCATTGCCACAAGCCTTTCATCCCCTTCACAAACACCCTTCCTCTACAAACCAATGATCACACCGCATAAATATCTCTTTAGTCCACAACAGCAAATTCATCGACCAAAGTTGATCAGCAGCAAACAAATTTTTCCGCCTGCAATAACAACTGCGAACCCCATCTGTTTTCACAGACAAGCCCAAATGCCTCGTCAGTACGACAGAAATCCGCAGTCCATAGTCCTGGTCATCAAACTGCACCATACTTGCCATACTTTCCTTTATCTACTTTCTCACTCACCATCCATACACCTTCCAATCATCTTTACTTCTGCCATTCAACACACGACCTCAATTCCCTTAACCAATAATCACCACCCCATCCATTTCATACTAACCATCAGCCACATAATTCTCTAACCAGACTAGACAATACTCCACCACCTTCTTTACAACAAAACTCTCCTCTTCCCCTCCATTGAACGCACCTACAAGGCCTACAAGCCAACTTTCCGACAAGTTTACTTCAAAACAGAAACGCAACCACCAACCTGCTCTCATCAACCCAGTCGCAAGCCTGCATTCACCTCCCAACTACTTCAAACCACTACAACCTCTCTACCACAAACCCACAACTGTATGGGCATACTGATCTCATTCACCCAAAACCAACAAAACTCCAATCACGTTCGAAATAAACTATTGCAACATCCGCCACCACAAAATTTAACCCATGCTAGCACTCTGCAATACTCCTCACCACCACGTCTTCAAAATCCACTTCATTTACCTTCAGCCAAGCTGAAGTTGAGAGCCCCAATTCCACACGTCCAGTTCAAACCCTCAACTGAACTCTAACAAACCACCAATTCACAAAACCAAAACAAGAAAACAGCATCACCACTTCAAAGATCAACTAATTCAACACTAAAATTTACTACAGCAGCAATAACACCTTACCGCAAACTGAAAACACTCATCAAATCATGTCACAACTTCACAGCCATAAGACTTCGGCTTTCATCCGCAAAACCACACCACAAGAGAACGCCATCACCAAAAAATTATCAGTGAGAATCAGAGCGCAAACACCCTTTCACCATAACGCATCTCTGCACTAACAAACCCTACTTGTGCTGTAACCACTTCCGAAACCCCATCCCAAAACTTTTCGCACCACTGCCCTCCACCATCACTACAGTCCCCAAACCCAACGTCAACACTTCATCATAAAAGCCACTACCAATCATCAACAAACCAAATCAGAATCCTTTGAACATCGGAAACCCATAACCGAATAATTATCGAAAGAAAAAAAAGGGGCGAACTAAAGTTGAAGCCAGGAAGGAAAGAAATTTCTTGCGTGATTTAGAGAAAGTGATGGATTTTATTTTGGAGTCGACAATATGGGCATTTCTTCGTTTTAGATGGCGTGATTTTTATTTTCATCATTTCTTTTGGGAACATATTTATTGCCCTTTATTCTTGAGAAACTGAGTATGTACTCGACTCTTTATGCATGAGAGCAATCTTTTCCAATTGACCGACTCAAGCCCGCCCTTGTTATTTTTTATTTTAATGAGCCTAAATCTTACTTTTGTTTAGCCTTTTGTTTATTTTTTTAGTTTTTTATAAAATTCTATTCTCTTGCTTCTGTTTTCTTTCATGGTTCAAAAAAACAGTTTTTTTGTCCAGCTTAGTTTTTTTAATTAGTTTTTCTTTTTCGTTTAGTTTGGTCCCTAATTAGCTTTTATTTTCCTAGTTTGTGTTATTTGTTTTCATTCCAAAAAAGACCAAAAAAAAGAAAAAAACAAGACCAAAAGTGAGAAACAGAGCTCAATCAAGTGATATGGGAATTCAAAGGTCAAAGGATTTGCAAATAGTCGACTTGAATTTTTGGAGTTGTTGCACACCAAGTGGGGTGTGAACGCGCTAGCGCTACTCAGTTGCACTGGACGGACTGCCGATTTAGGAGAGAATATTCTAAACTCTATAGGTGCTCTGTTCCAAAGAAAAATATATAGAAATTGCTTGTAAAAATTTTCTGCAGGTGCCGTGGCTTGCTTGTAAAATTTTTATTTCTGCTATTTATTATTCTGTGTTTGTTATGTCATTGATTATTCTGCCTGTTGCTATGTGGTTGGAAATTTTAAAACGAACGTGGGATAAATTGAAAAGTTTGTTTTTGAAACAAATTATTTTTGAAAGCGAATCGACCTCATAGGACAAAATATTCGTTAAATTGACAATTAGGATTGCTACTCTCTAAGATGTCTAAGGAACGGTAGAGTCTCGAATTCAAACAGGTTCTTAAATCTTTAGTCGTGTTTCTATGGTGATTCGTGGCACACTGATAACCCCTGTTCGAACGTGGCCTGGACTTGTATTCATATACCGAAGTTGTTAATTTTAACGTATTTTTTTAAGAGCTTCTTTTGGGCCGCAAGTTTTGCAATTGATTTTTCGACGAATAACTTTCTTCTTCTAGTACATGTGCGCTTGACCCATGTATAGCCAAAATTGCAATTCTTTTCAAAATTTAAATGATTTTGGTTTCAATTCAAATCAGAATGAATTTCAAGCTAAAAACTTCTCGAATATTTCCACCAATCTCATCAAACGGTTACTCCCCAATATGAAAACTATCATTCTACGATTAAGGAGAATTTATCTGAGGTGAGTCAACTATTAGTGCAAATGGATAAGCAAAATGTTGAATTTCAAAACAATTTCAACATGGGTTTCAACGAATTTTTTGAACATCAAAATGATTTTCATAATATGATGGTTATCGAATATGAAAAATGTGTTGCGAACAAGCTATATTTTGGCGATGTTGGTGGTGGAAATTAAATAATGAACGACTTCTAAGAGATGAGGTTGATGAATTTTTAAGGTCAACCAGTGAGGAACACATAGAAACGACAAATCTAAAAACACCATTTTGAAGTCTGATGTGTCTTCCAATTTTCTTGAAGAAAGCCTAAGTGAAATTGATCAATTAATAAATGAAATTTGGAATTGTCATGAGGAAATCAAGGAATGGGCGCGAACTTTAGATGGAAAACAAGATTCTGAAAATAAAGATATCGAAAACATGTGTATCATTGAACAACTGGCTCAATACACCATTGAACTTTGGCAAAATCTAAAAAAATTCTTACGTGAGGGAATTGATGACGTTGATGAATTTGAGGATTTAATGAAACTTTGCTTGACTTACATCAAAGAACTAGCTCAAAGAATAATATATAGCAAACAACATTGCACGAGGATAGTGTATCAAATTTCTCTTCTTCAAACTGAAGTTATAGAATTGTACAACAACTTTAAATCCCAATCTAGTGACAAACAAGTTTCTACCAACGCTTCTTTTGAAAACGATAATCAGCCAGTAACTTCATCACAACATTATATCACGATTATTGATGATTCTGACGATATGACCGTTGATGAAAATGAAATTTTGGAAAAATCTCTAGTGCAAAACTCTGATTTTTGTGTAACTAAAATTCAAACTCAAACTGATGCTTCTGCTGAAAATTCAACTCTTACTGGAATCGAAAATCTTCAACTAACAACTTTTGAAATTGACGAAAATCTTAATGAAGTTATTGAAATCTCGGTAATTGTTTTGAATTTAAATTCTATTGGAAACAAAAACGTCAATCTTCAATTTGATCTTCCTCTCCCAAATTCTGAAAATTTTGAAAATTTAGCAGCTTTAGATTGTCAACTTGAAAGAAAAGACGAAGTTGGTAACAACTGTTTAGGTGAGAACGACTTTGATGAGCGAAAACTTCTTGAAATGATTGACGATAATGTTGTTGGGTCTGAAACTGAAAATGAAACATTTGAAAACTTTGAAATTTTTGAGTTTGAAAACAACGAAACTGCTGAATGTGATCTTAAACACAATAACGATTTTTCTGAAACTGTTGAAACTCCTTACGACTTGATCGTTTCAACTGAACCTCACTGTGATCACTTATTTTTCAATGATAAATTTATGCAGTATAAGAATAACACTGTTTTTGAGAAAACACGATTTCGAAATTTACTGAAAATTCATTTGTTGGTTTCAACTTTAGGTTTACGAATGAACCTTTAGTTAACAAAATTTCAAATATCAAAGCTAAACCGAACAATATTTCTCAAACAAGTGTGGGGGTGAGAGTGATGCACACGTCTCTCAATTTATGCATCATCTGAACAAATCAAAATTTGTTTTGAAACTTTTGTTGAACCCCAGCTCGATGACCTCCTTTTGTTGCTACAAAAATTCAATTTTATTTTAGGATCAATTGTATGCTCAAGATTTTAAAACAAGAAACTCAAACTTTTGAAAACACAAAATTTATTTTTAAAAATATGACACGTAATATAAATTCCTTTATGATTTGGTTTTTTGTGCTTTAGTTGTGTCTCATAAGCTTAATGAGACTGATCCATTGGTCCATTGTGGGCCGGTTCACCTATTCGATGACTGCATATTTTCTGCACACACATTCGGTATGTCACGCTTACCCACTTATTTTTATTTCCCTTTCACTAAGATAAGTCTGATTAATGACTGTGAGGACACAGTCACGCATAAGTTTGGGGAAAATTTACATTACATCAACAATCAAATTTTATGAACTAGGTCATTCGTTGATCAAGGATTAACTTAAATTCATAAATAACACCTTGGTTCTTATTTGATAAGTTGAATTGTTGGGTGATGGGAATGAACATTATTTATTCATCGAGTCGTAATGTGTCTTTTTAAGATGCTAGCTTGAGATTGTGCAGACGTCAGTCGTGTTCTGGAGTAAGCGTGTCAACCCTGGTTATACATGTTAGAATGTGCAAGTAAAAATAACCAAAAAAACAATCAAATAATAATGATTTTGCACCTACATTTGTTGGATTTTCCGAGTTTGTTTTCATGCATAATATTTTTCTCACTCAAAGTTTCAAAATCGTAAGTTCTAAAAATCCACTTGGCCCAATTAAAGAGGAATGATTCATTGTAGCGTTCTTCTTCGATACCCCACATTATTGGAGCCTAAGTTTTAGTCCAATTACGTCCATGTTTTGGCAAGTTTTTCTTTTATTGGTCTACTTATGAACCTTGTACTGATTTATCTTCAAAGGTTCAAAAATGTCACTTTTTATACCAATATTACACTACTCACTCCGTACCTGGTAGGATAACCGTATACCACATCTTATTTTATATGGGTTATCTATCTTACGAAACCTTTCTTATCTCTCCTTTCTGCTTTTTAATAACATCAATATTGACTTGTGTGTTGAATTAGGGTTATATAAGTAGAGTAAGTAGGGCACAAAACTTTCCTTTCATGAAGTGTTGGTTATGATTCACTTAGTAGAGGAGGAATCCAATGAAATAATATACGGTATCATTCCATTCCATCTCCACTCATCATTAATCATGCAAAAAAAGAAGAAAAAGAAGAAGAAAATGCAATAAAGAGAAAATCTCTGAGAATAAAATAGTCATTCATCATTCTTGACTATAAAGCATTCATTTCCATTCCATCCACATCCATTATACCGTACTTAGAAGTGAGGAGTGTAGTAGAGGAGATGAAAGGAAACAAAATGTCCATACGTGCCTTAGTATTACTTTATCTTTTGTAGCTTGAAGTTCAACTAATACACTTTCCCTCTTATATATAACATTTCTAGAACTTACAAAATTTTCCTTCATCTATGCATAACTCACATCCAATACAGTACAGTTACACTAGTGGAAAATTATTCAAAAAAAAAATGAATAAATGCTTCGGTGCACATTATCGATATGTAGAACTTTGGTTGACACCACGCTCTTAACCTTCAAGACAATTACAATGTTATCAAGGAATTACGATTCAGCTTGAAATTTTTTATTCATTTTTGCACCAGTTATGGGATGGACAATTTAGGACTGAACGGTTATTATTGAAGTTAGGTAAAGTCCTTGGAATGTGAAAGAACTTAAATATATCATTTGATTAATTCGCGTACTTAAGACGCTTTGGAATTTGTAGGTAGTATCCACTGAAAACCCTCTTGAGACAACACTCGTCCTACTAGGGACACCTAGGGGTTTAACGACCTGTTGCATACGCTAAATGCAATCGTGTTTCCTATGAAAGTGTGACATATCTTAGTTTAGTTTACTCGAGGACGAATAAAAAGATAAGTGTGGGGGTATTTGATATACACGTAAATGTGTATATTTTATATGCTTATTTATCTTATTTTCCCTTTAAAATAATTGATATTGTGTATTTATAGCTGTGATTTCAGATTGTTTATAAAAAGCATGGTGTAGATCATTTGATGGATAAAGCATGAAGAATTTGCTTAAAAAGAGTGAAGTTTGAAATTACTAAAGCTTGAAGAACGGTTGCAAATAGAGTTCAGTTAGGAAGATTTGGCTCAATGATTACTCATGCTGCATTCACACGGGCTCATTTGCTAGGCCTTTTACTCATGTTGCGTTCACATTGGCTCATTTGCAAGGCCACTCACTCTACAACTACGTTCACACTGGCTTATATGTTATTTGGGCTAAATCTTTAGTCCCACGTTGTGTAATTAGCCAATTATTCTTTGTTATATCAGCTATAAATACACTAGTATCTTGTTCATTTAGAAACACATTAAGTTTTATTCTGTAATCCTTCTCTTAGAATAAAATCATTCTTCTTCCTTTCTCTTTACTTTTTATTGTAATTTATTTATGTTGTTTATTTTATTTTTCTCTTCTTCTTTATCTATGTCTAGCTAATCTCCTTTAATTAGGGAGTGATGACGCTTAGATGAGATTCAATATGAATCGCATAGCCAAAGAGATTAGAATTTCATGTATGTAGATTTAGATTTGAACCAAGGGTTGGATCTGAACCTTCATACTCTGTGTCGTTTAAGAATTATGCTCCTTCACAGCGTATATTCGAGTTCGGTCTAATGTTTATCAGATTTAGATCTAACATTTAGAGTTTTAGAAATAATAGTGAATCTGTCCTGATAGCCTACGGTTGTTTAAGAGCTTAGCTCCTGCATAGGCTATACTTGTCATTATTCACATATTTGTTTCTAGAAACCTAATAAGCGTTGATTCATGTTTGTGACAAAAACATGAATTAGATCTGATTAATCTGTTTGGTTATTAATTCATGTTAATTTAATCTATGTCATTGCTCCCTAATTGCTTTCTTTAATCATACTTATTTAATTTCTGTTATTTTCTGCATTTTCAACCAATCAAAATTCTGGAATAACTTGATTGGATTTACTAGTTTAAATATTTTTCGTCCTAGAGTTCGACACCCTCTACAACAATCCTTGTTGTTTAGGAAAGCCGAATGGATTTTACAGTTGTTTACAATTGTTTAATTTGTTCGCAAGCAATTAAACTTGATAAAGAGCTAGTTGATGATTTTCTAGTAAAATTGCCTGATGGTGGTACCCAGAAAATAAGGGTTAAATATCTTTCGAGACCATTAGCGTTTACTAATTGCAAGGTCTTTGACCACTATACTAAAGATTGTGAAGTGGATACAGAGGAGAAAACAAAACTTGATGGAAGTAAAGGCAAGAAAATTAACAAGGATGGATCACTAGAGAAGAAGCAACAATAGAACAAAAGTGAAATTACTAACAAGGAAGTAACTCCTAAATTCCAAGTGAAAAATGCATAGGTAAACTATGGTAGAAGACTCATTGCCCAGAAGGTTACTCGTAAAGTTCAAACTTGGAAAAAAGTTGGTTGAAACAAGAAGAATATCTCACTCAACAACCCTAGGATTAAAAGTACTATTGGAGACTTTTGGCCAACTACTAGCAAATCTCCATTGATGAAGAGTAGAGTGGTAGAGAATGGTCATCAGGAAGGTATCTTGGAAGAAGTGGAAATAGTTAATGATAAAGGAGGTAATAATGAAATAACTACAGTGCAAGGAAAAGTACTTGAGGAAAATACCAATGCTACTTGCAGCACTAAAGTTGGAGTTAATGTTGATGCTCTGACCAACAACAACTATTTTGATATACTACATGATAAGCTGGAAGTGGCCAGAGATAAGAAAGAAACACTCAACAACCATGTGTTACCTGATAGCAATGAAACCAATGAAGAAAGATATGATGATGTTGTTCATGATAGTGACTTGAATATAGATGCACAAACAACTATAACTAGAGTTGATGATTTGAGCACTAAAGCAAAATCACTAGATAAGAACATTGTTAAAGACTCAAATGATCTTGGCATTTCTATGAGTAGTGCTCAATTAGTTCAAGTTAGCAACAACAACATTGTAGAAGTTGTATTTGAACCTGTACTAAAAGTTTCTCTGCCAGCATTGTTTACAATATTTTTAGCTGAAAACAACTCCAGTGACAAGGAGGAAGATATAGAGAAATCTACACTACCACATAATAATTACCCCACTGAGAATAACAATGACATCACATCTACTCCTGCTGCGGTGAAAAAAAGTTTAACTAAGGAGTGTAATAAGCAACCATATAGTGAAATAACACCATTACCTGGTTATAAAGCAGCCTCTGCATCACACCTATATGTTGCAGAGAGGGCAAGCAATGATCTGTTAACCACCAAAAAGGCTAAGTCAATAGCTAATGATTCAAATCAGATCCAAACAAGATGTAAGGCCGATTTCCGTAACAAACTAACTGGGTTTCCCAATGTTACAAAACATCTACGTATGGAACATTAAGGGGGCTCACTTCGACATCAAGTTGGATCAATGCAAGCTCATGATTAGGAAAAGCAACTTAAGTGCACTTGTAATCTTTCTACTGAGTGCATCTGCAACAATATTGGCTTTTCCTGGATTGTACAGAATATCCAAATCGTATACCCGCTAGAAACTCCAATCAACGTTGTTGCCTCATATTCAAATCTTTCTGGGTGAAGAGATACTTCAACGATTTATGTTCAGTATATAGCTCAAACTTCTCACCCAGCAAGTAGTGCCTCCAAATCTTCAAGGAAAATACTACAGCTAGAAACTCTAAATCATGAGTAGCATATCTTTTCTCATGCGGTTTCAATTGCCGACTCGCATAAGCAATGACTTTACCTCTTTGCATTAACACTACACCAACTCCTTCACCAGAAGCATCTGTATAGATGGTTAGATCTTGACTGCCATTTATAATTGTCAACACTATGGCAGTGGTTGGACTTTCCTTTAATTCCTGAAATGCCTCCTCACACTCAGGAGTCCAGTTAAACTTAGTATGCTTCTTTGTCATCTTTGCCAAAGAACAATACAACTTTGAAAAATCCTTCAAGAACTTTCGATAGTAACTTGTCAACCCAAGAAAACTTCTGACTTCAGTGGGAGTCTTTGGTTGTTTGCAATCTTGGATGGCCGTAATCTTACTCGGATCCACTGAGATTCCCTCTTTCGACACTACATGTCCAAGAAACTTCACTTCTTCTTTCCAGAATTGGCATTTGGAAAACTTAGCCTTTAATATATTTCTTCTTAGAATCTCCAACACTTGTTCTAAATGTTTCGCATGCTCTTCCTTTGTCTTAGAGAAAATAAGAATATCATCAATGAAAACTAGCATGAACTTGTTCAACACCGCACGGAATACCTGGTTCATCAGGTCCACGAAGTAAGCAGGGGAGTTGCATAGTCCAAAGGGCATTATTAATTATTCGTAAAATAAATATAGGCCCCTGAAAATAGTTAAAGGAACACACTCTTCTGCAATCCTTAATTGATGAAAACCTGTAGCTAAGTCCATCTTGGAGAATATCTGAACTCCATTCAAATGGTCCAATAAATCATCGATATGGGGAAATGAGTACTTATTCTTGAGGGTTTGCTTGTTGAGGTCTCGATAGTCTACACATAGTCAAAGGGTACCGTCGTACTTCAGAACAAGTACGAGTACTGCACCCCAACTCGAGAAACTAGGCCTGATCGGATCTTTCCACAAAACTTGCTGAGTTTGATTGCTCAAGTCTTCCTTCTCCTTTATTGACATTCTCCAAATTTCATGTACAGTGGGCCTTGCATTCAAAACCAAATCAATTCTGAAGTCAATCTCCCTTCGTGGAGGAAGACTCTTTACTTCTTCAAACACATCTGCATATTCTTTAACAGCTGGGATGGTTTCTAGGGAAGTGAGGAAAATATCGAGAGTAGACCAAAATTCTTCTCTATCTAAATTTGGACCTCTGCATGGTATTGTTATAAAATTTCCAAACTTGGTTTTTGTCCTAATGATTCTTTTCGCACACTTAACATTGGCTTCAAAATGGGTCATCCAATCCATCCCTAATATCAAATTCAGTAAAATCCAAGACAACCAATTTGAAGGGAAATCAGTAATGGGAATAAGAGATAGGAACCTTACAAAATAAACAAAGATTGATGGAGTCTCCTATTGGATTTCCAACGCAAATGGGTTCTTCAAGATACTTGAGCTTTAGATTTATTTTCTTAGCCATTTTACTTAAAACAAAATTATGTGATGCCCCCGTACCAAACAAAACCTTAATTGGAATATTTTTAATAGTAAGTGTACCTTCCAGAACTTTCGTACCTATTCCACCAGCTGAGGTTGTTGGAGCATCTACCACGTTATGGACATGAGCCACTTCAGGCTTCTTCAATAGTGGGCAATTCTTTGCAAGATTGCCAACTTTGTGGCACTTGTTGCATTATCTGTTCTCTTGAAATTTCTGGTTGGATTCATATTCATCTTTCTTTTGCTTCTTCGGAGATTTTGAGTTCTTCGACAAATGTCCTTGCTTATTGCAGTTGAAGCATGTGACAGTTTTTAACCATTCATCCTTAGGCTTTTCTCCTTCCTTACTTGTTTCTGACTTCTTATTTATGAACTTTCTCTTCTTGTTAGAATCTTCTTTCTCTTTGCCTTCCAAAGCATTCTGTTTGTCTATGTTCACATACCGACAAGCCATTTCTACCATTTCCATGAAAGGAAGCCTCACATGACCAGTTACTATGCTTATGCACCTTCTTTGAAGACCCTCAATGAACCTCACATTTTTCTTAATCATAGCTTAAATCAACTATGGACCAAAGCGGGAAAGCTCGTTGAATTTGTTCAAGTACTCTAGAACAGTCATATCCCTTGCTATAGATTAGAGAACTCATAGTACAGATGTAACACCCCGTATTTTCTATGAACGTATAAGTAACAAAATTAGAGAATAATTAAATTATAAATTAAGAAACAAGGGAAAAGGGTTGCGCCATTCCGTTCGTCTCGAAATTCTAGTTGGAAATGAGTCCGAGTTTTCGAGAAACGGAGTCCGTATGAGGGAGATATGGCCCTCCGAAGTTTCAGAGAATTTCAGAATCGAAAACAGCTCGAAATTTCGAATTCAAAATCCCAGAACAGGCTGGGCGGGAAAATTCACGCCCATGGACCAGGTCGACCTGGGGGTCGACCATAGTGTCGACCTCCCAGGGGCCAGGTCGACCATAGTGTCGACCTGGCGGTCGACCTGGCCAGACCAGGTCGACCATAGTGTCGACCTGGGGGTCGACCTGCTCCCGAAACCCAGTTTTTTTAACATGGTTCATTCTGATGTATCCGGTCTCGTTTCTGTCTAGATTCGTCCACCTAATCCTATATAAACTCACCCCTAGCCTCATTCTCAACACACCATTTCATTCTGTCTATATTCTGCCTCTGTTCTAATTAAAAATAAAAATGGCGTCGCTACCCTGCTGGAATCAAAACTTGGACTGATGAATCTTCTTCCAACCTGAATAGAGTTAAAAGCTAAATCAAATCTCAAATCCAAGTTTAGAGCTACGACAACAATTAAAGAGGAATAATTCAGCATTTCTGCATCAACAACAGTTTATTATCTTTTCTTAAAACCATGAAAGGCAAGTACAGTTATTTTCCGCTATAAACTGTAATTATAATTGTGAAATGATTATAAATCTAAATCTGAGGCTATGTATATTCTTATCTGTCAGATCTGTTTTTCTGTGACTATTCTGTACCTCTTTCTTCTTTCTGTTCTATAGCCAGGCTACTACGAGCCTGCGCCGAATCTCATAAGAGATTAACGCATGAACGCTAAATTTAGGGAAAAAATATAATGCATAATTGGACATGAAACTGTTGCCTATGAGACTATCGCCCATGACTATGATTCATTGTCTATGAGACTATTGCCTATGACTATGATTCATGACTATGAGACTATTGCCTATGACATTAAATAAGAAACTATTGTGATTAGTCACTCATGACTATTGTGGTTAGTTGCCTATAACTATGGTAGTTAGTTTCTTATGCCTATTCCCTTAATGATGTTAGATCTCATATTTAGTATGTAAATTTGCTAGTTTATTCCCATTCACTGTTATGTACATCGAGCCTATAGGGCCATTTCATGAGTAATTAGAGAACTTGTGGAAACATGTTATACGGGGATTGGGCGTAGCTTAATTAAGTAAATCTGGCATAGCAAATATGTTGACATAATCTGAGTTGGCTATAACAGAGAATGATTTACATGTGTATTAGTCTTGGACATAAATGGTGAACTAGAATATTAAATCTAGTTTTGACATGAACTGTAAATGGGAATATTAAGGCTAAAATTTGGGGCATATATTGTATTATGAATTATGACCTTGATTTAGGCATGTAAGTTTAGGCTAAATTTATGATTGGGCAAGATATGTAAATAGAGTTTTAGATATATATATAATCTGGTAAATCTGTTATCTGCTAAATCTGTTATATTGCCTAATCTGCTAGTTCTGTTATATTGCCTAAACTGCTAATTAGATTGAATTGCGTAATCTGCTAATTATGTTAAATTGCCTTATCTTCCTAATAGCCTAATCTGCAAGATCTGTTATCTGTTTAATCTGCTGAATGAAGTAATCTGTTGGAACTGAAATACTGAAATTTGAAGTATGTGAATCTGTAGGCTCAACTTAAAATTGAGCAAAACTTGTTAATAGAACCTCGAATAATCTGCTGTAACTTGTACAGAAGTTTAATCTGTTAAATAAACAAAATTAGTCTGATATCTGGAAAATCTGTATTGGAATGAATTGGCTATGACACGAGGTTAGACTCTGTTTGCGGTAGAAGCCTGCTCGGAACCAACCGGCTTAACCAGCGACCGCAAACTGTCAGTCTAATGTGAGAGGTCGTAGGCATAACCAAAATATGCTTAGACACGAGGTTAGGTCTGGCTTGTAGCAGAAATCTGCCCGGAACCTCCCGGCATATCCAGCGGCCACAAGCTACCGACCTAATGTGAGAGGTCTGTGCATTAATATTTAATTAATGCAAATCTGGGATAAATATGATGTCTAAAACGTGTTGGGTGGATAGGGTTAAACCAATTGGACTAACGAATTAAACAAACCCGTTTCGTGAATCTGTAGGCCCAATTACAAAGTTAGACAAATCTGTAAATCTGTTAAATCCGTATATATGAACCGTTAGTCTGAAAACTTGTCTGATCTATGAACTAGTTGATCTGAACTCTGTATGTCTGAACTTGTAAACAAGTTAATCTGAAATCGGTTAGTCTGGGGACACAAGGTTAGGAGGGAAATTACTTGTGTCATCTGTTGTTTTGGACCCATATTAGTCAGTAACCCTTTCTGGTATCAAAATTTTGACCATAGTAGCTAGGGTCCGGGCACGCTTACTGAACTAATTATAAGTGGTTAATTCTGATAATGGCGAGGGGTGTTGATGGTGCGTTCCAACCGGGTCGTGTGCGTGCATGGATCCCGGTCTGCCTCTAAGGATGTAAGATGCCGTGACATCTGTAAATAGGCCTGTGCCAATTGGTTGTCACTTTAGGGAGTGATACACCCTATTGTGGAGCCAACACAGGGTATTTATGTATTAGGGAGCCGATCGCTTGGGGTAGGGTTTTAGGGTACACTTAGTTCTGTCTGTTTCTGTTGGTACCGTCTGTTTCTGTTGGGTGGCAACACCTGTCTGTTTCTGCATGGTACCATCTGTTCGGGTGGAAAAGGCCCATTTACTAGTGTACACCTAATTCTACATTCTGTTTCCATAGGGATTAATCTGTTTCTGTTTCTGTGCGGGTGGTAAAGGTCCATTATCAGCATTCTGCTTCTATCTGTTTCTGTTCGGGTAGTAAAGGCCCATTATTAGCATTCTGATTCTGTCTGTTTCTGTTCAGGTGGTAAAGGCCCATTATTAGTGTTCTGTTTCTGTGGAAATTATTCTGTTCCCATTTCTGCTTCAGTTTAGACATTAGGGTGACACCTAATCCTGTTATACTAGTATTAGTGCAGAGAAATGAAAAATAATATTATTCTGTTTCTTCTGTTTAACCTAAGTACATCTGCTGCTCCTGTTACTGTTATCTCTCATCCAGTTTTATTTGCATGCCATGATTATTATTATCTGTTCATATGCTGAAAGTCACTGGACTTGCCAGACTTGTCCGACCTTGCTTGTTTTCGCCCCTTTTCTTCCGTTCCCCCCACCCCAGGTTTTCCAAGGAGGGAACACTTTAGCTTGATCCGGATTTCTTCTGCTTGAAGTACTTAGAGTTCTTAAAGTATGGCTTGACCCCTTATGGCAGCTTCTGTGGGGATTATGATTTTAAAGTTTTGTACTCCGATGATTTTCTGAACAAGACTGATATTTATGTACTTGAGTTTTTGGTAAAGATGTAACCATATTGGTTTCTGTTTTCCGCTGTAATAAAGTTATAATTTCTCAAGTATTGTATATCTATCTTGTAAATTTCTGTTCTGTCTACTAAAACGCTCCACCAAAGTTAAGGCATTCCCTTTGTGAGTGACCTTAACGGAGGTGGGGTGTTACAACAGATGCTATACTACTGTTGGGGGAATGAATCTTTCTTAAAAAATTCTTTAAATTGAGTCCAAGTGATATTTCCTCTTGGATCCCCATTGTAATTGTTTCCCACCAGACCAAAGCTTCATCTTTGCGTAACCATGACACCAAAAATCTTTTTTGATTTTCGTTCAATCTCAAGCCTTCGAAAATTCTTCCGCAAGAACGCATTCATAATTGGTTTACAAAGCTTTAAGGATATGACGCATTAGAACAAGATGAAAATAATTCATCAGAGATAGGATTAATATCCTATAAGAATAACTCATTAGATATAGGGTTAGTAATATCCTAGAATGAGTTTGAAGAGTATTATGTTTAAAAGAAAAATGAATTGGTGAACATTAAAAATGAATTTGATTATGAAAATTATATCTTTTAATAAGAATTTGAGTATTTTATTTGATGTTGAGTTTGGACTATCGAGTATAAGAAGATTTTGCATATACGCCTTGCAAACGTATATCCGAAGTCTCAAATATATTGGGTAGATATAAAATCACACTTCAGTCATCTGGGGATGATGCTGATGATAAGTGCACCATCATCAGTATTTATTTTCGAGTTCCGAAAGTGGGATGTCTATATGATTCCAATTGATTGGTGTGAGGACCAAGAACTTAGTTAGAGTTTATTGTTTGTGATTTGACTTTATAAATATACTTTGAGTATATAAAGGGTATATGTTTTGACAAAATATAAAATTGGGAATTTAATTTACTAATTGATTGTTGGTTGTGATGTGTGATAATTAGCATAATTGATGAAAATTTGGAATGATAAAATCAATATGAGAATAGAAGGTAATTTAAGCCAATTCAAATCTAATGTTGAACTGAATGGAAAATTAGTTGGGATAAGATATATGTATATCTTGGACAGGTTATTGTATGGAAGCTAAGAAGAGGAATAAAATTGCATGGCCGACACAAAAGTATATATTTACTGCATTGATTGGGTTGATGATTTTATGAGCCGACTGGAAAGCCAATTAGCTTTTGGATTTTCTTTTTGATTGACGAGGGCTCAAAAAGTCCAGTTGTAGTTGTACCGATCAACATGTACAAAGGAGATTATGGTGATTTTTTTTTGAAAATTTAAGGCGTTAGCCAAATTTCGACAAATTGGGGAAGTTCTTGGAAACTGAAAAGTTAAAGAACTTGAGTTGGTTAGAATGAAGGCTGAGTTGGTTATGTAAATGACCTTCAGTTCCGTCTTTGATTTTGAGGACGAAATCCTTTTAATTGGGGGAGAATGTAATGACCCAAAATTTATTAATAAATATTTAATGGAAATTAAATAATTAAAACGATTTATTTTAAGGATTAACGACTTAGAATTTATTTAAAATGAAGTTTGAATGTATAAGTTTATAATAATTATAAAAAAAACTTGTAACGTCGCAGTAGTTCGAAAAATTCAGTTTTGGATTTTAATTGAATATACAGAATACAATATAAGTCAGAATTCGTTAAAACAAGAAACGTTAGGGACTATTGAATTGTAGTTTTCTAACAGAAGTGAGAAATCGATATTTCGTGTTATAAATTGTAAGTTATATTCAAATCAAAATTTTAAAAAGTTTCTATGAAATCGTTTATAAATTATAACGATTTATTAAATTAAATAAAAGGATTTTATTATGAAATTGAATATCGATTTAACTGGATTTTGAAAATATTCAGTTATAAACTCAAGTAGGTTTATTTTGGTACTATATGATATTCTATTAGGATATATACAATAATATCAATTTATTATTATTTATTGGAGTTGTTTTTGAATTTATTTATATTTTATTGGTTTTATTTAAGCCTTGAAAATAGTCATTTTTCAAATGACCTCCGTTTTCGACGAAACAAATTTTATTAGATCTGGAACGTCAAATTATTGTTAAGTTTAAATTTTCAAGTCAACTGGAGTTCGTATGTAAGCAAACACAATATAAACACGTATTGAAAATGCAGTTAAAATTCAATAAAAGTTAGAAATAAGGTCATTTTTCAAACGGTCTCCAAATTTGACGAGACTAGGCTTGTTAGAACCGTATTTGTGAAATGTAGCAAGATCTCAAATTTCGTAATTTTTGGAGTTAGTTTGTGATTGTGGCAAATTAAAACGCACGTTGAAAATCAATATTTAACATTATATGGATTTATATTTTAATTCTGAGAAAAACTGATTGAAAAGATCGAATTAGTTTACGGAACCTATTCCATTGTGTTTGAAATATGGGTATTTGGCTAGGTATGTCATTCGTTGGGATTCGTTTGGAGTTCGGGTGCGAAACTTAACAACGAAGTAACGTAAGAATTAAATATTATTATAAGTATATATATAAATAAACCTAGATGCCCTAAAGCCTAGTTCATTTTCAGAAGTCGTCACCTTCATCAAAACAATCGCCGAGATTATTCTGTTTTCTTCCCTCAATCATGCACAATCCACTAATAATTACTCAAAACATATAACGTGAATATTGTAGAGATTTCTGAGGGCTTCAATTCTATATGACCATGATCATTTTTTGTGAGGTAATTTGAGGAGAATCAGAGCTCGAACCTACCACGTTTGTCTGCATTTTTGGAGGCCAGGGTAGGTGCAAGTTCAACAAGGAGGCGGGCAATGGAAGAGGGCGGTCGTGGCTATGAAGTGGTGGTGCTAGATCGGCAGCAGGTAGACTAGGCGTCGTGCGTGGTGAAGAGGAGCGGTGCGAGGTTGTTTCGTGCGTTGTCTGTAGGTTGTGAAGGGGGAGGAAGATTAAGGAATTTATTTTGGTTAATTAATATTTTAATAACTTTAAGATTAATTAATTTTTGGGATTAAGGTGTAATCAATCATAACTTGTTCAAATGATATCAAAATCAAGCAAAACATATTCCGATGGAACCATAACGACAAGAGCTTTGCAATGGAACCAACTTGGACAAGATTTGGAGTAGTTCAAAATTTTAGTTAAATTAAACGTCTAATTTAATATAACTAAAACAATCGTTTTACAACAATTTCAAACCGATAAATGAGAGAACTCTCACTCAACTGATTTTTATAGTTATTATAATCTTATTTGATTATATATATTGATTGCTTGTGATTGCAATATTTGATTCATGCTTGATGGATGATGTTTACAATTTATTGTTATTATTATTAAACTGTGAATATAAGTGTTGATGATGGAAACACTTATATTATAAATATTGTTTGACGGATAGTAGTTGATATGGATGTTAATTATGCGTGAAACCCATATAAATTAAATTATATGGTAATTGGCTGAATCTCATTCCAATTTGGAATTTAATTTGAATATTTTATTAATAAGTATTCGATGAAAAATGAAAGTTTGAATTTTAAATTCAAATTAGTTTGGAAAGACCGTTAAGCAATTACGAATAAATTTCGTAAAAGTTAGAATTTGATTGAATTAATTTTCAATTAATTAAGGCATGTTTTCGATTTTAAATTGAAATGAACAGTAATGGGTAAATGTGAACTCGAGTTAAGTATATAAACGACGTTTTAACTCGAATAGATTTTTCCATTAATCTTATTTGTTTTTAAAATGGATGTCGAGAAGATTTGGATTTTAAAATGCTATACTATTATTTTAATGTTATAACAGTATAGAATATTCAATTTTGATTTAAAATTCATATGGAAAATAAAATCGTTTTTTAAATGAATTTATAAACATTTTATAAAATACTTTTGGACAAAAAAAATTATTATAAATAATAAAATGGTTTGAATAGGACGAGTGGTTCAGCGATCGTTCGCAAATTTCAACCACTAACTTCAAATTAACGTACCGGGAGATCCAACTTTCGGATTTTCCTAAAATGAAAAACGTTGGTCCGAAATGAAAAGAACTTTCAAATGAAATGAATTTTTTAAAAATCCAACAATTAGATTTTGAAATAATTTCAGATCAAAATTGAATAAAAATGGGGCTATTGTTGTTAATGACTTGGAATTGGTTTTTAATGAATTGGACTATTTTTAGAGGAAAAATTATGAAAAATCATACTAAATGATTTAAAAAGTGATTTGGACTAAAATTTTTTAGTTTTGGACAATATAAATCTATTTTGTGAAAATTAGCTATTTGACAAAGGTGATTGAAACGGTTTGAAGTTAATAAATACTTAAATAAGTTAAGTTCTTCCAATGTATGGTTATTGTATTTGAATGGAAATAATCTTCAGATATTTCAATACTGAATTCCGTAATTATATGGATATTGTTTGAGTAATTTGGAAGATATTTATATTGTTATTCCCGATACGGTATCTGTTGGTTTCATAATTTGATATTGAGTATAAGTCAATATGATTTCTATTTAAAACCTTATATTTGATATCAAATTGGATTCTGGGTTTGTCTTGAATGGTGTCTTCAATAACACTATTCTTAAACTTAGTTGTAAATGAAGTTATGAAATAAATCTTTTAATTAAGATTAATGAAGTTTTCCAAAGTGAAGTTTTCTAGTTAATAAATTTAATTGGAATTGAATGGAAATCGATTTAGTGATGATCGAGATGAACCTCCGTGGAGGAAGACCTTTACTATTTAAGGAATTTAAAAGGATTTGTCGTTATTCCACTTATAGTAATAATCTGATACGGAAATTCATTTATAAACTGATATGATTTCCGTGAAGATTCCATTTCTAATGGAACTTTGATTTTGGGTTTATCGTGGACGATGTTTTAAATAACATTTGTTCATTAACCTAGTTAAAGCCAAGATTAATTTCCAAAGTTAAGTAATCATTGATTAAGAATTTTTGGAGATTAAACCATGTTAGAGTTTAGTAAATCTTTTAATAAACATTTGACTGGATAAATTAGAGATTAAAACTATGTTAGAGTTTTAATAAATCTTTCAACAAAGATTTGGAATGAAAGTAGGTAATTAAACTTGCCAAAACACGAGGGATGTTAGATATGGAGTACCACCAGTTTTGCTTCATGCGATGAATAGGATGGAAAAGGCGTAACGATATGAGAGATTACCTTTTTGTAAGGCTCGATAATCCCGAGAAGGCTTACAAACCTTGATTTAAGTTAAGTTTGTGAAAATAAATTATATAATCTTTTAAAATGATTTCTAAGGAAAGATTTAAACAAGAAGTTTAAATGATGTAAATCTTCGATAAGATATGGGAGTAATTCCCAATGTAAACAATATTATGAATTAGAATGAGGCGTATGAATGTTTATATATCACTTGACTTTAATGATGCGATAGTTATTCGGAAAGACCGGATTTCAACCCATTCTGAATACTAATACGACGATTGTCGAAGATATTGTAGATGGTGGTTGAAGACCAGAGATCTTGACATTGTTTGGATTATTGTCGATGCCTTGGGTAGATCCTGTTATAAGGTTAAAGTGGTGGTCGTCCAAACGTACTTAGAGATTGACCGAATATGCAAGGGCCTCTCTCCCTTAGGGGATAAGGAACAAGGTTCCTTCGTTTTCGTTCAGACGCAGAACGAACTTGTAAATGGATGTGTGTCTAATGTTGTATTTCATAAGATATCTGATTAGTTGCAATTAATGATATATCTGTAGTGGCGGATAATTTATTCTCTTAGCTTAATACCCTTCTTTGAGGCGTATGAACTCAAAGGTTATATTACTAATAGAAACTGATCATATGCGTGAATTGACAATGTGGCATGCTGAGTTGTTGATTGATCAAAGCTTTTTTTTGAAAAGAAGAGCTTTATGGATGATGATCAAAGCATGGCTGATATAGCATAGCTTTGTATCGAAATGTGACTTTGACAAGCCTCGCAGCCTGTGAATGGCCTAAACCTGGATGAAAGACAGAAAGTAAGGGCATAAATTTCCTTCTAGCTGAAAGTGATGCCATGGTATGGAGCCTAGGCAATTTACTTATGTGGATGTTGGAATTGAGGCGCCTCAAATGATGGTCAAACAATCGACCAGTGTGACGGTCTGATAGGACCAAGGAACTTATGTTCCGGAGTAATCGAACTCACTAGGAATTGGTGGGCCGGCTCTGCCGATCTAAGGACCATTCGTTGAGTCATGGGACATTTGCTAGGATGTTCTAAACGGTTACGGAAGTTACTTTGTCTTGGTCACTGATGGAAATCCAACTTCCAATACGAGCCTTGCGTTTTCAGGTGTAAACCTAAATGAAGACATAATAGGATGGAGTATTACGCCATCTAAGATTGATACATTTATTTTCGAAGTTAATTTTCACACTATGCACTAGTAATAATAAAAGAGAAATTTTGCGTATCAAGCATGCTTGGCTATTATAAGGTAAAACTCTATCCTTCGGCTTACACTTGCATTGTGTGATAGGACTTGAGCTTTATAATAGCTTCATTTTTTCAAAAAGCATTACGAGTTTTTATGACTAGTATTCATGTGGAGAAAACCCACTCTGTGTTTTATGGTGTGGTCCCACGATTTACCCAACTTTAAAATGAAGTATAAAAACTATTTTGGTTCTCATACCAGTCTCATGACTGACCCGTAGTTTGTTTTTCCCTTGCAAACTCGGGTGCCTATTATTTCACACAGGCAACCAAGTAGTTTTCTTTACATATATTTGAGCAGCATTCTGGATTGAAGCTTAAAGTTGTGTCCAGAGCATTTGATAGTTTTTTGCTGTCTAGTAATTTATAATTTTCTGATATTTTTCTGCTGTGAATCAATTATTGTACTCTGATATATTATGTACTCTAATGTAAAATTGTTGTAATATCAAAGAAATGTTCTATTTTGTTTTATTCTGATGTGTTGTATCCCATAACAGTTCGAGGATTTCTGACTTTTGGATCGGACCTGTGTGGCTTATGATCAATTCAAAAGGCGGGGATTTTCGGCTCGTTGCAGTTGGTATTAGAGCAAATGTAACATCACAGAATCAGTTGGTATTATAGTTGGTATCCCCATCCCTAGAAGAACCAATATTCATTGCAATATAACACATTAACATAACAGCAAAAGATAAACATTACATTACAATGCATAATGTACATCAATTTACATCAATGGTAATATCAGAGTTTACAACATCACATGATCATAATAATTATACATAATGGTTCAACAAGTGGATAAGTACAGAGCGGAATAAAAGATAGTAAACATAATAAAGTCAGGGAGAGTCCAAAATAACATCCAATCCTTGCTCAAGCTCCAAGTCCAAAGCTAGCTTCCATATACATCCAAAAAGAATCAAGCTAATTACTTGGTAACTAGGCTACCCATGGTAAAATACGGGCAACTGAGTTTTCAAGGGAAAAACAAACTACGAGTCAGTCATGGGACTAGTATGAGAAACCCCACAGTTATTCTTAGCTTGTTTTAAAGTGAGGCTTATCACGGGACCATGCCATATAACACGAAACGGGTTTTCTCCACAGAATGCTAGTGCACAAAACCGCTCAATGCTTTTTGAAAAATGAAGCCATTATAAGACTCAAGTCCCATCACATAATGCAATGTAAGTTTTGCCTTATAATGGCCAAACATGATTAATACAAGAAAATCATTTGATATTATTATAGTGTCTAAGTGTTGAAAACAATTTTAAAAATAAATGTATCAATCTTAGACAACATAATACCCCATCCTATTATGTCTCCATATAGGTTTATAACTAAAAACGTAAAGTCTTGTATTGGAAGTTGGATTCCTTCATGAACCAAGGTAAAGGATTTTTCTTATCCGTTCAGGACATCCTAGCCAATGTCCTAGGACTCAACGCATGGTCCTTCGGAGCGACAGAGCTCGCCTACCAATTCTCGGTGAGTTTGGGTTTCTCCTAAACATAACGTTCTCTGGCCGTATTTGACCATCATCTGAGGTACCTCAATTCCATCATCAACATAAGTAAATCTACCTGGGTTCCATACTATGGCATAATTTTTCATTAGAAGGAAAAGTATGTCCTTACTCTGATGTCCGTCATCCTGTTTTCAACTCATCCTGGGTGTGAGGCTCGCGACCACAAAGCCTTGCTTTTCAACAAAAGCTTTAATCTATCTGCCAGCAGCACTCAGCATGCCACATTGTCAATTCATACATATGATCAGTTTCTATTAATAATATAACCTTTGAGTTCATACGCCTAAAATAAGGGTGTTAAGCTAAGAGAATAAATTCTCCGCCACCACAGATATATTATCAATAGCAACTAATCGTTTATGTCATGAAATACAATGTCCGACATGCCATCCATTTACAAGTTCATTCTAGGTTAGAACGAAACCGAAGGCACCTTATTCCTCGTTCAATTAAGGAGAGAGGCCCTTGTATATTCGGACAATCAACAAGTACGTCCGGACCACTGCCACTTTAACCCCTTCAAGGGAGCTACCCATATCCAGAGCATCAGCAAGCAGTCCATTCGGCGTGGAGACTCTTAGTCTTCTACCGTCTTCAATGTCTTCAACTTTTAATCATCGTACAATTATTTGAAATGGGTTGAACCTGGTCTTTTCAAATAAATAGCGTCAAAACAGAAATCCTTATTGGATTATCAACCCACCAATTAAGTCTCCTTTAATTGGTAACCATTTAATAAGATTTAAATCTTATTCTCAAACTTTGTTAAGTTCTTGTCTTTCATCTGTACATTAATTATTACTGTGCTTATGTGTTTTCTTTGTTTTCCTGTGTTTTAGTGTACCATGTCTCTATGTAATCTTGTGTGTTGTACTCCTCCTTTCCTCGGTACATTAATAAAAGTGGTAGGGGTCCACTCAACCCTGTCGGCTTTGCCAAAAACAAAAGTTCTTGGCTTTCAAAAATCATATTTAACCTCATAAAAAGGTTTACTTAAGAATTCAATTCGATTCACGGATAAAAATCCTTATTTCAAAACAATTCTCAAAATTTGTTATAAAAGGTATTGCTCAAATAGCCAGGTTTCCACTTAACCAGTTTATCCTTCAAACCCATATAAAATTGGTTTAAATCCTTTTCAAATCATTTATAATAATTTAAAATGATTTCCCAATTTTTATTTTTATAAAATAGTCCATATTAAATAGTTTTCGATTAAAGGTCATTATTGGCTACGACGCTGTTTTTATTCAAATTTGATCTGAACATTTCTCAAAATCTAATTGTTGAATTCCAAACTCTTATCATCATTTAAAAACTCTTTTCATTACGAACCCAATGGTAACAGTTTCGGGAAACTCCGACGGTCGGATCACCCATTACATCAGTTTAATGTTACAGGTCGAAGTTCGCGAACTACAGCTGTGCGACGAGTTCTATTCTGATCATAACTCAACGTATATAATAAATTACGTCAAATAGCTTCAAAAATATTTTATTTATTATATAAAATATATATAATAATTTTAAAAAGCTAAATTTTAGTTTTCCAACTTCAAATTCAATTATTTCAATATTTAAATATTATAATAATATTTAAATGATTAAAATAATATTATTTTTCTAACTTCATCATTTTTAATCCAAATTCTCCTGACAGTCGTTATAGAAATAAACAGGAAAGTTTTCTAAAGGAAGTTCTTTTAAAACTCACCCTGTATATCCTAACCGAACTTCACTTTTATTAATTACTCTTCATTTCGAAAATAAAACTTGAATACGCCATAACTAGATTAAAATTCAAATCAATTTGTTTCAATTACGAATATTCATCGTAATTTTGTAATCTTTGTGTCCATCCAAAACCAGACATCAAATTCAAACTTTTATTTTTAGCCTATTATTGTAATAATGAAACATTCGTTAAAATTCATTTTATTTGATGGAGACCTAACCAATGGACCAATGATCTCAACTATTGGTCATTTTCAATTAGTGTATCATGTAGCACTAAATCAACCATCAAACAACATCCAATCCACATACAAAGTAGAATTCGCCGTATATGCCAAATCAATAACGCTTATACGGGTCTGTCAATCAACAAATTAAGCGAAAATCAATCAATGGGATATATACATCAATCAATTATCATCTCGATACCCAAATAAGGTTCACATAACATTCAATAACCAGTAATTTGTAATTTACTTTCCCAATACCATTTAAGGTTCAAACCATTTTCCCAGTCAACACTATTAATCATAAGTGTCACATACCCAAATAAATCCCACATATATCAAGTAAAAATGATATTTTTATCATACCAATCATCATATAATATCATATCATACTTGCATCATCAACGGATACTCATCTTATAACTTACATTAATTAACTAACTAACAGATAATTATAGCTAGCCCTTATTTCTTTTCAGTTTCTCATTGTGGGTTCCACTCCTTCAATCTTTTACATGAGTGGAAGGCAGAATCTCCCGCATGACTACGACACTCCTCCGGTGCCTATAAATATTTTTGGAAGCTTACAGGTTCGATTTTTTGAGGCTATAGAGTTTCAAAACTTGACAAATGCACATATGCTCACAGATCTGGTTTTCGGGACAAGCAGAAGGGTGTACATGGTCCTAGAGGGTTCGGTTATGGGGTGGTGTCCACGGTGGGACTTTGTAGGGGAAGGCGCAGAGGTGTAGGGCCAGGCGTGGGGTATAGGAGCAACAGAAGGTGGATATTTGGGTTTATTAAGGGTGTAATTGCAAATTAGGTTTAAAAAGGGGGTTTTGGTGATTTAAGGGGGAGGAGGCTACGATAAGGAGGAGGAGGGAGCTGACGCATGTGGGGATGGGTGCTTGGGAGGGGCAGAACTCAGGTGGAGGAGGTAGGGGTGCGGCGGCTATGGCTTAAGAGTTTTGGAGGAGGAGAAGCTTTAAGGAAGAAAGTGAAAAAGAAAAGGAAGAATAGAAGGGGTGTTTTATAAAAGGGGGAGACTACATGGATCGATGAGGTGCTGAAGGGGGAGGCAAGGAGAAGAAACACACTTTGGTGCCTTTATTCATTGACACATTGTTGGGTTTATTTGCCTTTAAAGGCCTAAGTTAAAATGTGCATGTGTTTTTGTTCAACCTCACATCTAACGCTCGTGCGATCAGACGTTAAATCCGTTTATCACAAAATTCTAGCATAAATCGTGATTCCGGATCTAAGGAAATAGGTCTCATCAAATTTGGAGTTCGTTTGACCCTCCATTTTATTTTTTATTGTGTTTTCTCTTAATTTTGACTAATTGACCCGATATGCGTTTATTTCTCGCACGCTCACATATTAACTCCGAAAATTATAAATTTGGAACCTTACCATTTTTCGATGTCTCGGATCCAATAAATTTGGTTTCGTCTAATTCAAAGATAGTTAGAAAAATGATTCTTTGTAAAGCTATTGAAATAATGTTAAATCATCGATTTTTTAAGATCGACCATAAATCCTTATTAAAATCAATTTGAAAATCAAATTTAAATTGGTTTCAAAATTTCAGGTCATTACAAAAATATAGCATGTGTGAAAAATGGATAGAAATCAAGTAAATATGGAAAATAAAACAACGTTCATAAATTAAGCATGCACGAAGTAAACAAGGAACCAAACCACGTTAAAACGCGGGTGGGTCAACCCTTACTTGGGATGAGTCACCCATGGGTCGACTCACGTATAGGTTGTGTCGACATCGACCCAACCACAGGATTGGTGGACCCATGTTTTGGGTAAACAACATACTTTTTTCATAGCCTAGATTTTATTGTTTAGAATCGGACGGACACAGCTAGTTTGGACATCTATAAAGAAACCTACAGGAATAGCCGTTAAACTCATATTCTTCCGAGTGGATGAGGAAAACCTGCATTCTCTTCCTCCTCCAAATTCTTCAGAAATAGAAAATATTAGATTTAGGCTATCTAACTCAAGATTTGGGGGTAAATGTTGTGGATTTAAGGTTCAGATTTCCAAATTCTCTATCCATGTGAGTAAGTTCTTTGGATCTGAATTTAAATGGTTTTCATCATCCTTCCTGGATTCAGATTTGTAAATCGTGGAAAATATAGTTTGTAGACTCGAATAGGGAAGACCACGGATAATAGACCTAAATCCAAATCAAATTCAGAACATGGAGCGCAAATCTCAAGTGAGTGGATTTAAATTATTCTTTTCAATAGCGGTATATGTCATCGTTTGATTCTTGTTAAAGTAATAAGATATTCTCTCAGTCCTATTTTCCCTTTTCTGCGTTTGATTTTACAGTTTTATGTTAAATTTTGGTTATGTGAAAAATATGCCTAGATCAACAAAATTGTTATATGTATACGACTGATATATGTGCCTAATTTTATGCGTGATTATAATTCTTTTTATTTTGCATGCGTTGGGAAAAAATGATTCAACTGGAATTGTAAAAAAAGAGGATTTGATAATTGGGGCTAAATGAACGTGTAATACCAAAACTGTAATAAAAGGCAAGTCAGGCTAAAATATTGGAAAACTTTATAAACTTGCCAAATAATCCTAACACTGGTTGACATGACAAAATGTACAGTAAATTTGTTGTTTAATGATAAATCTGAAAATTTCCATATTTATTTGTTAAAATTAACTTTTAGATTTAGAATGGAGTGAATAGAAATTGTTGGCTTGAAAGAAAAAGGGGTATAAGCCTAATTAAGACTAAATTTACTGTAGTTATGCTAAAATGGAAAAATAAATAAAGAACAGGAATTAATTATACCAATTAAAATAGAAAGTTAGAATATCGTAGATTGATTGGTTAGGAAAAGAAAATATATTTCCATAGTTTGATTTGTAAGAAAAATGAAAACATATATGCAAGTATATATTAAAAAATAAAGACATGAATTAGTGCAAAATAGGGATCTAGCTGTATTGCACACTTTCCAATAGCCTAAAAATAATTGAAAAGAATATCTTGTAACTATGAGTTTCAATTACCGTAAAATATGAAAATAGATTATTGTGAAATTTCACTAACCAATCAAATATGAACATGCCTAACTTTGTAAGGAATAAATTGACAAAGACGGAAAGAATAAGGGAAACTATGTAAAGAAAAGAAGAAAGAAATCTAGTCAAACACTTGACAATTAGAAATGAATGTAATCTATTATGATAATTGTACAAAGACAAAAATGAATCATAATAGGTAGTTTGGATTACGATATAAAGGTTAATTAAAAGTTAAATAAAGGTTTACTATGAATAAACTTAATATTTGATAGGACTGGAAAAAGACATGGTAGAAGCATGGTAGAAGCATGTGCAACTTAATATTCGATAGGACTGGAAAAAGACCTCGGGGGGGAGCATGTGGCCAGCTAAGCCCCATAGGCATAAAGTTTGAGGATTTTACGGAATGTGACGTGTAACAACCCGAATTCCGAATAACCAATTTTTTTTCAAAAATTCCAATCTATCAAAATTTGAGTTGGAATGTCTGGTATCCTGCGAAAAGACAGAGATATAAAATATATCAAAGCTCAGAAAACATCTCACATCGTAATGGAATAAAATATAATATAATCAAATATAGTCTTACCTGTTGTGTATAGCGTTGTTGTATACACAATTATATGATTTTTGCTTGATGATAACAACCAAATATATATTATTATAAATGTGTTTGTACTATACTGCTTTATATATACACAATAGATAGGAATATAATATTTCTGTTTAAATAAAATAAAACTGTACAGAAATTTAAATATTCACACAGTATTGTATTTAAATAGAATATTTTATTTCAATTTCAAACAGTACAAAAATTTTATACTCCACTATTTGAACATGTACACATTTCAATTCACTTTCATTTTCATATAAAATTCCTCACACTCAGTTAGTCAGGTTACATACATTTTCATTTATACATTCAGAGACTCAAATACAGAAACTTTCATTGTTACACACACTGTTATTTTCATTATCTTCTGTCTTTCATCTTTTGTCTTCACAGCATTCTTCAGAAAGTCCATTCTTCATACTTGTCATATACAGAAACACACACACATTATATGGAACAAAAATTATATTCAAAATTCATGCAAATATAAATTTTATTTTTAAAATTTTATTTCCCTTGGTTTTCTGGTGTGTTTCTCACCATTTTTCATGACTTGATCTGATATGTGAATGTAGCACGCGCACGATATATGTATACACACACATGTGTGTGTATATACACGTATTATTGTGCGGGGACAGGAAAATCCATTCAGATGGCTGCATGTACACACGTGCATGAATATACACGTGTGCACTGCCTGGCCAATCAGAATGTAGTGTGCAGCTGTGGAGCAGCCACATGGACCATGCTCGACACAGTGCTAATGTCAAGTAAAAACAGCCCAAACAAAACAGCCTACATGAAAGCAACTCAATTATCGAACAAAGTCAACATAGCTCAAAGATTCAAAACAAAAGTGGTCGAACAAACATGAACAGCCCAAACATTTCAGTTTGGCATGAATATACACGTCAGTTTGCAAAACTTAGCAAACATGAATGCAAAGGCAACAGCAAAAGCTAAAACATAGCAGAGCAAATACATTGGTGAAGTTCAGCATGATGAGACAAGCCAGGTTGGCAAAATGGTGATCAAATACAAGTTCAAGTGCATCAAAACAACAACAATGGTGATAACACAAACATGGCAATATACAAGTGCACACAGATTCAAGTATATAGTGCAACAAGTCTAGACAGTGGTGAAACATAGCACATACTTAAATGGGTCAACATAGATGAAACTAAGCAGTTCAGTATAGTGATAAAAACAAGGTGACACAACGACAAACCATCACAAGTGTACATGCAAGCAGCTAAATAGTAAAAAGAGTTTGCAGCATGTTCATGTAGTCATTAAAAAGCACAAGGAATATCAATACATGGAAATTTAGAATGGTGTACATGTTCATGCCACAAACAAGTCATGGCAAAACAATGGTGCAGCTACACATGGAAATATGCATGGAGCATTCACAGCAGGGTATGCATGGAATATACACAAGCTAAAAGCCAACATGATTAAAGCAGTGGTCACCTATGATATTCATGTACCATTTCTGGATAGTAATCAATTTCGAAATCATCCAAGAGCAAACCAAGTTTTAATTGTTTCCAGGAATTAACAATATTAAGCAAGGGAATAAGTGTCTTTGGCAAAAGTTTAATTTGCAAAAAATCACAATTCTTTATAAGGGCTGAAATCACACAGAAAATCAATTCTGCAAATTCAATCAAAAATCTTGGAGCAAATATGGCAGATAAGCTTTATGGCCAAAAGTAGATGAATTCTGCAAAAACATTTTTTTCACAAAATCTGTTCTGTTTTAGACAACATCAATTTTGGCCAAAGATTGTTTGGCAAGTATGAATTATCGGCAATCAATCCAGAAATGCTCAACCTTTTTTATGGCAACAAATCTCATCAGTAAAGACATTCTAAGCCATAGAAACCACTTAAGAAAATCCAAGGTTCTTTTCCAAATTCACGACTATTTTTCAAGGGGCAGTGGTTCATCAATTTCCCGAAATAAATCAAGCAATCAACGGAATATAAATGTCGAGCATGTTTGGCAAATTCAACAAATCTTTCTCGAGCAATTCAAATTAAATCAAGGGTAAACCAAAAGAGGAAAACACGCAAATCAGCCAAGCCATTTTATAGCGAAATCAGAGTGTTGATTTAGATTTTTCCTAAATCATATAAATAATCACACCAATTCATCACAGGCCATCATCGAAAACAAAAGCAAAAATCGATAAAGAAAATTCAGAGAAACCCACATATTTTATACATCATTTTCGATTTCCAATATCCCAAATCGAAGCATCATAGAGCCACACAATTTCGAAGCATCAAAGATTTAAATTCCAGAAATCAATCGATTCAATATGGGATATGAAGAAAACCGTAATTCCCGAATACGAGCCGCCATAATTTTTTCTCTAGAGAATAAAAGAGAATCGGGTCAAAGCAAAAGGAGGAGGGTGCAACACAGTTTAACATGGTCGGTCATGTTCAAATAGGAAGGAGGATGACCCTTCATAGTTAAACTCCTTTATTCATTTACAAGGGTTTCTTTGTTTTTATTTTTATTTTGTATTGTTTTTATTTTCTGTTGTAAATCGTCTGAACAGTTTTCTAGGTATGTTAAATCTAGGAGGAATCAGTTAAGGACTAACTGACAGTTTACTAGTGTCTGTAAAACTAGGGGAAAATCTGGTCTAGTGGATATAGACCAGTTTAGGGTTTTAAGCGTAGGACTAGAATAGGAACGAGGGGTTCGCGAGTGTACATGGTCTTGTATGCGGGATCTGTTCTTTTACCTAGTAGAAACCTTAGGAATGCAGCAGTAGGCAAGGTTTTGCCGAAGCTGGGTATATCTGTATGTGATTTATTTTCTGCACTTTTATTTTTGCTGCATTCTATGATCTGTTTATTATTTTTAGTTTCCCATAATTGTTGAACTCAACGAATTATTGTGATAAACCCTATTCACCCCCCTCTAGGGTTAATCTAGATTCAACATTACCAAAGTAATAATAGTACCTAACCAATATCCAAAGCTTCATATCTCTGCCATAAGCCTAAACCTGCGGGTATGTTATGAGGAGGGGGTCTAAACACAAGTTTTGGTGGCTGGACTTAAATTAAACATTCTGAAATAACCCTCTCATTTAGTTACTTTTTATTATTTATTAGGTTATTTTGGGTTAATAGCACTTAAAGCTTTACATACACATTGTACCATCCACCTCCCAGTAGATTAACCTAATATAGTATATATAGCTACCTCCAGTGTCAAGGTACTTACCATGGTACCCTCCTCGCACGGTCTCCACCGTAATGCCACGGAAGCATATGCAACTCTCATCCTACGCCGGACGACGTACAGATCTGTATAAAAATACGCCACGTTCTGCACAGAACTACCATCGCCATGCTAGGCAAGCATACGGACCGCCATATCCATATTTCTTGGCCAATCTCGATCTTAACACGGAGTAATGCCCTGGCATCTATGATACACCACCCGGTAAGACGTGCATGTATCTAAACCCTCATACGTACGTACTATCTACTGTACCTGAGTTTCAGAATAGGGCTGCATCTAAATGCACAGAACTCAGTCGGGAACCTTTTCCATATCTATATAGGTCTGCTAAAGAGGCCTAAAGTACAAATATCTAAACTATGGTATGCATTTCTATGGTGGCTATGGTACCACCTCGACCCCCCCTCAACTAGTGAAAGACTACATCAAGAGCTAAGTGACATGCCCCAAGCAAACAATCTATATCCGAATTGGCATGTCCCGCAACCAAAGTCTTGATAGTGAAAAATCGATGGTCTATAGGTTTAGCTCTAATCTTTCCGCGTTACACTGACTGTGGATGACATGTACCCGACGATTACTATCATGTGTTGTTTGTGACCCAACCTATCTGTAGACAAGATCATCAAATCACCTACATCACCCTACAGCCTTCTGATTGCCAACCGCCGTTGCAGTCAAGGTATACTCATCGGGTGGTTTCACGCAGACCCAACCTCTGCGAGTACAGCCTGACTTCTACCATCGCACACACGACCACCACAGAGTACCCTCCTACGTCCCTCGGAAGCTGCGTGCTTCCTTCTAGTCCCATAGAGCCAGCAAGCTGAATATCAGCTGAATAATCAGATGGACGTGCTCCACTTGTACCTCTAGACAACACGATGATCTACCCCGTTGGCCTCTTCACCTTCAGACGTGCGGACTGGTCCAAGCGCATCACGCTAACATATTATTTAGACCCTTTGTTTATACGTTTAATCACACGCTTGTTTAATCTTATCATTTTACCAGTTAACTTGATTACCCATATTTTATATTTTATTCAAGTTATAAGGTTTTCTTTGAGCCCTTATATCCTTAAGGAATGAACTCCTCTCTCTTATTAATTTAGTGTTATAACTTAACCTATTTAAGTTCATTAATAAGCCTATAACATGTTATTCCCTAGATTTTAATTAACGAAAGTAATCTACAATCTTCTTACATTATTATCATGTTATTCATTATCCAATTTCAGGTTTCCAGGTTACAATAACATGTTCTACTAAATGTATAATTAAGTATATCTTATCTCAATCAACAGGCTTCAGGTTAACATGTTACTTAATATATATCATTAAGTACAACTCATTTCATTTCACTGTTATCTCAGGTTACCAGATTCATTATCACACAATTGGCAACTTACTTCTTTCAGTTCTATACTGTAATGATTTGGAATTTTGGACTAGTTAAATGATTAGTTTATAAGTTAATTAAAGTTGTAATAAATTGTTTGGATTATAAAATATAGTTAAGAAGTATATAATCTTATATATACCTTTGGTAGCATTTGGTTAAGTGTTATATATAGTTTTTAATGACATTTAAAGGGTAAATGCTACCAAAGGCACCTCCTTTCTCTTTATTACAAGTGCTAAGACACTTGTAATTTTGCATGCAAAATTGCATGCATGAATTACACTTGTCCTACGAGGTGTCATCATCGTATTAACTCATTTCAAGTATAAATACACCCCTTTCCTTCCCTTAAGCATTCATTCTCATCTTCTCTTCCATTTCTTCTTCTTCTCCACCTTAAAATCCACGGCTTCCATGGAGAAAATCCTCCTCTTCCTCCATTTATAAAATATATAAATTGCTGCAAAGTCGGTAGCGTCAAACAGTCAGTCCAGGATAACTGTAGTGGGTCTAGCAGCCTAGCAATAAAGGATAGCATAGTGGAACCCCAAGGTGAGAGCTCGATATTTATATTTGTTCACTTTTTATGTTGTGTGAATGATTGTTGATGATATGGATGATTAATAATTATTGCAATGTAAGCGTTTAGTGACAAACGCTTATATGGACACATGTATACACTGTTATATATATAGTGTGATGGATGAATGGATGCTTCGTGGTTGTTATTAGTGATGATATATGCATTATACTTGTTACACACACATGTGTGGATTATACGGATATCAGACAAGTCTCAGACCAAGTTTGTGTTATAAATGAATATTTTATTCATTTAGATTTGAAAGTTGGAATGTTGTTGAAAATGGTTTTAAATAGTTAGAATAAATACAAATGATTTTCTAAATCATTTTATAGAAATTTAGTAAAGTTTTTATGTGAATGTATATTGTAATTAAAATAGAGTTTGTCAAAATAAATACCGGAACGTTCTAGGATGAAAGAGAGGATAGTGTCTAGGCTTGAATTTGGAAAATATAGTTTTCTGTTCTCCCTGGCTATCCCTAACTGATCCGACGGATATGATGGCTATTTGAAATTTAATTTGAAGCTATTTGAATTTATAATAGAATTTAGCATATTTTTGTTAAAACTTTAAATGCTTATAACTTTTGCAACTTAAATCAGATTCCCATGAAATGAAAAACGTTTGATTCTCATCAATAAGAGCTTTCAAATGAGTAAAAGTAGATTTTAATTTCGATTTATAATTTTCAAGTTATAGTTAAATTAATATTTAAAAATGTTGTTGCAAGTGCTATCCATTGGCTATAATGATAAATGGTTATTTAAAAATATGGAAAATTTATGTAAAATCATAATTGATTATTTAAAAGTGATTTATGTTGAAATCATGAAGTTTTGGTAATATAAAGGTTATTTCCCATAAACTAGCAAACATCGGTATTTTGAAATGCTTTTTGTAACACTTTTGTAACATTGTTTATTCAATGTTAAAGGTATTTAACTTTATAAATCTTTCCCTAACCTTAGTAATTAATTGCTAACATGTAATGGAAGGCTTTAAATGATAATTTGAGTTCCAAACATAGAATATGGGTTGAGACTTTATTTGGTCCTATATATCCACATGGTATTAAAGTTGCGTTTATTATTGGGAAAGACCGGGATTGGATTTATGTTTAAAAACCATTCCAAGTAATAATACGATGTTGTGGAGAAATTAAAGGCACTGTAGACGATATTGAAGACCCGGACCCTTCATATTGTAAGGACGACTTCCTAAATGACTCAAATGGGTAGCTCTCATTTGCGGATGGATTTTATATAGGCTAAGTGGCAATAAGCCCAAACGTATGTCAAGTAATTCCGGATTGAGGTTTTATTCAAACCCAGAATGGACTTGTATGGATTGTATGTCTGACATTGTAATTGACCGTGTAGCACTGATCTTTATTAAATATATATCTGCTTGGTGGCGGAGAATTTATTCTCCTGCTTAACACCCTTCACCAACATGTATGAGCTTAAAGGTTATATATTGATAGAAATCAATGATGCGTTGTGAATGCACAATGTGGCATACTTAAGTTATGTGATGAGCTATGGATGATCAAAGCATGGCTTATTTAAGTGTAGCTTTGTGTATATCATGACCTCGGCAAGCCTCACACCCCGGTAAATGGCCAAACAGGAAGAAATGCAGTAGGTTTATGGGTGTGCTATCTCCTTCTAGATAAAAGGTGTACTATGGTATGGAGCCCAGGTATTAACCTATATGGAAAACATCTACTTTGTGGTTGTCGTTGGCGAGCACTCGGAACAGAAAGGTCGGTAATGACCAGGAGATGACATACTCAGGCGTACTCTAAGTTACCTAGTTATAGAGGTAACCCAATCTTGTGTTGGCATGAGGAGCATCACTTTTGATCATCGGACATCCCTCTAGAGGTGTTCAAAATTTGGTTCGGTAAGGAAGTTCCTTTGCCTGGTCATTGTTGGAAACCCATTCTCCACTACGAACCCGTACAATTTTAGTTGTATACTATTATGTCAGTACAGTTTATGGTACTTATGTTGGCTAAGATTAATACATTTACTTTCGAAATTGTTTTTCACACTATGCACTAGTAATAATATCAAAATGGTTTCCGCGTATTAAAGCATTTTTGACTATCATAAGGGAAAACCTCGCCCATGTGTGCGTTTGCATTGTATGTGTGCCGCAAGACCTTATGTTAGTTTCATTTTCAAAAAGTCATTGCAAATTTTCTATGCACAAACAAATATGATGAGTTCTCACACCAGTCCCATGACTGACCCGGAGTTGTTTTGATTTCACACAAAACTCTGGGTGCCCATAATTTTTACACGGGCAACCTAATGTAA
Source organism: Allium sativum (assembly GCA_030737875.1). Lineage (NCBI taxonomy): Eukaryota > Viridiplantae > Streptophyta > Magnoliopsida > Asparagales > Amaryllidaceae > Allium > Allium sativum. Next base: position 316,929,798 of record CM060913.1, read on the forward strand.
GGTTTAGTAGCAGTATTTGGAGCTTGTGTCTTGGAACATTTTTCTCGGTCGATCCCTTGCTTTTGTGGAGTTGCTGCTACTGCGGAGTATTAGCTATTTTCTTTGGGACATATTATTTTATGGGCATCTGTGATCTGGAGCTATTCAGGTGAAGATGAAGTCTGTTATCGGATTTACATTGTTACTCAGTTTCTGCTGTTCTTTTGGTTATGGATATGTAATGTGGTAAAATCTGATGTAATCTCATGTTATATAAATGAGAAGTTGTTTATTTCATTGTGATTTATCTAATGTGTTATATCCCCAGATAACCAGGAAACCGACACTTGAATCTTCGGCATTTTGAATACGAGAAGGTGTTAAAGTGTCGATTTTTGAGATTTGAAATTCCGGGTTGTCATATGCCGTCTGAGCAGACTTCTGCTTATTATTAATTTCTTTTATTAGACTTATAATTCTCTTTTATGAGTTAACCAATAATAAGCCTACTTCATTTTTTTTCATTAACCATGACTTGGTTTAATTTAACCTCTTGTTGTTATTTAGTTAGTTCTCTTAACTAAGGTTTATCAATAAGTTTCTTTCCACTTATTATAACCTACGTTATAATTTCCACTTGTCCCTAGGACAAGCCTACCTATTATCTTCCATTCTTTCATTAATACTTAATCATGATAGGTTATTATCATTCCCTGTTCATTCCAGTTCTTCTACTGTTGTAATCTTTCTTTATTTATTCACTGTCATGCATGTTTCTTACTTCTTTAAGGAAAACATTTCATGCACCTTATTAATTGGGTTTACAGAAAGGTACAGTGATTTATTTTCATAACGTGTGCCTATCTTGTTTCGTAGTTACAAGTTATATTTTTTTTCACTATGGCTCTCTTGCAACTACGTTCTAAGAAATAGATTACTTAGGGAAATATATCACTTTTCCTCAGAATCCAACTAACTCAGTCCACTGCACCCCTTCTTTTCTTACTTTCTGAGTTAGACACTTAATTTCAGTTTCACATGATATTCACAACTACTGAAATCTTTTCGTTTTTAACTGCTAAATTTATTTACCTATTGTCTGTGGTATACATATATTTTTATATATGTTTAGGCACTAGATCTCTCACATTAAGTTGACCACTTATGGATGCTGGATTTGCCGGTTGGTTCCGGGTAGGGTTCTACCACAAGTTGAACTTAAGCTCGTGTCTTAGTGCGGATATTTATAATTTCCCAACTTTACCGTAAATTTTACATACAAATCAGGCATATCTATTCTTTTTCTATTATTCCCAATTTCACTGTAATTTGATTTACAATATCCAGTTTGTCATTAATAACATTTTCTGTAATGTATTTGCTTTTATTATAAACCCCACAATTCCATTTTTACAGCGATTTTAATCCAATTAACAAGCTCACAGAATAGATCTATACAACACTAACAATTTCAACACATTTCAGCAGGTTAAATAGACAATTACCGCATTTATCAATTATTCAGTAGGTTGTACATATTAACGGGGAATGCAAACGGTAAATATACTATTATTTAAAAAGGTATAATTTAAGCCCACCCAACTGACAGCTTACAATTCTTGAATCTGATCTAGATTTTCTATTCAGTGGTCTTCCTAATAAATCCAATATTAAAACAATCACGGATTCACAAATCTGATACTAAGAGAAGAGGGAAAGAAAAGAAGAAACCTAAACAGATCAGATTCGAGAACTCACCTCACATTGATCAAATTTATAGACACCTATGTTGTAGATCTATATCTCTTATCTTCAAACCTTGAACCAGAATCCCAAGAACTAATATTAATTTTCTAAAAAGGTTTGGAGAGAAAAGAGAATGGAAGAGCCTAGGAAGCACCTCAGGAAATATGAGAATAAATCTAGGCCTTACTAATCTATTTATAGGCATACTAAAAGAGTGTAGTCCATTGGATTTAATTTATAAAAATTTGAACCGCACACATCAGAGCATCTACGTCACAGAAAAACCTGGACCCTGCTTGGGTCGACCCATAGGTCGACCCGCCCTGTACGTGGGTCGACCCATAGGTCAACCTAGGCACAAAGCGGATCGACCCATCTGGGTCTAGGCACACGTTATATGACATTGTGTATACAGAATTTAGCATTTTATTTAGCAACATAATTTCTTGCTATATATTCTCCTTTTGAATTGTTTTATTCTTTTTATATACCACAATTAAGTTTGAATTCAATTCTATACACACACACAAAATCCTCTGATTTTAATGTTAATTAATAACATTAGTTCTCTTCCAAATATAACTTAGTTGATTATTTAATTCATTTGACAACATATCTTTTTATTATTTGTCCTTTAATGCAATTAATGCAATTAATGCAATTAATTCATTGTTTTCATTCACATTTTAATTGCATTGATTCATTCCTCTTTTTAACACATGCATGGACTTATTTCTGCTTGTAAACTTTTTAATGCATTGTATTTATTGCATGCATTTATTCCTTTCTTTTTTCAACTAATTTATTTTTAATTTTAACATTTATATTCATGCATATATACATATATGCACAATCTTTATTTATTCCTCATTTAATATTTAATAAATGCGGGGTGTTACATGAGGATACTCTGAGATAGCCCTTTGGGGGATGACCGTGGTCGGCTACCCTAGAGGCATGTCCGTACGATTCCATCCATAAAGTATGCCATGGCTACATTTATGTTAAGGGGAGCCAAAATACTGATGGGATAATTTTTGGGATTTGGCAGTTCCCTCGGCTCTAAGAGCAGGCTTTGTCATTAGACCTGATAAGGATAGTAGATCATCAGATACCTATCATTGTCAGTCAGAGCATATATCAGAAAGACTGGAGCTAAACCAACAGGCCAATGGTCTTTCACTATTGAGACATTAGATGAGGGAAAACGCCAATCGGATGTTTATATTGATTGTTAGGGGCATGGTCGCTTAGCTCTTGAAATGGTCTTTCATTAGTTGAGGGGAGGGGGCGAATGGAGCCATAGCCACCGAGAAAAGGGGACAGACCAATTTATGGATATTTGTATCGTGGGACGATGTAGAAACCCCCCATTGAGTTATGTGCAAGAGTTTAGCCTGATAGACGAACTTAGATAGTAGACAGTACAATCGCAAGTAGATCCTTGGTGTACGCGCTGAATGGAATATCATGAATGTCCAGGTTTTACCTTCGTGCAAGGATTTAGCTTGATAGTGTAGTTTGGATGGTGGATAGTATGCTTTCGTAACGTGGTGATAGAGACCTAGTACGCTTTTGTAGGGTAACGATGGAGACCTTTCGAGGAGGGTGCTATGGGTAGTACCTAGACATATTGGGCATATAACTCTCTCTATATACACACACACACACACTATTAGGTTTGATCCACTATAGAGTAGATGGGTACGATGTACACGTAGAGGCGAAAGTGTTATTAACCTTAACAACCTAATAAAAGTAAATCACTGATAGAATGATATGTGCAGTGTTATCTTTAAAAAATATAATTTGTCGATTCACCAGAACTTTTGTTCTAACCCTCTTCTCATAATAAACCCGCAGTTAGACAAGTGATAGAGATTATACAGCTTAGTAACACTGCTAGTCAATGACATTATTATGGTGAGTATTTACTTACAATTGTATATATTTTCATTCAACTGTGAGATATTTTATTGTGAGTTCTGATAAATTTATCTTTGCCTTTCCGCAGGATACCAGACAAACCAATTTAGGTTTCAGTGGGCTTGGATTTAGAATTTTGCAAAAAATTCAGACCCGCTGAAATTTAGGTTGTTACAATCTCACCAAAGGACCAATTGGAAATAGACATGTATATATGTATATCACATTTCATGTAATTTTCATGCTACACATCCATGATTGATCTATGTATTTAATTGTATTGATATATATGAACATTGATGGGTTTAGTTACAATAAATGTGACGAACATCTCTTTGATCCTTTGTCAACACATTTAATGTATGAGATTTTTTCACATACACCATTTGTTATCAATAGAAAATTTTGGAGCTTATAAAGGTAAATACATTCCTGAGGTTATTACACATGTGGCCCAAGGAGATATTATTGATTTTTTTTAATATATGGGTCACACATGTAAAACGTAATGTGTTATTCTATTTCTATGTAATGCCTAATTGAAGTGATAAGATAAATCAATAAAATAAATAAGGCTTAAAGATGTAACTGCCATGAAAAGAATGCATAGAGATTGGAATACTTTTCAATTTATTGAAGGGCCAAACTAATATCACGCTATTATACATAGGTGATTTCACCCAAATTACATTAGCTCTAGTTATTTTTCTAATTTATTTTATGGAAAAAATTCAAATCTAGATTTAAGTCAATTTGGAAGATCATATCCAACTCTTATCCTTTTTTAAATTCATCATTTTTTCTTAATCAGTTCATGAAAGCAGCAACCATCGATTCAGATCTAAAGCTTGTGTGAACTTTCTACATCAAAACCAAATCTTAATAAAGTTAATCCCCTTTCAATAAACAACTCTGGATTCAGGTACATTTCTACTAATGCAATTAGTTTCTCTAATTTCTTCTCAATCAAACCAATATGGTTCGTGTATTCAGATCTAGGATTTCATGTTTTGTAATCATAAAATATATAGAAATTCCTAACAAATCATCCATCTCCTATGAAAATTGAGTGTAGATTCAAAGTTTCTATAAAGGATTTTCAAATCGAAGTGTCATTTATTACCTAGATCTAAAAGTATATTGTAAATGTAATTTGTTTCTTAGATGTAATATATTTATCATTATTTTCTATGTATATATATATATATATGCATCACCTTAATTTGGAAACAATCTGTTAAATAATTTGATCTCTTTTAGCTTTATAAATCAAAGCCAAAATTTATTTATGCATTAAACAATTTTTTAGGTTATGATATATATATACACACACACTAAAGATATTCTACAATTTGATGAATAGATATATCAGTTGAATTGATTTTTAATTTGTTGAAGGGTTAAATTGAAAATATTGTACACAAAGCGTGAACATAAGCACTAGTTATTTTTCTAATTTCTTCTATGGAAATAATTAAGATCCAAGTATATGTCAATTTGGAAGATCATATCCAACTCATATCCTTTTTTAGTTTTTTTTTTCTGTTCTTTTGATCATTTCATGAAAGCAGCAACCATTAATTCAAATCTAAAGCTTGCACGAATTTTCTACATCAAAATTAGATCTTAACCAAGATAATCTCCTTTCACTAAACATCTTTGGATTCAGGTACAGCTTCTGCTAATTCATTTACTTTCTCTAACTTCCTCTCCATCAAATCAACATGGGTCATCTATTCAGCTTTAGGATTTCATTATTTGTTAATAATAAAATATATAGAAATTCCCAACAAATCATCCATCTCCTATGAAGGTTGTATATAGATTCAAAGTTTCTATAAAAAATTCAAATTGAAGTTTCATTTATTACCTAGATCTAAAAATATATTCTAAATGTACTTTATTTCTTAGATGTAACATACTTATCATAATTTTCTGTATACATATTTTTGCATCACCTTAATTTAGAAACAATCTATCAAATAATTTGTTTCCTTTAGACTTATAAACCAGAGCCAAAATTTATATATGCATTAAACAGTATGTTAGGTTTATGTTTTATTATATGCGTGCATATGTGTATATATAACATATTGTCTACAACTTAATGAATTAAATATATCAGTTTGAGTTTTTAATTGATTCTAAAGTATATAGATTTCTGCTATCATATTTGATTGGATATATGCAATTTTGGTTTTATAATATTTGATTTTTTTCAAAAACAATTTTTTTATTGTTAGGTTGAAATTATATATATATATAGAGAGAGAGAGAGAGAGAGAGAGAGAGAACACGCGCGTGTATGTGCATTGCACGAGGAAGGTTTGGTGTAATATGGATGTTTATTTATGCACTGATTGAAAATTAATTTAGCTTTATATTTATTTATTTATATCTTATATTATAATGGTATGCATATATGAAATAATTTTCTTTTATGTTTTTCTTGGACAATTTATAATTGAAGCAATGATATATGTATACATAACGAAGAAACATGGGGGATTCCCAATCAATCGCGTAGCAGTCGAGGATTTAATTCATTTATTATCCACTCGGGTTTGTCTGAGGTTACTTTTATTGGCTCTGCCTTCACCTGCTGTAACAACCAAGATGGTCCCCACAGGATTCTTTCTCATATTGACCGGGTTTTCGAATCAGAGGTCTGGTTTGTGTTCCCTTTCTCTTTCTCGATGGAACATCTACACTGAACTAATTCAGATCACGCCCCAATGATTATGAAGAGCTCCCATTTTTCCTTATTTGGGCCCTCTTTGTTCTGCTATCAATCCATGTGGAAGACCCACCACTCTTACATATTAGTGGTGGAGGAATCTTGGTCTTTCCCCGCTATTGGTTGTCCTATATTTGTTTTCTCCCTTAAGCTCAAGCACCTTAAGGCATGTCTGAAGGTATGGAATACACAGATGTTCAAGAATATCTTTGACATGTCCATTCGACGAAAGAAGCTCTCATCATGGCTGAAGCCTCTTTTGATGTCGATCCTTCATCTTATCTCAAGGCGGAATAAGTTCAAGCCCAAATTGCCTTCAACTCGGAATTGTGCATTGAGAATGCATTCCTTCGGCAGAAAGCGAGAATCGAGTGGATCATTTACGGTGACTCCAAATCGAAGTATTTCCATTGTACAATTAGAAAGAAAAATAATATCCTCTCTATCCGCCAGATTCTTAGCCCTGGCCTTTTCTTGGCTTCATCTCCTTCCGAGGTTGAAGAGACGATCATTTCTAATTTTCATTCCTTTCTATAGAGCCTTTCTATCGACCTATCTGATCCTTTTGTTATGTGCTTTATCCCATTGGTGGTTTTTCCTATAGAGAATCCGTCTCTTTGTAGTCTTCCGTCCATCGAAGAGATCCAATCTTGTGTTTTCTTGCTTAGCAAGGACAGCGCGAGCAGGATCGACGACTTCAATAGGGACTTTTACCGCTGTGCCTGACCGATCATTCACCAAAGCTTCTGTTTGGCAATCCAATCGTTATTCTCTGGTGCTTCACTCCCAAAGGGTTGGATGTCCACCAATAGTGTGCTGATCCTTAAGTGTGATAATCCCCGATCTTGCTTTGATTTTCATCTGATTAGTCTATGTAATTTCTCAAACAAGGTTATTTCCAAGATTATGGCTTCTCAGCTTGCTCTTATCCTTGTCTGTTGTTATTCCTTCATCGCAGACTTGCTTTTTCAAAGGCCGTATGATTACTGACAATGTCCTTCTAGCCTAAGAACTTATCTCTCAGATCAATTGGAAGATCAGAGGTTCCAATGTCATTATTAAACTAGATATGTGAAAGCTTATGACCGCACGTTTTGGTTCTTCGTCATCAGGGTTCTTAGAACTTTTGGTTTTCCTGATGCCCTTATTGATATTATTTGGAGGCTCATTTCGAACCGTTGGTTCTCTGTCCTTATTGACGGAGCGGCCAAAGGTTGTTTTTGATATGGGAGGGGTCTCCGTCAAGGAGATCACCTCTCCCCAACTCTATTTGTCATCGTCGTTTAAGCTCTTATCCGAAGGGTTCACTCTCTTTCCATTGTTGGGAAGAATAACCGCTCTGGTATCCCAAGTGCTTGTCCCTTGACTTCCTATTTGTCATTTGCGGATGACATCATTTTCTTCACCAATGGGAACTGACGATTCAAACGTCATCTTTTGTCTTTTGTTCATCTTAACGAACGATGTTCGGGGTAATTCATCAATGCTTCGAAGAGATTCTTCGCCCCTGCAAGGTCTATGGACCCTAGAAGGATCTCGTGGATAAAGTCTTTCATGAAATTTTGGGTAGACTCTCTTCCTCTTTCTTATCTTGCCATTGCTCTTTATAGTGGCTGCAAACTCAACATGAGTTTCGACCCCCTAACTGGCAAAGCTAAATGCAAGATCTTTCGATGGAATTCGACTCTCATCTCTTAGGCTGGCAGTCTTGTTATCATCAACTCAGTCCTTGATTCCCTAGGGCCTCATGTCTTTGTTGCCATGACGCTTGCTTTGTGTTTTTTTCGTTCCTATTGCTCTTTGGCTTCGTCCTTTTTTTGGGGAAAAAGGGACGATGTAAGGAAGCATCACTGGGTTTTCTAGGATATCATTTGTTGCCCCAAACGTGAGGGGGGCTGGGTCTTCGAAACCCAAGGGATGTTTGCATGACATATGCCTATAAACTCTGGGTTAGGTTTCGAGCGAATGATTCTCTTTAGGTTTCATTTTTTTCATTCTAAGTATCGGAGTTTTTCACCTTTTGATTTTACCAGATCCCCAAATTACGCTAGTGAGACGTGGAAACAGATGCAGTCGATTAAGGCATTTTTTGACTTGCATGGTCGGGGTTTTATTTGGAATGGAAGACCCTTCTCCCTTAGGGTTACCTGGAATTCTACTAGAACTTTGGTGCCTAGAATCCTGGATTTCTCTTTCATTTGGGATAAGCCCTTTCCTCCTAAGGTATCCATTCTCATATAGAAAATTCTCCATAAAGGACTTCCTATAGATGTCAACTGTAATAGCCCGCACCTCCGTTCGCGCAAGATATTGTCCCCAACTTAGTCACCCTATAGGTGTGGGGTTTTGTTTCTCAAAAGGCCTCAGCTTTAGTAAGAGATGGACTCTACTATATAAGTACCCACTAAGCACAGGTTTCCACGATGTGGGAATTAGGGGTGTTAAATTCTCCCCTCCTACAGAGCCCAACGTCCCCGTTGGTTCACAAACACATCACCTAGGCGCTATAGTCCACACAGGAGCCACAATTCTGGCTGGGTATTGGCTCTAATACCACTATAACAACCCACAAATTCTGAACCAATTTAAAAATTTTATTTTATCTAATTTAACAGATTTTGAATGTTTAAAATGATTTATTTTAAATAATAATGACCAAAAAAATTATTTAAATCGAAGTTAGAACAAAAATTTCTAATTTAATTATAAAAGGATTTCAAATGGCACGGTAGTTCGAAAATTTGATTTCAAATTTCAATTGACTGTACAGGATTCAAAATAAGTCGGATTTCAGTGAAACAAGAAATATTTAAATCTGTTTGGTTATATCTTTCCAATGAATCTGAAGAATTGAAATTTCATAATATAAATAAAAAGTTATGACCAGTTCAAAATTCAAAAAAGTCATTGTGGAATTTATATATATTTTAATATAAAATGTGGCCCTTAAAAATAGCAATTTTTCAAATGACCTCCGTTTTCAACGAAGTCACTTTTGTTGGAACTGGAATGTCAAATTATAGATAAGTTTAATTTCCCATAATTTTTTGAATTAATATGTGAGCGTGGAAAAAGAAAATGTGTTTTGTCAATTTCAGTCAAATTCGATTGACTTGAAAATGACCATTTTTTAAACGGTCTCAGAATTTGATGAAATTAGTCTTGTTAGAACCGTATCGTCAAAACATAACTAGAAATAATTTTTCTGTAATTTTTAGAGGTCGTATGTGGGCCCGGTAAATTTAAATGTATGTTCAAATAAAATATATATTGATTTATATTTTAATTTAAATAAAAATATATCATAACAGCCGAATTGGGTTACAAAACATATTCCATTATGTCCGGGATGGGGGTTATTAGCCAGGGGCAACACTCATTGGGTTTGAATTGGAGTTTGTATGGGCTAGAGAGTATTTATTGAATTAAATTGAAATAAATAAATAAAATAGAAATAGAATACTAGTATAAATACGCTGTATTATACCACCGTATTTCTCAAACCCTATACCCAAACCTAGCCGCCGTCTTCAAATGAAAGGCCAGAACGCTCTCTTCTTCTTCAAAAATCTTCCAATCGTCTAAATAAAAATCGATACTTCCAAAGAGAATATTGAAGAACTGAGCGAGCACGACACATTCAACGGTCGAGATTAAATATAGTGGCACTGATTTCTCGGATTTTGGGTCCAAATCCACCGCGTCGGAAGTCAAATCTGTGACCATGGGGGGATCCGAACTGGAGAAGGTTCAGCGTGTGGGGAGGAGTGGCGGAGGCGCATCGCGTGGAGGTTTTTGATCGAGGTACGGTGCCTTGTACGACGTGCAAGGAGGAGCCCTAGGTTGGCGGCTATGGGTTACAAGGGCTCGAAGTATATCTGGAAGGAGGAACAATGGTTCATTGTTAATAAGGTGGAATAATTGACTAATTAAAGTCATATCTTTTTATCAGATGATTGAAATCGAACGATTTTCGAAGCGTTGAAATCGTCTTTCCCAGACCTATGCGATGGAACTGACTAGATTTGAAATGGAGACTATTGGAAATTCAGAAAAATACCAATGTGAAAAATTCTTTATATATATATATAATCAAAATCAATTAATCATGATTAGATCTGTTGATTTTCATACACTGTAATATCCTATTGACTGTCACTCATGATTTGATTTAAATGGTTTGATGCTGTTTGTTGATCGGATGATATGATTGAATAAATTTTGTTGTATTAGAATCGACAAAATGAAATGTCGTTGATATTGGATTAGAATGGCCAAATAAAAATATCATTCTTTTTAGAGATGTGATATTAAAATAAAAATATTCTTTTTGTTATGAAATGTGATATTAAAATAAAGATATCATTTTGGTTAGAAAATGTTATGTTAGTATCGAAATATTATTTTGCTAGATAATGTCATGTGAAATTGAAATATTCCTTTTATCTTGTTATTAGAAACATTGAACATGTTATGACAGTAAAAATCTTTCCTTTTACTTGTCACTAACAACTTAGAAAATGTCATATTGGAATAAATATGTCATGGGGTTAGAAAACATATTTTGTAAATAAATATGTTGATTAGTTAGAATATATTTTTGGCAAATAAATATGTTATTTATTTAGAATATGTGAGGTTAATATAAAAATGTCAATTATTTAGAAATGACATGGGTATTTAAAAATGTCATTTTATTAAGAAAATGTCATTATTTAGAAAAATGTTATGGTAGAATAAAAATATTATTTTTGATAGAAAATGTCATTATTTAGAAATGGTATGTTATATGAAAAATTTTGTGCATTTATTTGAATTGAAAACATGTTAACGATAAATTTACATTTTTATCGTATATGTAGAATAGATTAAAAATGTTCATTTGTTTGAATTGAAAACATGTTAACGATAAAATTCCCATTTTTATCGTATATGTAGAAAAAATGAAAAATGTTCATGTTTAATATAAAAACATGAAACATAAAAAAATATTATTCTTAATGTAAAGAATTATTCACATGAAAATTGTTCATGTTAAAATAAAAGTGTTGAAATATTAAAAATCACATTTTTAATATAAAGAATGATTCATATGAAAATTGTTCAAGTTAAAATAAAATTGTTGAAACATTAAAAATCACATTTTTAATGTAAAGAATGATTCATATGAAAATTGTTCGTGCTAGAATTATCGACAAAAACAAGTTATCCTTTTTATTTGTTTTTGTTGAAAATAGAATTGTCGACAAAAACAAAGTTATCATTTTGTTTGTTTTTGTTGAAATAGAATTGTCGACAAAAACAAAGTTATCCTTTTTTGTTTTTGTTGAAATGTTAGAAATGATTTAACATAAAAATATTCTTTTTATGTTAATACGAAATGTTAGAAATGATGTAACATAAAAATATTCTTTCTATGTTAATATGAAATGTTAGAAATGATGTAATTGTTGTAATAGCAATGAAAATGTTCTTCTGTTTGTGTTCTGATGAGTGTTGTTCTCAAAGCAGTTCGAGCTTTCCTTTACGGGGAAGTTTGGGTCGTTTCATTTGGTATCAGAGCTTTGGTTTACATAGTTCGAGAACAAGACACATTAGAATCGAACGAAAGAATTCATCAGAGATTGGATTAGTAATATCCAATAAGAATGACTCGTTAGAGATAGGATCGGTAGTATCCTAGAACGAGTGTGAAGAACGAATGTCATTAGAATCACAGTTCACAAGAAACCCAATTCATATTTCATTTTATTCTAATTACAAAATATAATTGAAAAATCTAATAATCTTAATTAAAAGATTAATAACTTCCAAAATTATATTTCTATTTAATTCCAATTGAATATTAATTGGGAAACTTCATTAAATCTTATTTAAAAGATTTATTCTTTTCTAATCGGGGTTTAAGAGCAATGTTATTAAAGACACCCTTCACAACAACCCAAAATCCAATTTGACATTAAATATAAGGTTCTGAAAAGAAATTATATCGACTTATATTCAATATCAAATTCTGAAACCAACAAATATTGTATTGGGAATAACAATATATATATATATCTTCCAAACTCCTCACAATATTCGTATACTAACCGAATCCAATATCGAAATATTCCGAGGATAATTTCCATTCAAATCCATCCCAATATATATAAATATATATAGGAAAATTTTGGTTATTTTAAAACCATTTTCAAATCTAATTAATTTATTTCTAAAAATAATTAAATTGTTATTCTAGTTAATAACTAGTTCTCTAAACAGTTCATTTCGATAAAAATATATTTTATCTTACAAAATTGGAATTTTTCATCCAAATTCTTTCCAAATCAATTATTATGATTTTACATAATTTTTCCATATTTTTAATAATTTTATTATCGTCTGTACAGTTGGATTCCAATAACGACCACCGAACTGCATCCATAGCGACATTTTTCAAAATTGATTTGGACATAATTCCAAATCCAACAGTTAGATTTCAAAATTCTTATATTCACTGGAAAGCTTTTTTCGATACGAACCTAATGGTTCCGGTTTTAGGAGAATCCGACGGTCGGATCTCCCGTAATATCCATTCGAAGTCAATGGTCGAAATTCACGAATTGCCACAGCGCGGCGCGTTCAATAAACCCGTTCAGGTTAAAATGGCATTGCTACTTAACACAGCTTCATATTTATATTTGTGTGTCCATTCAAAAACGGACATCAAAATCGTAATCTTACTCTTCACCATATATTATTTTAAAATATTGTTTATTTTAAAATATTATTTATTTTGAAATATTATTTATTTTAAAATAATCTCTTACATTAACATGTTCTTTACATAAAAATGTTCTTTTACATTCTTTTACATCAAAATGTTATTCTACATAAAAATGTTCTTTACCATTGAAAATGTTCCTTTACAATAAAAAGTGATTCTTTTGTATAAAATGTTTCCTTAATCATTAAAAATGATTCTTTACATTGTTTACATTAAAAAGTTTGATTTCATTAAAATGATTCTTATATTTTGTTGACAATTCTATTTCAACAAAATGACTAAAAAGCGACAACTTCATTTTGTTAACAATTCTATTTTAACAAAATGAATTAAAATGATAGCTTCATTTTATTTACAATAGTCTAATTCAACAAAATTGACACTTTTGTTTTAACACACATCTATTTAACAAAAATGTTATTTTTGTTTTGATACAAATCTATTTAACAAAAATTTTACTTTTGTTTTGACTATTCCATTTCAACAAAAATGATATTTTGGTTTCAACTATTTTATTTCAACAAAAATGTAAATTTTAGTTTCAACTATTTCATTTCAACAAAATTGTAAATTTTAGTTTCAACTATTTCATTTCAACATAAATGTAAATTTTAGTTTCAACTATTTTATTTCCATAGAAATACCATTTTAATTCTAAAATGCCCTTTTTAATTCTAAAATGCCTTTTACATTATAATGTTATTTTCATTCTAAAATGTACTTTTTACATTATAATATTATTTTATTCTAAAATATTATTTATTATAAAAACATTGTTTATTTCCGAATCGGAAAGCGACTCAATCAATTACCATATAATTTCAGTTATATGGATTTCATACACCGCAAGTATACAACAATAATGATAAACACTCATTAAACAGTCCATTCACATCCATAGTGAAATTTACAACTGTGTGAGCTTTAAAATAAATAATTAACGTTCATCATAGATTGTCAATCCATAGATTGACATATGATTAAATATTGGAATTAATGTATGTCGAATATTATCCCAATACCCGTGTGGGGTTTTCAAACAACAACAGTTTATTTAAATAAATTATTGCTTAAGAGATTTAACCAATTTTCACTGTTCAAATTATAAATGAATATCTATAATCTAATTTCACTATCACATTAATATTAACTTTTCAACAACATACAATACAGTCAATTTAAATCGTCCATGGTTTGTGGACGAGAAAAGTGATCTAACAGGCACAGTATACAATTTATAATGATTAAACTGATAAAAATCTACTTTGGCAATTCTATACATATTTTTCAGTTATGAAAAATAACTAAATAACAGTGCAGAAATTTTAGTGAGGAGTTCTCACCTTCGTTTCCACTTCGTCGCTCTTTAACTGGTGATTTTGGTACCGTTTGGATTTGAAATTGCCCCAAAATCCAACTTTCTCCAAATTGGACCTAGTTCGTGTCGTTGCGAAGCTCTCGACTTCACGATCGCAACGGATCTGAAATCATCAAATTTTGACCTCATATGAGGAAGTTATCATATGATAAGCATTGTATAATTAAATTAAATAATTAATTTAAATTTGAATTTACCCCTATTATCTGAAACCGCCGTTCCACCCTTCTCTCTCCTCACCGCCGCCACGTCGGACCACTAGACCGCTGACCACCACCACCTGCCGCTTCCCCTTCACGAGGTGCCCTTCCGCCGCCAGAACTGACGCCCAGATCGACGCCGTCAGCCCCCAAATTGAGCTCGACCACCGTCCGCCTCGGCCAAGATTCCGGCCGCCACACCACGATCTGAGATCGCGGACCCCACCAGAATCCTCCACCTCGCCACCCCGAAGAGCTTCCCTTCATGGACCATCACCTGAAGCCTCCTCGATCGGCTAGAATTTGGTCATCTTTGTTCGTTGCTTGCTGAAATACATCGTCTTCGATCATCACGATTTTTCCATCAATCCAATCCCTTTCAGATCAAACAACCTGAGACAAAGTTGTTCATCTATCTCTCCTCTACAATTTCTTTAACTGGGCCATCACCTAATTCTTCACGGATTGCGTGTATTTCGCCAAAATCCGAAAGTTATTTTCTGCCTTTCAACTCAGATTCCGGCGAATCCGTGCGACGATATGCTATGGAATTTTTGTGGTAGATAGAGGCTATGATGATCTTCAAAACCCAGAAATGGTTTGGTCTAATTGTTTACGGATTGTGAGATAAAAATTGTTTTGTTTCTAGGGTCATATTTGCAAAAGAATTTTAGAAAGGAGGAGAGCTGCCACCATGGAAAAGAAGAAGTAGATTAGGGTTTGCCTCTAGGGTTATGAGAAAGTTAGGATAATATATAGAGGTGAATGATTTTATTTTAGTCCTTGTATATTTAATTATATTATAATATACTCAAATTCCGTCTGTTTTCATGGTTTAAAAATCCGTGTGATCACCTACGGATTCCATTTTCGATGAAAATTAAAACGCAACTATTCTTTGACATTACGGATCCAAAGAAACTGGTCTCGTCGAATTCCAAGTCCGTATGCATTAATAATGAATTTTTAAAGTCTGAAAATTGACATTTTACACTGCAAAATAAATTACGGCCACATACTGATTCTAAAAATTACAGAAAAATTATTTCTAGCTTTGTTTTGGCGATACGGTCCTAACAAAATTAATTTCGTTGAATTTGGAGACCGTTTGAAAATTTTCACTTTTTAAGGCGTATATATTTTATATTAAAAATACATTTTTATATGAATAAATTCCGAATCTCAAAATATATCAGTGCTTATACTTTTTGAATTCAAAAACATCATTTTGAACTCAATGGAAGTGATTTCGAGTACAAATTCATTCGTAGCCTTTGGGCCATATATTATATATATAAATTCCATAGCGACTATTCTGAATTTTAATTTTGTCATAACTTACCATTTATAAACTGAAATCTCAATTTCTAAAATTCATTAGAAAGATATCGTCAATACGATCCTAGCGTTTCTTGTTTCGTCCAATTCCGTCTTATAATTAATTTTATATAATTTTCCAAAGTTTAAAATCGAATTTTGAAATTACCGCGCCATTTCAGGCTCGTAATATAAATATTATAAATTTATAGATTTATAAATTCTAACTTTTATTTAAAATAAATTTTTAGTCATTATTTTTTAAAATAAATTACTTTAAATATTAAGAATCCATTAAAATTACTAAAATAAAATTTTTAAATTGGTTCTGATTTTCCGAGTCGTTACATCAACCATATACGGATTAGCATCCCTCTTGTGTCTCGCTGCTGACGTTGTTGATCTAGTTCTTTGGAGTCGATTGCTCACTTATTCTTGGAAGGCGAGTGCGCTCGTGCTGTTTGACCCTACATCAAGGACTTGGTTAGTCTCGGGGGGGGGGGGGGGGAGGTCTCTACTTGTCTTCCTTCATGATTGGTAAGGCATGGGTTTGGTAAGGATCTTAGGACAATCCTTTTTAGACTTATCCCTTGTCTCATTTCTAGCACCTTTGGTGTGGCCGGAACAAGGCAGTTTTCAACGAAACACCTATGTTGGCGACTTTCGTTATTTGCAAAGTTTCCTATGATGTTTACATTGCTTTTAGAGGTAGGCCTTTCATGGGCAACCTCAATACTCTGTCTTTATCATTGGCGTGTGTGTTCTCTGTTTCCAGGGGTTCTCGTCCCTGAATGACTGTGGGGTGAGTGGAAACACCTATGTTTTTTTGTCCTAGGTTTTTTTTGCTTTGGTCATAGTGGATGGTGGCGTTGGTGTCGAGTCCTTCAGATTGCTTAGTGGGCCTTGGTTTCTAGCTATGCTCCCGTTGTAGTGGGATTTCTGAGTCTTGCTTTGGCCGAGTATGGAGGCAACGCTGGTACTGGGGTCTCTAGATAGATTAGAGGATTAGCTGGGTCCTTGATGAGGTTGGTTATCTTCTGGTTGGATGGCTGGTCAGCGAAGCTGGCTAAGGTATCTTGGAGGTTCTTGGTTGGCTTTCCGATGTGTTGATGGAGGCGGTTTGTTTTCATGCTTCTGGATTTTTGGTAATGCTTCTGGTTTCAGGCTTCGTTGGGTTTTCTTGAGCTCATTGGTTTTCAGTTGATTGGCGCTAGAGGCACTTGTTTAGATTTCCTGTTTAGCGCAACGATTTTCTATATTATGGTTGTGTATGAGTGGCTTTTTGTTAGTGGTCTCAGTTTTGCTGCATTGTCTCAGTTGCAAGTCGCACTGCTACTTTGCTTCTTGTGAGCCCACGGAAAAAGGATGTTTTTCACCTTTTTTGGTATTTATATATAAAAAAATGTATATTTAACCAATGAGCCTATAAATAGTAGACATAAGTCCTAGTACTTACACATTTATATGTCGACCTTGTTATTATTTGTTTCTATTGTCATTTAAACATATTGTTGTGGCACATCACTCTTGTATATTAATCTGGTGCAATATCAATTAAATATCCGTGCCAATATAGTATGGTGCAGTGGAAATGCGTGTTCCTGCCTGATAAGAGGTCAGAAGTTTAAGGCATACTCCGAGCACCATAGTGACATTAAGGATTAATTTTCAAGAAAAAAATCAATTAAATATTTGCAAAATATCAAAGTGGTATAAGTCAATGGTTCATATTTATGTGTTTTCTTTTAGATCATTTGATTTAGGAAAAAATTTCATGTTTGTTCTCATCCTTAAACACCAAACTATTACAATCACTATATATTTCTCATGGTTGCCAACCCTTTTAAAAATATAAATATTTGATGTGTTCGTACCTTTTCAAATTTCACACATAATTATAATTAACTCGCATTCAATTAACTAAAAACAATAACATATTCATAAAATTTGGTTTTATTAATATCAACTTTGTTGAATATAGTGAAATCTGACAGACTGCGTAGGTCCATATACAAATAGGAGGAAAAAATTCAAATTTACTCATTTCTCCCACTGTGAAATGGACCAAGTTCCTTCGAAAGTAAGGAACAACAAGTTTATAGTGGTTCGGCTATGCTTAATCAACTTTAATGATATGTTTTTGCTATTATATTATTAATCTGGAGGAATTACGATTCAAATTTTTATCTGAATTGATAAAGTTAGCAATCTCTCCGCTACGAATATGATAACAATTAGTCAAGAGTAAAAAGTCATTGTTCCATTGCAAGCACCCTCATATTTGTAGTCAAATAGGCATTTGAGTCCCTAGAGGATAGATCATAGTAGAACTCATCCAATACACAAATTTGAAAAGAACGGAGAAATATAGACCAAGTTTAATGTTTTGATGGATCGATATCAATCCATAGCCTTCCATCTTTTTATGTTTTCTTTGAGTTTTCCCAAATATTATTGCAATGTTTCTCGAGTTGGTCTTCCCTGTATTTCTAAGCTTATTCTTTCATGCATTCATATTGAATACAAATTTTGAGGAAGGAACACTTATGGGCTCAGTCATCTTTTTCTTTCTTGCCTAAATGCATATTCTATTCATTCAGATTAGGTGTAAAAAATGCAATTTTATGAATCGACATTGACCCATGGACTTAAGCCATTTTCCCATTTGCTTTCTTAGTTGACGCTTTTACTCGATCGTCTTTGCGTCTAGCATCCATTCCTTCATCATTACGTCATCCGATTTCATCGACATGTCGCTTTTAAAAGAATACCCAATAACAACACAGATTCACATACTTTTTTTTTTAACTTTTTGGTGATTATTTTAACCATTTTAGACTTCATGTTTTTTGAAAGTTTTTTTTTTTTAATTCAAGCATTTTCTTCCATGCTCAAAGGTGCAACTCGATATTTACTTATATGATACATTATCAGAGAAACCATCGTTACATTCAAAATTTTCACTCAAATTCATACATAAATTAATAATTATTTGCAAATTAATACATAGTCAAAGTTATATAAAATTGAGAAAGATGCGAGAGGAATTCAGGGATGTCGAAGTAGTAGTTTTGCTTTGAACCTTTATATTTACTTTTCAATTTAATTTTACATTTAATTTGAGTAAGTTATTTGACTTGGAATTTTGAGTATAATGATAAGGGTAAGCATTCAGTTGGTTTGGTTTATCAATCATGAAAATTGTTAATCAAACTAAAACCAATAAAAATAAACATCAAACCAAACTAGCCAAATTAAATTTGGCTGGTTCGGTTAGTTATCTGATTTAACCGAACTAAAATTGCTTTTATAATTTATGTTTGGACCGAACTAAAATTGCTTTTATAATTTATGTTTGGAAAATTCATTGTAATTTGTAATAAAACATAAATATATGATTAACTTATTCTTAATTATTATTCTTATGCTCTTTAAAAGTAATTTTGACATATTTTTGATAATGGATATTTGTTTCAAGGACACATTTTAGAAAAAAATTAGATCAAAAGACAAGCGACTTTTGCTATGTAAATTAAAGACTACTTTCATGTTTTAATCGGAAAAAGTCCAAAAAATTTTAACTAAGGACATGTGTTGCCATTTCACAAATAATAAAAATTAATATAAAAATATTTTTCTGTGATTATAAGATTAAAAAATAATAAAAATTAATTATCAAATGTTTTTTTGTTGTAAATATGGAAGAACAAGCAATATTAGAAAATTCTGGACGGAAAGCTAAATGCATATAGCTTCGTTATTTACGTTATAGTTTTTTTATGGTGTAAATGATATTAGCTTTAAAATGGCTTAATTATGTATTTGGATGATACAATATAAAGCTATATTTTTAAGTTATAAAGCTATACTCATTTAGCTTTCCGAACTGATTATTTTTATATGTTTATAATAACATAAGCTGACTAAAATAATTTTAAAATCATTTTTTTTCTTTCATTTTTGAGCATTGTTTTTTATTTCATAAATTAATTCGTTAATAATGAGAGTTAAAGTGAATGTTATGTTGCATAATAAAATTTGGTCTTTGTCTTTAATTTAATTATGAAACTTAGTTGTCCTTTGATCTAAATTTTTTTGAAACTTGTCCTTCAAACTAAATACCCCTTTTTGATAAATAAATTCTATTTGGATAACTAGATTATTCTAAAAAAAATACTGTAATATCGATAATTTTGAAAATATAATAAAAGTTTTGTTAAATCGATTAAGCCGATAACTAAAATACTTTTTTTTAGCGATCGATTATCAAACAATATAGTTTTAAAACTTAACAAACTTTGCAAAATTAACTGGTTTGATTCTTTATTTGATTTGATCTAAATAGTGCTCATCCCCTAGACAGGATCCCATCCCATTTTCGCTTGGTGGTCAAAATGCACTTGAAAAGAATCATCCTTTCTTTTTGGGCCACCCAAACCGCATACAGCACCGCATTTAACTCCGAATCCGATGCAAATTAACTTAAATATTTTTTTATATGAAAGCCCTTAATTTTGGGTTAATTACGCCAGACAATTTTCAGTCCGTTTCGTTCTATTTTCCCCTTGATACTGACGCTCCTTTAACGCTGTAGCAGATCGTTTGTAGCAGATCGCTGCACTTTGTTCATTCATTATTTTAGGTAGATAAAACTCATATTTCCCCCTTGAATCTACACAACGTAATGCCCTCCCAATTTGATAGTTAGTTTAATTCTTTTCCCCTTTAAGCATGATCCGTTCGTGTTTGTTAGAATATCCATGTTAAAAAGTTACTTTTATTTTTGATTTTTGACGAAAGATTTAGATTAGTGATCGAGATTCAATGTCTTCAATGGCGAAAGCGACTAACATATTCTGGCAAGAGTGCTCAGTAGGAAAAGCAGACAGAGAGAAGCTTCTTAAGCAAAGGGGATGTGTTGTTTGGATCACTGGGCTTAGTGGTTCAGGTATTAATATTAATTTCGGATTTCATTTAATTAGTTTATTGATGTAAAAGATCAGTTTTTTTTTTCCCCAGATATTTTATTGCATGCTTTTGATTTTGTGCATAGATTATGACGGAAGTTACAACAATGCAGCTTATTTTCAGTAAATTATGGGCTTAATTAAGTGGAAAAGTTCAAGAGATGTATCATGTTTAATCATTTTTCAAAATTTTAGCCTGTAAATTATTGACATCTATTAGTGCATATACTGTGTGCTGTTGCATAGTCATTTGTTCTACTAGGAATGCATATAACTTGTAAGTTGAGTATGGTGTGACTTGAGATTAATCTGTAGAAAATATGTTTAAGCTCATTATTGGTAAATAACGCATTCAATAGATATTCTTAGAGAAATCATTAAAACGGTATTGTCGTTATGCAAAGAAGATTTTCATTATCTTACTAATCAAACTAGAGGTTGTAGCATTTGAATTATAAAGCCAGCAAACTAGTCGTTACATAGAAGATTGTGAAGGAAGAAGGTTTATATAAACCCTATATTGATCATGAGGGAATTTCGTACGATCATTTTGTCTTCATATAATAAAGTATATTCCCAAGTCATTTTATTGTTTGCAACATTGTTGGCTTTGATACGATTTGTAATGAATTGATGAGGGGAACCACTTGGTTGAAACATACAATATCTGATAGAGTCAAGAATCGCATATACATATTTGTGAGATTAATCTCAATCCACTTGTTCTCAATTGCTAAATATCTTAAGCATATGAGACACAGTTGCACTAGAATTGCCGGACCTATAAAGCTACTAGGAGACCATCTCTGATTACTTTTGCACACTACGAATATCAATGTGATATAGATTTGCTTCTACATGACCAGACGTTAGTGCATGGATTAACAACAATCCAAACTAAATCGTCAGTGAGGGAGTTCAATAGAAGAAGAAAAATTCCTCGATATACACACACATACATACAAGGACATGATTTCGGAACTCGTGGTTTGCCAGATTCTTACATGCTAATTGATTTCCAGTTAACAATTCAGCCAAAGGATAACGATTATCCAATACAGCCTGTATAATGAGATGGCATCTGTTAGTGTTAGGTGCAAAATTATTAGAAAATGTACTGCCTCATGTATGAACTCCTATTTTTTATATAACATTAATTGCATTATCTCAAGGAAAAAGCACATTGGCTTGTACACTTGGAAGAGAGTTGCATGGAAGAGGCAAACTTTCATATATCCTTGATGGTGACAACCTTCGACATGGGTTAAACAAAGATCTTGGGTTTAAAGCGGAAGACCGCGTTGAAAATATTCGGAGGGTTGGTAAGTGTTGATGAAAATTTAATATTTGGCTATACTTGCTTTTATTGACTCCTTGCTTTTTATATTTCCAGGCGAAGTTGCAAAACTCTTTGCAGATGCTGGTTTAATCTGCATTGCCAGTTTGATCTCCCCTTATAGAAGAGACCGCGATTCTTGCCGATCACTTCTATCTGATTCCAGTTTCATCGAAGTATGTGATTTTTTTTTTTCCCTTTTTCTTTTTAAGTTACATGAAACTATTGTAATGTTGTTGTCATTTATTCTTGAAATTATATTGTAGGTGTTCATGAATATGCCTTTAGAATTATGTGAAGAAAGGGACCCAAAGGGTTTGTACAAGCTGGCTAGGGCTGGAAAAATTAAAGGTGAGCTTTGCTTAGATTATATGTTTCACAATGGATACGTTGTTCTTTGGAATCTATGTATAAAACCCAATGGAATTAGTATGTATTTAATTGGTAAATGGCATAAATTTGAAATTAAATATTGGGTGAGCACTGGGTTCATCACATTCTGCTTTACCCAATGTAATATAAGTAGATAAGTTTGGACGCAATATGTGTATCGTTTAGATGTAGGTCTTAACATTATGACTGTTTTCTACAACCACAATAGTCTTCAATAATGACTATAAACCCTATGCTTTTCATACATGTATATGCATGTCATTGTCGATTTGTCCATAGTAGTACTCTCGAATGGTATTGATAAGAGATCCTAGCATCGGTAATAACACATTATTATTTTTGTCTATATATCTTTATCTTTAATAATAAATTCATGTAACGCCCTTTCAATTTGTTGGCTTAAACAACAACAACAACTAAGCCATAAATCCCAAAAAAGTTGGGGTTGGCTAGATATGGAACCCTAAAAAAGATTAAAAACTTTCAAAAAAAAAAAAAAAAAAAAACGAAAATTAAAAACTTTCGTGAAAGTAAAATAAAGGGTTGAAAAAATAAACCTGAAGTTCTGGTACATGGATTGCTAGAGCCTTAGTTGTTTTAAAATGCCTCTAATGTAGTCACAAGTATTCATTCCAATACCAACAAAAACCAGCATTTTACATTAAGTTGAATATTTTTGTAGTATACGAGATAATGTGTTATTATCTCATCCTAGCAATTGTTTATCTCCTTTTTGTTTTTTTTTTTTATATTTCTAATTCATTTGGTTGTGTCACATTCTTATTATCAGTTATAATTTTTTTTTCCCTTTTCAACGTTCATTCTTTGAAGTTTTATTTTGCATTCGTGCATTTAGTATTCTAGTTATTTTACTCTTTGTTTTAAGATTTGTTTTTCTTTTATAAATACCATATGCCAAACCCGAATGTGATCAACTTCATTAAATTATATATAATAGAGAGAGAGGGAGGAGCGATCGGGGGCACCCCTGTTTTGCAGCACCTCCTATCTGTTTGTGAGCTACGGCGATCCAAATCCAACGAGAATTTGTAGATGTTCAATCCATAAATATATAATGATCTATCCGAAATTTGAGCTCGTTCCGACATTTGTAGCATTTTCAAAATCATAGCTCAATTATTCACCATTCAGACATTTATTCAAACCGTTAAATTTAAACATCAAATATATTATTATACGAATGTCGGAATGAGCTCAAATTTTGGATAGAAGCTAATATATATGTGGATTGAACATCTACAAATTCTCGTTGGATTTGGATCGCCGTAGCTCATGGTAGGGTTAGGGGTGCAACAGGGGTGCCCCCAATCGCTCCTCATATATATATATATATATATATATATATATATATATATATATATATATAGAGAGAGAGAGAGAGAGAGAGACGAGCGTTCAATGGCACCCCAAACAGTGCAACACCCATAAATCCCCCCTGATTTCCACATATATCCCGTTTCTTTCTCCCTCCACTCATTCTCTTACCTCCCACTCACTTAAACTACTATAAATACTTGGTTTCTGTTGGGGGGCATTTGGGGTGCTCACTATTTGGGGTGTCATTGAACGCTCTTATATATATATATATATATATATATATATATATATATATATATATATATATATATTGGCTATTGTTTGTCTTTATGTGAAAGGTGGAATTCAGGGGGCAATCTAGTGATTGGGATTGCTTGTGTCATCATTTTGTGTCTAAATAAATTTTCCTTATATATACACACACGAGAGTGTGT
The DNA here is from genome assembly GCA_030737875.1 of Allium sativum. Taxonomy (NCBI): domain Eukaryota; kingdom Viridiplantae; phylum Streptophyta; class Magnoliopsida; order Asparagales; family Amaryllidaceae; genus Allium; species Allium sativum. The sequence goes on from CM060913.1 coordinate 316,954,318, forward strand.
GACACCTCAATTCTTCCTGATGTTGACCACATGTTCCAATTCAAATAATCATGCTTTCTCTCTCGTGTCAAACAGAGGAACATATGATTATTTAAATCAAAACATGTGATTGATATCAGGGGATTGCAGGTATAGCAAGAATGAGGTATAGCCGAACCTAATCCTGTATGTGTGTGTGTGTTTCTGTGTGCGTGCGTGCATGTGCATGCTAGTGCACATGCTAACCGAGTTTCTCTATATACAAATCAGGCTACCCTATTGAATGGTACCCTAGATATTGTAAGTTTGCCAACCATTTATTGATTCATGCAGGTTTCACAGGAATAGACGATCCATATGAGCCCCCTTTGAATTGTGAGGTAAGCGGGGGTACTTTACTTTTTCATGATTCTAAACTTGCTCTGTATATGCTGGAAATAAAAGAGATGTGCCAATAAAAACTCAAGAAATGTGCAGTTTATAATTTGAGCACTTATCTTACTGCATGAAATGTTGCAGGTGTATTCCTTTCTGGACTTGAATCATTTTCTAGACGTCCCTTAAAACTTACGTTCAGTTTGAGATGCTAGTCTCCTGTTTGTTTTATTCCATTTTATTTGAGTTGCTTAGAAACACCATTTTATAGGCTAGTTTCGGGTTTTTACTACCATGGCTTATAGTTCATCCACTATTAGAACTGTTTTTCATTATCCTTTTTTGTATATACCATCGAAGTGATGTAGGCATGCTTTAGTTCAGCCTGTCATTTCAGTGTACATGCTTCATGCGGCGTGGCCCGAGTGGTAGGCTGCCAAGGAAACCGCCTAGGACGAAGGACATGGAGGAAGCAATATTGAAAATGGCGGCAATGTTGATTATCTATAATAATTAAACTTATATGATATCAAAGCACAACTTTAATAACAATTATGTTATGTCTCACAAGAGGTCTGTCTGTTACTCAATATAACAAGCGACCATAGTTCCGTTCCTATCGTATGATCCACGATCTACGTTTTTAGGGAATCTATTTTCAAACATGGTTGGGATAACAATTTTACTTGGACCAGTCCTGAGTTCATGTGAATTTCTCGTTTTTGTTCCATTTACATGTTGGGAGACTGAAACCACCAGACTGTTATAGCAAGGGTTTCCAATTTATAGTAATAATTACCAGTCATTTTGGAAAAATCTTTACCGTTTTGGAATTGTAGATTCCATGGTTGTTAAGGTTATTTGCTACCATTTTGGAAAACCTATTATTAATATCCTTAAAATGATACTGTTGTTGTTAACGTATTATCGGTATAGCAAAAGTCGGGACTGACCATAAGGTAAGGCGGGCAAGACGAATGGTTAGGGCATTCCCTTGAGAAGAGCAACTCCCCAGTACAAAATTCAATAGAGAACTTTTTTTTAAGGTGAACAATTTAATGGTTATAGATTTGTGCTTTAATATGAGTAAAAACCTAGCTAGCTATATTTTACTTATCACTCTTTGTATTACATCCAGCATAATCTGTCTATACAATTAAAAGCTACTTATGCAATATTCATATGAGGTAACCTCGATGATAAGACCTATGCTGCTTAACTTTTGTATAATGATGAAGTGGCGATCGTTATACTAGCAATGACATATTACTGTTTTGTTTGAAAAATCAAACTTTTTTTTTTTTTTTTAAAACGTAATAATGCTTAATTGTACATTACATCTTGTCACTTAACAAAACCTACCAGCAAAACGGGAAAATGAAGTCCAATCATCATCATCTGAATTAAATTTTAGAGCTACATATGACTACTTGCTTGCTTTGGAAAAGAAAAAAAAAATGTATTGGTAAATTGAGAAGCGGGGAAGTATGAATTGATTGGTAAATTACAGTCAGTGTCAATTTTCAAAGATTCATTGCTGCTATTTTACAATAAAATTGGTGAGATTAATGTTACTAAACAGGTTGCGTTAAATCGATTTAGCTGAAAAATGATAAGTAGTTGATATGGTAACAAGAAATAGACCGTTGCCGTTGGTTCTAACAAAGAAATATGACCATTTATCACTTTGATTGTAAACACAAGCGTAATAGTGTGCAGTTCGTGCATGAATTGTTTGTTTTATTAGTTGTTTATTATGTTTAACGCATTGAACTTCTATTTTTAAGTTACAACAGTATTTGTTTTAGTTTGAATCTTTATTTATATCATTAGTTAATAAAGAACGAATTTGTAAATTAAATTTGTTTGTTAGTTTTTTTTTTTTTTTTTTTTTAAGTGATAAAATCTTTATAGATGAGCAATTTGAATTTGTAAATGAAGTTTAAGTATTAGATCCTAATATTAGGATTTGGTAATATATGCAGAGGAGCATTTTTGGTAGCTTGCACACTGACATTAAAATAAAATAGTGACATCAATGTTTCTAATAGGCGAGTTCATCTTTTCTTATTAACAGATAGAGCTAAAGCCTGATAATGGAATTTGCCCTTCACCTTGTGCCATGGCCGAACAGGTTGTTTCTTACTTGGATGGAAATGGATTTTTACAAGCCTAACTAATAAGGAGGAGATAATCTGGATGCGTATATTTTGCTTCGGATCCTTTTGCTCTGAATGTAGTTTTACTGTTTCGATAATGTTGTTCTTGGCTAAATGCTGTATTCCTATATGGTAAGTTGTGTTTTGCAGGCAATGGCGTGTTATTTATTCAATTCTGGAGATTATGTTGGTTTCATTACTTCATTCTTCATATGCTGTTTTTGTAGATCTTCAGCGTAAAAGGGCCTTTGCACATCAATGACTTATTTCAGCAGTTGTTTCAAGAAATGTCTCTGTCGTAATTCATATTTAAATAGGGTTCTTAATTTCTTGAGTGTGTTTTTCTGAAAGTTTTTTAAGATTTGAAAATTCAAACATTTTATTCATAAATAATAACAGTTGATATTTAACTTAGTTTGGTTTTTCACCATTGTTGAATTTCATATAATTTTATAAATGCTACAAGCTTTTTTGCATTTTCTATCAAAAATTTGTAAGTTATCTTGCGTTTTTCATTGTATCAAAATTAGATAATTAGTTCACAAAATTATTTATACATGTGCTTTTCTTATAAAAAATAAAAAAACAGGACCTTTAGCATTTTTTTCTTGTAGTGTAAAAAGGTTTGAAAGATGAGCGATAATCTTCTGACAAAATTTGTTTCTTGTTTCAATCCTTGTGTTCAGTATATATAGCAAAGCAATTGGTACCTTAGAAAAATGCATGGGACGTCAATGCTAAATTATAGTTACATATTTAAGCGGTTAGGCGATGACAAACCAATGAAATGAACGAGTTATGGAACGGAGAATTGAACAGTTAAATCTGAATGAACGAATGATGTATTTTAGTGATTTTGCTCCGAGAATTGAACAGTTAATTGAGCATTAAAAGTGAGTGGAGTATTGAGCGGCTATGTATATTTATTTGTAGTAGAAAATTTGTAACGGTAAATTAAGTATAAAATGCACATTTCTTTCATAACAGCGTAATAAAATCAAGTTATAGTCCATACAATAATAAAAAAAATAAAAAACACATTAAACACACTACAAACCCCAACTACTAAAGTTCGAGAAGTTCGAGATCTGGCACGTGACTAACGCACGTATCTCATTATCCGCAGTCTCCTCGAGTATATCTAAAAATATCGTTTTGCTACGTAGAATCACCCAAAGCTCTCGTTCTTAATAGGCAAAGCACGACACTACTAGCTCACTGCACCTGAGTACGGACACGCTATGTGTATGTAGGTCTCGTTAACAAGAGCATATCCAGCTGACGGTATAGGAGACACATCTATTTGCGAAAAAGATGCGCAAAAAGTATTTTCCTCAATGATAAGTGGAGCGACGGGAGGAATGAGATAAACACGGTTGTTCTTCATGTTGACACCCTTATGCAGCATATCCAGCTGGCAGAATTTGATTAGGGGCTCAAGCTTATTTTTTTTTGCAGCGTCTCGCTGTGGTATTACACCATTCATCAGGGCCATCCAAAATAATATTTTTCAGCATTTCATTCCCTGTTTGGCAGCTGAATAAGAGCATTCCAATTAGTCCGTGCCCTCTTCTAATTATCTCATTTGTTCTTCGTTTGACCGTCTATATAATCCAGCTCAATCCTTGCATTGAACTCTGCAGCAACAACCTGATAAAATGCGAAAGCAGAGGTGCAGACGTCTCTGTGAATGCAGCAAAGATAAATAAATATGGACATTTCTCGTGGTTCCATAGAGCAATAGGCTGAGAAGAGGCAGATGAATCGTGTGACATACTTGAAAAAGGATAAAAATGGAAACTATTAGAAATATTCAAAAAAAAAAAAAAAAAAAAAAAATTGTTATAGTGAAAGAAAAACTATTAGTCGAAAATTACCTAAATCGGAGACCGTTTGACCGTAAAAAAAATTGATTTGGTGGCTGATTTCCGTGTTTGGCTTGGGTGGGAGAAGCGAGTTTTGGTGGGGAGGAAAGTGAGCGGATAGAAGGTTTTTGCAGCTACAAATATTACTGTCGACGTCCGACGTATTAGAACCAATGCACATTCTCGAGACGTTGGAGTAAACGGTCAAAATTTTGAAATTAATCGTTGGGACGTTCAGACGCCACCGCAATGGTCCAATTGAAAACTCCGTGTGTGAAAGGTACCTTATTGCGAAGTTTATGTGAAGGCGAATCATAGTTAAATAGAAAAATGCCTCGGTATAAATACAAAAGCGCATCTGATATGATAGCCACGTAGGGTCATGTTTCTACGAAGAAAACAAGATATTTGAGCGGGAATAATGAATTTGAAATAATGATATAATTAATTGTTAGTTATTATTGTGTAATATCCGCATAATAATTGATAGTGAAAAAATTGTGAAATGTTGTAATGACCCGATAAGGAATTCGACGCTCGAATTTCGACAACAATACATAAATTCATATTACTTGCCAAAACCCAAGTATCGAATGACACAAGATAGTTAATAGAAAAAAGAGAGTGAGAAAAGAAAGAAAGAAATATTAGAATAGAAGAATAATAACAACAACAATAAAGAATCGATGTCTCACATCGTAGCGGAATAAAATATATAATATAGAAAAAAAATCTTTATAAAGAACTTTGTATAAATACTTACATCCATCAGAGTACAACAACCATCTAATACATCTGGACAGTTATTATAACCTGTCCTCGTATACATTACACAACGGAATAAATACTAATACGTCTGGACTCCTACAGCATGTCTCCTGAAGTTCGTAGCATTCTCACCTAAACCTGTAAAACTTGGTCCGACCCGAGCATTGCAAATGCCACGGATCAGTCTGGTGAACCAACGTGAGAAAAACTCACTAAGTTTTTAAATACATCCAACTTGCTTAACTTTAAAAAAAAACCTTTGAAAGAAAAGGATAACCGTAAGACCAATCCACACATAAATACAGACAGTTTTTACCTTACGATAACCTAAAATATTTTTATATATCAAAACCGGTGATATTAAAATAGTATCTATCAAATCACAAATAAATAACCATCTAGCACAGTGCTTGCATCTCACGTTCTACATACTTAGTATATAAATCAAAAACTACATGGCACTTATTGGAGAATTGATTCCAACTATGACAAGGTATGGAACCACCTTCCGAAAGTGTACCTCTAGAGAGCAATATACTAGGGTTCAATAAGAACATCTTGCAGTCCGGCTACACATGAGCGACTACTCATTCAACTTGAGTCAATTGAATATATTGTCACCCTACGATTGGCCAATTACCGTATTTACCGGGAGATACAAAAACGAAAGAAGAACAAATAGATTTTTCTCTAAATGGTGACAAATATACCGTAATGGGTATGACCCACATAGCCATGCTACCTGCAAGATTTATGTCATTCCCTGATTGATGAGGCTTGAGGTCACGAGTTACCTTTTTGAGAACATCATATTTTCTTTGAATGCCACATCGTCAGATCCGTCAAATCACTAATTGACGTCCACGAATATACTCTGGGAGTTAAGCTAAGAGAAATTGCTTTCTCCGCCACCAAACATGGTATATTTGTAAAAATCGACGTACGTGACCCTTAGGAAATACTCTGTCAAACATTCGTCCATACAAGTCGTCCAGGAACAGGATGAATCAAAGGCACCCTCATACCTCATCCTATATAGGAATCACCTTAAGGATCAGTAGCGAGAATTCCTTGCAAATCCATAGATTTCAACCACAACAGAATCACAGTTTATCTCTTATTTGGGAGCGACCCAGAGATTATAAGTAGTTCCACCACTTGTGAAATTCTACGGGTCTTCAAATGTTCCATCTCGACCATCTTCTGATACCTTCTATGTTTACGTATTTGCTGGTCGGAATGGGTTTCGAATATAAATTTGATTCTCGTCTTTCCATATCAACAACCGATAATAGGCCAGATTTGATAGTCGATTATTTAACTATCAAATAAAACATACATTCAATCATAAAAATAAAATGAATTCATTGGTTTGATATATGCATCACTTGGCCTCTTTTTAATAAAACCAAGTAATGTATGATCAATTAAACACTCCAAAATTTGGGAAACAATATTTCACTTCTTATTTTAGATATAAGAGTATTCCGAAAACCACTTCGTTTTCAATACTTAGGAAATATCTCATAGCCATATCCAATTTTCTATTTAATAACATCATTTGCAAAACCCTTGCTAAAACCATTATTCTATGTCTAAAACTGGGAACAAGGTTCATTTTATAATACATGGTTATTAACCAAATCAGTTCCACTTAATATTGATAAAACAATATTATAAAATTCGTTTCCAATATCATTGAACCTTCTTAGAATATTCCTTAGTATTCAGTTAAATTCTTCCCTTTGCATATCCTCCTGCCCCAAATCGACTAACCATTTAACTCTTATTTATCAATCTATTTCATTATAGAAAATCCAATTTTATAACCCCCTTTCAATATAATTCCACTTATATATGCTTTTCCCATTTATACTTTTGGAAAAGAAAACCGTACTATTCCAACATCTTCTACCATTACAAACTAATACCATCTCTTGATAATAGTGAAGTCGTCCAAGTAGGGGTATTCTAATTATCTCTCAGAGCTTGATTGACAACGTTCTTATCAAAAGATATACGAGTTTGTAACTCTAAACCCAATATTAATTCCAATATCAAACAAATCTCATTTAACCATTTCATTTAAAATATGGTTTTTAATAACCGTTCGTTACATTTGAAACTCCCTTTTTACTTCAATAGTTTTCACTTAATTTGGATATTAAGTAAATGCTCATTTTAAAACCATCTCACTTGATTTAAACTTCTTTTCTAACCTGGTTTGTAAAACTAGGATGTTATTATAATCCTTTTACAAAAAGCCCTTTTCGGGGTTCAACTCAACGTGATTACTTCCTTACTTGAATTTCAATTAAAAAGGTAATTACTTCAATTATCATTAATTAAATAATAATTGACTCCATCGTTAACTACCATAAAGGTAGTTAACTACAGTATTAACTAGAAATAGAATAATTAATTTCTTTCTAAAGGTTATTTAAATAATAAATAATTTTATTAAAACAACTCGATGATTTTCTTTAAGTACAGTTAATTAGAAAATTAATAAGTTTAAATGAATTCTTATTGATTTAAACAATCATTTATCAAAACCATTTTTATTAGATTAATAAATAATCCAATTAATCTAATTATCAATTTCGGTTAAATAGTTAACTTAGTCAGCTTGAAAATATCTGTTAACTTGTTAACTGATTCTTATTTATCCTTCGCCTTCAATGAATTAATAATATAATTAATTTTAATATGATTTCGCTTAATTGTTTCTCTCAAAAAAAACTATTCCAAATCATTAACCCTTTGGGTTGACTTTCGACTTTCTTTCTTATAAGGCACAAGAAATTTGCTATATAAATCATTTGATAATATTTTATAAAACTAATTATAATCATTTACAAAACTTCTATTTTTATATAACTTATAAAATAAAATTAAAATCTTACTTCAGTTATAAAAATAAATTTTATAACTTAAACTACATCGATTCGCCTGAAGGCAATCAACGTTTCAAAAGGAATAAATTTGAAAACATTCAAGACTTGGGTTTAAAATCGATTCCCAAAAATTTCTTATTTTATTGACGGTATTAAGGGCCAAACTACAGCTAAAATAGCAAACTATGAAATAAGGGTTTATTTCATCCAATTTCATCTCCAATCAAACATATTCAACATACATGATAAACATTATCAATATAAGTGACGAATCCTATTGGATCCTTCCAACATGTCTTTTCCTTACATCCAAATAGGTTACCTCAAACAAAATCACCAATTTATTACGACAATATATTTATTATTTTCTATCTTGATAAATGGAAATAAATGGTTTAACTAATAATTTCAATAATCAACCAATAACAGCAATCCAGGCATCTAACTATTAATTTTTATATGTTTATATTATTATAAACGTGACAAACAAGGTAAGTTACCTCAATTGGTTACAATCATTAAAAATAACGATTGATTTCAATTAAATTAAACGAACGTTTAATTAATCGGTTCATTCAGTACATAATATATATTCAACACTTATCCAACAATAAACAAGCATAGCACATAAATATTAAACCCGACTTATATAAAATATAAGTGGGATAAACTGAGTGAGTTATACTCACTAGATTTCCATCAATCGCAAAAGCGATTCAGTATTCAGTTAAATTAAACAAGCGCTTAATTCAACCATAATTTCCAACAGTCTCTCATTCTGTCCAAGTCAGTTGCAAAATGTAATGTTTGTCTCTGTGGTCCCAACGTAGCTTGTTCCATCCAATTATGTTAATAAAATAAAAAGTTATTCAAGTTTTAGTCAACACGATTTAAAATATAATTATTAATTTCCTTAATCAAAATTTATAAACTTTAATTACTTTGCTTTTCAAAAAAACGGCCCTAATCTTTTCTTTCTACAAAACAACCTGACCCTGTTCGCCCCTTCTTCAAAGCCGCTTTTTTTACTATAATATGGCCGAAGTCCACAAACATCTTTACAACCCACCCCTCTCTAACTCTTTCATTCCCAGATCCTTCATTTGAACCCAGCTTGAAGACCATGCACGCACGCCCTCAAACTCACAACACCGCGCCAACTTCCCGACCTCCGACGACCGATGAGATGTTGCCATCTCGAGCTCCTCCATCCCCTCGTCTATCGCCCAGGACCCCACCCGTTCGAGCCTTGCCATTCGTCCCCAATAGCCCAGAAACCGCCAACTCCTTCCAGTGAGTCATGCCTTCTGGTGATCAATGGTTCCGAGCAGCGAAGCCTTCATCGCCGCCGCGAGCAAGAATACCCCATGGCAATACGCGACCATCTTCAGTGCGTCGCCAACCGGCGACTGTTCGAAGATGGTTTCCACAGTGAGTATAATTTTTCCCAAAAGCTTCTGAGTTTATATATATATCGGTTCTTTAACTTCATTCAAAGCATTCTTGTTATTTTTGTTTTTTTCGTTTTGAAGTCTTGTATCTAAGAGAACACTTTGGTTTCTTTCTGTTGTTTTTGAAATGAAGGAGGAAGCTGAAGCATATATATATATATATATATATATATATATACATACATACACACACACACACATATATATATATATATATATATATATAGGCATGTCGTAGAATAGACGAGGGCAATTATTTTTTTACTTTATTTTCATTCGTTATGTAAATCCTCACATGGTTACAAAGATTTTTTTCCCGCTTTACAGGTTAGCACTTGGAAATGTGCAAAGTAGCACATGGAATGTGCAGTGATATATATTTTATTATATTTAGTTCTTTCTTCAGTCAAATATGTTTGCAGATTTATCACATGGGCATGGGTAAGGATAGATTGAAAATTGTTTGTAGGCCAGCACACTTAAGAAGGAAGAAAAAGATGTGCAGAATCTAAGGCGTACAAATTCAAATATAGGCTGCGTGCAATAGCTTTCATTAAATAGGTAGGGTTATACGTTGGGTTTAATGTGACACCCCACATCCATTACTGTCACTCTTTAACATAATGCATTAAGTTCCGTGAAGCATTATAGGCAAACAGAAACAAAAACATCACAAGACAGATATAAAATAGCAGTGGAATTTAAAACTTTATTTTTCAGACAGAAAACATCGTGGTTCATAATCCAGTTACAATATAAGTCTGAAATACAGAAAACCCATTACATCATATTAAAATATCTGCCTTGTACTAAAATCATTAGAGTACAGTAATATAAAATCATAGTCCCCAAAAAGAGCCATATCATAGTAGATAGGTAATCAAAGCGATACATCTAAGCAGCTCCAAGCGGAAACAAAAGAGAGAATCCTAATCAAGCCTGAGTATTCCCACCCTGAGAACCTGGAGGAAGGAAGAGAGGGAAAAGAAAAGAAAACGGGCCAGACATAAAGTCTGGCGAGTCCAGTTACTTTTAGCATATAAATAAGTAAAAGCATCATGAGAGGCATATAAACTGGATAAGAGATAACAGTGTCATATGATAGGTAAAACAAACTGAACATGATAAGCAGGATGAGCATAACATAATAGATTACGCTTCTCAAGTACTTTTCTCTGCACCAATACTAGTATAACAGAAACAGAATGGTAGCTTAGGTGTACTTCTAGTGACAGGTTTTACCCCCAACAATAATAACAGGTAGCCATACAGAAATAACAGGTGTTACCCAAACGATAATAACGAGTTCCTAAACAAGCAGGACTAGATGTACCCTAATTACTACCCCAATCGATCGGCTCTATATCCTGTAGATACTCTGTGTTGGCCCCATAGTAGGATGTATCACTTTCTAAAGTGGCAACCCCTTTTCCCGATAGGCACAGCCATATCTGCTGGTGCTACATCATCTTATTTTCCCTAGCAAGCGGATCCATGCACACACATGACTCCGTTGGAATGCGCCATCAATCACCTCCACCCAGATGAACCACTTATAATCAGCTCAGTAAACATGCCCTGACCCCTACCTAGTTCGGGGTCCCCCTTTGGATGCTAGTATGAGTTACTGACTGATACGGGTCCCACATAACAAATGATATAAGCCACGCCCTAGGCTTGCATCCCCACTACTAGGATTTTGAAGTTATGTCTAACAGATTAACAAGCCCGCATAACCCCAACATACAAAACAGGTTAAGTTTATCGGGTTTATATAACCCCCCACATATTTAACAGATTTACTTAACCCCCATTTATTCGTATAAGCTTACTTAACCCTTACACAATTTGACATGTTCATATAACCCCCACAGATTAAAATAGGTTAAGTATTACGAGTTAACAGGTTATTATCATTTCCCGTTCATGCATGTTAATGCATCAGACTTCTCACATTAAGTCGACCACTTGTGGATGCTGGATATGCTGAGCAGTTCCGGGCATACTTCTACCACAAGTTGGACTTAACCTCGTGTCTTAGCACCGTTACATGTACATTTACTCACTAGACCCCTCACATTAAATTAACCACTCGTGTAAGCTGGATTTGCCAGGCGGTTCCGGGCAGACTTCTACCACAAGTGTAATCTAACCTCGTGTCTAAGTGCGGTTACAGTTTTTATATATTGTAAATTTAGCATATTCATTCTTAAACAATTATTCATGTTCATCATAGGTTTTCATGCCCCTACCCTCAAATCATAAATCATCATGTACGATATGCCCCAAATTAAATTCTTAGATCACGGTATAGGTTATGCCCTTAAATCCCAGTCATATTTTACGATACAAGTTATGTCCCAATTTATCATTCCTAACCATTCCCAATTTCATTCATTCGCATATTTCAGCGATGGCCTAGGCTCGAAGGTAGCATGGCTATAAAAATAAAAAGGGAAGGAGGGAAGAAGAGAACAAAAATAGGCATAATATAAAAATAGATATATGATAACAGAGATAAGCATAATGATAGAATAGGCATGTGATGACAGAATTAGGCATAATAACAGGATATGCATATGATGACAGAAATAGACATATCAGGAATAGGCATATGAGAACTGAACAGTAGATAGGTGTACAGGTAGTGGCAGATTTGTTTGGTTATGATTCAGGTTATTAACAGGCATAGGTTTAGATCCAAACGTACAAACGTGTCAAGATTACTTATTAAATGTTTATATCTAAAAGTAACATAAACTCACAGAGACTGGATCTAAAGAACTGAGAAAAGAGTGTTGATGTTGTAGCAGAGATTCTTGAATATGTATAAGTCATTATTGCAGAAGAATAGGCTAATTCAATATGAGTTGGGGCAGCATCTCGTTATCTCCATTGTTTTTGATGAATAAAACAATAGAAATGAGGTCCTATATATAGCCTCAAGCCAACGAATCAGGTCAAGAAACAAGTCCAGGTGCAGGGAATGGATCTGCCCCAGATCTGGGTGGGGTCGACCCTAGGGTCGACACCCCCTTGTATGGGTCGACCCCCATGGGGAATGGGGTCGACCCCCAACGGAACGATTTCCTGCGTTTTCTCGCTCTTCGATTTTTGACTTATTTTGAATATTTTGGACTAGTTTGTTTATATATATTCTGCTTATATGTATACAAACTTCAAAGTTTAATAACTTCTTCATACGATGTCCGTTTTACGCAAACTTGAAGTCTATCTTAAGCAGAATTCCGAGACGAACGCAATGGAGTAGTCTATTTCGCTTTATTCCCAATATTTAATTAAGTATTCTATAGTTTATCATTATAATGTTCTTATAAAATTACGGGGTGTTACATTCTCCTTTACTTAAAGGATTTCGTCCCCGAAATCTCCACGTTAAGGTGTATATCCTAACATCTATCATCCATCTACTCATCCACCAATCACAGGCATCCACTGTCCTTAAAAGATTTCTAATGCTTATATGACGTACGCAAAGGTATGTGTATATGTCTCTATACTTGAGAAAGATTAGGCCGTCTACTGATTAAGTCGACCTCCTTAATGCAATGTATGTCAGTGCCATGAATCCATCATGTATGCAAATAGTCCTAGTATATCATGTAAATGCTATATGCGTGCACAATCATCCACCCAAATGCAACATTCATGTGATGATACACCCATTTCCGTCCATAAAGAAAAATATGCACATGCATCCATATGCAGTATGAGAGTAATTGAGCCGATCTAGTGCCTAGTATGTGTGTGTATATGCATCCACGAGCAACCACTAGCAAAACACTTGCATCCACTTGTATCCATCAAACATAACATGTCTCAAACACATGTTTACATCCATTGGTTTCCTACCTAAAGGTCGAATATTCGATCGATAGGATATACTTAATGACAGAAGCAAGTACGAATAAAAGCTTTGGAAAAAGAAGTTAAGAACATACCCTTGAAAAGAAAAGGGTATGAAGCGCGAATCTTATCCTCAGTCTTCCAAATTGCATCTTCGTTATATTCTTCCCATTGGACTTTCATCAACTTGACCTCTCGGTTACATAGCTTCTTAACCTCTGATCCAAGAATACGGGTAGGAACTCGTCTAACTGTCGCCTCCCATTCCACCTCTACTTCCTCAAACATACTTGGCTCAACTACATCTGTTGTGTCGTGGAAACATTTCCGCAAATGAGAAACATGGAAAACATCATGAACGCCCGCCAATCTCTCTAGTAGCCTCACCCTATAGGCTGTTTGGCCAATCCTTTCTATTATGGGAAATGGCCCTACAAACCTTGGCGCCAATTTCCCCACAGATCCAAAGCGAACCACATTCCTCAAAGGTGATAACTTGATGAAAACCATGTCTCCCACCTCAAACTCAATATCAGTCCTTCTCTTGTCCGCGTAGCACTTCTTCCTGTCCTGAGTTGTCTTCTGCGTCTGCGGATAAGATCGATCTTCCATGAAGTTTCTCTAATCATCTCAGGTCCAATTAGAAGTCTTTCTGTAGACTCCCACCAATAAGTCGGTGATCTACAAGGTCGACCGTACAATGACTCGAAGGGTGTCGTGCCAATATATACTAGCGTGATAACTGTTGTTGTAGGAGAACTCTACCAAAGGAAGATGCTCCCCCCATGTCCCTACGAAGTCTAGGATACACAGTCTTAACATATCCTCAAGAACTCTGTTTACCCTCTTAGTCCGCCCATTGGTCCGAGGGTGATAAGCGGTGCTCAAACACAACTGTGTACCTAATGCCTCCTGTAAGCTCCTCCAAAACTCACTCGGGAATATGGAGTCATTATCACTCACTATCCTGGAAGGTACTCCATGTAGACGGACTATCTCACGGAGATAAAATGCTGCCAACCATGCTGTCATTCTCTTACTTTTAACAGGAATGAAATGAGTGCTCTTAGTAAGACTGTCAACTATAACCCAAATACTAGTGTTGCCTTTCCTCGATCTAGGTAAACCATCAATGAAATCCTTAGAGATGCTCTCCCACTTCCATTGTGGGACCTCCAAGGGATGAAATAAACCACTGGGCTTCCTTTGCTCAGCTTTGGCTTGCTGGCAAATCAAACATCGAGAAACAAACTCCGCTACGTCTTTCTTTATTGCAGCCCAAAAGAAAACCCTCTTCATATCTCTATACATCTTATCACCACCTGGATGGATAGTCATCCTAGAATGATGGGCTTCCTCAAGGACTGTCTTCAACAGACTCCCAATTCGGGGAACTCAAAGCCTTCCATCTCGTTGCAACCACCTTCTATCATCCGTGGAATATCTACTGAGGTGACTAGAAGTCCCCCCTCTGCTGAACCTATCCAAGATGTCTACTATCTATGGGTCCTCTCGCTGCAAAGTTCCTATCTGGTCCATAAGAGTAGGTCGCACCTCTAAGGATGCCAACAAACCAGGTATAGGATCCGTAGATGGCCTAAAATCAAAGGTCGATATATACTCCAAGCTCCGCCTCTCTACGAATAGTGGACCCAAAGTCATCCTCTGCCTACTCAACGCATCTGCTACCCTGTGCAGTTAAAGCGCTCAGCGAATCCAATGTGGCAGAGGTGCAAAACGTTGTAACGGGGATAAAGCGAGGAAATAACAGGATATAGCAGATGAGTCTAAAATAGCATATCTACTCATATTTAATACTTTTACAAATATACAAATGATAAATAAGTGGAAAATTAATATTCAATTTGATTATAATTAGTACATTCTTAAATTTAAATAAATTTATGTACAAATTTATGTAAATAAATGTAAACTTTTATTTAGTATGATTAAATTTAATAGAATATTACAGTATTTTCTATTCTGAAAAATATATGTCAATTTTTTTAATTAAAATACTAATTTTATAATGTGAAAATGTCCATTTTCAATTCATTTCTTTTATAGAAGATATAGCGAAATATAGCTGGAATAATGGGATATATCGGGAATATGGGAATATAGCGGGGCTTAAAGCGGAAAGGCTATATCAGAGGCTATTTGGAAATAACGTAGCGGTAGAAATCCGCTACATGATATAGCCGGGATATGGCGGGGTAACAGCGGGGCATAAACTGCACAGCTGTTACCACATTACCCTTGCCAGGGGTATAAGAAATCTCGAAATCATAAGACGCTAGGAACTCCATCCATCTCTGTTGCCTCAAATTGAGATCCTTCTGTGGGAACAAATACTTGAGAGATTTATGATCGGTATACAACTCGAATTTCTCTCCAAGTATATAATGATGCCAAGTCTTTAGCGCAAATACTATGGCAGCCAACTCTAAGTCATGGGTAGGGTAGTTCTTCTCATGAACTCTCAACTGCCTTCCACCGTAACATACCACCCTTCCCTCTTGCATCAATACAATACCAAGCCCTATGCCACATGCATCAGTATATACTGTGAACACCTTATTCCCATCAGGCAAAGTCAAAACTAGGGTTGTTGTCAGAGCCCTCTTAAATTGCTGAAAGGCATCTTCACAATCAATATCCCAAGAAAAGGTGAAATTCTTCTTCGTCCGTCTGGTGAGTGGGGCTGATATCTTTGCGAAGTCCTTAATGAACTTCCTATAATAGCCCGCTAAACCAAGAAAACTCCTCACCTCCGTTGCATTCTTGGAATCTTCCAATCTTGAACTACAACTACTTTCGCGGGATCCACTGTTGTCCCATCCTTAGAGACCACATGCCCTAGAAATCTCACTTCCTTTCTCCAGAAATGACATTTGGAGAATTTTTCCTTAAGCTGATGCACTCGGAGAGTCTTCAAAACCACCGTTAAATGTAGGTCATGCTCTTCCTTGCTCTTCGAGAAAATCAGAATGTCATCCACAAAGACCACTATGAACTTATTCAGAAACTCCCGGAACACCCAACTCATCAGATCCACAAAATACGCAGGTGCATTCGTCAACCCAAAAGGCAAGACGAGCCACTCAAAGAAACCATCTGGAGTTCTAAAAGTGGTCTTGTCTATACTGTCCTTGACCACCCTCAACCGATGAAACCCCTTGGCCAAGTCTAACTGGGAGAATACAAATGCACCAAAAAGTCGGTCAAGCAGATCATCTATCCTCGGAAGTGGGTGCCTATTTTTCTTAGTGAGCTTATTCAATTCCCTATAATCCATGCATAAGTGAAGCGAGCCATCCGCCTTAGTTGCGAATACTACTGGAGCACCCCATTCAAATATGCTTCGCCTAATAAATCCTTTCTTAAGTAGCTCCCCTACTTGCTTGTTGAGCTCCCTCCGCTCCCTAGGAGCCATGTGGCGCATAGGCAATGCGATTGGCTTTGAATTGTCCATCAAGTATATCTGGAAATCAATCTCGCGCCTCGGAGGTAAACCCCTAACCTCCTTAAAAACATTCGAATACTCACAGACTACCGGTACAGATCGCAAGTCATCGACAGATGCATCAAGTGATTCTAGAAAACTAAGCATGATTGACCCTTTTGGGTCACAAGAAATCTCGAGAGTCTTCCCATGGCAAGTCAAAAGTCTAACGACCCTCCTCTCATAGTCTAGAATGGTACTATACATGGCTAGCTAGTCCATCCCTAGAATCAAACCATAGCCCATGAAACCAAGCACATACGCGTCGCATTCAAACTCGACGCCCAACACAGATATCCTCAAACCCCGACAAATCATAGACAGATGAGTCGTGCCCCTAATGGGGTTTGAGACAACAACGGGATCCAAAACCATACTAGTACTAAGGTGCAGAGACTCAACCACAGAATCATATATAAAAGAATGCGAAGCGCCAGAATAAAAAAGAGTTCTAACAGGATATTTGGAAAGAGAAATCAAACCTTCAAGAGAAACTTTCCTACCTTTGTCCGGTACACTGGCCACAAGAGCATGTACCTCCCCTCCAGAAGATCCTGTCCTTTGGCCCTGTCCTTGCTTCTTCGGGCACTCGTTGATATGATGTCCGACCTCTCCACATTGGAAACAAGCATTCTTTCTTTTTCTGCAATCTTTGCTCAAATGACCCTCTCATCCACTGCTATGACATTTCCTCTTGTCTCGAGTTTTGTCGTTCTTTCCACACTTCTTTTGCTGTTGTTATTCTTTCTTAGGCCACACTTTCTTGTTTTGTGTCTCATCAGTCTTCGCCTCTTTCTTTCCTCCTTTGTCTTCTTCGTGCATCAATGCCATATCAATGAGTTTCTCAAAAGTTGCCCCCATCGGAATATGAGACATAGCCAACCCATGAAGGGGTTCAGTTAACCCTCTTGCAAACCTCAAAGCTTTCTTGTGCGGGGTACTCACTAGCTCCAGACCAAACCTCGCCAATTTATTGAACTTATTGGCATACTCTTTGACAAACATGCCTCTTTGTTTAAGTGCTAGAAACCATTCCATTTGCATACTCTCTTCGGCTTGACAAAGAAACTTCATCTCTAATGTCTATCGGAAATCATTCCAAGTCCCAACTGGACCCCTGCTTGCGTCACTTCCCATCAGAACGAGGCCTCATCCTTCAGCTGCCAAATGACCAACTGAATCTTCCTATGGTCATTAACCTCAAAAATCCCAAACAAATCCTCCGTCTCTTTAAGCCAATTCCTTGTTTCTACAAAAATCTCAGTTCCTCGGAAAGGCTTTCCTCCCATCGCAATTAATTCCTTGCATATCTTGGAGAAATAATCCGCTCGTGAAGGAGGAATAGAGGCTGCAGCTGGGGGAGGGGCGTCTACTTGGCCTCCGGCAGGCGTCGTAGCCTCAAGATACCTACAGAACCAAGCTGGTATCGTAACGCCCTCGGGAGGATTCGATTCCCCAGACATGCTGAAAAGAAAAGGAAAAATGGATTCAAACAAAGAGTCGAAAGATATTTCATATGGCTTTGGGAAACATGTTTTTCAAAAACGGACTTTTCTTTTGAAAATGCTTTCCTTTTGAAACCTTTTGAAAACAATTTTTAAAATCATTTATCCGATCTGGTAACCTTCAGCTGTGATACCAAATGTGACACCCCGCGTCCATTACCGTCACTCTTTAACATAATGCATTAAGTTATATGAAGCGTTATAAGTAAACAGAAACATCACAAGACAGATATAAAAAAATAGCAGAATTTAAAACTTTATTTTTCAAACGGAAAACATCGTGGTCCATAATCCAGTTACGATATAAGTCTGAAATACAGAAAACCCATTACATCAAATTAAAATATCTGCCTTGTACTAAAATCATCAGAGTACAGTAATAAAAATTCATAGTCCCCAAAAAGAGCCATATTAGAGTAGACAGGTAATCAAAGCGGTACATCTATGCAGCTCCAAGAGGAAACAGAAGAGAGAATCCTAATCAAGCCAGAGTATTCCCACCCTAACAACCTAGGAGGGGAAGGAAGAGAGAGAAAAGGAAACAAAACGGGTCAGACATAAAGTCTGGTGAGTCCAGTTATTTTTAGCATATAAATAAGTAAAAGCATCATGAGAGGCATATAAACTGGATAAGAGGTAATAGTGTCATATGGTAGGTAAAACAAACTGAACAAGATATGAAGGATGAGCATAACATAACAGATTACGCTTCTCAATTACTTTTCTCTGCACCAATACTAGTACAATAGAAATAGAATGATCCTACCAGAAACTGAATGGTAGACTTCGGTGTACTCCTAGTGACAGATTTTACCCTCCAACAATAATAACAGGTAGCCCATTAGAAATAACGGATGTTACCCCAAACGACAATAACGGGCTCCTAAACAAGCATGACTAGATGTACCCCTAATTACTACCCCAATCAATTGGCTCCCTATCCTATAAGTACCATGTGCTGGCCCCACAGTAGGATGTATCACTACCTAAAGTAACAACCCATTTTTCCCGATAGGCACAACCATATCTACTGGTGCTACAACATCTTATTTTCCCGAGCAAGCGGATCCATGCACGCACATGACTCCGTTGGAACGCGCCATCAGACACCTCCAACCAGATGAACCTCTTATAATCAGCCCAGTAAGCGTGCCCTGACCCCAACCTAGTTCGGGGTCCCCCTTTGGATACCAGTATGTGTTACTAACTGATACGGGTCTCACATAACAAATGATATAAGCCACCCCTAGGATTGCGTCCCCACTACAAGGATTTTGACAGGCTATGCCTAACAGATTAACAAGCCTACATAACCCCAACATATAAAACAAGTTAAGTTTATCGGGTTTATATAACCCCCCACAGATTTAACAGATTTACTTAACCCCCCATTTATTCAAACAAGCTTATTTAACCCTTACACAATTTGACAGATTCATATAACCCCCACAGATTTAAACAGGTTAAGTATTATAGGTTAACAGGTTATTATCATTTCCCGTTCATGCATGTTAATGCATCAGACTTCTCACATTAAGTCGACCACTTGTGGATGCTGGATATGCCGGACGGTTCTAGGCATGCTTCTACCACAAGTTGGACTTAACCTTGTATCTTATCACTGTTACGTGTACATTTACGCACTAGACCCCTCACATTAAATTAACCACTCGTGGATGCTGGATTTGTCGGGCGGTTCCGGGAAGACTTCTGCCACAAGTGTAATCTAACCTCGTGTCTAAGTGCGGTTACAGTTTTCATATACTGTAAATTTAGGCATATTCATTCTTAAACAAATATTCATGTTCATCATAGGTTTTTCATGCCCCTACCCTCAAATCATAAATCATCATGTATGATACGCCTTAAATTAAACTCTTAGATTACGGTATAGGTTATGCCCCCAAATCCCAATCATGTTTTATGATACAAGTTATGCCCCAATTTATCATTCCCAACTTCGTTCATTCGCATATTTCAGCGATAGACCTTTGCTCGAAGGTAGCGTGGATATAAAAATAAAAAGGGAAGGAGGGAGAGAAGAGAACAAAAATAGGCATAATAACAAAACAAGCATATGATAACAGAGATAGGTATAATGACAAAATAGGCCTGTGATGACAGAATTAGGCATAATAACATGATAGACATATGATGACAGAAATAGGCATATCAGGAACATGCAAATGAGAACTGAATAGTAGATCAAGTGTACAAATAATGGTAGATCTGTTTAGTTATGATTCAAGTTATTAACATGCATAGGTTTAGATCCAAACTTATAAACGTGTCAAGATTACTTATTAAATGTTTATAACTAAAAGAAACTGTAACGTCCTGGAATTTATAGCGATGTAATAATTAATTAATTTAATTATTTTATTATATTGGTTTGATAACTTAGATGGTTTGAATTAGAATATTTTAAATATTTAAATTTATATAAATAATGGAATGATATAATTATTTCTGAAATAGTCAGAAATGGTTGAATTTGCAATATTGTGTAATTTGGGTAATATATGATATTTAATTAAGTTAATATTCGAGTTATAATAACAAATATATTATTTAAACAAAAATTGAACATATTAATTATAATATAAATTATTATCGAGCTCGTAACATCATGGTAGTTCGTAATATTGAGTTTTGAACTTCAACTGAGTGTATAGGATTTGTTATAAGTCGGATTTCTTCGAAACAAGAAACGTTTGAATCTATTGAACTATATATTTCTAAAGGAAGTGAAAAATCGAGATTTTTCCTTGTAGATTTCAAGTTAAGTCAAATCAAAATTTCAAATAGTCGCTATGGAATTGTTTATAGACCATAACGACTTATTTAATATAATAAATTATTGGTTTCGAATTTGGACAAGATTTTTGAGACGTATACTTAATTTAATTTATAGAATTTTTCTGTAATTTTATTTTATAAAATAAGCACTTCTTATTTTGAAGTAATTTTACACCCTATATCAGCATTTTAGGGTTCCATAGAATTAATTAACTTGTCTATTTTAGTATATTTTTGGGATCGTGGCACTTTGCTTGTCACGATTATATTTTTATTTTTGTCCTGGGTAGCTGATAACTAAACGAAGTTCGTTATAACAGACACCACATTAATGTTAAATATATATTTCTACCTTAACCCCTAGGCCAAGTACTATGCTATGACCTACATGACTAACGCCACCTTAAATAAAAATACAAAGGACACCCTACGAATCAAATCACACAGACTTAAGAGCCAAGAAAAACAACTAGCCTACCTCAACCTATTTTCAAAGAAAACTTAGCCGAGAAGAGAAGTATTATTAATAGGAAATTCTATACCCACATTACATTTACTTTCTTAGCTTAGAAGTAAACTAGTTTACTTAGCAGTCAAGAAAAATAGAACCAGTATATATAAGCTGTTGAATACACCGTATCGTTTCTTCTTGTTTCAATATCTCAAACCCTTTTTCATGGTGATCGGAAATTTATAACAAATCAACTACCCCTCTTAAAGTCCAAACCTATATATATATATATCCAAGCAAGCAGTGCCCATTCCTTTTTACTGAAACATAACGCAATAATACAGTGGAAACAAATGGCGATGAAATGAAGTAGAACACGGGAGGTGAAAGCCTTCAAGGATCGGCCATGGCCATTTGTACGTGAGCAAACAGTGGAGTTTGTTTGAGGCGTTGGACTGCGTGGCGTGAGAGCAAGGAGCCGCGGTGAGCTAGGGCACGCTGTAGGTGGGATCTCGGCTACCTAGCAGCGACGAGGTGAGTCACGTTGAAACCTTGGGATCGAGACACGTGTTTGACAAAGTTTAGGAGGGATTCTTGATGATGTTGGTTGCTCTTCTATATGAAGTAGCGTTGATGGGAGATTTCCTAGGTGTGAGCATTGGAATTTGGAGAAGGAGACGGTGAAGAGAGGAGTACTAACGTTTCCAGCTTTTGATTTCGTGCGGAATTGGGGTGTGAATGGAAGATATGCAGAAGCGGTTCTGTTGGGAAGTAGTGGAGTTCTATAGTGTAGTGGGAAGATAATGGTACGACTAGCCTTTGAAATGGATGGTGAGGATATTGGAGTAGTTCGGCCATGAAAGAGCAGAATGTTTCGTGAGTTGGAGATGGGAGTTTAAAGGTGCAGATGGTTTGGAATTTGGTTAAGTAAAGAGGAAGTTGGTAGTTAAAGGTATGCGTAAATGCCATGGGGAGTAAACTTGGATCTCGTGTGTTATAAATGAAGGAGGAAGACTGTGCAACGCGGTCATGGGTTTTGAAAGGAAAGCGGGTTTGGGATATTTGCAGCAGCAAGTTGCGTCTTTAATACTAGAGGAAGAAGTACTCTTCAAGATGCGGGTTTGTTTTTTTGTTGTGAGGGCCGGTTAAAAGAAGTGTGAAGCCCGGTTTTAAGAAAACAAATAATATATATATATATATATATATATATATATATATATATATAAAGAAGAAGAAAACGTGGGTAGTGAAGGTTGAATAGGACGATGGATTTTTGGGCACTAGTTTATTATGAAGGAAGGAGCAATGGGTTTTTTGTGTGTTGAAGACGAAGGTACTATTCACGATGCAGCAGGTTGGATGTAACTGGGCTCGCATGAAAGAAAAAAATAAAGGGGTAGGTCCAATTTAAATTAAATAAGTTTAAATTAATCTAATTTGTGTTTTAAATTGTAAATGCTATATCTTACTCACACGCGGTCAGATTCACGAATGGTTTGTCACGTTGGAATCGTAGCGATGAGAGCTACACTATGGAACTGTTACACTGAGAACAGAACTACTGATATTTCATGATAAAATCAAACACCTATTTCATTTTTAATGAAATAAAGAAGAATAGTCGATTGCGAACCCAGATGAGTAAACTCACTAACTCTATCCAGTTTTATAATTTTATAAACGTTATTTAATATTGATAAAAATGATTGAATGTTGTGTGTGACGGTTGTTTGGATGATTAGCAAATAAATTGGTTAAAATAATATATATAGTTATACATACATAAGTCGTTAATTTAATACTGATAATATTTATTATTATATTCTAGATTTGATCTGAAATTGGTATTATTCATGTTGATTAACATCTATGGATACAGGGAAACAAGTTGGAGAAATCCAACTGGATTCCTCAACAATTTATTGTTTTTCTTTTCATATATTGTATTATATGATGGGACAAATAATATGTGATTGATTACTGTGTGTTTTGGGGTGTTAAATAACATTGACCTAAAATAATTGGTTTTTAAACACTGTAAAATATATTCAAATATATTGGAAAAGAATTCAAGTTTTGAAAAGCAAAATCTATTTTAAAAATAGAAATTGAATCTCAACTGGCTAGAATGAAATAAATCTTTTTTAAATTATATAAAAGCAAGTATTTTGGTTCATAAACGATGTTATAAATAAAATGCAATAATTAGTATATACAAATGTAGGGATGGAAATTTAAGAATGATTTAAAGTGGTAAATCATTTCAAAAGGAAGACGATGGAATTATTTCGATATTCGAAACATGGATAGAATTGAAATAAATCGATAAGGATTTATAGTTATAATTCGACGATGTCGAATGTTAACAAAATGATTTATCCTTAGAAATTATATATTATATAATTCAATATTTGACAAAATAGTTAATATTTGGTTTGGAACCAATAAATTATGATCGAATAGGTAATCAAGATTAAATTATAAACTTGATATGTTACTAACAAGACATTTACTTGTAAATGAAATAGAATACGAGTTTGAATTTAAAAGATTAGTCAATAAACAGACTGTGGACCTGTAATAGCATTTATGATTATAAATCAAGAATTGATTTGATAAAATAAGTCTAAACTCCTGTAAAGGAATAATATTCACGTTTTAAAGTGAATAATGATTGAAAACAAACGTTTGCTGAGTTAATTAGTTATAAAAGGAATTGGTAAATGTTTGGAAGTGATAAATTCAAACATGAATTTTAGAAATCAAGTTAACCTGAAATGACGAGTTTATTTTAATGTTTGGAACGTTAATTGAATAGAGAGTATTCAAAAATGAGTTATAAGTTGGACTTCGATTCTATCGAATTCAGAAAAATACCATTTACTTTTCAGTTATAATAAAGATTTATTTAATTAAACGGTTAATTAATTGTTTATTAATTTTAATAAAAGTTATATTTTGAAATTAAATATTTCAAAGGCTGTGATTATAATGTTATCGTTGTAATCAAATATTTTCGTAAAAAAGTGGATTCGTAAACTGAATACGAGAGTTGTGTAAGTATCTTGTGAATAAGAAATTAAGAAATGGAGTCAAGGAAATTAGAAACTGACTGGAAATTAGTTAAGTTAAATAGCTTTCTGGGTATTGATCTGATGTTGGTTTCGGCCTTTGGGATTAATACTTAAGGAGTTATTCTCTTACTAATTTACAGTTAGGGACTGATGGACTTGAAGAATATTGATGTGTGGATAAGATATGGAAATATTTTCCAATGTAAATAACGTATATTTTCTAAGTATAGAAAATAGAGAATCGTGAATAAATGAAGATGTTTTCCAAGGATCGTGAGAAGCTAACGAGTTAGAGTAATATTTGGGTAAAGATAAGAAAGGGAAATTGGGAAATGAAGTGATTATTGACAAAGCTATTAAAAGGGGCTTATTGTTGATTGATGATTGATCGGTAAGATTTCCATTTGGAAATACAACCGTTATTTGTATGTATGTTTTCCTTTGATAGTTAAATAACCGACTAACATTTTTTTTATACTATTTATCCGTTGCCAATACAGAGAGACCGAGATCAGATTTATTTTCTGAAAACCACTCCGTATGGGCATTAGCGTTGCGAATCAAATATGATAAAGATAATTGAAGATGGAGTTTATGCAAGGGTCGTTCCAGCTGTAACAACCCGTATTTTTGAATAACATGTTATAACATAAATGGAGGTAGAATTAAACTGTAAAATCTGAAACAAGGGAAACGGGCTATGCCATTGCGTTCGTCTCGGAAAAATACGCGAAATAGAGTCCGAGTTTTCGAAAATCGGAGTCCGTATGACCAAGATATGGCCTCGCGAAGTTTCACGAAAAATTCCCAAATTAAAGTATACTTAATTAAGTGAAATGGGTTGCGCAGAGAAATATATATATATATATTGATATATATATATATATATATATATATATATATATATAATTGAAAATTAAATAAATAAATATGCAAAAATGTTCAAAACAGCGAATTGGGAGAGGGGAATAACCGAACCGGCCGATTTTTGAGGTCGACCTGAGCCCGCTGGGTCGACTAGGGGTTAATCCAGGGTGTTTGGCTGTCAACCCGTGGGCCGATTCGCTCAAATGCAGATTTTGCATTTGGATGGTTCTCATGGTTCATCTTTAATCTAAAGGCCCTAGATGGTTCCTACACTTGACTTCTTCCCCAAGACATGCTTTGATGGCTTGGATTGAATCTAGGTTTGATCCTATGGCCTAAAACACTTGCCTAATCTATAAATAAGACCCTAACCTACCCTAAATCATCATTATTCATTCATACAACTAAACTATGGCAAAATCAATCCTCTCATGGCCTCCACTCTCTTCATAAAATTCCTAAATAAATTCCTAAGTGATTTTCCATGCATACAAGTGTTTTCAAACTTGTATGAGCATCATTAGCTTGCATTCAAGTCAAGTTTATATATTTGCATCATAAAGAAAGAGTCTTGATCATTTTGGCTCAAGGGTTTTGCTTGCATTTTGGGTTTAATTGATTTCATAAGGGCTTTGTCATATTTTTGTGACTTCTTAAGCATTGTAAGCCCTATTCTACTTTCATACTTAAACTCTAAAGTTAAATGTATGATATGCAAGTTTATCATGTTGTGATATGCAAGTTTATCATGTTGTGATATGCAAGTTTATATGCAAGTTTATCATGTTGTGATATGCAAGTTTATATGCAAGTATGCCAAGTTATGTTATGCAAGTTTGGGTTGAACATTTTGTTCATGCTATCATGTTATGCAAGCTTATTTTGGGTTTATGAACATAAAGCTTTATGCCAAAGGTTGCATTTTAGCAACATGTAAGTTATCATATCTCTTATGATAACTTGCATGTGAGGCTAAATGCGAACTTATGGCCATCTCTACATGTCATTTAGCACCATGTATCACCAATATGCTAAGTTTGGTTTTATGCATGCTTTTGAGGCCTAAAAATGTAATATGCAAGTGTATGAACATATGAACATTTCATATGCCACCATGTTAAGCTTGTGGCTTCAATACCTTTATGTCATGATTATGCCAAGTTCCCTCTTTCTATCCTTTATGCGCTATTGCGATATGTAAGCGATGGGATTGCGTTTGGGGTTGGGTAAACTTAAAAGACATAAAACATAAGCTTGGGAATTTACCTATTAAGTTAGGTCTACCTATTGGGAATTTACCTATTAAGTTAGGTCTACCCAATTGCTTGAAAACTTGTAACATGTTTTGGAAACATGATGGACATGACACTTAGAAAAGATAAGTGTGGCCAACTCGAGGTTGGGTTGAGTTTGTAGCGTAAACCTACCCGGAACCGACCGGCTTAACTAGTTGCTACAAACAATAGGACCCAATGTGAGAAGTTGGTCATGTTGTACCTTGAACCCGAGGTTAGACCAAGTTGTGGTGTAAAGCTACCCGGACCCGCCCGGATTAACTAGTAACCACAACAAGGTCTAATGTGAGAGGTTAAGGCCCATTAAATTAATTAATGCCTCGTGATTAGGGTTAAGTCATGGTCCACTTAATACTTAACCAATTCGGGCTTGGTAGATTAATCGGGGTTAAGTCGTGAACTCATCGTTACACTTAACCAAGTTAATCCAGGATTAGCAAGAGGGTTAAACCTTACTTAACCCACTAGAAAAATCCTAGCAATGGGGGCCCACTCCAGCAGTAATCCCAAGTTAGTATCATCATGACCCTAGGGACTAGGCTAGGGGCACGATTACTGGACTGGAGGTAAGTGACCAAAAGCGACGGCAGAGGGTACGCGGTGTAGTTCCGGGCGACTCTGGTCGTGCACATAGTCCGTAGCCGGAGAAAACATGCACGGGTACCAGTAGATCGGGACTGTGCACTCATGTTCATGGTGTCCAGGGGTTGACACCCTAGGGCTTGATACACCCGAAGGGTGGACCCGGCACAGTTCGACTACAATTATGATTGGGCCGTATTGACACCAACACGTGACGAGTTAGGCTTAGGGAGCCGATCGACTAGACCGTTTGGTTGGACCTTGTATTAGGGTCATTTCATGTTATTGGGCCAAAGCTTGGGCCAAGGGATCAATACTTGTTTATTGAAGTCATGTTAGTTTGCTAGTACACCTGTGGTGCAAAACCTTAATCCTGATTATGCGATGACACCTTTATCTACCATGTTAGTTAATCATCATGCTAGTATATTGTTATCCTTATATTCATCTCTGCTGCTCATGCCAGTTAACTTTATCAGTTTACATTGATTGTAGTAGGGCTTACTCAGTCTTTTTGACTGACCTGTTTTCTTTTGCCTCTTTTCTTCCGTTTCCCTTCCCCCCCCCCCCAGGTTCTCAGGGAGGGAATACTGGAGCTTAGCTTGGATTTCAGATTGCTTGCTTGTGGGATTTCATCTCATGTACGGTTTCGACATGAAGCTAGCTATGGTTACCACTTAATTGGGGATAGCACTTATTTATTTCAGTTTTTCAGTTGATGTTGTTTTATCTAGACTTGTTTATTTGGAAAGCTATGTTGTACCAGACTTGTTTTGAAATGTTTTGAAATCTTCCGTTGTTTTATCTATGTTATTTACTCTGTTAACATATATACATATGTTCTTGTTCTGCCTTGATATATCATTATGCATGTTTACCTGATTCAAACGCCCCTCCAAAGTCAGAGTGCTTGCAAGAGCCACCCTGGTGGAGGTGGGGTGTTACATTTGGTATTAGAGCCAGGTTACGAGAAGGAACAAAAAGGCTTTTAGAAAACTTTTGGAAAACTATTTTCAAAACCAAGTATAAAGTATTTTCCAAAGAAAATTCTAGTTTATTTTAAAGGCTATTCCCCAAAAAGCCATTAGCAAAATTCCTTCGTTTTTCTCCATTCTGAATCTGTCTTTTTCTTCGTTTTCAGTATGGCCGATAACTTTGCTATTCCGTAGGGAGTACACGTACCTGTTTGGTATAGGAGACTTTTGGAGGCTAGGGCGACCGAAGCCGGCCCCGCAGATGTTCCTCCTCCTCCTCCGGTAGTTAATGTTACTCCTCCTCCTCCTCCGGTGGTTAATGTTCCTCCTCCTCCTGTCGCTGAGGTTCCTCTTCCTCCTCCCCCTCAGCATCCTCAAGTGGACTTCGCAAAGACTTGCAAAGATTTCAAAGCAATGGGTGGCAAGAACTTTCAAGGCACTGAGACTTTTGTAGAGGCCAGAAATTGGTTGAAAGAGACCGAGGATTTGTTTGCTATCTTTGGGTTAGACGATCAGAGGAAGCTCTTGTTGGCGGTTTGGCTTATGAAGGATGAAGCCGCTTATTGGTGGGAAGTCACCAATGGTACTAGGCCTGTTGAGACTTGGGCCGATTTCAGGGCAAGGTTCATGCTTAAGTTTCTATCTTCTGCTGAGGAGAATCTGCAAATGGAGAGGTTCATAACTTTGAAACAAGGAGATATGTCTGTCAAAGAATATGTGAACAAGTTCAATCAGTTAGCTTGTTTTGGCTTGGATATGGTGAATACTCCTCAGAAGAAGGCTCTTCGTTTTGCTAGAGGATTGAATGAGCCGTTACAGGGATTGGCTATGTCACATATTCCCCATGGGGCCACGTTTGAGAGTTTGGTTGATATGGCGTTACTTCAGGGAGATGTCAAGAAAGAAACCAAGATGAATGATAATCAAGCCAAGAAGACTGATTCCCAGGGAAAAGGAAATCAGGGTAATCCAAGTGGTCAGAGCAGTCAAGGCAATCAGAACAAGAACAAGAGTCAAGGCAACAAGGGGAACAACAACAAGGGCAATAACAACAAGGGCAAGAACAATAAGGGGAAGTGCCATTATTGCGGTTCAGTTGGGCATCTTATTAAGGATTGTAAGAAGAGGAAAAGGAAGAATGGTGAATGCTTTTTCTGCGGTGAGACTGGACATTTCAGTAAGGATTGTCCGAGGAAGCAAGGGCAAGGCCAGGGTCAGACTCAGCGTGCTGGACCTTCAGGAGGGCAAGTTCATGCTCTCAATGTCGCTCCAGTTCCCGATCGAGGTAGTATTTCTGTTGAGAGTCTTGTATATATTTCTGATTTTCCAGTTCGTACCTTGTTTGATTCTGGTGCATCGCATAGCTTTATCTCATCTGATCTTGTTGATAGTTTGCACCTTAGTACTAGCTTGGTAGATGATCCCGTCTGTGTCTCAAATCCTATTGGGGGTTCCGCCCATTTGTCTATGATATGTGGGGATTTGAGGATCTCTATACTGAGTGTAGAGTTCTTGTGCAGTGCTTATGTTCTTGGTTTTAGGGGATACGGATTGATATTGGGCATGGATTGGCTGTCCAGATATGGAGCCATTCTTGATTGTGAGCATAGGGTTGTGAGGCTCGTGACTCGCCTCAGAAACACCCTAGAGATTTCTTATGATCCGAGAGGTCCCGTCATGTTGTGCTATCTGGAATCACTCGACTCGTCAATGGAAACTCTTCAGTCTGTGAGAGTGGTTCGAGAGTATCCGGATGTTTTCGATGAAGTTAGGGGGTTGCCCCCTAAGCGAGAGATTGATTTCCGCATTTATCTGGTGGATAATGCAAAGCCTGTTTCTTTGACCGTTCGGCACATGGCTCCGCGTGAAAGGCGGGAGCTAAGTAAGCAAGTGAAAGAGTTGCTTGAGAAGAACTTCATTAGACGAAGTATATCTGAATGGGGAGCGCCTGTGGTATTTGCTACCAAGGCGGATGGTTCTCTCCGACTTTGCGTTGACTATCGAGAGTTGAATAAGCTGACTAAGAAGAACAGACACCCGTTACCGAGGATTGATGATCTCTTTGACCAGCTTGTCGGTGCTTCTGTTTTCTCTCAGCTTGATCTTGCTACGGGGTTCCATCAGCTCAGGGTAGCTGAAGATAGTATAGACAAGACTACGTTCAGAACTCCAGATGGATTCTTCGAATGGCTTGTCATGCCGTTCGGCTTGACTAATGCACCCGCATATTTCGTGGACTTGATGAGTAGAGTGTTCAGGGAGTTCTTGAACAAGTTTGTCGTGGTCTTCGTAGATGATATTCTGATCTTCTCTAAGGATGAGGAAGAGCACGCAAGGCATCTCATGGAGGTGATGGATACGCTTAGAGCGCATCAGTTGAAGGCCAAGTTCTCAAAGTGTCACTTTTGGAGAAGGGAAGTTAGATTCCTTGGGCATATAGTATCTAAGCAAGGCTTAGCGGTGGATCCCGCTAAGGTAGTGGCAGTTCAGGATTGGAAGACTCCAAGGAATGCAACCGAAGTGAGAAGTTTTCTAGGTCTTGCGGGTTTCTACCGGAAGTTCATCAAGGACTTCGCAAAGATATCCGCTCCTCTCACTAAATTGACGAAGAAGAATTTAGTTTTTGCTTGGAGCATAGAATGCGAGCTTGCTTTTCAGAAGCTCAAGAGAGCCCTCACATCAGCACCTGTTCTAGCTTTGCCCGATGGAGGGAAGTTATTTACTGTATACACCGATGCATGTGGCACGGGGTTAGGAGCTGTTCTTATGCAAGAAGGAAGAGTGATATGCTTTGGCGGTAGACAACTCAAAGTGCATGAGAAGAATTATCCCACTCATGACTTAGAGTTGGCAGCAATAGTATATGCACTCAAGGCTTGGCGCCATTATCTTCTGGGAGAAAGATTTGAGCTTTATACCGATCACAAGTCATTGAAGTATCTCTTTTCTCAGAAGGATCTGAATCTGAGGCAACAAAGATGGATGGAATTCTTGGCGTCCTACGATTTTGAGATAGCTTATACCCCTGGCAAGGGGAATGTGGTAGCAGATGCATTGAGTAGAAGAAGGTTGACCCTAAGTCCTCTATTCGTTGAGATGAAGAATTTAGAGTATGTGGCAACCTTTGATTTCTCTTTGGCGATTGAGTCGATGACCGATTCTTTAGCATCTCTGGAACTCAGATCTACCCTTCTTGATCAAATTGGGGCTTCGCAGAGAGAAGACCCTCAGATAGTTGAGATTATGGATAAGCTAATTCGAGGAGAGACGTCTAGTCATCTCGCTCGATATTCTATTGATGACAAGGGTTGGCTGAGGAGAGACGGAAGGTTATGTGTTCCAATGGTAGAAGATCTAGTAAGAAGAGTTCTTGAGGAAGCGCATCGCTCTAAGTTGACTATACATCCGGGCGGAGATAAGATGTATAAAGATATGAAGCACATTTTCTTTTGGCCTGGGATGAAGAAGGATGTGGCAGAATTTGTCTCTAGATGTATCATTTGCCAGCAAGTTAAGGCCGAGTCGAAGAAGCCCGGTGGGCTATTGCATCCTCTAGACGTTCCACTATGGAAGTGGGAGAGTATTTCCATGGATTTTATCGATGGGCTACCAAGGTCAAGGAAAGGGAATACGAGCATTTGGGTTATTGTGGATAGACTTACGAAGAGTGCTCATTTCATTCCGGTGAAGAGCAAGAGGACCGCATCTTGACTAGCGTCTATATATCTTCGTGAGATTGTGAGACTACATGGAGTCCCTTCTAGTATAGTCAGTGACCGTGACCCAATCTTTACAAGTCAATTCTGGAATAGCTTGCAAGAAGCTGTGGGCACAAGGTTGAATCTAAGTACGGCTTATCACCCACAGAAGGACGGTCAAACCGAAAGGGTGAATAGGGTACTCGAGGATCTGTTGAGGCTTTGTATTCTGGATTTTGGTGGTACTTGGGAAGACCATCTTCCTCTTGTTGAGTTTTCATATAATAACAGTTATCAGGCAAGCATAGGGATGGCACCATTTGAAGCTTTATATGGGAGGCCGTGCAAGTCACCTACATGTTGGTGGGAGACTACAGATGAGCTTATACTTGGGCCTGATATGATCAGGATACATCCGAGAAGATCGAGTTGATTCGGAGATGGATGAAAGCGGCCCAAGACCGACAGAAATCCTATGCTAATAAGCGAAGAACGGATTTGGAGTTTGATGTTGGGGATATGGTTTTCGTGAAGGTTTCTCCTTTGCGGAATGTGGTCCGATTTGGAGCTGTTGGGAAGTTGGCACCGAGGTTTGTTGGACCATTCCCTATTATAGAGAGGATCGGGCAGATGGCTTATAGAGTGAAGTTGCCCGAGAAGCTTGCTGGAGTACACGATGTTTTTCATGTCTCGCATCTCCAGAAGTGTTTACATGAATCAGCAGAGGTTGTTGAGCCAAGTGTTCTAAAAGATGTAGAAGTGGAGAAAGAGGCTACCTTGAGGAGAGCTCCGATTCGTATCTTGGGGACGGAGACCAAGAAGCTAAGGAATCGAGAGGTCAAATTGGTGAAGGTTCAATGGGGTGAAGCCGAAGAAGACGCAACTTGGGAAACCGAGGAGAAGATGTGTGGGCTTTATCCATTCCTTTTTGAGGGTACACTCTCAATCTCTTTTCTTTGTTAGCATATATTTCTCTTTGCTATCCATGTTTATCTAGTTTATCGTGTTAATCTTGTCATGAGAACCTTAGGTAGAAACCCTTTGGTTGAAACATGTGTTTGAAACATGTGTTTGAAACATGTTATGCTTGATGGTTGCAAGTGGTTGCAAGTGTTTGCAAGTGGATACTCGTGGATGCATAATACACGTTAGGCACTAAGATCGGCTCACACACTTTCATACCGCATATGCATGAGTGTTTATGATTATTCATGGATGAAAACTTGTTATGCTATCACGTGGATGTTGCATATGGATGAATGTTATGTGCACTCATGTAGAGATTATAAATTATGTTAGGAATTTGCATACATATGGACTCATTTCACTAAAATATTTTGCATTAAGGGGGTTTACTGAATCAGTAACCTCCTGATTTTCGCATTAGATAAGTACATATACACACACCTTTGCATATGATCATACATCATTTAGAACCTTTTAAGGACAATGATTGCTCGTGGATGATGTTTTGAGTAGATGGATGATGGATGGTAGGATACGTTCTTCCTAACTTGGAGATTTCGGGGACGAAATCCTTTAAGGAGGGGAAAATGTAACAACCCGTATTTTTGAATAACATGTTATAACATAAATGGAGGTAGAATTAAACTGTAAAATCTGAATCAAGGGAAACGGGCTATGCGATTGCGTTCGTCTCGGAAAAATACGCGAAATAGAGTCCGAGTTTTCGAAAATCGGAGTCCGTATGACCAAGATATGGCCTCGCGAAGTTTCACGAAAAATTCCCAAATTAAAGTATACTTAATTAAGTGAAATGGGTTGCGCAGAGAAATATATATATATATATTGATATATATATATATATATATAATTGAAAATTAAATAAATAAATATGCAAAAATGTTCAAAACAGCGAATTGGGAGAGGGGAATAACCGAACCGGCCGATTTTTGAGGTCGACCTGAGCCCGCTGGGTCGACTAGGGGTTAATCCAGGGTGTTTGGCTGTCAACCCGTGGGCCGATTCGCTCAAATGCAGATTTTGCATTTGGATGGTTCTCATGGTTCATCTTTAATCTAAAGGCCCTAGATGGTTCCTACACTTGACTTCTTCCCCAAGACATGCTTTGATGGCTTGGATTGAATCTAGGTTTGATCCTATGGCCTAAAACACTTGCCTAATCTATAAATAAGACCCTAACCTACCCTAAATCATCATTATTCATTCATACAACTAAACTATGGCAAAATCAATCCTCTCATGGCCTCCACTCTCTTCATAAAATTCCTAAATAAATTCCTAAGTGATTTTCCATGCATACAAGTGTTTTCAAACTTGTATGAGCATCATTAGCTTGCATTCAAGTCAAGTTTATATATTTGCATCATAAAGAAAGAGTCTTGATCATTTTGGCTCAAGGGTTTTGCTTGCATTTTGGGTTTAATTGATTTCATAAGGGCTTTGTCATATTTTTGTGACTTCTTAAGCATTGTAAGCCCTATTCTACTTTCATACTTAAACTCTAAAGTTAAATGTATGATATGCAAGTTTATCATGTTGTGATATGCAAGTTTATCATGTTGTGATATGCAAGTTTATATGCAAGTTTATCATGTTGTGATATGCAAGTTTATATGCAAGTATGCCAAGTTATGTTATGCAAGTTTGGGTTGAACATTTTGTTCATGCTATCATGTTATGCAAGCTTATTTTGGGTTTATGAACATAAAGCTTTAAGCTTTATGCCAAAGGTTGCATTTTAGCAACATGTAAGTTATCATATCTCTTATGATAACTTGCATGTGAGGCTAAATGCGAACTTATGGCCATCTCTACATGTCATTTAGCACCATGTATCACCAATATGCTAAGTTTGGTTTTATGCATGCTTTTGAGGCCTAAAAATGTAATATGCAAGTGTATGAACATATGAACATTTCATATGCCACCATGTTAAGCTTGTGGCTTCAATACCTTTATGTCATGATTATGCCAAGTTCCCTCTTTCTATCCTTTATGCGCTATTGCGATATGTAAGCGATGGGATTGCGTTTGGGGTTGGGTAAACTTAAAAGACATAAAACATAAGCTTGGGAATTTACCTATTAAGTTAGGTCTACCCATTGGGAATTTACCTATTAAGTTAGGTCTACCCAATTGCTTGAAAACTTGTAACATGTTTTGGAAACATGATGGACATGACACTTAGAAAAGATAAGTGTGGCCAACTCGAGGTTGGGTTGAGTTTGTAGCGTAAACCTACCCGGAACCGACCGGCTTAACTAGTTGCTACAAACAATAGGACCCAATGTGAGAAGTTGGTCATGTTGTACCTTGAACCCGAGGTTAGACCAAGTTGTGGTGTAAAGCTACCCGGACCCGCCCGGCTTAACTAGTAACCACAACAAGGTCTAATGTGAGAGGTTAAGGCGCATTAAATTAATTAATGCCTCGTGATTAGGGTTAAGTCATGGTCCACTTAATACTTAACCAATTTGGGCTTGGTAGATTAATCGTGGTTAAGTCGTGAACTCATCGTTACACTTAACCAAGTTAATCCAGGATTAGCAAGAGGGTTAAACCGTACTTAACCCACTAGAAAAATCCTAGCAATGGGGGCCCACTCCAGTAGTAATCCCAAGTTAGTATCATCATGACCCTAGGGACTAGGCTAGGGTGGGGGCACGATTACTGGACTGGAGGTAAGTGACCAAAAGCGACGGCAGAGGGTACGCCGGTGTAGTTCCGGGCGGACTCTGGTCGTGCACATAGTCCGTAGCCGGAGAAAACATGCACGGGTACCAGTAGATCGGGACTGTGCACTCATGTTCATGGTGTCCAGGGGTTGACACCCTAGGGCTTGATACACCCGAAGGGTGGACCCGACACAGTTCGACTACAATTATGATTGGGCCGTATTGACACCAACACGTGACGAGTTAGGCTTAGGGAGCCGATCGACTAGACCGTTTGGTTGGACCTTGTATTAGGGTCATTTCATGTTATTGGGCCAAAGCTTGGGCCAAGGGATCAATACTTGTTTATTCAAGTCATGTTAGTTTGCTAGTACACCTGTGGTGCAAAACCTTAATCCTGATTATGCGATGACACCTTTATCTACCTTGTTAGTTAATCATCATGCTAGTATATTGTTATCCTTATGTTCATCCCTGCTGCTCATGCCAGTTAACTTTATCAGTTTACATTGATTGTAGTAGGGCTTACTCAGTCTTTTTGACTGACCTGTTTTCTTTCGCCTCTTTTCTTCCGTTTCCCCCCCCCCAAGGTTCTCAGGGAGGGAATACTGGAGCTTAGCTTGGATTTCGGATTGCTTGCTTGTGGGATTTCAGCTCATGTACGGTTTCGACATGAAGCTAGCTATGGTTACCACTTAATTGGGGATAGCACTTATTTATTTCAGTTTTTCAGTTGATGTTGTTTTATCTAGACTTGTTTATTTGGAAAGCTATGTTGTACCAGACTTGTTTTGAAATGTTTTGAAATCTTCCGCTGTTTTATCTATGTTATTTACTCTGTTTACATATATACATATGTTCTTGTTCTGCCTTGATATATCATTATGCATGTTTACCTGATTCAAACGCCCCTCCAAAGTCAGAGTGCTTGCAAGAGCCACCCTGGTGGAGGTGGGGTGTTACACCAGCGATCTGAGGTAGAAATTGCCTAAGATGGATTTACAGAACAAAGCCTTGGTTTGTCCAGTCCCAGGACAACGTGTATGGACGAATGTCTAATAGAGTATATCTAATAGATTACGTAAGTTGGTCGCTTCAAACATATTTACGTTGGTGGTGGAGGAATTCGTTCCTCTTAGCTTTATACCCGTGATATTTGTGGGGAAATCAATTTGTGATTTGGCGGGTATGACGATGTGGCATTCGAAGTAAATAAAAGTGTGATCTGATAAAAGGTACATTATGACCTCAAGCCTCATTAACTGGGAAATGACAGAAATCAGGCAGGTAGCATGGCTAAGTGCGTTGCACCCAATTAGGGTATATTGTCACCATCCAGAGAATATTTATATTTATTACTTCTTTTTATTTCTGTATCTCCCGGGAATGGTTATGTTGGTATAGTAATCGTAAGGTGACAATATATTCAGAACATTCAAGCGAAATGAATGGTCGGTCATGTGTGGCTGAGTTACAAGATGTTCTTGTTGAATCCCAGTGTATCGCTTCTACAGTACACTGATCAGAAGGTGGATCCATAACTTGTCATAGTGGGAAATCCATCCTCCAATAAGAGCCCGCGGTTTTTGATTGTATATTATATACGTAGAGCGTGAGATGAAAGTGTTCTTCTAGATCGCTATTTACTTGATTTATACATTATTATAATATCAAAAAATATTGATCTTAAGAAATATTTTGGGTTATCGTAGGAAAAAAACCGTCTGTGTTTATGTGTGGATCGGTCTTATGATTATCATTTCTTTGAAAAGGATTTTTGAAAAGTTATAAAAATGATTAGAGTTTACTTATACTAGTCACATGACTGACCCAGAGTTTATTTTGTTTTGTTTTACCCTAAACTCTTGGGTGCCCAAATTTGTACGGGCAGTCAAGTAGTCGGGATTTTTCGAATACTTGGAGGAGCTTAGAGAAGCAGGCTTTGATGTTAGATATATATAGTTTCCATTGTGACATATATGTGATGTACTCTAATGATATGTAAGTACAAATATAGTTTTGTATTTCAGAGTTGATATGTAATATATTTTAGTCATTCCATTGTGAGATTCGTGTTACTCTGTTTCTGTTTTATTGTGATCTTCTTCATCTTCTTCTATTCTAACTTTCTTTCTTTCCATTTCTCATCCTCTAACTTCTTCCTATTAACGATCT
This sequence comes from Allium sativum, assembly GCA_030737875.1. Classification (NCBI taxonomy): domain Eukaryota; kingdom Viridiplantae; phylum Streptophyta; class Magnoliopsida; order Asparagales; family Amaryllidaceae; genus Allium; species Allium sativum. The sequence goes on from CM060913.1 coordinate 316,992,263, forward strand.
GGTATTTCTGATTCTTGAATATTCGACATTGTGTCTGGTGTCGACTTTCGGGGTCAAAAATCCCTGTTCGTTACAGTGGTATCAGTGCTGAAGGTTTAACTAATTAACTTGGCTCTGTGGCGTAACTCAATAAAGATGGGGTTAGTAATACCCTAGATTGAGTTTGAGTGTATTGAGAGAACGTATTTGTAAATTATACAAAAATGATTTTATATTATGGAGATTTATTGGTTGAGTGGCTTATGAATTCTGGTCGATGGTGGGGAACCACAAGGTCCATAGGGGTTTCTAAACGCTCGAATACGATGAACCGACACGGTCCATTTTTGAAAGGGAGGGCAAACGAAATAATTTTACCCAAATATATTTTGACATAAAAGAAGTATATATATTGGAATAATAATAATATATATTGAATGTGTTGGTTGTTATTATAATCGAGTCATATTATAATTGAGAAGGCTATAAATACCCAATCAAAATTTGTATTAATATAATATATAAAGTCGGATGAATTAAATCTGAATTTAAAATAGATTTGGAATTAAATTCCCGAGAACTTGGAAAAAGTGTTTGTAAATGGAATTTGGGCTTAAAATATGGAAATTTTAAGATCTTGGGTGAATTTAGAAATGTTTTCTAAATATTCAAAAGAATATTTTGAAGTAATTTTAAAATAGAAGTGTTTGAAAATAAGTTTTGAAATGATACCGTATTGAACTCACTTCGATCACGGAAAATAATTCTGATGATGACAGCCGCATCACCATGTCATTTTTGAGTTTCTAAGTGGCAGATTACTACCAAAGATTTTGTTTTGAATTGTTTTGAGGAAACAAGTTGTTCAAAAGTTCAAATGTTTTGAATAGTTATTGTTATGTATAAATATATATTATTTCAATTTGATTTGAAATAAAACCCAGGAATTTGAATTTTTGAAATTTAAATTTAACTTATGAAGTTAAATAAATTGTAATGGGAAAGGTGAATGAATAAATTTAAAATTTAACTTAAAACTAAGTTAAATAAAATTGGACTGGATTGGAGATAATCTAGAATGGAATCGGTTTGTTGAGTAAGAATTTGGGATTGAGATTAGAGATGGAGTTTGAAATGGAATTCGACTTGGGTATAAGCGAATGATTGGATCTGAGGATAAACTGATTTGAGAATGATTGGAATAACATCGGTTTATGCTGAATTGATAACAGATGGAAGTGATTGAGTTAAATGGCGGACAAAAAGGTGCAAGTTTATATTTTATTTGGATATGAGATTTATGAGCCTGTTTGGCAGGCCGCTTGCCTGTTTGATTTTCTTTTGGATTGGAGATAGCCTAGAGAGGCGTTGTAGTTGTATCGATTAAGCCGTGCAAAAGAGACGCTGGCGATTTTTTTCAAAAATTTACAGTGTTAGAAATTTTCAGAATTTTCGTTAATAGGAATGAATTAGTATATTAATTAAAATTAATTGGTTCAGGGAAGCTGAAGTTAACAAGTAAAACATAAGATTTTGATCTAGTTATAATAAGAATTTTTGCATTTTTCTACCTTAGTAATTTCGGGGACGAAATTCTTTTAAGTGGGAAGGAATGTAACGTCCTGGAATTTATAGCGATGTAATAATTTAATTATTTAATTATATTGGTTTGATAATTTAGATGGTCTGAATTAGAATATTTTAAATATTTAAATTTACATAAATAATGGGATGATATAATTATTTCTGAAATAGTCAGAAATGGTTGAATTTGCAATATTGTGTAATTTGGATAATATATGATATTTAATTAAGTTAATATTCAATTATAATAACGAATATATTATTTAAATGACAGTTGAACGTATTAATTATAATATACATTATAATCGAGCTCGTAACGTCGCGGTAGTTCGTAATATTGAGTTTTGAACTTCAACCGAGTGTACAGGATTTGTTATAAGTCGGATTTCTTCGAAACAAGAAACGTTCGAAGCTGTTGAACTATATATTTCTAATGGAAGTGGAAAATCGAGATTTCGCCTTGTAGATTTCAAGTTATGTCCAAATCAAAATTTCAAATAGTCGCTATGGAATCATTTATAGACCATAACGATTTATTTAATATAATAAATTATTGGTTTCGAATTTGGACAAGATTTTTGAGATGTATACTTAATTTAATTTATAGAATTTTTCTGTAAATTTTATTTTGGAAAGTAAGAACTTTTTATTTTGAAGTGTTTAACACCCTATATCAGCATTTTGGGGTTTCACAGAATTAACTAACTTGTCTATTTTAGTATATTTTTGGAATCGTGGCACTTTGCTTGTCACGATTATATTTTTATTTTTGTCCATGGTAGCTGATAATTAAACAAAGTTCTTTATAATGGATACCAATGTTAAATATATATTTCTACCTTAACCCCTAAGCCAAGTACAATGTTGTGACTTACATGACTAACGCCACCCTAAATAAAAATACAAAGGACACCTTATGAATCGAATCACGCAGACTTAAGAGCCAAGAAAAACAGCTAGCCTACCTCAACCTATTTTCAACGATTACTTAGCCGAGAAGAGAAGTATTATTAAAAGGAACTTTTATACCCACGTTACATTTATTTTCTTAGCTTAGAAGTAAATTAGTTTACTTAGCAGTCAAGAAAAATAGAACAGGTATATATACGTTGTTGAAAACACCGTCTCGTTTCTTCTTGTTTCAATATCTCGAACCCCTTTCATGGTGATCGGAAATTTATAACAAAACAACTACCCCTCTAAAAATCCAAACCTATATATATACATTCAAGCAAGCAGTGCCCATTCCTTTTTACTGAAACATAACGCAGTATTACAATGGAAATAAATGGAAATGAAATGAAGTAGAACGCGGGAGGTGAAAGTCTTCAAGGATCGGCCATGGCCATTTGTACATAAGCAGACAGTGGAGTTTGTGTGTGGCGTTGGACTGCGTTGCGTGAGAGCAGGGAGCCGCGGTGAGCTAGGGTACGCTGTGGATGGGATCTTGGCTACCTGGCAGCAACGAGGTGAGTCACGCTGAACCCCTGGGATCGAGACATGTATTTGATGAAGTTTGGAAGGGATTCTTGATGATGTTGGTTTCACTTCTGTATGAAGCGGTGTTGATGGGAGATTTCCTTGGTGGGAGCATAGGAATGGGGAGAAGGAGACGGTTTCCAGCTTTTGATTTCATGAGGAATTGGGGTACGATTGGAAGATATGCAGAAGCGGTTCTGTTGGGAAGTAGTGGAGTTCTATACTGTAGTGGGAAGATAATGGTACAACTAGCCTTTGAAATGGGTGGTAAGGATATTGGAGTAGTTCGGCCATGAAAGAGCAAAATGTTTTGTGAGTTGGAGAAGGGAGTTTAATGGTCCAGATGGTTCGGAATTTGGTTAAGTAAAGAGGAAGTTGATAGTTACAGGTATGCAGAAATGCTATGGGGAGTAAATCTGGATCTTGTGTGTTGTAAATGAAGGAGGAAGACTGTGCAATGCGGTCATGGGTTTTGAAAGGAAAGCGGGTTTGGGATATTTGCAGCAGCAAGTTGCGTCTTTAATACTAGAGGAAGAAATACACTTCAAGATGCAGTTTTTATTTATTTATTGCCTTGGCCGGTTAAAAGAAGTGTGAAGCCCAGTTTTAAGAAAAGAAATAAAATATATGTATGTATATATATATATATATATATAAAGAAGAAAACGTGGGTAGTAATGGTTGAATGGGACGGTGGATTTTTGGGGCACTAGTTTATTATGGAGGAAGGAGCAATGAGTTTTGTGTGTGTTGAGGATGGAGATACTATTCACGATGGAACGGGTTGGATGTAGTTGGGCTCGCATGAAAGAAAGAATAAAGGGGTTGGCCCAATTTAATTAAACAAGTTTAAGTTCTAATTTGTGTTTTAAATTGTAAATGATATATCTTGCTCATACGTGGTCAGATTCACGAACAGTTTGTCGCGTTGGAATCGTAGCGACGAGAGCTACACTATGGAACTGTTTCCACTAAGAATGGAGCTACTAATATTTCATGATAAAATCAAACACCTATTTGATTTTTAATAAAATAAAAGCAGAATAGTCGACTGCCAACCTAGATGAGTAAAATCACTAACTATGTCTAGTTTTATAATTTTATAAATGTTATTTAATAAAGATAAAAATGATTGAATGTTGTGTGTGATGGTTGTTTGGATGATTTGCAATTAAATTGGTTAAAATAATATATATAGTTATACATACATAAGTCGTTAATTTAATACTGATTATATTTACTATTATATTTCAGATTTGATCTGAAATTGGTATTAGTCACGTTGATTAACATCTGTGGATATAGGGAAACGGGTTGGAGGAATCCAAGCGGATTCCTCTACAATTTATTGTTTTTTCCATATATTGTATTATATGGTGGGACAAACAATCTGCGATTGATTATTGTGTGTTTTGGGATGTTGAATAACATTGACCTGAAATAATTGGTATTTAAATAACGTAAAATGTATTCAAATATATTGGAAAAGAATTCTAGTTTTAAAAAGGAAAATATATTTTAAAAATAGAAATTGAATCTCGACTGGCTAGAATGAAATAACTTGTTTAAATTATATAAAAGCAAGTATTTTAGTTTATAAACGATGTTATAAATAAAATGTAATAATAAGTATATACAAATGTGTAGATGGAAATTTAAGAATGATTTAAAGTGGGAAATTGATTTAAAAGGAAGACGGTGGAATTATTTTGATATTCGAAATATGGATAGAATTGAAATAAATCGATAAGGATTTATAGTTATAATTCGACAATGTCGAATGTTAACAAAATGGTTTATCCTTAGAAATTATATATTATATAATTCAATATTTGACAAAATAGTTAATATTTGGTTTAGAACCACTAAATTATGATCGAATAGGTAATCAAGATTAAATTATAAACTTGATATGTTGCTAACAAGACATTTACTTGTAAATGAAATAGAATACGGGTTTGAATTTATAAGATAACTCAATAAACAGACTGTGGACCTATAATAGCATTTGCGATTATAAATCAAAATTTGATTTGATAAAATAAGTCTAGATTCCTGTAAAGGAATAATATTCACGTTTTAAAGTGAATAATGATTTAAAACAAACGTTTGCAGAGTTAATTAGTTATAAAAGGAATTGGTAAATGTTTAGAAGTGATAAATTCAAACATCAATTTAGAAATCAAGTTAGCCTGAAATGGCGAGTTTATTCTAACGTTCGGAACATTAATTGAGTAGACAGTATTGAAAAATGAGTTGTAAGTTGGAATTCGATTTTATCGAATTCAGGAAAGTACCATTTACTTTCCAGTTACAATAAAGATTTATTTATTTATCTAATTAATTATTTGTTTATTTATTTAAATAAAAGTTATATTTTGAAATTAAATATTTCAAATGCAGAGATTATAATGTTCTCGTTATAATCAAAGATTTTCGTAAAGAAGTGGATTCGTAAACTGAATACGACAGTTGTGTAAGTAGTTTTGTAAATAAGAAATTAAGAAATGGAGTCAAGGAAATTAGAAATTGACTGGAAATTAGTTAAGTTGAATAGCTTTCTGGGTATTGATCTGATGTTAGTTTCGGCCTTCAGGATTAATACTTAGAGAGTTGTTCTCTTGCTAATTTATAGTTAGGGACTTATGGACTTAAAGAATATTTATGTGTGAATAATATGTGGAAATAATTTCTAATGTAAATAACGTTTATTTTCTAAGTATAGAAAATAAAGAATCGTGAATAAATGAAGATGTTTTCCAAGGATCGTGAGAAGCTAAACGAGTTAGAGAAATATTTCGGTAAGGATAAAAAAGGGAAATTGGGAAATGAAATGAGTATTGATAAATCTATTTAAAGGGGCTTAGTGTTGATTGATGATTGATCGAAAAGATTTCCATTTGGAAATACAACCGTTGTTTGTGATTATGTTTTCCTTTGATAGCTAAATAACCGACTATCAAAGTTTTTTTCATTTTTCTGTTGTCAATACGGAGAGACCTGGATCTGATTTATTTTCTAAAAACCACTCAGTATGGGCATTAGCATTGGGAATCAAATATGATGAAGATAATTGAAGACGGAGTTTATGCAAGGGCTATTCCGGTGATCCTAGGTCGAAATTGCCTAAAATGGATTTACAGAACAATGCCTTAGTTTGTCCAGTACCAGGACAACGTGTATGGACAAATGTATGACAGAGTATATCTAAAAGATTGCGTAAGTTGATCGCTTCAAACGTATTTACGTTGGTGGTGGAGGAATTCGTTTCTCTTAGCTTTATACCCGTGATATTTTTGGGGAAATAAATTTGTGATTTGGCGGGTATGACGATGTGGCATTCAAAGTAAATGAAGGTGTGATATGATAAAATGTACGTTATGAACGCAAGCCTCATCAACCGGAAAATGACAGAAATCGGGCAGGTAGCATGGCTAAGTGGGTCGCACCCAATTACGGCATATTGTCACCATCTAGAGAATATTCATATTTGTTACTTCCTTTTATTTCTGTATCTCCCGGGAATGGTTATGTTTGTATACCAACTGTAAGGTGACGACATATTTGAAACATTCGAGCAAAATGAATGGTCGGTCATGTGTGGCTGAGTTACAAGATGTTCTTGTTGAACTTTAGTGTATCGCTTCTAGAGTACACTGATCGGAAGGTGGTTCCATACCTTGTCATAGTGGGAAATCCATCCTCCAATAAGAGCCCGCGGTTTTTGATTGTATATTACATATGTAGAGCATGAGATAAAAGCGTTCTTCTAGATTGCTATTTACTTGATTTAGACATTATTATAATATCAGAAAATATTGATCTTAAGAAATATTTTGGCTTATCGTAAGGTAAAAACCGTCTATGTTTATGTGTGGATCAATCTTATGATTATCATTTCTTTGAAAAGTATTTTTGAAAAGTTAAACCGAAATGATTAGAGTTTACTCACACCAGTCACATGACTGACCCAGAGTTTATTTTGTTTTGTTTTACCCTAAGCTCTTGGGTGCCCAAATTTGAACAGGCAGTCTAGTCAGGATTTTTCAGATACTTGGAGGAGCTTGGACAGGAGACTTCGATTTTTGATATATATAGTTTCCGATGTGATATATATGTGATGTACTCTGATGATATGTAAGTACAAATACAATTTTGTATTTCAAAGTTGATATATAATATATTTTATTCGTTCCGCTGTGAGATTCATGTTACTTTGATTTTGTTTTGTTGTGATCTTCTTCTTCTATTCTAACTTTCTTTCTTTCTATTTCTCATCCTCTAAATTCTTTCTATTAATGATCTGGTATTTCCGATTCTTGAGTATTCGACATTGTGTTTGGGGTCGGTTTTCGGGGTCGAAAATCCTTGTTTGTTACAGCAACATAAACTCACAGGGACTGGATCTAAACAACTGAGAAAAGAGTGTTGATGTTGTAGCAGAGATTCTTGAATTCGTATAAGTCGTTGTTGCAGAAGAATATGCAAATTCAATCTGAGTTAGGGCAGCATCTCATTGTCTACATTGTTTTTGATGAATAAAACAATAGAAATGAGGTTCTATATATACCCTCAAGCCAACGAGTCAGGTCAAGAAACAAGTCCAGGTGCAGGGAATGGATCTGCCCCGTATCTCGGTGGAGTCGACCTTAGGGTCGACACCCCCTTGTATGGGTCGACCCTAGGGTCGACCACCATGAGGCATGGGGTCGACCCCCAACGGGTCAATTTCCAGCGTCTTCTCGCTCTCCGATTTTTGATTTATTTTGAATATTCTGGACTAGTTTGTTTATATATATTCTGCTTATGTGTATACAAACTTCAAAGCTTAATAACTTCTTCATACGATGTCAGTTTTACGCAAACTCGAAGTCTATCTAAGCAGAATTCTGAGACGAACGCAATGACATAGTCTATTTCACTTAATTACTAATATTTAATTAAGTATTCTATAGTTTATCATTATAATGTTCTTATAAAATTACGGGGTGTTACATTTAGGGTGGGCAAAAGACATGTTAGGATGTGTGTGAATAGTCATAGACATGCAGAAGTAAGGGAATGCCATTCTCAATGTGGTACAGGCTAGTATGTGATTTTCAAAACATAGGCGTTCTTAGGAAATTAGCATGTGGGTTTGCTGAAAAGAACGGAAGGCGGCAGAATTTTCACATGGTAGCTGTGAGCCGAGAGATGCGTATTTGCACATGGTTCACACAGAGATCGAAGGAGATATTTTTAAGATGTGACCAAGGATTATTTTTTACAAAAGTGACTCACGTGCAACGTTCGATGTTTAAATTTCGTATGATCCCATGCGAACTCCGTTCGCGATGAAATTAGAAATCATACAATAATTTAATATGCCGAACACGATGGAACTGGTTTCGTTGAATTCTGAGACCATATGTAAATTAACCATTCTTAAGTTACATATTGAATCGATAAAATATATATCGATTTCAATATAAACAAATCCATTAATAAAAAAAATTATTAACATATATTATTCAAATAGAATTGTATATAAATTCAAAATAAACTAGTTTAGATTTTAAACTCCGCATATCGAATTCTAAGTTAAAGCGATATTCAGTTTTTTAGAAATCCTTTTATTTAATATAATAAATCGCTATGGTTTATAAACGATTCCATAACGACTATATGAAAATTTGGTTTGGACATAACTCAAGATCTATAATATGAAATCTTGATTTTTCTCTTCCACTAGAAAATTATAATCCAATAGATTCGAGCGATTCTTTTTTTAAAGAGTTCCGATTTAAAATGGATTATGTATATTCAATTGAAGTACAAAATGTAATATTACGAACTACTGCAACGTTACGAGCCTGTTTATAATTATATTACAAATTATACGTTCAACTTCGTTTATTAAATAAAATATAAATCCTTTTATATTTCCAAATTATCATTTAAAACTAATTTAAATGTTCATACTTTAAGGTAAAAATCTGGGTCATTACATTCTTTCCGCTTTAAATTATCTGTTCTTGAAATTACTAAGTAGGAAAAATGTCACAAACCCATTAATTTTTCAAAAATTTATTAAGTTAAAATCTTTTGTTTTATTTTCTGAACCTTTAGTTATAATTAACCCAATTAATTTTTGTTGGAAAAAAAATGATTTATTACTACTAATAAAAATATCATAAATATTCTAACACTTTAAATTTTGGAAATTTTTTGTTAGTCTCCCTTGTATGAAGGGACTTCTGCAATATTGTAGGAACAACAAAAATATATTCATCGATCGACACGGTCAGAAAATCCCATTTAAAACCGAAATTTTTATATTTTGTGTAGGCATACCATTTACGAGCGTTATTAAGCGTACTTGCTCAACCTATAAGCAATATATGCAACCAATATCAAACCTCATAATTTCTGGTACCTGTACTTAACTTAATTTACCAAGTAAGTAATAATACATGAAATTCTTAAATAAAATCTCATGAATCAACAAGTGTAAGTATACAGATTTCCAAAACCAAACAAGGATTAAATCACTTAGTTCCAATTCATAAGCTGTTCCGTTTAAATTCATTATACTGAATTCATTTCCTTTGTTTTAGATTCATTCAACTTTTTATTTAATCGTTGACAAATCCTATCCAACATACAACGAACAATGCATAACCAAGTTTACCAAATCAGTTGAATTTATATTCAACATTAATATTTACTAGTTTTTCTTTCACTTTGGTTAAACATACTTTAATATCAATCAGTTAATTTCTGATTAACTTCCATTCAATTATTATTAATTCAATTTGCAAATCCTAAATCTATTTTATTTAATTCCATCTCTATATCCATTCTTGCTTAATCAAGTTAAGTGTAATTTCCAAGTAAAAATTTTCATCAAAGCTATTATTTTCAAATTCCACATTTAAAATCCCCTTTTTGGTCAAGTTATTCCAAATTCAATTTGAATTACATTCAAATCAAACAAATAAACAAAACAATACTACTATATTTTGAGAAAAATAGGTTTGTATAGAAATATAACTTAGGCAAAATTATTTCATTTACCCTCTTCAAAAAGAATATGAAAATAATTTTATAATCAATTACAAATACACACTCATATATATATATATATACATATATATATATATATATATATATATATGAACTCAAACTCAATCTAGGGTACTACTAACCCTATCTCTATTGAGTTATGTCACATAGCCAAGGTTATCACTTAACCATTAGCTCTGATACCGCTGTAACGACTTAGAAAGGAAATGGGCTAACCGCCCACTGTGGCATTACAGTAATACTTCAGAACTGCATTTACGGCCAGCCTCATGACTCAGCCAACTCAATCATGCCCATTGGGACTTGTAGGGGTAAGAGTCTCCTGCTCGCCATTAAACAGCCAAGCGAGAATCCCCTATCATGCACTCCTAACCAGCTCCGATACCACTAAAACGACCCGGCAAGGAATTCGATGCTCAAATTTCGGCAATAATACATAAATTCATATTACTTGCCAAAACACAAGTATCGAATAACACCAGATAGTTAATAGAAAGAAATTAGTGGGTGAGAAAAGAAAGAAATATTAGAATAGAAGAAGAAGAAGAATAACAACACAGAATCAAAGTCTTACATTGCAGCGAAATGAAATATAATATATAAATTAAACTTTATAAAGAACTTTGTATAAATACTTACATCCATCAGAGTGTATCAAACATCAAATTCATCTAGACAATTATAATAAACTGTCCTCATATACAATACAAAGCGGAATAAATAACAATACGTCTGGACTCTTCCAGCATGTCTCCCGAAGTTCGTAGCATGCTAACCTGAACCTATAAAACTCGAACTGGCCCGAGCATTGTAACGCCATCGATCAATCTGGTGAACCAGCGTGAGAAATACTCAATAAGTTTTTAAGTACATCCAACTTGCTTAACTTTAGAAAAATCCTTTGAAAGAAAAGGATAATCGTAAGTCCAATCCACACATAAACACAGACAGTTTTTACCTTACGATAACCTAAAATATTTTTATATATCAAAAACCGGTGATATTAAAATAGTATCTATCAAATCACAAATAAATAACCATCTAGCAGAACGCTTGCATCTCATGTTCTACATACTTACTATGTAAACAAAAACCGCATGATACTTACTGGAGAATGGATTCCAACTATGACAAGGTATGGGACAACCTTCCGAAAGTGTACCTCTAGAGAGCAATACACTAAGGTTCAATAAGAACATCTAGTAACCCGGCCACACATGACCGACCACCCATTCAACTTGATTGTATCGAATATATTGTCACCCTATGGTTAGCCAACTACCGTACTTCCCGAAAGAAAAAGAAACGGAAGAAGAACAAAAATAATTTTCTCTAAAGGGTGCCAAATATACCCTAATGGGTATATCCCACATGGCCATGCTGCCTACCTGATCTCTGCCATTCCCCGGTTGATGAGGCTTGAGGTCACAAGTTACCTTTTTGAGAACATCATATTTTCTTCGAATGCCACATCATCAGATCTGTCAAATCACTAATTGACGTCCATTAATATACTCTGGGTGTTAAGCTAAGAGAAATTGCTTTCTCCGCCACCAATCTTGGTATATTTGTAAAAATCAACGTATGTGGCCCTTAGGAAATATTCTGTCATACATTCGTCCATACAAGTCATCCAGAAACAGGATGAATCGAAGGCACCCTCATACCTCATCCTATATTGGAAACACCACAAGGATCAGTAGCGAGAAGTCCTTACAAATCCATAGATTTCAACTATGACAGAATCATGGTTTATCTCTTTTTGGGAGCGACCCAGAGATTATAAGTAGTTCTTCCACTCATGAAATTCTACGGATCTTCAAATGCTCCATCTCGACCATATTCTGATATCTTCCACGTTTACGTATTTGTTGGTCGGAATGGTTTTTGAATATAAATTCGATTCCGGCCTTTCCGTACCAACAACCGATAATAGGCGAGATTCGATATTCAGTTATTTAACTATCAAATAAAACATCCATTCAATCATAAAAATAAAATGAATTCACTATTTTGATATATATCACCACTTAGCTTCTTTTTATTAAAACAATTAATGGATGATCAACTAAATATTCCAAAATTTGGGAAATAATATCTCACTTCTTATTTTAAATATAAGAGTATTCCCAAAACCACTTCATTTCCAATACTTAGAAAAATCTCATAGCCATATCCAATTTTCCATTTAATAACATCATTTGCAAAACCTTTGCCAAAACCATTGTTCAATGTCTAAAACCGGGAACAAGGTTCATTTTATAATATATGATTATTAACCAAATTAGTTCCACTTAATATTCATAAAACAATGTTATAAACTTCATTTCCAATATCATTGAACCTTCTTAGAATATTCCTTGATATTCAATTAAATTCTTCCCTTTGCATATTCTCCTGCCCAAAATCAACAACCATTTAACTCTTCTTTATCAATCAATTTCATTATAGAAAATCCAATTTTATAACCCCTTTTCAATATAATTCCACATATATATGCTTTTCTCATTTATACTTTTGGAAAAGAAAACCGTATTATTTCTAACATCTTCTATCATTACAAACTAGTACTCTCTTGATAATAGTGAAGTCATCCAACTTGGGGTATTCTAATTACCTCTCAAACCTTGATCGACAATGTTCTTATCTAAAGATAGATACGAGTTTGTAACTCTAAACCCGATACTAATTCCAATATAAAAGAAATCTCTTTTAACCATTTCATTTAAAATATGGTTTTTAATAACCATTCTTCACATTTGAAAATCCCGTTTTCACTTAATTCAGATATTAAGTAAATGCTCATTTTAAAACCATCTCACTTGATTTAAACTTCTTTTATAACCTGGTTTATAAAACTAGGATGTTACTATAATCCTTTTATATAAAGCCCTTTTCGAGGTTCAACTCAACGTTATTTCTTCCTTACTTGAGTTTCAGTTAAAAAGTTAATTACTTCAATTATCATTAATTAAATAATAATTGACTTCATCCTTAACTACCATAAAGGTAGTTAACTACATTATTAACTAGAAATAGAATAATTAATTTCTTTTTAAAGGTTATTTAAATAATGATAATTTTATTAAAACAACTCGATGATTTTTTTAAGTATAGTTAATTAGAAAATTAATAAGTTTTAACGAAATCTTATTGGTTAAAACAATCATTTATCAAGGTCATTTTTATTAGATTAATAAAAAAAATCTAGTTAATCTAATAACCAATTTCGGTTAAACATTTGACTTAGTCAACTTGAAAATATCAGTTAACAAGTTAACTGACTCTTATTAATCCTTTACCTTCAATTAATTAATAATATAATTAATTTTAACACGATTTCGCTTAATTGTTTTTCTCAAAAACAACTATTCCAAATAATTAACCCTTTAGGTTAATTTCCAACTTTCGTGCTTATAAAACAAAAGAAATTTGCTATATAAATCATTTGATAATAATTTATAAAATTAATTATAATCATTTACAAAACTTCTATTATTATATAACTTATAAAGTAAAATTAAAATCTTAATTCAGTTATAAAAATAATTTTTATGACTTAAACTACATTGATTCTCTTGACGGCCATCAACGTTTCAAAAGGTATAAATCTGAAAACATTTCAGACTTCGGATTAAAATCGATTCCCAAACATTTCTTATTTTATTGACGGTACTAAGGGCCAAACTACCACTAAAATATCAAACTGTGAAATAAGGGTTTATTTCATCTAATTTCACCTCCAATCAAACATATTCAATATATATGATAAACATTATCAATATAAGTCAGGAATCTTGTTGGATCCCTCCAACCTATCTTTTCCCTGCATCCAAATTGGTCACCACAAATAAAATCATCAATTTAACACGATAATATATTTATTATTGTCTATCTTGATAGATGGAAATAAATAGTTCAAATAATAATTTCAACAATTAACCAATAACAGCAATTCAAGCATCTAACTATTAATTTTATACATTTATATTTTTATAAACGTGACAAACAAGATAAGTTACCTCAATTGGTTACAATCGTTAAAAATAACGATTGATTTCAATTAAATTAAACGAACGTTTAATTAGTCGGTTCATTCAATACATAATATATATTTAGCACTCATCCAACAATAAACAAGCATAGCACATAAATATTAAACCCGACTTATATAAAATATAAGTGGGATAAACTGAGTGAGTTATACTCGCTTGATTTCCATCAATCGCAAAAGTGATTCAGTATCCAGTTAAATTAAACAAGTGTTTAATTCAACCAAAATTTCCAACAGTCTCCCATTCTGTCTAAGTCAGTTGCAAAATGTATTGTTCATCTCTGTGGTCCCAACGTAGCTTGTTCTGTCCAATTATGTTAATACAATAAAAAGGTATTCAGGTTTTAGTCAACATGATTTAAAATATAATTATTAATTTCCTTAATCAAAATTTATAAACTTTAATTACTTTGCTTTTTAAAATAACGGCCCAAATCTTTTCTTTCTACAAAATAGCCTGACCCTGTTCGCCCCTTCTATCTTCAAATCCGCTTTTTTTTTTACTATAATATGCCGAAGCCCACGGACATCTTTACAGCCCGCCCTCTCTAACTCTTTCGTTCCCAGTTCCTTCATTTGAACCCATCTTGAAGACCATGCACGCACGCCCTCAAACTCACACCACCACGCCAACTTCCCGAGCGTCGACGGTAGATGAGATGTTGCCATCTTGAGCTCCTCCATCCCCTCATCCATTGCCTAAGACCCTACCCGTTCCAGCCTTGCCATTCGCCCCCAATAGCCTAGAAACTTCCAACTCCTTCCAGTGAGTCACGCCTTCAGGTGATCAATGGTTCCAGGCAGCAAAGCCTCCATCGTCGCCGCGAGCAAGAATACTCCGCGGCTATACCCGGCCATCTTCAGTGCGTCGCCAACCGGCGACTATTCGAAGATGGTTTCCACAGTGAGTATAATTTTGCCCAAAAGCTTCTGAGTTTATATATATATATATATATATCGTTTCTTTAATTTTATTCAAAGCATTCTTTTTTGTTTTTTTCGTTTTGAAGTCCTATATATAATAGAACACTTTTGTTTCTTTCCGTTGTTTTCGAAATGAAGGAGAAAACTGAAGCTTGTTTACACACACACACACACACACACACACACACACACACATATATATATATATATATATATAGACAAACACGTTGTAGAGTAGACGAGGACAAATCTTTTTTTACTTTATTTTCGTTCGTTATGCAGATCATTACATGGTTACAGAGATTTTTTTCCCTGCTTTACAGGTTGGCACATGGAAATGTGCAGCGTAGCACATGGAATGTGCAGTGATATATATTTTATTATAGTTATTTCTTTCTTCAGTTGAAGATGTTTGCAGATTTATCATGTGGGAATGGGTGAGGATAGATTGAAAAACGTTTGTAGGCCTGCACGCTTAAGAAGGGAGAAAAAGGTGTGCAGAAACTAAGGCATATAAATTCAAATATAGGTTGCATGCATGTGCTTTCATTAAATAGGTAGGGTTGTACGTTGGGTTTAGGGTAGGCAGAAGATAGGTTAGGATGTGCATGAAGAACATGGGCATGCAATAATAAGGAATGCCATTCTCAATATAGTACAAGATAGTATGTGATTTTCAAAACCGAGGCTGCCTTAGGAAAATTAGCATGTGGGTTTGCTGAAAAGAACGGATGGAGGCAAAATTTTCACATGGTACCTACGAGATGAGAGATGCGTATTTGCACATGGTTTACACAGAGATCGGCGGAGATATTTTTGAGATGTGACCGAGGATTTTTTACGAAAGTGACTCACGTGCAACGTTCGACGTTTAAAATTTGTATGATCCTATGCAAACTTGTTAACGACGAAATTAGAAATCATACAATAATTTAATATTCTGGACACGATGGAACTAGTTTCGTTGAATTCCGAGATTGTGTGAAAATTAACCATTCTTAAGTTACATATTGAATCGATAAATTATATATTGGTTTCAATATAAACAAATCGATTAATAATAAATTATTATTAACATCTACTATTTAAATAGAATTGTATATAACTTCAAAATAAACTAGTTTAGATTTAAACTCAACATATCGAATTCTAAGTTAAAACGATACTTAATTTATTAAAATCATTTTGTTTAATCTATATTATACTATTAAAGATGAGTTGCTTTTAGATGGCTCTCAAGCCCCCTTCAATTTTTGTCAAGGCTCAATATAAGCATGACACGTGGAATGTTTACCTAACCGTCTCTCCTTTTTCCTGAGATTTTCTTTCGCTTTTTTACTATTCGCGTTCTCATCCACCATTTTTCTCCCCTTCTGTACCGTTCCCCTTCCTCTTGCCTAGCCCCTCTTCTACCATGGAAGCATCTCAAATTGTTTAATCGCACAGCCTATCCATTGCGGGAATCTCGGCTGTTCAATTTCTTTTGCCATTATTCCCCTCTTTGTTACTCTGTTAGCCACCGTAACCTAATCGTCCATTAGTCTATCAAATCACCTTAGACTTTATTAGTTACTTCTTCTTCTTAAAAGTTCACCGAACTCTAGTCCTGTAAGCATCACTATTCGATAATCATCGTGGAGTCGACAGGAAAATTCGGTCATAAAGTGAAATAGGTAAAACAATGTTTGTTATTTTTTGCTATTTGGTTTAAATTTGGGTTTCTAAACATTGTCGATCATTGCTTCTTTTGTTTTGAGTATTTTCTTAGGGTAGAAAATGCTTTTACTTGTGTATTGATTAAAAAAAATGGCTCTGTTAATTTTCCATTCAAAATTCTGAAAAATAATTCCTACATGGAAATCTAGGGATTCAGATAATTAGATACGTTGTATCTTTACCATAGTATATATTATTGGTTCATTTTGTTTTGTTTGAAACTAATATCAAATGGTCAAAGTGGGGACTGATCTCAGATAATTTAGCTAAAATGTTCATGAAAGAGTTGTTTGTCACAACTATAGGACTTGAGGTACTCAAATTTGCAGTTAGACGGTTATGATGATGTAATTTAGAGGTTGTTCATGGCAATTAGTAAAGGGCAAGACATATGATCCTTTTATGGGCATATATATCATATCTATATTTTAAGAAAAATACTTTAATATACATGCATGAACCATTTTAGACCATGTTATATATTACATGTCCACAGAAAAGAATGAGGGTCATTCAAAGTATCTTTCACACCTATATGAAAGGGCATATTGCATATTTATGGTATATTGTAGTTTAGACAAAACAAAGATATGATGAAAGCTTTAATGTGTAAGTCATGGGCGTGGTCCATTATGACACCTGATCAAGAAACCATTCCCTGATGGTTTGTGTTAACAATTGATATGACATGTGATATTCTGAAGATATAATGGCTATCCTGTAGCCTATAGAGAACGACATGAAATAGTTTTGATGTACAATAGAAGAAGGGAAAGAAGTGAAACTTGAGAAATCAATCTCAAGGTTAACTACTAGAATAGAAGGCTTAAATATCAGTGCTCCTAGATTTCTTTATGACAAATTTAAAACTTTAATAATGCTTACGATGAAAATTTATGTTGATGGATTTGTTTTAAAACAATAGAGATACATGTGATATATATTTATAATGCATTGACATAATAAGTGTGTGCAGGCTTCATTAGTTCTTTTATAACTTGAGGTATTGAGGTTGTTCGAGTATATACACTATAGACATTATCGAGCAATAACTTGAGGGATTTCTTCAGATATGTATTATTTTTTCAAATTTTATCTGCTGTCCATTTCTTGAATTTTAAAGAAAACTAGTGCGAACCCGTGCTACGCACACGGGTTGTTGCTATAAGGTTGCACTATAAAGCTTGTATAATAATATTTGATTACGTGATCTTGTAATGATTTGTTTTAATTTAAATTCAGTGTATAAAATCAAAAATAATCCTTTGTGTTAAATCTAAGAATATGTTGGTTTAATATAAAATGCAATGTCATTGATGTTGGCTTCAAATGAATAATAGAGATGTAGAGTTCAAAATCACATAGCACAGATAATGTTTCTAAAGCGTGAATGAAAATCATAATAACTAACGTTGCTGTGTAAACTCTACAGTTGTAGCGTATAATAAGCTCGCATGGGTTAAAGAATACACAGCAACTGCCTGTAGATAGAAAAAGACGTTGATATAGAAACAATGCAGGTGGAAGCTAAAACTGTATATAAGTCAAAGCTGGTTGCATTTTCAATTTATTTTACTGACTAAGCAGGTACATTCGGTTCTATGAAACATAGTATCATATAAGAGTAGATAATTACTGAGTTACAAATATTGCCAATGCAACCACATAAAATTGCTAGGACAATATAGTACAGATACCGCATCCTGCATTATTCACAATGAGTGAATACTCTCTCTTACTGTACAAATGCACTTTTCAACATCCGGACTAACCACTACATGGATCAGTGGGACATTCATGTTGCACTCCTCAACCTTGATATAGCATATCAGCTATGCTGATAAGCATTTAGCATGCACTCTACTCAAAGTCATGTTGACCGTATTGAAGTAATCCAAGTAGAAAGGTTTTATCCATTATATTGGTATAATCAAGAAAAGTGTAGGGTCTGCATCTTGCTTGGGCGTTTGGGATGGGCAATTGTAATCTGCAGAGAGAACGAAAACAATTTGTTTCCATAAAATATAATTAATAATTATTATGAGCTGACTAACAAACTACCTTTACCTTACAAAAGTTAGTTTATGAAAACATTTTATCCATTATAATGATACATAAATATAAGATCATACTTGAACTGTACGTAGAATACTTCTAGGACGATGCAATATCTGTATATGTTCACTGTTCTAAAAGCATAGATTAATTAACAGTATCACTTCAGACTGGATAAATGTAATCTGCGAAGAGAAAAAAAAGTTTCTTAATTAACAGTATACTTCAGACTGGATAAATGTAATCTACAAAGAGAAAAAATATAATTTGCTTCACCAAAATAGAAGTAATAAATATTATTAGCTAACCAAGAGTTTACCTTATTCAGAAGCTAACCCATATTGGTTTCCAGTCAAACAATGTCGGTTTTCAACAGCCTTTTCTTCCACGATTAAGAAGCCATATAAGGTAGGAAAGCATAAAAGTCCAATGTAATCAACAGACACGATAATGACGTGGAAATAAAATATTTACTGATTCAAAAGCATGAGGTAAACAACATGAGGTTCGTGGTATCAAGTAGTTCAGTTCGATTTCAATGTTGTTTTATTTCTCAAACAACATGAGGTAAACATCTAAAAAAGACAGGTGACCATTTTATACTGACAAATAATCCAAATGTAAAGTTTGTCCAGAAGAATCTCATACCATGTCTTCGAAATGAGAAGACCCAATTGCTCACTCCACTGCAGTATATTTCAAGTCCATACCTACACAAAGCATGATAGGAAGAAGCGTCATAAATAAATATTCTGCGAATGATTTAGTTTGCATAATAGTCGAAGGCGTAAAGTACAAATTTAGATAAACAGTTGTGAGCAATAACAGGAAGCAATAGCATGTGGTGTTTCTTCACCCATAAACAGTTTGTTTTCTTCACTACGGATACTATACAACTAATTAAGTGTTCATTCATAAGGACTTGTCCTATATGAATTTCACGTATTTGATGAGGAAGAAAAAAACATAACATGGCCATAATCCGACAACGTTAGAGACTGCAATGTAATTGAAAAAGAGGTTGCAATGAATTTTAGATATTCATTTGTTATGCAATCACCCTTTATGACACAGTAAAAAAACCGTAGTAAATTATAAGCAGAAGTCAATGATGTACAAAGACAAAAAAATGAGAGGTAGCAAATAAAAACGAAAGAAAATGGACCAATTTCCACCATATAAGCATAACTGGAAGGAAAATGCAAGACAAATTGGGTTGTCATTGTATAAAATGCATACCCAGTCAAGATTCATAAGTTTTGGCTATCAATTGCACATAATGCTGGTGTTCTACTGTTGCCAGAGAGACAATACTGAACGATCTATTTCTTTAGACATTGAGATGGCGAGAAAACATAAATAAGAATAAATAAACATATACAATAATTAATTACTTTAGTCATGTTAGATGAGTCAACATTGTAATACCATTCATTAAATGGTTTTGATCCAATCCATTTTATTTTAAATGAATGGATTGGGTAATTGGGCAGGGTCTGTTTTTGACAGTCCTAAAGAAAACCCCCAAGGTAAATCAAATCTGTGTTGGTTTTGCATGAAAAAAACGAAATGATCCAATTTTCATTGAATGAAGTTTTAATCATGTCCTCGAAATGGTAGGACTTAATGAAAGTTTTAATGAGGATGTGGAGATGGTTGAAAAATAGAATATAGTGAGGATAAAAATTATAAATATCTTTCCAAATTAAGGAAGAATCAGTTAAGGTTTTAGTTAAATATTTCTACTATTTTAAGACACTTGATTATATATTTGTTGTCGTACATAGATAGGTATTGAATTCCAAACATAAGATGAAAAATGGGTCTTTAGACTGACTTTATCTTGCTTTTTATAGGAAAAAAATTCACCTTACATCAAAAGTCACAGGAAGCAATGAAGTTCACCAAACCTTTATAATGAAGTTTTACTTTTGTAAGAAATTAGCCTTTTGAAACTGCTTGAGACTGCCTCTAATTGCAACTCCAAAGTTATGATATATCCTTTTTATGAATTCATAGGCATTACGTTTGAGGCTTGCTTAATAAAAGGTTTCAAGTCATTTTTACCGCTTACTATTTTCTAAATATGCCAATGCATATATTATCATAATCTTGCATTTCATAATGCAACATGCAAAATGTTGAGTGGTAATTGTCAAATCAGCAGGGTATTAGGTTTGACAAAACTATGAAGACATATGTCTATTTGTTAAAACTAAAAGGGTAACATTTAGATACACACAAAAATGAAAATAATGATAGCTCTGTAATTTAAACAACCTATTCCGTGATTTCTACTTTCAGCATATATAATATACTGGCGGTAACAAATGGTAATGGAAAAATAAACATTTTCCTAAAATTACCGGCAAACAACTAACTTTAGGGGTTGGTCTTTCTGTAGTCAAAATACATAATTTTTAACACTAACATTTATACAACTAAGACAGATCACAGAGTGTGCTAAGTACATAATCGTTCTAAATCCACTACAAAAATATATAAAACATGTTAAAAACTAAATATAGAAAGTTAATAATCATATGATAAACTAATGAACTTATTTTAGGTAACCTTTTAACAAAAAAAAGTTGGGAGAAAAAAGACAAATGAACCTATAGTGGGAATATTTAAAAATAGCAGGAAGAATGAAAATTCATCCAATGTATGTGTCATGATTTCTTATACGGTACAATTGATCAACTTAAAAGAATCTTACAATAACTAATGTAGGCAACCATTCAATTCCCTCTGAATTAGGCCCAAGATTTTGATGCTTAATAAGCAATAACAAAAGCATAGGAGAATAAATGGTGTAGAAAGAAACTTTTTACAACGGACATCAGATATTGTAAATAATGAGGAGGAAATAACAATGCACTAATGATGCCTAATGTTAAGAATAACCATGAAATTAATATTATGTTTTTTTTGTAGTAGTGGGCATCTTTGAAAATATGGAAAAAGCTTCGCTTTGACATGTTGGTTAAAGGTTTTTCTTCACAGTGTTAAAAGATAATAGAATTAATATATTTATTTTTCAGAATAATCCAAACCAGTTAACATGTTCCATGCTCTGATTGATAGTGTAATGAAATTTATGCTCTTGTTTAATGGTTGTTAGGTAACGGAAAAAATAGAAAAATTAAATTGAGGTCACAAACGTAATCCAAAATTGTTGGATTTTTTTTTCATGAGCTGCATTTTTAAGATCAAATTAATGAATTGGATAAATAAAAATATCCCCAGACCTATGTTTTAAGGCAACCTCAGAACAAACGGTAGACATGTTACCTCTCTATAAACAACTTACTCATATAGAGTGCTAAGATAAAATATGGATATATCTGGAAGTTTTTCTTAGTTAAAAACTTAAAAGATACATCAGTCACTTAAAATATTAGTACTCCCAAAAATACATAAATAGTACCTGATAAATATCACTATGACTACAGTATCCAGTTTCGAAAAAGCCAAAATAATCAACACAAAAATCTAAATCTGCATTGGTCCTAGTAAATGTCCTGGGCTTCAAAATAATCATCCATCATAAAGAATATGTAATTATGCAACACTTATGATAAAAAAGTATGTCATTTGAAAATAAAAAACAATAATTTCTAATAATCAAATTGTATAAAATATCAGAAATCAGCAGATTCTGCACTTCAATTTATTTTATTTTTTTTATTTTGAAAAATTGTGTAATAAAAATAGCAATTTCAGTGTCATAGCAATTGACTTTCCTGTATCATTCTAGGTAACCCAGCAACAAAGCTAGGTGGAGTTGGGAAAAGAAATATTTTTACCTCTTGCGGGGTGGAGAAGCACGGTAACGAAGGCCTAAGATGGAAGGTCATCAGCAGCGAGCCCTGCGAAGTAGTTGGCTGAAGGTATATCATCGTAATCTTGCATTCAAGAATGCACCATGCAACATGTTGGGTGGTAATTGTCGAGTCAACAGAGTACTCAGTCTGACAAAACTATAAAGAAATATGTCTACTAGTTAAAAGGTAAACATTTATATACAAACAAATGAGAAAATAATGATAGCTCTGTAATTTAAACAACCTTTTCCTTGATTGCTACTTTCAGCCTACATAAAATATTGGCAGCAATAGCTAATAATGGAAAAATAAACATTTGTCTAAAAAAATTACTGGCAAACAACTAAATCTATATTTGATCTTTTTGTAGTCAAAATACATATTTTTTTAACGATAACAGTTGTACAACTGACACAGAATACATAATGACATTAGGCTTGGTTGAGCCGTTAGATCTGGATAAAGTACACGTGGCAGCATATGGTTTTTTTTTTTGATAGAAACGAAACTGAAAGGTCTTCCGGTAGATATTGAGCTTTCATGTAATATATGAACCTATGCTACGCACATGGAATGTAATTAGTTTTTTTAAATGATATAGACAGTACGATATTCGAAAAAGAGGCCATGGACAAAGTACATTACTGTATTTGTCCTTGGAGCAGTATCTGTTATTAAACATGACATTAATGATATCTGTAATTCATACTAGGTAGAGGACTCAGATAAGAAAATGGTAAAATAACATCGACATAAAACAAACTTAGGCATACTGTAATATATTATTATTGAGGGAAATTCAACATTGACTACTGCATTCCATGTTATTCTTTAACACAGAGAATCATAACTAGGGGAAACCCGTGAAAGATAATGTTATCTGCCTGCACACTCATAACAATGCATAGTAAAATGAAATCTTGTTCCCCTATGACATCATTTGCATTGCACTTACTGCAATAATAAATCAAACGAAGAAAAATATGTTATCCTGAGGCCAAATTGACAGAGGTCCTAAGAAGTACATATTGTGACGCAGACAGTCTCCAAGGCAGTTATTTGAACGTGATTTTCGTATCCAAATTGGAATAAGACATGAGACTTTTATACTAAGATCAATGTGTGATGTTAGTTAATTCTGGGAGGATGATCACGGCATAACCATAAAACGATCCGTAGTTCTCGTATGCTGATTACCAATTTACTTCAACATTATACAAATAACAATGCACTCTGTTAAAAGATTGAGTATTTGTACATTGCACATTCTATAACGATATTCAAATGATTTCTTTACTCTAAAGCAGCTCCAGGCTTTAAGGATTCTCTTTGATTTCCTACTGTAATTAATTACTATGTTGTAAAACATTAAGACTATATATATAGTACATATTGATGTCATGGACAACATTTGTTTTTGACATAAAGTTGATCATCAACAAATTAAAAAAATAATAAAATAAATCATCTACTTGAATTAGTAAAAATGCTAAATTCATTGGTACTCTGAAACACTTACAGTTGCAGAAAATTTCTCCCTCTACTTTGAAAGTTATTCATAAGGCAGAAAGCAACATTGGAGTTGTAGCCTCCAAAACCTGAAGCATACCCACTCTCATTCCTGATGAAATATAAGAATTTCAAAGGTTATATCATCTCAAAAGTATAACAAAAAAGAGCGGCACATTGGCAACACACCGCTTATATATTGCCCATATAGTTGAACCGACATATATATAAATGAAAAATATTTGAACAATAAGAGAACTGAGCATTTATTAAGTGAAATTAATAATGCATATATAATTGAAAATAAATAAATAAGTTAACTATGTTATAATGATTCCACTCATAAGCGGCATGACCAAAATATACATTGGTGGCCTAAAGTCTATCAGTTTCAAATGCAATATAAGAACAAATATGCAATGCCTATATAGTTGAACCAACATATATATAAATGAAAAACAATTAAACAATAAGAGAACTGAGCATTTATTAAGTGAACTTAATAATGCATACATAATTGAAAATAAACAAATTAGTTAACTATGTTATAATGATTCTACTCATAGGTGGCATGACCAAAATATATATTGATGGCCTAACGTCTAGTAGTTTCAAATGCAATATAAGAACAACTGAGTACTGGGTAGATCTGGGAAAAAGCATTACATAAAAAAGGAATGTTTAATTGTACATGCCCACTATCCAATGTTAGTGGCCTAACTTGGAAGTATGCGAGTTCATACCAAAAAAAAAAAAACACCAAAGCCAAGTTCATATTCTGAGTTGAGGACCAGGAAAAAGCATTTGGACTC
The DNA here is from genome assembly GCA_030737875.1 of Allium sativum. Classification (NCBI taxonomy): domain Eukaryota; kingdom Viridiplantae; phylum Streptophyta; class Magnoliopsida; order Asparagales; family Amaryllidaceae; genus Allium; species Allium sativum. Next base: position 317,017,267 of record CM060913.1, read on the forward strand.
CTTCCACAAAATTAGACGTTAAAATAAGGCATTTATTAGAGAACGAAGAGTAACTTAAAAGTGTTAAATCATGTTTAAACATGGTAGGGTTTGTATTTTATGAAGTTTTGGAGCAGTTTTGGGATTGCAGTCATTAACGGGACAGTTCTTTTTACCTATTCCCCTGAAATAAACCATGGGTATTTATTTTATTATTTATCAGCACTTTCATCACTTAAATCTTCTTGTACAAAATATCATTTGACAGAGCATTTGTAATAAATATGCATTATATAAACCTACTTGTCTTGCTCGTTCTTCACTCTAAAGTGCTCTGAAAATTATTGCATATCTCCTCACTATGACTTTCCCTTCCCTTTCATCTCTATCCAACAGGTGAAAGCATTAACTAATGTTAGCTCTTAATGCTAATGCTAATACTAAAAATATCGGATGAAATAAGTACCTATTTATAAAGGTAAATAATAATTAAATGCTCAACTCAGTATGCACAAAAAATAGATTGCATGTAACTCAAACCAAAATTTTAATGAAATAAAAAGATAATATTTTACCGAGAGGAATGGTTTCAAGAAATTCACATTTGAGGCTTGAAGCACAAAGCGATTGGATAGAAAAGTGAGCATTAAAAAGAAAAATAAAGCTAACTTGCAAGGAAATTGATACTCATAAAAAATAGAAAAATCAAAGAAAAAAAATGGTTGGAGTACTCGACTGTAATAACCCGGAAATCCGAGCCAATTTAAAAATTTTATTTTGGCAATTTTAGCGAATTTTGGATATTTAAAATGAATTATTTTAAATAATAATGACGAAAAATTTATTTTGAGCAAAATTCGAACGTATATATTATATAGATCGTCGTTAGAATATAAATATTTATTTTAAATTATAAAAGGAATTGAAAATGGCGCGGTAGTTCGATAATTCGATTTCAAATTTCAAATGAACGTAACAGGTGCAAAATAAACCGGATTTTAGTGAAACCAAAAATATTAGAATCTATTTGAGAATATCTTTCCAACGAATCCGAAAAATCAAAATTTCATAGAGGGAATCAAAAGATATGCCCAGTTAAAAATTCAGAATGGTCGCTATGGAATTCTGGCCCTTAAAAATGGGAATTTTGCAAACAACCTCGGTTTTCGACGAAACCACTTTTGTTGGATCCGTGATGTCTAGTTATTACTAGATTCCAATTTTCATAATTTTTGAATTCAATATGTGAGTGTGGCAAAGGAAAACGCGTTTGACCAGTTTTAGTTGATTTTAATCGACTGGAAAATGACCATTTTTCGAACGGTCTTAGAATTTGATGAAATTAGTTTTGTTAGGACCGTATCGTCAATAGGAAGTTAGAAAATATTTTTCGGGAATTTTTAGAGTCCGTATATGGCCCCTGTAAATTGAAATGTGCGTTCAAATTCAATATATAGAGTTATATTTTGATTTTGACGAAAACTGATCGAAACGATCGAATCAGCCTGCGATACATATCCCATTGTGTTCGGAATGGGGGTAATTAGCTATGGATGACAGTCGGTGGGTCTCGTTTGGAGGTCGGGATAAAAAGTTACTTTTTTAATTGAAAATGAAAATAAAATAATATATATATATATACACCCCACCCCTTTTTCTTCAATCCCCAAACCCGTTGACCCTCCCCCTTCAGAAAACCTGTCGCTATCCCTAACCCCACCCTCGATCTCGAACGCCGCCACCCCAACGGAGCACCCCCTCCTCCGTCCAAACCCCCTTGCCTCCGACCTCTCCTCCACTCCCTCCTTCCTTTCGACGTCCAACACCCCACAAAACCCACCGCTCCACTGCCCTAGCCACCGCCGTCAGGGCTGGACCATCCTCCGACCACCGCCATAGGCCAAGCCACCCTCCCCTTCCCCGACGGACGCCAGCAAACCGCCCCCCCTCAATTTTCACTGTGAGTTCTGAATTAATTTATTTTTATTTCTTTATTATGTTTATATAAATAATTAGTTCTATAAATAAATAAATCAGTTTTTCTTTTATAAGGTTAGTGAAAAGATCGAATTTTTATTGTATGAAAAGATCGAATTTTTATTGTATGAGAAGATCGGATTTTTAATTACATAAGGAAGTAATTTCTACAAAGGAAAAGGAAGGTTTAAAATATAATTTTTATATTACATAAAGGTTAAAAATATAATTTTTATATTACATAAAGGTTACAAATATGATTTTTACATTGGTGGAGTATTAAAAATATGATTTTTAATGTATAGAACATCATATTAAAAATGTGATTTTAATATGAACAGCGTGGAGAAGACTACGTTGGAGGTACGGGCAAATCCAGACTGTTCAGAATTTCAGAAATTTCTATGGAGGAGTGGAACCATCGGTGAGAACTCCTCACTTTTAAATTTATTTCTAGTTAAAATATATACTAGGATGCAGACGGTGTTTAGTAGCACCCGACACCCGTCGTCCACATACCATGGACGGCTTGTATGCTTGTTTGTTTGATTTTGATGTGTAGTTGATTGTGTGATGTGATGTGAAATGAAATAAAATATTTATATAGTTAAAATATTTTATAGTGGAAAATAGAATTTTTAACGTGTATTTAAAATGAAATAAAAATAAACAAATCGGACGATTTGTTTATATACACACATTTGACTGATATTGATTGGGACGATAAATTTTACACATCGCCCAACTGCACAAATAAAATCTGTGTTTGAAAACCCCACACGGGTATTGGGACGATATATGACATACACTAGTCCCAATAATTAGTTGTATGTCGATCGATTGATTGAAAGACTGTTATGAGCGTTGAATATTTATATTTGATGCTTATACAGTGTAGAATGCACTTTGGATGATGGTTGATTATTTGTCATTTGATATATACATGTGTTGTATGGAAATCCATAGAAATAAAATCTATGGTAATTGATTGGGCCTCATTCCAGTTTAGAAAAAGAAATATTTAAAAAAGAAATATTTGAATAGAAATATTTGAAAAAGAAAGATTTGAAATAGAATATTTGAAAAAAAAGAAATATTTGAAAAGAAATATTTGAAAAAGAAAGATTTGAAATAGAATATTTTAAAATAGAAATATTTGGAAAAGGAATATTTGAAATAGAATATTTGAATATAGAAATATATGAAGCCGTGTTGATTAGATTGACGTCATTTGGACGTGGACGATATTTATATCAATTTTATTCATTTTTCAATGAATATTGGAAGTGATTTGAAATTCGAATTAAATTGAAATGAATTGAAAATCGAATTAAATTGAAATGAATTGAAATTCGAATTAAATTGAAATCGATTTGAAATGAAATTAAAATGAATTTATATTAAAAAAATCGATTTTGATTTGAATTTGAAAAGGAAGTTGAAATCGTTTTGAAAACGAATTTAAAACGATTTATAAAATATGTTTTAAAAGGAAATCGACGAAATATATATAATATAATTATTATATATATATAATGGCCTGAATAGAACGCGCCGCGCCGCGGCAGTTCGCGAATTTCGACCATTGACTTTAAATTGACGTTGCGGGAGATCCGACCGTCGGATTCTCCTAAAACCGGAACCGTTGGGTTCGTATCGAAAAGAGATTTCTAATGAATATTGGAAATTTGAAATCTAACGGTTGGATTTGGAATTATGTCCAAATCAAATTTAGAAAAGGTCGCTGTAAGTGCAGTTCAATGGCCGTTGATGGAAATCGACTGTACGGGCCTTGATAAAATTATTAAAAATAGCAATAATTTGTGTAAAATCATAAGATATGATTCGTGAAGAATTGGGGTGAAAAACTCCATATTTGAAAAGATAAAAATAGATTTTTATCGAAATGAACTAGTTTTGAACTAGAATTATAATTCTATTTATATTTAAGTAAATAAATTGAATTTGAAAAGGGTTTTAAAAGTAACCAGAATTTCCAATAATTGAATTAGAATGGATTTGAATCGAAATTGTCTTTGGAATATTTCGATGTTAGATTTTGTGATGATACAGGTATTGTTATGGGAATTTGAAAGATATATTTATATCGTTATTTCCAATACAATATTTGTTGGTCGTAGAATTTGATATTGAATATAAGCCGATATATTTTCGATTCAGAGCCTTGTATTTAATATCAAATGTGATTTGGGTTTGTCGTGAATGGTGTCTTCATTAACACTGTTCTTAAGCCCAGTTGAGAGAAAGATTAAATCTTTTTATTTAGATTTAATGAAGTGTACCAATTAAATGGAATTTAATTGGAATTGAATTTGAATTGATTCTTGGGTTTATCGTGAATGGTGTTTTAAATAACACTTGTTCTTTAACCCGGTAATTAATGGAATGTGATTTTGATTTTATAGTGAATCGTGTTTTTAAATGACACTGATTCTTTAACCCAGTTAAAGATTAAAACTAAGTGGAGTTTTAATGAATCTTTAATTAGATTGAAATGGTCGAGAATGGAGTATCACCAGTTTTACTCCAGGCGATAGTTAAATATTTAATTAGATTTGAACGTGAAATGGTAGTTGAATTTACCGATAACACCGTGGTGTTAGATATGAAGTATTACCAGTTTTACTTCATGGGATAAATAGGTTGGGATTGGGAAATAAAATAAATAATTACTTCGGTATGGTTCGCTAATCCCGACTAGTTTGAAGTGATATTCAAAGGAAGATTAAAGAATAAATTTAAAGAATTTATCTTTGATAAAATTAATGGGAACCTTTCCTAAAGTGTAAGAATATTTGAATAAAAGAATATTCTGAATTGGAATGAGGCGTATGTTATGTTTGTGTAACACTTGTTTATTATATACGCGAGTTATTCAGAAAGACCGGGTTTATCCCATTCTGAATAACTGATTCGACGTGGTGTCGAGAATGAAGACGGTGGTTGAAGACCGGAGGTCTTCACATCGTTTGGGTGATTACTGATGATCTTGATTGGGCTGTACACCCAAGAGGAGGGAATCGGTTGGTGATTGTCCAGACGTACTTGGAGATCGATGGATATGCGGGGTACTAGGTGCCTCCGGTTTCGTTCAGACCCAGAACGAACTTGTAAATGGACTGTGTGTCTGACATTGGATTTTAGTCTGTGTGATTGATTTCTATTAAATATATATCTGTTTGGCAGTGGGGAATTTATTCTCTTGCTTAACGTCCTTCTCTGAGACGTACGAGCTCAGGGGTTATATATTGATGGATATCAATCGCATGGAGTGAATTGCCAGTGTGACATGCCTAAGTGGCAATATGATCAAGGCTTCTGTTGAAAAGAAGAGTCTTGTGGTTGATGATCAAAGCACGACCTGTGTGGCATAGCTTTGTGTAGCGTTGATTCGCGAGCCTCACACCCCGGTTGTGAACCAAAAACGGGAGAAGGATCCAGGGAGGGCATGCGTTTCTTTCTAGTTAGAAGTGACGTCATTGGTTTTACACGCCCTGACGAGTTTGACTTATGTGGTTGTTGCTGTTGCGAGGCGCCTCGGTTTGATCGGACGATCCGGGTCCGATGGAGTCATTCGTTGGCTCATTTATGCCCCAAAGGGCGGGGAAACGCAGTGTTCAGGCATTTTAATCCACATCGGTGGACCGGCCCTGTGGCTCCTAAGGCTTGACAGAGTACTTGCCTGAGGCTCGGGCTAGAGAGTCTCGAATTCGGTAGAGGACTATCTTTTGCCTCGGTTCATAGATGGAAATCTAACTTCCAATACGTGACTGTGCGGTTTTGATTGTAGAGCCTAGTATGGTGACATGATATATGGTACCCATGCCGTCTATAATTGATATTTATGATTGAAATTGTTTTGACACTATACACTTATAATAGTATCAAATGATTTGATTTTAACGTATCAAGCATGCTTTGGCTATTATAAGGGAAAACCCTATCCTCCGGCTTGTGTTGCATTGTGTGATGGGACCTGGGTCTTATAATAGCTTCATTTTTCTTTATTTAGCATTGCACTGTTGTTTTATGCACTGGTATTCTTGGGAGGAAACCCGTTTCGTGTTATACGGTGTGGTCCCTTGGATTACCCAACTTTAAAATAAAGATTAATAACTGTTTTAGTTCTCACACCAGTCCCATGACTGACCTGGAGTTTATTGTTTTAACCTAAACTCTGGGTGCCCTTACTTTGACACGGGCAGCTAGTAGTTTTGGTTTTGCAGATTTATATTCACAGGATCTTGGTTTACAGCTGGAATGATATCCAGAAAGCTTTGTATCCATATATCTCCTTCAGTTGTGTTTTGTATTATTTTTCCGCTGCTATGTAATATATTGTAATCTCTGATGATTATCGAATGTAATTTATTTGTTTATACTCTGTATATTCTTGTATTCTGATGAATTGTGGCAATATACGATGAAATGTTCTTCCGTCTGCGTTCTGATTTGTTGTGTTCTCAAAACAATCAGGCGTTTCGTACGGTCTTGGTCGGTTTAGCGACTGATTCGGATCGAGCGGAATTCCCGGTCGTAACATCGACTCTCAGGTTTAATTGTATTAGTAAATCATGCTTGCATGTAATTCATATATTAGTGGTCTAAAGACTAAAATTTCAAAGTAAAAGTAATTAGCATCAATAGTTTCACTTTACCATTTTAATGCAAAGGATATCAATTAGTTTACTAACCAATTTTATGAATACTATTTATCGCATTAAAATACTAAGAAATTTCCTTTAATACACTCTAAAATTACAAAATTACTTAATAATCCTTCTTTTCATGGAGCTACACTAAGCGCAAAAAAAAAGTTGCATCAAGGTAGGTTGTACCTGAAAATTTTCTTTTGTATTAATGTGATGAATATAGGTGCAGGATTAGCAGGTACAAAGTGTTCCAACAAATGCAGTACATCCCATCTATTTTGTTTAAAAAAATGAATATTTTAAAATCAATAGAGTAAAACCTAAAAAATACAGTTAAAATGATAATTACAAATTACATCAATAGCAAACATAAATTTAGAGTCTTAACCGAGTTTGGAAGAGGTGGTAAGAAAATTACTAAGAAAAAAACAAAGCATTAGGTTCAAAGTATTTCAACAAATGGAAGACCTTCGATCAATTTTGTGTATATAAAAGCTCACATTTTAACTCAATAAAATGAAACCCAAAAAAAAAATCACCGATTAGATCAAAACAGGCATAGAAATGTGCTTCCTTTCTAAGCATCAGTAAGTTACAAAACAAACAGTGGAGAACCCAAAATAGTTCAATCGATGCAGATGAATGGATCCATCAGCTACTCAACTTCCATCCCAGATGCTGGACAATAACCTCCTATTCATCATTGGTTGTGTACGTACCAAGTAGAAATTAAATCAACCATTAAAACTATCACATAATTCCAGATTAATTACCTCACTCAAACACACATTTGCCTTGGGACTGATTATCGATGTCAACCATTCGTGTAGTACCCTGTCAAAACATAGAAAATAACACATCAACTATTCTTACACTTAAAAAGACTGAAACATAAAACAGTGTTGTATATATAGAGATGATGAATATTTTAAGATTCTAAGAAGATTTCATACTATTAAAATGGGGTTAGAAATGCCAACAGACTTATGTGAATGTTTGTGTGCGTGCATTATTCCTGCTTAACTAATATAAGTATTGTACCAATTGAATGGATTCGAGCCAGCAGAAACTGTAAAATATTACTCCCTCCAGTTCATATTATAGGTCATTTTGTGAAAATTTTTGTTATTCAAAATATAAGACGTTTTCAACCATAATAAATTGTACCTACTTTATTGACTAGCCATGAAGTAATTCTATTGGCTTATATGGGTAGGCAGCTCCTTAAGAAATCCCAACAACTACCATTTTGTACTAGAAAATAGAGAAAGTAACTGAATTTTGCATGAAAAGAAGGAGTCAATCCACCAAAAAAAAGCATTTAATTTTTTTCTTAATTCCTGTGCATATCTCTAAAAGGACTGTGCTTGAATATTTAATTTATTAAAATATGAAAATATTGCTTTAAGAAATTTAATGAGCTGAATTCCGAATATAAGAATTTTTAATATTTCGAATATGTGAATTTATTAATTTAATGAAAAATTATGATTTAAATATTTTAATTCAATTTAATATATCTAATGGTTTGAGTAAATTCGTTTTCTATTTATAAATAATAATATTGCATTCACTTTGTAGTCTAACTGTAGTAATAAATAGTTCAAATAAATAATCCAGAAATATATTTTTATCGTTTACATCTTGGTTTCTATTGACGTACTTTTCATTTAGTTTATTTGGTTTTTCCAAAAATATTTAAAATATTGAGGTTTAGCTTGATGATTTTTAGTAAATAAAAATGCTTTTATGATTTTTTGGAATTCAACAACCAGTGTATATTTTTATATTTTTGGAGTCTTGTAGTCTTTAGAGTGTGACATGTGGTGTCACTTGGGAGTTGGTATGTGAATAAAAAAAATTCTATATGTCGAAATGACGAAAATTGCAAATTACATAATGTCAACACTCAACATCACTCAACAAATTTTGTCCTTTGTCTTCCTTCCGTACCTCCTTACTCATTATAGCAACATCAAACCAGGAAAAAATAACCATAAGATGAATCCTCTTCAATTTTAAATAAAAAAAATCAAAAGAATGTTCTTAAGTTTTTGAAATTTTATTTTAGCACTCATGTAAAGTAGGGATGATCAAGGGTGCGTCGCCGTGTTTGAATACTCAGTAGTTCTTCAACACATAAGTATAGAACTATGTTCTAGATTTTTGAAGATTTAAGCATTGTTGATGAAATTGAAGTTTGTGGCGAAGATTTGGGTTTGCATTAAATTTTTAGAGTGAAGCTGCACAAAAAGTGTCATGCAATTTAGGCACCAATACCATGCAGCTTACATTCCAAAAGAGAAAGAAGCAACTAGGAGAAATTTGAAAAGCATTTGCACAAATGAAGAAGCAGGAGACATTTTGACAAACACTTGTCAATAATGGACTACCATCTTGGGAGCAAAAGCTAAGTCAATGTTAGAAGTCAATTGCGGGGTCAAGGAGGATGAAGGTGATCCCTTGGTCATGACCATGCTTTCTGGATCGAGAATATAGTTTGGGGATGACTGTGCACGTGCACATATGCAGGGTTGTGCATACATTTACCTGGGCATTATAATTTAACAATTGTGGTCTTAATTATGTAAAAAAGCCCGTTTATAATCGCTTATAAACCAACCCTGTTGAGACAACATATATGCAGGGTTGTTTAATTGATTTGTGTGTTGAATTTGAGAAGACTATCTCATAAACTTCTTGTTACTTTCAATAATTTTCTACAAATTTAAGTATTCTTTCCTGCATTATTATCTTATGTCTTCAACTCTACTTATTTGTGTTCACAACCATGCCTTCCTTTCATATTGTTCAAAAACAATATTCCTCAAAACAACATTACTAAGAGCATCATGTCCACCATGATTATTATGAACCGAAGGGAGTATGTCTTTGCATTAAAAGTAGGATCGCCAAATTATTAAATATGTTTGTAGCCCACCATAAATGAGAAACTAAACTAATGGTTATGTTATTAATGAACCAGTTCAAAATCTGTAAACCATGTAACATAGCAAAGTAGTGAAAAGAATTATAATTTGTTGAACCAAAATGATACTGTCAAAGGTAATGTTGCAGAATCTCTTTTATGCTTTACCAGGAAAATGATACTCGCAATCCTGTATGTTAAACACGTTGTAATGAATTCATACTGTATAGTAAAAACAAACATAAAAAGCAAACAGTGCTGCAAAACTGTCAAAAAGTTCAGAAAGAAAGCATAGATTCAAATAAGGGAAATGTACAAAAAAATCATAGTGCACAAACCCTAGTATTACCATAAATTCAGTGGGAGCATAAAATCGGTACAACAGAAATAAAGCGGTTTTTCGAAACAACATCGGTTTAAAAGTCGATAATCACTCGGGAAAGCGTCAAGCTGGAATCGCAATCAGTTTGTGGATGCAGTCGTCGAAATCAAGCCAGCGTAGAAATCGAAGCGGAAGGAGTGGAGAAGGTAAAAGGGGCAGAAGAAACTGGTGCCTGAGGGAGGCGCTTTTGTCATAGGGTTTAGAAGAAGAACGATTGGGAAGAAGAGCTAGGTAATATCTCTGGAAAGTTGCCGTGGAGGGAACATGAAGATTGAGGCTAAACCGTGGGGTTGAGAAGGTCAACCGTCGTCTATAAGGAAACTGCAGCCGTTTGATATTAGGTGTGGACAGGTGGCAGTATCTTGTTTTTTTTGCTGAAAGTGGAACCGAAAAGACTTTGTGGAAAGATTGTGTTTTCATATAATATAATAGATGTTAAATAGTGTTCATAAATACTTCACTGATTGCATAATTAAATCTTGCATTTAATTTCTATAAAATTGAAGTTAATGTTTATGAACTGTTCGTTGTTACGAGGTTTTCCATAATGCCAAGCACAAAATAATACTTGGTAATGTACACGCATGTTAAAGATTACAAGCTTCTTTACCAAACATTATACTAATAAGCTAGCTCTTAAGGAAATGCTTGGAATATATCATCGTACTTCTTTTTCATTTTCCCTACGTCATGCATTTGTACCGTTTATAATTTAATACGCAAGTTTAAATGTATTATTATTTCTTCATTTTCTGGTATTGGAGCATATCACTGAGTAAATTACTTGCTATTCTCATTTCTAATAGAAAATCCCAAAATTAATGTATAACATATGTTATTTAATATATTTCATTCCATCTTGCATTATTTTTATCATTGTTTTGTGCGATTTCTATAATTAAACATTATGTACGATCAACATGCATAATCAATATTTAAAATATAATTAGTAGTTGCAACACAAAATGAAGGGCTAGCAACATCAAACAAGTTTTATTGCTAACTAGGTGGTGTGGCTTATTTCCTTTTTCCATGATTGATGCCTCTTATACGGCAAAATAGAAGGTTTTTGTATGTATGTGTGTATGTGTATTTGTATATATATTGCAAAGTGAAAATAAGTAACTTTATAAAGTGATTCTAACAATTAGACCGATCAGATTCATATGCTGTCATTTAGTGCTAAGGGGTATATGTCCCAATACATTAATTTACATACTTCATCTAACAGACCAAAGTATATTCCACTCTTAAATTTTGTTAAAGTTACAAGCAAGTAGGTGTTAGCTTATTTAAATTAAAATAGTCAATTTCAACATGCTGACTACAATGCATACACACATATATATACATATACATATAATGGATGCTATAATGTTCGTATTAATCAAATAAGAAAGAGGGTTACATAAAGAATATTAGACGATTTAACAGCCATTTGTATAAATAAATCACACTGAGATTTGGCTTTCATTTTCGTAGGTTAATCAAACAATGCTGATATCATCAGCATTAAAGTGATTGGTGACTTCAATAAAGTTCATGTTGTTTCAAAGAGACAGGCACCATGTCATTTTGTCTTGGAGGCCCATGTTGTACCATCGATAATTCAAGTTCTTTATTTCCTGTTTCACTCTTTTATTTGAGTATTGAAATGTTAACTTTGGTTTGATGAATTTGTTGGTTCCTTTTTAATAATTGCATGTTTCAGCATTTGACAATTGCGGTGTATTTGCAAGTTCTGACCACGATTGTTATGTGTTTCCATGATGAGCATACATGATGCACATTATTAAATTGTTCAATTATAATTTTTATATAGAAGAAATGAAAGATAAACAAATATATATGGTTTGTATCATTGAATATGAGATGTAACATGGTCGATTACATGTTTTACGCTTAATTTGTTCGGTTGTAATAAAGAACAAAGAAGCACTCCATCTACAAAAACAAATTGCTCGCAATCAGTATATGAAGAATTCAAGAGGCGGTGCAGTTTTTATCAAAAGGTAAGAGCTAAGATGTTATACGGTCCAATATATTCCATTATCATTCATGATCAACTGTAATTTTCTTTTACAAAGAACTATTTAATTTTACTGAAGACCAGAGAATCAGAAATATGAGCTTCGTCTGGTTCAAGCAGATGTTACACGCTCATCTAATGTAATAATGACAGCCTACTAAAAAGGTTTTTCTTCCAATTCCACCAAACAATGGTTAATCTATAAGTGATTGAAATGTTAGTATGTCGCATGTACAGATAAACATGATAAGATATTTGGTAATGTTGTCATTTTCTTTACCTTTACATAGAAAAAATATATATTGTCAAACGGATTCTAGTTCATCTGTATTTGCAGCCACCATACTACCATTTTTTTGCTGATTAGTTTTTCTTTTTTTAACTGCAAGCTGTAAGTGCTAAAATTTCCTTTAAAATAAGCAAGCAGGTCATAAGCATAATCCAAATTCAAAATATATTCTGCTTTAAAATTTGTTTTCCAATATATACTTGTCGGATTAAAACTGAATATAAGCCTCTAATTAATTTTTTTAGAACATCTAATTAAGTTGAGACAACATATCTGCCCACCATTATTTCCTCCTATTGCAAATTGTTTATAACCTTTGAGTTCAACAAATACCATGTGAGGTTGGTAACTAATAGTCAAAACAGTAAATAAATGTGTGCATCTTAGTTAAGTTCATGTTGTTATTCTGAGGGATAACATTTTGCAAATGTCAACCCAAATCAATTTAAAGAAATAGAAATATATGGGTTAACCTTAAGTTGAAACTTGAAACATGGATAATAAGTTCATTAAATCATCATTCGGTAAAATGATATATATCAACCGTGCATTTGCTGGGCAGATTCAACCAAAGGTCCGACAAATGCACTTACATTAATATGAATGATGATAACTAGAGTCTAGAAAAACTGAGGTTATATTTGGATAGCGGGGACGTGGAGTGAGATGTCACTCACTTCATGGGATCAGAACTCAGAAGTGACATAGGTTTATAATTGGAATTTTAAAAGAAAACAAAATATATTTAATCAATGAAAAACTGTAACTAATAATATGATACATATTATGCTTATGTCAAAAGAAACCAGCTATGCATGACTACCTGGCCTCCATAAACATTGTAGGGGAAGTCACAAAGCATAGTATTGATAAAGCCAAAATTACCGTGCATATATTACTTCCTTCAAGCAAAGAAAAGGCCTATGTTTGGTTTCTCTTAACATCTCTGAAATGTCATGTTTTAACATCGAAGGATCCAAATACAGAGAAAACAGCCTATAATAGTTCAAAATATTAGGGTGTGTTTGGTTAAAAATGAATTTTGGGTTTTTAGTTTTCAAAATTAATCACAAAACTTCAAAGGTGTAGAAGGAGGAATGGCAGAATGAAAGCAAGATGGAGGGGACCGCGGAGGGGATGTAGCAATCATGAAATGAGGATTTGGTCTCCATATTTCTCTCATTTCTCAAAACATGAAAAATGGATAAAGGTTGTTTTATATTTTATGTGTTAACTTTGTTTTCTAAAATTGTTGTTTTCCATGATTTACATGCGTTGTGCACATTTTTGTATAGACGAAAACCCAAAACTTAAAATGGTAAACCAAACACTACCTTAACATTCTATGATTAAGACAATACCCTTTAAAGCTAGAATAAAACATAAGCAGCCAAAATAATGGTAAGCTATATGTCAAGGATTGTAATAACATGGAGCAATCCTAGGAGAGAGTTAAAATATGCTTTAAAATATGATCTAGACAAATCAAACAAACGGAAAACAATTATATTTGCATTCAAAAATAATGCAGTGAAAGAATGGCATGGTAGCAAAGAACGAGAACACGGTTATGCCCAATTGCAGTAAAATGTTCTAGCAAAAAGATGTTTGAGGGGAGGTACATCCAGTAATATCAAAAAAGCAAAACTAAATGAATATCTTAACTTCAACCACCACTCCTTCACAGTCCAGCCTTTTATTTCCCTAACATACGCACCAATTCACACCCAAAGATCCAGCAAATTTGCAACAACCAAGTTATGTTATGCCAATTGTTAGCAGTGGATATATTTTGGCCTATAAATTAGAGTAAATCCCTTATATATACTGCAACTTGCAAGAGGATTGAACTAGGGAACCTTTGATGAGGGCTGGAGACACCCTTATATATACAGCAACTCACAAGAGGATTAAACTAATGAACCACTAATGAGGGCTGGAGGCATAGTAGCTAACTAAAAATAAGTTGTGGCCCAAAATTGTTTCCCTCTATTTAATGTATGTACATTAAAACAAGATTGATTTCTATTGTATCATATATGAATCATTCAACCAAAACCGTAATCAGTCTACTATGAGAGTGCATTACAACAACTTACTTCAACAAAATTTCATCACTTTTATTGTGAATTTGTGAAGAAGGGCACTGAATTAACTTCATAAGTGCAGCTCGCCTTTCAGCTTCTATTGCTTCATCTTCTTCCAAAAGAATCGTTGTAGATGAAACAAACAATGAACAATTGTATAATGAAACTGCTGCTCTCAGGGTAGAATATGATAAGGTATAGAATTCATGGACAGCTCCAGAAGATGAACCAAAAGAAGAAGAAAAATCTATAAATGAAAAAAAAATAACAAATAACAATAAGGATGCTGGGAAAAATATATATAAGCAGAATATAAAGTTTGAATTTATCATTAAACTTCTAATAAATAGTTGCGTGTGTATATATAGACTCAATCGGATCTTCGGCTCATGTATGGTGCCTTATAGCAATCAAGACACAAATAATTGTTCCCTTTTCTAAAGGAACCTGTCAGTGTTAGCAGAATTGATGAAATATTGTAGAAAAGCAAGGCAGGCATGCATAAATCACAATTTACAGACGTCATAGGAGGTCTACTTTCCGGTCCAAGATCATCAATGGAATAATACTAAAGTGGACAGTCAGTATAAAATATCATGGGTTTATAGAGTAGAATGGTGGTAGATATTGCATTTCACTACTATTTCAGATTAGCCCTATTAGCCAGATCTTGATTTTTCACAGCCAGATCTGGAAAATCGACATTAGAATTAAGATCTGGAGAAACATAAATACCTTGATTAGAATTTCTCCAAAGCTCTGCTTGCTGCAGATTGGAACACGAATCTGGAGGGATTGAAGATCGATTATCCGAATTTCCATGCAAGACAAAAAATTTCTAGAGAGTTAGAGCGTTGAAGAAAAGAAGAGGTCGCTACTACTCTTTTTTCTCTGTGTTTTTCTGCTGCATGAGTTTCTTCTTGGAAAAAAAAAATTGTTTACCAAATTTCATTAATTCGCGCGAATTATTGACCTTTTCCCTCCGTACGTGCTTTAGTTGTTTTCTTTGTTTACTTAATGAAGAAACTATTTTTGCTTCTATTTATAATACACTAGATGCAAATTATATGACTCCACTGTCTATATGCGTCTATTTGTATAACCAATGGACGCAAACAGCTGTTTCTTAATTTTCCCCACTTCTTACCGCGTCTTTTCATATATAGCAACTGATGCAAAGTTCAGAGTAATATTTACTTTTCACTTGTTTGCGTCTAATGTAGGTTAGGAACTGATGCAAATTATATTATTTGCATCTGTTACTTATACAATAGATGCAAATGAAGAGACGCAAATGACAAGTTTTGTACTAGTGCTGCTAATTTGTTCGGTTGTAATTTTTATATAGCATAACCGAAAGAAAAATGAAAACATATAGTTTGTATCGTTGGATATGAAAATGTTTTAAGTAAATGAATTGCCTTTATAGTGTTAATATTTTTACATTGTAATACTAGCTGGCATATTTCTTAGTTTACTACTATGCAAACCTAAAATTCTTAGACTAATGTGTAGCCTTATTCATACATTGGTTATCTTTAGATATCTTTATTTATTTATTTATATTATGTGGTTATCTATAAACTTTTCCCATGAATGATATACATGTAATATTTTAATTCTTTTTCATTTTTTTTAATCCTAATGTTGCTTCATATTTTCATTGTTGGTTAGTTTCAACCATCATTGAAATTACGCATTGAGTTGGATTTCTTTTATCGATGCAACTTGAACCCAATAAGATACTTTCTCTTGAATTCCACTGTTTTATCATAGATAAAGTCTAAATTTTCTTTTTCTCTTACCATATAAGATAAAAAGAATAAATATGCTTTTTACATGCATGAAAAATGATATTGGCCCATCAGAGGACTTTCATGACATGTACATAACATCTATTATATAAGAATTTCAAAGTGAAACAAATATTTCCAACTTATCTAATTAAGTCCCATTCTACTAAGTTTTAAGGTGGTATGCCTAAACATTTACACTATAGTACTTTCACTGTGTAAATATTTATATTTATGTAAAAAACAATTAGAAGGAATAACAATAGTTGTAACACCACGTATTTTAAAAAACACTATTAACAATAAATTAAGGAATACTTAAGTAAATATTCAGAATTAAATGAAACGGACTGCACCATTGTGTTCGTCTCGGAATTCTAGTCAAAATAGACACCTGGTTTGCGTAAAACGGACATCGTATGAAGAAGATAATAAGGTTTGATGTTTATAAACATATAAGCTGCTTATATATAAACAAAATAAATCCAGAATTCAAATTATTTCAAAATCAGAAGGCGTGGGACAAAGCGGGAGTTCGACGCGTTAGGGGTCGACCCCGGTCCCCATGAGTGTCGATCCATGGGTCGACCCCATCAAGTGGGTGTCGACCCCTGGGTCGACACACTAAGGTTGGGGGGGGTCGACCCCCATACGGATCTGGGAAGATCCCTGCCTCCGAACTTAGACTGATTTCTAGCCTAGATTCATTGGCTTATGGCTATAAATAAGATCTCATTCTCACTGTTTTATTCATCCAAAAACAATGGCGACAACGAGGTGCTGCCCCAACTTAGTTTGATCTAGCCTATTCTTCTTCAACAACAAGAGTTAGACAAATTTAGAGAATTGTGCTACGTTATCTACGTTTTATTCCCTGTTCTTTAGATCCAATCACAGTGAGTTTATGTTGCTTTTAGATATAAACACCTAAAATGTAATCTTGACATATATATGAATTTATATCTAAAACTATGCCTAATCGGTTCTATTATCACATGTTCATCAAATCTATTCTTATATGCCTATCTTGTCATTATGCCCAATTTTGGTACTATATGCTTATTCAGTTGCTATGCCTATTTTTTCCATCATATGTCTATCTTGTTATTATGCTTATTTCTGTTCCCTTCCCTTCTTCTTTTCCTTTTTTATTTTATAGCCAGGCCACCTTCGAGCCTAGGCATACCGCTGAAATATGCAAACGCGTGAAACTGGGAACGAGGGGAAACGTTAAAATTAGGGCATAACTCGTATTGAGAAATTTAGGCATAACTTGAATTAAAAACATGAATATGGATTTAGGGCATAAACTAAACTGTGATTAAAGATCTTAATTTGGGGCATATGGCACATGATGAATGTGACTTGGGAAAGGTGCATGAAAACCTATAATGAAATAGGAATAATTGTTAAAGAATGAATATGCCAAGATTTACAGTAATTAGAAGTTGTAACCGTGCTTAGACACGAGGTTAGATTACATTTGTGGTAGAAACCTGCCCGGAACTGCCCAGCATATCCAGCATCCACAAGTGGTAAATCTAATGTGAGGGGTCTAAGTGCATAAACATGTGACGGTGCTAAGACACGAGGTTAAGTCCGACTTGTGGAAGAAGTCTACCCAGACCCAACCAGCATATCCATCATCCACTAGTGGTAGACTTAATGTGGGAGTTCTAGCGCATTATAACCATAAATGAATGTGAACTTGTAATACTTAACCTGTTTGAATCTATAAGGATTGCATGAACCTGTTAACTTGAGTAGGGGTTAAGTATATTTGCTTAAATCAGTGGGAGTGTTAAGTTAATCTTGTTAAATACGTAGGGACGGGTTATACATATGAACCCGACAAACTTAACCAGTTGGGGTTATGCGATCTTGTTAAACTAGTGGGCATAACCTATTGAAATCCTAGTAGCGGGGTGCAAGCCAAAGGGGAAGCTAGTATCATCTTGTGTGTGGGACCTGTATCAGTCAATAACCTATATCGGTATCAAACGGAGAACCCTGAACTACGTCGGGGTCAGGGAACGCTTGCTGAACTGGTTATAAGAGGTCACTTGGGACAAAGGTGTATGACTGCGCGTTCTATCGGACTCATGTGCGTACATGGGTCCGCCTGCTCGAGAAGATAAGACGATGTGACATCAGTAGATATAGCTGTGCATCTTGGAAATAACGAGATTGCCACTTTAGGTAGTGATACATCCTACCGTGGGACCAGCAGGGTATCTACGGGGTAGGGAGCTGATCGATTGGGGTAGTAATTAGGGTACATCTAGTCTCATCTGTTTAGGAGCCCGTTATTATCGTTGGGTTTAACACCCGTCAGTTCTGTTAGGCTACCTGTTATTTTATGGGGTAAAACCTCTCACTAGAAGTACACCTAAGTCTACCATCTTGTAATTATTGGGATCATCTTGTTCTGGTTATACTAGTATTGGTGCAGAGAAAGAAAAGTGTTAGGGAAGAGCTATTTTTTTATTCTGTTTATCCTTTTTGCCTTGTCATACTTGCCTTATATGTTATATCTCTCTTATTCAGTTTATATGCCTGTCATGATGCTTTTACTTATTTATATGCTAAAGTAACTGGACACGCCAGACTTATGTCTGACCAATTTTGTTTCCTCTTCTTTTGCTTCCATTCCCCCTACCCCCAGGTTCTCAAGATGGGAATACTCAGGCTTGATCAGGATTCTTCTTTCATTCTGTTTGGAGCTGCTTAGACGTACTTCTTGATTTCGTATCTTCTCTACTATGGCTATGTTTTGGGGATTATGCTCTTTTCATGTTTTTTGTACTCTGCTGGTTTTAGTACAAGAAAAAGTTTTAAACTGATGTACTGGGTTTTATGCATTTCAGACTCATGATGTAATTATGTTTTAAACCACGATGTTTTCTGCTTAAATAAAGTTTTAAATTCCGCTGCTATTTTATATCTGTCTTGTAATGTTGTTGTTTATGTTTACCTATAATGCTTCACGAAATTTAACGCATTCTAATAAAGAGTTACACTAACGGACGTGGGGTGTCACAATAGTCATAGGTTGTCTCGCCCAGTCCCATGTCATCAACATTCAAAAATTAACATTGCAGTTCACATAATATTAATTTCTATTTTCTATTTATTTTTAATACTAGACTTATTTGCTTAATATGACTGCCTCTTTAATCATTCTTCTTATTTTCCAAGATTTATTTATGGAAAAATATAACGTGCTTCTTATTTTCTCATTATTAAATATCTTCATTCCTCTATTAATATAAGCTTTCCCAGTTTTTTACTTTCTATTTCATGACAATCAGTGGATTTTGCCTTAAGACCTTTTAAATTATCATTTTCCCTAATTAATTTCATTTTATTACCCAATTGATGTGAAACCTATCGTCATCCATCACCGTCAAATCTGGTATCAATTACACCATTACAATTTTGAAATGTTATTCCCCAATTTCAATCATTTATATCATGTCCATATTTGTTGATGCTTTAAATGGTTCATATGCACATCAAATCACTAACCATACCATGGAAGCTTATATCCTTTTCGATATCGTCGGTATCTTTCATAAAAAAATTCCCCTGTATTTTTATTCTACTTTATTGATTATTGTATTTTAATTATGTGATTTTCTAACATTCAAATGCTTCCTTTCAGTTTTTACTATATTTTCCAGTTTCTTGTCCTTAGTTTTAATTTTTGAATTTATGAGGTTTGGTTGTTATTCCCTTCCAACCGATTTATAGACAAATAAAATAGCACATATTTGTTTTGCATATCGTAACCAAGGTCGGTCCTAGAAGTTATGGTGCCTAAACCAAAGTGTAAAAACGATGCCCTCATAAAGAAGCTAATGTGTTATATCAAAACAATTTATATTTCTTAAAGTTAGAAAAAAAACAAGAAAATAGATTTATTTATAGTAATATTTCAAGTTATACAACAAAATCAATTATGTCAAATACGAATTTGAATACATCATTTTTGAATTACTCCTTATTAATTATCACGAAATGTTCAAAACTAAAAATTAATTCTTAAAATAATATATGAATATGACGACTAACCAATAACTAAAATACAAGAAAATTTTTGGAGTTGTTGCATTTGCACATATAAAGCAGAGACCCTATATATGTATACATATTTGATTTCAAAATTATGAAATTCAATCTCCAAGTAATCTATAATATCTGCATTTCTACAAATGTATAAAATTTTATATATACATTAGTTTTAGTTGGAATTTATAATATATTATATGTACATAACCATCAAGAGTATGTCAGGTTCTCAAACATGATTGAGTTTCACTGATGTATCTATATTTTGCTTTAAAGGAATGAAGTCCTGTATATACATGTAATCTCAGGTTTGGAGCAAGTGTGAAATTTTGAATCTCTAGGGTTCGTGGAAACTTGAGCTGAAAGATACTGGGATTTTGAGTGGTTTTGAAACCTACAAATTCAACAAGAAGTCTGGTTTCATAAGCCAGAGACGAATTGCACCATGGTACGTACTCTACAGAAACTGGAATGATGTGATGTGCTACATGTAAAAAATTTGCAAATCCAATATGGCAATAAAACAACTCTGAGAATAATCAGAAACTAAATACTTGAAAATACAAATCCAAAATTCTAAATTGAAGTTAATATCTATATGGCTACACCTAAGAAATTAAATTCCGACTTCACCTGGTAGTTTTCTTTGAATTATGCCCAAGAAACTGCAAATTGCAAACTGATGACCGTGTATCTGTAACATCCCGAAATTTTAACAACACTAAAGAGGACAAATTAAAGAATAATTAATTTAATATTCAGAATCAGGGGAAACGGACTACACTATTGCGTCCGTCTCAAAATTCTAGTCAGATAGACACTTGGTTTGCGTAAAACGGACACCGTATGAAGAAGTTATGAAGGTTTGAAGTTTGTATACACACAAGAGTATTATATGTATACAAAAAAAAATATAAAAAATTCAAAACAGCAAATCGGGAGGGGGAATACCTGAACCGCCCCATTTTGGGGGTCGACCCGAGACCCGCTGGGTCGAGCCGAGACCCGCTGGGTCGACTCAGGGGTCGACCCAGGGTGTTTGGGGGTCGACACCAGGGTCGACCCCGGGGTTGACACCCTAAGGGGGGTTGACCCCCCTAGGAAGATCTAGGCAGATTCGATTTTCTGAACGTGGACTCTTTTCTTGACCTGGTTCGTTGCTTCTAGGCTATAAAAAGGACCCTAAACCTGGGTTTTATACATCTAAAAAAAATATGGTGACGGCGGGGCTCTGCTGCAACAAAAATTAAATAGCCTATTCTTCTCTAAAATCAATTCAAAGAAGATTATACATATTCGAAGATTGCTACAACAAAAATCAACGTGTCTTTCTCAGTTTTTTGGATCCATTTTCTTAGATCTATTCATTGTGAGTTTATATTATTTTTAGATCTAAATATTTAATTGGCAATCTTGATATGTATATAAAAATTAGATCTTGAATCATTGCCTAAATCAGTTTTATTATGACATATTCACCAGATCTGTTCTTATATGTTTATATCGCCACCATGCCAAATCTTTCATAATACGCTTATCTACTTTTTATGTTTGTTTCTGTCAGTTAATTATTGATTCGTTATTATGCCTTCTTTTGGCTCTCTTCTCTCCTTCTTTTCCCTTTTTTTATATAGCTAGACTTCCTTCAAACCTTGGCCTCACGCTGAAATATGCGAACGTGCGAAATTGGGAATCGTTGGGAAAAACATGAATCTGGGCACATAACTTGTATTGAAATATGTGAATATTGAAATGGGGCATAAATTGGAACATATGTGAATATTGAATTGGGGAATGAATTGGAACATACGTGAATACTGAATTGGGGCATAAATCGGAACATATGTGAATATTGAATTGGGACATAAATTGGAACATATGTGAATATTGAATTGGGGCATAAATTGGAACATAGGTGAATATTGAATTTGGGCATAAATTGGAACATATGTGAATATTGAATTGGGGCGTAAATTGGAACATATGTGAATACTGAATTGGGGCGTAAATTGGAACATAGGTGAATATTGAATTGGGGCATAAATTGGGACATATGTGAATATTGAATTGGGGCATAAATTGGAACATATGTGAATACTGAATTGGGGAATAAATTAGAACATATGTGAATACTGAAATTGGGCATAAATTGTACATTGATTTATGACTTAGGAAAAAGGGCATATTAGCCATAGTGATATGTGAATTGAAAAGGGGCATGGGAAAACCTGTAATTGAAATAGGATAATTGCTAATATGAATACGCCTAAAAATTTGGAACGGTGATAACGCTTAGACACGAGGTTGGTGTAAGTCTGCCCGGAGCCGCCCGGCATATCCACCAACCACAAGTGGCAAATCTAATGTGAGGGGTATAATGCGAAACGACACCATAATACGAGGTTAAGTCTAAACTTGTGGTTTAAGTCTGCCCGGAGCCGCCCGACATATCCAACAGCCATAAGTGATTGACTTAATGTGAGAGGTCCGTGTGTTAACATGTACCAATGAAAAGATAATGACAACATGTTAAATTTAAATACTTAACCGGTTTGAATGTGAAAAGGGGTAATATATGAACCCAACAAATGGAATAAAGGGTTAAGTAAATTTATATGAATTGATGGGGTTAACTAAATATGAAATCTGTGGGGCTAAGTAAACCTGTTAAGTTTCTGTGGGGTTAAGTAAACTAGGTAAATTTGTGGGGTTAAGTAAACCTGTTAAGTCTATAGGGTTAAGTAAACCTGTTAAATCCATGGGGGTTATACAAACCTGTTAATCTAAAAGACTTAACCTGTTACATCTGTTGGGGTTATAGGGACCCGTTAACTTGTAAATTTTAACCCGTAAATCTGTAGGGGGTTATGCGGATCTGTTAAGTCTGTCATAACCTATCAAAATCCTAGTTACTTAGGGACACAAGATCTGTGGGGGTTGGCTTGTGTCATCTATTGTGTGGGACCCATATTAGTCAGTAACCCATTCTGGTATTAAAAGGGGGACCCCGCACTAGGTAGGGATCAGGGAACGCTTATTGAACTAATTGTAAGAGGTTCATCTGGAAGGAGGTGTGCACTGGCGCGTTCCAACGAACTCATGTGCGTGCATGAGTACGGCCTGCTTATGGGAAAATAAGCCGTTGTAGAACTGGTAAATAAGTCTGTGTCCTTCTGCAGGTTGCCACTTTAGGAAGTAATACACCTACCGTAGGGCCGACACAAGGTATTTACGGAATAGGAAGCTGATCGATTGGGGGGGTAGTAATTAGGGTACATCTAATCCTATCTATTTCTGTGGGGTACCTGTATTTCTGTTGGGTTTAACACCTGTTATTTCTGTTTAGGTACCGGTTAATTCTGTTTGGGGTAAAACCCGTTACTAGAGTACACCTAAAACTACCATTATGTTTCTGTTGGGATCATCCTATTCCGATTGAGTAATTAGGGAGTATCTAATCCTGTCACATATCTGTTATACTAGTATTGGTGCAGAGAAAAGTATTGGAGAAGCATAACCTATGCTGTTTTGTTCATTTTGCTTATCTTGCTCAGTCTGTTATACCTATCTTATTACTATTATCTATCTCTCCAGTTTTTATGCCTGTCATGATACTTTTGTATATTTACTTGCTAAAAGTAACTGGACTCGCCAAACTTTATGTCTGACCCTTTTTGTTTCCTCTTCTTTCTTTCGTTCCCCCCAGGTTCGCAGGGTGGGAATTCCCAGGCTTAGTCAGGACTCAGTCGTCATCTTGCTGCGAGCAGCTTTTGAAGTATTGCTCAGTTTCATCTTTGCTACTATGGCTTTGTCTCATTTAGGGAATTATGCTTTTTATGTATTTTTTGTACTCTGATGGTACAAGACAGAAGTTTTTATATTATTGCAATGGGTTTTATGTAGTCTCAAACTTATGGTATTTTGGACCACGATGTTATGATTTATGTTTGAAATAAAAAAATTAAATTCCGCTGTTGCTTTTATATCTGTCTTCTAACATTTCTGTTTCTATTTACCTACAACGCTTCATGAAACTTAATGCATTCCCTTAGTGAGTGACATTAACAGACGTGGGGTGTCACACTTGGTATCAGAGCTGAAGGTTACCAGATCGGATAATAGATTTTGAAAATTGTTTTCAAAAATGTTTTAAAAGGAAGCATTTTCAAAAGATTTTTTTTGAGAAACATATTACCCAAAGCCATATGTAATTTCTTTCGATTCTCTGTTGAGTCCCTTTTTCCTTTTATTTTTAGCATGTTTGGGGAACCTAATATTCCTGAGGGCGTCACGATACCCAGCTGGTTCCGTAGGTATCTTGATGCTACGGCGCCTGCCGAGGGCCAAGGAAACATTCCTCCCACAGCTACACCCGTTGTTCCTTCTCGTCCTCCTATGCGTGTTAATAATTTCTCTAAGGTATGTAAAGACTTCCGTGCTATGGGCGGAAAGCCATTCAATGGAAGTGAGACTTTCGTGGAGGCAAGGAATTGGCTTAAAGAAACGGAGGATTTGTTTGGAATTTTCGAAGTGGAAGATCGTAGGAAGATTCAGCTAGCCGCTTGGCTGCTGAAAGATGAGGCTTCATTCTGGTGGGAAGTGACACAAGCAGGGCATTTAATGGATACTTAGGATGATTCCCAACAGAGACTCGAAATGAAGTTTCTTTCTCAAGCCGAGCAAAGCATGCAAATGGAGAGGTTTCTAGCACTCAAGCAAGGAGGCGTGACCGTCAAAGGGTACGTTAACAAGTTCAACCAACTAGCAAGGTTTGGGTTGGAGCTAGTGGATACCGCACATAAGAAAGCTTTGCGGTTTGCTTAAGGACTGAATGAACCCCTCCATGAGTTAGCTATGTCCCATATTCATATGGGAGAAACTTTTGAAAAGCTCGTTGATATGGCATCGATGCATGAGGAAGATAAAGCTTGAAAGAAAGAATCTAAGGTTGAGGAAACACAAAACAAGAAAGTGTGGCCCAAGAAAGAACAACAACAAGAGGGAGGAAAGAACGACAAAGCTCAAGGCAAAAAGAAATTTCATGGTTGTGGGAACGTTATTCATTTGGTCAAAGACTGTAGAAAAAGGAAGAATGCTTGCTTCAACTGTGGTGAAGTTGGACACTGTACTAAAGAGTGCCCGAAGAAGAAAGGGCAGGGCCATAGGGCTGGATCCTCTAGAGGGCAAGTGCATGCTCTTGTGACTGATGTACCGGACAAAGGTATGAAAGTTTCTATTGAAGGTTTGATTTCTCTTCCCAATCATCTAGTTAGGACTCTTTTTTATTCTGGCGCTTCTCACTTTTTTATATCTGGTTCTCTAATTGAGTCTCTGCACCTTAGTACTAGTATTGTTTTGGATCCTGTTGTTGCCTCAAACCCTATTGGTGGTACGGCTCATCTGTTTATGACTTGTCGGGGTTTGAGAATATCTGTTTTGGGGCGTCGAGTTTGAGCATGACGCATATGTACTGGGTTTTATGGGATATTGTTTTACTCTAGGGATGGATTGGCTAGCCATGTACGGTGCCATTCTAGAGTATTAGAGGAGGGTCGTTAAATTTCTGACTTGCCATGGGAGGACTCTCGAGATTTCTAGTGACCCAAGAGGGTCTAGCATGTTTAGTTTCCTAGAGTCACTTGATGCATTTATCGATGATCTACGATCTGTACCAGTAGTCTGTGAGTATTCTGATGTTTTGAGGAGGTTTGGGGTTGCCTCCGAGGTGCGAGATTGATTTCTATATATACTTGGTGTACAATACAAAGCCAGTTGCATTGCATGTGCGCCACATGGCTCCAAGAGAAAGGAGTGAGATTAGTAAGCTAGTAGGGGATCTACGTGAGAAAGGGTTTATTAGGCGAAGCATATCTGAAAGGGGTGCTCCAGTAATATTCGCCACTAAGGCATACAGCTCGCTTTGCATATGTGTGGATATTCATGATGTTTTCCTCATTTCTTATTTATGGGAGTATCTGCACGATACAGCAGAGGTAATTGAGCCGAACGTACTTGTGGAAGTAGAGGTAGAAAGAGAGGTGACAATTAGATGAGTTCCAACCTGTATACTTGGATCAGAGGTTAAGAAATTGTGCGATAGAGAGGTTAAGTTAATAAAAGTGCAATGGGGAGAAGACAGCGAGGATGCGACTTGGGAGACTGAAGACAAGGATCACGCTTCATACCCTTTCCTTTTTAGGACTATGTTCTTTACTTCTTTTTCCAAGCTTTTATTCGTACTTGCTTCTGTCATTCATGTGTATCCTATCGATCGAATCTTCGACCTTTAGATATAAAAATCCCATGGTTGCAAACATATGTTTGAGATATGTTATGTTTGATGGATGCAAGTGGATGCAAGTGTTTGCTAGTGGTTGCTTGTGGATGCATATACACACATATTAGGCACTAGATCGGCTCAATCACTCTCATACTGCATATGGATGTGTGTGCATTTTTCTTCTTTTTATAGATGAAAATGGATGTATCGTCATATGGATGTTGCATTTTGATGGATGATTGTGCAGACGTATAGAACTTACAAGTTATAATAGGATTATTTGTATACATGTTGGATTCAAGGAACTAACATACATTACATTAAGGAGATCGACTGAATCAGTAGACCGCCTGATCTTCGCACAAGTATTGGGACATATACATACACCTTTGCATATGTTCATATAAGAATTAAGAAATCTTTTAAGGACAATGGATGCCTGTGATAGGTGGATGAGAAGATGGATGTGGATGTCAGGATATACATTCTTCTTAACTTGGAGATTTCGGGGACGAAATCCTTTGAGTAGGGGAGAATGTAACACCTCGAAATTTTAACATACTAAAGAGGACAAATTAAAGAATAATTAATTTAATATTCATAATCAATGTAAACGGACTGCACATTGCATCCGTCTCGAAATTCTGGTCAAGATAGACACTTGGTTTGCATAAAATGAACACCGTATGAAGAGTTATGAAGGTTTGAATTTTGTATACGCATAAGAGAATTATATGTATACAAACAAATTAAAACATATAAAAAATAATAATTCAAAACAGTGAATCAGTAGGAGGAATACCCGAGCCGCCCCATTTTGGGGGTCGACCTGAGACCCGCTGGGTCGACCCAGGGTGTTTGGGGGTTGACACCCAAAGGGGGGGTCGACCCTCCTAGGCAGATCTGGGCAGATTCGATTTTCTGAACGTGGACTCTTTTCTTGACCTGGTTCGTTGCTTCTAGGCTATAAAAAGTACCCTAAACCTTGGTTTTATTCATTTGAAAAGAATATGGTGACGGCAAGGCTCTGCAGCAACGAAAATTAAATGGCCTATTCTTCTCCAAAATCAATTCAAAGAATATTATACATATTCAAAGGTTGCTACAACAAAATCTACGTGTCCTTCTCGGTTATTTGGATCCATTTTCTTAGATCTGTTCACTGTGAGTTTATGTTATTTTTAGATCTAAATATTTAATTGGCAATCTTGATATGTATATAAAAATTGGATCTTTAATCATCGCCTAAATCAGTTTTATTATGACATATTCACCAGATCTGTTCTTATATGTTTATATCGCCACCATGCCAAATCTTGTCATAATATGCTTATTCAATTTTTATGCCTGTTTCTGTCAGTTAATTATTGATTCGTTATTATGCCTACTTTTGACTCTCTTCTCTCCCTCTTTTCGCTTTTTTTATATAGCCAGGCTACCTTCGAGCCTTGGCCTAATGCTTAAATATGCGTACGTGTGAAATTGGGAATCGTTGGGAAAAACATGAATTTAGGTATAACTTGTATTGAAATATGTGAATTGAATTAGGGCATAAATTGGAACATATGTGAATATTGAATTGGGGCATAAATTAGAACATATGTGAATATTGAATTGGGGCATAAATTGGAAAATATGTGAATATTGAATTGGGGCATACATTAGAACATAGGTGAATGTTGAATTGAGGCAAAAATTGGAACATACGTGAGTATTGAATTGGGGCGTAAATTGGAACATATGTGAATATTGAATTGGGGCATAAATTGGAACATAGGTGAGTATTGAATTGGGGCATAAATTGGAACAAATGTGAATATTGAATTAGGGCATAAATTGGAACATATGTGCATATTGAATTGGGGAATAAATTGGAACATATGTGAATATTGAAATTGGGCATAAATTGTATATTGATTTATGACTTAGGAAAAAGGGGATATTCGGCATAATGATATGTGAATTGAAAAAGGGCATGGGAAACCTATAATTGAAATAGGATAATTGCTAATATGAATATGGCTAAAAATTTGTAACGGTAATAACGCTTAGACACGAGGTTAGATTGCGCTTGTGGTATAAGTCTGCCCGGAGCCGTCCAGCATATCCAGCGACCACAAGTGGCTAATCTAATATGAGGAGTCTAATACGAACGGCACCACGACACGAGGTTAAGTCTAAACTTGTGGTTTAAGTCTGCACGGAGTCGCCCGACATATCCATCTGCCATAAGTGATCAACTTAATGTGAGAGGTCTGGTGTGTTAACATGTACAAATGAAAAGATAATGACAACATGTTAAATTGAAATACTTAACCAGTTTGAATGTGAAAAGGGGTAATATATGAACCCAACAAATGGAATAAACAGTTAAGTAAATTTATACAAATTGATGGGGTTAAGAAAGTATGAAATTTGTGGGGTTAAGTAAAGCTGTTAAGTTTCTGTGGGTTTAAGTAAACCTGGTAAATTTGTGTGGTTAATTAAACCTGTTAAGTTTGTAGGGTTAAGTAAACTTGTTAAATCCGTGGGGGTTATACGAACCTATTAATCTAAAAGACTTAATCTGTTAAATCTGTAGGGGTTATAGGGACCCGCTAACTTATAAGGTTTAACCCCAAAATCTGTAGGGGGTTATGCGAATCTGTTAAGTCTACTAGGCATAACCTGTCAAAATCCTGGTTACTTAGGGACACAAGATCTGTGGGGGTTGGCTTGTGTCATCTATTGTGTGGGACCCATACTATTCAGTAACCCATTCTGGTATTAAAAAGGGGACCCCACACTAGGTAGGGGTAAGGGCACGCTTACTGAACTGATTGTAATAGGTTCATCTAGGAGGAGGTGTGTATTGGCGCCTTCCAACGAACTCATGTGCGTGCATGAGTACGGCCTGTTTCTGGGAAAATAAGCCGCTGTAGCACCTGTAAATAGGTCTGTGTCCTTCTGCAGGTTGCCACTTTAGGAAGTAATACACCCTACTATGGGGCCAACACAAGGTATTTACGGATAGGGAGCCGATCGATTGGGGGGTAGTAATTCGGGTACATCTAGTCCTGTCTGTTTCTGTGGGGTACCTGTATTTATATTGGGTTTAACACCCTTTATTTCTGTTTAGGTACCGGTTAATTCTGTTTGGGGGTAAAACCCGTTACTAGAGTACACCTAAAACTACCATTTTGTTTCTGTTGGGATCATCCTAATTCTGTTGAGTAATTAGGGAGTATGTAATCCTGTCACATATCTGTTATACTAGTATTGGTGCAGAGAAAAGTATTAGAGAAGCGTAATCTATTCTGTTCTGTTCATTCTGCTTATCTTGCTCGGTTTGTTATACCTTTCTTATTACTGTTATCTATCTCTCCAGTTTATATGCTTGTCATGATACTTTTATTTATTTACTTGCTAAAAGTAACTGGACTCGCTAGACTTTATGTCTAACCCTTTTTGTTTTCTGTTCTTTCTTCCGTCCCCCCAGGTTCGTAGGGTCGGAATTCTCTGGCTTAGTCAGGACTCGGTTATCATCTTGCTTGGAGCAGCTTTTGAAGTATTGCTCAGTTTCTATCTTTGCTAATACGGCTTTGTCTCTTTTGGGAAATTATGCTTTTTATGTATTTTCTGTACTCTGATAGTACAAAACAGGAGTTTTTATATTATTGTAATGGGTTTTATGTAGTCTTAGACTTATGGCATTTTGGAACATGATGTTATGATTTATGTTTGAAATAAAAAAATTAAATTCCATTGTTGCTTTTATATCTGTCTTGTAACATTTCTGTTTCTGTTTACCAACAACGCTTCATGAAACTTAATGCATTCCCTTAGTGAGTGGCATTAACGGATGTGGGGTGTCACAGTATCAATTTGCGAAGTCATCCAATCGATGGCCAAAATTGATGGCTGAAGCCGATGACTCAGGCCTCGGCTCGTTCGTTGATGGCTGAATCTGTATAGCGGACTCGTGCCATGTATCATGATCTCCGGTCTTGTTCGTTGATAGTGGAAGCTACTTTACCCTTTTATTGGCTGCATACGGATGAATTTTGATTCCCCGTATTTTTTGGTTCCCTAAGCCGTCGCTTTTACCGCTTTGGTAAAGGGCGGGGCTTGATCGTAACTAAATTTCACCCTTTCACTTCAAACAAATATATCCATTTTTATATTTTGTTTATTTTTCATAATGGTGTTGTCTCAGAGACAATTTAATAAGTAGCTTATATAATTTCTATAAATCTAAATTCTGTGTTTGATGGGATGCTTTCTATGATGGCACTTTATTAGCTGCTCGAAGCATACCTTCTATACGGTATTAATTCGAATGCGTATTTCTTAACTAAATTTGAATCAAAACGGAAAAGAGAGTTTTATGATATATTAATATAAGAATGGTTCTATATAGCATGTAGTTTTCCTTTTGTATCTAGTCTGGAGTTGTAGCATAGGTGGAGCATATCTACAATTCGACTATGATCAAAATTACATGCTTAGGTATGTACCATTGCTGAATGAACTTATAAAATATCTTTAGATTACATAAACATCCGAACTTAAGTAATATACATGTAGATATAGTAATAGAGTTTATCCACATTTTGGTGATAATTGATTTACATAATCCAAGTATGGAAAATACAACTTTTATAAATTTCCACATTGCTTTTCCAATTTCAGGCAAGTTGACATCTTCTTCCCCTCAAAGGAAATTTAAGTTTACAAATGCTTACATTTTCATGTTGATTAAATCTGTATTTGACTTCATTGGGAAGATTCAATCAAATGATTACACAAACTTGGCGAGGCAATGGCAACAGTACAGACGTATACATATTTGAGCAAGCACAGTTATGGAAAGCGAGTAAATTTCGACAACTGTTTTGTTTAACCTAATCTGAATAGCTGCTGAAATTATATTTAGGGCTATTCAAGATCGAATTAATAGCAAGCTAGGGACCAAACTAGAAAAACTGGGTATATTTTTCCAACAAATCCACATCATCTCATATGTATACAAATATATGATTCACTACGTTTAGCAATTTGACATGGCATATGTATAAAAGATATGCAATAGAAGTCTTATGCATCGTTTATTAGCCTGTAGTTATAATGTTAGAAATTTCATATTTGTCGATTTTGACTTTTTAAGTTCCTTATACAATGCTAACATCATTTTATTTTACGAACTACCCATAACCTTGCATTTACGTTCGACAACACCAATAAATATAACATATTTGACTATTTTATATTTTACTTCTAGGTGCTTACGTTTTTTGTTTAGACTAAAAACTAAATGATACTGGATGGTAATTTTGTGAAAAAATATGAACTAAGCTAGCATAGGTTGAGACAAAATATGAACTAAGCTAGCATAGGTTGAGACACTGAAACTTCCCAAAATCTGGAAGTCTTTCAATGATGATCTATCAAGGATCTATGCTTTAATGCAACTCTTGTTCCGCATGTCTCCCCCAAACCGCGGAAGCTTTATATAATAAATCGCTTTGGTTTATAAACGATTCCATAGTGACTATATGAAAATTTGGTTGGACATAACTCAAAATCTATAATATGAAATCTTGATTTTTCTCTTCCATTAAAAAATTATAATCCAATAAATTTGGACGATTCTTGTTTTAAAGAATTCCGATTTAAAATGGATTATGTATATTCAACTGAAGTTCAAAACGTAATATTATGAACTATCGCGACATTACGAGCTCGTTTATAATTATATTATAAATTATACATTCAACTTCATTTATCAAATAAATATAAATCCTTTTATAGTTACAAATTAACATTTAAAACTAATTTAAATGCTCACACTTTACAGTAAAAATCTGGGTCGTTACAAATCTCATTGAAACTAACTAATGATATTTATATTCAAATACATTCACAAGTTCATTGAAATTACACGGTCAAAATTTGGGTCGTTACAAATCTCATTAAAACTAACACTATTAATGACGATCACACTGTAAAAAAGCTCATACATTATAAATCATGATATTTATTCATTAATCGGTTTTTTATGCCCAAGTTTGTGGATTCATCTCAAAAAATTAACATATATTTTCACCATTGAACATGTAAATTATGAGATACCGAAGCATAACAAAACTGCAAGATATTGTTGAAACGATTTGAATGCAACGCTCGATCTTCGAACAACATGTCTGCTCGAAATGCTCTGCTCGGTACGTGTAATGCGTCTAAACAAGCGTCATATGCTACCCAATTAGAGTAGTAATTTGTAGAGGCGCATTAAAAGATCAGTAGATTAAGAGATATAAGGTATCTTCAAGTCTTATTTTCTTATACAGACTCCAAAATAGTTATCCAACTCTCTAAATTTGGAGATAAATTTTTTTCCTTCTAAATCTCTTAAATCTTCGGGCATTAGTATTCAAGTACTCATCGGGACCTTCTAAGTTCATTGAAATTACACGTCTTTCAGACATCCATAAAGCAATAGGTTGAAAGAAAGAAAAACAGAAATAGAAGATCCGTGCAATATTTTGAAAATTAAAAATTACGAAATATTGCAAAAAAATGCACATTTTAGGTGTAACTTTTTTGTAGATACTTAGTGTGAAAGGTGTAACGACCCGGATTTTTCAGCTATTTAAAATCATATATTTAAGTCTGTTTTAAATATTATATTTGGAATATTAATGGATTTTAATATTGAATTCGTTTATAGAACGACAATTTAACGTTTATATTTATATTTATTATAAAACGAACTCGAAACGGCGCGGTAGTTCGTAAAATTGAGTCTTGAACTTCAATTGAATATACATAATCCATTTTAAGTCGAAATTTTGTAAAATAAGAAACGTTAGAATCTAATTGTTTATAATTTTCTAATGGAAGAGAAAAATCGAGATTTCAGCTTATATGTTGAAAGTTATGGCACTTTCAAAATTTAAATAGTCGCTATGGAATCGTTTATAAATTATAACGTTTATTTAATTTATTTAAAGTAATTTTTTATATATTTGGACATTGTTTTGCTTGAATATATTAATGTTGAGTTATAATCCATATTGGTTGAATGTGAACTGATATATTATTTCATATGGATATATTGATGTTATTAATTTATTATTATTTTATTTAATTGTTTTGGATTTAATTTATAATTTATCGATATTATACAAACCGTATGAATAACTGTTTTTCAAACGACCTCTGTTTTCATTGAAACAAATTTTATGGAATACGTATGACTAGTTATTGCTAGTTTTCCAGTTTGGGGCCAATCGGGGTTGTTTTGTCCGCAGACGAAATTTAAACATGAACCGATAAATATATTAAAATTAAAATAATGTCTTTGTGCAAACATATTCGGTTTTCAATGAAATTAATTTCATTGAAATCGGAACGTCAGGACGTTGTAACGTGTCTATTTTCAATGCGTTTGGCATTCGGATATGACGGTTCATGTATTCAACATAAGCACTAAAAAGTGGTACATTATAATTTAATAACCATATAAATTGAACACGACAAATCAATGTATAATAAAATAAAATAAAAGTTTGCCAAACTCTTTCCATCCAAGCTAAGTTTGTGGACCCGTACCATATGCATACAAGCATGCAACATACATATTATTGTACCCGACCAAGTACAAAGGTGTTCATTTTCTTTTAAGCTTTCCACGCTAGCCTCACATTTGTCATGCAAACCTATAGTGTCACCTACCACGCACAACTACCCTATGATATAGTATATATATATATATTTATCAAATAAAAAGAACAACTACCCTATGTAAAATCACGTACAAGCTACCTGCCCTACATTTTGTATTTCCTCTTCGGCAATTATATAAACCGTGCCAACCAAGGCATTTCTCGAGAAACCCCACGCAACAGCTACTCTACTTCTGCAAACCTATGTACCTTACAACTTGGCACCCACGAATTATTTTCCTATAGATACGGCAGGTTTTATCTCTTTTTTCTTTCACAAATTAAAATAGAACTCACACTCGCTTCTCAAAATATATAAGAACCCGCATTTTCTTTTCTTTCAACGAAAATAAAGTAAAAATCCCTACTCCCTGCAACCCATAAAACCAACGCATCTTACATCCAAGTATAAGAAACGCCACATGTGTGTAGCAGGAAGAAGGGATTGGGATTACTGGGTTGGTCGAGGAAGTCTTGGCGTGCGATCTAGAGTCGGTGGTACGGGGAGACGATCCAGGCGGCGCTGGTAGCGCTGTGCAGTGGAACAAAAAAAATTTGGTGCTTTATTTAGGAGGCAAGTTCGAGTTGCATAAGGTTTGGGGTTGTAACGAACCGGGATTTTCGACTCCGAAAATCAACATCAAACTACCGTGTTGACCATTCAGACATCGAATATTCCAGATCATTAATAGAAAGAAGTTAGAGGGTGAGACTAGATAAGGTAGAAATATTGAATAGAAGAAGAAGAAGAAACAACACAACACAGAGTCTCACATCGCAGCGGGACAAAATATAATACAGAAATAAATCTTTATTGAGAGCTTTGAAAATACTTACAGTATCAGAGTACATCATACCATGGGACAGTTATAATAGCCTGTTCCCATATACAACACACAGCGGAATAGTAGTAATATCATACGTCTGGACTCTTCCAGCTCGTCTCTTCATAGCAGTCGCTAACCTGAACCTGTACACTCCGGGCTAACCCGAGCATTTACAAAACACCGGGTCAGTCTGGTGAACCAGAGTGAGATAAACCGCACAGTAATAAGGTAAATCATCCAATCATGATTTTAAAGTTCAAAATCTTTTCAGAAGAAAGGATAATCGTAAGACCAAATCCACACATAACTACGGACGGTTTTTACCTTACTATAACCCAAAACATTTTTGAAACCAATATCTTGTCTGATATTATAATAATGTCTAAATACAAGTAAATAGAATCTAGTGGAACGCTTGCATCTCACGTTCCACATATATAGTATACAATCTAAACCCGCAGGCGCTTATTGGAAATTGGATTCCGACTTGACAAGGTATGGGTCCACCTTCCGATAGTGTATCTCTAGAGACGAATACACTGGGTTCAACAAGAAATTCTTGCAACCCGGCCCTCACATGACCGACCCCTCATTTCGCTTGAGAGTATCGAATGTATATCACCGACGGTTGGGATCAGCAACCGTCTCCCGACAAGGGACAACATCGAAACATAGATTTAAGAAGCAAATAGGATTTCCTCTAGATAGGTGATCATACACCCTAATGGGAGCGACCCACATAGCCATGCTGCCTGCCCGATTTTTTTGTCATTTCCCGGTTGATGAGGCTTGAGGCCAGAATTAACTCTTGAACATCTGGTCGTCATTCACTTTGAATGCCACATCGTCAAATCCATCAGATATCACTAATTGATATCCACAAAAATACTCTAGCTGGAAGCTAAGAGAGCGGCAATTCTCCGCCAACAACCATAGCACGTTTGAAGAAATCAACGTACATGATCCTTTGGAAATACTCTGTCAGACACTCGTCCATATACGTCATCCAGGAACAGGATGAACCGAAGGTACTCTCCTACCGCATCCATATAGGAATCACCCCATGGATCAGTAGCGAGAAGTCCTTGCAACCCGTAGAATCCAACTACGACAGAATCACAACTCACCTCTGCTGGCCAGGCAGAGAATATTAGTGGTTCTTCCGTTTATGAAAACCCACGGTCTTCAATGCTCCATCTCGATCATCTTCTGAGATCTTTACGTATATGTTGGTCGGAATGGGTTTCGAATATAAATTCGATCCCGGTCTTTCCATACCAACAATCGTATTGGTCAAATTTGATAGTCGGTGTTTTAACTATCAAATTATACAGTGTTTCAACCATGACACTCCAATGAGTTCACTGGTTCAGTATTCAGCATCACTTGGCCTTTAACAAACTGATTTACTTTTGTTAAACCAAAACTTCTAGCTCTTTTAACATTCAAAATACGATATTTGAATAACTCTAATTCGATTAAACTCAAATCCATTAACTCTAATTGATTAACTTTAACTGGTTAACTCTAACTGATTAACTTTACTGGTTTAACTTCTATCGATTAACTAATACTCGACTTACATCCATTCGCTTGACTCTAGATCACAGCGATCACAATGGTTACGCCTGATTCCCTCAGGAAACATCCGACCGCCGTAGGCTATCAGCAGCCCTGCGAATTACGCTAGCAGTCGTACGCAATGGCAACTTACCTTGAATACTATGTTTGACTAACTCTAGCTCGAATAACTATATTCAATTTCCCATTTTGAAATCTCATTTAAAATTCTCCTTTTTACTTGATCTCGTTTTCAAATAACGTTAATGTAAAATTAACGTCTTAACACTTTGAAACTCATTTATATGTTTTGGTTTATCTTAAACCCTTTTATCGAAATCTCCTTCGACTTAATTCAAATGATTAAGCGATATTTAATTCAAGCTCTCATTCTCGCTTAAAATTCCTTTTATAACTTCGTTAAAAAACTTAGGTTTAAAATAAAACCTATTCATGAACTCCTCATTTCGCTTGATCAAATAATTACCCAAGCTAAACCATTCGGCTTATTTCTTATTTCCGTACTTATCAAACTGATTAACTTTCTAAAATCACTTAATAATAAATCAAAGTCTTAAATAAGTAAACTATTCATTTATCTCTCTTTATATAACTTTTATTCAAAATAGTATTCAAAACATCTATTTCTAGTTATAAAATACATTTTATAACTGCATCTCTGACGGTGAATCAATATCTGTAACCCGATTGATTTTTTTAAAGGCCATACTCTGCCAAACACTTAACCAATATCGCCCATTGGTTTAAACCAAACAGATGTTGAATATCCAGTCAATAATCAACCATCAAATCAATCACACAAACAGATCAGTTCATATATGATCATATGAAAATAAATAATACATTTGAGGAATCTGGTTGGATCCCTCCCAAACTGTTCTTCCCTGTATTCAAATGGTTATCTCAAATCAAACCATTTAGTTTTGTTTAACTGATAACACTAAATAGCAACCATTCAACATCAACCACAAGCAATTCAAACAATTCAACCATTTAAAACACGTTTATAAAATAAACGTGACCAACCAAGGTGAGTCACCTTTATTGGAACCAATCGTTAAAATAACGATTTGGAATTTTACTGAAATTAAACACAGTTTAATTTCATCAGTTAAATCAACAAATAGGTATAACTGGCAAACAGGCAATCATCAGCAAGCAGAGCACACAATTAAAAAAACCAATTTATATAAAATATAAATGGGAAAACTGAGTGAGTTTAACTCACCTTGGATTTGCTACTCGTTGTCAGAATGGTTCGTAGTACAAGTCTCCACCGGCGTTCAACTCGGTTTGTTCCAATTCAAAATATTACGCTCATTGACACTGTTCCACGCTTGTTTGTTTGGTCCGATTCGGTTACTGTATGACCATGCTATAAATTTAATATGGTGTTTACTTTAAAATATAATATAATAATAATTTAATCTAGTGTTAATATGACGAAATCATTTTAGACACATCACTTTAAAACTATGTGATTTTATATTTTGGCATGTTTATAACTTTCGAATTGTCGCAAAACAGAATACGGAATACTTAAATTCCCCCATAATATACGGAGCATGTTTCGCTCATTTACATCTTAGGCCCGAAATGTGATCAACCACATTATATATTGTGCCACGTTAGATACTGTTGAACCTTTATGTTATATATAGATGCATATATATACTTAGATTAGGTATTGTTAAAACAGGGATTAGGCACTTATATTTTCAGTAAACCACCATTTTAAAAACCCGTCCAGGCATCCTAAATATACACTAGGATTTAGACATTTTTGTTAGGCACTATAGGATCATTTGTCACTTTAAAACAATAGCAGATAAACACATTATTTACAGTAATGCATATTAGGCCAAATATTTTAACATTTATTAGACACTACTTAATATCATTACCAGGCCACACAGTAATATATTATGTACAACTTAATATATAATACTACTAATCCCTTGCGTACTTTAATAATAATAATATCATTGACACTATTAAGTAGGATTAGGGTCATGATAACCGTTTTCCATGTCAGTGTACTACTTAAAACTTAGCAGTATATATATACAATTAATGTAAACCCTTGCCTACCTTTAACTAGAACGGTGATTAGGACAAATTAGAAGTGATTAGGCTATTATATACTGTACCTGCTCTCGCAAGTCACCACCGCCACACCTTAGTTCCCTCTCCAAATGCCATGCACCGCTTCCAGTACACAACTCAACACAGTACCCTCACGTTGCCTTCACCCAGACCGAACAGTACTCCATCACACAACGCCCCTTCCCCAACTTATTCCATTCCTTCTCCTGCCGATAAACGGATCCACCCTCTTCTCTTTCAAACATCCCAGCGGACCTCATTTACACCACTTCACCGTACTGCCCCAGCCCGTCTCGAACAGCACCCACTTTCATGTCTCGCCTCTTCTTTCAGTTCACACAGAAACTCCCACCCATGCTGCACCATCTACACGCGAGATGTGAACGTGTGACCTTTTGTCTATTTATCTATACGTCTGCTGAACCTCTTCTTTTGTGTTTATTATAATGGTAGAGAGGAGAAAATATTTCCGGTTTCATCGGTTAATGGGGCTCGGGGGTTCAAATGGGAGGATTTTGTTGCAGGAGGAAAACTTACTGAGAAGAGGAGAAAGCTTGTATATATATATAGGGAGATATACGTGGCCACCACGTATTATAGAGTAGAGTAGCTGCGGAGTAGGGTATAAATTTCTAAAACTTGGTCGGCACGTCCTGATAGTGAAAAGAAAACTCAGCCGTTAAAATATTATTAAGGTCTTAGAGTAGCTGAAACGGAAGGTCTAGCATGTGCTCTCATAGACATGTGTGCACCAGTAGGTCTGGCCTTTAAGAATTGTTGCGTGATTCATAGACAAGGGTAGGTTTAGAATTTAATAATATTATCGAAACTTCACCGTGAAGTAACACGCAGAAACCACTACAAACGATTTTCGTTTACTGATAAAAATGTTGTTCTTGATGTAAAACGATATTCCGGACCCAATGGGACAGGCTTTGTCGCAATCCGAGGTCGTATGAAAAAATTTCCTTTATGAAACCGGAAATAAACACGCATTTAATTTTTCCACGATCACCAGATAAATCAAATCAACTTGAAACTTTCAAATCTTACAATAATTTGTTGATACGAACCCAACGGCACTAATTTCGTCGCATTCTGAGACCGTTTGCCCGATAGGCTGTTTTTACCCCGAACCGCAATACCCCTTTTAACACCAAATTTTCCGGTCTCTAAAAATAACAAACTATATACTTATTCTGACTCTAATCGACGATACGAACTCAACGGAACTGGTTTCGTGGCCTAATTCGATCATCTGCTCAAGTTATACTCAAATGTCCCTTTATTTATTTAAATACGCGCTATAGAAATTGAACGGGCGTTTACGGCTACCGTGGTCACATACGATATCGGTTTTTCCACGCAACTCACCACCGTACAATAATTTAGCGATACGGTTTTAATGAAACTGATTTCGTCGAAATCTGAGTCCGTTTGCAAAACTGCTATTTTAAAGGCCTATAATTTAATAACGATTTTCCATAGCGACTATTTCAAAATTTGATTTGGCCATAAATTTCAAACTACAACACGAAATCTGGAATTTTCTCTTTCATATGAAAACTACAATCGATACGCTCCCAACGTTCTTATTTCACAAAAATCCGACTTATATCGAATCCTGTATTCTCAGTTGAAGTTCAAAACTCCAATTTACGAACTGCACGCCCTTTTCGAGCTCGATTTCTAATTATATAAATATATAACGCTCGAACTTCGTTTAAATAACGAATTAAATATTAAATTCCATCGATATTCCAAATATAATATTTAAAATAAATAAATTAAATTAAATATTTGACGACCAAAAACACGGGTCGTTACATTCTTCCCCCCTTAAAATAATTTCGTCCTCGAAATTGCTAAGGTAAGAAAGAACGTTATAAACTCATTAATTTCAAATCTAATTTTATATTAAATTACAAACCAATTCAATACTGTAAATAAATATTTTCAAAAATATCGAAAATTTTCTAATATTTTAAATTTTCGAAAAATTTCGCCAGCACCTCCTCTGTACGGCTCGATCGGTACAACTCCAACTCGCCTTTCTAGGCCTTCTCCAATCCAAAGAAATAAACCAGCCAAGCGGCTTGCCAAATAGGCCCATAAATCTCCAAACCCATAAAAATAAACGTGTACCTTTTTGTCGGGCATATCATTATATCCTTCCCGTTTGCTACCTTGTCAGTGTACACAACTGCATTCCCAACGAAATTCCAACTTTATCCTCCAAAACCAAATCCTTCACGCGTCCAAGCCAAATGCCATTCTTAACTTAATTTCCATCCATTATCAATTTCGACTTTTAACTCACCAGTCCACCACCATTTCAGATTCCTGTCTTCCATTCAAATCTGATTTTACTCGACATATTTTATCCTAATCCAATTTCCAATTAAATGGTTTTAATTCAATTCATATTTACTTTCACAAATTTCTTTTAAATTTTTGTTTTTGTTAAAACAATTCCCCTGGGAGTTTTTAAACAGTTCAGCTCTTTTGAAAATCAAATATCCCCTTTCAGGATTCAAAACAACTTGTTTTTCTCAAAGAAATTCAAAACAAGATTTTTGGTAGTAATCCGTCACTTAGTACTCGAAAATGAACACCGATAATGGCGCGCACATCATCGGAATCTATTTTCCAGTTGTCGAAGTGAGTTTAATACTATATCACTTTCAAAACTATTTCTAAACACTTTCATTTTGAAATCCATTCAAAATATCCTTTCCAAGGCTTGTAAAACAATTTAAAAACCTCCCAGGATTTAAAAATCTCATATATTCAATTCAAGTTCATCTGCAATCATCTTTCCCACTTTAAGGAATTTTAATTCCAATTCTGATTTAGATTGAGATTTAATTCATCTTATTCCATATTATACGAATTCTAATTGGTTATTTATATTATAATCAACCATCACATCCAATATACTATAACACTTCAAATATATATCATTCTTTTATATTAAAATATAATTTGGGTAAAATTATTTCATTTACCCTCTTTCAAAAACATATTGTGTCGAATTATTCTGTTCAAGAGTTTAGAAACACTTATCGACACAGTTTGCATTACTGTATCGACCAGGATTCATAAACTACTCGACAAACCAATCAACACAATATAAACAGTTTTTATAACAATTTACAAATACGCGCTCATATATATACACTCAAACTCAATCTAGGGTATTACTAACCCCATCTCTACTGAGTCACGCCACAGAGCCAAGGTAATTACTTAACCTTAAGCTCTGATACCACTGTAACGAACCGGGATTTTCGACTCCGAAAATCAACATCAAACTACCGTGTTGACCATTCAGACATCGAATATTCTAGATCATTAATAGAAAGAAGTTAGAGGGTGAGACTAGATAAGGTAGAAATATTGAATAGAAGAAGAAGAAGAAACAACACAACACAGAGTCTCACATCGCAGCGGGACAAAATATAATACAGAAATAAATCTTTATTGAGAGCTTTGAAAATACTTACAGTATCAGAGTACATCATACCATGGGACAGTTATAATAGCCTGTTCCCATATACAACACACAGCGGAATAGTAGTAATATCATACGTCTGGACTCTTCCAGCTCGTCTCTTCATAGCAGTCGCTAACCTGAACCTGTACACTCCGGGCTAACCCGAGCATTTACAAAACACCGGGTCAGTCTGGTGAACCAGAGTGAGATAAACTCGCACAGTAATAAGGTAAATCATCCAATCATGATTTTAAAGTTCAAAATCTTTTCAGAAGAAAGGATAATCGTAAGACCAAATCCACACATAAACACGGACGGTTTTTACCTTACGATAACCCAAAACATTTTTGAAACCAATATCTTGTCTGATATTATAATAATATCTAAATACAAGTAAATAGAATCTAGTGGAACGCTTGCATCTCACGTTCCACATATATAGTATACAATCTAAACCCGCAGGCGCTTATTGGAAATTGGATTCCGACTTGACAAGGTATGGGTCCACCTTCCGATAGTGTATCTCTAGAGACGAATACACTGGGTTCAACAAGAACTTCTTGCAACCCGGCCCTCACATGACCGACCCCTCATTTCGCTTGAGAGTATCGAATGTATATCACCGACGGTTGGGATCAGCAACCGTCTCCCGACAAGGGACAGCATCGAAACATAGATTTAAGAAGCAAATAGGATTTCCTCTAGATAGGTGATCATACACCCTAATGGGAGCGACCCACATAGCCATGCTGCCTGCCCGATTTTTTTGTCATTTCCCGGTTGATGAGGCTTGAGGCCAGAATTAACTCTTGAACATCTGGTCGTCATTCACTTTGAATGCCACATCGTCAAATCCATCAGATATCACTAATTGATATCCATAAAAATACTCTAGCTGGAAGCTAAGAGAGCGGCAATTCTCCGCCAACAACCATAGCACGTTTGAAGAAATCAACGTACGTGATCCTTTGGAAATACTCTGTCAAACACTCGTCCATATACGTCATCCAGGAACAGGATGAACCGAAGGTACTCTCCTACCGCATCCATATAGGAATCACCCCATGGATCAGTAGCGAGAAGTCCTTGTAACCCGTAGAA
Source organism: Allium sativum (assembly GCA_030737875.1). NCBI lineage: Eukaryota > Viridiplantae > Streptophyta > Magnoliopsida > Asparagales > Amaryllidaceae > Allium > Allium sativum. The sequence continues at coordinate 317,060,573 of CM060913.1, forward strand.
TCCAACTACGACAGAATCACAGCTCACCTCTGCTTGCCAGGCAGAGAATATTAGTGGTTCTTCCGTTTATGAAAACTGTAACAACCCGTAAAATGCGAGCCAGTTTGAAATTTTTATTTTGGCAATTTTAACGAATTTTGAATATTTAAAATAGATTATTTTAAATAATATCGACGAGAAATTTATTTTGAATATAAATCGAACGTATATATTATACGCGTCGTCGTTAGAATATAAATATTTATATATAATTATAAATAGAATTGAAAATGGCGCGGTAGTTCGATAATTCGATTTCAAACTTCAATTGAATGTACCGGGTGAAAACAATCCGGATTTTACTGAAACCAAAAATAATAGGATCTAAATGATAATATCTTTCTAACGAATCCGAATAATCGAGATTTCATAGCGGGAATCAAAAGATATGTCCAGTTGAAATTTCTGAATAGTCGCTATGGAATTCAGGCCCTTAAAAATGGACATTTTGCATATGACCTCGGATTTCGACGAAACCTCTTTTGTTGGGTCCGTGATGCCAAGTTATTGCTAGGTTTCAAATTTCATAATTTTTCGAATCAATATGTGAGCGTGGCAAAGGAAAACGTGTTTTGACCATTTCAGTTGATTTTAATCGACTGGAAATTGGCCATTTTTCCAACGGTCTCAGAATTCGACGAAACTAGTTTTGTTAGGACCGTATCGTCAATACGAAGCTAGAAAATATTTTTCTGCAATTTATGAAGTTAATATGTGACCCCGGTAATTTGAAATGTACATTTAAAATTCAATATAGTGATTTAAATGTAAATTTAACGGAAACCGATTGAAACAGTCGAATCAGCCTACGTGGCATTTCCCATTGTGTTCGGAATGGGGGTTAAACGCTATGGACGACAGGCGGTGGGCCTCGTTTAGATGACATATGTGAAAGTCAACTTTTAAAAATAATTAAAATTAAATTAATAATATAAAAAAAACCCTTTTTCATATAACCCCCCCCCCGTTAGTTCAGAACAGAAATCAAAAAAAAAATAAAGATAACAAAAAAAAGGGGGGGAAATCGCGATCGTCTTCCCCCCGTTGCCTTGACCGCCGCCAGAGGCGGAGCTCGCCACTGCGCCCCTCCAAGCCGACGCCGACCATCGCGAGGAACCCCCCCCCCCGAATCGCCTCCATTCTCCCTCTCGCGCCTCTCTCCTTACCCATCTTTACCTCCGCCGCCCCCTTTTCCACTGCCTTGCAACCAACCGCGCCCTCCACCACCGCCTCCAACGCCTCCACCGCCGCGCGCCCCCCCCCCAGCTCCGCCGCCCTCCTCCTTTCTCTCCCTCCTCCCTCTGGAAAAAAATACTGTAAGTATTTATTTATATATATACATTTTTATATATTAAAATACATTGGTTTTAGCTGAGATAAAAATATGATCTTAGCTGTTAGTTAGAGGTTAGGTTTTTAATTAGTTAAAGGAGAGATTTTTAATTAGTAGATAAGATATTTAAAATAAAAATATACTTTTTATATAAGGCGAGTATTAAAAATAGGATTTTTATATTTTTAAAGTATTAAAAATATAATCTTTACTATATAGAAATATTAAAAATAGGATTTTTATATTTTTAAAGTATTAAAAATATAATCTTTATAGGATAGAGAATATAAAAATATCATCTTTGTATATGTAGCGAAATAAAAATCTGATTTTTATTTTATATACGTTGAGATAAAGTGGTAATTTTTATAATGATGAAAACTATATTTATATAAAGGCGAAATCTTTATTTTATATAAAGGCGAAATCTTTATTTTATATAAAGGCGAAATCTTTATTTTATATAAAGGCGAAATCTTTATTTTATATAAAGGCGAAATCTTTATTTTATAAAAAGGTGATAAAAATTAGATTTTTATATATTAAATAGCGAAGTAAAAATTCGATTTTTATATATTGAACAAGGAAGCAAAAATGGGATTTTTATATATTGAATAGCATAGAAAAATTCGATTTTTAAATATATGAAGTGATTATAAAAATATGACTTTTAAATTGAAAGTGAATAAATAAAAATATGATTTTTATTTTAAAGACATCGAAATATAAAAATGTGTGATTTTTATATATATAGTGACTACGGGCAACGAAGATGACGAAGATGGGATAATGAAGAAGATTTCTATAAATGGAGTGTCGTGAAGTTGGATAGCTTTCGGTGAGAACTTCTCACCTTTCAATTTAAATTTTCTAGTTATATATATATATACTAGGATGCAGACGGTGCTTAGTAGCACCCGACACAATCGTCCACAGACCATGGACTTGTTTGTTTGGCTGCATAGATTAGTTAGATGATTTGATTGGAAATTGAATTGTTTGGTGAAATTGAATTGTTTGGTGAAATGAATGGATTGATTTATGTGTGAATGGCGTGGGCCTTCACTAGACCTGGGATAAGGCTAGGCCTTGTCCCGTTTCTAGTATCGTGCCGTTATGCCGCCGAAATTTTCTAAATTATGTTAGAAAAATAAAAATGTCATTTATTGAATAAATGAACTGAAAAGAAAATTCATGTGTTGGAATAAATATTTTATCGTTAAAAATATAGTTTTTAACGTGAATGTGAATAAAATAAAATATTCATTTACAAACCAGACGGTTTGTTTATGTACACTGATTTGACTGATATTGATTGGGACGATAAATTTTACACATCGCCCAACAGCACAAATAAAATATGTGTTTGATTGTTTGAAACCCCACACGGGTGTTAGGATGAAATTTGAAGTTCACTCATCCTGATTGATTAAATATGTCGATCGATTGATTGATATGCTGTTATAAGCGTTAGATATCTTTATTTGATGCTTATACAGTGTAGTGCACTCTGGTTGATGGTTGATTATTTTTCAATGCTATTATATACATGTGTTGTATGAAAATCCATATAATTAATTTTATATGGTAATTGATTGGGCCTCATTCCAGTTTAGAAATAGAAATATTTGAAATAGAAATATTTGAAATAGAAATATTTGAAATATAATATTTGAAAATAGAAATTTATGAAGCCGTGTTGATTAGATTGACGCCATTTTGACGTGAACGATATTTATATCGATTGAAAACGATTTCAAAGTGAATTGAATTGAAAACGATTTCGAAGTGAATTGAATTGAAAACGATTTCAAAGTGAATTGAATTGAAAACAATTTCAAAGTGAATTGAATTGAAAACGATTTCGAAGTGAATTGAATTGAAAACGATTTCGAAGTGAATTGAATTGAAAACGATTTCGAAGTGAATTGAATTGAAAACGATTTCAAATTGAATTGAAAGCAAATTGAAATGAATTCAAATTGAATTGAAATTTGAATTGAATAGAAATGAATTTTAAAACGAATTTATAGAGAAGAATTCAATTTTGCTTTGAATTGAGATGGAAGTTGAAATAGATTTTGAAACGAATTTTAAAACTATTTATATAATTCGTTTTAAATAGAAATCGACGAAGTATATATTATATATATTATATATATAATATAATGGCCTGAATAGAACGCGCCGCGCCGCGGCAGTTCGCGAATTTCGACCATTGATTTCAAATGGACATTACGGGAGATCCGACCGTCGGATTCTCCTAAAACCGGAACCGTTGGGTTAGTATCGAAAAGAGCTTTCTAGCGAATGTTAGAAATTTGAAATCTAACGGTTGGATTTGGAATTATGTCCAAATCAAATTTGAAAAAGGTCGCTGTAAGTGCAGTTCGATGGCCATTGATGGAAATCGACTGTACGGGCCTTGATAAAATTATTAAAAATAGTAATAATTTGTGTAAAATCATAAGAAATGATTTGTGAAGATTTGGGATGAAAAACTTCATGTTTGAAAAGATAAAAATAGATTTTTATCGAAATGAACTAGTTTTGAACTAGAATTATAATTCTATTTATTTTTAAATGAATAAATTGAATTTGGAATGGTTTTGAAAATAACCAGAATTTCCAATGATTGCATTGGAGTGGATTTGAATCGAAATTGTCTTCGGAATATTTCGATGTTGGAATTCGTGATTATACAGGCGTTGTTATGGAAATTTGAAAGATATATATTTATATCGTTATTTCCAATACGACATTTGTTAGTCGTAGAATTCGATATTGAATATAAGCCGATATGTTTTCTATTCAGAGCCTTGTATTGAATATCGAATGTGATTTGGGTTTGTCGTGAATGGTGTCTTCACTAACACTGTTCTTGAACCCAGTTGAGAAATGATTAAATCTTTTTATTTAGATTTAATGAAGTGTACCAATTAAACGATATTTAATTGGAATTGAATTGGTATTGATTTTTGGGTTTATCGTGAACAGTGTTTTAAATAACACTTGTTCTTTAACCCGATAATTAATGGAATGTGATTTTAGGTTTATCGTGAACCGTGTTTTAAATGACACTGATTCTTTAACCCAGTTAAAGATTAAAACTAAGTGGAGTTTTAATGAATCTTTAATTAGATTGAAAAGATCGAAAATGGAGTATCACCAGTTTTGCTCCAGGCGATGGTTAAATCTTTAATTAGATTTGAACGTGAAATGGTAATTGAATTTACCGATAACACTGTGGTGTTAGATGTGAAGTATTACCAGTTTTACTTCATGGGATGAATAGGTTGGGATTGGGAAATAAAATAAATGATTACTTCGGTGTGGTTCGCTAATCCCGACTAGTTTGAATTGATATTCAAAGGAGATTAAAGAATAAATTTAAAGAATTTATCGTAGATAAAATTAATGGGAACTTTTCCCAAAGTATAGGAATATTTGAATAAAAGAATATTCTGAATTGGAATGAGGCGTATGTTGTGTTTGTGTAACACTTTTATAATATATACGTGAGTTATTCAGAAAGACCGGGTTTATCCCATTCTGAATAACTGATTCGACGTGGTGTCGAAGATGAAGACGGTGGTCGAAGACCGGAAGTCTTCACGTCGTTTGGGTGATAACTGATGATCTTGATTGGGCTGTACACCCAAGAAGATGGAAACAGTTGGTGATCGTCCAGACGTACTTGGAGATCGATGGATATGCGGGGTACTAGGTGCCTCCGGTTTCGTTCAGACCCAGAACGAACTTGCAAATGGACTGTGTATCTGACATTGGATTTTAGTCTGTGTGATTGATTTCTATTAAATATATATCTGTTTGGCGGCGGAGAATTTATTCTCTTGCTTAACGCCCTTCTCTGAGACGTACGAGCTCAGGGGTTATATATTGATGGATATCAAACGCATGGAGTGAATTGCCTGTGTGGCACGCCTAAGTGGCAATTGATCAAGGCTTCTGTTGAAAAGCATAGTCTTGTGGTGATGATCAAAGCACAGCCTGTGTGGCACAGCTTTGTGTAACGTGAATTCGCGAGTTTCACACCCGGTATGGACCAAAAACGGGAGACGGACCTCAGGGAGGACTTGCGTTTCTTTCTAGCTAGAAGTGGCGTCAGTGGTTTTACACGCCCTGACGAGTTTGACTTATGTGGTTGTTGCTGTTGCGAGGCGCCTCGGTTATATCGGTTTCGGCCGATGCATTCTGGTCGGCAGACGGACCAGACTTACACCCCATAGGGTGGGGAAACGTGTTGTTCAGGCACTATAATCCACATCGGTGGACCGGCCCTGACGATCCAAGGGGCAGTTGCGGCTGTTCCGCTGGCTCGGGCTAGAGAGTCACGAATCGGTTGAGGACTATCTTTTGCCTCGGTTCATAGACGGAAATCCAATTTCCAAATACGTGACATTTGCGGTTTTATTTGTAGAACCTAGTATGGTGACATAGTGGGATGGGGCGCTCATGCCGCCTATGATTGATACTTATGATTTGAAGTTGTTTTATACACTATGCACTTATAATAGTATCAAATAATGTGTTTTAAACGTATCAAGCATGCTTTGGCTGTTATAAGGTAAAAACCCTATCCTCCGGCTTGCGTTGCATTGTGTGATGGGACCTGGGTCTTATAACAGCTTCATTTTTCTTTATTTAGCATTGCGCTGTTTGGTTTATGCACTGGTATTCTTGGGAGGAAACCCGTTCCGTGTTACGGCGTGGTCCCTTGATTTACCGAACTTTAAAATAAAGAATTATAACTGTTTTAGTTCTCACACCAGTCCCATGACTGACCTGGGGTTTATTGTTTTGACCTAAACTCTGGGTGCCCTTATTTTGACACGGGCAGCTAGTAGTTTTGGTTTTGCAGATTTATATTCACATGATCCTGGTTTACAGCTGGAACGATATCCGGAAAGCTTTGTATCCGTATATCTCCTTCTAGTTGTGTATTGTATTATTTTCCGCTGCTATGTATTTAAATGTAATTTAAATCTCTGATATTTCTGTGTAATATTCATTTATACTGTGTATATTCTTGTAATCTGAGGCATTGTTGTAATATACAATGAAATGTTCTTCTGTATGCGTTCTGTTTTGTTGTGTTCTCAAACGATAGGGCGTTTCGAACGGCCTGGATCGGTTTAGCGACTGGTTCGGACCGAGCGAAATTCTTGTTCGTCACATTTGGTATCAGAGCTTTGGTTTACAAAGCTTAGAGAACAAGGCACATTAGAACCATATGAAAGAATTCATCAGATATTGGATTAGTAATATCCAACGGGAATGACTCGTTAGAGATAGGATCAGTAGTATCCTAGAACGAGTGTGAAGAGTATATTTTTTCAAGTGAAAACAAACTTTGTTTGAAAATTTAAATCAATTATTCGTATTAGATTATCTATTTATATTGATGTGGACAATCCAGTATATATAGATTTTGCGTATACGTCTGATCCGCGTGTATTCGAAATTTTAATATACTGGATAGATATAGAATTACACTCTAATCGCCCGGAGATGATTTTGATGATGGAGCTCCATCATTAGAATTTATGTTCGAGTGACGAAAGTGAGATTTCTATATATTTCCTATTGACTGGTGTGAGAACCAAAATTAGATAGGGCCTATTGTTGTGATTTGACATCAAAAATCTGATTTTTGACTATGTATCAAAGTTATCAATTTGAAACTCTAATCAACTAATTGATTGATGTTTGTGTTGTTTGTTTATTTGTTTGATGATTTTGAACCATTAGCCTAATTGAAACATATAATGAATTATATTGAAAATTTGGTTGCATTTGCTTGCATATACATGTACATCATTGAACAGGTCATAGCAAGGAGGCTAGAGCAGAGAATAAAATTTGTTTGCCCGACAAATAGGTACACGTTTACTACATAATTTCCTGTTTTGTTTGGGTGATGATGATTTTGTGAGCCTATTGGCTAGCCGCTTGGCTTTTTCTTTTTCTTTTTGAGATCTGAAGGACCGGGGAAGCTATTTGAAATTCCCCGATGCTCCCGGTGCAGGGGAGGTTATGGCGAAATTTTTCAAAAATTTAGGGTGTTAGCCAAATTTTTGAAATTTTGAAAATTCTCAGAAACTAAAGAGTTGGAGAAGGAAAGCCAGATCGAATGTAGAGTTGAATGATCAAACCACTTTCGACTTTGTTCCTTTTCGGGGACGAAAAGTTTTAAGTGGGGGAGATTGTAACAACCCGTAAAATGCGAGCCAGTTTGAAATTTTTATTTTGGCAATTTTAACGAATTTTGAATATTTAAAATAGATTATTTTAAATAATATCGACGAGAAATTTATTTTTAATATAAATCGAACGTATATATTATACGCGTCGTCGTTAGAATATAAATATTTATATATAATTATAAATAGAATTGAAAATGGCGCGGTAGTTCGATAATTCGATTTCAAACTTCAATTGAATGTACCGGGTGCAAAACAATCCGGATTTTAGTGAAACCAAAAATAATAGGATCTAAATGATAATATCTTTCTAACGAATCCGAATAATCGAGATTTCATAGCGGGAATCAAAAGATATGTCCAGTTGAAATTTCTGAATAGTCGCTATGGAATTCAGGCCCTTAAAAATGGACATTTTGCATATGACCTCGGATTTCGACGAAACCACTTTTGTTGGGTCCGTGATGCCAAGTTATTGCTAGGTTTCAAATTTCATAATTTTTCGAATCAATATGTGAGCGTGGCAAAGGAAAACGTGTTTTGACCATTTCAGTTGATTTTAATCGACTGGAAATTGGCCATTTTTCCAACGGTCTCAGAATTCGACGAAACTAGTTTTGTTAGGACCGTATCGTCAATACGAAGCTAGAAAATATTTTTCTGCAATTTATGAAGTTAATATGTGACCCCGGTAATTTGAAATGTACATTTAAAATTCAATATAGTGATTTAAATGTAAATTTAACGGAAACCGATTGAAACAGTCGAATCAGCCTACGTGGCATATCCCATTGTGTTCGGAATGGGGGTTAAACGCTATGGACGACAGGCGGTGGGCCTCGTTTAGATGACATATGTGAAAGTCAACTTTTAAAAATAATTAAAATTAAATTAATAATATAAAAAAAACCCTTTTTCATATACCCCCCCCCGTTAGTTCAGAACAGAAATCAAAAAAAATAAAGATAATAAAAAAAGGGGGGGGGAATCGCGATCGTCTTCCCTCCGTTGCCTTGACCGCCGCCAGAGGCGGAGCTCGCCACTGCGCCCCTCCAAGCCGACGCCGACCATCGCGAGGAACCCCCCCCCCCCCCCCCGAATCGCCTCCATTCTCCCTCTCGCGCCTCTCTCCTTACCCATCTTGACCTCCGCCGCCCCCTTTTCCACTGCCTTGCAACCAACCGCGCCCCCCACCACCGCCTCCAACGCCTCCACCGCCGCGCGCCCCCCCCAGCTCCGCCGCCCTCCTCCTTTCTCTCCCTCCTCCCTCTGGAAAAAAATACTGTAAGTATTTATTTATATATATACATTTTTATATATTAAAATACATTGGTTTTAGCTGAGATAAAAATATGATCTTAGCTGTTAGTTAGAGGTTAGGTTTTTAATTAGTTAAAGGAGAGATTTTTAATTAGTAGATAAGATATTTAAAATAAAAATATACTTTTTATATAAGGCGAGTATTAAAAATAGGATTTTTATATTTTTAAAGTATTAAAAATAAAATCTTTACTATATAGAAATATTAAAAATAGGATTTTTATATTTTTAAAGTATTAAAAATATAATCTTTATAGGATAGAGAATATAAAAATATCATCTTTGTATATGTAGCGAAATAAAAATCTGATTTTTATTTTATATACATTGAGATAAAGTGGTAATTTTTATAATGATGAAAACTATATTTATATAAAGGCGAAATCTTTATTTTATATAAAGGCGAAATCTTTATTTTATATAAATGCGAAATCTTTTTTTTATATAAAGGCGAAATCTTTATTTTATATAAAGGCGAAATCTTTATTTTATAAAAAGGTGATAAAAATTAGATTTTTATATATTAAATAGCGAAGTAAAAATTCGATTTTTATATATTGAACAAGGAAGCAAAAATGGGATTTTTATATATTGAATAGCATAGAAAAATTCGATTTTTAAATATATGAAGTGATTATAAAAATATGACTTTTAAATTGAAAGTGAATAAATAAAAATATGATTTTTATTTTAAAGACATCGAAATATAAAAATGTGTGATTTTTATATATATAGTGACTACGGGCAACGAAGATGACGAAGATGGGATAATGAAGAAGATTTCTATAAATGGAGTGTCGTGAAGTTGGATAGCTTTCGGTGAGAACTTCTCACCTTTCAATTTAAATTTTCTAGTTATATATATATACTAGGATGCAGACGGTGCTTAGTAGCACCCGACACAATCGTCCACAGACCATGGACTTGTTTGTTTGGCTGCATAGATTAGTTAGATGATTTGATTGGAAATTGAATTGTTTGGTGAAATTGAATTGTTTGGTGAAATGAATGGATTGATTTATGTGTGAATGGCGTGGGCCTTCACTAGACCGGGGATAAGGCTAGGCCTTGTCCCGTTTCTAGTATCGTGCCGTTATGCCGCCGAAATTTTCTAAATTATGTTAGAAAAATAAAAATGTCATTTATTGAATAAATGAACTGAAAAGAAAATTCATGTGTTGGAATAAATATTTTATCGTTAAAAATATAGTTTTTAACGTGAATGTGAATAAAATAAAATATTCATTTACAAACCAGACGGTTTGTTTATGTACACTGATTTGACTGATATTGATTGGGACGATAAATTTTACACATCGCCCAACAGCACAAATAAAATATGTGTTTGATTGTTTGAAACCCCACACGGGTGTTAGGATGAAATTTGAAGTTCACTCATCCTGATTGATTAAATATGTCGATCGATTGATTGACATGCTGTTATAAGCGTTAGATATCTTTATTTGATGCTTATACAGTGTAGTGCACTCTGGTTGATGGTTGATTATTTTTCAATGCTATTATATACATGTGTTGTATGAAAATCCATATAATTAATTTTATATGGTAATTGATTGGGCCTCATTCCAGTTTAGAAATAGAAATATTTGAAACAGAAATATTTGAAATAGAAATATTTGAAATAGAAATATTTGAAATAGAATATTTGAAAATAGAGATTTATGAAGCCGTGTTGATTAGATTGACGCCATTTTGACGTGAACGATATTTATATCGATTGAAAACGATTTCGAAGTGAATTGAATTGAAAACGATTTCGAAGTGAATTGAATTGAAAACGATTTCGAAGTGAATTGAATTGAAAACGATTTCGAAGTGAATTGAATTGAAAACGATTTCGAAGTGAATTGAATTGAAAACGATTTCGAAGTGAATTGAATTGAAAACGATTTCGAAATGAATTGAATTGAAAACGAATTCAAATTGAATTGAAAGCAAATTGAAATGAATTCAAATTGAATTGAAATTTGAATTGAATAGAAATGAATTTTAAAACGAATTTATAGAGAAGAATTCAATTTTGCTTTGAATTGAGATGGAAGTTGAAATAGATTTTGAAACGAATTTTAAAACTATTTATATAATTCGTTTTAAATAGAAATCGACGAAGTATATATTATATATATTATATATATAATATAATGGCCTGAATAGAACGCGCCGCGCTGCGGTAGTTCGCGAATTTCGACCATTGATTTCAAATGGACATTACGGGAGATCCGACCGTCGGATTCTCCTAAAACCGGAACCGTTGGGTTCGTATCGAAAAGAGCTTTCTAGCGAATGTTAGAAATTTGAAATCTAACGGTTGGATTTGGAATTATGTCCAAATCAAATTTGAAAAAGGTCGCTGTAAGTGCAGTTCGATGGCCATTGATGGAAATCGACTGTACGGGCCTTGATAAAATTATTAAAAATAGTAATAATTTGTGTAAAATCATAAGAAATGATTTGTGAAGATTTGGGATGAAAAACTTCATGTTTGAAAAGATAAAAATAGATTTTTATCGAAATGAACTAGTTTTGAACTAGAATTATAATTCTATTTATTTTTAAATGAATAAATTGAATTTGGAATGGTTTTGAAAATAACCAGAATTTCCAATGATTGCATTGGAGTGGATTTGAATCGAAATTGTCTTCGGAATATTTCGATGTTGGAATTCGTGATTATACAGGCGTTGTTATGGAAATTTGAAAGATATATATTTATATCGTTATTTCCAATACGACATTTGTTAGTCGTAGAATTCGATATTGAATATAAGCCGATATGTTTTCTATTCAGAGCCTTGTATTGAATATCGAATGTGATTTGGGTTTGTCGTGAATGGTGTCTTCACTAGCACTGTTCTTGAACCCAGTTGAGAAATGATTAAATCTTTTTATTTAGATTTAATGAAGTGTACCAATTAAACGATATTTAATTGGAATTGAATTGGTATTGATTTTTGGGTTTATCGTGAACAGTGTTTTAAATAACACTTGTTCTTTAACCCGATAATTAATGGAATGTGATTTTGGGTTTATCGTGAACCGTGTTTTAAATGACACTGATTCTTTAACCCAGTTAAAGATTAAAACTAAGTGGAGTTTTAATGAATCTTTAATTAGATTGAAAAGATCGAAAATGGAGTATCACCAGTTTTGCTCCAGGCGATGGTTAAATCTTTAATTAGATTTGAACGTGAAATGGTAATTGAATTTATCGATAACACTGTGGTGTTAGATGTGAAGTATTACCAGTTTTACTTCATGGGATGAATAGGTTGGGATTGGGAAATAAAATAAATGATTACTTCGGTGTGGTTCGCTAATCCCGACTAGTTTGAATTGATATTCAAAGGAGATTAAAGAATAAATTTAAAGAATTTATCGTGGATAAAATTAATGGGAACTTTTCCCAAAGTATAGGAATATTTGAATAAAAGAATATTCTGAATTGGAATGAGGCGTATGTTGTGTTTGTGTAACACTTTTATAATATATACGCGAGTTATTCAGAAAGACCGGGTTTATCCCATTCTGAATAACTGATTCGACGTGGTGTCGAAGATGAAGACGGTGGTCGAAGACCGGAAGTCTTCACGTCGTTTGGGTGATAACTGATGATCTTGATTGGGCTGTACACCCAAGAAGATGGAAACAGTTGGTGATCGTCCAGACGTACTTGGAGATCGATGGATATGCGGGGTACTAGGTGCCTCCGGTTTCGTTCAGACCCAGAACGAACTTGCAAATGGACCGTGTGTATGACATTGGATTTTAGTCTATGTGATTGATTTCTATTAAATATATATCTGTTTGGCGGCGGAGAATTTATTCTCTTGCTTAACGCCCTTCTCTGAGACGTACGAGCTCAGGGGTTATATATTGATGGATATCAAACGCATGGAGTGAATTGCCTGTGTGGCACGCCTAAGTGGCAATTGATCAAGGCTTCTGTTGAAAAGCAAAGTCTTGTGGTGATGATCAAAGCACAGCCTGTGTGGCACAGCTTTGTGTAACGTGAATTCGCGAGTTTCACACCCGGTATGGACCAAAAACGGGAGACGGACCTCAGGGAGGACTTGCGTTTCTTTCTAGCTAGAAGTGGCGTCAGTGGTTTTACACGCCCTGACGAGTTTGACTTATGTGGTTGTTGCTGTTGCGAGGCGCCTCGGTTATATCGGTTTCGGCCGATGCATTCTGGTCGGCAGACGGACCAGACTTACACCCCATAGGGTGGGGAAACGTGTTGTTCAGGCACTATAATCCACATCGGTGGACCGGCCCTGACGATCCAAGGGGCAGTTGCGGCTGTTCCGGTGGCTCGGGCTAGAGAGTCACGAATCGGTTGAGGACTATCTTTTGCCTCGGTTCATAGACGGAAATCCAATTTCCAAATACGTGACATTTGCGGTTTTATTTGTAGAACCTAGTATGGTGACATAGTGGGATGGGGCGCTCATACCGCCTATGATTGATACTTATGATTTGAAGTTGTTTTATACACTATGCACTTATAATAGTATCAAATAATGTGTTTTAAACGTATCAAGCATGCTTTGGCTGTTATAAGGTAAAAACCCTATCCTCCGGCTTGCGTTGCATTGTGTGATGGGACCTGGGTCTTATAACAGCTTCATTTTTCTTTATTTAGCATTGCGCTGTTTGGTTTATGCACTGGTATTCTTGGGAGGAAACCCGTTCCGTGTTACGGCGTGGTCCCTTGATTTACCGAACTTTAAAATAAAGAATTATAACTGTTTTAGTTCTCACACCAGTCCCATGATTGACCTGGGGTTTATTGTTTTGATCTAAACTCTGGGTGCCCTTATTTTGACACGGGCAGCTAGTAGTTTTGGTTTTGCAGATTTATATTCACAGGATCCTGGTTTACAGCTGGAACGATATCCGGAAAGCTTTGTATCCGTATATCTCCTTCTAGTTGTGTATTGTATTATTTTCCGCTGCTATGTATTTAAATGTAATTTAAATCTCTGATATTTCTGTGTAATATTCATTTATACTGTGTATATTCTTGTAATCTGAGGCATTGTTGTAATATACAATGAAATGTTCTTCTGTATGCGTTCTGTTTTTTCGTGTTCTCAAACGATAGGGCATTTCGAACGGCCTGGATCGGTTTAGCGACTGGTTCGGACCGAGCGAAATTCTTGTTCGTCACAAAAACCCACGGTCTTCAATGCTCCATCTCGATCATCTTCTGAGATCTTTACGTATTTGTTGGTCGGAATGTGTTTCGAATATAAATTCGATCCCGGTCTTTCCATACCAACAATCGTATTGGTCAGATTTGATAGTCGGTGTTTTAACTATCAAATTATACAGTGTTTCAACCATGACACTCCAATGAGTTCACTGGTTCAGTATTCAGCATCACTTGGCCTTTAACAAACTGATTTACTTTTGTTAAACCAAAACTTCTAGCTCTTTTAACATTCAAAATACGATATTTGAATAACTCTAATTCGATTAAACTCAAATCGATTAACTCTAATTGATTAACTTTAACTGGTTAACTCTAACTGATTAACTTTACTGGTTTAACTTCTATCGATTAACTAATACTCGACTTACATCCATTCGCTTGACTCTAGATCACAGCGATCACAATGGTTACGCCTGATTCCCTCAGGAAACATCCGACCGCCGTAGGCTATCAGCAGCCCTGCGAATTACGCTAGCAGTCGTACGCAATGGCAACTTACCTTGAATACTATGTTTGACTAACTCTAGCTCGAATAACTATATTCAATTTCCCATTTTGAAATCTCATTTAAAATTCTCCTTTTTACTTGATCTCGTTTTCAAATAACGTTAATGTAAAATTAACGTCTTAACACTTTGAAACTCATTTATATGTTTTGGTTTATCTTAAACCCTTTTATCGAAATCTCCTTCGACTTAATTCAAATGATTAAGCGATATTTAATTCAAGCTCTCATTCTCGCTTAAAATTCCTTTTATAACTTCGTTAAAAAACTTAGGTTTAAAATAAAACCTATTCATGAACTCCTCATTTCGCTTGATCAAATAATTACCCAAGCTAAACCATTCGGCTTATTTCTTATTTCCGTACTTATCAAACTGATTAACTTTCTAAAATCACTTAATAATAAATCAAAGTCTTAAATAAGTAAACTATTCATTTATCTCTCTTTATATAACTTTTATTCAAAATAGTATTCAAAACATCTATTTCTAGTTATAAAATACATTTTATAACTGCATCTCTGACGGTGAATCAATATCTGTAACCCGATTGATTTTTTTAAAGGCCATACTCTGCCAAACACTTAACCAATATCGCCCATTGGTTTAAACCAAACAGATGTTGAATATCCAGTCAATAATCAACCATCAAATCAATCACACAAACAGATCAGTTCATATATGATCATATGAAAATAAATAATACATTTGAGGAATCTGGTTGGATCCCTCCCAAACTGTTCTTCCCTGTATTCAAATGGTTATCTCAAATCAAACCATTTAGTTTTGTTTAACTGATAACACTAAATAGCAACCATTCAACATCAACCACAAGCAATTCAAACAATTCAACCATTTAAAACACGTTTATAAAATAAACGTGACCAACCAAGGTGAGTCACCTTTATTGGAACCAATCGTTAAAATAACGATTTGGAATTTTACTGAAATTAAACACAGTTTAATTTCATCAGTTAAATCAACAAATAGGTATAACTGGCAAACAGGCAATCATCAGCAAGCAGAGCACACAATTAAAAAAACCAATTTATATAAAATATAAATGGGAAAACTGAGTGAGTTTAACTCACCTTGGATTTGCTACTCGTTGTCAGAATGGTTCGTAGTACAAGTCTCCACCGGCGTTCAACTCGGTTTGTTCCAATTCAAAATATTACGCTCATTGACACTGTTCCACGCTTGTTTGTTTGGTCCGATTCGGTTACTGTATGACCATGCTATAAATTTAATATGGTGTTTACTTTAAAATATAATATAATAATAATTTAATCTAGTGTTAATATGACGAAATCATTTTAGACACATCACTTTAAAACTATGTGATTTTATATTTTGGCATGTTTATAACTTTCGAATTGTCGCAAAACAGAATACGGAATACTTAAATTCCCCCATAATATACGGAGCATGTTTCGCTCATTTACATCTTAGGCCCGAAATGTGATCAACCACATTATATATTGTGCCACGTTAGATACTGTTGAACCTTTATGTTATATATAGATGCATATATATACTTAGATTAGGTATTGTTAAAACAGGGATTAGGCACTTATATTTTCAGTAAACCACCATTTTAAAAACCCGTCCAGGCATCCTAAATATACACTAGGATTTAGACATTTTTGTTAGGCACTATAGGATCATTTGTCACTTTAAAACAATAGCAGATAAACACATTATTTACAGTAATGCATATTAGGCCAAATATTTTAACATTTATTAGACACTACTTAATATCATTACCAGGCCACACAGTAATATATTATGTATAACTTAATATATAATACTACTAATCCCTTGCGTACTTTAATAATAATAATATCATTGACACTATTAAGTAGGATTAGGGTCATGATAACCGTTTTCCATGTCAGTGTACTACTTAAAACTTAGCAGTATATATATACAATTAATGTAAACCCTTGCCTACCTTTAACTAGAACGGTGATTAGGACAAATTAGAAGTGATTAGGCTATTATATACTGTACCTGCTCTCGCAAGTCACCACCGCCACACCTTAGTTCCCTCTCCAAATGCCATGCACCGCTTCCAGTACACAACTCAACACAGTACCCTCACGTTGCCTTCACCCAGACCGAACAGTACTCCATCACACAACGCCCCTTCCCCAACTTATTCCATTCCTTCTCCTGCCGATAAACGGATCCACCCTCTTCTCTTTCAAACATCCCAGCGGACCTCATTTACACCACTTCACCGTACTGCCCCAGCCCGTCTCGAACAGCACCCACTTTCATGTCTCGCCTCTTCTTTCAGTTCACACAGAAACTCCCACCCATGCTGCACCATCTACACGCGAGATGTGAACGTGTGACCTTTTGTCTATTTATCTATACGTCTGCTGAACCTCTTCTTTTGTGTTTATTATAATGGTAGAGAGGAGAAAATATTTCCGGTTTCATCGGTTAATGGGGCTCGGGGGTTCAAATGGGAGGATTTTGTTGCGGGAGGAAAACTTACTGAGAAGAGGAGAAAGCTTGTATATATATATAGGGAGATATACGTGGCCACCACGTATTATAGAGTAGAGTAGCTGCGGAGTAGGGTATAAATTTCTAAAACTTGGTCGGCACGTCCTGATAGTGAAAAGAAAACTCAGCCATTAAAATATTATTAAGGTCTTAGAGTAGCTGAAACGGAAGGTCTAGCATGTGCTCTCATAGATATGTGTGCACCAGTAGGTCTGGCCTTTAAGAATTGTTGCGTGATTCATAGACAAGGGTAGGTTTAGAATTTAATAATATTATCGAAACTTCACCGTGAAGTAACACGCAGAAACCACTACAAACGATTTTCGTTTACTGATAAAAATGCTGTTCTTGATGTAAAACGATATTCCGGACCCAATGGGACAGGCTTTGTCGCAATCCGAGGTCGTATGAAAAAATTTCCTTTATGAAACCGGAAATAAACACGCATTTAATTTTTCCACGATCACCAGATAAATCAAATCAACTTGAAACTTTCAAATCTTACAATAATTTGTTGATACGAACCCAACGGCACTAATTTCGTCGCATTCTGAGACCGTTTGCCCGATAGGCTGTTTTTACCCCGAACCGCAATACCCCTTTTAACACCAAATTTTCCGGTCTCTAAAAATAACAAACTATATACTTATTCTGACTCTAATCGACGATACGAACTCAACGGAACTGGTTTCGTGGCCTAATTCGATCATCTGCTCAAGTTATACTCAAATGTCCCTTTATTTATTTAAATACGCGCTATAGAAATTGAACGGGCGTTTACGGCTACCGTGGTCACATACGATATCGGTTTTTCCACGCAACTCACCACCGTACAATAATTTAACGATACGGTTTTAATGAAACTGATTTCGTCGAAATCTGAGTCCGTTTGCAAAACTGCTATTTTAAAGGCCTATAATTTAATAACGATTTTCCATAGCGACTATTTCAAAATTTGATTTGGCCATAAATTTCAAACTACAACACGAAATCTGGATTTTTCTCTTTCATATGAAAACTACAATCGATACGCTCCCAACGTTCTTATTTCACAAAAATCCGACTTATATCGAATCCTGTATTCTCAGTTGAAGTTCAAAACTCCAATTTACGAACTGCACGCCCTTTTCGAGCTCGATTTCTAATTATATAAATATATAACGCTCGAACTTCGTTTAAATAACGAATTAAATATTAAATTCCATCGATATTCCAAATATAATATTTAAAATAAATAAATTAAATTAAATATTTGACGACCAAAAACATATTAAATTTAATTGGTTATGTTTATAATAATATAAACATATTAAATTTAATTGGATGCTTGTTTGGTTGTTATTAAACATATTAAACATATTTCCAAACGAGGTAACTAAGCTTGTTGGTTATGTTTATAATAATATAAACATATTAAATTTAATTGGATGCTTGTTTGGTTGTTATTAGTTGACTGTTATCAGTTAAATTGATTGTCCATATTTATTATTGCAAATAACATATTATCATATGAAATGGATTGTTTATTAGATATAATCTATTTGGATACAAGGAAGAACAGGTTGGAGGGATCCAACTGGATACCTCAAATTTATTGTTTATTTTCATGTTATATTGCATTACTGTTTAACCAATCTGATTGGGTGATTAATTGATTATGGATCGTTGAATCCAAATTCAATATTTCTGTAGATATTAACCAGTGTGAAATATTGGTTGAGAAATTGGCAGTACACGGCCTAAATTATACATCGTTTTATAAAGATTGATTTACCGTAAGGTGAATCGTTATAAATGAAGTTATAAATCTTATTTTATAACTGAAGATAGATTTTTAAATATTTTATTTTAAATGAAGTTAGTAATAAAGTAAAATAAATATTTACTATTTATTATTTAATATTATAAGTATAATTTTGTAAAGCAGATTCTTATGCTAATACAATGTATAAGCAATTGAGCAGGGATTAATGTAACAATTATTAACTATGATTAATTGTTTTAAGAAATAATTAAAGTTTGATTATTATTTATTTAATAATAATCGAAGTAAATGAGATTATTTAAATTAATTATTGATTAATTTAAATGAAAAGACAAGTTAGAATTGATCAATGAGATAATCGTATTTTAGAGTTGACCAAGCCAACGGTTCTAACAGAAATTGATTATTATATTAAATTAGTTTATGCAAATTAATCAAATGAAATAATGTAATGAATAACCGTTTAACTTAATAAGATTTTAAAAAGGGGAATTTAATATTAATTCCAGTTAATGAGAAAGTAAATTACAATTTTTAATTATATTAATGTAATCAATTAATTTCTTAAATGAAGTTCATTTAAGTAAGCAATCGAAGTTAGTAATGGAATATAATTTTATTTCAAAATAAGTATGAACGGGTTTATATTTAAACCGAGTTTGGTAAACTAAGTTATAAAAGAGATTTTAAGAGAATACAATAAGCTTAAAATAAATGTTACTTAATATTTAAATTAAGTAAAGGAAATCGAGATGGAAAAGGGTTTCAAATAAAACCAGGGTTGTATAAACGAGTTTATAAAAAGAGATGTGAACTTAAAGCGTTAATTTTAAAATAACGTTACTTAAGAATGATATTAAGGGAAATGGATGAATTTTGAAACAATATTTCGTAAAGAAAATGATTGAAAGGTTTAGAAAAAGGATTCTTGTAATTGAACTTGGTAAAAGATCGAGTAATAGGATTTATAATAAAAATACAGATAATGAAACAAATATGTTTATAGAAGTTAATGTTTAAATGTTAATGTTTATTTAATCATTCACAAAATCAATGAATTTAGTAATAATAGTATATTTAAAGAGAAGATTTCAGTAGTAAGATGGTTTTATAAAACCGTATTTTAAATAAAATAGTGAAGTAGTATTTGTTGGTATTAGAATGAATATGAGTTTTTATATTACAGTTCATATCTATCTTAAGATAAGAACGTTGTTGACCAAGGTCTGAGAGGTAATTAAAATACCCCAACTTGAACGACTTCAGGATTATCGGACGATGATATTAGTTGTAAGGATAAAGATGCTAAAAGCGATCCATTATGAGAAGTAACAACGTAATGTTATTTGAAGGATTTGAGGATAGATCTAATGAGGTTTCAAAATAAAGGAAATAAAAGAATTTGAGGAAATATATATTGATATTTCAAAGTAACAAAAATAAAAAGGGCTCTAGAATATGAAATGGTATTTCCATATTTAAAGAAATAAAGGGAAACTTTGTGAAAATATAATGATATCTTCAAAGTTGAGAAATGAGAATTAGAATGTGTTTATTCTAACATAATAAGTGACGAATATTGTTTTTCAAATAACGAAACAAAAGAAGATTTCGTAACGATTGTTTTATGAATGATAAGTTGAATCAATTTCTCAATGTTGAATAATAGGTAATGTTGTAGCAAATGATTTAGAATGATAATTAAATTGAAAATTGGATATAATTATAAGATATTTTTCTAAGTGTTAAAAAGAAATGGTTTGAAAATAGGAGTATATTAGGATAAGAAATGAACATGTGTTGAAAGATTTAGAAGTTTTAAATTTACCATTCATTGATTACTTTTAATTAAAAAGGCCAAGTGATGTTGTGTACTCAACCAGTAGATTCATTTCGTTTTTGTTCCTTTGATAGTTAAATAACCGACTATCAAATTTTACCCATTCGATTGTTGGTACGAAAACACCGGAATCAAATTTATATTCGAAAACCATTTCGAACTAGCAAATACGTGAAAGACGCTGATTGAAGATGGAGCAATTGAAGACTGTAAATCTTCATGAGCGGAAGAACTATTGTTAAATATCTATGGTTGGTCCCTAGAGTTAACAATGATTCTATCGTGATTGGAATCTATGGATTGCAAGGACTGCTCGCTACTGATCTATATGGTGATTCCTAGGATGCGGTAGGAAAGTGCCTTCGGTTCATCCTGTTCCTGGATGACTTGTATGGACGAATGTCTGACAGAGTATTTCCAAAGGGATCGCGTACGTTGATTTCTTCAAACGTACCAAGTTGGTGGCATAGAAAGGAAACTTCTTTAGCTTAACAACTAGAGTATTTTTATGAAAATCAATTAGTGATTTCTAGAGGATCTGACGATGTGACATTCAAAGTTGATGGAGATGTGCTATTCTGAAGGATAAGCTTAACCTCTAGCCTCATCAACCGGGAAATGACACAAAATCGGGTAGGTCGCATGGCTATGTGGGTCGCACCCATCAAAAGGGTGTATCATTACCTTATCTGGAGAAATCAAAATGCCTTTGGTTGTCCCTTTTTATTTTTGTATGTATGTTATCGATTTGGCTGGCTGGCCCCCAACCGTTGTAATGATATATTCATTGCTCTCAAGAGAAAGTGAGGGGCCAGTCATGTTTAGCCTAGGTTGTAAGATGTTCTTATTGAACCTTAATGTATTCATGTCCAGAGGTACATTGTCGAGAAAATGGTCCCATATCTTGACAGGAAATTCATTCTCCCATAAGAGCCCGCAGTTTTGATTGTATACTATGTATGTGGAGCATGAGATGTAAGCATTCCGCTAGATTGCTATTTATTTGTATTTAGACACTATCATAATATCAGAAGAATATTGTTTTCAAAAATCTTTTGGGTTATCGTATGGTAAAAACAGTAAGTATTATGTGTGGATTCGGTCTTACGATTATCCTTTTCTTTCGAAAAGATTTTGATGTTAAAATCAAGTTGCGTGATGCCATTAAAACTTATGTGTTTTTCTCACTCTGGTTCACCAAACTGATCTGACGTTTGTGATGCTCGAGTAAGATTGAGTTGTACAGGTTCAGGTTATCGAGTACTATGAAGAGATGAGCTGAAAAAGTTCAGACGTATGATATTATATATTCCGCTGTGTGATTGTATATATAGACAGATTATTATAACTGTCCAGATGTGTGATGTACTCTAATGATTGTAAGTTTTATTTCAAGCTCTCTGTAAAGATTTATTTCTATATTATATTTTGTTCCGCTGTGATGTGAGACTCTGATTCTGTATTTCTCCTTCTTCTCATTCTTCTATTCTAGCTTTCTTTCTTATCTCATCCTCTAACTTCTTTTTATTAAAGATTCGTAATTTCGTGCAATTTGGGTTGGATGTGCATTGTAACTCATCAACTCAAAGGATACAGATTTGTAGGCCTTTACATTTGGTATCAGAGAAATGGTTTAGTAGTTACCTTAGCTCTGTGGTATAACTCGATAGAGATGGGGTTAGTAATACCCTAGATTGAGTTGTGTGTGTATATGTGAGAAAGCGCATTTGTAAATTTTATATATACAAATGTTTTGTATTGTGTTGTTTTATCGGTTCAAGTTGAACTGGCAACTAATGCATTATTGTTTTGTAAAGAGGGTAAATGAAATAATTTTACCTAAACTATATTTGTTAATAGAAAAGAACTATTTTTTCTTGAAATTATTGGTATTAGTTTGTTGACTGATTTTAATGGAATTCAAATGAGATTACAAATGGTTTAATAAAACCAAAAGAGAATTTAAATATTGAATTTGTGAATAGGGGTTTAAATATATGATTAAATAAATCAGAATTTAACTTTAACTAAGTTAAAATAATTTGAAAGGAAAATGGAATAATTTGGTTATATTGGCTATGGTTTGTTTATTGGATGATAGATTGGTTGAATATTAAAATTCATCAATAGTTGAGAATGAATTGAAAACTAAGAGAATAAATTCCAGTATAATGAATTTGAATAGAATCACTTATGGAATAGAACAAAATGATTTAAACCTGTATCGGTTACTTAAATTATATATATTAAGTTAAGTGCAGGGTTGGAAGAAGTAAGAGCTGTTAGATGCATTACATGGAGATTAGAGTTTGATTGCCCAACAAATAGGTGAACCTTAATTTTGTTGATTGGGCATTTCATTTTATTCCCCTGAACCGGTTGCCATTTGGCTTTTGTTTTATTTTGATAGAAGTGAGGCTCGGAGTGGCGTTTGTAGTTGCTTTGATCGAGCTGTGCAGAGGAGGTGCTAGCGGATTTTCTTAAAACATTTAAAACTTAGAAATTTGTGATAATATTTTTACTATGATTATTTTGAAAATAATAATTGGGTTTGGGGAATTCTTCTTACTTAGTAATTTTAGGGACGAAATTCTATTAAGGAGGGAAGAATGTAACGACCCGGATTTTCCGGCTATTTGAAATCAGATATTTAAATCTGTTTTAAATATTATATTTGGAATATTAATGGATTTTAATATTGAATTCGTTTATAAAACAACGATTTAACGTTTATATTTAATATAAAACGAACTCAAAATGGCGCGGTAGTTCGTAAAATTTAGTTTTGAACTTCAATTGAATATACATAATCCGTTTTAAGTCGGAATTTTGTGAAACAAGAAACATTATAATCTAATTGTTTATAAATTTCTAGTGGAAGAGAAAAATTGAGATTTCAGCTTATATGTTGAAATATATGGCCAATTCAAATTTTAAAATAGTCGCTATGGAAATCGTTTATAAATTACAAAATTTATTTAAAGGAATTTTTTATATATTTGGACATTGTTTTACTTGAATATATTAATGTTGAGTTATACTCCATAGTGGTTGAATGTGAACTGATATATTATTTTATTTGGATATTTTGGTGATAATAATTTATTATTATTTTATTCAATTGTTTTGGATTTAATTTATAATTTATCAATATTATATAAGACGTATGAATAATTGTTTTTCAAGCTACCTCCGTTTTCATCGAAATGAATTTTATGGAATATGTATGGCTAGTTATTGCTAGTTTTCTAGTTTGGGGCCAATCAAAGTTGTTTTGTCAGTAGACGAAATTTAAACGTGAACCGATAAATATATTAAAATTAAAATAATGTCTTTGTGCAAACAGATTCGGTTTTCAATGAAATTAATTTCATTAAAACCGGAACGTCAAGACGTTGTAACGTGTCTATTTTTGTTGCGTTTAGCATTCTGCTATGACGGTGCATGTATTCAACATAAGCACTAAAAAGCGGTAGATTAGAATTTAATAACCATATAAATTGAATGTGAAAAATCAATGTATAATAAAATAAAATAAAATATGCCAAACCCTTTCCTTCCAAGCCAAGTTTGTGAACCCGTACCTTATGCATACAAGCATGCAACATACATATTATCGTACCCGACCAAGTACAAAGGTGTTCATTTTCTTTTAAGCTATCTACGCTAGCCTCACATTTTTCATGCAAACCTATAGTGTCCCTACCATGCATAGCTACCCTATGATATAAGATATATAATTTTTTATCAAATTAAAAGAACAGCTACCCTATGTAAAATCACATACAAGCTACCTACCCAACATTTTGTATTTCCTCTTCGGCATTTATATAAATCGTGCCAACCAAGGCACTTCTCAAGAAACCCCATGTAATAGCTACTCTACTTCTGCAAGCCTGTGTACACTAAAACTTGGCACCCACGTATTATTTTCCTATAGATACGGTAGGCTTTATCTCTTCTTCTTTTTCGCAAATTAAAACAGAACTCAATCTCGCTTCTCAAAATATATAAGAACCCGCATTTTCTTTTCTTTCAATGAAAATAAAGTAAAATCCCATGCTCCCTGCAACCCATAAAACCAATGCACCTTACATCCAAGTATAAGAAATGCCACATGTGTGTAGCAGGAAGAGGGGATTGGGTTTACTGGGTTGGTCGAGGAAGCCTTGGGGCGCGATCTGGAGCCGGTGGTACAGGGAGACGATCTAGGCGGCGCTGGTAGCGCTGTGCAGTGGAACGAAGAAGTTTCGGTGTTTTTTAGGAGGCGAGTTCGGGTTGCATAAGGTTTGGGGTGAAGGTGTAGCAGTTGGTGGCGCTTCGTTTGACGGTCGTGGAAGATGCTCCGGCGACGAGGAGGAGGTGCAGTCAGCACTGAAAGCTGAACGTGGGCATGGATGGTGGAGGCTTCGGTTTACATGCATGCGCTGAGATGGAAATAGTAAAAAGAAAAAAAATGAAAAGAAGCAAACTGATGGGAAGACAGAAGATGGGGAAGGAAAATGGTGTTGTCTGTTGTGAATGCAGGAAGAAGAAGGTGGACGGGTGGGCTGAGAAATGGTGTGGGCTTCGGGTCAGGCCTTATTATATATAAAAAAAGAAATTCAAAGAAGAACACGAAAAGAAGAAAAAGCAAATGGAAATGGACAGTGCGTGAATGCATCGGGAGGATACAGAAAGAATTATTTGAAATGGCAAACAGTAAAAGGAAACGTAGGCTATTGCCACTGGGCTGAGAGCCTTAGTACTAAATAAAAAAAGAACAGAAAAGGGTGGGTCGGTTGCATGTTTCATATGAAATGCCTGAGCAATGGAAGGAAATTGGGAATCACGTGACTTGCCTGGACAAACAAAGGAAATTGGAAACTGGTAGGATAAGTATGGAAGGATTGAGCTGAATTATGGGTAAGTCCCAAATAAATAAATATTTATTTAAATTAAGTATTCAGTATAAACTTATAACCATTGTAACTATTTCATACGTAACCTGTTTTTGACAAAACGGGATGCGTTGGGATCGTATCAGGAAAAACTACATTCTGGAGCTAGTTTGGACAGCACTAAAAGCTATTGGAATTTTTGATAAAATTAAACAATTGTTTAATTTTATTAAAATGAACCGTTTTAACGACAAATCAGATCAAGGTGTGTTAAACTCACTTAGTTCTCCCACTTATATTTATATAAGTCGGATTTAAATATTTGTGTGATTTGTTTGCTAATTTTTGAATGATTTGATGATTGTTTGCATATATGCAGAATGATTTTATATAACTGATTTAAATTAAACGTTTAATTTAATCGAAACCAATCGTTATTTTTAATGATTGGTTCCAAACGAGGTAACTAACCTTGTTGGTTACGTTTATAATAATATAAACATATTAAATTTAATTGGATGCTTGTATAGTTGTTATCAGTTGACTTTTATCAGTTGAACTGATTGTTCATATTTATTATTGCAAATAATATATTATCATGTGAAATGGATTGTTTATTTGATATAATCTATTTGGATATAGGGAATAATAGGTTGGAGGTATCCAACTGGATACCTCAAATTTATTGTTTATTTTCATGTTATATTGTATATATTGTTCAACCGATCTGATTGGGTGATTGATTGATTATGGATCGCTGAATCCAAATTCGATACTTCTTTTGATATTAACCAATGGGAAATATTAGTTAAGAAATTGGCAGTAGATGGCCTAAATTATACATCGTTTTATAAAGATTTATTTACTGTAAGTTGAATCGTTAGAAATGAAGTTATAAAATTTATTTTATAACCGAAGATAGATTTTTAAATATTTTATTTTAAATGAAGCTAATAGTAAAGGAAAATAAATATTTACTATTTATTATTTAATCTTATAAGTATAATTTTGTAAAGCAAATTCTTATGCTAATATGATGTATAAGCAAGTGAGCATGGATTAATGTAACGATTAATAACTGTGATTAATTGTTTTAAGAAACAATTAAAATTTGATAATTTTGAACTTTGATTATTATTTATTTAAAAATAATCAAAGTAAATGGGATTATTTAAATTAACTATTGATTAATTTAAATGAAAAGACGAGTTAGGATTGATCAACGAGATAACCGTATTTTAGAGTTGGCCAAGCCAACGGTTCTAATGGAAATTGATTATTATATTAAATCAGTTTGTGCAAATTAATCAAATGTAATAATGTAACGAATAATCGTTTAACTTAATAAGATTTTAAAAGGGGGAATTTAATATTAATTCCAGTTAATGAGGAAGTAAATTATAATTTTTAATTGTATTAATGTAAGGAATTAATTTCTTAAATGAAGTTAATTTAAGCAATCGAAGTTAGTAATGAAATATAATTGAATTTTAAAATAAGTATGAACATGTTTATATTTAAACCGAGTTTGATAAACCAAGTTATAAAAGAGATTTTAAGCAAATACATTAAGTTTAAAATAAATGTTACTTAATATTTGAATTAAGTAAAGGAAATCGAGATGGAAAAAGGGTTTTATATAAAACCGGAGTTGTATAAACAAGTTTATAAAAAGAGATGCGAACTTAAAGCGTTAATTTTAAATTAACGTTAGTTAAGAATGATATCAAGGGAAATGGATGAATTTTTAAATAAGATTTCTTAAAGGAAATGATTGAAAGGTTTAGAAAAAGGACTCTTGTAATTGAATTTGGTAAAAGTTCAAGTAATAGGACTTGTACTAAAAATACGGATAATGAAACAAATATGTTTATAGAAGTTAATGTTTAAATGTTGATGTTTATTTAATCATTCACAAAATCAATGAATTTAGTAATAATAGTATATTTATTTTTTTGAAAAACACAATAATAGTATATTTAAAGAGAAGATTTCAATAGTAAGATGGTTTTATAAAACCGTATTTTAAATAAAATAGTGAAGTGGTATTTGTTGGTATTAGAATGAATATGAGTTTTTATATTACAGTTCATATCTATCTTAAGATAAGAACGTTGTTGACCAAGGTCTGAGAGGTAATTAAAATACCCCAACTTGAACGACTTCAGGATTATCGGACGATGATATTAGTTGTAAGGATAAAGATGCTAGAAGCTATCCATTATGAGAAGTAACAACGTAACGTTATTTTAAGGATTTGAGGATAGATCTAATGAGGTTTCAAAATAAACGAAATAAAAGAATTTGAGGAAATATATATTGACTCCAAAGTAACGAAAATAAAAAGGGCTCCAGAATATGAAATGATATATCCATATTTAAAGAAATAAAGGGAAATCTTGTGAAAATATAATGATATCTTCAAAGTAGAGAAATGAAAATTTGTGTTTATTCTAAAATAATAAGTGACGATTATTATTTTTCAAATAACGAAATGATAAAAGATTTCGTAATGATTGTTTTACGAATGATAAGTTGAATCGATTTCCCAACGTTGAATAATAGGTAATGTTGTAGCAAATGATTTGCAATGATAATGAAATTGAAAATTGTATATAATTATAAGATATTTTTCTAAATATTAAAAAGAAATGGTTTAAAAATAGGAGTATATTAGGATAAGAAATGAACATGTGTTGAAAGATTTAGAAGTTTTAATTTACCATTCATTAATTACTTTTAGTTAAAAAGGCCAAGCGATGTTGTGTACTCAACCAGTAGATTCATTTCGTTTTTGTTTCTTTGATAGTTAAATAACCGACTATCAAATTTTACCCATACGATTGTTCGTACGTAAGACGGGAATTGAATTTATATTTGAAAACCATTCTATACCAGAAAAAACGTGAAAGATGCTGATTGAAGATGGAGCAATTGAAGACCGTAAATCTTCATGAGTGGAATAACTATTGTTAAATATCTCCAGCTAATCCCTAGAGTTAACAATGATCCTATCGTGATTAGAATCAACGGATTGCACGGACTACTCGCTACTGATCTATAGGGTGATTCCTAGGATGCGGTTGGAAAGTGCCTTCGATTCATCTTGTTCCTAGATGACAAGGGATCGCGTACGTTGATTTCTTCGAACGTACCAAGTTGGTGGCATAGAAGAGAAACTTCTTTAGCTTAACAACTAGAGTATTTTTATGGAAATCAATTAGTGATTTCTGGAGGATTTGACGATGTGGCATTCAAAGTGAATGGAGATGTGTTGTTTTGAAGGATAAGCTTAACCCTCTAGCCTCATCAATCGGGAAATGGCACAAAATTGGGTAGGTCGCATGACTATGTGGGTCACACCCATCAAAAGGGTATATCATTACCTGATCTGGAGAAATTAATATGCCTTCGGTTGTCCCTTTTTATTATTGTAAGTATGTTATCGATTCGGTTGGTTGGCCCCCAACTGTGGTAATGATATATTCAGCACTCTCAAGAGAAAGTGAGGGGACGGTCATGTTTAGCCTGGGTTGCATGATGTTCTTGTTGAACCCCAATGTATTCATCTCCAAAGGTACAATATCAGGAAGGTGGTTCCATACCTTGCCAGGAAATCCATTCTTCAATAAGAGCCCTCGGTTTTGATTGTATACTATGTATGTGGAGCGTGAGATGCAAGCATTCTGCTAGATTGGTATTTATTTATATTTAGACACTGTTATAATATCAGAAGAATATTATTTTCAAAAAATTTGTGGGTTATCATAAGGTAAAAACCGTCTGTATTTATGTGTGGATTCGGTATTACGATTATCCTTTTCTTTCGAAAAGATTTTGATGTTAAAATCAAGTTGTGTGATGCCATTAAAAATTAAGTGTGTTTTTCTCACTTTGGTTCACTAGACTGATCCGACATTTGTAATGCTCGGGTTAGACCGAGTTGTACGGGTTCAGGTTATCGGGTACTATGAAGAGACAAGCTGAAAGAGTTCAAATGTATGATATTATATATTCTGCTATGTGATTGTATATAAAGACAGATTATTATAACCACTACTACAAAAATGGGCATATTCGACACTAATTTGTGCGTGTTGCATGAAAAATGTGGCGAAAGTTATGCTTTTTTTGATCTTCTACCACAATATTCGTATGTTGTCGCATTAGACGTGAATGCAATGTTGCAGTAGGAATTCTAGTGCTGTGACATGCAACACTAGTTCAAAGCGTAGCTTTACATTAATACAATCCAGGTCAGCGATCCGTGTTATCAGAATAAACAAATAAACAACCGTAGATTATGATTTAATCCAACGGTTCAAACCAATCCCTTCTTCCTATTAAAAACATTACCCCATCACCCAATCAGTAACTGCCACCTCACTGTACTCTTTTTCTATGTAAAATTTTAGCGGGACTTTTCCCCCTTCGCGAAATACGACGTAAAAATAATCCGTTCCTCTAGCATCTTCTTCTTTCACTTCCCCTTTTGCTATTTCCCAAGGTTTAAACCTAAATTCACGTCAATTCCCCGCCCTACCACATCTATTCTCTCTTTCCAATCCAGACGACTCATGCGAAGGCGCAAATGGAGGGTTAAACTCCTATCTGAATTTTGGTAAATTTATGAAATTTCGAATTTGATTTTCTTTTTTATAAATTATCTTCGATAAATAAGATATCGTGCCAGAATGTAAGCACACTGTTGATTTTGTTTATATCTACTGTAGTACAACCAATCTGGCACTTTTAGGAACAAATGTAAACAACGGTGTTGCGGTGAAGCTTAGGTTGAGGAGACCTAATATAGATTTTTGATTTCATACCCTATGAACAAGCGCTTGATACAATGCTTCACGAGTTATGCCATATTCGGCATGGACCTCATAATGCCCAATTTTACAAACTTTGGGATGAATTACGATTGGTATTTTCAGACAACTTTCTTTTGCCATTCATGTTACATCTTTCATATGATGAATTCATTATGCTGGTACTGGAGCATGAATGACAGTACTTTTACTTGTTATTACTTGTTATATATTACTATACAACTTGCGCGCTGCTAAGAACACCTCGCTTTCCTTCTATTCTAATATCATCGCTAAAAAGTACCATAAGTTTCTAATTATACTCTTCATATTAATTGTTTGTTAATGTTTATCATTGACTTCATGGTATAAATATATCTTTTATATTACATTTGAGAGTTATTTTGATAGTGAACCTAGAAATCCCTATGCTATTTTTCTTACATTGCTAAATGTCTGTTTTTTGGAATTGTCGTGAAAGCATGAGGTGTATCAAATGTGAAAATGTTGAAGATGGCCATTTTTTATTTGGCCATTGATTTGTACAGCTTACATGAGGTGTATCAAATGGAAAAATAGAGGTTTGTGTGAGGGCATGAGGTTGAATCCATATGAATAAAATGCGGATGTGATGGAAAGTAGCTGATGGGAGTAGAACGATAATGAGTTGATATACTGATTTGTGGTGGCGCATGACTGGGATTGTGAGATACATTAACAGATATGAGAAGCTGCTGGGGTGTGACGAGTGCTTATGGCTAGGTGGCATGACAACTGGGCGATAGGTTTAGTATGCCAAATCTTTGAACGATGAATAATCAAGTTAAGCTCTTGAAATGGCTAAATATATCAAAGTGAGCTCAAATTTTACATGAACGGTTCTTTAAATGTAGACTGAGCACATACAAAATTTTGTTAAACCTGAAATAGCTTGGCTTAAGATATAATAATGGTGTTTTATTCATCACCGCATCTTCTAACTTTGTTCAATCGTATGAGCAATGTTGTTTTTAGTTTCAATGTAAATCCTCCTGAAGGATACATGTTTAAAGAAGCAAGAGTAATTTCCCAACTACGAACAAGCAACTACTTTTGATTTGGTTTACACTAACAAAAACATAGTCCAACTTGTCATATTCTGCATGAGTTGTCTGCAATTTGCATGTTTGTGCTTGTTATTTCTAATTTTAGAAAATATAAAAGGCTCACTTCTCAGCCTGTGTAAGTGCATCAATGAGGAGCAATGTCAATCCAAATCAGTGACGTCCAATATTTTGTCCATTGTAGTTTTAAAATTCATATATCTACATTGTTTACTATTATCTTTTTAAGGGGTCATTTACCAAATGGAGTTTTCCTACTTTGATATTGTAACACTGAATTTATAGATATAATTTCCAAATTTATAGCTCGGTTGGATTTATTGAGAACAATGAAAAATTATGTCAAAATTTGCTTTATCTGCCCATCATCTACCCCAAGTCAGCTTGCTACTCTTTAATGCTAAAATTGGATTTTTTTTTACATTTTATCATGCGAACGTCTAAACAAAATGGTGTTTCACTACATTTTAGTCTACTTAAACTGCTGCTTAAATGCAACTGTGAGGTTTTTGTATCAATGACTGGTTATGGCGTGCTCTTTTCCTATGAATTAAAGTGCTTTGATATTCAACTAACTTTATAATTATGGTTTCTATTTCCTATTTCATACATGTTACGACTATTTCTGGCTTTAAATGTTTGACTACAGCTTTGTGCTGCTTTCGGACTACATACACAGTGGATTGCTTCAGTACTGGAATTGTTTACTACTTGCTAAGCTTTCCAGGTTGGCATTATCCTTAATTACATAAGTAGACATGGATTCATATATACATAACTACAACGCGCTATAAATTCTTTTGTGTATGCACATTATTAATGATACTTTATATACTATTGTTTAGCTATCGTATGCTAACATTTATATCATTTGTAGCGACCGCCATAAGCAGTCTGGTTTGACTATTGCTAGCCTTGGTACTCCTCAAGTAATGATTTCTTTAACTTCTTCATTATGAATAGCAATTCTTGTAGATGCAGCACTTATATCATGTTTCTGTCAGAGTATAGGGTACGCTAATTTGGCAAAGCTGGATCCACAGTATGGCCTTTGTAAGTGTGCAAGCTTATATCTTGCTTCACACACAAATTAAAGGATATGGAGATTCAGATGATGTGTAAATATGAGAAGATCAACGAACTACTGTAAGATCTGCAAGAATGCACAAAAGAACTGACATCAACCCGTAGAAAACAGCAGACTGTTTTAGAGGAGAGAGATCATATGTGGGAAGAAGTGAAGAATTCAAAAGAGAATATCATGCTTCTTAACCTTGAGGTAAATTCATTGAAAAAGAAAAACGAAGCCCTCGACGAACTTTTTTTCTCTCATAAAAGTATATATATTCCGTCCATATACAAATACAAATTAGAAGAATATCATATGACGCATTTGAAATATTTTTCTATACAAGACCGATTTCATTAGTATAAGATGGTAAAGTAATATATATCAAAGACCATGAACAAATACAAGAATTACAAGGCAGGTTCATCAAAAACCTCTATCGATTAGCCTTCAAAAAATGTTTCACCCTAAACTTCCACTCTCCTGCAACTGTATCATAAGATAGAAACTCAACATGGCTCGAATTAGCAGCACTCTGACCAAAGGCATTGCTTGCATTTGGAGACACAAAAGCACTTGACATAGCAACAAGCTGAACAAAGAAGGCATTGCTTGTGTTTGCAGACCCAAATGCACTACTAGCAGCAGTTTAACCGAAGGCATTGCTTGTGTTTGCAGACCCAAAAGCACTAGAAATAGTAGCAGTTTGAGTTTGTAGACCCGGATGCGCTGGTATTACCAACAGGTTGACCAATAGCATTACTTGAGTTTGTAGACCCAAAAGCACAGCTACTAGCAGTAGGTTGACTAAAGGCATTTGTAACGACCCGGAAAAATGCGATCTTGGTTATTCGATATACAACACATATCGAACATTCAAGGATCGAAAATAACCGAATAGTTAATGAAAGAAGACAGAGGGTGAGAATAGATAAGATAGAAACTTAGAATAGAAGAAGAAGAAGAAGAACACAACATCAGAGTAACACGAACCTCACAGCGGAACGAATAAATATATGCCAAAGGAAATTGAAGATGGAGTTATGCAAGGGCTATCCTATTTACAGAATAGTGCCTTCGGTTCATCCTGTTCCTGGATGACTTGTATGGACGGATGTCTGACAGAGTATGTCCAGACGATCACGTATATTGATTTCTCCAACCGTACCAAGAGTGGAAGCGGAGAAGGAAACTTCTTTTAGCTAACACATAATGTATTGTTGTAGACGTCAATCGGTGATTTGATGGATTTGACGATGTGGCATTCAAAGTGAATCTGATGTGATGACAAAGCGTAGCTTCTAGCCTCAACATCCGGTAAATGACAGAAATCGGGCAGGCAACATGGCTAAGTCGGTCGCACCTAAGTAGGGTGTATAATCACCTGATCTAGAGTTTCATTTACTTCTAAAAATCTATTGTTGATGCTGTCCCATTCGGGAAACGGTTGCTGATCCCAACTGTTGGTGATATACATTCGATACACTCAAGCGAAATGAGTGGTCGGTCATGTGTGGCCGGGTTGCAAGATGTTCTTGTTGAACCCAGTGTATTCCTCTCTAGAGGTACAAAAGCGAAAGGTGGTCCCATACCTTGTCATAGTTGGAAATCCATTACCCAATACGTGCTTGCGGTTTTGATTGTATACTATATATGTAGAACGTGAGATGAAAGCGTTTCTGCTAGATGATTATTATATTGTGTTGATAGACATTATTATAATATCAAAAGGTTTTTGATATAAAGATAATTTGGATTCTCATAAGGGAAAAACCCGTTCCGTTATGCGGTGTGGTCTTATGAGATATCGTTTACTTGTTCGAACTGTTTTTAAACTGTTTTACTCATACCAGTCCCATGACTGACCCGGAGTTTACTTTGTTGTTTTCCCTAAACTCTTGGGTGCCTAAATTTGTATGGGCAGTCAAGTAGTCGGGATTTTACAGATACACTTGAAGAGCTTGGAGCAGGAGGCTTCAGGATCATATAGCTATAGTTATTTCCGGTGTTGTAAGTGTTGTACTTTGATAATGATATGTATATTCAAGTACAGATTTGTATTTGAAAGTTATGTTATGAAATATATTTATTCGTTCCGCTGTGAGGTTCGTGTTACTCTGATGTTGTGTTCTTCTTCTTCTTCTTCTATTCTAAGTTTCTATCTTATCTATTCTCACCCTTTGTCTTCTTTCATTAACTATTCGGTTATTTTCGATCCTTGAATGTTCGATATGTGTTGTATATCGGATAACCAAGATCGCATTTTTCCGGGTCGTTACAGTTGGTATCAGAGCAGAAGGTTAATTGATTAACTTGGCTCTGTGGCGTGACTCGGTAGAGATAGGGTTAGTAATACCCTAGACTGAGATTGAGTGTATATATACGAGTGAGCGTATTTGTTATTGATATAAAAAATAATTTTATATTGTGAAGATTTATTGGTTGAGTTGTTTATGAGTTCTGGTCGATCAGTTTGATCCACTGTATCGGTAGGAGTTACTAAACACTCGAATACGATGGGTCGGCACGATATGTTTTGAAAAGAGGGTAAATGAAAATAAATTTTTCCCAAGGTATATTTTGATATATATTAGATATATTGGTTGTTATTATAATCGAGTAAGATTATAAATTAAATGGTTATGTAAATAACCAATTAGAATTCATAAAAGTGAAATACATGAAATCAGATGAGTTGAATCTGAAATTTTAAACCAGAAATTGAATTAAACTCTGGAAAATTGGATAAATGTTTGTAAATGGATTTGGATTAAAAATAAGGAAAATTTAAGATCCTGGGAGATTTTAAATTGTTTTACAAGCAGTGTGAATTATATTTTGAAATGAATTTCAAGGTGGAAATGTTTAGAAATGGTTTTATAGTATTGAACTCACTTCGATCGCTGGAAAATAGATTCTGATGATGACAGCTGCATCATCAGTATTCATTTTCGAGTTGTAAGTGACGAATTACTACCAGAGATACTGTTTTGAATTTGTTTTGGGAAAGACAAGTAGAGTTGAATTTCAAAATGGGACTTATATTATAGAATTTGAATAATAGAATTTGAAATTTTAAATAGATTTGAAATATTAACTTGTTTTAAAAGAAATAAAACGACAAGTTCCTGTGTAAACGAAGTTTGTAAATAGTTCTTTTATAAACGAAGTTTATAAATGAAGTGAAGAGAATTATCATTGGATAATTCAGAAATAAAAATACAAGTGTGAAATTGAAAGGGAAATCTATTTTCCAAAGGTAGAAATATCAATTTCAAAAGGAATTGAAATCGAGACTTATTTAAAGGAATATGAATAAAGGAAGTTCAAACATAGAATTTAAATAAGAAAATTCAAAGGGGATTTGAATATAGAAATTCAAATGGAATTCAAATATAGGATTTGAATGTATAGAATTTGAATATAGAATTCAAATACATTGAAATGGAATTTGAAAATAGAATTTCAAATAGGAATTGAATATAGAATTCAAATAGAGTTGAAATGGGAATTGGAAAATAGAATTCAAAAGGAATTCAAATATAGAATTTGAATAGGATTTGATATATAGAATTTGAATAATAGAAGTGAAATAGATTTGAATAATAGAAGTGAAATAGATTTGAATAATAGAAGTGAAATAGATTTGAATAATAGAAGTGAAATAGATTTGAATAATAGAAGTGATATTGATTTGAATAAAAGGATTCAAATAGAATTTGAATAAGAGAAATCAAATAGAATTTGAATGATAGAGAATTCAAATAGAAAAGTGTTAGAAGAGATAGATAGAGTGCTCGACAAAAAGGTACGTATTTAATTCATATGTGAGATTTTATGCGCCGTATCGGCAAGCCGTTTGGCTTTTTCTTTTTCTTTTGGATTGGTGAGGGCCATGGGAGGCTATTTGAAATATCCCGATGCTCCCGATACAAAGGAGGTTATAGCGAATTTTTCCGTGAATTTAAGGAGATAGAATATTTTTAAGATAATCTGATAGTTAGAAATCATCGTATTGATGTATATATATAGAAGTCGATAAGGAAACGAACTTAGAAATAGAATAGTAAAATCAAAAAGGAAGACTATGGATAAAATCTAGTAAGAATAGAAAGAGAAAGCATATACGTGTTTAAAAGTGAATAAGTAGTCATGGTATTGATTATTCGAATAAGTAGTCATATCTGTTTTGACGTTATAAATGTTATTCAGTCAAGGTCTGAGAGGTAGTTATATCCCAACTTGATTGATTTCATTATTAACAAATAAACAGTAAGATTTCAGGCTCGAAGATCGATGTTGAATAAGAGTTAGTTGAATATAGTATTTGGGTTGTCGTAACGATGTTTTACACAACATCCGTTTTAACCCAAATAAGTGTAAACTTGGAAATAGAATAATAAATATTCCCTAAGTATAGAAATAAGCGAGATCGGAAAAGAGATAAGTAATTGGAATATGTCCAATTATAAATAGGATTATAAAGGTTATTGGTTTAGAAAATAAAGGAAGGCGATATTCGAAAATGTTTTCCCAATAACATAAAAGGCCAATATGGTTATTGAAAATATTTGGTTAACAAATATTGATAAAGAAATAGAGAAGTGATTTAACTAATGGAATATTAATTATGGGCTCAGTTGAATTTCAAAAAGGAAAATTGGATTTTTGAAAAGAGTAAACTGTTTGAAAACTCCCAGGGAAAGACTGTTTATATTAAAAACAAATTTAACAAAAATTTGTGAAAGCAGATTTGAATTAAAGTAAAGTCAGTTAAGTGGTAACTGAAGTTGAATTGAAATCGAATAAGATTGGATTTGTGAAATAAGAATCTGAAATGAAAATTGGATTGGGAAGTTAAGGGGTTTAAATCGAGAATGGAACTCGAATTTGAAATAAAATTCGACTTAGGATATAAGCGAATGGTTGTGTCATGGATAAAAGCAGATTGGATTTGTAACGACCAAGGTTTTTGAACGATTAACTTTAAATATTTAATATCGTTTTAAATATTGTGCTGATAATTTAAATTTTCTTTTTATATTGGATTATCGATTTAATAATCGAATTACGATTTATTTTGATAATTTATGAAATACGAGAATTTATAATTCAAAGTTAAAATTTGAATCAAAACAATTCAATAGATTTTAATTAAAACGATAATAAATTTGTATTATCTATGGATTTAGTTATTTTAAAATCAATTTATATTTTAAGTAATTGAATTTAATATAAATTATCGATTTAAAATGTTGACTATTATATACTGGTAACTAAATTTCAGAATAGGTTCCGTTAGGGTTAGAATATCATATAAATGTGGAAACGTCGGTTGTTACGTTGAATTTGCAGTTCGGGATTTCAAATCAGGGACCATGAGGTATTTTGGTCTATTATATTATATAAAATCAAATCAAAATAAAGCAGTGTATGTACTTAAGCAAACATGAATTCCTAAAGCCGACCTATCTTCAATTATAGGCAGACCTATTATTTTTCTCGAGCACAAATTCCTGCTCCCCAAATTCGAAGCAAGCAAACAGCCATTTTAATGGCTCGTACTCGTTGTTTCCCTTCTTTTGCTTATATAAACCACCGCGACTCCATTCTTTCGTTCAACAGAAAAACAAACGAAATCAAAAATGGCCGCTGCCCTCATATCAAATCGCAACTCAATTCATCGCGAGCTGGTGCTCGAGCTTCAGGGAGGATGACGCGAGAAGCTTGACCAAGGGCTGGCAGCAAATCGCGATGGAAGTTACTTCCTGGAGCTCGATAATCTCGAGTGCTGCCGAGGGATTCGCGAGTTGGTTTCTGGGTTCGACGGTCATCGCGAAAGGGGATTTGGAGGTCAGTGAGTTGACTGAGGAATTTCGACGTCGAAGGGGTTTGAACGTTCTGATGTAATTCGTACCTAGGGGATAGGGGATGCGGCAGTGAAGAATTGGAGACCGAACTTGGTGATTTGGGGGATTCGGCAGAGGAAGAAAGTGATTTCAGAGAATTAAGGTAATTAAATTCTTAATTTAAGTTAACTATATTTGTTCAAGTAAAGTAGATTATTCACTTTATTTAGTTGTAGTTTGAATAAACGTTCAATTGTTAAATTTAACTATAGGTATAAGGTTATCAAAATCTTTTTAAGTAAAATTATATTGTTAAGGTATGAATTTATTCAAGATATGAAATTAACTTAAGTATTTATGTGAAATAATTTTGGATTTTTATAATTAGAAGCTAGTTTATATAATTGGAAATTTAGTTTCTTTATAAAAGAAATCTGTTGCTAAAAAGATAATTTTAGATTTATCATATTAAGTAAGGTTAAGAGTTAATTTGGAATTACTTTATACATGGAAAATTAATTAAATTAAATTAGTCTAATTCGATAACTGAAACCTTATTAATTATTGTTTTACATTGGAAAACAGAAATGGGGGAATCGCTGTATAGTATGCTTCAGTGAATATTCGGCACAGTTAAAAAACACGGTGAGTAAATCTCACTCACCTTTAGAATTATTTTTATTTCATTAAAAATAATTGTTTGTTGCTTGTGTGGATGCTTTCTGCTTGCTATATATATTAGTTATTTAGGCTATATATATATATATATATATATTGGGTTGATTGATTGGTTGGATTCCCGCAGTCTCATTAGCGGATGCCCGCGGTTTCATAGCGGATGATTACCCTATACGCCCCACGCTATGATTAGTGGACGACCTTCTATACCGCGATATTCTGCCACGAAGCAGAATTGGTATTATTTATGTGCTAACGTCTGTGGATGCAGGGAAACAGGTTGGAGGAATCCAACAGGATTCCTCAAAAATATATTATCTGTTTGTTGTTTGTTTGATTTCATATATATTCATATATGATGTGTTAAAATCAAATAATTGAAAATTGGGTGATTTGATTATTTTAAATATCACTGGGCTTGAATATTGATTTATAAAAATATCATGGAAGGATATTTGAAATTTAAAAGGGAAAATTCTATTTTTAAATAGAATTTGAATTTTTAAATGGAAATATAATATAAACTTGTTTGAAAAATAAGACAAGTAGTTTCTTTTTAAACGAAGTTTATAAATAGTTCTTTTATAACGAAGTTATAAATAAAGTGAAAAGAATTATCATTTGATAATTCAGAAATAGAAACACCAGTGTGGAATTGGAATTTGAAATAAAATTTCAAAACAGGATGTGAAATGAAATTTTTAAATATATATAACTCAAATGAAATTTGAGTATAACATTTGAATTTTAAAAGGGAGTTTAAATATTTGAATTTTAAAAGGGGGATTGAATATTAGAAATTCAAATAAAGAAATTCAAATAGAGATTTGAATGTAGAATTTCAAAATAGAATTTGAAATAAACTTTGAAAATAGGATTTCAAAGTAGAATTGGAAATAAAATTTCAAATAGGATTTCGAAATAGGAAATCCAAAGGATTTTGAAATGGAATTTGAATTCAAGGGAATTCAAATGGATTTGAGTGAAGAAATTCAAATGGTGTTAAAATGAGCTTGAATATTAGAATTCAAATGGGGCTGGAAATGAATTTGAGTATTAGAATTCAAATGGAAAAATGAAATTTGAATATAAGAGATTCAAATTGAATTCAAATAGGATTTGATCTATGGGATTTGAATATGAAATTCAAATGGGTTTTAAACTATGGAATTTTGAATATAGAATTTAAAAAGGAGTGAATATTTGAATTTCAATAAAAATTCAAATATAGAAATTGGAATATAGATGTGCAAATGGAATTTGAAACATTTAGAATTTCAAATAGAAATTTAAATGGAGTTTAGATATTTAAATTCAAGTATGAATTTCAAATATAGAAATTCAAAAAGGAGTTGAATTAAGGTGGGAATTCGAATAAAGGATTTGAAATGGAATTCGAATAAAGGATTTCAAATGGGATTTGAATACAGGATTTAAAACTATGGAATTTGAAATGTAAAGATTCAAATGGAATTTTGAATATATATATATTAGAAGGGAGTTGAATTCATTTAACGAAGTTTAAAGGTTTATAAATATAAATATAATTAAAACGAACTCGCCGCAGCGCTGCAGTTCGTAAAATAGCGATTCGAACTTCAATTGAATATACAGAACCCTATTGAAGTCGAAATTCTTTGAAACAAGAAACATCAGGACCGGTTTGATAATAGTTTTCTAATGAAAGAGAAAAATATGAATTTCGTCGTATAGATTTTGAGTTATGACAAAATCAAATTTTCAGAAAAGCAGCGCCAGAATCGTTTTAAAACCATAATGGTTTATTTAATATTATAAAAGGATTTTTAAGCAAATAAAATCCGAAGTTCGATTTAGAAAATTTCAGAGTAAGTTGCAAAATATATGCGAATTCAAGTTGTGTAAATGAATATGATTTTTGAGACAGGAACCAGATTTTGATTTATTGAATAGAATTAACTAAATTGAATAGAAATTAGTTAAGGAGATTTCGAATGGATATTGGGCCTTAAATAAGTGAATTCGATTTGAAAATTTATATTCGAAATAGAAAAGAGAACTAGACTTGAAATTGGAATTCAATTTGGTTATGAACAAGTTAAAAATTTTGTTTGAACATGTTATGTTCAACAAAGAAGTGAAACAGGCAAAATGGCCGATTTAAAGAATAAATGGGCGAAACTGAATTCAAACGATTAGATGGTATTGAATTGAATTGCAAACAGGTGAACATGTGTAAGCAGGTTTGATATGATGTATATGAAGATTTAAATTTATGTGCTCGACAAAAAGGTACATGTTTAATTCATATATGGATTTTATGCGCCGTATCGGCTAGCCGCTTGGCTTTTTTTTTTTTTTTCCTTTTTGAGATTAGAAGGACCGGGAAAGCTATTTGAAATTTCCCGATGCTCCCGATACAGGGGAGGTTATGGCGAAATTTTCCGGAAATTTAAGGAGTTAGAATATTTTTAAGATATTTTGATAATTTGAAATCATTGTATCGACGTATTGAATTCGATAGTAAAGTGAATATAAAAATCGAATGTTGTAAACAAAAAGGGATAGAGATAAGTGATTGGAATTGTTTCCAATTGCAAATAGGGATTTTTCTAATATATAGAAAATAAAAGAAGTTAATATTTGGAAACGTTTTCCAAATGGCATAAGAGGCAAGATGATTATTGAAAATATTTGGTTAACAAATATTGATAGAGAAAATAGAGAAGTGGTTTAATTAATGAATATTAATTAAAGAGCCCAGTGATTTGTTTGATATGTTTGGATGAACACTTGTTTTTATTCGATAGTTAAATCACAGACTATCGAAGTTTTGAC
This sequence comes from Allium sativum, assembly GCA_030737875.1. Lineage (NCBI taxonomy): Eukaryota > Viridiplantae > Streptophyta > Magnoliopsida > Asparagales > Amaryllidaceae > Allium > Allium sativum. The sequence goes on from CM060913.1 coordinate 317,102,560, forward strand.
CATCGTTGTCAATATGGAGAGACCGGTTGGATTATTATCCGAAGAACCACTCCGTATTGGCATAAGCGTTGCGAACCAAGTATGCTGAATATATTGAAGACGGAGTGAAGTGCAAGGGCTTTTCTATTTATAGAAATAGTGCCTTCGGTTTCGTTCAATCCCAGAACGAACGTAAATGGACGAATGTCTGACAGAGTATTTCCAATGATCAAATGGGTTGGTCTGTATAAGTATATATGGTTGCAACGGATTTATCCCTTAGCATAATATCCAGAATATTTGTGCAAACTCAACTAGTGATTAACGGATCTGACGTTGTGGCATTCAAAGTAATTGGGCTATCAATGAATGGTAAGTATTCGTAGCCTCAGGCCTCAACAACCCGAAAGGACAAAAATCGGGCAGGCAGCATGGCTATGTGGGTCGCACCCATTAGGGTGTATAATCACCTATCTAGAGAAATTCCTTTTGTTTCTAAATCTATCGATTCTGCCCATTCGGGAAACGGTGGTTTGAGTCCAACCATTGGTGATATACATTCGATACACTCAAGCGAAATGAGTGGTCGGTCATGTGTGGGCCGGGTTGCAAGACGTTCTTGTTGAACCCAGTGTATTCGCCTCTAGAGATACATCATCGGAAGGTGGTCCCATACCTTGTCATGTTGGAAATCCAATCTCCAATAAGCGCCATGCGGTTTTTGATTTTAAATTATATATGTGGAGCGTGAGATGCAAGCGTTCTGCTATTTGGTTATTTACTTGATGTAGACATTACTATAATATCACTGGATTGGATATCAAAGTGTTTTGGGTTATAGTAAGGTAAAAACCGTCCATGTTTATGTGTGGGCTGGTCTTACTATTATCTTTTCTTCCGAAAAGAGTTTTGAAAGTTAAACAAGTGATTGGAGTTTACTCACACCAGTCCCATGACTGACCCAGAGTTTATTTTGTTTTGTTTTTCCTAAACTCTTAGGTGCCCAAATTTGTACGGGCAGTCAAGTGTTTCAGGCTTTTACAGATACACTTGGAGGAGCTTGAAGCAGGAGGCTTCAACATTAGTTATTTAGAGTTACTTCCGCTGAATCAAATGTTATGTGTACTCTGATGATGGTATGTATATATGTACCAAACAGATTTGTATTTCAAAGCTTATGTTATATAATATATTTTATTCGTTCCGCTGTGAGTTGTGATCTTCGTTTTTCTTCTATTCTAATATTTCTTTCTTTCTATTTCTCATCTTCTAACTTCTTCCTATTAATGGTTCGTATTTCTGTGTTATTTGGGTTGGACGTGTGGTGTTTTTAGTCAACTCAGATAGCACGGATTTGCGGGCTTTTACAGGATTTGATTGGGGTAAATCTTGTATATGCTGAGTTGATAGCATATGGAAGTAATAGAGTTGATTTGCCCGACAAAAAGGTACAAGTTTATATTTCTATTGGATATAAGATTTATGAGCCGAATTGGCAAGCCGTTTGGCTGTTTGATTTTCTTTTGGGTTGGAGATGGCCCAGAGAGGCGAGTGGGAGTTTGACCGATTGACCAGTACAAAGGAGGTGCTGGCGAAATTTTTCGAAAAGTTAAGGCGTTAGAAAATTTTCAGAATTTTTGAAAATTTTCGTTGATAAGAATTAATTTATAATTTAATTGAAATTAAATTGGTTCAGTTGAAACTGAAGTTAAGAAGTGAACAAATATGTTCTAACCAGTCGATAGGGTCGTCCTCTACTTTTTAGCAATTTCGAGGACGAAATTATTTTAAGTGGGGAAGATTGTAATGACCCGCATCGGCAGAGGTATTATAATTAATTAATTTAATTATTGAAATAGTGATATAGTACATTAAATGGTCGTGGAATTAAATAATGATGAATATTTAATTAAAATAATAAATTAAATAATATATTTAATTTTGAAATAATCAGAATTGGCTAAAATAACGATATGGTGTGAACCGGATCATCTGTGATATTTCATTCAGCTTGGAATTGAATTTGAATAACGAATATATTCAATCGACGGCAGTTGAACGTATAGTTTATAATATAATTATAAACAAGCTCGAAATGGCGCTGCAGTTCGTAAATTGGCGAATCGAACTTCAACTGAATGTACAGGATTCGTTTTAAGCCGGATTTCTGTGAAACAAGAAACGTGTGGAGCTGGTGGAGTATATCTTTCTAGTAGAAGAGAAAAATCTGGATTTCATCGTGTAGATTTTGAGATATGTCCAAATCAAATTTTAGAGTAGTCGCTATAGAATCGTTTATCGACCGTAACGGTTTATTCGATATAACTGGATACCGGTTTCGAATTTAGACAAGGTTCTTTTGAAACGTAGTGATAATTTAATTTTTAGAATTTTACTGAAATTTTTAATTAATTAAATAAGCAACTTTTTATTTGGAGTATTTTGCACCCTGTATGGATATTTTGGGGGTTTCACAAAATGAGTTAAACTACCGGTATTTTTATATTTCTGGGATTGGGAAACCTCGCTCATCTCAACAGTATTTTTACTTCTGTCAGTACCAGTCCGAAGGTGAACGGAGTTTGCGAGATGATACACTATTTAACCAAGAAGTAAAGTTGATTGTTATACATACCTTGGTTCACGCACATAAATAGGGTATTCATTCATTTTAACACACCCTCTTTTTTTTACAAGCTCTAGTAAACAAACCGATGACCTTATACCATGTACACAAGTATGACGCCAGCTTTTACTAGCGAACATCTAATTTTTCCCAAGTTGAACAATATAAAATTCATACTTTTGTCACAGCATGAAAACTCGATTCATACACTTACCTTACTATGCATTTCAAACGTTAGACTGATAAATGCCTGTGAGGAGCGAACCGTATGCCATTTCGAAAAGATAATAGTATACACAGTAACAGTGCAAAGTGATCATGAGTATATATTATTTTTAATGAAAGAAAAGGGGAACTTAATGGTTAAGTTTTCACCACGCTCCATTCTCTCTCAGCCACGAATAGGATTGAAGAAAGACCAAACAAATATCTAAATCCTATACTCTATAAATAACCCCTTCCCTTCGTTAAGACCTAATTCTTTCTACAGAAAATCAAAAAAAGAGGCCGCCTCTTATTTCATCTTTCTATCAATTTTGTAAAATCAATTGAAGCTCGAAATCACGTTGAGCGCTCGCGCGTTGAAAACTATTGAAATCCTGAAGCTCGAGATTTCCAAAAGGGAGTGGCATCGCTTCGGAATTTGTAGAGGGGTTCGGGCACGGTGGATGTGGAGGAGTTCGAACAAAGTGGAGATGGTTTTTGTTTTGGGTACAACGGAAGAAAGGTTCATGCGTTTTGTTGTTTTGGGAGTGCGGTTCTGGAAGCTGACATTGACTTGGGGTGCGAACTGGAAAAGAACGGAAGTGCTTTGGATACTGGAGTTTGGATATGGGTGATAGGTAGTCAGCGACGTTCATTGTTGATGCCGTGGATTTTCTGTTCAATAGGAGGAGGGGATGTCGAGATGCTCAAGGGATTTGAGATGAGGAAGTGCTGGAGCGTGGCTATCCAAAGGGAAAGGATGGCAGAAATGTTTGTATAAAATGGAGAACAAGGAAATGTGAACGAGAGTTGGAGCGTGATTTTAATGAAGGAGTTTATCTGTTTGGTGTATGAAGCTGTTTGGGAAGTTAGGGGCGTTCAAAATCTGTTAATGGCATGGTAAACAGTACCTCGCGATGTTTAATTACGGGAGGAAGGAGAGCTGGTAACGAAGTAGGCTGGGTGTAGTAATGGGCCAGAAATGAAGGAATTGGGCAAAACAGGATCCGACAGGATCGTATGGACGGTGGCTACACAGTGGAATGGACTGGGAGTGAAGTGCAGCCCGTTACAATTTATAGCAAAATAAATTTTCTGAATCAAGCGATGGTTATCGTCATTGACGATGATCGTCCAAAGTGAGTAAATCTCACTAACTCTGAACAGTTTATAATTTCATATTGTATTTTTGGAACTGTTAGATATTTTCTGATTGATTGTGTGTTGACTGTTTGATTGAACTACTAGTCAGTTAGTTAAATTTCTATATTGATTCTGTTTAATAGAATGTATCATATAGAACTGAAAGTGATGTTATCTATATTGTTTAACATCTGTGATGCAGGGAAACAGGTTGGAGGAATCCAACTGGATTCCTCAACATTTATTTTACTGTTTTCATATATTGTGATATATGATGTGTTATATAATCTGTTATGGATTATGGGTGTTGGAATGATGTTGATCATTTTTATTCGATATTTTAAATATCATAAAAGACCCTGGGATGTAAAAAGAATTATTTCAATGTATATTGAAATAAAAGGGATTTTATAAAAACAACAGATTTTATAAAAGGAAATATTTCGAAAGAAAATAAAAAGGGAAAAATGTTTTTAAAACGAATAGAGATTTATAAAAGGGAAATCATTTGTAAAGTGAAGAACTGTTACTAAAAGTAAATCTTTATCAATGTTAGTTTAACCGATTAGAGTTAAAACAAAGAAGTTAATCGATGTTAGTAAATCGATTAGAGTTAAAGTAAAAGGAGTTAATCGATGTTAGTTTAATCGATTAGAGATAAAATTAAAAGAAGTTAATCGATGTTAGTTTAATCGATTAGAGTTAAAGTAAAAGGAGTTAATCAATGTTAGTTTAATCGATTAGAGTTAAAGTAAAAGGAGTTAATCGATGTTAGTTTAATCGATTAGAGATAAAGTTAAAAGAAGTTAATCGATGTTAGTTAATCGATTAGAGATAAAGTTAAAAGAAGTTAATCGATGTTAGTTAATCGATTAGAGTTAAAGTAAAAGGAGTTAATCGATGTTAGTTTAATCGATTAGAGTTAAAGTAAAAGGAGTTAATCGATGTTAGTTTAATCGATTAGAGTAAAAGTAAAAGGAGTTAATCGATGTTAGTTTAATCGATTAGAGTTAAAGTAAAAGGAGTTAATCGATGTTAGTTTAATCGATTAGAGATAAAATTAAAAGAAGTTAATCGATGTTAGTTAATCGATTAGAGATAAAGTAAAAAGAAGTTAATCGATGTTAGTTAATCGATTAGAGAATAAAGTAAAAAGAAGTTAATCGATGTTAGTTAATCGATTAGAGAATAAAGTAAAAGGAGTTAATCGATGTTAGTTTAATCGATTAGTGTTAAAGTAAAAAGGAGTTAATCGAATATAGTTATTCGAATAGAAAGTAAAAGGAGTTAATTGAATATAGTTTATTCGAATAGAAAGTAAAATGAGTTAATCGAATATAGTATTCGAATAGAAAGAAAAGGAGTTAATCGATGTTAGTTTAATCGATTAGAGTTAAAGCAATTGAGTTAATCGAATATAGTTTATTCGAATAAAGTTAGTAAATCGAATATAGTTTATTCGAAAGGGGTTAAGTGAATAGAGTAAATCAAATAGAGTAAATCAAATAGAATAAATCGAATAGAGATTTATTCGAACGAGAGTTAAGTAAGGAAGTTAGTTAAAGAATTATAAGGGTGGACTTTGTCTATTTCAAAGTTAGAAATGTTATTCAGTTAAGGTCTGAGAGGTAGTTCTACCCCAACTTGATTGGCTTCGTTTTAACTAAGGAATAGTTAAGGTTCGGCAGTAAAGGAAATGGTTTGTGTTGACATAGCGATGTTTGTTTAAACATCTGTCTAAGTCCAATGAAGAAGCTTTGGAAATGTTTTCAAAATAAGAAACCAGAAATGTTTTCTAATAAAGAAAACAAGAAATGGAAATGTTTTCCATTGTTAATAACGTATATTTTCCAAATTTAGAAAATAAGAAATATTGAATATAGGGAAACAGGAGATAAGTAAATTTATGAAATAAAGAGATAATGTTGAATGATGTTTGATCGATATAAATTTCCATTTGGAAATAATATCGTTGTTTGCACATCTGTTTTTCTTCGATAGTTAAATCACAAACTATCGAAGTTTTGACCATTTTAACGTTGTTAATATGGAGAGACCGGTTGGATTATTATCCAAAGAACCACTCTGTATTGGCATAAGCGTTGCGAATCATATATGCCAAAGGAAATTGAAGATGGAGTTATGCAAGGGCTATCCTATTTATAGAATAGTGCCTTCGGTTCATCCTGTTCCTGGATGACTTGTATGGACGGATGTCTGACTGAGTATGTCCAGACGATCACGTATATTGATTTCTCCAACCGTACCAAGAGTGGAAGCGGAGAAGGAAACTTCTTTTAGCTAACACATAATGTATTGTTGTAGACGTCAATCGGTGATTTGATGGATTTGACGATGTGGCATTCAAAGTGAATCTGATGTGATGACAAAGCGTAGCTTCTAGCCTCAACATCCGGTAAATGACAGAAATCGGGCAGGCAACATGGCTAAGTCGGTCGCACCGAAGTAGGGTGTATAATCACCTGATCTAGAGTTTCATTTACTTCTAAAAATCTATTGTTGATGCTGTCCCATTCGGGAAATGGTTGTTGGTCCCAACTGTTGGTGATATACATTCGATACACTCAAGCGAAATGAGTGGTCGATCATGTGTGGCCGGGTTGCAAGATGTTCTTGTTGAACCCAGTGTATTCCTCTCTAGAGGTACAAAAGCGAAAGGTGGTTCCATACCTTGTCATAGTTGGAAATCCATTACCCAATACGTGCTTGCGGTTTTGATTGTATACTATATATGTAGAACGTGAGATGAAAGCGTTTCTGCTAGATGATTATTATATTGTGTTGATAGACATTATTATAATATCAAAAGGTTTTTAATATAAAGATAATTTGGATTCTCATAAGGGAAAAACCCGTTCCGTTATGCGGCGTGGTCTTATGAGATATCGTTTACTTGTTTGAACTGTTTTTAAATTGTTTTACTCATACCAGTCCCATGACTGACCCGGAGTTTACTTTGTTGTTTTCCCTAAACTCTTTGGTGCCTAAATTTGTATGGGCAGTCAAGTAGTCGGGATTTTACAGATACACTTGAAGATCTTGGAGCAGGAGGCCTCAGGATCATATAGCTATAGTTATTTCCGCTGTGTTGTAAGTGTTGTACTTTGATAATGATATGTATATTCAAGTACAGATTTGTATTTCAAAGTTATGTTATGAAATATATTTATTCGTTCCGCTGTGAGGTTCGTGTTACTATGATGTTGTGTTCTTCTTCTTCTTCTATTCTAAGTTTCTATCTTATCTATTCTCACCCTCTGTCTTCTTTCATTAACTATTCGGTTATTTTCGATCCTTGAATGTTCGATATGTGTTGTATATCGGATAACCAAGATCGCATTTTTCCGGGTCGTTACAGCATTGCTTGTGTTAGCTGACCCAAATGGGCTTCCATTAGCAGCAACAGGCCAACCGAATGGATTGTTTGTAGTTGTAGATCCAAATGCAGTTGTATTAGCAACAGATTAACTGTCATTCGTTGAGCCAAAGGACTAGCAGAAGCTGGTTGACCAATAAGGGTACTTGTGATTGTTGTGCCAAAGGAGTTCTGGGTGGTAGAAGGCTGACCAAATGGAACTACTTGAGTTTGCACTTGAGCACCACCTTAATCACCCAGTTGATAATCTTCCCATCTTAACTCCTCGTGACTCCTTTTTTTCCTTGTATGTAGGCAAGAAAAGCTTTAAAGGTAGGCAAAGTGATTTAAACCCTAGGCTAGTAATAACCCTCGACGAACATGTCCTAATCAAAGAGGGTTGTAACACCCCGTAAATCAGTTAATACTAATATTCACAAATGAAAGAATAACTAATTTCAAATATAAGAATATTGGGAAACGGGCTGCGCCATTGTGTTCGTCTCGGAAAAATACGCGAAATAGGGTCCGAAATTTTGTAAATCGGAGTTCGTATGACCGAGATATGGCCTCGAGAAGTTTCACGAAAAAATCAAATTTCGAAACAGATTTCAAAAACACAGAAATGGAGGCAGGCGGGAAAACTCCCGCCCAGACCAGGTCGACCTGGGGGTCGACTTGGGAGTCGACCTGGGGGGGCCAGGTCGACACTAGAGTCGACCTGGGTGTCGACCTCCCTGGTCGAGCCCAGGTGACCTGGGTGCATTTGGTTGGGTTTTCGGGCTGTGTTTTGAGGGCTGGTCGAAATCTAATGGCTCTAATCTATTCTAGGGTTAATCTAATGGCTTAAATGCATCCTAACATCTATAAATAAGTGGGTAGACTCTAACCCTAAATCACTTGTAAAATTGGAGAGCTACCGACATGCCGTTGCCATGGAGTTCAGCGTAGCCGTCACAAACAAAAGAAGAAGGAGAAAGCCTAGCCTACAACTAAATCTACTCAACAAACAAATTAAATCAAAGACTCTTTCTATTTCTCTTCTTTAAATTGTGAGTATGATGAATCTCACAATATTATTATAAAGTAATTTGATTAAGTTATGAATGGATCACAAGAAAGTGATATGAATTGTTATGTATTTGTAAATTATGTTGTGGATCTCTTGTTATGCTATTATGTTATCATATATATGTTGTTATGTTGTAGTGATTATGTTGTAAATGATCCTATGCTATGTCATATGTGATTAATCATGTTATGCTATGTTATAAATCATGTTATGCCATGTTGTAAATCATGCTATGCTATGTTGTAAATCATATCATGCTATGTTGCAAATTATGATATGCTATGTTGTAAATCTTATATATGTTGTAGATCTCATATTATCACATATGTTGAAATACTTATGTTATATGATAATGATGTCATGTTAAGTTGTGTTGAATCATACAAGTTGTAAAATCATGATGTTATTATTTATGTGAATTGGATCATGTTTAAAGTTTATGTTTTTTTTTATAATAGATCTTGATTATGGGAATTTGCCTATTGAGTTAGGTGTACCCATATACATGAATCTACAAATAAATTGGATCTTGAATATGGGAATTTGCCTATTGAGTTAGGTGTACCCGTATACATGAATCTGTGATTAAATGAATTTTGATTTTTGGGAATTTGCCTATTGAGTTAGGTGTACCCATATAAAACCATATTGTTAATGATGTTGATTCACACATGTCCTATACAAGTTTATGAAATTTGATCAAAATCATATTATGTGAATTATGAATAAGTTGACACCCTTAGATCCATGACATGTATAACCTTATGCAAGTTGTAATTTTGGATGTATGCAAGTTTCACCCCTTGTTATGATTTATTTAGTCATATATACATGTTGTTATTGTGATAATCTCTTTTACACTATGAGTTAGACTATTCGAGTCTAATATATATATATTTTGTGAATAAACGTTCAAACGTGGGGTAGGGGTGATATTAGGAATTAATAAATTAGGTGCAATTTTGTATGATTTTGCATGCCTTGAATGGATGTCCATAATTGAGTCAATTATGGACATTGTTGAATTTGGAATTAATTAATAATTCAAGTAGGGAATTATTAAAATTGGGGTAAGTAGATTATTAATAATAATCAATGCTTAGGACACGAGGTTGGACCCATTTGTGACGTAAACCTGCCCGGACCCGCCCGGCAAATCCAGTAGTCCCAAATGTCGGCCCAATGTGAGAGGTCCTAGGCCCAAACTAAAGCATAACAGTTGTAAAGACACGAGGTTAGACTCTTTTATGGTGTAAGACTGCCCGGACCCGCCCGGCAAATCCAGCTGCCATAAATGCCAGTCTAATGTGAGAGGTCTTTATGAGGTTATGGCCTTAATGAATTAAGAAATACTTAGCCAGATAATCATGTAAGGTGGGACATGGGGGTTAAGTAGGTGCCTTGGGTGGCATGAGGAATCTAGTAGTTGCCTTTAGAGGCATTTGAAATACGATTAGACTTAACCAAATACACATGTAAATGAACATGACTAAGTGGGTTAAGTGGATGGACTAATGGGACAAGCTTAGGTGGAATGCTTGTGGGAAATAATGGGGGCCCATTTCAACCAGTATCCCAAAACGTATCTTTGTGGGCTCGACCCAAGTCGAGGACGGGACACGCATACTGGGTCTGACTATAAGAGGCCAAAACAGGGAGCGGTGGCAACGCAAGTCCAACGGGTTTCATATGCGTGTGTGGACCCGGGCTGGTAGGTAAGACGTTGTTGCATCGTGTAGGTATAAGCCGTGCATCTCCATTATATCGGGTTGCCACTTTAGGGGAATGATACACCCCACTGTGGGGCCAGCACGGGTATCTACGAGTAGGGAGCCGATCGAGAAATGGAAAGTGGGGTACACCTAGTGGAGATAGGGGCAGGCGGCACCTATGTAGTCAGCTAGGAGTACGTAAAGCCATTAAGAAAATTTCTAAGTGAAGCTAAGTGGGATCAATCTTTAAGGTGACCGGTGTGGTGCAGTATAGTGTTTATCCTTTAGTATTTAGGAGCGCCTATAACGTTGCCTTTAGCGATTGTCTATGTCCTTAATCTGCTCTTCATAGACATTTCCTTGTTTTCCAGCTTATGCCTTAGTCCAGTTATTTTGATAGTAGTATTGTAGAATTATCATACTCGCCAGACTTTATGTCTGACCCCCTCTTTTCCATCTTTCTTTTTCCTTCAGGTCCTCAGGTTGGGCCAAGTTCTAGTGGAGTCTAGTTGGATCGCTTATCTCTTGGAAAGCTTGGACTGCAGAAGTAAAGTCCAGCTTGTTATCTTTCTTTTAATGGCTATCTATTGTAATGGGATTATGTATTTTGTTTTTGTGAGGACGGATATTGTACTTGGTTAAGTTCTATGGTTTTATGATGTAACAGACATATTTAATTTCCGCTGCAATAAAATGAAGTTTTAGATTTCCAAGTGCTATTTATTATCTGTCTTGTTGTAATTTCTCTGTTCTATATTCACTTATGACCTCCGTGGAAGTTAATGCATTACCTTTGTGAGTGACATTAATGGACGTGGGGTGTTACACGTGGTATCAGAGCATAAGGTTACCAGAACAGATAAAATTTTTAGAAAAATATTTTTCTAAAGTATTTTTGGAAGAAGTGCTTTCAAAAACATGTTATTTAGAGAGAGTTTTTATGAAAAACATAGTCCTAAATAGCCATATCCTTATCTTTATCTTTCGAATTCTCCATTTTGAATCTTCCCTTTTTCGTTTCAGCATGGCTGAATATCTTAATCTCCCAGAAGGTGTGACGGTTCCAGGGTGGTTTAGGAGATATTTGGAGGCTAGGGCCACCACTGCAGGCCCAGCAGATACTCCTCCACCCCCAGTTGCACCCATTCCTCCTCCTCCTCGTGTTGACACTTTTGCAAAGACGTGCAAGAAATTTAAGGCTATGGGAGGAAAAGCTTTTCAAGGGACTGAGACGTTTGTGGAGGCCAGAGACTGGCTTAAGAAGACTGAGGAATTGTTGGATATCTTTGAAGTGGAAGATGGGAGGAAAGTCCGTTTAGCTGCTTGGTTAATGAAGGGAGAGGCCTCGTTTTGGTGGGAGGTCACTAACGGGGAACGTCCAGTTGATTCTTGGGCGGATTTTAGACGAAGGTTTGAGGCAAAGTTTCTTTCAAGGGCAGAGGAGAATTTAAATATGGAAAAATTCCTGACATTAAAGCAAGGGAGCTTATCAGTGAAGGAATATGTCAATAAATTTAATCAGTTAGCAAGGTTTGGCTTGGGTTTGGTGAACACGCCAGAGAAGAAAGCTTTGAGGTTCGTTAGAGGCTTGAATGAACCGTTGCAAGGGTTGGTTATGACCCACATCCCTATGGGAGCCACCTTTGAAAGGCTAGTAGAAATGGCACTTATGCATGAGGATAAGGCAGTTGAAAAGAAAGGGGATCAGAAGAAACCCCAACAGCAAAATAAGAAGGGTGGTAAAAACAATAATGGCAAAGGGAAGAAGAGATGCTTCAATTGTGGGACGCCTGGCCATCTCAGCAAAGATTGTAGAAAGAAAAAGAAGACTGGTTGTTTTCATTGTGGAGATGCGGGACATTTGGTGAAGGACTGCCCAAAGAAGGGGCAGAGGGCAGGGTCTACCTCGAGAGGACAGGTGCAGGCTCTTATGGCACCAGGGCAGGCAAGGGGGCAAGTTCAGGCTATTGCGGCCCCACCGCTGCAAGAAAGAGGTAGAACAATTTCTGTTGAAAGCTTAGTTTTTCTGTTTGATCATCCTGTCCGTACCTTATTCGATTCTGGCGCATCTCATTCGTTTATCTCTGCATCATTAGTTGAATTACTGCACTTGAACACCAGTTTAGTAGAGGATCCCTTGGTTGTTTCAAATCCAATTGGGGGTTCGGCTCATTTGACCATGATATGTTTGGATTTGAAAATCTCTATACTTAGCGTTGAATTTAGATGTGATGCTTATGTATTGGGCTTCACGGGCTATGGGCTAATTTTAGGAATGGATTGGTTATCTAGAAATGGGGCCATTCTTGATTGTGAAAGGAGAGTAGTTAGGCTTGTGACTCGCCTTGGTAATGCTCTCGACATCTTTTGTAATCCTATAAATTCCGTTATGCTAAGTTATCTTGAATCGCTTGACGCATCTGTAGAGAATCTGCGATCGGTAGAGGTGGTCCGGGAATATCCGGATGTGTTTGAGGAGGTGAAGGGCTTACCTCCAAAGCAGGAGATAGACTTTCGAATTTATCTTGTGGATAATGCTAAACCCGTATCTTTGCCAGTGCGCCACATGGCTCCTCGTGAAAGGAGGGAACTCAATAAGCAAGTGAAGGAGTTGCTTGAGAAGGGGTTCATAAGACGTAGTATATCGGAGTGGGGTGCTCCAGTAGTATTTGCTACAAAGGCGGATGGGTCCCTTAGACTTTGTGTGGACTATAGAGAACTAAACAAGCTTACTAAAAAGAACCGACACCCACTGCCGAGGATTGACGATCTCTTTGATCAGTTAGTTGGCGCCTCAGTGTTTTCGCAGTTGGACTTAGCCACTGGCTTTCATCAACTGAGAGTGGCTGAGGATAGTATAGATAAGACTGCTTTTAGGACTCCTGACGGATTTTATGAATGGCTAGTGATGCCCTTTGGTTTGACAAACGCCCCCGCATATTTTGTTGATTTGATGAGTAGGGTGTTTAGGGAGTACCTTAACAAATTCGTGGTAGTCTTTGTGGATGACATCTTAGTCTTTTCTAAGAACAAAGAAGAGCATGCCCTACATCTTAGGGAAGTGTTGGAAACCCTTCGAGCGCATAACCTTAAGGCAAAATTTTCTAAGTGTCACTTCTGGAGGAAGGAAGTACGGTTCTTAGGGCATGTGGTTTCCAAGGAAGGGATAGCAGTGGATCCCGCAAAGGTGGTGGCCATCCAAGATTGGAAGGTCCCTAAAAATGTAACCGAAGTAAGAAGTTTCTTGGGGTTGGCTGGCTATTATAGGAAGTTTATCAAAGACTTCACAAAAATATCAGCTCCATTAACACGGTTAACGAAGAAGAACCTGGTTTTTACATGGGACGAAGATTGTGATGATGCGTTCCAACGTTTAAAGAGAGCCTTAACTTCAGCCCCAGTCTTAGTGCTGCCAGACGGGAATAAACCGTTTACCGTCTATACTGATTCTTGTGGGACGGGACTTGGCGCGGTCCTCATGCAAGAGGGAAGAGTAATAGCTTATGGTGGAAGGCAGTTGAGGGTTCATGAAAAGAATTACCCTATGCATGACCTTGAGTTAGCTGCAATTGTTTTCGCGTTTAAGTCTTGGCGTCACTATCTTCTTGGTGAGAAATTCGAACTGTTCACTGACCACAAATCATTAAAATACTTATTCTCTCAGAAGGATTTGAATTTAAGGCAGCAATGGTGGATGGAATTCTTAGCCTCCTACGATTTTGAAATAGCATATACCCCGGGCAAGGGTAACGTGGTAGCAGACGCCTTAAGTAGGAAAAGGTTGTCCTTGAGTCCGTTGTTTGTTGAACGACGAAGCTTAGAATTCATCTCCATGTTTGACTTTAGACCCTCCATTGACCTAGTACCTGGTTTGTTAGCATCCTTGGAGGTTAGACCTACACTTCTAGGACAAGTTGGTGAGGCACAGCAAGACGACCCACAGTTGGTTGAGATAGTAGAAAAGCTCAAAGGAGGGGAGTCGTCTAGTCATCTTCGTAGGTATACCCTAGACGATAAGGGTTGGTTACGAAGGGATAATAGACTTTGTGTACCACAAGACGGAGACTTAAGGAAGGCCATTCTTGATGATGCTCATCGCTCAAAGATGACCATTCATCCCGGCGGAGACAAGATGTACAAATATATGAAGCGGGTTTTCTTTTGGGCCGGTATGAAAAAGGATGTGGCCGAGTACGTCGCTAGATGCTTGGTGTGCCAACGAGTAAAAACGGAACAAAAGAAACCCGGTGGGTTGCTTCACCCATTGGAAGTTCCACTATGGAAATGGGAAAGCGTCTCAATGGATTTTGTGGATGGATTACCAAGATCAAGGAAGGGTAATACGGGGATTTGGGTTATAGTAGATAGACTTACTAAGAGCGCCCATTTTATTCTCGTGAAAAGTAAGAGGACTGCTCCGTGGTTGGCTTCTGTATACATTAAAGAGATAGTTCGTTTCCACGGTATTCCTTCTAGTATAGTAAGCGACCGTGATCCCATCTTCACTAGCGAATTTTGGAAGAGTTTACAAGAGGCGGTAGGGACTCAGCTATGTTTGAGCACCGCATATCATCCTCAGACGGACGGCCAGACCGTGAGGGTGAATCGTATTCTAGAGGATCTTTTAAGGCTTTGTATCCTAGACTTTAGGGGTACATGGGAAGAGCACCTTCCGTTGGTAGAATTCGCATATAATAATAGCTTTCAGTCTAGTATTGGCATGGCACCTTTCGAAGCTCTTTATGGAAGGCCTTGCCGTTCGCCTACATGTTGGTGGGAATCTACCGATAAACTCCTACTTGGGCCCGATATGGTTAGGGAAACCTCGGAAAAGATTGATTTGATTCGAAGGAGGATGAAAGCAGCACAAGATAGGCAGAAATCGTATGCTGATAAGAGGAGGACGGATCTTGAGTTTGACATCGGGGACATGGATTTTATCAAAGTGTCTCCATTACGGAATGTTGTTCGCTTTGGGTCCGTTGGGAAATTAGCACCAAGGTTTGTAGGGCCGTTTCCTATAAAAGACAGGATTGGGAAGATGGCGTATAGGGTGGAGTTACCTGAGAAACTTAGTGGAGTACACGACGTATTCCATGTATCACATTTGAGGAAGTGTTTGCACAAGACCGCGGAGGTGGTAGAGCCAAGCTTGCTTAAAGAGGTGGAAATAGAGCGTGATGCAACAATTAGACGAGCTCCTACATGCATTCTTGGGTCGGATATCAAAAAGTTGAGGAATCGAGAGGTCAGACTAGTTAAAGTGCAATGGGGAGATGATGAGAGCAACGCTACTTGGGAGACAGAAGAGAAGATGCGTTCGTTGTACCCTTTTCTTTTTGAGGGTATGTCTTTTAATTTTCCCTTTATCGCTTAGCTTATCTTATCTTATCTTATCTTTAGTATGTCCTCTCATTAGTATCTTTGACCTTTAGTTAGGATAATCCCATGTTTGAAACATGTGTTTGAGACATGTTATGTATGATGGATGCAAAATGGATGCAAGTGTTTGCTAGTGGTTGCTCGTGGATGCATATATACACACACTTTAGGCACTAGATCGGCTCAGTCACTACATATTGCATATTGCATAAATGAATGTATTTAGATAATGGATGTATAATGGTTGTACCATCATATGGATGATGCATTTGGTTGAATGGATGTGCACGCATATAGAAGTAGTATGTAAGCAATTAGGATCTTTTGCATACATAATGGATGCATGGCACTATCATGAATTACATTAAGGTGGTCAACCGAATCAGTGGACCGCCTGATTTTGCATTAGATACGAACATATACACACACTATGCATTTAAACATAAAATCATTAGAAGTTTATAAGGACAGTGGATGCCAGTGTTTGATGATTGAGTAGATGGTTGATTGGATGTTAGGTTAAACATTCTTCTTGACTTGAAGATTTCGGGGTCGAAATCCTTTGAGGAGGGGAGAATGTAACACCCTGTAAATCAGTTAATACTAACATTCACAAATGAAAGAATAATTAATTTCAAATATAAGAATATTGGGAAACGGGCTGCGCCATTGTGTTCGTCTCGGAAAAATACGCGAAATAGGGTCCGAAATTTTGTAAATCGGAGTTCGTATGACCGAGATATGGCCTCGAGAAGTTTCACGAAAAATTCAAATTTCGAAACAGATTTCAAAAACACAGAAATGGAGGCAGGCGGGAAAACTCCCGCCCAGACCAGGTCGACCTGGGGGTCGACTTGGGAGTCGACCTGGGGGGGGCCAGGTCGACACTAGAGTCGACCTGGGTGTCGACCTCCCTGGTCGAGCCCAGGTGACCTGGGTGCATCTGGTTGGGTTTTCGGGCTGTGTTTTGAGGGCTGGTCGAAATCTAATGGCTCTAATCTATTCTAGGGTTAATCTAATGGCTTAAATGCATCCTAACATCTATAAATAAGTGGGTAGACTCTAACCCTAAATCACTTGTAAATTGGAGAGCTACCGACATGCCGTTGCCATGGAGTTCAGCGTAGCCGTCACAAACTAAAGAAGAAGGAGAAAGCCTAGCCTACAACTAAATCTACTCAACAAACAAATTAAATCAAAGACTCTTTCTATTTCTCTTCTTTAAATTGTGAGTATGATGAATCTCACAATATTATTATAAAGTAATTTGATTAAGTTATGAATGGATCACAAGAAAGTGATATGAATTGTTATGTATTTGTAAATTATGTTGTGGATCTCTTGTTATGCTATTATGTTATCATATATATGTTGTTATGTTGTAGTGATTATGTTGTAAATGATCCTATGCTATGTCATATGTGATTAATCATGCTATGCTATGTTATAAATCATGTTATGCCATGTTGTAAATCATGCTATGCTATGTTGTAAATCATATCATGCTATGTTGCAAATTATGATATGCTATGTTGTAAATCTTATATATGTTGTAGATCTCATATTATCACATATGTTGAAATACTTATGTTATATGATAATGATGTCATGTTAAGTTGTGTTGAATCATACAAGTTGTAAAATCATGATGTTATTATTTATGCGAATTGGATCATGTTTAAATTTTATGTTTTCTTTATAATAGATCTTGATTATGGGAATTTGCCTATTGAGTTAGGTGTACCCATATACATGAATCTACAAATAAATTGGATCTTGAATATGGGAATTTGCCTATTGAGTTAGGTGTACACGTATACATGAATCTGTGATTAAATGAATTTTGATTTTTGGGAATTTGCCTATTGAGTTAGGTGTACCCATATAAAACCATATTGTTAATGATGTTGATTCACACATGTCCTATACAAGTTTATGAAATTTGATCAAAATCATATTATGTGAATTATGAATAAGTTGACACCCTTAGATCCATGACATGTATAACCTTATGCAAGTTGTAATTTTGGATGTATGCAAGTTTCACCCCTTGTTATGATTTATTTAGTCATATATACATGTTGTTATTGTGATAATCTCTTTTATGCTATGAGTTAGACTATTCGAGTCTAATATATATATTTTGCGAATAAACGTTCAAACGTGGGGTAGGGGTGATATTAGGAATTAATAAATTGGGTGCAATTTTGTATGATTTTGCACGCCTTGAATGGATGTCCATAATTGAATCAATTATGGACATTGTTGAATTTGGAATTAATTAATAATTCAAGTAGGGAATTATTAAAATTGGGGAAAGTAGATTATTAATAATAATCAATGCTTAGGACACGAGGTTGGACCCGTTTGTGACGTAAACCCGCCCGGACCCGCCCGGCAAATCCAGTAGTCACAAATGTCGGCCCAATGTGAGAGGTTCTAGGCCCAAACTAAAGCATAACAGTTGTAAAGACACGAGGTTAGACTCTTTTATGGTGTAAGACTGCCCGGACCCGCCCGGCAAATCCAGCTGCCATAAATGCCAGTCTAATGTGAGAGGTCTTTATGAGGTTATGGCCTTAATGAATTAAGAAATACTTAGCCAGATAATCATGTAAGGTGGGACATGGGGGTTAAGTAGGTGCCTTGGGTGGCATGAGGAATCTAGTAGTTGCCTTTAGAGGCATTTGAAATACGATTAGACTTAACCAAATACACATGTAAATGAACATGACTAAGTGGGTTAAGTGGATGGACTAATGTGACAAGCTTAGGTGGAATGCTTGTGGGAAATAATGGGGGCCCATTTCAACCAGTATCCCAAAACGTATCTTTGTGGGCTCGACCCAAGTCGAGGACGGGACACGCATACTGGGTCTGACTATAAGAGGCCAAAACAGGGAGCGGTGGCAACGCAAGTCCAACGGGTTTCATATGCGTGTGTGGACCCGGGCTAGTAGGTAAGACGTTGTTGCATCGTGTAGGTATAAGCCGTGCATCTCCGTTATATCGGGTTGCCACTTTAGGGGAATGATACACCCCACTGTGGGGCCAGCACGGGTATCTACGAGTAGGGAGCCGATCGAGAAATGGAAAGTGGGGTACACCTAGTGGAGATGGGGGCAGGCGGCACCTATGTAGTCAGCTAGGAGTACGTAAAGCCATTAAGAAAATTTATAAGTGAAGCTAAGTGGGATCAATCTTTAGGGTGACTGGTGTGGTGCAGTATAGTGTTTATCCTTTAGTATTTAGGAGCGCCTATAACGTTGCCTTTAGCGATTGTCTATGTCCTTAATCTGCTCTTCATAGACATTTCCTTGTTTTCCAGCTTATGCCTTAGTCCAGTTATTTTGATAGTAGTATTGTAGAATTATCATACTCGCCAGACTTTATGTCTGACCCCCTCTTTTCCATCTTTCTTTTTCCTTCAGGTCCTCAGGTTGGGCCAAGTTCTAGTGGAGTCTAGTTGGATCGCTTATCTCTTGGAAAGCTTGGACTGCAGAAGTAAAGTCCAGCTTGTTATCTTTCTTTTATTGGCTATCTATTGTAATGGGATTATGTATTTTGTTTTTGTGAAGACAGATATTGTACTTGGTTAAGTTCTATGGTTTTATGATGTAACAGACATATTTAATTTCCGCTGCAATAAAATGAAGTTTTAGATTTCCAAGTGCTATTTATTATCTGTCTTGTTGTAATTTCTCTGTTCTATATTCACTTATGACCTCCATGGAAGTTAATGCATTCCCTTTGTGAGTGACATTAATTGACGTGGGGTGTTACAAGGGTGAAATAGCAATATTGAAAGATAACCTACCTGATCCTCAACCTTTCAATATCATCTGCAGTTCTGCTAAGTCTGTAGAAGATCTTTGCCTATATATGACTAGTGATTTTTTTTTTCCTTTTTTCCTTTTCTGTTATGTTCTCCTTTGGTGTAGTTTTGGCACAATATTTACAGTTGATTGAATATATGATTTCTTTAATCATAAAAAAAAAGTGTGCCAGCTTCATTTCACCAAGTGTGCTACATCCATCGTATATGATTTCACATATAAGCTAACGGTTTACTTTATTTTGAGCAGATACAAGTGTTGTGCCGCCTTTGATCTACGCAGTAATAGGAATTTCGAAAGACTTAGCAATAGGAAGTTCGAAAGACTTAGCTATAGAAAGTAGTGGCCCTTCTCTTGATCCTGCTACTTGCACAAAACTTGCTTTCACTGCTACTTTTTTTGCTGGTGTCTTTCAAGCTGCCTTTGGATTTTTAAGGTACTTGCTTATAATCTTTCTAGAGATGTATATGTATATAATAGAGCAATATGTGTTTTGTAAATGATAATGTGTTTATAAGTTAGGATTCTAAGTGAATTATATTTTTCATGCTGCAACAGTTTATCACTTAAGATGAATTGACCACGTTGCTGTTACTATGACTCAAATCATTTGCTTTTTTGTAAGCATTTCAATATTCTTCATCTATAGTGAAAATAACAGTAGTGTGTGTGACTTTATTCTCATGGAATGTAGCAATTATGCAGGTAGCAGTTGAACAACTAGCCTGGTTTGGCTTTGTTTCTGCGCAAAAACACCATCGACAGAACATTTGTGGCACATACAAACATTATGTACGCATGTTTCTTACTATTTCAAATGTAGGTCTACCATTATCATGCATTCATCTGTCACTATGGAGCTTAAATTTAATGATTTTATGCTCGTTAATCAATTTAACCATAGAGAAACTTCTAGCAATGGTGCATCGGGATTATCATTATCAGTACTGTCGTTCCTTTCGATAGTGTCATCGGGATTATCATCCAGAATATAACTGTTAAAAGGATCTGCAGGAATCATGTATGTTTGTATGTATAATTTCCATTGCAGTAAATGTAGAAGGTGATGGATCAATTACAACAGCGCAAAGAAGGTTGAAACAGCTGCCGATATTCTTGATTTTGCAAGTAAGTTTTTTTTGGTTTATCTACAGTAATTAATACATTTGCTGATTTGCATCAGAATAAAACACTAGGTGATTTGCAGGGACAAATATTTGAATCTGTGCATGTGTGCATGCGCTGGTGGAATCATTATATCCAATACGTTTGGTTGTAATAATCTGGTGGGAGGTGATACTGTTAGCGCAAGGAGATGGATGCGGATTTGCTGAGGTTCTGATATTGTTTGTCAGATGATGCTTGTTATTACATTTTAGGTTTATGATAGAAGCATGTATCTCTTATGTTCTGGTTGTATTCAGTCGAAATTGTGTTATTGATGTATTAGTTGTATCTGATTTGATGTTATTTGGTAATAAGACACTCTTATGTACAAAAGTGGTTCTACAGAATTTATAATTAAAGTGTTGTATTTGCTTTCTTCTTATGTAGCATTTGCCTTCTTTAATGTTCCATTTGAATTTTTTTCTGGTGTTGCATTACATTATGCAGTGTTGTTGCATTTGAAAAAATATTATTAATTTCATTATGGTACGACACGTGGGCCCCACAGCTGACGTGGTGTGTGACACGTGGACAACTGACGTGGCGTTTGACACGTATGCAGCTGACGTAGAAAGCTGATGTGGCATGTGACATGTGAGCAGCTTACGTGAAAAGCTGACGTGGCCTCACTATCGTGACCTGGCAGTTAATGCTTAAGGCAACGCCGTGTTTTATTGCATTACGTGCAAATAGTGTTGCATTACGGCTATAATGCAACACTTTCTTTCCATGGCAGTAGATGGGCAAAAGCGTTGCCTTAGAGGGCTATTGCAATGGCCGTGGATGCCACGCCCCTTGGTGTTGCCTATTTGAGAAAATGGCCTACGATAATGCTTTTTTGATCTACGGCCACATAAAAATAGTGTCGAATATGCCCACTTTTGTAGTAGTGAACTCTCCAGATGTGTGATGTACTCTGATGATTGTAAGTTTTATTTCAATCTCTCAATAAAGATTTATTTCTATATTATATTTTGTTCCGCTGCGATATGAGACTCTGATTCTGTATTTCTTCTTCTTCTCATTCTTCTATTCTAACTTTCTTTCTTATCTCATCCTCTAATTTTTTTCTATTAAAGATTCGTAATTTCGTGCAATTTGGGTTGGATGTGCATTGTAATTCGTCAACTCAAAGGGTACGGATTTGCGGGCCTTTACAAAAGGGCTTTGCACATCAGTTACTTGTTTATAAGGTTGTTATTAGAAAAGTCTATATAGTAATAAATATTTAAACAAAGTGCTTGTTTTTTTGAAAATGTGTTTTCCATCAAAAATTTCAAAACTAAAAAAAATCAAGGTTTTTATTCATAATTTATAATTATTGATATTAAGCATGATTGCAGTAAAGAACTGCAATTTTTTATATCATTATTGAATTCATATTATTTAATAAAAACTATTGGTTTTTTTGTATTTTCTGTTAGAAATGTGAAAACTATTTTGAAATTTTAGTTATTTCAAAAATGTGTAACTAATTACAAAATCATTTATGGAGGGTTTTTTTATTTAGTACTTTATTTACAATATTTAGGTAGTACATAACATGCTACATGATAGGTGGGTTGATCCCGCAAGGCGAGAATCGAATCCATGACTGTTTGCATTGTATTCAAGTGTCTCAACCAATTTGAACAAAATGTTTTTCAACTTTATGGAGGTACTTTTCTTATAGAAAATTTTAAAACATGAACTATAGCTTTTTTTTCTTATACTGTAAAAGATTTAAGATAGGTGATAAGAAAAGAATTCAAGGTTTTGTTTCCTGAAATCCTTGTATTCAATGTATGCACGTACAACAATGCAATTCATATTTCAGAAAAACGAGCGAAAGGTCAATTTTAAATCAACTTTTTTTAAAAAAAAAATAAGATAAATGTAGGGCTAAAGCCCATTACAATCAGCTAAGCACCCGAAGTTAATGTTAAATCATAAATACATATTTCAGCAGTTTCGTTTTAGTTAGGGATGTAAATTTTATATGAATGTTCGATATCCGTTTATGTCCATAATCGAAATACGTCCGTCCGAAATTCATTTAGGACACGAGTTAGGACAACAAAATTTATACGAGAAAAAATCATGTACGGACCATGTTAGTTCGAATTCGTCCGAATTCCTCATTATTTGGTATATAGTTGAGAAAAAAATCTAATAAAAAGTATAAAATTTAATATAAATAGTCATGTCCGACCCAGTACGTTCGTGTTTGTCTCCAAAAAACACATGTCCATGTCCGACTGATTTCATTTAGGACACGAGTTAGGACAGTCAAATTTGCACAAGAAAAAATTTCGTTCGATCTGATTTTATTTAGGAATGAAACTGAAAACACCTCCATCCGGTCCGATCCTACCGATTTACACCTCTAGTTTTAGTGCTGCAAAGTTTATGTGAAGTAAAGACGAATCAAAGTTAAATGGAAAGAATGCTCTGCTCTGAATTCAAAAGCACATCAGACATGATAGCCACGAGAGTTTTCTCCCATAATTAGAGGTTGGTATTTATTGGCATCCCTGATATTTGAGCGGTAATATTGTGTTTGACGATGTAGAAGTTCATATTTGCACGAAACATTGAAAATTTGATTTTTAATTTAAGTGTGTTGCCGATGACATCTCGTTTTCTTCTCCCTAATATCATTGCTAAAAATTATTGTACACTTTTATACAATATTTTCTTAATACCAAACATTTTAAGCGGCCACCAAATGCATCATTTTCAATTTTTTTCGCACAATGAACAACAATCGACCATCATTTTCCGCAACGGACAACCACCGAACATCAGAAATTCGGCGGTTGATAACCGCGGAAACTGTGTTAATCGGTGGTTGTTCGTTGTGCAAAACAATTTTGCACGGCGGTTGATTGTCGTATGAAATGTGCTTGGTATTAAGACGTACATAAAATTTATCATAATTTTTTTATATGTGCCATTAGAAATGTAAACTTGAGTGCCCTTAGAGCGACACTAGTTTAATTGATCTATAGTGTTATACTCAGTGATATATTTAATCGTTTGCTATTATTGTGTAATATTCGTGCAATAATTGCAAATAAAAAGTTTATGAAATTTCACTAAAACAAACCAAAGAATTTTTAGATCCGAATATAGTCATAAAACGAAACGGAACTACCAACGATAATCAATTCTTTTTACAGGATCCAAGCTTCTGGATTCATCTCAAAAAATTAACATAAGCTTCCATGGTTGAAATTGTAAATTATGAGATACCAAGACATCATTGAAATGATTTGAGTGTAATGATCGATCTTTCAAATATTCCTGCCCAAGATGCTATGTTCGGTGTGTCAAACGTGTTGAGATGGTAGTAAATAGAGTGTTAGGGCGTATCTAATCAGAGTAACAATCTGTATAAGTAACATTAAAAAATTGAGAAAGTAGAATAAGAGATATCAGATATAAGTCCCACTTTATATGCAGCATTCAAAACGGTTATCTAACCCTCAAAAATTGAAAATGTTTTTTTACTAGATCTCTTAAATCTTTGGGCATTGGACGTATTTCAACGCCTATTAGGACCGCCCAAGTTTGATGAAATTACATATCTTTCGGGTATCCATAAAACAATAGGTTGAAAGAAAGCAGAAATAGAAGAACTATGCAACATGTTAAAAATTGAAAATTATGAAGTATGCGATATTTTTTTTGCAAAAAAGTATTCTTATAGATTTGAATAAAATATACATAAAACGTAAAAGGTACTTCAAAGGATAAGTGAATTACGGTATAGCTGATTTGATTGGCGAACGAGAGTTGATGATCAAATGTAATGAAGGAAAAAAGAGAAAGCAAACAGCTGTTTGAGGAAAATGACACGATGCATATGATGCATCAGACGTTAACGTTCGGTTTTCCATCATCTATCCCGATGATCTATTTGTCTTGTATACAATGGTGGAAAGTTCGATGCATCTAACTCGTCCCAACAATAATGTGGCAAAACTTGTCTCTAAATGATATCTAAAGTATTTACTGCAATACTACACCATTACATTGGAAAAATTACATAAGTGAGTGATAACTCTAGGCATAGGCTACATATTCAATACAACTATAGTGAAATCTCCAATTATCCTTCGCTCAAAAAAATTAATTCAACAATTTTCAAATATATACACAAAACTATTTGATCAATTTATCATTAATGGTTAATATAATTATGGTGAAATCATTGATTTGTCTATTATTAAAGAATTTGATCAGTTTATCATCGATAGTAATTTAATTGAAATTAAATTAAGTAATATGCTTTTTACTTGGTCTAACGAGAGAGCGATTTTAGCTATGACCTATTTAGATAGATTTTTCATTAGTGATGAATTGGATGACAAGTTTTCTTCTTGTAATGCTATAGATTTACCTACTTTTCTTTCTTATCATTGTACCATTATTCTTTCTTGTTCTTATCCTACTTTCAATTATTAATTTTTTAGATTTGAAAAACAAATGTGGTTATTGGAAAATAATTTTAAGAATTCAGTGTCAAATAAATAGCTTTCTACGAGTAATAACAATATTATATTTTATAATGGGATTTTTAGGCACAAGGACAAAAGAAACAAAAAATTTAGCCATAAATACAAGAGGCTAAAATTTTAGCTTCAAGGACAATTTTTAGTGTAAAGGGAGGAATTCAGAGGCCCACTATAATTTCATACTTTACACTAAACTTTGACCTTGTAGCTATTTTTTTTTTCCTCCTGTCCTTTTGGCTAATTTTTTTTGTTTATTTTGTCCTTCACACTATTTTCCTGTTTTTTTGTTTTATAATAATATAGTTAAAGTTTTGGGGTGTAAATTTAAAGAGCTTAGGTTTTTTCTTAAAAATGGAGTAAAGATGATTTTGGTAATATTAAGCATAAGAAAGATAAAATTTTAAATGATATATTAATTTTAAATAAATTGAAGAAAATAGAATTTTAAATTTATCAAAAAAATGTGCTTTATAATCTTAAAGAGGAGCTTAACAAAATTTTATTACAAGAAGAAATTATGTGAAAGCAAAGTCTAGAGTTAATTGGATGGATGAAGGAGAAAAAATACTAATTTTTTTCATAAAGTTGCCAATGATAGAAAATTGTGTAATTCTATCAATTCTATTTTTGTTAATAATGTTGAGATTTCTAACCAAATTGATCTTAACAGCGAATTCACTAATTATTATAGACGTATTTTTGATAAATCTAATAATCATATTTTTTTTGGCAAGGCCGACCTGTTTTTATAATGATCTGCAACACTGATTATTATAACAAATAATAGAGGAGATTGGCAGACTACCGACCTACTACTTCTAGTTTTTAAGGTGGACCGTGCACTACAAACGATTTTTATAGTGGACTGTCCACTTAAACTATACATATTATAGCACTGGATCTAGACCGAAAATCTAAACTATAAAAATTTCCTACTCTACATAGGGAGTAAATAATATTCATTGCACACCACGCAGGGAGGCAAACAGATACAAAATTCATGCAAAAAAATTATCATAAGTATAGCAGAACTAGTAACTAAGGATAGCAATTACAAATTACATTGAGCTACCCAAAGAAAGCAACATCAGCAAAACAAGGAAGAAACACTAGTGACAAATCAACATCACCACATGCTGCCAACTTGCACAGGTTATACCATGCTGTAAAAACGGTAAATAACTAATCCTTCACATCACCACAAACCGTCACTCAAGCTACATCAGAATAGTGGGAACCCATCAGATCAGTGAGACGTGAAGCTACTTGCAACAACACTCTAAAAGTAGCTTATCCAAAACAGCATAGAGCGGGACGAGAATAACAAGAATAATGACCAAGTAACATTGCATAAAGGCACCTCCACAATCCAGGAAAGAGCATAACATACGCATGTAACATGCAAGGACCAGCTGACTATGAAAACATATGCAACACCAGTAGTTAAAGCCCAAAACTCCACCAAAGCAAAAGCTTTCGACGTGGAAAGGGCAAATGAAAAGATGCACCACGAAGAGGAACAGTACATAGGACCATACAAGAGAAAGCACTGGAAAAACAACAAAAAAACCTCTCCAAACATCCCTAAAACATGAACTAACCAAGACACATGAACAAAACACCACCACATAAAATCAACTAGATAGCATCTCAACAAAAACAAGTCAAAATCCAAGTATGATAAGACAATCGAAAACCTAGGATCACACCATCAAAAACAAACTAAGCTACAACACAGAATCATACCACACAAATGAAAATAAAAAACGCAGAACTCACCAAGTATGAGATTTGGGACATTGCCTCACCGAATAAAGATTAACCAACAATGCAGTTTTGGGTACTGAGGGTAAGACAAGCTTGGTAAAAGTTAGTATATCAGAAGAACAGCAGAAACAGAGAAACAGGAGTAGGCATGACACGTAGTAAAACCAGATCGACAAAAAAGATAATCACAAGAAGACCCATCATGTTAAGGCCGAGACTTCACCACCCACCACAAGATGACACACTGATCAAAGCCCTCACATACACAATACCAATCAAATAACCAAAAATAAGGAGAAAACCAGAGTTTGCTTTATACTGAGAATAATTTTGTTGATTTAAATGATTCGGATTGTCCTTTTATCGAATCAGAGATTTTAAAAGCTATTAAAGATATGCCTTCAGAGAAAGCCCCTGGTCTTGATTGTTTTTCTATTTTGTTTTATGTAACTTTTTGGGATGCTTTAACAGATGACTTAATTTCACTTTTTAATGAATTTTTTGAAGGAGAATTGCAATTAGTTAGATTTAATTCTGCTAATGTTGTATTATTACATAAGAAAATTGAAGCTAATATTTTAAAGGATTTTAAGCCTCTTTCTTTATTAATTTGTTCGATTAAAATAATCTCTACGGTACTATCTAATAGATTAAAATATAAAATGAATGATTTAATTGATAGTTCTCAGACTTCTTTCATCAAAGGGCAGGAATATCGCTAATGGTGTTGCTGCTATTCAAGAATATATTGATTTTTGTCATAAGAATAATGTGACTTGTGCGATTTTTAAACTTGATTTTGCTAAAGCTTTTGACTCTATAAACTAATATTTTCTTAAAGACCTTTTATCGGCTAAAGGTTTTAGTGATATGTGGATTGGTTGGATTTTGTCTCTTTTGAAATCTAATAGTTGTTGCATTCTTGTTAATGGTATTCCTTGTGGCAAAATCAAGTCTAAGTATGGTCTTAGGCAAGGGGATCCTTTATCTCCTTTATTATTTAATCTTGCAGCTGGTGTTTTTTTCCAGAATTATCAAGCTTTAGGAATGGTGTGTTAGAAGCAACAGGCAGAGATATTACTAATGACGGAATTTCTATTTTGCAATTTGTTGACGATACTTTGATTTTTTTTTTTCATTTGCCTAAATATATCATTACTCTTAAATTTATTCTACATAGTTTTGAGTTACTTTCTGGTTTAAAAATCAATTTTTATGAGAGTACAATTTTAGTTCTCAATGACTTTAATAACTACGAAACTCAAGTTGCTAGCACTTTAAACTATAATTTAACGAAGTTCCCTACTGGATATCTTGGTTGTAGCAGCCCGACAAATTCCTGATCTCAATCATCGACACAAAAACATATTTTGCATCATATGTCGACTACCCAAGCACAAAAATTTACTGGATCATTAATAGAAAAAAGTTAAATGGTGAGAAATAACAAGAAAGAAAAGTTAGAATAAAAAAAACAAAGAACACAACACAACAGAATCAGAGCATACACAAATCTCACAGCGAAACGAATAAAATATATTACATAACATAACTTTTGAAATACACATTTATAACTGTATACACATACCATCATCAGAGTATGACACATACAACACAGTGAAAGTAAAATGTAGATATCTAATGTTGAAGCCTCCTACTCCAAGCCCCTTCAAGTGTATATGTAAAATCCTGACTACTTAACTGCACATACAAATTTGGGAATCCAAAAGTTTAGGGTAAAAAAAAACTCTGGGTCAGTCATGGGACTGGTTCGAATAAACTCCAACCACTTGATTAAACTTTTTAAAAGAAAGGATAATCGTAAGACCGATCCACACATAAATACAAATGGTTTTTACCTTCTGATAATCCAAACCATCTTTATATCAAAATTCTTTTGATATTATAATAGGGTCTAAATATAATAAATATCAATCTAGCGGAACGTTTTCATCTCACGCTCCACATACATAGCATACAACCACAAACCGCAGGGCACTTATTGCAGAATGGATTCCGACTATGACTAGGTATGAAACCACCTTCCGACAGTGTATCTCTAGAGATAAATACACTGGGTGTTCAACAAGAACATCTTGCAACCCGGCCACACATTACCGACCACTCATTTCGCTTGAGTGTACCGAATGTATTATCACCAACGGTTGTGATCAACAACCGTTACCGAAAGCATATGGCAGCGATAGAATAAGAAACAATTGAATTTTCTCTAGATTAGGTGATAATACACCCTGATAGGTATGATCCACATAGCCATGATGTCTGCCCGATTTTTTCCGTCTCCCGGTTGATGAGGCCTGAGGCTACTTTTTACCTTTATAACACCAAATCATCATTAACTTTGAAAGCCACATTGTCAGATCCGTCAAATCACAAATTGACATCCTAAAAAATACACTGAGTGTTAAGATAAGAGAAGTTTCCTTCTCCGCCACCAACTATAGTACGTTTGAAGAAATCAATGTACATGACCATCTAGAAATACCTTGTCAAACATCTATCCATATACGTTGTCCTGGGACTGGACATGCCGAAGGCACCATCCCATCAATCCATCTTAGGTAATTTCTACTAGGATTAGCAGAACAGCTCTGCACTTTACTCCGTCTTCAATTATCTTCAGCATAATTTGATTCGCAACGCTTATGCCTATATGGAGTGGTTTCAGATAATAAACCTGATCTCGGTCTCTCCGTACTGAATACAAAAATATAAAATATGTCGAAATTTTGATAGTCAGTTATTTATCTATCAAAGGAACATCCATACAACCAACGATCTTATTTCCAAACGGAAATTCTACTGATTAAGCATCAAGCAACACTGAGCCCTTTAAATTAATTTCTTATTAGTTTATTTATTTTCCAACTTCCTTTCAATATCACCAGATATTATTCAAAACCCATTTTCCTCTCACGATTCTTGGAAAAACATTTCCAAATATCATAAACTCTTTATTTTCTATATTCTAGAAAATATCCCTTATCACCGTTGGCAAACATTTCCATATATTCACAAATCCTTATTTTCTATATTTAGAAAATATACGTTATTAACATCGAAAAATATTTCCATATATCCACATTTTTCTCGACCCAATCAGTTCTACAATTAGAAATATATATTTCTATAGTGGGAAAACATTTCCATCTCTATTTCTTGACTTCTCATCAACCAAATCATTTCATTTCTATGCTTAGAAAACATCTCTGGTTTATATTTGGAAAACGTTTCCAAAACTCATTTACTTGGATTAAAACGAATGTTGTAAAAAACATCGTTACTACAACTCAAAACCATAACACTCATCAACTGCCCTTATCTCTAACCAATCCTCGCTTCCAAACCTTAATTATTCCTTAGTCAAAAATGAAATCAATCAAGTTGGGGTATAATTACCTCTCAGATCTTAATTGAACAACATTCTTAACTTCGAAATGAACAAAATTCATAACTTCGAATACCAACAAAACATCGCTCACACAACTTTGGGATTCAATTTAAGAATTCACTTCTTTTTTGGAAATCATTGATGTTGGAGAATGGAGTTTTGATGACAATAACCTTATTTCAATTATCATTATTAATTGATTATAAAATATATACTAACATCTTTATCTAGAATATATATATATATATGCATGGTTTGTATACATGATTTAATACTGAAGATTGTACTGTTTTAGATTTGCAAGAGATTCAGGATTCAAAGAGATTCAAGACTCATGAGTATCAAGATATCAATATTTCAAGAGCTTAAGAAAATATAGTAATTGAGTCTAGTTTATATGTAAGACTCTAAATAGCACTTCATTTTCAAATTTTGTTTTTCAAATTTCAAATTTTGTTTTCAAAATACAAATTCTGTTTTCAAAATTTAAATTCCGATTTCAAGTTATTTCAAACTATTTTTCTAAATGATTTCAAATTATTATGATTTCGAATATATATATTTACAGTTAAAAGTTCTATAATATATATATAGTTTTATAGTTTTAAATCATATAATTTTATAAATTAGTTTATACTATATATCATTATGTTTTTATACTTTAGAAAATCCATTTTGAAACACTAGTTTTGATTCAAGAGTTTCCAAAAAAAATATATTGGTTTTAACACTTGAAATTTGATTTTAAAATAAAAATACAATGCATATGTCGACATACAAAAATGAGCATGTCGACATATAACTGTCATAAATTCAGTTTTCAAAGGAAGTTTCTTTTCACTATTTGAAATGTTTCAGAAATGTTGCAACCTTTGGGACACTATAATTAAGGGTCAATTTCAAATTTTTAACTACTTTTCCTTTTTTTTCCCTTTACTTACCACCATTAATATATATAAAATTCTTGATTTCTACACTAATACACTGCCGATTTCAACAAAAAATATATCACTTTTCTTCTCTTCTCAATCTCAATCAACTACAATCTATTTGGAAGTACTATTGAAGAGTTCTAGGGTTGTTGTAATTGTTTGGGAATTGTACGGGAAGGGTGTGTTCCTTATAGCCTTAAATCAAGGAAAGGGAGCAGTGTTAACCTTGTAGCCTTGAAATCAAGGGTGTTGTACTTGGACATTGATAATAATACAACTCTGCACAATCCAGCATTGTGTGAGATTGGACATAGGAGTAATCTAAACCAATATAAAATCCGGTGTGTTTTTTCCTTTTCTACATTTTATATTTACTTATTTGTGTGTCTGTTATTGTTTTTATGTTTTTGATCATTTCTGGTGTGATAATCATTGTGTGATTCATATAGTAATTCAAGTTAGATTAAGATTTCTATAAATTTCTCATAAACACTATTCATCCCCCCAATTGTTAATTTTGCCTTAAGATCTGTGTTCTGCATCCTTAACAATTGGTATCAGAGCATAGGTTTTCAAATTTTCATAATCTGGATATTGGAAAAAATAAATGGCAACCAACACTAGTAATAATAGTTCTTTTGTAGAGGGTCAGTCCACTGTTAGACAATCACTATTTAATGACAATAATTATTCCTACTAGGAATGTAGAATGAAAATATATTTACAATCAGTAGGATTAAACACATGGAATATCACACAGACTGAATATGTTGAACCCACTACTAATTTTGCACAATGGAAAAATGATCAAAAGGCTGTTGCACAAAGTAATTCTAAGCCCATGAATATGTTATTATGTTCATTAGATAGAAATGAATTTAATAAAGTGTCAGTTTGTAAATCTGCTTATGAAATACGGAGAACATTGCAAGTTACTTATAAAGGAACCAATAAAGTTAAACAGACAAATATATCAATGCTGATCAAACAATTTGAGGTTTTTAAAATGAATGAGAATGATCTGTCTCCGATATGTATTGTAGATTCCAGGAAATCGTCCATTCATTAATGGCTCTGGGAAAAACTTATTCAGAAGAAGACCAAGTCAGAAAAATACTTAGTTCATTGACTCCAGAATGGGACCAGAAAACACTAGCAATTGAAGAAGCCAATAATGTCAGTGAAATGAAGATTGAGGAGTTAATTGGGAATTTAATGTCATTCGAAGTCCAATTACAGAAAACAAAAGAAAATAAACCCATAGAAAAGAAATATATAGCATTCAAAGCAACAACAAATGGTTCTAATTCAAGCAATGAATATGATGAAGAAACTGCTTTAATGACAAGGAATTTCAAAAAAAATATGAGATATAAAAGGAGAAATAATTTTCACAGAAATAATCAAGGAAGTTCGGGAAGAAATGACGATAGATGTTATAACTGCAACAAACCGGGTCATATAAAGAAAATGTGTCCATATCCAGATAAATCGAATCAACAAATAGACAATAGTAATTCGTCAAAGAAGAGAAAGAGGGCATATGCAGCAACTTAACGATTCAGATTCATCATCAACTAATAAAGAGCCAAAAACCAGAAATTCAAATATGTGTTTCACAACGATTCAGAATTCAGAAAATATCGAAGAAATAATGGATCTAAAAACTAGGTACTTCTTAAATAATTTTTAATTTTTTGGTTGATTTGGATGAATGGATGTTTTGTTTGTTTGCCTTATTTGAATTTGAAATTTATATTTTAAAATTCAAACTTGAACTTTAAAATTCAAATTTGAATTCTGAAACTCATAATAATAATAAATAATAATAATATAATAAATATATTTTTAATGATTGTTAGGATTAATATTATTTTAGGAAATAATAAACCTGAAATATAAAACAAAGTCAAATAGAAACATGTCTTTTCAAAATACACATATATGTCAACATACCCAAACAGACATGTCGACATATGAACTAATAAACGAATTCAAATTTTGAGTTTCAAAAGTTTGAACTTTCAATCTGCCCTCCATCTTTTCACCAACTCCCAATTTCTGAAATGGTGTCTTTAATTTCAGAAAAGTTATGCCCATTCAATCTCTATTTATTTATCTATTCAATTCTATTCTCTCTACCTCTCATTCAAAATTCAAAACAACTATCTTCATTCTATTCTCTTCAAAACATATCTCCAATGGCTTCCCCTAGCACAGCAAAAACCATGAGATTGACCAAAACTGTCAAGGGTCATCTCTACAATGATATAGAAGCTACTCAAGCCTATGTTGACTATATGGCAAATGGAATAGTCAACACGGGAGCCTTCGCTATGTTTGAAGATTTTCCCTCTTATGATCTTCATTCATTTTCATCAAAATGAAGTTCTACGTTTGATTGATCCTCGAGCTAACAATTAAGTATGTTACCCGAATCTCGTCAAAATATTTTATGCAAATTTGAATCGTGGCTTTTACGAAGGAGATGATAATCAAGTACGGAATTATGTAAAAGGCACTCAAATCATTTTGGATAGTGAACTTTTGGGTACTATTTTAAATTGTAAGTGTACGGACTACAATTTTTTGGAATTCGAAAATGATGAAACTGATTTGGGAACTTATCATCACATTTTTGAAAGCCACGAAAACATGGATTATAAAATTTGTTTTTTCTGCCCAAAAGCAAGAATCATCAACCTCCTCCTTCAACATACACTCACACCTCGTTCCGGAAATTTCAATAACCCTACCCTTAAAGACGAAAAAGCCCTCTTTGTTATTTTTGGTGTTTATGATATTAATTGGGCTGATGTGATTTTAAAAAAATTTAAGCATAAAGAGATGTCCATCAAGGAAAACACTCTTTATCGTGGAGTTTATCTTACTCGGATTTTTAAGTATTTTGGAGTGGATCTCAAAGATGAAGAATTTGTGTCAAGAAAGGTATTAATTTGGCAAATATAAATCTCATACAAATTCCATTTGTTTTTAAACCTTATGAAACATTTGAGGGTAAACAAGCTAGAATGCAACAAGAGGAAAATCCAACGGAAGTTGGCGAAGAAGAAGATTCCTCTTTAGAAAGTGTAGAATGTCCCACAAATGCTAGAACCATAACCAAAGAAACACTCGTTCAAAACCAAGTTAAATTAGCCAAGAACCAAAAGAAGATCAAGAAGACTCTTATCCAAATGTCTATGTTCCTTGGAAAAATAGGAAGAAAACTTGGAATATCATCTTCCTCCACATCATCCGCTGAAATCTAAGCTTATCTGGTTTATGTTATCTTTCATATTTGCTTTCAAATCTCATATTTAGTACACTTTATTAGTTTAATGTACTTGCTTTGAAGTAATAATGAATGATGTTTATTTTTGTCGAATCAATCTTTAATTTACTATAAAAAAACACATTAGAACTAAATAAAATAAAATAATATAATAATATATAACTTAAAATTGTGTAAAAACTCAAATACCCAAAATTTAACTAGGGTATGTCGACATGTGCAAAATGACATGTCGACATATAACTGCCAGAAATTCAAATTTGTTCAAAATTTGAATTTTAAATAACTAACTAGTGTCTATTCATTTCCAACGAATTCCAGACTCTATAAATACCCTTTTCTTCCAAAAAAAACTTATATTAAACTCTCTCCTTCTTCCCCAAACATTTCTTTTCTATAATATCAAATTATGGCAAATCCTATTCACAATTTGAGTGAGAATCTTGAAGAAACACTCAATTCATTCAAGATAATCCTATCTATAATACTTCGTAACCAGCGTCATCTCGAATTGAGTCAAATAAAGATGGTTGAACATCAAGAGAAACACTTTGACGCCATTCATTGGTTATTCTCTTCTATTTTCAAATATGAAGACAACAACCTCGTCAAAGCACCACTCACCAAAGAAGATGAAGATTGGGAAGTCATCAAAAAGGATCCAATCTTTGGAGGAGATGGAAGGGTGGAAGTTCCAAGGGAAATTTGAATTTGTTTGAATTAGTTGGTCTGATTTGATTAATTGTTTTGTTTGATTTGAATTTGTTTGAATTTGCTTGAAACTATGGATTGATTTGGTTGGGTTTGAAACTTGTATACGTTTGGATTGAAACACTTGTAAATATTGACTAAAATACTTGAATTGTTTATACTCTTTCTTTTTAGAATTAGAATAATATAGGCATAACTTTAGGGGAATCATAAGGTTTTATCTGAATTATAAATAGAAATATATATGTGGCAATTCATTAGGTTCATAGATGTAGGGGGTATAGTTAGAAATTCTTTTTGTTGATGACAATGGGAGAGAAATTATAAAATAAGGATTAGTTAGGCTTAGTTCAAGCGGGAGTATGTTGGATTCATATAGGATTCATGGTGAAAAGGGGAGTATTCGAAGAATCAGATCAACAGGTATTAGCAAGTATGAATATTTTATAAATCAAAGTTGTCATTATGAAAAAATGAGGAGATTTTTGGGGAATGGAGTTTTGATGACAACGACCATACTCAAATTATCATTATTAATTGATTATAAAATATATATTAACATCTTTATCTATAATATATATACATATATAAATGTAGGGTTTGTATACAAGATTTAATACCGAAGACTGTACAGTTTTAGAGTCTCAAGAGATGCTGGATTCAAAGAGATTCAAGACTCATGAGTATCTATATATCAAGATTTCAAGAGCTCAAGAAAATATAGTAATTGAGTCTAGTTTATATGTAAGACTCTAAATAACACTTCTTTTCAAATTTTATTTTTCAGATTTTAAATTCTATTTTCAAAATTCAAATTCTATTTTCAAAATTCAAATTCTGATTTCAAATTTTCAAACTACTTTTCTAAATGATTTCAAATATATATATTTATAGTTTAAAGTTTTAAAATAATATATACATATAGTTTTACAGTTTTAAATCATATAACTTCATAAATAAGTTTATATTATATGTAACTATGTTTTTATATGTTTTCATACTTTAGAAAATCCATTTTGAAATACTAGTTTTGATTCAAGATTTCCAGAAAATATATATTGGTTTTAACACTTGAAATTTGATTTTAAAAATAAAAATACAATGCATATGTCGACATACCAAAATGAGCATGTCGACATATAACTGTCATAAATTCAATTTTCAAAGGAAGCGTCTTTTCACTATTTGAAACGTTTCAGAAACATTGCAACCTTTGGGACACTATAAACAGGGGTCAATTTCGAATTTTTAACTACTACTTCTTCCCCTTTTCACTCCTTTACTTACCACCATTAATATACATAAAATACTTGATTTCTACACTAATACTCTGCTGATTTCAACAAAATTTATATCATTCTTCTTCTCTTCTCAATCTCTATCAACTACTATCTATTTAGAAGTGCTATTGAAGAGTTCTAAGGATGTTATAATTGTTTGGGAAAGGGTGTGTTTCTTGTAGCCTTGAAATCAAGGAAAGGGAGTGGTGTTAACCTTGTAGCCGTGAAATCAAGGGTTGTTGAATCAATGTTAACCTTGTAGCCGTGAATCAAGAGCGCTGTACTTGGATATTGATAATAATAAAACTCTATGCAATCCAGCGTTGCGTGGGACTTGAAGTAGGAGTAATCCGAACCAGTATAAAATCCGGTGTGTTCTTTCCTTTTCTGCATTTTATATTTACTTATTTCTGTGTCTGTGATTGTTTATATATTTGTGATCTTTTCTGGTGTGATAATCATTGTGTGATTCATATAGTAATTCAAGTTAGTTTAAGATTTCTACAAATTTCTCATAAACACCATTCACCCCTTAAATGACTCAAACTTCCCCGATCCCCGAGGAGACGGAGGAGCCCGGATTGCTTTGAGAACACGACTCATCAGAACACAAACAATAGAACATTTCATTGCTATTACAACAATCTACATCAGAGTACAAGAATATCAGAGTACGAATAAATATTTCACAGCGAAAAAATAATATCAGAGATTAAATTACATAACAGCGGAAATAAAAATGTATAAATACAAAGTATAGCGGAAATACATCAACTAACACAACTGAAAGAGATATACGGAAACAAAACTTTTCGAATATAGCTCCAGCTGTAAATCCAGGATCCTGTGAAAAGAAATCTGCAAAACAAAAACTACTAACTGCCCGTGTGGAAAATATGGGCACCCAGAGTTTAGGTTAAAACAATAAACTCCAGGTCAGTCATGGGACTGGTGTGAGAACTAAAACAGTTATTTAAAACTTTACTTTAAAATATGATAAATCACGGGACCTCGCCGCATGTCACGGAACGGGTTTACCCCCATGAATACCAGTGCAAAAACAATAACCAATAATAGATATATGGATCTACTATACGTCAAACAACATGCAACTCCTTAATTTACCCATTTAGGCTTAAACCCCAAACTTAGATTTTTGAAAACCAATTCTCTTTACAGAAATTATTCCTTTGGACTTTATTTCCTGATTATTATTTCAAATAATTTGAAATACATATCTAGCTTTTATATCAAAGTAGATCTCACTTCGGGATCGCAAACCAAAATCTTTGGAAATATGAAGTCCAAAACATCACAATGCATACAAAAAGATATGCAACCAAATATCGGGTTCCCTCAGACAAGGCAAAGGGTACACACCTCACCAACTCGATATATATATATATATATATATGTATGTATATATATATGTATGTATGTATGTATGTATGTATGTATGTATATATGTATATATATGCACCTCCCACGATGGAGCAAGCTACACTAACGATGCACAATCCCATGCCCTCAGGGACTACACCGCCATCTCACTCATGTTTTTAGTCGTCCGGGTTACCAGAATCTTTAGCCACATACTAAATCATTTTTATATACCAAAGTAGGGAAAATCATTTCACAACATAATAATCACAAGTACTTTCCAAAATATAGTACTTTACATTAGCAATTCACACATATGATCGGTCACTATTAATCACATAACCTTTGAGCTCGTACGTCTCAAAGAAGGGTGTTAAGCAAGAGAATAAATTCTCTGCCACCAAACGGATACATCATTAATAGCAACTAATCAGTTACGTGATGAACCACAATGTCAAACACATAATACATTTCGGAATCATTTCGATAACATCGGGTTTAGGCCTCGAAATCCTTTCTGTTTTATAAAACATTCCCTGTCCAAAATTAGGAATACATTTCTTTTCACTTAAGAAAAAAATATCATTTCAAAATCATCCATTAAATTTGAAATGAACTTAACAACATCGCTAAACATCTCATAGTCAAATCGTGAAGTGTTTCACAAGATGTTAGCATACAAATAATTCTACCCAACCAATGCTAAATGTAAAAGCGTATCTTGATCATAAACTAGTTGAGCATAGTTCAAACAATCAATCAATCACATTCAATATCAACAATCAAGAATATTTGGTTTATATCACATCTCATGTTTTGGTAAATTTAATTACCATTCATTCATTCCAATCTAATTAAAGATTTATTAAAATTATTCTTCGTTTAATCTCAAAAATCACATTTAATGATTATTCAACTTTCTGGAAATTAACCATGCTTTTAACTGGGTTAAAGAACCAATGTCCTTTAAAACACAATTCACGATAAACCCAAAATCATTTTCCATTCAAATGGAACTTTCACGGAAATCATAACAGTATATAATCGATATAAATTTTCGTGTCGTATTAGTACTAGAAACAATAACAGCAAGATCTTTTAAATTCCGTAAATAGTAATGGTCTTCCTTCACAGAACCTCATCTCGATTATCACTAAATCGAATTCCATTCAATTCCAATTTCTTTTATTAAATTGGAAAAACTTTACTTTGGAAAATTCCATTAATCCTAATTAAAATATTTATTCCTTTCTCAACTTGGTTTAAGAACAACGTTATTGAAGTCACCATTCACGACAAACCAAAAATCCAATTTGATATTAAATACAAGCCTCATAATAGAAATTATATCGGCTTATATTCAACATCAAATTCTGAAACTAACGAATATCGTATTGGGAATAACGATGTCTGTATCTTCCAAATTCCTCAACAATATCCGTATAATCACGGAATCCAATATCGAAATATTTCAAAGATTATTTCCACTCAAATCCATTCATTTTTATTCAATGGAAAATTCTGGTTATTTTAAAAACCATTTACAAATCCAATTTATTTATTTAAAAACATTGGATTATTATTCTAGTTAATAACTAGTTCATTTAGATAAAAATATCTTTTATCTTTTCAAAACTTGGAATTTTTCATCCAAAATCTTTCCAAATCATTTATTATGATTTTACACATTTTTTCCATATTTGTAATAACTTTATTATCGCCATTTCAGTCGGTTTCCAATAACGGCCACCAAATTGCATCCATAACGACCTCTTTTGAAATTGATTTGGACATAATTTGGAATCCAACCGTTCACATTTAAATCTCTTATATTCATTGGAAAGATCTTTTCGATACAAACCCAACGGTTCTGGTTTTAGGAAAATCCGACGGTCGGATCTCCCGTTACACCAATTTGAAGTCAATAGTTTAAATTCGCGAACAGTCGCTGCGCGGCGCGTTCTATTCAAGACATATATATATACATATATAATATATATATATATATATCATCGACTTCCATTTAAAACGTATTTTATAAATCGTTTATAAATCCATTTTAAAACGATTTTAAGTTCATTTTCAATTTTAAATCAAAATTGAATATTCCATTATATGACAAATTTATACAGTGCATATATATGTTAAAAATTAACCATCCAATAATTATTTCATTACATGCCAGTTTTCACTGTTTAAATTGTAAATGGATATTTATAATTTAATTTCAACTACCACAACAAATTTAACATTATTTTTAATATGTTAATCATCACAACCACAATACACAAATCATCAAATCACCCGTATAAATAAATACTCAACTACCCAATGCCATTTACTGCGCCACAAGTGGCCATCTGCGGAGTATGAAATGCGAGTATCGCTAATATCCATACATCGCTTCCAATTCAAATGATTTGTGTGAATTCGTGTGTTGAACTCAAAAAATGTCACATATAACAGATAAAAATCAACACTAGCAATTCATATATTTTCAGTTATTAAATAAATAACTGTACAAATATTTTAGTGAGAGAACTCTCACTTTTGGTTTCCACTCCGTCATTCTTTATCTGAAGATTTTAGTACCATTCAGGTTTAAATCTGCCCCAAGTTCTAATTTGCTCTGTTTCTATTCTGGTTAGTTTAATGTTGTAGATATTTTCATCACGATCCCAATGGATCTGAAATCACTGAATTTCGTTTTCGAATGTAAAAGTCATGACCATTTGAATATTAATTACACTATTACAAACTAATTAAACACTAATTAATTTAATTATTATATTAACCTTCTTCTAATTGCTCCATATCCCATTCACCCAAAATCGAACCCATCGTGCCACCGATGTCCTGGCCTAAGCACTCCACCACTGTCCTAGCCTGAGCACTCCACCACAGTGGCTCCGACGTCGATCCATCATTGCCAGCAGATGCGCCGCAACCCGATTGGCCTACGCCCCAAATCCCACCCAATACGATCAAGCCCTCCGTCGCCAGTGTGCTCTCAAACGTCGAGATGTCTACACGATATTCTGGCCATCCTAATTTACCAAACTCGATCATGACCGCACAATATAGATATCTCGTTGGTCTGAAGAGGTTTGTCATTGAGAAGTTTTGACGAAAAGGAACAGATTTCGAGATTTAGGGGATGGAAGGCGGCGAATTAGATGAGTTCATTTATGCTGGAGACGTTGTTTTGAGGTTGACCGCGCAAAGAGTTGTTTGACTTAGCATTTTGAGTGGCTAAGGGCCTTTTATACCATTTTTATATAAATATTTAATTCATATTTCGCTTGTTTAATGTCATGAGTTCCAAACGAATCCCAACAACTGTCGACCCTAGCTAATTACCCTCATTCCGGACATAATGGGATATGTTTCATAAGCCAATTCGACTATTTCGATCAGTTTTTATCAAAATCAAAATATAAATTAATATAACGCTTAATTTTGAATTTCAACATACATTTTAATTTACCGGGGCCACATACTGACTCCAAAAATTACGAATATTGAAATCTAGAAATGTTTTGATGATACGGTCCTAACAAAACTAATTTCGTTGAATTTGAAGGCCGTTTGAAAAATGGCCTTTTAACTGGCATTTAAATTTAAACTGAAATTACAAAACACGTTTAAATTTACCATGCTCACATATTAATTCCAAAAATTATGAAATTTTAAACTTGACTATAATTTGATATTCTAGATCCAACAAAATTGATTTCGTCGAAAACAGAGGTCGTTTGCAAAATGGCTTTTTTAAGGGCTATATATTAATAAAATATATACAAATTCCATAGCAACTATTTTAAATTTTAAACTGGGCATAACTTTCAATTTATATCATGAAATCTGAATTTTTAACATTCATCAGAAAGATATAATTAAACATATTCTAGCGTTTCTTGTTTAATTAAATTCTGACTTATATTGAATTCTTTATATTCATTTGAAATTTAGAATCGAATTTTCAAACTACCGCGCCATTTCAGGCTCATTTTAATTAAATCCTAAATTTATACGTTCTAACTTTGATTTAAATATATTTTAAATCATTATTATTTAAAATAAATCATTTTAAATATTCAAAACCCATTAAAATAGCTAAAATAAAAAAATTAAATTGGTTTAGAAATTCCGGGTTGTTACAATCTCCCCCACTTAAACTTTTTGTCCTCGAAAAGGAACAGAGATGAAAGTTGTTTAACCAACCAAGTCAACTTTCATTCTGGCTTTCATTCTTCAACTATTCAGTTTCTAAGAATTTTCTAATTTCTCAAAAATTTGGCTAACACCCTAAATTTTCGAAAAATTTCACCATAACCTCCTTTGTACGGGGAAGGTTTGAAAAAAAATTTGGGCCGTATTAGGCACCCAATAAATCAAATCAAGGCATACACAATTTTTGTGACCTATATGTACCCAAGGGAGAACGTGTAAAAAGTCGAAATCTCAGGCCTTGCCCCAGTGTTGGAAAAATAAAATAATCCATGTGTCATATCTAAAATCAAGAGAGACGTGAATTATTGTCATCCCCAGACCAGCGTAGGGTTTTAATTAAATCCTGCCCCAAGCACCGTTACATGTATTCCTTAGTTAAGTCCATAATCAGTCTTTTGTTCAACCTATAATACAGTCATCGCCATACAAGCATCTCGCCCGTATGCAAATCCAAACCTCATCATATAAGTGCCAAATGCCTATATGGAATATGATATGATATGTTGTCTTCATGTAATATGCCATGCAGTGTAGTTCATAATTTATTTGTTGCTATCATATGACGTATGTTTATAATCTCACACAGAACAACCATCACAACACATCCAATTCCACTCACAGTAGTTTATATAATAAATAAAATTGTGCAACCAACTCATTAAGGTGCACCTGTTTGTCGGGCACACATTTTATTTCTTTACTCAAAAGCAAATCCATTAAACTGCTCAACATATATATGTATGTAATTCCAACCAATTTTCAATTCAGTTTAAAATTTGACTCGATTTGGCTTTACTTATCATTCATTCATTTATTGGTTTTATCATCCAATATTTTTATTAGTTAAATTAATTATCACACAACACAACCAGCAATAAATTGGTTTATTAGCTTTTCAAATATATAATTTCTAAAATCGGATTACATAATAATCACAAACACGTTACATATAAATGTATCACTCTCAACTCATTCTAGGGCATTACTAACCCCATCTCTAACAAGTTATTTTTATAGGATGTTACTTGTGAGGAACCGTAACTTCCCCGTGAAGGAAAGAGCGGATACTTTGAGAACAACACACAAATGACCGTAGACGGAAAAACATTTCATTGTTTATTACAACAATTCCATCAGAATACAAGAATATACAAAGTATGAATGAATAAATTACATTCGATAAATATCAGAGATTACAATAAATTACATATTAGCGGAAAAACAATATAAAACACAACTGAAGGCGATATACGGATACAGAGCTTTCCGGATATCATTCCAGCTGTAAACCAGGATCCTGTGAATATAAATCTGCAAAACCAAAACTACTAGCTGCTTGTGTAGAAAATAGGGGCACCCAGAGTTTAGGTTAAAACAATAAACTCCAGGTCAGTCATGTGACTGGTGTGAGAACTAAAACAGGTATTTAAAACTTTACTTTAGAAGAGAGTAATTCAAGGGACCACGCCGTATAACACGGAACGGGTTTCCTCCCAAGAATACCAGTGCATAGAATAAACAGCGCAATGCTTTTTCGAAAAATGAAGCTATTATAAGACCCAGGTCCCATCACACAATGCAACGCAAGCCGGAGGATAGGGTTTTCCCTTATAATAGCCAAACATGCTTGGTACGTTTTAAAAACAAATCATTTGATACTATAATAAGTGTATAGTGTCAAAACATTTCAAATCATAAATATCAATCATAGGTGGCATGGGTACCATCTATCATGTCGCCATACTAGGCTCTACAAATAAAACCGAAATATCTCGTATTGGAAATTGGATTTCCGTCATGAGTCGAGGCAAGGGGAAAGCTCCTCTCCGCTTCGAGACACTCTAGCAAATGCCTCAGGACTACACACTCTGGGTAACCCTTGGATCTTCAGGGCCGGTCCTCTCTTACGTTTGAGGATTAATTATTCCTGAACACACGTTTCCCGGTCCTTACAGACCTAAAATCGAGGCGCCTCATCCAACAACCACATAGGTGAAAAGTATATAAATGTCAGGGCTGGTAAGTCAC
The DNA here is from genome assembly GCA_030737875.1 of Allium sativum. Classification (NCBI taxonomy): domain Eukaryota; kingdom Viridiplantae; phylum Streptophyta; class Magnoliopsida; order Asparagales; family Amaryllidaceae; genus Allium; species Allium sativum. The sequence continues at coordinate 317,146,594 of CM060913.1, forward strand.
CGACACCACCAAAGCTAGAAAGAAACGTCGTGCTCTCCCTGCAGTCCTTATCCCGTTTTTGACTCATACCGAGGCGTGAGGCTCGCAAATTCACGTTATACACAAAGCTACGCCACAAAGGCCGTGCTTTGATCATCAACCACAAGACTTTGCTTTTCAACAGAAGCCTTGATCCATGCAACTCAGCATGCCACACAGGCAATTCATGCCATGCGACTGATGTCCATCGATATATAACCTCTAAGCTCGTACGTCTCAAAGAAGGGCGTTAAGCAAGAGAATAAATTCTCCGCCGCCAAACAGATATATATTTAACAGAAATCAATCAACACAGAATAAAATCCAATGTCAGACACACAATCCATTTACAAGTTCGTTCTGGGTCTGAACGAAACCGGAGGCACTTTCCTCGCATATCCATCGATCTACAGGTACGTCTGGATGACCACCAACTGATTCCCTCATCTTGGGTGTACAGCCCAATCAAGATCATCAGTAATCACCCAAACGATGTGAAGACTTCCGGTCTTCAACCACCGTCTTCGTCTTCGACTTATCGTCGAAACGGTTATTCAGAATGGGTGTAAACCCGGCCTTTCCGAACAACCCGCGTATGTTAAAAACAAATGTTACACAAACACAACATACGCCTCATTCCAATTCATTAGTCACTAACCGTAAATTAGCAAGAGAACAAGTTCCCCAAATATTAACCCCGAAGGCCGAAACCAACATCAGATCAATATCCAGGAAACCATTCTTCTTAACTAACCTACACCTAGTTTCTAAATTTCACATTCTTAGGGAAAGGTTCCCATTAATTTTATCCAAGATAAATTCTTTAAAATTTATTCTTTAATCTTCCATTGGATGTCGTATCAAACCAAATTATGGTTTTCCAAACTAGTCGAGATTAGCGAACCACACCGGAGTAATTATTTATTTTATTTCCCAATCCCAACCTATCCATCCCATGAAGCAAAACTGGTAATACTCCATATCTAATACCACAGTGTTATCGGTAAAATTAATTACCATTTCACGTTCAAATCTAATTAAAGATTTAACTATCGCTTTGGAGCAAAACTGGTGATACTCCATTCTCGCTCATTTTCCAAATTTGATAGTTTAGGTTATCAATTCACATTTCAATCTAATTGCAGATTCATTAAATCTCCTTTTACTGGGTTAAAGAATTAATGTCGTTTAAAACACAGTTCACGATAAACCCAAATCACATTCTATTTATTATCGGGTTAAAGAACAAGTGTTATTTAAAACACTGTTCACGATAAACCCACAGATCAATTATATTTAAAACACATTTCAAATCCAATTCATTTATTTAAAAATAAATGGGTTTTTATTTTAGTTCTAAACTAGTTCATTTCGATAAAAATCTATTTTTATCTTTTCAAATATGGAGTTTTTCATCCTAATTTTTCCCAAATCATTTCTTATGATTTTACACAAATTATAGATATTTTTAATAATTTTATCAAGGTCCGTACAGTCGATTTCCAACAATGGCCATCGAACTGCACTTACAGCGACCTTTTCCAAATTTGATTTGGACGTATCTCCAAATACAACCGTTAGATTTCAAATTTCTAATATTCGTTAGAAAGCTCTTTTTGATACGAACCCAACGGTTCTGGTTTTAGGAGAATCCGACGGTCGGATCTCCCGTAATGTCCGTTCGAAGTCAATGGTCGAAATTTATGAACTGCCGCGGCGTGGCGCGTTCTATTCAGGCCATTATATTATATATATATAATATATATTTCGTCGATTTCTATTTAAAACGAATTTTATAAATAGTTTTAAATTCGTTTCAAAAACAATTTCAACTTCCATTTCAAATTCAAATCAAAATTGAAATTTTCCTTATAAATTCGTTTTAAAATTCATTTCAAATTTCAATTCAATTTGAATTCATTTTCTATTCAATTCAAATTTGTTTCGTTTTCTATTCAATTCAAATTCGATTCGTTTTCTATTCAATTCAAATTCGATTTTTATCTCTTTTCAATATTCATTATAAAAACGAATATAATCGATATAAATATCGTTCGCGTCAAAATAGCGCATCTCTAATCAACACGGCTTTATATTTTTCAATAACTTCGTTATTCTATTCAACAAATGAATCTATATTTCTTTCAATACATGACTCTATATTTTTGTCAACACACGACTAATCTCAACGAATGAGTACTATCCACGTGTGACTATTTTTTTTATTTAATATATTTTATAAAAATTATGGTATCTATCGTTTGATTTTAAATCAGACTCCAACCGTAAATTAGTAAGAGAACGATTCCCTAGATATTAACCCCGAAGGCCGAAACCAACATCAGATCAATATCCAGGAGACCACTCATCTCATCTATTTTCCAGTTAATTTCTAATTTTATATATGATAAAGATGTAAATTTTATTGTTAAAATATTTCGTTCAACACATGACTAACTCAACGGATGAGTACTGTCAACACATGAACCTTTATTTTATAAAGATAAAGATGTAAATTTTATTGTTAAAATATTTCGTTCAACACATGACTAATCTCAACGGATGAGTACTGTCAACACATGAACCTTTATATTATAATATTCTTTATCTTCTAAATTGGAATGAGGCCCAATCAATTACCATATAAAGTTAATTATATGGATTCCATTCAACACATGTATATAATAGCAACGATACATAATCAACCATCATCCAAAGTGCACTACACTGTATAAGCATCAAATATAGATATCTAACGCTTATAATAGCCTGTCAATCAATCGATCGACATACAACTAATTATTGGGATTAGTGTATGCCGTATTTTATCCCAATACCCGTGTGGGGTTTCAAACAATCAAACACATATTTTATTTATGCAGTTGGGCGATGTGTAAAATTTATCGTCCCAATCAATGTCCTTCAAATAGGTGTACATAAACAAACCGTCCGGTTTGTAAATGAATATTTATTTATTCCCATTCACGTTAAAAATTATATTTTTAACGACCAAATTATTTTATTCAACCTATGAATATTCTATTCGGTTCATTTATTAAATAAAATGATATCTTTTTTTTTCAAGCTTATTTTAGAAAATTTCGGCGGCATAACAGCACGATACTAGAAACGGGACAAGACCAAGCCTTATCCCCGGTCTAATAATGGCCCACGCCATACACATATCAATCAAATCCATTCCATTTCACCAAACAATCAAATTCAAATCAAATAATCTAACCAACTACACAACCAAACAAACAAGTCCATGGTCTGCGGACAATGGTGTCGGGTGCTACTAAACACCGTCTGCATCCTAGTATATATTTATAACTAGAAAAAGAAATTTGGAGTGAGAAGTTCTCACCAATAGCTATCCTAACTCCATGGCACTTCCTATGTAGAACATCTTCACCGTGCTCGCCTATTTGTCACTTTCGTTGCCCGTAGCCACTACATATATAAAAATCACATTTTTACTTCGCTATTCAATATATAAAAATCAAATTTTTACTTCGCTATTCAATATATAAAAATCGAATTTTTACACCGCTACTGTATAGATAAAAATTCTATTTTTATGCCGCTATTCTCTATATAAAAATTCTATTTTTACATCGCTACTATATAGATAAAAATTCTATTTTTACATCGCTACTATATAGATAAAATTTCTATTTTTATACCGCTATTCTCTATATAAAAATTTCGCCTTTTCAATTTCAAAGATTTCGCCTTTTCAGTTTCAAAAATCTAATCTTTTCTATTTTAAAAATCTAATCTTTTCTATTTTAAAAATCTAATCTTTTCTATTTTTTAAAAATCTAATCTTTTCTATTTTAAAAATCTAATCTTTTCTATTTTTTAAAAATCTAATATTTTCTATTTTTTAAAAATCTAATCTTTTCTATTTTAAAAATCTAATCTAAAAATCAATTTTTAAACTGATTAACCTAAGCTAAACATTTAAAATGAATTAAAACAAAACAAAAATAAAAAAGTAAATGAAATAAAAAAACTTACAGTGGATATTGGGGGGAGGGTTTCTGGTCGTCGTCAGGGGGCGCAGGGGGTCGTCGGAGGTGGCGGTCATCATCAGGAGGGGGCAGGCGGAAGGCGCGGCGCGGTGGGGTCGGGTTTAGGCGTTGGCGTCAGTTTCAGAGAGAAGGAGAAGGAGAGACGTGGCGGCAAAGGGGGAAAGAAGGGAAGAAGGGCGGCGGTTGTTGAGGAGGGGGGGGGGGGGCCTCGCGCGGCGGCGCGATTGAGGCTCCGTCGCCCTCCCGCTTTCTTCTTTTCTTTTTCTTTTTTTTCGTTTCTGAAATGATACGGGGGGGGGGGGGGCAGATAAAGAGATAGGGAGAGAGTGGGAAGAGTTTTTATTTTATTTTAATTATTTAATTTCAAAAAGGTTGACTTTTTCATATGACCTCTAAACGAGGCCCACCGCCTGTCGTCCATAGCGTTTTACCCCCATTCCGAACACAATGGGATATGTATCGCAAGCTGATTCGATCGTTTCGATCAGTTTTCGTCAAAATCAACATATCTCTCTATATATTGAATTTGAATGCGTATTTCAATTTACCAGGGTCACATACGAACTCTATAAATCCAAGAAAAATATTTTCTAGCTTCATATTGACGATACGGTCCTAACAAAACTAGTTTCGTCGAATTCCAAGACCGTTGAAAAAATGGCCAATTTCTGGTCGATTAAAATCAACTGAAATGGTCAGAACACGTTTTCCTTTGCCACGCTCACATATTGATTCGAAAAATTATGAAATTTGAAACCTAGCAATAATTTGACATCACGGACCCAACAAAAGTGGTTTCGTCGAAATCCGATGTCGTTTGCAAAATGTCTATTTTTAAGGGCCTGAATTCCATAGCGACTATTCAGAATTTTCAACTGGACATATCTTTTGATTCTCGCTATGAAATTTCAATTTTTCAGATTCGTTGGATAGATATTATCAATTAGATCCTATTACTTTTCGTTTCACTAAAATCCGGATTGTTTTGCACCCTGTACATTCAATTGAAGTTTGAAATCGAATTATCGAACTACCGCGCCATTTTCAATTCTATTTATAATTATATATAATTATTTATATTCTAACGACGACATATATAATATATACGTTCAAATTCCATTCAAAATAAATTTCTCGTCGATATTATTTAAAATAATTTATTTTAAATGTTCAAAATTCGCTAAAATTTGCCAAAATAAAAATTTTAAACTGGCCCAGATTTTCGGGTTATTACAATCTCCCCCACTTAAAACTTTTCGTCCCCGAAAAGGAACAAAGTTGAAAGTGGTTTGATTAATCAACTCTACGTTCGATCTGGCTTCCATTCTCCAACTTTTCAGTTTCTGAGAATTTTCAAATTCTTCAAAAATTTGGCTAACACCCTAAATTTTCGAAAAATTTCGCCATAACCTCCCCTGCACCGGGAGCCACGGGAAAATCCCGAAATTGCCATACAGGCCTTCTGATCTCAAAAAGAAAAAGAAAAAGCCAAGCGGCTAGCCAATAGGCTCATAAAATCATCATCACCCAAACAAAACAGTAAATTATAGTAAACATGTACCTATTTGTCGGGCAAACAAATTTTATTCTTCGGCTCTAGCCTCCTTGCTATGACCTGTTCAATGATATACATGTATATGCATGCAAATGCGACCAATTTTCGATACAATTCAATATTTGATTCTATTAGGCATAATGGTTCAAAATTATCAAACAAATAAACAAACAACACAAACATCAATTAGTGAATTTAACGTTTCAAATTCATAATTTTGATATATATACTGAAAATCTTGTTTTTGATGCCAATTCACAACAATAAACCTATCTATATTAGTTTTGGTTCTCACACCAGTCTAATGGAAATATATAGATATCACACCTTCGAAACACGAAAATAAACCACTGATGCCGTACGTCATCAGTGGAATCATCCCCGGGCTACTAGAGTGCGATTCTATATCTATCCAGTATATTAAAACTTCGAATATACATTCATGACGCGTATATGCAAAACCTTTATATACTAGATTGTCCAAATCAATACAAATAAATTATTCAAATACGTATAAAACGATTTAAATATTCAAAACAAAATTGTTTTCATTTGAAAAATATACTCTTCACACTCGTTCTAGGATACTACTGATCCCATCTGTGACGAGTCATTCTAATTGGATATTACTAATCCACTATCTGATGAATTCTTTCGTATGGTTCTAATGTGCCTTGTTCTCGAGCTCTGTAAAACAAAGCTCTGATACCAAATGTGAGGACCCGTAACTTCCCCGTGAAGGAAAGAGCGGATACTTTGAGAACAACACACAAATGAACGCAGACGGAAGAACATTTCATTATTTATTACAACAATTCCATCAGAATACAAGAATATACAGAGTATGAATGAATAAGTTACATTCGATAAATATCAGAGATTACAATAAATTACATATCAGCGGAAAAACAATATAAAACACAACTGAAGGCGATATACGGATACAGAGCTTTCCGGATATCATTCCAGCTGTAAACCAGGATCCTGTGAATATAAATCTGCAAAACCAAAACTACTAGCTGCCCGTGTAGAAAATAGGGGCACCCAGAGTTTAGGTTAAAACAATAAACTCCAAGTCAGTCATGTGACTGGTGTGAGAACTAAAACAAGTATTTAAAACTTTACTTTAGAAGAGAGTAATTCAAGGGACCACGCCGTATAACACGGAACGGGTTTCCTCCCAAGAATACCAGTGCATAGAATAAACAGCGCAATGCTTTTTCGAAAAATGAAGCTATTATAAGACCCAGGTCCCATCACACAATGCAACGCAAGCCAGAGGATAGGGTTTTCCCTTATAATAGCCAAACATGCTTGGTACATTTTAAAAACAAATCATTTGATACTATAATAAGTGTATAGTGTCAAAACATTTCAAATCATAAATATCAATCATAGGCGGCATGGGTACCATCTATCATGTCGCCATACTAGGCTCTACAAATAAAACCGAAATATCTCGTATTGGAAATTGGATTTCCGTCATGAGTCGAGGCAAGGGGCAAGCTCCTCTCCGCTTCGAGACACTTTAGCAAATGCCTCAGGACTACACACTCTGGGTAACCCTTGGATCTTCAGGGCCGGTCCTCTCTTACGTTTGAGGATTAATTATTCTTGAACACACGTTTCCCGATCCTTACAGACCTAAAATCGAGGCGCCTCATCCAACAACCACATAGGTGAAAAGTATATAAATGTCAGGGATGGTAAGTCACTGACACCACCAAAGCTAGAAAGAAACGTCGTGCTCTCCCTGTAGTCCTTATCCCGTTTTTGACTCATACCGAGGCGTGAGGCTCGCGAATTCACGTTATACACAAAGCTACGCCACAAAGGCCGTGCTTTGATCATCAACCACAAGACTTTGCTTTTCAACAGAAGCCTTGATCCATGCAACTCAGCATGCCACACAGGCAATTCATGCCATGCGACTGATGTCCATCGATATATAACCTCTAAGCTCGTACGTCTCAGAGAAGGGCGTTAAGCAAGAGAATAAATTCTCCGCCGCCAAACAGATATATATTTAACAGAAATCAATCAACACAGAATAAAATCCAATGTCAGACACACAATCCATTTACAAGTTCGTTCTGGGTCTGAACGAAACCGGAGGCACTTTCCTCGCATATCCATTGATCTACAGGTACGTCTGGACGACCACCAACTGATTCCCTCATCTTGGGTGTACAGCCCAATCAAGATCATCAGTAATCACCCAAACGATGTGAAGACTTCCGGTCTTCAACCACCGTCTTCGACTTATCGTCGAATCGGTTATTCAGAATGGGTGTAAACCCGGCCTTTCCGAACAACCCGCGTATATTAAAAACAAATGTTACACAAACACAACATACGCCTCATTCCAATTCATTAGTCACTAACCGTAAATTAGCAAGAGAACAAGTTCCCCAAATATTAACCCCGAAGGCCGAAACCAACATCAGATCAATATCCAGGAAACCATTCTTCTTAACTAACCTACACCTAGTTTCTAAATTTCACATTCTTAGGGAAAGGTTCCCATTAATTTTATCCAAGATAAATTCTTTAAAATTTATTCTTTAATCTTCCATTGGATGTCGTATCAAACCAAATTATGGTTTTCCAAACTAGTCGAGATTAGCGAACCACACCGGAGTAATTATTTATTTTATTTCCCAATCCCAATCTATTCATCCCATGAAGCAAAACTGGTAATACTCCATATCTAATACCACAGTGTTATCGGTAAAATTAATTACCATTTCACGTTCAAATCTAATTAAAGATTTAACTATCGCTTTGGAGCAAAACTAGTGATACTCCATTCTCGCTCATTTTCCAAATTTGATAGTTTAGATTATCAATTCACATTTCAATCTAATTGCAGATTCATTAAATCTCCTTTTACTGGGTTAAAGAATTAATGTCGTTTAAAACACAGTTCACGATAAACCCAAATCACATTCTATTTATTATCGGGTTAAAGAACAAGTGTTATTTCAAACACTGTTCACGATAAACCCACAGATCAATTCTATTTAAAACCCATTTCAAATCCAATTCATTTATTTAAAAATAAATGGGTTTTTATTTTAGTTCTAAGCTAGTTCATTTCAATAAAAATCTATTTTTATCTTTTCAAATATGGAGTTTTTCATCCTAATTTTTCCCAAATCATTTCTTATGATTTTAGACAAATTATAGATATTTTTAATAATTTTATCAAGGTCCGTACAGTCGATTTCCAACAATGGCCATCGAACTGCACTTACAGCGACCTTTTCCAAATTTGATTTGGACGTATATCCAAATCCTACCGTTAGATATCAAATTTCTAATATTCGTTAGTGTTGGCTAGCTTTTTGACCAAGCCACCCAGGTTCATTCACAAGAAGAAAGTATGAAACTACGTTCCCTAAGTACATGAAGGAACGGATCGCACCAGAGGATCGCCCCTTATCGGATCGCCCCTCATCGGATCGCACCTCATTGGATCGCCCCCATAACTTCAGCGATCCAACTACCCTTGCACGACTCGATCCGTCCTTACGCTACTATCCTGCACAGACCGATCCGATTCCCTGATGCACGACGAAGCCTCTGACCCGTTCAAGCACGAGCTAGTCTTCGGCGATCCGAGATGCACGGATCCAGCGACACGTGTCCCCAACTGTCATTTTGACTGATTCTCCCCCTTTGCTCGATCCGATATTCAAGGGGATCGCGACACCTGTCCACAACGGCTAATTTGACTAATTCTTCATCGGCTGCGATACGATCCGATATTCTCGGGATTCGTGCCACGTGTGACCGCGATCCGCCTGACAAAATCAGCTATAAATAGCCCAGAACTTGGCATTTTTCAGGATCTTTTTGGCAATATTGAGTACTGATTCCGCCATTATTGTCATATCACCATTTCTTATCAGTTTTATTACTAGATTACTGAGAGAAATCACAATTCTAAAAGTGAGTTAGAGAGAAATCATTGATTGTATTAGCATTCAAAGTATAATTGATAACGTATAAAGTGGACGTAGGCTCGTTAACGCCGAACCACTATAAATTCTGTGTGTTTTCTGCTTTTTCTTCATTCTCCAGTTAAAACTCTATAAGAATCAGAACGATTTGGGTGTTAGGTCCAAATTTTGATCTAACATTTTGGTGCTTTCACTGAGAAAAAACAGTCCCAAAATTTCACTATTCAGTTCTTTGAAGATTCCAGCGACATCCGATATCATGGCTGGAAAGAGATCTAAGGAAGTACGAGCTTCACGAACAAATGAAATCGCGAACGAAGCAGTTGAAGAAAGTGTGCACGAGCTAGGCAATGAGGGAACTTTGGATCGCGGAGCGTCGGGGGCGAACCGATCCGATGAAGGTGCCATGCTCCGAGTCGACGAAGACGAGACGATCTGAACTGCTGAAGGAGTTGTTACTCGATCCCGTGATAACGCCTCGAATCCTCCGTGAACCATGACCACAAACTGATCCCAGGGGGGCGCTGCGAGCCACCATCCTCGATCCACAGCGATCCGAATTGATGATCAGACTACAAGTAGACCTGGAAAGGAGCCTATGGCTCGCTCCAACCGTCCTGGCCCCTCCGCTCGACCTGGCTCAAGCTCCTTGCGCATAAGAGAAAGTGATGATGATCAGTATGACCCTTCTGCTCCTGTTACTGAGGGGGATCTCTCTCGCTTTTCCGAAATGTGGGAGAGACTGTTTGATGAATTGGCTGCTCAAAGGCAGGAAAGCTCCGTTCTGCGACAAAATTTGACCGCTATGGATAGAAGGCTTAATGATCTCGCAAGGCAAAGGATGCCACCAATTCGTCCGCTCACCCCAGGATACTCTTCTTCGTCAGAGGAATCGCCGAGACCTCCGCGACGACCATATGAGAGACCCGAAAATATAGAGCAGCTTCGATTTGGAACCCTGCCGTCATGGGAAGAAGAGGCACTGGGTGCAGGGCCCTCAGACCGTAATGTGAACGATCACGCCGCAACTCCCAGAGCTCGAGGTGTGGACATCCTTGTATATAATAGACTGCCTCAGCCCCATTGCCGTGCAAATGCTCATGGTAACAGGGGGCAACGAAGCCCAATCCGAGCCCCGGATTTTGTGACTGCTCCCGGAAGAGAGATTAGAGAACCCCACCGAGCAAGAAGCACTGACCCCGAACCTCCGTTGACCAGTGCAAATGTTGTAGCTATGATCCATCAAATTCTGGCAGATAGCCGTGGACAACGGAATGAAGATTGGGGAATTGACCGCAGTCATACCCATTTCATTGATGATATTTTAGATGCGACTTTCCCGAGGCGTTTCAACATGCCACAGATGAACCGTTACGCGGGTAGATCTGATCCCGTCCAGTATCTGATGAGATATTCTTGGTCAATGACCGCTGCCGCAGCTTCTGACGCTGTCAAGTGCAAAGCATTTCCCATATTCTTGGAGGATGTAGCATTGTTATGGTTTACTCGCTTACCAGCAAGATCAATTTACAGCTTCAGGGGGTTGAGTGAAAGGTTCGTGGAACAGTTCCGCATCTACGCACAAAAGACAAAGAGTGTGATTGACTTATTCCTTGTCAAGCAACGACCAGGCGAGAGTTTGAGGGTGTACCTAGACCGTTTCAACCTGGTCGCTACTGAAGTTAAAGATCCTCATGAGCCAACAGTTGTCGCAGCTCTAATTGATGGAGTAGATAAAGACACTGAATTTGGGAGATACCTGACCGGCAAGCCACCCCATACTAGAGAGTTATTCTACGAAAAAGCTAACGTACATTTACGCCGGGAAGAAGTATATGCTAACCAAAAGGCAAAAACGGCCGATAAGGAGGAAATCCAGTGCAATGTCGCCATTAAGCAGACAGGAGACAGCTCGGGGAAGGTCGAAGTTAATGTCGGAAATCGGAATCAGGGTGGTCGTCAGTCAGGGAACAATGATAATAACAGTAATGGCAACAACCGGAAGAGTAATCGAGGGAACGACTCCCAGAGAAGGACTCGTCCCAGGGCTTTTGAGAGTTATACGCCAATAAACGATACTTTGGAGAATATCTTCATGGATTCGTATAACGTCCTCCAAAATAAGAGCCCACCTCCCAGAGAGTCGACGGAGAAAGAACGCGAAACGAGGAAGTTTTGTCTCTTTCATCAGATTCATGGCCATTCGACAAATGAATGTCGTCACCTAAGAGATGTAGTCGAAAGGCTTCTTCGAGAAGGAAAATTAGATGAATACAGAGTAACGCCCAGAGACAGGGGCAAGCCGTACAGGCCCCAAATCAGAACCAGAATCAACCTGCTGTCAGGCCAACTGCCCAGCAAAAGGGAAAGGACATTGTTATCAATACTGTGATCGGAGGGCTTTATCTCGCCGGACACGGTTCCAAGGCGTTGGATCAGTATGTCAATGCAGCCAAGCAACACCTCGAGGTAGGGGAGTGTAGCAACCCCGAGGACAACGTCCCGATAAAGCAACAAAAGATGATGTCCGACAATGTCATTTTCCGCGAACGAGAAAGCATTGGAGTCCATGCTCCGACTGAAGATCCATTTGTAATCACAGTACCTATTGGCCCGGCCACTGTTCATAAAGTTTTGGTGGATAACGGGAGTTCTGTCAATATTCTTTTTAAAAGGACATTCGATCAGATGAACCTCGAGATAAAAGACTTGAAGCCCTGTCAGGGATGGATCTGTGGATTTAACGAAGCATCCACCGCTCCAATGGGTTATGTAGAGTTACCAGTTACGCTCGGGGAAGGAGAACGCCAGAGAGTGAGAATCCTTCCCTTCGTGGTTCTGGATGTTGAATCACCCTACAATGCCTTCCTGGGCTGACCGGCCCTCGCAAAGTTTAGAGCCTGTATAGCCCCTGGTGCTTATTATTGAAATTTCCCACGAAAGCCGGCGTTGGTATTGTTAGAGGAGATCAGGTTGCCGCACGAGCATGTTATGTTGCAAAGCTAAAGCTACTCCGCAATGGAGGGGACATAGAAACCAAGGGCGCTTCTCCCCCTACAAGGGCGGAGACCTTATAGCAACTAAAGCGGATAACCGTAGGAGAGTCGCCCAGAGAGTTGCCTGAGGGTATAGATCCCAGAGAGGACAAAGAACCTGGGGGCAGAATGACGACTCCCAACGAGAAAACTGTGGATATACCGATCGATGATAGTGACCCAGAGAAGGTCATTAAGATTGGATCCCAGTTAAATCCGAATCTAGCTAAAGAACTGACGAATTTCTTAAAAAATAACTTGGATGTATTTGCTTAGACCCACGCAGACATGTGCGGGATATCTCCATCAATCATGAGCCATTCATTAAGCATTAACCCTAAACATCCTCCGGTAAAACAAAAAAGGCGAATGCTGGGCCCAGAGAGGTCCGCTGCCTTGAAAGAAGAAGTCGGAAAGCTAAAAAGTAATGGATTTATCAGAGACTCAATCTACCCAGACTGGATTTCAAATCCAGTCCTGGTAAAGAAGGCCAACGGGAAGTGGCGAACGTGTATCGATTTCTCGGATTTGAATAAAGCCTGCCCGAAAGACAGCTTTCCGTTACCCAGGATCGATCAGTTGGTGGACTCAACGGCGGGTCATGAACTTCTATCCTTTATGGATGCTTATTCAGGATATAACCAGATTCCAATGCATGTTCCAGATCAAGAACACACCCGTTTTATTACGGATCTAGGATTATATTGCTATGTAGTGATGCCCTTTGGCTTGAAGAACGCAGGCGCTACATATCAACGGTTAGTGAACAGAATGTTCTATAACCAAATTGGGAAAACAATGGAAGTATACGTTGACGACATGTTGGTTAAGTCTAAACAATCCTCCAATCACACTACGGACTTGGCAGAAATGTTTGGCATTCTTCGAAAGTACGGGATGAAACTCAACCCAACCAAATGTTCATTCGGGGTCGCCTCCGGAAAATTCTTGGGATTCATTGTCAATTCTCGTGGGATTGAGATTAATCCAGACCAGATCGCAGCAATCAGGGACATTCAGGAACCTAGGCGAATTAAAGATGTGCAAAGCCTTGCAGGAAAAGTAGCCGCACTAAGCAGATTTATCTCTAGGGCTACGGACAAATGCATCCCATTCTTCGAATTGATAAACCGAGGAAAACGCCACTTCAAATGGACGCCCGACTGCGTAGAAGCGTTTCAGAACTTGCTGAGACACCTGGAGAAACCTCCGATATTATCTAAGCCGATGGATCACGAGGACTTATTCGTGTACTTGGCAGTGTTTTCCCACGCGATCAGCTCAGCGTTGGTAAGAGAAGAAGATAAGGTCCAAAGACCTGTGTATTACGTAAGCAAAAAATTGACGGCAGCAGAACGTAATTATCCAAGGATAGAAAAGTTGGCGTATAGTTTACTGATCGCCTCTAGAAAACTTCGACATTATTTTCAGGCGCATCCCATTACCGTATACACTGATCATCCACTCAAGCAAGTTCTACAGAGACCAGAGGCGTCTGGAAGATTACTCAAATGGAACATTGAGTTAAGTCAATTTGATCTGAACTTTCAGCCCCGACGGTCAATTCTGGGGCAAGTGATAGCCGACTTCATAGCAGAGTTTACCGTCCCGGAGGAGGATATAGCAAACGAAGAAGTTGACCCCTCAAAATTACTTCTCGATCCCAGTGCCTGGAGATTGTACACTGATGGCGCTAGGAATGACAAGAGATCCGGCGCTGGAATAGTGCTTGAAACTCCTGAGAAACGATTGATATCCTATGCTATCCGGATGGAGTTTCACGCCACTAACAACGACTCCGAATATGAAGCCCTGATAGCCGGTCTAAGGATCGCAAAGGAGTTAGAAGTCACAAAGCTGGACATCTTTTGCGACTCCGAGTTAGTTGTGAACCAGGTTACTGGAAAATTCCAAGCCAAAAGTGCAAGATTGATTTTATACTTGAAGAAAGTGAAGGAGTTGCTGAGCGACTTTGATCACTACAGCATATCTCACATTCCGCGGTCAGAGAATCAGCAGGCGGATAAGTTGGCAAAGATGGCTAGTTCCGACGATCCTGAAGAGACCGGGCTAGCCCCCGTTGAAGTACTTCGGTCCCCTAGTATAGATCAAATGGAAATCTATCCAATACTAGAGACGGAACCAGAATGGGAGTCATGGATGACCCCTCTAAAGAATTTCTTGATGAATGGAGCGCTTCCGACCAAGAAAAGCGAGAGGCGTAAAGTAATTCGTAAAGCTGCCCGATACGTTCTGCAAGGCGGAGTTCTTTACAGACAAGGATTTTCGATGCCCCTTCTTCGGTGTATAGCTCATGATGACATCGAGCGTGTACTGCAGGAGGTACACGAAGGCGAATGCGGCGATCACACTGGAGGGCAAACATTGGCGAAAAAGGTGTTGCGGCATGGTTATTTCTGGCCTACCATAAACAAGGATGCGGCGAAATACGCACGACGGTGTGATGCGTGCCAGAGATGTTCAAAGAAACCTAGAGCACCTCCTAATCAGTTAAAAACAATGACGAGCCCATGGCCTTTCGCTATGTGGGGAATTGATATCATCGGAAGTCTCCCCATAGCTAGGGGCGGAGCAAAGTTCGCTATTGTAGCCGTAGATTATTTCACTAAGTGGGTCGAGGCTGAACCACTGACTACAATCACAACCAAACGAGTGATCAATTTTGTCGTTAGAAACATCATCTGCCGATTTGGAATTCCAAAGATTGTTATAACTGATAACGGAACTCAGTTCGATAGCACTGAATTCAGAAACTTCTGCCAGAAATACCACATTGAGAAACAATACACCTCTGTGGCGCACCCGCAATCGAACGGACAAGTCGAAGCGGCGAATAAAGTGATTAAGTCCATTCTGAAAAGAAGACTGAAGCGGTCCAGAGCCATGTGGGCTGATGAATTACCCTTGGCACTATGGGCCTACAGGACAACGTATAAATCGGCAACAGGGCATACCCCCTTCTCCCTTGCTTTTGGAGCAGAAGCAGTCATCCTGGTTGAGATAAAAGTACCTTCTCACCGAGTGACTTATTACGATCCGATGACTAATAAAGAATTGCTCCTTGAATCCCTGGATATGATGGAAGAAAAGAGGGATGAAGCAGACCTGCGTGCCTTGAGGTGCAAACAACAGGTCGCTCGATACTACAACAAAAAGGTTCGAGCCCGAGCCTTGGAACCCGGAGACTTGGTTCTGAAGCGTGTCTTTCCACCCCCAACTCATATGGGTGCGAAGTGGGAAGGACCGTACTCTATTCTGAGCAAGCTTGATAATGGAAGCTTCAAGCTGGCAACCGTAGATGGAAAGGAAATCCCCAGAGTGTGGAATGCCCAACATTTACGGCCATACTTAACATAAAATTTTCAAATCTGTTCTTTTGCTTTGTTGAGAACCATGTACAAGGCACGACTTGCCTAGAATAGTCTGATTCCTTAAAGAAAAAAATTATAAAGTGGACGTAGTACATGATTCGACCGAACCACTATAAAAATATTGTGTGTCGTTTACCTTTATTGCATTATTTATCTGTCTTTCTATTTTTATGGAAATTGCTGTGAATCATGCAACGATCCCAGAAGCATATAATTATAGGTGCCATCCATCAGAATGGAATGTAATCACCAGTCAAAATTCTGAGGATAACGGATATGAAGGCGATGTCCGTAGGTCATGGCGATGTACCATGATCGGAACCGCCGTGACGGAACTCTTACCCTCCAGAGTGAGAGAGAGTATAAAAGCGTCTTCGATTGAGCGCTGAGAAAGAGCTCATTCCCTGCTGAAGGATCGGGGAGCGATTGAACTGCTGAGCCCGAACTCTAACTCTCCAGAGAGAGAGAGAGAGTATAAAAGCGTCTCCGAGTGAGCGCTGAGAAAGAGCTCATTCCCCACTGAAGGATAGGGGAGCGATTGAACTGCTGAGCCCGAACTCTAACTCTCCAGAGAGAGAGAGTATAAAAGCATCTCCGATTGAGCGCAGAGAAAGAGCTCCTTCCCCGCTGAAGGATCGGGGAGCGATTGAATTGCTGAGCTTGAGCTCTAACTCTCCAGAGAGAGAGAGTGTATAAAAGCGTCTCCGATTGATCGCAGAGAAAGAACTTCTTCCCCGCTGAAGGAACGGGGACCGACTGAATTACTGAATTCAAACTCTAACCTCGGCGGCGGCCGAGAGAGTATAAAGGAGTTTATGGTTAAGCACTGAGAAAGGTGCCAGAAACTCGGCACCATAAGGACAATTATCTTGCTAAATTCTCTAAGTCCCCCATATTCAGAAATAGGGGGCAACATGCGAATAATGCTAATCAATCTTTAATAAGCCCTAGTTAAGCGCTACATTAACGACTGATTGGGGGCCATATGCATATACACATGAACTTTAATGCAGCAATGCAGCACGAAAATTTTTTAATTTTTCTTTCTGTTGTTTGACTGATTTGTAGTTATAATCAGATGATCTATGACTAAGCATGAAAAGTTTATTGAATGCAGGTACACAATGATGCAAAAAGAGATAAACTTTCATCTATATACTGCAAGCTTACAAAGTGAAAAACAACCTAGAAAGCAAAAAGTGGGCCAGTCTCGTAATTACATTTCCTGGCCAGTGGGAAACCTAAAGACAAAATATAAACAAGCGACAATATCCTATTTACGCTTTGACCGCTTCTCCTGCTTCTGTTTCTCTAGCTTCGCCTTGTCAATGTCGGATTGATCACCTTTCTTTCTCTTCCTCTTGTCTATGAGAGGAACGTCCGACTCTTCAGAAGATTCCTCTTCCGCCTCCTTTCTTTTCCTTTTATCAGAAAGGGAAGATGGGAAATCATCAGGATTCGCAAAATGAAGTTGTCTGCTGATGGATTTGGGCTGGAGTTTCAAAACCATCCCAGTTTTGGGATCAAACTCCGTGATAGGGACTATGTTCAAAGGCTCTTGTCCCACCTTCTTCAAAGCCATCTCCTTTTCCTGGCTAGCTTTTCTGTTGGCCAAAGTTTCGTCGTCATCGTCTTCGGTTTCTTTGGCGCTAATGATATACTCCTCATCCTCTACATGGCGCCCATCCATATCTTTCAAGGCCTCGATGGTTTCATCATCCTTGAGAACATCAGCACTGGGTGCCAGGATGCCTTTCTCTGCTGTTGTACCCTCAGCCTGTTTCGGTATATCAACACCGGCACCTGGCGAGACGACAACCTTCTCCGCCTCTTTCCTTTGCTCAACATCCTTGTCGACGGGCTCGCCACCTGTATTATGAGGGACACATGTTACTAATTCAATTGGTTGCTCTACCAGACGACGATAATTCACAATTGCTTTAACAAATTGTGGGGAAAAAAGGGAGATACCTTCCGTAGATCCTCCATCCAGGCTAGCTGCAGGAGCTCCAACAACCACAGGAGTTAGGCCCAAAGGGATTAATGGATCATCAGGATGGTATTCCTCAACTCCGGAGGTCTTGGGCTCCACAGCTGAGCTCGAACCTTCGTCAGCCTTGCTTTTGCCCTTAGCCAGGGCCCTCTCCTTTTCCATTTCCGCTTGAATTAGACGACGACCCTCTGCCAGATCCTCGGGCTCGTTATCCCTGAGGATGGTCTTCATCAGCTCATCCTCATCAATTTCTTTGACTCCCAATCTTTGCTTCTCACCCTCAACAATGGCATCCCATAAATTGGCTAAAGTAACGTGGTAGTCCGGAATCCACGAGATGTTGCGGGTTTTGAGGACTTGGCCCAGGAAGTCAAAGATCATCTCTTCAAACCCTTCGATATCCTTTTCTCTCTCGAGAAGCTTGTTGTTAGAAGCAGTAGCCATTTCAATGGCACTTTCAACATTCTTTTCGGTGAGAGCCGCCCGTCTCTCCGCATCCACGACTTGATCATTCAAAATCACCTTTTCCACTTCAGCCAAAGCTAAACTTTCTCTCAAACTTGCTTTTTCTGCCTCCCAGGCAGCTCTCTCAGCTTCAAAATGGCCTTGTGCTGTCTTCAACTCAATGTTGGCCATTTTAAGATCTTCTACCTCCTTCTTTAAGGCTATCTTCTCTTGGCTATTTGAGTCAAGTTCCGAATGAAAGCGCTTCTTAGCATTCTCCAATTCGATCTTATAATTTCTAGCATCTCTCCGCGCTAAGGCGAGTTGGGATTGAGCATCTTCCAAGTCCTTCTCCATCTTTGTCCTGGCCCTTTCGTTGTTATCAATTTTCAATTTAGATCTATGTGCTTCCATTTCGAGCATTCGAATGACTTCTGAAAGATTAACCGCATGTTTCTTCATCATTTCATACTGCCTGGCTACATGGCGAATGTGCCCGACAACTTCATTATCCCAGTTCCTAGGGACTGGCTCCAAGGCTGGAACAAACGTCATCCTTTCGAAGAAGATGTTGGGGAATTGTTCCCGTAACTTTTCCAGCCTACCTTGAGTCTCGGGACCATGGATGTAATCCCGTGACCCGGGGGCAGCCAACTCTGGCTGGCTGGAAGGGACAATGTCACTCCTCTCCTTTTCAGAATCTTTGATTGGATCCTTGCTTTTATCCTTAGGCTCGTAATGTCTATTTGACGACCTGCTGTGAGAGGGTGCACTCTTCGGAGGAGTTAACTCTTTAGGAAGTTGTTTTCCCCCTGCAGGAGCTACCGGATAACTGGGAAGCTTGCCAGATGTCGATTTCGGTGGAGACCGAGGTTGCGAAGAAGTCGGCTTGTGAGAAAGGTCGCGAGACCGCTCGGTACTCGGATGGAGACTGGGTGTGCCCTCACGAAGAGAACGATAAGAATAAGACCACCTGCGAGACATCTTCCCTGCAAAGGAGAAAAGAGCATATTAAAACCTAGAATATTGATGATATAAAAGTACGGGGTCAGGCAGTGTGTGTGATTTGTGCATCCCATATAATTCCCCCTAACGGACCCGGGCCTGAAGTCAGGCTCATCTGAGTAGTTTCTTGTTCTCTAATTGGAACGGTGGTCCCCTCAGAAGCAGGAAAGAATGGATCCCCTTCAAAGTCCCCCTCTGTGTATACATCATCGGGCAGAGGAATTTTGCTCAGCTCTTTAAATAGTTGTTCATCTGTCAAATCATCGGGAGCAGCAGGTTCGATCGGAAGGGAAGCCCTGGAGGGGAAACCCCGTGGAGAGACTGGGATTTCCTTAGGCTTGTCACCACGAGCCTCATCTCCTCTATATATGTTCAGCTCCTCGTCATCCTGGATGATTATCGGAGAAGGACTCTTACGGAATTTAGTTGTCTCTACTGCCCGAGATGTTCCCTCTCCCTCCGTTGGGGGCACGTATTTGTAGGGTTTGCCGCCAGCACCAAGTCCAAATCTTATATCCAGAAGGCGATGCTTATGAAGATTCTCGTCAGTGATGCACTTCTTGATCCTTAGAAAATTGGATCTGCTTTGTAGAAGAATAGACAATCGATTATTGTATAACGGGCCTTCCGTCTTAGGGAAGACGTGATCTGCTTAAAACAAAAAAAGGGGGGATGTTAATGCTTCAGTTTCTTAAGCAAGATATTCAATCGAAAGATTAAAGTTTACTTGATTTAAGCCATCTTCTTGAGCACCCGGCCTGTTTCTTTATATAGAACCAATCAGACTTGGGATCCGCTATATTGCTATATCCGTCATACAGAACCTTCCTATTCGCCACCGATTCAAAGAAAGAGAAATTTGGGGTTGCCGAAGAGCGATGCTTGAAAAGATAAAAGAATGTTAAATCTCTAAATGTGAGTTCGGTATGCAGGATCTCAGCGTATGCAATATATAGGGTGTATAGAGACGTGTAAGCATTAGGATGAAGCTGCATCGGAGCGATACCCAGTCGTTTTAAGGTCTCGATGACGATTGGAGGAAACGGAGGAATAGCCCCTACCAAGCACATGGTTCAGCTGACTGCCATATACCCTTCCGGAGCTAAGTGGGGTCTATCTTCGCTAACGGGTGTCCTCACATCATCCCAAGGGATCCCATGTCTCAGGCAAATTCTTTTAAGCTTTATATCATCGAGTTTAGATGCTAAAGAATCAGAAAATTTCTCTATCCCGAGCGCGCCAGGAATCTCGTCGGGAGCTCGCCTGTCTGCTTCAGACTCTTCACTAAGTGAAGTACTTTCAGACGGATCTGATTCCGTTGCCTCGTATTCGGATCCAGAATCTTCCCCCCCTGGGTTAATTGGAGGGACCTCGGGGTTGTATTGCTCAGGAACCTCGGACTCCGCTTCTGTAACGGATCTTGAAGAGGAATGATTATCCGACATTACTGTTAGGCGAGAAAACATGAGAAATGAGATTAAAACTACCCGTCCCCCGTGTGTGCAAGTGACGGTGTGTGTGCTTGTGCATGCATTAAAGAAAAGTACAAGGGTCAATATAATCATCCAAACATTGGTCATCGTTCGGTTGATAGATTATGCATTTGTTCGATCTGGAATGTTTGTTTCAAGGGCTCTAACCTAACTGTTCATTGATTTGTTAGAGTTGCATCATATTATTTAGTCAGCATGTGCATCCGATCGTTCGTCAGTCAGATCGCAGGACAGGTTCGGATCGCAACACGTGGACGGATCATGGTGAAGGACTCGATACGCGGAAGGGTATTAGGTCATGAAAAAGCTTCGGATCGTGAGGCGCATCAATTCATCCTGAACGGATCGCGATGGTATCTTGGCGATCCACATCGCCCCCCATCCTCCACGATCCGAAGCTCCGGTATCTCCGCCGTAACAACCCTGAATTTTGGGGCCAATTTAAAATTTATTTAAAGTGATTTTAAATGAGTTTTGATATTTAGAATAATCTATTTTAAATAATAATGATCACAAATTTGGTTCAAATCGAAGTTAGAATGAATAAATTAATTTTAATTATAAAAGAGTTAGAAATAGCGCGGTAGTTTGAAAAGTCAAACTTGAACTTTGACTGACCGTATATGACGCAAAATTTAACGGATTTTAGTGAAACCAAAAATATTGGAATCTATTTAAAAATATCTTTCCAACGAGTCCGAAAAATCGAAATTTCATAGCGGAAATCAAAAGTTATGGCCAATTCAATTTTTAGAAAGGTCGCTAGGTAATTTGCATAGGTCAATAATGCTACTTTTTGCATATAAAGGAATTTCGACTCGAAACCACTTCCATTGAGTTTGAAATGATGTTTCTGCATTGAAAAACAGTAAACACTTATATATTTGGAGTTTCGAAAATTATTTGTTTAAAAATGTATTTTTAATATAAAATATATAGCCATAGAAAATAGTGATTTTTCAAACAGTGACCGTTTCTGACGAAACCACTTTTATTGGAACCGGAATGTCAAATTATTGCTAGGTTTCAAATTTTAGAATTTTCCAAGCTAGTACGTGAGTGTGGCAAAAGAAACAGTATTTAGTCAGTTTCGGTCAAAATTAATTGACTGAAAAATAGCCATTTTTTAAAATGTCTCAGAATTCAACGAAATAAATTTTGTTGGATTCGTATCATCAAAACAAAGCTAAAAATGATTTTTTGGTAATTTTTAGAATTAAAATATAATTATAATTGATTTTTCAGTGTAAACGGGCAAATTTTTGACTTTAAAAATTCATTAAAAATTCATACGGGCTCAGAATTGAACAAAATTAATTTTCATAGGTCCACAGCATCAAAACATAGCTAAATATATTTTTCGAGAATTTTTGAAGTTAATTTGTGACCTTGGTGAATTTTCATGTACGGTATACATTAAAATATTAATAAAATAATATAATTATTCCAGAACTCATAATAAATTTCGGAATTGGGTCCTGTAACATGTTCCATTGCGTTCAGAAGGCCTCAAAACCCTAAGAACGACAGTAAGCAGGCCTGAATCGTGGTTCGGACCAAAACGGGCCTTAACGGGCTAATTAAATTATTAAATATTGATTAGGAAAACCTAATATTATATTATAAACCCGAAATTACTGTTCACCGTCCTCTCCAAACGTGAATTTCTGCAGCCACCAAAGAACCCATAGCCTCCGATTTTTCAAACTTCGATTTCTCCTTCGTTTCTCAACGGAATTTAGCGTGTGAGTACTCATTTCGAAGCTCTTCCCGAGCTCTTTCTTCTCCGGCAAGAATCACCTCGAACCGTGCCTCGACGAAGCCGCCATACCCCCGTGAACAGCCGCTGGTCGCGCCCCCCTAGGCCCACCACGTGCGTGCGCACCTCCTCCAATTCCTGGCGCCGATAGCTCTCTCCAAGGCGGTCATTCTCCAACAAACGGCACCTAAAACCGTCAACCGTAGCCTGAGATACCTTGATCCAAAGTTTTGAACAAATTCTGAAAATAAGGTATGCTTCAGATTTTGCGACGCTTTTAAGCGTTGCTGCAGCAGTTGTTAAAAGTCAGAATTATTCAAACATTGATAACTAATGCGTATGAACCCCGAATCTGAAAATTTCAGATCCGACAGGACCGTGGCGACGAGTAGGCTTTGCTGAGACTGATTAGAGTGAATTCTGAATTTATTTGGCATTTTAAATTCTTATCCAATCAAGGTGAGAATTCATTTTAAGTTAAATTTAATTAGTTTAATTGTTATGCTTGCGTTATGAGAAGTTGAAAATCAATAATGGATGTTATTATGGATTATAGATTTGGATTGCTTTGCGATGTTAGGATGCTAGATCTGAAACTTTAAGTGATTAGATATGTGAGAATTTATTTTTAATTTAATTTAATTTATTTAATTATTAATTCTTAGTGATTAAAGAATATCTCTTGATAAATCCGCTATGTATTAATATTTTGAATACGGATCTAAGTTGTTTATGTCCGTATGATGTTAGATCTATGAACCTAGATATTAGATCTGAATTCATTGACTAATTAACATGATTATTTGTTAATTCATTTACGTCATCCCTCATTGATTTGTCATATGCCATCAAAAATATCACCTTGTGTAAAATTTGGATGTGAAGTGTTAGATCTATGCTGGTTGATTTATTTGATTTTCTTTTTCTGTTGTTGATTGTGATGATTTATATTTTAGTATGCAAATCAAACATATAGAATTTGCGATGATTTACATTTTTATTATGTAAACCAAAATTTTGGAATTTACGATGATTTACAATTTAGTATGTAAATCAAAATTATAGAAATTGCGATGATATACATTTTAGTATGCAAATTAAAAGTTAAAAATTATCGATGACATGAATTGACAGTTTATTTTGTAAATTAATATTAGAATTTTGCGTTGACATGAATTTACATTTTATTGTGTAAATTCAATATTAAAATTTGGCAATGACATGAATTTACATTTTATTTTGTAAATTCAATATTAAAACTTTGTGACGACACAAATTTTACATTTTATTATGTAAATAAAGTTAGAATTGTGCGTTGACATAGAATTTACATTTTTATTTGTAAATTATAGTTAGAATTTTGCGTTGACACAAAAATTATTTTTTTTCTTATGCAAATTAAAGCTAGAATTTTGCGTGATATAAAATTTACATTTTCTTATGTAAATTTAAGTTAGAATTTTGCATTGATACACAAATTTACATTTTATTATGTAAATTAAGGCTAGAATTTTGCGTTGATATAAAATTTACATTTTATCATGTAAATTAAAGTTAGAATTTGGCGATATCGTAAAGTTTACGTTTTATTTGTAAATTTAAAGTTAGACTTTGCGATGACATTAAAATTACATTTTGTTTTGTAAATTTAAAATTAGAATTTTGCAATGTCATGAAGATGTACATTTTATTATGTAAGTTAAAATTGGAATTTGTGATGACATGAAATTTTACATGTTATTATGTAAATAAAGTATTTTCACCGTATGCATAAATTTACATTATTTCCAGTGTAAATTAAATAGTAAATTTAACCGTAGGATGTTACTAACATTTTTAACATTAATATAACACTATGGGTTGTCATTGACATTTTTTGTTGATATTTAAAAGGAATTTAACATTTTTGTTAATGATAATAATAAGATAATTTACATCGTATGAGAGTTTAACATTTTGTTAATGTTAAAAATTAGAATTTACATCGTATGAGAATTTAACATTTTTGTTAATGTTAAAAATAAGAAATCTCATCGTATGACAAATTTAACATTTTCGTTAATGTTAAAAATAAGAAAATACACCGTGTGTTAATTAACATTATTTTTAGTGCTAATTTAAAAGAAAATTCATCGTATGTTAATTAACATTTTTTTAATGTTAATATCAGAATAATTCCACCGTAGGAAAATTTCATATTTTTATTAAAGTTAATATAAGGGAAATGGCACTGTATGTACATATTACATTATTTTATAATGTAATTATAAAAAGGGATTTACACCGTAGGATATAGTTACATACTTTTAATGCATATTAAAATGAATATTTTCACCGTAGGATAAATGTACATTATTTTTACTGTACATAAAAAGAGGAATTTCACCGCATGAGAAAAATTACATTTCTCTTTGTAATTAAAAAGGGAATTTCACCGCATGATTGGAATTACATTTTTCTTTGTAATTAAAGATGTGAATTTCACTGCATGAAAAAAAAGTTTCATTTTTCTATGTAAATGAAATATGAGTTTGCATTATATGTAAAGTTACATTATTTTAAATGTAAATGAAATAGAAACCTCACCCGTATGTAAAATTTGACATTATTTTACATGTAAATATAGAGTAGAGTTTGCATGTAGATTAAAGATTACTTTTATTATAAAGAAGTAGAATGTACATGGTGAAATAAAATTTACATTTTATTTTATAAGGTAAGATATATAGAAATCCATCGTATGTTAAAATTTACATGTTTATGAATGTAATAAAAAGGAATTTAACTGTAGGAAGATTTACATTATTTTTTTATGAAATAAAAAGAATGGACTTTACATTGTAATTAAAAAGTCAATTTTACATTGTAAAGAAAGAACGGATTTCACATTGTAATTAGAGAATGAAAATTTACATTTCCTTTAATGTAAATATACATGAGTTTCACCGTATGCCCATTTTACATTATTTTTAATGTAAATTATATAGTAATCACAACGTAGGATAATTTTGCATTATTTTATAATGTAAATAAAAAAAGGGATTTACACTGTAGGAAATTAACATTAGTTATAATGTTAAGATAAAAGAATGATATCGTAGGAGGAATTGACATTATTTATAATGTTAATAAAAAGAGAATTGACTGTAGTATAAGTGACATTATTTATGATATAAATAAAAAGAAAATTTACCGTAGGATAAGTGACATTATTTACGATGTTAATAAAAAGAAAATTGACCGTAGGATAAGTTACATTATTTTATAATGTAATTTAAAGAAATTAGACCGCATGACATGAATTACATTTATTTATGTAATTTATAAAAGAAATTAGACCGCATGACATGAATTACATTTATTTGTGTAATTTAAAGAAATTTAGACCGCATGACATGAATTACATTTATTTATGTAATTTATAAATGAAATTAGACCACACGACATAAATTACATTTATTTATGTAATTTATGAATGAATGAAGCCCGCATAATATAAAATACATTTTTATATGTATTTTATGAATGAATTAAGACCTCATGAAATAAATTACATTTTTATATGTATTGTATGAATGAATTAACATCGCATGAAATAAAATACATTTGAATATGCATTTTATGAATGAGTTAAGATCGCATGAAATAAATTACATTTTATTTTATGAATGAAATTAGTCTGCATAAAGTAAATTACATTTTCATATGTAATTTATGAATGAATTTTCATCGTATGAAATAAATTACATATTATTATGTAAATTATAAATGAATTTAACCCGCATGAATGAAATTTCATTTTATTCCATGAAATGAATGTATAGATTTACTTTGTAAATAAAGATTACATTTTTATAATGTAAACAAGAAATAAATTCACATTGTAAATAAAATTTATATTTTTATATGTACTTAAGAACGAAGAATTATAAATTACATTTTACATGTAAGAAGGAATTGGACGATGAAATATAATCTACATTTTACCGTAAATTAAAGAAATTAAAAGAATCAAAAAGGAAGAATTCATCATTCAAGTATGATTTTCATATCTCTGTAAATGAAGGGATAAAAGGATAAAGAAGGAAAATAAACTTAAGAATAAAGAGTTAAACGGGTTACGTTTATATATATATATATATATATATATATATATATATATATATATATATATATATATATATATATAATTAAAATTAAACGAATCGAGCGCGGTATTTCGCATTTTAAAATTATATCTTTAAATGACTATACAAGAAGATCCGACCGTCGGATTTTCTTGAGACGGAAACCGCTAGGACCGTCTTGGAAAAATCTTTCCAACGATATATTATACGTCAAAATCCAACGGTTAGATTTTGAGATATGTGAAAATCAAAATTGATTGAAAATAGCACTAGAATCGCCATTGACCTGAATCGTCGTTGATTAAAGATTTAATTATTTTTGATTAAATAAAATAACGATAAGGAAGAGTTTTTCAATATATATATATATATATACATATCTATACGAAGATTATTTGGAAAGGCCAAGTTAATCTCATTCCAAATAATCAAAACGACGATGAGAATTGAAGAAGAAGGCGACTAATGAAGACCGTCAATCTTCCCCTCAGGAAGACAGCGATTGAGGCTTTGAATTGATTTGCTCCCAATTCGAAGTCATGGTCGTTGTCCGAACGAACATGTTGATTGAACGGATTTGGCTTTCGCGCAGACCCAGAGCATAAGCGTATAAATGGATTGCATGTCTGACGTGGTACTCCTTTGACACTGTATCTATTGATCTCTGCTAAACATATATCTATTTGGTGTCTTTCACCCTTCTCTGAGACGTACGAGCTCAGAGGTTATATGTTGGCAGAAATCAATGATATGGTATGGATTGACGAGGTGGCATGCCAAGATGCATGTGATCAAGGCTTTGTTGAAAAGCAGGCCTTGTGGGATGATCAAAGCATAGCCTGTTTAGGCATAGCTTTGTGTATGACGTGACTTCGCGAGCCTCACACACCGGCGGAGTCTAAAACGGGAGAAGGGAAAGCAGGGAGTGCACACGTTTCTTTCTAGCTAGAGTGGTGCCAGGGACCTACCAGCGCTAGCATTTATTCATTGTGGTTGTTGGATTTTTCGAGGCCTCGGATTTATGCGGTCACCACTGGCCGTATTGTAGGTCCAAAAGGACCGGGAAGCGTGTGTTCAGGCATAACTAATCCACAAAAGTAAGTGTGGACCGGCCCTGCAGCTATCCAAGGGTTGGACAGAGTACCAATCCTGGGGCATTGCTAGAGTGTCTCGAATCGGTAAGGATCTCCTCCCTAGCCTTGACTCAGATGGAAATCCAAATTCCAAATACGACCCTACGGTTTTGATTGTATTACTAGTATGGAGATATAGTAGGATGGGGTACTATGTTTCCTAGGATTGATACATTTATTTTGAAATGTTTTTATTATACACTAATAATAATATTAAACTCGTATTTGCCGTATTTAGCATGTTTAATCATCATAAGGGAAAACTCTATCCTCTGGTGTGCGTTGCATTGTGTGATGGGATTTGTGTCTTATGGTGATTCCATTTTTCTAAAAAGCATTGCGATGTTGTACGATCTATTTATCTGCTTGTTCTGACACTTTAAATTATGCACGACAATCCATTGAGTAAACTCGTTCCGCATTAGCGGCGTGGTCTTTGGATTTGTCATATTATTATTACTAAACTAGTTATGAATTCTCATACCAGTCCCCCGACTGACCCGTAGTTTGTTTCACCTTTTTACAAACTCGGGTGCCCTCTTTTCTACACGGGCAGCCAAGTAAACAGGTTCATTCTTTGCTTGGAGTCTTCTTGGAGTTGCTCATTATCTTTGCTTGGATTTGCTTTCGCGGAGAGGTGATGACTTGGAGCTTTGAGGACAGCTATCATTTACTTCTATTGCATTTTTCTATCTTTAAGTTCAGTCATTAGACTTGTTTCATTTCGTATTGCTTATTTTGGGAGTTGGAACTTATTTTCATTTCTGCAAACTTGATGTAATAATTTGGAATTCTGTGACTGTTGGGATTCTGTGGTTTATGACATTATATTTCCGCTGCTATAATGTTATTATTCTATGGTTTTTCCTCTGCTATGTTGTATCAGTGATGTGTATTGTTATATTTATGTTGTATTCCATATGATTATTCCTTACTTTCACCCAGTGGAGGTTTGGGGTCATCACATCCGCGATCCGACACTTACGCCTAGTTCCCCACGAATCGTAGCTTTGCCGTTTCCACAATCCGATCCACTAGCCAAATCAACTTTCCACGAACCGACTTGGTCATACCTTCCTTCTTCTTCCTCAACTCTCCCCTTCGCACCAGGCACTCTCGCGTTCACTATCGTCGAATCCTACGAATTTCCGCTGTCTCCCCTCTTTGAATCAGTGCGAACAAGCTAGAAACTAAAGAAAAGCAGTTTAATTACCTTTTTAAAGTTTGAGATTGGTTGGGAATTCGAAAATCAAAGTTAGGGTTTTCTCTCAGAAAAATTGGCGGCGGCTGTGAACAAAGAAAGAAGAAGAGGATAATGAAGGTGAGGGTCGGTTTATATAGGCAAAAGGGCGACCGTTTATCTCCCCTTTTTTGTCTTATTCGATCCGCGAAAATAGACGGGCTGCGAACCAAAAGCCCACCACGTCTCGAAGAGGAGCCCACCTCGTTCCGTTCCGTGAAGAGGCCCAAGTGCTCACCAAAGGACGAGGCGAATGACTCGCTAACGGACCGCGACTCGCGCATGCGATCCGAATCGATGAATGATCGACAGAAATGAAAATTCAAAGATGCACCTGACAAATTCGATGATGAAGACTCTGAAAGATCCCAGAAAAAGAATTGTCCACTGATTTGCATCTCTTTATGAAAAGACGTTTTTATAGTTTCGAAGCATGTTCCATCATCGATAAAACATACTTCGAGGGGGCAAAATGTTGGCTAGCTTTTTGACCAAGCCACCAAGGTTCATTCACAAGAAGAAAGTATGAAACTACGTTCCCTAAGTACATGAAGGAACGGATCGCACCAAAGGATCGCCCCTTATCGGATCGCCCCTCATCGGATCGCACCTCATCGGATCGCCCCCATAACTTCAGCGATCCAACTACCCTTGCACGACTCGATCCGTCCTTACGCTACTATCCTGCACAGACCGATCCGATCCCCTGATGCACGACGAAGCCTCTGACCCGTTCAAGCACGAGCTAGTCTTCGGCGATCCGAGATGCACGGATCCAGCGACACGTGTCCCCAACTGTCATTTTGACTGATTCTCCCCCTTTGCTTGATCCGATATTCAAGGGGATCGCGACACCTGTCCACAACGGCTAATTTGACTAATTCTTCATCGGCTGCGATACGATCCGATATTCTCGGGATTCGTGCCAAGTGTGACCGCGATCCGCCTGACAAAATCAGCTATAAATAGCCCAGAGCTTGGCATTTTTCAGGATCTTTTTGGCAATATTGAGTACTGATTCCGCCATTATTGTCATATCACCATTTCTTATCAGTTTTATTACTAGATTACTAAGAGAAATCACAATTGTAAAAGTGAGCTAGAGAGAAATCATTGATTGTATTAGCATTCAAAGTATAATTGATAACGTATAAAGTGGACGTAGGCTCGTTAACGCCGAACCACTATAAATTCTGTGTGTTTTCTGCTTTTTCTTCATTCTCCGGTTAAAACTCTATAAGAATCAGAATGATTTGGGTGTTAGGTCCAAATTTTGATCTAACAATTAGAAAGCTCTTTTCGATACGAACCCAACAGTTCCGGTTTTAGGAGAATCCGACGGTCGGATCTCCCGTAATGTCCGTTCGAAGTCAATGGTCGAAATTTATGAACTACCGCGGCGCGGCGCGTTCTATTTAGGCCATTATATTATATATATAATATATATAATATATATCTCGTCAATTTCTATTTAAAACGAATTTTATAAATAGTTTTAAATTCGTTTCAAAAACAATTTCAACTTCCATTTCAAATTCAAATCAAAATTGATTTTTTCCTTAAAAATTCGTTTTAAAATTCATTTCAATTCAATTTGAATTCATTTTCTATTCAATTCAAATTCGTTTCGTTTTCTATTCAATTCAAATTCGATTCGTTTTCTATTCAATTCAAATTCGATTTTTATCTCTTTTCAATATTCATTGTAAAAACGAATATAATCGATATAAATATCGTTCGCGTCAAAATAGCGCATCTCTAATCAACACGGCTTTATATTTTTCAATAACTTCGTTATTCTATTCAACAAATGAATCTATATTTCTTTCAATACATGACTCTATGTTTTTGTCAACACACGACTAATCTCAACGAATGAGTACTGTCCATGTGTGACTATTTTTGTTATTTAGTATATTTTATAAAAATAATGGTATCTATCGTTTGATTTTAAATCAGACTCCAACCGTAAATTAGTAAGAGAATGATTCCCTAGATATTAACCCCGAAGGCCGAAACCAACATCAGATCAATATCCAGGAGACCACTCATCTCATCTATTTTCCAGTTAATTTCTAATTTTATATATGATAAAGATGTAAATTTTATTGTTAAAATATTTCGTTCAACACATGACTAATCTCAACGGATGAGTACTGTCAACACATGAACCTTTATTTTATAAAGATAAAGATGTAAATTTTATTGTTAAAATATTTCGTTCAACACATGACTAATCTCAACGGATGAGTATTGTCAACACATGAACCTTTATATTATAATATTCTTTATCTTCTAAATTGGAATGAGGCCCAATCAATTACCATATAAAGTTAATTATATGGATTCCATTCAACACATGTATATAATAGCAATGATACATAATCAACCATCATCCAAAGTGCACTACACTGTATAAGCATCAAATATATATTTCTAACGCTTATAACAGCCTCTCAATCAATCGATCGACATACAACTAGTTATTGGGATTAGTGTATGCCGTATTTTATCCCAATACCCGTGTGGGGTTTCAAACAATCAAACACAGATTTTATTTGTGCAGTTGGGCGATGTGTAAAATTTATCGTCCCAATCAATGTCCTTCAAATAGGTGTTCATAAACAAACCGTCCGGTTTGTAAATGAATATTTATTTATTCCCATTCACGTTAAAAATTATATTTTTAACGACCAAATTATTTTATTCAACCTATGAATATTCTATTCGGTTCATTTATTAAATAAAATGATATCTTTATTTTTCTAGTTTATTTTAGAAAATTTCGGCGGCATAACGGCACGATACTATAAACGGGACAAGGCCTAGCCTTATCCCCGGTCTAATAATGGCCCACGCCATACACATATCAATCAAATCCATTCCATTTCACCAAACAATCAAATTCAAATCAAATAATTTAACCAACTACACAACCAAACAAACAAGTCCATGGTCTGTGGACAATGGTGTCGGGTGCTACTAAACACCGTCTGCATCCTAGTATATATTTATAACTAGAAAAAGAAATTTAGAGTGAGAAGTTCTCACCAATAGCTATCCTAACTCAACGGCACTTCCTATGTAGAACATCTTCACCGTGCTCGCCTTTTTGTCACTTTCGTTGCCCGTAGCCACTACATATATAAAAATCACATTTTTACTTCGCTATTCAATATATAAAAATCGAATTTTTACTTCGCTATTCAATATATAAAAATCGAATTTTTACACCGCTACTAATTCTATTTTTATGCCGCTATTCTCTATATAAAAATTCTATTTTTACATCGCTACTATATAGATAAAAAATCTATTTTTATACCGCTATTCTCTATATAAAAATTTTGCCTTTTCAATTTCAAAGATTTCGCCTTTTCAATATCAAAAATCTAATCTTTTCTGGGTTTTTTTTAAATCTAATCTTTTCTATTTTAAAAATCTAATCTTTTCTATTTTTTAAAAATCTAATCTTTTCTATTTTTTAAAAATCTAATCTTTTCTATTTTAAAAAATCTAATCTTTTCTATTTTAAAAATCTAATCTAAAAATCAATTTTTAAACTGATTAACCTAAGCTAAACATTTAAAATGAATTAAAACAAAACAAAAATAAACAAGTAAATGAAATAAAAAAACTTACAGTGGATATTGGGGGGGAAGGGTTTCTGGTCGTCGTCAGGGGCGCAAGGGGTCGTCGGAGGTGGCGGTCATCATCAGGAGGGGGCAGGCGGAAGGCGCGGTGGGGTCGGGTTTAGGCGTTGGCGGCGGTTTCAGAGAGAAGGAGAAGGAGAGAGGCAGCGACAAAGGGGGAAAGAAGGGAAGAAGGGCGGCGGTTACTGAGGAGGGGGGGCGCCTCGCGCGGCGGCGCGATGGAGGCTCCGTCGCCGTCCCGCTTTCTTCTTTTCTTTTCTTTTTTTCGTTTCTGAAATGATACGGGGGGGGGGGATAAAGAGACAGGGAGAGAGTGGAAAGAGTTTTTATTTTATTTTAATTATTTAATTTCAAAAAGGTTGTCTTTTTCATACGACCTCTAAACGAGGCCCACCGCCTGTCGTCCATAGCGTTTTACCCCCATTCCGAACACAATGGGATATGTATCACAAGCTGATTCGATCGTTTCGATCAGTTTTCGTCAAAATCAACATATCTCTCTATATATTGAATTTGAACGCATATTTCAATTTACCAAGGTCACATACGAACTCTATAAATCCCAGAAAAATATTTTCTAGCTTTGTATTGATAATACGGTCCTAACAAAACTAGTTTCGTTGAATTCCAAGACCGTTGGAAAATGGCCAATTTCTGGTCGATTAAAATCAACTGAAATGGTCAAAACACGTTTTCCTTTGCCACGCTCACATATTGATTCGAAAAATTATGAAATTTGAAACCTAGTAATAATTTGACATCACGGACCCAACAAAAGAGGTTTCGTCGAAATCCGAGGTCGTTTGCAAAATGTCTATTTTTAAGGGCCTGAATTCCATAGCGACTATTCAGAATTTTCAACTAGACATATCTTTTGATTCTCGCTATGAAATTTCAATTTTTCAGATTCGTTGGAAAGATATTATCAATTAGATCCTATTACTTTTGGTTTCACTAAAATCCGGATTGTTTTGCACCCTGTACATTCAATTGAAGTTTGAAATCGAATTATCGAACTACCGCGTCATTTTCAATTCTATTTATAATTATATATAATTATTTATATCCTAACGACGACGTATATAATATATACGTTCAAATTCCATTCAAAATAAATTTCTCGTCGATATTATTTAAAATAATCTATTTTAAATGTTCAAAATTCGCTAAAATTTTCCAAAATAAAAATTTTAAACTGGCCCAGATTTTCGGGTTATTACATTACTAATCCTATCTCTGATGAATTCTCTCGTTTGGTTCTAACGTGTCTTGTTCTCGAGCTTTGCAAACCAAAGCTCTGATACCAAACTGAAACGACCCAAACTTCCCCGATCCCCGAGGAGACGTAGGAGCCCAGATTGCTTTGAGAACACGACTCATCAGAACATAAACAGTAGAACATTTCATTGCTATTACAACAATACACATTAGAGTACAAGAATATCAAAGTACGAGTAAATATTGCATAGCGGAAAAATAATATCAGAGATTAAATTACATAACAGTGGAAATAAAAATGTATAAATACAAAGCACAGTGGAAATACATCAACTAACACAACTGAAAGAGGTACACGGATACAAAGCTTTCCGAATATAGCTCCAGCTGTAAATCCAGGATCCTATGAAAAGAAATCTGCAAAACCAAAACTACCGACTGCCCGTGTGGAAAATATGGGCACCCAGAGTTTAGGTTAAAACAATGAACTCCAGGTCAGTTATGGGACTGGTGTGAGAACTAAAACAGTTTTTGGAAACTTTACTTTAAAATATGGAAAATCATGGGACCACGCCGCATGTCACGGAACGGGTTTACCCCCATGAATACCAGTGCATAAACGATAACCAATAATAGATATATGTATCTACTATGCGTCAAACAACGTGCAACTCCTCAATCTACCCCTTTGGGCTTAAACCCCAAACTTAGATTTTTGAAAACCAATTCTCTTTACATAAATTATTCCTTTGGACTTTATTTCCCGATTCTTATTTCAAATCTGTAACAACCCGCAAATTCTGGGCCAGTTTAAAATTTTTATTTTGGCAATTTTAGCGAATTTTGAATATTTAAAATAGATTATTTTAAATAATATCGACGTGAAATTTATTTTGAATAGAATTCGACGTATATATTTATATACGTCGTCGTTAGAATATAAATATTTATATATAATTATAAATAGAATTGAAAATGGCGCGGTAGTTCGAAAATTCGATTTCTAATTTCAAATGAATATACAGAATTCAATATAAGTCAGAATTGAACGAAACAAGAAATATTTGAATCTGTATAACTATATCTTTGTAACGAAGTTAACAAACTGAGATTTCATTTTAGAAATGATAAGATATGTCCAGTTTAAAATTAGAAATAGTCGCTGTGGAATTTATATATATTTTTATATATATAAGGCCCTTAAAAATAGTAATTTTGCAAACGACCTCGGATTTCGACGAAACCACTTTTGTTGGGTCCGCAGTGTAAAGTTATTGCTAGGTTTCAAATTTCATAATTTTTCGAATCAATATGTGAGCGTGGCAAAGGAAAACGCGTTTGACCAGTTTCAGTTGATTTTAGTCGACTGGAAATTGGCCATTTTTCCAACGGTCTCAGAATTCGACGAAACTAGTTTTGTTAGGACCGTATCGTCAATACGAAGCTAGAAAATATTTTTCTGGAATTTTTAAAGTTAGTATGTGACCCCGGTAATTTGAAATGTACGTTTAAAATTCAATATAGCGATTTAAATGTAAATTCAAAGGAAACTGATCGAAACAATCAAATCAGCATGCGATACATATCGCATTGTGTCCGAAATGGGGGTAATACGCTAGTGGCGACAGTCGTTGGGTGTGATTCCGAGCTCGGACGAAAAGTCAACACTTAGGAGAAAATAAAAAAAAAAATTTAATTAAATAATAAAAGAAAAGAATTCTCTCTCCTCCCCATACCTTCATTACCCTCTGGCCCCTCCCCCGATCTAAATTATTTCAACAGATTAAAAAAAAAAAAAAAAAGGGGATCGCGCCAGGCGATCGACGCCCCCCCCCCCCCCTCAAGCGGCGGCGCCCCAGCGCCACACCCCCTCTTCTTCTTTCCCCCCTCCTGACGTGAAGAAGGTGGCCCGTCTGAACCCATTTCCAGGGCGGAAACCACCACCGAGTTGGACGAGATGGGGAGGCGCAGGTGGAGCAAGGGCAGGGCTTCGTCGTGGAAGGAGCAGATCGACCTCAAGTGCCTCGGTTTGAGTGCGGCAAGGAGGAACTGGGTACGGTAGCGCAGGCAGGTTCTTGGATCGGCGATAGGGTTTTGTCAGGATCAGGTAAATCGGTGGAGGAGTTTAATTACAGGAAGGTTTTATTTTTATTTATTCCTCTTAAGTTTTTTTTTAAATCAGTTTTCAATAGTTTAAAATTCAGTTTAAATTCAGTTTAAAATTGTTTTGAAAATCAGTTTAAATTTGTTTTAAAAATATATAGACTTTGTTTAAAATATATAAGTAGAAGTATGTTTTTAAAATATAAATAACATTAGTTTTTAAAATATAGATAACATTAGTTTTTAAAATATAAATAACATTAGTTTTTAAAGTATAAATATATGTTTTTAGAAAATATAAAGAGAGGATTTGAAAATATAAATACAATGATAGGATTTTGATAAAGGAAGAAAAATATAATTTTTATATATTGAACTTCGAAATAAAAATATAATTTTTATATATTGAACTTCGAAATAAAAATATAATTTTTATATATGGAACTTCGAAATAAAAATATGATTTTTATATATTGAACTTCGAAATAAAAATATAATTTTTATATATTGAACTTCTATAGAAAAATATGATTTTTATATATTGAACTTCGAAATAAAAATATAATTTTTATATATTGAACTTCGAAATAAAAATATAATTTTTATATATTGAACTTCGAAATAAAAATATGATTTTTATCTATTGAACTTCGAAATAAAAATATAATTTTTATATATTGAACTTCGAAATAAAAATATGATTTTTATATATTGAACTTCTATAGAAAAATATGATTTTTATATATTGAACTTCTATAGAAAAATATGATTTTTATATATTGAACTTCGTATTAAAAATGTGATTTTTATATATTGAAAAGCGAAGTAAAAATTCGATTTTTACATATGTAGTGAAAGCGGATAACGAAGGTGACAAAAAAGGTGAAACGACGAAGACTTCTGCAAAAGAAGAGCCGTGGAGCTAGGATAGCTATATGTGAGAACTTCTCACCTTTCAATTTAATTTTTCTAGTTATATATATACTAGGATGCAGACGGTGTTTAGTAGCACCCGACACAATCGTCCACAGACCATGGACTTGTTTGTTTGACTGTTTGGTGATTGATTGCGATATTGGTTTGAATGTGGTTTGTGGTGTGAAAAATCGAATCGATAAATTGGTTAGGATTAGACGTGCGCCGTTATAAGGCGAAGGAGTAAGGCTAGGTTAGACCCTTACTCCAAATTTTGTGGTTTGCATAACGAAAGTGAATTTGATTGATATGTGAATGGCGTGGGCCTTCACTAGACCGGGGATTAGGCTAGGCCTTGTCCCGTTTCTAGTATCGTGCCGTTATGCTGCCGAAATTTTCTAAAATATGTTAGAAAATAAAAATATCATTTTATTGTGTAAATGAATAATAGAAATTCATATGATAGAATAAAATGTTTTATCGTTAAAAATATATTTTTTAACGTGAATATAAATATAGTGAAAGTGAATAAAATAAATATTCATTTACAAACCAGACGGTTTGTTTATGTACACCTATTTGAAAGACGTTGATTGGGTCGATAAATTTTACACATCGCCCAACTGCACAAATAAAATATGTGTTTGATTGTTTGAAACCCCACACGGGTGTTAGGATGAAATTTGAAGTTCACTCATCCTGATTGATTAAATATGTCGATCGATTGATTGACAGGCTGTTATAAGCGTTGAATATCTATATTTGATGCTTATACAGTGTAGTGCACTTTGGTTGATGGTTGATTATTTTCAATGCTATTATATACATGTGTTGTATGAAAATCCATATAATTAATTTTATATGGTAATTGATTGGGCCTCATTCCAGTTTTGAAAAAGAAATATTTGAAAAAGAAATATTTGAAATAGAATATTTGAAAATAAAGGAATATATGAAGCCGTGTTGATTAGATTGACGCCATTTTGACGTGAACGATATTTATATCAATTGAAAACGATTTCGAAATGAATTGAATTGAAAACGATTTCGAAATGAATTGAATTGAAAACGATTTCGAAATGAATTGAATTGAAAACGATTTCGAAATGAATTGAATTGAAAACGATTTCGAAATGAATTGAATTGAAAACGAATTCAAAGTGAATTGAAAACGAATTCGAAATGAATTGAATTGAAAACGAATTCAAATTGAATTGAAAACGATTTCGAAATGAATTGAATTGAAAACGATTTCGAAATGAATTGAATTGAAAACGATTTCGAAATGAATTGAATTGAAAACGATTTCGAAATGAATTGAATTGAAAACGATTTCGAAATGAATTGAATTGAAAACGATTTCGAATTGAATTGAAAACAAATTGAAATGAATTCAAATTGAATTGAAATTTGAATTGAATAGAAATGAATTTTAAAACGAATTTATAAAGAAGAATTCAATTTTGATTTGAATTGAAAAGGAAGTTGAAATTGTTTTTGAAACGAATTCAAAACTATTTATATAATTCGTTTTAAATAGAAATCGATGAAATATATATTATATATATTATATATATAATATAATGGCCTGAATAGAACGCGCCGCGCCGCGGCAGTTCGTGAATTTCGACCATTTATTTCAAACGGACATTACGGGAGATCCGACCGTCGGATTCTCCTAAAACCGGAACCGTTGGGTTCGTATCGAAAAGAGCTTTCTAATGAATGTTAGAAATTTGAAATCTAACGGTTGGATTTGGAGATACGTCCAAATCAAATTCGAAAAAGGTCGCTGTAAGTGCAGTTCGATGGCCGTTGTTGGAAATCGACTGTACGGGCCTTGATAAAATTATTAAAAATAGTAATAATTTGTGTAAAATCATAAGAAATGATTTGTGAAAGTTTGGGATGAAAAACTCCATATTTGAAAAGATAAAAATAGATTTTTATCGAAATGAACTAGTTTTGAACTAGAATTATAATTCTATTTATTTTTAAATAAATAAATTGAATTTGAAATGGTTTTGAAAATAACCAAAATTTCCAATGATTGCATTGGAGTGGATTTGAATCGAAATTGTCTTCGGAATATTTCGATGTTGGAATTCGTGATTATACAGGTGTTGTTATGGAAATTTGAAAGATATATATTTATATCGTTATTTCCAATACGACATTCGTTAGTCGTAGAATTCGATATTGAATATAAGCCGATATATTTTCTATTCAGAGCCTTGTATTGAATATCGAATGTGATTTGGGTTTGTCGTGAATGGTGTCTTCACTAACACTGTTCTTGAACCCAGTTGAGAAAAGATTAAATCTTTTTATTTAGATTTAATGAAGTGTACCAATTAAATGATATTTAATTGGAATTGAATTGGTATTGATTTTTGGGTTTATCGTGAACAGTGTTTTAAATAACACTTGTTCTTTAACCCGATAATTAATGGAATGTGATTTGGGTTTGTCGTGAATGGTGTCTTCACTAACACTGTTCTTGAACCCAGTTGAGAAAAGATTAAATCTTTTTATTTAGATTTAATGAAGTGTACCAATTAAATGATATTTAATTGGAATTGAATTGGTAATGATTTTTGGGTTTATCGTGAACAGTGTTTTAAATAACACTTGTTCTTTAACCCGATAATTAATGGAATGTGATTTTGGGTTTATCGTGAATCGTGTTTTAAATGACACTGATTCTTTAACCCAGATAATGATTAAAAC
Organism: Allium sativum; assembly: GCA_030737875.1. NCBI lineage: Eukaryota > Viridiplantae > Streptophyta > Magnoliopsida > Asparagales > Amaryllidaceae > Allium > Allium sativum. Next base: position 317,186,409 of record CM060913.1, read on the forward strand.
TAAGTGGAGTTTTAATGAATCTTTAATTAGATTGAAAAGATCGAGAATGGAGTATCACCAGTTTTGCTCCAGGCGATAGATAAATCTTTAAATTAGATTTGAACGTGAAATTTAGAAACTAACTGTCAGTTAGCCAAGCAGGATGGTTTTCTGGATATTGATCTGATGTTGGTTTCGGCCTTCGGGGTTAATATTTGGGGAATTATTCTCTTGATTAATTTACGGTTAGTGACTAATGAATTGGAATGAGGCGTATGTTGTGTTTGTGTAACACTTTTATAAAATATACGCGAGTTATTCGGGAAGACCGGGTTTATCCCATTCTGAATAACTGATACGACGATAAGTCGAAGATGAAGACGATGGTCGAAGACCGGAGGTCTTCACGTCGTTTGGGTGATAACTGATGATCTTGATTGGGCTGTACACCCAAGAAGATGGAAACAGTTAGTGATCGTCCAGACGTACTTGGAGATCGATGGATATGCGGGGTACTAGGTGCCTCCGGTTTCGTTCAGACCCAGAACGGACTTGTAAATGGACTGTGTGTCTGACATCGGATTTCATTCTGTGTGACTGATATCGGTTGCATAGGATGGTTTGCCTGTGTGGCATGCTAAGATGCAAATGATCAAGGCTTCTGTTGAAAAGCAAAGTCTTGTGGTTGGTGATCAAAGCACGGCCTTTGTGGCGTAGCTTTGTGTAACGTTTACTTCGCGAGTTTCACACCCGGTATGAACCAAAAACGGGAGACGGACCTCAGGGAGGACTTGCGTTTCTTTCTAGCTAGAAGTGGCGTCAGTGGTTTTACACGCCCTGACGAGTTTGACTTATGTGGTTGTTGCTGTTGCGAGGCGCCTCGGTTATATCGGTTTCGGCCGATGCATTCTGGTCGGCTGACGGACCAGACTTACACCCCATAGGGTGGGGAAACGTAGTGTTCAGGCATTTTAATCCACATCGGTGGACCGGCCCTGACGATCCAAAGGCTTGACAGAGTACTTGCCTGAGGGGCGGGCTAGAGCGTCTCGAATCGGTTGAGGACTATCTTTTGCCTCGGTTCATAGACGGAAATCCAATTTCCAAATACGTGATCTTGCGGTTTTAGTTGTAATCCTATATATGGCGACATAGTGGGATGGGGCGCTCATGCCGCCTATGATTGATACTTATGATTTGAAGTGTTTTATACACTATGCACTTATATTAGTATCAAATGATTTGTTTTAAACGTATCAAGCATTCTTTGGTTGTTATAAGGGAAAACCCTATCCTCGACTGCGTTGCATTGTGTGATGGGACCTGGGTCTTATAACAGCTTCATTTTTCTTTATTTAGCATTGCGCTGTTTGTTTTATGCACTGGTATTCTTGGGAGGAAACCCGTTCCGTGTTATACGGCGTGGTCCCTTGATTTACCTAATGATTTAAAATAAAGATTAATAACTGTTTTAGTTCTCACACCAGTCACATGACTGACCTGGAGTTTATTGTTTTAACCTAAACTCTGGGTGCCCTTATTTTTGACACGGGCAGCTAGTAGTTTTGGTTTTGCAGATTTATATTCACAGGATCCTGGTTTACAGCTGGAACGATATCCGGAAAGCTTTGTATCCGTATATCTTCTTCTAGTTGTGTATTGTATTATTTTCCGCTGCTATGTATTTAAATGTAATTTAAATCTCTGATATTTCTGTGTAATATTCATTTATACTCTGTATATTCTTGTAATCTGATGCATTGTTGTAATATACAGTGAAATGTTCTTCTGTATGCGTTCTGTTGTGGTTTGTTCTCGAACTATCCGACGCTTTCCTTTACGGGGAGGTTGCGGGTCTTCACACGTGGTATCAGAGCTTTGGTTTACAAAGCTCAGAGAACAAGGCACATTAGAACTATACGAAAGAATTCATCAGATATTGGATTAGTAATATCCAATGGGAATGACTCGTTAGAGATAGGATCAGTAGTATCCTAGAACGAGTGTGAAGAGTATATTTCTTTCAAATGAAAACAAATTTCGTTTTGAAAATTTAAATCAATTATTCGTATTTGATTATTTATTTTATATTGATTAGGACAATCCGATATATAAAGATTTTGCATATATGTCTTGCAAACGTGTGTTCGAAGTTTTAATATATTGGGTAGATATAGAATCCCTCTAGTGCCCGGGAGTAATTCTGGTGATGGGGCACTGTCGCCAGTATTTATTTTCGAGTGACGAAAGTGAGATTTCTATATATTTCCTATTGACTGGTGTGAGAACCAAAATTAGATAGGGCCTATTGTTGTGATTTGGCATCAAAAATCTGATTCTTGACTATATATCAAAATTATGAATTTGAAACTCTAATTCACTAATTGATTGATGTTTGTGTTGTTTGCCTATTTGTTTGCTAATTTTCAGCCATTATGCCTAATTTGATCAAATATTGAACTGTATTGAAAATTGGTCGCGTTTGCTTGCATATACATATATATCATTGAACAGGTCATAGCAAGGAGGCTAGAGCCGAGAATAAAATTTGTTTGCCCGACAAATAGGTACATGTTTACTACATAATTTCCTGTTTTGTTTGGGTGATGATGATTTTGTGAGCCTATTGGCTAGCCGCTTGGCTTTTTCTTTTTCTTTTTGAGATCTGAAGGACCGGGGAAGCTATTTGAAATTCCCCGATGCTCCCGGTGCAGGGGAGGTTATGGCGAAATTTTTCAAAAATTTAGGGTGTTAGCCAAATTTTTGAAATTTTGAAAATTCTCAGAAACTAAAAAAAATTGGAGAATGGAAGCCAGATCGAGCGTAGAGTTGAATTATCAAACCACTTTCGACTTTGTTCCTTTTCGGGGACGAAAAGTTTTAAGTGGGGGAGATTGTAACAACCCGCAAATTCTGGGCCAGTTTAAAATTTTTATTTTGGCAATTTTAGCGAATTTTGAATATTTAAAATAGATTATTTTAAATAATATCGACGTGAAATTTATTTTGAATAGAATTCGACGTATATATTTATATACGTCGTCGTTAGAATATAAATATTTATATATAATTATAAATAGAATTGAAAATGGCGCGGTAGTTCGAAAATTCGATTTCTAATTTCAAATGAATATACAGAATTCAATATAAGTCAGAATTGAACGAAACAAGAAATATTTGAATCTGTATAACTATATCTTTGTAACGAAGTTAACAAACTGAGATTTCATTTTAGAAATGATAAGATATGTCCAGTTTAAAATTAGAAATAGTCGCTGTGGAATTTATATATATTTTTATATATATAAGGCCCTTAAAAATAGTAATTTTGCAAACGACCTCGGATTTCGACGAAACCACTTTTGTTGGGTCCACAGTGTAAAGTTATTGCTAGGTTTCAAATTTCATAATTTTTCGAATCAACATGTGAGCGTGGCAAAGGAAAACGCGTTTGACCAGTTTCAGTTGATTTTAGTCGACTGGAAATTGGCCATTTTTCCAACGGTCTCAGAATTCGACGAAACTAGTTTTGTTAGGACCGTATCGTCAATACGAAGCTAGAAAATATTTTTCTGGAATTTTTAAAGTTAGTATGTGACCCCGGTAATTTGAAATGTACGTTTAAAATTCAATATAGCGATTTAAATGTAAATTCAAAGGAAACTGATCGAAACAATCAAATCAGCATGCGATACATATCGCATTGTGTCCGAAATGGGGGTAATACGCTAGTGGCGACAGTCGTTGGGTGTGATTCCGAGCTCGGACGAAAAGTCAACACTTAGGAGAAAATAAAAAAAAAATTTAATTAAATAATAAAAGAAAAGAATTCTCTCTCCTCCCCATACCTTCATTACCCTCTGCCCCCCCCCCCCCCCCCCGATCTAAATTATTTCAACAGATTAAAAAAAAAAAAAAAAAAAAAAAAAAAAGGGGGATCGCGCCAGGCGATCGACGCCCCCCCCTCAAGCGGCGGCGCCCCAGCGCCACACCCCCTCTTCTTCTTTCCCCCCTCCTGACGTGAAGAAGGTGGCCCGTCTGAACCCATTTCCAGGGCGGAAACCACCACCGAGTTGGACGAGATGGGGAGGCGCAGGTGGAGAAAGGGCAGGGCTTCGTCGTGGAAGGAGCAGATCGACCTCAAGTGCCTCGGTTTGAGTGCGGCAAGGAGGAACTGGGTACGGTAGCGCAGGCAGGTTCTTGGATCGGCGATAGGGTTTTGTCAGGATCAGGTAAATCGGTGGAGGAGTTTAATTACAGGAAGGTTTTATTTTTATTTATTCCTCTTAAGTTTTTTTTTAAATCAGTTTTCAATAGTTTAAAATTCAGTTTAAATTCAGTTTAAAATTGTTTTGAAAATCAGTTTAAATTTGTTTTAAAAATATATAGACTTTGTTTAAAATATATAAGTAGAAGTATGTTTTTAAAATATAAATAACATTAGTTTTTAAAATATAAATAACATTAGTTTTTAAAATATAAATAACATTAGTTTTTAAAGTATAAATATATGTTTTTAGAAAATATAAAGAGAGGATTTGAAAATATAAATACAATGATAGGATTTTGATAAAGGAAGAAAAATATAATTTTTATATATTGAACTTCGAAATAAAAATATAATTTTTATATATTGAACTTCGAAATAAAAATATAATTTTTATATATGGAACTTCGAAATAAAAATATGATTTTTATATATTGAACTTCGAAATAAAAATATAATTTTTATATATTGAACTTCTATAGAAAAATATGATTTTTATATATTGAACTTCGAAATAAAAATATAATTTTTATATATTGAACTTCGAAATAAAAATATAATTTTTATATATTGAACTTCGAAATAAAAATATGATTTTTATCTATTGAACTTCGAAATAAAAATATAATTTTTATATATTGAACTTCGAAATAAAAATATGATTTTTATATATTGAACTTCTATAGAAAAATATGATTTTTATATATTGAACTTCTATAGAAAAATATGATTTTTATATATTGAACTTCGTATTAAAAATGTGATTTTTATATATTGAAAAGCGAAGTAAAAATTCGATTTTTACATATGTAGTGAAAGCGGATAACGAAGGTGACAAAAAAGGTGAAACGACGAAGACTTCTGCAAAAGAAGAGCCGTGGAGCTAGGATAGCTATATGTGAGAACTTCTCACCTTTCAATTTAATTTTTCTAGTTATATATATACTAGGATGCAGACGGTGTTTAGTAGCACCCGACACAATCGTCCACAGACCATGGACTTGTTTGTTTGACTGTTTGGTGATTGATTGCGATATTGGTTTGAATGTGGTTTGTGGTGTGAAAAATCGAATCGATAAATTGGTTAGGATTAGACGTGCGCCGTTATAAGGCGAAGGAGTAAGGCTAGGTTAGACCCTTACTCCAAATTTTGTGGTTTGCATAACGAAAGTGAATTTGATTGATATGTGAATGGCGTGGGCCTTCACTAGACCGGGGATTAGGCTAGGCCTTGTCCCGTTTCTAGTATCGTGCCGTTATGCTGCCGAAATTTTCTAAAATATGTTAGAAAATAAAAATATCATTTTATTGTGTAAATGAATAATAGAAATTCATATGATAGAATAAAATGTTTTATCGTTAAAAATATATTTTTTAACGTGAATATAAATATAGTGAAAGTGAATAAAATAAATATTCATTTACAAACCAGACGGTTGGTTTATGTACACCTATTTGAAAGACGTTGATTGGGTCGATAAATTTTACACATCGCCCAACTGCACAAATAAAATATGTGTTTGATTGTTTGAAACCCCACACGGGTGTTAGGATGAAATTTGAAGTTCACTCATCCTGATTGATTAAATATGTCGATCGATTGATTGACAGGCTGTTATAAGCGTTGAATATCTATATTTGATGCTTATACAGTGTAGTGCACTTTGGTTGATGGTTGATTATTTTCAATGCTATTATATACATGTGTTGTATGAAAATCCATATAATTAATTTTATATGGTAATTGATTGGGCCTCATTCCAGTTTTGAAAAAGAAATATTTGAAAAAGAAATATTTGAAATAGAATATTTGAAAATAAAGGAATATATGAAGCCGTGTTGATTAGATTGACGCCATTTTGACGTGAACGATATTTATATCAATTGAAAACGATTTCGAAATGAATTGAATTGAAAACGATTTCGAAATGAATTGAATTGAAAACGATTTCGAAATGAATTGAATTGAAAACGATTTCGAAATGAATTGAATTGAAAACGATTTCGAAATGAATTGAATTGAAAACGAATTCAAAGTGAATTGAAAACGAATTCGAAATGAATTGAATTGAAAACGAATTCAAATTGAATTGAAAACGATTTCGAAATGAATTGAATTGAAAACGATTTCGAAATGAATTGAATTGAAAACGATTTCGAAATGAATTGAATTGAAAACGATTTCGAAATGAATTGAATTGAAAACGATTTCGAAATGAATTGAATTGAAAACGATTTCGAATTGAATTGAAAACAAATTGAAATGAATTCAAATTGAATTGAAATTTGAATTGAATAGAAATGAATTTTAAAACGAATTTATAAAGAAGAATTCAATTTTGATTTGAATTGAAAAGGAAGTTGAAATTGTTTTTGAAACGAATTCAAAACTATTTATATAATTCGTTTTAAATAGAAATCGATGAAATATATATTATATATATTATATATATAATATAATGGCCTGAATAGAACGCGCCGCGCCGCGGCAGTTCGTGAATTTCGACCATTTATTTCAAACGGACATTACGGGAGATCCGACCGTCGGATTCTCCTAAAACCGGAACCGTTGGGTTCGTATCGAAAAGAGCTTTCTAATGAATGTTAGAAATTTGAAATCTAACGGTTGGATTTGGAGATACGTCCAAATCAAATTCGAAAAAGGTCGCTGTAAGTGCAGTTCGATGGCCGTTGTTGGAAATCGACTGTACGGGCCTTGATAAAATTATTAAAAATAGTAATAATTTGTGTAAAATCATAAGAAATGATTTGTGAAAGTTTGGGATGAAAAACTCCATATTTGAAAAGATAAAAATAGATTTTTATCGAAATGAACTAGTTTTGAACTAGAATTATAATTCTATTTATTTTTAAATAAATAAATTGAATTTGAAATGGTTTTGAAAATAACCAAAATTTCCAATGATTGCATTGGAGTGGATTTGAATCGAAATTGTCTTCGGAATATTTCGATGTTGGAATTCGTGATTATACAGGTGTTGTTATGGAAATTTGAAAGATATATATTTATATCGTTATTTCCAATACGACATTCGTTAGTCGTAGAATTCGATATTGAATATAAGCCGATATATTTTCTATTCAGAGCCTTGTATTGAATATCGAATGTGATTTGGGTTTGTCGTGAATGGTGTCTTCACTAACACTGTTCTTGAACCCAGTTGAGAAAAGATTAAATCTTTTTATTTAGATTTAATGAAGTGTACCAATTAAATGATATTTAATTGGAATTGAATTGGTATTGATTTTTGGGTTTATCGTGAACAGTGTTTTAAATAACACTTGTTCTTTAACCCGATAATTAATGGAATGTGATTTGGGTTTGTCATGAATGGTGTCTTCACTAACACTGTTCTTGAACCCAGTTGAGAAAAGATTAAATCTTTTTATTTAGATTTAATGAAGTGTACCAATTAAATGATATTTAATTGGAATTGAATTGGTAATGATTTTTGGGTTTATCGTGAACAGTGTTTTAAATAACACTTGTTCTTTAACCCGATAATTAATGGAATGTGATTTTGGGTTTATCGTGAATCGTGTTTTAAATGACACTGATTCTTTAACCCAGATAATGATTAAAACTAAGTGGAGTTTTAATGAATCTTTAATTAGATTGAAAAGATCGAGAATGGAGTATCACCAGTTTTGCTCCAGGCGATAGATAAATCTTTAAATTAGATTTGAACGTGAAATTTAGAAACTAACTGTCGGTTAGCCAAGCAGGATGGTTTTCTGGATATTGATCTGATGTTGGTTTCGGCCTTCGGGGTTAATATTTGGGGAATTATTCTCTTGATTAATTTACGGTTAGTGACTAATGAATTGGAATGAGGCGTATGTTGTGTTTGTGTAACACTTTTATAAAATATACGCGAGTTATTCGGGAAGACCGGGTTTATCCCATTCTGAATAACTGATACGACGATAAGTCGAAGATGAAGACGATGGTCGAAGACCGGAGGTCTTCACGTCGTTTGGGTGATAACTGATGATCTTGATTGGGCTGTACACCCAAGAAGATGGAAACAGTTAGTGATCGTCCAGACGTACTTGGAGATCGATGGATATGCGGGGTACTAGGTGCCTCCGGTTTCGTTCAGACCCAGAACGGACTTGTAAATGGACTGTGTGTCTGACATCGGATTTCATTCTGTGTGACTGATATCGGTTGCATAGGATGGTTTGCCTGTGTGGCATGCTAAGATGCAAATGATCAAGGCTTCTGTTGAAAAGCAAAGTCTTGTGGTTGGTGATCAAAGCACGGCCTTTGTGGCGTAGCTTTGTGTAACGTTTACTTCGCGAGTTTCACACCCGGTATGAACCAAAAACGGGAGACGGACCTCAGGGAGGACTTGCGTTTCTTTCTAGCTAGAAGTGGCGTCAGTGGTTTTACACGCCCTGACGAGTTTGACTTATGTGGTTGTTGCTGTTGCGAGGCGCCTCGGTTATATCGGTTTCGGCCGATGCATTCTGGTCGGCTGACGGACCAGACTTACACCCCATAGGGTGGGGAAACGTAGTGTTCAGGCATTTTAATCCACATCGGTGGACCGGCCCTGACGATCCAAAGGCTTGACAGAGTACTTGCCTGAGGGGCGGGCTAAAGCGTCTCGAATCGGTTGAGGACTATCTTTTGCCTCGGTTCATAGACGGAAATCCAATTTCCAAATACGTGATCTTGCGGTTTTAGTTGTAATCCTATATATGGCGACATAGTGGGATGGGGCGCTCATGCCGCCTATGATTGATACTTATGATTTGAAGTGTTTTATACACTATGCACTTATATTAGTATCAAATGATTTGTTTTAAACGTATCAAGCATTCTTTGGTTGTTATAAGGGAAAACCCTATCCTCGACTGCGTTGCATTGTGTGATGGGACCTGGGTCTTATAACAGCTTCATTTTTCTTTATTTAGCATTGCGCTGTTTGTTTTATGCACTGGTATTCTTGGGAGGAAACCCGTTCCGTGTTATACGGCGTGGTCCCTTGATTTACCTAATGATTTAAAATAAAGATTAATAACTGTTTTAGTTCTCACACCAGTCACATGACTGACCTGGAGTTTATTGTTTTAACCTAAACTCTGGGTGCCCTTATTTTTGACACGGGCAGCTAGTAGTTTTGGTTTTGCAGATTTATATTCACAGGATCCTGGTTTACAGCTGGAACGATATCCGGAAAGCTTTGTATCCGTATATCTTCTTCTAGTTGTGTATTGTATTATTTTCCGCTGCTATGTATTTAAATGTAATTTAAATCTCTGATATTTCTGTGTAATATTCATTTATACTCTGTATATTCTTGTAATCTGATGCATTGTTGTAATATACAGTGAAATGTTCTTCTGTATGCGTTCTGTTGTGGTTTGTTCTCGAACTATCCGACGCTTTCCTTTACGGGGAGGTTGCGGGTCTTCACAAAATCATTTGATATACACATCTAGCTTTTATATCAAAGTAGATTTCACTTCGGGATCTCAAACCAAAATCTTTGGAAATATGAATTCCAAAACATCACAATGCATACAAAAAGATATGCAACCAAATATAGGGCTCCTCTCAGACAAGGAAAAGGGTGCAGACCTCACCAACTCAATATATATATATATATGTGTGTGTGTGTGTGTGTGTGTGTATGTGTGTGTGTGCGCGCGCGCACCTCCCATGATAGAGCAAGTTACACTGACGATGCACAATCCCACGCCCTCGTGGAGTACACCGCCATCTCACCCATACTTTTAGTCGTTCGGGTTACTAGAATTTTATCCACATACTAAATCATTTTTATATCCTGAAGTAGGGAAAATCATTTCACAACATAATAATCACAAGTACTTTGCAAAATATAGTACTTTACATTAGCAATTCACACATATGATCAGTCACTATTAATCACATAACCTTTGAGCTCGTACGTCTCAAGGAAGGGTGTTAAGCAAGAGAATAAATTCTCCGCCACCAAATGGATACATCATCAATAGCAACCAATCGGTTACGTAATGAACCACAATGTCAAACACATAATACATTTCAAAATCATTTCGACAACATCGGGTTTAGGCCTCAAAATCCTTTCTGTTTTATAAAACATTTTTATAAAGCATTCCCTATCCAAAATCGGGAATACATTTCTTCTCACTAAAGAAAAATATCATTTCAAAATCATTCATTAAATTGTAAATGAACTCAACAACATCACTAAACATCTCATAGTCAAATCATGAAGTGTTTCACAAGATGTTAGCATACAAATATTTCTACCCCAACCCAATGCTAATGTAAAAGCATATCTTGCTCATAAACTGGTCGAGCACAGTCCAAACAATCAATCAGTCACATTCAATATCAATAATCAAGAATATTTGGTTTATATCACATCTCATGTTTAGGTAAATTTAATTACCATTCATTCATTCCAATCTAATTAAAGATTTATTAAAATTCTTCTTCGTTTAATCTCAAAAATCATACCTAATGATTATTCAACTTTCTGGAAATTAATCCTGCTTTGGGCTAAAGAACTAATGTCCTTTAAAACACAATTCACGATAAACCCAAAATCATTTTCCATTCAGATGGAACTTTAATCATTACAGTATATAACTGATATAAATTTCCGTTTCGTACTAATACTATAAACGGAATAATGGCAAGGCCTTTTAAATTCCATAAATAGTAATGGTCTTCCTTCATAGAACCTCATCTCAATTATCACTAAATCGAATTCCATTCAATTCCAATTTCTTTTATTAAATTGGAAAAACTTTACTTTGGAAAATTCCATTAATCTTAATTAAAAGATTTACTCCTTTCTCAACTTGGTTTAAGAACAGTGTTATTGAAGACACCATTCACGACAATCCCAAAATCCAATTTGATAATAAATCCAAGGCTCAGAATAGAAATTATATCGGCTTATCTTCAACATCAAATTCTGAAACTAACGAATATCGTATTGCGAATAACGATATCTGTATCTTCCAAATTGCTCAACAATATTCGTATAATCACGGAATCCAATATCAAAATATTTCGAATATTATTTCCACTCAAATCCATTCCAATTTATTCATTGGAAAATTCTGGTTATTTTAAAAACCATTTACAAATCCAATTTATTTGTTTAAAAACATTGGATTATTATTCTAGTTAATAACTAGTTCATTTAGATAAAAATATCTTTTATCTTTTCAAAACTTTGAATTTTTCATCCAAAAACTTTCCAAATCATTTACTACGATTTTACACAATTTTCCCATATTTTTAATAATTTTATTATCGCTATTTCAGTCGGTTTCCAATAACGGCCACCAAACTACATCCATATCGACCTTTTCTGAAATTGATTTGGACATAATTTGAAATCCAACCATTCAAATTTAAATCTCTTATATTCATTGGAATGATCTTTTCGATATGAATTTAACGGTTCCGGTTTTAGGAGAATCCGACGGTCGGATCTCCCGTTACACCAATTTGAAGTCAATGGTTGAAATTCGCAAACGGTCGCTGTGCGATGCGTTCTATTCAAGCCATTTAAATATATATGTATACACACACACACACACACACACATATATATATATATATATATATAGTATCATTGATTTCTATTTAAAATGTATTTTATAAATCGTTTATAAATCCATTTTAAAACGATTTTAACTTCATTTTAAATCGAAATTGAATATTCCATTGTATGACAATTTTGTACAATGCATATATATGTTAAAAATTAACCATCCAATAATTATTTCATTACATGCCAATTTTCACTGTTTAAATTATAAATGGATATTTATAATTTAATTTCAACTACCACAACAAATTTAATTTTATTTATAATATATTAATCATCACAATCACAACACACAAATCACCAAATCACCCATATAAATAAATACTCAACTACCCAATGCCATTTATAGCGCCACAAGTGGCCATCCGCGGAGTATGAAATGCGAGTGTCACTAATATCCATATATCGCTTTAAGTTCAAATGATTTCAATGCCACAAGTGGCCATCCGCGGAGTATGAAATGCGAGTGTCACTAATATCCATACATCGCTTTAAGTTCAAATGATTTATGTGAATTCGTGTGTTGAACTCAAAAAATATCACATATAATAGATAAAAATCAACACTAGCAATTCATATATTTTTAGTTATAAAATAAATAACTATACAAATATTTTAGTGAAAGAATTCTCACTTTTGGTTTCCACTCTGTCAGTCTTTATCGGAAGATTTTAGTACCGTTCGGGTTCAAATCTACACCAAATTCTAATTTGGTTTGTTTCCATTTTGGTCAGTTCAATGTTGTAGATATTTTCATCACGATCCCAATGGATCTGAAATCACTGAATTTCGTTTCCGAATGTAAAAGTTATGACCATTTGAATATTAATTATATTAATTACACTATTACAAACTAATTAAACACTAATTAATTTAATTATTATATTTACCTTCTTCTAATTGCTCCAGACGCCATTCACCCAAAATCGAACCCATCATGCCACCGAACTCCTAGCCTGTGCACTCCACCACAGTGGCTCCGACGTTGATCCATCATGCCACCAAATCCCACCCAATACGATCAAGCCCTCCGTCGCCAGTAGGCTCTCAAATGTCGAGCTGTCTACACGTGATTCTGGCCATCCTGATTTACCAAACTCGATCATAACCGCACAATATAGAGATCTCGTTGGTATAAAGAGGTTTGCCGTTGAGAAGTTTTGACGAAGATGAACAAATTTCGAGATTATGGGAAGGGAAGGTGGCGAATTAGATGCGTTCATTTATGCTGGAGGCATTGTTTTGAGGTTGACCGCGCAAGGAGTTGTTTGACTTAGGGTTTTGAGTGGCTAAGGGCCTTTTATACCATTTTTATATTAACATTTAATTCATATTAATTCACTTGTTTAATGTGACGAATTCCAAACGAATCCCAATGACTGTCCACCCTTGCTAATTACCCCTATTTCGGACACAATGGGATATATTTCGTAAGCCAATTCGACTGTTCCAATCAGTTTTTATCAAAATCAAAATATAAATTAATATGAAGTTCAATATTAAATTTCATCGTACATTTTAATTTACTGGGGCTGCATACCGACTCCAAAAATTACGAATATTGAAATCTAGCTATGTTTTGATGACACGGTCCTAATAAAACTAATTTCGTCAAATTTGGAGGTCGTTTGAAAAATGGCCTTTTTAACTGGCTTTTAAGTTTAAACTGAAATTACAAAACATGTTTAAATTTACCATGCTCACATATTAATTCCAAAAATTATGAAATTTTAAACCTGACTATAATATGACATTCCGGATCCAACAAAAGTGGTTTCGTCGAAAATGGAGGTCGTTTGCAAAATGGCTATTTTTAAGGGCTATATATTGTTAAAAGGGTCCGTTTTTCACAGGTCCCTATTAAGTTTCAAAATTAGGCTCACATCCGGTCCAACTTTTCATGTAAATTTAGTCCCTATTTTTTGAAAGTACACTAAAAAAAATCACGAAAATTCGTATTTAAATCAAACATGTACTCACCCAAAAAATCAGCTCGTAAAAAAAATCAAAAAATGCATCAAAAACAAAAAAATACAATAAAACAACGAAAAATGCAGTAATTTGCATCAAATCAAGCATATATTTGCAATACTTGCATTCATCTGTGCAAGTATTTTCAAATGTTGAATGTGCGTTTGTTTTTTTGCATACACGTATGCAAGGTAAACAGATTCTTGCATACAAGTGTGCAACAATCTTCAAGCAAAATTTTCACTTCATATTTTTACATGCAATACTTGCATACATGTGTACAAGTATGTCAAATAGTTGCACACATGTATGCAAGTTTTTTTAATTTCCATGAACTTCTGCAAATATTTCCAGATTTTAGAATTTTTTTTTTAAATTGTAGCGCATTTTTTTCCAGAAAATAAAATAAAAAGGGACAAAGTTTCCCATTCGTTTCCGCCCCCTCTTTTTGAGCTACCGCCCAATTTTTTTTTGTCCCTTCCAACTTCCAGCGCCTTCCACTTCGCCTTTTCCGTTTTTGCACAAAAAAATGCGCTCTTGCATTTAAAAAAATATATTCTAAAATCTGGAAATATTCCCCTCAATCCACGCAAATCAAAAAAAAAAGTTGCATACATTTATGCAACTATTTAAATACACATGCAAAAAAAATCCGCATGCCTGCTGAATAGTTGCATATATGTATGCAGTTATTCAGAATAGCTGCATACTTGTATGCAGTAATGCGTCGAAAGACCAAGGACATGACAATATGTGCATACATATATGCAAATATTTGAAATATGTGCATGTTTTCATGCATTTTCCACTGTTTTGTGTATTTTTTGATTTTGACATGTTTGTCAATTGTTTTTCCACCTGATTTTTTTGGCATGAACATGTTTTATTTAATAATGAATTTTCGTGATTTTTTTATATTATTTTATATGTTTTTAAAAATAGGGACCTAATTTACATGAAAAGTTAGACCGGATGTGAGCCTAATTAAGTTTCGTTTTAGGGATGTGTGCCTAGTTTTCACTTATTAAAAATATATAAATTCCATAGCGACTATTTTATATTTAAACTGCGCATAACTTTCAATTTATAATATGAAATCTGAATTTTTCACATTCAGTAGAAAGATATAATTAAACAGATTCTAACGTTTCTTGTTTCATTAAATTCTGACTCATATTGAATTATGTATATTCATTTGAAATTTAAAATCTAATTTTCAAACTACCGCGCCATTTCAGGCTCGTTTTAATTAAATTATAAATTTATACGTTCTAACTTCGATTTAAATATATTTTAAATCATTATCATTTAAAATAAATTCTTTAAATATTCAAAACTCGTTAAAATAGCTAAAATAAATTTTTTAAATTGGTTCAGAAATTCCAGGTTGTTACAACCCTGCCCCCTCTAGTGTTAATTCTGCCTTATTATCCGCATTCCGCATACTTAACAATTGATTATAACTATAGCGTTATAATACATGCTCCGAGATATAAAACTTTAAAATATAGCTTTTTTCATCAATTTGAATTTAAAAATACATAATTTATTAAATAAATAAATAATTTAATCTTGATTAAAATGGAAAGCAAATAATACTTTCCTATATTTGACACAACCGAACTCGAATGTATAACTCTCTTTCACATAATTTCTATTCGATTAACGTTCCAAACTTCGGAATAAAATTACTATTTCAGGTTAACTCAATTTCCATTTTCATTCTAAATTCACATTTGAATTTATTACTTCCAAACCCTTACCAATTTTCCTTATAACCATTCTAATCTGCAAAACGTTTTCTTTTAAACTATTATCCATTTTGAAATGGGAATATTATTCCTTTATAGAAATTGGTACCCATTTTATCAATCCAACCTTGATTTTATTTGTAAATACCATTACAGGCTCAAATCCCACTTATCGAGTCGCATTATATTCTACTTCATTCATAGAATCTGTTTATATGTCAAAACTTCTTGTTATTTATCAAACAAGTTTATACCTCATAATGATTTTACATTCAGTTATAAAATATCGGCTTCAAACCAAATATTAATTATCTTGTCAAGTTCCGAAGTGTATAATATATAATTTTTGAAAATAAATTATTTTTGTAAAATTTGACATGGTCGAATTCCAATTATAAATCCTTATGGATTTATTTCAATTCTACTCACATTCCGAACATCGGAATAAATTTCATCATTTCCTTTGAAACGATTTCCAATTTCCCTTTAAATTCACTTTTGAATTTACATTCCCGAATTATCCAATGATAATTGTTTCACTTCATTTATAAATATCGTTTATAATTTAAACTACTTGTTTTTTATTATTAAAATCAAGTTATTAATTTATAGTCCATTCAAAATTCATTTTCTATTTGGAAAATTAGATTTTCCATTTTAAAACTCAAATTCTCTATCCTTTAATTCGAATATATTTTTATGGTATATAAATACCGATTATTTTAGTGCCTGTGCTATTCAAACATCCAAACACAATAAAATCTATCATAGAACATCTAACACATCATATATCATAGTATATATGAAAACAAATAGTAATACTTTTGAGGAATCCAGGTTGATCCCTCTAATCTGTTTTCCTACATCCAAAAATGTTTGACAACATAAATAATACCAATCCCACTTCGGGGCGGGATATCGCGGTATGGAAGGTCATCCGCTATTATGCAGGGCACATAGGGTCTCATCCACTAAAATATGCGGGAGGATCCAACTACTAACCTTAAATAAAACTAATATATATATATATATATATATATATATATATTAGTAACAATTGATAATATATCAATTCATCCAAACAATCATCACGCATCATTCAACCATCATTTGTCAACTCTAAAATATGTTTATAAAATTATCAACTAGACAGAGTTAGTTAGTTTACTCACTTTGGTTATTAATCATCGAATAACGATTAATCGTCGAATAAATTGAGTCAGGCGCTTTATTTTGCCATAATTTCGAACGAGCTCCAAATTTCTCCAAGTCAATTTCAGTGCGTAGCCTGCGCCCATACGATTCCAACGCCTCTTTTTTCGTCAGATTCTGATAACGTATGAAAAAGTTATACATTTTATAAGTTGGCATACATTTTAAATGACTATATAAATTAATTATAAATTTAAACCTTAATTACTCATTAACTCACTAATCCTCTTACTTCCTCAATACCGCTATCTCCGAGTATACGAACCCGTGCTTTCTTGTTTACCCATGGCTGACTTTTGTTGCATCACCCCTTCATACTCCATTATCAATTAAACCAAAAATACCAAAATTCATTTTTCACGCACACTTTCCCCCCGTACCCTTCTTGAACAACTCGCACACATACATTAAATTGCGTTGAAACTCTCCTTTGCTATAGCTTGAAGAACAACGACTTCTTCAAGCATGAAATCCCTTCAAAATTTGCGCGTATGTGCTAAACATCCGCATAAACCCTAAAATAAACTTGAATTTGCCTAAAAATCAACGAATCAAGAGACGTTGTAAACCCTAGAAGGCGTTGTAGGTAAACCCATGAATAATAGCGACGTCGAACCCAACAAAACCAATATTAGATTGAAGAGAAACATCTTAGAAACCCAAATATACTTATTTTAGATTTTTCCGTGGTGTATTGTTTTTTTTTTTTTTTTTTTTTTTGAATTTTCGAAGCTAGGTTTTCCATTTTAAAAGGGTCGGTTTTGATTTTCCTGAAGCAAAAAATGAAGACTGCCTTCGTTCGTTTATATAGAAGTAAAAGGAGGGGACTATAGGTACATAAGCAATTAAAGGGTGTAGGCTAATTACAAGGAAATAATTTTGAAAAGGATTTTATAAAGATTTTGATTTGATTTTATATATAATAAAATTTAATACGATTTGATTTAAAATGGTGTGATTTGATTTTTCATTAATGCAGTTCGATTTCGAAGAGTTATTATTTTAATTAAAAAGATATCGATTTGATTTTGATGCGATTTATATACATATAATATACACACGAAACTCACGCATGAAGTAACACGCTTAAATGACCCCATATGAGCTCCAATCGCGGTGAAACTTGTTATCCTACAATAATTTAATATACCGGGCACGATGGATTTGGTTTCATCGAATTTTGAGATCTTTTGTAAAACTTCCTTATAATTTCACAAGGTGAATCGATACACGTTTAAATTGCGCATAATCACAAAATAAATCCAATTGTTATGAAACTGTAAATCTTACAATAATTAATCACTATGGATTTTATAAATTTAGTTTCGCTAAAATCCGAGGTCGTTTGAAAATTGGTTATTCTTAAATTACATATTAAATCGACATAATATAAACCAATTCCAAAATAAACAAATCTAGTGATAATAAAATATTATTATCTTATATATATATTCAAATAGAATATATATAGCTTCAAAATAATCTAATTTGGATTTTAAACTCGATATTTCCATTTTCAAGTTATATCAAGATTCAATTTCCTTAAAATCTTATTTAGTTTATTTAATAAATCCTTAGGATTTGTAAACGATTCTATAACGACTTTCTGAAAATTTGATTTGGACATAACTCACATTCTACAAGACGAAATCTCAATTTTTCACTTTCATTAGAAAACTATAATTCAATAGATTCAAACGTTTCTTGTTTCAAAGAAATCTGACTTATAACGAATCGTATATACTCGGTTGAAGTCCAAAACGTCAAATTACGAACTATCGTGCCGTGGCAAGCTCGTTTTTAATTATATAAAAATTAATACACTCAAACTTCGTTTAGATAATAAATTTCGTTATTGTAATTCAAACTGAACTTGATTAAATCTTTAAAATTACTTAATTTACCCAATATTGCAAATTTAACTTATTTTCGACTATTTCAGAATTAAATTTATTATTCCACTATTTATATTAATTAAATATTCAAAATTATTGAATTTAAGTCTTTTAAATTTCCAAATCAACTTTTAAATAATTAAATAAACTAATTATTTGACCACTAAAAATCTATATCATTACATTCCTCCCTCCTTAAAAGAATTTCATCCCCAAAATGGTTAAGTCGGAAAAGATGCTACAACTCTTCTAACTTCTGTCAACCTACTTGGTTGAAACTGTAACGAACTAGGATTTGGGCTAATTCCATTATGCAATAATTTATTGATTATATTAAGGGATTAATATAACTAAATAAATTGAATTTAATTATTTAATAAAATTAAATAATCTTTTTATAATTCAATGTATATGTTAATATTATTTTCCTTAAGATGTATGTGTATAAACAAGTAAGTAATGTTTAATATTTTAGTTGTATATTTTTATAATGGTGTATATTCTCATATGAATTAAATATAAACATTGCTTAAGTAAAATTTAAATAAAAATAACATAAGTAAATTGTAGATTACTTCCTAGCTAAGAAATACTACATTAATAAAGAATGTAACTTTTTGATGTGTCTTGTACCATGGATGTGCCATTTGGAAATATAAAACTACATGTGCATTTATATGTCTAGATTGCTTAGCAATCAAGCATTTTATTTTTATTATATACAAGTACATGGTTGCGAAAATTATACATCATCTTTTTTTACATACTGGCCATGCATTTAACCTTTCTAGTGAGGCAATGGTAGCCAAGCAACATGGCTATATGGAGCTGTATGTACTTCATCTTCTATGTATGGCTGTATGTACTTCATCTTCTAGGATTGTCTGCATTAGTTGTTTCATTTGAAGCATAGAAACATAGGTTCATCTTTTCCATAACATACACCAAGCTATATTAATGCATCCTTTTCAAATCAATAACAAGGCACTGCTAAACCTATATAGCCTTATTCCATTCCAATCACTATGCACATCTACTTTCTTTAAATCTTACTAGGCTTCTTCTTTTCTAATCAATTTATGCACTTCTATATACATAGCTACTGTATAGCTGCATTTCTTTCAATCACAAACTATAGCTACACTCTCTCCATTCAACGTAGCTACGACAACTATGTTATATCCCATCATCTATGCATGCACAACTATAAACTATACATTGCTTCCCATCTATTTCTATCTGTACATAACTTCATTTCTTATCACACATAGCAATAATGTTAACCTTTCCCTCTGCAGTGTGTTTTCCTTTCCTATACATGTCATTAATGCCTCGTTATTTTATATTTTCTTGCACACACACACACACACACATATATATATATATATATACATACGTACATACATACAAACATACATATACTCACACGACTACTGCATAAATGCATTCATTCTTCATTCGACCAAAACTTGAACAAAAAGGCAGTAGGCAAACTTGAAAACTTAGCAAAGAAAAGTGTGAACCTAGACAGGAAAAACCATAGAACTGAGAGTATTATGTGAGTAAACACCTCTTTTATTTCATTTAAATTATTAGTTATTTAATACAATACGATGCAAAAATATATCAATGCACATATGTTATGAATGTTATAGTTAGTTTTATCCCAAGCATATAACGTAAGGGCTGCTTGGTTGCTTATAAAAATGTCTAACATAATTCTGGATGAAGCAGTACCCAGCTGCATGCCATTTCAACTAGCCTAATTTTTTCAATTGAGTACGTAATCTTAATCATCTAAAGCATGTTTTTAAATCTTTTCTGATTTATCCATAACATTCAAATGAGAAATTAGCATACTTTGTTCCTTTAAAAGTCTGTGTGCACCGAAGAGAGGCATATGTACAATTACTTAGGATGGTAACAATAAATTTAATACTTTTACTATAAAATATTGTAAGTGTAAATGTTTTTTTTTTCTCAAAACAATGATGATGTTGATATTCATACAATATATACTATGGTATTGCAGACTAATATGGATCTGGTTCAAACTGCAATATAGTATTTTCTTGTTTATTAGTGTCTAAAAGACGTGGTAAGTGTAAGAGAAAAAGGTAAATATTTTGGGTTATTAGCAAAATTTTAGCATAATATTATCCCATTGTAAATTAATTTTCTGCATGCAAAATAACGTGGAGTGCTTCCATTACATATAAAAAGAAGTAAAAAGTACCTGGTACTATGTAAGAAGGGTTTTATATCATAGGTTGTAGGCTAAGGGGAACATAATCGATAATGACTCATCAATGGAGTACGTATTACTTTACAATCGATAACCTAACATTGCTACGTGTATAATTAGCTAATAAGCTTAAATTGTAATTTTGAATTATCATCGACATTAGAAAGCAAATAAGTGACAATTTATTTTTGAGAGGCTTGGAGTTGAACAGCTGAAGCATTGTTCAGGTGACTGGGTTAAACGTTGGGCTCATGGATGACTTCAGGAGTTGAATGCTGACGTGTGGCGATGGTCGAGGCCGCACGATGGTGGGAGGCAGGACTGTGCATGTAGACAAGTGCTCACTGTGCACTGAATGTTCATGCGGGACATAAAGATGATGAATGCAGTAGAAACTGCAAATGAAAAAAAAAAGATTATTTACGAGAATGGAAGGAGAGAAGGAGCTGGACGGTTATGCACGAAAAAGGTGAAGAGAAAAATGTTAGGAAAAAGAAGTAAAAGAAAGAAAAGAAGAAAGAAGGGGAGACGTTCTGGTCTGGGAATTAGTAAAGAAGAAACGGTGGCAGTATTAAGAAGGAAGGGAGAATTCGTGACTGGGTTTAAGGCTGAGAGGATATATAAAATAAGAGGAAAAAAAAAGAACGGCAGTGGGCCTAGGGAGTTTGGACTAATGGGCTTTGGGCTGAAGAATAAAATAAAACAAAATATAGGGAAGGGAAGGAGCATTTGGGCCTTATTAGGCCTGAGAGGAAAAAGATAAGAAATAAAAATGTTTGGGCTTGGCTTAAAAAGAAATTAAAGAAAAGATAGGAAAGGGAGCAAGGAGTTTTCATAAATAAATTCATAAATAAATAATAAAAAGATTTCATTTTAATATAAACACAATACAAAGAAATAAATAAAAAGGAAGCAGTGTTAACATGGTTGATGAAATCTGTCGAGGCAGATGACAGATGATCAGGCGAGGATCGGTGTAAACGAAGTTGTACTTGTCAGGATAAAATAAGTTATTTAATAAATAAATAGAATTTATTTCTTTTCTAAATAAATTTAAATAAAGAAATTATAGATCCACTTATTTCAAAAATCCAGATAAATAGTTCCAATCGTGTTAGTCAAACTATAATTAACGTTATGTACTAATTAAATGGATGATGGTTGACTATTTTGTGAACTCAAATTGTTTGAAATAAACATTTAAATATTATTTTAATTTTAATCGACCTTGGTCGATAAATATATTTTAAATCAAGAAGTAGTTTAAAAGACGAATTAGCAATGATTAAATTAAGTATTGAAATTTATGGAACTGTGAATTTATATAGTAACTAAATAGATGTTATTTATCTCGTACTAGTATCTATTACTGAAATCAAGTGGATGTGGTTAAACGAGTCTAGAAGAAATGATAATGATCTAAAGTGAATGACGTTTGAAGCAAAGGTTTTGCTAATGAGAATGGTTGTGAAGAGAAAATTGGTTGACTGATAACTATGGTTATCCGTGTTTATGTGTGGATCAGTCTTACGATTATCTTTTCTTTCGAAACGTTTTGAAAGTTAAATCAAGTATTGTGGAGTCTCATAAGGGAAAAACCCGTTCCATGTTATATTGCGTGGTCTTATGAGATATCTTCTAACTATCAAGCTATTTTAAAATCGTCTACTCACACCAGTCCCATGACTAACGCAAGGTTTATTTTTCTATGTTTTCTCTAAACTTTTGGGTGCCCAAATTTGTATGGGCAGTCAAATAGTTCAGGATTTTACAGATTTATCTGGAGGAGCTTGGAGCAAAAGGCTCAAATATTAGATATCTATAATTTATTTCCGCTGTGTTGTATATATGATGTACTCTGATAATGTATGTAAGTTCAAATTCAATTTTGTATTTCAAGGGTGATTATATATATATATATATATATATATATTATATTTTATTCCGCTGCGATTTGTGAGATTCTGCATTGTTGTCCAGTTTTGTTTTCTTCTATTCTAATTTTGTATCTTATCTTTCCTCATCGTCTAAATTCTTTCTTCAACATCTGAGTTTTTGTGTTTTTTGGGTTGGACTAGGGCTATATTTGGTCATCTCGAAGAATACCGAAATTCGGGTTGTCACACTTGGTATCAGAGCTGAAGGTTGAGTTATAACCATGGTTTTATGGCATGACTCAATAGAGATAGGGTTAGTAATACCCTAAATTGAGTTTGAGTGTATATATACGAGCGCGTATTTGTTAATTAATATAAAAAGACTGTTTTATATTTTGTTGATTAGTTTGTCGAGTGGTTTACGAATTCGGGTCGATCAGTCTGATCAACTGTATTGGTATGTGTTTCTAAACACTTGAACAAATAATTCGACATAGTATTGTTTTAAAAGGTGGGTAAATAAAATAATCTTACTCAAAATTATATTTTGGTATAAAAAGGATAATTTTCTAAGATTATATATGGGTATGTCGATGGTTGTTATTATAATAAGAGTATAAGGGGTTTATATAAAGTAGAATTAAAGTTTGTATGATGATAAAATATACAAATAAGACAAACTGGGAATTGTTTGAGTAAAACAAAATGTTTTGGGAAAATTCAAAGGTTTTGAATTTAAAATGGAATTGAGATATGCGATTTCAAACCGGTTTGGGATAAAAACCAGAAGTTTTGATTTGGGAATTTTAAAATTTAACTGGAATAAGTTAAATGGATTAGAGCTTGATTGAGATTAAATTGAATAAATTAAAATTGGATTTAGAATGATGTCAAGTGGAATCGAGTTAGGAAAAGAAGTTATAAATGATTCTATAACTCGGTAACGAACTTGGATAGAAATAGTCAACGATTTTGGATAATCAAAATTTCCAAATTTTATTTAAACCTGACTTGGTTTATATTATTATATAAGATTTGGAATTTATTTTCCAAATGTAATAGGATACTATCTGAAATAGAAAATGGGTAATATGCGTTGATAAGGAGTTAAGATATGGAATTGGACCCTAACTGGAGATTGGTTGAGTTAAATGATTTTCTGAGTGTCGAACTGATGTTGATTTCGGTCTTTGAGGTTGATACTTAGAGGATTATTTTCTAACTGATTTACAGTCAGGGACTGATGATTGTTTGTATTGCTGGTATTGCTTGTTGTGAAATGTTTTGATAGATATCATGTGTGTTTTGGATGCCTTATTTGTTGCGATTGTTAGGGAATAACTCATGTATGTGTATATGCATAAGTTTATGACTTTGAATATAACTAGAGTCTCCTCGTACTCTTTAATTTCAGGGACGAAATTCTTTTAAGGGGGGGTAGATTGTAATGAACCAGAATTTGGGCTAATTCTGTTGAGCAATAATTTATTTATATATTAAGAGATTAATATAATTGAATAAATTAGATATAATTATTTAATAAAAATAAATAATCTTTTTATAATTCTATGTATATGTTTATATTATTTTCCTTAACATATATGTGTATAAACAAGTAAGTAACGTTTAACATTTTTGTTGTATATTTTTATAATGGTGTTTATTCTCATATGAATTAAATATAGACATTGCTTAAGTAAAGTTTAAATAAAAACAACATAATTAAAATGTAGATTACTTCCTAGCTAGAAAATACTGCATTAATAAAGAATGTAACTTTTTGATATGTCTTGTACCATGGATGTTCCATTTGAAAATATAAAAACTACATGTGCATTTATATGTCTAGATTCCTTAGAAATCAAGCATTTTATTTTTATTATATACAAGTACATGGCTGCGAAAATTATACATCATCTTTTTTTACATACTGGCTGTGCATTTATCCTTGTGAAGTAATGGTAGCTAAGGAACATGGCTATGTATAGCTGTATGTACTTCATCTTCTAGGACTATCTGCATTAGTTGTTTCATTTGAAGCATAGAAACATAGCTTCATCTTTTCCAAAGCACACACCCAGCTATATTAATGCATCCTTTTCAAATCAATAACAAGGCACAGCTAAGCCTATATAGCCTTATTCCATTCCAATCACTCTGCACATCTACTTTCTTTAAATCATACTAGGCTTCTTTTTTTCTAATCAAGTTATGCGCTTCTATATACATAGCTACCATATAGCTGCATTTCTTTCAATCACAAACTATAGCTACACTCTCTCCATTCAACATAACTATGGCAGCTATGTTATATCCTATCATCTATAAATGCACAGCGATAAACTATACATAGCTTCCCATTTCTTTCTATCTGTACATAACTTCATTTCTTATCACACATAGCAATAGTGTTAACCTTTCCCTCTGTAGTGTGTTTTACTTTCCTATATATGTCATTAATGCCTCATTATTTTATATTTTCTTGCACCTATATATATACTCACACGACTACTGCATTAATGCATCCATTCTTCACTTAACCAAAATTTGAACAAAATGGCAGCAGGAAAACTTGAAAACTTGGCAAAGAAAAGTGCGAACCTGGATATGAAAAACCGTAGAACAAAGAGTATTATGTGAGTAAACATCTCTTTTTATTTAATTCAAACTGTTAGTGGTTTAATATAATACGATGTAGATATATATCTATGCACGTATGTTATGAATGGTATAGTTAGTTTTATCCCAAGCATATAATGTACGTGTTGCTTGGTTGCTTATAAAAATGTCTAACATAATTCTGGATGGAGCAGTACGCAGTTGCATGCCATTTCAACCAGCCTAATTTGTTTACTCGAGTACGTAATCTTTATCATCTAAATAATGTTTTTAAAACATTTCTGGTTTATCTATAACATTCAAATGAGAAATTAGCATACTTTGTTCCTTTATAAGTCTGTGTGCACTGAAGGGAGGCATATGTACAGTTACTTAGGATGGTAACAATAAATTTATTACTTTTGTTGTAAAATATTGTAAGTGTAAATGTTTTCTTCTCAAAACAATGATAATGTTGATATTCATACAATATATACTATAGTATTGCAGACTAATATGGATCTGGTCTAGAGATCAGGTTCAAACTGCAATATACTATTTTCTTGTTTATTAATGTCTAAAAGACTTGGTAAGTGTAAGAGAAATGGGTAAACATTTTGGGTCATGTGCAAAATTTTAGCATAATATTATCCCATTGTAAATTAATTTTTTTCATGCAAAATATCGTGGAGTGCTGCCATACAATATAAAAAGAAGTAAAAGTACATGGTACTATGTAAGAAGGATTTTATATCATGGGTTGTGGGCTAAAGGGAACATAAACAGTAATGACACATCAATGGAGTATGTATTACTTTACAACCGGTAACCGAACATTGCCATATGTATAATTAGCTAATATACTTAAACTGTAATTTTGAATTATCTTTGGCATTGGAAAGCAAATAAGTGACAGTATGTTTTTGGGAGGCTTGGAGTTGAACAGCTGAAACACTGTTCAGGTGACCGGGGAAAACGTTGGGCTCATGGATGAGTTCGGGAATTGAATGCTGACATATGGTTATGGTCGAGGCCACACGATGGTAGAAGGCTGGACTGTGCATGTAGACAAGTGCACATTGTGCACTGAATGTTCATGTAGGATATAAAGGTGATGAATGCAGTAGCAACTGCAAATGAAAAAAGAAAATTATTTACGAGAATAGAAGGAGAGAAGGAGCTGGACGGCTATGCAGGAAAAAGGTGAAGAGAAAAATGTTTGGAAGAAAGAAGTAAAAGAAAGAAAAGAAGAGTGAAGGGGAGACGTTCTGGTCTGGGGAATTAGTATAGAAGAAACGGTGGCAGTATTAAGAAGGAAGGGAGAATTCGTGATTGGGTTTGGGCCGTAAGGATATATAAAATAAGAGGAAAAAAAGAACGGCAGCGGGCCAAGGGAGTTTGGACTAATGGGCTTTGGGCTGAAGAATAAAATAAAACAAAATATAAGGAAGGGTGGGAGCATTTGGGCCTTATTAAGCCTAAGAGGAAAAAGATAAGGAATAAAAATGTTTGGGCTTGGCTTAAAAAGAAATTAAAGAAAAGATAGTAAAGGGAGCAAGGAGTTTTAGTAAATAAATTCATAAATAAACAATAAAAAAAATTCATTTTAATATAAACACAATATAAAGAAAGAAATAAAAGGGGAGCATGTTAATATGGTTGATGAAATTTGTCGAGGCAAATGACAGATGATCAGGCAAGGATTGTGTAAACGAAGTTGTACTTGTCAAAATAAAATAAGTTATTAAATAAATAAATAGAATTTATTTCTTGTCTAAATAAATTTAACTAAAGAAATTATTGATTCACTTATTTCAAAAATCCAGGTAAATAGTTCCAGTCGTGTTAGTCAAACTATAATTAACGTTATGTACTAATTTAATGGATGATGGCTGACTATTTTGTAAACTCAAATTGTTTGAAATAAACATTTAAATATTACTTTAATTTTAATCGACCTTGGTCGATAAATATATTTTAAATCAAGAAACGATTTAAAAGACGAATTAGCAATTATTAAATTAAGCATTGAAATTTATGGAATTGTGAATTTATATAATAACTAAATAGACAATATTTATCTTGTACTAGTATTTATTAATGAAATCAAGTGGATGTGGTTAAACGAGTCCAGTAGAAATGATAACAATCTAAAGTGAATGACGTTTGAAGTAAAGGTTTTGCAGATGAGAATGGTTGTGAAGAGAAAATTGGTTGATTGATAACAGTGGGATTATTCTGAAGTTAAGGAAATAAATGGAATAGTGATGAATCGGAAGAGATGTTGAATTGGAGATCGACTAAGTTGAATTCAAGGAAAGTATTATTCACTTTCTGTTTAAAGTAAAGATTTAGATAAATTATATATTGAATTATTTATAAAGAAATATAATAATAGTTATATTTATAAGTTGTATATATATTGAAGTATGGATTATAACGATACGATATAATCAAGTAAAATAAATGGATTCATAAACTAAATTAAGCCTGAGATGTATATGATTTGGAAATAATAAATTTCCAAGATCAACTAATTTAAGGATGACGTTTAGTTGTATTTGAATAGTTGGATTGTAATAAACAAGATCTGTTGTGATGATTGATTTGTTAATTAAATTTATTTAATGTTGTGGTATGACCCAATAGACTTGTTCAGTTTAATTTAATTATTTACATGTCTTATTTAGGTTATATCAAACTACTGTTGAAATTTGGAATTGTGTATAAATATTGAAATTTGTTTGAACAAGATAACTTGATTCCTTTAAGTATCACTTGGCCCTAAAAGATTTTTCACGTTCATCGATTCAAAGAGACCGGGATTGGTTTTGCTCAGTGAAATCCAAATACCACTTTGTTTCGACCTAGGCGTTGATTAACTTGAAGTCAAATTGAAGACCACTGAAGACGGAGTTTATACAAGGGTTGTTCTGTCGATCCTAGGTAGAATTTTCCTAAGATGGATTTACATGATAGTGCCTTTGGTTTGTCCAATCCCAGGACAATTTGTATGGATGAACGTCTGACAGAGTATACCTAACAGGTCATATTATTGATCTCTTCAAGCTATGTTTGGTGGCAGAGGAATTCGTTTCTCTTAGCATTATACCAGTGGTTTTGGGGAAACCAATTTGTGAGTTGACGGGTTTAACGATGTTACATTCAAAGTGAATGAAGTTGT
Organism: Allium sativum; assembly: GCA_030737875.1. Lineage (NCBI taxonomy): Eukaryota > Viridiplantae > Streptophyta > Magnoliopsida > Asparagales > Amaryllidaceae > Allium > Allium sativum. Next base: position 317,214,995 of record CM060913.1, read on the forward strand.
GATATATCTAAAGGTAAGTTTTAACCTCAAGCCTCACAACCGAGAAATGACAAAAGTTGGGTAGGTATCATGGCTAAATGGGTCACTCCCAATTAGGGTGTATTATCACAATCTAGAGAATATTCATTTTGTTACTTCTTTCGCTTCTGTATCTCCCGGGAACGGTTGCGTTGGTGCCAACAGGTGACAATATATTTGATACACTCAAGAGAAATGAGTGGTCGGTCATGTGTGGCCAGGTTGCAAGATGTTCTTGTTTACCCAGTGTATTCCCCTTTAGAGATACACTATCGGAAGGTGGTTCCATACCTTGTCATAGTTGGAAATCCATTATCCAATAAGTTCCCGCGGTTTTGATTGTATACTATATATGTAGAGCGTGAGATGCAAGCGTTCTTCTAGATGATTATTTATTTGTGGTTTGGTAGACATTATTATAATATCAAAAGAGTTTTTGATACAGAGATATTTTGGGTTGTCATAAGATAAAAACCGTCCGTGTTTATGTGTGGATTGGTCTTACAATTATCTTTTCTTTTGAAACATTTTGAAAGTTAAATCAAGTATTGTGGAGTCTCATAGGGGAAAAACCCGTTCCGTGTTATACGACGTGGTCTTATGAGATATCTTTTAATTATCAAGCTGTTTTAAAATCGTTTACTCACACCAGCCCATGACTGACCCAGGGTTTATTTTTCTATGTTTTTTCTAAACTCTTGGGTGACCAAATTTGTACGAGAAGTCAAGTAGCTCAGGATTTTGCAGGTTTATCTGGAGAAGCTTGGGGCTGGAGGCTCAAATATTAGATATCCAGAATTTTTTTGCTGTGTTGTATATGTGATGTAATCTGATAATGTATGTAAGTTCAAATTCAGTTTTGTATTTCAAGGGTGATTATATATATTATATATATTTTACTCCGCTGCAAATTGTGAGATTCTATGTTATTGTTCAGTTCTATTTCCTTCTATTCTAATTTTCTATCTTATCTTTCCTCATCCTCTAATTTCTTTCATCAACGTCTGGGTTTTTTGTTCTTTGGGTTGGACTTGTGTTATATTTGGTCAGCTCAAAGAATACCGAAATTCGGGTCATCATAGAAACCCTACACTTCATATTTCCACATCTCAGTTCTTACATAGAACCTTAAATTTTCATACCCATACTTAAATTTCCATGATTTATCTCAATTGACATGTCCACCATTTTTGGACAATCCATCATCACATTCTTATCTTAAATCCGTATACTCTCCTACATATTTCCGCATCTATTTAAATTGATTTTAAATCAATTAATCAACTTCATTTTTTTTGCTCTAAATTTATTTTTAACCACATCTGGTTTTCTAATCTCTTATACAATCGACAAGTTAATTTCTAATTATCAATTTTTTCTTAGAAAATTTCTAACTCTTTAAATTTTCGGAAAATTTCGCCTGCGTCTCCTTTGCACGGCTCAATCGGTACAACCATAACTCGCTTCTCTAGGCCTTCTCCAATCAAAAAGAAAATCAAAAAGCCAAGTGGCTTTCCAAATAGGCTCATAAAAATCTCATACTCAATTAAACATGTACCTTTTTCGAGCATTGAATTTATTTTCTTTATTCTCTTCATTCCATACATGTCTAACATATGCATATACATGCATTTCCAATTTTCATTGATTTCAGATTAATCAAACTCTTTGAATTTAACCATATTCAATCTCAAATCTCAATTCATCAATCCAACTCACTTAACCAAGTTAAGTTCTATCCACAAATTTATTTACTAATTAACTCCTCTAATCAGTTATCCTCCTATCACAATTCAAAATCTGATTTATTTTTCCACAAATCAGTCTATTTAACTCACACAAGTTCATATTTGTTTAATAATTCTAGTCTAGATTTCATTATTGGAAATCCAAATTTCAATCAACCCTTTGACTTATATTTAATTCAAACAATCTCTTCTTGGGAGGTTTTTAGTAACTTCGCTTTTCTAAAGGCAAACTTTCCCTTTTAGGATTCAAACAACTTATTTTCTAAAAACAATTCAAAAATAATATCTTTGGTGGTAATCTATCACTTAAAAACTCAAAAATTGTAATGTCCCGTATTTTTTCTGACCATTTATTGGAAATATTTTATTTATTAAAATATTTGTTTGAGTTTAAATATGGGATTTGACCATCTTATTTGAATATTTAAATAATATTAACGGTTATATATATATATATATATATATATATATTCGAATAATTGTTAAACCAAATATTTTTGAACATCGAGTTGATAATCTGTCTTGGCCTTATTTGAAATTTTACGATGTTCCATTTGAATATACTCGATTTTATTTAATTCAACCGTTTGAATTTTTATTTATATTATATTTTATAAGATTTAAACGGTCGAAAAAAAAAGAAACCATAACGAAAATTTAAAATGCACAACTATTGAAAGATTTATGCTTTGGACATAGAAATCATACATAGATTCAATTTAATTCGGACATGGACTCCAAGACAACATACTAATGATTTATGTTGAACGTAATATAGTTCAATCTAAAGATAATATGATACGTAATCAAGATAAAAGAATAACTATTAATAATCTCAAGAGGAAAAAGAAAAATAGGATCGCGAATGCAAGTGTAAATACAAAGTGCAATGTAAATGACCATTTCAAATTTTCACAGTCTAAGGCTATGCATAATTCAGTAAACAAATGACAGTTTATTTCCATTACAGAAAGAAGGAAAAAGTAACAGAACAGTATGGAAACAGCAACACATTCATACATTTATATATATAAATAATTCTCAAGTAAAATCCTGTTCGGCCATATACGTACATCACGATTTCGAAATTTTCAAATAGAATAGACAATTCCATGACAATACAACCAAAATCTTCTCAGCATCGGTCTTCCATCACCACGAGATCAGCCTGAGAAGAAGAAAAGAAAAGAGAACAGCTATGAGTAGCTAGTTAAATATGTATAGGTATATGTATGATGAAAAAAAAATGCGACAGCTAAGAAAAGACATGTGTAGGCATGTATAAAAGATTTCAGATCAAATAAAGAAGAAGAAAAAAGAAAAGAAAAGAAGAGAGTGAATGCAACAGGATCCAAATGGATGTATGGACCAAATCTGTACTGCGTCAAAACAACAACAAAACAGCTAATACAACAGCTATGCAAAACAGTAAAATGAACATATTTTACACCATCCAATCTATGTAGACAATTCGAACAGCAAGGAGAAAAGTATAAAGAGGTACCACCAAATCTTTATACAATCAAAACAGGTAATATATGTTATATATATATAATCAGAAAATCACATAGGATAGTTGTTCTGCTATTCCGATACATATCTGAAATTGAATTAAAATAAGGTAATGGCAGACAAACAATACCATGTGAAATATCTATAGATGTATAGCCTAAACCATAGGGACAGTTGAGCAGGAGTGCACATGGAGGAAAAATTCTAACAGGAAAGTACCAACCAAATAAATACAGTAAAAATCTATGTACAAATCTACATAAGGACGGTTTGATTTGCACAGGGAAAATCCAATACAAATCTTTACATCACCCTATCAAGCATCATTTCTATCACAACAGTTCGGCCTCAAAGCCAAAATAAACAAGGGAAATCACTTAGGATCTAAAATACAGCAGTCTAGTTTCCATCACCAACAGTTCAAACATGGCAGAGCCGAAATAAGAAGGTAAACGCCTATAATATAGGAACAACTAAGTCTAAGCTAGAATTTAACAAATCACTGTAATCAATTCTAGTATAAATAGGGGTCGCGCATCACAATTCTTCCCAGAATGAACCACGAACAAAGTGAACCCAATTCGATAACACAAAAATCAAACCGAAAAGAGAAACAAAAAAATTCAAAACAGAAATTAAATTGGGGGAAAAAGACTTAGCTTTTAGGAGAGGGAGACCTCGGTTTGAGTTTAGATCGAAGGGGAGGATTGCGGAAGGAGGCCGAGAGGAGAAGGCGGCGAAAGCATCAAGGCGCTGTAGGGTTCCATTTCTTTTCTCGTGATTTTTTTTGTGGCGGCGGACGTTTTGGGAAGCAAATGAGGGGATCCGACCATTTTAGGGTTTTAAGTGAATGAGGGTGCGGGCTTTAATCATTTGGGTGGGATGGGCTAGACAAGGTATGGCCCAAATATTATTTAAACTAGAGTAAATTTAATTTAAAATTGTTTTATAACTTAGAACCTTTATATCGTGTACGTTTGTGGTCAGAATTCAACGAAACGAAAAACGTTGGGACCGTGATGACGACTGCTACGCGATGGATGAGGACTGAGCAGGGCAGGCAGCAGATGGATTTTTTTCCGGATAAATGAAACATCATTTAATTCAACTGAAACAAGCAGATTTAACGATGGAATCAAAAACAAAAGTGAGTTAAACTCACTCAGTTATTTCCTGCTTATATTTTATAAGCTGGGTTTTTATTTTGTGTGTTATGGTTGCTAGTGTTTGACTGGTTATTGATATATATTCATATATTGAGGAACTGATGAAATTAAACGTCGTTTAATTTCAGTGAAATCCAAATCGTTATTTTTAACGATTGATTCCAGTTAAGGTAACTTACCTTATTGGTCACGTTTATAGAATAAACGTGTTTTAATAAATGAATTGCTTGATTGATTGTTGTGGTTGATATTGAATTGTCGTTATAAATTGTTGTGAGGCCATTATTGAATTGTTTGGATTGATGGTTGAATATTGACCTGAAATTTACCATTTGTTTGGTTTAAACCAATGGGTACTATCGGTTGAGTAGTTGACAGTACATGGTCTGTGAATTCACCGTTTTATAAATATCGATCTACCGTCAGGTAAACCGACGAGATAAAGTTATAAAATTATTTTATAACTGGAAATAGATTTTTAAATCTATTATTGGAATTAAAGTTGGTAAGAGAAAGTAAATATTTATTATTAGAGGTTATAATTGTTTTATAATTGATTTTATAAAGGAAATTTCTGATATCTATCAGATTTGTAGAAATTAAATAAATGTTATAGTTCTGGATAATCGCTTGAGAGATATTAAAAAGGGGTATTTAAGTTAATTTCATTTTTAATTAATTTAAAGAATTATTTGGAAATGGAAAATGAGGTATTCATGCCTTGGCTTGGAAAAGAAATCCATGCAATGAAATATATCGTTTTAAAGAAATAAGGGGAAGGTGATATCTAGTAAACGATTTCTTAATCCGTGAATTAAGAAACGATAGTTATACCCAAGAAAGGGATTGTCAAAAGAAGAAGTTTTAGAAAACAGTTAGATGAGATGCGTTTGGTGTTAATATATGGATCGGCCTTTAAATTTCAACTAATGTTCATCTGAGGGTAAGACCGTTGTTGGTCAAGGTCTGAGAGGTAAATAAATACCCCAACTTGAACGACTTCGGAATTATCTGAGGATGATATTAGTTTGTAATGAGAAGGAGGGTAAAAATGATTTATTATTTCCATATGAGAAATAATAATGAAATGACAATAAAAAAGGATCGAGTATATATATAATGAGATTTTTCCAAGTAATGGAAATGGGAGGTTTGGGCATTTATATTTATATAAGTATCCAAAATAAAAGAAATAAAAAGGAATTGGTGGAAAGTAAAAAGGGTACTTTCAAGATGAAAGGAAATTGGAAAGTTAAGTGTTGAAAGTGAATTCATTTACAGAAATGAAAGTGGATCAACATATTCAAATAATGAAACGAAAAGTGGGTTCGTAGTATCAGTTATAAATGCCAAATTAAGATGATTTTTTTCAATAGGTGATAACGTAATTAAGGTTTTGAACGATGATAGAATAAAGAATTGAATATGGTATTTTCTTAAATATGAAAAGTGGAAAGGTTTGAGATAATAACCTTAAGTCAAATATGTTATATTTGAAATATTGAAATATTTAAGAATTTGAGATTTACCATCGTTAATCGGTTTGAATAAAAAGGCCATGTGGTGTTGGTACTGAACTGGTATACTCATGTCATTCACATAATTATTTATTTGATAGTTAAAACACCGACTATCAAACTTGACCATACGATCGTTGGTACGGAAAGACCGGGATCGAATGTATATTCGAAAACCATTCCGACCAATGACTACGTGAAAGAAGATTATCGAAGATGGAGCAATGGAAGACCGTTGATCTTCATAAGCGGAAGAACTACTGATTGGATTTCTCTGGTTTAGCGGCCGGAGATATTTCAACAGTGATTCTGTCGTGATTGGAATCTACGGATTGCAAGGACTTCTCGCTACTGATCTTTAGGGTGATTCCTAGGATGCAGTAGGAGAGTGCCTTCGGTTCATCCTGTTCCTGGATGACTTGTATGGACGAGTGTCTGACAGAGTATTTCCAAAGGGGATTACGTACGTTGATTTCTTCAAACGTATCATAGTTGGGTCGCTCCCGACTAGGGTATTTTGTGGATGTCAATTAGTGATATCTGTTGGATCTGACGATGTGGCATTCAAAGTGGATGATGACCAAAGATTCAAAGTAAATTCTGGCCTCAAGCCTCATCAACTGGGAGGTGACAAAAATCGGGCAGGCAGCATGGCTATGTGGGTCGCTCCCATTAGGGTGTATAATCACCTATCTAGAGAAATTCCTTTTGTTTCTTACTCTATCGATTCTGCCCATTCAGGAACGGTGGTTTGAGTCCATCCGTTGGTGATATACATTCGATACACTCAAGAGAAATGAGTGGTCGGTCATGTGAGGGCCGGGTTGCAAGACGTTCTTGTTGAACCCAGTGTATTTGCCTCTAGAGATACACAAGCGGAAGGTGGTCCTATACCTTGTCAAGTTGGAATCCAATATCCAATAAGCGCCCGCGATTTTGATTGTATACTATATATGTGGAGCGTGAGATGCAAGCGTTCCACTAGATTGTTATTTACTTGTATTTAGACATTATTATAATATCAGGAAAGATATTGGTTTCAAAACTGTTTTGGGTTATCGTAAGGTAAAAACCGTCCGTGTTTATGTGTGGATTTGGTCTTACGATTATCCTTTTCTTTTGAAAAGATTTCGAACTTTAAAATCATGATTGGATGATTTATCTGGTTCACCAGACTGACCCGGTGTTTTGTAAATGCTCGGGTTAGCCCGGAATGTACAGGTTCAGGTTATTGAATGCTGTGAAGAGATGGGCTGGAAGAATTCAGATGTATGATATTATTCCGCTGTGTGGTATATAAGGGCATATTATTTTAACTGTCCAGTGATGTTGATGTACTCTGATGTTGTAAGTTTATTCAAAGCTCTCAATAAAGATTTATTTCTATATTATATTTTGTTCCGCTGCGATGTGAGGCTCTGATTCTGTGTGTTGTTCTTCTTCGTATTCTTCTATTCTAATATTTCTATCTTATCTTTCTCATCCTTCAACTTCTTTCTTCTAGCTTTCTTGAGATTCGATACTCGAGTGGGATACTGTTTGTGTAAATGTCGATAATTCGAGTGTCGAATTTTCCGGGTCGCTACAAAAATGAACACTGATGATGCAGCCATCATCACCAGGATTATTTTCCAGCGACTAAAGTGAGTTCAATTAGGGGTGACCAATATTCGGTACAAATCAAATTAACCGATCAAACCATTTCATTTCGGTCTGTTTGGTTCGGTTTTAAAATTAAATCGGTTTGAATTCGGTTTGTAAAATTAAAAATTTTGGTTATCGGTTAAATCGAATTAACCAAATTTTTAATTTTTAATTTATTATTTAATTTTTTTGTGGTGTCGTACTTTAAATATATAGTTTAGTGATAAAATACAAAGTTATGTGTTGCAAATATGTCAAATTTTATTCTAAACATTAAAATTTACTATATAAAATTTCTTCAAACATGGATTTATGTTTTACTTTGAGAGAATTCATCGTTTAAATAGTAAAACATCCTTCAAGTTTGGTTAAACCGGTTACCGACCGAATTAACCGAAATTAATTTGGTTCGGTTCGAAAAAATTCCGGTTTGAGTTTTTTTACCTCAAAACCAACCGAACCGACCGAATGCTCACCCGTAAGTTCAGTACTATATCACTCTCAAAACTCATTCTTAAACACTTCCATTTTGAAGTTACTTCAAAATATCCTTCATAATGCTTGGAAAACATTTCCAAATCTCCCAAGAACTTAAAATTTCCATGTTTTTAATACAAAATTCATTTATAAACACTTTTCCAAGTTTTTAGAGTTTTAATTCAAATTCCATTTAATTAAGATTTAATATATCTGATTTTATATATTACACTTATAAGAATTCTGATTGGTTATTTATAACCATCTCAAATAAAATCTTATTTGATTATAAAAACAGCAAACTCATCAAATATATTATAATAATCCCAAGATATGTACTTTCTTTAAATCAAAGTATACTTCGGGTAAAATTATTTCATTTACCCTCTTTCAAAACATAATGTGTCGGTTCATCGTATTCGAGTGTAAAGAAACCTCTATCAGCATTGTGGTGCCCTGCCGTCGACCGGAATTCATAAGCCACTTAACCAATAAACCTCCACAATATAAAACCATTTTTTATACAATCTACAAATACACTCTCTCATATATATACACTCAAACTCAATCTAGGGTATTACTAACCCCATCTCTATTGGGTCACGCCATAGAGTCAAGGTAATCACTCAACCTTATGCTCTGATACCACTGTAACGGCCCGACAAATTCCCAATCTCGATCATCGACACAAATACATATTTTATATCATATGTCGACTACCCAAGCACCAGAAAGTATCGTATCATTAATAGAAATAATTTAGAGGGTGAGAAATAGAAATAAGGAATAGTTAGAATAGGAAAAAACGAAGAACAACAACGCAGCAGAATCAAAGCAGACACAAATCTCACAGCGGAATTAATAAAATATATTATATAACATAACCTTCGAAATATACATTTGTAACTATATAAACATACCATCATCAGAGTATAACATATACAACACAGGGGAAATAAAATGTAGATATCTAATGCTGAAGCCTCCTGCTCAAGGTTCCTCAAAGTGTATCTGTAAAATCCCGACTACTTGACCGTCCATACAAATTTGGGCATCCAAGAGTTTAGGGTAAAACAAATCAAAATAAACTCTGGGTCAATCATAGGACTGGTGCGAGCAAACTCCAACCACTTGATTTAACTTTTTAAAAGAAAGGATAATCGTAAGATCGATCCACACATAAATACGAATGGTTTTTACCTTCTGATAATCGAAACCATCTTTATATCAAAACTCTTCTGATATTATAATAGGGTCTAAATATAATAAATAGCAATCTAGCAGAACGTTTGCATCTCACGCTCCATATACATAGCATACAATCACAAACCGCATGGCACTTATTGGATAATGGATTCCGACTATGACTAGGTATGAAACTACCTTCCGACAGTGTATCTCTAGGGAGAAATCACTGGGTTCAAAAATAACATCTTGCAACCCGGCCACACATTACCGACCACTCATTTCGCTTGAGTGTACCAAATGTATTATCACCAACAGTTGTGATCAACAACCGTTACCGAAAGCATACAGCAGCGATAGAATAAGAAACAATTGAATTTTCTCTAGATTGGGTGATAATACACCCTGATAGGTGTGACCCACATAGCCATGCTGCCTGCCCGATTTTTTCCGTCTCTCGGTTGTTGAGGCCTGAGGCTACCTCTTACCTTTATAACACCACAACATCATTCACTTTGAATGCCACATTGTCAGATCCATCAAATCACTAATTGACGTCTTCAAAAATACATTGGGTGTTAAGCTAAGAGAAGTTCTCTTCTCCGCCACCAATTATAGTATGTTTGAAGAAATCAATGTACGTGACCATCTAGAAATACTCTATCAAACATCCATCCATATATATATTGTCCTGGGACTGGAAAAACCGAAGGCACCATCCCATCAATCCATCTTAGGCAATCTCTACTTAGGATTAACAGAACAACCCTTGCACTTTACTTTGTCTTCAATTATCTTCAACATAATTTGATTCGCAACGCTTATACCCATACATAGTGGTTTCAGATAATAAATCTAATCCCGATCTCTCTGTATTGACAACAAAAATATAAAATAGGTCAAAACTTGGATAGATGGTTATTTAACTATCAAAGGAACATACATGCAATCAACGATCCTATTTTCCAATGGAAGTTCTACCGATCAAGCGTCAAGCAACACTGAGATCTTTGCTTATTAATTTATCCATTTCCCAACTTCCTTTCAATATCTTTACCCAGATATTCTTTAAAACCCGTTTGCCTCTCACGATTCTTGGAAAAACAATTCCAATTATCATAAACTCTTTATTTTCTATATTTTAGAAAATATCTCTTAACACCATTGGAAAACATTTCCATATATTCATAAATTCTTATTTTCTATATTCAGAAAATATACGTTATTAACATCAGAAAACATTTCCAAATATTCACATTTTTCTCGGCCCATTCATTTTTATAATTAGAAATATCCATTTCTACAGTTGGAAAACATTTCCATCTCCATTTTTTAACTTCTCATCAACCAAATCATTTCATTTTCTTTGCTTAGAAAACATCTCTGATTTATATTTGGAAAACGTTTCCAAAGCACATTTACTTGGATTAAAACGAATGTTGTACAAAACACCGTTACTACAACTCAAAACCATAACACTCGTCAACTGCCCATATCTCTAGCCAATCCTCGTTATCGAACCTTAACCATTCTTTAGTCAAAAATGAAATAAATCAAGTTAGGGTATAATTACTTCTTAGACCTTAATTGAACAACATTCTTAACTTCGAAATAGACAAAGTTCATAACTTCGAATACCAACAAAACATCGCTCACGCAACTCTCAGATTCAATTTAAGAATCCACTTCTTTTCCATAAATCATTAATTATAACAATAGTGTTATAATCCATGCTCTGAGATATAAAACCTTAAAATATACTTTTATTCATTAATTTGAATTGATAAATAATTTATTAATTAATTACATAATTTAATCTTGATTAAAACTGAAAGTAAATAGTACTTTCCTGGATTCGACACAGACGAACTCCAATGTATAACTCTCTTTCAAATAATTTCTGTTCGATTAATGTTTTGAACTTTAGAATAAATTTACCGTTTCAAGTCAACTCAATTTCCATTTTCATTATAGATTCACCTTTGAATTTATCACTTCCAAACCCTTACCAATTTACCTTATAACCATTCCAATCTGCAAAATGTTTGCTTTTAAACCATTATCCACTTCAAAATGTGAATATTATTCCTTTATAGAAATCTGAACCCGTTTTATCAATCCAATCTTGATTTTATTTGTAAATACCATTACAGGCTCAAATCACACTTATTGAGTCATATAATATTCCACTTCATTCATAAACTCCGTTTATATGTCAAAACTTCTAGTTATTTATCTAACAAATTTATAACTTTAGATCGACTTTACGTTCGATTATAAAATATCGGTTTCGGACCAAATATTAATTATCTTGTCAAGTTCTGAATTATATAACATATAATTTCTAAAAATAAATTATTTTTATAAAATTCTACATGGTCGAATTCCAATTATAAATCCTTATGGATTTATTTTAATTCTACTCACATTCCGAACATCAGAATAAATTTCATCGTTTCCTTTGAAACGATTTCCATTTCCCCTTTAAGTTCACTCTTGAATTTACATTCTCAAATTATCCAATGATAATTTTTTCACTTCATTTATAAACATCGTTTATAATTTAAACTACTTTTTTATTATTAAAATCAAGTTATTAATTTCTAATCCATTCGAAATTCTTTTAAAGCTCAAATTCTCTTTCCATTCATTCGAATATATTTTTATAGTATTCAAATACTGATTATTTTAGGGTCGGTGCTATTCAAACATCCAAACGTAACAAAATCTATCACAAAACATCTAACACATCATATATCATAGTATATATGAAAACAAACAATAATAATTTTAAGTAATCCAGTTGGATCCTTCCAACCTGTTTTTCTACATCCGTAGATGTTAAACAACATAAATAATACTAATTCCACTTCAAGGCGGGATATCGCGGTATAGAAGGTCATCCGCTAATATGCGGAGCGCATAAGGTCTCATCCGCTAAAATGTGCGGGAATATTCAACTACCAATCTTAAATATAACTAATATATATATATATATATATATATATATAATAGTAACAATTGATAATAATATATCAATTCATCCAAACAATCATCACACATCATTCAACCATCATTTATCAATTCTAAAATATGTTTATAAAATTATAAACTAGACAGGGTTAGTGAGTTTACTCACTTTGGTTATTAATCGTCGAATAATGATTAATCGTTGATTTAATCGAATTAGGCATTTTATTTTGCTATAGTTTCCAATGAGCTCCAAATTGCTCCAAACCAGTTTCATTGCGTAGCCTACGTCTATACGATTCCAACGCCTCTTATTTCGTCAAATTCTGATAACGTATGCAAAAGTTGTACATTTATAAGTTGGTACACATTTTAAAATCATTACTTATATAAATTAATTATAATCCTCTATCTTCCTCAGTCCCGCTATCTCCAGGTGTACGAACCCGTGCTTTCTTCTTTACCCATGGCCGAATTTTGTTGCATCACTCACCTCTCCATACTCCATTATCAATTAAACTAAAAATACCAAAATTCATCTCTTCCCGCACTCTTTCTCCCCATACCCTTGTTGAACAACTCACACGCATACATTGAATTGCATCGGAACTCTCTTTCACTGTAGCTTGAAGAACAGAGACTTCCTCAAGCACGAAATGCCCTCAAAATTTGCAGGTATGTGCTTAACAGCCTCATAAACCCCAAAACAAACCCGAATTTGCCCAAAACTCAACGAATCAAGAGAAGTTGCAAACCCTAGACGGCGTTGTAGATAAACCCGCAAATAGTAGTGACGTCGAACCCAACAAAACCAATATTAGACTGAAGAGAAACATCTTAGAAACCCAATTATACTTGTTTTGGATTTTTCCACGGAGTTTTGATTTTGTATGGAATTTTCGAAGCTAGGTTTTCCATTTTAAAAGGATCTGTTTTGATTTTCCTGAAGCAAAAAAATGAAGGCAGCCTTCGTTCGTTTATATATAAGTAAAAGGAAGGACCAAAGGTACACAAGTAATTAAAGGGTGTAGGCTAAGCACAAGGTATTAAATTTGAAAAGGACGTTATAAAGATTTTGATTTGATTTTATGTATTATAAAATTTAGTACGATTTGACTATAAAAAGATGCGATTTGATTTTTCAATAATGCGATTTAATTTCAAAGAGATTTTTTATTCTAATTAAAAAAATACCGATTTGATTTCGATGGGATTTATATACATATAATATACACACGAAACTTACGTACGAAGCAACATGCTTAATCGACCACAAATGAGCTCCAATCGCAGTGAAACTTATGATTTACAATAAATTAATATTCCGGACACGATGGAATTGGTTTCGTCAAATTCTAAGATCGTTTGTAAAATTTTCTTTTAATTTCACAACATGAACCGATATGCTCTTAAATTGTGCACGATCACAAAATAAATCCAATTGACACAAAACTGAAAATCCTGCAATAATTAATCACTATGGATTTAATAAAATTAGTTTCGTTAAAATCCTAGGTCGTTTGAAAATTGGTTATTCTTAAATTACAAATTAAATAGATATAATATAAATCGATTCCAAAATAAACAAATCAATTGATAATAAAATACTGTTATCTTATATATATTCAAACAGAATATATATAGCTTCAAAATAATCTAATTTGGATTTTAAACTCGATATTTCCATTTTCAAGTTAAATCAATATTCAATTTCCTTAAAATCTTATTTATTTTATTTAATATATCATTAGGATTTATAAACGATTCTATAGCGACTTTCTGAAAATTTGATTTGGACATAACTTACAATTTACAAGACGAAATCTCAATTTTTCACTTTTATTAGAAAACTATAATTCACTAGATTCGAACTTTTCTTATTTCAAAGAATTCGACTTATAATGAATCCTATATACTCAATTGAAGTTTGAATCGTCAAATTACAAACTACTGCACCGTGGCGAGCTCGTTTCTAGTTATATAAAAATTAATACATCCAAACTTCGTTTAAATAATAATTTCGTTATTATAATTCAGACTGAACTTGATTAAATCTTTAAAATTGCCCAGTTTACCCAATATTGCAAATTCAACTTATTTTCGACTATTTTCGAATTAAATTGATCATTCCCTTATTTATATCAATTAAAAATTCAAAATTATTGAATAAGTCTTTTAAATTTCCAAATCAACTTTTAAATAATAAATAAACTATTTATTCAACCACTTATCATTGCATTGGTTTTCTCATTAAGCCTTATAAATTAAAGCATGATGATTGGTACACCTTTATTGATAAGGTCAATAACTAATTTGTCTATTTGGAATGATAGGTTCCTATCGAGTGCCGGTAGGGTGATCTTAATAAATTATATCTTATCTACATGGGGTTTTTAGGCACAAGGACAAAATCAAAGAAAAATTTAGGCATAAGGACAAGAGGACAAAATTTAGCCATAACGACATCTTTTAATGTAAACCAAAGAATTCATGGGCCACTATCATTTTCTATTTTACATTAAAAAGTGTCCTTATGACTAAATTTTTGGTCTCTGGTCCTTGTGTCTAAATTTTTCTTTAATTTTGTCCTTCACACTATTTTCCTGTATCTACATTATACATTTATTGGATGTCTTTCTACCGCTTTCCTAGTTGGGTCATTAAAAAATTGATAAAATTAGAAGAAAATTTCTTTGGTGTGGTGATAGCTCTTTCTCTTGTACCAAATATTTGGTTCAGTGAGATACCATTTATAAACCCAAAATAGAGGGTGCTTTAGATGTTATAAATTTATATAATCTTAATATTTCCTTATTAAGCAAATGAGTTTAGAAATTTAATGATTGTAATGTTACTTTTTTATGGAAAGAATTTATTTCTAATAAATGGAATAATGGTAATCATAATTCAAATATTTGCACTTATAATTATTCTAATAACCTCTCTTATTTTTGGAAATCTATTATTCTTAATTTTGATATTTATAAGATACGTATCAATTCTATTGTCCACTCTGGCAATAATATCTCATTTTCAGATAATTATTGGATTTCTGCCATTCCTTTAAAATTTGAATTTAATGAATTATATGATATCCGTAGTTTCAAAAAGGTTTTAGTTTTTGACATTCACAATCAGAATCAGATTTTTCCTTGGAATTTTAGGTCTAACCGTACCCTTATTGACATTACTCTTCTGCGGTTTGCCTTATTGTGTATCAAATTAGACATGTATAATTTTGATAATGAGAAAGATATTTATAGTTGGTGTTGGGTTAAAATTGGTTCTTTTACTTCCGAATTCTTTTATAATCTCTTAGTTTTTCAGGTGTGAAGATAAAGCCTTTGATTATCCTTGGAAAGCCAGTGGTCCTCTCAAAACCAAATTACATTTGTGGATTATCTTACATAATAAGCTCAATACTATTTAATTTGTAAAAATGAAAATATGCTACTAATAAAAAATTATTATTTTTGTAATAATCATTTGGAATATATTTCTCATTTGTACTTCAATTGTTATGTTACTAAAAACATTTTATCCATTACTTTTAACCTTTTGAATTTTCCTTTCATCTTTAATCATTTTGATTGTGATTTTTATTTGAATAATTATAGGTTCCGTTTTAATGATTAAAACATGTATTTGTGCGATACTATTTTTTTAATTTCTTGTTGGTATATTTAGTGTGTAAGAAATCAATATACTTTTCATAACTATAATAGTAATATTGATAATTTGATTTTTAGAATTTATCTTTTTAGTTTTAATTGGATTTCGAATCATTGTTATGAACTTAACAACTTTTATGATTTTAATTTTTTTCTTAATAACATTGTCTTGTATTATTGTTATTAGATCCAGCCGTTGTAATATTAGCAACTCTTTATCAGTGTTTTTTGCTTCCTGATGGTACTTTCTCTTATTCCTCTGTTGTCATTTTGTATGAGTAGCTGTTGTTTATATATGTTTTGGGCTTTATCTGTTCTGCTTTCGTCTATGCATTTGTCTTTATATATTCTGTTATTTTATAGGTTTTGTTCTGTCTGTGCCATATTTGTACTTATTTACTTTTATGTTTATTACTGTCATATTCTATGAGCTTCTCTTTTGTAGCAACAGGTTTTTGGTTTGCTTTTTATTTTGAGCTTTAGTTTCTTGTTTTGTTTTTAAATCCCTGTATTTTCTTTCTTCTGGACTCTAGTTCTTAGGTTTGGGGATTTTTTGTTTTTTATATGTTGTAAGAGGAGTTTTTGCTACATGTCAGACTTGTTGACAAATTTTTTTTGGTATGGAATAAAATTATATGAGTATTCTCTTCTTTATGAGGATCACTCGTTTCTCTGAAAAAAGATCAGGAGTTTTAGAGGATATTATCGTATTTATATTTTATCTATCAAATTAGTGTCAATAAATGGGTGTAAGTCAACACATAGGATAAGGGATAATAAAATGCAAATAGTCAGATTGAAAGGAGAGAGTTTTGAAAGTTTTTCCAAAATCTTTGTCAAATATGATCCCCTACGGAGGGGGGGTCTGGGGGGTGGCAACCCCCAAGGTGGGGGTGCGGGGGCAACACCCCCGCTAACGGGGTTCGGCCAGCTCGGTCAGGCGCAGGGGTCCAGGGGGCAGCGCCCCGTCCGAAACGGTACATTTTATGTACTGTTGAATTCGAATTCAACAGCCAATCAACAGCCAATGGTAATAACCGTTAGAAAACGGTCATGACCGTTCAAATCCAACGGACACCCGTAGACGAATAGATGTTTCATTGTCTATATAATAGTGTGTTCTCTCATCATGGACTTCACTTTCTTTTTATTTCTCGAATTCCTCAATCTTCTACATCATCAAATTAACTCTAAGTGCTTCTTTAGATCTGTGCAAGTAATCACAACTTGCATAGATAACCTCCATTGTATCCTGAAAGAAGGTTTTCAATCAACTCATTGTGATTTAGAAAGGGGAAAACATTCTTGAAAGACAACGAATCTTTTGTGCCTTGGAGAGAATCTTACTCAATAATTATCAACAGTTTTAAGAATGTCTTCTGTTCAAGATCCGTCGCTCAGCAGAATTACAGCGCAATCACTCCAAGTCATGAATCAGGATCTCACCCGCCTTGAAAGATTTGGTGGCTATAATTCTACACGCTGGCAGGAAACAATTTTGTTCTTTCTTACTACCATTGGTCTAAACCATATAATAAGTGATGATTTAGAACCGATTCCTGAAGAAAAGGCTGCAGATTTAGAACAACGAAAGGAGTTAAAGGAATTAAGGTAGAAGTGAAAGAATGAAGACTTTCTTTGTCGAGGGCACATTCTTAATGCAATTTCAGATTCAATATATAGTGCTCACAGAACCATAAATGGCGCAAAAGCTCTCTAGATGGCTCTGGATGTCGAGTACCGCATTGAAAAGGCAAGTAATCAGAAGTTTCTAATAAGTAGTTATATTGATTATAAGATGAATGATGATGCTGATATTGTTTCCCAAGCCCATGAATTAAATTTGATTGTTAGTAAACTAAAGGATGCAAAAATAGAACTTCATGAAGCATTTCAAGTAGGAGTTTTAATTGCAAAATTGCCTAGTACTTATAATGGCTATAAAAAGAAACTGATGCATGAGGAAAAAACACACTCTCTGGAATCCCTCATATGACATTTACGTGCTGAGGAAGAATCTCGTAAGAGAGATAAGAAAGAAGATCAGGAGACAGAAAAAGCAAATGTGGTTCAGGGAGAAATCTCTAAGAATCATAGTAATGGAAAAAAAGAAAAAATAATTCCAAAGGAAATAAACACGATAAATCCAAGAAGCCCAAAGGTGATTGCTTTTACTATAAGAAACCTGGTCATTATGTCTGAGAATGCAGAATTCGCATAAGAGATGAGAAAGAAAAGAATAAAAAGTTTAACATCGTTGCTAATTTTGAAAACGAACCTAAATTGGTCGCTGTTGTAGAGGAAGCCAACTCTGTTACAGTTGAAGATGGATGGTGGTTAGACACAAGAGCAACCATTCATATCTGTAATGACAAGTCACAGTTTCAGACTTATAAAGAATGCAGCGAAGTAAAAGAAGTCAAAATGGGTAATGATGTTCATGCCAAAGTTGTTGGTATTGGGAATATTACTCTGAAGTTTACTTCAAGGAAAGTTCTGACTTTGGCCGATGTATTTCCTGTTCCAGAAATGACGAAGAATTTGATTTCTGGAGATCGTCTCAATAGAGGAGGGTTTAAGTTAGTCACTGAATAAGATAGTGTTGTTATGTCCAAAATTAATGTATTTATTGGTAAAGGGTACTCATGTAATGTAATGTTCAAAATGAATTTAATAAAACCAGTTTCTACTTATATTGTTGAATCTTTACCCTTACGGCATGGTAGATTAGGCCATATTAACTATAATTCTGTTCAAATTATGCATAATCTAGGACTTATTTTGAAATGTAACAATGAGAATGTTGATAAGTGTGAAATATGTATGCAAGGAAAATTAACTTGTAAATCACATAAATCAGTAAGTAGGACAAGTGAATTGCTTGGACTTGTGCATACTGATGTTGTAGACTTACATAGTAAAGTTTCACAAGGAGGAACAAATACTTTGTAATGTTTATTGATGATTATTCAAAATATACTTATATATACTTACTAAAAATTAAGGATGAAGTTCTGAGCAAGTTTCTTATATATAAAGCAATAATTGAAAATCAATTAAATCGTAAAATTAAAGTACTAAGATCCGACAAAGGTGGTGAATATAAATCAATAGAACTTTTAGAATTCTGTGAATCTAATGGGATAGTCCATGTATTTACACCACCATATTCACCAGAATCTAATGGTATTGCTGAACGAAAAAATAGAACTTTTATGAATATGGTTAATGGTATGTTGTTAAGTTCTGGCTCATCTGATTGTTGGTGGGGAGAAGCACTTTTAAGTGCATGTTATATCCTAAATAGAGTTGCTATGAAAAGAATTAGCAAAACTTCTTATGAATTGTGGTATAATCGAAAACCTAATCTTAGTCATTTAAAAGTATGGGGATGTTTGGCTTATGTAAGAAAACCACATCCAGAAATGACAAAGTTAGGAAGAAAAACATATAAATGTGTCTTTGTTGGATATGCACAAAATAGTTCTGCATATAGATTTCTGAAGTTAGAAACAAATGATGTGATAGAATCAATCGATGTAGAATTTTTTGAGTATATGTTTGAATCTTACTCGGAAGATAATACCAAAATTCATGGTACTGCTAAAGAGATTCATAAAGAATCGACTTCACCAAGTTTGGACATAGAACCCCGCAAAAGCAAAAGATAAAAGGTTGAAAGGAACTTTGGTCCAGATTTTTTGACATACTTGGTAGAAGGAGATTTAAATAAAATCACAAACCAAACTAAGATAACTCTTAGTAATGATGGTGATCCACAAACCTATAGGGAAGTAGTAACTTGTCGTGATGCAAGTTTTTGGAAAGATGCATTTAAAGATAAGTTGAATTCTATCTTGTCAAATCAAACTTGACTTTGGTTGATCTACCACATGGATCAAAACCAATAGGAAGCAAATGGATTTTCAAAAGAAAATTAAATGTCGATGGCTCGATTAATAGACACAAAGCAAGGTTGGTTGCTAAAGGATATAAACAACGCCATGGTATTGATTACTTTGATACATATGCTCCAGTAGCAAGAATATCTTCGATACGTCTGTTATTATCACTTGCTTCAATTCACAATTTAATTGTCCATCAAATGGATGTAAAAACTGCATTTTAAATGGTGATTTGGAAGAAGAAGCATATACGGAACAACTGAGGGATTTGTTTTATCCGGACAAGAGAAGAAAGTTTGTAAACTCTTAAAATCTCTTTACGGATTAAAACAAGCTCCAATGCAATGACATGAAAAATTTAATAAAGTCATGCTGTCAGAAGGGTTTAAAGTGAATGAAGCAGACAAGTGTATATACTCCATATACAAAGATGGAATATTTGTAATTGTCTATTTGTATGTGGATGATATGCTAGTATTTAGTTCAAATATAGAAAGTATAATAGAAACTAAGAAGTTTCTAGAATCTAATTTTGACATGAAAGATTTGGGAGAAGCAAATGTAAACTTAGGAATCAAAATAGTAAAAAAAGAAGGATCAATATTATTAACACATTCTCATTATATTGAATGTATTCTTAAGAAATACAATCACTTAGATCTCCTTTATCAAAAACACCCATCGATCCTAGTGTCAAATTAATGAAAAATACTGGTAGATGTTGCGATCAGTTGAAATATGCTAGTGTGATCGGTAGTTTTATGTATGTCATGCACTGCACTAGAACAGATATAGCATATGCTATTGGAATCTTGTGTCGATTCACTAGTAATCCAGGAAGAGAACATTAGAATGCAATATCAAGAGTTCTAAGATATCTGAAATGGACTACAAATCATGGATTGGTTTTCAAGGGAGAACCATCAATACTTGAAGGTTACAGTGATGCAAGTTGGAACAACATAGAATCTAACTCTAAGTCCAATTCAGGATGGATATTCATAATAGGTGGGGCTGCCATATCATGGAGTTCTAAGAAACAAACATGCATCTCTGACTCGACTATGTTGGCAGAATTTATAGAACTTGCAGATGCATGTAAAGAGGCTGAATCGCTAAGAGAGCTATTGATAGATATTCCGATTTGGATGAAACCTACTCCAGCTATTAAAGTACATTGCGATAGTCAAGCTACTTTGTACAAAGTGGAACAAAAGACTTACAATGGTAAACAAAGATATCTTAGCCTTCGACATCAATTTATTAGAGGACTACTCAAACGAGGAGTAATTACAGTCGATTTTGTTGAATTAAAGAATAATTTAGCAGATCCTTTGATGAAAGGACTGGCTAGAGAGATGATTGCGAAAACATCAATAGGAATGGGATTAAGGTCTATGTGAATTCATTCTTCAATAGGAACCCTACTTATGTTTTGAAAAACAGACAAAGTTCAAAGGGTAAAAACAATTTGAAGTATGAAATTGGTGATACATTAGAGTACAATAATAAGATCCCATTGTAAAAGAAAAATCTCTAGTGTATAAATTCTGCAAGATAGAGGATGATGTAAAATGGGTTCAATTATAAGAAGGAGTGACTCGTAGAATCACTTTAGTTAAAACCCACCTATATGAATGAGAAAGTTAGGCCGCTTTCTATGAGATTGGACCGTCTCTATAACATTCATGAAATTAGGATATTACGTAAGGCCATTAACGCGTAGGAACAAAGAATTGCATTTTGCTATGAAATTATTATGTGTGATGACTCCGGTAAGTCACAAAAGGGTCCTTGGTTCAAGACACGTTCACCATAGCACGTTGACAAACTTTGAGTTGTTTACACTAAGTGAAAGTTCAAAGTCGTAAGCTACTTTCATATATGTACTACTTCCTATGGTGATGCTTAAAATATTGTTTATAGGTGAAGTTTTGAAAAAAGGTGGGGAATATTGAAAGTTTTTCCAAAACCTTTGTCAAATATGATCCCCTATGGAGGGGGGGTCCAAGGGGGTGGCAACTCCTCAAGGTGGGGGTGCGGGGGAAACGCCCCCGCTAACGGGGTTCGACCTGCCCGGTCAGGTCGCGGGGGTCCAGGGAGCAGCACCCCGTCCGAAACGGTACATTTTGTGTACTGTTGAATTCAAATTCAACAACCAATCAACAGCCAACGGTTATAACCGTTAGAAGACGGTCACGATCGTTCAAATCCAACGGACACCCATAGACGAAAGATGTTTCGTCGTCTATATAATAGTGCGTTCTCTCATCATGAACTTCACTTTCTTTTTCTTTCGCGAATTCTTTAATCTTCTACATCGTCGAATTAACTCTAAGTGTTTCTTCTGATCTGTGCAAGTAATCACAACTTGCATAGATAACCTCCATTGTATCCTGAAAGAAGGTTTTCAATCAACTCATTATGATTTAGAAAGGGGAAAACGTTCTTGAGAGACATCGAATATTTCGTGCCTTGGAGCGAATCTTACTCAATAATTATCAACAGAGAGTTCCTTAGATTAAATATGATTTCAGTTAATCACAACTGTAATGATTAACCAATTTCTTGTCTTTTCCCTTAGGATACAACATGAATGAATTAAAAAAAGACTAAAATGGAAGTTCAAGCGAAGCTCAGTCCGTTATACTACATAATGTACCGGGTGCTAAGTGTGAGAAGACCACGCATGCACAATGCCATGCATATGCATGCATATGTGAGATTTCCAGCCCAATCAAACAGTAATACTAGTATTACCATACAACGGTGGAAAAACCGATCGTGAAGGTGTTCAATATGAAATAAAAATTATTTGTTACAACATATTTCAAGTTAGATTTTATCTAAAAAATTACAGGGTACTTTAAGAGAAAACGAAGGCAATTAATAAAGCAAAAAATTCAATTAAACTGGATTTTACATGTAAACCAACTTGAGACTAAGCATATACTATCAATGTATTGATTCGAATCGGTCACAAACACATACACACGTTTTTATTATATATCAAGTATGATCAGTGTAATCTTAATGTTTAGTTATTTTGCAACTCTAAACCACTAATGAGTGAAAAATTAAAGAAAGAAACGAAACAAATATAAGCTCAAAACATATCATCATATCAGTGAATATTTAATTAAAATAAAAAAAATGCAGGAGTAAGGTGTAATAAATAAATCTCAAAATATTAAACTAATCTATTTAAATAAATCACTTAAAACTACCATTGTCATTTGAAAAAATGAAACCATTGAAATAAAATGCTAGAGATAAAACTAAATGTCGACCTCCGCCTTTTTAGATATTTCTTCCAACAAAAAGATTGATTCGGCTGAATAATCAATGGCTAATTGAAATATCTTGTATAAATAGTCAAACCTTTTCAACATAATATCAAGATTTATTTATATATTATAATTCATGCTACAACATAGTTAGGTCATGTACACCTAGTATAACATTATACAAGGACACAACAATGGTCCAAGTAGGAGAACAAGTTTGATATATAAAATATGTTACATCAAGGAGCAGTTAATAGAATTATATAACATTTGTTTATACATTGTATGATACAGCATGCGTGCAAACATAAGTACTGCCAAAATTATTCCAATAGACTGTTCTACCAATATCCACAAAGTAATTAAAACTACAAAAGCATGGATGTTTCTTTGAACAGTCCAAGGGTATCAAATTAAATAGTGCTACAATAGTTCAATAATACAGAGGAGAAACTGAACTGAAATCAAAGTAAACCCTATACTGCTGCTACTATTACTGAATGTTGGCAAAAAAATCTATAATAAAATATATTCATTTATGCGTTTTCATTTTTAGCTCAATCAAATGTTCAATGAATGAAAGACTTAAACTTGTGAAACGTTCTTGCTGTTTAAACGCTCTTATAGTAGCAGCTCCATAAAGAGATTCTGCAAAATGAAAAAGTACAGGAGCAGTTTGAATTCCTATTAGCTGTGCCAACTCTCTTGCAATTAAAATGTAATATTTCTACAACATAAAACAAATATTAAACGTATGATTAGACCAACCATACACTCACTTTATATTCTCTAATGTACTAATGCACCTTATACCCTATTGTGTATATATGGCGATTCATGTCAACTCAGAAGATAGTGTACTTACTTGACAATATATGCGTACTACAGTGAAAGGGACAAATACAGCAAATACCGTCGAAGCGACATCAGACATAATCACAATACCTAGAGATTGAACTGCTAAACTTGCTAACCGCGGGCTACTTTCATATCTACAACACTTTGGTCAGTAGAACTCTACACAAGTACTTTAAAGTTTTATTAATACAATTTAAAAATCTTCATCTACTCTACGATTCATTTAAATGGTTATAAGGGTTCATTTAACAAAATTTCCAACATGCAAGAATGGTCAATAATACATTTTTTTTTGGTTGAAAATAATTTTGTCATCTTTTATTATTTTATGTTTTAGTTCAGTGTACTTACATTGCTGCAACCCTCAACTCTTTTTAGCTCATTTATACTCATGGAACTTGCACTGAAACATATAAGAGCTTCTAAAACAATTCCTGCATCAGAAATAGAAGCAATGACTTCAAAATTTCATATGCCCAGGCCACTTGTTATGCTTGACTGCATAATGCATACAGAAATACACTTATATGCAAAGCATTGGTAACCCATATCTCCTTAAAGAATATAATGCATAGACAAACTTCTCAGGTATACTCAAACATGTTTTTTTTTTTGAATTTGTTTAGGAGGGAAAACGATCGAAATCGTAAAACTCTCCCTACTGCACCTAGCCTGGTTCGCAAACACCGCATAAGTGACTGATCTTAACGTTTGCACATGGTTAGTTCTTAGCATGTCATTCTGGGTCTCAAAGCCATGCCATTATTACTTCGGTTTCAAACATGAAAAATAATTGCATATGAATATAGAAAACAAAATGGCTTTAAATTGCATATGTCTACTTAAAATTTAAATGCATAGGTAAATACACAAATATGAAACCTACAGGAATTCGTTTTTCCATAATGAGCTAAGTACATTTAATAATTGAAAATAGTTAACGAATGATCCTAAATAAGCAATATCACTTAGATAACCATAACTGAACTAGAGTAAAATAACATTAGTCTTGTCACTGGTGCAACTTTTTATTCTTAGTACAAATAGAAACCTAATACTAACTGGAACTTTTATCAATGTATTACCTCACACGAAAAGAAACACCGGTAAATGAATCAACTTTACCAAACAATTGCGTGCACACCAATTAAAAAGAAAACATACAAACTTACAATCACGACCTTGTTACAACAAATAGTCAAATAGATAACTGAGGAGAAATGATAGAATAAGTTCATGCTTCTTTCACATCAACATTTCGGAAATGGATCTACAAGTTATTGGATTCAATATAGAAAAGCATGGCAGATGAAACAACTTCATTTTAGAAACAAATAGGGTGCTACTATTTATCATTTAGTCTATGGGAAAATACCATGTGTAACAGTATTGAAAGAGCACGTATTTTTACCATGAGCAGTATTAATGATGTGTTTGTGTAGTAATTTTAGAAACGGTCCTATGAAAGCTTAAGCTCTCATAGGCAAATTGATAAGAGGGATAATAGTACTCAACCGAATAGAAGGTGACAGAAATATTATACCTCTGAATGAATCCAAGTCCCCGGCTACCCACAACCAAAATATTTGGACAAACTTTCTTCACCTTGCTACATAATATATCTTTTGAGTCACCTTTCCGTATCCGTTCTTTGCAAGCAACAATGAATTAAATAAGCAAACCAAACTCATTAATTAGACAACTAGTTAAAATAACCATGTACATGATGAAAGGTCTCGTAGTAAGCAACATATGAGTAATAACTTCATCTAGGGAAGGCAAGAGATTACCCCAGTTCGGTGACAACGTTCAGCAAATTACACAAGTAGATACAATCTCTAGCTTTGTCCCTCTTCCCTGCTGCTACAAAGCCTACAGGTGAAGCATATATGTTGCCATGTCATCAAACCTTAATATGGTGAAGGCTGGATACAATAATTTAACAAGTCAGACGTATTACTAAATAATAGTTTAAGTTATAAATACAATTGCGATTCAAATGATTTCCTTTATTACTAAGGGGGAAGGTCGCTGGATCTAGAATTGAGAAGGCGGAAGGCTAGTCGCAGCGGTATGGAAATGGCGGATTTAGGATGAGTAGGCGTGCTTTGTTGATTTTGGAGGGGCTTTTAGGTTTTGATGAAAATTCAGAAAGAGGAAGAAACTGGGGATAATCAGAGAAATTGAGAAAAAAGGTGGTGGATGAGATTGGGAGCGGGGGGGGGGGGGGGAGCAGGAAATGGAAGATATTGCAAAACACGAGAGAAACACGCAAAATGGAAGATATTTTGCAAAACACGGGAGAAACACGAGCAATATTTTGTTGACTTCCAAAAAGTTGATTTTGGCTAATGACAGTAAGCAAACCTCCATAAAGATCGGTTTGATAAATAAGAATATACCGAGAGTAAAAGAACAAAATAGTAAGCGATTACAATAATTATCAAAAAAATCATCCATTAATTATAAGAAAACCCCACATTGAACAAAGACTAAAAACTTCAAATTAAATTGATACAAAAATAGAACAAGGTTATAACCTAGCTCATGCAGTGAATTTTTGTTAAATCATAATGAAAATGAATATATCATTTTAAATGTTCTTAGTCAAGATGCATCGATGTTATGTACTGGTGTTAGCGTTGAGACTAGAGTAAGTACCGCTCTTTAAATGTTGGACATAATATTACTTATGACTTCAGTGTGCATCAAAGAGATACCTACTAATAGTTATTAGATAACTCTCGATAGTTATTTTACTGAATAATATAACTTAAATCAAACATAAACTATCCATGTGACCGATTTGCTTAGTTATTTCGACTTAAGAATACTATCAATTTTTAATATGAAAGTTCTGTTTTGATTATAGTCAAATCATGGCACGACATCCATCGAGTGTCTATAGTCAGGTAAGGTGAAAATATTGGAAGTGAATGTAAAGACCCGCAACTTCCCCGTAAAGGAAAGCATCGGATAGTTCGAGAACAAACCACAACAGAACGCATACAGAAGAACATTTCACTATATATAACAACAGTGCATCAGATTACAAGAATATACAGAGTATAAGTGAATATTACACAGAAATATCAGAGATTTAAATTACATTTAAATACATAGCAGCGGAAAATAATACAATATACAACTAGAAGTAGATATACGGATACAAAGCTTTCCGGATATCGTTCCAGCTGTAAACCAGGATCCTGTGAATATAAATCTGCAAAACCAAAACTACTAGCTGCCCGTGTCGAAAATAGGGGCACCCAGAGTTTAGGTTAAAACAATAAACTCCAGGTCAGTCATGTGACTGGTGTGAGAACTAAAACAGTTATCATTCTTTATTTTAAAAGTTAGGTAAATCAAGGGACCACGCCGTATAACACGGAACGGGTTTCCTCCCAAGAATACCAGTGCATAAAACAAACAGCGCAATGCTAAATAAAGAAAGATGAAGCTGTTATAAGACCCAGGTCCTATCACACAATGCAACGCAAGCCGGGGGATAGGGTTTTCCCTTATAACAGCCAAAGAATGCTTGATACGTTTTAAAACAAATCATTTGATACTATAATAAGTGCATAGTGTATAAAACAACTTCAAATCATAAGTATCAATCATAGGCGGCATGAGCGTCCCATGCCACTATGTCGCCATATATAGGTTTACAAATAAAACCGCAAAGTCACGTATTTGGAAATTGGATTTCCGTCTATGAACCGAGGCAAAAGATAGTCCTCAACAGATTCGTGACTCTCTAGCCCGAGTCACAGGACCCAGACTCAGGTGGGCCCTTGGAGCGACAGGGCCGGTCCACCGATGTGGATTAAAATGCCTGAACACTACGTTTCCCCACCCTATGGGGTGTAAATGAGCCAACTAAATGACTCCATCGGTTCGAGAACGACCGATCAATCCGAGGCGCCTCGCAACAGCAACAACAACATAAGTCAAACTCGTCAGGGCGTGTAAAACCACTGACGCCACTTCTAGCTAGAAAGAAACGCAAGTCCTCCCTGAGGTCCGTCTCCCGTTTTTGGTTCATACCGGGTGTGAAACACGCGAGGTAAACGTTACACAAAGCTACGCCACAAAGGCCGTGCTTTGATCATCACCATAAGACTTTGCTTTTCAACAGAAGCCTTGATCATTTGCATCTTAGCATGCCACACAGGCAAACCATCCTATGCAACCGATATCAGTCACACAGAATGAAATCCGATGTCAGACACACAGTCCATTTTCAAGTCCGTTCTGGGTCTGAACGAAACCGGAGGCACCTAGTACCCCTCATATCCATCGATCTCCAAGTACGTCTGGACGATCACTAACTGTTTCCATCTTCTTGGGTGTACAGCCCAATCAAGATCATCAGTTATCACCCAAACGACGTGAAGACCTCCGGTCTTCGACCATCGTCTTCATCTTCGACTTATCGTCGTATCAGTTATTCAGAATGGGGTAAACCCGGTCTTCCCGAATAACTCGCGTATATATTATAAAAGTGTTACACAAACACAACATACGCCTCATTCCAATTCATTAGTCACTAACCGTAAATTAATCAAGAGAATAATTCCCCAAATATTAACCCCGAAGGCCGAAACCAACATCAGATCAATATCCAGGAAACCATTCTGCTTAGCTAACCGACAGTTAGTTTCTAAATTTCACGTTCAAATCTAATTAAAGATTTAACTATCGACTGGAGCAAAACTGGTGATACTCCATTCTCGATCTTTTCAATCTAATTAAAGATTCATTAAAACTCCACTTAGTTTTAATCTTCGACTGGGTTAAAGAATCAGTGTCATTTAAAACACGGTTCACGATAAACCCAAATCACATTCCATTAATTATCGGGTTAAAGAACAAGTGTTATTTAAAACACTGTTCACGATAAACCCAAAAATCAATATCGATTCAATTCCAATTAAATATTATTTAATTGGTACACTTCATTAAATCTAAATAAAAAGATTTAATCTTTTCTCAACTGGGTTCAAGAACAGTGTTAGTGAAGACACCATTCACGACAAACCCAAATCACATTCCATTAATTATCGGGTTAAAGAACAAGTGTTATTTAAAACACTGTTCACGATAAACCCAAAAATCAATATCGATTCAATTCCAATTAAATATTATTTAATTGGTACACTTCATTAAATCTAAATAAAAAGATTTAATCTTTTCTCAACTGGGTTCAAGAACAGTGTTAGTGAAGACACCATTCACGACAAACCCAAATCACATTCGATATTCAATACAAGGCTCTGAATAGAAAATATATCGGCTTATATTCAATATCGAATTCTACGACTAACAAATGTCGTATTGGAAATAACGATACAAATATATATCTTTCAAATTTCCATAACAACACCTGTAATATCACGAATTCCAACATCGAAATATTCCGAAGACAATTTCGATTCAAATCCACTCCAATGCAATCATTGGAAATTTTGGTTATTTTCAAAACCATTTCAAATTCAATTTATTTATTTAAAAATAAATAGAATTATAATTCTAGTTCAAAACTAGTTCATTTCGATAAAAATCTATTTTTATCTTTTCAAATATGGAGTTTTTCATCCCAAACTTTCACAAATCATTTCTTATGATTTTACACAAATTATTACTATTTTTAATAATTTTATCAAGGCCCGTACAGTCGATTTCCAACAATGGCCATCGAACTGCACTTACAGCGACCTTTTTCCAATTTGATTTGGACGTATCTCCAAATCCAACCGTTGGATTTCAAATTTCTAACATTCGTTAGAAAGCTCTTTTCGATACGAACCCAACGGTTCCGGTTTTAGGAGAATCCGACGGTCGGATCTCCCGTAATGTCCGTTTGAAATAAATGGTCGAAATTTACGAACTGCCGCGGCGCGGCGCGTTCTATTCAGGCCATTATATTATATATATAATATATATAATATATATTTCGTCGATTCTATTTAAAACGAATTTTATAAATAGTTTTAAATTCGTTTCAAAAGCAACTTCAACTTCCATTTCAATTCAAATCAAAATTGAATTCTTCCTTATAAATTCGTTTTAAAATTCATTTCAATTCAATTCAAATTTCAATTCAATTTGAATTCATTTCAATTCGATTTCAATTCAATTTGAATTCGTTTTCAATTCAATTCATTTCGAAATCGTTTTCAATTCAATTCATTTCGAAATCGTTTTCAATTCAATTCATTTCGAAATCGTTTTCAATTCAATTCATTTCGAAATCGTTTAAAATCGATATAAATATCGTTCACGTCAAAATGGCGTTAATCTAATCAACACGGCTTCATAAATTTCTATTTTCAAAATAGTTGTTATTATCAAAATATTTCGTTCAACACATGACCAATCTCAATGAATGAGTACTGTCAACACATGAACTTTTATTTTATATCGATAAAGATGTAAATTTTAATATTAAAATATTTCGTTCAACACATGACCAATCTCAATGAATGAGTACTGTCAACACATGAACTTTTATTTTATAATATTCTTTATTTTTCAAATTGGAATGAGGCCCAATCAATTACCATATAAAGTTAATTATATGGATTTTCATACAACACATGTATATCATAGCATTGAAAAATAATCAACCATCAACCAAAGTGCACTACACCGTATAAGCATCAAATATAGATATTCAACGCTTATAACAGCCTGTCAATCAATCGATCGACATATTTAATCAATCAGGATGAGTGAACTGCATATTTCATCCTAACACCCGTGTAGGGTTTCAAACAATCAAACAAATATTTTATTTGTGCAGTTGGGCGATGTGTAAAATTTATCGACCCAATCAATGTCAGTCAAATCAGTGTACATAAACAAACCGTCTGGTTTGTAAATGAATAATTTATTTATTCGCATTCACGTTAAAAATTATATTTTTAACGATAAAACATTTTATTTCAACATATGAATTTCTATTCAGTTCATTCTTTAAATAAAATGATATTTTTATTTTTCTAACACATTTTAGAAAATTTCGGCGGCATAACGGCACGATACTAGAAACGGGACAAGGCCTAGCCTTATCCCCGGTCTAGTGAAGGCCCACGCCATTCACACATCAATCAAATCAATTCGTTATGCAAACCACAAAACTTGGAGTAAGAGTCTAACCTAGCCTTACTCCTTCGCCTTATAACGGCGCACGTCTAATCCTAACCAATTTATCGATTCGATTTTTCACACCACAAACCACATTCAAACCAATATCGCAATCAATCACCAAACAACCAAACAAACAAGTCCATGGTCTGTGGACGATTGTGTCGGGTGCTACTAAGCACCGTCTGCATCCTAGTATATATATAACTAGAAAAATTAAATTGAAAGGTGAGAAGTTCTCACATATAGCTATCCTAGCTCCACGGCACTTCATTGATAGAAATCTTCATTCCTATCGCATCTTCGTTGCTGCTTTCACTACATACGTAAAAATCACATTTTTACTTCGCTATTCAATATATAAAAATCGAATTTTTACTTCGATGTTCAATATATAAAAATTCTATTTTTCTATCAAAGTTTAATATATAAAAATTCTATTTTTCTATCGAAGTTCAATATATAAAAACTATATCTTTCTTTCGAAGTTCAATATGTAAAAATATGATTTTTATCTCGACTTCAAATCCGATCTTTTTAAAGTTTAAACCTTTTGCTTAAACTTAAAATTAAAATCAGTTTTAACCTTTTATAAAAATGCAGTTTTACTTTTATAAAAATTTCAGTTTTAAAATTCTTTTATAAAAACAGTTTTAAAATTATTTTATAAAAACAGTTTTACTTTTATTAAAATTTCAGTTTTAAAATTCTTTTATAAAAACAGTTTTACTTTTATAAAAATTTCAGTTTTAAAATTCTTTTATAAAAACAGTTTTACTTTTATAAAAATTTCAGTTTTAAAATTCTTTTATAAAAACAGTTTTAAAATTATTTTATAAAAACAGTTTTACTTTTATTTTTAAAAGCAAAATCAGTTTTCTATTTTTCTATCAGTTTTCTTTTTATATAAATTTCTGTTTTAATACTTTTAAAAAAAAAAATTCCGTTTTATACTTTCAAAAACTCAGTTTTTATACTTTTAAAAAAAACTCAGTTTAAACCTTTTAAAAAAAACAGTTTATATATAAAATAAAAATAAAATAAATAAAAATAAAATACAATTTAAAACTTACAGAGGCGCGGGGGAGAAAAGGCGTCGGCGGCTTCTTCGAGGGGGGGGGGCGGCGCTAGGGCTTTGAACGGGGGGGGGGGGGGCTCGTGGGTGTCGCGAAGCTTAAGGGGGATCGGGAGGCGGATCGACACGTGGTGGGGGTTCGGCGGTCGTCTGGTGGCTGAGCGGCGCGTCGGTAGGGTTTTCCCTTTCTCTTTTTTTTATTTTTATTTTTATTTTTTATTTCTGGTTAACTGAAGAATGAAATCGGGGGGGGGGGGGCCAGGAAGAAGATAAAGGGGAGGGAGGAATTAAATTTTTTTTTTTTATTATTTTATTATTTAAATTTGCAAAAGGGTTGACTTTTACACACGACCTCGAAACGAGGCCCACCGCCTGTCGTCCATAGCGTTTTACCCCCATTCCGAACACAATGGGATATGTATCGCTAGCTGATTTGACCGTTTCGATCAGTTTCCTTTGAATTTACATTTAAATCTCTATATTGAATTTTAAACGTACATTTCAAATTACCGGGGTCACATACTAACTAGAAAAATTCCAGAAAAATATTTTCTAGCTTCGTATTGACGATACGGTCCTAACAAAACTAGTTTCATCGAATTCTGAGACCGTTTGAAAAATGGCCAATTTCCAGTCGATTAAAATCAACTGAAACTGGTCAAACGCGTTTTCCTTTGCCACGCTCACATATTGATTCGAAAAATTATGAAATTTAAAACCTAGCAATAACTTGACACTGCGGACCCAACAAAACTGGTTTCGTCGAAATCCGAGGTCATTTGCAAAATGTCCATTTTTAAGGGCCTGAATTCCATAGCGACTATTCAGAATTTTCAACTGGACATATCTTTCGATTCCTGCTATCAAAATTTGATTATTCGGATTCGTTGGAAAGATATTATCAATTAGATCCCAATGTTTTTGGTTTCACTAAAATCCGGATTGTTTTGCACCCGGTACATTCAATTGAAGTTTGAAATCGAATTATCGAACTACCGCGCCATTTTCAATTCTATTTATAATTATATATAAATATTTATATTCTAACGACGACGCGTAAAATATATACGTCGAATTATATTCAAAATAAATTTCTCGTCGATATTATTTAAAATAATTCATTTTAAATAATCGAAATTCGCTAAAATTGCAAAAATAAAAATTTCAAACTGGCTCGCATTTTACGGGTTGTTACAATCTCCCCCACTTAAAACTTTTCGTCCCCGAAAAGGAACAAAGTCGAAAGTGGTTTGATTAATCAACTCTACGCTTGATCTGGCTTCCATTCTCCAACTTTTCAGTTTCTGAGAATTTTCAAAATTTCAAAAATTTGGCTAACACCCTAAATTTTTGAAAAATTTCGCCATAACCTCCCCTGCACCGGGAGCATCGGGGAATTTCAAATAGCTTCCCCGGTCCTTCAGATCTCAAAAAGAAAAAGAAAAAGCCAAGCGGCTAGCCAATAGGCTCACAAAATCATCATCACCCAAACAAAACAGGAAATTATGTAGTAAACATGTACCTATTTGTCGGGCAAACAAATTTTATTCTCTGCTCTAGCCTCCTTGCTATGACCTGTTCAATGATATATATGTATATGCAAGCAAATGCGACCAATTTTCAATACAATTCAATATTCGATCAAATTAGGCATACTAGTTCAAAATTATCAAACAATTAAACAAACAACACAAACATCAATCAATTAGTGGATTAACGTTTCAAATTCATAATTTTGATATATATAAAGAAAATCATGCTTTGATGCCAAATCACAACAATAGGCCCTATCTAATTTTGGTTCTCACACCAGTCAATAGGAAATATATAGATATCACACCTTCGTTACTCGAACATGAATACTAATGACGACTAGTCAATCATCAGAATCATCTTCGGGCCACTAGAGTATGATTCTATATCTATCCAGTATATTAAAACTTCGAATAGACGCTAGCTAGGCGCATACGCAAAATCTTTATATATTGGACTGTCCTAATCAATATAAATAAATAATCAAATACGATTAAGTGATTTAGATTTTCAAAACAAAAATTTGTTTTCATTTTCAAAAATATACTCTTCACACTCGTTCTAGGATACTACTGATCCCATCTCTAACGAGTCATTCCATTGGATATTACTAATCCAATATCTGATGAATTCTTTCGTATGGTTCTAATGTGCCTTGTTCTCTGAGCTTTGTAAACCAAAGCTCTGATACCACGTGTAAAGACCCGCAACTTCCCCGTAAAGGAAAGCGTTGGATAGTTCGAGAACAAACCACAACAGAACGCATACAGAAGAACATTTCACTATATATAACAACAGTGCATCAGATTACAAGAATATACAGAGTATAAGTGAATATTACACAGAAATATCAGAGATTTAAATTACATTTAAATACATAGCAGCGGAAAATAATACAATATACAACTAGAAGTAGATATACGGATACAAAGCTTTCCGGATATCGTTCCAGCTGTAAACCAGGATCCTGTGAATATAAATCTGCAAAACCAAAACTACTAGCTGCCCGTGTCGAAAATAGGGGCACCCAGAGTTTAGGTTAAAACAATAAACTCCAGGTCAGTCATGTGACTGGTGTGAGAACTAAAACAGTTATCATTCTTTATTTTAAAAGTTAGGTAAATCAAGGGACCACGCCGTATAACACGGAACGGGTTTCCTCCCAAGAATACCAGTGCATAAAACAAACAGCGCAATGCTAAATAAAGAAAGATGAAGCTGTTATAAGACCCAGGTCCTATCACACAATGCAACGCAAGCCGGGGGATAGGGTTTTCCCTTATAACAGCCAAAGAATGCTTGATACGTTTTAAAACAAATCATTTGATACTATAATAAGTGCATAGTGTATAAAACAACTTCAAATCATAAGTATCAATCATAGGCGGCATGAGCGTCCCATGCCACTATGTCGCCATATATAGGTTTACAAATAAAACCGCAAAGTCACGTATTTGGAAATTGGATTTCCGTCTATGAACCGAGGCAAAAGATAGTCCTCAACCGATTCGTGACTCTCTAGCCCGAGCCACAGGACCCAGACTCAGGTGGGCCCTTGGAGCGACAGGGCCGGTCCACCGATGTGGATTAAAATGCCTGAACACTACGTTTCCCCACCCTATGGGGTGTAAATGAGCCAACTAAATGACTCCATCGGTTCGAGAACGACCGATCAATCCGAGGCGCCTCGCAACAGCAACAACAACATAAGTCAAACTCGTCAGGGCGTGTAAAACCACTGACGCCACTTCTAGCTAGAAAGAAACGCAAGTCCTCCCTGAGGTCCGTCTCCCGTTTTTGGTTCATACCGGGTGTGAAACACGCGAGGTAAACGTTACACAAAGCTACGCCACAAAGGCCGTGCTTTGATCATCACCATAAGACTTTGCTTTTCAACAGAAGCCTTGATCATTTGCATCTTAGCATGCCACACAGGCAAACCATCCTATGCAACCGATATCAGTCACACAGAATGAAATCCGATGTCAGACACACAGTCCATTTTCAAGTCCGTTCTGGGTCTGAACGAAACCGGAGGCACCTAGTACCCCGCATATCCATCGATCTCCAAGTACGTCTGGACGATCACTAACTGTTTCCATCTTCTTGGGTGTACAGCCCAATCAAGATCATCAGTTATCACCCAAACGACGTGAAGACCTCCGGTCTTCGACCATCGTCTTCATCTTCGACTTATCGTCGTATCAGTTATTCAGAATGGGGTAAACCCGGTCTTCCCGAATAACTCGCGTATATATTATAAAAGTGTTACACAAACACAACATACGCCTCATTCCAATTCATTAGTCACTAACCGTAAATTAATCAAGAGAATAATTCCCCAAATATTAACCCCGAAGGCCGAAACCAACATCAGATCAATATCCAGGAAACCATTCTGCTTAGCTAACCGACAGTTAGTTTCTAAATTTCACGTTCAAATCTAATTAAAGATTTAACTATCGACTGGAGCAAAACTGGTGATACTCCATTCTCGATCTTTTCAATCTAATTAAAGATTCATTAAAACTCCACTTAGTTTTAATCTTCGACTGGGTTAAAGAATCAGTGTCATTTAAAACACGGTTCAGATAAACCCAAATCACATTCCATTAATTATCGGGTTAAAGAACAAGTGTTATTTAAAACACTGTTCACGATAAACCCAAAAATCAATATCGATTCAATTCCAATTAAATATTATTTAATTGGTACACTTCATTAAATCTAAATAAAAAGATTTAATCTTTTCTCAACTGGGTTCAAGAACAGTGTTAGTGAAGACACCATTCACGACAAACCCAAATCACATTCCATTAATTATCGGGTTAAAGAACAAGTGTTATTTAAAACACTGTTCACGATAAACCCAAAAATCAATATCGATTCAATTCCAATTAAATATTATTTAATTGGTACACTTCATTAAATCTAAATAAAAAGATTTAATCTTTTCTCAACTGGGTTCAAGAACAGTGTTAGTGAAGACACCATTCACGACAAACCCAAATCACATTCGATATTCAATACAAGGCTCTGAATAGAAAATATATCGGCTTATATTCAATATCGAATTCTACGACTAACAAATGTCGTATTGGAAATAACGATACAAATATATATCTTTCAAATTTCCATAACAACACCTGTAATATCACGAATTCCAACATCGAAATATTCCGAAGACAATTTCGATTCAAATCCACTCCAATGCAATCATTGGAAATTTTGGTTATTTTCAAAACCATTTCAAATTCAATTTATTTATTTAAAAATAAATAGAATTATAATTCTAGTTCAAAACTAGTTCATTTCGATAAAAATCTATTTTTATCTTTTCATATATGGAGTTTTTCATCCCAAACTTTCACAAATCATTTCTTATGATTTTACACAAATTATTACTATTTTTAATAATTTTATCAAGGCCCGTACAGTCGATTTCCAACAATGGCCATCGAACTGCACTTACAGCGACCTTTTTCCAATTTGATTTGGACGTATCTCCAAATCAAACCGTTGGATTTCAAATTTCTAACATTCGTTAGAAAGCTCTTTTCGATACGAACCCAACGGTTCCGGTTTTAGGAGAATCCGACGGTCGGATCTCCCGTAATGTCCGTTTGAAATAAATGGTCGAAATTTACGAACTGCCGCGGCGCGGCGCGTTCTATTCAGGCCATTATATAATATATATAATATATATAATATATATTTCGTCGATTCTATTTAAAACGAATTTTATAAATAGTTTTAAATTCGTTTCAAAAGCAACTTCAACTTCCATTTCAATTCAAATCAAAATTGAATTCTTCCTTATAAATTCGTTTTAAAATTCATTTCAATTCAATTCAAATTTCAATTCAATTTGAATTCATTTCAATTCGATTTCAATTCAATTTGAATTCGTTTTCAATTCAATTCATTTCGAAATCGTTTTCAATTCAATTCATTTCGAAATCGTTTTCAATTCAATTCATTTCGAAATCGTTTTCAATTCAATTCATTTCGAAATCGTTTAAAATCGATATAAATATCGTTCACGTCAAAATGGCGTTAATCTAATCAACACGGCTTCATAAATTTCTATTTTCAAAATAGTTGTTATTATCAAAATATTTCGTTCAACACATGACCAATCTCAATGAATGAGTACTGTCAACACATGAACTTTTATTTTATATCGATAAAGATGTAAATTTTAATATTAAAATATTTCGTTCAACACATGACCAATCTCAATGAATGAGTACTGTCAACACATGAACTTTTATTTTATAATATTCTTTATTTTTCAAATTGGAATGAGGCCCAATCAATTACCATATAAAGTTAATTATATGGATTTTCATACAACACATGTATATCATAGCATTGAAAAATAATCAACCATCAACCAAAGTGCACTACACCGTATAAGCATCAAATATAGATATTCAACGCTTATAACAGCCTGTCAATCAATCGATCGACATATTTAATCAATCAGGATGAGTGAACTGCATATTTCATCCTAACACCCGTGTAGGGTTTCAAACAATCAAACAAATATTTTATTTGTGCAGTTGGGCGATGTGTAAAATTTATCGACCCAATCAATGTCAGTCAAATCAGTGTACATAAACAAACCGTCTGGTTTGTAAATGAATAATTTATTTATTCGCATTCACGTTAAAAATTATATTTTTAACGATAAAACATTTTATTTCAACATATGAATTTCTATTCAGTTCATTCTTTAAATAAAATGATATTTTTATTTTTCTAACACATTTTAGAAAATTTCGGCGGCATAACGGCACGATACTAGAAACGGGACAAGGCCTAGCCTTATCCCCGGTCTAGTGAAGGCCCACGCCATTCACACATCAATCAAATCAATTCGTTATGCAAACCACAAAACTTGGAGTAAGAGTCTAACCTAGCCTTACTCCTTCGCCTTATAACGGCGCACGTCTAATCCTAACCAATTTATCGATTCGATTTTTCACACCACAAACCACATTCAAACCAATATCGCAATCAATCACCAAACAACCAAACAAACAAGTCCATGGTCTGTGGACGATTGTGTCGGGTGCTACTAAGCACCGTCTGCATCCTAGTATATATATAACTAGAAAAATTAAATTGAAAGGTGAGAAGTTCTCACATATAGCTATCCTAGCTCCACGGCACTTCATTGATAGAAATCTTCATTCCTATCGCATCTTCGTTGCTGCTTTCACTACATACGTAAAAATCACATTTTTACTTCGCTATTCAATATATAAAAATCGAATTTTTACTTCGATGTTCAATATATAAAAATTCTATTTTTCTATCGAAGTTTAATATATAAAAATTCTATTTTTCTATCGAAGTTCAATATATAAAAACTATATCTTTCTTTCGAAGTTCAATATGTAAAAATATGATTTTTATCTCGACTTCAAATCCGATCTTTTTAAAGTTTAAACCTTTTGCTTAAACTTAAAATTAAAATCAGTTTTAACCTTTTATAAAAATGCAGTTTTACTTTTATAAAAATTTCAGTTTTAAAATTCTTTTATAAAAACAGTTTTAAAATTATTTTATAAAAACAGTTTTACTTTTATTAAAATTTCAGTTTTAAAATTCTTTTATAAAAACAGTTTTACTTTTATAAAAATTTCAGTTTTAAAATTCTTTTATAAAAACAGTTTTACTTTTATAAAAATTTCAGTTTTAAAATTCTTTTATAAAAACAGTTTTAAAATTATTTTATAAAAACAGTTTTACTTTTATTTTTAAAAGCAAAATCAGTTTTCTATTTTTCTATCAGTTTTCTTTTTATATAAATTTCTGTTTTAATACTTTTAAAAAAAAATTTCCGTTTTATACTTTCAAAAACTCAGTTTTTATACTTTTAAAAAAAACTCAGTTTAAACCTTTTAAAAAAAACAGTTTATATATAAAATAAAAATAAAATACAATTTAAAACTTACAGAGGCGCGGGGGAGAAAAGGCGTCGGCGGCTTCTTCGAGGGGGGGGGGGGCGGCGCTAGGGCTTTGAACGGGGGGGGGGGGGGGGGGGCTCGTGGGTGTCGCGAAGCTTAAGGGGGATCGAGAGGCGGATCGACACGTGGTGGGGGTTCGGCAGTCGTCTGGTGGCTGAGCGGCGCGTCGGTAGGGTTTTTCCTTTCTCTTTTTTTTTTTTTTTTTTTTTTTTTATTTCTGGTTAACTGAAGAATGAAATCGGGGGGGGGGGGGGGGCAGGAAGAAGATAAAGGGGAGGGAGGAATTAAAAATTATTTTTTTTTTTTATTTTATTATTTAAATTTGCAAAAGGGTTGACTTTTACACACGACCTCGAAACGAGGCCCACCGCCTGTCGTCCATAGCGTTTTACCCCCATTCCGAACACAATGGGATATGTATCGCTAGCTGATTTGACCGTTTCGATCAGTTTCCTTTGAATTTACATTTAAATCTCTATATTGAATTTTAAACGTACATTTCAAATTACCGGGGTCACATACTAACTAGAAAAATTCCAGAAAAATATTTTCTAGCTTCGTATTGACGATACGGTCCTAACAAAACTAGTTTCATCGAATTCTGAGACCGTTTGAAAAATGGCCAATTTCCAGTCGATTAAAATCAACTAAAACTGGTCAAACGCGTTTTCCTTTGCCACGCTCACATATTGATTCGAAAAATTATGAAATTTAAAACCTAGCAATAACTTGACACTGCGGACCCAACAAAACTGGTTTCGTCGAAATCCGAGGTCATTTGCAAAATGTCCATTTTTAAGGGCCTGAATTCCATAGCGACTATTCAGAATTTTCAACTGGACATATCTTTTGATTCCTGCTATCAAAATTTGATTATTCGGATTCGTTGGAAAGATATTATCAATTAGATCCCAATGTTTTTGGTTTCACTAAAATCCGGATTGTTTTGCACCCGGTACATTCAATTGAAGTTTGAAATCGAATTATCGAACTACCGCGCCATTTTCAATTCTATTTATAATTATATATAAATATTTATATTCTAACGACGACGCGTAAAATATATACGTCGAATTATATTCAAAATAAATTTCTCGTCGATATTATTTAAAATAATTCATTTTAAATAATCGAAATTCGCTAAAATTGCAAAAATAAAAATGTCAAACTGGCTCGCATTTTACGGGTTGTTACAGTGAAGCACTATTCAAGATAGAATTTGCCTCTTCAATTACATTGGGTTAGTTTCACGGTCAACTCAGTTTAACTCAAAGTCAAAATCTTTGAACACAATAGTTCAACTAATAATAAGTATTATTATCGAACCAAATATTTTTTGTTTGGACAATGAAGTTGAGTGTGGACAATGCTAGGGTTTTGACCGCTATCAAATTTCATAAGTACAAAGTGATATAGTTTTGATAAAGGTACCGGTGTAAAAAAAAGTCGTAACCATGTACCACTTAACAAAGTGGAATTGGATTTTACCAAAATCGAATAAGTATTAAATCTGACTAATATGTCAACCCGTTTGCTAAGTGGTATATGAGCATTCATATTTGAATAGCTCTATATTAATTACAAACCAATTTTTAATCTAACGAGTCACACAACTGAAACAATAAATTCTCCTCCGACCTAACGATTTAGTTAGTTTATAATTGTTATTAATTAAATAAATAAATGATGATATATTAATCATAAATTATGATTGTGTTATGAGAAATAAACATTACAAGATATGTTTATAATAGTTATAAATGTATCGATCAATACGTGAAATTGATAAGCAATAAAATATATTTAATTATGTAATATTTTTCATGGGCTTAATGGGATGAACGCACATTATAAAGGCTATTATATTAGGCCACAACAATGAGTTAGAAGACTAGGGATTTCAAGTGAAAAGAACTTGATTTTGATGAATGAGATTGAACGGAAGAGATACAGGGTTAGATCCACATTTCTCACTTTTGTTTCCATATATGTAAGCTCTCCATCTCTAATTAGACCACACTTCTTTATTCTTCTCTTTCATATTTCCATGGATGAAAATTAATCTCCTCACCAATAAAGAAAAAAAATCTTAAATCAATTCAAGATCAAATTACTAGCTGAAGTTTGAATGTTATCAATTCAAAGATCAACACTCTTTTGAAATGGAAAAGGTTTCAATAGGAAAATCCATTTTTTAAGATTTGCTTCGAAGCGTTGAAGTGTAAGCTTTCTTTTTCAAATTATAGTGTTTGATGTAATGTTTGATAAAAATAAATTCGATTGTCATATCTTATATGTTTATATATAAGCTACTTAACAACTCCATTCGTGATGCCATCTACCCTATGTGGATCTCCATTCCAGTGCTTGTGAAAAAATCAAACGAAAAATAGAGGACATGCATTGATTATTCTGACTTGAACAAAGCATTCCCAGAGTACAACTTTCCGCTTTCGAAGATAGATCAGCTCGTCGACTCAACCGCTGATAGTCGGCTTCTAACATCCATAGATACGTACTTGGGCTATAACATGATCCTGTTCTTGACCAAGAACATACAAGTTTCATTACCGACCAAGAACATACAATGATAAGAGAATGTAATAAAATGAGTTATAAGATAATAGTTCAAAATGTATGCATTTGTTATTGTATGATATCATTAATGCAACTTAATGCTATAAAAATGTATAGCTTGTTGATTGAAATAATATAATATTCAAGTCATAACTACGTATACCGATTAACAAGTAATCATTATATTTATAAAGTGTTTTAATGATGATTCAATAATGTAGGTCCGGAGGGTTGGTTGGCCGTGCCCTAAACCCGACCCTATACCCAAATCTTTCAAAAGCGGGTCACGTGTCTACCCGTCTCAAAGACACAATGTGATAAGTTTAAACGAACCAAAACAGGGGATAGTCAATGAGGTTCGGACCCTAAACCCGTCCATTTGCCATCTTCGGTTCTAATCAAATACTTTTGGATCCATAGAATCTGGCGCATAAAATCACGAGGGTCAAATTATAAAGCGGACTCCATACAGCCCCTTTCGGAACGATCCTTGA
This sequence comes from Allium sativum, assembly GCA_030737875.1. Classification (NCBI taxonomy): domain Eukaryota; kingdom Viridiplantae; phylum Streptophyta; class Magnoliopsida; order Asparagales; family Amaryllidaceae; genus Allium; species Allium sativum. The sequence goes on from CM060913.1 coordinate 317,257,762, forward strand.
AATAACCCTAAATTGCCAAGCTCTGTTTGCAGCAAACTTTACCAACAGATCCAATGGCGCAAGCGTTCATGTCGTGGTTCATGAATCCAAACAAAAACCCGCTGGCTCGCATCCACCGCGACACCATCGCCAGGCGGCTTAAGAATTATGGCATGTGCTACTTTTATTTTATCATTCGTAAAGGACCTATATTTTTTTAGATCTCGATTGTTATTTTTGATGTGTAGGATTGAGATACGATGATTTATATGATCCGATGTATGAATTGGATATTAAAGAAGCGTTGAATCGGTTGCCAAGGGAGATCGTTGATGCAAGGAACCAGAGGTTGAAGAGAGCCATTGATTTGTCCATGAAGCATCAGTATTTGCCTGAAGATCTTCAGGTTTGGTTTCGTACTTCCATAAATCTTGTTTTTTACCTTTGCTACTGGGATTCGGTTAGATTGGATTTGGACCATCTGGTAGGTGGGTGAAAACGATGAACAATTGACATAAGATTACAAATGATGAATACAAAACGTGAAACCTGACACTGCTGAAATACTATTTCCATGCATATGAGCCAGTGAACATAACAACTTGCTTAGTGTATCGATTTTCCATTTGATTTATCACTCTCTCTCGTCCCACTCGTATGTCACATATCTATAGTATTAACCATTATTTCAGTTTTACCCTTAATCTGTTAATTAGTTTTTCTTCTTCTTCTTTTAATGTGTCTCTTCAACTTGTACTTTTACTGGTTGAAATTGTGAAATGAATATTGAAAATTTCATGAATGAGGGACATCCTAAGTTGAGATTGAGGTTGATGGTTTACATTCATCCATGAAGGAAAATAGATAATCAAAAATAAAGAAAAAAAATGTTTTAATCCAACAATTTAAATGGTATTTAGTTTATTTTGTATTTTAAGTTTTCAACGTTAATTACAAAACAACGAAAACGATGAATGAAGGAAGGTGGAAGAAAATTGAAGAGTCATTGGAGACGTTAAAAGGATAGGGCAAGAATGAATTGTTCATCGACCAAGTTCCAGGCCCACATATATTTTATGTTCCTTCACCCATCCACCCACTTGTATGGATGGAAAATATAACGGCTCTTGGGTGCGTGTAGACGCACATTCTGTAGAGAAGGACACACATTATTATTATATAATAATTGTATGCACTGGACTAGATAATGTTGTTTATCATGCTTTAAGCATCTGGTCTATCAAGGGGAAAATGAGGGTGTTAAAGCATTTTAAAAGCTTCAATTTCTCTAAATTATGTCATTTTATTCTAACCGTCATTCCTGTCTTAACAACATGCGAGGCAATCCTAACAGTCCTCCCCTTGACTCGCATTCTACGAGTATTTTTTGAGATCACTGCCTTGCCTGCATAGCCCAATCCGTAACCTTCGGATCTAGTACCACTGTTATGTAATAACGATCGGAATAAAGTCCCCTTCTTTCCACATAGGGCGCGCACATATAAGTTGACACATTCATCCTTGTAACAAAAGGAATCCCTGATGTTACGTGTCTACCAACTCATACTTGTATTCAACTCCTTCAATTTATTCTGTAATGTGAGACTATTTATTCAAATTGCCATCCCTATCTTAACAACATGCAGAACATTCCTAACAAAATCAACACCCAAAATGCAGATGAAAGCCCCAGTTCGTTTAAAAGTAAAAGCAGAAAGTAGAAGAAAATACATATAAAATTTGTAGTGGTTCGTCGTGGTCCGATCCACATCCACTTCAATCAATATTTGTTAGTTGTTTTTCCTTTGGATTTCAAATAGTTTGATCAGATCTGGCCACATTCAAGTGGACCTTGGATTTACAATGGTGTTTAGAAGTTTGGTTGAGGAGAACAAATGTGAAGAAAGTCCGACAGGGTAATGATAGGTAGCCTTCAGAAAAAGCCTTCTTTAATTGGAGATAGACTGATATTTATAAAGAATGTAGAGTTATGAAGTCAGAAGTCTAGTAGCAACGAAGCCCAGAAGATAAATCGTAGTCACATCAAGAGATCCAGGCCAACCCGAGTCAAAATGATGAGCGAGGGCAGACCTGAGCCCCGTAGCTCGGACCCAAGTTAGAATCTTTGGTACAAATCGCACTGCTCCACTTGTAAGTTTTCAATCATTGGATCTCTCTTGGAATCAACCCCTATTAAGATCTAATGACCAAGCACCAATAGCCAACACACACAGTACACACATATATAAATATATATACATACATATCTATGTATAAAGAAGAGGGTTATATGGTACTCATATTGCTGATGTAGAATTTGGTTTTTCTACGACCAACACCCAAAATTAATCAATATCATGAGATCACAACAATTCACAATCACAGAATGCAAGAGAATGCAAGAAAATAAAGAAGACATGCAATTTATAGTGGTTCGGCTATCAGGCCTACGTCCACTTTTAGTAATCTTTTATTTATACTGCTTGATTACAAGTTACAGTTGGTTTCTATGAAAGAAAATAGAGAATGGAATTAGATTTGGCTATGTCTATGGTTATGTCCTTGCATTGTTTGGACAAAGTCAGAGAGTTTGATCCCTTGAAACGAGTGAAATCCAGCTATTTATAGGGAGGTTGCAAGTCCGGCTCGATTAGGACACACGGCGACCGACCCAGTTCGGTACTAGTGGTAGAACGTGTCTTCAGGTTGTGGAGAATATCTACTCAAGCTTGACATATGACACATGTCGATACCTTTGAAGTAGTAACATAGTGGGTTGAAGGAGTCACCAGAAAATATCTTCAGAATCAGGCTCGACTAGATTCGGATACACTCTCCATCTTGGTGATGACATGGCCCACCGACCCAGAGTTATTCGACCCTGGATGTTCGAGCCGAATTGAGACGTTGAACTTGCTTACGACCCGACTTCTTCGAGTTGGAATCCAAGCATTCCTAACACATATCTTTGAGCATTCCATCACTTTTATTATGTATGTTCGGGCTCTGCTGAGTCTATGTCCAAATCCTGAACACTTCGATGGTCGAAAATCTAGTATATGACTGCCTTGTAAAAGGGAGGTCAACATTTGCCTCTCGGAACATGTCTTTCTGTGGAAGACGTGTTTCGGAAAATCATAGTAATCCAAATAAGCCCAAATAGAAATCCAATATTCAAAGACTAGAAATCCATGATCTCGTCGGATCGTGATAAGTAGAAAACCAGAATCCATGATTGCAGCGGGTCATATTAATAAAAAACTACAATCGCTCTAGATTGTATTAACAAATACTATGATCTCTCCGGATCATATTAATAAATAACTAGAAATCCAGAACCCCACGATCCTGTCGGATCGTAATATAACAGAAGATCAATAGAATCCAACGATCTCTTTGGATTGTAATATAAAATAAAAACAACTTCGAGAAAACCATGGCTTTGCCGGGCCTATCCAATGCGAGTATAAACCATACCCGAGCTGCAACCGGGCAATCCCGTCACTTTCTCATGCGGGAATCTGATGCCCATTGATATGAATTCATCCAGTCACGCTTCGGTGAAGGAACTCATAGTTCATCGTTATGAGTCCATCCAATCACTCAACGGTGAAGGAACTCATAGTTCATCGTTATGAGTCCATCCAATCACTCTTCAGTGAAGGAACTCATAGTTCGTCGATACGAACTTATCCAATCAGTGTCCGATGAAGGAGTTCGTAGTTCAGCGATACAAAGTTTTCCGGTTGCACTCTGACGGAAGGAGTCTGTAGATCATCGATACAAGTTCATCCAATCACTCTTCGATGATGGAACTTGTAGTTCATTCATATGGATTCATTCATTCACCTTCGGTGAAAGAAATCCACGACTAGTACATACCAGTCCATCCAGTCACCATCCGACGAAAGGACTAGTAGTCAAATCACACGAACCAATCCAATCACCGCCTAGTGATAGGAGTTCATGGTCGGGGTCTTTGCCTCCATCTCTCCGGTTGAAGTAAAGGCATTATCCATTTTATTCGCCGCAAAAGATGATTCAAAGTAAATACACAAGCAAGGTGCAAGCAAAAGGCAAATCAAAACGGGGGAAGCCTCTCCAGGCTCCACCATTGTCACCCTTATCATGGGATGACGATTTGTCCACCGAGCCGGGGCCCTCCTCGTTTCTAGGCCATTGAAGGTTCTGGCTTATCCGCTGAAGCCGCAGCCGCATTAAACCTCTTTAGGAAACTCCTTAGCGTCTCTCCTGGCCTTTGCCTTACCGCTGTCGGCGTCATCTCATTCTTTGGACGGGCAACATGAACCTTGAACGACCTCATGAATCTATCCACAAGTTCGTTTCAGTTGCCAATTGATTCATTATTAAGCCACCTGAACTAGAGCGCAGCCAAATTAGTCAGAAATAGCGAAAAGCACTTCGCCATTAACTTGGGTGATGCTCCCAGCACATCCATGTGCCTGATATAGCGTGTTAGATGCACGATGGGATCTGATTTCCTGTCATAAGCTGTCAAAACGGGCAGTTTGAAATCTGGTGGGGCGCTCGCATCTCAGATGTTAGAAGTAAAATGGCTTCAAGTTACATCCTCATACCTTTGGCTTCTCACTCCGCCTTTGGTAACGCGTCGAATTATTTCAACCACTCTATCTTCGTCGGAAGCAAGTTGAAAAGTCTGCTCCTCGTGCCTCGGGGGATTCTGGAATATGTTGTTCTGGTTGCGCTTCGATAACTTTTCCCGTTGGACCTTTACGTCTATTCACGACATCCAAGCTCGGTCCGGTCATGCCCTCGGCATTCGGTCCGACATATCAGAAACAGACCGGTTCAACATAGTAGAATCAGGCCTGTTTGGCATAGTCGAACCGGGTTCCTGGTGTTACTGCACTGCCTCTGTTCATAGTCAATTGTGGTCGATTCACATTGCCAGTGTCGGCATTCACTGCATCACGAGTTGAAGTGCCATGACTTGTGCCAACATCATCGTGTCAGTTGCCCTAGCTCTGCCCGATTCGATGTTCATGTTTGATCGGACCAAATGGAGGGTCGAGCCGGCTGTGTCTACGGGGACTGTTCTGACTGCTGTAGCAGCCACGACATCACTGGTCTGATCGTCTGACGGTTCCATCGAGACACTATAGAAAGGTATTCATCATTTCTTCCTGCCTGCGTAAGAGCTCATCTTGTCGCTCCATACACGTCTTTAATTGTTTAATCACATCATCCATATCCTCCGTAGTAAGATAATTGGAAGGATCACTTGCAGAGGAAGCCTCCTGACTTCCCTCTCCTCCCACGCCATCTGCTTGAATACTGGCGTCGGTCTTCTTTCGCTTAACCATCTTTCAATTTTTCAAACAATCGGTTTCCTCTTAGTTAGAACTGAAGCAGCGTGGCCCCTACGTGGTGCGTCAAAATGTTGATGTAGAATTCGGTTCTTCTACGACTAACACCCAAAATCAGCCTATATCACGAGATCACAACAATTCACAATCACAGAATGCAAGAAAATAAAGGAGACAATTTATAGTAGTTCGACGATCAGGCCTACTTTCACTTATAGTAATCTTTTATTTATACCGCTAGATTACAAGTTACTGTTGATTTCTATGAAAGAAAGCAAAGAAAGAAGTTAGGTTTGTCTATGACAATGCCGGCCGAAGTCAGAGAGTTTGATCCCTTGAAATGAGTGAAATTCAGCTATTCATAGGGATGTTGCAAGTCTAGCTCGATTAAGACACGTGGCGACCGACCCTGTTCGGTAGGAGTGGCGGAACGTGTCTTCAGATTGTAGAAAATATCTACTCCGTCTTGGCATATGACACATGTTGATACCTCCGAAGTAGTAGCATAGTGGGTTGAAGGAGTCACCAGAAATATCTGTAGAGTCTGGCTCCACATAGTCGATCCGGATTGGCCGATCCAGATTCTCTCTCCATGTTGGTGATGACATGACACATCGACCCTGAATGTTCGAACCGAAGTGAGACGGAGAAGTTGCTTGGTCGGCCAAACTTCTCCGAGCCGGAATCCAAGCATTCTAAACACATATCTTTGAGCGTTTCATCACTTCTAGATTTTGTATTTTGTTTTGTGTTTAAATAGACATCACCATATATATATATATATATGTGTGTGTGTGTGTGTGTGTGTGTGTGTGTGTGTGTTACATGATGAGGAGCCCCCCGATTTCAATTACATAACCAGTTTTCTCTCTCCATCAACTCACTCTCTCTCACTCACCTATTGTTTAGATATAAACGAGTGACTGGTTCGGATGCAAAAGGACTGCTCCATAATATGTGTTGACCCGCCTTTTCACAAGTCAGTCATATACTGAATTTTTGGCTATTGAAGTGTTCGGGATTTGAACATAGGCTCAGAAGAGCCCGAATATACATAAACTCTATTTTGATTAATTCTTAGTGTGAATCAAACTTGGTCTCAATTAGTGTGAATCAAACTTGGTCTCTATTAGTTTCTAGTGTCAACCTGTCTGTGTTTCGATTGATTTAATCATGCACTGGTTAATAATCTACTAGCTTAATCCACATTAGTTTTTGTTTAATTTCAATCTCCTAGCTCATCAACTTTTCATAAACTACTAGCTTAATCCACATTAGTTATTGTTTAATTTCAATCTCGTAGCTCCTCTTATAAAACTACAGTTTGCACTATGCCAAATTTCAAGTAGCTCCTCTTATAAAACTACAGTTTGCACTATGCCAAATTTCAAGACAATCCTACGTAAACATATGGATTTTCTAGTACAAGTTAGAATTTACCCCAAAAACTGCAAATTAAAAGAAAAAGTAAAGATTTTTCATTTGATAACGGTAATATGGTAAATATTTTTTTATTATCTTCAATGGGATGTGTAAAGAAAATACTGAGGGACTAATAGAGCTTGCTGCTTATATGTAGTTTATTTTCACATTTGTGCTTTTGCTGCAATGGCAGTCAAAATACTAGCCCAATCGGTAATGTCAAAATGGTTTAATGGACTGTTGCGTATGGCTATGGACAAAATGGTTTGAATAGAGAAATGTATATATGAAAGCGTTTTTATGTTATGGCTTTGTTAAATGATTAATTCATTTGTTGTTCCAGAATATCCTCACATTACTCCTATGTCTTCTTTACCTCTTCTAAAAGTTGTTACGTATCGAAGCCTTAGGCCTCTCTGCCCTCAAACAAATCCTTTGTCCTCTCTGCCCTCAAACAAAACCTTATTCTTCTCTGTCCTCAAACGTTAAGTAATACACTCCTACTTTGATTTAGAAAATGCCATCTTCTATCATCCTCGATTTTTAACAAACCTCCTCTTAAATTGAAAGCGAAGTCGAATTAGAAGGAGTGCTACTTTGTGTATGAAAAGTGAACCTTAACAAGAGAAGACAGGGAGGAGAAGTATGATCAAGTATAGACTGAATAATTGTTCCTATTATATACAAGTGGAAATCATTGATTTGATGATCATCTATTTTTTTTTTTTTTTTTTTTTTTTTCCTTGTACCCATTTCTTTTTTTAAAGAAGAAGAAGAAAAAGTTGGGATAGCTATAGCCCAAACACATGCCTAAAAATCCCAGGAATTCAACAGTATGTGTGAATATGGGGGTAGACTTACATGAAACTGCAATTTGAATTGTCGCAAGTTCCTTGCTCTTGTACATGGAGTTGGGGATGCTTATAGCCGTTGATTCAAATTTGCATTTTATGATAGCAGTGACCAGCTTAAGTCAACAGTGCTGCCTGTGTTAAACTTTTATATGAAACTTTACACTGACTGTTGGTTCTATTTGGTTGTCAATTGATTTCCCCTATACAAAATTAGGGTATCTCATGTGCCACTCCAAAATAGTATTTGTAGATATACAAATGGAGTACTTCTTCTGGTGTAGAGTATCAATTGTATTGTGCTTTGATATGTCTAGTTAACATGGCTTCTAGTTATATCTAATTGTTATCACTTATGAGTTTTATTTCTTGAACGAAGGGTAATTCATGTTTTTCACCAGTCAGTGTATTAACTGTATAGAAGTACAACTCTTTTGAGCTAAATCAAGAATCTGACATTTTGTGAACATACCCTTTGACAGTTTAGTTTGGCTTTTCAGTTTGTACAATTCTTTATTTGCTTTACTCTTTCGCCTAATTTTGTTGAAGGTCATTGCTTATACTTGTGTTTATGCTTTGAAATAACGTTGAGTTAATTTATTGCAGAGACTGCAGACACCATGGAGAACCTACCTCCAGCCAATGTTGGAACTTGTAAGTGAAATTCTCATTTTATTCCTTAGGCCGTATGCTTTCTTCTTGCATCGATCCTTGTTTAACGTCTACATACTTGCATGCCCTAAATTATGTTTCTTTGATCTTTTCCCTGTTTTTTTTTTCTTATATCTAATCCATGACCATGATTATTAACTGAAATACTCATTGGTTATCGTTTCAGTTTGACAGTGCTGGTTTTGGCTCAAGAACTTAATACCTGATTATCAAAAGTGGATTCAATCCTTACACTGTATATTCATAAATTAATGTGAACATGCTTGTTTCCTGGAAAGTTCAGCCTAGTGTAGGTATTTAAAGGTTAAATTTTAAAAATGATTTTGATCTGTGAACTCCTATATTTAAGGCTTAAGACTTGATTTCATTTTCCCGCCTTAGCTCATTTGGGAACAATAAAAATTTGAATGATAGATTCAAGTGTATCTTGATGCTTACAATCCAGCATAAATCGAATGTTTTTCTTTACTCACGGTTTAAAATGACAATTAAATTGGAGTTCGAGTGATCCTATTTAAAAGCAACTTCATCTTAAGAATTTAATTTTGTGCATATTAGTGCTTGTGTGTGATTTTTTATTATTATTTTAAATATCCTTCTTAAGTGTTTTGAGCTGACTATACTATGGTTTCTGTCAAAACCAGTACCGACTTAAGTGGGTTGTGACCCTCTTATACCATTTCCATGATATGTATGACAACTGTTTCTTATGTGTTTTAAGGGCTTATTGGCAATTGTTCCATGCTTTAGACATAAGTATACTGTTGCACATTTTTTATGCATGTTACTCCGATTTTTGGATTTAATGAAATCTAATAGATGTAATTTTTGTCATAATTATGTATAACTTGAGTCATAGACTGTATAAGTATATATATCAAACTGGAATCTAAACGTCCAATATTAAAACATAAAAAATGAACAATTTTCTCCTTTTAATATTCATAGCTAACAAATAAAAGTTATCAACAAACAGTTAGGTAATCAAATCCGCTTGCCTTGGCTGATTTGTCCATTTAAAAACATGTAGTACTAAGTTGATCTTTATCTAAAACTGACAATTAGTAAAAGCAAATTATGAAAAGTAGTACTTAGCAATCAAATAGCCCGGTGCGATTTTTTATCTTTTCTAATCTGTTATACATCAGTATTTATATCATTGATAAATGATGATACTGTTTGTTCAAGTGCACAATATTGGAAATAGAATAGCTTGGGCTCTCTTGATCTGTGAACTTTCCGAAATGTCTTTGCTAATGTTTCCACGAGATCACAAGTCAACGCTAGATCTTGACAAAATTTAAATTCTGTGTTGTAATGTTTTTTGATTTGCACTATCAAATACTTTCCAACCTATACACGTGTTAATTTATATACACAACATCATGAAGTGATAGTTGTGCTGACATTGGGCTTCAAACCTGAATTAAAATAGTAATGTGATAACTAAAACCGTTGGCGTCTTCTTAAAATATGGTATTACAGGTAAAGTTTTACGTAGTTCTAATTAACTTGAATATTGAAATAACAAAACCCGACTCTTAATTTTACTGCTATCGCTAGTTTTGATGTTTCTTTATACCGTTATATTTATTGTTAACTATAGTAAAATTACTTTTATCAGGACAACTCTAGTCGGTCGCATTACTTTGTAAGTCTAATTTTCAACATATAAATACTCAATTTGTTAGCGTAACTCATTTTTGTCTCAGGTGAAGAAAGAGAGTGCGGAGCGTGAGGCATTGGGTGCTCTCCCACTCTACCAGCGTACTCTCCCTTAAGAAATTTCTAAGCCTAGTAGCATCTATAAAGTGTTTTGGAAGCGGCAAATCGTGTTGAAGCAGTTTTGTAAACTGCACTTATAAACCAACTATTTATTTTATTTCCAGATTGACCTGTTGTATCATGTGTTTCTGTTATGTGAAAACAATATGTCTCCAATAAGACTCGCCGTCTACGATTGCATTCAAAATACATCGCTGAAATTGATGTTATGAAATTTGCTTCTACTTTTTCATAAAGTTAGATATTGTAGGTACAAATACTATTTAATCTTATGGGAGTAGAGGTTAGGTTATATTAAACCCTCTAGTGTAGAATGGAGTCTATATGGTGTATTATGACATGGAAATTGTTTTACCCGTAGGCATAGCGAGTGATTGTTTGATTCATCCACGGGCCGGGCACTGTTCGCTGTGTGCTAGAGGAGGTTTACCCGTTTTGATATTGATTCGACGTTACTTAAAGGTTCAATATCCTATGAGCATGTATGTACTAGTGTCGGTCTTGCTTCCTTGGTTACTCGTAATCGCATTCAAAATCCATGTTTCCATAATATATCAAGTTACACTAGACATGGACAAGACACCAAACGTTTGTTCAAAATACTCTGGTTTAAAAAGCGTTCAGCTTCAAATTATCGTCGAGTAAGTCTGTCTAGCTATTTTGACAACGTTGTCAATGTTCAAATGTAGTTTTGTTTGTATCGGTTTTAAAATAACACTGGTGGTGATTGGTGTACTTCAGATGCTTCTATGGGTTTAAACTGTATGTCATCTTGTAAGCTACATTAATTGTCCTCGGTGTTGCATATAATCCGTGAGAACAAAAGCGCACTACTAATATAGGCGGCTTTTTCATTCAAACAAATAATACGTGTAACAAAAGCATGTATTTTGAAGGTCCACGCGATAGGTTTTGTTTGTTGAGTGCAAGCATGAGCTTATGTAGGGAACTGTGTCTATTGAATGGAGGTAGAAGATAAAACAGAAGTCTAATCTAGACTTGGCGACTTGCCGAATGAACTTGAATCTGTTCAAGTTTTCAATCAATAATAATTATAATTTGTTTGCATCCAAACCAGCCTGTCATTTTTCCAAAAGAATAGTATACAAAATGCTAGCACGTTTCACATCGTTTGTTAGCTAAGAGCAATTTTGTACTCAATGCTGGGCTTCTCTGTATCTTATCTTCCAAGAGAATGGTTATTCTTCCTCTTTGGTATTTTTTTGATTTGTAAAAAACTGAGACATGTTTTGTTTGCTATTTTTTATTTTTGTCAACAAAATGTGCACACAATGTAATGTATGCATTTTAAAAAGACATTTAATAACGGCTACATTTATAATTTAATAAGTTAGTGAAAGAAGAAATAATCAATGAAAAGAGAAAGAAACGAGAACATGCTAAGAAAATTAGGGGATCTATATGGATGTTGCACTATTTAAGGTGCTTTTTAGCCCTTCAAACAATACATCGCCCTTTTAGTCTCTAATTTCCGCCACATGATCTCCTTTTTTTTTCTTTCATTAACTTCATGTCTCACTCACACATTATTTTAAATATAAAGGAGTAGCTATAATCAGGATGCAAAAAGGATACCATAAAAAGGGTGTCATATAACCCCCCATATGCACACACACTAACACACACACATAAGAGGGAATGTCGTTAGCCGCTCCGCTATATCGGATTTCAATGCCTTCATCGTCAGCTCGGGGCTTTCCAAAGTCTCTTTATTCGGATCGGCTTTCACTTGGTGTAATAACCAAGAAGGACCGAATCGTATCCTTTCTAGGCTTGACAAATTTTTGGATCGGAAAGTTGGTTCAAGCTACCGTTCACTTTCTCTATTTCTTACCTGCATCAGACCTTCTCGGATCGTGCTCCTCTTCTGTTCTCCACAATCCCTCTCTAGGCCTTCCTCTTTTAGGTTTCAAAGTATGTGGATATCTCACCACTCTTTCCGCCGGGTTGTGGAAGATTTATGGAACTCCCCAGCAGATGGCTCGCCTGCTGCTGTTTTTTCTTGCAAGCTTAAGCGTCTCTAGAATTGCATCAAGTCCGGGAACATGCAAGTTTTCAAGAATATTTTCGACCGTGTTAGAGAGGCCGAAGAGGTTCTTGTTCTTGCAGAAGCCTCTTTCGACGATGACCCCTCTTCTGCTAACAAGGAGACGTGGGCCCTGACCCAGTTAGCCTATTCGTCGGAGCTCCGTGTCGATAACGACTATCTTCATCAAAAGGCGAGGATCAAGTGGGTTGTCGATGGGGATTCGAACTCCGAGTTCTTCCACTCTTTTATTCGTAAGAAGAACAGACTTCTTACGATTCTTCAGTTAAAGAATCCTGATCTATCTTTCGCTTCCACTCCCGAGTAAGTTAAGGAAAGCATCCTTTCTCACTTTCGTTCATTCCTTGGTTCGCCATTGGTCTCGGTATTTGATCTGACCTTCTTAGCCTTCGTTCCCAGATTGGTTCTACCTGCTGAGAGTGTTGACCTTGCAGTCCCTCCTTCTTTGGAAGAGATACACGCTTGTGTTTTTGCTCTTAGTAAGGATAGTGCTAGTGGGACTGATGGTTTCAATTGGGTCTTCTTTAGGAGTGTTTGGTCGATCATCCAGTCGGATTTCTGCCTAGCTATTAAGTTTTTCTTCTCCGGTGGGGACCTTCCTCAGGGTTGGACTTCCACCAATTGGTTCTTATCCCAAAGTTCGAAAATCCTCGATCCTGTGCGGATTTTCGACCGATCGGTTTGTGTAACTTCTCTACCAAGGTTATATCGAAGGTTCTAGCCATTAGGCTGGCTCCGTTTCTTAAGCGTATTATATCCTCTTCTCAAGCTGGGTTTGTAAAAGGACGTTTGATTATGGATAATGTCCTTTTAGCCCAGGAGCTTGTGTCTCAGGTTGATCAGAAGGTCAGGGGCTTAAATGTGGTCGTTAAGCTGGACAAGGCTAATGCTTATGATCGCATGTCTTGGTTTTTCATCATTAAGGTGCTTCGTGCTTTGGGTTTCCCGAGGCCCTTATTGACATTATATGGAGACTTATCTCTAACTGTTGGTTTTCCGTGCTCATCAACGGATCAGTCAATTAGTATTTTTAAGGGGGAAGGGGACTTCGTCAAGGAGATTCCCTCTCCCCTACTCTTTTCGTGATCGCTGCTGAGGCTTTCGTTCGTGGATTGCATTCACTTACGATAGCAAATCAGATTCATCGATTCGGCATCCCGTCTGGCTGCCCAATCATTTCCTCCTTATCCTTCATTGACGACATTATCATTTTCACGAATGGTGACGGTCGTTCAGTCCGTCGTCTTGTCGGACTCATTCAGCAATACGAGATGTGTTGTGGAAAACTCGTTAATTATGCTAAAAGTTGTTTCGTTCCAGCTAAGGATATGACTGCGGGTCGATCCTCTTAGATTGAAACATTCACCGACTTCAAGGTTGCCTCCCTTCCCTTACTGTACCTCGGTATTGTTCTATACAGAGGTCGTAAGCTCGACGCCATTTTCGACCCCCTAACCGATAAAGCTAGCGGAAAGATCATCAAGTGGAATGTGACTCTTCTCTCACAAGCAGGAAGACCGGTTCTCATTAAGTCAGTGCTTGACTTTATTGGCTCGCACGTCTTTGCTGTTATGACTCCTACCTCCTCTTTCTTCAGATCATACCACACACTGGCTTCGTCCTTTTTCTGGGGTAAAAAGGATAACGCCAGTTGACACCACTGGATTTCTTGGAACAATATCTGTCGTCCCAAATGTGAAGGGGGTTTAGGCCTTGGAAATCCTAAGGATTCATGTACTGCATTTGCTTGTAAATTGTGGGCTTGGTTTGTAGCGAACGACAGCTTATAGGCGACGTTCCTACACGTCAAGTAACGCAGACTTCAGGTCGTAGACTTCTCCGGAATCCTGTCATACTTTAGTGAGACGTGGAAACAAATGCAATCCGTGAAGGCATTCTCGGATTCTTATGGTGGTGGTTCCGATTGGGACGGTAGTCCCTTCTCCATTAAGGCGGCATGGAACTCGTTTCGGACGCCAGCTCCACGTCTTCATCTCTTCTCCTTCATCTGGGATGCCCTATTCCTCCGAAGGTTTCGCTGTTTATGTGGAGGGCTCTTCATGATGGGCTACCAATAGACGAGAGCCTCCAGAGGATTGGCATTCCAATTGTATCCCGTTGTAGGGGCTGTGGGTCCGGTGACACGGAATCCAGAGCTCACTCATTTTTCTTTGGCTTCTCTGCTAAATCTGTTTGGAATTAGTTCGGGAACTTGGTTGGCATTCGAGGTAATTCGTCTTCGCTTGCCGATTTACTAAGAAACCGGTGGGCCGGTATCTCAGGTAAATCTTTGCGCTCGATCCTTTTTCGTCTAATCTCTTGTCTTATTTGCTGGCATATCTGGTACTCGCTGAATAAGGCAGTTTTGGACGAGGTTCCAATGGACCCGACCTTCATTATCCGAAAGGTAAGGAACGATGTGTCCCTTGCATTTCGGGGAAGACCTTTTAGAGGTTCAGTCAGCTCTCGATCGAGGCGGTTGGCTGGTACCTTCGATGTTTCAAGGGTTCCATCTACAACCCGCGAAGGGGTTGGTTGAGCCGTCTGTTTTTAGGATAGCGGGATTCGTCCCACTATCCTCTCCATAAATCCCCCTTTTTTAAGTGCTGATGTTGTTTGCTAGTAATGTAGGGTCTGGATTTACAGGTTCTCTAGAAATGCAGGACTATGGATCTACTTGCTCTGGAATTGCTGATTTGTTCTTTGGAGCTTTCACTTAGATGGGTAGACTTGCATCTGTTATCCTTGGAGTCATGTTTCAGGCATATCACCCTTGTCACTTGGGCCAAGGTTCACAGGGTACGGAGTAGCTATTTTGGTTTTGGAGCAGTCATCTGTTTGTGGAGTAGATCGAGGCGCCATCTGCCACGTTGGGTACAGATAGTTGTTATATGCTGTAGAGCTTTTGGAGTGTAGATCTGGATAGTCAGCTATTTCATTGAGATGTTCTTCTCTCCTGTATTTTTAAATTTTGGAGAGATTTTGTATTGTTTAGGGGTAGATATACTTCACTATCGGGTGGTGGCCTTGCTGGAACTCGGCTTTGAAGTATTGTGAGTGGTGGTTTATCCGGAGCTCATCCATCTAGCTCTATATACATACAAATGGTCATAGTCAGAGTATGTTATATTTTATATATACTTCTGATTACCTTCCAGGCATGTTGGCAGTTTTTGTGGACTATATGTATATATATATATATATCATAAAAAAATGCATGTGTGTGCATATATATGACTGTTCACCGAAGACTACAGAATGTCGTTCATCTTGGAAGGTACAAGGTTACCCAGTCCGCAAGCGCAAGGTTATAGCATTTCCCCTTGGACATCTACTTTACCTGGTATAATTTACTGGAGGAATAGTTGCCCAGGGCAGGCCTCGAACTCTTGACCCATTACCAGGGAGGAGCACGTCTTTCGACTGAGCTACTGCTGCGGACACACACACACACATACATACATACATACATATACATACATATACATATACATATACATACATACATACATACATACATACATACATACATACATACATACATACATACATATATATATATATATATATATAGAGAGAGAGAGAGAGAGAGAGAGATTCAATGGCACCCCAATTATTTAGCACTTCTATAGCCTACCACTTTTACAACATACATTTTCTCCCTCTCTCCTTCCACTCGTTCTCTCACCTTGCACTAACTTTAATTAATATAAACGAGAGGTCAAAAACAGGGGGCCAAAGGGGTGTTCCATTTTTGGGGTGCCATTGAACGTTCTCTCTCTCTCTCTCTCTCTCTCTCTATATATATATATATATATATATATATATATGAGTTCCAGGGCACCTCTTTTTCACCTTAATGCGAGTCACTCATTTATTGTTAAACAAGTTAGTGGGGGGAGAGAGTTGGTAGGAGAAGAGAGAAACGAGAATGTGTGGTGGAAATCAGGAGGCAATAGGGGTGCTGCACAGTTTCGGTTGCTCTTGATCCTATCTCATATATATATATATATATATATAGACAACCGGTTTCTTCCTCTCTCTCTCTCTCCAATGGAGAGAGGAAGGGCGATCCACAAGTAAATGATACCGTAGAGCGGTTTCAAGTCGATTCCTTGAAAATTTCAATGAAATTCCTTTCGTTGAAAAGCCTTTTATTACATTTCATCTTGCTACCAAAAATCATGACCAGATCCAAGAGCCAAATTTCATACATCGAATTGCCATACTTCTCACCGATTAATTACTAGATCTACTTCCGCGCCTCACCAACCTTCCCACCGCTTTGTAGGTAGCATGTGAAATTCGAAGCTGTTCGCATGTTGAAGATCAAGCCACCAGGGATTTTGGGTTTCAGCATGCTCCGGCGTAATTGAAGTAGTTTCAATTCCAGTTTCTCATAACCGATCTTCCCGGTAGTTTGACATCTCGAGTTTTTATATTCCGCCTACATCAGCGAAGCTAGTAAGATTAAATGTTATGAAGTTTAGATTTTTCCATATTTTTAAGTGAAGGCGACAGTGGTTAGATTGATGGAATTAGGTTTTGTTAAATACCAATTATGTGATTTGACTTCAATTCGATTTTGGATTTGATGTTTAAACAGACAAGGCTTGATTTCAATGGCAAATATTTTGGGTTAATACGAATTATATGACCAATTTGGTTTTAATGTTCTAATCATGACGATTTTGGATTATATTATTTGATTACATATATGGATAGAATGAGCCAATTTTTCTACAAAATTTCGTACACTCCCAATGTTAAATGCATGCCTGGAGTTAAGTGTACAATCAGTACAATAATTTAGTTCAGTTTTTTCACTAGAATCAGATATTACTACCCGATTACAACGTTGTTTCTTCAGCGTTTTTGAGATCAAACCTAGATATATCATGGACTTCTATGTCTGCTGCTCAAAATAAATTGTGGGAGCAGTATCAAGAAGCTTATTATCTAAGGATGATTGGGTATTTCCATCTAGGAAAGTAACCGATGGTAGAACATGGCTAAATTATGATCAAATTATGGTGAAGCACTCAGCTGCAGGTTTGTGTGTTGGAATGTGGTGTTAATCTTGCTGTTTAGATCATGATTATATAAGTGGGAAAATAGTGCAGAGATCATGGAGCAGTAGAGTGTTGAAAGTGCTAGGTCGATCACATTTGTAGGCTTGGAAAAAGCTGACCTCATCATAAGTCCAAGATTATCTATTAAGTTTAAATGTTATTTTTATATACCTTTTGTTTTTTAGGAATGCATTTTTGTTGTATTTAGGTTAGTATGCTAACCTTATTATGTACTTTTCTATTTGATAATAAAAGCGTACCGTTTTCAAACACACACACACACACACACACACACACACACACACATATATATATATATATATATATATATATATATATATATATTGACACAAATCGAGAGATACAAAATCTCAGTTATTGGGTTGCCTTCCAATTTCCATCCCTCATATAATGACAAATTGATCCAATAGTTGAGATTTTGTGTCTCCTAATTTATGTCAAGGTTTTGTTCTCGATATAAAATCTCAGTCATTAGATTGCCTTTCAATTTCCATCCCTCATATAATGACAAATTGATCTAATAGTTGAGATTTTGTGTCTCTCAATTTATGTCAAAGTTTTGTGTTCTAATAGCCATATATATATATATATATATATATATATATATATATATATATATATATATATATATATATAGTGAGAGAGAGAGAGCGTTTCGGGGTACCCATGTTTTGTAGCACCACTTTAGCACCCCTACCAGTTCGTGAGCTATGTTAATCCAAATCCAACAAGAATTTGTAGATGTTCAATTCACACATATATTATTTTCTATCCAAAATTTGAGCTTATTTCGACATCTGTACCATTTTCAAAATATTGACTCGATTATTCACCATTCAGACATTTATTCGAGCCATTAAATTTAAACACCAAATATATTATTCTACGATTGTCGGAACAAGCTAAAGTTTTGGATAAATGATAATATATATGTGGAATGAACATCTATAAATTCTTGTTGGATTTGAATTGTCGTAGCACACGAATCGGTAGGGGTGCTACAAAATAGGGGTGTCCCGGAATGCTCCTCTCTCTCACACACACATACATACATATACATCTGTATATATACATATATACACACATATATAAAATATGAAACGTTTATTTGAACACATAAAATAGACACAAACTGGAGAACATAATCTACACCATCAGATTGCCTTTTGATTTCCACCCCTCACATAAAGACAAACTAATCAAACGGCTTGGATTTTGTTTCTAAATAGACGATCCTCGGACCATTTCTCGATTTGTGCATGTCATCCTTGCGCACTGCCACCGCTAACCAACTTCCGACTTCACCATCGACAAAACCTTCACAAGGCCTACCTCCCAGAAATGCCAACGTCCTTCGTTCATCACCCTCTAATCCAATCAGCAACCGAACTTTTGACTTCGTAAATCCATCTTTTGAATACGTTTGTATCCCAGAAACTATCTTCAACAAATCCAATCAATCATGGATAAATACTGTTGCATTGCTACTTGTGCAATTCCATTCGTCGGTTATCAAACTAAAAGAATACATCACTCGTATCTGGAATCCATTAGGTAGCTATCAAATTCATATTTCACTGAATTACAACTTTGGTGTTCATTTTGAAAAATCCAAAGATTGTGATCGAATTTTGGAATCCTCCACTTGTACTTCAGTCGTCTACTTATGGTAGTGAGATGGACTCCAGGCTTTGATTTTAGTACCTACATAACGAAGAAGTTCAGATATGGATTAGGCTTCATGATTTACCAACGGAGTTATGGACGAAAGAAGCTTTCCAGATGATTGCAAATTTTATTGCCAAGCCTCTCCTCATTAATGAAAAAATGGCGGCACGAAATATGCAAGAATCCAAGTTTCTATTGATACTCAAACAGTTCTTAGAAACAAAATTCCTATTTTGTTGCACAATGGAGAGAAAATTGATATTGATATAGAATATGAGTATGTACCTGTAACGAACCGTCATTTTCCTGATCCTGATTGTCGATGCAAATACCATATCGATTAACTAAACACCAGAAATTACCAGATCATTAATAGAAAGAAGTTAGAGGGTGAGAAATAGAAAGAAATATTAGAATAGAAGAAGAAAAAACAGAAGAACATAAACACAACACAGAATCTCACATCGCAATGGAATACAATATAATATATATAACATCTTTTGGAACACAAAATTTTTTGTATACATATACATATACATACCATTATCAGAATACAATACGACTCAGTGGAAAATACATGGTAAATATCTAATGTTGAAGCCTCCTGCTCCAAGCTCCTCCAATAATCAGTAAATACCTGATCTACTTGACTGCCCGTACAAATTTGGGCACCAAGAGTTTAGGGAAAGCAAAACAAAATAAACTCTGGGTCACTCATGGGACTGGTGTGAGTAAACTCCAAACATTGGTTTAACTTTTAAAAATTCTTTTCGGATGAAAAGACAATCGTAAGATCGATCCACACATAAACGCGGATGGTTTTTATCTTACGACAACCAAAAGCATTTCTTTAAAATCAATAATATTCTGATATTATAATAGTGTCTAAAACAAGTAAATAATAATCTAGCAGAACGCTTGCATCTCACGCTCTACATACATAGTATACAATCAAAACCGGTGGCTTTTATTGGAGAATGGATTTCCAACTGGCAAGGTATGAGACCACCTTCCGACAGTGTATCTCTAGAGAGGAATACACCGGGTTCTACAAGAACATCTTGCAACTCAGGCTAAACATGAATGACCCCTCACTTCACTTGAGAGCACCGAATGTATTGTCACCAACGGTTGGGATCATCAACCGTTTCCCGAAAGGGACAACATCGAAAGATTTAAGAAGCAAATGGAATTTCTCTAGATCAGGTGACATACACCCTACTTGGGTGCGACCCACTTAGCCATGCGGCCTACTGGATTTTATACCATTTCCTGGTTGCGAGGCTTGAGGTTACGATTACTTACCTTTCATTGATAGCACAATCAGTTTGAAGGTCGCAGTGTCAAATCCATTAATTAGTAATTTGATTTGCACTAAGATATCCTGGATATTTTTTTAAGAGAACAAATTCTCCGCCACCAGTTGTATATTTGTGCAGACAACATATGCAGTCGCTGAAAATACCCTATCAGACATTCGTCCATACATGTTCATTCTGAGACTGAACGAAATCGAAGGCACAATTTCCATTAATCCATCTTAGGCAATTTCTACCAAGGATAAATCCCTTGCACTTTACTTTATCTTCATACAATCTGATTCGCAACGCTGCTGCCAATACAAACTGGTTCTTGGATGATAATCCAACCGGTCTCTCCATATTGACCACAATATTGGCAAATACTTCGACAGTCGGTAATTTAACTATCGAAGAAATACAAACAAACATTCATCAATAACATCAAATAATCACTGGTTGAAACCCCATATCCATTAATGTCACTCGTTAAGAGAATGCATTAAGTTTCATGAAGCGTTATAGGTAAACAGAAACAGAAACATTACAAGACAGATATAAAATAGCAGCAGAATTTAAAACTTCTATTAAGCAGATAACATCGTCGTTCAAAACATAGTTACATCATAAGTCTAAAATGCACAAAACCCAGTACATCAACTTTAAACTTCTGTCTTGTACTAAAATCATCAGAGTACAATAAACATGAAAAGGGAATAATCCCCAAAAACATAGCCATATTAAAGAATGTACGAAATCAAGCAGTACATCTAAGCAGCTCCAAGCAGGATGAAAGCAGAATCCTGATCAAGCTTGAGTATTCCCACCCTGAGAACCTAGGGGAAACAGAAGAGAAAGAAGGGGAAACAAAATAGGTCATACATAAAGTCTGGCGAGTCTAGTTACTTTTAGCATATAAATAAGTAAAAGCATTATGACGGGCATATAAACTGGATAAGAGGTAGATAACAGCATATAAGGCAGGTATGACAAGATAAACATGATAGAATAAGTAGCGCTTCCCTAACACTTTTCTTTTTCTACACCAATACTAGTATCGTATGAAAAAGATGATCCATAACAAGTATAAGATGGTAGACTTAGGTATACATCTAATGAGAGGTTTAACCTCATACAACAACAGACAGCCCAACTGAACATACCGGAGTTACCCCAAGGATAATAATAAGCTCCTAAATATACTGGAGTCTAGATGTACCCTAATTAATACCCCAATCGATCGGCTCTCTACTCCGTAGATAACATGTGCTGGCCCCACAGTAGAATGTATCACTTCCTAGTGGCAACCCTTCATTTTCAGGATATGCACAACCATATCTACTGATGTCACAGCGTCTTATCTTTCTGAGCAGGAGGACCCACGCACGCACATGATCTCGATGGAACGCGCCGTCAGACACCATCCCCTTTTTTAGATCTCTTACAATCAGCTCAGTAAGCGTATCCCGACTTCGAACAAGTTCCGAGTACTCGTTTGATACCTATGTATGGGTTACTAACTGAAATGGGTCCCACACACAAGTTGATACAAGCCTCCCCCTACGCTTGCATTCCCACTACTAGGATTTCCACAGTTTGTGCCATACCAGTGTAAAAAGATTGCATAACCCCACAGGTTAATTTTGTGGGCCTATATATAAAAATATTACCCACCACTCCAAGATATACTTAACCCTCCCACTGTTTCAAGTAAGTTAACTTAACCCTTACTCAAGTTAACATGTTCATGTAATCCCTATGGATTCGATAGGTTAAATATTCAAGTTCATTACCATATATTCATTTATGGTTATAATACGCTAGACCTCCCACATTAAGCCTACAACTTGTGGATGCTGGATATGCCGGGTGGGTCCGGGAAAACTTCTTCCACAAGTTGGACTTAACCTCGTGTCTTAGTCCGTTACGTGTTTACGCACTTAGACCCCTCACATTAGATTCACCACTTGTGGTCGCTGAATATGTCGTTCGGGTCCGGGTAGACTTCTACCACAAGTGTAATCTAACCTCGAGTCTAAGCAAGGTTACAATTTCTAATTACTATAAATCTAGGCAGTTTCACTATTTAACAATTATCCCTATTTCATTATAGGTTTTCATGCCCCTTTTCCAAGTCATATTCATCATGTACCATATGCCCCAAATTAAGATCTAAATCACAATTTGATTTAGTGAAAATAAGGCTCAGGTCCCTAAAAGCAAACTTAATTAGGCTCACATCCGGTCATAAACTTATTATAAATTAGGTCCCTATTTTTCAAAAGTAGCAAAAAATGAAAAAAAAATACGAAAATTATTATTTAATTAAATAATGCAGTCAACAAAAAATCACTCAAAAAAGTTAAAAAACACGCAAAAAGCAAAAAACAGCAAAAAAAGAAAACGATGCAGTTAAATGCATAATATTATGCACAAATTACAATTTTATGCATATACATGTGCTAATATTCCAGTGTTGCATTCGTATTTGATTTTTTTCTTCATATTTCTGTGCAAGTATTGCTTCATTCTTGCATGAAAATGTGCACTAATTCATAGCCATGAAACTCAGTTCATTCTTATTGCATTCAACTGTGCAAATAATCCGAAAACATACACACATGTGTGCGACAAATCTGCAGGCTAAAAAGTTAGCTGAATTTCCTTTATGCAATAGTTGCATACATGTATGCAACTATAGACAATAGTTGCATACATGTATGCAACTTTTTTTTGATTGGCGTGGACTTCTGGGATTATTTTATGATTTTAGAATTTTTTTATACAGTTCTACATTGTTTTCTAGCTCGAAATGGGGGAGGTGACGTGAAAAGAAGCAAAAGGCGGAACTACAAAGTAGGCAACAGATCCACAAATGTAGAAAGCGAGAATTCAAAGGGGGAAGATTTACATTATAAACTATGACTGGATGTGAGCCTAATTTTGAAATTTAATAGGGACCTGTAGAAAACGCACCCTTTGATTTATGCCCCAAATCCATATTCATGTATTTGATTCAAGTTATGCCCAAAATTTTCAATACAAGTTATGC
The DNA here is from genome assembly GCA_030737875.1 of Allium sativum. Classification (NCBI taxonomy): domain Eukaryota; kingdom Viridiplantae; phylum Streptophyta; class Magnoliopsida; order Asparagales; family Amaryllidaceae; genus Allium; species Allium sativum. Next base: position 317,280,998 of record CM060913.1, read on the forward strand.
CCCAACTTTAACGTTTTCCCCTCGTTCTTAGTTTCATGCGTTCACATATTTCAGCGGTATGCCTAGGCTCGAAGGTAGCCTGACTATAAAATAAAAGGGAAAAGAAGAAGGGAAGAGAACAGAAATAAACATAATAACAAGATTGACAATATGATGACAGGAATAGACATAGCAGCTAATAACATATAGTGACAAAGCTGGGCATAATATCAAGATAGGCATATAGGAAAAGATCTGATAAACATATGATAATAAAACTGATTAGACAGAGTGTCATGATCATAAACAAGCATGATGAGATCTAATCAGTGAATTAGATATACAAACAATGGCAGATATAACATGATAAATATGCATAGGCTTTGATCCAATTCATAGTCATGTCAAAATAACTTAGATACACAGGTTATGGAAGATTTGATATGATTCAGTTAGTCACAGGCTTAGATCCAATTCATAAACATGTTAAGATTATCTTTAAATATTCATATCTAAAAATAACGTAGACTCACAGAGAATGGATGTGAGAAAACTAAGGAAAGTGTGTTGATGTTGAATCAATGATCTTTGAATACGTATGAATCGTTGTTGATGAAGAAAAGGCTAATTTAATCCGAGCTGGAGTAGCATCTCATCATCAATATTGATATAGATGAATAAAATAATGGGTATGAGGTCTTATTTATAGCCATCAGCCAACGAATTTTGCACAAAAATCAGTCCACTTTGGAAGCAGGGATCTACCAAGATCTGTATGGGGGTCGAATCCCCCTCGCTGTGTCGACCCAGGGGTCGACACCCCCCTGATGGGGTCGGCCCATGGGTCGACACCAATGGCGGGAATTTTCCCCCTCCCCCCGCCACTTCGATTTTGAATTCTAGTATGGTTTTATTCATATATATTTCTCTTATGCGTATACAAACTTCAAACCTTATTAACTTCTTCATACGATGTCCGTTTTATGCAAACCAGGTGTCTATTTTGACCAAAATTCCGAGATGAATGCAATGGCGCAGTCCGTTTTACTTAATTTTGAATATTTAATTAACTATTCTTTGGTTTATCATCTTAATGTGTTATAAAATTACGGGGTGTTACATTCTCCCCTACTCAAAGGATTTCATCCCCGAAAATTTCAAGTTGAGAAGAATGTATATCCTAACGTCCATCATCCATATACTCATCCACCCATCACAGGCCTCCATTGTCCTTAAAGACTTATAATGTTTATATGAAAATATGCAAAGGTGTGTGTATATGTCCCTTTACTAATGCGAAAGATCAGGCGGTCTACTGATTCAGTCGACCTCCTTAATGCAAGGTATGTTAGTGCCATGAATCCAACATGTATGCAGATAATACTATTATAACATGTAAGTTCTATATGCGTGTGCAGTCATTCATCAAAATGCAACATCCATATGATGATATATCCACTTTCATCCACTAAAAGAAGAAAAATGCACACACATCCATACGCACTATAAGAGTGATTGAGTCGATCTAGTGCCCAAAGTGTGTGTATATGCATCCACGAGCAACCACTAGCAACTACTTGCATCCATCAAACATAACTTGTCTTAAAAACATGTATACATCTATGGGATTCCTACCTAAAGGTCGAAGATTCGATTGATAGGATATACTTAAATGATGGAGACAAGCATGAATAAAAGCTTTGGAAAAAGAAGTTAAGAACATACCCTTAAAAAGAAAAGGGTAGGAAGCACGAATCTTATCTTCGGTCTCCCAAGTTGCATCCTCTTGGTTATCTCCTCACTGAGCTTTCATCAAATTGATTTCTCTGTTGCGTTGCTTCTTAACTTCTGATCTAAGAATACGGACAGGAACTCGTTTAACTGTAGCCTCCCGTTCCACCTCTACTTCCTCCAGTATACTCGACTCAACTACTTCTACGGTATCATGCAAGCACTTCTGTAAATGAGAAACGTGGAAAACATCATGAACGTCAGATAGTCTCTCTGGTAGCTTCACTCTATAGGTCATTTCGCCAGTCCTTTCTATTATGGGAAATGGCCCCACAAATCTTGGTGCCAATTTCCCTACAAATCCAAAGCGAACCACATTCCTTAATGGTGATACCTTAATGAAAACCATGTCTCCCACCTCAAACTCAATGTCAGTCCTTCTCTTATCTGCATTGGACTTTTTCTTATCTTGAGCTGTCTTCATTTGTCGTCTAATAAGATCAATCTTTTCTGAAGTTTCTCTAACCATATCTGGTCCAAGTAGAAGTCTTTCTGTAGATTCCCACCAACAAGTCGGTGATCTACAGGGCGGTCTGCACAATGCTTCGAAGGGTGTCATGCCAATACTAGCTAGATAACCATTGTTGTAGGCGAACTCTACTAAAGGAAGATGCTCTTGCAAAGTCCCTCTGAAGTCTAGGATACACAACCTTAAAAGATCCTCAAGAACTCAATTCACCCTTTCTGCTATCCATCGGTCTAAGGGTGATAAGCAGTGCTCAAACATAACTATGTGCCTTATTCTTCTTGCAAGCTCCTCCAAAATTCACTGGTGAAAATGGGGCCACGATTACTTACGATACTGGAAGGTAATCCATGAATACCGACTATCTCGCGAACGTAAATTGCTGCCAACCATGCTGTCGTCCTCTTACTCTTAACTTGAAGGAAATGAGCGCTCTTAGTAAGTCTGTCTACTATAACCCAAAACTGGTGTTGCCTTTCCTCGATCTACGAAAATTATCGATGAAGTCCATAGAGATGCTCTCCCACTTCCATCATAGGACCTCCAAAGAATGAAGTAAACCATTGGGCTTCTTTTGCTTAGCCTTGACCTACTAGCAAACCAAACATCGAAAACAAACTCCGCCACATCTTTCTTCATCCCAGCCCAAAAGAAAACCCTCTTCATATCTCCGTACATCTTACCACCACCTGGATGAATAGTCATATCAGAATGATGGCCTTCCTCAAGGACTGTCTTCAACAAATTCCTAACTCAGGGAACACAAAGCCTTCCTTCCTGTCGCAACCACCCTCTATCGTCTGTGGAATATCTACTGAGGTGGCTAAAGGTATCCCCACCATTAAGCCTATCCAAGATGTCTGAAATCTATGGATTCTCTCGCTATGAAGTTCCTATCTGATCCAAAAGAGTAGGTCGCACCTCTAGTGATGCCAATAAACCAGGTATAAACTCAGTGGAGGGTCTAAAATCAAAATTCGATATAAACTCCAAGCTTTTCCTCTCCACAAACAAAGGACTTAAGGCCACCCTCTGCCTACTCAACGGGACTTCCACCACATTACCCTTGCCAGGGGGATAAGCAATCTCGATGTCATAAGACGCTAGGAATTCCATCCATCTTTGTTGCCTTAAATTAAGATCCTTCTGCGAGAACAAGTACTTGGGAGATTTATGTTTGGTGTACAACTCGAATTTCTCTCCAAGTAGATAATGGGATCTTCTTCACAAATGAATTGACTAAACTCAAATTCTTATAGGGCAAGTATATTTCTCATTGTGGTTCAACTTGCGCCAAGTCTTAAGCGCGAATACTATGGCAGCTAGCTCTAGGTCATGGGTAGGGTAGTTCTTCTCATGAACTCTTAGCTGTCTACCTTCCTAACATATTGCCCTTCCCTCTTGCATCAGAACCACACCAAGCCCTGTACCACATGCATCAATGTATACTGTGAAAACTTTGTTCCCATCGGGCAAGGTCAAGACTGGGGCTGTTGTCAGAGCCCTTTTCAATCGCTGGAAAGCATTGTCAAATTTACATTCCAAGAAAATGTCAGATTCTTCTTCGTCAGCCTGGTGAGTGGGACTGATATCTTTGCGAAGTCCATAATGAACTTCATATAATAGCCTTCTAACCCCATAAAACTTCTCACCTCCGTTGCATTCTTTAGTATCTGCAAATCTTGAACTGCAACTATCTTTATGGGATCTACTGCTGTCCCATCTTTAGAGACCACATGCCCTGGAAATCTCACTTCTTTTCTCTAAAAATAACATTTGGAGAACTTCTCTTTAAGTTGGTGCACACGGAAAGTTTTCAAAACCTCCCTTAAATGTTGAGCATGCTCTTCCTCGCTCTTCGAGAAAATCAAGATTTCATTAACAAAGACCATGACAAACTTATTTAGAAACTCCTAAAATACCCTACTCATCAGATCAACAAAATAGGCGGGTGCATTGGTCAACCCAAAAGGCAAGAGGATCCACTCGAAGAAACCATCTGGAGTTCTAAAAGCGGTTTTGTCTATACTGTCCTCGGCCACCCTCAACTGATGAAACCCCATAGCCAAGTCTAATTGAGAGAAAACAAATGCACCAGCGAGCTGTTCAAACATATCATCTATCATCGGAAGTGGCTGCCTGTTTTTCTTGGTGAATATATTCAACTCTCTATAATCTACACATAAGCGAAGCGAACCATCCGCCTTCGTTGTGAATACCACTGAAGCGCCCCATTCAGATATGATTCACCTAATAAACCCTTTCACAAGTAGCTTCCCTACTTGTTTGCTAAGTTCCCTCCTTTCTTTTAGAGCCATGTGGCGCACAGGCAACACAACTGGCTTTGCACTGTCCACCAAGTATATACGAAAATCGATCTCGCGCCTCGGAGGTAAGTCCCTAACCTCCTCAAAACATCAGGATACTCATGGACTACTGGTACAGATCGTAGATGATCGATAGATGCATCAACTGACTCTAGGAAACTAAGCATGACAGACCCTTTTGGGTCACAAGAAATCTCAAGGGACCTCCCATGGCAAGTCAAAAGTCTAACGACCCTCCTTTCACAATCCAGAATGGCATCATATATGGCTAGCCAATCCATCCCTAGAATCAATCCATAGCCTATGAAACCAAGCATATATGCATCGCATTCAAATTTGACGCCTAACACAGATATTCTCAAACCCCGACAAATTATAGACAGATGAACCGTACCCCCCCAGTTTGAGGCAACAACATGATCCAAAACCATACGAGTACTAAGGTGCAGAGACTCAACCACATAATCAGACATAAAAGAATGTGAAGCACCCGAATCAAAAAGAGTTTTAACAGGATGATTGGATAGAGAAATCAAACCTTCAACGGAAACTTTCCTACCTCTGTCTGGCGCACTGGCCACGAGAGCATGCCCCTGCCCTCCCAAAGATCCTGCCCTTTGACCTTGTCCTTTCTTCTTCAGGTGGTCCTTAGAGAAGTATCCGAAATCTCCACAATTTAAACAAGCATTCTTCCTTCTTTTGTAGTCCTTGATCAAGTGACCCTCGCGTCCGCAATTATGGTACTTCATCTTATCTTTAGCCTTGTCATTCTTTCCGCCCTTCTTTTCTTGTTGTTGTTGTCCCTTCTTGGGCCATACTTTTTTTTGTGTGTTTCCTCAACCTTAGCTTCTTTCTTTTCAGCTTTATCTTCCTCATTCATCAATGCCATATCAACGAGCCTTTCAAAATTTTCTCCCATCGGAATACGAGACATAGCTAACCAATAGAGGGGTTTATTCAGTCCTTTAGCAAACTGCAAAGCTTTCTTATGTGGGGTATCCACTAGCTCCAAACCTCGCCAGTTGATTGAATTTGTTAACATACTCTTTGACAGTCATGCCTCCTTGCTTGAGTGCCAGAAACCTTTCCATTTGCATACTTTTTTCTGATTGAGAAAGAAACTTCATTTCAAACCTCTACCGAAAATCATCCCAAGTCTCCACTGGATGCCCTGCCTGTGTCAATTCCCACCAGAATGAAGCCTCATCTTTCAGCAGCCAAGCGGCCAACTGAATCTTCCTACGATTGTCAACTTCGAAAATTCCAAACAAATCCTCCGTTTATTTAAGCCAATTCCTTGCTTCTACCAAAGTTTCTGTTCCTCGTAATGGCTTTCCACCCATAGCATATAAATCTTTGCAGATCTTAGAGAAATTATCTACTTGCGGAGGAGGAGGATGAGGAATAATAGGTGCAGCTGGGGAAGGAACGTCTGCTTGACCACCGATAGGCGCTATGGCCTCTAGATGCCTACGGAACGAGCCTGGTATTGTAACTCCCTTAGAATTATTAGGTTCCCCAGACATGCTGAAAAGAAAAGGAAAATGGATTCAAATAAAGAATCGAAAGATATTATATATGGCTTTGGTGAATATGCTTTTCAAGACAGACTTTTCTTTTGAAAATGCTTTCTTTTAAAACCATTTTGAAAACAATTTTCAAAATCTTTTGTCCGATCTAGTAACCGTCATCTCTGATACCAAGTGTGACACCCCACGTCCATTAATGTCACTCGTTAAGAGAATGCATTAAGTTTGTGAAGCGTTATAGGTAAACAGAAGCAAAAACATTACGAGACAGATATAAAATAACAGTGGAATTTAAAACTTTTATTAAGCAGAAAACATCGTGGTTCAAAACATAGTTACATCATAAGTGTGAAATGCATAAAACCCAGTACATCAATTTTAAACTTCTGTCTTGTACTAAAATCATCTGAGTACAATAAACATGAAAAGAGCATAATCTCTAAAAACGTAGCCATAGTAGAGAAGATACAAAATCAAGCAGTACATCTAAGAAGCTCCAAGTAGGATGAAAGAAGAATCCTGATCAAGCTTGAGTATTCCCACCCTAAGAACCTGGGGGGGGGGGGGGGTGGACGGAAGAGAAAGAAGAGGAAACAAAATAGGTCAGGCATAAAGTCTGGCGAGTCCAATTACTTTTAGCATATAAATAAGTAAAAGCATCACCACTGGCATATAAACTGGATAAGAGGTAGGTAACAACATATAAGGCAGGTATGACAAGGTAAAAAGGATGAGCATGATAGAATAAATAGCGCTTCCCTAACACTTTTATTTTTCTGCACCAATACTAGTATCATATGAACAAGATGATCCCTAACAAGTATAAGATGGTAGATTTAGGTGTACTTAAAATGAGAGGTTTAACCTTATACAACAACAGGCAGCCCAACTGAACATACCGGAGTCACCCGAAGGATAATAACAGGCTCCTAAACATACTGGAGTCTAGATGTACCCTAATTACTACCCCAATCGATCGACTCCCAACTCCGTAGATACCATGTGCTGGCCCCACAGTAGGATGTATCACTTCCAAAGTGGCAACCCTTCATTTCCAGGATGTGCACAACCATATCTGCTGATGTCACAGCGTCTTATCTTCCCGAGCAGGCAGACCCATGCACGCACATGAGCCCAATGGAATGCTCTGTCAGACACCATCCGCTCTTTTGGATCTCTTACAATCATCTCAGTAAGCGTGTCCCGACTTCGGCCAAGTTCGTAGTACTCGTTTGATCCCTATATATGGGTTATTGACTGAAAGGGGCCCCATACACAAGATGATACTACCTCCCCCCTACGCTTGCATCCCCACTACTAGGATTTCCACAGGTTATGCCATACTAGTGTGAAAAGATTGCATAACCCCACAGGTTAAGTTTGTGGGCCTATATATAAAAATATTACCTACCACACATAGATATACTTAACCCTCCCACTGTTTCAAGTAAGTTTACTTAACCCCTACTCAAGTTAACATGTTCACGTAATCCCTGTGGATTCAACAGGTTAAGTATTCAAGTTCATTACCATATATTCATTTATGGTTATAATGTGCTAGACCTCCCATATTAAGCCTACAACTTGTGGATGCTAGATATGCCGGGTGGGTCCAAGCAGACTTCTTCCATAAGTCGGACTTAACCTCGTGACTTAGCCCGTTACGTGTTTGTGCACTTTGACCCTTCACATTAGATTCACCACTTGCGGTCGCTGGGTATGCCAATCGAGTCTGGGCAGACTTCTACCACAAGTGTAATATAACCTCGCGTCTAAGCGTGGTTACAGTTTCTAATTACTGTAAATCTAGGCATTTTCACTATTTAACAATTATCCTTATTTCATTATAGGTTTTCATTCCCCTTTTCCAAGTCATATTCATCATGTACAATATGCCCCAAATTAAGATCTAAATCACAATTTGATTTATGCCCCAAATCCATATTCATGTATTTAATTCAATTTATGCCCAAAATTTCCAATATAAGTTATGCCCTAATTTTAACGTTTTCCCCTCGTTTTCAATTTCACGCGTTCTCATATTTCAGCAGTATGCCTAGGCTCGAAGGTAGCTTGGCTATAAAATAAAAGGGAAAAGAAGAAGGGAAGAGAACAGAAATAAACATAGTAACAAGATTAACAATATGATGGTAGGAATAGTCATAGCAACTAATAACATATAGTGACAAAGTTGGGCATAATAACAAGATAGGCATATAGGAACATATCTGATGAACGTGTGATAATAAAACTTATTAGACATAGTGTCATGATCATAAACAGGCATGATGAGATCTAATGAGTGAATTAGATATACAAACAATGGCAGATCTGACATGATAAATAGGCATAGGCTTTGATCCAATTCATAATCATGTCAAAATAACTTAGATGCACAGGTTATAGCTGATATGATTCAATTAGTCAAAGGTTTAGATCCAATTCATAAACATGTTAAGATTATCATTTAAGTATTCATATCAAAAAATAACGTAGACTCACAGAGAATGAATCTAAGAAAACTTAGGAAAGCGTGTTGATGTTGAATCAACGATCTTTGAATATGTATGAATTGTAGTTGATGTAGAAAAGGCTAATTTAATCCGAGTTGGAGCAACACCTCACCGTCGCCATTGATTTTGATGAATAAAACAATAGGTATAGGGTCTTATTTGTAACCATTAGCCAACGAATCTTGCACAGAAATCAGTCCACATTCGGAAACAGGGATCTTCCCAGATCCTTATGGGGGTCGACACCCCTCGATGGGGTCCACCCATGGGTCGATACCCATGGACGGGAATTTACCCACTCACCTCTACCGCTTCAAATTTGAATTATTTTGAATTCTGGTATGATTTTATTCATATATATTTCTCTTATGCATATACAAATTTCAAACCTTAATAACTTCTTCATACGATGTCTGTTTTATGCAAACTAGCTGTCTATTTTAAACACAATTCCGAGACGAACGCAATGGTGCTGTCCATTCTACTTAATTCAAAATATTTAATTAAGTATTCTTTAGTTTATCACCTTAATGTGTTATAAAATAACGGGATGTTACAACTGGGTCCCTTAATTAATATTTCATTAATATATCACTTCTCTGTTTCCTTATCAATATTTGTTAACCCAATATTTTCAACAATCATCTTGGCCTCTTACGCTATTTGGAAAACATTTTCATATATCACCTTCTTTTATTTTATATACTAAGAAAATATTTTCTATGCATGATTGGAATACACTTCCAATACTTCTCCCTTTCACGACCCTTCATTTCTATACTCAGGAAATATTTATTATTATATTTTTAAAATTCCAATTATTTGGGTTAAAACGAATGTTGTGTAAAACATCGTTACAACAAACCAAACTATTACATTCAACTAAATCTTAATTAAACATTGATCTTTGAGACCGAATCTCTATTCATCGGTTAATAATGAAATCAATCAAGTTGGGGTATAATTATCTCTCAGACTTTGACTGAAAACATTCTTAACTTCAAACAGATAAGACTACTTACCTCGAATAATCAACATCATATAAAACCAATTATCCATTTTTTCTCTTATATATATATTTCTTTCTCTTTCTATTCTTACCAGATTTAAATTTATAGATTTCCCTTTTGTTTATAATATTCTATTTCAAGTTCATTCCTTATCGAATTCTATATATATTGATATATTGATGTCTAATTATCAAATTTTCTTAATAATGTTGTAACTCCTTAAATTTCAAGAAAATTTCGCCAATACCTCCTTTGTACATCTCAATAGATCAAAACTTAACTTGCCTCTCTAGGCCATTTCCATTCAAAAAGAAAATCAAAAAGCCAAGCGGCTTGCCGATTCGACGCATAAAAACTCATATGAAATTCTAAATATATATCTTTATGTCGGGCACTCAAATTATAGTCTTCATTCTCTTTATTCCATACCTATTTAACATATATACGTCCATTCCAAATTTATTCCAACTAAATCCAATCAATTTTAACTCAATTCACTAATTTATTCTTTAATTATCTCATTTGCCTATTTCACTTTTTACTTGAACATATCACGTTCAAATATAAATTTTAATTGACTTATAAACCAATCGAATTCCATTTTTAATTCAAGTTTCATATTCAATTTCGAATATACATTCGCAAATCCAATTCACCTTTCAAAGTCCAATTTCAATTCAAAATTCCATTAACTAATTATTCTTCAAATTAGTTAATTCTATTCAATACTTAAAAATCCGATTTTTTGTTTCGAATATCAATTCATTTACTCCACTTGAGTTTATATTTATTTTATAACTCAAATCTGGATTTTTTAGTGGAAATCTAATTTTTATTTCCTTAAAATCCTTTTATTAATTTAAATAAACCATTATGGTTTAATATTGGTTGTGGCGCTGTTTTTCTGGAAATTTGATTTCAACATAACTAAAAATCTTTAAAACGAAATCCAGATTTTTCTCTTCTATTAGAAAACTATTGTTCAATCAAACCTGACGATTCTTATTTCAAAGAATTCCGACTTAAATTGAATTCTATATATGAAGTTAGAAACATCAATTTACGAACTATCGTGCTGCAGCGAGTTTCTTTTAATTATATTTTAATATAAACGCTTAAACTTCGTTTATAAATAAATTCCAATTCCATTTCTTAAATATTAAATATAAATTAAATCTGTTTACCAAATCTAACTTAATATTCTCGATTATCCCTATCGGTCGATTATTTCATAACTCAATTATAAATTTATTTATAATACAATCTTCTATACTGAATTCCAAATGCTTCGGAAATGAATTATTTATAAAAATTGACATAGTCGAATTCCATTTATAGATCCCTTAGATTATCTCAATTCAGTTTTTATTCGGAATTCCGAAATAAAATCTAACGTTCGCTTTTTGAAACGTTTTCCAATCCCTTTTTAATTCCATACTTGAATTTAAAATTCCAATTTTACCTAGTGATAATTATCTTACCTTATTTATAAACATCGTTTATAATTTTTCTTTCCTTGTTTTATATATACTAAAACAAGTTCCATTTCAAAATCTTTTAAAACCTAAATATTATTTTGAAATATTTTATTTATTATAACTTATATACATAACATATACTCTATTTTCATATTTAATTTTAGTTTCTATCTAATACAATTCCAATATATTTTCTGAAAATAATTTATTTTTATAAATTCGACATAGTCGAATTCAAATCATAAATTTGTATGGATTTATTTCAATTCAAATTATATTCCAAATGTCGGAATAAATTTCATTGTTTCCCTTTTAAACATGATTCCCAATTCTCATTTTAAATTCATATTTGAATTTAAATATTTAAATTTCCAAATGATAATTTTTCACCTTTATTTACAAACATCGTTTATATCACTTGACTGTATATTTAAACAAGTCTCGATTTCAAGTCCATTTGAAATTAAATTTCTACTTTGGAAAAATAAATTTCCATTTTTAAAATCACATTTATATTTACATTTACCGAATTATCCACTGATAATTCATTTAACTTCATTTATAAACATCGCTTATAAATGAACTGCTTGTCTTTATTATTCAAAACAAGTTAATGTTTCCTAGCCCATTCGAAATTCAAATTCTATTTTAGAAAAGCTTTTCCCTTTTAAATCTCAAAATCCCTTTTCATGATATTTTATTAATCAACATTTAGATCCATTTATATTTAAATATCCCATTATCAATCACAGGTTTTCTAACACATCATATATGATACTATATATATGAAAACAAACAATAATAAAATTTTGAAGAATCCAATTAGATTGCTCCAACCTGTTTTCCTACATACACGGATGTTAGCCAACATAAATAATACCATCTTGCTTTAAGGCAAGATATCGCGGTATAGAAGGTCATCCACTATAATGTGTTGTGGGGGTGCATAGGGTCATCCGCTAATGATACTGTGGGCATCCACTAATGGTACTACAGGAAATATCCAACCACCAATATATATAATAGCCCCAACCACCAAGCCGAAATAAATAATATATATTTATATATAATAACCACAATTGATAAACAAATTATAAATGCATCCAAGCAGCCAAAATTTTATTTTTAACGATAAAATAAATTCTGAGTGAGATTTACTCACCGTGATTTTATTTGCCGAAATAAATAGAAGACGTTTGATTTATATTCCATCTGTGTTTGGAAAAATCCAAATCCATTTCCCGCTAATGTCCAACTCAACTTGCGTTAGCGTTTTGAACTTTGTATAAATCAAATATATTATTTCAAATTTGTGTGAATTATATGGGCTATATGTATTACTATTTTCTTTGTTCTCCTTTAACAAAAAACAGACTTTTATCTACTTAAAATAAAATCATACACCCTAATTCGACATTTAAACGATTTGTTTACAATTACTTTGCTTGCTAAGTACATAAATTTAATCAGTTATAAATTTGTATGAACCATTTTCCATACGCATTCTAAATTTTGAAGTAATTACCTTACAATATTCATGTAATGCTTTTCTCCAACTCGTTAGCACACTGTCCCCAAATTGAAAATCTAAAGCTACCAAAAATGTCAAACTCCAACACCTCTTTCCTGTAGCTCTTCTTCATCACTACCTCCCCCCTCCAACCTTCCATATGCCTTGCCAACCGTCAACCATCTCCACTAATCAACTCTGGCCTTCCTACCTCAACATGTCGCAATCATCAATCACCAGTTCTTGATGTAAGTGATGCTCACAGGCCACCATTAGACTTCATAACTTCTATATTTTCCCTACCGTCAAACCCCCAATACAAACCAGTCCTCAATCACCATTATTCACAGCTCGTCATCCCTTATGTAAATTGCGACGCTCCTCATCTACCTGACAATAGAAAGCGCAATCCAACTTTTCAACATAACTCGCGACATTCAATCGTTCGAAATCTCTTACCACTGAGAGCCCTTTTTCGGCCGTCGCTTCCCATTTCATCGCCCCTAGGTCACGAGTTGTAATGACCCAAACTTCCCCGTAAAGGAAAGCCTGGATTGCTTTGAGGACAAGACAAATCAGAACAAAGACGGAAGAACATTTCACTGCTTATTACAACAATTTACATCAGAGTACAAGAATATACAAAGTGTGAATAAATAATATACATTTGATAAATATTAGAGATATACAAATTACAATGCAGCGAAAAATAATACAAAATACAACTGAAAGAGATAAATGGATATAGAGCTTTCTGAATATCATTCTAGCTGTAAACCAGGATCCTGTGAATATAAATCTGCAAAACCAAAACTACTAGCTGCCCGTGTGGAAAATAAGGGCACTCAGAGTTTAGGTTAAAACAATAAACTCCAGGTCAGTCTTGTGACTGGTGTGAGAACTAAAACAGTTATTATCTTGGTTTTAAAGTAAGGTAAATCAAGGGAGCACGCCGTATAACACGGAACGGGTTTCCTCCCAAGAATACCAGTGCATAAAACAAATAGCGCAATGCTAAATAAAGAACATTGAAGCTATTATAAGACTCCGGTCCCATCACACAATGCAACGCAAGCAGGGGGATAGAGTTTTACCTTATAATTGTCAAATAATGCTTGATACGTGAAATTTCATCTGTTACTATTACTATAAGTGAAGAAATCAACTTCAAATATAAATGTATCAATCATAGATGGCATAGTGCCCCATCCACTATGTCACCATACTAGGCTCTACAATAAAAACCGAAATGTCACATATTGGAAGTTGGATTTTCATCTGTGAACCAAGGCAAGGGATCGTCCTTACCGCTTCGAGACTCTCTAGTCCAAGCCTTAGGCAAGTACTCAGTCAAGCCTTTAGATTGTCAAGGCTAGTCCACTCGATGTGGATTAAAATGCCTGAACACTACGTTTTCCCGCCCTATGAGGCGTAAAATTGGTCAATATATCGACCAAACCGCCCATCGGCTCCGCAGAGACCGACATAACCGAGGAGGCGCCTCGCTATCCATCATCCACATAAGTAAAACATCTGGGCTTGCAAAACCCAGACACCACCCCTAGCTAGAAGGAAACACATGCCCTCCCTGAGGTCCTCTCCCGTTTTTGGTTCACACCGGGGTGCGAGGCTCGCGGATTAATGCTATACACAAAGCTATGCTATATTAAATCCTTGCTTTGATCATCAACCACAAGACTATGCTTTTCAACAGAAGCCTTGATCATTTTCATCTCATCATGCCACACAGGAAATTCATGCTATGCAACCGATGTCTATCAATCACAGAGAATGAAATCCGATATCAGACACACATCTATTTACAAGTTCGTTCTAGGTTTGAACGAAACTGGAGGCACCTTATTCCTCGTCCCATATGTCCAATACAGGAGAGAGGTCCTCACATATCCAGTCGATCTCCAAGTACGTCTGGACGATCACCACTTATTACCTCCTCTTGGGTGTACAGCCCAATCAAGACATCAGTAATCATCCAAATGATGTGAAAACCTCTGGTCTTCAACCACCATCTTCATCGTCGACTCATCGCCGATTCAGTTATTCAGAATGGGATAAACCCGGTCTTTCCGAACAACTCGCGTATATTATAAACAAGTGCTACAAAACAAAATATATGCCTCATTCCAATTATGAATATTCCTTTATTTAAATATTCATATCCTTTGGGAAAGGTTCCCATTAATTTTATCAAAGATAAATTCTTTAAATTTATTCTTTAATCTTCCTTTGGATATCAATTCAAACCAAATTAAGGTTTTCCAGACTAGTAGGGATTATCGAACCTTACCGAAGTAATCATTTGTTTTCTTTCCCAACCCCAACCTATTCATCCCATGGAGAAAAACTGGTAGTACTCCATATCTAACACCACAGTGTTATCAGTAAATTCAATTACCATTTCACGTTCAAATCTAATTAAATCTTTAACTATCGCTTGAAGTAAAACTGATGGTACTCTATTCTCGATCATTTCATGAATTCGATAATTTTAATTATCCCATTCACATTCCAATCTAATTAAAGATTCATTAAAACTCTAATTCAGTTTCAATCTCCAAAAATCATTTCTTAATGATTTTTCAAAGTTAAGAAATTAATCTTATCTTTAACTGGGTTAAAGAACTAATGTCATTTAAAACACAGCTCACGATAAACCCAAAATCACATTCCATTAATTATGGAATTTTCACAGAAAAACCGATCAATTTATAATCGATATCAATTTCCGTATCCGACTAATAATATAAATGGAACAAAGGCAAAGCCTTTTGAATTCCATATATATTAACACTCTTCCTCCACAGAAACTCACTTCCATTATTATCAAATTGAATTCCATTCCATTCCAATATATTAAATTGGAAAACTTTACTTTGGAAAATCTCCACTTAATCTTTAATAAAAAGATTTATAAGTTCCAAATCTCATTTCACTGTAAATCGGCTTAAAGAACGAATGTCGTTAAAAAACACAGTTCACAATAAACCCAATTCACATTCCATTTCAAATCCAATTAAATGTTAATTAATTGGTAATTCTTCTCTACATCTAAATTAAAAGATTTATTCTTTTCGCACGGGGCTTAAGAACAGTGTTACTGAAGACCCCATTTACTGAAGACCCCATCCCATCAGTCTCTAACCGTAAATTAGTAAGAGAACAATTCCCTAAGTATTAATCCCGAAGGCCGAAACCAACATCAGATCAATACCCAGGAAGCCATTCAACTTATCTAATCTCCAGTTAGTTTCTAATCTTAACTCCATTGGGTTTAAGAACAGTATTATTAAAGATACCATTCGCAACAAACCCAAAATCTCATTCCATTGTTAATCGGGTTAAAGAACAAGTGTTATTTAAAACACCGTTCACAATAAACCCAAAACCAATTTCAATTCAATTCCAATTAAATATCAGTTAATTGGTAAACTCCTTTAAATCTTATTTAAAAGATTTATTCTTTTCTCATTCGGGTTTAAGAATAGTTTAATGAAGACATCGTTCACAACAAACCTAAAATCTAATTTGATATTAAATACAAGGCTCTGAATAGAAAATATATCGGCTTATATTCAATATCAAATTCTCAAATCAACAAATATCTTATTGGAATAACGATATATATATCTTCAAAATTCCTCCACAAAATCCGTAATGATGGAATCCAATATCTAAATATTCTGAAAATAATTTTCATTCAAATCCATTCCAATTCATATATTGGAAATTCTAGTTATATTAAAACCCATTCTCAATCCAATTTATTTATTTAAAAATAATTGGATTATAATTGTAGTTCATAACTAGTTCATTTTGATAAAAATATATTTTTGTCTTTTCAAATATTGAATTTTTCATCCCAATTCTTTCCAAACCATTTATTATGATTTTACACAAATTATCAATACTTTTAATAATTTTATCTAGGCCCGTACAGTCGATTTCCATAAACCGCCATCGAACTGCACTTACAACGACCTTTTCCAAATTTGATTTGGACATAATTCCAAATCCAACTGTTAGATTTTAAATTTCTTGTATTCTTTAGAAACCTCTTTTCGATACGAACCTCAGGTTCCGGTTTTAGGAGAATCCGACGGTCGGATCTCCCGTAATGTCCATTCGAAGTCAATGGTCGAAATTCGTGAGCTGCTGCGGCGCGTTCTATTCGGGCCATTAAATATATATAATACATGTATTATATATATTTTGTCGATTTCCATTTAAAACGTATTTTATAAATCGTTTTAACTTCATTTTAAAAACGATTCTAACTTCGTTTTCAATTTTAAATCAAAATTGAATATTCCTTGTCATTATAATATATTAATGACAATATTTTCAAAATATCAGATTTTGAAATCATTTCCTTTTCGATATTCATTATAAAAATGAATAAAATCGATATAAATATCGTTCACGTCAAAATGACGTTAATCTAATCAACACGGATTTATATATTTAAATAAATTCGTGTCCATCCCAAATCGGACATCAAAATCAGATTTTGATCCTTTACTGAATATTATTTTCAAATATTCATTATTTTAAAATATTCGTTATTTTAAAATGTTCATTCTTTCTGAACTGGAATCAGACACAGTCAATTACCATATAATGTTATTTATATGGATTTCATACAACACATGTATCGAACAACAATGATAAACAACCAACCATCATCCAGAGTGCATTCTACACTGCATAAGCATTAAATATAAATGTTTAACGCTTATAACAATCTATCAACCAATCGATTGACATACAACTAAACAACTGGGATTAGTGTACGTCAAATATTATCCCAATACCCCTGTGGAGTTTCAACCAACAGATACTGAATATTATTTGTTCTGTTGGGCGATGTGTAAAATTTTATCGTCCCAATCCATATCAGTCAAATGTGTGTACATAAAAAAATCGTCCAATTTATAAATGAATATTTATTTTATTCATATACATGTTAAAAATTATATTTTTAATGTTAAAATATTTTATTTGACACATGAATATTTTATACAGTCCATTTCACATCACAAACAATTTTCACAACACAATCAAACAAACAAGTCGTCTATGGTCCGTGGACGACGGGGAGCAGTTCATATATGAAGTTATAAAATAAATAACTGTACAAAAAATATCAGTGAGAAGTTCTCACCTTTGGTTTCCACTCCGTCATTCTTTAATGGATGGTTTCGATTTGGATTTGTTTCCCTCGCGTTGTGTCCTTCATCGTGTTTTCAACGAAATCTGTGTAACACATTTATATTACAAATCATATTGTTAATTCGCTACATGTATTAAATTCACATTTTTATAATGCTATTGGATATATAAAAATCATATTTTTATATCATTGTTGTACATAAAAAAATCACTTCTTTATATGTTATTCGTGTAAATAAAAATCACATTTTTATTTCGCTACTTCATATATAAAAACCGCATTTTTATATCAATACCTATATAAAAAAGATTACATTTTTATCATCGTAATATATAAAAATCAAATCGTTTTCCCCATCGCTATATATATATATATATATATATATATATATATATAAATCAAATCTTTTTCCATATAAAAATCTCAGCTTTACATATAAAAATCATATTTTTATGCCGATGTTTATAGAATAAAAATCATATTTTTCTATGCAACACATATAAACAAAGATAACATTTTTATATGCACTACATATGAATAAAAATCATCTCTTCTTCATTTAAAAACCATGTCTTCTTCATTTTAAAAACCAAATCTTTTCTATATTTAAAAATCTTATCTTTTATATCGTCATTCGCATAATAAAAATCATATTTTTATCTAACCTCTTTCATTATATAAAAAAAATCATATTCTTATAGCGCTATATTATATATAAAAATCAAATTTTTGCAATGCTAAATTATATATAAAAATCAAATTTTTATAACGCTAAAAATTCTACTTTTACTTCGCTAAAAATTATATTTTTACATTGAGGTTATTTATTTTTAAAACTGAAATTTACTTGATTTCTAAATTAAATAAACTAAGTACACAAAAGAAAAAGCTCACTTCCTTCATCAGCAGTGTCGACTGGAGCTAGCGCCACAGTTGGTGGTGGCCGCTGACGAAGGCCTTGAGCGGATTGGGCTTGCTAAGCCTCGGTTAGAGGGACAGTGGGGTGCGACTGAAGTGGAGGGGAGGGTTTGACGCAGCCGCTCACAGTTGGATTTCGCTGGTGGTGGTGTCGCGAGCGACTGGCGGACGACGAACGACTCCAGGTCATGGCGATGACGCGATTTGGGTGAAGGGTTTCGCGTTTTAGAGAGGTGGTCGAGCTACTGGCGATTGATGAAGGAAGAGGAGGCGGAATGTAGGGAGGGTGGAGCGACGGTGAATGCCTGTGGTTGTCGAGGTGATGGCGTCGCCATTTTTGATCAAGGTATTCGATCTGGAGGGAATTGCAGAAAATGGAATTTGGGAGGGAGGGGGGTTATACGAAAAAGGGTGTTAATATATATATATATATAATATTTTATTTAATTCTCCAAAAATATTGAATTTCTATTTGAACCTCAAACGAGACACAACGACTGTGCCCCTAACTATCGTTCCGAACACAATGGGATATGTCTCGTAAGCCAATTCGACCGTTACGATCAGTTTCCGCTAAATTTAAAATATAAATCATTATATTTTAAATTCAAACGCACATTTTAATTTACCGGAGTCACATACTGATTCTAAAAATTCCAAAAAAATTATTTCTAGCATCGTATTGACGATACGATCCTAACAAAACTAATTTCGTCAAATTTGAAGACCGTTTGAAAAACAGTCATTTTCTGATCAATCCAAATTGACTAAAACTATCAAAACACGTTTTCCTTTGCCATGCTCACATATTGATTCCAAAAATTATGAAAATTGGACTCTAACAATAATTTAATATTACGGATCCAACAAAAGTGGTCTCGTCGAAAACGGAGGTCGTTTGCAAAATCGCTATTTTTAAGGGTTATATTTCCATAGCAACTATTCTGAATTTTCAACTGGACATAACTTTTTATTCCTGTATGAAATCTGGATTTTTCAGATTCGTTGGAAAAATATTTTCAAATAGATTCAAATATTTCCGGTTTCACTGAAATCCGGTTTATTTTGAATTATGTATATTCATTTGAAATTTGAAATCGAATTTTCAAATTACCGCGCCATTTCCAATGCCTTTTATAATAAAAATAAAAATTTATATTCCAGTTTCGATTTATATAAGTACATACGTTCTAATTCTATTCAAAATAAATTTCTAGTCGTTATTATTTGAAATAAATCAATTTAAACATTCAAAATTCATTAAAATTGCCAAAATAAAAAATTAAACTGGTTCTGATTTTCTGGGTTGTTACACAAGTCTACCACCAAAACGAGCTCGAACGGAGGCCCCCAAACACCACTCATAGTCGATGAAACCGAGATTCACTTTTTCCAAAACATAGGGCTTGAAATGCTTAACAACCTATTGGTTGAGTGTATTCGAAATTATTGAGCAGACTGATGGATATTAAGGGGAGAATACGAGTTTTTTTTTAGTGGGCCATGAATTTTAATTTTGTTTCAAAAAGGAACGCGGGAAAAGGAAATAAAAGAGAGAAGAGGTGGGTTAGTCATGTTTACAGATGGGGAAGGGAACATGAAGTACACAACAATTAATAGGAGTGTAAGCTTAAGGTACAAGGCATACTCAAATTTTGTTTGCCAAAGTACAAACATATCAAATTCGATTTGCTTTTGATTTAACTGCGAATTGAGTTTGAGCTTACCCACTAAATTTTATAATAATATATTTTGTGGTTCCAAACTCCTATTTAAGCGTAACGACCAACATTTCTAACGTTATTCGCTATTCTAGACTCAACTGAATAGATTCCAAAATTTAATTCAATCATATATATATATATATATATATATATATATATATAGTAACCACATTAAATTGATATAAATAAATTTTAAATTCAAAACAAATAAATCCACGACAATGTATTATTATTATCATTTATATTCAAATAGAATTTATATTGTTCGACTGAATCGTTTTAAATTCGGTTTTAACATAGAATCCAATTATATATCGTTTTCGTATTACGAGAATTCCGTAAACTTGAAATTAAATCAAAATCGATAAATCAATATAAAAATTAATTTATATTATCAACACAACATTTAAAACAAGTATTAAATGTTTAAAATTGGTTATTCTAAAAATCCGGGTTGTTACATTCTTCCCCCCATAAAAGAATTTTTTCCCCGAAATTTCTCAGGTAGGAAAAATGCTACTAACCCGCTACTTTTCAAAAACCACTTATGTTGTAACTTAACTCTTCACATTTCTACAATTTTAGTTCTACCAAAACTTTTGGTTTTCATTCCTATTGCAACCCATATATGCACACATTCATTTTACCTGAATGATTTATAATTAATACCTTCACATCCAATTCATGTTCCATTCAAATTCATTTAAATTCTTTCAACGTAGTTATAATCAATTAATTTACTTCAATCCATTTAACTTGCTAAAGTTAAATTTAAATTCCAAAATTCAAATTCTTGGGTTTTCATTTCAAATCCTTCTGAAATCTTATAAATATATGCACATAATTATAACCATTTCAAAATCAAAACATTTGAATTTTTCCAAAACAATTTGTCCTATTTCAAACAAATTTCCATTGAAATTTTTTCTAAGGTAGCAATTCGTCACTTAGAAACTCGAAAAATGAACACCGATGATGTTGCAGTCATCATCAGAATTATTTTCCAGTGACCGAAGTGAGTTCAGTGCTTTATCACTTTCCAAATCCATTCAAAAATGATTTTTATTCAAAAATTCTTCCAAAACAAAGCTATATTATTTTAATATACTTCAAAAAACTATTTTTCTAACTTCAGGGGATTTAAACTTCAAATTCTGATTTGAATCAGTTCTAGATCATCAAATTTGTATATATTATTCATTCACAAGTTCTATTTGGTTATATATATAACCATTTCATTTCTTATAATCTCATTTAATGATAACAGCATCTAACACATCCATATATTATAATAATTTCAGAAAATTATTCATTCTATGTCAAAATATAGCTTTGGTAAAATTATTTCATTTATCCATGTAACCATTTCATTTCTTATAATCTCATTTGATTATAACTGCATATAACACATCCATATATTATAATAATTTCAAAAAATTATTCATTCTATATCAAAATATAGCTATGGTAAAATTATTTCATTTATCCACTTCAAAACAATATTATGTCGAATTTTTATGCTCGAGTATTTAGAAACACCTATCGATACAGTTGTACTTCCTCTATCGACCAGAATTCGTAAACCACTCGCAAACCAATCAACAAAATATAAAATAATTTTAATATCAAATAACAAACACGCACTCTCGTATATATACACTCAACTCATTCTAGGATATTACTGACCCTATATCTAATGAGTAAACCCCCACTGAAGCCTACGTATTCACTCAACCTAAGCTCTGATACCACTGTAACAAACCGTCATTTTCCCGATCCTGATTGTCGATATATATACCATATCGACTGACCAAACACCAAAAATTACCAAATCATTAATAGAAAGAAGTTAGAAGGTGAGAAATAGAAAGAAAGAAATATTGTAATAGAAGAAGAAAAGGACAGAAGAACATAAAAACAACACATATCTCACATCTCAGCAGAATAAAATATAATATATATAATAACTTTTGGAATACAAAATTATCTGTATACACATACATACCATTATCAGGGTACAATATAACTCAGCGGAAAATACATGGTAAATATTTAAAGCTAAAGCCTCCTACTCCACGCTCCTCCAAGTATCTGTAATACCTGAACTACTTGACTGCCCGTACAAATTTGGGCACCTAAGAGTTTAGGGTAAAACAAAACAAAATAAACTCTGGGTCAGTTATGGGACTGTTGTGAGTAAACTACACTCATTGGTTTAACTTTTAAAACTTCTTTTCGAAGGAATAGATAATCATAAGATTGATCCACACATAAACACGAATGGTTTTTATCTTACGATAACCCAAAACATTTCTTTAAAATCAATGTTGTTCTGATATTATAATAGTGTCTAAAATAAGTAAATAACAGTCTACAAGAATACTTGCATCTCATGCTCTACATACATAGTACACAATCAAAACTGCGGGCTCTTATCGGAGAATGGATTTCCAACTGGCAAGGTATAGGACCACCTTCCGATGGTCTATCTCTAAAGAGCAATACACCGGGTTCAACAAGAACATCTTGCAACCCAGGCTAAACATGATTGCCCCTCACTTCTCTTGAGAGTACCAAATGTTTTGTCACCAACGATTGAGATTCACAACCATTTCTCAAAAGGGACAGCATTGAAAGATTTAAGAAGCAAATGGAAATTCTCTAGATCAGGTGGCAATACACCCTACTTGGGTGCGACCCACTTAGCCATGCGACTTACCCGATTTTATACCATTTCCCGGTTGCGACGCTTGAGATTATGATTGGTTACCTTTCATTGATGGCACAATCACTTTGAATGCCAAATTGCCAGATCCGTTAATCACTAATTGATTTTCTCAAAGATATTCTAGATATTATGTGAAAAGAATAAATTCTCCACCACTAGATGTATATTTGTGCAGACCAACATATGCAGTCGCTGAAAATACTCCATCAGACATTTGTCCATACACGTTCGCTCCGGGATTGAACGAAGCCGAAGAAACAATTTCCATGTACCCATGTTAGGCAAATTCTACCAAGGATTAATAGAAAAAGCCCTTTCACTTTACTCCGTCTTCATATAATCAGATTCGTAATGCTACTGCCAACACAGAGTGGTTCTTGGATAATAATCCAACTGATATCTCCATATTGACCACGATATTGGCAAATACTTCGACAGTCAGTTATTTAACTATCGAAGAAAAACAAATAAACATTCATCCATAACATTAAACAATTACTGGGACCCTTAATTAATATTTTATTAATATGCCACTTCTTCATTTCCTTATCAATATTTGTTAACCCAATATTTTCAACAATCATCTTGGCCTCTTACGCTATTTGGAAAACATTTTCATATATCACCTTCTTTTACTTTCTATACTTAGAAAATATTTTCTATGCATGATTGGAATACACTTCCAATTACTTCTCCCTTTCATGACCCTTCATTTTTATACTCAGGAAATATTTATTATTATATTTCCAAAGTTCCACTTATTTGGGTTAAAATGAATGTTGTGTAAAAATCGTTACAATAACCCAAAATATTACATTTAATTAAATCTTAATTAAACATTGATCTTCGAGAACGAATCTTTCTACTCATCGGTTAATAATAAAATCAATCAAGTTAGGGTATAATTACCTCTTAGATCTTGACTGAAAACAATCTTAATGTCAAACAGATAAGACCACTTTCCTCGAATAATCAACATTATATAAAATCAATTATGCATTTTTATCTTATATATATGTTTCACTTTCTATTCTTACTAGATTTATATTTATAGATTTCCTTTTTTTATAATATTCTATTTTAAGTTTGTTCCTTATCGAATTATATATATTGATATACTGATTTCTAGTTATCAAATTTTCTTAAAAATATTCTAATTCCCTAAATTTTTGGAAAATTTTGCCAGCACCTCCTTTGTACATCTCAATAGCTTAAACCCCAACTTGCCTCTCTAGACATTTTCCATTCAAAAAGAAAATCAAAAAGCCAAGCGGGTTGCCGATTTGGCGCATAAAAACTCGTATGGAATTCTAAACATGTACCTTTATGTCGAGCGCTCAAATTATAGTCTTCATTCTCTTTATTCCATACCTATTTAGCATATATGCATCCATTCCGAATTTATTCCAACTCAATCCAATCAATTTTAACTCAATTCACTAATTTATTCTTTAATTATCTCATTTGCCTATTTCACTTTTTACTTGAACATATCACGTTCAAATATAAATTTTAATTGACTTATAAACCAATCGAATTCCATTTTTAATTCAAGTTTCATATTCGATTTTGAATACACATTCACAAATCCAATTCACCTTTCAAAGCCCAATTTCAATTCAAAATTCCATTAACTAATTATTCTTCATATTAGTTAATTTTATTCAATACTTAAAACTCTAATTTTTTGTTTCAAAATTCAATTCGTTTACTCCACTTGAGTTTATATTTATTTTATAACTCAAATCTGGATTTTTCTAATGGAAATCTAATTTTTATTTTCTTAAAATCCTTTTATTAATTTAACTAAATAGTTATGGTTTAATAATGGATATGGTGCCGTTTTTCTGGAAATTTGATTTTGACATAACTCAAAATCTTTAAGATGAAATCCAGATTTTTATCTTCCATTAGAATACTATTATTCAATCGAACCTGATGAATCTTGTTTCAAAGAATTCTGACTTAAATTGAGTTATGTATACTCAATTGAAGTTAGAAACGTCAATTTACGAACTACCACACTACAGTGAGTTTTTTTAATTATATTTAAATATAAACGCTTAAACTTCGTTTATAAATAAATTCCAATTCCATTTCTTAAATATTGAATATTAATTAAACCAGTTTACCAAATCTAACTTAATATTCTCGATTATCCCTATCTGTCGATTATTTCATAACTCAGTTATAAATTTATTTATAATATAAATTTATTTATAATACAATCTTCCATACTGAATTCCAAATCATTTGGAAATGAATTATTTATAAAATTCGATATAATCGAATTCCTATTATAGATCCCTTTGATTATCTCAATTCAGTTTTTATTCCGAATTCTGAAATAAAATCAATCGTTCGCTTTTCGAAACGTTTTCCAATCCCTTTCTAAATTCATACTTGAATTTAAAATTCCGATTTTACCTAATGATAATTATCTCACCTTATTTATAAACATCATTTATAAATTTTCTTACCTTGTTTTATATATACTAAAACATGTTCCATTTCAATATCTATTAAAACCCAAATCTTATTTTGGAATATTTTACTTATTATAACTTGTATATATAACATCGACTCTATTTTCTTATTTAATTTTAGTTTCCATCTAATACAATTCCAATATCTTTTCTGGAAATAATTTATGTTTATAAATTTGACATAGTCGAATTCAAATCATAAATCTACATGGATTTATTTCAATTCAATTTATATTCCGAACATCGGATAAATTTCATTGTTCCCCTTTTTAACATGATTCCCAATTCTCATTTTAAATTCATATTTGAATTTAAACATTTAAATTATCCAAATGATAATTTTTAACATTTATTTATAAACATCATTTATACCACTTGTTTATATGTTTAAACAAGTCTCGATTTCAAATCCATTTGAAATTAAATTTCTATTTAGGAAAAATAAATTTCCATTTTTAAGATAACACTTATATTTACATTTCCCTAATTATCCACTGGTAATTCATTTCACTTCATTTATAAACATTTCTTATAAATGAACTACTTGTCTTTATTATTCAAAACAATTAATATTTCCTATCCCATTTGAAATTCAAATTCTATTTTAGAAAAATTGATTTTCCTTTCTAAATCTCAAAATCCCTATTCACGATATTTTATAAATCAACATTTAGGCCCATTGATATTTAAATACCCAAAACACCCAATTATCAATCACGGGTTTTCTAACACATCATATATGATACTATATATATATATATATACATATATATATATATATGAAAACAAACAATATTAAATTTTTGAGGAATCCTGTTGGATCCCTCAACCTATTTTCCTGCATCCACAGATGTTAGCCAACGTAAATAATACTCATCCTTCTTTAGGGCATGATATTACGGTATAGAAGGTCATCCACTATAATATATTATAGGGCGCATAGGGTCATCCGCTAATGATATTGCGGGGATCCACTATTGGTACTATGGGAAATATCCAACCACCAATATATATAATAGCCCTAACCACCAAGCCAAAGTAACATATATATATATATATAATAACCACAACTGATAAACAAAATATAAATGCATCCAAGCAGCCAACAATTTATTTTTAACGATAAAATAAAGTCCGAGTGAGATTTACTCACCCTGATTTTATTTTTTGAAATAAATGGAAGACATTTGATTTATATTCCATTTGTCTTTGGAAAAATCCAAATCCATTTTCCGCTAAGTGTCCAACTCGACTTGCGTTATCATTTTGAACCTTGTATAAATCAAATATATTATTTAAAATTTGAGTGAATTGTATTAGCGATATGTATTATTATTTTCTTTGTTCTCCCTTAACAAAAATTAGACTTTTATCTCCTTTAAATAAAATCATATTCCCTAATTCTACATTCAAATGATTTTTTTACGATTACTTTACCAGCTGACTACATAAATTTAATCAATTACAAATTTGTATGCACCATTTTCCATACGCATTCTAAATTCCAAAATAAAAATATACCTTACAATATTCACGTAATGCTTTTTTCCAACTCGCGAGCGCACTGTCCCCAAATTGAAAAAGTCAAACTCCAACACCTCTTTCTTGCAGCTCTTCTTCATCACTGCCTCCCTCTCCAGCCTTCCCTATGCCTTGCCAACCATCGCCACTGATCCACTCTTGCCCCCCCTCGCTCAACATGTTGCCATCTTCGATCACCACCGCTTGATGTAATCGATGCTCACAGCACACCATCAGACTTCGCAACTTCTATATTTTTCACACCATCAAACCCCCAATACCAATCAGTTCTCAGTCACTATTATTCATAGCTCTTCACCCCCAGGTAAATTACGACGCTCCTCATCTGCACGGAAGCAGAAAGAGCGATCCAACTTTTCACTATAACTTTCCAATCGTTTGAAACCTCTTACCACTCAGAGCCTTTTTTCCGCCGTCGCTTCCCTTTTCATCGCCCTTAGGTCATGGCGTCTACCACCAAAACGAGCATGAACAGAGGCCCCAAACACCACTAATAGTCGACGAAACCGAGAATCACGTTTTCTAAAACATAGAGCTCAAAATGCTTGACAACCTCTTAGTTGAGGGTACTCGATATTATTGAGCCGATTGGTGGATTTTAAGAGGAGAAGACGAGGAATTATTTTTAGTCGGTCATGACATTTTAATTTTGTTCCGAAAAGGAGTGAGGGGAAATGAAATAAAAGAGAGAAAAGGGGGATTAGCCATGATTTATATATGGGGAAGGGAACATGAAGTACACGGCATTTAGTTGGAGTGTAAGCTTAAGGTACAAGCCCTAATCAAATTTTGTTTGCCAAAGTACAAACATATCAAATTCAATTTGATTTTGATTCAACTACCATTTGTGTTTGAGCTTATCCACTAATTTTATAAAAATATATTTTGTGGTTCCAAACTCCCATTTAATCGTAACGACCAATGTTTCTAACGTTATTCGCTATTTTGGAATCAACCGAGCATATTTCAAAATTTAATTCGATCATATATATAGTGACCACATTAAATTGATATAAATAAATTTTAAATTCAAAACAAAAAAAATTCCCGATAATATATTATTATTATCATTTATATTCAAATAGAATTAATATTGTTCGATTGAATTGTTTAAATTCGGTTTTAACTTAGAATCTAATTATTTATCATTTTCGTATTATAATAATTCCGTATACTTGAAATTAAATCGAAATCGATTATTAAATCGATAACTCAATATAAAAATCTATTTATATTATCGACACAACATTTAAAACAAATATTAAATGTTTAACATTGGTTATCCCAAAAATTTGGGTTGTTACAGTACCGTTTAAGTGCACTGAGTGTAATATATTAGGACATACAAACATTGTCATAAAGTTCAGAAGGATCCTCGTTGGATGCCAAAGGAGAAAACTGGTAACACAGACGATCCAAGTACTTCTCAACCTAATGAAATTCCATCTACATAGCAAAAAACTCAACCTATTAATGCCACTTCACAGTTTGCAAATGCAGATGACCTCAATGTTCTGAACACATATTTGCCAATCGACGTTATGCAAGATGGCTTGCAACATATAGCTGATGCCATCAACGAAGACCCTGCAAAAGAAGATACCACCGATACATCTAGTATCCTAAATGTTTTTTTTACCTTTTTAACAGATAGAAACATCTACATACCAAACGGGAGAAAAACAAACTTTGTCAAATGGCATATAAAAACAAATATGTAGTTTATAGACGACTACAAAATCTATAATATAACAATCGGAAAAAATAACGAATGTGGAAAGGAACAAAAGCCCCTAGATAAAAGCCTCTTGAACCAACAACGAGACAATAAATCCGACGAGCCTACCATAATCCAAAGAAAGACGGGGTCTCCAAGCATTGATAGGACAGGGAAATAAGAGACTGCTTAGTCGACATCCTACGGGATCCCAAAGCACTCACGTCTTCAACCATACCTGAAAAGGTGACTGCGTAAGATAGCCCACTCCAAGTAAAGATCCAGCTCCGTCTACAAAATATAGCTCATATGAAACTTGTAAATTCAGGACCTGCACGACTAGAAAACAACATAAAGCCAGAAAGAGAGGAGGAGGGGGAGCGGTGAAGGTATAGTGAATAAAACAAACTAGCAAGTCAACCAATCCCTGATCACGAAAAAGGAAGATCTGATGTAATATCAATAGACCGAGCCAATCGCCTAGAGCGCCTGGATGGTGAGGAGACAACAAGGACGTTGGGCTCTAAAGAGGGAGATTGTAACACCATTTACTTTATAGTGGAAATAGAAGTCCCACGTCATGGAATTAGGGCATGAAGTGAGAACTTAAATAATAGACCCTATCCTCCTAATAGTGCCAATGTCTACTAGTTGGAAGAACTCCACACTCTAGAGGTGGAAAAGTGGGGATGGTATCGACAATGTAAGAGGAAGTGGACTGTGTTAGATACCATTGTCAGTATCTGTCATGTGTTAGCAATCCTATATCTTAGCTGAGACCTTTTTAGGAATAAAACCCCACTCCTATATAGAGGCTAAGTTGAGGACAATATCTGCACGAATGAAGGTGCGGGCTGTTATAGTCCAACTCTGGAAATAACAAAGGGAAATATAAAGCATAAGGTGATCCAGGCCTAATAAACTGAATTAGAAAAGGGCCAAAGTATGGCTCATGTACACAACTGAATTCAAGTCAGGAATAGATTGTTATGGACATTAAAGACCGTCGTCTAACAAGAAGGCAAACTGGATGGAATCCCACTGGAAAAACATAACTTCAAGAAAATTCTATTTATTACACGAAATGGCTCGCAATAAACAAACGAATGCAAACACTTGCTATACATAATTGAAGAGCAAGTAAGGAATGGACAACTACGGTAATATATCCATGATCAAACCGCTGCAACTCAATAGGAATAATATCGGCTGCATGGGTTGTAGGCGAGCCTAGTCTCATATGGGCCTTATCATCAATTGAGATGTGGGCATTGGATAATAATGGTGGATAAGTATCATACTGATGTACGAGACCTGGGGAAATCCCTTTGTTTCTTGATCAATTGTTATAAAAATGCTAAGCTGTTTACTCTTGTTGCAGAAACCGGAGAGATCCCTAGGCAACCTCTAACAGTAAAAATCCTCTTAGATTTGAAATAAAATTTCCTTTTTTCTATTCTAATAAAGTTGTTTGGCGTGTATGGTTGAAGCACATCAGACATGGATTTCATGTTTTATCACTTTAATAAAATCACTTGGCATATATGGCTAACGATCGTTAGGTGTGGAACATACAATTATAAAACTCTAACAAACACCATTCGGTGAGTATATCCAATGCTTATCAGATGTAAACATGATTTCGGTTAATTTTAATCACTTGATGAGTATGGCTAATGCTCATCATGTATGAAAACTCTTTAATAACTTGGTGAGTATGGCTAATTACCATCAAGTATAAAAAAACTTTAACCAGAAAGTCGAGTATGCCTGATACTCGATAAGAGCCCTGAGAGGCTATAAACTATCAAATATGGCTGATGTTTGGTAAATGCGAACAAAATGGTGAACCGTCAAGTATAAATGATGCTTGGAGGAAATCCAAATCATTTTCTGTCAAATATGGATGATGTCTGGTAATCCAACCAAACTGTGATCCCCTAAGTATGGCTGATACGTGTTGGGGAGCAAAACAACCATGAACCATCAAGTATGGTTGATGTTTAATAGGGATCAACCCAACTCCAAACAGAAGTATGTCTTATGTTTAGCCAAAACCTTATAAAGCTCTAAAACCATCACGTACGCCTGACACATGACCAAAACCCAGCAAGGTTATGATGCCATAACTATGGATAATGCTCAATCAAAGCCGAAAGAGTGGCTCGGGACACTAATAGTGGATTACAGTTAGTAGGGACAAGACTCGTATCATCAGGTATGAATGATA
The DNA here is from genome assembly GCA_030737875.1 of Allium sativum. Classification (NCBI taxonomy): domain Eukaryota; kingdom Viridiplantae; phylum Streptophyta; class Magnoliopsida; order Asparagales; family Amaryllidaceae; genus Allium; species Allium sativum. The sequence goes on from CM060913.1 coordinate 317,312,137, forward strand.
CCGGGCATGAAACCAACCTAGCAAACTTTCAGAGAGGCTATGAGTACCCAAACGATCTGGCGAGATCGTGATCACGACTCCAAACAATTATCGAACTTGGGATCAATCTGAAGAGACTACGAAAACCAAACTTGTGCAAAACATTTCTTCCACAGAAAGAAATGTTTTGGATGCAAGTGTTAAACAACCTTTTAACAAAGATGGTATGCTTTGGATTTGGACATCTGAATCGCCCATGACTTGAGTATAAACTCATACAAACTTGGATTAAGCATCAGAATTGACGTTTGCTTGGAAATCGGAGAATGACTCCACCATGGTCGATCGCCTCTGGGCATCGTTTAATCACCCAGAAATATTTTGATCGGCTTACTTGACCACTTCGTCGTAAAAGATCAAATTAATCACCTCAAGGAAACCTTATCGGCATGGTCTGATCACCTAAAATACCAAGGATTATAATGATATGAAATTTGCCTAATCACATCGAAAAATCTGGACTAATATTCAAAAAAATGGTAATCAACATTGCTCGATCGCTTAGAATGCATTGATCGACTCATAGAACTTGCCAACTCACTTCAAGGAATCAGATCAGTAGGAGTCCCTTAAAGGCTCAGTATAAAACTCAATCACCAAACCATGCTAAAAACTGGTGGATTGGGATGACATAATCCTGTAAAAGCGAAGGGTCGAACAATGAGCTCGGATTTAAAATATTCAAACGAGTATCTAATCTGAAATCAATCAAATGATCGATCAGAAGAGGACCCAAGCATGTTAGTAAAAATCATAGGATCTGCATGTTGGATCTGAAGAAAATGGAAAGATCCAAGAGATCTAGTGGATACAAAATGGTTGAATTCAGATCAGATCCAAATTTTTCAAGAGTAGATTGACCAAGACTGGAAACATGTGTATCATCTAAAACTACATGATCAACACGGGGATTTGAGCAAAAACAAATGTTCGAACTTGAATACTTCAATTACGAAAAATGGACAAAGTGGGATACGAAAAATAACATGTAGATCCCTCTATAAGGAATCGATACCGATCCCCACAAACCGAGGGTCAAATCTGAATTTTGATTGTAGACGATCCAATTTCTTCTGTAGCTATAAATAGGAAATCAAATGACACTTTTAGAAATATTTTTGACTTGGACTTATTGGAACTCATACACAGGAACTCTGCCATGGACAACATCTGGTTTATTTTACTACATTTCTATAATCAAACAGACTGTAATTGTAATTAAGCAGTATAAATATAGATTACCTTACAGTGGAGGGAGAGATGATTTGCTGAACCACTATAAATTTTGTGTCTCTTTGCTTTTTTACATTATGTGTCTAGATTTATATTACTACTTTATGATTACTACTTGGCAATTGGGTGTCAGTTCGATTGATCAAACTCAACATGATTTGACAAAGAATTATTTATATATCAAATATGAAAATTAACAATATGACTCAAATATGTGTTTGATAGCCAAAGAAAATAAACTTTGGCTATGGCACTAAATATTTTGTCATATAAATTTAAAAATAAAAATAAGTTACCTGAAATTGACTTACTAAAAGGAGTACCAAAAATGAGTTTTAAAAGGTAAAAATTTATGTGATGTATGTCAAATTGGTAAGTTAATTAAATCATCATTTAAATCTAAAAATGAAATATTGACATTACAACTACTTTAACTATTGTATTTAGACCATTTTGGTCCTACATAAGTTCAATCGGTAAACCACTACAAATATGTATTTGTAATTGTTGATGTTTTTGAAGATATACATGAACAATAATTCTAAGAAGTAAAAGTGATACATTTTAAAAAAATTGCTAAAATTTTTTAAAAATATAAGAAGTGATCATGAATTCGAATTCGATAATGATTTATTTGAAAGTTAATGAAAAGGTTATTTAACATAATTTTTATTTTCCAAGAACACCAAAACAAAATGAAGTTTTGAAAGAAAAACAGAACTTTATAGGAATATGTTAGAGCATTGTTAAATAGTAACATGTTATCAAACAATTTTGGGTAGAAGATAAAACAACTGCTTCTTATGTTTTAAATCGTGTTTGTATTAGGCTATTAACAAAAAGTACCCCATATGAACTATTGAAAGAAACCTAATATCTCATATTTAAAAAAATTGTTTTAAAGTATTTTGTTTTAAACACTAAAGATCAACTTATTAAATTTTATCCAAAATTTGATGAAGAAATATGTATTGGATATTCAGATGGAAGCAAAACAATTGAAGAAACACCCCATGTATCATTTAATGAAAACTTTCATTTAAATAATAATATAAATATATATAATGAAGATGAAATTAAAATCAATACAAGTTTCAATGTACAATGAAATGAAATCAGAACAAGTTTCAACATATAAAGATGAAATTATTGAAAATATTTCAAACAATAATGCTGATAATAATAACAATATACCTAATACAAACGAATTACATTTACCACCTATAGTGTTGAAAAACCATTCTATCGACAATATTATTGGTGAAATAAATTCAAACGTTAGAACTAGAAGTCAAATAAATCAAGTGGGTCATGTTGCATTCATATCTAACATTGAACCTAAAAATGTTAAAAAAAATGTATGTATAGACAATTACTGGATTTTAGCTATGCAAGGAGAGTTAAACAGGTTTGAACGAAATGAAGTTTGGGACTTGGTTCTCAGATCAGTGACCAAACTGTCATTGGTAAGAAGTGGATTTTAAAAAACAAAGCTAATGAATAAGGAAATATAACTTGTAATAAAGCTTGATTTGTAGCTCATGGTCCATGGATTCCCTTCTTATCGTCTTCCTATAGAGGAGATGCCCTCTGGTTTCCAAATAGATCCGCTATAGGGTTTTGTTCAATGTTGTGTAAGAGGTAAACTTAGGTTCCTTAAATTCTTTCCTTTATCCTTTCTCTTTCCTTTACCCTTTCCAAACTTAGCTTTTGGCGATCATTCTCCTTTAATAACATTAATATCATCGAATAACTCTTCTGCATCCTCCTGTCATTGATATCTCTTAGCCTTATGATTAAAAAAACTATCAAGTCTAATGGTGTATCTCTCTCAAAAGCTACCTTGAAGTCCGTTTTTCAAGAAACTCCTGAAACTGACGCCATAAAGATGATTGATGGATTTGGAATATCGGCTGACCCGACCTCTTCATTGAATCTCATTAGATAACTCTTAAAGATCCTTATAGGCCTTTGTTTCTGACTAAACGATGACATCATATTATTTGGTCTTGAGACATGCACTTTGAACTATCTTGAGAACTAGTCCATTAAATCATTCACGAATAGATGGATCCATTTTCTAATTCCTTATAATACGTTGCTACCAATTGGTTAATAAAAGCAAATGACATCATGCCATTACCTCTTCCAAAGCATCAAGTACTTCCATATGTCTGACGTATTAAATTAGGTGAACAATTAGATAATACTTTCCATCATAAGCATCGGTCGTTGGATGCTTGAAATATGAAGGTTTCCTAACATTTCAAACATTAGTAGTAGAAGGGTTCTTTGTGACATCATCCCTCCTTTGATTTATTGGTCCTCCTCTAACTACCCCTGTAATCATCTTAGTAATCAAATTCAAGTTGTTTGATTGAAGCAATGGATCATCAGAACATCTTGCCTTCGTAGTCCTACGGGGAACTCTGAGCAAAATTTAAAGACATATTCCTTCGGTCTCAATCAATTAAAATTTTGACTAGCAACTAAAGTTCCATCTGAGCAACTAAAGGCCTCATGAGATGTCAAGTTTATGTCCTTTAAGTATACTAAAGGGAGAAACATGGCACAAACTTCAAATTGACACACGGTTTTGAGTGAAATCATTGGGTATAATTCAGTTTTGCAATGAGAAATCAATCATGCTTCTTCCAACTGGTCTTTTATGTCCACTCCACTGTGTTTCGAGCACCAATCTTTTAATATTTTGTTATTTTTGAGTAGTTCATATACCATATGTTCTTGTCTATTTTCAACCACCAAACCCTTAGAATTATTCTTATATTCCTCTAGGAAATCACTGCGTGATGATTGCTCAAACTGGAGCTTTACAAACAAGGTTTTTAAGATTCAAAATGTAACAAAATTGGTCAGTACCGGGTGGTAAGGATCGGTATTGTATGATTCATGTCCAGTGGTGCTTTACTAACACTAAAATTTTCATGAGCATATTCTTATTCCTTTCTAAGCATGTTCCAAAGTTTGTGGGTTGTTCCAATTTCATCTTGTCGCTTTAATTCTAGTGAAAAACTATGTGCTAAATAATATTGATAATATTTGCCTCTCCTCCCCCATAAGCATGCTTTGATAGAGAACAAAGCACACTCTAGAATAAGGCAAGAATTATCTGTTATTTCAGTGTTTCGGTTGGTCATCTAAGACCTATTTCAAAACTTTTCTTCAATTTATAGGATCCATTTAGTTACTTTATGTAGATAAACTTCAATCCTTCATGCTAAGGATAAGATTTACGCTCCAGAGATTGATCCATACCCTAGTTAAGTATGAACTTCCTTTGTTTTCCCTTTTTCTCCAATTTTGGCCTAAAACTACAACCCAGTGCCTAGTGGTACCGCTTGATGCTGAGCGCTTTTATATATCCTAAAGTATTATAAGTAGGTGCTACTATTCACACCCCGGTTTACACCTCCGGTCATCATTCTATATTTAATGCAAATGATTATTATTTATATTCTTCTGGCCACCATATATTATTCTTTCACTTAGTTATTCACCATCGTACTTCTCCTAAGAAAAACATGTACTTCTCTACAATTTCAAACTCTAACAAAAGCAGATATTCTTTTGTGCCTAATAGAGATGGAAGATGAAGATAAAAAAAGGTTAGAACTGCTTGATTTTTATTGTTTTCTATTATGTTATAGAACATGTAGTTAGGTTTTTTTTTAATGGTTAGGGTTTTCCATTATGTTTTAGGATATTTTTTCTGCCCTGTTGGAAATTTCAACCTTAAAGGACATTAAATTTGATGACGTTGTATTAGAGAATGACAATGTAAGTTTTGACTTGCAGGGTTTTTATCCATGTAACGTACGTATCTTCTTTTACAAATTGATACGTTAAATTTTTTCTCGTTTGATAGATATGGAGTATTTGAATGATGATAAACATGATAGTTGCGATAATATGATGCAAGATGTGTTTGATCAAATGACTCAAAAGAAATAAATGCATAATGTAAGTGAGGAAAGAGGCGTTCGTGTAGAGGATGGTGCTGACGGCCTTTCCAATTTTAGGTTATTAATTTAGATAAAGGAAATTTAAAATATTTGAATGGTTTTCTTCACTCTTCGTTTTCTTACTTTTACTCGTCCCGACTATTGCCATGTTTAGAGCTTGCAACCCCTTGGTCCCCTTCTCCTTAGCCGGCTAAGATCCATTCATCGATGATATCCTCTTCTTACCGCTGGCCGCTTGAATTCACTTCCGCTTTCTTCGGAACATCACCGCTGCAGTTTCTTGAACTCTGCCGACTGCTACCATTGACTCGAATTATTCATCACCAGTTCATCCTACTTGTCAAGTGAAAAAATAAATCTCAACTTTCCAATGTTGGCGGCGCTTTTCTACTATTGTTAGGGAGGGCATTTTCCTTGTTGATGGCTGCTTTTGATGAGAGTTGGTCGAAGTTAGAGTAAAACTGCCTCAAGAAAGAACTTGTGGTCGACCTAAGATGATTATTTTTATTTTCCTACGGTATGATCAGTTTAATTTTCAGGTTTCGAAATTCCTTAACGGACCACAGTCAGTAATTCTAGGATGGTTCTTTTCATATTGGATGGGTTCCAAAATTTGAACAATTCTATGATTCCATCACTTAGCGTTCTTATTATCCGAACAATCTCATTGTATAGTAACACCTCTAGTATTTTTGCAAAAGAAAAGCTACCTCTTTTCTCTAACTAATGATTCCATCATCTTTAGCCGACGATAATGGATAAGATTTGTTTGCAAAGCTTGGGTCTTGCCACACATGGCTTGTTTTTCTCTCACGAGTCAGCTGTCTACATAAGATTGTCCATTCGTTGTTTACGAGACATAGGACACATGTTACATATATCGACACGCCGAAGTTTATGGTCTCGAATGACTCGTCAATCTTCTTGCCTTCAAATAGACGCTAAGACATCTACTCCTCCTGAAATTTGTTCCACCATGCTCAAACTTCCACCTCTATGCCTTCTGCTCCTATATATGAGTTCGGTTACTCAAAGCTCTAAAGAATCGTTTTTCCTCCGTATAGTCTATGTAAAAGCAGTTTCCTCTGATATAGAATTACACTTCCCTTTGAGTTTTGGATGATCCACCAAAATAGGTACAAACAATCTCCACATCTTTTGTTTACAACACGTGATTTCTGAGTATGTTATGCTTTTCTCTACTCAAGTCCAGCGAGCACACAACCATCCACCAGGCTATACATCAATCCATGCAGCTAATATATGTATCTAGTGATAGAGCAAGCAATTTGAATTAAGGGCGATTATGTAATTTGTTTTATTTTTATATATATATATGAGTTTTTACTTATGTAGGCCTATTTTACAAAACAATAACTGAAAGAGCCATGCTCTAAAAGTAATTACAAATGTAGACCTGTTTCGGTGTACACGGTGTCTGAAGGCGAGTTTTGGAAACTCGCCTTCATTAAAACACGAAGGCGATTTTCCAAAACTCGCCTTCAGATAAACCCTGCACAGTAGAAACAGTGAATTCATACACAAACACAAGCACAAGTTCCAAACCGCCTTACATTGAGGCTTCAACAAACACAAGCACCGGTTTCAAACACAAAGCAAATTCGTACACAAAGCAAATTCATAAACAAACAGGGTTATCCAATTAATAAGCGTACCAAAACAAGTTCATACACAAAACAAAAACATGCACTAGGTTCATCCATGGATACGAAATAAATAAACATACGAAAATATAGCAAATTCAAGCACTATCAGTTAGAACAATCAAATGTGCACTAGGTTCGCCTCGGCCGCCTGACCAATGGTGTGGAAGTTGAAGACGAACCACTTCCGCTGCTGCTTCTAGTGCGTCGTGCACTGCTGGTACGTGGTAATGTAGGTGCAGGTTGAGATGGGCCATGCACAATTTCTTCGTGCGCTGCTGGAGGTGGAGGAGAACCTGCAGGAGGAGGAGGAGGAGGACCTACAGGAGGAGGAGATGGTGGAGGAGATGGTGGTTTCGGCCGATCCAATTTGTTTCTGCCCAAAATCACGTCTAGAATCTTCTGTATGTTCGTGCACATTGCCCGGCCCTCGTCGTCATTCTGTCTCTCTCTAAGCTTCTCAGCCTCCTCCCATGCACGGTTAATACCAGCAACCTGCACATTTAAAAGAAAATTAGATAGAATGAATAAATGAAACTGAATGTATTTAATGGTACACACATCGACTTACCACGTTCCTCTCCAGTGGTGCTCTAGGAACGTACGGTGCTACCGCAATATCGACTCTGGGAGTAAGGACGTAGCGTCGTGTTACGTTCCAGAACCACCTCATGTACTTCGCCACGGATATAGGGGGATCCCTCTCGAACTCAATACTGTAATCGCGGGCATCCCACATAGCATGATACATCTGAAAGTCCTGCGCGGTGTAGCCCTCAATGTAAGGCGGTGCATCATCCGGTATATGCTGCCTCATGCCGAACTGCCTCATAACCCTATCGGGAAGGTGCCAAGCGGTGAAGCTATAGGCTATCATAGGTACTCTTACTGTCCAAAGGTGCCTATGAGCACTGCACATGGGTGTTAGTGTGGCAAGTAGCTCCTGAGAGTACGGAAACCATGTAACCTTTTCGTCCGTGAGGACGTCCAACTCATTGCGGTAAAAGTACAGCTCTCGTCGCGGTGTATGTCGCGTATCCTTTTTTCCAAACCACCTGTTACACGATAATAAAAGGTACATATATTGGAAATGGTATGTGTTGTGTTTAATAAAATAAACCATCAAATAAGTATACCTAGCTCCAAGCGGCATCGATGCGTCGATGGGAGGAGGAGTCACTACTACTAATCTTCCGACGGGAAGATAAGTCCAGGACCAAAGCTAAGTACACAAAAATGTACTATTAATACAAGAGAATGATGCATCACATTGTATAACAGTAAATTATAGAAATTCGGTTCGTACCTGAAGTAGCGTCGGGCAACTGGCAACACAGTTATACTGTTGCGGACTTAGACAATTCCTGGTATGCATAGGCCAAGACTGCACTACCCCACGAATATGTAGCGCACTGCCCGATGTCTGCTATAAAAGGCATTTGTCAACAATAATGGTAATGTGAACGGGGACGACCATGTTTTGAAATGTTTAAATTATATGTGGATGAGAACGACCCTGTTTTGAAATGTTTAAATTATATGTGGATGGGGACGACCATGTTTTAAAATATTTAAATCCTGATAGTATAAATATTACGGGTAAAAACCGTAAACCTTGTTGTAAACTTAGTGTGCATGTGACGACCCCTTAAACCAAGTAGTGCTGAATCACTCCTGATACGACTAGTCATATTCCCTACAGTATTACGCCAGACGAAACAGTGTCGTGCAGCACGTAAAGCAAACTGTACCAGTGACCTTTCACATCATTATTTGTTTTACCCTTTATTCACTTGTACACTACGCAGCTATATATCTCTGTCGAAGTACTCACAACTTATCTCACTCCAACAACTTAGTTTCAAACCACTCTGTGCTTTACCACAACTATGCCTTCTTGGCCATCATCTCCAGAGTCTGAGGAAGAGGCGTACGAACGAATGGAACTTCAGGCGCTTGCAGATGAACTCGAGTTTCTGAACGAACTGGACGCTCTGCTTGGAACATCGTCCGAACAACGGCCCGTCCAACCTCCACATCAAGCCCAAGTACCAAACGTTCAACACATGCATGAACAGTCCATCGTTGTACCGCGACAAGAAGTTGGTTCTTATCAAGTACCACATGTTCCAATCCCTGCTGAACAGGAAGGTGACTCTTAATAAGTTTGTTGCTACTGAGGTTATCCAGTTGAAGCTGTGGTTCGAGCAGATGGCAACGATATTGGTCGTCGCATTCTGCAATGTCCAGCCTATCCGAATGGGTGCAATTACACGGAATGGATAGACGAACCGATAGGGCAAAGGGGAATAAGATATGCAAACGAACTTGAACAACAGAATAGACAACTCCGTAACGTTTTTGAACAGTTGCGCCTTAACCGTGATGATTAAGCCGCTTCACATCCCAAGAACAACGTCAGATGTAGTTTGGTTATCATACTATTTTCCTAATTAGCATTTGTTGTATTCTAAGATATAGTATCTACTCTCGTGTTAGCATATGTTGTCTCCTAAGTTTTAGTACTTATTTCGTGGTTACGATGTCTTGTAATCTGTGTTTTAGTTAATATTTGTTGTTATTCGGTTTATGAAATTCACTCCATTTGAATGTACACTTTACGGTATAATTAAAAACGGGCTAGTAGCGTCGTGGTAGTTCGTAGTTATACGCATTGAACTTTAACTAAATATATATGATTCGCTCAAAGTCGGATTTCTTTGAAACAAGAAACGTTAGAATCTAATGAACTATATTTTTATAACGAAAGAGAAAAATGAAGATTTCATAGTACGTATCTTTAGCTATGTCCAAATCAAATCTTCAGAAAGTCGCTGTGGAATCGTTTATAAACCATAACGATTTATTAATAGTTTATGCAGGATTTTCATATAGTATAAACTGAGCGTCGATTTTAATATACAATCGTTCTAATATGGGGTTGTGTTGAAGTTGGTTGTGTGGGTAAAATACAAAGGCGAGTTTTGGAAACTCGCCTTTGTATTTTAATGAAGGCGAGTTTTCAAAACTCGCCTTTATTAGCACAAACAGGCCTATATTTGTAATAACTTCTGAAACATGGCTATATGTGTAATACTATTTTTAAACAGGGTTGCATGGGTAAAAAGTCCATATATATATATATATATATATATATATATATACACACACACACACACATACACACAACATAAAAATCAATCTTATTCAAAATGAATTTATATTACATTTATGGGAGTGGTTATTGGAACATAAAATTAAACACAAATTAATAAGACACACAAATCGTGAACCGTTAGATTTGTTTGTCTTTATGTGGAGAGTGAAATTCATGAGAAAATCTAGTGGTTGAGATTTATTGTATGCAATTTTGTGTCTTCATTTTGTGTCCAAATAGAATTTCTCATATACTGTATACTTGATATTATATTTATATTAATTAATTGAATTAAAATAGTATCAAAAAGAAAATTCATAAAGGGGGAATTTTGCGATGGTTGTTACGAAGTGTTGAAATCGTGCGTAAATTATCGTAATGAAACATGAGTTACGTTTTAAATACTCCTAGCTAAGATGTTAAAATTGGATATCGATATATCCATTGTGACTAAGTTACATAACACTCTCTAAATGTTGAATAGTGTATCGTTCATCGCTGTTGCTGGCACGAAAGGATTGTTTCTTAATACTTATTAGATAACTATAGAAAAACTTACTTGATCATTTTTCTTTGATTAATATAACTGAGGTCAAACATAAAACAAAGATGTAACCAAATTACATATTTCTTTTAACTTGAGAATACTATTGATTGCAATTAATCTTCACTATTGATTGCAATTAATCTTCTATGAGGAAGCTCCTCCTTGATTATAGTTAAATCATGTATGATGTCTATTAAATGACTGTCGTTGAGTCGATTGGAAGAAGTGGAAGTGAAACGCTATTGATGGATTTATATTCTGAAAATTGTATGAGGTTAGTGTCACAATCAATTGAAGTCCTCTTAAAATTAAAGTCTTTTTTAGAGCAATTTGGTTAAAAACAATTGTTATTATTGAGTTAAAGACTTTATGTTTATACTATAGACCTTACAAAATTCCACAAGTTTAGAGTATGAAGAGAAATTGTGTAAATGACAGCCACAACCAAGTAATTCTTAAATGGCTCAAATTAGATTTTACTGAAATGATGTAAGCAATATATTCATCCAAAATGTTACTTCATCTCCTAAATGACGCATGAGCATTAGTATTCGAATTGTTTGGTATTAATCGCTTACCAAATTTACACCTAATAGTCGCACTGCCAATGCATTTGAAGATCCTTTGATCACCTAATTTAATAAGTTTACAATTATTATGAATTATTTAAACCAACTAATATTCATCACATTAGTCATAAATTTTAATTTGATGTATTGAATATGACTGGTTTGTATTGGGTGCTACTATTCACACCCGATTTACACTTCTGACCACCAAAATTAAAAGCACCTCAAATGTTTTAAATTTTATCTACTAGTCACCCTCTAAATTACTAACCTAAAAATGGAGAGACCACCAGCACTTTCCTCTACACGAATGCTTCCTTCCTCATTTACATCATGCATTTATGTATTTTGAGTCATTTTATCGAACATCTTGCATCGTATTATCACAAACATCATGTTTATCGTCCAATTAAACATCATTCAAATACTTCATCTATCAAACGACAAAAAACAGAGTTAATGTATCAGTTTGTAAAAGAAGATACGTAAGTTATACGGGTAAAAACCCTACATGTCAAAACTTACATTGTCATTCTCCATTACAACGTCGTCAAATTTATTATCCTCTAAGCTTGAAATTTTCAACGGAGTGGAAAAATATCCTAAAATGCAACTGAAAACCCTAACCATTAAAAAAAACCTAACAACATGTTCTATAACATAATAAAAAATAATAAAAATCAAGCTATTCTAACCTCTTTTTTATCTTCATCTTCCATCTCTACTAGACACAAAAGAATATCTGATTTTTATCAGGGTTTAGGGTTTGAACTTGTAGAGAAGTACGTGCTAGGAAAGAAGTACGGCGGTGATTAACTAAGTGAAAGAATAATAAATGGTGGCTAGAAGAATATTAAATAATAATCATTTATATTAAATTTAGAAAGGTGACCGGAAGTGTAAACCGGAGTGTGAATAGTAGCACCTTGTTGTATTTACAATGGTTAGAAATATATTGAATGTTACATGATATCAATATGCATTCTAACTAGATTTAAATGCATTGTTTAAATTAAATTTAAATATATGAATTTCTGTATGGACTTAAATGCGTTTAAAGTTTGTAAGAAAACACACATAATTAGTTATTAATTAGTATAAATTTCGCAGATATGACATAAAAAACGGGGAGGCTTTTTTTTCTTTTTCTTTTTTGAACTCAAAATTGGAAAGCAATTAGCAAAAAAGATTAATGGCCTCATTAATCATAATTAACATCATTCCTTCGATAAAATACGACTTCTTCATTTTCACTACATAAGATTCTTTCAAACTAACTTTCCAGCATTAATACATTTTTGTTTACAATTTTTTTTACTGCTTTTCTATTAAAACCACCATAATGAAAAAGAAATATTTAACAACAATGGTAAAATGTTGTTAAATATATTAAAGACATTTATTTTAATGTTGTAATGTGCATGGTTGCTTAAAGTGTTTAACTTTCACAATACTCAATTAACATTGCATATTCTTTAGTATATAATATATGTACGACACTTAATTATCGTGGTGGACATCTTACATGTTTATTAAAAAAACACACAAAGGTGTCTAAATATTGCAAAATGCGCTTTTTGCAATGTACTATAAATATTAAGAAAAAAATTTCTATAACATACCCACAGCATTGTTTTTTATTTTTCTAGCATTTATTATACATTGTAAATTTAAATATTAAAATCCTGGAACATTGTGAAATTGACATACACAACATTTACAAGAAGTTAAGTTAATGTATTATACAACATTTTCTAAACATTGTTAAAATCTTAGTACGGTATGTTTTAAACATCGTGTTTGTTACTTATGTTTATTGATAACCTTTTTAATTATGTAAAAAAAATGTTCACAACACTCTTTATGTAACGCCCCGTATTTTTTGACCATTTATTTAAATAATGGAATTTAACCATTTTAATTTGAATAATTATTTATTTTGAATATTTTAATAATATTTTATTTTCATATTTGGGAAAATGTCGAATTTGAAGTATAACGTGAACGGGCGATTTAAAATGGTCTAATATTATTTTCATTGAAATTATCGTGGCGATTTCGTGTATAAAACGACGTTATAACATTAAATTTATAATTTAATTATAAACTGAGCTGCAGCGGCGCGGTAGTTTGTAAATTAGCGTTTTGAATTTTAAACGGCTATACAGAGCCCAAAATGAGTCGGATTTTCTCGAAACAAGAAACGCTAGAATCTGTTTGATGATATTTTTCTAATGAAAGAGAAAAATCAAGTTTTCATAGTGTAGATTTTGTTTTATGTCCAAATCAAATTTTGAAAAGGTCGTTGTGGAATTTCGTTATATATTATAACGTTATTTATATCAAATAAAGGGGTTTTTAAATATTTATAATATCGATTTGGCTTCAAACTCAACCCGGGATATTTTTATTATGGTAATATACGATATTCTGGTCGTGTATGGCACATTTCAATATTTTAATATTATTATATTGAGGTATTTTAATATTGGTTTATTTTATTTGAATTGGGCAGTTATAAAAGGGACTTTTTTCAAACGACCTTCGTTTTCGACGAAACAAATTTTATTAGGACCGCAATAGTAAATTATTGCTATGTTTCAAGTGGCGCGTCAATCGATGTTAATTTGTGAGCGTGGCAAAATAAAATACAAATAAAAACGACAATCTGAACGTGAACGAGCGCCATTTGAGTAAACGAACTCGGAATTCGACGAAATAAGTTAGGACCGTATCGCCAAATTATACTATGCCGTCCATTCGCATCTCGAACGGGGTTTGTACGTGAGCACAGGAGCGAATAAACAACGTACGAAAACGCGATAGGTATGAAATAAAATATCGTTCGTCACATTGATATAAATAAATATTATTTCTATCTTTAAATATAAACCCCCTCATCCCATATTTCAGTTCATCCCATCCAAAACAATTTTCAGCCAAGAATATTTGCAGAAAAACCCTCATATACAAAACAATTTATATCTCATCGTACGTGAAGAATTTGTGAGGGCAACCTGAAGCAAAAACGTAGATCGGGTCGAGGGCAAGTCGCTGACCAAAATTGGGGTGGAACGGTGGTCGATGGTGGCCGGAATCGAGGTAAAACTGAGGAATTGGACTTTCATTCTTTTCAAAAATTAAGGGGACTGGGTTGATTTGAGAAGACGGGACCTTGGGGGAATCGAAGAGGGGAGATCGGGCTTTGATTTGGCTGTGGTCCCAGGGTCTCTGGTGGTCCGTGGTGGTGTCTGGGTCGAGATGATCGGAGGCCATCATTTTTGGGTTGGTTTTCAATACTGAAATTGATTTTGGGGATTTTCCGGTCGATTAGGTTGTCGAGGAGGGTGATGGCCTGAAGGTGATCGAAGAGGGAAGGAAGGCGGTCAGAACGGCGGAGGTCCGGTGACCTACGGTGGCGTGTGGTGGTGCCAGTTATGGTTCGAATGGGTTTCCGTCTTCGTTAATTTCTGGTGGCTAGGGATCGAACGGGGGGTCAACACCTTCGGCGGTGGATGCTGAGGGTGCGGCGAAGCCAGTGGAAGGGTCGACGGTCAGTGCAGTTCGCCAGAGACGGTGGCGCGAGCCCTGGGATGATTGAGCTTTTCCAAGGTAGAATTGGGTTTTAGGGGGCATCGGGTTTCAGTACCAGGAAAATTAGAAAACGTGTTGGCAAGTGAAGACAGCTGACGTAGAAGTTGACTAAGAAAAGGTAACTATTAAAGTATTTTAATTAATTAATAATTAGTCAATTAATAATCATATAATTTATATAAAATTGTATTGACCATAACTTCTACGTACATTAATGAAATTTAGTGAAACTGGATCTGTTGGGATCGCAGGGACGAGACCTAGGTGATGGCACTGACTAGGCACTGATCTGATGCAGTTGAAATTTCAGTTAATTTTGAACGTCCATTCAAGATTAAAGGAACAAACGCGACAACCGCCAACCGAATAAATCTGGTGAGTTAATTCTCACACCTTCTGGAATCCTGCGATGTGGTAAATTCACATAAAAATATAATTTACCTTTAAAAAGTATAAATTGGTTGATTGGTTGCTATTGGCAATTATTGCCTAATTGGTTGCTATTATTTATGTTACATCGTTTTAAATGTATAGATGGTTGAAATTTATTTTATATATTATTATGAAATGTATAACGAGCTGTGGTGCAGAGAAGAACAGTTTGGAGGGATTCGACCGGATTTCTCAAATATTATATATGTTGTTTGTTTGTTTTATGTTGTTGATATTTGAACTGATTGAACCCCATATGAAAATAAAACCTGTTTGAGCGTGATGGTTGAATAAATATTCAACTGTGTTGTGTTTAAAATCAACCGACATTGTTGATTTGGTAATTGGCAGTGAATGGCTTAAAATGTACTGCTTTTAGACGTCGTTCTACCGTTCGGTGAATAGACGCAGTTTTAAAGTTATAAATTATTTTATAACTAAACTAAAGCTTTTCAGTCATTTTATATAAATAATTAAATTAGAAATTTATAAATAAATATTTTAATCGAATTTATAAAGGAATTATGTAAATGGTTTGAGTAACAAAATCGTACGATGTAAATAAGTTATAAAGCAGAAAATCCAAAGAAATTACCTACGGGTTGGTAAAATAGAATAATTGTTTTAAAATAGTTAAATAGTGAATTTAAATTAATTAAGTTATTTGATAAATTAAAAGGGGGAAATGGTTATAAACTGCAATACGGTAATAGATTAATTCTAAGATAAGTGGTTATGATATGTTAAACAGATTTGAATAGGAAATCTGGAAGGATCCGAGCCTGGTTTAAAAAGGGTTTTAAACCCAATAATTTCTTTGAATGTAATGGATTGAATTAAGCGAAGCATTGAAATTGAGACAAGGATTTTAGGCGCAAAGGGAAACACATAAGATAGTTGTGGTAACATGGGGTAAGGAATTTGGAAATGAAATCCAAGTTAAAGGGGTCTTATTGTAAAAAGAGTGGTAAGCGGATTTTAGTTATAAAGATCCAAATATAAGTTCATTATTTAAAATCCCCAGATAGATGGAAGCAAATTCTTCGACAAGAGATTTAGTATAAAACTCAAGGGTTATAAGTGTAGTAATGTTTTAAGTTAAAGATTATGATTGGTGATGATTTACTTAATTAAAGGAATTAAGAAAAGAGGTTATACTGAACGAGGGTTTCAAATGTAAGAAACGATTTATAAAATCAGTTTGAAATTGAGATGGTAAATGAGATTTTGATGAAATGGTTAAGTTACAAAAACTGGTATTCATTCTGAGATAAGAACGTTGTCGATCAAGGTCTAAGAGGTAAATAAAATACCCCAACTTGAACGACTTCATTTATTATCGAGGAATAGTATTGGTTTGAAAACGAGTGAAAGGGTGTTGTAATTAGTGTGGTATTCCATACGAGATGTAATGGACATAAGTGCAAGATTTTTGATTATAAATATTACTACAATAGTGGTTTAAATATAAATATGAAAGTTTGGTTTTAAATTATATAGTTGACATTTGCTTTAACCAAATTAGAATTGGTAACGTATTAATACCATTAAGTGTGTATATATATATATGTATATTTATATCGAGATGCTAAATAAGGAAGAAAAAAGGAAAAGGTTTTAAAGAAATATATCGATACTTCCAAAAGGAATGGAAAGCTGGGTATATACGTATATATATGCTCGAAAGTATTTAAAATAGTTTTTGTTATAATTGAGAATAAAAAAAGGTTTAATCTTATTGAAAGAATTTAAGGTTGATTCACCATTTATTTATTAATATATTTTTGAAGAGGCCAAGCAGTGCCAAGTACTGAATCAGCAAACTCAGTTTATTCACACTATTGTTATTTGATAGTTAAATCACCGACTATCAAACCTGACCAATACGATTGTTGGTACGGAAAGACCAGGATCGAATTTATATTCGAAAACCATTGCGACCAACAAATACGTGAAGATATTAGAAGATGATCGAGATGGAGCATTGAAGACCGTGGATCTTCATTAAACGGAAGAACCACTAATAATCTTTGGTTAGCTCCCAGAGATAAGTTGTGGTTCTGTCGTGGCTGGAATCTACGTATTGCAAGGACTACTCGCTACTGATCCTTGGGGTGATTCCTATATGAGATGCAGTAGGAGAGTGCCTTCGGTTCATCCTGTTCCTGGATAACTTGTATGGACGAGTGTCTGACAGAGTATTTCCAAAGGGGTCACGTACGTTGATTTCTTCAAACGTATTTCTGTTGATGGCGAAGAAGGCCGTACACCTGCTCTTAGCTAACCGCAGAGTATTTTTGTAGGCGTCAATTAGTGATATCTGATGGATCTAACGATGTGGCATTCAAGGTGAATGGTGGCCAGATATTCGAAAAGGAATTTAAACCTCAAGCCTCATCAACCGGGAAATGACAAAAATCGGGCAGGCAGCATGGCTATGTGGGTCGCTCCCATTAGGGTGTATAATCACCTATCTAGAGAAATTCCATTTGCTTCTATAATCTATATTTCGATGCTGCCTCTTTTCGGGAGGCGGTTGCTGATACCAATCGTCGGTGATATACATTCGATACACTCAAGCGAAATGAGTGGTCGGTCACGTGTGGGCCGGGTTGCAAGACGTTCTTGTTGAACCCAGTGTATTCGCCTCTAGAGATACACAGTCGGAAGGTGGTCCCGTACCTTGTCATAGTCGGAATCCAATTTCCAATAAGCGCCTGCGGTTTTGGTTTGTATACTATATATGTGGAGCGTGAGATGCATGCATTCCACTAGATTGATATTTATTTGTATCTAAATACTATGATAATATCAGAATAAGATATGATTTCAGAAACGTTTGGGCTATAGTAAGGTAAAAACCGTCCGTGTTTATGTGTGGGCTGGTCTTACTATTATCCTTTTATTTCGAAAGGATTTTCCAAAGTTAAACAAGTTGTGTGTTCTGTGAATTTACCACTGAAAGTATTCCAAACTGACCCGGTGTATTTTGCTTTACTTCAAATGTGCTCGGGTTAGACCGAGTATGTTCTAGGTTAGGTTCCGCTCAGAGTTCAAGAGCTAGAAGCAGTAGGCTTCACCGCTAGTTATATAAAGATATTTTTGCGTTGTGTCTGATATGTGTTGTACTCTGATGATTGGTATGTATACAAAGTTCTTTTGTATAAAAAGATTTGTGATATTATATTTTATCTGTTCTACTGTGAGATTCTGATGTGGTGTTCTTCTTCTTTCTTCTATTCTGATATTCTTTCTTTCTCACCCTCTAACTTCTTTCTATTGACAATCTTGGGTTCGATACTTGGATTTTTGGCAAGTAATACTGGTTTATGTATTGTTGTCGAAAATTCAAGCGTTGAGTTTTCCCCGGTTCGTTACAGTGGTATCAGAGCTATTGGTTTAGTGATAACCTGGGCTCTGTGGCGTAACTTGATAGAGATGGGTTAGTAATACCCTAGAATGAGTTTGGTTATGTATATGAGAGCGCGTGTTTGTATTTGATATAAAATTATGTTTGGAATTATTTTTGCCCAATTTATTTTATAATAAAATAAAAGTAAATATTATTATAGTATGGACAAATTGATTGATTTGTTAATGTGATTGAATGATACACTAGGATTGTGTTGTTGGTTGCTTGGATATAAACCTGAACATGAATCAATTTTGTTAAAACCAAAAGGAAATAAATAAGTTGGATAAATCAATCCAGATAAATAAATTTGAAAGGATAATTAAAGAAACAAATGAAGTAATTATAAATAATTATAACCTCGTGTGGATTGAATTGTGTGTAAAATGGGGTGATATGAATGGTATGGATGTTTTGAACATAACTGACAATTGTTTGGGAACTAATGAAATCCATCTGAGTTGAGAACAGGTGCAGAAGTGCCAATTCATCTTTAAAATCTGTTTAAGAGAGAAAATTCTAGAGTTAATCGAATCCAGTTCGAATAAGAGCTGCATTATAATTAAGCAAGCTCAAGTATATATTATTGCGTATCGCATAATAGCGCTCGCAAAAAGGTACGCCTACGCAAATATGAAATTTTTGGTTTTATTTGGGTTTTGAGTTTGGATTTTGAATTTTTCTGACCATGAGAGTCGATGTATATTTATTTCTTGAACCTGCGATTTTGCAGATGTCCTCCGTACAGGGGAAACTCTACCGAAATTTTTCCAAAATTTGAGGTGTTAGAATTTTTTTGAAGATTTTTGGAAAATTCTTTTATTTGAAATAAATTGTTTTTAAAACCAATTGGGTCAATTTGAAAATAAATTCTATTTTTAAAATTTATTATTTTAAAGATAATGGGTTATAGCTAGCTTTCAACCTTAGCAATTTCGATGACGAAATTATTTTAATGGGGAAGGAATGTAACATCCCGTATTTTCTAACCATTTATTGAAATATTATATTTATTTAAATATTGGTTTAAGTTTAAATAATGGAATTTAACCATTTTAATTTGAATAATTATTTATTTTGAATATTTTATTAATATTTTATTTTCATATTTGGGAAAATGTCGAATTTGATGTATAACGTGAACGGGCGATTTAAAATGGTCTAATATTGTTTTTATTGAAATTATCGTGGCGATTTCGTTTATAAAATGACGTTATAATGTTAAATTTATAATTTAATTATAAAACGAGCTGCAGCGGCGCGGTAGTTCGTAAATTGGCGTTTTGAACTTTAAACGGCTGTACATAGCCCAAAATGAGTCGGATTTTCTCGAAATAAGAAACGCTAGAATCTATTTGATGATATTTTTCTAATGAAAGAGAAAATTCCAGTTTTCATAGTCTAGATTTTTTTTATGTCCAAATCAAATTTTGAAAAGGTCGCTGTGGAATTTCGTTATATATTATAACGTTATTTATATTAAATAAAGGGGTTTTTAAATATTTATAATATTGATTTGGCTTCAAACTCAACCTGGGATATTTTATTATGGTAATATATGATATTCTGGTCGTGTATGGCCCATTTCAATATTTTAATATTATTATATTGAGGTATTTTAATATTGGTTTATATTATTTGAGTTGGGCAGTTATAAAAGGGACTTTATTCAAATGACCTTCGTTCTCGATGAAACAAATTTTATTGGGACCGCAACAGTAAATTATTGCTATGTTTCAAGTGGCGTGCTAATCGGGGTTAATTTGTGAGCGTGGCAAAATAAAATACAAATAAAAACGACCATTTGAACGTGAACTAGCGTCATTTGAGCTAAGGAACTCGGAATTCGACGAAACTAGTTTCATTAGGACCGTATCGCCAAATTATACTATGCCGTCCATTCGCATCTCTAATGGGGTTTGTACGTGAGCACAGGAGCGAATAAACAACATTCGAAAACGTGATAGGTACGAAATAAGATATTGTTCGTCACATCGATATAAATAAATATTATTTCCATCTTTAAATATAAACCCCCTCAACCTATATTTCAATTCATCCCATCCAAAACAATTTTCAGCCAAGAATATTTGAAGAAAAACCCTCGTATACAAAACAATTTATATCTCATCGTACGTGAAGAATTTGTGAGGGCAACCTGAAGCAAAAACGTAGATCGGGTCGAGGGCTAGTCGCTGACCAAAATTGGGGTGGAACGGGGTCGGTGGTGGCCAGAATCGATGTAAAACTGAGGAATTTGACTTTCCTTCTTTTCAAAAATTAAGGGGACTGGGTTGATTTGAGAAGACAGAACCTTGGGGGAATTGAAAAGGGGAGTTCAGGCTTTGATTTGGCTGTGGTCTCGGGGTCTCTGGTGGTCCGTGGTGGCATGGGGGTCGAGATGAACGGAGGCCATCATTTTTGGGTTGGTTTTCAAAACTGAAATAGATTTCGGGGATTTTCCGATCGATTGGGTTGTCGAGGAGGGTGATGGCCTGAAGGTGATCGAAGAGGGAAGGAAGGCGGTCAGAACGACGGAGGTCCGGTGACCTATGGTGGCGTTTGGTGGTGCCGGTTGGGGTTTGACCGGTTTCCGTCTTCGTTAATTTCTGGCGGCTAGGGATCGAATGGGGGGTCAACACCTTCGGCGGTGGATTCTGGGGGTGGGGCGAAGCCAGTGGAAGGGTCGACGGTCAGTGCAGTTCGCCAGAGACGGTGGCGCGAGCCCTGGGATGATCGAGCTTATCCTGGTAGAATTGGGTTTTAGAGGGTTTCAGTACCAGGAAAATTAGAAAATGCGTTGGCAAGTGAAGGCAGCTGACATGTAAGTTGACTAAGAAAAGGTAACTATTAAAGTATTTTAATTAATTAATAATTAGTCTAATTAATAATCGTATAATTTATATAAACTTGTATTGATCATAACTTCTACGTACGTTAATGAAATTCAGTGAAACTGGATCCGTTGGGGTCGCAGGGACGAGACCTAGGTGATGGCACTGACTAGGCACTGATTTGACGCGGTTGAAATATCAGTTACTTTTGAACGTCCGTTCAAGATTAAAGGAACAAACGCGACAACCGCCAACCAAATAAATCTGGTGAGTTAATTCTCACACCTTTTGGAATCCTGTGATGTGCTAAATTCATATAAAAATATAATTTACCTTTAAAAATATAAATTGGTTGATTGGTTGCTATTGGCTGTTATTGTCTGATTGGTTGCTATTATTTATGTTACATCGTTTTAAATGTATAGATGGTTGAAATTTATTTCATATATTATTATGAAATGTATAACGAGCTGTAGTGCAGAGAAGAATAGGTTGGAGGGATCCGACCGGATTCCTCAAATATTATATACGTTGTTTGTTTGTTTTATATTGTTGATATTTGAACTGATTGAACCCCATTTGAAAATAAAACCTGTTTGAGCGTGATGGTTGAATAAATATTCAACTGTGTTGTGTTTAAAATCAACCGACAGTGTTGATTTGGTAATTGGCAGTGAATGGCTTAAAATGTACTGCTTTTAGACGTCGTTCTACCGTTCGGTGAATAGACGCAGTTTTAAAGTTATAAATTATTTTATAACTGAACTAAAGCTTTTCAGTCATTTTATATAAATAATTAAATTAGAAATTTATAAATAAATATTTTAATTAAGTTTATAAAGGAATTATTTAAATGGTTTGAGTAACAAAATCGTACTATGTAAATAAGTTATAAAGCAGAAAATCCAAAGAAATTACCTACGGGTTGGTAAAATAGAATAATTGTTTTAAAACAGTTAAATAGTGAATTTAAATTAATTAAGTTATTTGATAACTTAAAAGGGGGAAATGATTATAAACTGCAATACGGTAATAGGTTAATTCTAAGATAAGTGGTTATGATATGTTAAACATATTTGAATAGGAAATTAGGAAGGACCCAAGCCTGGTTTAAAAAGGGTTTTAAACCTAATAATTTATTTGAATGTAATGGATTGAATTAAGCGAAGCATTGAAATTGAGACAAGGATTTTAGGCGCAAAGGGAAACACATAAGATAGTTGTGGTAACAAGGGGTAAGGAATTTGGAAATGAAATCCAAGTTAAAGGGGTCTTATTGTAAAAAGAATTATAAGCGGATTTTAGTTTTTAAGAT
This sequence comes from Allium sativum, assembly GCA_030737875.1. NCBI lineage: Eukaryota > Viridiplantae > Streptophyta > Magnoliopsida > Asparagales > Amaryllidaceae > Allium > Allium sativum. The sequence goes on from CM060913.1 coordinate 317,334,916, forward strand.
CCAAATATAAGTTCATTATTTAAAATCCCCAGATAGATGGAAGCAAATTCTTCGACAAGAGATTTATTATAAAACTCAAGGGTTATAAGTGTAGTAATGTTTTAAGTTAAAGATTACGACCGGTGAAGATTTATTTAATTAAAGGAATTAAGAAAAGAGGTTATATTGAACGACGATTTCAAATGTAAGAAACGATTTATAAAATCAGTTTGAAATCGAGATGGTAAATGAGATTTTGGTGAAATGGTTAAGTTACAAACTGGTATTCATTTTGATATAAGAACGTTGTCGATCAAGGTCTGAGAGGTAAATAAAATAACCCAACTTGAACGGCTTCATTTATTATCGAGGAATAGTATTGGTTTGAAAACGAGTGAAAGGGTGTTGAAATTAGTGCGGTATTCCATACGAGATGTAATGAAGATAAGTGCAAGATTTTTTATTATAAATATTACTACAATAGTGGTTTAAATATAAATATGAAAGTTTGGTTTTAAATTATATAGTTGACATTTTCTTTAACCAAATTAGAATTGGTAACGTGTTAATACCATTAAGTATATATTTATATACATATGTATATATATATATATACACATCGAGATGCTAAATAAGGAAGAAAAAGGGGAAAGGTTTTAAAGAAATATATCGATACTTCCAAAAGGAATGGAAAGCTGGGTATATACATATATATATGCTCGAAAGTATTTAAAATAGTTTTTGTTATAATTGAGAATAAAAAAAAGGTTTAATCTTGTTCAAAGAATTTAAGGTTGATTCACCATTTGTTAATATATATTTGAAGAGGCCAAGCAATGCCAAGTACTGAATCAACAAACTCAGCTTATTCACACTATTGTTATTTGATAGTTAAATCACCGACTATCAAAACTGACCAATACGATTGTTGGTACGGAAAGATCGGGATCGAATTTATATTCGAAAACCATTCCAACCAACAAATACGTGAAGATATTAGAAGATGATCGAGATGGAGCATTGAAGACCGTGGATCTTCATTAAACGGAAGAACCACTAATAATCTTTGGTTATCTCCCAGAGATAAGTTGTGGTTCTATCGTGGCTGGAATCTACGGGTTGCAAGGACTCCTCGCTACTGATCCTTGGGGTGATTCCTATATGAGATGCAGTAGGAGAGTGCCTTCGGTTCATCCTGTTCCTGGATGACTTGTATGGACGAGTGTTTGACGGAGTATTTCCAAAGGGGTCACGTACGTTGATTTCTTCAAACGTATTTCTGTTGATGGCGGAGAAGGCCGTACACCTGCTCTTAGCTTACCGCAGAGTATTTTTGTGGGCGTTAATTAGTGATATCTGATGGATTTGACGATTTGGCATTCAAGGTGAATGGTGGCCAGATGTTCGAAAAGGAATTTAAACCTCAAGCCTTATCAACCGGGAAATGACAAAAATCGGGCAGGCAGCATGGCTATGTGGGTCGCTCCCATTAGGGTGTATAATCACCTATCTAGAGAAATTCCATTTGCTTCTTTAATCTATATTTCGATGCTGCCCCTTTAGGGAGGCGGTTGCTGATCCTAACCGTCGGTGATATACATTCGATACACTCAAGTGAAAGGAGTGGTCGGTCATGTGTGGGCCGGGTTGCAAGACGTTCTTGTTGAACCCACTGTATTCGCCTTTAGAGATACACAGTCGGAAGGTGGTCCCATACCTTGTCATAGTCGGAATCCAATTTCCATTAAGCGCCTACGGTTTTGGTTTGTATACTATAAATGTGGAGCGTGAGATGCAATCATTCCACTAGATTGATATTTATTTGTATCTAGACACTATGATAATATCAGAATAAGATATGATTTCAGAAACGTTTTGGGTTATAGTAAGGTAAAAACCATCCGTGTTTATGTGTGAGTTGGTCTTACTATTATCGTTTTATTTCGAAAGGATTTTCCAAAGTTAAACATGTTGTGTGTTCTGTGAATTTATCACTGAAATTATTCCAGAATGACCCGGTGTATTTTGCTTTGCTTCAAATGTGCTCGGGTCAGACCAAGTATGTTCCAGGTTAGGTTTCGTTCGGAGTTCAGGAGCTAGAAGCAGGAGGCTTCACCGCTAGTTATATAAAAATATTTTTCCGCTGTGTCTGATATGTGTTGTACTCTGATGATTGGTATGCATACAAAGTTCCTTTGTATAAAAAGATTTGTGATATTATATTTTATCTGTTTCACTGTGAGATTCTGATGTGGTGTTCTTCTTCTTTCTTCTATTCTAATATTCTTTCCTTCTCACCCTCTAACTTCTTTCTATTGACAATATGGGGTTCGATACTTGGATTTTTGGCAAGTAATACGGGTTTATGTGTTGTTGTCGAAAATTTGAGCGTCGCATTTTCCCCGGGTCATTACACTTTAAAAGTAGCAAACTTTTTCTTTTAACAATTTACAAACATCATAAACGTTTTCGTTAGCAACGATACATTGTTATTCACAACTATATACAAATAACATACATAACTATGACAATAACACACTACTATTCTTTAACAAAGACTTTACAGTAATCTAATATTATTGCAGAAAAGATGAGAACATATTAGTTGCTACCGTCATTTAGCATGCAACTTCACTACCATTTAGACTCAGCTCACCCTTCCATTATAGTTGTCCATAATCTATCCTCGGTTAGCTAGCTGCTCATCTCATTACAAGCACAATCTCAACAGTGCTAAACAAATGCTTACTTTCCCAATTCCACACCTCTAGTTGGCATCTTGAATTCCCCCTTCCCACCTTCAGCCCAACTCAAAGCTCATTGTGCAAAGGCGATACCTCGTCTCGACACCCTTTTGCCAAGTGTCATAAATAAAAATGATGCTCAATTCACCACCAATTAAAATAAGATATGCAAAACCATTGGTTTGATGTTCACTTGATAACAATATTCTTTAGTAGTTTGCATAACGTTATAGTGACCTATATGTATATTGTGTGATAACTCTTATACTAACCAATAAATGGTTTAAAATACTTTAAATGTGTTAGTATTAGCAAAAGAAACATTGAAAACTTAATAAGAAAAATTAGTTTGTACAAATCCACATTAAGATCATAAATAAATAAATAATCTTAAACATAAGTTGGTTTGTCTTTTTCAAATATGGGTTTCCATCCAAACAAAAATGTACATGGACATGTATTTTTGCATGTACGGTAAACATTTCAGACGCATCGATAATATGTAACACCCCGAATTTTCCGTTAACTATAACTTAACAAATTAAAGTATAATTAATTCTAAATGATGAAATCAAGGGAAAAAGGTTACGCCATTGCGTTCGTCTCGAAATTCTGCTTGATATAGAGTCCAAGTTCGCGTAAAACGGATATCGTATGAAGAAGATATGGACGAACGAAGTTGGGCAGAAAAACCAGAAACGGGTCAGAATGCACTGGCGCACTTGGGAAGTGCCCAGAACAAAATTGAACTGGCACACTTGGGAAGTGCGGCAGTACAATTTTAGCCTGGCGCACCTGCCAAGTGCGCCCAGGTCAGAAAGACCTGCTGGTTAGGCCCTGTCCGGCCTGGTCAGGATCTGGTCGAATTCTGAGGCTTGGCTGAGTCATTAGGGCTTACATGTCACTTTCGGATTGGCTTCTCTTGAGATGGATGGTCTGGATTCACTCTAGCTTCATCGACGGCTCTAATTAGATTGAAATTCTATAAATACAACTCAAGTCTAACCTTAAATTCACACAAATAATAGAATACTAAAGCCGTCATGCTGCTAGAAAGGAACTAGGAGTGACCGTCAATTAGAAAGCCTAGAGACAAGCCAACCCTAAAGCTAAACACGAATCAAAACAACGTTAGTCTACCCAACGGAAAGCATTTCAAATCCAGAATCCAGAATCCAAGTTCGTCGTTCTTTGTAAGTATAGTGATTTTTCCGATGAGAATAAAACTATGAATTGATTCGATGTAAATTGGAAGTGGAATTGTGCTATTATGTAACGACGATGTTAATTCATATCTATGTTTTGAAATGATTGTGTTGCGAATGAAATTGGGATGTTTGTGATATAATTAAGATTGATGTTGATCCTATTGTACTTTTAGAATGACAACAACATCACAAGCAAGTTGTATAGTTCATGATTATGTGATTATATAGATCGTTTGTGATTAGAACCTCATTTATATACTTTATGCTAGAAAATCTTTATGCCTAAATGGTTATGTTCATATATATGCCCCTATGTTTATGTAAAAGTTGCAAGTTCCTAATTGGATCCATGTCAAGATCCACTTTAGTACATGTTTCATGTTGTAATTAGATATGCCATTGGATCTAGTTCACACCCTTGTCATAAAGTTATACATATTTATGAAAAAGTCATATTCTTGTCATGTGCTAGAGATGTTCTATGTTATGCCTAGATCCAAAAACAAGTTTAGACCTATGTTGTCTAAATCGTATGCTATTTCATGTGACACCTATTTGGTTAGACCCTTATTTCAATGCAAAATCACAATATATGTAAATGGATTTAGGCTATGTTGCAAATTCACATATATGTATATTGACTATTTTGCAAGTTCACATCTATGACATTCATGTTGGCTATTTTGCAAGTTCACACCTATGATGTTCATATTTACTATGCCAAAAATGCCAAGTTTACACCTATGTTATGTTTATGTTTATGAATTCCCTTATGCCTATTTGTGTGCGCTAAATTAGGCTAAGTTTTTGGCCTAATATCATATGTTAAAAATTATGCGAACGAAAATTAGGCTAAGATTGTTAGCCTAATGTTAAAACGGGGTAACGTTGGGAATATTAGAAAATTTGTCATAAAAATATATGAAATTGGCATGTTTGTCACATGCTAAAATTGGTGGCATTTAAACGGTATAAATTCTTATACCAAAAATGTTAAACTTGGAATGTGGGCCATAACATTTAATTGTTGACAAATTTACATATATTCAGAAATAAAGACAAATATGTAAATTTAGAAAATACGAATATGCTTAACACGAGGTTGGATTGAGTTGTGATGTAAATCTGCCAGGACCCGCCCGGCTGTTCAGTAGTCAACAATACCTATCCAATGTGGGTGGTTAAGCATTGAGCCCAATAAGGACCCGAGGTTAGACTGAGTTACGATGTAAATCTACCCGGAACCGATCGACACATCTAGTAACTGTAACAATATCTGTCTAATGTGAGTGGTCGGTGCTTTAAAAGGCTAAGGACAGATGGTAGGGTTAAGTTAACTAAAACACTTAACCGATTCAACATGTTAATGAAATTGATGGGTGGGGTTAGGTAAATACAGACACTTAACCACTTAGCATGTTTGACTAGAAAACCCTAGTAACGGGGATCCATTTCAGCAGTAACCCAATTAGGTATCATGGTACCCTGAAACTAGGCAGGGTGGGGCACGATTACTGGGCTGATTGTAAGCGGTCAAAGCGACGGCGGTGGGTGCAACAGTGTGGGTTCTTACGTAGTGCGGGCGTGCACACACTCCGGAGCAGACAAACAGGGCACTAGGGGCACCAGTAGTATAATCTATGCATTCTAAGGTCTGTGTCGGGTCGCCACCATGGGACTTGATACACCCCATGGTGGGGCCAGCATAGGTAGCTACAATTTCTGGGGGTCGTAAGACACAGATGATTATGCGAGTAGGAGCCGATCTTTAAAATAAGGGGATCACTTTACCCTCAGCATAGGGTGCATCTTTAGAAATGGGATCACTTTACCCTCAGCATAGGGTGCCAGTTGGAATAAATACAAGTAGGTGCAGAGATATAGTGTAAGGTGCGATAGTATATTCATTTCAGAACTACCTTATCTTAGTTTATGATATTTTCCTGTTCCAGTTTATACCTATCATGCCCTTATTCTTATTTTCATACTGAAGAGTCACTAGACTTACCAGGCTTTATGTCTGACCCAATTTTCTTTTGTCTTCTTTTCTTCCATTCCCCCCCAGGTCCACATGGAGGAAATAGCTCAGCTTAGTCAGATTCTTTAAAAGCTTCAAGATAGTTGATGTACGATTTGGAGTCTCTTTCCTTGGCTATGGCTGTTGGTCACACTCTATGGGGATTTATGCAGTTTTAATCACGTTTTATGCTTCTTTATTTAAAAATCAAGACAGAAATGATGTTGTAATGTTTTGGAAGTTGTTATGAGACAATTATGGAAATGTGTTGTATGAACAAGTACTTTTATGAAATAAAAGTTTGATGTTTCCCGCTGCTTATATATATATATATATATATATATATGTGTTTATATCTGTCTTTTGTTTTATCTGTGACTTTTACTTACCAACCTCCACCAAAGTTAAGGCAGTCCCTTGTGAGTGACCTTAATGGAGGGTGGGGTGTTTCACTTGGTATCAGAGCCTAGATTTACCAGACTAGATATTTTTTTTTTGAAAACTATTTTCAAAAAGAAGTTTAAAGAAGCATTGTTTTCAAGAAAAAGCGTTGTTTTTAAAAGGCATAATTCCCCAAAAGCCATACGCACTATCTCTCTATCCTTTTGTCTTGAATCTTTCTTTTTCGTTTCAGCATGTTTGGGGACCTTACTCCCCAGCTACAGACGCTTTTACTCCTCCTCCTCCTCTACGTGAAACAGCAAGCAGAAGAATCGCAGAACGAGAAGACGGATAACAGTAAAGGAGGAAAGGGCCACAACAATAATAACAAGACACGTGAGAAAAGGAAATGTTATTTCTGTGGCATTGTTGGGCATATAGTCCAGGATTGTAGGAAGAAGAAGAGGAAGAGGGCGCATGCTTTCAGTGTGGTGATACTGGACATATCCGTAAGAACTGCCCTAAGAAGCAAGGGCTAGGCCTGCAAGCAGGACCTTCTGGGGGTACATCTTTAACTTCTTCTCCTAGATGCTTTGACTTATCCTTCTTATCTTCTCAATTCTATCTTGAGAACCATAGGTAGAAATATTTCTGTAGAAAGCCTAGTTTATCTGTATGATCATCCAGTTCGCACTCTCTTTGATTCTGGTGCATCACACTCCTTTATTTCATCTGCTTTAGTAGAATCTCTGCACCTAGACACTAGTATGGTAGAAGATCCCTTGGTTGTTTCAAATCCAATTGGGGGCTCGGCTTATTTGTCGATGGTTTGCTTGGATTTGAAAATCTCTCTATTCTAAGTGTTGAATTTAGATGTAGTGCCTTTGTTTTGGGCTTCTCAGGGTATGGACTGATCTTAGGCATGGACTGGTTATCCAGTAATGGTGCCATTCTTGATTGTGAGAAAAGAGTGGTTAGGCTCTTGACTTGGCTCGGTAACACTCTAGAAATTTCTTGTAATCCCTTGAATGCTATTATGCTTAGTTATCTAGAGTCGCTTGATGCTTCTGTTGAGAATATGCAGTCGGTTAGAATAGTCCGGGAATATCCAAATGTCTTTGAAGAGGTGAAAGGCTTACCTCCGAAGCGGGAAATAGACTTCCGCATATATCTTATTGATAATGGAAAGCCCGTAGCTCTGCCTGTTAGAC